>BSBM01000173.1:36315000-39142500 GCA_027924585.1 Larix kaempferi
GCACAAGCCAGAACATCCAATTGGAAAAACTGGAAAAAATGGTTTGTTTGTTGTAAACTGTGAATGAATCAAGTATGGATAGGGTAAAGAAATATAAACAACATATAATAACTAATCAGCAAACAACTTTGAAGATCTGAACATCCAAGACTGAAACAATAGCATAAACCATAGTAATTTCAAGATCATAAATTAAAAACAGTCCATAAAGAATTTAGTTAAGTCCACAAGTTTAAAAGCATCTCAGGATTAAAAAACCTTTATCAAAAAATGAAATCTCAAACAGGACGATCAAACTGATCTTAAACTATAACCAAAAAATATAGATAAGAACATGGCTTATATTATATGTTTCATTCCAAAATATACAGTCTTCAAGACTTACTGAGAGTTTGTCATATGTGTCTCTAATACATCAGCTTGAATGCTTCTAACCCTTCTAGAACAAAAATCCAACCCCTACTCTTACTACCCTTCCCTTTTTTATAATTACAAAAAGTCCTCAAAAGAGGTTTAACAGATCCATACTTTTAGGATTCGATTTGTATCAAGAAGTCTACAAAAAGGAGTTTCTAAACATAGAAAAAATAAATCCTAGAATCTATGACTTTCATATTATCAGCTAGATGTGTCATTACACTTTGCTTGACAGCTGCATGATTATACTTAATCTTAGATTTTGCGAGCTGCTTCTGCTAGAATTGTGAGTCCATCCAACACTTGAGATATTTTCAGAAGACAAACCTGCTCTGCTTCTAGCACTTGGACCTTGTTTGATAATTCTCCATTCTGCTTGGTTAGATATTCAATCTGGCGTTGTGCATTTTTCTTCCTTTTTAACACCTCCTTTGCAGCTGTGATTAGCTCTTGATAATGACCATTCACTTCCTCCAAATCTTCCCTTAGTCTTCTATTGGCCTGCATGAGCTTATCATTTGCATCATTTAAATACTCATTATGGACTTTATATTGTTGTAATGATTTCTTGAGAATTTCAACTTCTGAACCTATTTGGTTTGCTTCCTGATGCACTGGGTTTTCTTCATTATATGAGCTTAGAGGGACTTCAATATTTTTAATGAGTAGATCCTCCTGTGATTCATATAACTCCTTTGGCTCTTTTACATCCATGTCCTCTGTTGGAATTTTTGAGTGATCAATACCTGAGCTTGATCCAAATTCAAAGTTTGGAATCCTTTCTTCTTCATGAACTTCACAATTTTTCTCCATTAATTCTGTCATATTTTGATTATTCTTCTCTGTATTGTCTTCGAGCTCATCTTCAGTTGAAGAATCCTCAATTGTTGTAATTCATTCCCTCTCCAATTTAGGATTTAAATCCCTTCTCATATTCAGCCTCAACTTGTTTGTTGCCCTGGTTTTGGGCCTCCATTTTGCCATTTCAAGTTCAGAAATAGGCTTAATAACATATTTAGTATTTGTAAAAATAACTCTACCTTATTGTAGCTAGGGTTTTCACCCTAGCTTGTGCAAATGAGCACCTACTAAGGAGAATGGACTCCTTAGTAGCAGTTCAATAAACAGTAAATGAAAAGACAATACATTGAAATGGAAATTATTCTAAGCATGTGCATGAGACATAAGAGACAAGAAATAATAAATGGTTTTCTTTGTATTAAAATTTTACCTCAAGTGTAGAGGTTGGTGAAGTTCTTGCAATGATCCAAGAGGGTTGCTCCAAACTCCAACTTTGCTCCTTCTCTTTCTCCAATGGTGGAAATGGGCCAAAAGGGGCTCTCAATGGTGAAAGTAGCTCAAGGGTGAGCTAGGGTTTCAAGAGAGATTTTGGCAGAGTAAGGGTATACTTGATTGTGGATATGAAATGAGGGGTCTCCATCACCTATTTATAGGTTTTTGGTGGTGGAGTGCTGGCCCATGGTTTTGGGAACCATATGGTTTAGGTCAGCTATATAGGGTTTTTTCCTCCTTTTTCCTCTTTTTCCTCATTATTTTATATTTTTTATTCCCTTTTTAGAGGGTTTTTGCTATTTTGGAGGAATTTTGGATATTTTTGGAGGGAAAAGGGGTTTTTAGCCTTTTTGAGGTTTTTTGATGTTTTTGTGGCCTTTTGGAAGCTTTTTAATGGGATTTGAGGGTTTTGAAGGCAAATATGGTAGGAAATATGGACAAATGAGTCATGTAATGGGGTAGATGAGGTAGTGAGCACTTTTGGGGTGTTAACAGATTGCCCCCTGATGTGTGAGGGCAGGAGCTCATCGTATGGCCGATAGACATCATAAGTCTTTTAATGATTTTCTTGGGGTGTGGAGAAGAGAAGAAACAAACTAGAGCCCGGAACAATGATCCCGAACAAACTGCAAAAACTAAAAGTTCATGACCTCAATAATGTATGAGGAATAATCTGATCATATGGACGAGGTGGGCATTCCCATGCTCGTATCAAGATATAATAATAACAAGGGGGTCCAAAATATGGGGACCTGAAATATACATGACCTCAAATAAGGAATGAGGAAGAATCTCAATATATGGACGAGGTGGGCATACCCATGCTCGTATTAAGATACATAAAAAATGACTGTGAGGCCCGAAAAGGGGGACCTGTAGGATACATAGAGAACCACTGTGTACATCATAAGGGTCCAGAGGGGACACAAATCTGGGACATACTGCTGGGATGACCACGTCTGAGCTGAAGAACTAATACACTGGAATAACAACAGTGCTACCGAATGGGGTACCATAGGAACTGATGAGCCGCTGGATCATAGTGACAAGGGGTCACACTCTCAATGGTACTCCGAACTGGAACTGAACTGGGTACTCAAGGAAGCATATAACTGGATGGATTCCGAATACAATCTCCAACACAACCCGGACATCCACGGGAACATATAACTGGGCGTTCCGAAGTGACTCACCAATGTGCTAGAGTCGGGGGAAATCCGAGGTCTTCGACCAATAACTGAAGGGATATAAACCCTGCGCGATTCTCAATGATGCGATCAAGGTGTTGAAGTCGAGAATGTGAGAAACAACCACTCGGAGAGGCAATGATGACTCCTCTCAAAATGGTCCGTAGGCACTCACCACTGATGGTGATGGGTCCAAGGCGCAGGGACCTCTGGGTCTATCCTCTGGAATAAAGGGGCTGTCGTCGACAAAGGGAAACCTGCAACTAGCAAGGCAATGATGTTTCCTTGATAGGAGCATGAGGTGGAGAACTGAAGTGGGAGAGTACTGATGGTAGGACTGACAAACTATGGGGGATAACTGGGCAAGTAGAGTGGGTGGACTCAAACTTCCTTTGTTCAGAGTATGATGGCAGGGATGATCGGGCAACATATGAAACTGACTGATGGGAAAGGGATCATAGCTGTAATGGATCAAGGATAGTGACTGGGATGAGGGATACTCAAGCTGGTGTAAAATGGCAGGAGACTGCAGACTACTCTGAACAAAGGCGACCTGATTGGGGGTGCTGTCGAGATGATCGAACATAGTGCCAAAAGGCACGGGGGGACTTCTTCATGGGTTAAGGAACTAAAAGAAGTGTGTGTAAAATGGTACTGTCGTGTGGATTTATACGAGCCTAGGACAGTTCATGCTTGTGAGTGCTTTCAATTTTAAGGAGTCTGAAAGCGATAAGAAGACTCTAAAATAATGGAATGGTACTGTCGTGTGGATTTGTACGAGCCCAGGACAGTGCATGCTCGTGGTTGCTTTCAATTTTAGAGAGTCTGAAAGCGATAAGAAGACTCTAGGGGGTTGCTTTTTCATGTGTTAGTCTCCAAGGCCCAAAGAAGCATAAAGGATGCAATGAAGAACTCTTCTAGCCGGTGTGACTAGAGTATTCCTTTTTCGTAAGTAGTCTACCAGGCCCGGAAAAGGGGTAAACTTATACCAGATAGATGCCCTTTCAGGTACTTTAACGAGCATGAAAGGAAGCAAGATTGCTCGGCAATCTTTTCATTGTTTTAGGAGTCAGAAAAGAGCTTAACAGAAACTCCCTAAGTGTCTTTTTCGTAAAGGACTTGTCCGACCCGAAAAAGGGATAAAATTATACCGAACAAAAGGAAAGGTCAGGCAAGGAGGAAGTGCCCAATCAAGGAACATTAATGATGACCAAGAACGAGGGTAGGGGGGGAACACTGGTGGGCCTCCTTGTGGGATAATGAATGGTGGCAAAATAACGGAATAATTGCAGTATGATAGGAGTGAATGGATCATGTAAAAATGTGGAACAATCCGATTGCGGCCGATGTGGTGCGCAAACCGAGGCAGCAAGGTGTCGGGACACAATGTTGAAACTGTACTAGGTGAGAGCGAGAAATGATCTCAAGCATCATCACGGGCTTGGAAAAATGAATCCGGCGATACAAAGAGTGTCAAACACGGATAACGGTCGATGTGGCATGCAAACCGAGGTGACGGGGGGTGTTTTGAAAAAAATACCCAAAAAATCTGGGGGTGAGAGCGAGAAATGATCTCAAGCATCATCACCGGCTTAGAAAAATGAATCCGATGATATAAAATATACCAAAAAATGGAGAGCATCCGAAGTGGCACGCAAACCGGGGCAACAAGGTGTCGGGACACAATGTTGATATTGGTCCTGGTGAGAGCAAGAAATGATCTCAAGCATCATCACGGGCTCAGAAAAATGAATCCGACAGTGTAAATGGTGCGAAAAACGGAGGTCATAAGGACTCCAGAATGGTCAAAGGAAAGAACTATGCGTATCAAATCAAATCAAACATACAAGTGACACGTGACCTCAAAAATGGTTGAGATCACGTATGTGAAAAAGTGAGCAGGGTTAATGACCTGCCCCCATGCTATGTGCATGGGGTTTGTGATTGTGGATCACATATGTGTTGGTTTGAACGATGGGTTCATTGACGTGCTGAGATAGATGTGATGGGGAAGGTTCAAAATGATTGATCATGCCCCCTATCCCAGGGTCGAGGTAATCTATTATGCCCCTTGACTTAGAGGTGTTACTATGGTGCTTTATGATAGCGGGGTCAAGACCAAGCATCTCGGTATAGGACCAGGCAAAGACATCACGAAATTCTTGGAAAAAAAATTTGTATTCTCCAATCTCATGCTCACTGCAGGAGGCTCCTAAGGTAATGATTTCAAGAGCACCAGGTGGGTCAGAGATATCGATGTGGATGACGGGTGAGATGTTGGCCATGTTGCCTTCCTCAAAGGCATCAGGAGCAGGAATAGGATCCTTAAACCAGTCGACTTTAGTAGGAAGGAAATCTTTGGACTCAACCGCGAATTGGGTAGCGGTGGTAGAGGAGGATTCTTCTGGGAGGAAATAGGAACGATGGTGCATGTCGTCCCAGGGATAATCCGGGGCAGTGAGAGCCTCTAGAATCTCCTCATCATTGTGGAAATTTTGAGTTGTCAAATCGGTTGACGAGGGAATGGTGGTGGAAGAGATCATATAAATGGTATTAATCTCTCCAGGCGGGGATGATACCGGGGGGTGGATCTCCTCAATTGTGGGGGGCGCCGTCTCAAGGTCCAAATTATTCATCTCATAGAGAGCTGCTCTGTAATATGGGAGATCAGGATAGTGATGTGAGTAGTGGCCGTAAATACCGCATATGGCACAAGGGTGGTTGGTGCACAGTGATTTATCACGAGGCTTGGGGGTTGGGTCAAGTTCGACAACCGGGATGTTGGGGTCATCGTCAAGCATCTGCATGTGTTCTTGTAATGCAGGTAACTGTGGACATTGGTGAGTCGGATGGCCTAACTCATCGCACAACGAGAATTTGGGGGGAGCACGAAAAATGGGAGGGGGTTTAACTGTCTTGGGAGGAGGTACAGCAGTGTATGGTTGTGGGCCTTTGCCCCCAGTGTGCTTGATAAGAGGGGGGGGATTCGTAGAGGACGAAGGGGTAGTGACACCAGGAGGTGGTTGACTAGTAGTAGCCATGGGTTGCATCGATTGTAGGACGACGTTTGGTGTCGACGGGGGAACGGGAGGCGAAAGATACCACACGAGTAATCCCAAGGTTAACCCAGGGAGGCTAAGGGTAGCCATAACCGGGGCGCTTACTACTCCCAAGGGAGGGACTAGGAAGGGGATTGTGTGGATGGGTGTAACACCAATGTGGCTAGGTACCAATGGTGGTTTGGGCAACAAGGGCGGTTGATTGTTAGGTGTTTGTGTATTATGGGAAAGGGTACATAAGTCAGATACTTCGGGTGCAGATGACGGGGGAGGAATGGATTGGAAGGTGGATGTCATCGACGGATCTGAGTAAACTCCAGGTCCCAAGGAGGAAACAAACGAGGTAGCGGCACCAGTAACAGGTTGTTCAACCATGGGGAGAACATTTTCAGGTGCAGCGGGGGCATTTGGATTGTAGTAGGTGAGTTGGTCAACCTTGACCACGCGTCCGTCATGGGGGAACATCATGGTACGAAAGACGGAGGAGGAAACCGCCTTCATGGCATACATGTAGCTGCAGCCAAGTAAGAGGTTATAATCGAGTTGGGCATTGATGACCTCTATGTCAACGAGAACGGTTTTACCAGCCAGCTGGATGGGGACGTTAGCTAATAGGCCTTGGGGTTGAGCCGAACGACCGTCGTAGGCTCGTAATGTAGTGGTGGACTGCTGGAGAGTAGGGGATCCCAACTTCTGCCAAACGAATGTGGACATAACGCATGTAGAGGCACCTTCATCGATAATGCACCGATGGATAACAAGATTCTGAACGGAAACAGAAACTTGGAATGCTAAAGTGGAAGGCAGGCGTGGTTCGGATTGGTCCAAATCGAATGCCATCAGTTGTGAATTGTTTGGGTCAATAGCACCAATGGCGGAGAGCAAAGCCTTGCGCTGTGAAGGACAGTTTTTTAAGACTTCCAACGTAGACATGGCTGCGGGAGATTGGGCTAAGTCATCTACAATGTTGTAATTTGACGCAGTGCGAGCATTGGGGTTATTGTTGATCCGACGAAGTGGGAAACGAGGTGCTTTGGAAGTGCCATCGAGGGGAGCCGAAGGTATACGTAACGTCTGATCGGTGGGATGAGTGTTGGTGTTTTTGTCGGAGGGAGGGGCTTCAGAGGTGGAGCCATACTGGTTCCGACGGGTTTGGAGGTTGACATTAGCGGATGACATCATCAACAAGTGGTGAGTACCTGAGTCAAACATGGGTTGGTCAGGAGCGGCATAAGTGATCTGTTGTTGTGGTGGCACATTTCCTTGAGGGGGAGCCAACGGCTGAGTGTTCACTATGCCTTGGGTGGGTAAGGGGTTTTGCAGTACCAAAGGTGGCTGCTGAGGGGGTGGGGGGTTGGGCGGCGCTTGAGGAGCTGCATGCCCTTGGTGATGGGCATCATCAACCCAGAGTTTTCGAGCTCGTTCCAAATGTGGGCAAGCATGTGTGTAGTGGCCATAGACCCCGCAAATAGAATAAGGATGGTTAGTTCGCAAGTTGGGGTTTTTGGCCTGCTTGGGTGGCCGATCAAGGTTTTGGTTGGCAGGTGCCGCATTATTGTTGTCTGGGGGATTGGGAGGTTGACCACCTTGGTCTGGAGGAGGGTTGTTCCCACGGTTACGGCCTTTGCCACGATTTTGCTGGCCCTGTTGGCGCTGGTTGTTTTGGTTTTGCTGCTGATTTTGTTGGGCGTATACTTGCCCTTGGGTAGCAGGTGGGTTCTGGGGTTGTGCAGGTGCGGGAGCAGGCTGCGGTGTATAATACGTAGGTGGAGGCTGCGCAGGTGCTGAACCTTGTGGGGGTTGTTGATATGTTTGCGGAGCAGGTTGTGGGTTTGCCGCAGGAGCTGCCTGCGGCGGGTAATAAGCAGGTTGGGCTTGAGAAGTCACAGGAGCTGGTGTAGCCTGTAGATGGTAATACGGCTGCAGTGCGACCGAGGGGGCATAGGCGGGGGATGCATGCCCAAAGCACTGAGGTGGACATGAGGGTCCATGGGAATGGTGGTGATGTACCATGGGAGCATACGAATTGGTAGCTCCGAACTGTGATGTAGCCCGCGAAAGGTCAGGGCCATGGCTAGGACGTGCTATGGAAAAGGGTTGGGGATGCGAGGCGACACGGCCAATGATGCCGTCTGTGGCGTGGGATGCCCCCAGCGCATCGCGCTGAGAGGAATCGCCACGAGGGGCGTCAGGTATAATGGTATAGAGGTAACCCGACTGGGCGTAAATGAAGTCAAATTGCTGGGCTTTGAGGATGGCCTCTTCTTCAGAATAGGGTCGCTCGGATGCCACATCCTTGGCAATGACAGGAAGGAGGGATTTTAGGAACCAATCTAAGAAGATATGGTCGTCTAGCTTGATTTTGCAGAGGCTTCGGCGTTGACGCCACTCATGAATTTGGTCAGTGATATGGGTAGCCGTGTTCTGTCTGTAAGACAGTAAGATCTCAACTCCCGCGTCATAACAAATAGGTAACTGAAAGAACTGCAAGAAGGTCGAGGCAAGGGAAGTGAAGGTGGCATGGGTCCCATGGGGTTTCTCGATGTACCACTTAGCTGCAGAGCTAGTGAAGGTGCGCTGTAACAGACGGAGGAGGACAGATTCATCCACTTGGCTTTCACCCTAGCTTGTGCAAATGAGCACCTACTAAGGAGAATGGACTCCTTAGTAGCAGTTCAATAAATAGTAAATGAAAAGACAATACATTGAAATGGAAATTCTTCTAAGCATGTGCATGAGACATAAGAGACAAGAAATAATAAGTGGTTTTCTTTGTATTAAAATTTTACCTCAAGTGTAGAGGTTGGTGAAGTTCTTGCAATGATCCAAGAGGGTTGCTCCAAACTCCAACTTTGCTCCTTCTCTTTCTCCAATGGTGGAAATGGGCCAAAAGGGGCTCTCAATGGTGAAAGTAGCTCAAAGGTGAGCTAGGGTTTCAAGAGAGATTTTGGCAGAGTAAGGGTATACTTGATTGTGGATATGAAATGAGGGGTCTCCATCACCTATTTATAGGTTTTTGGTGGTGGAGTGCTGGCCCATGGTTTTGGGAACCATATGGTTTAGGTCAACTGTATAGGGTTTTTTCCTCCTTTTTCCTCTTTTTCCTCATTATTTTATATTTTTTATTCCCTTTTTAGAGGGTTTTTGCTATTTTGGAGGAATTTTGGATATTTTTGGAGGGAAAAGGGGTTTTTTTAGCCTTTTTGAGGCGTTTTTGATGGTTTTGTGGCCTTTTGGAGGCTTTTTAATGGGATTTGAGGGTTTTGAAGGCAAATATGGTAGGAAATATGGACAAATGAGTCATGTAATGGGGTAGATGAGGTAGTGAGCACTTTTTGGGTGTTAACACTTATTCTATTAACTTCTCCCTAGTGACATAAGGAGTATCAGGGACTGATGTGATTTCTTCATTGCATGATGCCAAGGACTTCCCTTCTGATAGATGTTCCTATTATGGTTCCTTTTGTTTTTCTGGTTCTTCTACTATGTCATCTCCTCCTACTGAGTTCACTTATTCAACCATGTTCCTTTTTAATCTCTTTGTGATGCTAGGTTGTGTTCGGGTACACAGGGTACTACCAAAGGACCGAACACCAAGAGCAACCACTTCACACAAACAGATCACAGATCAACACACCGATGTTTTGACATGGTTTAAACCCTCTTGAGGGAAACACTCCACGGCCCCGGCCAAATAGCTTCTACGGGATAATTTATTATGCAAAGAAAGAAAGTTACAAATGAGCTTCTCATAATCGATCAACTAAACAATGACCCTCCATGCTCTTTAAATAGAGATCATGGACCAACCGGGTGTTAAGCCACGGATCAAGGTTAGGTTTGATCTAAGAGAAGTTGAGCCGTCGGATCACTCTATGTTGGAAACATATCGTGACCGTCGGATTAAGTATTTACAAATGCATACTAATGCATACTAAAGAAACACACTATCCCTAACGGATATATTACACAAGTTGATCTTAACTAACTCCTAAGTGTCTAAATATCCTAACATCCCCCCTTAAGAACAACTTGGGATAGGATTGAAGGATTTACAAAAGTGACACTATTAGGAGAAGGAAGGAGGCATTAGAGCCTATCCCCCCTTAATGACAAGTTCCTGAACTCCTAACATAGATCGAAGTTTAGAAAACTTTGCTTCTGTAAGAGACTTGGTGAAGATGTCTGCAACTTGATCATCTGTAGGGCAAAAGAGCACTTCAATAACACGATCATGAACAAGATTTCTGATGAAGTGCATATGTAGCTCAATGTGTTTGCTACGTTGATGTAGAACTGGATCTTTGGCAAGCTTGATGGCACTTTGATTGTCGCACCAAAGTGGAATAGGCTGCTGCTGCTCGAATCCAAACTCTGAAAGGATCTGTCGAAGCCATAAAGCTTCCTGACTGGCATTAATTGCTACTCGATATTCTGCCTCTGCTGAAGAAAGAGCAAGAGCTTGTTGTTTCTTACAAGCCCAAGTAATAGGTCCAGATCCCAGACTGAAAACATAACTTGCAGTAGACTTTCGATCATCAGGATCGCCGGCCCAATCTGAATCAGTGAAACCAACCAACAAAGGTTTCCCCCCTGTACTGTAATGAATCCCAAACTGAACTGTACCTCGAATATATCGAAGTATTCTTTTAGCTGCTTTCCAGTGACTTTCATGAGGTGTCTGCATATAACGGGCAACACGACCAACGGAAAAGGAAAGGTCAGGACGGGAATGAGTCAAGTATAAGAGACTACCAACAAGCTGACGATACAAGGTGGCATCGACTTCAGGTGAAGTACAAGTGGCAGAAAGTTTGACTCCAGACTGGAAGGGAGAAGGGGCTGGTGTACAATCTTCCATGTGAAAGCGATGAAGAAGGTCACAAGCATACTTAGACTGAGAAAGAAAGATTCCTTCTTTGGTTTGTAGGACTTGGAGACCAAGAAAATAATGCAAATGTCCTAAGTCTGACATTTTAAAATTTTGTTTAAGACTGGATTTCACATGGGTTATAAGCTTAGGGTCACTACCAGTAAGAATAAGGTCATCAACATATAGAACAAGTATGATGAGATGGTTTCCTACTTTCTTGGTATAGACGTTGGGGTCAGAATGGCATCTAGAAAAACCAGTGTCAAGGAGAAAGTTATCCATTTTGGCATACCAAGATCTAGGAGCTCGCTTAAGGCCATATAAGGATTTCTTAAGGCGGCAGACAAGGCTAGAGTTATTCTGAACATAGCCAAGAGGTTGTTCTAGGTAAATTTTCTCCTGTAAATCACCATGTAAGAAGGCAAACTTGACATCCATTTGACGGACTTCCCAGTTGTGTACGTTGCAAGAGAAAGAACAAGGCGAATGGAGTTCATTTTTGCGACGGGAGCAAAGGTTTCATTGTAGTCAATCCCTTCAACTTGGGAAAAACATTTGGCAACTAACCTTGCCTTAAGTCTTTCAACACTTCCATCTGATGCATACTTAGTTCTGTAGACCCATTTACATCTGACAAGTTTTCTTCCTTTTGGAAGAGGTACAAGATCCCAAGTATCGTTCACCATTAAAGAACGATATTCTTCATCCATGGCTGCATCCCAATATGGATTCCCTGAAGCTTCTGCAAAAGTTTCTGGATCATGATTCTGGGAAACTTGAGCCAAAAGAGAAGAGGCTCACTGAAACTGAGAACGTGTTCGACGTTGATCTCTAGGATCACCGGCAAGATCACCAGCTGCTTCACATGTTGAACGGACCCATCGAGGAAGCACTTGTGCTGGTGCAACTGGAGGAACATGAGCAGGCGGAGGTGGATTTTCATCCTCACTGTCATCATCAGAAACTGGAGTTGGAAATCTATCAAGGAAGTTGGAAGAATAAGAAGAAGGCACAAACGCCGAATCAAGCTCGCAGGCCAAAGATGGCACAATCGTCGAGTTAGGCTCGCAGGCCAAGATATTTTCATCAAATTTAACATCTCTTCTAATGATTATATCTTGAGAATGTGGTTGAAGAATTCTATAACCTTTTACATCTTCAGAATATCCAACAAATATGCACTTTTCACTTTTAGGCTGCAATGCTTTCCATTTTTCATCCGGAATGTGAGCCCATGCTTCACTACCAAACACACGGAAGTGACTTACATCAGGTTTAGTTTTACTCCATGCTTCTTCCGGTGTTATACCTTGTAATGCTTTAGTGGGGGTGCGATTAACTATGTAATTTGCACAATTAATGGCTTCAGCCCAAAATTGAAGACTTAGTCCCTTAGATTGGATCATACAATTAGCCATTTATTTTAAAGTGCGGTTCTTCCGCTCAGCTACACCATTTTGTTGTGGTGTATATGGAACAGTGTGCTGTTGTTGGATGCCTTGTTCAGTGCAGAAAGTAGTGAACTGTTTGTTAACATATTCTCCTCCATTGTCAGATCTTAACTTAATAACTTGATGACCAGATTGTTTTTCAACAAGGGCCTTGTAGGCCAAGAACATGTTAAATACTTCGCTCTTAAGTTTTAGGAAATAAACCCAAGTGCGTCTGGTGTAATCATCAATGAAAGTTAAGAAATATTTGAAACCAGAAAAGGAAGCAGATGGAAGAGGACCACACAAGTCACTATGCACAAGCTCCAAGGGAACCGAGGCATGCCAAGAGGCACGTTTTCCAAAACTGTCCCGATGATGTTTTCCGAGTACACAACTGGAGCAAACACCATCTCTACAAGATACCATCGGAAGACCTGTCACCATATTTTCTTTACATAGTTGTTGCAATGAGCGATAATTTAAGTGACCAAATCGCTCATGTCAAAGTTTGCTCAAGGAATCACTATGAGCAACAAAAACTGAAGGGAAAGGTGATGACCCAAAGTTGTTAAACTTGTACAACCTGGTAATATCATCAACAATTCCAGTAGCTAGGACCTGTTGAGGATCTTTAAAATCCTTGATTACAACTTGGTGAGGTGTAAAGGTCACAGTTTTACCTTCACCAGAATGAGTGATCTGATAGACTGATAACAAATTGCAGGAAATTCTTGGAACACATAGTACATCACTAAAATGACCATTATCTACTGGAACTGTTCCAGCTCCTACAACACTTAGAGATCTATCATCACCAACAAATATTTGTTTGGTGTTACATTCATGCATAGTAGAAAAGATGGCTTGATCCTTTGTCATTTTTTAAAGAAGGAGTTGACTGAGAGGGTTTGGGAACCTTGTTTGACTTATTATTGCAAAAATTTTGTTTCTTGGGAGGCTTGGACTTTTCTTTCTTTTGGGACAATAAGGCTTTCCCAAATGTATCTGCATTGTTGATTATTCCAAGATGAATGAGTTTATCTTGTCCCCTAATCAAGGAATCACAAAAGGATTCAAGACTAGGCTCTTGATAGCTAGCTGCATTCAATGATGCTTTCATGGAGTAAAATGTAGATACAAAAACAGAATATGCAGGTCCAAGTTTGGAAAGAATATGATAAATGCATTGTTTGTCTTCCCTCTAAAGCTTACATTCTGCACATAAGAGCTTAAGAGTTTTGTACTTAGATAAATAATCTTGAATGCATGAAAAGTCACTTGGATTTAAAGAAATCAACTCATTTTCGAGTTGGTGACCTCGAATTTCATTGTGTTTACCAAACACAGATTCCAACTTATCCCAAGCAGCATTAGGTTCATCAATTCCAGATATGTGGAATCGCAAATTAGTAGAGATTGACATCCCAATCAATCCACGAGCTTCATCACATCTATTTGCCCATTTTATTTTCTTATCATCATCAGTGGGTTCTTTTTCTTTCCCTGTTGTAATTCTGAAAATTCTCCTACTTCGTAGAACATCCTCCATATGAGATTTCCATGAGAAATAGTTGGAACTATTAAGTAGAATATCAAAATGGGGGGCCATATTTGTAAATTAATGGTTGTAAAAGTAGAAACCAATAGTCTGTATGTGAAGAGCTCGAAAAAATAGGCGGTTTCAAAAAAAAACGGCACTGAAAACAGACTCTGTATGATGAAGTTATGCTTGAACAAAGAAACTGTTGAAGATGTCCCCAATAGTGACGTGGCAGCTAGAGAATGTCCAGCAAAAAAAAGAACCCCCCTCTTCCCAAGATGAACCTTTTGACAATCACTTTACAAGAAAGTTGCTTTAAGTGAACCACTTTTGTAAAATAAGTGATTTCACTTTTACAATGATATTACTTTTAAATAGTGCAACAATAAAAAACTTAAGTGACTCACTTGTATTTTTATTTTTTATTATTTAAGTGAGATGCACTTTTACAATAAAGTAACTTGAAATTAGAAATTGCATGCACTTTTTCTTTTAAAAGTAACTTCCTAAGACTTGAACTCAAGACCTATTAAGGAATAAAGCAACTTTGAACCAAGTGAGCTAGATTAAAAGGTATGTAAAATATGGGAATGAGGAAGGGTTTTTTTTTTTTTTTTTTTTTTACTCTTCTTGCTCGGTTTGCATGCTTGCCCTTTTTCCTGCAAAACAAACCACAAATCGAAATAAAAAAACTTTTCCACACTTGTGGAGTTAGATCTTGTTAGCTTGCCCGGAAAGTCTACGTTTTCTCTCTGTTTCTGATTTGCCGAGATCGCGCAAGGTGCACGACAAAGAGCATACGCAGCCGAGAGAAACCCTTTCCCTTTCTGTTTATGATTTGCCGAGATCGCTCAAGGTGCACGGCAAAGAGCATACACAGACGGGAAAGCAACAATCCGAACCCAAAAAAATTAACCGTAAAAAAGATGAAATATGAGATTTTTTTTTTTTTTAAATGAAATAAAAAAATGCGTCACTGTAACATTATACCTTCAGATCTGATGAAATACGCATTTCTGGAGCAACCGGGAACCGTTTTCGATCAAACGAAAACTATTTCTCAATGGAAACGATGCTCCGGACGCAACGGAACACCTCCCACAGCCCAAAAATGCACAAAAATACCATAACTAGAAACCATTTCGAGTTTCGGTAACAGCAGTTCAAGATCTAGATCATAACCGGAAGCGGCACTTCATAAAAGCTCTGATACCATGTTCGGGTACACATGGTACTACCAAAGGACCGAACACTAAGAGAAACCACTTCACACAAATAGATCACAGATCAACACACCGATGTTTTGACGTGGTTTAAACCCTCTTGAGGGAAACACTCCACGACCCCGGCCAAATAGCTTCTACGGGACAATTTATTATGCAAAGAAAGAAAGTTACAAATGAGCTTCTCATAATCGATCAACTAAACAATGACCCTCCATGCTCTTTAAATAGAGATCATGGACCAATCGGGTGTTAAGCCACGGATCAAGGTTAGGTTTGATCTAAGAGAAGTTGAGCCGTCGGATCACTCTATGTCGAAAACATATCGTAACCGTCGGATTAAATATTTACAAATGCATACTAATGCATACTAAAGAAACACACTATCCCTAACGGATATATTACACAAGTTGATCTTAACTAACTTCTAAGTGTCTAAATATCCTAACAGGTTGTCTTTGAAATCGATGTCTTCCTTTCAAATTCCTCTGTTTACCAATTAATTTTTCAACTTCTTCCTGATTTACGCTTTTCTTGAGTTCAAATCCAGATCACCAAAATAAGAAGTGTTGCCAACCACGGTTCCTCTTCTTAATCTCTGTTGACACTATCATATTGACCAGACCATGATGAAAGAAAGTCTGATTTGTATGATCTATATGGTCCTTTACCCTGTTAGACATTTTAATGAGGATTTTCAAGAAATAAAAGGGTAAATTCGTCTTTAATTGATCATTTAAGTGAAAAGGGAACATGAAGTGGTATTTGTACACTGTAGCAAACCTTCCTTCACATGTTATGTAACATTGCACAGTCCCGATGACCTCTCTCCATTCAGGTTTGACAACGTTGAGGTGAATGCCTTTGTTCCAATCCAGAGATCCAAATCTGGGCAACAAAAATGAACCTGGGTCAAATTCAAATGGAAGCTTTTAAAACCAGCGTTCCCCTTTGATATTTATACCAGTCGCTTCAGCTATCAATTCTTCAATTAATTCAATTTTTAGGGTTTGGAATTCAACACATGAGTTTGAACAATTCTGAGCAAAGGATCGAGTGACCTCCAAGTTGTAACCTGTAATTTTGTCAAAAAATGAGAACTCGCCATCCCTTATGAACAATTTTGTACATTCGGGGAAGTCCTTCACCCATTCGGTGCTAATTGGTTCCATCCTACATAATTTTCCACTCTTCTTCATACCTGGTGTGCCTTGATACCTGCTGTTATCTCTAGGGTTGTTTCCTAGATTTACTTTAGAATGTCCATCCTTGTATAGTAACTCTTATTTTTCCAACTTAGTTTTCCTTTAGAAGTCTTGTTTGCTTTCTTTTTATTTTTACCCTAGTTTCTTTTGATTTAAATGTTTCACTTATTAAAATAAAACAAGGCTCATTGTTCACATTGATTTTCTAAAGGGGTCTTATTCCTTGATCAAATGCTATTTCAAATAGTATTATCATGCTTAGAACATTGGTATTATTCATTTGATTAATGAATTGTAGCCTGGAAGCATATATTAACATGTTAAAGGTTATAACACTGCCAGTGATAAAATATGCACATTTATTGATGGATACAGGTGGGAAGATCTTGTACTATGATTTTAATGAACCATGCTTATTCATTAAAGCATATACAGTACCATTGGAATCGTGGCGGTCTCCAAGTGTGAAGTGTTCATTTCAAAGTTGTACATACATGCAACGATATCATTACACATGATGGACAGGAATTATTAAGTTTCTAATTCAACTCTGTAATGTTTTGTTATTGTGTAATTTGACCTTGTTTTAGCTTGTATTGTATGGAATCTTCGAAATATTTAGGGTAAATATGGATGACAGCTCACACAGCATGGCGAAGAAGAGGCCCGGAGGTTTGATTTGCAGGCTCGAGCCAGATAACATACAATGGATCACCCAGTTTCCAAGATTAGTGCAGCTAATGAAAGATGTTGGATGGTTTCCTTTTTCCAGAAATTGCAGGGTTATAACGTTAAGGTGACCAAAGCTTTTATTAAAAATTACAGAGATGGAGTGGTGGATTTTAAAAGCTTAAAGGTTACGGTTGATGAGGAATCTATTGCAGATGCCATCGGTGTTCCGGAACAGGGAGAAAAATGGTTTAAACAGCAAGAGTTTGAAGGATATTATGGTGAGTTTCTGTTACCAGGGTTTGAGAAGTTAAGTTGGAAAAATGGTATTCATATTAGCAAGCTTAAGCTAGATTGGCAGATTCCATTAGAAATGGTGCAAAATTATATCACTTGCGAGGGTCGTTATGACAGAGTGCTTAGGTGTCATTTACGACTGCTAATGCAGCTTAGTGGAAGTCTGAAGCTCAATTTACCATTTTATCTATTCAAAATTCTGCAAATGATGATTGCATGGGTTTAGACCAATCTAGAACATACTGCTCGCTCCATTTTCCATCAGGGTTTGATTAAGTTGCTGGTAATTTCTCATTTGAATAAGAATGGACGAGATTGGGATAGTTTTATCCTTGAATCAGGGTTTGAAGTTAAAAAGAGAAAGATTGATAAAGAAAAGGGAAAAGGAAAGAAGCTAGAGGACGCAGGTGAGCAGACTAAGAATTTTGCAGAACAAATCGAGCAGGCTGAAGACAAAGGTAAAGATCTTGCAGAAGAATCTAATGTTGAAAATGATTTGTTTCCAGAGGTGTCGGTTATAGGGGAAACATTGGTTAAGCAAAAGAGAGAGGATTTAAAGAACCCTGACATGCTTAGCGTGGTTATAAAAAATCCAAGCTCGGAGGAAGAAACCCTAAATGCAAAAGACTTGAATTTAAAACCAAGGACCAAGTTAAGAAGCAGATTGGAAGCAGAAATGAAGCTGGTGCATAGCTCTGTAAGGGGTAGTGAACATATTATTGTGAATGATTCTTTTAATGAAGAAAACATACAGGTATCAAAGGAAGGGCACTTCTCAGAAAATGAGAATTTCATAGATCTTCAAGGGAATGCAGGGTATGTACCTGAAGTATTTTGCATAAATAAACAAGTTTATTTTGAGAATGAAAATGGATTAGTTTCGAAATCTTTGAGAGTGGATGAGGGTTTTATGGATATAGAAGAAACTGAAGTAATGTCAGAGTTGAATCAAATTAAGAAGTCTTTACAGTCTTACAAGGAGCAGAATAAATATCTTCAAAGAATTAATGAAAATATGATGTCTGCCAACAAAAGGTTACGGGAAGATTTAGAGGAAAAGGAGACTAATTATCAAAAGCTAGTTCTTATATCCAAAAACATCTTAAAGGAGAAAAGGGCCATTCAGAAACAGTCTGAACAAATGAAGATCCAGAACAAGGAATTGCATAATCGAGAGCAGAACAAGGATGCTGAATACTCCAGGTTGCAAAAGATATCCCAGGTTTTGAGTGATATGACTGTCCTAGCAAAAGCTCCAAAAGTCTTTAGTTCATTGAAGGTCTAAGATAGTTGACTCATAAATGATAGAATTCGACAGCTAGTAATAGATAAGAGTTGTTGTTATTTTGATTGCACTTGTCTAGTTTTAAAGTTTTAAGTTTAAAGACTTTACTATTTTTTAGAAGGTCAATCCATGAAAATAGGATCTCAAAACTATTTCAAATTTTGAATAAATTTGTATATAATATACAGTGATGAAATATGATAGATGTTGGAACATATCATGGAAGTCAAACTCTAAGCTCGAATTGCAGGCGTGTATATGTTTTGCTTTATATTAATATGAAATAGCTATTTTGAAATGATTGTGATCATATGATCATGTTCTGTCTAATAATTGTGTTACATGTTATCATTATTCTGTTTGTGTGTGGTCTTATCAATCCATGCCATGATTCTCTTGATTAATATGCAATAATCTTTAATGTTTGAATACAGAACCTGATTCACTTCTTTCACAAAGTTATGCTCATAGCTCTGTCCTATTAATATCTATGATATTCATACATTGCCTGTTGTTTAATATTTAAATATGCTTGACTTCTGTAATGATTATTTACCTACCACGAAGTTCCATAGAATCATATCCTAATTATCTTGTATTTACTGTTAAGATTTCCCTAAGCTTGAACCCTAGTAGTCTAGGTTCAACTTTAGTGATAACATCTTTTGGCGCCATTGCCGGGGAAACAAAAGTACATCTTCCTTGGGTATTTTATATCTTTATATCTGATTTTGGAGGGTGACAAGATCAATATAATTTATCTGCAGACTACACATTCACCTTGTATTTAAAAAATTTATAGTGGCTTCAAGACAGATAGGGACTCGAGGAAATCCTTCATCTCCTCTGCACTCGGGTTTTTCTGATCCAGAAAGGATTCTAAGAGAAGCTAGAAAAAATAAAATTGATTTTCCATCATCCAATATTCCTCAACATTCTTCAGCTACAACTATACCTTCTGAATTGTTGGATACTCAAGAAGAAAGAAAATTAGGTTTATCTGTGTGCATCCCTGAAATTGAAGACTTTAAACTTAGATTGATGATTTTTAGGTTTATTCAAATCCTCTGATTTCTGAACATAAGCATATACCAGAGGAAACCTTCACTTTAAATTCTTTGACAACACCTTATATACCTCTTACAAGCATAATTATTATTGGCCAATTGAAAATTGAAGTGCCATCTCCTCCACATACTAAACCACCATCTCCACAAAATCAACCATCTTCTTCAAAAATATCTAATCCACCAAATATGGCTGGTCAACCTCTAGATAGAATGGTTGCTATGGTGGAAGCTAGATATGCCCCTCTAGCATTACCTCGGCCTTTAAATGCTCTCCCAGGTGGAGACTATCAGAAATATCTCCCGAGATTCAATGGTCAGGGAGGTGTTACAACAAAGGAGCACTAGAATACATATCTCAGTTATGTTGATAATCATAACTTTGAACATCAAGATGTGTGGATGAGGATTTTTGTTCAAAGTTTAGATGGTGAAGTACGAAAATGGTTTAGAGAACTGCCACCAAACTCTATATATGGTATTGATGCTTTGCAAGAAGTGTTTATGAAACAATGGGGAGATACTAAAGATTATTTGTATTACATCACGGAGTTTGGAGCATTGAAAAGAAAGAAGGATGAGACTATTGGAAATTTTTTTAAGCATTTCAAAAAAATGTACAATGGGATTCCAGCTGAAATAAAACCTACCGAAATATCAACAAAGTTAACCTATGCAAAGGCTTTTGATTATCAATTTTCTTTAAGGTTAAGGGAAAGAAAATATTTATCTCTTTTGAATATGCAGGAAGCAACCTTAGAAGTTGAATCCAACATACATGCTTCAAATAAACTGAAAGAAGAGGTAGAGTGTCAAATGTTTGATAGAAAGGGAAAAAAGGAAATGATTCCATCTACTTCTATAGGAAGGCCCTCAGACAATAAGATGGATGAAATGAATAAAATCATAAAAAATCTATCTGCAAAGATTAATAAACTAGAAACAAAAAATAGAAGTCAAAATAGGCTTGCTCAGGAAAATGATAATAGAAACCCAAATCAGTTTAGATGCCCTTTTCCCCCTAGGTTTAGTCCAAGAGAGAGAAAGAATAATGATATTCAAAGGGAGAGAAGAGACAATGAATAACAAAGGGTACAACCACCTTTTCAAAACATTTTATAAGGGATGATGAGGCATATGAAACACCAGCAGAAGAAATTGAAGATTTAGAACATGATATTAATCAATTGGATGAGTTTTCTTCTTCTAATTATGTAACTATGGCTCATTATCATGATGCAAAGTTGGCAGATTATTATGAGTCAGATTGTTTTGAGCAGGAAGGTATATGGAAGATGTATTTTGATGGAGCATCAAGTAAGGAAGGAGCAAGAGCAGGTGTTGTGCTCATTTCTGCTGGAGGTGAAATCATTTCTCTCATGTACAAGTTGGAATTTCAAACAACTAATAATACTGTTGAATATGAGGCATTGGTTCTAGGATTGAGAGCTGCAAAAGATTTAAATATTCAAAAGCTTGTTGTATTTGGCAATTCTGAATTGATTGTTTAGTAGGTCAAGGATGTTTATGAGGTAAAAAAAAATTGTTGGAAGTCTATAGAAATGAAGTTTTGGATTTGATAGATAATTTCTTCTTGGCTTTCAATATAACCTCTATCCCAAGAGATTATAATCAAACAACAAACTCACTAGCTTTGGCAGCAGCTTACTTCAAAGTTCCAAAATTAACACATTTGAAGTATCCCATTGATATAAGATACAGGCCATCTGTTCCAGATGACATCAAACACTGGAAAGTCTTTCAGGATGATGAGGAGATAAAGGAGTTTTTAGAATTGACAGAAGAATTTGCTGATGATTGGGTTGATCAAGATGAGGATGTTGATTTGGCTGAATTTACTGCTTATACAAAAAATTCAGTTGCTGACCAGAAAATTGTTGATTTAAAAACTAACTTCATTCCTAAGGGACTTGTCCCACTGGAAAGGTTGTTCTCAAAGGATGACACATTGTTGAAACCCAACTTGCAGACCACTGAAGAAAATGTTTTAAGTTGCAATATTGGATTTGAAGCTGAACCCAAAATAATCAGAATATCTAAGACACTTTCAGAAAGGGAAAGGAAAAGGTACATCAGTTTGCTGAAGGAATTTATAGACATTTTTGCTTGGTCATATGAGGATCTTAGAACTTATGATACTAGCATTATCCAACATAAGATCCCATTGAAACCAAATACTAATCCTTTTAAACAGAAACTTTGAAGGCTTAATCCACCATTACTGCCAGTTATTGAAAAAGAAGTGAAAAAATTGTTGGATGCAAAAATAATTGTGCCTCTTAGGTATTCATCTTAGGTAGCAAATCTTGTGCCAGTACACAAGAAAAATGGAGAGATAAGGCTCTGCGTAGATTTACGCAACTTGAACAGATGCTGCCTTAAAGATAATTATTCATTGCCTAAAATTTATCAAATTTTGCAAAGAGTTGTGGGTTCCCACAGGATTTCAATGATTGATGGATTTTTTGGTTATAACCAGATTGTAGTACAGCCAAAAGACAGAGAGAAGACAACATTCACAACCCCCTGGGGTACATTTATGTATGATAAGATTCCTTTTGGGCTAATGAATGCATGTGCCACATTTCAAAGGGAAATGGACATAGCCTTTGTGGGTGAGAATGAAAAATTTGTGGTCATATATCAGGATGATATCACAGTTTTTTCTAAGTCCGATGATGAGCATTTGAAGCATTTAAAACAAACTTTCATTAAATGCAGAAAATTTGGTATGTCACTTAACCCAAAAAAGTCTCATTTTTCATTGACAGAGGGAAAACTCTTGAGACATATAGTTTCTGCTGAAGGAATAAAGATAGATCCAGAACGAGTAAAGGCTATCTTGAAAATCACCATCCCCAGAAATAAAAAGGAAATTCAATCTTTTATTGGGAAAATCAATTTCTTAAGATGGTTTATTCCAAACTTTGCAGAGATTATTAAACATACTACTGATATGCTTAATAAGGACAGGGAGGTTAAGTGGTCAGATCAGGCTAGACAATCATTTGAAAGAATAAAGCAAGCACTCATAGAAGCACCAGTTTTAATAGATCCCGATTATACTAAGGATTTTGCAATTTTCTCATTTGCATCTGAAGATACCATAGCTGTTGTTTTACTCCAAAAGAATTCAGATGGCTTAGAACAACCAATATCTTTCTTCAGCAAAACATTGAGAGACTCAGAGCTTAAATATAATACAATGGAAAAGCAAGCATATGCACTTGTGAAAGCTCTTAAGTTTTTTAGAATTTATGTTTTGCATTCAAAAATTTTGGCCTATGTTCCAAGTTCAGCAGTTAAGGAAATATTGGTACAGCCTGACAATGAAGGAAAAAGAGGCAGATGGATAGCCAAAGTTATGCAGTATGATGTTGACATTAAACCTACCAAATTGGTAAAAGGCCGGGGTTTAGCCAAGCTTCTAGCAGAATCAAATTGTTAGGTATTAAATCTTCATCTAATGGATGAAATTTCAGAACAGGATGTGTCAGCAGAGCATAATGAGGAACAGATTTATAGCAGGTATTTTGATTCTCCATGGTATGAAAAAATTGTATATTTCTTGCTGCATTTACAATTTCCTCCAAATTTGAATAAGAATGAGTGTAGATCTTTAAAACTGAAATCTCTCAAATATGTTTTAGTTGATCAAGTCTTATACTGGAAAGATCCTAGAGGTATATTGTTGAAATGTTTGGATAAAGTAGAAGTTGATGCTGTCACTGCAGAGTTACATGGTGGTGTTTGTGGGGGACACAAATATTGGAAAGCCACTACATTCAAATATTTGAGAGTAGGTTACTATTGTCCTTCCCTTTTTACAGATGTGTATCATCAGGTCAGAGCCTGTATGGAATGCCAAAAGTTTGCAGGTAAGCATAAATTAAAGTCTTTACCCTTAAAACCTATAGCAGTAAATGTTCCATTTCAACAGTGGTGTTAACACCCAAAATGAACCCCTAGGTTGTGGGAGAGGGAAATCTGGGGTAACCACTAACCAATCTTTAGCTTGTGCTACTGACCCAACACAAACAGAGAGGGCTCTCTCTATAAGATCATGAAAAACTGGAATAATCAAAGGTGTCAACAATGAAAACACACACTAACATTCATCATTCAAGATATTCAATTACAATATACAGAAGATCAGATTTATGCTGGAAACAAAACGATTTAAATGTTGTTTGGCTGAAACATATGAATCTCTATTTGGGCAATGGAGTCACATTTAAACAGACCTTGAAAATTATCCACAAAGGCTTTGCAAATGCATTCACACAAGGGCAAGCTAGTAAGCAGCTAATAGTCAAAGAGCTTTTAATTGGTGAAACATAAGAGAAAAGAACAATCCATTTATGTAAGGCATACAACAATGAATCCTACATCAACTTTAGCAGAGAATAAGGGTGAAATACTTGGAATGATATTAAGCAGAGCATAATTTCTATGAATTCCACTTAACTATTACACTGCACCAAGTATGAAGAAATATTACATACATGGAATAATGATGAAAGAAACACAATTAACATAGGAAAGGAAAGACAGACTATCAGACCAATTACACAAGAATCCCTGAAAAAACGCAGGCTCGGCTCTGCAAACTTTATTAAACAGCTCAAAATGTCTTACAAACTGATTCTCAAAATTCCAAAAGTTTTCAAATAAGATTTTCAACCCTTTTTCATTTGATTTACATCACATATATAGATGTCCTAAGCCTTAGGCTCAATCCATCAAAACTAAAAACTGTTGCAACTGAGTGACACCACATCAGGATCTATTTGTCACTTATCTCTACAAAACAAAAACAGGTAGAACCATTCTAACTGCTTTTCATCTCTAACGGTATTTTACCACATGATATTTACTTTCAACTACAAAGATAAAGATAATGAAGTAATTGTTCCAGCTGACTATTTTCATAGTCGCCTAAAAAAATATTACAAATTGCATTTTTAAAATTAAAGTATCTTAGAAGTCTTTGATTCTCAAATAAACCACAACTATAAAAAACCTAACGACTATTGTGGAGGGTGGAGAGTGTATTTCATTTTTCCGTATCTTTCCACGGTATTCCATAGCTCAGCAGAGGGGAGGTCATAATCCGTCATCTCTTTTGCCATAACCTGGATCTCAATGTGCTCTGCAAGTGAAGCTGGAGGGAGTATTTCACCAATGGAGACCAACCGATTCAGGATTTCAAAGTCCTTAGAGATCTTTTCCATCAAAGTTATGCCTATAAGCAATTGGTTTAGATTTTTGAACTTGGTGTGATCCATCCTGTTGTCACCGAATATGTCCTACAAAATTCTCAGATTCTAGCATCATTTCCCAAAGGCACTGTGTTGTTAAATGATTTTGCAAATTACTTTTAAGGCACGAATCATCCTTAGACAGAGCCATCAACTAATTTTTTTGAGTTGGTAGTTTGCATCAAATAATATTCTAAGCATGAATTTCACTAGCTGGTGAAAAATTGTGTTTCAAATTGGCTCCACTTATCCATAGAACTTTGTTGTTTCAGCCAATCTCCAAGTCTTCGAGCACCTGCCATAAATTCAACACATGGTTTAACAATTACATACAACACAGATCAAAACTTAGCCATGAATAGTCTCCCAATGCCAAGTGTAAAGGGGATCGATTCATGCACAACAAGGGAGCACCACGGGTTCGAAAGATTGCACAACTCGTGGACAGGAGCATTCATGTTTATATTGAAGTATTGATGGGGTATCCAGATTCCAGAGTTAGCAATTATCCATAAAACGCCAAGGGATAAATGCCTATGAATGTCATTAAATCCTGCGAACAATTGTCGATTATCAATAGCACCCAGCATTTCTTAAAATGAGAAAGAGTGTCAGTTCACTGTTTGTAGAGGCTCAAATGAATGGTTTTGATTGTCATAGAAGAATTTCAAACTTAATTGCACTTGCAGATGATGGTATACATCAGATTTCAGTATCTTTGCCTAGCACAGGTAGAAATCCAACTACAAGGATGGATAGTATTGCCTGCCCGGTTCGAAGCTCATCCAGGAACACTAAGAGACCTCAATTTGTTGATGCATTTTGTCAGTCAAATTGTGGTGAGGTGAGCCCAAATGTTTTGGGTGCATATTGTATAGACACTGGATTGCGTTGTGACTTCAATCACAACACTTGTAAATATTCGCATAATTGGAGAGAAACAATTAAGCAAAAATGCTAAATTAAACAGTTGTTAGGTTAGAATAGATTATTGTCATGTGTATCGCGATTTCTCCAATATTGAGGTCAAAATTCAAATGTACACGGTAGCCAGGAAAGGATTGTTAAGATATGCCCTGCTGCAGTCGATTTTTGCTTTACTGCTGGAATGACTGATGATCCTAGAGCATTCGATTTCAAGTACATGAATGAGCTCAAGTCTACAAACATCCAAATGCCCATAGTAAATGTATTGGTGACATAGTGTATTAGATGATAAGGCATTGACCCTGTTCTCCATGCAGTAATTTTGAGCAGTTCTACACAGTAATTTCCAACAAACATTTAGTAGTAATTTCTAGAAATTGTTGACAGTTATTCACAGTTTTGGAATGTTGATCTAGGAGTTCATTATTCAAAAAGTTTTGGTCAAGTTTTCAACTTGAGTTTGCTCAATCTTAATCGAGCATATGGGCATCCAATTTCTAAGCAATAGTATACAAGTGTTGAAAGCATTCATTCCCAAGTGTCATAACATACCACGCACCAAACACCCAATGTCTAAGTGTTCTTTATAGCCAACGCATCAAATACATCCACATGATCGATGTTGTTTATGTTGCCTACGTTAGTTTGAAGATACACACCGGAAAAATGGAATCCTGAGTGCTAGAATTGCTGGCAGCCGTCAAGTGAATGGACGCATGAGTGAAAGTTGGTATTTAAAACCATATTTGGCAGGCATGAAATTACCAAACCATATGTTACTTCTGATGAGGGTTTCAGGTTAAAATTTATAACTAATGGTTAAATGTTATTGCTAGCAATTTCTTGCTTGTTCTTTCCGAAGATTGAGAAGTGTTAAAGCCACTAGTTCAAGATTTAAGGGCAGAGTACCCATGGAAATAAGCCAAAAATCCCTTCAAATCATGATAAGAGCATCCAGGTGTGAGTAGCATTCGCATGGGATCACTGAAAGATACAAAATGCAGGGCTGTCAGGATGCATTCATTTATTAACTTGACACATTGATGGCTTGGTTTCAAGAGGATCGAACTTTAGCATTCAGTTCTCAAGGATCAGCACTGGAAGAATCGATTTCAGGTCAGAGTATTGTACAAAATTCAAGGAAACAAATCCAGATTCTAAGGCAGAGTTTTAGTTTCTGGGCATTGTAGGTGGAAGAGCACCCGACAGTATGCATCTTGGACAAATAAACATCATGCTACTAGAATTCTTTTATCCCAAGTTTGGATAAGTATTGAAAGAAGGCTCTCAGGCTCAAATTCTGGATAGTCAAATAGGCTGCTTAAAAAATTATTTAAGATTTCATTACCATATTTTATGCTTGAAATCTGGTAGACTCATCTCAGAAACCGATTTTGAGTTATCTCTTTTCCTTAGCTAGAAAATTCGATCCATTTCTCATGGATCCTTTGTAATGTAATATCTATAAATGATAAGTTGAGAAGATTGTAAGAGAGGGGAATTCCAGTCGAGAGGGCTGACGCAAGGTTGTGCTTACATTATGTTTTTATTGAAAAAAAGAAGTTGTTTTTTTATATGATTGTGATCTATGAGCCTATTTTGTTTTAATAATTAAAGTACATGTTGCCATTATTCTGTCTGTCTATGGTCTTAATATTCCATGTCATGATTCTCTTGGTTAACATGCAACTATTTGCAATGGTTTGAAAACAGAATCTAAATCATACTTTTCACAAAGTCATGCTTCACAGCTGTGTATTGTCAATGTCCATGATAGAAACACTGATACATTCCCTATAGTTAAAGCTTCTACCTTAGCTTGATATCTGTATTGTTTATAACTATGAAGTTGTCTCTTTTACATATTGTTAAGATTTCTCTAAGCTTTACCCTAGCAGTTGAGGGTTAACTTTAGTGATAAAACATCCTTATGCTCCAGAGCAAGTTTTTATAACCTGCTTGGGAGATTAACTCTTGATTATTATCCCAGAATGATGGCAACCCCATCTCTACCAATTTATCAAACGATCCTTTGAAATCTGTTACCTGTTTCCTCATCTCTTCTACTCTGGTTTCCACTCCTTCAACCTGCGCATATTTCCCCAGAATTCTTCGTGGTGCTACAATGGCCATGATCCGGTTTCCAATATTCAAGTTGATTCTTTCCTCCTCTGATAAACTATTCAAAAAAGTAATAGAATTTAATGATGTTTCCTTGGGCTTTCGGATAAGAGTTTCTCTCATGGCCACACAACCTGTGAAAACATCACTGATTGTTTTCTCTTTTAATCTTATAAATTCCAAGTATAGCCTGCAACTTTCAGCTTCTTTAATAATTCGATCCCATACTAAATGCTTGCAACCCTGTAAAGCTGCTTGTCCTGCAACTTGGAGGGTGAGATGCTTATTGATATCAAATAATTCATTATACTTATCTCGGAGGGTTTTTGCTTCTTCTTCTTTCTTTTCATTCTCCTCCTCCAACCTCTGAGCTTTTTCCTTCAGCTCCTTGATTTCAACATCCTTCAGGCTAATGTGAGACATAGCCTGCACAAGGCTGTCAATACTACTGCTATCCCCATTTTGGTTCATATTGGTAGGCCGCATGTCCAATTTGGACAAGTTAATTTTTAAGTCATCAAGCTGCTTTTCTAGGCTCATTTTCTCCTTTTTCCAACTGTCTTCCTTCCCCACAAATTTTAGCAACTCTGCTTTACAATCACTCAATTCTTTAGACAAGGCTTCCTTTTGCATTTAAAATTTTGTTTCTTCGGGAGCTTCGATTAGCTGGATATTAGGAACTTTCTCCTTCTTCTGTAGTTTTAGAATTAGCTTATCTTTCTCAGCCAGTAGCTTGCTCATGGTTTTTCCTCCACCGTCACTTATAACTAGGTCAGATTGTATCTTCTTGACCTGCTGTTGAAGAGCTTGGTTTTCACTTTTTTCTTGCTTCAATTGGTTCTCTAACTTCCTCACAGTAACTTCCAAGTTGTCACCCTTCAATGCCGCTTTTAAAAAATCTTCATATATAAAATCTCCAATCTACTTGTGGAACTAGATTTTATCCAGCACCGATATCTTCTCCCAATTGACCCTCATTTCAATCACTTTGCTCGATGTCAATACTACCATGTTCAAAGTGTTATCTCTCATATCTCTGCTGGTCATTAAGGAAGTTTCGGTATTAGACAAATTCCTAGCCGCTGGCATCAAATCAAATAGCCTTTGGGCCGAGGCATGTTTATTCTGTCCAAAATGTTCGCATAGGTCGTCTTTAGACCGAAACTTATTGGCTTCATCGCCCTCTTGGACATCCTGAAAATTATACTCTTTAAATTGGACCTCAGGAGCTGAAAACCTCTCATTATCTTCTCTCTCACCGTCCATCGGAACAACCAATACTTCTTGAGTCAATGCAACAACCAATTCCTCTTTAGTGGGAGAAACAACCGACTCGGCTTGAGTGGCTGTAACAACTACTTCAACTTGTGTTTCCAATTTTGGCCGCTTGTCTCCACTTCCTATTTCAGTATCCATATCTTGAACTTCCTCCGAGTCTCTTTTCCGGCCCACTTCCACAGTGTCCGGCATCTGATCTATGTCCATTATAAAATCGGACAGCATTAGATCTCCTTCCTGTAACTTCACAACCTCCTCCGCCTCGGGTTCCCATTGCAACAAATTCCATCTCTTTAATACCCCTTCTGGCTCCTTATGTTCAAAAGCACTTAGATTACAATTTTTCCTTCTCTTGGAAATAATGTGCAAGGGGTCGTATTCCACTGCCAGATATTTCCAGAAACCCAGAGGTTTCAATAACTCTTCTACCTCCTGCAAAGCTTCCTTGTTTTTTACTATGAAAGGACCCACCTTCCAAGGGTATTTCACATCAGTGCCCTTCTTAAATTTTAGGACCTGCTCCTCTTCCAGGATCAGTTTTTGTCTGATAAACTCAAGAGCGAAGATTTGCAATGTCAGGAAAGCGGGAAAAACATAGGGCTCCTATACAAAACCGTACAGCCTAATGACTGTAGCATCCTTCAATATAAACCAGTCACCGACAGCCAGCTCGTCCTTCAACTGCATCATCGTTTTCATCTCGGGCAATACCCTAGGCAATCCTTCCCCAAAGAGGACTTTGTAAACAAGCGGCAAGACATAGTTAAAATAGTTAAAGACATTGTCTATCAAAGCATCTTCTTCAAGCAGTGGGGAAAAATGCGGGCTTTTCGCGCTACTGTACATAATCATCTTCATAAGCTGTGTCTGGTACCTAAAAATCCTAGCATTTGAGAACTTTCTCAACCGTACATGTATTCTATCGGCCAAAAATTCATCGAACTTAAGGGATGGGATGAGCCCATCCTCAAACCTTGCCAAACTAATGCTAATTCTGAACAGTAAACTCAACTGGACCTCGGTTACCCACAGATCCGTGTCTAATCCTATTGGGTGGGGCCCAAGTGGGTTGGAAAAATATACAAGTATGGAAAATCGCGCGTAGCACACTGCAGCAGGAAGAAAAGGCAATTTTGATAATTGAGCATTGCGCATTGCGATAGGAAGAGGAAGCAATTTTGGAGACAGCACATTGCGCGTAGCGACAGGAGACGAACAATTGGAGGTTTTGCACGTGTCGCATGATGGCAATGACTAAGGCATGGTCACGCAACAAGACGATGCGCATAGTAGCGCATAAGCTATTTTTGGGCAGAACATGGGTAAAGGTCAGACGAGGATATGACCTAGTTTGGGTAAAGAATAGGTGGATGGCAGATGAAAGTGACCTATTCAAACGTGTGGTGGAAAGCAGTTGAGAAGCTAGGCCACAACGTCAATGGCGACAGGTAGGTGAAGGAGTGGAAAGGGACAGGCCATGATGCAGTTGTAACTGCTTGAAGGACTGCGGCTGTCAAAAGAGCGTGTGAGCCACGAGTGGCCCAGCTGGAGCACGCGGAGTAAGCTGTCGACGACGACAGCTAGGGTGGAAGTTAGCCACGTGGGTTTTATAGACCTAAGGGTTTTTTCTTACGAATTTTAAAGATATGCCTGCGTGCATAATCTATAAATAGGCATGATTTTGTATGGGAAAGGGTTGTTGGTTGGGTTGTTGAACTCTTCATTTTGGTTAAGTGTTGATTATTGTAGAATCTTAAGCTTAGAAAGCCATTGTAAAGGCTCTGCAGCTGAGTGCATAGAGACCTATCTGAGAGAGAAGAGAGTCAGCAGCTGAGTGCATAGACTAAGAACGGTTGTACCCTTCCCATTAAGAGCAATATTAACAACCGTTCTTGTGAACGTAGCCTCCATCCGGGGGGTGAACCACATTAAATTATGTGTTGTGTGACCAATGTGGTTTTATGATTGTTTAATTGCTTGGTATCTATGTTTAATGCTAGAAAATTCTGTATGTGATTGATTTTATATGTATTCGCTACAGTGAATGGGAATAATCTGTTAAGTAATGCATGCACAGAGGATTGTTAAGTATTCAACATATATGAATTTGCCGATTGGAATGTATGAAGCTATCTATTGGTCAAAGTAGCGAACACTGGGATTAAGCGCAGCGTTGGAGTGCGCAGTAACGTATGTTATTAAACCATCCACAATTTACTAATAAGACTTGAATGGAGTAAAGGGATAAAGGACATTAAGTAGAATGGTTAGAATTCAACATCCTGGCAAGGATGCGCAGTCTCATGGATGCACCGAGTCATTGGAGGTTGCTGCAAGGTAGCTCTTGATAGCTTACTGTCGTAACGCAAAGGTATCCTGTATCGCACAATCATTGGAGGTGCGAGCACAGTTGTGCGCTGAAGGCGCAAGTGCGTGAGCGCAGTTGCGCACTAAAGTATCCGACGTCAAATAGAAGATTTGTGCAGTGATCTATCCACGCAACCCGCAAGCCGTTGCGCTTCTTATTAGCTTTCCCCCCATTGCATCACCTAGTTGTGGAAACTTGATTCCGCAACCACCCCCTCCAGCTTCGCCTCGGGTGAGACCTCAGGCTGCGCGCAGCCTGTTGCCGAAAGGGCCGGTGAATTGGGGTTTTGTTGGTTCCTGGAACCGTGAAGTACCTGGGTCTACACTGGAAACCTCAAGAAGGTGATAGACAACCAACAAATGGTTCCATTGCTCAACTAAGACCAGTGATGTGATAGAGTGTTGGAAAGTAATGTGTGAAGAAGAATACCAGTTCCCGTTAGGTTCAGAAAATTGGCATCCTGAACAGAAAGAGGTCTGGGATTGGTGTGACAAGATCGAAAGAGATTTTGCAAAGAAAGAGAACAAACATCTGCGTCTCACCAACGTAGAGTGGTTGAACAGATATTTATGGAGAGATATTCACGAGATATTTTGGGCTACATTTCCAAACGAGCTACATGCGTGGTTATCGCGACTCAAGAAGACCTGTTTTCAAGGGGGAGTACCTACATAGTGGACTCTAGAGCTCACAACGTAGCTCAAAGCAATAGACAACCCACTATCATGAGTAGTCGAATTTTGGGTCAATAGCATACTTGAAGGATTTGTGACCGAGTTTGCTGTCGACACACTGAAATATTACAATCAAGCTGAAGCATACTTTTTCGAAGGATTCAGAGGTAATTTCTTAAACAATCTCAGTCTATATATTAAAATGCTTTTAGCTGAGAAAGGAGTTTTAAGGATGTAGTAATATTTTTACATCTTTCATGGTCAATAGCATTTATAGTGATTCTGACAAAGAAACTCATAATCTGAGAAGTGCAAAGAGATATAAGTTTAATAAAGAAAAGAATCCCGGAGGACCTAGACTCCGCATAGATACCGAACTCCAATGTGATCTTAACAATCAGACCGCGCCGCTATCAGCCCCTATTCACCCTATCACACCTCAAAATCCGTCGGTTGCAGAAACCGCGCCATCCTTAGACCAGAACCCACCTACTGCAAGTGTCGCACAGCCTAGTCCATAGAATCCCAGTATTTCGAATATTTCCTTTGTTTTCTCCGCGCAGATAGTCAGCACTACTCAGAGCAGTTCACAACCAGGAAGGATCATGACAGATAACGATATAAAGCTGCCAATATTCAAAGGAAGGGGTCTATAAGACCCTGAACAACACTGGTTTCTATGTGAAGTCGTATGGAGCTTAAAGCAAATCCAGGATGATGCTGTGAAGAGAGCACAGCTCATCACTACTTTCAGAGATCGCGCGTTGCATTGGTTTATGAAATATTCTCAAGCACAACCGAGAACCCTAACATAAATTCAAGCTGCACTGGTCGCAGAGTTCAAGAAGCCAAAGTCAGAATCACAGTGCATAACAAAATTAAGGGAAATCAAACAGAAGCCTACCGAATTGGTCTGGGAGTTTGACCAAAAATCTAAAACATTATTAGACCAAGTTAGTTTCGTGATAGCTCCACAACAGCACAAGGAATGGTTCATCACTGCGCTGTTGCCTCACATCAGACAACCATTGATGCAACAGAAGCTTGCGTCACAGGAAGAGGCCTTAGAGATCGCAATGCAGCTAGAGGCTTCACCAATTGCTGAGACTAGCACTGGGATGTCTCAAATTCAGAACCAGCTGACTACGCTGACGTTAGAATTACAGGGTATGAAAAATGGGAAAGAGCAAAGATATGAACACAGACGTGAAGTTTGGTGCACCGGATGCAAAGGAGAAGGCCATACCAGAGAACATTGCCCTCTATTTCAGGATTATCTTGCCAGTGGCGCACCAAAACCAATCAATATGAACCACAATCAGGCACCGTGGTGTGAAATCTGTAGAACCAGAGGACACAGGCCTAAAGACTGTTATCTAATACATAAATATGTAACCACACCTAAAAACCTATATTGCAATTTATGTAAGTCAGTTGGACATGATGAATCCAATTTCCGTGCATATGAGCTCATGAATGAAAGAAAGCGTGATATGGAAGCAATGCGAGGTGTTGGGATGTATCACGCTCAAGGAGAAACTCAGCCAAAACAAGAAAACACCCAATATGATCAAGGGGGATATAGAGGCTATGGTGGTGGATACCGCGGGAGAGGAAGAAATGCCGGCCTAGCTCAAGGAAGATGTCGCGGCCAGGTAATCTGTTACAACTGTGGCCATCTAGGTCACATTTCTAGAGATTGTACCAACCCATGCACTACGTGAAATTACTATAAATCATTTGAGAATGTTATTGAAGACTGTCCTGTACTTGAGGTAGAAATGCATAAGAGAAGAAGGACAGAACCACCAAATCCCAATATTCAGTTGATTGCAGCAAAGAGCAGAACTACGGGTCCAAGTATAAACGTAGTAACACGCAGTGGCGCAGATAAAGGAAGGGATGGAGGCACAGAAGCTTCAACCTCCGGAATGCGCAACCCTAGACAGAATCCTGGAGAGCCAGTGTGGATTAGGAAAGCTCCTGGGAAAGTACCAAGTCTAGATTTACAAAAAAATAAGGGATCCTTTGAGGAAGCATGAGACATATTTAGGGCACCGCCACCTGGTTCCCCCAGAACACAGTTGCGCAATGAAGTACCACAAAGAGAGAATATGCCAACAACGCAAGATCAAACAAATGCTGCAACAGACGCAGGGACCTCTGTTGCGCAGTTCTTACGCAGCTGCATGAAATTACTAAAGAGCGTAGATGATTTTACAGAATTTGAAAAGCTACTATGGTAGTATGAGCCAAACAGTGACAAGGGGGCTTCCACTGGCATAATCCACAATATTCGGTGTCCTAAGAGAACAGGAAGGGAAATGAGACTCACTGCACAGATTGGAGACTATGAGATTGATGAGATCATTCTTGATCTTGGATCCGAAGTAAATGTCTTGACCAAGCAGACATGGCATCAGATGGGTAAACCCAAGTAACAGTGATCACCTCTACAGTTGAGGATGGCTAACCAAGGAATAGTTATACCTTTGGGAAGATTACCCAAAACCATTGTTGACATTGATGGAGTGCGTAGCTATGCCGATTTTGAGGTAATCGAAATCGTGGATGACAGCCATCCTTATCCAGCGTTACTGGGTATCAATTGGGAAATGACATAATTTGCCATTATTGATTTAAAAACTATGAAAATTATATTTGAAGGCAATGATATGAGGGTCATCATGCCATTAGACCCTTCGCAGGGCGAGCAGTATGTTGAACCAATTCAAGAGGAATCCAGAGCTCAAGACTGGGACCGTATTTACAAGATGACAACCAATACTGCTGACTATGTTAACCCAACTGCAGATGGCACACTCAGTTGGCGCTGTGATAGCTCTTGCATTTCAGATTCCGATGCAATACTAGAAAACTGGCAAAACAGGTTACATGAAGTATCCGCCAGAAAGTGCACACGGATCACAAAGTCACTCCACTGGATTGGGAAAGAGGTAACTCCAATCCCTACATTCGATGGTTTATCTAATGTGTATTGTTTTATCAAAGAATATACTACAGCAATTCCGGATGGACATCGTGTCTCAGCTCTAGACATGGCATTGCGTGGCATACCTGCCAGATGGTGGGCTGCGCATAAGAAGATACTCACAACATGGGATCAGTGTAGAATTAAGATGAAAATCAGGTTCACTGATAAGGTTACCCTATCCTTTGAGAAATATAATGGACAGACAGATCCAAGAGAGCATACTCGGGTCTGTTCAGGAGCATGGAAGGAGAGACCATAGAAAGAATGGGTGCATCTGTTCGTGCACACATTAGAAGAGCCGATTCCAAAGAAATGGTACCTAGACCTGGAGTTGCGCAGAGGCACAGTGGACTAGTCGGACCTCACTATGACCTTCCAGTAGGATTTCAGCTTCAAAGATAAGCATACAAGTATCAATGATGCGCTGCAGGTCATTAAGAAAAAAATATTCAGTCCAGATTATACACAAGGAAACATGACACTAGCAGAATTCTTCGGCACAGACTACATACCTGAGCGCCTACAACCTGAATGGGAAGAGCAGCTAGAACATGATCTTGAGTTTTATCACATTGGTGGAGAAACCAAGGACACAGCAGATAGCGATGAGGAGGACCCGCGCAAAATCCAGATACCTGAGTCAAACGGATCGCGCGAGGTAGAAGGACCTCCACTGGAAATTCCAGACATGAGTGGACCCGTGAAAACAAGGAAAGTGAACATTGGCACCAGCAAAGCGCCAAGGTTCGTAGCTATTGGAGATTATTGGGACGAACATACAGTTGAAGAGGTCACGGGTATATTACAGGAATATCAGGAACTATTCCCGACCAAGTTCACAGAGATGAAGGGTATCCTAGGCGACTTAGGAGTGATGAAAATTCCTCTTAAGCCTGGCGTGAAACCCATGAAACAAAGACCATACAAACTAAATCCGCACTATAAAGAACGAGTTAGGGAAGAACTCGATAAGATGCTTGATGCAGGGATCATTGAGCCAGTTGAAGAATCTGTATGGATAAGCTCGATGGTTATCCAAGACAAGAAAACAAAGGGCGAGATCAGAATTTGTGTGGATCTCAAAAAACTCAACGATGCTTCAATGCATGACCCATTCCCTACACCTTTTACAGATGAAGTGCTAGATAATGTTGGAGGGAATGAGGCCTATTCTTTTACTGATGGATTTTCTGGCTACCATTAGATTAGGATTGATTGCGCAGATAGGCACAAGATGAATTTTGCGACAGAATGGGGGTCTTTCCAATACACAGTGATGCCCTTTGGTCTGAAGAATGCACCCGCCATATTCTCTAGAGTGGTCATCGCAGCATTTGAGGATTTTATACATAAGTTTCTAGAGGTTTACTTTGATGATTGGACCATTTTCGGGCTATTGAAGAACCATGCCGTGAACCTCGGGATGATGCTAGAAAAATGCAGACAACACCAAATTTCATTAAACTTGAAGAAATGTGTCTTCTGTGTACCCTATGGAGTCTTGTTGGGACACATTGTATGCAAACAGGGCTTGATGGTAGACCCTGCTAAGATCGCAGTCATTGTAAACTTACCTACACCCAATTCAGTTAAGCAATTGCACACTACACTGGGGCATATTGGTTACTACAGGAAGTTCATAAAAGGGTATGCGTAGATAACCGCAGCTATGGAAAAATTGCTGAAAAAAGATGTACCATTCATTTGGAATGAGGATTGTGAGAAAGGATTCGACACATTGAAGGAGAAAATGGTCACTGCACCAATCCTAGTTTTTTCGGACTGGGAGAAACCTTTTCAAGTCCATGTGGATGCATCATGCATAGCATTGGGTATTGTTCTTGTGCAACTAGGAGAGGGAGGCATTGATGATCCCATTGCCTTTTCAAGTAGAAAGCTATCATCTGCTGAGAAGAACTATACTGCTACTGAACGAGAAGGACTCGCAATGGTATATGCGCTGCAGAAGTTCAGGCACTACCTGCTTGGTGTGCACTTCTCCATGTTCACTGACCATTCTACCTTGAAATACCTTGTTAATAATCCAGTGTTAGGGGGGGCGCATATGCAGATGGTTACTACTCTTTCAAGAGTACGATTTTGAGATTGTTGTTAAGCCAAGCAGATTGAATTTGGGACCTGATCATTTGTCAAGAATGGAGTCAGGAGAAGAGCCTACAAATTTGAAGGACAATCTGCCTGATGCGTAGTTGTTCACCATACAAGTTGTAGATGAGCCTATGAATTTGAGGACAATCTGCCTGATGCGTAGTTGTTCACCATACAAGTTGCAGATGAGTACTACCAGGACATCATTGATTTTTTGACCACTGGATTCGCACCCGCAGAGTTCACTACGCAGCAGAAGAAGCAATTGGTAGTGCACGAAATAGACTTCACTATAATTGCAGATCGGCTATACAAACTAGGACCGGATGAAGTATTGTGCAGATGTGTGCTAGAGCATAAGAAACCGTTTATACTAGCTGATGCACACTTAGGAGTCGCAGGAGGCCATTATGCAGGAAGAGCTACTGCGCAGAAGATATTGTGCGTAGGGCTATGGTGGCCTACAATTCATAAAGATTCGAAGGAAAACTACCAGAATTGTGATGTCTGTCAAAGGACAGGGAAGCCGTCACACAGAGATGAAATGCCATTAAATCCATAGCTGACATTGCAGGCCTTTGAGAAGTGAGCCATTGATTTTGTGGGTCCTATTAACCCACCAGGAAAAAGAACTGGTGTGAGGTATATCATTACTGCTATTGATTACCTCACCAAATGGGCGGAAGCAAAGCTAGTCAAAGACTGTAGCATAGCTACAACTACGGAATTCATATATGAGAATATCCTTACAAGGTTTGGATGCTCGAAGATACTGATGAGTGATCAAGCCACTCATTTTCTAAATAAGACCATTGAGGCTCTAGCTGAAGAGTTCCACGTTCATCATCAGCACAGCACACCTTATCATCCATAGGCGAATGGAACTGTTGAAGCATTTAACAAAGTGTTGGAGAATGCGCTAACAAAGATATGTAACGTCAATCGGGACGATTGGGACCTGCGCATCTCATCTGTACTATGGGCATACAGGACTACCTACAAGAAACTAACTGGCCATACAAATTTCAGGCTGGCCTATGGACAAGAAGCAATAATGCCAATGGAGTACATTGTTCCCAGCTTGAGGATAGCAGTGTTTACAGGCATGGCCGATCGCGCAGCACTCGAAGAAAGACTCCTACACTTGGTTGGGCCAGAGGAAGATCGCTTCGTCACAGGCTTCCACCAACAAGTCCAGAAAGAGCGCAAAAAATCTTGGCATGATCGCCACATCAAGAACAAGAAATTTCAGGTAGGTGATCTAGTCCTCCTGTATGATAGTAAATTCATGAAATTTCCTGGAAAATTTAAGATGCACTGGCTTGGCCCATATACTGTAATGCATGTTACTAATAGTGGTGCGGTCCAGTTAGCTACATTAGCCAGAGATACATTACAAAGTTTGATAAATGCTAGCAGACTAAAGCTTTACCGTGATAGTCCGGCTGTGCAGAATCCTACATGATCAGGGAAGTGTACCGCGCAACACTGCTGAAGTTGCGCGCACAAAAAAAAATAAAAATAAAAGAAAAGAAAAGAGTGGACGTGCAGAGCAAGCCCAGAAGCTTGTCGCACAGAAAATATGGACCGACAATTGCGCAGAAGATAACACCCAGTGCACATCTTGAACCAAGCATTTGATTGGACCGCCAGCGCATTATCATGGAAATCGTTACCATGACATTTGATGGCTGGTTAGTGGGTTGTTAACCAAATTGGCGGCAATAGGGCAAGTAATGATTTAAAGACAGATGGGACATTTAGGAACCCATTAAATACTGAAGTGACTAGTTCATACCGAAATCCGGATGGCAGGCTAAGCCATTAACGCAGATCCAACGGATTTGACAAGCTGGCTTGACAAGCAACCATTGGGCATTTAAGGAAACAACGTTCGCATCACGATAAGGATTGGATGACAAGCCCAAGATAATATGCACGAATTGGAAATCAAGAGGGCTTTAAGTGCCTCGGGCATTGCGGAAGGCCACGTAGCGGACCAGCAGTGGCTATAAATAGACCTCGCTCGACCACTTAACCATTTTTACAAAGTGTTTGAACTAGTCAAGAGCCGAGCGACCAGAGCATTGTATGAGCGAATCGGTTGAGTTAGCAGGTCTTTCTGGTTTATTTGAGAAAGCAAGGATACCAGCAGCAATGACGGCGACGAAACCAGGCCCATCCAGAAGTTCAGCATGGCAGGCCGCAGGAAGTAGCAAGGGAAAAGAGACAACATCTCCAGAGAAGGGGGGCGTCGAGGTGCCATTATAGCAGACACCTTCGGCTCAAGCTCTGCCATTTTATCCAATGCCTAACTACATTCCCCCTAGGAAGCTCGATGCCCCACCAATAAACATAGAAAAGAACTTCCAATATGAAATCCCACTACCCGATATCTCTACCAGGGTAAAGATTGAGGAGAATCTGGTGGGTGGCGTACTAGGCTGCAAGCTGGATGACCAAGACTCACTGGAGAATACGCTGGTAACACCAAAAAGTTACCCATAGTTTAGGCCGGATGCCTATATCAATTGGATCAAGGACGAACAGAATGGAACCAGCAAGATGGAAGTTCAAGAATGGCTAAGGGTCATCCGACCGTCAGGCTTGTTAAATTTATTGCAAATGCCTTACTTTACCAAGAGTGCTAAGTTTTCTATTGTTGCGCGCACACTGCTCACTTGCGTGCATGAAGGATTCCTATGGTTGGACGCGTGCATTGACATTAGTATCGACCTAATTCATCACATCACCGGACTGAACAAGAGGGGAGAGGACCCCGCTAACCTCATCATAAAGAAAGCGTACGATAGAGCTATTAGCACTAAAGTAGTAAAAGAGTTTGATGTAGTGCACAAGGGACGAGGGTTCCCAACGGTCGACATCAATGACCGCACCACACAATTTATGACCAAGTTGCTTGCAGGAAAGCTGTTGTGCAAGTGCAAACCACCTGAAGTACCTGCGGTCACAATCAGGGCAGCCGCTAATGTATTGCGCAGAAAATCTTACAATTGGTGCCAGTTCTTATTGAACGAGTTCCTGGCAGATGTTCAGGACACCCAAGATGATGGAACAACATTCCACTTTAGTTGGTTGCTAGTGCTAATAGACTTTGTAGGATGGAAAGAGCTAGATAATTACCAAGGAGCTGCCACTTTAGCTGGACAAGGCTGAGGAGCGCGGTTTGCCAATCTATGGGCAAGCCCAAAGGCGTCTAGGCAGCGGCAAACGACTGAAGTGTTTTATGTTTACTATCACCAGTTGCACGAAGCAATTATGGAAATGTTGTGCATTTCCAAACCACTAGCTGATGAATACACCTCCATCATCAGGTTTCAAGTGAAAAGGCACCAAACATTCATTTAGCCAAGAGCCAACATAACGGAGCAGGATTTATGGTATCCAGGATTTTACCGACAGGACAAAAACGCGATCAAGGGAATGATGGAATTATGGGAGCCCGAATGGAAAGTTTCTGCTTCACATGATGATGCTTCTGACTACGAGCACAATGTAGAACCTCTTCGGGAGAAGATCAATGTAAAATACACTAATGAGGAAGACACAAAAACAAATCAGGAAGACAAAGAAGAAACAATAACAAAGAAGGGAAAGAAGGGCAGACTACCGGCTGGAACACCCATTGTGGAAGAAAAGGATGACGCACAGAGTCCACATTCCACTTCATCGACAACAAAGAGAAAGGCCACTAAAGGCCCCTCACAACCACAAGGCCGACGCACAAAAAGAAAGGCTAAACAACCTGAGTTCGGGCCGCAGCTACATCCCGATGATTGCGAGACCATTGCAACAAAAGTGCACGAAGCATGGGAAGAGGCTTGCGCTAAGAACGAGGCCAAGCAAGAACAACTACAGTTGACCATAATCCAAGCTATGGAGCAAGTGAAGACATTAGTATCCCATATGGGATTGTGGCAATCAAGTTCAGGTATTAACGGGAAATCAGTAGAGCCAAGCGCACAGAGAAGACCACCTGTTACTGGAAGTAAGTATCCGCGCATCTTGAGCCTTGAACCTAGATACCTGGTTTACCTGAATGAAACGGTTAAGGAGGCACTAAAGACTGGTTTCCTCAACTTGAACATTGGCACCTTACCCCTGGAGGACCTGAATGAGTTGCACATCAAACTTGCAGAAGAAATTCATGAGAGAGGCATCGCCTCATATGATAAGTGTGCGCAGTTAACGGAAGACATCAATCAATTAAGGCGGGAATCAGATAACACTAAGCAAGAATTGAGCGCAGCCAAGGAAAAGGGCCAAAAGCTGAAGGAAACCATTTCAGCTGTGTGCGCACACATAGAGGAATGCGAGGAAGAAGATGACATGGAGGGCACAATAAAGAAAATTGAGGTCAAGGTAGAGTCCCTTACTGTTGAGAAAATGGAAATGGAAACTGCGTATAAAGGCGAAATCACAGAGTTGGAGGCTTGTCACCCTGTCATTCCGTCAGATCAGTGCCCAGCTCCAGCTGAGGACATCAAAGTAACCATGGATGGCATTTCGTCGGAAGTGATGAAATGCCAAGACTTACTTGAGCGGATAACTACAGTAGTAACCAGGTTGAACGAGGATCCTACTCTATAGTAGGTAAGGGCAAAAGTAGAACAGAAGCAGCACCAAGTTGATGCTGCAAGTATACAAATGAGGAATGCGTCGGCGAGAGAGAAAGTGCAGATATTCAATGAGGTCAAGGACCTGCAGAAAGAGCTGGAAATACTAAGAGAGAAAGAGGCTGTTGCAACGGACAAGCTGTAGCCTATTGAGCAAGAAGGCCTCGAATTAATTCAGCAATTCGATGCGAAGTTCATAGAACTTCAGACTATAGAAGGCACTATGCAGGAACAAGTGGCTCGGGAGAAGGTCTCGCAGGCTACTTTGGAAACGCTTCAAGGGTTCAAACATTAAGCCAAGAACGTAGTTGCGGAGTTGCAGCAAAATCTGCAAAGCTTCACAATAAATCTTGGGATGATGAAAGACACGACACCAGATTCCGCAAGTGGAAGTGGCTCGGGATGAGCCACAGGTGAGTGTTAGGGGCCTGTTGGGCGGGGCCCAAGTGGGTTGGAAAAATATACAAGTATGGTAAATCGCACGTAGCACGCTGCAGCAGGAAGAAAAGGAAATTTTGATAATTGCACGCTGCGGCAGGAAGAGAAAGCAGTCTTGGAGACAGCACATTGCGCATGGCGGCAGGCGACAAACAATTGGAGGTTTTGCGCGTGTCGCGTGATGGCAATGACTAAGGCATAGTCGCGCAGCAGGACGATGTGCATAGTAGCGCATAAGCTATTTTTGGGCAGAACATGGGTAAAGGTTAGACGAGGATATGACCTAGTTTGGGTAAGGAACAGGTGGATGGAAGATGAAAGCGACCTGTTCAAACGTGTGGTGGCAAGCAGGTTAGAAGCTAGGCCATGACGCCGATGGCAACAGGCAGGCGAAGGAGTGGAAAGGGACAGGCCATGATGCAGTTGTAACCGCTTGAAGGACTGCGGCTGTCAGAAGAGCGTGTGAGCCACGAGTGGCCCAGTTGGAGCACGTAGAGTAAGTTGTCGACGGCGAAAACTAGGGTGGAAGTTAGCCACGCGGGTTTTGTAGACTTAAGGGTTTTTGCTTACGAATTGTAAAGAAATGCCTACGTGCATAATCTATAAATAGGCATGATTTTGTATGGGAAAGGGTTGTTGGTTGGGTTGTTGAACTCTTCATTTTGGTTAAGTGTTGATTATTGTAGAATCTTAAGCTTAGACAGCCATTATAAAGGCTCTGCAGCTCAGTGCACAGAGACCTATCTAAGAGAGAAGAGAGTCTGCAGCTGAGTGCACAGACTAAGAACGGTTGTACCCTTCCCATTAAGAGCAATATTAACAAACGTTCTTGTGGATGTAGCCTCCATCTGGGGGGTGAACCACGTTAAATTATGTGTTGTGTGACCAATGTGATTTTATGATTGTTTAATTGCTCGGTATGTATGTTTAATGCTGGAAACTTATGTATGTGATTGCATTTATATGTATTCGTCGCAGTGAATGGGAATAATCTGTTAAGTAATGCATGCGCAGAGGACTGTTAAGTATTCAACATGTATGAATTTTCCAATTGGAATGTATGAAGCTATCTATTGGTCAAACTAGTGAACACTAGGATTAAGCGTAGCGTTGGAGTGTGCAGTAACGTATGTTATTAAACCATCCACAATTTACTAATAAGACTTGAATGGAGTAAAGGGATAAAGGACGTTAAGTAGAATGGTTAGAATTGATAATCCTGGCAAGGATGCGTAGTCTCATGGATGCGCTGAGTCATTGGAGGTTGCTGCGAGGTAGCTCTTGATAGCTTACTGTCGTAACACAAAGGTATCCTGTATCGCACAGTCATTGGAGGTGCGAGTGCAGTTGTGCGCTGAAGGTGCAAGTGCGTGAGTGCAGTTGCGCATTGAAAAATCCGACGCAAAACAGAAGATTTGTGCAGTGATTTATCCGTGCAAACCACAAGTCGTTGCGCTGCTTTTTAGCTTTCCCCCCATCGCATCACCCGATTGTGGAAACTTGATTCCACAACCACGCCCTCCAGCTTTGCCTCGGGTGAGACCTGGCCGGTGAATTGGGGTTTTGTTGGTTCCTGGAACCATGAAGTACCTAGATCTACAATGGAAACATCAAGAAGGTGATCGACAACCAATAAATCCTAAAAATTGAGCCACCAAAGATAAAACCAACTGGGAATTGTCACCAAAAAGGCTGACATTCAAGGGGTATGGCTTTTCTGCAATTTCTGAGTCGGGTTTTAGGCATGTAGCTAAAAAAGCTTGACGGCTTTCGGGGCTAATTTGGTGAAACAGGGAAACAACAGACTCTTCAGAAAAACCTTCGACTCAAGGTTCTGTGACTTGGAGATGAAAAAGAATTTTTAACAACCAACGTATTTATAGCACAGACGACTCTAGACTGTTGGGAATCCATAATTACCCTCTGTGGTTCTGAGTAATTCGAGGAACACCATGATACAAATTCAGGGAAAGATGGTACTTGGTCAAGGAAAAAGGAAACAAAAGACGACCTGAAAACCCCATGTATATCCAGACCTTGTTCATGTAAGGTGTCCAATCTCTTCTTCATCTCTGGGACAAGGAGCCAAATGTATGTGTCAAACACGTCGGCGTCTCTGTCTTCCAGAGCTACCTTAACCATAGAACTGGTATAAGCTTGCTCTTCCCCCATATTATGAGTATAAAAGACTTAAATTTTCAAAGAATGGCGGTTACACGGTCCTACCTATCACTTTGGAAGCCCTGCACACACCCTGTTGAAGGTTCTGTCGCCTTCGTTGTCTGCCTCATGCCAAGAGACTTTCTGACTTCAAAAGGCTTCGAAAAAAAATCTACTTTTATAGGCATCCTTATATATATAAAAATGTTTCCATAACCTCCGGCTTCTTCGGCCAACTGTCCTTTAATATCAACCATTGAACTCCCACGTGCTCACTTTCCGCTGTTGGATCTGGCTTCCCTTTACCTACTGATTTGACAACTCTTTTATGTCCACCGTCGTATCATCTTGCTAGTTATTATCTGGGCCATTCATCTCATTCGCATGTAAAATCTTTAAAGTAGATAGAAAGACTCTTCAAAATTATTCAGCTATTAGAGAAAAAATTGAGACCCCAAGCCAAAAAGATTGTTGGGCCTTTGTTGTTAGGTTACCTCGTTCATACATGAAGCTTATTGAAGCTGTTAAAAAACTAGTACAAAAGTTTTGGCATGATAACACTAGACCATCATCGAATCAAAGAGATGTGTTAAAGTTGAGAAAAGGTTTTCAAGGGTGTGAACCTCATTTCAAGCACTTCCTTGACATGACACAAATGGAACTCTATGAGAGGTTCAAGAATGATCACACAATTGAACTTGGGCCAAAGGTCATTTGAAAAATGCAAACCCTGGTATGTTAGAATTTGCATTGGTCACAACACATGTTGCTGTAGATACCATGTAGAATTTGAGTACTATTATGATACATATAGACATATATTTTGTGATTTGCGTGCTAACATTGTGTAGGACTGCCCGTCGTTACAACCACCGAATGCATCCAAATAATTTATAAATAGCATGATGTGTCCAAGACCTGAAGGAAAAAAATATTATAAAAGATCATGTTTATATGGGACATGTTCCAGGTGAAGTGGATTTTCATTATTGAGTCGCTGCATCCATGAAATTGAGGAGCACGAATTTGGGAGGATGTCAATAGAAATGCAGAACATAAAGTACATAACATATCAAGTAGATAGTGCGAAGGAAAGAAAAAAATTGCATTGGTGAAGTCACAGGTGATCTAAGTTTGCATACTTTCATACTGTACATGCTGAATTTATACATATATATTCAAATTGCAAATGTCACATTGGATTAATGCCCTTGGTTTTGTTGCACCAAGTACAAATTTGCGATTTCATGAAGGAATTCTACCAAAATACCAAGCAGTATGTACAACATGTCCATGTAGCATGATGGTAAGATGAAAAGTATAGATAGTGCAAGTACACCTTTCCCAATGGCACAATATTGTCAGTTGTGGAATTTTCCGGAAACTACACCCTGCAGCCACAGAATGAGATTCAAAGTCAATACTACCATTCAGACCAAGTTAGCATAATGGTCCATATCACGTACAGGCACGCACTAGAGAGAAGCAATGACATGAGGATAATATTAAAAGAGACCAACTTCTACATCAGTGACAACAGGTTCCATGACGTGCATTATCTGCAACATTGCTTCATAATTTTCTATAATCAGTTGAAGGAGAGAGGTATACAGATGGATCAACATTGGATATGGTCAGATGGTTGTGCAGGCTAGTTCAAAAATGTGCGTGTATTCTTTTGGTTGAGTATCTTGCACAAGACTTATGATGTGCTTCATATATGGAAATATTTTGAGACCGGGCATGGAAAGGGAGAGCATGGCGGGGCTGGAGCATGTCTCAAAACTTCCCTACGAAGGGAGGAGATGAGGTGCATGAAAAACCCTCATATTCGGGGTGTGGAATCTATAATTCAATGGTGCTCTGCAAAAATGTCAGATCGAACCACGAAGCAGCACAAACCAATAGGTAGAGGACATGTTGTAAGAAATTTATGGCATGTGGTTGATATAGATTGATCGCATTCTTATAGTTGTAGTATTGTACAAGGCACTCATGTATTTCATTCTGTTCAAAGCTCAAACAACCCCTTATTTGAAATATGGACACGGAAAATTGCTTGCTTGTGTGGACCTTGCAACAGTTGTGAGTGGGATGAGTGTGAATCAATGGATTGGGTTGATGAATGGGATCATGTATCACTTGCAGTCGAACCACGTGCGGTTGTTGAAACAATCCAATTAGAGGAATTCCAATCCTCTATTTCGAAGGAATATGATCATATATCTGATCTTGTACATTCAGGTACATATTTCTACATGCATATCCCGGTTCCCTTCTTGTTTTTGTAGTTATCCAAGTTATCAAACCACTACTTGTTGGAATATGACCGTAAAATGCATTTTTGCAGGACACATCTACGCAGTCGTTGCCCCAACAAACCGTGCAATTGGGACGAATTATTGGTTGGAATGATGCATCCAGGGGAAAAAAACCCTCCTCGCATCATTAACCAATAGTGAAGGCATTACCTTTCCGACTGGCTCGATGGTTGTTCAGGGGGAATATCTTATAGTAGATGGAAAGGGACCAAAGAGAAATGGCTACACATACACAGATTATAGTCCAGGTTCACGTGTGTATCACTTTACACACTTTATCATTTGTACAAACATCCAACTACAAACAATGTCAACAAAGTCATCAAACAAGGTACACTACTTACTACCTCATGCAGAGCATGAGAGGTTGTTTGAGACAATTAAAAATCGAGAGGATCCAGAAGGCCTAATTGATTGAGGTACATAGTATAGTCATGTGATTGTTTATTCATGCATGTCTAATTTTATTCATGTTAGATAGTTTAGTTAATATCGTTATCTTATATTGTTTATTTGATGTTTGAGTTATGATTAAGTTACTATTACAATACATTGATGTTTCACACCAACCACTCCAATTCAAGTTTCCATCCCTTTAGGAAAACTTCATGTGCATAAACAAGATTGAAAACTCATCTTATATTATAAAATTTCATAATATTCAATAGAAATTAGAATCAATACACATTAATGAGTACACATTTGTCACTCACAAATCACAATGAGACACATAGATGCACTGAAATATGATAGGCATTAGGCAATAGCTCAAGATGTCGGAACCATATTTATCATTAAGTCATCAAAATCAAAATGTAATACAGATATGCCATAATGCCACTGAGCATTGGCAAATTCCAATTAGACTAATAGTAAATACAAAAAGGGGTGGATCAAGATGGAAGAATCTAATATGTCAAGTAGATCTAGAATAACTAAGAATTCCAACTAACATTATTCTTTAGGGTTAGTAGATTTCATTTAAAAAAAAACAAAAATTACTTTTTTTGATATATTATATGTGGATGGTAAGCACAGATTAATGTCAAAAGACTCAAGCAAGTATGGACTCATTTCATCTCATTAGCAAAATTTAAGTAACCATTTTTCATATTTCATTTCACTAGCCACTTCACCCAATTTCTGTGACTGCGATTGCAAATCCGTCGATTCCGATGGATCCGGGACGTCGGGTTTCAGCTAAGGGACCCCTTACACCATGCCTCAAAGTCTCGGAAACAATGTTATTGTGTCATCTCCAGAGCTAGGTTTTTTCTCAGTGAAGTCCATTCCAATATTGTTCAAGGGGGTCATTTACGAACCGAAGGCTCTCGGCCTGGTTTCGACATATAGAACATGTCCATAATTTCCACATGAGAGTGTGGGAGCTGATGGAACCCAAGTTCGCTCACCGGTTTGGGTTCCATGACCCTGGAGAAAATCCTCAAAGTGTCCCTGAATGGGCCTGGGGTTCCCAACCAAAATGTCTATAGCAGCAAAACCGTGACTCTGATCATGAATCCATCAATTCCAATGGATCCGGAGTGTCGGGTTTCAGCTAGGGGATTCCCTATGTCGTGCCTCAAAGTCACGGAAACTGTGTTATTGTTCCATCTCCAGCGCTAGGTTTTTGCTCGATGAAGGCCATTCCAATATTGCTCAAGGGGCTCATTTATGATCCAAAGGCTCCCGGGCGTGCGTGGCCATCGTGAAAATGTCCACAATGGCCATGTGCATGTGTAGGAGCTGACGGAACCCAAGACTGCTCGTCGGTTTGGGTTCCGTAACATCGGACCAATTCCTCAAAGTGTCCCTAAATGGCCCCGAGGTTCCCAACCAAAATGCCCATAGCATCAAAACCATGACTTCGATCGTGAATCCGTCAGTTCCGATGGATCCATAACGTCGGGTTTCAGCTAGGGGACCCCCCAGACCGTGTGTCGAAGTCTCAGAAACGGTCCTATTGTGCCATCTCTAGAGCTAGGGTTTTTCTCAGTGAAGGCCATACCAATATTGTTGAAGGGGGTCATTTAAGATACGAAGGCTCTTGGGCATGCATGGCCATCGTGAACACATCCACAATGGCCACGTGCATGTGCAGGATCTGACGGAACCCAAGCCCGCTTGCCATTTTGGGTTCTGTGAACCCGAAGCAATTCCTTAAAGTGTCTCTGAATGGCCTTAGGGTGCCCCACCAAAATGCCTGTATCACCAAAATTGTGACTCCGATCACAAATCCGTCAATTCCGATGCATCTGAAACACCAATTTTTAGCTAGCATACCCCCAAAACCGTGCCTCGAAGTCTCGAAAACGGTGCTATTGTGCCATCTCAGTAACTAGGGTCTTACTTAGTGAAGGCCATGTCAATCTTGCTCAAGGGGACCATTTCTCATCCGAAGGCTCTCAGGCGTGCATGGCCATCATGAACACGTTCAAAATTTCCATGTGCACTTGTGGGAGCTGCCGGAACCCAATTTCTCTCGTCGGTTTGGGTTTTGTGACCCCAGAGCAATTTCTCAAAGTGTCTCGGAATGGCCCCGGATTTCCCGACCAAAATGCCCGTAGCACCAAAACCATGACTCTGATCATGAATCCATTGATTCCGATGGATTTGGAACACCGGGTTTTAGCTAGGGGACACCCCACACAATGCCTCGAATTCCCGGAAACGATGCTATTGTGCCATATCAGTAACTAGGGTTTTTCTCAGTGAAGGCCATGCCAATCTTGCTCAAGGGGGTCATTTCTCATCCAAACGGTCCCGGGTGTGTGTGACCATTGTGAACATGTCCGCAATGGCCACGTGCATGTGCCAGAGCTAACGGAACCTAAGTCCGCTTATTGGTTTGGGTTCCGTGACCCCGGAGCAATTCCTCAAAGTGTCCCTTAATGGCCAAGGGGTTCCTGACCAAAATAACCATAGTTGAAAAACCATGACTCTAATCGTGAATCCGTTGATTCTAATGAATTCAGAACATCGGTTTTCAGCTAGGGGACATCCCACACCATGCCTCAAAGTCTCAGAAATGGTGTTATTGTGCCATATCAATAACTAGGGTTCTTCTTAGTGAAGGCCATGCCAATCTTGCTCAAGGGGGTCATTTCTCATCGGAAGGCTCCTGGGCGTGCATGACCACCATGAACATGTCCATAATTGCCACGTGCACATGCAGGAGCTGAAGGAACCCAAGTCAGCTTGTTGGTTTGAGTTTCGTGACCCCGTAGCAAATCCTCAAAGTGTCCCCGAATGGCCCCGGGGTTCCCGAGCAAAATGCCTGTAGCACAAAAACCGTGACTCCGATCGCGAATCCGTCAATTTTGATGGATCCAGAACGTCGGGTTTCCACTAGGGGACCCCCCACCACGTTCCCCGAAGTCATCTCCTGCATGTGCACGTGGCCATTGTGGACGTGTTCACGATGCCACGCACACCCGGGAGCCTTTGGATGAGAAATGACACCCTTGAGCAAGATTGGTATGGCCTTTACTGAGCAAAACCCTAATTACTGAGATGGCACCATAGCACCGTTTATGAGACTTGGAGGCATAGTGTGGGTGGTACACTAGTTGAAACCCTGTTTTCTGGATGCATCCGAATCGATGAATTCACGATCAGAGTCACGGTTTTGCTGCTACGGGCATTTTGGTTGGGCACCCCGGGGCCATTCAGGGACACTTTGAGGATTTTCTCTGGAGTCACAGAACCCAACCGTCGAGAGGACTTGGGTTTCGTCAGTTCCTGCATGTGCACGTGGCCATTGTGAACGGGTTGAATATGGCCACGCACGCCCGGGAGCCTTCGGATCGTAAATGACCCCCTTGAGCAATATTAGAATGGCCTTCACTAAGAAAAACCCTAGCTTCGGAGATGGAACAATAACACCATTTTCGAGAGCTCAAGGCATGGTGTGGGGGGTCCCCTAGCTAAAACATGGTGTCATGGATCCATCAGAATCAACGGATTCGCGATCGGAGTCATGGTTTTGCTTCTACGGGCATTTTTGTCGGGCACCCAGTGGCCATTCAGGGACGCTTTGAGGAATTTCTCTGGGGTCACGGAACCCAAACCGGCAAGCGGAACGGGGTTCCGTCAGCTCTCGCACATGCACGTGGCCATTTTGGACATTTTCACGATGGCCACACACGCCTGGGAGCCTTCGGATCGTAAATGACCCCCTTGAGCAATATTGGAATGGCCTTCATTGAGCAAAAACCTAGCTCTAGAGATGGCACAATAACATTCTTTTCGAGACTTCGAGGCACGGTGTGGGGGTTCCCTAGCTAAAACCCGGCGTCTCAGATCCATCGGAATTGACGGATTCATGATCGGAGTCACTATTTTGTTTCTACAAGCATTTTCGTAAGGCACCCCATGGCCATAGTAGGACACATTTTGGAATTGCTCCGAGGTCACGGAACCCAAACCAGCAAGCGAACTTGGGTTCCGTCAGCTCCCGCACGTGCACATGGCCATTGTGGATGTGTTCACAATGGCCATGCATGCACAAGAGCCTTTGGATTGTAAATGACCCCCTTGAGAAATATTGGAATGGCCTTCACTAAGCAAAACCCTAGATCTGAAGATGACACAATAACACTATTTCTAAGACTTCGAGGCACAGTGGGGGGTCCCCTAGCTGAAATATGGCATCCCGGATCCATCGAAATTGATGGATTCACGATTGGAGTCACGGTTTTATTACTACATGCATTTTGGTCGAGCACCCCATGGCCATTCAGGGACACTTTAAGGAATTGCTTCGGGGTCATGGAACCCAAACCGACAAGCAAACATGGATTCCTTCATCTCCCGCATGTGCACGTGGCCATTATGGACATCTTCATGATGACCATGCATTCTCGGTATCCTTCAGATTGTAAATGAACCCCTTGAGCAATATTGGAATGACCTTCACTAAGCAAAACCCTAGCTCCAGAGATGGCACAATAACATTGTTTCTGAAACTTCGAGGCATGGTGTGGGGGGTCCCCTAGCTGAAAACCAACGTCCAGGATCCATCGGAATCAACGGATTCATGATCGGAGTCACGGTTTTCCTACTACGGGCATTTTGGTCGAGCACCCCATGGCCATTCAAGGACACTTTGAGGAATTGCTTCGAGGTCACGGAACCCAAACCGATGAGTGAAACAGGGTTTTGTCAGCTCCCATATGTGCATGTGGCCATTGTGGACGTGTTCACGATGTCCATGCATGCCCGGGATCCTTCGGATCGGAAATGACCCCCTTGAGCAATATTGGAATGACCTTCACTGAGCAAAACCTTATCTCCAGAGATGGCACAATAACATCATTTTTTAGACTTCGAGGCACGGTGTGGGGGGTACCCTAGCTAAAACCTAGCATCCTGGATCCATCAGAATCGATGGATTTGCGATCAGAGTCATGGCTTTTTTGCTATAGGAATTTTTGTCAGGAACCTCATGGCCATTTAGGGACACTTTGAGGAATTGCTTCGGGGTCACCGAACCCAAACCGGCGAGCAGAATTGGGCTCTGTCAGCTCCCACACATCTATGTGTCCATTGTGGATGTGTTCATGATGGCCACGCACTTGTGAAAGCCTTCGGATTGTAAATGAACCCCTTGATCAAGATTGGCATGGCCTTCACTGAGCGAAACCCTAGTTACTAAGATGGCACAGTAACACTGTTCTTGAGACTTTGAGGCATGGTGTGGGGGGTCCCCTAGATGAAACCTGGTGTTTCAAATCCATCGGAATGGATGGATTCATGATCAAAGTCATGTATATGGTTCTACGGGAATTTTGGTCAGGCACCCCGTGGCCATTCAGGGATACTTTGAGGATTTGCTCTGGGTTCATGGAACCCTAACCGGTCAGCGGAACAGGCTTCCGTCAGCTCCCACACGTGCATGTGGCCATTGTGGAGGTTTTCAAAATGGCCACACATGCCCAAGAGCCTTCGGATCATAAATGACCCCTTTGAGCAATATTGGAATGGCCTTCACTAAGCAAAACCCTAGTTCCAGAGATGGCACAATAGCACCATTTTTTAGACTTCAAGGCATGGTGTGAGGGGCCCCCTAGCTGAAACTTGGCGTTCGAGATCCATCAAAATCGACAGATTCGTGATCGGAGTCACTGTTTTGGTGCTACGGGCATTTTGGTTAGGCACCCCAAGGACATTCAAGGACACTTTGAAGATTTGCTCTGGGGTCACGAAACCCAAACCGACAAAGAGACTTGGGTTCCATAAGCTCCCACATGTGCATGTGGCCAATGTGGATGTGTTCAATATGGCCATGCACACCCGGGAGCCTTCCAATCGTAAATGACCCCCTTGAGAAATATTGGAATTGCCTTCATTGAGCAAAACCCTAGCTCCGAAGATGGTACAATAAAACTATTTCTGAGACTTCGAGGCATGGTGTGGGGGGTCGCCTTGCTGAAACGCGATGTTTCGGATCCATCAGAATCGGCGGATTCCTGATCGGAGTCATGGTTTTGTTGCTACGATCATTTTGGTGAGGAACCCCGTGGCCATTCAAGGACACTTTGAGGATTTTCTCCAGGGTCACGGAACCGAAACTTGCGAGCAGAATTGGGTTTCATTAGCTCTTGCATGTGCTTGTGGCCATTGTAGACGTGTTCAATATGGCCATGCATGCCCCGGAGCCTTCGGATCGTAAATGAACCCCTTGAGCAATATTGGCATGGCCTTCACTGAGAAATACCCTAGTTACGGAGATGGCACAATAACACCATTTCCAAGACTTCGAGGAATGGTGTGGAGGGTCCCCTAGCTAAAACCTGTTGTTCCATATCCATAGGAATGGACGGATTTGCGATTAGAGTCACGGTTTTGGTGCTACAGGAATTTTGTTCGATCACCCCGTGGCCATTCAAGGACACTTTGAGGAATTTCTCCAGGGTCATGGAACCCAAACCGATGAGCGGATAGGGGTTCCGTCAGCTCCTGCACGTGCATAAAGGAGCTTTCAAACTACCATATAGAACATGTCTTAGGGTTGTTTGGCTCCCAAGTGTTGATACATATGAAAAATGTCTAAGTAAATTTTGCTAATGAGATGAAATGACGGTTGTGCTTGCTTAAATCCCTAAGGAACACCTCACACAAGAGGTCATACACTTATAACCACATCGTGATGGTTCCTAAGCTACTAAGACAATATTGAGAATATGTGAGACATTATAGAGTAACAACTTTGACCTCCTAATATTATGTAAACACATAATAAAGTGTTTTACCATAAGTCAATTAGAGAGGATATTCCATAACACTGGTACCAACTGGATGTCCCCATTTTTATATGGCATATGGAAAGGTAGGCTAAGTAGATTGAAGGTAGACTAGAGGTATCTTTGAGCTGGTTGCAAGTGTCTCTATCAAGTGTCTATGGGAAAACCCTAGAAGTTCGATCTACTTAGTGGGCATATATGCATATTTAACATATTTAACATGTAGTTTTGGCCTAGTGGGAACCATTAGGCGTTCTCCTTATGACAATGGACTATAGTATTTGGATTTTTTCTTTGTGTAGAGTATACACATAATTATATAGAAAAAATTACTTGTAGTTCTTTGAGGCTGAGTTTCACTCTAGGTAAACCATATTATTTTGTTTTATCCATAATCTATGTTTTTTACTGATTAGGTATATTGAACTACTAGTGGAAATTGTGAATACTGCAAGTTTTTGAGGCTAGAATTGTCGTTTTCTTTGTTGGGGTTTTAATCATTGTTGTGAAATCCCTGTAGTTGTTTTCCTATATATTGAAACCATAAATGAATTAAAATTTGTTTATAATTGATGAAGCAAGTCATTATAGCCTTTCTTTACATGTGGATATACCTAGAAACATAAATTATGAGTGTTTATAGGTTGGGATTGTTGCAAGGAATAGATGAAAATCAAGTTGTATTGAATAGATGAAGCAAGATAAGCATTACATCCTTTCTTTGCATGCTAATCTAATTGAAACCCCCATTTATGACTGTAGAGGTCAAGATAATTAGAAGGAACATTGTTAAAGGCATCCATTCCAATAGTGATGCATTCCTGGTTAACTAGAAAAAAGAGGTTGGTCTTACTACATGTACTCATTATGTCATATTTACCCAATATGAGAAGGGAATTGAATTGAAATGATTTTGTTTGTAAATTGATGCTAGTTTAAAATGTTAAATGAATATCTAACTAAAAACATGAATATCCATGGAAGTGCAAATCCCATTAGGTTAACATCCATGTGATTTTTTCCACTTATATGTTCTACTTCCATACCCTATTTTCTTGCCCTTAACTTTTGAGTTTGATCAACTAGTAGTGAAATATATTAAATAGAACATTATGATATCCTAAATTTTCATTTAACTAACTTCTTAGATATCCCTCACACCTACATATTGTCAGTACTCAAGAAATCTGTCATGTCCCAAATTTGGAATTGGGTCACAATGGCCTAATAACATTAGCCATATTCATTAGAGTTTGTAAAATTGATGTTAAGGGTCAAATAATTGCCAAGGAGGAAAATTACTAGTTTCCTAGGTTTGGGGTGGAAGCTTTGGGATTTGGAATAAGGGGGATAATAAATGATGTTTAGACAGTAGAAGGGTTCAAGTATTTAATAAATAGAGTGAATAAATAAATTCAAGAGAAATCCTAAGTGACAAATGGTTTTGGAGACATATGGAGGATGTGGGACCCACACTAGCTTGATTTTTCATAATACATGGTATCTCTCTTTTGCAAATTCGAATTAATGGGAATGTGAACACTCTTGGGTGAGTTGGTAAGTCATAACACATGTCATTGAGCATCTTAGGTCGAATTGGGAAGGATTGGTAACCTCCATGGAAGATAAAGAGTCAAAGTGGAAGTTTGTGGACACTTGGGCTAGATTCCCTAGCCCCTATGACACCAATGATGGAGCATCTATGACAACTATGACAAATTGAAGACCTGACCTCTAACATCTGACCACTATGACATGTCAGCCCCAAAAATAGGCTCAAATAAGGCGAATTTGGGAGTTGGAGAAGCCAAAGAGACTCAAAATCGAATTTGGGAGAAGATGGAAGGTTGGAACTTGTGATGTACCTGCAATAATTAATTAATGCAAATACACGAGATATCAGAAATAATAGAACATAATCGCTTTTATATTGATCACGGGCCACTTTGAGGGGGAAACCTCCTTTGAGCAAGCTCAATACAATTAACTTCACGGTGCCTTCAATGACCTCAACACACACTTATATACTAAGTCTATGCCCAATACCATGAGTCAAAACCATGGGACATATAATACTACGGGATGACTTACAAAGCATATGCGTCCAATACTATGGGTCAATACTATGGGCTAATATAACCTATGAATCAACAAATACTACGGGATGACTTACAAAGCATATGCGTCCAACAACAATATACTAACATAGTAAAGAGAAGGGTTTACATAGGTTCCTAACATCCCCTCTCCCTTAGAAAAAGCTTTTTCCTCAAAGCTTTGGTTGGAGAAGTTGTTGCAGAAGCTGAAGGAGTGGTTCCCCAGTAGCATCCTCGGGTTGCATTTCAGGCCACTGATGCCTTTGGAGTGTCAAGGAGGATTGCTTGGAAGGCTGTAGATGAAGAAGAACCATGTCAGCTACGTGGAAAATGCGCTCAGAACGGTGCTGATCGGCTTGTTGATTCAGGCGAATTCTGGCCATGTGAAGATTGTCCTGCAGAATGAGAAGAATCTGATTGCGGATTCGAAGAATCGAGTCAATTGCCTGAACTGGGGAGCTGCTAAGGGTGTATGGAAGAAGAACTGGCGGTGTTTGTCCATAGACCGCTTCATATGGTGTCCTGTGAGATGTGGTATTGTACCACCAGAGCGCTACTAGGAAATCCATAGAAATAGTTGGCCAAAGCTGTTTAGGGATGGGCAAGGGTTTGAGCAATCCTGAAAGGAGTATCGTTTCACCCTTGTTGACTTGGAAAGTATCATCGTCAACCACCATCTGTTGAATTGTCATTTTTAGTCCCTTCCAAAAGAAGTTACATTGTTCTTGGTCATACCTGTTGCAGAACCCAGAGTGCCCTGCTGATGAAGAAGCATGGAGTTCATAGAAGAGAGAGCCCTGTTGAACATATTGCACCCAATTTGGAACAAGCAGAGAAAGAGTTGTAAGAGAAACTGGGTCATCAATTGTGCAAGAAGGAGCATCTTCCACCATATTGTCCTTACCCTTCTTGTAAGTGATCACATAGGGATAACCCATTTCAGGTGTGTTGGGGAGGAGACCCATTGTTCCAGAAAATTTTCCAGACTCGGGAGATCAGTCTGGGTGCAGAAATAATTCCCTAATAGGTATGGATGCCACTTCTGTACTGCATGCAAAATAGCCACAATTTCCTGCTGAGAGGTAGATGTGGCTAAATTCTTACCGGAAAGGTCTCGTGAAGGTAGCAAGTGCATTGGTTCAGCAAAGATACCTGCATATCTATCCATGGAAGTAGTGGAGACTGTTGATGGGTGCATCTGAATGGAATTGAGCTGAGCGATGACACCATGTGAATTCTTCTTAAGGATTTTTTCCAGGCGATGTGAACTGATGATGCAGAGAGACCCTGGTTGTAAGCTCATAAATTTGTGTTGTGCCCCATTGACTTTAAACTGCATCCAAAGTTCAGCAAAATCCCATAAGATGGGGCCAAGTGTGCGTAACCATTGAACGCCCAAAACCACATCACATCCGCCTAAGGGCAAGGCAAACATGTCAGAGCGTAGGTTATAATCTTCCATAGAGATACGCACATTGTGACACTTCCCCTTGCAAGGTAAGGTGCCCCCATTGGCAACCATGACTTCAAAGTTGGAGCAAGGATGGACAAAACAATCAGCCTGTTTGGCAATCCGAGGGTCAATGAAGTTATGAGTGCTACCAGAATCAATGAGTATGGTAAGAGGGAGCTTCTTGAAGTATCCCCTGACCCGCATTGTTTGTGGGGTGGTGACGCCGGTTACAGCATGGAGAGAGATCTCGGGTGGGTCGTCATGAGATGGGGTGTCAACAGGCGGGTGTTGAATGTCGACCTGATCATCTACTGTATATGTATCTTCTTCACCAAGTTCTAAGGCGAGCGGAGAATCCACATCGAAGAGATAGAGCTTTTGTTGAACACATCTATGTCCCTGAGTGAATTTCTCATCACAATTATAGCTAAGCCCTTTTTCTCGGTGTGCCTGCATTTCTATTTCAGACAAATGCTTGATAGGAGTTGGTTGAGGAGCAGGCGTGATGGGAGGTCGTTGGGAACCCATATTTCTGAAGGGAACAAAGGTGGATTTGGAGCGTTGTTGGGCTGCAATCTTGTCTTTTGCCAACTTAGCCAACCCTAGTGCTTCCGTCATTGTGTTGGGACAGAACATTTTGACCTCAGAGCGAATTTCATCCTTGAGACCACTTATAAAACAACTCCTGTAGAATTCATCAGACAATCCTTCTGTGTGGTTGGTCAATTTCTCAAATTCTATCTGATACTCTCTCACTGTGCCAATTTGGTGAAGTTTAGTGAGTGCTCCTGTGAAATCATCAAAAGCACTAGGGCCAAATCGTGGCAAAATGAGTTGGCAAAAATCTGTCCAGTTTGGCTCGGGATGAGCTTTGATGTACCAACGGTACCATTGAAGGGCTTCCTGTTCCAAATGAAAGGATGCAAGTGGAACTTTCTGGACATCAAAAGTATTATGCAGACTGAAATATTGGTCTGCTCGGTATATCCATCCAGTCGGATCAGTACCATTGAAGCGAGGAAAATCAAGCTTCGGCCCATGAAAATTGTTGGAAGAAGAGAACCTGATGGCTACAAAAGATTTTGGCTGTCGGTTATTGTTCATGGCTGAATGCTGAAGATGGAGGCTGAGAAATTTTTCATCCAGATCTTGGAGTTTGGTTTGGATGGCTGCAAGTGCTTCCTCCATGGTGTTTGCTCCTACACGGTTGACAACCATAACTAGGTGTGTTTTTTTTTTTTCCAGACTAGAGCGGCTACGGCTCGGAAGGAATCTGGAATAACGCCGAATGGCTGGATCTGGAACGGCTTGCAAAATGGATCTGAAACGGCGCAGCAGTGATCGACAATAGTTCAGCTGAAAGTAGATATGGACCCCAGGTATGTGCGGCTTCCTAACAGTTCAGGGTTTTCACTCGGCCACCAATGCTGTCTGATGGCTTGCGTATTGGGGCAGTACCCCTCACTCCATGGCTCAGGTAAAACTGATAACCGCTTTGCCACAAACGACAGCTCTTGGTTTACCTCACAAGTGGGAACTAGTCAATCAGGTAGGGGTCGTTTCTCTTTTCGCTTGGTAGGTCCTCTCAATGGCCAGCTACTTCGGGATTCCTGTGGTACTCCTCACAATGAATTTTAGGGCTTATGCCCAAGTACTTCCCACAGTTAAGCGGATAGGGATTATTCCCAGATCCGAACCTGCAACAGAAAAAATTTGGGCAGAAATTCCACCCAATGTTCAAAAACTGGATCTATATTGCTCAGAATCGCTATTATAGCATATTTCCGGAACTGGAACAACCACTCTGCTTCTACCCATGAAAGCGGAATAGAAATCTAGGTACTCGGTCAAAAGATTTTCTCGCCGCAATTTCCGCGGCCGTCACCGAAATTCTGAAAGATTGTTGATTTTAAATCCGCGATATCTCCACTTTTAGAACTCCAAATGAGATGATTTTTTTTTTTAAACTGCATATTTTTTAAAGAGGAATTCAGATATGCAATTGGTTTCTTCTGATTTTGTGTAGAAAGGTTCATAAATTGATCTGAAAGTCGCCGCCCAAAAAAAGAAAAAAAAATTCCCACTTGTGCCAAGGAAAGTGCTCAGATACCAGATGTAATGTACCTGCAATAATTAATTAATGCAAATACACGAGATTTCAGAAATAATAGAACAAAATCGCTTTTATATTGATCACGGGCCACTTCGAGGGGGCAACCTCCTTTGAGCAAGCTCAATACAATTTACTTCACGGTGCCTTCAATGACCTCAACACACACTTATATACTAAGTCTATGCCCAATACCATGAGTCAAAACCATGGGACATATAATACTACGAGACGACTTACAAAGCATATGCGTCCAATACTATGGGTCAATACTATGGGCTAATATAAACTATGGATCGACAAATACTACGGGACGACTTACAAAGCATATGCGTCCAACAACAATATACTAACATAGTAAAGAGAAGGGTTTACATAGGTTCCTAACAGAACTAGGAGACAAGTGGCAAATGTGGAATATTTCCTAAATGAAAATCTATTGAATCTATTGAGAGGATTTCGACTCTTATAAGGCTAATGTTGGTTATAAAATGTAGAAATGAATTATGAGAATGGATTTTGATCATTTGTAGAATTTGCAATTGCATTTGTGTAAAGGGAGAGCTAGTGGATGACTAGTTTCTTGCCTTAGCCAATTTCGAGGGTGAAAGTTTCCCATCCAAGTTGGTAATTGGAAAGGCCATTCAAACCTTTCATTTGGAGCTTTAATGGAGTCTTTATTTGCAGGTGTAAGCTACAGGGCAGCTCATGGTTTCTTCTATTGCAGCACATTCTCTCAACCATTTCCAGTTTTGATGGCATATTCTTGCTCCTTGAGGGAGGGCGTTTTTGGTGAGCTATTGTACTCTTTTGGGGAGCTTCTCATGACCCATTTCTTTTTTCATATGAATTAAATACTCTATTATTCATCTCCAAAAAGTTTCAGGTCGAAATTCCAAGTATAAATGTATAAATCTCATTTTTAATGGAAGAACAATGTCATTTCCCCACTACCTTGTTGTGAGCCAATATATTGATGATGATTTCGAATGAATGGATGATTATCTAATGAATTTGTGATTAATGGAATACCATGGATGTATTTTACAAGTTTCATGTACTCTACTTGAGCATTTGAAGTATTTTTACTCAGTTTAATTGCATTGGGAGAAGAAATAGTGCCATTTCCCCAAGGGTCGAATTGGTGATTTTTGCAGTTGAATGGGAGAGGGTTGGAACATATATAATAATCAATTAATGGTGCACATGAGACCTTAATAAAATAATTAATACATTCCCTACCTCTGTTCAGAAATTTGAGTGGGTTTGGAGGCATTTGGGAAGCCATTTTCAGTACTAGCCCTAGGGGGATTTGAACCCCAAATTACTAGTAAAATTGCATACTTGGTCCAGAATCTTAAGAGAGTTTGAAGAGGTATTTTGGTGGCCATATATCATCCCTGAACATCATATTCAATTCCTAATATCATTCATACACCTTCCTTGAATATTTGAAGGCATTTGGAGTCAATTCGAGACCTAGAGACCAATACTAGTCAAAGGGAAATTACTAGTAAAGTTCTCTACATTGGCCAGAATTGAAAGAGGATTTGCAGAAGTATTTTAAAGGTCCAAAAGAATCCCTGAAATACATATTTATGTTCTAACATCATCCATATACCTTCTCAGAATATTTGGGAGCAATTGGAGCAATTTGGGGACCTAGAGCTCAAAACTAGTCAAAGGTCAAACTAGGGAAAAAAGTGAAAAATTGCCATTTTAATAAAATTCCTAAGAAGGGACATTACAAAATCTGACATAAAATATAAGATAGTCGTTTTTTCATTTTTTCATTCTTAGTGATACTAACATTGTTGAAAGTGAAACATGAGCTATAAATCAAGATATCCTTGTGTGGGTCAAGATGTTTTCTTCCTTCTTTGGATTTCCTCAAGTCTTGTCCTTAACAATAACATTTTGTTATCATTTGATGACTTGAACCTAGTGAGTATTTCACATGGAAAATATAAACAACATGCAAACCTTCTTTATATAAAAGCAATGCGAGATTTCTTTAGAACTTTCATCTTTATAAGACAATAATAGATCCATAAGCAATCAACTTATGGCCCATCTCTTTAATCAACATGGATGCTTATTGTGGAATTCAAATTTAATTATATCTTCAATTACTCTTTTAATGTTGAGTTCAAAATTCTAGTTAATGAGGCTAAGTTCAAAACTCCTTGTCCCTATTCTAGTTTGGTTTGCAATCTTGGTATGTTTCCTTGCCTTCACAAGACCAAATCTCAACAAAAATTAGATATTAGTATTACTATTTAATTTATATTTTATTTCTTATATATATATATATATATATATATATGGGGATTACCCTGTGCCTACCATCTTGGCAAGTTCAAATGCGAAAAAGAACCCCACGTTGTCTCACTGAGTCTAAACATAGAGGGGAACTCCTTAAGTTCTCGACTGAGATCGACTCTTTTTTCCCAACTCCACGTCCATTCTAGGGTTTTCCCATAGACACTTGATAGAGACACTCTTGGTTGAAAGTGTCTCTATTAAGTGTCTATCAGAAAACCCTAGAAACCCAGAGCCAATCCTAAAAACCCTAGTTTTGAATCCAAATAATTATACACTTATATGCAAATTTTCTGACATGGATATAGAAAGGGTGCATACAACTAAAAAAAAATCAAGTGCAATCCATATCTGACCCAAAATACATAAACAAAGAGGCTAAATGGCCTAGAATCCAATGAGCATGATGGAGACAATGGTGACAATGAGCACAATGATGACAATGGTGATAATGGGCGTGAGGATAGATATGGTGATGGTGACAATGAGACAAAGTGCATTAGGTTGATGGTGGATGATGGATGATTGATGGGGACGAGGATGGTGGCATCACGAGCAAGAGGATGACGAGGCTTGATGGTGATTGTGGTAGTGGGCATGGTTTTGGTGACAATGTTGTCATTATAGTGGATTTCAACATTAAGCTGGTAACCTTAGAGCTTGGAGCCTATCCTAGAAACACAAGAGCCTATCCTAAAAACCCTAGTTGGTAGCGTAAACCCTAGCTTGTATTCTAATCACAATCAAACCCCATTATGTAGCCTAATCCCTTTCCTAAATTATAATACATATAAAAATTAAATCATTTTCATTATACATATATATTCATGTGCATACATTTGAATCCAAATCATTATACACATAAATAGAACAAAACTCGAACAAATATATAAATTTTCAGGAAAATAGTGGAACATGGTTCCCAATGTACATATGATGGCAACTCGTGCCCTATAAAAAATCTGACAACTCGTGTCATAGATCCAAAATACATGGAAACTCGTGCCCTATACAAAATATGACAACTCGTGTTGTAGATCCAAAATACATGGAAACTCGTGCCGTAGATACAAAGTACATGGCAACTGGTGCCCAAAGGTGCCACATCATGGCTAATGTACATAACATGGTGTTTCAAGCATTGTGACCACCCCGGTCACTCCCGGGCGCATCTCCAAAATCGATCTTCCTCTTCTTGGAGCTACTGGTATCTCGGGTCTTCTTCTGTCTAGGAGTAGACCGTCTCTCCAGGCTCTGAAACAAATGATATAATATACCATCATTTTCAAACATTTGTAACATTTACCACATTTATAAAATGAATGTACAATTAAAATATTAAATAACTCAACGCTGATGCGAGTGGGAGATGAGAGAAAGGTGTCCTGTATCTGCTGAGCCTCTCAACAATTCCACCCTACAACATTTACGACAATCATTTCATTGGAAAATAATAATTGCTTAAATTAATTTTGGTTAATGCATCAAAACATTTTCATAAATTAACTTGATTCTCACTGTGAAAACCTCCGACAATGGACATGGCTGGGCTTCTAGGCTAGTAGGTGGAGCAGTTGGCTGGACAACCTGCTCCGATGTATTCACGGGGGGGGACAGATGTAGATGTAGCAAATATGGGTGCAATCATTGTAGATACATGGGAAGATAATGGATTAGTAGTTTCCACAATAGTGGCGGGAACTGGAGATGATATGGTGGTATGGGGTGGAGGAGGACATCGTGGATGATGAACCCACCAGCTGTACAATAGGAGGTATCGACCCAAAAGGGCTAGGGGGTATGTTGAGGTATGGTGAATGGGAGGGAAGTCGTGGATAGAGGGAGGAGAATGGATAGAAGGGAGGTTGTGGACGAATGGGTGAAGCTGGACGGAAGGGGGGGCATGGACGAATGGGGAAATATGGATAGATGGGGGGGCGTGGATGAATGGGAGAATATGTATAGATGGGGGGGCGTGGACGAATGGGGGAAGATGGACGGAGGGGGGAGTATGTACGGAGAGGGCAGGGTGGATGGAAGTGAGGCGGTGGATGGAGGGAGGGGTCTGGATGGAAGCGAGGGGGGCGACTCATGGGAGAGGGTGGAAACATGGGACTAAAGTGGCCTGCAACTGTTGGTGGCCCCTGTATAAAAATTTGTAATATCATAGTTTAGTAAACAAAAATAAAATTAAACCATAGTATGTCGTAACATTTCAAATTAAAAGCGTGCTTTTAACTACACATTATGCCTATGTATATGGTGATCTGTCGATCCCTGGCGAAGATGGCTGATCATCGTAGTCCGTGCATACCTGTGGACACCAAAACGAATGCACATTATGAACATATTAAACAAGCAATTATTCAGTCAATCAAAATATTAAAAATATTGTACGAACTATCATCATGTATGTCATAAATATAAATACATAAAAATAGAAATGCCATAAGTAATAACAATATTGTGTGAGGTACTAAAAATACCTCCGTGTGAGGTGCAACAATTTCAATTGTAGCTGTCATTGCTGCATCCAAGTTGGGAGATGCTACATTCTCCCATGACGACGTCTCAGCTCTAAATAGCTGTACATTGAAATAATAGTTTAAGTCAAACATAAATACTTTAAAATTACTTTACAAATTATTAAGTGATGATTGAAAACACATTAAAAAAAGTGATGACCTGCTCCATATAGCATCCCTTGATCGGGCTAGGGCAAGTGTGCCCGCAATGGGGACAAAGATGTGGCATTGTCCCCGTCGAACTAGAAGGCCCAACATGGCTACCACCGGTCATAGGTCTATCATGACACTATCGTAAAGGACCTGCATCTACGTCTCTATCAGGGTCATCCTGTATCTCCACTGTAGTAGCTGCTACAAAGGAAATGTGTCTAATCAGTCCACGTGCAACACTTGTCATCGCGCCCTCGATCTGATCAAGTTTGTGGGGTAAATGAGGCAACTGGGGATAGGGGTTGGGCTCACGCCTAGGATTTGGTGGCCCTCTATGTGGGTTCATCCTAGCAGCAAGTCGATCTTGGGCAGAGCCACGCCCAACACCCTGGAACTTGGTTATTTCAAAATAGTTGACATGTAAACCAAGCGCAAACTTAGCCCATAGTTGCCGAAGGAAGTACTGTGGAACCTCCCTATTATTGCATGGAGGTTTATCGTAAACCATGAACCACCTATGCATCCAATTGTCCCTGCATGGTTGGAAATGAGACCAATCCATGCATACACAAGGATTTCTAATGTCTGGTGGTTGTCGTGTTCTTGGATCGGTGAACATACTGTACAATTGGGCCTTTTTAATATTCAAATATTTTATTTCCTCCTTGGAAATACCCATGGAATAATACTCCCACATCCTAGCTCTATATTCAGTCATGTCAATCAATTGGAGATGTGCATGGATGAGGGAGTCAATTGAGCTCTCAATTGAGGTGGCAAGGGACACTCGTGATGGTTCCCCTGTGTTTCTTAGTTCTCGAGTGTGCACTCTCATTTCATTTACATAATGGTTCAAGTTGTCTTGGTCAAAATTTTGTTGGGGGTTTTGATTTTCTTGGGCATTTGGATTTTGTTGAGGGTTTTCATTGGTTCCAAGATTTGTGTTTTATTGTGTTCCAACGGACTCCATGTTAACATTTTGTTCATTCATTGTGTAGGTTTATACTCTGCAATTGAAAATTTCTCTATTATTTTAATAATTTGGGAATTATTACAAATTTAATAAACAAACAAAAATGAATAAAATGACAAAAAACATGGAATTTACCTATCCAATTCACTTGATGATGAATTGGTGGATGGATTGAGATAGTTTTGGAGTGGAAATGGTGAATTTGGTGGTTTGTAACGTTGTGCATGCGAAGGGTGAGTCACGCTCGGTCGCAATGGAGAGAATCACAAAGACTCTGCCCTTTTTTTATAATCTTAATAGGTGCATGTGCACGCATTTGAGCACATATGCACCAGAAATGCTCGCGCGTAGTAGCGCGCATGTGCCTCAGTTCAGTACCGAACCTAGTGGCGCGTGCGCATGTTTGTTTTTTCCCGCTAGCGCGGCCCCGTTGCAACAATTTTGTGGAGCAACTTTGTGCACCCTCCCAGAAGACATATCCAAAAGTAATCTTGTCATCATCCATGCTACTTGCAAAATCACTATCATTATATCCAACCAAAAAATCATCACTAGTGTTGGAATATAATATACCATATCTTGGGATGCTTACAAAAACATTGTCATTATATCCAACCAAAAAATCATCACTACTGTTGATATACAATATATCATATCCTAGGATGCTTATTAAATTCCCATGAAATCACACCTAAACCAATATGGAAGACATAACCAGAAGTACTCTACTTGTCATCCATGCTACTTGCAAAATCACTTTTAGTATATCCAACCAAAACATCATCACTAGCATTGAAATATAATATTACCATATCATGTTGATCTAGCAATCTATTTTAGAATTATCTTTCCAACTTGCCAATATGAGTCTTTCGGATTCTCCATGAACCTAAAAATCAAGTTGAATGCATACATTATGTCTAGTCTAGTGGTAATGAGATACATAAGGTTGCCAACCAATATTTTGAGCAAAGTGGAAATAATATTAGATCCATTATCTTCTTTGTTGATTTTTGTCTATGTTAACACTAGAGTTGGTGTTGATTTATAGTTCATCATTTTGAACCTCTTCAACATGCCCTTATTTTATTTTGTTTGACACATAAACAAATTTGAATATCACTAGACAATTTCAATACCAAGGAAGTATCTCATTAACCAAAAATATATATTTCAAATTCTTGTTTCATGGTTGATTTAAACTTATCAACTAACAAATTTTATGTCAAGATCATATCATCAACATACAAATAAGCAATAAAAATTTGACTTTGCACATTCACCTTTGTATACAATTCGGGCTCATTGTCGCTTCAATTGAACCCATTGATGACCAGATATGAATCAATCATGTTGTACCAAGCCTTATGACATAACCTATTACCAAGCCCAAAATGTATCCTAAATAAGAAAAAACATGAATATTCCAGGAATCTTTCGTATTTTGGGCATAACTTTTTGCCGTAACTCAGAATTGTGAGGACTTTGGACCGTTGGAAATATCTTGAAATTATCTACAACTTTCATGTTTTGAGTTTTGTCTGATTCTGTACTGTTTGTCTGGGGCGGGCATTTTAGTAAACAAAGCATCTTTCAAAAGATGTTTTAGAAAAACATCTTTTGAAATATGCGTTTTTTTCTAAAATGACCTCCTCGGAAAACCGGTATGGAATAAAACAAAACTCAAAACATGAAAGTTTTAGATAATTTCAAGATATTTCCAACAGTCTAAATTCTTCCCAATTCCAAGTTACGAGCAGAAGGTTATGCACAAAATACAAAATATTCTTGGAATATTCACGTTTTCTCTTAAATAGGATACATCTTAGTGTTGGGTAGAATGTTATGGAACTTGCTTAAGACCATAGAGAGATTTATTCAGTCTCTCCACCTTATCTTCATTCCCTTTTATTTTATATATTGATGGCTTCTCCACGTAAACTTCTTCTTCTAGATAACCACTTAAAAATGTTGACTTTCCATTTGATATACTTTCCACTTGTTTTGAGTTGCTATGCATAACACAATACTTACTATATTTAACTTGGACAATGGCGAAAATGTTTCACCATGATCCATTCTAGGTTGTTGTGCAAACAATTTTGCCACTAATGTGGCCTTGTACTTTTCAACTTCTCATTTCTTATTGAACTTGGTTTTGTAAACCTAGTTAACTCCAATGGAGTATTTATTTTCTAGTAGATATACTAGATCCCATGTGTCATTCTTCTCAATGGAATCCATCTCTTCAGCCATTTCTTTGACCTGATTCTCTTCTTTAACTACTTCTTCAAAATATATAGGTTGACATGAAAACAATGCAAGTTTGAAAGTGCATCTAGCTGGTTATAAATTACCCTTAAACATCTTCTCTTTATAGGCTTTAAGGAAGCAATAATAGGGCTAGATTCATTGTTGGAATGAGGACTAGGAGTAGAATGACTATCTATACTGGGTGACTCACCTTAAGCTTAATTCCTTGGAGTCCTTATTGGAGTACCCTTGGCTGGTGATTGGACTTGTGAACCTTGCTATACCACTTAGCTACAGCGCCAGTGAATGTCTATTGTAAAAGGCGTAAGCGAATCGATTGATCCACTATGGAGTTAGAAGAAAACCATAGGTGGAAGGAAATGATTTGGTTTTGGGGGTCCTCACCACCCTTCCCCTCGAACTTGGGGATGTCCTAAGGGAGTTTGGTGGACATGGGAGGCCATGCGGGGTCATGCTGGATCAGATAGTTAGTCAATCGGGCCAGATCAAGTAGGTTGAGACTGGCCATGAATGGAAAACTTGCAGGAGGATGTGACTTGATTGGGACGACCTGCATGCTAGCCATAGCGGCTATCGTGGGATCGTCTCCGCCTAAAGAAGGTACATTGGCGGTAGTAATAATGGGAATCGATGGACTACCGTTAAATGGCAGAGGGATCTTGCAGGAAGGGACGGTGCAGCCAAGGATGCCACCGACGGCCAAAGGAACTATGGTCGAAATAGATCCGGTACCGATAGGTATGGATGTGGTAGATGGGTGCACTGTATTATTGGGGGTATGTCCTAGAGAAGCGGGGATGGAGGGTCCCGTGGATGCCATCGTGGGAATAGAAGCTGAGGTAGCGACAGGGCCGCTAGCGATTCCACCTCCGACGATCTCTCCATAAAACATGTTAGGATTGGTACCATCCATGGGGCTAGATGGGGCAATATGTGTGGGGGTTTATGTCTTATAATTAAGAATTAGATGTGAAGTAAGGGGCGTCGTTATGAAGCTCTGGAAACAAATATGTGTGTCTTAAGGGAGCGCGACGAGATGGGTCAAATGGACCATCCTATGGGGCTTACCCCCGTAGATGACGGGAGTGTCTCGAGGAATCAATGGTGGCGAGTGCGGAATTCTGAAGGGAGTGAGGTATAAAAACACGCTAAAAAATCCTAGTGCAACCGTGTGTGCAAAATGAGAGCTCACAATAAAAACGACACTTAGGCCAACAAAAATCTAAAAAACTCATGTTGTAGCAGTGGACTACAACAAGGGGAGCGGAAATAAAATGGTCAAAATACCAACAGCCAACATTCATAAAAAAATAAAAAGACTCACTAACGTGAGGGGTATAGGAGTATGCAAACTCCTAACTAGAAGATATAGAAGCTCACACAAATCGTATCCTCTGCAGGGTGATAAAATTTGCAGTTAGGGAACACGAAATGGAGAACCAAATAGCTAAGGGATATCCGTCTACCGAGAGGGATCCCAGGTGAAAGATCCCTAGAAAATACTGGCAACTAAGCTACCTCAGTCAAAGGACATCCGGAAAGGTACCCCGTAGCTTTAGTTCTTTTGCCATCACACACCCAGTATGGTATCCAACATGCATGACAAGAACAAAAAATTGGTGTCCTTCAGTGCATAGTGGAGAGCAGCATTTCACCTAGAGTTCCAAAACCAATCTTGCTACTTTCCCTCCCAAGGGAGAGGCCCCTTGGTAAATCGGTGTCAACCATGCTAATGAAATAACATAGCAATCCTCCTTCGATCAAGCCAATGACAAAGCCTCCAAAGGGATGATGGATCTCTCAAGGATGAGTAGAGATCTCTCATAAGCTAATTTCACCAGCAATTAGATACTATAGACTTCCTCCCTTTGGGATGGGAGAGAGCTTCACTTATATAGGACTGAGTGGATAGGGTAGGTTGAGATATGGTAGGAGAGAGATAGGGGATCCTTCCAAGAGGTTAGGAACCGAATTCCAGCTTCCCCAAAGGCTAGGGATAGGGATACACATCAGCTAGCTTTGAGAATGGGCTCGAAGAAGCTATTTTAGTCCATTAACTGACATCATCACAGTCTATAAGAGGACAACCTGCGACGTCGCAGGTTGCATGAGGACAACCTGCGACAACCTCTTAGAACCTAGTATAAAAGGGTTTGCATCACTTCCAGGTTAATGACTTAGTCAAAGAAACTTTAGGGATGTTTACACTGAGTCTCATGATGGTAAGATGTTAGGTGTAACAAGTATCATTCTATCATGAAGAATGATGTGTGGGATGTTGTTCTGAGACCTAAAGGGAAGTCAGTGGTGACTTCCAAATGGATCTATATGATCAAGCATGCAACGGATGGAAACATCGAGAAACACAAAGCGAGATGTGTGGCTAGATGATTCTCTCAAAAAGAGGGAGTCGATTATGATGAGACATTTGCTCCATCTGCACGGTACACAACCATCAGGTCGATCATAGCTTGGAAGTTTCATCAAATGGATGTAAATACTTCCTTTCTTAACGATGCAATCAAGGAAGAGGTTTACGTTGAGAAACCAAATGGTTTCATGACTCATGGAAAAGATTCCTATGTGTGTAGACTAAATAAGGCCTTGTATGGACTCAAGTAGGAACCACGAGTATGGTATGCTAGGATTGACGGATACTTGGTGACTTGGGTTTCACCAAGAGTGAGGAAGATTCCAATATTTACTACAAGGTTGTTGATGGTGAGCCTTTGATCATAGCACTTTATGTTGATGATTTGTTCCTCAATGGAGAAGAAAGAATCATTGAGTGGTGTAAGAGGAAGCTAGCCTCTGAGTTCAAGATGAAGGACCTTGGTTTGATGCACTATTTCTTGGGATTAGAGGTGTAGTAGAAACATGATGAGATTTTCTTGAGTCAGGGGAAGCATACTATTGATATCATGGAGAGATTTGGGATGATGGAATATAAATCCATGACCACACCTATGGAGACGAATCTGAAGAAGTTGAGTGACTAAGCTTCAGGGTCATATTTGGTAGATCCCACCATGTACAGACAATTGATCAGGTCATTGATGTATTTGGTTAACACCAGACCAGATATCTATTTTGCAGTAAATTCTCTCATCCATTTCATGATTGAGCCAAGGCAGATACATTAGGTTGATGCCAAACATGTATTGAGATACTTGCATGGAACTCTGGGATATGGCTTGAGATATGCTTCTAGTGTTGGCATGAGATTGCAGGACTTTTCTTATTCTAATTGGGAAGGGAGTGTTGTATATAGGAAGAGCACCTCCGAGTGTTGCATTAGATTGGGGTCTACCATGATTTCTTGGTGTAGCAGGAAGAGAACTTCAGTGGCACTTGGCATAGCATAGGCTGAGTATATTGCAATAAGTGTTGTATCCTGGGAAGTAGTAAGGCTTCAGAAGATCCTTGATGGTTTGTTTGGTCAGATGTTAGAGCCGACCTTGATTCACTGTGACAATCAAATTTTTGTGAATCTTTTAGTGAATCCAATATCTCATGACAAAGCGAAGCATGTGGAGATAAAGTACCATTACATCAGAGATATCATGCAGAGGGGAGAAATCTAGATTTAGTATATTCCTATGGATGAGCAGATTGTTGACATTCTGACCAAGCCTCTATCCAAGATGAAGTTTGTGTACTTCTGAGATAAGCTTGGAGTGATGGAGAATCTATCCCTTGCTGGTAGGAAGTGTTGATGTTCGCAGCTTCATTGAGGCATTCTCCACGAGGTGGAGAGAATGGAGTGGCTCTCGATGAGACGGGGAGATTGCTAGATGCTCCATATTGGTCCTCCTTGTGGATTTGACGTGAGGTTGTCCTCCTATAGAGTTGAAGATAACACCTTGTCCATGAGTTATCTCATGTTGATGTGTTTTCCTCCCTTTTGGAGTTGACATGGTACTCTTATATGGAGTTGATGTGGTTGTCCCCTTGATGGGTTGATGTGTTGTCCTCCATTGTGGAGTTGACGTGATCCATTGTCCATGAGGAGGAGCTCATGTGGAAATGATACCTTGATGTGCTGGTCAAGGTAGACCCTTCCTATGACATGGAGAAGACCAAGACAAAAAGAATGAACATTGAATAAGACTACAAGAAAAAAAACTCAATTTTGTGAGGTGGCCTTGATGAAGGGTCACGTTGAAGAATCAACTTAAACACGTATAAATAGAGAGGAATGATCCCATTTGAAGCACGAAAATTGGGTTCTTTCTTATCTGAAATTTGACCTTCTACTCATTGACAAATCAAATCTCCATACTCAACTTGGTTCTCTCATTTGAAGTTCGGCTCCCTCTTCTGCAGCTCGATCAGTCTTCTGTGGCTTGGTTAGCCCTGCTTCAACTCAACACCCTCAACTCGAACTTGTTACTTGGTTCTTCAACATCTGTTCTTGGTTTGTATATATATAAGATATGGGATAAATTCTTGTTACAACTAGTAAGCTGTCTGCCCTAGATTTTTCGGTTGTTCATGTTCATGTAATTACATTGAAATGATCTCATTTTCAAAATGAAGTTAGTTGGATTTTCTTCCCTTGAACAAAATGGTTTCCCAGGGTAAATGTAATGCCCACGTATTTAACATTTAGTAATTAAACCCTGATGAGAATTAGCTTAGCACTTTTAATTGTTATCAGCTGTTGGACTTAGAAAAACTGAGTGATGATGTTGTTATGTTGGCATATGGACCTTCTTATGTATGAACAGTAAATGTAAATTATCATTTTATTTTAGTAATGGTGAAGATTACGTATTTCATTTGATTATGCATATTGGATGTGGATGGTGGTACCTTGATATTAGTTTAAAACTATACATTGAATATAGAATGAAGGTAATGTGATGCGAAGGAACATACATGGTTATTTTGATATTAGTTTGTGAAATGTCTTGTCACTTGAAATAGTTAGATATATTTATACATGAGACATGTATGTTGTTATTTAGCTAATACACAAATGGATCAAGTATGAGATAGTATTGTACTATATGTTTTAATTACAATTAAGTTATGATTCGAAACACTAATATGTCTTGCGATATTTATTTTCATGTTATTTAATAGTGAATTAAAATATTTCTATGACTTGTGGGTGAGTGTGAGTTCTTACAGGAACTGCAACTTGCCCAAAGTGTTTTTTCAATGACGAGGCCCCTTAGAACAATGATGGCACAATATGGTTGATGTAGGGTGTTGACCCTAGTGCTATCAGGGGGGTGGAGACATTTCCCACCATTTATCCCCCGAAACCCAGAGTCGTGGGAGGGATGTATTGAGCATGCTCCCTAGATGTGTGATGACGACTAGTGGGTGCCTGTTGGGGAAGCTTGGTCAATGCAGTTGACACTTCCGCTTACGAGTTCTATATATGGTTAGGTTGGTATAGCCAACGCCATAGTATATTCCAACAGAGGACGGGATGGTGAGGTCAGGTGATGGAAGTAGTGGTGAATAGGTTTTTTTGAGTACTTATCAAGATGGGTGGGACCAACGATGGATTGGATGGTGTTCTACATTGTTATAAACCATTAATATTATATGTTTGATTGCTTCATTAGGTTTATCTAATTCAATTTAATCACTCTTGTATAAGTATGAATGATGAATAATGCATTGATTAAGTTGTTATGTTGTATGTTGTTTGCAAGTATATAATAATGATGCATCAAGTACAATAAATGTTGGTTAATAGTACCCACACTTAAGACGTGTGGGCTAGCCACCTACATGCCGATTCGTGAGTACATTATTATGATTGGTTAGTTGATGAATACATTAGTATAATAACCTAATTGATGATTGTTGAATTATAATCCATGTGTTGAAATTTATATGATTGTTGCAGTATTATATATGTCTCTAATGGATTAAGGAAGTGTTAGTAGGTATATGTGATAAATATATATATTAATATCAAGTTGACTCATTGAATATATTTAAGAGTCAAATGTATTTCATGGGTTATTGAAATACTATATCTATGCATATGTATGTATGATGCAATATTAAAATTGTTATGAGAATATTATTATATATATGTCTTATTGAGGTACTATGTGTATTAAAATAATTATGAGAATATTATTATATGTATGTCTTATTAAGGTACTATGTGTGTACACACGTAATATTTGATATGTATATTTATAGATGTGTGCACAAATAACATTACTTGTCTTGTGTATGGGATAAGAGTACCAATAAATGAGGGGATAAGTTTACGTGAATTCAAAGATAAGATTAGCATATGCATTTAATTATAGCATGTGAAATGACATTTAAGATATTTAATTATTCTTTTGCTCAAATGTAATTTCACGACTGCCATAAATTCTTTTAATGATATCACGTGAAGTAAGACTATGTAGATAAGATATTATAATTCAACTTGAATCGAAATTGTTTTAAATTGTTGTATTTGAAGAAAATAAATAAATTATTATTTTATATTATTGAAAGAGGCGGTGGAGAAAGGTGGGGGCAAATAAATAGTGAAGGAAGATAGGAGAAGAGGATGATTTTGTTTGGGGGGAATTGGGTTTTGATGGAAGAAGCTGGGAAGTGTTGGATGAGTTTAAGAACTCAAAGAAGATACATAACTTACTCTGCATCAGTGTTATGTTCTTTGGGGGTCTCGAGCACAGAGGGATAGGAATCTATTTGGATGGATTCCTGGGGATAGGAGCCGGCTAGGCTCCTAGTTGGCTGGGAGGTAAAACCGTGTTCCAAGGATTCACTTCATGCACCGGGAGAGGTATTCTTCTGGTTAAATGTATTATTTCTAGTTTAAGAGTTGTTAAGTTATGTCGTTAACTATGCTGTAAAAATTACTAGTTTATGATGTAAAAATTATTAGGTTTACTACTGTTGCTTCAAATTTAAGAGAAATTTTAAAGTGTAGAAGTTAGCATGGAAAATTTCAGCTGAAATTAGCAAACAGACTGCTACAGTAAAATCCTTGTGTATTTGTGGATGGTTATCTTCTTGTGATCCTGATTTATTTATGCAATATATTCATATGTGATATCTGCCTAAGTTTACTATGTTTATGAAATTTTAAAGAAATCATATAGATCCATAAAACTCAACAGCACACATGAATATAGAATGCCCAACAACTATTTGACTGCCATTCCAAGGGGTATATATGTGAAGGTTCTCATGGAGATCTCCTTGAATAACACTGATTGAAGTTGTTGTTAACTTTGACAATCACGTCCTCCTCCTAAAACTACGCAAGGAAACCAGAATACCTTAGTGACTGACTACACACATGTTAGATAATCACATGTTATCAATCCGATTTTGTAATATTGAGAATGTAGGAAGAATCTTGTACTTCTTGTAGTTGTATAGGAGTTAATAGAGTTTTGGTGTTGCATTTACCACATATAGTTAATGCATGAATATTAAGAAGTACTCCTAGTTTGTTTTGGAGAATGTAGAAGTTGGCTTTTTTGGTGAATGAAAGAAGAGCATTATGCTCTTGTAACATTCGTAAAGTTGTATGAGCTATAGCTCTGTGTGGGTCTTCCATGTTTTCAAATTTTTTTTTGTGTGATTGTTTTGTTTCTTAGCTCGTGCCTTCCAACAAAGAATTGGTTATTGTAAGAGTATGAATTGAGTTATTTGATTTACAAATTTGTATTATGTTAATATGAATGAGGAAATTTATTGTAATCTCAATATAATAAACTAGTTTTGGATTAAAAGTTGGTCATTGATATTTTCATTGAGATCTAGTATTATAATTTGTTGGTGTTAGTGTTTTCAAATGCTCCTAGCTTGTGTGAGTTGTAAGCTTACTAGGCATTCTTATCACCTAGCTATTTTTAGTAAATGGATACGCTTTTCCATTACTATAAAATGAGACAATCTCATCTACTTTATATATACAGACCAATAGAATTTATTTTCTATTTATTTATGAGATTAATTTAAGATTTGGGTTGATCTCGGATTTCTAAATGGTATTAAAGTATGAATTGAGTTATGAGATTTAAAAATTTCTATTATGTTAATATGAATGAGGAAATTTATTGTAATCTCAATATAATACAGTAGTTTTGGATTCAAAGTTGGTCATTGATATTTTCATTATATGGTGTTAATGTTTTCTAATGCTCCCAACTTGTGTGAGTTGTAAGCTTATTAGGAATTCTTATCACCTAGTTATTTTTAGTAAATGGCTAAGCTTCTCCATTAATCTAAAAGAATACATTCTGATGTACTATATACAGACTAATAGAGCTTATTTTCTATTTAGTTAAGAGACTAAGTTAAGATCTAGGTTGATCTCGGATTTATAAATGTTATTAGAGTAAGCTCTTCTTGCCCTATTTGTTTTCTAAGCAGGTGTGTCTTGCTTGTTTTCCCCATTCTTGCCATGTTGTTTTCTCTTTCTTTTATTTTGGCCCTTGTATTTTACTGTTGTTGTAGGGCCGTCATTCTCAGATCTCAACATTGTTTGCTTAGATAATTTTGAACCCGCTATGCAGGCCACATAGCTTCGAACCTAGATCGTGCAGTACCCATTACAAAGTGATATTTTGTGCTGGATTTGGCTCTATCTCCACATAAATCCACTTTAACAATATACCGTGGTAGCATGGATTTGGCATGCACAACTATCAAATTCAGATATTGATTGCACACTTTCCTTGCATGGCTAGGGTTTTCAGCGTGAGGTTGCATCTCTCATTGGACCGAATTTGTAGGGTCTATTGCCTGCTTGTTGTAGATTTGCATCTTTCAATCTCCCAGAATTCTATGTACCAGATCGTGGCTTGGATTTGTTTGGGGATTGTTGAGTGGATCCATGTTCTTCTCACGAATTGCTTGGCCATTGAAGTTGTTGTGTAATATTGGAAAATATGTAATTAATGATCTGATCGCATATCTAAACTACGCCGGCTCTGTCAGTCGCCCTGTCATTCGTTTTTGTGTCAGTGCACAGAGTCTGCAGTGTTAGTCTGTGAGTAAGATCGTAGCCAATCCGGCGCATGTCAAGTTTGTATTAATTTAATCGCGTTAGTAGTTCGCATGTCAAGAAATCTTAGGTAAGAATTAATTTCAGTGTTTAATGCAATCCTGTAGCTTCCAAGTGAAGTGATCTTAAGTCGGTTGATAGGAAATTCTATAAGTAGAAGCAGACAGTTAAAACTCAGTGAGATATGTGAAGAGGAGAAGAATAGAAGTGAAGATCCCTTAAGTTTGTATCAAGAACCCAAGCTCTGTGAAAGTAAAAAGATCAAAGTAGAAACTCATTGAGGTGTTGCACAGTTTACTATGGTAAATATATAAGTCTATAGTTTTATGTTTCATTCTCAAGAATGTTGAATATTGCAAGTTGCACATCTTCTCCTTGAATATTGTTTACATTTACATGCAGTAAAATAAATCAAGATTTCCAATTAAGTTCACTGTAGTGAAAGTTCTAATTTAACAAGGAGTAACTCCACGTAAGATGTTTTAGTTGTTATGTCTTAGAGAAATATATTTCATGATAAATTTTGTTTAAGTTATCCGCGAATTATTTGAGAAGTCCGCGAAGTAAAGTATTGCGAATTTAACTGCGCGTCACTGCCAAGTCCAACTGCGCATTAAAAAGTTGAAATCTGCGCAGTTAACCGCCGCACAGTTAATTTGTGAAGCTAATTCTTAGTGAAGCAAGTGTTCCGCGAAGTAAAATTTGGGGTTCCTTTTTGTATGATCGGTGAAGTTCGAAGCAAAGAAAAAGAATATATTCATCTACTGCGCAGTTAAATCTTATTTACTACATGGTGTGATTTTCCCTTGATCTGGTATTAGAGCTTGGTTTATGGAAAGCAAGAATTCTATCTATAAGGGAAAAGCAATGGCTTCCACTTTGGGTAATTTGCAAAATACAATATTTTTAGGAAAAAATTATGAATATTGGTCTCTAACTATGAAAGCTTTGTTTAGAGGTCAATATGTATGGGAAATAGTCTAGCATGGTTATGCAGAACCAGTAGATATGGCAGCATACAACAATCTCACACAAGCTGAGAAGGATGCCTTGAAGGAATAGAGGAGGAAAGATGGAAAGGCGTTGTTCCACATACATCAAGTAGCATATGAATCCATACTCCCAAGAGTAGCAGCAACGCAGTCAGTTAAGGAAGCGTGGGACACACTAGAAACTTCCTATCAAGGCTTGAACACGGTAAAGACTTCCAAACTTCAAATTCTTAGAAGAGATTTTGAATCTCTGTCCATGAAAGATACAGAGTCAGTAGACTCATTCTATACTCGTGTTATTGGTCTAGTTAATCAAATAAAGTCTCATGGAGAAAATCTAGGTGACCGAAGAGTTGTTGAAAAATTTCTTAGAGTTCTTCCAAAGAAATTTGAATCTTTAGTTGTGACCCTGGAGGAAAACAAAGATCTGTCCACATTTACCATTGATGAATTGCAAGCCTCATTACTCAATCATGAACATAGAATCAGCGGTTCAGATACATCGCTGGAAGGTGCAAATGTGCATTCGCAGCACCGTCATCCATAAGTCGTGGAAGAGGCAGAGGAAGATCAAAATCTAGAGGCAGAGGAAGAAGTTCTTTCAGAGGAGGTCGCAGCAGCATCCCTGCACATGTCCCTGGAAGAGGTCAGAATCAGATGCCCAGTCAGCCAAGTAGGAAAAGGTATGATAAATAAAAAATTCAATGTCATTACAGTAAGAAGTATGGACACTTCGCATATGAATGCAGGAAGAAGCAATATGACCAAGGAAAGCAAGACCAAACATAGTCAAGCAACACCAGCACCACGAACAACTCATTGTTCTTAGCATGTGCATAGCCACTTGAATGCAATGTTGTCCAAGAAAGTCCAAATGACATATGGTATTTAGATTCAGGTTGTAGCAATCACATGACTGGTAATTTAAATCTGTTTTCTAGCCTAGATAAATAAATTCAAACTAATGTCACACTTGGAAATAATATTCAAGTCACTGTTTTGGGTAAGGGTACTATAGATATTCTAACAAAACAGGGGGAGCATAAATTTATGCATGATGTTTATTATGTTTAAGGTTTGAAGCATAATCTGATGAGTATTGGACAGCTGATGGAAAAAGGCTACAGAGTTCACATGATAGGAAAGCATTGTGTGATCAAGGACATATATCCAAGCAATCAGTTGATAGCCAAAGTGCAGATGACAAGCAATCGCTTGTTTCCTTTAAGGATTACACTAATCATAAAAGGAAAAACAACTCAAGTTGTTCATACAATTCAGAATGAAAATTCTGGAACTGCGTTCAAAGCAGAGAGTAAAGAAGCATAAATTCACTGCGTAGCGGAAGAAAAAGACAGCGCAATGCAAGTTGCATTTCAGACAGAAATAAAGGATGAGTCCTGGTTATGGCATTTCAGATATGGACATCTAAATTTTGGTGGCCTGAAGCTACTACATATGAAGGACATGGTGAAAGGATTTCCATTGATTGAAAAGCCAGAAAGAATTTGTGAAGGTTGTATCTTTGGAAGACAACACATAGATATTTTTCCAATTGGAAAGTCATACAGAGCTCGCACACCACTTGAAATTGTGCACTGTGATAGTTGTGGACCGATGTAAACACCATCCATGGGAGGATGCACTTATCTTCTCACATTTATTGATGACTTTAGAAGAAAAACATGGTTCTATTTTCTAAAACATAAATATGATGCATTTGGTTGTTTTTAGCAGTTCAAGGCACTTGTGGAGAAGCAGAGTGGTTACAGCATCAAGATATTAAGAACAAACAGAGGTGGTGAGTATGTTTCAAATGATTTCTTAAATTTTTGTAAAAGTCATGGCATACAGAAGTAATTCGCTGCGCGGTATATGCCGCAGCATAATGGTATCGCAGAGAGGAAAAATAGAACTATTATGGAGATGGCGTGCAGTATGTTGGAAGCCATGCATCTGTCAAATGAATACTGGGCTGAAGCAGTAGCAACTGCTGTGTACATCATGAATCGATGTCCGGCAAAGAGCGAAGAACAAAGTTCTGCAGGAAGCATGGACAGGTATGAAACATAGTGTTTCGCATTTAAATTTTTTTGGTTGTGTAGCATACACACATGTTCCAGATCAGCTAAGAAGGAAATTAGACAATAAAGGACAGAAATGAATTTTTATTGGGTATTCTGAAGATACAAAAGCATACAAGTTGTATGATCCTGTTGCAAGAAAATTTATTATCAGTCGAGATGTTCAGTTTGTAGAGAATGAAGCATGGGATGGAACTATAGAGAAGAATGTGAAAATCGTGTCACACGTTGAACATGATGACATCACAGAATATGTGGTTGAGACACCGCATGCGAATTAGAACTTCGCAGCTCCGCCTACTCCTAGGACTGTGCAGCATGTTCCAACACAAAGAACTCCGACACAAGTCGCAGCTCAAGCAACTCTGACAATCACACCAAGTATGCAACAAACTCCATCAAGCAATTCGTGCAGTTCGACACCAACAACTCAGCCGAAAACAAGAAGTCTGCGTGAGATATATGAGACTGGTACACCTAATTCATTCTCAGTTTTTGCATTATTTTATCAAGTTAATGATCCTCTAACATTTGAATAATTTGTTGAAGATAAGGTTTGGGCACAAGCCATGGATGAAGAAATAGAATGCATTGAGAAGAATCAAACATGGGAACTAGTTGATGATCCTAAGGACAAGGATGTGATAAGCGTGAAATGGATTTATAAGACCAAGCAAGATGCTGATGGAAATGTGCAGAAGCACAAGGCAAGATTGGTTGCAAGAGGGTTCACACAGCAACCTAGCATAGACTTCAATGAAACCTTTGCACCTGTAGCACGAATGGACACTATCAAAACAGTTTTGGACATCACAGCACATAAGACATGGCCTATTTACCAAATGGATGTTAAGTTTGCATTTTTAAATGGTTATTTGGAGGAAGAAGTATATGTGGAGCAGCCACAAGGCTATGAAGTTCTGGGACAAGGACATGGAGTATACAAGCTAAAAAAGGCGCTCTATGGTCTGAAGCAAGCTCCTAGAGCTTGGTACAGTCGCATTGACTCTTACCTCATTCATAATGGATTTCACAGAAGTGAATGTGAGCGAACGCATTGACTCTTACTGGTGATTTTGGCATAGAAGAATTTAGATCAGTTGTGGAAAGTTATTCGAAATGACTAATTTGGGGCTTATGAAGTATTTTCTGGGCATTGAAGTCCAACAGTCTGAAAAAGGCATATTTATATCTCAGGCGAAGTATGCAAGTGATGTCTTGAACATATTTAAAATGTTAAACTATAAGACAGCTCCAACACCAGTGATAACAAGTTTGAAATTGATCAAGGATGATGATGGATCCAATGTGGATCCTATGATGTTTAAAAGGCTCATTGGCAGCCTTATGTATCTTACAGCAACAAGGCCAGATATCATGTATGGAATTAGCTTAATCTCAAGATTCATGGAGTCACCAAAAGAATCGCATTGGAAAGCAGGTAAAAGAATTCTAAGGTATGTAAGTGGAACAAAAGACTTTGGTATTTTGTATTCAACCTCAGAAAATTTCAAACTCATCGGATACACTGACAACGACAATGGAGGCAACATAGATGACAGGAAAAGAACATCTGGAAATACATTTCATTTAGGAACAGGTGTTGTATCATGGGCTTCAAAGAAACATCCCATAGTAACTCTTTCTTCAACAGAAGTAGAGTATGTCGCAGCTACAAGCGCTACATGTCAAGCAATTTGGATGCGGAGGATGTTAAGTGATCTGTCGCAGAACCAGCAAGAACCCACAGTCATTTACTGCGACAACAACTCAGCTATCGCACTGTTAAAGAATCATGTGTTCCAAAAGAGAACCAAGCACATCGACACAAGGTATCATTTTATCAGAGAAATGATAAACAACAAAGAAATATGTTAGAATTTTGTAGGTCTGAAGATCAGGTAGTAGACATCTTTACCAAACCATTGGCAAAAGACCCATTCCAATTTCTGCAAAGTTGTTTGGGAGTGACAAGTTCTGCGCATTGAACTTCGTCATGCACAGAGCATGTTTCAGCTCTGAAATATTTTATAATATATTTTTTTTTTAATGATCCCCATTTTCTCATAATTAAGGGGGATTGTTGGAAAATATGTAATTAATGAGTTGATCGCGTATCTGAACTACGCCGGCTCTGTCAGTCACCCTGTCAGTCATTTTTGTGTCAGCGCGCAGAGTCTGTAGTGTCAATCTATTAGTAATATCGCATCCAATATGGCGCACATCAAGTTTGTATTAATGTAACCGCGTTAGTAGTTCGCATGTCAAGAACTCTTAGGCAAGAATTAATTTCAGTGTTTAATGCAATCATGTAGCTTCCAAGTAAAGCGATATTAAGTCGGTTGATAGGAAATTCTATAAGTAGAAGAAGACAGTTAAAACTCAGTGAGTGATGTGAAGAGGAGAAGAATAGAAGTGAAGATCCATGAAGTTTGTATAAAGAGCCCAAGCTCTGTGAAAGTAAAAAGATCAAAGTAGAAACTCATTGAGGTGTTGCGCAGTTTACTATGGTAAATATATAAGTCTATAGTTTTATGTTTCATTCTCAAGAATGTCGAATATTGCAAGTCGCACATCTTCTCCTTGAATATTGTTTACATTTACGTGCAGTAAAAGAAATCAAGATTTCCAATTAAGTTCACCGCAGTGAAAGTTCTAATTTAACAAGGAGTAACTTCACATAAGATGTTTTAGTTGTTATGTCTTAGAGAAATGTATTTCATGATAAAGTTTGTTTAAGTGATCCGCAAAGTATTTGAGAAGTCCGTGAAGTAAAGTATTGTGAAGTTAACTACACATCACTGCGAAGTCCAACTGGGCATTAAAAAGTTGAAATCTGCGCAGTTAATCGCTACGCAGTTAATCTGCAAAGTTAATTCTTAGTGAAGCAAGTGTTCCGCGAAGTAAAATTTGGGGTTCCTTTTTGTATGATTAGCGAAGTCCGAAGCAAATAAAAAGAATATATTCATCTACTGTGGAGTTAAATCTTATTTACTGCGCGATGTGCTTTTCCCTTGATATACATCCCACATATCTACATGGTATCAGATTCGAGAATTCTCCTGATCTAATCTGCTGCCTGGACCATATCTAGATTTTAATTTCAACATGGTATTTGGATTTTGATTTCTTCATTTCCTTCGGAATAAATTCTCGTCCTTGAATATGAAATATGCCCAGATTCTAACAGTTCAATAGTCTCATCGAGTGCGTTCTTCTCTCTGAAACCCTAACGAAGGTCTTAATCTTGGGTTTCTACATGGTTTATAATGAGAATGTGGTTTATAATGAGAATGTGGAGTTCAATTTCAGAGGCATCATCACCTACAAGCTGTATTTGTTGGTGTATATTGGTGTTGAATATTTTCTTTGTTCTCGTGTTTGTGAATCCTGTATTTGTTGCTTCGTATGAATTCGTTTTCGTTGTCTTTCTTGGAGTGCGTGAGACATTCTTAATGTGGTTGATGCCTGCAATTCTGTTAGTGAATTGTATCATTCTTTCCACCCTTGCGATTGCATATCTGGATAATTCTGCACTATATTTGTAAGTAGTTTAACATTTTGGGCCTCCCTTCCAAGAAGAAAAAATTTGCAAGTGGTGGTGGATTTCAGTTGTTGCATCTTGTAAGGCCGTCAGGAACCTTTTGATTTAGATTCGTAGGTATCCACCATCCACTTTATGTCATGTTTCATTCTTCTATCTTGTGTGAAGGAACATGGCTCTATCCTATTTGAAGGCAAATTATATTGTTGCATTTGTGTGCAGCTGTCGCCATCGATTTCAAAGAAGCAGGTGGTATTTGGGTGCAGGCTGTTGGTCTTGGCCGCCCCCTTCATTATCAAGGTTCATTTGGGTTTTTCCCACTCTTGTTGTCCATCTTAGTTCTCGAGCTAGGATTTTCAAATCTATTTCTTTCATCACCATATTTTCTTGTTGAAGGTTTTTTTTGGCATAGTCATTTTTGTTAATTTATTGTAAGAGGTTAATGGTTGTGTTTCTTCCCTAGCTTGTGTTTCTGCCATAGCTTCGAGGTTTCCATTTTTCATTTCGTTTGAGGCATTATGCTCATGCTCTAGTTGTTAAAGAAATGTCAAGGGAAAATCACACTGCGCAGTTAATAAAGATTAACTGCGGAGTAAATGAATATTTCTTTTTCTCTACTTTAGGACTTCGCTTATGCGCAGTTATTTAACTTCACAAACTTGACTTCACAGACTTCTCAATTACTCCGCAAATCCTTTTTACTACGCATTACTCTTAACTTCGTTGATCTCTTAAACAAACTTTATATTGAAATATTTCTTGTTAGGACATAAGAACCAAAACATTTACTACGAAACTTATGCGAAGTTACTCCTTGTTAAAATAGAACTTTCACCATAGTGAATTATTGGAAATCTTGATTTCTTTTACACATAGTAAATGTAAACAACATTTACCCAAGTAAATATGGAGAACATTCTTAAGAATTAAACATAAAACTATAGACTTTGCGCAACTTTCCTTAATACATGGAGATGATATTTACTTTGATTTCTCTTTTCTTACAGAACTTGGGATCTTCATACACTTCACGGGATGAGCTTCTCCTCCTTTCACTCTTCTTACACATTTCTCTCTGATCTTAAATTAACTTCTTCTATATATAGGAATTGCATAACCACCGACTTAGGATTGCTTCAACTTGAAGCTACTCTGATACATTTAAGACTATAATAAATTTATACCTAATAATTCTTGATATGCAGAATACTAACGTGGTTACATAAATACTATCTTGACGTGCGCCGGATTGGCTGCAAACTAATTGACTATCTGACACTGCAAACTGACAAAAAAACTGACTGACTTAATGACAGAGCTAGCGTAGACTAGATACGCTATCAACTCTTAATTACATTTCTCCAACACTCCCCCTTAATTATGAGCGGATGGGGATCATTAAACAAAAATAAAATTTTACAAAATATTTCAGAGCTGAAACATGCTCTCTGTATGATGAAGTTCACTGCGTAGAACTTGTCACTCCCAAACAACTTTGCATATACTGAAATGGGTCCTTTGCCAATGGTTTGGTAAATATGTCTACAACTTGATCTTCATACCTGCAAAATTCTATATAGATTTCTTTTTTATTTATCAACTCTCTGATAAAATGATACCTTGTGTCGATGTGCTTGGTTCTCTTGTGGAACACATGATTTTTTGACAGTGCGATAGCTGAATTTTTGTCGCAGTAAATGATTGTGGGTTCTTTCTAGTTCTGCGACAGATCAATTAACATTATCCGCATCCAAACGGCTTGACATGCAGTGCTTGTAACTGTGACATACTCTGCTTCTATTGAAGAAAGAGTTACTATGGGTTGTTTCTTTGAAGCCCATGATACAACACCTGCTCCTACATGAAATGTATTCCCATATGTGTTTTTTCTGTCATCTATGCTACCTCCATTGTCACTATCAGTGTATCCAATGAGTTTGAAATTTTCTGAGGTTGAATACAAAATATCAAAGTCTTTTGTTCCACTTACATACCTCAGAATTCTTTCACTTGCTTGCCAATGAGATTCTTTTGGTGACTCCATGAATCTTGAGATTAAGCTGACTCCATACATGATATCTAGCTTTGTCGTTGTAAGATACATAAGGCTTCCAAAAAGCCTTTTAAACAGTGTAGGATCTACATTGGATCCATCATCATCCTTGCTTAATTTCAAACCTGTTATCACTGGTGTTGGAGCTGTCTTGCAATTTAACATCTTAAATATGTTCAAGACATCACTTGCATACTTCGAATGAGATATAAATATACCATTTTCAGTCTGTTGGACTTCAATGCCTAGAAAATACTTCATAAGCCCCAAATTAGTCATTTCAAATTCACTTTCCATGACTGATCTAAATTCCTTTATGCCAAAATCACCAGTAAATATTAAATCATCTACATACAGGCAGACAATTAACTTATTACCTTGCTTGTTGATTTTTGTGTACAGTCTTGGCTCACATTCACTTCTATGAAATCCATTCTAAATGAGGTAAGAGTCAATGCGACTGTACCAAGCTCTAGGATCTTGCTTCAAACCATAAAATTCCTTCCTCAACTTGTATACTTTGTGTCCTTGTCCCGGAGCTTCGTAGCCTTGTGGCTGCTCCACATATACTTTCTCCTCCAAATAACCATTTAAAAATGCAGACTTAACATCCATTTGGTAAACGGGCCATGTCTTATGAGCTGCGATGGCCAAAAATTTCCCAATAGTGTCCATTCATGCTACAGGTGCAAAAGTTTCATTGAAGTCTATGCCAAGCTACTATGTGAATCCTCTTGCTACCAATATTTCCTTGTGCTTCTGCACATTTCCATCAGCATCTTGCTTGGTCTTATAAATCCATTTCACGCTTATCACATCCTTGTCCTTAGGAACATCAACTAGTTCCCATGTTTGATTCTTTTCGATGCATTCTACTTCTTCATCCATGGCTTGTGCCCAAACTTTATCTTCAACGGCTTCTTCAAATGTTAGAGGATCATTAAATTGAGAAAATAATACAAAAACTGAGAATGAATTAGGTGTACCAGTCTCATATATCTCACGTAGAGTTCTTGTCTTTGTCGGATTTGATGGTGTCGAACTGCAGGAACTGGTTGATGGAGTTTTTTGCGCACTTGGTGTGCTTGACAGAGTAGCTTAAACTGCGACTTGTGTCGGAGTTCCTTGTGCTGAAACATGTTGCGATGTTCTAGGAGTAGATGGAATTGCGACATTTTGATTCACATGCGGAGTCTCAACCACATCTTCTACGATGTCATCATGTTCAACATGTGACACGATTTTAACATTCTTCTCTACGGTTCCATCCCATGCTTCATTCTCTACAAACTGAACATATCGACTGATAACAAATTTTCTTGCAAGAGGATCATACAACTTGAATGCTTTTGTGTCTTCAGAATACCCAATAAAAATGCATTTCTGTCCTTTATTGTCTAATTTCCTTCTTAGCTGATCTGGAACGTGTGCATATGCTACACAACCAAAAACTTTTAAATGCAAAACACTATGTTTCATACTTGTCCATGCTTCCTGTGGAACTTTTTTCTTCACACTCTTCGTCGGACATCGATTCGTGATGTATACAGCAGTTGCCACTGCTTCAGCCCAGTATTCATTTGACAGATGCATGGTTTCCAACATACTGTGCACGATCTCCATAATGGTTCTATTATTCCTCTTTGCGATACCATTCTGCTGCAGTGTATACCGCGCAGTGAATTGCTTCTGTATGCCATGATTTTTACAAAACTTTAAGAAATCATTTGAAACATACTCACCACCTCTATCTGTTCTTAAGATCTTGATGCTGTAACCACTCTGCTTCTCCACGAGTGCCTTGAACTGCTAAAAACAACTAAACACATCATATTTGTGTTTTAGAAAATATGCCCAGGTTTTTATTGTGAAATCATCAATAAATGTGACAAAGTAAGTGCATCCTCCCATGGACGGTGTTTGCATCGGTCCACAAATATCAGAGTGCACAATTTCAAGTGGTGTGCGAGCTCTGTATAACTTTCTGACTGGAAAAGTGTCTCTGTGTTGTTTTCCAAAAATACAGCCTTCACAAATTCTCTCTGGCTTTTCAATCAATGGAAATCCTTTCACCATATCCTTCATGTGCATTAGCTTCAACCGACCAAACTTTGGATGTCCAAATCTGAAGTGCAATAACCAAGATTCATCCTTTGTTTCTGTCTGAAACGCAGCTTGCATTTCACTATCTTTTTCTTTCTTGTCGCAATGAATTACTACTTATTTTCTTTCTACCTCAAATGCAGCTCCAAAATTTTCATTCTGACTTCCATGAACAATTTGAGTTGTTTTTCCTTTTATGATTGGCCTTATCCTCAAAGGAAACAAGCGATTGCTTGTCATCTGCACTTCGGCAATTAACTGATTGCTTGGATATATGTCTTTGATCACACAATGCTTTCCTATCATGTGAACTATGTAATATTTTTCCATCAGTTGTCCAATGCTCATCAAATTATGCTTCAAACCTTGAACATAATAAACATCAAGCATAAATTTATGCTCCCCCTGTTTGGTTAGAATATCAACAGTACCCTTACCCAAAACAGTGACTTGAATATTGTTTCCAAGTGTGACATCAGTTTGAATTGATTTATCTAGACTAGAAAATATATTTAAATAACCAGTCATGTGATTGCTACAGCTTGAGTCTAAATACCATATGTCATTTGGGCTTTCTTGGACAACATTTCATTCAAGTGGTGATGCACATGCTATGAACATTGAGCTGTTCGGAGTACTGTTATTGCTTGACTGTGTTTGGCCTTGTTTTCCTTGGTCATCCTACTTCTTCCTTCATTCATATATGAAGTGTCCAAAACTCTTACAGTAATGACATTGAATTTTTGATTTATCATACCTTTGTCCACTTGGATAACTGGGGATTTGATTCTGACCTCTACCAGCGACATGTGCAGGGCTTCTGCTGCGACCTCCTCTGAAAGAACTTCATCCTCTGCCTCTAGGGTTTGATCTTCCTCTGCCTCTTCCACGACTATGGATGACTGTGCTACGAATGCACCTTCCAGTGATGTGTCTGAACTGTTGATTCTATGTTCATGATTGAGTAATGAAGCTTGCAACTCATCAATAGTAAATTGGGATAGATCTTTTTTTCCTCCAGGGTCACAACCAAAGATTCAAATTTCTTTGGAAGAACTCTAAGAAATTTTTCAACAACTCTTTGATCACTTATATTTTCTCCATGAGACTTTATTTGATTAACCATACCAATAACATGAGTATAGAATGATTCTACTGACTCTGTATCTTTCATTGACAGAGATTCAAAATCTCTTCTAAGAATTTGTAGTTTCGCCATCTTTACCTTATTCAAGCCTTGATATGAAGTTTCCAATGTGTCCCATGCTTCCTTAGTTGACTCCATTATTGTTACTCTTGGGAGTATGGATTCATGTGTTGCTTGATGTATGTGGAACAACGCATTTCCATCTTTCTTTCTCTGTTCCTTCAAGACATCCTTCTCAGCTTGTGTGAGATTGTTATATGCTGCCAGATCTGCTAGTTCTACATAGCCATTATGAACTATTTCCCATACATCTTGACCTCTAAACAAAGCTTTCATAGTTAGAGACCAATATTCATAATTTTTTCCTGAAAATATTTGAGTTTGCAAATTACCAGAAGTGGAAGCCATTCTCAACCGCTTTTCCCTTTTTTGCAAATATAATTTCTACTTTATGTAAACCATGCTCTGATACCAGATCAAGCGAAAAGCACACCACGCAGTAGATGAATATTTTATTTTTCTATGCTTTAGGACTTCGCTTCTCCTAGCATGTACTTTGTGAAGTAATCTCCTGACATTTACTTCACAAATTAACTGCGCATTTCAACTTTTTACTGCGCAGTTGAACTTCGCATAAATGTGCAGTTCTTTAACTTCGCAGACTTCTCAATTACTCTGCAAATATTTTTTACTACGCATTACTCTTAACTTCGCGGATCTCTTTAACAAACTTTATATTGAAATATTTCTTGTTAGGACATCAGAACCAAAACATTTACTATGAAACTTATGCGCAGTTACTCCTTGTTAAAATAGAACTTTCACCACAGTGAACTATTTGGAAATCTTGATTTATTTTACACACAGTAAATGTAAACAACATTCACGCAAGTAAATCTGGAGAAGATGCGCGACTTGAAATATTCAACATTCTTGAGAATGAAACATAAAACTATAGACTTATATATATTACCATAGTAAACTGCGCAACTTGCCTTAATACATGGAGATGAGATTTACTTTGATTTCTCACTTCTTACAGAGCTTGGGCTCTTCATACACTTCATGGGATGAGCTTATCCTCCTTTCAATCTTCTTACACATCTCTCTCTGATCTTCAATTAACTTCTTCTATATATAGGAATTGCATAACCACCGACTTAGTATTGCTTCAACTTGAAGCTACTCTGATACATTTAAGACAGTAATAAATTTCTACCTAAGAATTCTTGATATGTAGAATACTAATGCGGTTACATAAATACTATCTTGACGTGGGCCGGATTGGCTGCAAACTGACTGATTGTCTAACACTACAGACTGACAAAAAAACTGACTGAATTATTGACAAAGTTGGCGCATACTAGATACACTATCAGCTCTTAATTACATTTCTCCAACAAAATGTAACCATGGAAGATATTATAAATGTATTTGTCTATTATATTATTGTTATTCCTCCTTCAGGAGATGCCATTGATGTAATTGATAATGTAAGAGTCATTGAAAGAATCAATGTAAACCCTAGGACTTGTGTCAAGCTAGAAGAATCCAGAAAAGAATATTTTATTATGTACTTGACAAGTCGACCCAGTCAGTTAGGTCAAGTCGGCCCTGTTGGGGAAAAGTCACCCCAACTGAAGAATATAAATAAGAGGTCGAGTTTCTCATTTGTATTCATGCACTCACTCACTCAAGTTCGCATAGGAGAGAGAGAGAGATAAGTTCGTTGGTGAAGGAGAGAAGTTGTTTTGTCTTGGGATTTTATCTTGTACTTGGTGAATTCTATATTGAGCAATTTTTGCCGCGATTTTCTCCCTTGTGGTTTCCCCGAGAGAAATTTTGTGTTCTTTGTGATTGTTGTGCTTGCCTTTATTTCAGTGATTATATTGTTTAATATTATTATGCTAAGTAGGTAAAAACTTAACATGGTATCAGAGCGGGCCTAAAGAAAACATTGTGCAGCCATTGCAACTGCGGAAACTAGGGTTTCTTATTCTGGGAGCTTTCTCCACAATTCAACTAAAAAAGAGGGTGCATCTAACTCGCCTCACTAGGTTGCATATTTTCGTCGAAGCAGAATTCAATTCTGAGAATTTTCATTTCTGGGTCTACCACTACAGCCCGAAGAACTAGGGCATCAAGTTTTTCGAAGATCTGCTAATAGATTTGGGAGAAAGAGTACATTGCTGAACTTTCCTTGAGGAGGTGCATCTTTTCCTCCAGTCAGTTTCCCAAGATTCCGAAGTTGAAAAATTAGGGTTTTTCTATCAAACCCTAGGTCAACGCAGAAGCAATTTTCAAAAGGACAACTTTACTGGTAAGTATTATCTCCATTCTATTTCCATTTAAGGTTCTCGTACTTTCAAAATGACAAGCACTACCAAGATTGATGAGAAGCTTGAAGGAGCTGGGAACTTCAGGGCATGGAAATATAGAGTCATGCTCATTCTTGAAGAACATGACCTAGAAGGCTTCATAAAGGAAGAAGTTGCAGAACCAGAAGGAGATGAGGCCAAAGCAAAACAAAAGAAGAATATGATCAAGGCTAAGAGGATCATATCTGACTCTATCAAAGATCACTTGATTCCTCAAGTGTCCTCAAAGAAGACTCCAAAATAAATGTTTAATGCTTTGATCAATCCATTTGAAGGAAAGAACATCAATAAGAAGATGACCTTGAGAAATCAACTCAAGGGTGTGAAGGTTCAGAAGTCAGAGACTATGCAGTCATATTTTACTAGAGTATCTTAGATCAAAGAACAAATAGAAGATATTAGAGACATGATAGAAGAAGCAGAGGTTGTGATGACCACCTTGAATGGAATTCCAAGAGATTGGGAACCTTTCATTCGTGGAATATGATCTAGGAAGAGATTAATAAAGTTCAGAAAACTATGGTAAGAGTGTGTGCAAGAAGAAGAAACAATAGTAGTAAGAGAAGAGAATCTAAATGATAACGAAGATCAAGATTTGGCAGCCCATACCAAAGGAAGAAACAAAAGAAAGAATAATGTACATTCTCATGACCACTCTCCCATAAGATCTCAAAGATATCAAAGGAACAAAAGGATCAAGAGAGACTTATCCTCCTTTGAATGTTTCTCTTGTCACAAGATGGGACACATTGCAAGAAATTGTCCTCTCACAGTTGAACAATTCAAGAAGCAGAAGAAAATATTTCATGCCCATGTAGCCGAGGACGTTGAACATGATGATGAAATCAAGAACATAGAAGATAGAGATTCCAATGAAGAATATGTTCTAATTTCAACCCTCATTGGTTCAGTATCTCATGGAAGTGACACTTGGTTAGTAGATATTGGATCCTCCAAACACATGATAGGATACAAAGTCTCTCTTTCACATCTTGTGCAGAAAGATTCTCCACACAAAGTAAAGCTTGGAGATGATTACCAATATCCTATCAAAGGAATGGGAGATGCTTCTTACAAGTTGGACTCTGGAAATTCCATGAATATGAAGGTAGTCCTATATGTTCCAGGTTTGAAAAATAACCTTCTTTCTATCTCAACATTAGATAAGAAAGGTCTTAGAGTTGCATTTGTAGATGGTGAAGTTCTCATGTGGCCAAAAGGGAAGAGAATAGATGATGTAGTTGTTATTGGAATTGAAGGAGGAGGACTCTATAAACTAAAGGGACATGCATATTCAACACTAATGGCTAGTACCATGAGTCCTTGTGAATTATGGCATAGAATACTAGCTCATGTACACTGCAAAGCATTACCAATAGTGAGTAAAGTGGTGACTGGATTACCAGAAATCTAGGTCGATCATGAAGGAGTATGCAAAGGTTGTGCACAAGGAAAAAGTACAAAGAACTCATTTCCAATTAGTGATAGCAAAGCAAAAGGAATATTGGACATTGTCCATTCATACATTTGTGGACCAATATCGACTACTTCCTTAAGCAGGTATGTTTACTATGCTTCTTTTATTGATGATTATTCCCACAAAATATCGATTTATTTCTTAAAGAATAAAAGTGAACTATTTGAAAAGTTTAAGGAGTTTAAGGATATTGTGGAAAAACTCTCTGAAAAGAAGATCAAAATATTAAGGTCAGATAATGGAGGAGAATACACTTTAGGTGATTTCAAAGAATTATGTAAAGAAGCAAGGATTAAGAGGGAGCTTACCATCCCCTATAATCCACAACAAAATGGTATATCTGAAAGAAAGAATATATCTATCATGGAAGCAGTGAAGGCCATGATTCATGATCAAAATCTACCTATGCATCTATGGGCTGAAGAAGCTAGAACCGCACTCTATGTGCGGAATAGAATCTCCCATAGTGCTCTTGGGAGCAAGACTCCAGAAGAAATGTTTGCCGATGAGAAGCATGAAGTCAGTCATCTGAAGATATTTGGTTGTCCAGTATTCATACACATTCCAAAAGAGAAGAGATCAAAGTTGGAACCTTCAGGAAGGAAGGGGATATTTGTGGGTTACAATGAGAAATCAAAGACTTACGTTATCTACATCCTAGGATATTGCCATATTGAACTTAGTAGAGATGTTACATTTGATGAAGATATAGCTTTCAACAAGTCTAAAAATACTCATGAGAATGAAGAGGCCGAGCATGAAGCTCCTAGATTTACAAAAACTAACAATACACCAGAAAGGAATGTTGAAGAAGAGAATATACTAGAGGATCATGATATGATAGAACCTCAAAGACCTGAAGAACCACCTCACTAGATAAATCCACGGAAGAGAATACCAGCTTGGGCACAAGAAATAATCCAAGATGCGGGAAAATATGGTGCCCAGAAGGAACAAGTAGAGAAAGCAAGAAACCAAGGCCATACTCAAGTTATGTAGCCTTGATGTGTAACCTTGTTGAAGAAGAACCCACATGTTTCAAAGAAGCAACAAATAAGAAAGAATGGGTGGATGCTATGATTGAAGAGTACCAATCCATCATTAATAATGATGTTTGGGATGTGGTACCAAGACCAAAGGACAAGTCAATAGTTTCATCAAAATGGATTTTCAAAACAAAACATTCAGTAGATGGAAGCAGTGAAAAGTACAAGGAAAGATTCATAACTCGGGGGTTCTTTCAAAAGGAAGGAATTGATTCCGAGGAGACTTTTTCTCCTGTGGATAGATATACTTCAATTAGAACCATCCTTTCCTTGGAATCTAAGATGAAATGGAAGTTACATCAGATGGATGTAAAGACAACTTTCCTGAATGGAAAGATAGAAGAGGAAGTATACATCGAGCAACCGGACGGATTTGAAATGGATGACAGAAAAACACATGCATGCAAACTAAAGAAAGCATTGTATGGGTTGAAGCAAGCACCCATAGCATGGTATGGAAGAATTGATGGTTTACTGATGAGCTTGGGATTTACCAAGAGTAAAGAATATTCCATCCTTTATTATAAGTTCATAGATGATGAACCTATGATATTATTATTGTATGTGGATGATCTATTTTTGACAAGAGAAGACAAGCCGATCATTGAATGTAAAAAGAGGCTTGCTGCAAAATTGGAGATGAAATACCTTGGGATGATGCACTATTTTCTAGGTCTTGAAGTGTGGCAGTTTCCATATGAGATTTTCCTAAATCAAGGAAAATATGTTGTTGAGATCCTAAAGAGATTTGGTATGTTGGACTACAAGGACATGACTACTTAGATGGTGACAAACTTGAAGCTTTTGAATAATGCTTCTTCAAATACAGTAGATGTTACATTGTACAAATATATTATTGGCTCATTGATGTATTTAACCAACACTAGACCAGATATATGTTTTTTTGTGAACACCTTGAGCCAGTATATGGTAGAGCCTAGACATGTTCACCTGATTGCAGCAAAACATGTGATGAGGTACCTAAAAGGTACGCTGGAATATGGACTCAGATGTGCATTGGATAGTGAGTTAATATTATACGAGTATACAGATTCAGATTGGAATATAAGTGTTGAAGACAGAAAGAGAACTTCAGGATGTTGTTTTAGTTTAGGATCAGGTATGATCTCATGGCTCAGTAGAAAGAAACCACGTGTTGCTCTCAGTACAACGGAAGTTGAATACATTGCGGCATGTTCATCTTGTAGTGAAGCAATTTGGATTCGCAAGATGTTGGCAGGATTGTTCGATGCAGAGATAGATGTAATTGATATTCTTTGCGATAATCAGAGTTGTATCAAGATGTCAGAGAACCTATTGTTTCATGATAGATCGAAGCATATAAAAATCAAGTATCACTAGATATGGGATATGGTGCAGAAGGGAGCTGTAAAGCTCAAGTATGTTCCTACAGAGGAACAAGTTGCTGATGTGTTGACTAAGCCTTTGTCTCATGTAAAGTTTGAATACTTTCGATACAAGCTTGGTGTGGTCTGAAAGGACCTCCTTCAAAAGAAGGAGTGATGATGATGATGATGGGTCTGAAACGATCACCCTCGAAAGAGGGAGTAGTTTCCTAGAGCCTTGGTATGGCAGCTTAGTCTAGGATTAGTACGTCATCCTGATAAGGCCTGGTTGATCTGAAAGGATTGGACGTATGTCAGCATAGCTAGATCCTGGGGGGATTGGTATGTGTGTCTAGGCTTGTTTAGTCCGAAAGGATTAGTAAGCCATATAAGGCCCGTTTGATGGGCCTGGATAGATTGGTATGTTTGACTAGGCTTGTTTGGTCTGAAAGGATTAGCAAGTCAGCATCATCTACCAGAGTTCCCACCATAGTGCATATTCCAGATGATGATGATGTTATTCCAGTATTTATATATTGATGGTTCCAGCATTCACATGCTGATGATGATGTTGTTCCAATACTTATATAGTGATGGTTCCAACATTCACATGTTGATGATGATGTTGTTCTAGTATTTATATACTGATGGTTCTAGCATTCACATGTTGATGATGATGTTGTTCCAGTATTTATATATTGATGGTTGATGATGTTCCAACATTTACATGCTCATGATGTTGTTCTAGTATTTACTTATTGATGTTTGATGTTGTTGTTCCAGTATTTACTTACTGATGGTTGATATTGTTGTTGATTTCAGTATCCATGTATTGATTATTGATGATGTTGATGTTCCAGTATTTACATACTGTTAGATATTTTACTTTAATTCAATATTATCTAGTATCTTTAACTAAAAGAATAACAAGCACAACAAAACCAAATAGACACAATAGTTTTCCTTGGGGAAACCATAAAGGAGAAAACCCCACAACTTCCTCAAAGATAGTTTTGTCACTAATACAATATCAAGCCAAAAGTGGAAAACCCAAAATATGTCTTATGCAGCTTCTCTCTTTTCTCCACCAACTAACTTGTCCTCTCTCCCTTGCTATGCGAACTTGTGTGAGTGAGTAGTGTGTCCAAATGAGAGAGCAAGGCTCTCTATTTATACTTTACTTTTAACTTGACCTTTTACCTAACTAGGTCGACCTCACTATAACTGACTAGGACGACTTCTCTAGGAAGACACAATAACCCTATTGCATTTGACTTTATGGGATCTATTTCCCCGACTTACAATGGAGGTTTTACCTCAATGACTTTACATGAACAAATGTAATAATGGCATATCCGACTGGATGGAAAACATCTCCGTCGGAGGTACAAATAAAATACAATAATAATATCAATAAAAAATACAATTGAATATCTTTCGAAGTTACATTTACATCAACACTCCCTCTTAAATAGGAAGTTATTCTCTCTCCACAGTCATCATCACCCTGGACACAATTCTGGACAATGTCATCATCGCTGGATCATCTTCAATGTTGGAACATCATCATCAACACTGGATCATCATCGTCGCTGCTATAGAAATCCTCATTCTGTTGATCATTGATTAGTGACATCTCTCGAATCTATCCATCATAGGAAGTTCTACAGAGCCAGCCCTTTTTCATGTTGGATGTAGGCCTAGCTCTCATGTAGGTCTTCATCATCTCTGCGACCAAGCCATCAAGTAGGTACAACTCAGGACCAGTCATTACATTGCCACTGCAATCACCTGTGTCTCCTACTATTTCCTTATCGTATCCAGATCATCTCATCATCACACGAAGCACAACCCATATGCACATCTCATGTCCTTCAACGGTCATCCTGCGTCTGCCATCATGGGAGGAAAATCAGGAGCACCCCAGGTGCATTACGTCCCAAGGACAAACTACGCCTTCCACCATGCAAGATCCTTCCTAGGCACACACACAGTCTCTTATGACCGATGTACCTCTCAACGTCTCCAGTATGGGAGGACAATCAGGAGCATCCTAGATGAATTACGTCCCAAGGACCTACCCTGTTCCTACCACCATACGAGAACCATCCATTACATCTACCAACATGGGAGGACAATAAGGAGCATCCCAGATGCATTACATCCCAAGGAACACCTACGCCTACCACCATGTGAGAATGGATCTATCTTCTCCAGCATGGGAGTACAACCCGAGGCTCACCAAGTGCAATATGTCCCAATGGACAACCTGCGTCTTCCACCATGCGAGAACTAGTGCATTGCGTCTTTCGGTCTCATCACTCCCTCTTAGGAGGAACCTCGATCTGGAGAACACCAAGCTTCTCTATGAAGTACTTGAACTTCAATCTGGCTAACGGCGTGGTCAACATGTCGGCTATATGCTCGCTTGTTGCTATATACTGGAGCTTCACTACTCCTCTCTGCACCATATCCTGTTACACCTAAATATTTCCATCATGAGACCCATGTCAACTCAATGCCTTAATCCCTAAAGTCTCCCTGATCAAGAAGTCATTTAGAGCAAGTTGATGCCCTTTGTCCACAATGTCTAGTTGGGCTGGTGCAGGTTGTCTTTTAGCAAGAGGCGCCCAACTAGGTCAGGCGTAGGATGCATTCTGTCATACTGCGTCAGTGGCTATGGTTGCCTTTGTGCATCCTGTGCTTCCCCTCTCAGGTGCAGGTTACCCTCATGCAACTTGCACCGGGATTGGCTAATTTGAATAAAGGAGGCTTTCGAGCGATTTCTAGAAGTTGGATGAGGTGGATCCCTATCCCTAACTCCTAGGTGAGTTGTACTACGGTTCCCTAACCTCAAGGGAGGATCCCTTAACCCTCTCCCCGTGATCCTCAACCTACTCTATCCACTCGATCATATATATACAAAGCTCCTCTCCATTCCAAAGGGAGGAAGTCTATAGCACTTACATGATGGTGGAATTAGCTTAGGTGATCCCTATCCATCTCTTGGGAGGCATACATTTCCTTTGGAGGCATTGGCTTGGCTTGTTGGAGGAGGACTGCAGCATTAAGGCTTGGGTTGTAATCATCTCTCTACTTTGTTTTTCCCACTCTTTATACAGTAATATAAACTCTTTCCATAAATGTCTATTATGTTGATGATGTTTATAGTTTACTTCCTTAACTATTTACTTAGATTTGTTATTTTTTAGATATGTTTTACTGATTGTTTTGTCTCTATATATTTTAACAGGTCTTGCAGCTACGGATCTGACGACTGCAGAGCCTGGAGCAATAACAAGGAGAAAGATCTACAAATGTGAAGGTAAGACATCTAATTACTCGATCTCTAATTGATCTAGGAAAGTAGTGTTGTATTTTGTTCTTATTTTCTCTAGATTCACATTGAACTAGGGAGATCTGGCTCGCGTCCACTCGAGTAGATTTTCCAATAAAAAATATGGCGACCATACTGGGGAATAATTTTGTTTTGATTTCAAGTTCGAATGTGTTATTCTTTGGTTTCTTAATGAGCCATTGCTTTGTCTCTTGAGCCTATTTTCACAATCAGATTCTTTTCTTTGAGAGTCTGTTGACTTTCTCTGGGTCTGTTTGAACCGTCTTCAATCCATTTACTTAGTCATTATTTGGATTTTTTCATTATTTGCATTGGGTTATTCGCCCGACGCACCTGGGTAGTGAATCCAGTGAGCCTGTCCATCCAGCGTGCATTTTTCCTTTGAGCACATTACATTGTCGACACTTTTTCCAATTTGACAGGCTGCACCACCTGCGCTTCATCCCTTCATACAGTCTGCGTCGGGCGCTCTACGCCTAACCACAGACTGCGCCGAGATTTCAAGTTTAGTGCTTGGGCTATTTTTCTCCAAATTTTGGTTTTTGGGTTGATCAATAGGCATCTCTGCACTGCACCTTCTAGTCAGAAACCCCTTTTTGCTTTTACAAGTGTTTATATAATAAAAAATTGTTTAAGAGGTGCTCCCTTTTTGAATTTTAAAGCATTTTGATTGGCTAATACATGATGACATGGAATTTGAATTAGGGTTGAAAGGCCCATTTTTAATCCAAATTTCCTTTAATGGATGTTCACGAACTAGACATTTCATGTCATGGCTGCCAAACAATACACTGCAGATCCATGGAGACACTAGAGGTGGATATGGCCATGAAAAATACAATTGTGGATCCATATCGTTAAATGATACTCAATTGCAGCCACGATATTTATACACACTGGATCTACGAAATGGACAAAACATAGCCATCGACCAATACAATGTGGATCTATGTATCAATAAACCAATATAATCCATCGCAGCCTGGGCAGTAGATGATGAGATACCTAGGGTTTTCAAACCAATCCTAAAGATACGATTCTGACCATGTGATTACAATGTGTTGATGTCGAACATGGTAGAAACCACTTGATTACCGAACAATGATGTGAACCATTCACAAGTGAGAGGGAGATCACCGATGATGAGAATGACTCCCAATGTATCATAGTACATTCCATCGAATGCGAATAAATGTGTTGTAGTCTAACATCCGTGGAATCACTCGATTAGAGGTCAATGATGGAAACCTACTGTCGAGAGCGAGAAGACCGGCCATTGATGTATGCAGAATTCAAGGTACTCTATTGTCTCTAGGTTTAATCCCTAGATGATGAGTTGATTTCGACAGGGATAGATCCATCGAAGGAGGGCCATGATGATTCCCACATCATCGACACGAAACAAATATAGGATGATTTTTGTACTGCGAATGGATTGACACAAGGTATATGGGCAAACAATACTGGGCCTGGTTTAGTATAGGCCGACATGATGGAAGGTTTAAATGACTGCAAAGGTTTACTGGGACACCCCTTGAACATTACATGGCACAACACTAGGTGACTTGGAAGTATAGACTCAATGAGACAGAGACCAAAACATAATGTGACAATGGTTGAGGTATTCTTCGGATGACACAAAGGAGTATGGTGACTCATGAAATTGGTATGACGCGGAGGCTAGCAGATTACCCAACTATTGGATTAAGATGCAAACATGTGCCATGTTCAAGGGTGACTATACTGCCATTAACACAAATGCCCTTTTTCCCTATCGTGGTGGATGATTACCTCTTCAATTCTTGGTATATCTCATATTCGATGAGTCCAATCTCATATATTTTACGAACCTGAGAAAGGAGGGGCTCATTCCCATCGAGGCCCTTCGATGTTTAATATAACGGATTCCAAAGAAGGATAACTCAATTCTTTTTCATTTTTAGGGATTCTGAAAAAGCTAAAGAGAACTCCAGGGTAAACGTTTTCATAAATTTAGTCCCCCAGGGCCAAAAAAGGATAAAACAATCCAAGGGATAACTCTTCTTTTCAGAAAGGACTAGAGTATTATTTTTTTGTACTTAGTCCATTTCGCCCTAAAAAGGGATAAACCTATACAAGAATGAAAGACCTTTCAAATACTTTAACGAGCATGAAGTAAATCAAGTTTGCTCAACAATCTTTTCTTTTGGAGGGAGTCGGAAAAGAGATTAAAGACAATTGTATGGTACCTTATCCATAGAATTTTAACGATCCTAGACAAGTCAGCTCAAGCCCATATTTATGGTTTAAGAAGCTCAAAGAAGAGAGAGAAAATTGCTCCACATCCACCTTTTCTGTGAAAGTTTAACAAGTCCGTAAAAGTAAACTCGAGACCTCCTTGTTGTTTTTAACGAGATCGAAGGAGAGATGGAAGAATGCTCGTAAGGGTATCTTGTCCATGAAATTTTAACGAGCCTAGATAAGTGAACTCGGATCCATCTTTATTTTTTAAGGAGCTTAAAGAAAAGAGAGAAATATGCTCCACTTATGTGGCTGGAGGTGGGAGGAAAGATGATGGATGACGATTATTCCCCTTGGTGGATCATCTAAGCACATGGTCTCCATAATTGATTCATCGAATGTTGGCGAAGACAAGGCCAGCCAAGACAATCGAGAATAGTGGTCTGAATCCATGAATGAATGGTCGTCAAAATCAGGAGGATCAGAGACTGATTGGATTGCATGATATGTGGCCTCAATAAGACTGAGAGGTCGGTGATTTACGATCAAGCCTCCTTCATCGGGACTAAAATCAATCTATGAGTCTGACTAGTTGGAGGAATTATGGTCTATGGATGAAATCATATGTATCATGGAAACTTGCTGTGGTGGTGGATCTACTATTGGAAAGACTCCCATGAGAGATCAATCTTTGAGGAGTCCTACCCCCACACTCTCATATTGAGGTGGATTCTGTCCTAAACGAGGAACATCATCCATCGACTGAGAGGTAAGAGAAGGTGCACATAAAGTTACCTAGTTGATCGTAACAATTCGCCCTTGATGTGGGAACTGCACGGTACGAAAGACTGAGGATGAAACATGAGTCATCACATAAAACTAGTTTCTTCCAAGTAATAGATTATAGTATAGAGGAGCAACTACCACCTCCACCTGAATGGAAACAGAATTGCCTCCTAACTCAATAGCTACGGATTGGAGGACTCCATGTCGTTGGAATCCTTGTCCATCAAAGGCTTTCAAAATAGTGGGTGATTTGGTTAGTTCAAGAGAACCAATGGCTCTCCAACAATGCAAAGACATGACTTATGTAGAGGCTCCTTTGTCCAAAACGGTATGATGTATGTTTCTCCCAGCAATGCACATTTTGATTTGGAATGCTAGCTGGTGAGAAAGCCTTTGTTTATAGTCCTCCAACCTAAACATGATAGTATTGGACATTTCTGGGTCAAAAGATCCTATGGAAGATAACAGTATCTTTCACTAACTAGGGAAATGTTGCAGAACCTCGAGAGTCGATATAGCACAAGGTGCCTGGGCTAGGTCTTCAACAACGTTGTATTTTTGGGAAGCTCGAGCATTGGGATTGAATGTCGTCTTATGGATTGTGTTCTTTGGTGGTCGCAAAACTACATCTGATGTCGGTTTCTTAATGGTGAGAGGACCGTTTGATGGAGGAATATTCGAATGAGACGTGGAGGGTTTCTCATTAGTCCCTCCGATCTTATCCTTTTTATTGGGAGGAGGTAGGTCATATGTCTGTGTCCTGGTTGAGAGATTGACCGTTTCACTTTTCATCATTAGGACATCAGTAGTCCTGGAATGGTCTCCTTACAGAGAGGATTGTTGTTGGACAACCATATGTTTCCATTGTTTTTGTTACGGGAAGGGATCAGTTAGTACGGCGGTTTGAGAAGTTCACTTAAGGTTTCTCTGGATTTCCTCACGACGAGCACATTCCTTGGTAAAATTATCATCGTCGCACAATAGACACGGGTATTTAGCCTTCCTTTTAGGTTTGGCGTCAGTGGTGTCTTGAGTGGTTTCCTGTTGCTCAGAATATTTATTGGATTTACCCTTATTCTTCTTCTTGCCACCAGATTTCTAAGCTAATTCCGATTTAACAACATTTACGTATGCGGTCTCAGCATGATCGGGTGATTGTGTTTTATTTTTACTAGTCTTTTGTTGAGCTGGGCTCGAAGCCCACTGGCTTTGATATCTAGTTGATTGAGACGAAGGATGGGTTTGAACGGAACCAATTACGCCATCGGCAGGTGGTCCTGAAGGTGGTTGTGATGGGTCATTTGTGGGACGTGGAGCATTCAGAATAATGTCATAAAGAATGCCCGATTGTGCATAGACAAGGTCTAGGTATTGGGAACGAGTGATGGCCTACTCTTCCGTAACAGCCCCACCCATGGATACATCCTTAGAAATGGTAGGCAATAATGACTTTGTAAACCAATCAATAAGCAATTGGTCCAGAATGGGGGCCTTGATTAATCTACGCCTCTGCCTCCACTCATGGATATGATTAGAAATGTGAGTGGATGTGGATTGACGAAGGGAGGTAAGTGGGTTGGTACCAGTCTCGTAACAGATTGGCAATTGGAAATGCGTCAAAAAATCCATAGCCAAGGATCCAAAGCTCAGAAAGAGTGCGGTGGCAATTTAATATACCACTTGGCAGCATGGCTAGTAAGGGTCCTCTGAAAGAGTCTGAGACAGATGGAGTCGTCCATCAAAGAATATGATGAACACCACAGATGATAAGTCATCATGTGGTTCTTTGGATCCTCACCAGGTTTTCCTTCAAATTTAGGGATGTCTGATGGTAATTTGACAGGAATCAGTGGCCAATGAGGTTCTTGCCATATGAGATCGTTAGTCAAACGCGCCAAATCTAGTAGATCTAAGGTAGCCAAAAATGGTAATTGACGGTTTGGATGTGGATATTGGTAATATTGATAGGGAATTAGGGTACTGGTAGGACCAAGGACATATTGATCATAGGGTGATCCTCCCATGGGTTTTGGATTATAGGGCAGCGGGTCTCCAGATAGTGGTCCTCCATATGATGGAGGTGGTGGCGGGGCATAAGGGTGATATGACGATGGTTGTGGTTGGGGAAGATGTCCACCAATTGATGGTCTAGATGGGGGGTTGTATACCGGAGTCGTTTTCCCCCATATTGGATTGGTGTTGCTAGGAAAAGGTGCTCCAGGATGCGTATGTCCTGGAGCAACTGGGTGGTAGATTTGAGTTGTTGGTACAGTAGGATTTCCTGGGTTCATTTGAATTAATAGGGGTTGAACCAAAGGTTTCCCTCCAGTCGCATTGTAACCACTAACAATTTGGTGCCCTCTAGAGGCATTATAACCACTGACTGAAAGTTGGCCTTCGGCCATGTTGTAGCCGTGAACCGAAGGTTGCCCCCCGGTCATGTTATAGCCACTAACTGAAAGTCCCCCCCCAGTAACCAATGGTGGCCTAGTCGAAATAGGTTGTCGAGTGGATGTTGATTTCCCCCTAGGTGTGACAACAACATTAGCTGGGGGTTTCCCGCCAGTCGTTTGGGTCTAAAGAGGTATTGAAACATGCATTTCAGTTGGAGGCAATGAAGCCAGAAAAGATGGTTGGCTTGGCTCAATAGACATCACACTAGACAATGTTATTCCCATCAAAGGTAAAGTATGAATCATATTTTGATGTTCTAGATGCACTACTCCTAGAATGGAACTAGAAGGAAAATACTTTTTCCTCACAGTTTGTCCGAGTTGTCTCATTTTGGATATGGTATCATGAAGTGGACCGAGGGATTCTTTGACAGGATATGAGGATGGTGTACCAAACTCAGGAATAGGATGTCCCAGGGAAATGCCCCAAAATGGATCTATAAGACCAAGGGTAGGCATAGTTGGTTCTTCTAGAGGTCGCGTGGGAATCCAATCTATAGCTCTAGAATATCCTTCCAATGATCGATGGAAAGATGTATCATGTGATGAAGGTTAATTCTCCGCAGTAGGTTCTATAATGAATTGTGGAAGGATGGCCAGGTTTTCATGGAGTAAAACACCCCCTTCAGTTTTTACAACCACCTTCTCAACATGTGAACCAGATATAACTGGTTGGTCCTGTTATCACATCCATAGTAGTCGGGCTACCATGATTCCAGAGCAGTTCATTGTATATTTTTGACTTAGGCCTTTACACAGTTTTGATGAGATCAGCCTATGATGAGCAGTATTTTTTTATGGCCACTCACATATCAGAGCGGCCCCAGATCAGACATGATGAACCTTATGCCAATACTAAGTCTCATGACCTCATATTTAATGATCGAGGTGACCATTTTCATTCCATACAGAGCAGTGCAGTGCCCATAGTTTCAGCAGTAGTCTTTCCAGTGATTATTGAAGATCCAGATGGCAGGTACAGGTATATGGCCCAACAGGTATATACTGTGCATTGGTTATGATTGTTTTGCTCTTTTGCTCATCTTAGTAGCTTGCTTGGTATCTAGAGGTCATGATCTGGCGATATATATATATATATATATATATATATATATGTTATAGGGACATGGGTTCTTAATGATTATCTAAATGGTCTAATTACTCAGAGTTAGAAGCTCTCGTTTATACTCATTGGTTTTACCCTCTTAGTAAAATGGACGTGATCATTCCCACCATTTATGGCTTGCTAGCTTTGGCATCACCTTTACTTTTCCCATCCATCTGTTCTCTCCCATCTTTGGTTTTCACCCTGACTTACACCTCAGCCAGTGATATGGAGGACCTCCCTGCTTTTACCTCTGTGTTGGACAGCATCCCTGTTAGTACCTCACAGATCCTTAAATGTAATGATTAATACCTCACAGATTAAATATAATGATTAATACCTCACAGATCCTACGGGTTGGGATGTGAGATGGAGTAAGGGACAACTAATTCTAAGTGTCCCCTAGAACCTCAAGTTGTGGTTAGGTATGCACCTAGTTACAGGGGTTCTAGCAAAGATCCTCACAGAGCCAAGGTTGAATAAGCACCTCTCTAAACAACTCATTCCATTTGTGAGACACTTTCATTCCTTGTGTGTTTATTATACAACATATGCTTAAGTGTGTATTCCTTTTCCCTTATTTGAAGTATCACAGTGTTGAGTCAGTCAAGTCATCCCCTTATCCTAGCCTTACATTCTTCACCCTCACCCTTTGCTAGCAAAATGTTCACGTCTATAAAATGAGTATATTCTTGAGGTTCTGTTTTGAGTAAATGATTATTTGAACTTATATTTGATGTAATTATTATTTAACCGGCAGTGAAATGATGATTACTACTTTAAGTCTTGCTATTAGAATGATTAAAAGAGCATACCTTATCCATTTTCACTTTCAGCATCAGGCATTTTTAGCCTGGGTCATGTTTTGATCAGTCTTGACCTGGTCAAACCTAGTTTAACCAAGTCAACTATAGGATTTGAGATGAGTTGGACTAGTGATGTTCGATGTTGATGATTTATTGTCCTTTGATGCCCATTTGATGGTTCCATGCAGTAGATATAGGTTTCACTTGATGGTTTGATGGATTCTTATAGTTATTACTATTTACAGTCCATTACTTTTATTGGTCTGGGCATGTTTGGGACTACAGATTGATTATCCAAGTAGCCACAGGGTGTATGAGTATTCATCTCTAGTGAATTTGGACCTTCTAAGTCCACTGGTACACTCAGATTTCAGTTATAGGCACTCCCGGATGAGATTTCACTCAGTTTGTCACTTTACTACAAATTTACCATTATAAAATGGCCTGGCAGCACAGTTGGACTTTTATTTGGTTCTCCTAGGGCGCTATAGAGGGAGTATGGAGTCCATCCACTTTGGTGCATTCATATTTGTGCCTAGGGCACCGGGAAGAGAGCAAGGAATTGGCATGAGTTTTTTTCAGAGGTCATTCATGATGCATCCCACACCTTCCAGCACAACTTTCATCATTCAGTGGGGTCCACACACTCCGGGGCATTATTTTGATGATGTATTATGTTATTGAGGGAGCCACGATTTGGTCACTTGGTCATTTTGTAGTGTTATTGAGTCATATCTTTTATCATTGTGCCATGGGGTGATTCTAGTGAAGGACATTAATGCGGCAGAAAATCTAGGACACGAGATCCATATTGAATAAAATATATATTATTGAATTGATAAGATGCTTAATGCTTTACAAGAGCTCGCCTTTTATAAGGTTTGAGCATTCGTAAGAAGGGTTACGTCCCTTCAATTAAACTAATTAATAATTTACTGATTAATTTAATACAATATTTAATATTCATAGCATTGCCACTCCCTTTTAAAGAGCTTTGTCCTCAAAGCAATGGTAATGAGGGATGTAACTGTCGAAATTGTTCTGATTCCCATGTTGCATCTTCTTCGGGAATATTTTTCCATTTAATGAGGTATTCTTTAATGACTCGCGTTCTTAATCTCTTCTCTCTAGTAGTAATGATAGATTATGGCTCGAATATGATTCTTCCTTCTTCATCTAACAAGGGAAGTATTGTTTGTGCCTTCTGGTGTTGACCTATCATCTTTTTCAAACATGAAACATGAAAAACATTGTGGATGCGACTTGAAGTTGGCAATTCCAACGCATATGCCACCTGACTAATCTTCTTATTGATTTGATATGGGCCATAAAAACGTGGAGCCAATTTATTTTTCCACCTTGTTTAAGTGATAATTTTTTATAGGGTTCTAGTCTTACAAATACCCAATCTCCAACTTCAAATTCTCATTCTGTTCGGTGTCGATCTTCTTGTTGTCTCATTCTATTCCTGGCAGTATTCAAATTCTCTTTAAGTACTTAGACAACCTTTTGGTTTTCTTCTAAATGGTCATTTACTAATGTGACCCTTGCTTGGTTGGTAATGAAATCCTTCCATTTTGGGGGTTCATATCCATATAGGGCTTGAAATGGTGTCATTCTTGCAGATGTATGATAAGTAGAATTATACCACCATTCTGCAAGATGTAGCCATTGGAACCATTTATTTTGCTTATCAGTTACAAAACAACAGAGGTAGGTTTCTAAGCATTTATTGACAACTTCTGTCTGTCCATCCGTTTGGGGATGATAAGCTGAGCTCATGTTAAGAGGCATTCCAATTTGCTTGCAAAAATCTCTCCAAAAGTTCCCTTTAAACTTGGCATCCCTATCACGTACTATAATCTTCAGAAAACCATGTAATTTGTAGACATTTTTACAAAAAGCTTCGGCTGTTTCTTTTGCCGAATCAGTTTTCTTCACTCCAACAAAATGTGCATATTTGGTTAGCCTGTCTACCACAACTAGTATTTTGTCTTTTCCATATGATATGGGTAGACCTTCAATGAAATCCATTGAAATTTCCTCCCATTTTTTATTTGGAATATGTAACGAATGGAGTAACCCCGGACTTGAGATATTCTCAGTTTTATTCCGCTGACAAATGTCACAATTTGCAACATACTTGTGAATGTCGGCATACATACCCTTCCAAAAGAATGATTTGATTGCATTATAGTAGGTTTTAAAAAATCCTACATGACCAGCGACTGGGCAGTCATGTGACTCTTTAAGCACCTTGGTCTTAAAACTGGAATTGGAACTTAAGTAGATACGTCCTTTGTACCATAAGAGATCATTCTTCCATTCAAAATTCGGATACTGATTTATGTTGTTAATTATGGATCAAACCTCTGAATTCTTGGCATATTCCTTACGAATTTCGTCCAAAAATTATGGGATCACCATGGATACGGCGTAGACTTGTATCTCTTCCTCTTTCCTTGATAAAGCATCAACTACTACATTGTACTTCCCCTTTTTATGTAGGATCTCCATATCGAAGGTATAGATTTTCTCTATCCACTTTTGTTGTTCGGTTGTTAATGTCTTCTACTGTAATAAGTGTTGTAGACTATTATGATCTGTTCGGATTAGGAATTTACTTCCCAAAAGGTATTGTCGCCATTTAGTTAATGCATGCATGATGGCAAGCATTTCCTTGTTGTATGTAGACTGTAGGTATTCTCTTTTGTTCAACTTCCTGCTTTCAAAATCGATTGGATGACCTTCTTGCATTAGCACAGCTCCTATCCCAAACCCTGAAGCATCACATTCGATTACGAATGGTTTTGCAAAATCAGGTGTTGCCAAAATGGGAGTTGAAGACATAATTTGTTTCAATGTTTCAAAGCATCTTCTTGCTTCATCATCCCATTGAAAAGAATTTCTTTTTAGGAGATTTGTTAGTGGGGCAGTGACGTGTGCATAGTTCCTGATGAACCTTCGATAGTAACCTGTTAATCCCAAAAATCCTCGCAATTTTGAAACATTCTTTGGTTCGGGCCACTCCTTCATCACCTAGATCTTCTTTGGGTCCACCTTAACTCCTTCCTTTGAGATTATATGACCGAGATACTCCACTTCTTGCTTCCCAAATGTGCATTTTGACTTTTTTGCATAGAACTGGTTTTCCTTCATAAGAGATAGAACCTCTTCTAGATGTGTCAAATGTTCTTTCCATGTCTTGCTATATATAAGGATGTCATCGAAGAATACTAACACAAATTTCCTTAGTTATGGCTGAAATAGTTCATTCATAGTTGCCTAGAATGTGGCAGGGGCATTAGTTAACCCAAAAGGCATTAATTTGAATTCATAATGTCCTTCATGAGTTTGGAAAGCAGTCTTTGCGATATCCTCTAATATAACCCTGATTTGATAGTACCCTGACCTTAAATCGAGTTTCGAAAAATATTTTGCGTCATGAAGTTCATCCAACATGTCATCGATGAAGGGGATTGGAAACTTGTTCTTAATTGTTATTTTGTTTAATCCTCTATAATCTATACATAATCTAAACGATCCATACTTCTTCCGTACTAGTACGACTGGGGCTGCATAAGGGCTTCTACTCTTGGTGATGACACCACAATTCAGTAGATCTTGAACCAACCTTTCTATTTCTGTTTTGTGGTGGTGGGGATACCTATATGGTTGAACCTTGACAGGATTTGACCCCTGTTTAATTTCGATTATGTGTTCTATACTCCTTTCTGGTGGTAGCTGCATGGGTAAGTCTTGAAATATGTGTTCATGTTTCTGGAGTAATTTTTGGATTTCCTTTTTGAACTCATTTGGTTCCTCTCTTTTCCTTCCAGTTGATGACATTGTATTACGTATGCTGATGCCCCTTTTCAAATGAGTTTTTCCATATGCTGAGATGAAACTACTTGTGTGTTTGGTGGATGAAAACCATATAGCTTAAAATTTTGCCCTTGCCACTTAAACTTGATGAAATGTTTTTGATGATTGGCAGAATATGTTCCCAATGTTTGTAACCATTGGACTCCCAAAACGATGTCTACTCCTCCCAACGGTAAGGTGTAGAGTTCTGATTCCAGTTCGAAGTCTTGTATTTGAAGTCTCACCTTGTGGCATTTTCCAACTTTTTTTATCTTCTTGCCATCTGCAACCATCACCTTCATGTCTGGAACTGGATGTACGAACAACTTGAGTTTTCGTGCCACTCTTATATCAAGAAAGTTGTGAGTGCTTCCAGTGTCTACTAGCACTGTAACATTCTCATTTTTTATATGCCCTTTTAACTTGAGAGTCTGTGGTTGACTAATGCCTGTCATGGATGCTAGGGAGATTTTGGGGGTCTCGTCGTTTCCGGCTGCCATATTTGCGGTTTCCTCCTCTTCATCTTCTGGCTCTTCTTCTTCTTCTTCTTCTAATTCACTATTCTCCTCTGCTTCACAAGTATATAATTTCTTTGAACTGTCCTCGGGGCGACACCTATGTTTAGGATTCCATTTGTCTCCACGTCGTCGACATTTTCCTTCCCTCATACGTTGATTCTCGAGGCTCTTCCTATCGTCCCTTCTAGGCGGAGGGATGTATTTGTTTGTATCATCCTTTGGAGTCGAATGGATGTTTCTTTGTGAGTATGACTTCCCTTTATTTGATTGGAAATTGTCAAATTTGGCCTCAGCTGCTTTTGCTTTTCGTCTTGCTGCCTCGACATTCGTTATGTCATGCATTTTTAACTCTTTTTGTATGTATGGTTTTAGTCCTCCCAAGTAGGTTTCCAACCGTTGTTTGTCGGATATCCCAAATACTCTGGTAGCGAGGGATTCCCATTGATGCGTGAATTCTTCGACGCTTCCCCTTTGTTGTAATCTGGTAAGTTTTGAGAAGAATTCATCTTCTGTGATTCCTTGAAACCTTTTTAAGAAATCATTCTTGAATAAGTTCCAAGTGTATGCGAAGTTGTCTCCCTTCCACCACATATACCAATTGTAGGCATATCCTTCAAGGTGCATTGAAGCATACTTGACCTTTTCTTCATCCATTGTAATGTTATATATGTCGAAATACTCTTCTGCTTTATTCAACCAAGCGACGCATTGGTCTTCTCCTCCGTTATATTTCGTCATTTCTACTTTTTCTCTCGACGGGTACATTACGAATGGTTGGTATTGAGTACCTTTCATCCTATTGCATTCTGGTGACTCGGAATTGGAAGATGGGGTAGTCGACATATCCGAGCCATGTTGTTTATGATTTTTTTCCTTATCATCCATTTTTTGTAATATCGCTTGGATACCTTTCTAGCTCTCAGTTACTTTTTGGTCTAACATTTTTTGTTCCTTGATCATAATGTCGAACTTGTCATCTATTTTCTGCTCCATTACCTGAATGACTTCATCCTTAATTTCTTTCTTAAGCGCTTCCTGGCTCTTGGTGATCATTTCCTTGAAAGTTTGGAAATCCTTCTCTATTTTCACAATTTGAGCTTTTAACTTCGTCGTCATGCTTCTTAAGTGTGGTGGTGAATAATTGGAATCGATTTTGGCTTATGTGGTTAAGGACAAATAAAAATAATTATTATTATTATTTGGGAATAATAATATTATATATATTATAAAGTTTAGAATAAATATTATTAATAATAAGTTTATTATATAATATTTATTTAACTTATATATATATATATATATATATATATATATTTTTAATTTTTGTTGATGTAGGGTTTCGTGGAGATGGTGGCTGGAAGAGCGCTTGGAGGTATGACGGCACTACAATGGTGGCAGGCAGCGTTGGAGAGGCAGGCGGGGTGGTGCATGAGGGTGATGGGAGGTTGAGGATGGAGATAGCGGAGTGGAGAGGAGGAAATGGAGAGGAGGGTGAGGTGAATGCACAATGGACGAGGGCAAGGGACGGGAGATTGGTGGGGGTTGCAGATGGATGAGGGACGAGGGATAGAAAGAGCACGCAGGTGGGTGCGTGAGGAGGAGAGGGAGAGCAGGAAGAGGGGAGGAGCGTGCAGGGAGAGGATATTGGCAGCGTGGGGAATGCGATGGGAGGTGGAACGGTGTGCAGGGCGGAGATGGGTGACGTGGAGATGGGATGGAACGAGAGCGCAACAGCGGTGGTGAGTGACCGGGTGGAGATGGGATGATGTGGAGATGACGGTGGAAGGAGAGTGCAGCAACGGTGGTGAGTGGAGGACGCTGGTGAAGGAAAATGGAGTCATGAGAGTTGAGGATGAGTGGAGTGCAGGAGCTGAGATGGAGCGTGAAGTGCAGGAGCTTAGCCGAACGCGGCTCTGATACCAAATGCGGCAGAAAATCTAGGACACGAGATCCATATTGAATAAAATATATATTATTGTATTGATAAGATGCTTAACGCTTTACAAGAGCTCACCTTTTATAAGGTTTGAGCATTCGTAAGAAGGGTTACGTCCCTTCAATTAAACTGATTAATAATTTACTGATTAATTTAATACAATATTTAATATTCATAGCAATTAATACCTCCTAGCCCCACCATGTGCTCCTTACACTTGTCCTAGTCATTTTTTATGTGGTGCGATCCCCTAGGGCCACTTTAGTGAGTGCACACCCCCTCCTTAGTGAGTTCATCCATGTGTTATTGGTTCGGCTCATCGTAGCCTTCGATTGTATTATTTTTATCTTTTGATCTCCACCACTCATTCATAAAGTGGTTAGGGTTTTGGTCTCTCTCATTCCTATTTAAGGAAGAGACCCCCCTCATTGTAAAAGCACTTTTGGGCTCTTGGATTTCCGGCATAATAAAGAATATCTTTTGCAAATATCTTGGATGCTTTGATTAAATGCTCTTTGTTACAGCGTAATTTTCCACCTTGTGAGCATCAACACTCTTTGACCTTCAGTATTCATTTTAGAGACTCAGATCCACATTTTGTCCTCCAGGAACCCATTGTTCCCTATTTTTTCCTATACGCTAGTTGTTCCACTATAGCTAGCATATACGCAGTATGCACCAATGTAGCCTGCGTACATCGAGTTAAATGGTAAAAAACAATAGAAAATTACTTTTCACTCCAAAAAGCGGTCTTAGGGTAACCTTTGGCCCTCCATGTACCCCATAACCGACTTGATTCAACCTTTCACCTACCTTTGAGGGGTTGTATATTGAGCTCTTATGGTGCATGGAAGGAGGAGGAAAGAGAGAGCATAGAAACTCTATTGGTTTGTTGCCGTGACTTGAGTCTACATCCATTAATCCTTGTTGTTGTGAACCTCTTATGTTCACCTACCAAACTCCTTTCATAGTTTGAGTTTTGCATTGCATGGGGGATTGAAGTGGTGGAGGAACAAGTGGAGGGACCTAGTTCTTGGTTCAGATGGGTTGCCGGCAAGAGGTCGTATCATGTACTTCTTGTTTTCATTAATAGAAATACTCATTTTCTCATCCAATTGATCTTGTAAATGTTTGTTTAATTACATTGGGTTACATTTGATTATTATATCATGGACCATGCTATTGTTTATGCTAATGTCTTTCACATATTATATGCACTTGCTTGTATTTGTTGTTGAGACTAAGCTGTAGGTTCAAGTGTAGATTGGAAAGCTCAACGGGGATCTACTTCGAGCATCCGGTTGAAGGTTAGTTATTTACTCCACATATTAGCATTTACATTTATAATAGCATTGCATTGGGAATTGAGTTTATTTCTAGTAGTCATCTGTCTGTTGTGGTCTTCCCCAAGCCATAGGAAGTTTTTCTCCATAATAGAAATGGCGACTCCGCTAGGGATGGACCTCCATTTTGGGGATTTTCAGGCATTCTTCCTTATTTTGAGTTTTTGTTTGTCGATCTTCTGTGTCATTGACTGGCCGTTGGGATCTGCATTAGAAAACTTGCTTTTTCTGGGCTATTTGACTCATTTTTGGTCAACTTATCTTTCCATGTATGCGGGTCAGCTTAGTTTAGCCCACGTCTACCCGCTACTGTTAGTACAGTAGCTAGCATACAGACGTTAATGTTCTTTGAACAGTCGTGTACAAGTCTGGGATTGATTGTTTTTTGTCTTTGGTTGTTGCTGGGTTGATTCTAAGTGTTCCTGAGTCTTAGTAGGCCTATTTCCTGACGGTTCCATGCTCTTTTATTGACCAGAAACTCCTATTTTCTTTATTTTTTGAGATTTTGGTTTTGAACCATTTTTCTTTTTTATAGCTCATTAGCTTGGCTGAATCTTACTATTTGGGATTTGTTGGGTTGTTTGCTTGATATGCTCTACATTTTTACTCAATAGTTCTGATTTCACTTGCATTTTTTCATTCATTATATTGAAAAAATACAAAAACATTTGCATTTTCATTTCATTTATACTTGAAAATACAAAAAAAAATTGCTTTGTGTTATTGCATTTTGCATTAGAGTGATTGTGCCTTCATTAGGACTTACTTGAGCATGAAAAGATAAAGAGATTGCATTGTCTTTTTTGAATCGTTCATTTGACTTCCATATAGTGGCATACATTTTTTATGGATAGATGAGTCTAGTATTTTCCGGGTGTGCATATCATTGATTCTTTACACATCATTAGTTTCACGACCATATCCTTTGAGTAATCACAGCCATTTAAAATCAACGCTTGATCTTAAAATTGATTAGAAACGATTTTCTGTTTTATAGGGTGCACCAACTAGTATAGGTTTAGAGTCTTGGAATAGATCATTGTGAGTTAATAATCCAAGACTATTGAACCAACATTATGTGTCTGACCAGGGAGTGGTGAAACCCATGGTATACATCAGTGTTCTCAGGAAGCTCTACTAAAACCAGAGTTAAGCACGAGGTCATAGGAGGTTGGTTGTGGAGATAGCCCTCCAATACTAGTTGAACATGGGATATATTTCCAGGATTTTTTCGTGTATGAGGGATCTTGGGGGATTTGACCCTCTTGAGTTTCGGGCTTATTTACCCTTCCCATACGATGGATCCCACCTATGACTATCCACCTGAGCATTGGTTATACGTGGTGGCCTTAGTTTCTTTACCTAGGTATCACATAGGGTGCTTGCAGCGGTTATACTGTGAGTATCCTGAGTCAAATAGGGGTCGGACAACACAGTTGTTGTATGTATAGGGATTTGACCCTGTGCACGCAGTGAAGTCTGAGGGCCCTTATAACTGATTCTATTACCTCCTGTCATAGTTTGGGAGTCTCAAGCCTCTCCTAGGAGAGACATACCGGCTGTAGTGTTGGGGAGATCCCTTGAGCTAGTCCTATTTGTGTGCATTTAGCTATAGTTTCTTTAGGTGTGTGCTCTTTGACGCTTTAGTTGGGCCATTAGGAGACGTTTTTTTTATTGACTTGTTGAATTCATCGTGGAGCAAGGTTCGCCTCTTCGTCGATCTCATTGTTTGGTTGGTTTACCAGCTGACGCGTTATCATGTCCTTTTTACAAGAGACGCCAGAGGATTTCCTCTGGTCCTATTGATACTTCTCATGAGCTTCAAGGAGCTTCTATCATGAATTCTACACCTGACACGTCTGGAATCCTAGTGACTCCGTCCATTAACACATCAGGAAACTCCCCTCTGGCCACTCCTAGGGGTGAATGGGGAGGAGGTTTTCCAAACACTAATCCTCATGGGTTTGTGATGTCCCCACCCACAAGCACGAACCCATTCAACGATACACAACCATCTAGTTTTCGATATGGGATGCCAGGTTATGGTACTTCATCTTTCCCTTCGACCTCGAATCCTTTTACATATGGTATTCCCGGCTATACGCTGATTGTTATGTCCACCATGTTTAGTAGTCACACTAGCTCTAGTGTTGGATTTGGGGGAACTATGCATGCTTTCACAGCCTATCAGTTTGGGAGTAGCCACATCCCTCCATCTAATCCGACTGTTTGCGGAGGACCACCTCCTTCGTCAGCCCCTAGCGTTAGTGTGAACCCATTTTTGAGTGGAGATTTCATGTTAGGTATTGGTTCCATGACTTACATTATGTCTGTTCATTCACATGTCATTATGCCTATACCTTCAAATGCTTTTGTGATTCCACAAAACCCTCCTATTGCTAGCTCTTCGGTTCTGTGGAATTCTCACATATCATTTTCATACGACCCTCACTCATCCGGTATTCCTTCCACGAGTGGGTATACAGGACCCCAGTTTCATGGAAGTCATCCTCATGGCTTTTCAGTTGGTCCTACTTATTATCCCAATCCTTCACATGGAATCCCTGCTACGCATGTGCCTGTGTATCCCAACACGGGCCAGTTTGGAGGAGGTTACTATCCTTATAATCACAGTCATGGTTATTACCAGAGTTTGTCGACACCAAAGGCGTCAACATCGATGTATACCATCCCGCCTTACGGTTCACAGAACCAGTCTCTTTCGGGAGCTCATATTCAAGCTTCACAGCCTTAACTCCCTTTTCTTGCTAGATTGAATCTACCAGATCTTTCAAAACTCACGAATGATCCGGTGTGTCACGATCCTACATGGCCTCCAGTCCCCACCAAGCTCCCTTTTGACATTTTGAAGTTTGAAGGGAAGAATGGTGAGGATCCAGGTGATCACGCTACTACTTTTCACTTATGGTGCTCTTCAAATTCCTTAAACCATGATTCTATATGTTTGAGGCTATTTCAACGCACCCTCACGGGGGTAGTGGAAAAATGGTATGTTGAGTTTCCTGGGGGCACCTATAGAGGTTTCAATGAGTTAGCTTTGGTTTTCCTATACCGCTTTCAATTTCTAGTTCGTTGTGATACTGGTATCGAACTTTTGTCCACCTTCCGTTAGGACAAAGCCATGCACATCTCTGACCATATTCAATAGTGGCACTGGCGGAAGAGGCTAGTGAAAGCCAACATTCCTTTAGAGTTTCTATTGGAATGGTTCCTTAAGTCTCTACTTCCTTACATTTCGAAAGACGTTTCACTGTCTGGTATTATGACTGAGGAACAAGCTATTTTCAAATCCCAGCAGGTAGACCTAGTCTACGCTCAATATGGCATTTTATACGATATCATACCTGATGCACTGCGGTCACGTCATGAGCCCAAGCCTCTTCCTAGACCACATGTCGATGGTATTGTTGGATCCACGAGTACTCGTCCTGTATATTTGGTTACAAACCAGATGCACAATCTATCGATTAGCCAATCTACCCCCGGAGAGGCTCACGCATCGTCCGACCCCACCCAATCGTCAGATGTTCACTCTATACAATTGGCGAACTCATCGGGTAACCAATGTTGGTTGTGGAGCCTGATCTTCTAGATTTAGAGATGTTATTCAGTCATGTTTGTACCCCGGGCTTACTGTACACTCGTTCCCCAACCTTGGGGTTCGGGGAAGCCCCCTAGAAAAAAATTTGGGGCTATTTTCTCCAACAGTTTACGGGCCCATGGTTTTGGGTAACCCGTGGTATTTTCCCATTGTATTTCCCCTATAGAAGAAATACATTGTAACATGGCTAGGGTTGAGGTATTAGGTATTATGCATTGTAAAGATCTCTGAGATCGTAAAGAGATATTGTGATAAAGTGAAGCGGAAGTGCAGTGGATGTGCTGCAGGTTGTATCCCTTCATTTGCTGGATGGTATAATAATAAGGAGTGGCAATTTCAGTGTGGACGTAGCCCATCTTGGGTGAACCACGATATATTGGTGTCTCTCTTGTAATGTGTGTGTGTGATTATATTTTCATTTCTATTTATTGTTATTGCTCTGCGATCCTGTTTTTCTAACAAATGGTATCAGAGCCAACGGTCTATTTGGCAGATAAACCCGCAGGAAACTAGGGTTTCTGGTTTGAGTGGGAGCAATGGAAGAAGAAGGAAAGTTTAAGGTCAAAAAATTTAATGGCAAAAACTACCTATTATGGAAGATGAAAACAGAGGACTATCTGTACCAGAGGGATATATTCCTACCGTTGGGAGGAAGAGCAAAGAAGCCGGCGACTATGAAGGACAAAGAATGGGAGGTTCTTGACAAAAAGGCACTGGGAACAATACGGTTGTCCCTGGCTTCGTCGATGGCTTTCAATATCTCAAAAGAAAAGATAATGGAGGGTTTGATGAGCGGATTGGGTAAGTTTATGAAAAACCCTCAGCCTCCGACAAGGTCTTTCTAATGAAGCGTTTATTTAATATGAAGATGTCTGAAGGTGGATCTGTTGCTGATCATTTAAATGAATTTAATACGGTTACAAATCAACTAAGTTATGTAAGTGTGAACTTTGATGATGAGGTTAGGGATCTTTTAATCTTGTGTTCATTTCCAGAAAGTTGGAATGGCTTGGTCATGGCTGTAAGTAACTCTGTCTATGGTTCAAACACCTTGATATTTGATGATGTTGTTAGTGTTATTCTTAGCGAGGAAATGTGAAGAAAAAGCACAGGTGAGACATCAGGTAATGCGTTGACCATGGAGAGAAGGGGAAGACAAAGGGAGAAAGGAAAGAGCCAAGGTAATCGTGGCAAGTATAAAACAAGAAGATCCAAGTCCAGACTGGGAAAAATAGAGTGTTGGAACTGTGGAAAGAAAGGACATCTGAAGAAAGACTGCAGATCTCTAAAGAAGGAAGGAGATGGACATCAGGAAATGAAGCAAATGTAGCAAGTGATGTGTTGCAAGATGCTTTGATGTGTTGCAAGATGCTTTGATTCTTGCATTAGATAATACTAGTGATTATTGGGTAGTAGATTCAGGGGCTTCATGTCATGCTACACCCCATAGGAAATATTTTCATGATTATGTTCCAGGCGATTTTGCACATGTTTTATTGGGTGATGATGAGCCATTTAAAATTGTTGGAATGGGTAAGGTATGGGTAAAATTTAAGAATGAAACTAATTGGTTGCTGAAAGATGTAAGGCATATTGCTGCTATGAAAAGAAATCTGATCTCAACAGGGAAGTTGGGAGATGTCGGCTGTTTATCTATGTTTGGAGAAACGTGGTGGAAGATCACTAAAGGATCAATGGTGATAGCAAAAGGAGACAGGGTAGGTACGTTGTATTTATGTCCTCATAATACTACTGACCATTCTATCTCTTTAGCTTCCACAAGAACAGATATAGCATTGTGGCATCATAGGCTTGGCCACATGAGTGAGAAGGGGATGCAAATTCTCCACTCAAGGAAGTTGCTGCCAGATTTGAAGCAGGTAAGTTTGGAATTCTATGAGAACTGTGTTTATGGAAAACAAAAGAGAGTCAGATTTCTCAGGGTTGGGAAACAGAAGAAGAATGAAAAGTTAGAGCTTGTGCATACAGATGTATGGGGACCATCTCAGGTACAATCTCTTGGTGGCTCTCATTATTATGTTACATTTATTGATGATGCAACTAGAAAAACTTGGGTTTATTGCATTAGACATAAATCTGATGTGTTTGCTACTTTTAAGAAGTGGAAAGCTTTGGTTGAGAATGAGACAGGAAAAAGGTTGAAGTGTCTCAGATCTGATAATGGAGGTGAGTATTGCGGCAAGGAGTTTGATAGTTACTGTTCATACCATGGGATTCGTAGAGAGAAGACAGTCCCAGGAACACCACAAGAAAATGGTGTGTCAGAAAGGATGAATAGAACGATCATGGAGCGTGCAAGGTGTATGAGATTGCATGCAGGGTTGCCCTTACAGTTTTGGGCAGATGTTATAAACACTATTATTTATTTAATAAACAGGGGGCCTTCAAGTGCTTTGGATGGTGGTATTCCAGAGGAGGCATGGACAGATAAAAAGGTAAACTACTCATTTCTGAGAACTTTTGGTTGTGAAGCATTTGTCCATATTGATAAAGAAAATAGAACAAAGCTTGAAGCTAAATCCAAGAAATGTACCTTTATTGGATATGGGATTGATGAATTGGATTATCATTTATGGGATTATGAAAATAACAAAATCATCAGGAGTAGAGATGTGATATTCAATGAAAAGGTCATGTATAAAGATCAGTTACAGGGAAAGAAACAGGAAAAAGAAAACACAGAGTACATAGTGCTTGATGAAATTAAAGAAAATGAAGTTCCGAAGGTGCCAGAAAATCAAGAACAGCAGCAAGTACCTGAAACTCCTACAAGTGTAAGAAGATATACCAGGTTAAGTAGACTCCCTGAACGATACTCTCCTTCAATGTATTATTTATTGATGACCGATGCTCGTGAAACCGAATCTTACGAAGAAGCAATGCATGTGGAAACTAGAAAGAAGTGGGAGCAAGGCATGAATGAGGAGATGGACTCATTGGTAGGAAACCAGACTTGGGATTTGGTTCAGTTGCCTACTGGTAAAAGATCATTGCAGAACAAATGGATTTACAGGTTGAAGGAAGAAGAAGGAGGCAAGAAGTGGTACAAGGCCAGACTTGTTGTAAAGGGGTTTACATAGAAGAAAGGTATATATTTTGATGAAATATTTTCTCTTGTTGTTAAGATGACTTCAATTAGGACTATTATAAGTCTAATGGCAGTAGAAGATTTGCATCTTGAACAGTTATATGTAAAAACAACCTTTCTCCATTGGGATTTGGAGCAAGAGATATATATGTAGCAGCCACAAGGGTATGAGGTCAAAGGGGAGGATCTGGTATGCAGGTTGAAGAAGAGCTTGTATGGCTTGAAGCAAGCTCCAAGGTAGTGGTATTTAAAATTTGAGAGGTTTATGACAGAACAAGGTTATAGTAGATGTCATTCTGACCACTATGTATTTCAAGAGGCTACATAATGAAAGATACATTATCTTGTTATTGTGTGTGGATGACATGCTTGTTGCAGGGTCAAACATGCAGGATATAAATGTGCTCAAAAGGAATCTAGCTAATTCATTTGTGATGAAGGATTTGGGTGCTGCAAAGCAAATCCTTGGTATGAGAATAACAAGAGACAGAAAAAATCGCAAACTGACATTGTCTCAGGGTGAGTACATACAAAAGGTGTTGGAGAGGTTCAGAATGCAGAATGAAAAACTAGTTAGTACACCTTTGGCCAGCCATTTCAATCTAAGTAAGGAAATGTGCCCTAAGACATAGGAAGAGATAGATTACATGTTGAAGATTCCCTATTCATCAGCAGTTGGCAGCTTGATGTATGCCATGGGGTGCACAAGACCAGATATTACACATGTAGTGGGAGTTGTGAGCATGATCTGGATTTGTGTGGGAACAAAACAAAAGATAGCATATACAAAATCATATACAGAGATATATATTCACATACATAGATATATGGCAATAAACACAATGATACAATAAGCACATATTCTATTAAGTATCGGAAATAGAACAGACTGTAAATACAACAACTGGAATGGTGGTAGCTATCTCTGAGAAGAGATGTGGCCGCTATGCTCATTCATGCCAAGATGAATACAAAGAGAGGCTGAAAGGGCCTATGTATCATAAGCATGAGGGAAAGAATCCCAAACATCCAAAAACCTAACCCTAGGAGATGAAGCACCAAAAGTCATGTGGGCCCTGTTTGGGTAAGTTAGTACATCAACTTCCTGGGGTCGTAACTTTTGCATACGATCTCCGTTTGGGGCGTACAGTAGCTCGTTGGAAAGATCCATTCAAGGAATACATACATAAGAATAATATTGGAACGAACCCATATTTTCTCGACCATTCGATGTCGAAAAAACGTCGTTTAGGGCCTCAAAACGACTCTAGAAGTTTAGGACCCGAAAACTGCCAAAAAATAGTAAATTAGCAAAAGTGCCGGAAGACTGTTTTGAGCCAGTTGGAAGAGGTGGGTCGCCACCGATATCCACCTGAATCAATCCTCCCTCCTTAGGAAGCAATGGTATCCATTGCGTCAAATCCCTTATCATATGTTGAACTATGTGTTGAGTTGAGCTCTGGGTGCGACGTTTGTTGAAGTGAAGAGGTTTCCTTTTTCGAAATCTTCAGAGGGTTGTAATTGTTGTTGATGGATGTGCTGGAGCTGTTCAACAGTTTTGGTTGTTGTGGTATCTTTGGTCTGCACCGGTGTGGATGGTTTCTTTTTGGAGGCGCACCTTGAATGCATGGTCTTCCACTGTAGAGGTACTCGAATAAGTGATGCTGCATTGAATTTATGTTTTTCTTGTTTCTGCTGAGTAGAGGGATAATGGGCAGAGGTTGTGGATGTCTCTGCGATCTGATGTTCTCCTTTAGTGGAAATTGCGAATAGGAAAAATTTCCCAGTGTGGGAGATTATCTTCTTTTCCTGCTTGGTTGGGGTAGGTGAAACTGTCTCTAGTATCCGATAGAGTTGTCCTCCCAAAGTGACAATGACACTGCGAGGTCGTGATTCATATACAGCATGACGCTTCCACATATATGGTTGTCCTAAAATAACATCACATACTTCAAGTGGGGACACATCACACAATACCTCATATTTGAAGGGCTTGATGCCATATGGTAGGCGACATTGGTGATTTCCGCGGATCCCTCGTCCTTGGCTTAGCTATCCAATGGTGTATAGTTGTGGGTGTGGTGTTAATGGTAGCTCCAATTTCTTGATGACTTCTGCTGAGATCAGGTTCTTTTGGCTGTCGTTGTCCACCAAAAAGTGTAGGGGAATCCCCTTCACCCACATCTGTGAGTGGAAAAGACGCTCCTCTCCCTCCGACTCTTCAGGTTCCTCGTTGAATCTGCATGGTGGCAACAACGACACTGGGTTCTGCATCAATGATCTGCTTCCCTTTTTTCACAGCTGTGAAATTAGGTTCTAATTCAGAATCGAAACTGGGATCTGATTCTGAAGCTTTGATCTCAGCCACCAATGATTGTTTTGAGCGACATTCATCAATGTTGTGCCAGGGGATTTTGTGGAACTCGCACCACTTCCCAGTGTCCTTCTTTGTCTTTTTGTTACCCTTCTTCACTTGTGGTTGGGATTGGTTGTCCTTTCCCTGCCCCGTGTTCTATGAGCCAATTTCCCTTGCCCTGCTTCTGCACAGGTTTGAAATCACGCTTGTTCTTTTGCTAAAATTTCTGCTCAATTTTGATAGCATATCGATAGGCGAATCCGAGTGAAGAGATTTCCAGGAAATCCATCTCTGTTCGTATGTATCGGTGTAGGCCACTGCGATATTTCAGTACTAGGTGCCACTCAGAGTCCTTGATACATAGCTTTGTGCCAAGGTATGAAATTTGTTGGTGTACTCTGACACCGTTTGGTCCCTCTCTTGGTGTAGAATGGTCCATTTTGTGTACTGGTCATCATAGTTTCCAACAAGGTAATATTGTTCCTTGACGGCATCAATAAAAGAGGCCCAACTGGGATTGGCATATTCAAACAATCCAAACTCATCTTATGAGTTTTTCTCACAATAAGTTTCCCACCAATTTTTGACATGGGGGACGGCTTTGAGGAGCGCAAAGACGATCTTTTCCCTGTTGGAAAAATTGTGGATTGAGAAATACCCTTCTAGTAGATTCAACCATTTATCTTTGGCATCGGCATCGATCTGGCCTTCAAATAAAGGGATATCAAAGTTAACTTGTACCTTTAAGGGAGTCGCATCTCCGAAACGACTGCTTGTCGACTAGGTGTTTGTTACCATCGACATGCATCGAAGGATCTGGGAGAAATTATCCATCATCTCGTTCCTCTGTCGCGCGAAGGCTTCCTCGAACAACAACTTGATAGGAACTCCTACTTCATCATCTCTCTTTTCGTCCGCCATGGGAGGCCGTTTGGGGAGGCGAGAGTGATCTTCCCCAAGTGAAACTAGTTCGAGACTAAACTCTCTGTATCCTGACCTCGTTGGGGACATGCACCGAGAAACAATCAAAGAGCAGATTGCTCTGATACCACTGATCTGGATTTGTGTGGGAACGAAACAAAACATAGCATATACATAATCATATACAAAGATATATATTCACATACATAGATATATGGCAAGAAACACAGCGATATAGTAAACACATATTCTATTAAGTATCGAAAATAGAACAGACTGTAAATACAATAGCTGGAATGGTGGTAGCTATCTCTGAGAAGAGATGTGGCCTCTATGCTCATTCGTGCCAAGATGAATACAAAGAGAGGCCTAAAGGGCCTATTTATCATAAGCATGAGGGAAAGAATCCCAAACATCCAAAAACCTAACCCTAGGAGATGAAGTGACAAAAGTCATGTGGGCCCCGTTTGGGTAAGTTAGTACATCAACTTCCCGGGGTCGTAACGTTTGCATACGATCTCCGTTTGGGGCGCACAATAGCTCGTTGGAAATATCTATTCAAGGACTACATCCATTTAGAGTAGAATCGGAACAGACTCATATTTTCCCGACCATTCGATGCCGAAAAAACGTCGTTTAGGGCCTCAAAACAGCTCCAGAAGTTTAGGACCCGAAAACTGCCAAAAAATAGTAAATTACCAAAAGTGTCGGAAGACTGTTTTGAGCCAGTTGGAAGAGGCGGGTCGCCACCGATATCCACTTGGATCAGAGCAGATATATGAACAATCCAAGTAAAGAACATTGGAAGGTAGTACAGTGTATTCTCAGGTATTTGAGAGGTACTACCACTCATGCGTTATGTTTTGGAGGTTCAGACACTGTTCTACAGGGATATGTTGATGCAGATATGGCAGGTGATAAGGATAGCAGGGGGAGCACCATAGGGTATGTGTTTACTGTAGGTGGAACAACAGTAAGTTGGATTTCGAAACTGCAAAAGGTTGTTGCACTTTCAACAACGGAAGCAGAGTATGTTGTTGTTACAGAGGCTAGTGAAAAGATGATTTGGTTGTAGAGGTTTCTGCAGGAATTGGGTAAGAAGAGCGAGGATAGAAGGTTGTATAGTGACATCCAAAGTGCCATTCATCTTGCAAAGAACTCAGCATTCCATTCCAAGACTAAACATATACAACTCAAGTACCATTTCATACGATTTGTTCTGGAAGATGAACTCTTGAAACTGGAAAAGATACATACTAGCCAAAATCCTGCAAACATGTTCACAAAGGTAGTGACCAGAGAGAAATTGAGTTCTTGCTCGGTTTCAGTTGTCCTTCTAGCATGAAGATGAAGATGATAAATTTGCCAATTCCAAGATCCAGCAAGTACAGCAGCGGTGGAGTTGCTGTGATCAGTCTCCAAGTGGGAGATTGTTGGATGTGGAGCTTGATCTTCTAGATTCAAAGATGTTATTTAGTCGTGTTTGTACCCCAGCCTTACTATACACTCTTTCCACAATATTGGGGTTCGGGGAAGCCAAAAATTTACGGGCCCATGGTTTTGGGTAACCCGTGATATTTTCCCATTGTATTTCCCCTATAAAAGAAAGACATTGTAACACGGCTAGGGTTGAGGTATTAGGTATTATGAAATGTAAAGATCTCTGAGATCATAAAGAGAGACTGTGAGAAAGTGTGTAATGTCCCTTCTTAGGAATTTTATTAAAATGGCAATTTTTCACTTTTTTCCCTAGTTTGACCTTTGACTAGTTTTGATCTCTAGGTCCCAAATTGATTCCAAATGCCTTCAAATCTTCAAGGAAGGTGTATGAATGATATTAGAACTTGAATATGATGTTTATGGATGACATATGTCCACCAAAAGACCTCTGTAAACTCTCTTAAGATTTTGGACCAATTATGCAATTTTAGTAGTAATTTGGGGTTCAAATCCCCCTGGGGTAAGTACTGAAAATGGCTTCCCAAATGCCTCCAAACCCACTCAAATTAATGAACAGAGGTATGTAATGTGTTAAATATTTTATTAAAGTCTCATATGCACCATTAATGGATTATTACAACTGTTCTCACCCTCTCCCATTCAACTGCAAAAATCCCCAATTCGACCCTTGGGGAAATGGCACTATTTCACCTCCCAATACAACTAAACTGAGTAAAAATGATTCAAATGCTCAAGTACAGTACATGAAACTTGTAGAAGACATCCATGGCAGTATATTGATCACAAATATATCAGAGAATCATCCATTCATTCGAAATCATCATCAATACGTTGGCTCACAACAAGGTAGTGGGGAAATGGCATTGTTCTTCCATTAAAAATGAGATTTATACATTTCTACTTGGAATTTCGACCTGAAAATTTTTGGAGATGAATAAAAGATTATTTACTTCATATTAAAAAAGAAATGGGGCATTAAAAGCTTCCCCAAAGAGTACAATAGCTCACCAAAAACGCCCTCCCTCAAGGATCACGAATATGCCATCAAAACTGGAAATGGTTGAAGTAGTGATCTGCAATAGAAGAAACCATGAGCTCCCCTATAGCTTACAACTGCAAATAAAGACTCCATTAAAGCTCCAAATGAAAGGTCTAAATGGCCTTTCCAATTACCAACTTGGATGGGAATCTTTCACCCTCGAAATTGGCTAAGGCAAGAAACTAGTCATCCACTAGCTCTCCCTCTTCACAAATGCAATTGCAAATTCTACAAATGATCAAAAGCTGGTTTCATTCTTTGTTATTGACATTTATAAAGTTCTAATGTCCTCCATGGGTCTAATTCCTTCCAAGAGACTCATGCCAACTCAAGTTGGGAAGAGATTCCAAATAACGCCACTTGTACAACAATTCCTAGTCTCCCACTTCCACCAAATCACATGTGGAAGAATCTTAGCTGCCCTAACACCCTTAACACCCTTGAGCGCCCTCTTGGAGTCTATTATTAGCCTTGACATGTCATATATGTCATATGTCAGCCTTCAGGTCTGATTTGTGTCATAGGTGTCATAGCATCTTCATTATTGTTGTCATAGAGCTAGGGAATCTAGCCCAAGTGTCTCACTAGCTCCAAATTGCCTCTTCCTCTTCCATGGGAGTTACTCTTCCTCTATATTTCGACCTTGGATGATTCATGCCATGAATAATACCTTTTGGACTCCCCCAAGTATGTTACCATTCACCTTGAATTCGAATTGGTGAGAGAATGATGCCAAGTGTAGTGGGGAAATCTAGCCATATGTGGGTCCCACTTCCTCCATGTGTCTTCATGATGAAATGCCACTTTGATTTTCACTTGTATATATTTATTTAGCTCCTTTATTAAATATTTATGCCATTCTAATGTTCAAACATCATTTATTATCCCCATTATTCCAAATCCCAAATCTTCCACCCCAAACCTAGGAAACTAGTAATTTTCCTCCTTGGCAATTATTTGACCTTTAACATCAATTTTACAAACTCTAATGAATATGGACAATGTGATTAGGTCATTGTGACCCAATTCCAAATTTGGGACATGACAAAGTGCAACGGATGTGCTGCAGGTTGTATCCCTTCATTTGCTAGATGGTATAATAATAAGGACTAGCAATTTCAGTGTGGATGTATCCCATCTTGGGTGAACCACGTTATATTGGTGTCTCTCTTGTAATGTGTGTGTGTGATTATATTTGCATTTATGTTTTTATTGTTATTGCTCTGTGATCCTGTTTTTCTAACAACCAGAACCCTGGTGGGAAGAAAAAGGGGAAGAATAATCGTAGGGATGAGAATAACAAGAATAACAACAATCCTAAGAAAGAGAACCCCAACCTTCCTCGGGACAGCAGAAATGTTGGTGAGGACCGAAAACCTAGGCGTAAAGTGAAATTCCCTTGTAAGCTTTGCACGAAAGATCACCTTATTCATTTGTGTCCTCGTCTTGAAGAAGCCGCGAAGAACATAGCATAGGGCCCAACTGTGTTGAAGGATCCCCTTCCTCACCACCAAAATATGGATTCGGGTGCTTCCATCGTCGGTAGTGGGACTTATGAAACTTCAACGTCCTCAAACCCTGCTGGCGGTTACGGATGCATTAATATGGTCAAAACGAAAGTTAGTGTTGCTACTCGCTCTCATGATTATGGAGCTCCACAACCTCCGTTAGGGAATGAACCCCCTCCTCCTGATACTCCTTTGCATATTGAGAAACCAAACTCTATGCCACGGATACCGAAAGGTGTTCTTAAGTGCTCGACACACAATCCCAATGCTCGAGCCGACAAAAACTAATCCATTGTAGAAGATTTGGGCCAAACTCCATGCGCCATGTCAGCTCTCGAGGTTCTCCAGGATTTTCCTTCTCAGAGGACTGCCCTTTTATGTGCCTTGGGTGTCCAAGATCAGTGTAGCCCAAACATTATCAAACATCGACACTACTGATGTCGAGCCTTGGTTTCCCTACCACGTGGCTTTTCAAGTCCATGTTAGGTGCTTAGAGAAAATCGTTAAACGTACCATGGTTGATGAAGGTGCTTCTACGTCAATTATGTCGTTAGCTTGTTGGAAGGCTATGGGTTCACCCCCTTTGTTGAAGTCTATGACCATGTTGATTGCATTCAATGGTCGTTCTTTCCGGCCGCATGGTATTATCCCCTCCATTGAGGTCCACTTGGGTGGGAAGACCGTGCCAATTGAAGTCGAGGTGGTTGATGCACCCATCGACTACAACCTTCTGCTGGGTAGGAATTGGATCTACGCCATGCGAGCGATTGTGTCCTTTGTGTTTAGAGTTATCTGCTTTCCACACGAAGGAAAGATTGTGACGGTCGATCAGCTTGATTATACGAGTTCCAATACCATTGCATCACCAGGAATGGAAGTTCCTCAGATTGAAAATTCTTAGTTGGTAACTGGGAATATTGGTCTAGGATTGTATTCCTCTTTGATGGGATCTTTCAACTTTGTTGCACCAATTTCCTTTATAGGAACCGATACCGATAGTGCCCCATCCTCATTACAGACTGTACCATTCCAGACATCATATTTTAATGATTCATGGAATTTACCTTCCACGAACTCTTCATTTGGAAATATTGCACACATCAGGATGGCAATGCCATTATCTGCAGCTGAGCTTGCCTACCGTGAAATTCAACAAGCCACTGCAAAGCCCGATCCTTCCTCTTCATGGACAGGAGAGGAAGATCCCATTACGCTACCCACGTGGGCAGTCAACTCCTCTTGCTCGCATGATTTCCTTGATGGTACTTTGCCTTCAGATGAAGCCATCATTGAGGCCATGTATGGTAACGATAAGCCTTGGGAAGATCTACATCATCGATCATATGTTCTTCCCAACCTTGACCTTATTGAGCAGGAAGAGTTTCGATTGACTCTAGCAAAGAAGGTTGGTCACCCTGTGGCTCCTTGGGATTCGCATGGGATTTACGCGGAGGGGAATATGGCTAACATTTCCCCAACCATCCCGATCAACATCTCTCGCACTCCCAAGAAGATTGAGAATGTCTACATCGGTGCCGATTGTTCCCCTGAGGAAATTCGCATTTACACCTAGATTTTCAAAGAATTTCGGGATGTTTTCGCCTAGTCTTATGAGGAGATTCCAGGAATAGACCCTAGCATTGTCGAACACGAGATTAATAATTATCCTAATGTTAAGCCGGTTCAGCAATGCTTTCGTGCTGGGAATCCTAGGAAGGCAGTCGCGATCAAGGTAGAGGTGTAGAAACTGCTCAAAGCTGGTTTCATCTACCTCGTTCCCCTTACTAAATGGGTGTCCAATCTCGTTCATGTGGATAAGAAGCAGGGAACCATCCATGTATGTACTGATTTTAGAGATCTGAACCGAGCATGTCCTAAGGAAAACTTTTCCACTCCATTCATAGATCAGATCTTGGATGCATGTGTGGGAAGTGAGGTATTTTCTTTCATGGACGGATTTTCAGGTTATAATCAGATCCAGATTAAACCCGAGGATCAACATAAGAAAACTTTTATATGTCCTTGGGGTACATTTCCATACAGGAAGATGCCCTTCGGCCTTAAAAACGTCAGAGCTACTTTTCAGCGTGCCATGACCTATGCATTTCATGACCTTAAGCATATAGTGGAGGATTACTTGGATGATCTTGCTGGCCATTCTCGTAAGAGAGTGGACCACCCCAAGCACCTCCGCCTCATTTTCGAAAGAGGCTAGTGTTACAAGATTCGTTTGAACCCCAACAATTGCATCTTTGTTGTGAAAACGGGTCTCCTTCTAGGGTTTGTAGTTTCAAAAGAGGGTATAAGAGTCGATCCTCTTAAGGTTGAGGCAATACTTCGGTTGCCTCCCCCATGTAACTTGATTCAGCTTCAGATCCTCCAAGGGAGAGCCACTTTCTTACGATGCTTTATCGTGAATTATGCCAATCTTACCAAAGGTATCGCCCGACTTTTGAAGAAGGACACTCCATTTATCTGGGATGAGCAAGCCCAACAATCTTTCGACACTTTGAAGAAAGATTTGGTATCGGCCCCTCTTCTTAGTCCACCCGAATTTGCTAGAGATGTTTTGCTTTAGGTGGTCGCGTCTCAAGAGACGATTGGTATGGTCTTAGTTCAGGTGGATGATGTGCTCCAAGAGCATGTTGTTTATTACCTTAGTCGAAATTTAGTAGACGATGAGCTGAGATACTCTCACATTGAGAAATTGGCACTTGCGACTGTTCATGCAGTCCAATGGTTACGACATTATATTTTGCTTAGGAAAACCACCGTTATAGCACATTTCAATCCATTTCAGTTCGTGCTCTCACGACGTCTAATTAGGGAGAAGTATAATAAATGGATTGTCATCCTTCAGGAGTTTGATCTCGATTTTGCTCCGGCGAAGTTAGTGAAATCCTTGGTTTTCGCGGAATTCATGTCGGACTCCCAAGACTTGACAAGGAAGTAGTCCATGAATATTTGTTTGTGGATGAACATTTATTTCTTATCTCGTCAATGGACCCTTGGTATGGGGATCATCATATATCTCCAAACTCTGAAGTTCCCTGCGCATTATTCGCGAGATGAGCGACGACGTATGAGACATCACGCTAAAGATTATGTCATCGTCGGTGAAACCTTGTATCGCCGAGGAAAAGAATCTATTCTCCTTCGTTGCTTGACTCATGAAGAAGCGAAGCTAGTTCTTAATGATTTCCATAGAGGAGCGTGTGGCGGTCACTTATCTGGGCTTGCGACATCCCAACATATCCTGTGAGCGGGTTATTTTTGGCCCACGATATTCAAAGATTGTATAAATGTTGTGAAGAGATATCACCCTTTCCAGGTGTTCACTCAGAACATGCACTCGTGCCCTACTCCTTTACATCCGGTCGACACCATCAGTCCCTTCACCAAGTGGGGGGTAGATTTCATGGATTGCAAATCACCATATAATTGTGGCTGTTGATTATCTTACCAAATGGGATGAGGCCATGCCAACCGTTAAAGTCGATTTTGTAACAGCAGCCCACTTTTTTTTCAATCAGATTATAACTCGATTCGGTATCCCGAAAGAGATTGTCACTGACCATGGCAGTCACTTTCAAAACCATATGATGGAGGATTTCTCACTCAAGCTTGGGTTTAAGCAAGACGACTCATCTTCTTACTACCCCCAGGCGAATGGTCAGGTCGAGGCAATTAATAAGTCCTTAAAGACCATCCTCCAATGAACCATCAAACAAAGCAAGAGCAATTGGCACATTATGTTATATCCTGCTTTGTGGGCATATCGAACCGCAGTCAAGACTTCTACCGAGTTCTCACCATTTCAGTTAGTCCATGGTGTGGAGTCTATTCTACCAATTGAATGTGAGATCCCTTTGTTGAAACCAGCTATAGAACTCCTGCCTGACACCTCAAATGTTGAGCAACGTTTGATCCACCGTACGCAGCTTGATGAGCAATGTTGAGATGTTGTGGCTATAGATGCCAACAAATGGCGTGTTAAGGTTCAGTATGATGGGTCTGTCCGTCCCCGACAGTATGTTGAAGGTGGCTTGGTTCTCCTTTATGACCAAGCTAAGGAACCCCTGGGGGTAGGCAAGTTTAACCCCATGTGGCACGGTGCTTACATTGTGAGGCGTGTCCTTGAGAAAGGATCCTACGAGTTGGAAGACTATGAGGGGAACGCTTTGAAGGAGCCTAGAAATGGGCTCTACCTCAAGTGGTATTATGCTTGAGCTTCTAGCTCGAGCTGATACTTATGTATACTATTGTATAGTTATCTCTGTACATAGTTTAGATTTCTTTTGGTTGTTCGGGTCTGCTCATTCACTTCCATTTGGTTGACATATGTCAGCGGAATCTCTAGTATTCTTAGGATTCGAAGATGGGGCTAGTCGTCATATGCAGAGACTTGCTTCTGTTGCGTGGGTTATTTACTCGCTTGACCATCAGATTGTGTCTTCAGGAGGTGCTTATCTCGGTCCTACATCCAACAATGTGGCCGAGTACAGTGCCATCATTGAGCTACTTTGTGATTCCATTTCGCATGGTATCCAGTCTTTAGAAGTCCGCCTGGATTCGCAACTAGTTGTGTCTCAATTGAATGGCCAGTACCGTGTGAGGGATCCTACGTTACTACGGAGGTTCTTAAGGGTAATACTCTTGGAGCATCAATTTGTTTTTATTACATACATTCATGTTTCGAGACGTTTTAATCATGTACCTGATGCATATGCTAATTATGTCCTAGATTGGAATTTGTCACATCAATAAAAGAAGCAATACAAATAACATTCATCCATACATTTGTACATACACAAGTAGTAGATCCGAATAATCAAAATTTTCATATATATATAAAAAGTGGTGTCATAAGTACAAAAATGGAGCCCGCGGCTCTAAAAAATATACATAGCCGATACAAAAATAATGAGACCCCGACATCTAAGCCCTGCAAGGAGGTATCGCCACCTCAGTAGGATGAGTCTGACCATAATAGTGCACGGCGTTGGCTATACGCCGCAATAGCCGTACCCATACACCTGGTACCCCCGACCACATGTCGCTGCATCGCCTCAGGGAGATGCTCTACCTCTATCAGTGGCACCCGAGCTGTCATACGGGAGAGGTTAACCTGTACTGTCTCCAGTGTGCGCTCTGTCACCACACCTACGATCTCGCCTCCCCTGCCTCTATGGCGGTGCCGTGGGAATCCTTGAGCTCTTCACGAACCCCGATCTGCGAGAAAACAGTCAAATGTCAATCTATGATACCACACCAAAAAGATTTTTACATTTCACTTATAATCAAAAATCCAAAAATATTTACAATACATAAAACATAAAAAGAGTAGCCATGCCTATGTCTCCGTACGCGGCCCCTGGTGGGAGCGGCATGTCCCTATCTCCGTTGAAGTCTATTCCCTCGTAAGGATAGTCATCAATGGTGATGACCTGTCGGGCCCACCAGTGAAAGAAGTCCTCTGAATATGGTGATGCCTGTCGGCCACCACCCTGTCGTGTCAGCACCTCTGCCCACCGGGTCTGGGCGGGATCTCGGAGACTGTGTGGAGGGACTTCAACCCTTGGACTCAAGCCCGGAACCCTCTCAAAGAAGAAACTGCAGAGTATGTTTCCAAAACCAAAGTTCCTTGCCCTACCTAGCTTGCACTCCGTTAGTTGGCTCTTCAAAGTAACCATCAAAGTTGTGCACTAGTCATACACAGTCGGTCTCATACATTCTGCCGCATAGAATATCATCGGCCTCGAAGCCTTATGTAGAGCAGCTGAACCTGATATCCTCCCGACTGTGAGAACTATTATCTTCATACTCAGGCTCGCAATAGAATTAATAGGAATCTTATTTCCCACCTTCTGGGTTCCAGGTAGGCAGTACCTTTCTATTTAATCACTAATTGTGATCCCACCTCCAACATTACAGGACCTGAGGCTTGCCACATCCCCTTGGCGGGACAACCCAGTGATGAAATAGATATCCTCCACCTCCAATGGAAGTGGTTGACCATCCGGGTCGAAGTTCTGTGCATCTGCATCCCAGTAATTGACCAACTTGAGGAGCAATTGCTTTTGGGCCCTTAAACCCCCAATTCTCCAAAACTTATATAGACCGCATGCTTGTAGCGCATGTTGGGCGGGAAAACCTTGGTGCACATGCTCATCAATGACATCATGTTCCCTTTCTCTCCACTCTAGGACCATCCTGGAGGCAAAAGAAAAGCCATTTTTTAGTTTCCAAGCTTTAAAAGTGACCCTCACGGCGTTGTACGCGGTCAATTTTGTGTACAGTTGACTATAGCCCGCGTATAGCGCTGAGGAGGTGTAAACCTTTGAAATAGAAAAAAATTAACCATTAAAAAATGAAATAAAAGACATGAAATGGAAGAGGGGGATGAGACTACTAACCTACTCCAGACGGCTCGTGGATCCAACGCCCGTAGCTCCTAGAATCAACAACTGAAGATTGAGGTGAAAACTAACCAAAAACTCTATTTTGGGTGAAAAGTGAAAATGAAATAGTAATAGTAATTTTTTGTTACTATTTATATTTTTTGAAACCCACTTTCCTAAAGTTTTTGCCGTTTTGAGCTATTATTGGACTAATATGTCGTCTTGGAGTACCATTTTGAACAGATTTTTCCGACGAGAGTGATTTTTTGACCGTTTCGCACCTTCGACAGGTATATTTTACACCTATCATATAGGTTAGATGTCATTTTCGCCTGCATTTTTCATTTGACCTTATGACCATAATCATTAACCCTAGATGCGACCCTGCTTTTTAACCAACATGGAACCTTTCACATTGTTATAGAAGTGTCGTTATTTGGCGGTATAGCTTGTCTGACCATGGGTGCCCTAGTTAGAGCCTTTTTGTGTCTTTTGGCGCCAATTCCATTGTACCTCCTTAGGTTTGGGAGTCCTTTGTAGTCATGCCATGACTTTGTGATGAAGACTCATACTCTACTTCATCTTATGTTGGCCATCACCCGTAAGGATTCCCCCATTTATGTCAAGTTGTGATTGCATTGCATCATCCTACTTGCCACTTGAGCCTTGTGTCGGCTCCCGCTTACTCAATTATTAGCCATGTGCCTGAGCACTTTCCCTTTCGAGCCAAGCAGAGCTTTTATTTTCCTTTCACAATTTGATGACCCTTTACCGTGAGGGAACACCCCCCCCCGAGTGAACACATCTTGCACATCCTTCCTTGCATTGTTCTGATGAATATGGGTGTCTATGATTGTCATTGATTACAACATTAATGACAAAGGCTTGAGGAGTGGCAAAGAAGATGATGATGTGGATGGATTGAAGAACACACATGGCATGAAGAACCATGGAGGTGGGCATTGGAGCCATTGGATGGTCCATGCTACCATTTGATGATGGGCTTGATGTCCATGATTGACTCTTGATGGTGGAACCCACATTGAAACCCACATACAAATTGAATCAGCCCTTATCTAATGGCACTTACGATGGATGTTGAAGCCCTTGAACCTTGAAGATGTCCATATGTGGAATCCTTGATGTATGGTGGTGAAGACATAATGTTTGTTTCCTTGGGGTTCTTGGCATTGTTTGTGGTCTATTCTTGTGGGTATGATGGAGCCCTTGCCCTTATAATTGCTTGACGAAACCTTTGATGCTGAAGTATTTAAACATGATGATGTAGAAGCTCACAAAAAAAAAATGAGGAAGCCCTAAGTTTCTAACGTGGCCTTTGATGTGGTTGTGTGAAGTCAAACCAAAACAAGCACGCAAATAAAACATTGTATGTGAACTATTATGTGTCCATCCAAAGGACAAAGTCGGCTCAACAATTAAAAATAAAAATAAAATGAAAATTACATAGACAGGTCGGCTCCAAAATAAATTCAAAATCAAATTCAAATTTTTTTATTTTTTTTTGGACAAGTCAGCTCCATAAAAAAATTCCAAAAATTTGTGTATAAATAGAGGCAATTCGCCTCATTTTGGGAGAAGTTTTTTGTGTGGATGTGTTGCTCTGAAATTTTCGGGTACTGTAGCAGCTATAGTAGACAGGACATTTTTTTAAAGTTTTTCTTTCAGCTCTGATTTTTTTGGAAATGTGAAGAGAATTTCGCATGGCTTAGTAAGCTTTGATCTTGGGACAGTTTGGTGGCTGGAACAGTGGAGCAGCAACAACGAACAACAGTGATCTATAATTTTTTGTTGATGAGATTGCTGAAGACTTGATGTAGCAACAACATGATACTTTTGGTTTACTTCTTATGTTTGATTTTGCTGATTGTTGATATGATGATGACATAATGCTGGCAGCTCGCTGGAGGACAGAATGAAGATATAAATTCTTTTATTTCTGGGTTGAACTAATGCTGGAGTAAAGATATATTTGTTCAGTGCTGAAGGTGGTGAACAAAGTTAAATATGTTTGATGCCTGAACAATCAGAAATGCAAATGCTAAGATGATGACAGAATTGCTGGTGATTAATGAAGACATTGTGATGATGCTGACAACTTGTTGATGATCAGAATATGTACAAAATGCTGATAATAATGATGTGATGTTGGTATTGATCTAGGGATGCAGACTAAGGCTACCCAGAAAATGAATGTATGCTCAACACACTCAGTGAAATGTTCAGATGATATGTTCAGTGATATGATGAGGTAGTGAACACGTTGACAAAGTCTATGGGTAGTTTGATGAGCATGAAAAGAATGAGGAAGATGCTGGGCATGACAGAATGCTAATGATGAGTTCATGAAGTCTTTGACATGTGTGATTTCTGGGTAGCAGTAAGGGCAGTTTGATAATATCTATGTGGATAGTGTAATGTTGTGGATGGAGACATGGTGCTAGCAGCAGATTGATAGGAGGATGTGCTTGGTCAGAATAATGACATGAACATAATGTGAAGATGTGTTTGATTGAAGACATGAAGCTATGACAGTAGTAATGACATGACTGTGATATGGATGATGGATAGATCAATGATTATTTGTGATGACAGTGATATGACTGGGTTGACAAGAAAAGATGTATGTGATGTAATGTAACAAATATGTGTATGTAAAATACAAGCAGGGTCTTGTATATATTTTTCTCAGTAGGATCTAAGAAAACCTAGGCTGGGTCCTAGTTGATGAGTTGGTACTCATTGTTTTAGTTGGTGCTGAATTGCCTCACGGTTGTAGCCATTGAATCAAATGCAAAAACATTACAATTATATCGTGACTAGCTCTTGTGCAAAGTGTTGTTGATGATGTGTTTTATTTGATAAATGACATATGGATTGATAGTTAGTTTATTGATGAATATGAAATGCTGATATAAGAATTGGTAATTGAAGTTGAAATTAAATAAAGTATATGCTCACTGATTCACCCCCCCCTCTCAGTGAGCACTATGTCTAACAATTGGTATTAGAGCAGGCCTTCTGTAGAATCCTAACAAGCTTGAAGGAAATCAGTAGACACAAGTGAAGGAAAGCCATGGAGGAAATTCTTCCATTATTCAATGAATCAAGTTATGAATTATGGAGCTTCAAAATGAAGTATTACTTACAGGGACAAGGGGTTGACATCTGGAAATCAGTTGAAGGGTCAACAACTAAGAACCCACAAGAAAGCAATGAAAAGGCACTAAGGTTGATCATGAGGAGCTTGCCTCAATCAAAGAAGGAAAGGTTGAATCTTGGAAGGTACACTTCAGCCAAAGATCTTTGGAGCACTCTTGAAGGTGAGAACAAAAGGAAGGCTCAAAATATTGACAAAGAAAAGGGAGTCAAGATATCCGAAGATGAAAATCAAGAAGAGAAGAAGGCTCAAGCATCAAGCTCTAGTGAAGGTAAGAACTCTTCCATTTGCAATAACTCTGAAAATAATGAAGTTGCTCTAGTTAAGGTTGAAGAAGATGAGTTGTCAAGACTCAAAGAGGCATTTGCAAAAACTCTATTGGATAAGGATGTCAAATCCAACATAAGGCTCAAGAAGAAGATTATGGGAGCATTTGAAAAATACCAAGAGGAGACCAAAGCTCTGTTCATGAGCTTGAAGGTCAAGAACAAAGACTTGCAAAGTGAGTTAGAAGATTAAAAACTTGAAGTCAAAAGTTTGAAGGATGAACTAAGAAATGAACAAGAAAAGACTGATGTGGATCCTAGAGAACTTGAAGAGACAAGATGGGTTAATCTTGACTTGAAGGTTCAGTTGGATGAGTACAAGATAATTGAAGAAGTCTTGAAAAATCAGTTAGATGAAAAGGAGAAGAAAAATGATGAGCTTGAGATGGAAGTTGTTGGACTCAAGAAGAAAATTGAAAAAACAATCTATCATGAGAAGTTCAACAACAACTCGATCATGTTGGATAAATTATTGGATTGCCAAAGGTATCCCCATGACAAAACTGGCCTTGGGTATAAAAATGTAGAAGACAATCTAGAAGAAGACAAGTGGTCTCTAAAGACTCCAGAAGCTGATCCATCAATGACCAAGGATGCATCTCATGACAACCAAGATGTTGGTTGTTCAGGGACACATCAAGGAGCTAGGCCAAATCCTCAAAGCAAAGAAACAATTCCAAGATGGAAACAAGGTCTAAGGTATGAATATAGATTTAATGGCTATTGTTTTTCTTGTTCTAACTTTGGTCACAAGGCAATAGATTGTGTAGATGGAAGAGAGAATTTTGGAGGTCCAAAGAATACAGTGAGATGTTGGGCATGCAATCAACTTGGACATATAGCTGCCAATTGCCACACCTTGAGATGCTACAATTGCAGTGGATTTGGTCATAAGGCACAAACTTGTACTAGTCCAAGAAGACAACAAATGAAGAGCCCGTCATATACATCAACAAGAAGAACACATGAATCATGGAAGAAGTATAACGAAGGAAAAACTAAAAATAAGAAGATAAACAACCTCAGCCAAGGACACTCTAAAGTGTGGGTAAGGAAAAGTATCTTGCTAGATCTAAATGAAGTAGTTGATGATTAATGCAAAAATGGAGATGGCTGCCATTTGGCAAGCCAAAATTAAAATATTTTCAAAAGGTCTTAAGACACCATGAGTTCATTACTGGAGGATGAACTCAAAATGGTAAATGATGGCTGCTCTAAGCAAACCAGGTCCAAGGATCGTGGATGTAATATAAAACAAGGTATGCATATGTAAGGGGGAGTAAGGCATTTGAATTGTTATTGTTATATAAATCATAAGAAGGCTGATATAGCCTTGAATCTGATCGAAGCATTTAAGCATAAGATAAGCACTTGTGAAGTTGTTCAAAGATGAAGAATGCTAGGGCTTGCTAGAAGATCTTCAAGAATTTTGAATGCCAAAAGGACAGGAGCTGATCTGAGTATTAAATCTGTTCAAAAGGATACAGCAGTTGAAAACAGGTTGACATTTTTTAAGGTGACCCAATGGCAAGAAGAAAGAGTGAACAATGTGATCAGGGCATGATGATTCATATGATGTGCACAAGGTAGAATACATAAAGTCTGATAAAGGTTACTATAGTAGTAAAGAAGTGAAATTGATCTCTGAGAAAACATTTAAGATGTACAATATACACACAACCAACAGAAGTATCTCCTGTATGTACAAATTGTATTGCAGAAGTGAACAATGATGAGCATAAAATTTTGACCAACAGTATCTAGTCTGAGATGGATCTTTGTAAAAGCAAGTGGCAGAATTAGTGAAGCAGAATTCATGTCATGAAGAAACCCCAGGCATGAAGTCATACAAGATCAAAGTTGAAGATTGAGTAGTTGAAGCAAATGAAGTAAAACAAAAGCAAAATTTTTAAGAAGTCTGTGGACATAGTTGAACTCAGTTTTGGATAAAGCATTATGAAACTTTTGGAGTATAGCACATATTGATGCTTGGTAAATTAATGCATGTTTTGATAACTACAACATTCCTAAAAGTAAAAATGACTTGTTCTAGTTGTTGGTATCTGATTACATGATTTATATAGAGCTGGTTATCGAGATGTTCATCATTATATGAAGACTTGAGCTAAGACCCAACCACTGAAGCTCAAAATTCAATAATGACAGCTTGTCTTGACAGTAGATCAGATTGACATAAATAAAATGTGCTTGTTAGATCAGTGTTAATAAGGTTGAATTGGACAAGTTCAGACTTGTTGCTTTTGGGAAATGAATTGTTGAAGAGAATACCTTTCAACCCGATCTGAAAAGAAGCTTGATGATGACAATCTGAGTGATGACAAGTTGACAGGGGGAGCTGTGGTGATGAAAGAACTTTATTCATGCATGCTTACCTTTTATGAATTTAAATCATTCATATAAGAGCACTAAGGAATTTCTGAGCTTGTCAAAATTTAGGACAGTCCAAGAACTCTTATGAAGTGCATTTTGACGGTCAATCTCTACTGGAATATTCTCTAAATTCCATGTGGTCCAAAATCAAACTTCAAATCAAGTATGAGGATGATGTCTTGTGTGGCATCCACATATTTGATGATGATGTAGATTGAAAATATATACAAATATAAGAAGTGTTTGGGAATGAGCGTTGAGGACAAGATCAGTGGCAGCAGTAAACTTGACTTTGGGCAAGTAATATTTGGATATAGTGACAAGTTGAATATAAGCATTCAAGCAAAGAATCAAGTCCAAGGGACATGGCATGATGAAAGAGGGAGCAAGATGAAGTCTTACAATTATTAACAAGATTCGAGAAGTCCAAATTCTGTGAATTCTTTTTGAAGACATGAAAGCCATACCAACAAGCAAGGTTCTAGGGGGAGCATGACAAATATTTATACATACTTACTCTGATTTTTGGACTCAAGAACAACACCAAAATATCATTGGAAGAATTTATTTTGTGTTTAATGACAAATTGAGATATGGGAGAAATCTGAACTATGTAAGCTTAGTTTATAGAAGTATGATCTTTCTTAAAACACTGAATTGAATAATGGTCCAGGGAAGAATTGTTGCTGGAATGCTTCAGGAACAAAAATACTCAGGACGGAATATTTATGATGACTTGTCAAAGATGCTGGACTATTTTGATTGATAGCAGACCTTATGCTGAGTATGTGGACTAAAAGTTGATTGAAGATATGATAAAAGATGCTGATCGATGTACAAGATATGCAATAATGCCAAAAATCTATAGACAAGCTCTAGCTTGCTAAAAGATTTTTGAGAAGTTTGGTTGAAGATATTTTCAAATTAAAAAAAAAGGTCATGTTTTTGTGAAAGCTGGAGCGTCAGGGAAATTTGACGGTGTATGGAATATGCTTATGAATTTAGGAAATTGAGGCATGTCCATGAATTGAGAAGAAAAGCAATAGTGCAAGAAGGATGATCTCAACAACCATGGACAAATTTCAAAGCTATTTGGAGAAGATCAGATTTGTTTATCAGTTAGGGGGAGCATTTGTGAAAAAGCTCGAAGATGGAAAACCCTGAAAGATCAAATTCAGAGAATGATCTTATGAGAGCATACATCAGAAATTAAAATGATGAATTCAAAGCTAAAAAAAATTTGGGGGCATTGTGAAGCCTTTAATGATGGCTACTTGACCCTTTGTCATTAATGTCAAAGGGGGAGAGAGTTTGGTTGGTTGCCATCAATGACAAAGGGGGAGATTGATGAATATGGGTGTCTATGATTGTCATTGATGACAACATTAATGACAAAGGCTTGAGGAATAGCAAAGAAGATGATGATGTGGATGGCTTGAAGAACACACATGGCATGAAGAACCATGGAGGTGGGCATTGGAGCCATTGGATGGTCCATGCTACCATTTGATGATGGGCTTGATGTCCATGATTGACTCTTGATGGTGGAACCCACATTGAAACCAACATACAAATTGAATCAACCCTTATTTAATGGCACTTACGATGGATGTTGAAGCCCTTGAACCTTGAAGATGTCCATATGTGGAATCCTTGATGTATGGTGATGAAGACATAATGTTTGTTGCCTTGGGGTTCTTGGCATTGTTTGTGGTCTATTCTTGTGGGTATGATGGAGCCCCTGCCCTTATAATTGCTTGACGAAACCTTTGATGCTGAAGTATTTAAACATGATGATGTAGAAGCTCACAAAAAAAAATTGAGGAAGCCCTAAGTTTCTAATGTGGCCTTTGATGTGGTTGTGTGAAGTCAAACCAAAACAAGCATGCAAATAAAACATTGTATGTGAACTATTATGTGTCCATTCAAAGGACAAAGTCGGCTCAGCAATTAAAAATAAAAATAAAACGAAAATTACATAGACAGGTCGGCTCCAAAATAAATTAAAAATCAAATTCAAAAATAATTTTTTTTTTTGTTGGACAAGTTGGCTCCATAAAAAAATTCCCAAAAATTGTGTATAAATAGAGGCAATCCGCCTCGTTTTGGGAGAAGTTTTTTGTGTGGATGTTTTGCTATGAAATTTTCGGGTACTGTAACAGCTAAAGTAGACATGACATTTTTTTAAAGTTTTTCTTTCAGCTCTGATTTTTTTGGAAATGTGAAGAGAATTTCACATTGCTTAGTAAGCTTTGATCTTGCGACAGTTTGGTGGCTGGAACAGTGGAGCAGCAGCAACGAACAACAGTGATCTATAATTTTTTGTTGATGAGATTGCTGAAGACTTGATGTAGCAATAGCATGATACTTTTGGTTTACTTCTTATGTTTGATTTTGTTGATTGTTGATATGATGATGACATAATGCTGGCAGCTGGCTGGAGGACAGAATGAAGATATAAATTCTTTTATTTCTGGGTTGAACTAATGCTGGAGTAAAGATATATTTGTTCAGTGCTGAAGGTGATGAACAGAGTTAAATATGTTTGATGCCTGAACAGTCGGAAATGCAAATGCTAAGATGATGATAGAATTGCTGGTGATTAATGAAGACATTGTGATGATGCTGACAACTTGCTGATGATCAGAATATGTACAAAATGTTGATAATAATGATGTGATGCTGGTATTGATCTAGGGATGTAGACTGAGGCTACACAGAAAATGAATGTATGCTCAACACACTCAGTGAAATGTTTAGATGATATGTTCAGTGATATGATGAGGTAGTGAACACGTTGACAAAGTCTATGGGTAGTTTGATGAGCATGAAAAGAATGATGAAGATGCTGGGCATGACAGAATGCTAATGATGAGTTCATGAAGTCTTTGACATGTGTGATTTCTAGGTAGCAGTAAGGGCAGTTTGATAATGTATATGTGGATAGTGTAATGTTGTGGATGGAAACATGGTGCTGACAACAGATTGATAGGAGGATGTGCTTGGTCAGAATAATGACATGAACAGAATGTGAAGATGTGTTTGATTGAAGACATGAAGCTATGACAGTAGTAATGACATGACTGTGATATGGATGATGGATAGATCAATGATGATTTCTGATGACAGTGATATGACTGGCTTGACAAGAAAAGATGTATGTGATGTAATGTAACAAATGTGTGTATGTAAAATACAAGCAGGGTCTTGTATATATTTTTCTTAGTAGGATCTAAGAAAACCTAGGCCGGGTCCTAGTTGATGAGTTGGTGCTCATTGTTTCAGTTAGTGCTAAATTGCCTCACGGTTGTAGCCGTTGAATCAAATTCAAAAACATTACAATTATATCGTGACTCTCTTGTGCAAAGTGTTGATGATGTGTTTTATTTGATGAATGACATATGGATTGATAGTTAGTTTATTGATAAATATGAAGTGCTGATATAAGAATTGGTAATTGAAGTTGAAATTGAAGAAAGTATATGCTCACTGATTCACCCCCCCCTCTCAGTGAGCACTGTGTCTAACATGTTCATAGGTATGTTCCACTGCTTAGGACTAGTTTGCTTGCCATTTGACACTCGTTTCCTCACCTGTTGTGCTATAAGTAATTTTATTCTTTTTCAAGCTTTCCTAATATGAAAAAGACCAAAAAATCAAATATTTCAAAAAGCTGGACGGGAAACTGTTTACTACTTTTTGTTGGCAACTGTCGTGTCGCCTTTGAACAGAGCATTCATTCCACTCCATCCATTATGAGTCGGGACTATAGTAGGACCTTATGAGCTATACTCGTTTCTCAGATTTTACTCCACAGGTTGGTTAAGCTTCCAGTCATTATGGAGCCCTTTGTTGATGCCTCCTGAATCGCACAGTGTTATTATCATCTAGTACTTGAGTCTATGTTGCCTGAGTCTATCCATTTGCTCATGCTCTTGTTCAAAGGAAATCTTGAAACCAAAGTCAGCCACTCCTCATATCTCTTGACTATTGCATGTCGGCCATCCCTATTGAGTCAGTTCGATCTGTTCGTCCGAGTTCTTCCAAATCTTTCAGCGTAGCTGGTTACCTCGTGCTAGTTGATGGGGGATGCATTAATGCCCTCCTTCCAGCGAGTTTCATTTCATCGACTTCAACCCATTTATTCTGGAATCGATACTTAGAGTCGGTTGAGTACCTTGAGGCTTGCAGTCATTAGTGGTGGTTCTCTCATCATCGACAGTTGGGGATTCATCAATGCCTCCTGATCGATGGATTCGTCACAGTGTTCGACCTCAACACCTTTATTCACACTTTAACGAATGTACTCTGTGCAGGAGACCGTATCTTACTGTATATGAGTCATGGCTATGATCGCCTATGTCATGTATTCACTTTATACTTCCTATTCATGGCCATTGTATCAGATTGTTGTATTGTATCGACATGTATTCAGAGATATCATTGTATTATGACAAGCGGGTTACTCCTTCCATTTGTGTCTCCATCACTCCACTTCTGAGATTTATAATGTATTTCGGTCATCATAGTACCTTCTCTGACCTCACACATTAGGGGCCATCTGTTACAGCGTAATTTTCCACCTTGTGAGCATCAACACTCTTTGACCTTCAATATTCATTTTAGAGACTCAGATTCACATTTTGTCATCTAGGAACCCATTGTTCCCTATTTTTTCCTATACGCTAGTTGTTACACTATAGCCAGCGTATACGCAAGCTGCACCAATGTAGCCCGCGTACATCGAGTTAAATGGTAAAAAACAATAGAAAATTACTTTTCACTCCAAAAAGCGGTCTTAGGGTGACCTTTGGCCCTCCATGTACCCCATAAACGACTCGATTCAACCGTCCACCTACCTTTGAGGGGTTATATATTGAGCTCTTATGGTGCATGGAAGGAGGAGGAAAGAGAGAGCATAGAAACTCTATTGGTTTTTTGCCGTGACTTGAGTCTACATCCATTAATCCTTCTTGTTGTGAACCTCTTATGTTCACCTACCAAACTCCTTTCATAGTTTGAGTTTGCCATTGCATGGGGGATTGAAGTGGTGGAGGCACAAGTGGAGGGACCTAGTTCTTGGTTCAGATGGGTTGCCGACAAGAGGTCGTATCATGTACTTCTTGTTTTTCATTAATAGAAATACTCATTTTCTCATCTGATTGATCGTGTAAATGTTTGTTTAATTGCATTGGGTTACATTTGCTTATTATATCATGGACCATGCTATTGTTTATGCTAATATCTTTCACATATTATATGCACTTGCTTGTATTTGTTGTTGAGACTAAGCTGCAGGTTCAAGTGTAGATTGGAAAGCTCAACGGGGATCTACTTTGAACATTCGATTGAAGGTTGGTTATTTACTCCACATCTTAGCATTTACATTTATAATAACATTGCATTGGGAATTGAGTTTATTTATGGTAATCATCTGTCTGTTGTGGTCTGCCCTGAGCCACAGGAAGTTTTTCTCCATAACACTCTTGCGAATGATTATACATCTTTTCTCTGTGTTATCATTGTGGATCTAACTTTTCCAAACATTTTCTCTACAGGTGGCCGTGTGGTAGAAGAGGAGGGTGAATTAAAGAGGGTGCTATTGTGCAGAATCCCCATATATCTCTCTCTCTCTTCAACTTGTGTCGCAGGGAATATCTCTATTGTATCTTTTGGTCATTTTGATGCTTCTTGTTTCATCTTTGTTATCGTATAGTTGCTTTCATGCTTGATCGATTCTTACTGCAGATTGTTTTTGGCAGGGAAGGGCGCACTGCTCACTTTGGAGGGATAACGATTTCACTTGGGAAGGCTGGATCTCACTCTTGATTGCCTCACCTTGGAAAGATCATCAATTTGCAAGGCGGCCGCAAGTATATCCAGGTGTGTTCCTAAGTATTTTTTGTTATTTTGGGATCCAATCTAATTGTCACCATTAAAATTCACTGTTAAAACCCTCACTTAAAATTTATAAAAAATCTCTAACTCAAACAACTTCAAATCGTGGTGAACGATTTATGGGTTTTCATCTTAATGCCAAGCATGAAGTGGGTTTCCTAGGGCGTCATGCTCTGTTGACTCCTTCTGGCCCAAATCCCAAGGCACTATTCTCTAACTAATGCACCCTCTCTGAGTTTGCCCCTTTTTTTTAGTTGTTTGACCATTCTTTTTCGCTTGTAATCTTTGATATTGTCAAATCTACAGTCAAGCAGTGTTAGGAAGCCATTATCCACTCAGATCTACCTCTTGGGACCATTTCCCCTAAATTAAGTACATGTTTCCCAAAGCGGTTGATTTTGATCATTTGACCTAACACCTATATCCTAGATTTGCACTTAATCCCGAGCTATTGTAACTAAACTAATTAAATTTTATATTTCATCTCCCTTAAGCCTCTACAATAGCTCAATTCCATAAATCTAAGGTTCTACACCCTTCACTTCTTTTTCATTGTTTGATTTGCGTGTTTGAGTGTTTGGGTTAGATCTCTCTTTCCAAGAGTATATCAAGGTCTCCCCCTTTGTTATCTATGATTGGATAACAAAAAGTGAAGAGTGCCTCGATTGGCGTGACAACCAATCTATCTAGGGAATCGAGGCCCTCTTAGGTGTCACCAGTTAGTTGTCTTCCTCTACCATCCTCGATAGGACCTTTCAAGTAGACAACTACACTATGTGTGATAACAGGTCCATGGTTAACTCTTCTCTTCCCTCAATGGTTGGGGGAAAATCAGGTGGCAAACCTTGCAGTTTGTGAGATTTCCTCACAAATTGCTTAGTCGTGGAGGTTGTGGAAAGCTTCTTTCAATAAGAATGACTCGCAGAAAAACACACAAGTCCTACTCAAGCTAAAGCCGCAAGAAAACTTAAATGACAGGTGGGGTTTGATAGATCAAATTCCTCACAAGATTGTCAAGTCACTACAACTCGCTATATACTAAAGGGTCCAACAATATATGAGCCAAGGAGGATTGGGACTGTACCCTTGACTATATATCCGATTACCTGGACAGTACGTGTGTAGTATCTCCCCGAGTGTTGTTCTTGGTGTATTGCGATGACAAGACGACCAAATGGATAACTCAGATGGTTTCAGGATCCCAGAGGGGTCTCCTGATATACACAAGGTACGTGGGAGCTCAAGTTCGTGATTGTGTTGTCTAATACACAACTGTACGAAAGGGACCTTCCTATATACCTCGAGTACGTGAAAGAACCTTTTGATATACCACTAGAGTAAGTGAAAGGTCGTTTCTATATACCGATAGTACGTGGAATAACCGTGCAGTCTCGGAAATGCAGTGCAGACAAATAACGACAACTGCTATGTTTATAGATGCCAGAACATGTCTTCTAACCTATCACTCAAAATTACTAAAAATGTTAGGCTTGGGCTAACGATGAATTTTATCTTGAATGGTTAAGTGAACTTATGGTGTGTGGACTGACCTCAAATCATGCATGAACTGTATGAGAATCAATCACTTTTTCTTTTAATGAACGCCAACTATGAGAGAGAGAGAACTTTGTTTCCATAAGACAATTGCACAAATCACTCCTTTCACTAATGAAAACCAAAAGACACAATATGCACTCTTTCAATCCAACAAAGATCCAAATGCAACACTAATGCAAAATGATATGCATTGTTTTCTCTTCACATGATAGTAATGCTCTACTAATACTTGTAAAAAGAAACTTAAGAAAGATTTTTCTTTTGTTGATTTGCAAATTTCATTAAACAATGGTAGCAAGACACTTTCACACAAAGCTCAAGAACGCAACTAATGCTTGCACCAAATTTGACAACAAAACAAGCAAAACACTTGTAGCAACAAAGAGATTCGAAACAAAACAAATCTAGCACTTTTATAGGTCCACAAGACTGGTCAGATCTGCAAGGGAATGAACGTACCCCAAACTAGGCTGGCGATCACTTGAATACAAAGGGATCCACAAGAAGATTGACTGCTCTGAACACAAAAATGAGGACTGGAACAAATATGTGAAGAGCTTGCAAAGACTGATGAGGGTCTCGAGAAATCACAGAAATAACCAAATCCAAAAACTTTTAGGGGAAAAATGGCCTATTTAAAAAATAGGGATATCGACGTGTGATCTGTCAGGTATGCAACATGCGTTGATCTCAATCGATGCGACCTAGTGAACTGACAACCCGCATCGATGATGCGCTATATAAAGAAGGGAAAGCGCGTTGATTACTGTAGGTATAATTTTTTCCAAATTAAGATTGAAAACCCCTTAACTCATAAATTATGAGTGGACCTAGAATGCCCAGGAGTGCTCTAAATGACCTAGTGACTCTGTAAAATAGATCAAAACTGATAGAAGACCAGATTTAAAGTAATAGGAGCTAGATCTACAGAGCTATAGTAAAAACTCCCCATTGGAGTCGCCAATTTTGTTATTGTGGATTAGTCTGCAAATACGGATATGAGCTGACCTCCCTAGCCCAATTCCTAAGCTAGAAACAAAATAGGACAAAGCATGTTTGTTCCCCGAACTTGATCCAGATAGAAGGTTTGATGATTTACCTCTTGATAGAAGAATGCTCCTCCCTTTTCGAGCTAGCGCTCCAATGCTCCATTTCACCCACTTTGAACAGATCACCTGTCAAGCAAGATACTAGACAAACATGCAATAGAATATTAGTACTATAATCAAGCTAAATGTACGGCCAAGGAAATATATAATATACGGAAACTAATCATATATGGGAAACAAAACATGTCATTGTATTATCAACAAAATGGAAATATTTTACAACCTTTTCCTTGGCGTTGCAGCTCCTTCCCGATGGGTTCTTCCTCTACTCCGATGGTCTCATTTGACAGACTGAGATCTAGAATTAATCACCTTAGGATGATTCCTTCAAAATAACACTCTTGCTTGCATGTTCTTTTCAACTAACTCCATCCCCTTGGCCAATGCTTGTATTTATAAGGAGATAGGGATGGAAATAACGGTGAGATGTTACCCCAAAGGATAAGGAAGACAAGGGTGAGTCTAGTTGGCATGACGATGACGGTGTCCAGCTAAGATTCACTTCTAGAAACTTATCGAAAACCTAATAATTCGCTCGTACGGACATCGACACGATTTAACAGTAAAGCAAAGTGCGTTGAAACTCATCGACGCGGGTTGACATGAAGGCCAACTGCGTCGATGGAGCAAACTACTTATATAGCAAATTGCGTCAATGAAAATTGACACCCTTTGTCAGTTATGCAAGGTGCGTCGATGCTGCCGAAAATGGTGAATGATAGAACAGGGAAAGTGGGATTAGTTACTCAGGTTAAGTGCTTCAGCGATCACGACAAAGGTCAGTTTCCAGGTCAATGCAATGAGCGCAGATTATGGATAATAACAATCTTTCTAGGCATTTTTACTTTTTACTGTTTTTATTTGCATACACACACCATTACTCATGAACTGTTACTAAGAGTTCCATAACTCTTAATAAGTGCATTTCTGCACTAGCTAGTGTGAAAAGCCTAGCTACAACTTGCATACACGTCTCTTAGGTTTTCTCTTTATTATTCAAGTGGAGTCAATCTAATGGCTCTTTTCTATCTCCAAGAAAGTATTGATTGTAATTGCTATTCTTCAATATCCTTCTAATGTATATGTCATATATATACCATATATAATCCTATATATAATCCTATAAGGATATATTTAATTTTATGATGAAAGCTTTGTTATTCTAAGTAGTATTAGAGCCATTTCACACCATAAAATTAAATATGTAAAATATGATTTTGTGATTTGGTTTTTACGGTTGTCATTGTCTTTTGGAAAATTGTAACTGATTCTAACCTACAATTACATTTATTGGTTTAAATAGAATGCAATGTCTATTGACTATGAATTAAACAACTTAGCCACATTTTATTGTGATATTTTTTTTTCAAAGAAAAACTTGTTGGGAGACAGGATGTCACATTTTTGGATGATCCATAGTAAACCCATTAACATAAATTAGTATGTTTCACTCATAAAGAATCAAGTAACAAATTGATATTAAAACACATCTAATAAAACTTAAAAATGCATAACATAACCCATATTAATGTTACATTATTCACACACACACACACACACACATATATATCCTCACTTGATGTCCCCACCGGGTTAGGCTGCGTAATCAGGGTTGGTGGTTTACCTTGGATACCATCCTCGAAATGAAGGGAAGTACCTGAAGGTTTCCCGTGATGTATTCCATTGAATATATATATATATATATAACATATCCAACCAAATCAAAATCTAATATTAAAAGTCATTTATAAATGTCTTTAGAGTTTGGAAAAACCTTGTTATGAACTCATGTTTTAACTTAAAAAGACTTCACCTTTCGTTTTAGTATGTACATAGAACATGAGTTTTAATGAAGGCTTATAACTTTCATCTTTGAATAACATTTTTACCAAACAAAAGCAATTGTTACTATTTCTATACATTTTACTTTTAATATAAGAACGAAACAAAAGCAATGGTCACTATTTCCATATATTTTACTTTCAATATAAAAACATTATAATTTTTTTTTTTTTATTAAATTAGAAAAACCATTATCATTATTCCTACAATTTTTTAGTAATAGTTTATTAGTTAAATATTTGTATAACCAAATTGTAAGTATCAAAATTAATTGTAAGTGTCAAAATTAACATGGAAGAAGCAAAAATCATATAACAAAGGAGGGAAAAATTCAAATGTATTGTATTGCTAATCACTAATTTATTGTAACGACAAGATTCACAATTAAAACAATAGGATAAAAAACACCTAGCATGAATCCCATGGCTAGGACCAACACTTTAATGCTTCTTATATTCATTATCATGGGGAAATAAAAACGTAATAAGCAGAAAATAATAGAAGAATCGTTCATGGAGAGGTGGCAGGAGCATCTCCGTTATGAGATGCAAATGCAATATATCCTCTCCGCCCGTTTCAAGAATTCTTTAATCAAAGCTGAAGATTGACAAAATAAAATGGCAAACAGAGGAGTCCTCAACGAAGTATCCCTCATGGCCACAACAAAGGCGAACGTCTGCAACTCGCGCCAGTGCCTGCCATGATTGGAACCTCTCTCAACCAGCATCCATACATGGGGTCTCTACTTCTCCACTTTCAAGCTTGGAAGAGGCCCCATTCACCCTCGTCCTTTCAAATTAATGAAGTTAAGCGGAGCTTATAATTTCCCTCGGGCCGCCAACTCTCTCGCACGTATGGTGCATGCTAAGTCTCCTCGGGAATATGTCTTCGCCCCCGACAGTTGATCGAACCGTTATTCCTCCCGATTTGGGCAGCCTATCCATCGTCCAAGCTATTGAAGCCGGCCCATCCAGAATACTTTAACGGAGGTGTGGCAGAAGGTAGGTTTGAAGGAGAGCGTCGAGCCTCCCAGAGGAACCAGTCAGTCTATTCACTCTGATTGTGGACAGAAAGCCTTGGACGAAGACTATCCAATGTACCACTCGCGTTGTATGTGTTGTCTCAGTGAGAAACTAAAGGATACTAGAAAGGTATTAAGAATTTGTGAGAACAATTCGGAGAATGCTAACTCTGGCATCTCATGCTACCCTGTTAGCTCACTGTTGCAGGGCAAGATTGGATCGCTTGGAACCTGAAGAGGATAAGCTCTAGAAGCCCGGACCATCTACCCCCAAATCCACCAACTGCGAGCTTGGGAAGCGAGTACCCGTCTGGACCTGACCAGCATGCAGTTGAAAGTGAAGGAATTTGAAGAAGCCATGAATAGGGCAACCGGTGCCATTGCGACTCTTCCCTGGTTTGAGGACATCGACGTGCAAGAGCTGATTCCACCAACTCCTGCCTAGGAAGCCCTCCTGGGCGAAAACCCAAAAAAGGACAGCTCCACTGTCCCCATGGAATCGGTATCAAGTGACTACCCTGGCCCCAAAAACTATGTTTAGTTTTGTTTGATGTTTTGTCCGGCCAATGTGCAAGACAGTACACTCGCCAAATTTTGGTTTATTTTACTTTTAAGTAGCACACAGAAATCCTCAAGAGGACTGTCCAATGTAGACATACATATATGTTGCCCTATTTTATACTTGTTGACTGCGTAATGCCACTGCTTTTAAATTAATGCACCACCGGCTTCTATTATAGAAAAAATCGTTCAGGATGATTCTTAATTTCCAATGATGGTAAAGAACATGATTCTTGATTATTAAGCCACAGTAAAACAAATAGAAATGCTCTCGGGAAAGGGGTTTATCAAGCCATCAACTTTGCGTTGTCTAGATGTAGTGTTGGTAATGAGAAACAATTGTAGAACATTACCGAAGCAATTTTTTAGGAAGCACTTGACATACCTATTTAAGAAAAATATTCAAGATTTTATAACAAATCCTGAGAATTTTGCAACCAACAATATCCCCAGAAGTTGCTTGGCAGCATATAAAGTGGGAATTGTGATAAATCGATATTCAATGGGGAAGGACACAGATATATTCAAGGAATACCGCAACGAGTAAAAAAGAAATCATTAAATTACATGTGATCTCTAATAGTCAAATGGTCTTTTTCTTGCTCTCCCTGTATGAACAGAGCAGTCCACAAAATGGCAATACATAGATTATTGTAGTAAGATCTGAATTCCTATGGTCTTGAGCTTGGTTAGGTTATTGAATTAAAATCTGAATTCCTATGGCCTTGTGCTTAGTGTAATCTTTAGATTCCACTTAACACTTTTTTGCTTGAATTCGTTGATATTCCACAAGTAGCTTTTACCATGTAATGGAGCTTAAAAATGATATAATACAACTAAGCTAGTTCTTTTATGTACAAACACAATCTCTTTGCCACTATGCAATGAAAATACTAACTGTTCTAATTCTCTACTCATTAAAATGGCTAGCATTGTCCTGAACCCTTTTCTCTGATTCATGTCCATTCCCATGCATCTTTAATGCCAGTGTATAGACTGCTTTCTTTCTTACTGACATTCTCTTTGATACCATCTTAACCGCCTGAAAATTACACATAAAGTATTGTTAAAAACTGTTAGTAATATAGGATGTAATTGTTGTCTAAGTAATAATGTGAGCTAAAAATTATGCACAATTTCTCAATCCAAAATAATAAGCCTTTCTCAAGATCAATCTTTCACTGCATTTTTCTGTTTTTTTCTTTGAATCTTTAATTATCAAAGCATCTTGGTACAATTGGGTTCTCGTACGACAGAGTAACGTCTTAAGATTGGCAGTCAAGAGCTATCCACGAGATTCAAAACCAGGTCTCCTCATGGAAAGTGCCCCCAACTTACCATTCAACCAAAGGGCAACAGACTTCACTGCATTTTCTGAATATATAGATTCATGTCTTGCTCCTTTTTTTTGTCAAATACAAAAATTACCCACCCCAAGATTATGTTTAAAAAACCACAACTTTCATCTTCTAAATTGTATATGTCAACAATCCAACTTCTCATTCAAAAAACCCTAGAAAATACTACTATGAAAAATCTAGTTTATAAGATTTTCAATCGAAATGTGGAATATGCCATGGATCCCATGAATAACATAATCTATTCATGTACTGTGACTTTAGAGATAATCACTTGATATGCTTCACATCTATTTATAAACTAACCAGCATATATGCCACCCATCATTGTTAAAGAGGTGCAACTTATATTCTCAATTTATGTGCCAAGGTGAACAGTGTAACATGCCTAGAATTTGCTCCATATCATCATGAATTAGATTCTTGCATTTGGCATGAATCATATGGATTACTAAATGCCATGAAGCAACTTACACGAGATAACATATTTTCAGACATGTCTAGACAAGTATAATTTACACCACCTTTTGTCAGCTCACTTCTTTGGGGATCACTCGTATGGAATAGATGGGATGTTATGATGTCTAGTAAGTTCCAAGTAACAAAAGTATAAATTCTTAATTTCTTATAGTGTTCGTATGTATATGATCTCACATAGAGCATATGCCACAAATCACTTTCATCTAGTTGAATTCTGTGATTTGTGGGTAGAAATGCCGTCATTTGTGTTAAAAAATGCCAGTCACCATGTTATTGAGTCAACTTTTCGAACCCATATCAAGATTCATCATCAAGACAAAAAGAGTCAAGGGAAGAACAAGCAGATTCAACACTATTAATACAAAGGGAGCCAAAAAGGAAACCCTAGATGTTAAACCTGTTGGCCAAGAAACCAAGAAACCAACCAGAACAAGATAAGGATGCTCTAAAACCTAGAAAACAAAGCACATAATATTATTCAATAATTAGAGGGGTTAGGAACAGGAATTAATAAAAAAATAATAAATTAATCCATCATACAATATATTAAATCAAACTTAAATTAATTTAATATATTTGAGAGAGAAAGAGTTTTACCCACAAAGGAATAACACAATAAACAGCTTAAAGCTAACGAGCAATAATTATTAGATCCTTCCTTGGGAAAGATAAAATAAAAAAGAAAGCTAACGAGCAATAAATATTAGATCCTATTAAATCAAACTTAAATTAATTTAATATATTTGAGAGAGAAAGAGTTTTACCCACAAAGGAATAACACAATAAACAGCTTAAAGCTAACGAGCAATAATTATTAGATCCTTCCTTGGGAAAGATAAAATAAAAAGGAAAGCTAACGAGCAATAAATATTAGATCCTTCCTTCGGGCAAGATCAAATAAAAAGGAAAAAAATTCTTATAAGGAAGACAAGGGAAAGTTGTAAAGAAAGAGGAAGGAAAATTAAATTAGAGAAATCAGAGAACAAACCCTAAGGAGCCAAATTGATAAACAAAACCAGAAAGAATATAAACAAAAAGAAAAAAATTCAACATAAAACGATCAATGATTGAATAGTCACTATTACTAGGATATTAGATCCATTAAAGATTTATTGAAGAATTAAAAAGGGGGGGTTATTAAATAAAACAAGACTACTAAATACTAAGACCCTCCAGAGAGGTAGGAGATAGTAATCTTACTAGAATTAGTCTTCTGAAGATCTACTATAACCTACCTGATCCCTACTCTTGTTGATTATATCTTGGTTCTTGCATTTTCAAGGTAAGATTTACATAGGGGGCAAACTATCTGGAGGTGGCCCATTCATCAATGCACACTAGTCTGTTGTGATAAAATCCTCATTCTGGTATTCCCACCCTTTATTGGCGGACCCTCCAGTTTGAGGCACTGACAGCCAGATTCATTTTTGTAAGTTTTATGATTTTGTCGGTTTTCTGATTTAAGATTTACAGAAAGTGAAGTAGAGAAACTTAAATCCTAATGCTACGATTGAATCAAATAACTAGAAGTGAGACATGTTGCAATGAATTCACATGGATGCACATGAATATATATATAATTTTTCAAAATTTGAATATTTTATGTATTTTTGGTGGACCGGTTTTGTGATCTGGTTTTTTTCCAGTTTTGGTCCGGTTCTAGTTCTCAGGGTCGGCCGGTTCGATCACCGGTTCGGTTTTTGTAACATTAATATACATAAACAAATCAAAGACAGTGAATGCTTACTCTATTAGACTCAAAGAACCTTGTCAAGCTAGATCAATCCACAATTACAATATGAAAGCAAAATTGAAATTATACAAATATACCTCAACCAAATGCATGCATGAAAATGGAACAAGAGCCACCAATTTTGACCTCCAAAGCCTTCAAATTTATTCCAAATGGTATTCCTATTACAAACTAGCATAGGTTCTATGCATCCATCATGAAGAATGGAGCAAGCAAGACCTTGCTTATATAGCAAAATGAGAGAGGGGGGGGTGCACTTCCCAAGATAGATCCTCTTTGACACTTGGAGAAATGGATTGATACATTGGAAAAGACTTGCTGACACATGTGAGAGGTTTGGGGAGGTTAATGACACATTTCTCCAACCATTTGACACTTTTCAACCTCCACTTGACACCTCTCCAACCACAAATACGCCCCCCCCCCCCCTTGGTGGACCTCCAATCTTCAATCAAATCATCATTTATTTGCTCAATATTCTCCCTGATTGATTGTCAATCAAAGGAGATTTGATTCCAACACATTTCCTTGATCCGTGGGATTGGGATTTTGCCTTTATTATGTCTTTTTTGCCAATTAAATTGGTCTTTTTGGCCTTTTTCGACTAAATATTAATTTTGGAGATAAATACTCACGTGAAACTTAAGAAAAGAGGGTTTACGGGTTAAATGGGTGCTTTGGCTTAGAAAATGAGCATCCACTTGTCAAATTTAACCCTCTACTTTTATTACATTTTCAATTTTTCCATTTAAACTATTAAAAAATAATCTAATTTTACGGGAAAATTTATTTTTCTCGGAAATTAAAAAATATCCTAGGGGACCTAACACATGTCCATATGACTCAATATTGATGGCTAGCATGTAAAAATACATAGACACTAAGGCTTTAATAACCTCCCAAGGTTTGACCACCAAGGTAAATACTCCAGCTTTGGAGGTATGAGTGAAATACTCAGGAATTATATGCCACTGAAGCACAACGCATAAGTCCTAAGGAAAAAACACTCTAGAGTACCACATTGATAGATAAACCTAAGGTAAACTGAGCCTGCTACAAAAAGGACCATGCTAGACCAACTTATTACAATAACCCCAAAGGGCATGGACATGCAATTTTATGAAAAGGGGCCAAAATTTGGCCCGATGGATCTCGAAACACTGATGATGAACAATTTGATTGTTCAAGTCTTTGATGGTTCACTCGGAATCCACTAAGTGCAATTTAGTGGATAACAAGGACGACTTGAAAGAGGGGTGCACTAGTTGGGGAGACTCAATTTATCTCTCTCTCTCTCTCGGATTCGGTTTATTCAAGGAGTGATTTTGTCTTTGTACCAATTATTCTCTATCTCTTAATTCTTGCTTGCATCTACCTTCATTCTTGCTTATTGATTGATTGCATCCTTGGTTTTGCAGGAAGAGAGGGGCGCACTTGTGGTTCTTGGGAAAATTGTGGGAGCAAGAGAAACACCAAAACTTTCGTTTGATCTTTGCAAGAGTAGTCCTCGTCATTCCGGCATTCATTCTCATCATCCAAGTACGCATCACAAGGTACGTATTTATTCGGTCATATCTGGATTTCTGGCGAACCATTTTTGGGTTTTCACCTTTAGGCCTAGTCCCAGGTGGGTCTTGTTATCACCAAACTTGTAGTTGTCCCTAAGGATGGATCTTATACAAGATGGTAGAGGGGATAGGCAACCAAAAGAGGTGAATCACGAGAGCCTCGATTCCCAAAAGGATTGGTTGTCACGCCAATCCAGGCACCCTTCACTTTATACTATCAAAGCCACAGATAGTAATGGGGGAGACCCAGATCTACTCCCGACAAGAACACCAGATCACCAGATCAAGCTATATAGATAGGGTACGTAAGGTGAAAGGTATAGAACACTAGATTTAAGGAAACAAGATCACTGTGGAGGCTTAAGAAAGATAAGAATTGATGATGATTGATTAAACACATCGACTTGACAATTAGGTATGATTCCAGGATTCGAGTGCTAGTACAAATGATCAGAATCAACTGTCTTGGGAAACGTGACCCTTAAAACAGGGAAAGTGCCCCAAAGAGTAGATTTGAGAGTTTAGGCTTTCTAGCATGGCTTGATTGAAGATATGACAGTGTCAAAGCATCCAAGCTCACAAACCGAGAACAAATGACAAGAAAAACCAGTCAAACAGGGAATGCGCATGAGTTAAGAGACTAGTGCCTTGGGATTTGGGCCACATGGAGTCCTCCAACCATAATGTCTAGGAGAACCCACCTAGGGATATGCATGAGCTTGAAAACCCAGAAATGGTTTTGCGGTAAACCAAGTCGTTTGAGCCAGAGAATTTTTCGATTATTTTTAGTGAGGGTTTTAACTGTAAATGAAGATGGCCAATGGATTGGAACCCAATAATGACTGAAATAAGAGTAGATCTTACTCGGATAATCTTGCGGATGCCATGATGATGATGATCTATGCCTTCTCGATCAATTTGAGAAGCTTTGAGTGAGTGTCCAAGTAGAATCGATTTTCCCAAAGTAGCCAAAGCGCCCTCCTCTTGTGCACAACGAACTACCTAAGTTCTGTATTGCATGGGTATCCGTACCGGGGGGTCAAGTACACGAACCCGTACTGGGTACACGTACCGGGTACTTGGGTACTTCAATGGTATGTTCCCAGCCGTACCCAAATCCAACCTCACGTACCGGGTACTTCATTTATGAAAACATGGTACTTGCATGGATTTCGGCATGTTGTACCGCGTGTTTGGGTATGCGGGAGGTACGGCCGTTGGGAAATTTACCTTGGCTCATCAGTCGAGGGGGGTCGATTTGCAATGTTTGAAGTTTAAAATTTTAAAAATTAAAACACTAAAACACATGTTATGTGGGCACTTACCCCTTACCTAAACCTGTGCAGCACTCCATTTCTCACTACTAGTGCTCCGTGCTCACTACTCCAACGATGCCTATCGAGAGAGCTTGCTGACAGAGGACCTTATTGATGCTGATGACATTGATCCTGAGGATGCTGATGACATGGCTTGAGGAAGCCAAATAAGCTATCTTGTTCATTGTTCAATGTTTACTGTTTTAAACTTTCTTTTTCATATCTGGAAATGCCATTCAGTCTTCTAGTCTTCAATGTGAATGTTCATATGAATCATTGAATTTGGAAATATCAAATATAAATGTATGATGTGATCGTGACATGTTTTATTTTTATAAATTTTAATATATAAATATATATATATATATCCAGTACCCCCGACGTACCCAAGTACCCTGTTTTAAAAAGTGGCATCCCCGTTCCCGTATCAGTACCCGTCCTCGTACCCACGTTTCCTGGCAACTTAGCCTAAGTTAGATTCAAAGCATCAAGAGAAAAATGACTAAAGCAACAAAAGACATACCAAGATGAAATCAAAGATCACAATGATACTATTGAAAACTCCCTGATATAAACGAATCCAAGTGAAGCGAGTTGAGGAACCCCTGCAAAAACGCCCAAGTGAAGTCACCCTCCTGTAGACAAAACACTGTTTCTGAAATATATATGGATTCACCACAAAATCTCAAATGCTAGGTGACATTAGACTTTCCAATCAACATCTAAGAGCATCACATCAAAGAAGACCCAAAAGTATCTGCAAATAATTCTTCTATTATCAAATTCCAAGAGCCAAAGGTCCCTTTACAATGAGAGGGTCTGTCCTTTAAATTGTTGGGAATGTTATATCTCTTCACATGGTGGCTGCGTGTACAACACGATCCCTTGCCCAGTAGTCCGGAAGGGGGGGTTAGAGGGGGGGGTATCCCGATAGGGCCCACCCCCTTCGTTTCGGACCGTTAGGCCCCCGGAGTCCGCGCGGAGCACAAAATTTTTGGGTTGCTTTTTGCTTTTTCGCGATTTCGACCCATTGTACTCTATCTAATCCCGGTAAAAGGGATTAGGGCTGTAACCTAATTTCGGGTAAACGAATTAGGGTTTTAGATGCTGCGGAATACCATATATTGTAAACATATAATGAAAAGGAGCTGTGCGGCTCTAAGTTTTGCTGGTTTTTTCCCGATTAAGGGTTTCCAGGTGAAAATCTCTGTGTTATGTGAGTGCCATTGTGTATTTTCTGTTAATGCTTAAGAATCAATATAAGTTTGTACTTCACTGTTAAGGTTTAAAACTTACATAAATAGCAATGGCAGAGACCAAAACCCTAACCACCTTTTTGATGAGTGGCTAAGACTAAAAGATACAATGTTCTAATCAATGGTTGAGATGAACTCAACATGAAGTACATGGATCAACTCAAAAACATAAGAGTGCGTCATAGTCAAATCGCCCTAGGGGGGACATCCCACATCAAGTGACTAGGAAAACATAATATAAAGCTCATGGTGGGTCTAGGGGGTGATATAACTCCTCCCTAGTGTGTCCCCGTGGCACAATAACACAAGATAACTCAACAAAGTACAATAATGTGCCCATGTGGCAAAGTCCTGTCCCCTCAAAGACACCATAAAACCATAAAAATGAGCCCGAGAAGGTGTGTGGGCCCCATTGACTACTGCAACTGCTTTGGAAGGTGTGGGAGATGTCACACACATCATCAAAATCATCCTCATGCCATTTCCTTGCGTTGATAGCCCAAATCGAACTCTTTTGTAGCCATTTTACCATTTTTTATGCCTCTGTAAATCACTTGTAGAAGATAGAAATGCCTGTAACTCACTGCCTGGTCACCCGGGGCCAAAACTGACTGCACCAATATGCCCGAGAGTATGGCTAAATACTAAAAACAAGTGGTCGGACCCCATACTCTCTCTGTAGCGCCCTAGGTGAAAAGAATAAAAATTCAAACTACTCTGTCAGCCCATTTTTAATGGCAAATCTGCACCAGAATGATAAACAGAGAAATATCTCAACTGAAACTGCCCGAAACTGCAAACTGAGTATCCCAATGGACTCAGAAGATCCAAATGTACTTGTTATCACACCATAGTAGCTGGGCTACTATATTTGCTAAGCAGATATCTGCTTTTTTCAGAGCATTGCTTTTACAGAGATCAATTATGATGAGCAACATTATTTGAGATCACTTACAAATCAGAGCAGTGTATATCGGACATTGAGTAGACCTTGTGCCAAGGATGAGCCTTGAGAGCTTAGATTTGATGACTGATATGACCTTTTGTTCCATACAGTTTCAGTTTAGTGCCTAGAGTTCCAGATGTTATTATTGCAGCAATGTTTCAGTTGGTTCTAGTTGATATTGGTTGATGATATGCAGTGATATGACTGTTGCCGCCTAATACACACCTGGAGGGAACGCGACAGGAAACCTTCAAGCCGCTCGGTGTGTCCTTGGGGGCAAGAGAGAGTCAAGCGTTGTCACCTAATTACTCGACTCCTCCATCTAGGCTTACTCCTAGCGAAGCCAAGGGGGATGGTCCCTATAAAAGTAAAACTAAGGCTTTTAAACTATTAACACAAATAAAATTCTAATCTAGGAGTTGTTTAATGATGAAATGGAAAAATAACAACTAAGCACTGCTTGCAAATTAAAACAATTAATTAACCCAACACAAGATAGGTAAGCATTCGTGACATTTATGATTGAGATTTAAAACATGGAAAATTAATGACCATTGCTGAGAATGTGAAATGCGTGCGATTGTTGCTGTGTAGGGTTGCTTTTGTGGTCTCGATGAAAGTATTGCAGTGTCTCAGTTAGTTTATTTTATGATTATTAAATAAGTAAATTAAGGAGTTGGTTAATTCTTCGTTTGGCCCAGGAGAAACCTAACCCTTCGAACTCAGTGCTTTAGCAGCGTTACCAAGTTTCCAACCAGGCGAGGATGAACCTGCTTAAAGTAGCCCGTTGACTCTATAGTTTCCGCCCATGCAACCTCCCGAGTTCTTAGAATTTGGTTCTAATGGATTTTCCTATTAAAACTAAGTACCTTGCACCCGTTTCTGGTTAACCCTACTGTTCAGACTAAGCTGCAGAGGTTAAGAGCATACTTTGGGTTTGGGGTGTTGGTAATTTTTATTAGAAAATGTGAATGGATGATTAATCTATAAGTTAAACCCCAAGGGTATCTTTTCTTCACACCAAAATATGATGCAGTACTTCGATAGATCAAGGGGGTTAATTTTATCTTGAAAGTTTTAGAACAATTGCAGTTGATGATTAATCTATGCTAAACTCCAAGAGTATCTTTTCTTCCACCAATGATGGAGTACTTTGGGAGAGCAAGTGGGGTAAATTTTACTTGGAAAATTTTAGAACAAGATTGTGGTTTATTTTGTAGCACTTAGGTGAGAGATTGAAAAAATATTGTAAGTCCCCTTGGGACGCCTTGTGTGCTTTGTGAATGTTTTGTAATTACTAATAACAACAAGTAAACTAATCTAAAACAAAGGAAAAAAGAAAAATGCAAAAAACTGAAAAAAGTAAAAAAAGTGTGAATCCCCCCTAGGGGGATTGGGATCAGGCGCTGGAATTGCCTGCTTGCTCTTTTTATTTTTTCTTTTACAAAATGAAACTAAAGACGAAATACTGCTTTCCCTTTATGCTTAGGGAACAAGTTAGTTTACAATTTATTGGAAAAAATGGATCAACACTTGAACTGTTGGTTTTTGAAGATGTTTGGGAAGATTCAATACGATAAATTTCTTGGTTCTTTGGGTTCAACCCGCTAAATGAAAATATCAGACCAGCAAACAAAGTTAATCAAAATGACAAATCAGAACACTTTATGAGTGTTCTGATAACACTAACAAGTACCAAAATGAACTACAATGCAACTAGTATGTAAAAATGAAGTTTTTGGGCACTTTTTTGAATTTAAAACTAACTTTTAATTTATTTTAAATGTTTGGATTGATATTTAAATGCAAAAAACCAGCGAACAATAAAGTGCTTAGAATCTACAGAAACACACTTTAAGAGTGTATTTCGTTTATGTGCAAAAAATGGAAAAAATCTACTTTAACAACTAGCAAATGGAGTAAAAAAAGAACTAAGGAAAGTGAGCTAGAAAGCTACTTTCCTTAGGATCTTTGGCTTGCTTTGAAAAAGCTAAGCCCAAATATTTAAAAGGCACTTTGTTTGCCAAATATATAACTAAGAACTAGGAAGTTTTAAGACTTGGAAAGTACAAATTTTAGGATTTTTAACCAAAATGATAACTTGCACTAAAATCTAAAGCTTGTGGATCTAGAAATTTAAAATTTAACTTCGAATACTTGATCTAGATCTTAAATGATTTAAAACTTTGCAAACTCTTAAGATAGATAATTTGAGAAAGAAAGTAAGAGTTTTAAACCAAGGTAACTGTAACCAAAGATAGCTTAGAAAGAAGAAATGGGGAAGAGGAAAGAACTCTTTCAATATGAGACTTCGAGACTTGGAGATGACCTTCTGGATTGCCGAGGGACTAGATCTGAAATAAGAAGTTAGAAAAGAAAAAGAGGTACAAGCAAGTCCTCTTCTCCCTCAACCAAAAGAATACCTGCAGCTTACATCAACTCATACACAAAACCTTACATCTGGATGGCATATAAATAAGAAAACTCAACCAAAATATTCATAAACAAATGAAATACTTTAAAGTTTGATTTCTTAGCATATAACAACATAACTAGAGAAGTAAACAAACTTAACTAATTGAAGATCACAAAACAGATAGTTGTCCTTACAGTGAACCAAGATCTAGGTAAGAAATGGATGAGCAGCTTGCTACAGTTCTCCTTCGTTTAACATATCAACCATGCATCCACACATCAAAGAGCAAGACAAAATTTCGACCTTCAAAGTCTCTTTATTCTCAGATAGTTCTCAAAAAATATTACAATAACAGAGCTTTGCCTCTTAGCACCAACTAGTGAAAGGGAGGGCATAAGCTTACTTATATAGCAAAATACATGCAAAGGATGAGCTAAAACCCTAGGAAAGGTGCCCTCCTTGAAGAGGGAGATAAACCGGAGTTGTTTGGTGTTGATTGAACCTTCACTGAATGCCAAGCCAATAAGAGATGCGCCACCTCTCTGACAGGTAGGTGACCAAACATTGACATCTCCTCCATCCAATCTCAACCATCCATTTCAAAAAGTCGCCCATGCAAGAGAGAGGGAAAATTCTCTGATGGAGAGATGACTTAAACTTGTTGGTTGTGATTGGAATTAACTGGTTCGGAGTTCAGTTAACTTAATATTGATTGTCCAGTCACTTTAGATGAACTCCGATTCAACTCCAAACATCTTCCTTGGTTTTAGGAATTTGTCTCTTTATTAATAAATATGTCTTTTTTCATATTTAATTTGTCTTTTTTGGAGTTTTTGAGTAAATATCAATTTTCTTGATAAATACTTACTCAAAACTTAGGAAAAGAGGGTTTATGGGTTAAATGGGTGCTCTGGCTTAAAAAATGAGCCTCCATTTATCAAATTCCACCCACAAACCACTTAATTATTACAATTTGAATTTTTTCAATTAAACCATAGGAAAAATGGTTTAATTAATTGAAAAAATTAATTATTTAATAAAAAATAAAATATATTTTTGTGCACGTCTGCTAATTTTTTTTTTATGAACATGTTTTAGACCCCCTATGGACCTAGGAAATGACCACAGAACACAAAAATAGTGTCTAGCATGTTTATAATTCACAGTTGGACTCTAATAACCCCCTAAGGCCTAACCGCCAAATTCGAGCATTCCAGCTTTGGAGATGTAGGAGAAAACTCATCGATTATACTCGGCTATAGGCAAAGCATAATTGACAAGGGAAAAAAACTCCTTGAAATACCTTGTTTGGTTGTCAAGTCCTAGGGAACCAAGTCACTCAAAGACCACCATGCTAGCACACTTTATTACAAACCCCGTGGGGCATGGTCATTTACACAGAAATGAAAAAGATGGCCAAAATTGGCCAAGGATGGAACATCTAAACTTTGACAAGCACAAATAATTGTGCAACACTGGCAGCTCACTGAAGACCAGCTGATGTGCAATTCAGCTGGTAACATCTGGCTCCAACTGCGGGACGTGTGATTGATCTTTCCTAGGAAAGGAGATCATTCGAGAACTCCAGACTCTCAGTTTCCCAGTTTCCTGCATGGAAACATAAGTGCATCAGTCCCATATACATGAAAAATAACCAAATGAAACATCTAAATTGCAACATTTATTCATAAAATGAAACTATTGTACATGAGCAAAATTCAAACTAATGTACAAAAGAAAGTAAAATTAGTATACAACAATAATATACATAAAATAAATCTAACTAAGGAATGAAATGTAGGAGTAGGGTTTAGAAATTTTGATACAAAGATGCCCCCATGGGCATCAGATATTTTCACTGTAGAATAGTTTGAGAAGGCGTCCGTTAACTGGAAGGGTACACTTCTTGTCATCCATATTGCTTAGGTAGAAAGCATTTGTGCCTGCTACTTCATGAATGAGATAAGGGCCTGCCCATAAACTGTCAAATTTTCCATGTAGTCCAGGCTTTTCCCTTCTTTCGTCCCAAAGTAGTATAGTGTCACCAATCTGAAATGTTCTTGGATTAGATGACTTATCAAAATTCTTTTTAACGTTATCCTGATTCTTTATACTTAGATCCACCGCCCTTCGTCTGATTTCATCCAATTCAATTAACTGATCCATCCTATATTGGGATGCATCCAGATCTGTGTTGCACTCCTCTAATAGCTGATACATTGGCAATTTTAGATGAACATGTAGAGTAACATTCAGCTCAGCAGAAATGTCATCCTTTTGTTTTAAATATGGCATCATCCTATCACACTCATCAAACTACTATCCCTAGGATAATGGTCTAGCAGAATCTAGCAATAAGAACTTAATGACCATAGTTAAGAAAATTGTTGGAGATAAAAAGAGAGCCTGGGATAGCAAAATAAGATTTGCACTTTGGGAAGATAGGATCACAAAGAAGAGTTCAACAGGCATTCTAAAGTGGTGAGCTACCATATATAAGATTAGAGCACATGTTTTATAAAGTTTGGAAATCCAAATTTATTAAATATGAATGACGTGAGGGATAAGCGTGGGCCATCACCATGCGAGTCATTGGTGGGCGTTTTACTCCAAGTTGAAGGCGTTGGGAGTGGGGCTCCACCTCATCTCCACCTACCATTCGCACTCCAAGCTTTATCTATCACGTGAATTTCTCTTCAATCAACGATTTGGCTTCTTCTTGTGTGAGTTCACGCCCCTCTTGCATGCTCACGGCTTTGGTAAGGTGGCAGTCATTCGTTGGTTTGGTGATGATTCTTATGCTTGATGGTTGACGCCATTACCCATGTGGAGGCCACATCATCCCAAAACTCGGTGTTGATGGATTGGATCAAGCTCCAAGCTAGTGATTCGATTGGTATTCGATTGAGGAATTGGCTCTCCATTGCCAATTTCGAATTTAGGCTTAATATCTCATATTTTTGTATAAAGAGAGGTGCTTTGCTCTCTCTTAGGATGGATTCTTTGCTATAGTGTTACTCTGAGAAAATTGTATCAAGCTTTTGTTTTGAACTTATGAATAAAATATTTCGACTTTGGAGGTCTATGGATTCTTGTTCATTATGATGAATTCGTCATGGTTGAGGTGATCTCTTTTCAAGTACTTCTTTTTCAATACTTATATGTGGTGATCAAATGCTAGCTTTAGAGGTCTATTTCTAGAACATAAGATTTGTCATTTGTATTTGTCAATTTGATTCATTAAGCAACGATTATCAAAGTGATATGAGTAGGACGTAGTTGGTTATACCAATATTGATAGAGCTTTGATTCTCTTCGTATACTAGTTATTTTGATCTCACTTTTGTATTGAGTTTGTCGTGCTTGATCAAGTTTCACAAATTTGAAGAAGGGAATGAGTTCGGTTACATCTATCCCAAGCTTCAATCAACTTTTGTTTGGGTTTAACATTTTGTGACTGCAGGATCTAGATCTACAAAGCTTGTTGTCTTTGTCATAAGAGGAAAACCAAGAGTTCTCTTGCTTGTATCCATCAACAAAAACTTCATTTTCAAACTTGGTTACTTGAGTTAGGCCTTAGATCCTTCACCCTTTGGCTTTCCTCCCATTCATCTTCTCCCTTCATCCATCTCATCCAAGCTTCGTTTGCCTTCATTCCATTTCTCTTTTGCAAGTGTGTTTTTAGCTTCCATTTGCATGCCTTTTCTTCCATTTGTGTCCACTTCCCTACATCTCAGTCCTCTCTATTTTCAGTCCATTTACATTATTTGCTGCCCCTAAAACTCAGTCCATTATTCTTTCTCTTTGGCTGCCCATCCTCTTCGTTTTCAAACACTTTCTTCCCCGTCTTGTTGGCTGCCCTATACCCTCACTGTCTGCTGCTGTTCACTCACTGTTGGCAGCCTTTTGTTGAGTTTTTTGCAGTGTTACCTCTCCTTACATACCCATCCTCCCTTTAGCTTTCGTTTTCCTCTCTTCCATCCTCTCGTCCCCCTTCTATTTTAGGGCTTTTCTTCCCCTCGTTGTCTTTCCTTCATCTCTGCCCTAGGTTTGTGCCTCCTTCCCTCTTGTCCATCCCCATCTTTGGCCCTAAAACATAACAAAAAAACAAACACAAAAAAGTTGATAGTAGTATCTTGTTGCATTTATTTTAAAGTTGGTAATTAGATCTCACACTTTGCATTTATATATTTAGGATCTAGTCTCTTTCTTGTCATAGTTAGTTTTGCATTTACATTGTCACTAGTTTAGATCTTACACTTTGGAATTTGGTAGTTTTGTGTTAAGATCTCATTTAAAAATTTAAAAAACTTGCATTTGCACCCTAAGGGTAATTTCTATTTTGTTAGAACTTGCATGTAGCATTAGATCTCTTTTATAGACTTTAGTTTAGTTTGTTTCATTTACTAATGCTAATGGTTTATTGAAGTGCATCATTGTGATAGGTCTCTTTTTTCGAGAAAGAGAAACTTTGAGAAAACTTGAATCAAAGAGAAGGTAAAAGTGCTAGAACAAGAAGTTATCAAGAAGACAAAGAGGGCGATCCAAACCAAAAGACTAGTATTTATCCTTTGTAATAGCTCTTAGAAGTTTGTTTTAAATATTTTCCAAGTTATTTCTTTCAAAGTCCCTACAAGGGTTTCATTCCCAAGGGCATTTGTAATCTCATAATAAAGTTGCAAGTGGGGTTTTTAAGCCCCCACATTCACTTCCCCATTTGGGGAAGTCTTGTAATCTTCATTGAGTGGTTTGATTTTCTAGTTTAGATCTTGGATATGCTCTTAGATTAGTTTTCATTTCAATAAGTTATTTTTGTTATATTTTCCGATTTACTTACCCCCATGCTCTCCCGAGTACGGTCTTTGACCTGAAAGAGATTCTTGGGTAGATTAGAGTTTATTTTCTGTTTAGTACTTTACTTTTCATCTTGTATTTTCTCTTCCAAACCTTGACTAGAGAATAGCTAACTTTGGGATTGTATCCCAAAGGCCACATAGTCTTGTGGTAGCTTCTCGTTCCCCCATCAGCTTCTTGTGGACATCCAGCTAGCTGGAAGGTTTTCAAGACTGGTGGCTTCTAGTGGTTGATCTTGTTCGGAGATTGATCCCACTTTTAGATTAAAATTTGTCTTGTAGAACACTAGAGTTTCCAGTTTCATTTTATCTTGCAAGTAGTATTGTTAGCAATATTCCATATCTTACTGATCTATCATATTGTTTAATTATTTAAAGTTGAGATATCTTGCTACTACAAACTACTTTTTGCTTCTTAAAACGAACCAAAGTTTCTTGAACTTGGCCAAATCCAAGTCAAGAGCACCCTCTATCGGAGGGCATTATTAGTCTTGCATCTTTTCCCTGCATTAGGCATTTATTAATTAGCAAGTCTCTTGAACTGTGGTCATAAGATCAAGTCAAGAGCGCTCTCTGTCGGAGAGTTGAACAAAGTGCTCTAATAATAAAAATATTTCAACCCATAATTCCCTTTAATTAATTTATCTTGGTTTCTGTCCTACACCCGTATGCTCTGCCAACCGGAAACGGTTGGGCTAGTACTCAGAAAGGTGCAAGACTTGTTAATTTCACAAGCGATAACATTAATTAAAATTTTACCCAAAACCCCAACCAAGACAAAATTACTGAGTTCTTCCTGAAGAGGTGGTGTCGGGAATCCACTGTCAGACTCGAGGGCGGTCAAGCCGCAAGCACACTTGCCCTCTTTGCAATCTGGGCGCTCCCGACCTATCACCTAAAAGGTTGCCAGTGTTTTTATTGGTTAAGGTTCCTTTCCTTTTGATACCTTTGTTCTTAGCCTTAATAATCAAGACCACTAAAATTTTAAATTTACCAAGATAAGCTGCAAAACGTTCTCAAAAACTTTTATCTCAAACACTTGTATCAAGCATTTTTACAATCACTTTTACATTTTGACTCCATAAGGCACTGGTCCTTCATCACAATATTTTATTTGTTAAATATCAATATTGGAGTACTTGTTTTGATTTGCATAAAGAGTGATTTATTTCTTATCCAAGTGTATCTCTCATCTTCTATTTTGCAACGTGGATTGCGTTATCTTGTTTTTCATTAAAGTATTATTGTGTCTCTCACTTTCAAAAAACTCCTAAACAACACCCATCCGCATCACAACACCAAAAAACATTTTAAATACACAAGAGCCTTAGACAACTCTTTTTTAGGGACTACCCCCCTTGGCTTCGTTAGGAGTTTGCCTAAACGGAGAAGCTGGGATTCAGGTGACAGTACCTGGCTCATTGCTTGCCCCCAAGGCCACACCTCTCTCACTTGTAGTGAAGAGACAGCTTTCGAAAGATTTCCGCTGCTGGTGTGCAATCTGGCGGACAACAAACGGTTTGGCTTCTTGAGGAGGACGATTTGGCTTGGAGAATCAAAATTGCACTCTTGAATACACACATAGGAGAATGCTATCAATTTGCAAGGTGGCCATAAGCAATTGAGGTAAGATCTACAAGGTATGTGCCTCTTTCATTCATTCTTCCTTCATTGGTAACAAACCCTAATTAATCAAAACCCCAATTTTGGTTTTTCTTAGATCTACTTAGATCTAGCCTTGCTTTTGAAAAGATCTTAAGAACCCACCTCTATAGCATCCACCCCTAGTTGGATCTATAGTTTGGTGGTGATTGGGTTAAAATTGACACTTTTCAAGGCAATATAGCCCTCTTGAACCAAATCGCACTTCCTTGGAGAGGCTTGTTGGGTTAGATCTAGCATGTGGGTAGGTGATTTGCAATCTACACATTTGATAACCTACCCCTAGACTTTTACTTGGGTGATTTCTACCTTGTGGGCATCATTCCACATTTTAAGGGATTAAAACCCCCTTTTGAACCTCTTGGCACCTTAAAACTCAGATCTAGTAAGATCTAACCCTTGGATTGTCTTGATTTTCTAGATCCACATAGATCATTACCTGAGCTACTTGGATCTACAATTTGGTGGCCATTGGATTTGATTTGACACACCTACTCCACCTTTTAGCCCTCCTTGAGCAAGGTCGCACTTCCTTGGGTGACTGAGTTTGTCCACTTCTAGGACCTGGGTAGTTGAGATTTCAGTGGATTTGGAACGGGCATACCTTGAAACCTATATCTAGAGTATCATTTTGTGACGATCTGCCTTGGGGGTAGCATTCCTTGTTTTAAGGGATTGTGGTCCATTTGGGTCATTTCATGAAATCCTAGATCTAGCAAGATCCAACCACTTTATCTCAATTAGCCCACTTGATTTGACATCTAGGTGTCCCGATCTACACTTTGACATATCTTTTGACTCCATTAACCCATCCAACAAGGCACTAGTCCTCCTTAGGCAAGTCGCACTCCGTGGGAATTGTGTCAAACCTTAATTCCATGTGTGGGTATTCCTAGTTTCACCTTAGATCCATAGATCTACTCATTACATATCCTCTAGTGCCAATTGCATCCCTTAATTTCACCTTGTGGGTCCACATTAAGCCATTTCACATATCCTAAGAAAGTAGGACCCACTTGTGTAACACATGGTACTAGATCTTGTTTTTTTATCTCATCATGTGGCCTAAATCATACATTGGTTGAAACACTAATCATCTCTCAAACCACCTTCAATCATACTTCAATTTCTAGGTCCACTTTAACTTGCATTGGTTTCCGTAACTTACCATTTACTCATCCCTAGGAACCTTTGTCTGGCTCTAATCATCTTTGATTGGTTATAGGGTCTCCCCCTAGGTCTTGATTTATCTAGATCTAAAGTGAAGAGTGCCTCGGTTGACGTGACTCCCACCTTGCATTGGGAACCGTGGCATCTCTTGGGTCACCTCTTTAGTTGTCCATCTCCTCTACCGTCCCGGATGGGATACCACTAGGGGCAACTACAAGTTGTGTGATAATAGATACGTTAGAAGTTATGCAAGAAATGATCTATCCTGACTAAAAATGTAGCAATTTTGAATGATCCTGAGAGACATAGAAATCCTTATGGCCGTAAACCTTACTGGAATAACAATAGGAGGCCTGAAGGGGATAGGGATAGGCGACGACCTGAGTATCTAGAAAATTCTGAAAAGAAAGATGTTAATTGGTGTGATGAAACAGAAAAAGAACCTTCCGACACCATTACCCTGATGACCAACCAGATAACATCAACTTTATTTGTGACGAAGATTTTGGAAGAATCCTTCTAGAAGAAGAGCTATGGGAGCAAGAAGAAGACATAGTTGAAGAACCTAGCTCCTCATGTTGTGCCATAGATCTCCCAGAACCTAAAGAGCAACCAAAGTATCAAATTTATAAACGAAGAAGTAATTCCCAACCTTCTTTCCTTGACAAACATGAGAAGATTAATGAAGATAAAAAGGAAGAAGAAGATCTTGCTGTAAATGATTATGATCTAAAAATTGATATGAAGAAGGAATTGAGCAAGATAATGTGTAATGTCCCTGTCACTGAGCTAATGAAGGTGTCCTCTGTTAGAAGCCAAGTAGAGGAATTCTTTGATGGCATTTGCAGAGAGAAAAACCCTGAGGTTGCCTTAGAATCTTGTCATATCCAGAATCTTAGTGAAACACAACTTAGCAATGAAGAAAAAGATTCACCAATAAACATCCATTCTGCAATTTATGAAAGAAAAAACGGTGGTCACCCTCCCTTTTACCTGACCTTACACATTCAGAACATGCTCCTTCACAATTGTATGTTAGATTCTGGAGCAGCTATGAATGTTATGCCTTTACAAGTTATGAAGGAAATGGGATTGGAGGTGACTAGACCTTATGGAAATGTCTGTGGTATAGATTCCCATCGAGTACCGTCATATGGTTTGATAAAAAATCTTAGAGCTGATCTTTTTGCATGCTCAGACATTTCTACCATGATGGATGTAGTTGTTATTGATTTGCCCCTAGCATATGGAATGCTTTTATCTAGAAAGTGGGCAGCTAGCTTAGGTGGACACCTTATGATGGATTTATCATACATTTGTGTTCCTAACTCGGATGGAGCTTTGATTAGGGTGAACAGAGAACCTTGCTATAGCGAGCATTTAGAATTATTTGATGAAGGGCTAAAAAACACATATGGGGATGAGTTATTAAATAATGCAAAGACCAACCTTGTTGATGATGAGAATGAGTTTTGGGAAGATGATCAAAATATATGCATGGTCATGGAAGACTCTGATTCCTCTTGGGAAGAAGAGCAAATAGCTGAACTTGCTAGAACAATTAATTTGGATTTACTTAGAAATGAATTTGCTGAGGAAATAGATGAGTTGAGAAGAAGTGAAAATCAACCTTAGGGTCAAGAACAAAGTAATGCAATCAATCAAAGACCAATTATTGAAAATCAAGCACTTGAGGAAGTTGATGATGGCTTAAGAGATGAACGTTTGCCTAGATCAATCATTGAAATGAATGCACTTATTGATAGACAAGATCAAAGCTTGGAACCAATTCTCCCACAGGAGAATCATCATGAACAAACAAATGCTGAAGAAAATGTTATTGAGGATCCTATCCATGTAATTGATGAATTTGATGACATTAGGAGGGGAGAAAGAATTCCTTTTACTGTTAGGGAGTGGTTTGCCTTGACTGATCATAATAGAGAAAGGGAAAGCCAACGGCTTGCACCTATTTACCCTTGGGAAAACCGTCGTGCAACATCTACTGTGGTTGAGACCAATGAGGAATTTGAAGCCTCTCACTATTCTGACGTAGATGATTCTCTCTCTCACTTATCTCTAGAAGATGATAATCTATTTCAAGTTCATGATAATTCTTTAAGTTGGGAAGAGGATGCCTTAATTAATGATGTACCTGAAGGAGACTTTAACTTAAACAACCTTGCCATTTTTCAAACTCCTTCAGACTCTCAAAACCATGTTTTATCTGCATATCCTCATGTCCCTAATTTTCTTCTACCACCTGAGTCATCTAGTCATCACATTCATGATCTTTCTCACATTCCTAGTTCTTCTACATCTCATTTTGAGTCAGTGTCTTCTAGTTTGGAAAGCTTGGTCATTCCAGTTCGTTCAGGGGAAGGCTCCAGTCATGATACCATTATTTCTCATGAGCCACCTCTCTTGGAAGAACATAGAGATTTCTGGACTGTAGGTGAAGTTATTAAGAATGTTGTGTCCCCTCACGATGAAGAGTCAAATGAAATAATCCAAGAAACAAGAAGAGAGATTAGAGAAGTCCTTGTTGGCAGGATTGTTATTTCCTTAGATGGTGGCCCACCTAGAGTTGATGGAGTTCCTTCGAGGAGGAGCTCAAGGATTATCACACCTCAATCGCAAAACCCTGCTGAAATCCACCCTATGCCTATTCGCAATATTGGAGTTATTCCTGAGTCTGTTAATAGGAATAGGTTTCCCACAGGAAGTCAGGTCATCATTCCCAACCATATATTGCATATTAGATCGGGACAGGTTGATGACCTTGGGTTGGACCTTTCACAGTAGAGCGATACATTGATGGCATGTGCTTTCTGACCACTGGTAGTGGGCTACATATTTTATATCTTGTAAATCAGAGGGATTTAAGGGATCACATCCCTGATACCACATAGTTGGGACTTATCCACTTGCCTTGTCTGGTAGGTTAGAATAGGTAGAAACTGAATAAGCCTGCTTGGGCAGTAGTTAGTTTTTCAGCCATTGAGTTTGGCACCATTTTTGTTTGTCTTTTCCTAAACTCCTTTGAAAGCTCATAGTTTAACTGAGTACCTGTCATTTTTTCTTTTCCTACACAATAAATTTCAAACTTTGCAAGTTATGTTGGTAGTTTTAATTTACTTTCTGCATTTATATTTCATTCATTTATATTTTTGTCATAGAATAGATTTTATTTCAGTTGGATTTTATATTTTTCCCATACATGCTACATAAGGTATTTTGATGTTTGTGAATGTAGAAATAGGTGCAAAATAAAATAAAAAAACTGAAAGCAAAATGGTAGAGTGCTGAATCAAGGATTCGAGTAGCAGAGTTCGAGGACCAGAGATTCTGAGGTTCTCAAGTGCTCATTTCAGTAGAGCACTTGTCCCAGCCGGATCCAGATGTTATCACATATATAGTAGCCGGGCTACCATACATTATTTTTCTGATTCCAGTACACTATTCAGCCAGTTCCCTTGCATTGAGATGCTGAGATGAGCATCTATATTGGATCACTATCAGATTTTGGACAGTATATATTCCCCATGCCATGACTGAGTCTCAGGACACTCAGAGAGATGACTGATGTAGCTATTATACCATTTGCACATGAGCAGTCAATAATGCCCAGAGTTACAGTAGCGATTTCAAAGGACAGATGATGGTTTAGAGGATGAGCATTCAAGTATATGACTCAGCAGGTATATCATGGTGTTGTGATTATATTGCTTTTATATTCATTCTTATGGCATGTCTTAGCATTTAGTATCATGATTTGGCGATCATATAGATATGTGGACCTGGTTGATCTTGTTATATATATTATATTGTCCCTACTCAGACTCAGAAGTTCACTATTCATACTCATTGGTTTTACCCTCCTTAGGGAGAATAGAGGTGATCATTCCACCATACCTTGGCTTGCTAGTGTTGGCTCCATTATTCATTGTTTTCATCCATCCATTACCTACCTTTTAGTTTATCACCCTGACTTACTACTTGACTAGTGGCATAGAGGACTTTTTCCCCACTGTAGCCTCTGTGTTGGATGAGCTTCCATGTTTATTGTGTCTCGGCTCTGAGTTGGTGACAAAACTTACCTATGGTGAGTTGGATTTCCTTGAGAAAGCCCCCTAGTCAATAAAGTTGTGTTGGCTAAACCTGAAACTTTTAGTGCTGCCATGAATACAAAGCATGGAAAATGAAATGTTATATCTTATATGAAAAACCCATTCATGCAATGTGTTTTTTAACACACATGAATGAAAGGCAAGCCAAATGAAAATGGCTATGAAATAAAATGTTATATCTTTTGTGAAATATAAATACCTAGGTAAACAAGTTGTCTGTGACACAACTAGAAGTGCTCAGGTAAACAAGTGCCTTAAAAACATACCTACAGCAAAAGGCCTAAATAAATGTAAATCTATGCAATGTGTTTATAAACACACATAGATCAAAGGCTATGGAAACTTTAGGCCCAAAAAACAATGAAACCCAAATACTACATCAAAATAATTGCTGGCCTCATTTGTATTATGGATTGTGCACATCTGTTAAAAGTGAATAAATACTCTTTGAACAACTTATCCATTTGTGAGACACCACCATTCCCTGTGTTGTTGCTCATTCAGTATATGCTATGGTGTGTGTTCCCTTTCCCATATCCAAAGTGTCACAATGTTGAGTCAGTAAGTCATCCTTTGGCCTAGCCAGTTTATTTTAAGCCTTCCTCCTTCACTAGCAAATTGATCACAACTATGAAGTGAGTATGGTCTTGAAAGTCTACTCTGAGTCATAATAATAATTAATGACATTATATATTTGTTGATAGATCGCCAGTAATGACTGCTACTTGTTATAATTGCTATTTGAATGAATTGTAGAGCATGCATTAACCTCTAACACTTTGCAGTAGCTTCCGATGATATTCTGAGTTATATTTGGTCATGTTGACTTGGTCAAACCCAGTTTGACCAAGGTCAGCCACAGGACATGAGATGGTTAGACCTTATGATGACACAAATAGATGATATATAGTCTATGCACATGTACATGATGGTTCTATACATCAGATGCAGGGTTATGATGATGATTTATGGTTTTCAATATTATTTGATCATTTACATATTATTATTATTTCACATGTTCGGGCATATTGGATGTATTATATGATCATGTAGAGATCCATATGGTGTATGAGTACACATATTGGATAGATTTGGACCTTTTGAGTCCAATGAGACAGTCTACTTTCAATTCCGGGCAGTTACAGTGATGATTGAGCCTCAGTAGGCTATCCTAGTGCAGTTTTGCTCTGTCGGAGACCCTGTTAGAGCAGAGATGGATTTTATTTGGTTCACCTAGGGCACTGTGCATGGAGGGGATGGTCCAGCCACTTGATTTTACCATATTACCCCCCTCCCAGACACACTGGTGCCCTCACCTTGACAGCGCAGGCACTCTAGGAGGCAGTTTGGGCAGTTTCACGCTTCCCGAGGCAGTTCAGAATCGGTAGAAATGGCTACAGAGGAATTCGATTTGGGCTACTAAGGAAAAGTTTTGGCATGGGATGATCAGTGATGATGAGTGGGATGTCTTCCACACCTTCTCCAGCAGTTTCAGATTCATCGGGACCCACATCCATCACTTATGGCATTTTCTGATGATTTCTGGAGCCTCCTAAGGCTCACGATTTGTCCATAGAGGCACGATTTGGTACTTTGATGACTATTTTATTATTATTGTGCTATGGGGATTGACCAAGGGTGTCTAAAATTACCCCTTGGACCCACCATGAGCTAGTTGTTATATTTTGTCATCATGATTTGGTGGGATCCCCTCTCCTAGGGCGATTTTGTCCACTTATTGTTATATTTTATTAGTGATCCATGTATTTTATTATTGAGTTCATCTCAACCATTGATTAGATGTTTTGATCTTTTAATCTTAGCTACTCATTCAAAAAGTGGTTAGATTGTGGACTCTCTCCCTCCTATTTAAAGGAGAGAGCTTCTCATTGTAAAAGGGACTTGTGGCTCTGGATTATTGGAATAGAAAATTATTATTGCATCTATCTCTAGTGTTGTGGTGAATGCTTTTGGTGTTCGTTCATTGATTCTTCCTTTGCACTGAGTTATTGGAGATATTGTCTTGCCATATTTTTGTACCATTTCTTGCATCTACAGGTGGAGGTCGAATTCATTCAAGGAGGACGTATTGGTAGGGGAGGACCCTCCCTACTTCTTCCTTGGATTTCTTCGTTGGTAACAGGGAGTATTACTGTCCCAGGACCTTCTATTTCATGTTACATTTGCACTTCGCTTGTATTTTCTCCATACTTGACCTTTCTGATTGAAATCGCTTTCCTTGGATTGACAGGTAGAGGAGGTCGCACTTGTGGGCTAAGGCATCATTTCGGCGAGCAAATTCAACAATCTCTCATTTGATCTTTGCGGGAGTCTTCCTCAACAACAAGGTATCTCTCTTCATCACTCAGGTATGATCTCAAGGTAATTTCTCTTTCCATGATCCATCCATTTGTCTAAAGTTAATTCAAACCCTAATTAATTAAAACCCCCATTTTTACTTTTTCTCAGATCTACAAAGATCTAGTGGCTTCTTGGGTAAGACATTTAAAACCCACCTCTATAGTATCCACGGCATCCCAGATCTATAGTTTGGTGAGGATTGGCCTCCATTTGACCCTCTTCCCAAGGCAACTTCGCCTCTCCAGGTGAGGTCGCACTCCTTGGTTTGGGTGAGTTAACCTAAATCTAGTACATGGGTAGTTGAGATTTCACTTGATCTGCAATCTACACATCCAATAACCTACCCCTAGACTGTCACTTTAGTGATTTCTACCTTGTGGACCCTATTCCTCATTTTAAGGGTTAAACCCCATTTGGACCACTTGGTGATACCTTCAATCTCAGATCTACTGAGATCTAGCCACTAGATTGCCTTGATTTCCTAGATCCACATTGATGCTAGCACAAACTACTTGGATCTATATTTTTGTGGCCATTGGACCTGACTTGATCCCATTTATCATGCTTTTGGCCCTCCTTGGGCAAGGTCACACTCCTTGGGGAATTTGAGTTTGTCTACTTGTAAGACGTGGGTAGTTGAGATTTTGGTGGATTTGGAATAAGCATACCTTAAAACCTATGTCCAATATGTCATTTTGTGAAATCTTGCCTTGGGGGTAGCATTCCTTGTTTTAAGGGATTGTGGTCCACTTGGGTCACATCATGAACTATTAGATCTAGAAAGATCCAACCATCATACGTTTAGTAGCCCACTTGTCTTATATCATAGGGGTCATGATCTACAAGTTAACCTCTTTTTGACTCCATTTATCCCAATTCCCAAGGCACTTGTCTTTCTCCAAGCTCATTCAACTTTCTTAGATTGTTGGGTTAACTTGTGGTTTGATCCTTGTCTTGGTCGCTTGAACCCCTCGACATTGTCATATCTTATAATCAAGTTTGTCTATGGTATTGGTTAACCCCAATTCAACCCTTAACTACCCTGCATTGGACACGGTTCCCAAGGCAATGGATTTTCTCACAATTGACTAGTACCCTAATCCTCGATCTCATTATAAACTTCATAAGTCACTCACTTAAAAATGTTGGACCAAATTTACACTGTTTAAACCCTTGATCCAACTTATCATATACCTTGTGACTTTATCCATAGATCTAGGGTTTACCATACACCTTACGTACTTCACCTATACTCAATTTGATCTGGTGTTTTTGTTTGATCTCTCCTGTCGGGAGTAGATCTGGGTCTCTCCCTTTGTTGTCTTGGGCTAGATAACATAAAGAGAAGATTGCCTCGATTGGCGTGACAACCATTCATTAGGAGTCGAGGCTATCTTGGTTGCACCTCTTCGGTTGCCCTTCCCTTCTGCCATCCATCTTGGATCGATCTCTAGGGGCACCTACAAGTTTGGTGATAACAAGAGCCTTACAGAATTCTGAACTTAAATACACTATCATGGATAAACAAGCTTATGACTTTGTTAAATCACTTAAGCATTTCAGAATGTACATTGGATACTCTAAAGTTATAGGGTATGTGGCTCATGCGGTGGTTAAGGATATTTTATCTCAACAAGACTGTCTTGGTATAAGGAGTAAATGGGTCTCTAAGATCCAAGAATATGACTTAGAAATCAAACCCACCAAGTTAGTCAAAGGTTACGGTTTAGCCCGCATGATAGCTGAAGGAAATGAACAAGCCTTAGGAATGGTATTGTTATCACATATATAGTAGTCGGGCTACCATACACTATTTTTATTTATTTATTCTAGTACACTTTTCAGCCAATTCCCTTACATTGAGATGCTGAGATGAACATCTATTATGGATCATGATTACATTATGGACAACAGTTTTGTTCCCCATGTCATGACTGAGTTTTAGGACACTTAGAGAGATGACCGATGTAGCCATTTAGCCATTTATACAGAGCAGTCAATATTGCCCAGAGTTACAGCAGCAGTTTCAGAGCACAGATGTTGGTTCAGATTATGTGCATTAAGGTATATGACTCAGCAGGTATATTCTTGTGTTATGGTTATATTGCTTTTATATTCATTCTTGTAGCATGTCTTAGCATTTAGTATCATGATCTAGCGATCATATAGATATGTGGACCTGGTTGTACTTTTATATATATTATATTGTCCCCACTTAGACTTAGAAGTTCACTACCTATACTCATTGGTTTTACCCTCCCTAAGGAGAATAGAGGTGATCATTCCCACCATACTTTGGCTTGCTAGTGTTGGTCTCATTATTGACTGTCTTCACCCATCCATTACCTCCCAGTTTGTTCATCACCCTGACTTACTACTTGATTAGTGGCATGGAGGACCTTCCCCACTTTAGCATCTGTGTTGGATAAGCTTCCCTGTTTCTTGTGTCTCGGCTCTGAGTTGGTGACAGAACTCGCCTTTGATGAGTTGGATTGTAGTCCTAAATTATTTTGGTCGGTTGTCCCGATGTTTGGCACTGGTACGAAGTCCCCCTAGTCACTTAAGATGTGTTGGTTAAAACTGAAAGCTCATGTACTACTAATGGAAACTTATGTAAATTCGCCCATGGAAATTGTAAACTCTAGAATGTGTTTCTCAACACACGTGAGTAAAGGGTAAGAGCAATGAAACGCTATAAATACTCCTTGAAGAGTATAAGAAAGGTCCAAAAAAGCAATGGTTCTTAAATTCTACATCTAAAAGATTGCTGACTTTATGTATATGTATGAACATGCCCTGGATGCAAGCTGCAATTAGTTGTGATTCTTAGCACACCTGAGATCTGACGGGTTATGTAGGCCAAAAAGGCCATGAAGTGAAATTAATGGATCCTAATGAACTTGGATCATCTTAAAAAGTAGACATGATGCCTAAATTGAATAAGCACTCTTTAAACAACTTACCCATTTGTGAGACACTCCCATCCCCCGCGTTATTGCTTGTCCAGTATATGTTAGAGAGTGTATTCCCTTTCCATTTCCAATGTGTCATAATGTCAAGTTAGTAGTCATCCCTTAGCCTAGCCTTTTAATTTTTAGCCCTCACCCTTCACTAGCAAATTGATCACAACTATGAAGTGAGTATGGTCTTGAAAGTCTGGTCTGAGTCATAATAATAATTAAAAGCCTTATATATTTGATGGTAGATCGCCAGTGAAATGATTACTTCTTGTTATAATTATTACTTGAATGAATTGTAGAGCATGTCTTAACCTTTGGCACTTGCAGCAATTTTGATGATAGCCTGAGTTATATTATTGGTCATGTTGACTTGGTCAAACCTAGTTTGACCAAAAGTCAACCATAGGACATGAGGTGGCAGACCTCATATGATGTAGAGATATGATATATGGTTTGGTACAGGTCACCAGATGGTTCTATGCAGTGTTTTCAGGCTTATGATGATGATTTGTGCTTTTCAGCACTTTTACAAATTATTATTACTTGGTCTGTCAGGTACATTGGATATTTAATATGATCATGCAGAGATCCATAGGATGTATGAGTACACACCTTAGATGGATTTGGGCTCTTTGAGTCCAATGAGATAGCCTGTTTTCAGTTCCGGGCAGTTACAGTGATGATTGGCCTCAGTTGGCTATCTTAGTGCAGTTTTGGCCTGTCAGAGCAGAGGTTGGACTTGACTGGTTTTCCTAGGGCGCTGTGCATGGAGGGGGTGGTCCAGCCACTTTTTATTACCATATTACCCCCCTCCCAAAGAGCCTGGTGGGTTTACCTTGACAACGTAGGCACTACAGGAGGCAGTTTGGGCAATTTCACACTTCCCAAGGCAGTTTAAAAATGGTGAAAATAGCTACTGAGGGATTCGATTTGAGCTACTGAGGCAAGGGATTGGCATGGGATGAGTTTTGATGATGAGTGGGATGTCTTCCACACCTTCTCCAACAGTTTCAGCCTTCAGTGGGGTCTACACTCATCACTCCTGCATTTTTTATGGATTTCTGGAGCCTCCTAAGGCTTACGACTTTTCCAGAGAGGCACGATTTGGTGCTTGGATTATTATTTTGATGCTATTGTGCCATGGGGATTGACCAAGGGTGCTAGATATTGCCCCTTGGACCCACCATGAGCTAGATCTTATGTTTATTCATTGACATTTGGTGGGACCCCCTCTCCTAGGGCGATTTGGTCCATTGATGTATTATATTGTTATATTGATCCATGTACTTTTATGTTGAGCTCATCTCAACCATTGATTAGATCACTTTGATCTCTTAATCTTAGCCATCCATTCAAAAGGTGGTTAGGGTTTTGGTGTCTCTCCATCCTATTTAAAGGAGAGAGCTCCTCATTGTAAAGGGACTTTTGGCTCTGGATTATTGGAATAGAAAATTATTATTGCATCTACTTGTTGTGTTGTGGTGAATGCTTTTAGAGTTCGAATGTTTGTTCTTCCTTTGCACTGGGTTATTGGAGATTATCTTGCTATCATTTTGTTCCATGTATTTTTCATCTACAGGTGGAGGCCGATTTGCTTCAAGGAGGCCGCATTGGTAGCGGGGACTCTCCCTGCCTCTTCTTTGGGATCTCTTCGTCGGTAAGAGGGAGTATTACTATCTTAGTACCTTATACTTCATGTTGCTATTGCTATTTGCTTGTATTTCCTCCATTCTTGATCTCACTAATTGAATCGACTTTCCTTGGTTTGACAGGAAGAAGAGGGCGCACGTGTGGACTAGGGCATCATATCGGGGCAAGAAAAATCAAAGATCTCTCATTTGATCTATGCAGAAACATTCCTCAACAACATGGCAACCTCATCCATCACTCAGGTATGATCTCAAGGTAAGTTTCTCATTCCATTGATCTATCCATTTGTCTAAGTCATTCAAAACCCTCATTTAAAATCAACTAAAATTCTAAAAAACATTCTATTGATCAAATCCCTTGGTCAATTGGCAAATCCTTTCTGGGTATTGTAGATTGGGCACATTGTGAAGTGGGTTCTCAAAAACGTCTTACTTGGGTGACTCCATAGGCCCAAACCCCAAGGCACTGATCTCTCCAAGCCCTCACGACTTTCCTGGGTTGTCAAATTTCCCTGTGGGTTGATCCCTATTTGGTTGCTTGCACACTTAGACATTGTCATATCCCTTCATCAAGCATAGCTAGAAATCCCTAACTGTTAGATCTACGTTTTGGGACACTTTTCCTGTTTTAAGGGTCACGTTTCCCAAGGCAGTTGGTTTTGACCATTTTGAACTAGCTTTGAATCCTGGAATCATACATAATTATAGAATCACTGTATGTTATCTTTCCCTATCATTTCACACCTTTCCTAAGCCTCCACAACGGTTATACTTCTCTAATTCTAGGGTTCCATACCTGTCACCCTATGTACTTCACTTGATTGATTTGATCTGGTGATTGGGTTGATCTCTCCTGTCGGGAGTAGATCTGGGTCTTCCCCTTGCTATCTTGGCTTTGATAGCTAGAGCGAAGAGTGCCTTGGTTGGCGTGACAACCATCCTCTTGGGAACTAGGGCTCTCTTGGTTCACCACTTTAGTTTCCTATCCCCTCTACCATCCACCTTGGATCCATCTGTAGGGGCAACTACAAGATTGGTGATAATAGGTATGTCACAACACCGAGTCAGTACAGGTCAAATCGGAAGAGCTTTAACGTCTTGAACAGGTCCCATGGTATTCTGATATCATTTATTATCTAACCAACCTCACTTTCCCAGATCATCTTATGGGTCATAAAAGAAGAGCTTTGAGGTTGAAGTCCACAAAATTTTGTATCACCCAGGATGGGCTGGGATGGAAAAATCCAGATGGTCTAATTCTTAGATGCATCGATGAGCCAGAGTCCAAGAAACTCATGGTTGAGTTTCACTCTAGATTTTGTGAAGGGCATTATGCGGCCAAAACAACAACCCATAAAGTCCTTAGAGCAGGGTATTATTGGCCCACTTTGTTTTCAGACATCCACAAACATGTCAGAAGTTGCCAACAGTGTCAGCATTTCACAGGAAAACAAAAGTTAGCAGCCTTGCGTCTTAAACATGTGGTTGTCCAAGCCCCTTTTCAACTGTGGGGTCTTGATTTCATTGGCCAGTTTAAGGATAACTCTAGCAATAGTTATTCTTAGATCCTTACTGCCATTGATTACTTCACCAAGTGGGTAGAAGCTATCCCCACTAAAGCACCAACCGAAAAAGTGATCATGGATTTCTTAGAAGATAAGATAATCACTAGATTCAGTGTGCCTACTAGGATCACCACCGACAATGCGTGAATTTGACCCACGTGGATGTATGCTCACGTTATCACTTGAATCCAATTTGCTATCCAAACTTCTAATTTGCATGTGCCTTTAATCACTTAAGTGGGTCGTACACCTCTTAAAATCAATACTCAACCCTTTCCATGGATTATTTTAATTAATTTTGACTTATTTGATTTTTGGACTTTAGTGCATTTTGTCATTTTTTGGCAATTAAATGCCACAATGATGCATTTTTAGCCAAAACTGTTCCTAGGGTGATGTAACTACCCGAAAACTGAAGAATGAAGATGCCAAGGTGAAGAGGATGCTCCGAGCATCAAAACGAGCCTCCCCACGCCCAATTCCGCCTCCGGATGAGGTTTTTATCACTTCTTGAAAAATTTTAATTAAACCATTAAAAAATGGTCTAATTTTATGAAAAATTTATTTTTGCCGGAATCAAACGAAACTCCTAGAGGACCTAGTGCATGTTCATACGACTCAATCGATGTGGCTAACACGTAAAAAATCCTAGACACAAGACTCTAATAACCACCTTAGGTTTTGACCACCATGGGAAATACTCCAGCTTTGGAGGTTTGAGTGAAAAACTCGGGGATTATACGCCACTGATGAGTAGCGCATAATTCCTAAGGAAAAAACACTCTAGAGTATCCCCCAAATGGCTAAACCTACGGATAGCCGAGTCTTTTATAAAAGGACCCCGTTTAGACCAACATTTTACAAATTCCCCATGGGGGTATGAACATGCAGTTATTACAAAAGGGGCAAAATTGCCCTGAAATTGACTTCTGAACTTCTGAATGCTGATGATGAACATGAATCATGTTCAATAAACTGGCGGCTCATCGAAAGTTCAACTATTTGTACAAAATAGGTGATAACATCTGGCTCCAACTGCGGGACGTGTGCTTGATCTGGAAATTATGCAAGGAGAGGATACGAGAACACCAGAATCTCTGGTTTATATATATAACCTGTAAAAACATCTCAACTTGACAGAAAACCTTCAGTAGCACATGTGTTATGAAAAAACCAAAATGAAATATCAACTATATTTATTTTGAAAATAAATTCTATCTACTCAAAAATTAAAATGCAGAAAGTAAATGCTCACTTTGGGGAGCTTTATTTTTCCTATTCTAACATAGCATAAAAGAAAATGTTAAGTATAATCAGAAATCCAATGTAGCCATCTAAGCATGTTATCAATATAATAATTTTTTACCTTGTCTCTGGTTACCAGCCATAGCAAGGGAATGCCTATCAGAAAGTGCAAACCTGCTTGAATCTTCTGAATGGGAGGGCTGGATGGGGAATCATATATAAGTGATAAACACTTGAAGTGCTCCCAAATATGGTAGGTCCCTCGGCAGGCATCCTCTATCCAGAACAGGATAGGAGGAATATACTCAGGATGACAAGACAGTTCTGATACCTCATCATACTGATCTGAAAGGCTATTCTGAAAATGATATTCTGTGGAAGTGTAAGCCCCAAGCTGCTCCAAATCATAAGGAATCTCTGTATGTAGAAACAATGGTTGAGATTGCTCTTTAATAAGTTGTATCTGATCTGACTCTTTACTACACTGCTTTCCCAAGTCCTCATTGCCGATACTTATGCATGGCTCTAACTGCTTATATGAGGAAATAACATGCTCCTCTTCCATGTCTAAATGTCCCATACTTTCAAGATCCACACTCCCCTCTCTAGATACATCAAAAATAGGTTTTTCAATGTATGTCCAATAGTCACCATCCATATTTTTATCAAATATGGGGGGGTCTTCATGATTTTCATCATATTCCATGTTGTGTCTATCCTCCTCATGCTCATAATCTTCTTCTTCAGAAAAAGGATCACCAAGAAGGAAACCTTCCAAACTATCACTATCAGATATATCGCAAACTTCTTTATGAATTTCAACATGGGCTTCTGCAATGGTTTCTTTTGGAGGTGGATCAGGAGTACAAATGTGCTCATCATCACTGAAGTAGTCTTGAAAAAATTCCCATTTTGTATCATCTTCTGTTGTGGTGATATGAGGAGGGTCTTCAATAATATCTTCAATGAATGGTTCCTCATGCTTTTCTTCAATGGGATCATCATGAGTCTCTAACAAAGGAGTGTCATACATCATATTGGTATTGGATAACTTCGGCTTTCCCCCCTGAAATTCTATTGAAGGAAAGAAGGAAGCAAGAATGCATTTAGTGTAAAACTCCAAACCATTATATTCATGCCATTGACTCAAAAACACCTCAATGAAGTTAATGAGGGAAACAATAGATCTATCAGGAAGGCCCTCATAAAACCAACATGAGGCATCCTCCTGCAGGGAACAAGCAAACATCTGCATCATATGATCTTCATGGCATATGCCCTGCTTCTTCATTTGTGTAAGGAAAGTCAAAACATGGGTTCTGGCTGAATAATTTTCTTTATGATGACAAAACCTAGGAATGGAATAAGATGTCTTTTTATCCTCAAATTCATTTGGAAAGCCCGGAATTCTGACCAAAACTTAGGGGGTCTCCTCCTTATATAGGATAATAAAGACCAAAACCCTATACCACTCTACAATACTACATCAAATGAGTGGTTGAGATTAAAAGATCTCAATACATGATCAATGGCTAATAATGAATCATAACAATATATCACATGGATCACCCAATATAATGATGACGCCCTAACTAAATGGTACAAAGTGAGGATGATGTCATCCACTAGAGGGGTAAAAGTACAAAAATCCAGCTCATAATGACTAAGACATAACATAAGAAGCACATGGTGGGGCTAGGAGGCATCAATCCTTACTAGCTCATTCCCAAGGCACAATAAAATAATAAATGTGTCCAAGATAATATAAATGATCAAATCTGTCCTCAAAATCTATGACAGACAAGCAGTAAAAGACCTCCTGTGATCGCTGTGGGCCTACCCACATGGTGAAAACTGGCTGGAAGATAGTGGGATCACCCTGGAAGACCTCTGTGAAAACCAAGTTCCAAAACCTTGCCTCAATTGCCCAAATCGAATTCCTCAGTGACCACTTTATCCCATTTTTAACTGCCTCGGTGACTGTGAAAGTGCCAAACTGCCTCCCAGGGCATTTGCGCTGTCCAACTGAGCCCACCAGGATCTCCAGAAGGGGGGGTAAATGGTAAAAACAAGTGGCTGGACCACCCCCTCCTCATACAGCGCCCTAGGTGAACTGGCCTCTCCTAGCCCCTGCTGCTCAGGCTGGGAAATCAGCCCCAAATCTGGTCAACAAGTGTAAAACTGCATCAATCACTATCAAAAGTGCCCGAAACTGAAAGATAAGTGTCTCATTGGATCCAGAAGACCCAAATCCATTAGGAATGTGTACTCATACACCATGGGTTGCCCTAATGGGCCAACTATAGGGTCCACCATATATGGACAGTGCTTAATCTGATGATCTAAAGTAATAATAAAACCTGCTGAGCTGCATCAATCGTCATTTAAACCATATGTCCATCATATAACATCATCATCAAGTAAGTGGGACCATCAATCATCATCAATAGGTATATCTATATATGGCCCACATCATCACGAATCCCAATAATATACAACCAAGGATAAATCACATCAATAGACTAAGACATGTTTCTCTAATCATTCTCATAGCCAAGCTCAAAGTATAACATCCATTCAGTGGCATTAATCAAGTTAGCATATTCCTTTATTATATGAAATTACTTGCACAATAGTTCAAATGACAAACTCACCCATTGGACATGGTCAAACTGCTAGTGAAGGATGAAGGCTAGGAACAAGGTTGGGCCAAGGGGTTGACTTGTCTTACTCAACTCAAAAATACTTTGGACTGGGAGAAGGGGAAAAGCTACAAACTCTGTGCTAGACAAAATAACACCAGCGATGGTTGTGCCTCACAAATGGATAAGTTGTTCAGAGAGTGCTTATTCAACTTAGGCATCATGTCTACATCAAGTTGATCCAGGTTCATTAGGATCATTCAATTTCATTTCATGGCCTTTTTGGCCTACATAACCCTTCAGATTTCAGGTGTGCTGATAAGCACAACTAGTTGCAGCTGGCATCCAGGGCATGTTTTCATATACATATAAGGTCAGCAATTGTTTAGATATAGCTTTTAAGAACCATTGCTTTTTGGACCTTTCTTATACTCTTCGAGGAGTATTTTTAGCTATTCATCGCTCTTGCCCTTTTTAGTTTCCATGGGCGAATTTATAAGTTTCCATAAGTAGTACATGAGCTTTCAGTTTTAGCCAACAACATCTCAAGTGACTAGGGGGAGTTCGAGCCAATGCCAAACATCGGGACAACCGACCAGAATGATTTAGGCCTACAATCCAACTCACCAAAGGCAAGTTTTGTCACCAACTTAGAGCCAAGACACTGAACATACAAGGATGCGGTCCAAACACAGAGGTAGAAAAACGGGGAAGCCCTCAGTATCATAAAGTCAATGAGACAGGTCAAGGTTTAAAGTCAAATAGGAAAGTCATGTATGGATGGAGTCAAGTGAATATGGAGCCTACACTAGCAGACAACTGGTGTCAGGAAAGACCATATCTATGTAAGGTGGAAAACCAATGGGTTTTGTTAAATGACCTAAATGTGCAAGTAATTGTCCATTTTATAATTTATAGTTCATTTTCAACAATTTGCCACATCAGGAATAATATACCAAGCAGATGCTGTGAACATGACTAAATCAACAAGATAATAATCCACAGTCAATGATAAAATATCCATAGATCATATAACATCATCACAATAATAATCATCATATATCATCTAAAACACTGCTACAATATATCTCTAGGCACTGAACTGAAACTATATGGGACAAAGGGTCACATCGGTCATCAAATCTGAACTCTCAGCCTTGACACAAGGTCTAACATAAGTCTGAATAATACACTGCTCTGATCATGAGTGATCACAAAATATACAATCATCATAGCCATGCTCTGAATAATGGAAGCTCTGGAATGTGCAGATATCTGCTAAGCAAGAATAGTAGCCCTGCTACTATGGTGTGATAACAGTATCCTTTGATTCCTTTGGCACACTTGCAGGTTCTTTTGGTTTTCGAAGTCTAGGATCAGATCTGGAAGTGGACGGGGTAAATTGATCAAAAAAGTTTTGTTTCCCCATGGATGCTACATTTTGCTCAGCCATCTTTGCATTGGATTGGGTGGTCTTTTCTTAATGTCAAAAAGTTGATGTAAGAGAAATTTCCCATCTAACTTTCGGGACCACTCATTATTAAGTCTATTGACCAAGTTATCATACCCATCAATGGATGAAGCAGGCAACCTGTCAAACCACTTCCTAACATCTCCTTCTAAAGATGCATGGAGACCCCTCATGAAAACATCTTCCTCAGATGCTCCATATGCTTCCATGTGTTCCCATACTTTATCAATATGATCTTCAATGGAAGTAGCAGATACTCCATCAAATCTGGGAACCTTTTCAAAATATTTTTCCGGCATATCATGGGATGCTCCCTGGATTTGAGAAAAGTCTAAACGAGATGGCTTTGCCTTCCTTCCGAAAATCCTAGGATTTTGTGGAAGAGGAACATTCTGGTTTCCAAAATTTGCTCCGGCCATTGGATTTGGTAAATTTGTGTTTAAGTTTGAATTAGGAGATGAGGGAGGAACCGAATTAAACAAAGGAGATCCTGAAATGCAGTTTGGAGAATCTGAGTTAACCGATTTCCAAAAGAAGTTAGATGATTGTGCTTTAGGATCTCTTTTATGATAGGTAAGTGGGGTTCCTTCAACTTGATTTAAGTTTGTTTTACTTCTAGTGTTATAAGGATGTAAATGAGCTCACTCCTCAGCGGAGTCACGATTCAGAGTCGCCAAGTAGACATTAAAATCTTCTACCAAGATATATGTCGTTTGAAATGCAGGGAGAGGGTATGTGATCAGTATATCAGACCTAGGTAGGCTTCTGCCCTCCCCGACAACGACGCCAAAATGTTATCACCAAATTTGTAGGTGCCCCTAGAGATGGATCCAAGATGAATGGCAGAAGGGAGGGGCAACTAAATTGGTGCAACGAAGATAGCCTCGACTCCCAATGGATAGTTGTCACGCCAATCGAGGCAATCTTCTCTTTATGTTATCTAGCCCAAAACAACAAAGGGGGAGACCCAGATCTACTCTCGACAGGAGAGATCAAACCAAAACACCAGATCAAATCAAGTATAGGTGAAGTACGTAAGGTGTATGGTAAACCCTAGATCTATGGATAAAGTCCCAAGGTAAATGATAAGTTGGATCAAGGGTTTAAACAGTGTAAATTTGGTCCAACATGTTTAAGTGAGTGACTTATGAAGTTTATAATGAGATCAAGGATTAGGGTACTAGTCAATTGTGAGAAAATCCACCGCCTTGGGAACCGTGTCCAATGCAGGGTAGTTAAGGGTTGAATTGGGGCTAACCAATACCATAAACAAACTTGATTATAAGATATGACAATGTCAAGGGGTTCAAGCGACCAAGACAAGGATCAAACCACAAGTTAACCCAACAATCTAAGAAAGTTGAATGAGCTTGGAGAAAGACAAGTGCCTTGGGAATTGGGATAAATGGAGTCAAAAAGAGGTTAACTTGTAGATCATGACCCCTATGATATAAGACAAGTGGGCTACTAAACGTATGATGGTTGGATCTTTCTAGATCTAATAGTTCATGATGTGACCCAAGTGGACCACAATCCCTTAAAACAAGGAATGCTACCCCCAAGGCAAGATTTCACAAAATGACATACTAGACATAGGTTTCAAGGTATGCTTATTCCAAATCCACCAAAATCTCAACTACCCACGTCCTATAAGTGGACAAACTCAAATTCCCCAAGGAGTGCGACCTTGCCCAAGGAGGGCCAAAAGCATGATCAATGGGATCAAGTCAAGTCCAATGGCCACAAAATAATAGATCCAAGTAGTTTGTGCTAGTATCAATGTGGATCTAGGAAATCAAGGCAATCCAATGGCTAGATCTCAGTAGATCTGAGATTGAAGGTATCACCACGTGGTCCAAATGGGGTTTAACCCTTAAAATGAGGAATAGGGTCCACAAGGTAGAAATCACTAAACTGATAGTCAAAGGGTAGGTTATTGAATGTGTAGATTGCAGATCAAGTGAAATCTCAACTACCCACGTACTAGATCTAGGTTAACTCACCCAAACCAAGGAGTGTGACCTCACTTGGAGAGGCTAAGTTGCCTTGGGAAAAGGGTCAAATGGAGGCCAATCCTCACCAAACTATAGATCCAGGATGTCGTGGATACTATAGAGGTGGGTTTTAAATGTCTTACCCAAGAAGCCACTAGATCTTTGTAGATCTGAGAAAAAATAAAAATGGGGGTTTTAATTAATTAGGGTTTGAAATAACTTAGACAAATGGATGGATCATGGAAAGAGAAATTACCTTGAGATCATACCTGAGTGATGAAGAGATGTACCTTGTTGTTGAGGAAGACTCTCGCAGAGATCAAATGAGAGATTGTTGAATTTGCTTGCCGAAATGATGCCCTAGCCCACAAGTGCGACCTCCTCTACATGTCAATCCAAGGAAAGCAATTTCAATCAGAAAGGTCAAGTATGGAGGAAATACAAGCGAAGTGCAAATGTAACATGAAATAGAAGGTCCTGGGACAGTAATACTCCTTGTTACCAATGAAGAAATCCAAGGAAGTAGGGAGGGTCCCCCTCTACCAATACGTCCTCCTTGAATGAATTCGGCCTCCACCTGTAGATGCAAGAAATGGTACAAAAATATGGCAAGACAATATCTCCAATTACTCAGTGCAAAGGAAGAATCAACGAACGAACACCAAAAGCATTCACCACAACACTGGAGATAGATGCAATAATAATTTTCTATTCCAATAATCCAGAGCCACAAGTCCCTTTTACAATGAGAAGCTCTCTCCTTTAAATAGGAGGGAGAGAGTCCACAATCTAACCACTTTTTGAATGAGTAGCTAAGATTAAAAGATCAAAACATCTAATCAATGGTTGAGATGAACTCAATAATAAATACATGGATCACTAATAAAATATAACAATAAGTGGACAAAATCGCCCTAGGAGAGGGGATCCCACCAAATCATGATGACAAAATATAACAACTAGCTCATGGTGGGTCCAAGGGGTAATTTTAGACACCCTTGGTCAATCCTCATAGCACAATAATAATAAAATAGTCATCAAAGTACCAAATCGTGCCTCTATGGACAAATCGTGAGCCTTAGGAGGCTCCATAAATCATCAGAAAATGCCGTAAGTGATGGATGTGGGTCCCAATGAAGCTGAAATTGCTGGAGAAGGTGTGGAAGACATCCCACTCATCATCACTGATCATCCTATGTCAAAAATTTGCCGCAGTAGCCCAAATCGAATTCCTCTGTAGCCATTTCTACCGATTATGAACTGCCTCGGGAAGCTTGAAACTGCCCAAACTACCTCTTGGAGTGCCTACACTGTCAAGGTGAGGGCACCAGTGTGTCTGGGAGGGGGGTAAAATGGTAAAACCAAGTGGCTGGACCACGCCCTCCATGCACAGTGCCCTAGGTGAACCAAATAAAATCCATCTATGCTCTAACAGGGTCTCCGATAGAGCAAAACTGCACTAGGATAGCATACTGAGGCTCAATCATCACTGTAACTCCCCGCAACTGAAAGTAGACTGCTCATTGGACTCAGAAGGTCCTATTATCACACCATAGTAGCAGGGCTACTATTCTTGTTTATCAGATATCTGCACATTCTAGAGCTTCCATTATTCAGAGCTTGGCTATGATGATTGTATATTTTGAAATCACTCATGATCAGAGCAGTGTATTATTCAGACTTATGTTAGACCTTGTGTCAAGGCTGAGCCTTGAGAGTTCATATTTAATGACCGATGTGACCTTTTATCCCATACAGTTTAAGTTTAGTGCCTTGAGATGTATTGCAGCAGTGTTTCAGATGATATATGATGATTACTCTTGTGATGATGTTGTATGACCTATTGATGTTTTATCATTGACTGTGGATTATTATCTTGTTGATTTAGTAATGTTCACAGCATCTGCTTGGTATATTATTCCTGATGTGGCAAACTGTTTAAAATGAACTATAAATTTTAAAATGGACATTTACTTGCACATTTAGGTTGTTTGACAAAACTCACTGGTTTACCACTTTACATAGATATGGTCTTTCTTGACACCAGTTGTCTGCTAGTTTAGGCTCCAAATTCACTTGACTCCATCCATACATGACCTTCCTTATTTGAACTTAAACCTTGACCTGTCTTATTTGACTTTCTGGTACTGAGGACTTCCCCATTTTCTACCTCTGTGTTTGGACCGCATCCCTATATGTTTAGTGTCTCGGCTCTAAGTTGGTGACAAAACTTACCTGTTATCACACCATAGTAGCAGGGCTACTATTCTTGTACAACAGATATCTGCACATTCCAGAGCTTCCATTATTCCACAGCATGGCTACATATTTTGGATCACTCATGATCAGAGCAGTACATTATTCAGATTTGTATATGACCTTGTGTCAAGGCTGAGCCTTGAGAGTTCAGATTTGATGACTGATGTGACCACTTATCCCATACAGTTTCAGTTCAGTGCCTAGAGATGTATTTCAGCAGTGTTTCAGATGATGCATGATGATTATTATTACGATGATGTTGTATGATCTATGGATATGTTATCACTGACTGTGGATTATTATCTTGTTGATTTAGTCATGATTACAGCATGTGCTTGGTATATTATTCCTGATGTGGCAAACTATTTAAAATGAACTGTAAATCATAAAATGGACAATTGCTTGCACATTTAGGTCATTTAACAAAACCCACTGGTTTTCACCTTACATAGATATGGTCTTTCCCGACACCAGTTGTCTGCTAGTGTAGGCTCCATATTCACTTGACTCCATCCATACATGACCTTCCTATTTGACTTTAAACCCTGACTTGTCTCATTTGACTTTCTGATACCGAGGACTTCCCCATTTTTCTACCACTGTGTTTGGACCGCATCCCTGTTTATTCAGTGTCTCGGCTCTGAGTTGGTGACAAAACTTGCCTTTGGTGAGTTGGATTGTAGGCCTAAATCATTCTGGTCGGTCGTCCCGATGTTTGGCATTGGCTCGAACTCCCCCTAGTCACTTGAGATGTTGTTGGCTAAAACTGAAAGCTCATGTTCTACCTATGGAAAATTATAAATTCGCCCATGGAAACAAAAAGGGCAAGAGCGATGAACAGCTAAAAATACTCCTAGAAGAGTATAAGAAAAGTCCAAAAAGCAATGGCTCTTAAAAGTTATATCTAAACAATTGCTGACCTTATATAAATTTGGAAAAACATGCCCTGGATGCAAGCTGCAACTAGTTGTGCTTCTCAGCACATCTGAAATCCGAAGGGTTATGTAGGCCAAAAAGGCCATGGAATAAAATTGAATGATCCTAATGAACCTGGATCAACTTGATGTAAACATGATGCCTAAGTTGAATAAGCACTCTCTAAACAACCTATCCATTTGTGAGGCACAGCCATCCCCCGTGTTCTTTTGTCCAGCACAGAGTTTGTAGCTTCCCCCTTTTCTCCCAGTCCAAAGTATTTTTGAGTTAAGTTAGACAAGTCAACCCCTTTGCCCAACCTTGTTCCTAGCCTTCATCCTTCACTAGCAGTTTGACCATGTCCAATGGGTGAGTTTGTCATTTGAACTATTGTGCAAGTAATTTTATATAACAACGGAATATGCTAATTAATGCCACTGAATGGATGTTATACTTTGAGCTTAGCTGTGAGAATGATTAGAGAAGCATTGTCTTAGTCTACTGATGTGATTTATCCTTGGTTGTATATTCTTGGGATCCGTGATGATATGGACCATGTATGGATGATTATTGATGATGATTGATGGGCCCACATGTTTGATGATGATATCATATGATGGACATATGATGCAGATGATGTTTGATCCAGTTCAGCAGGTTTATTACTACTTCAGATCAGCAGATTATACATTGTCCATATATGGTGGACTCTACAGCTGGCCCATCAGGGCAACCCATGGTGTATGAGTACACATTTCTAGTGGATTTGGGTCTTCTGGATCCAATGAGACACTTATCTTTCAGTTCCGGGCACTTCTGACAGTGATTGATGCAGTTTTACACTTGTTGACTAGATTTGGGGCTGATTTCCCAGCCTGAGCAGCAGGGGCCCCGAGAGGCCAGTTCACCTAGGGCGCTGATGATGGAGGGGGTGGTCCAGCCACTTGTTTTTACCATTTACCCCCCCTTCTGGAGAGCCTGGTGGGCTCAGATGGACAGCGCTGGCACCCTAGGAGGCAGTTTTGGCACTTTCACAATTCCCGAGGCAGTTAAAAAATGGGATAAAGTGGTCACTGAGGAAATCGATTTGGGCAATTGAGGCAAGGTTTTGGCATTTGGTTTTCACAGAGGTCTTCCAGGGTGGCATCACTATCTTCTAGTCAGTTTTCGCCATGTGGGCATGCCCAGATTGATCACAGGAGGACATTTACTGCTTGACTGTCATGGATTCTGAGGACAGTTTTGGTCACTTACATTATATTGGACATATTTTATTATTTTATTGTGCCTTGGGGATGAGCTAGTAAGGATTGATGCCTCCTAGCCCCACCATGAGCTTATATTGTCATGTCCTAGTCACCATGAGGTGGACTTTGGGTACTTGTGTTTCTCTAGTGGATGACGTCACCCTCTTATTGTACCATTTAGTGGGGGCGCTATTGTTATATTGAGTGATCCATGTGATATATTGTTATGGTTCATCTTAGCCATTGATTGTATGATGAGATCTTTTAATCTCAACCACTCATTTGATGTAGTATTGTGGAGTGGTATAGCGTTTTGATCTTTATTATCCTATATAAGGAGGAGACCCCCCATTGTATAGCTCACCTTTAGAGGAATATTGGAATAGAAGATTTTTTGTGGAGCACATCTCTCTTGCATTGTGGATTCTCTTGCATATTGAATATACAGTATCTCTTCTATGTATCATTGTGGATTTTGGTGCTTTTTCTAATCTTTTGACAGGAAAGTCGAATTGGTGGAGAGGAGGGCGACTTCATGAGGGTTATTGTTGGAGGGATCCACATATTCTCTCTTGGGTTGATCTTGTGACAGGGAGTATCATTATTGTATCTTCGTGACATAGTTGATGCTTTCTATTACATCTTTCTACCATTTTCATAATCATCTTGCTTGACTTGTTTCTTTGATCTTGTCTTGTAGGAGGAGGACGATTTGGCTATCTTGGAGAAGGACGTTTTGGTTGGAGCTCTTGGATCTCACTCTTGAATATACACATAGGAGAATGCTATCAATTTGCAAGGTGGCCATAAGCAATTGAGGTAAGATCTACAAGGTATGTGCCTCTTTCATCCATTCTATCTTCATTGGTCATAAAACCCTAATTCATTAAAACCCCAATTTTGGTATTTCTTAGATCTACTTAGATCTAACCTTGCTCTTGAGAAGATATTGAAAACCCACCTCTATAGCATCCACCCCTAGTTGGATATATAGTTTGGTGGTGATTGGCTTAAAATTAACCCACTTTTCAAGGCAAAAAGTCCTCTTTGACCCAAATCGCACTTCCTAGTGAGAGGCTTGTTTGGTTAGATCTAGCACATGGGTAGGTGAGATCCCACTTGATTTGCAATCTAGACACTTGATAACCTACCCCCAGATTCTTACTTTGGTGAAATCTACCTTGTGGACATCTCTCCATGTTTTAAGGGGTTAAAACCCCCTTTTGAATCTATTGGCACCTCAAAACTCAGATCTACTAAGATCTAGCCCTTGGATTGACTTGTTTTTTTGAACATGCATAGATCGGGGTACTAGCTACTTGGATCTACAGTTTGGTGGCCATTGGACTTGATTTGGTCCACCAAACCCACTTTTTAACCTTCCTTGAGCAAGTCGCACTCCCTTGAAAAAGTGAGTTTGTCCATTTCCAGGAGGTGGGTGTTTGAGATTTTCGTGGATTTGGAACGCCCATACCCCGAAACCTAGGTCTAGACTGTCTTTTCGTCACTATCCGCCTTGGGGGTAGCATTCCTTGTTTCAAGGGATTGTGGTCCACTTAGGGTTATTACTTGAAAAACCTAGATCTAGCAAAATCCAACCATTGGATCTCATTTAGCCCACTTGATTTGGCTTCTAGGTGTCCCGATCTACACTTTGACATACTTTTTTTGACCCCATTAGCCCATCCAACAAGGCACTAGTCCTTCTCTAAGCAAGTCGCACTCCTTGGGAATTGTGTCAAACCCTAGATCTAGTATGTGGGTACTCCTAGAATCAACTTAGATTCATAGATCTAGTCTCTATCCAACCTATAGTACCAACTTCACACTTAGCTTCACCTTGTGGGCCTACCTAGAACCATTTCACACTTCCCAAGAAAACAAGACCCACTTGTGTAAACACATGGTACTTTACCTTGACATCATACCAAACAATGTGGCCTAAACCATACATAGGTTGAAACACTAACAATCCATTACACCACCTTCAACCATTCCTTAACTCTTAGGTCCACTTGGCCTTGCATTGGTTTCCGTAACTCATCATTTACCTACCCTTAGAAACCTTTGTTTGGATCCAATCAACTGTGATTGGTTATAGGGTCTCCCCCTAGGTCTTGCTACACCTTGACCTAAAGCGAAGAGTGCCTCAGTTGACGTGACTCCCACCTTGCATTGGGAACCGTGGCATCTCTTGGGTCACCTCTTTAGTTGCCTGCCTCCTCTACCGTCCCAGATGGGATACCTATAGGGGCAACTACAAGTTGTGTGATAACATTACCCTTGGTGAGTTGGATTGTAGGCCTAAATCATTCTGGTCGGTTGTCGCAATGTTTGGCATTGGCTCGAACTCCCCCTAGTCACTTGAGATGTTGTTGGCTAAAACTGAAAGCTCATGTATTACTTATGGAAACTTATGTAAATTCGCCCATGGAAACTAAAAAGGGCAAGAGCGATGAACTGCTAAAAATACTCCTCGAAGATTATAACAAAGGTCCAAAAAACCAATGGTTCTTAAAAGCTATATCTAAACAAATGCTGACCTTATATGAAAACATGCCCTGGATGTAAGCTGCAACCTGTTGTGTTTATCAGCACATTTGAGATCCGAAGGGTTATGTAGGCCAAAAAGGCCATGAAATGAAATTGAATGATCCTAATGAACTTGGATCAACTTGATGTAGACATGATGCCTAAGTTGAATAAGCACTCTCTAAACAACTTATCCATTTGTGATGCACAGCCATTCCCCGTGTTATTTTGTCCAGCACAGAGTTGTAGTTTTCCCCTTCTCCCAGTCCAAAGTATTTTTGAGTTGAGTTAGAAAAGTCAACCCCTTGGCCCAACTTTGTTTCTAGCCTTCATCCACTAGCAGTTTGACCATGTCCAATCGGTGAGTTTGTCATTTAAACTACTGTGCAAGTAATTTAATATAATAAAGGATATACTAACTTGACTAATGCCATTGAATGGATGTTATACTTTGAGCTAAGCTGTGAGAATGATTAGAGGAACATGTTTTAGTCTATTGATATGATTTTTCCTCAGTTATATATGGACCTAGTCAAACCTAGTTTGACTATGGTCATTTCTTGGGATCCGTGATGATGTGGGCCACATATGCTTATAGATGTTGGTTGATGGTCCCACATACTCTTTATGATGATGCCATATGATGGATATATGGTCCAGATTATGATTGATGCATTTTAGCAGGTTTTATCATTACTTCAGATCATCAGATTATGCACTGTTCATATATGGTGGACCCTACAGCTGGCCAATTAGGGCAACCCATGGTGTATGAGTACACATTCCTAGTGAATTTGGGTCTTTTGGATCCAATGAGACACTTATCTTTCAGTTTCGGGCACTTCTGACAGTGATCTAGCCCGTCTCTTAGGACGGAGTCTGCGATGAATCTGCTGCTGAGATCTCGTGGGTCAGGGTGAGGTCCCACGGATCCTCACTAATCTAGAGCCTGGATATGTACTGATATCGGTCGGTCTCTTGGTGCCCCTGTCTGAGGGTAATACCCTGAAAAATGACGTGATCTTCTGCGTGGGGTCCAATCTGATGGGAGGCTGAAGAATATGCGCTCGAAATCTGAGGGCCTCCTGCATGTAGAGAGCCAAACATCTTTGATTGAGGTATCTGAAAAACTCGACGAGAGTCTGAGAGTCTCTAAACAAACAATGGAACCGTCCTCTGATCTCATAGTAACTGGGGCATCTAAAAATGAAGTGTGCCTCGGTCTCCACTTCCTGTAGGTGACATACTTGACAGATTCTATCTGATCTATCAATCTGGTGGTCCATCTCAACCCGAAGTCTATGAGAACCAACTCTGAACTGGCTTAGAGGGATGTGAAGAGCATGCATCCAGTGACGAAAAGTATACTGGGGTCAGACAATGAACCCAACTCTCAGCTCCAGGAAGTGCTTTGCGTAAAAGGCCATCTTTGGGCGTAACCCTCCCGGAGGATTGACCCAAGTGACCTGGACGAACTGCCTGTAGATGTCTTCCCGGATGGTCTTGTTCAGTTTTTGTTTAGTGGGTAAAAGGTGTCCAGGAGCATCCAATGAATATTGGAAAGGGGGGAGATGATCCACCTGAATACCCACTGCCTCTAGTAAATCTGAAACCCCTGTAAACCAACATCGGGCCCGACCCGAGTGGGTATAACGGGCAATAGCCTCAGAAGAGCAGTATGCAAGGTAAGGGTATCGGTCTCTACCCTCCACCGAGTCTGCAAAGCTCCGGACACGGTGTAAAAATGAGATCAAACTGAAAACTGTCTCGAGCTTGAAGGGTTGAGCTCCGAACTCGGCAAGGATGATGTGCTGAGGTACTGTCTGTTTACATCTAATAATGCGGCGAAGAAGAAGAGTCTAGACTCTCTCAATCGAGGCCTAGTCCGACTCAAGTAAAGATGGCCCCCAAATCTCTGAGCCATATAGAACAGTGGGATGGATCAAGGTGTCCATGAGGCTCATCTTGGACGAGATGTCCTGGAAGTGATGTCAAAAGCACTGTCTCTCAAGAAGGGCTAATGCTCCATAACCTTTGTTGATCCAAGGCTGAAGAGCAGGTCGCAAACTGAAGCGAGGGCCGGAGAATTGCACCCCCAAGTAAGTGTAGGTGTTGGTGGTCTCAATCTCCTTTCCTCTGAATAGGAAGTGAAGGTCCAAAGTTTTCTTCACTCCATTGAAAATCATAACCTTGGTTTTACCCAGGTTGACTGTCAACTGTCGAAGATCACAAAACAGAGCTAAGGCATCCAGCTGCCTCTGTAATCCTTCCGGGGATGAGGAGAGGAGGACCACATCATCAGCAAAGAGTAGAATAGATATCAAAACCTGGTGAAGAAGACAACCATCCGTGTCCTGGATATGCTCATGTAGAAATGCCTCCAACTCATCAATGTAAATCCCGAACAAGGTGGGAGATAGTTGACATCGCTGTTTGACCCCAATAGTACTCCGAATGAAATCAGACATCACATGGGCTGTGCGAAGACGACCGAGAACGGACTCATATAGGCACATAATAGCTGTCAATAGGGTTGCAGAGATGCCAATATCTCTGAGTCTCTGGGATAGGGCTTCCCTAGGAACAGAGTCAAAAGCTTTTCGAAAATCTACAAAGCAACAGCAGACCTTCGAAGAGCGATGTCGGGCTTCCTCAATCACGGCGCACAGAGTGAAGATGTGGTCAATGGTCTGATGAGTCGGTCTGAAGCCTGCTTGCCCCCTAGCTCTAAGATGTCTCTGCTCAAGGTCACTGGAGAGCATCCTATGGAGGACAGTAGCGTACAACTTCGAGAACGTGTGGCCCACCATGATCGTTCAGTAGTTATTGGGATCTGAACTGGGACCTGATTTATGAATCGGATGGATGATGTGATGTGACCATGCTGGTGGGAAACCCTCATGGGCTACATGGTTAAAAAGATCAGCCGGGTATCCAACCAAAGCACGAAAAATTTGCTTAAAGAACTCTGCTTGGTATCCTTCCTCATCTGCTGCTTTGCTGCTGTTCATCGTCCAAATGGCCTCTCTAATATCCCTGGTTGAGAATAAGCAACAGGAGGGGGGTGGAGAGGTAACCTGGATTTGGGCTTGTCCGGGAATATCATAAAGATTGGAAGTGTGGGAAAACATGGATAAAGGATCGAGGTCAGATGGGAGAGGGAAGCGTCGAGGAAGGATGGTACGCCAGAAATGTTTAGGGAATAAGTAAGGAGAGCGGATAGTTCCCGTCTTTTCTGAGATACAAAGAGTCGTTTCTTGTGACGGAGTAGGTGGTGATAAGAAGCTTTAAGGTCTGAATAGGAGGGATGAGAGTGGGAAGCAGATCGAAGCTCTCGATGTATAGTTTTGCATTCATCATCGTACCATTTGTTCATGGGACATGATCCAACTTTTGGGGAGATGGAAGTAGGGTGAGTGGAGTGGGGGAAGGATTTGAGTGCAGCTTCCCAAATGGCAGACGATAGATAGGTGTACTTAGTGGAAGCAGAGTCAAGCGAGGAGAATTGAGTCTCTGACGGGAGTAACTGGCTTAGGGTCGAGGAGAAGGTGTCCAGGTCTCCTTTGTCGAAACAGAAGATGGTCCGTGGTGGGCCCCGAGAGAGGATATGAGGTGGGAGGGGGGGGTCAAAACGGAGAGAGAAAGAAAGAAGTGCATGGTCAGCAAGAGGGATGGGGGAAACCGTGAAGTGACAAACAAAAGGGAGCAAGTTATAGCTGGTGAGGACATAATCAACTACGCTCGCACCACCACCATGTGGTCGGCAGGTGAAGAAGCGAGAGTCCAGAAAACAAGTAAGACCATTTAGAATTAGCAGCTCCTAAGATTCCCCCAACTGCAATAGATGCTTACCATAAACTGTAGTGGGGCCCAAAGCATCTTCTGAAATCCGGTGAAGTCCAACTGAAGCTGGGTCAATCCCCTGGGTACAGAACACATCCTCTGACCGATCGTGGAGAGGGATCTGGAGGTTCCTAGTATGAGAATTGAAGTCTCCTAGGAGGATGAATTCTCCGTCAGCAGAGTACTGAGTGATGTTGGTGTACAAGTCTAGAAAGGGGTCCCCATTAGGGCCACTATGGATGGCAAATGGCGAAGAAGTTGGGGGAAAGTAACAGACTGCAATCTAGATGTTCCTCAGATGAGAAACTCCAACACCAATCCTAATCCACATAAACCTAGCAAACTCATCTTCAGCTACCAAAGAAATCCTATCCCGGAACGAGTCCTTAGCCAAACAAGCAACTCCACCTGATCCTCTGACTCCTCCTGACCTCCTCGTCTCCTGTCTACAAACTGAGAACCAATGGTAACCTGTAATATCTGGGAGGGGCCTAACAGGGCTCGCATGTGTCTCAGTCATGAAGAGGATGTCTGTTGAATCGAGAGCATCATACAAGAGACCTGGTGATGACCAAAAAGATCCATTGCCATTCCAACAGCTGATAGAGATGCTTGTACCCTATCGTCTCCCCAGACAGGCCCGTCATTTGGAACCTCCAGCTCGGGGTTCCCACCTAGGTGGGAAGGAGTCCCGAATAACTGCTCGAAGATTCCTGATAACTGCCCATTTCCCTGCCTGTCGTGCCGTAATAACCTGTTCTCTGGAATGTTTGAGTTCCACAACCTGTGCTTAAGTGAGGTCCTCATCTAAAAAGATCTTGTTGGGAAGAGAAAACAATTTCCGCTTAGCCTTGAGGGAGCGGAGTCGATCATTTGCTGTCCGGAATCGAAGAGAGTAGAGCCGTACCCTAGCCATGCTCTATCAAGAGCTATATCGGGGAGGCTAAGGGTATCCCGAAGGAAACTAGCCCCCACTTCCATTGGGTCCAGAGAGGGGTGAGGTAAGGGAAGACCTCTCACCTTGAGATTCAATTCCCTTGCCCGTCTGGTGCGTTCTTCCACAAGCTTTGCTTGTACCACCTCCTCAACTGCAGCAATAGGGGGGTTTTTATCCTTCCCCCGAACCACCTGCGCCCAAGAATTGATGTGTGTCTCTGTTTCCTGTTTGAAGGTGACCTGTTGGGATCGGATTTCTTCTTGCTTGCTCTTGAGATCTAGAATTTTTGCATGTAACGCATCATTTGGAGGGTGGAGAGTTTCCTGTTCTTTCCTTTCATGTAATATCTTCTTGAGAGATAAATTATCCCCTTCCACCTTCGAAACTCTAGCTGAAAGGGTGTGTATTTCTTAATGGAGTTTGTTGTTTTCTGTTTCAAGAATTTCCATTTTTTGTAGCAATTGTTTTACCTGGGCTGTCCAAAAGGAGAAATCCGATTCCATGGCTATGTCAGTCGGGCTGTAAGTTGACCCCTGGTTTTGGTTGCATTGATTAAAATATTGAAATTGGCCTTTGTTACTGAAATCGCTGTTTTGGGGGTTTGAAACCTCATTGTTTTTCGTGTCCTCCATGTGTTTATCTCTTTGCTGACATTCCAGTAATCCCTTCAATTCACTGCGTTTTATTTAAAAAATGGCGGCTTCAATTCACAGCTCTACTCAAAAATAGCAGCAAGACTAATTTGTTTCCTCATCGATCAGCTTTTACTCTTCGTTTCACGCGGGCTCTGCTAACCCCAACGGCACAGTCTTCGCGCTGGCTCTGCTAACCCGACGGCTCTACTGCTGCTTACCCTGACGGCTCTGCTATCTGCTAACCCCGACGGCTATCTCCCGACGGCTCTACTGCTGCTTACCCTGACGGCTCTGCTATTTGCTAACCCCGACGGCTATCTCCCGACGGTTCTGCTAACCCGCCGGCTATCTCCTAACGGCTCTGCTAACCCGACGGCTCTACTGTTGCTTACCCTGACAGATTCTTTGCGCGAGCTCTGCTAACCCCGACGGCTCTACTGCTGCTTACCTTGACGGCTCTACTATCTGCCAACCCAGACGGCTATCTCCCCGACGGCTATTCTTCACGTTGGCTCAACCCCGACGACACTGCTAACCCGACGGCACCAATCCCGATACCTTGTATCTGCAGCTCGTTAATCTTGAGGAACTAGAGTTGGATGAACGCTTGCTGGTGGACCTCGAGAAAGGCGACTCGTGGAAAAAATTGAAGAAGCTTAAGATCAAACGAATACCGCCATCAGAAATAGTGTCATCATGCTTACCCTGACGGCTCTGCTATCTGCTAACCCCGACGGCTATCTCCCGACAACTTTGCTAACCCGACGACTCTACTACTGCTAACCCCGACGGCTCTACTAACCCAACGGCTCTACTGCTGCTAACCCCAACGGCTCTCCCGACGGCTCTGCTAACCTGACGGCTATTTCCTGACGGCTCTGCTAACCTGACGGCTATCTCTCGACGGCTCTACTACTGCTTACCCTAACGGATCTATCTGTTGTGTTGTGGTGAATGCTTTTAGAGTTCGTTCATTGATTCTTCCTTTGCACTGGGTTCTTGGAGATTTTGTCTTGCTATATTTTTGTACCACGTTTTTGCATCTACAGGTGGAGGCCGAATTCATTTGAGGAGGATGTATTGGTAGGGGAGGACCCTCCCTACTTCTTCCTTGGGCTTGTTCGTTGGTAACAGGGAGTATTACTATCCTAGGACCTTCTATTTCATGTTATCATTGCATTTCGCTTGTATTTCCTCCATACTTGATCTAACTGATTGAATCGATTTTCCTTGGTTTGACAGGTAGAGGAGGTTGCACTTGTGGGCTAGCGCATCATTTCGACAAGCAAATTCAACAATTTCTCATTTGATCTCTGTGGGAGTCTTCCTCAACAACAAGGCATCTCATTCCAACACTCAAGTATGATCTCAAGGTAATTTCTCTTTCCATGATCTATCCATTTGTCTTAATGCTTCAAACCCTCATTCTACATTTTCTCAGATCTAGCAAGATCCACTTGGCTTTTGGGTATAAAATTTAAAACCCACCTCTATAGTATCCACGACGATTCGGATCTATAGTTTGGTGTGGATTGGCCCTCATTTGACCCCTTTTCCCAAGGCAAAGAAGCTTCTCCAAGCTAATTCGACTTTCTTGGACTGTTGAGTTTGCATGTGGTTTGATCCTTGTTTTGGTTGCTTGAACCCCTTGACATTGTCATATCAATCAATCAAGCTCACTTTAGATACTGGTTAGCCCCAATTCAGTCCTTAACTACCCTGCATTGGACTCGGTTCCCAAGGCAGTGGATTTTCGCACAATTGACTAGTACCCTAATTCTGGATCTTATTCTAAACCTCGTAAGTCACTTGCATAAACATGTTGGAGCAAATCTACATTGTCTAAACCCCTTGATCCAACCTATTACTCACCTTGTGACTTCATTCATAGATCTAGAGTTTACCATACACCTTACGTACTTCATCATCATTTGATTTGATCTGGTGTCTTGGTCTGATCTCTCCTGTCGGGAGTAGATCTGGGTCTCCCCCTTTGTTGTCTTGGGCTAGATAACATATAGTGAAGATTGCCTCGATTGGCGTGACAACCATCCATTGGGAGTCGAGGCTATCTTGGTTGCACCTCGTTGGTTTTCCATCCCTTCTGCCATCCAGCTTGGATCCATCTCTAGGGGCAACTACAAGTTTGGTGATAACAGGTCCTCAAGGGCGTCTTGCTCTGTGGACTCCATCTCCCCTTTTTCCTAGGAACTGGTCTCTCCATGCTTGCACCCTCCTTGGTTTGCTTGCTTTCTGGATAGTTGGTACCCTGTTTTCCGAGATTGTGACCTTTGATACTGTCAGATCTATATCCAAGCTATGCTAGGAAGCCCTAACCCTCTCAGATCCACTACTTGGGACCATTTTCCTTGTTTTAAGTACACATTTCCCAAGGCAGTTAAATTTGATCATTTACCCTAGCACCTATATCCTAGATCCATTCTTAATCTCTAAGTCATTGTGTCTAAATCATCTAAGGTTGAATCTCATATATCTTAAGCCTCTACAGTGACTTTGTCCCTTAGATCTAGGGTTCTTCGCCCCTCACCTTACGTACCCTATTGAATAGCTTGATCTAGTGATTGGGTTAGATCTCTCCTGTCGGGAGTAGATCAAGGTCTCCCCCTTTGCTATCTAGGACTTGGATAGCAGAAAGCGAAGAGTGTCTCGATTGGTGTGACAACCAATCCATCTTGGGGATCGAGGACCTCTCAGGTCACCTCTTTAGTTGCCTATCTCCTCTACTGTCCTGAATAGGATCATCATTAGGGGCAACTACAAGTTGTGTGATAACATACCCCAAATATAATGGAGCACCCCCAAGCATGTACCCCCAAATTAGTGTTGTGCAGGTAGATTGTCTCCTAGAGCAACATGTAGCTGCTTGTTGGAGGATGTGCACTCTGCATGAGGGCTTAAGTTTGACTCATGCCAAAGCCCTAACTCACCTTCCCAGGTTAGATTACCATTTTTCCTAAGTTTAATTTTCCAAAAATTCAAATTGCTTTGCCATAAATTGTCATATCTAAGGCCTATTTCGAATTCCTAGAGAAGGTAGTCATGCTTGCTAGCTGTGGTTAGGTCCAAATATTAATTCACCTAGTCATTTATAATTTGGAAAACATCCCAGAGTCAACAGGTTGCTGTGTTATGAAAAGCTAAAAGCTCAGCTTTACCTAATTGTTAGCATATGAATAAATCCAAAATTAAATGAAATTGGCCTCCTTGTTTCCTTCAACCAAAAGGCTGATTCATTAGCCTATCCATGTCCAGATTTCATTCATGATCATGCCATAGTCAACAGGTTGATGTGTCATAAAAAGCTAAAAAATCAGCTTTACCTAATTGTTAGCATATGAATAAAGCCAAAATTAAATGGAATTCACCTTGTTGTTTACTCCAATCAAAAGGCTGATTTGTTAGCCTATTCATATCCAGATTTCTTTCATGACCATGCCAAAGCCAAGCACCTTGATTGAGGTTTCTGTTGCTAATAAGAGCAGAGGCATACAGCGCTGAGGAAAGAAGAATAAGCAGGAGACTACAGGAGGCATGATGCAGTGAATCTGTCCTAGTTTATAGTTGGCAGCAACTACAGATTGAGGTCAATTTGGAAGCTGCTAGAAGTATTGCATATTACTTTAGCAAACAGCAGTTTTCCTTGCCACAGAGGGTCAGTTAAACAGCGCCTAAGAGATCAGGTTTGGAGGATTGGATGGGAATGGAAGGCAATGATTTTTGTAATGAAGGAACAGCAGGAAGAGTATTGTAAAACAGCAGAAAAAACTCATCTGGATAGCGACTTAACCACAGTATCTTGCATGCAGTGTTTTTAGGATTTAATGTGTTTTATTTCCTTTTTTCTCCCAGCAGTAAGGGCGACTTGGTTGGAGGAGATGACAGTTCTTTATATACAAATTGGAGAGACATTTTGAGTGTTGGACAGTTTTATTCTCTTGACAGTCTTGTAGCAGCGGAGGACTCAGTACTTACTCTTCCATACTCCAGGCTTTACACCACTATTTCCACTGCAAGCAAGGACATCCATGGCACCCTGTCACCTGTGACTCACTATGCAGCAATCAATCTTTTGGGTAACATGTGATTTGGTTCAATTATGCTTTGTTCTAGATCCTTGAATCTCTTGGGAGTTAATGGTTAATTGTATTGCAGTGTTATGGTTAGTTTACAGTGCACTTATTTTGATTTAGTTTTACCTAGGGTGCACATTCACTTTAATTATTTTCGTTAATTCATTGTCACAACTGTCTTTAGGATCTGATCTCAACCAATCTAAAGTTTATTAAATTCATCCTCACTCTTGAACTGTTTACAGACAGCCCAGAGTGAGTCTTTTGTGTGCTGATCGTCTTGGACTTTGTGCAGATTTGTTGATTAGATGGCAGCATGCACCTTTTAGGGACACCACCCTGAGATTGGAAAAGCACCACTCTGAATGGAGAAGCTTTCCAACCATGACAAGGGTTGGTTTGCCTACAGTTATTAGGCAAATCTACCCTTGCAGATTGGCATGATAACAAGTGGTGAATCCATGAAAGCCAGATCTAGGCTTGTTCAACTAATCCTCATACCAAAAAGCAATTTATATTTAATAGATTGGGACTAGTCTTGTAAAATGGGAGCTTCAGTAAAACAGATATGCAAAATTTGTATGCATATCACATTTCAGCAGAAAACAGAGGTCTGACAAAAATCAAGGGCAAGCCATTGCTAATGATTAGAAATATCTCCACTGAAATATATGGGTCCAAAACGAGATAAAAAATTATTTAAAAAGAAAAGGCCCATTAAACGTTTTGCTTCATTTCACCTGTAGAAAAAGAAATATGCAGGCCAGTGAAGATACTTTCTAAATTTATAATTGTCTCTCCTCATATGTTCAACACAACTTACAACATTAGTGAATCACATTTCTATTACATTTCTAGATATCAAAAAATTCAGAACCATCACCTCTGATAGACTATGGCCATTTGACAATAAATCTTGTAGCTGACTTTCGAGCTCTTCTTCTGTTGGAGCTTCAGCAGAATTGACTTCAGATCCTTGAATCACTAATGTTATTTCTCCCTTGAGATTACGCTGTGAAAATTCAGACTTTGCTTCTGCTAGTGTACCACGCCAAAACTGAAATGCAACATCACATAGATTCCTTATCAGATCTCTAAGATTCACATTCTTTGATAATCTCATTCAGATATTGAATACAACTGCCCATTAAAAAACCCAACCACCTTATACTCCCTATCAACATTTTTCTTTTAAATTCAGTGAAAATCAGTCCTTGCTCAAAGACAGCAAAGATATCTTTTTACAGTGTTCTAGACTATGTTGCATGGGTACCCGTACAGGGGGGTTGGGTACACGTACCCGTACCGAGTACGCGTACCGGGTACTTGGGTACTTCAATGATACGTTCCCAGCCGTACCCAGCTGGACCCAAATTCAAACCCGCGTACTGGGTACTTCACTAATGAAAACAGGGTACTTGCATGGATTTTGGTATGCTGTACCGCATGTTTGGGTACTCGGGAGGTACGGCCGTTGGGAAATTTACCTTAGCTTTCCGTCAAGGGGGGTCGATTTGCAATGTTTGATGTTTAAAATTTTAAAAATTAAAAATTAAAACACTGAAACACATGTTATGTGGGCACTTACCCCTTACCTAAACCTGCGCGGCACTCCATTTCTCACTGCTAGTGCTCCGTGCTCACTACTCCAGAAATGCCGATTTAGAGAGCTTCCTGACAGAGGACCTTAGTGATGCTGATGACATTGATCCTGAGGACGCTGATGACATGGCTTGAGGAAGCCAAATCAGCTGTCTTGTTCATTGTTCAATGTTTACTGTTTTGAACTTTCTTTTTCATGTCTGGAAATGCCATTCAGTCTTCCAGTCTTCCACTTGATATCTACTATGAGTCTATGTCATATAATTTATCAAATTTATTATTTTATGTTTCAAATTTTCAATGTGAATGTTCATATGAATCATTGACTTTAGAAATATCAAATATACATGTATGATGTGATGTGACATGTTTTATTTTTATAAATTTTAATATATATATATATATATATATATATACAGTACCCCTGACGTACCCAAGTACCCTGTTTCAAAAAGTAGCGTCCCCGTCCCCATCCCCGTACCAGTACCCGTTCCTGTACCCACGTTTCTTGGCAACTTAGGTTCTAATAATTTTGTCAAGATAATCTTCTGTTCAAGAATATCACCCCATCACCATTTCTTATATACAATGGAGGGGTGAAATAGGGCCATCAGAACCTATGTTTCGCTAAGAAATTGGGGATGGGACGATAGGTAATGTGGGACTAAAGAAGGGGACAGCTGCAGAAACTCCCTGTATTCCAGAGGACAGAAGGGCCTACACAACATAGCTCACCCCAAAAAATTATTAAAAAGTTAGATTATAATTTTTTTCATTAATAGATCACGATCCACCATATATAAACATGCATAAAACCACAGATTATAAATGTTACATTGTTAGAAACATACGATGATGCATCCATAGATCATAGATCATGACATGATAAAAGTTTTAAAAAATTATTTATAATTTCATAAATTTATGAGACCCACAACTGCTATTCGGTCATTATCTTGTTTCTGATTACTTATGGTCTGGAAGACCCATTTATGAAACCCAGATGGCAAAAACTAACACAGCTGAAAAACTCACTCTTCCAAGCCAAAGATCTGTCCTGGAAGAGAAAAAACTGCTGTTGCAGGAAAACCCTTGTCCTCTTGCAGCCCAGTGCTCTCTGCTCTCATAAAATCTGTTTTAGGGTTTTTTTTAAAGGGTTTGAAGGCTTTATGTAGTGATGTGGGCACCACAGGTCTTTTCAAAGGTTTTAAATTTTTTAGAAAGTGTCTTTCCTGCTTGGGCATTGTGCAAATCATCCACAGACCAGTTGGAAGACATTTCTTGCAATATACCGAATCCGGCTAACAACGAAGAGAATCCATCTTCGAGAATAATGTGATAATAAATGAATAAATGATAATTGGATGATGAATGTATTACAAGAGAGCTCGCCTTTTATAAGGTTTGAGCGTGCTTGAGGAAGGGTTACGTCCCTTCAATTAAATAATTAACAATTTACTGTTTAATTTAACATATCATTTAATATTCGTAGCATTGCCACCCCCTTTAAAGGGAGCTTTGTCCTCAAAGCTGTATTTGTTGGCATCATATTTTGTCCTTGATTTGTGCGATGCTTGATTTGAGCTAAGTGATCTGGACTGGTCTTTCTATCTTGATGATGGCCTGGGTCCCTCTTATGTTGCAACTCTTTCTGTTTGGGTGGCGATTCCTTAGACCATACAATTGATACTTACTTCCATTCCATTTAAAACTCATGTACTGTTTTTGTAGATTGGTAGAGTACGTACCTAGTGACGCTAACCATTCGACGCCTAATACCATGTCTACTTCCTTGAGTGGTAATGCAATACAATTGAGTTGTAGGTGTAAGTTTTGTATGTGTAATGACACCTTATGACATTTTCCCACTTCTTCTATGTGTTGATTCGCGATGGTGGAGGCTTTCCCTTTTGTGGGAAACACAAAAAGATTAAGTTCCTTTGCCCTATTGATGTCGATCAAATTATAAGTACTTCCATAATCGACCAAAATTGTGATATCCCTATCTTTAATAGACTCTGTAAGTTGTAACCTCTTTGGTCTTGTATATTTTGTTGCTTGGGATAAGAGTTGTTTGTTTTCAATGTTGTTGCAACTTGCAACTTCTTAGCTGCGGTGGAATATAGCTCCCTATGATTAACGGATTTCCTTTTTGTTGGGTGTTAACATTCTTGGGTGCCACTAGATCCTCTTCCTTACAAGTTTGTTGAATACAGGTAATGGTCGCTATTGATGCTTCAGATAAGCTTGTATCTGCATCAGACTCAGATGTTTCTTCCGCGGGTACCTGTACTTCTTTTCCATTAATAATTTTGCAGTGTGCTGTGTGATTGGTTTGGCATTTATGGCCAGGAGTCCAATCTTCTCCACATCGACGACATGTATTCTTCTTCTTATTATTATTATTGTCGGCGCGTCCAATGGATGCTTCAAAATCTTTCTTAACTTCATAACTATATGATTGAGAGGTGTTGCATTGATGACCGAGTGACCAATTGTCTCCACAATATCTGCATTGTTCCCCTCTTTCCACTCTTGTCTTGGGAGTTCCTTCTAGTTTGAGTTCTGCTGCTTTCGCTTTGCGTCTTGCTGCCTCGACATTCGGAATGTCATGCAGTTTTAACTCATTTTGTATGTAGGGTTTTAGTCCCCCCAAGTAAGTTTCTAGTCGTTGCTTGTTTGATAACCCAAATACTCTGGTAGTGAGTGATTCCCATTGGTGTGTGAATTCTTCGAAGTTTCCTTTTTGGTGTAACCTGGTAAGCTTCGAGAAAAATTCGTCTTCGTTGATTCCTTGAAACCTTTTGAGGAAATCATTTTTGAACAAATTCCATGTGTATGCGAATTGGTCACCTTTCCACCACATATACCAATTGTAGGCATATCCTTCAAGGTGCATAGATGCATGCTTCACTTTTTCTTCATCTGTTGTGATGTTATAGATATCGAAGTATTCCTCTGCTTTATTTAACCACGCAATGCATTGTTCGTCATTCCCTCTGAACTTTGACATTTCTATTTTTGCTTTGGGGGGATACACTACATAATGCTGGTACTGATTGCCTCTTGTCTTGTTGTGTGGTGATCCAGAATTGTTGGTTGAAGCACTCGACATATCTAAGTCGTCTTTGGGTTTGCAATGATCATTTGTCTCCTTCAGTCCCATCCTTTCCATGAACTTGTTTAACGTGTCACTCAGTTGGTCTTGTTTTTCCTTCATCTCGTCCAATTTTTCGTCTAGCCTTTTTTCTAAAACTGAAACGACTTCCACTCTGATTTCATTTTTCAGCTTTGCATTGGAATTTTTTATTTCTTCCTTTAAATCTTCTTCAAACATTTTGTCAAGTTTGTCCATTCTGGAGTTTAGACCTTCGAGGATTTTTAAATCTCTAATTTGGTCTTTTTCTAATTTTTCTAGTCAGTTTCGTAACTCGGCCATGCTTCCTGACCTGGTGTGGGGAGGTGAATATTTGGAATCGATTTTGGCTTATGTGGGTAGGGCTAAGGAGGGTATTAGGAAATTTTAATAATATATAATAAAATTATATATTTAAAAAAATATATATAATAAGATTATTATTATATATATATTTTTTATTTAAAAAAAAAAAGTTAATAAATATAATAATAATAAAAATTATTATTAGATAGTTTTTTTTGTTTTATTAACTTTGGATCGGCTTGTTGTGTTGCAGGGCATTTGTAATATCCCTTTTTCAAATTTTATTAAAATGCCCAATTTTCCACTTTTTTTTCCAATTTCGACCTTTGACTAGTTTTACTGTTTTGACCTCCAAATCAACCCAAATGCTCCCAAATCTTCTGTAGGAGTGTATGAATGGTATTTAGACTTGAATATAAGGTTCAGGGATGTTTTATGGCCCTCCAAATACTGCTGCAAACTTGATTTGTATTCTGATCAATATATGTAATTTTGACTAGTAATTTGTGCATCAAATGCCCCTCGAGTAACAATGCAAATGGCCTTCCAAATGCCTCCAAACTCCCACAAATTTATGAACAGAGGTATATAATGTGTTAAGTATGTGATTAAGGTCTCATATGCACCATTAATTGATTTTTAATACTGTTCTAACTCTCTCACATTCAACAGCAAAAACCCCCAATTCGACCCTTGGGGAAATGGCACTATTTCACCTCCCAATACAACTAAACTGAGTAAAAATGCTTCAAATGCTCAAGTACAGTACATGAAACTTGTAGAAGACATCCATGGCAGTATATTTATCACAAATATATCAGAGAATCATCCATCCATTCGAAATCATCATCAATACATTGGCTCACAACAAGGTAGTGGGGAAATGGCATTGTTCTTCCATTAAAAATGAGATTTATACATTTCTACTTGGAATTTCGACCTGAAACTTTTTGGAGATGAAGAACAGAGTATTTACTTCATATTACAAAAGAAATGGGGCATTAGAAGCTCCCCAAAAGAGTACAATAGCTCACCAAAAACGCCCTCCCTCAAGGAGCACGAATATGCCTTCAAAACTGGAAACGGTGGAGAGAAAGTGCTGCACTAAACCAAACCATGAAACTTCCTGTAGCTGCTACCTGCAAATACAAACTCCATTAAAGCACCATGAAAGACCTGAGTGGCCTCTCCAAACACCAACTTGGATGGGAATCTTTCACCCTCGAAATTGGCTAAGGCAAGAAACTAGTCATCCACTAGCTCTCTCTTCACAAATGCAATTTTTCTCAAATCATCAAAAGCCATTCTCATACTTGATTTCTACATTTTATAACCAACATTAGCCTTCAAGGGGTCGAAATCCTCTCAATAGATTCAATAATTTTCCATTTAGAAAATATTCCTCATTTGCCACTTGTCTCCTAGTTCCAACCTTCCATCTTCTCCCAAATTCGAATTTGAGTCTCTTTAGATTCCTCCAACTCCATGAGCGCCTTCTTGAGCCTATTTTTGGGGCTGACATGTCATAATGGTCAGGTGTAAGAAGTCAGGTCTGAATTTTGTCATAAAATGTCATAGATGCTTCATTATTGTTGTCATAAAACTAGGGAATCTAGCCCATGTGTCCACTAGTCTCCAATTTGACTCTTCCTCTCCCATGGAGGTTACTATTCCTTCCCATTTCGACCTAATATGCTCAATGCCATGTGTTATGACTTACCAACCTTCCCATGAATTCGAATTGGCAAGAGAGAGCTGCCATGTGTCATTGAAAAATCAAGCTAGTGTGGGTCCCACCACCTCCATATGTCTCCAAAACCACTTGCCACCTAGAATTTCTCTTGAATTTATTTATTCATCATATTTATTAAATTCTTGAACCCTTCTAATGTCTAAATATCATTTATTAGTTTCCTTATTACCATCCCACATGTGCCCATCCAACCTAGGAAACTAGTAGGATTGATGGGATTGTCTTACTATGCACTTATTTGAATGGGGACATTACAGCATTGGTGGGCGTTGGTGGCTGCGAGCAAACCGAGGCAGAGGCAGAGGCGAGTTGGAGGCAGCGACGAGGACAACGTGGAGGCTGATGGGGAAGGGAGTGTGGAGGGGTGAATGGCGGCGTGGAGGCAGTGGAAGGCTGGTGGGAGAGGGTAGCAGAGGGTAGGGGCGGCGTGTAGGATAGGGGGAGCGTGGAGCTGCGGGTGAGTAGAGTGGAGTTACTGGGGAAGAGGGAGGACGCACACGGTGCAGGGAGGAGGGGGGGGTGGCGTGGGCAGCCTGGGGAGGCCGTGGAGCAGTGGTAAGGCGATGGTGGAGTGGTGGAGTGGTGCAGGTGACGTCGATGGAGTGCAAAGGTGGAGGACGGGGGAAGGAGGAAGGAGGTGGTGCGCAGGAGAGCTGCTTGGGCAAGTGAACGACGGAGGAGGTGGAGGTGACGGCTTGGAGTGCAGGTGGAGAGGATGGGAAGCGATGAAATGGAGGAGCGGTGAAGAGAACTGCGGAAGGTGCCGAGGAGCGGCGAGCTCTGATACCAAATGCAATATACCGAATCCGGCTAACAATGAAGAGAATCCATCTTCGAGAATAATGTGATAATAAATGAATAAATGATAATTGGATGATGAATGTATTACAAGAGAGCTCGCCTTTTATAAGGTTTGAGCGTGCTTGAGGAAGGGTTACATTCCTTTAATTAAATAATTAACAATTTACTGTTTAATTTAACATATCATTTAATATTCGTAGCATTTCTCACCACCAAACTTCGCCCATAGACAAGTCCTTGACAACTTTTCCAATTTGCTAAATTGTGTAGTGGGAAAACACCAAGAGACGTAATATACATGACTCATCTGAAGAATCTCATTGACCGCAATAAGCTTACTGATGAGTGGCAAATCCACAAGGGTGTTGTCTTTCTCCCAAATGGGCTATCCGTAGCCTTTTTTGGTGATGAACCATGGAAGGTAATTAGATTCAAGATTGTTCATAGCAAGCAAACACATCGCTGGATTGTGGGGTCCATTTCAAATTTGTGATAGGATAGCCGTTCCAACAAATTTTACATTTCTGGATCTTCCATTATCAAGAGTGTGGAAAGCTTAGAAAAAGGTTGCATCTTCTCTTTCAAAATTTCCAGTATGGCCATGGGATTCAGGAGGTTTTATAATTTGGCTAGTCAGACATTTGGTCTTTGTTATGGTCTAAAATTCAAATCCTTAAATTATTATAAGAGACAAAAGTACACACCATGACACCATGTACAACAATGTAACCATGGAGCACAACTCCAATATAGATAAGATAGATAAGTTCACAATAACTCCTTAAAGAATAGGAGATCCTTCTCCAATTACCCCAAGACATTCCTGTAATCATTTCCCATGTTCCCTCAACAATGACTACATTACCTTTATATATACCTATTCACTCATTGCACGAGGCCCCTTCATTAGGCCGACCACTATTACATATACTTCTTTATATATACATTTAGCCCCATATATGCCCCCCTTGGGATCATATCATATACATTTAACCCCATATATGCCCCCCTTTCGGTCATATCATAATAAAATCCTTCCTCAAAGCTTTGTCGTCAAAGCTTTGCAGTTAATGGCTTTACATGTGATGAAACCAAGTAATAGGATTTCCTTATATTCCTACGTTCTTGATGCCATTGATGATGATCCATCCATCCCAATTTGATTATTTTTTGTCTTAATCCTTGATAGTTGGTTGTTGCAAAATTTTGATTCCATTTTTTGTGATTGTGAGTTCCCCAATTTGTTGTAGTTTCTGGCCTCTAATAATATATTGTTGAATAATAGTTTTTTGATGCCTCATTCCATGAACATTGTCGAGTATTCCATCTTCTTCCTTGATAGTGTCATTGTACATTTTTTTTCTTGGTAATGAGGATGTCGATATGGTTCCACATCTCTGGTGGTTTCTCTTCCTTCTACACACCCATATCATCAATCTTTCTTTTAGAGATAAAGGCATCCTTTATCCCTGTTAATCCGTCTAATCCGTCTGATCGGAGCAACAAGCGGTTAGATGAGTTCCATAGTACTTCAGATAGAAGAATGGTGAGACCTCGGGTCTCCTCTCTGGGAGACAGACAAACTTCTTTGAGACTGGCTCGAAGTGGCCAAATAGCACATCAGTCCACACACACCTAGAGCGTTACGAGGAGCAGTTCTCGACAAACCAAGAGTAGGGCACCCCCTACCCGTAGGATCCCCTCTCAGCTCCAGCGGAGCAGTCCGAGATCTATCCGGAGTTTTCTTCTTTCGATCTTGGATGCTAGGAGTATCCCTCACTCCTACATCTCCCCCAGGATCATACAATTGGACACCTCGGTGGTTCCAGAGGACTCAAATAGCGATCCAGTGCCTAGTTCACCCCCATCGCCATCGACTATCAGAGTTATAGGCATTCTTGACAACATCTGCATCATGCTCAACTCTCTCTGGGCGAGCTTTTGAGGATTTTTGAGCTATCCAGTCCAGCCTTGGACATACTTGCTTGGTCGTCTACATCACTGTGCCCTGGATACGGTTATATACATGTTTAGGAGGTTGTCGTATTGCTTGTATCTTTCTTTCTTTATTTTATTTAATTTTATCATAGATTTAGTTCCAACACTTTCTAGGAGTTACATTTGCACTCCCACACTGTCCTTATACTGCTTGTATCCAGTCCAGCCGTGTACATAATTGCTTGGTTGTCTACATCACTGTGCCTTGGATACGGTTATATACATGTTTAGGAGGTTGTCTTAATGCTTGTATCTTTCTTTCTTTATTTTATTTAATTTTATCATAGATTTAGTTCCAACACTTTCTAGGAGTTACATTTGCACTCCCACATTGTACTTATACTGCTTGTATCCTTTTAGTCCCATTGACCTACTTTTGTGGTTATTCGTTGGACATTAATACAATTATCTTATCTTCTCTTATCTGTGCTTGGCCTTAGATTACTCTCACCTTTGAGATAATACCCTCATATTTGACATTTACATCTTCAAGTTGTAGCTCAAGTCTTCAAGTATTTTCTGGTGTCCTTCTAGAATCTTGTCTTCCTTCTCCTTTTGAAGCTGCACTGTGATGCCATCCATCGATTTTTTATGTTCTTCTACAATTCTAGATTGCAATTCTGATTTTCCCTCATTTGTATTTAGAGCTTCTTCAACCTTCTTGCAAACTTCATCTTCAAGTCTTTTGGTAATCTCTTCATCCAAGACCCTTGTTTTTTCTTGATTTTGACCATGCTTCTTTTCTTCTTTCAATCTCTTGACCTTGTCAAGTAGTTTTTTAATATGGTTTCATAATCTACATATTTATTCATCCTTTCTTTTTAATTCTTTCATTGACTCATCATTTTCCCACTTTCCTTGCTATTCTTTTATATTGAGACATACATTAAGGGCATGTATCTTGGACAACTCTTCACCTTTCTTCTTGATATATTCTTCTGCTTCTTTTAATTCATCTTGAATTTTACTCATCTTTTCCATCTTTGCGTCCTTGATCCATCTTTTTGAGAAGAGTTCTTCAAATTCTTCCCACGTAGCATGTAGTCTAGTATTTTTATCAACACACCACCACTCCCAAGCTTCATCATAAAATTGAAAACTTGCCCCATAAAGAGTCTTATAATTTTCCCTTATCCTCTTCAACCATTCCATAGGATTGATTTCATCCTTATCTTCATTTCCACTAAATCTAGGTATTGCCAATTTTGTCATTTTTCTCAACTGAGTTCCAAACAAAACCCTCAAATCCCAACCTTAATATATTGAAAATAGTATCAAAAATTGATAATATGATCTTTCCAACATATTATCCTATGCTTTATCTTTAAAATGGATTTTGAATCACCTAAATCAGATCTTTTAGTTAAAATTTATGCTAATTTCAAAATAACATATCTTTTAAAACCCTGATTTGGAGACGGTTTTGCTAGCTGACCTTCCACCTAAGGAAACTCCGAAATTTCGGCTCCTCTGAGTCTAAAATTTTGTCCTGTAATAGATTGATATGTCTTCTCTACAAAGCCACAGGTTTCACCCAATTCGGATGTTCCAAGAGAGAATTATGGTGATTTTCCCAAAACTTGTTATTTTTGTCCTGTTATCACATCCATAGTAGTCGGGGCTACCATGTCTTCATAATAGTTTTGAGCACATGTTTGAGCCAGTTCTTTACTATGATATTCCTAAATCAGCAGTTGTTGAGCAATTCATTGATGATCACTCCTTTTTTTTCAACGGACCTAGAGCATATATCTTATCAGTCTCATGTCAGGACTGAGCCTCATGACCCCAGATTTGATGACTGAGTTAGCCATTCTCTTCCATTCAGAGCAGTTATGATGACAGTGCCCATGGTTTGTACAGCAGCAGTGTTCCAGTGACAGTCAGTGGTTCAGATTGTGGATACAGTTATATGATCCAGCAGGTATATGGTTTGTGCATTTGGATATTCCATATTATGCTCGTTTACTTTCTTGGTAGCTTTACTGGTTATAGGGTGGTCATGATCTAGCAATGTTTTATGTGGTTCTTATTGATTGTTTAAAGTAGAGGTGATTCAGTTACTTTGGATTAGAGATTCTTGTGTCTACTCGTTGGTCATGTCCTCATAGTAGTATGGACTTAGTCATTCCCCCATAGGGTCTTTGCTAGTCATGGCTTCATATCGTCACTTTCCCCATCCATCTGTTATCATGCATTTTTTATTGCATCCTGACTTGCACCTTAACTAGTGATCTCGAGGACTTCCACCACTTATGCCTCTGTGTTGGATAGACTCCATGTTTACCTTGTGTCTCCGCTCTGGAGTGTGTGATTTTAGTCACAGTGATTGTTATCCTTTAGTCCTCGAAACCAAGTATGCCTAACAAAAGTGTTTCTAAATACTAAAGCATTGGAACTTAAGTGTGTTGTATTCTAAATGGATGCTAAGTCAGCAAAAACAGTGTTGTTAAACACTATGGCAAAAAAATGAATATCTATAATAGCTAGTGAGTGGCCAAGGGACGAGCACTCATCCTTTGTATGATGTAAGATCGTTTTCCTCTACAGGGCAATAGGGTGGTCACTCCATCGCACCTATGGATGGTGGCGAGCAATGGAGGTCATACCGAGTCATTGTCTGAGGCCCGCAAGGCTATTCAGGGCACCTTCTCTTGGAGGTTGGCTAGTGAAAATCTTTATAAATGAAATAAATGTTAAATCTCAAAGTGTAAAGCTAACAATAAATCAAATTGCTATAAAGGTTGCTTGTCTAGAGTCTACTAGAAACAGTCTCATCACTCTACCCATTTGTGAGACACTGCCATACCCTTTGTGTTTCTCTATCCAGCATATGTGTAGGTGGTCTTCCCTTATTCCTTTATCCGAGAGGTCACAGTGTTGAGGTTGTTAAGTCATACCCTTTAGCCTAGCCTTGTTTCATTCACCTTCACCTGTTTCTAGCAAAATGACCACGTCCATAAATGAGTATACACTTGAGGTTCTTCTTTTGAATAACTAGTTACTTTGATCTGTACCTGTTATCACACAACTTGTAGTTGCCCCTAAAAGGTGATCCTATCTAGGATGGTAGAGGGGACGAGTAACTAAATAGGTGACCCAAGAGGGCCTCGATTTCCAAGATGTATTGGTTGTCATTCCAATCAAGGAACTCTTTGCTTCTTGCTATCCAAGCCCTAGACAGCAAAGGGGGAGACCCTGATCCACCCTCGAAGAGAGAGACCCAAATCAATCACTAGATCAACAGGTTCAATAGGGGATCTATGGTGAAATATGATGATTCCTAGATTTAAGGAAATCAGTTACTGTAGAGGCTTAGGGGATATGAGGTATAAGAGTTAATTAGATCAATTACAGTAACTCAAGATTAGGAATGAATCTAGGAAAGAGATGCTAGGTTAAATGATCAAAATCAACTGCCTTGGGAAACGTGTACTTAAAAGATGGAAAGTGGTCTTAATGAATAGATATGAAAGGATAGGGGCTTCCTAGCAAGGCTTAATGATAGATCTGACAGTGTTTAAGCTTACAAGTCAAAATGAGACTCAAACAACTAAGAAAAAGTGGCAAAATTAAGGAGGGCGCAATAGGTAGTGATTAGTGCTTAGGGGTTTAGGGTAGATGGAGTCTCCCAAGGGTGATGCCCTTGAGGACCCACTTAGGGCTAGGCCTTACGTGAAAACCTAGAAATTGTTTGCCCAAATTCCAAAATGAATGAGCTAGGGAATTTTTATAAATTTTAGGAGTTAGGGTTTCAATGAAATTGACAGATGGGTAAGCTAAAGAAACAAATACGTACCTTGTGAGCATACCTAGATGATTGAGAATGAATGCCGGTATGACAAGGATTACTCTCGCAAAGATCAAATGAAAGCTTGGTCACTTCTCTTGCTCCAACGAATTGCCCAACTCCACAAGAGTGCCCCTCTCTCTCTACAAAACCAAGGAGAAAAAGCTCAATCAGTAAACAAAACTGACGGTAGATGCTAGTGAGAAGTAAAAGATAGAGAATAATTGGTACAAAGACAAAATCACTCCCTGTGTGAACCAAGATCTGACAAAGAGAAACAAGGTGGGCCTCCCCAACTAATGCGCCCCTCTCCTAAATCGCCTCCTTCACCTGCAAATCGAATTTGTGGTACAAAATATGCAGGATAGCTACCAAGATCTTTCAGTGCAATGGAAACGTAGTTTCAATCACCATAGCAAAGAATTCAACCCAAGATCACAAGAATTTCTCACAAAATATTTCTTTGTATTCCAATAGCCAAGAGCCAAAAGTCCCTTTACATTGAGGGGGGGGTCTCTTCCTTAAATAGGAATGAGAGAGACCAAAACCCTAACCACTTTTCAAATGAGTGGTTGAGATCAAAAGATACAAACATAACAATCAACGGCTAAGATGAGCCGGAATAAGACATACATGGATCACTCAAAAATAGAGGGGGCGCACTCACTAATTCGTCCAAGGGGGACGCACCACATGACAAATGACTAAGACATATGAAAGTAACACATGGTGGGGCTAGGAGGTGTATCATATCCTTCACTAGCATGACCCCATGGCACAATATCAAATAATATGCCAAGATAAAATCATAATGTGACTGTTATCACACAACTTGTAGTTGTCCCTAGTGGTATCCCATCCGGGACTGTAGAGGAAATGGACAACTAAAGAGGTGACCCAAGAGATGCCACGGTTCCCAATGTAAGGTGGGAGTCACGTCAACCGAGGCACTCTTCACTTTAGATCTAGATAAATCAAGACCTAGGGGAAGACCCTATAACCAATCAAAGATGATTGGACTCAGACAAAGGTTCCTAGGGGTGAGTAAATGGTAAGTTACGGAAACCAATGCAAGGTAAAGTGGACCTAGAAATTGAAGTATGGTTGAAGGTGGTTTGAGAGACGATTAGTGTTTCAACCAATGTATGATTTAGGCCACATGATTAGTTATAATGACAAGATCTAGTGCCATGTGTTACACAAGTGGGTCCTACTTTCTTGGGATATGTGAAATGGCTTAATGTGGACCCACTAGGTGAAATTAAGGGATGCAATTGGCACTAGAGGATATGTAATGAGTAGATCTATGGATCTAAGTTGAAATTAGGAATACCCACTTGCGGGATCTAAGCTTTGACACAATTCCCAAGGAGTGCGACTTGCCTAAGGAGGACTAGTGCCTTGTTGGATGGGTTAATGGAGTCAAAAGATATGTCAAAGTGTAGATCAGGACACCTAGATGTCAAATCAAGTGGGCTAATTGAGATAAAGTGGTTGGATCTTGCTAGATCTAGGATTTCATGAAATGACCCAAGTGGACCACAATCCCTTAAAACAAGGAATGCTACCCCCAAGGCATATTGTCACAAAATGATACTTTAGATATAGGTTTCAAGGCATGCCCGTTCCAAATCCACTGAAATCTCAACTACCCAGGTCCTAGAAGTGGGCAAACTCAATCATCCAAGGAAGTGCGACCTTGCTCAAGGAGGGATAAAAGGTGGATGAGGTGTGTCAAATCAAGTCCAATGGCCACCAAATTGTAGATCCAAGTAGTTTAGGCAATGATCTATGTGGATCTAGAAAATCAAGTCAATCCAAGGGTTAGATCTTACTAGATCTCAGTTTTAAGGTGCCAAGAGGTTCAAAAGGGGGTTTTAATCCCTTAAAATGTGGAATGATGCCCACAAGGTAGAAATCACCCAAGTAAAAGTCTAGGGGTAGGTTATCAAATGTGTAGATTGCAAATCAAGTGGGATCTCACCTACCCACATGCTAGATCTAACCCAACAAGCCTCTCCAAGGAAGTGCGATTTGGTTCAAGAGGGCTATATTGCCTTCAAAAGTGTGTCAGTTTTAACCCAATCACCACCAAACTATAGATCCAACTAGGGGTGGATGCTATAGAGGTGGGTTCTTAAGATCTTTTCAAAAGCAAGGCTAGATATAAGTAGAAAAACACACAAATCCTACTGCTCAAGTGAGCTTATTCAATACCTACCTACCCTACTCTAACTAGTCAGCACAAATGTTAGGTAAAATCATAAATCCAGTGCAACCATTCATCAAATAGGTTAATGATTCTTATTCGATTTTTGAAAATAGAACAAGTCAAGATTGGGTTAAAGATTAACAAATTTGAAGGCACAGTCTTCCTGACTTGTTCAAAAATTGAAGAATGGTTTGAATGATGCAATATGAAATTATGCCAAGGAGAAGACTGACTAATGCAAACAACATCCATCAAAGAACTGATAGGATCATAAAATTTATGCAAGTTAATCTCAGAGATGGATGGAGGAAAGACATAAGACATGTGATTCGATTCATTTTCACACAAATTAACTTCTTCATTTACTTCTCTCACATACTCAATTTGATTCTCCTTGGGACTGATGATCAAATAAAAACCAAGTGGGGATAAATTAAAGCTTAGAAGACGAAAGATCAAAATCAAACCCACTTGATGCTCAAAAATGGAGAAAAGATGAAATTGATCTTTAAATGCCTTTTCTAGCCACCAAGAATGATTGGTAACTTGACAACAAGCATTATGGTTCCAAAGTGACTGAAAAGGGAAATGAAGTGCTTTCTCCCAACATGTAATCATGCTTATACTTCTTATTGAAAATTTCAAAAGCAAACGACTGACTAGACCACCAACCCAAAAATGATTGAAAGAGTTGGGAAAGGAGAGTGGATTGCAAATATGAACAATCTCCTAGATGGACAGAAAAAATTGGCCTTGGAATTTGACAAAAAGAAAGGCCTTTTAAAGCAATATTATTCATTCTAGGAATGATAAACTTTTGATCGAGTCTAAAATTTACAAACTGAGGACAAAATTCTAATTCTAATAAATGGATGAAGCTATCTTGACTAAAGATGGAAAAATTTAAAGACTCATTATAAGAAGTGGAACAAAGATTAGAGCATCTAGTGTGATTCACTAATTCATCATCATCTTGAGATTGACTTTCTATTGATTCATCATTAAATTCATACGAGGATAAATTGTCAGGGAGAAAATTAACAAGTTCTTTTAACACATCCTGATTATTTGTAAAATGATCATGTGAAATCACCACTAAAGGATCTTGGTCAATGTCCCCACTTTCTTCTTCTTCAATAAGGTGATAAGGGATTGAATGATCAATAAAGCTAGAATGACTAATGAGTTTCTCCGAAGGGGGAACTTCAATAGACTTGTTGACTAAAAGCTCAACCTCAGAAATATGCTCAGGATCAGGACTAGGGCTACCTAAAAAGAAATTTGAAAAATTACCATTTATACAATGATTAGGGATTTGACTTTCGATTGACTCAGAAGTGGAAAACTTATCCTCAAAAGAAATTGGGCAAGAGGAATCATCTCCGGATGTTGACAATTCACTTGATATTTGATTATTAATTGATTCAACAATAGGATCGGAGAGGGGAAGGTTTTGATCTTGGATTTGATTTGAAAAATATATATCATCGAATTCACTTCCCCATTCTTCTAGGAATTTATTTTCAAACATGTCATATCTGGAAATGTTATTGGCCTTCAAATTCAAAAACCAGAGCTCAGCTCTTTTTTTGAAAGATGAAGCCAATAGTTTCATACACACATCCTCATGGGTTATGGATAACTCTTTAATAATTTCCTTAAAAAGTTCCAAGTGTCTTTTAGCAGATACTTCATGACTTCCATCGAATTTAGACAACCTTTCACGAGCTTGCTAAGGGATTTGATGAGGATACCCAACAATTTTTGAGAAGTCAAAAACTTTCAAACGACCAAAAGTCCTAGGCCGCTCAGAAGCAGCCATGGATGGAAATTTTATTTATTTATTATATATATTTAGATTTTTTATATCTTTTAAAATTTTCAAATCAAGAACCTAAATACAAACTAATGCACCCCATGGGTTCTAGATAATGACAGGATCGATCACTAGTGGAGTCGCTTATGTGGAGTCACTAGGTAGATTTTAAATCTCTTCTACCAAAAGATATGTCGTTAAAATAGTGGGGAGAGATGAGTGGCAACAAGATGGCTATGTTTGAATTAAAGATGATAACCATCTAGACTAATCTGAATGCGATAAAATATGAGTTATGCATGGATACTCGCAGACACCTAAGGTAAGCCTCTACCTTCCCTGACAACGGCGCCAAAAATGTTGGCAAAGAAAACGGGAGTAGGGCTTGAAAATATATGTCAAACTAGGGTAGGCTTCTACCTTCCTCGGTAACGGCGCCAAAAATGTTATCACACAACTTGTAGTTGTCCCTAGTGGTATCCCATCCGGGATGATAGAGGAGATGGACAACTAAAGAGGTGACCCAAGAGATGCCATGGTTCCCAATGCAAGGTGGGAGTCACGTCAACCGAGGCACTCTTCACTTTAGATCTAGATAAATCAAGACCTAGGGGGAGACCCTATAACCAATCAAAGATGATTGGACCCAAACAAAGGTTCCTAGGGGTGAGTAAATGGTAAGTTACGGAAACCAATGCAAGGTAAAGTGGACCTAGAAATTGAAGTATGGTTGAAAGTGGTTTGAGAGATGATTAGTGTTTCAACCAATGTATGATTTAGGCCACATGATTAGTTATAATGACAAGATCTAGTGCCATGTGTTACACAAGTGGGTCCTACTTTCTTGGGATATGTGAAATGGCTTAATGTGGACCCACTAGGTGAAAATAAGGGATGCAATTGGCACTAGAGGATATGTAATGAGTAGATCTATGGATCTAAGTTGAAATTAGAAATACCCACTTACAGGATCTAAGGTTTGACACAATTCCCAAGGAGTGCGACTTGCCTAAGGAGGACTAGTGCCTTGTTGGATGGGTTAATGGAGTCAAAAGATATGTCAAAGTGTAGATCAGGACACCTAGATGTCAAATCAAGTGGGATAATTGAGATAAAGTGGTTGGATCTTGCTAGATCTAGGATTTCATGAAATGACCCAAGTGGACCACAATCCCTTAAAACACGGAATGCTACCCCCAAGGCAGATCGTCACAAAATGATGCTCTAGATATAGGTTTCAAGGCATGCCTATTCCAAATCCACTGAAATCGCAACTACCCAGGTCCTAGAAGTGGGCAAACTCAGTCATCCAAGGAAGTGCGACCTTGCTCAAGGAGGGCTAAAAGGTGGATGAGGTGTGTCAAATCAAATCCAATGGCCACCAAATTGTAGATCCAAGTAGTTTAGGCAATGATCTATGTGGATCTAGAAAATCAAGTCAATCCAAGGGTTAGATCTTACTAGATCTCAGTTTTAAGGTGCTAAGAGGTTCAAAAGGGGGTTTTAATCCCTTAAAATGTGGAATGATGCCCACAAGGTAGAAATCACCCAAGTAAAAGTCTAGGGGTAGGTTATCAAATGTGTAGATTGCAAATCAAGTGGGATCTCACCTACCCACATGCTAGATCTAACCCAACAAGCCTCTCCAAGGAAGTGCGATTTGGTTCAAGAGGGCTATATTGCCTTGAAAAGTGTGTCAGTTTTAACCCAATCACCACCAAACTATAGATCCGACTAGGGGTGGATGCTAGAGAGGTGGGTTCTTAAGATCTTTTCAAAAGCAAGGCTAGATCTAAGTAGATCTAAGAAAAACCAAAATGAGGGTTTCAATTAATTAGGGTTTGTGACCAATGAAGAAAGAATGAATGAAAGAGGCACATACCTTGTAGATCTTACCTCAATTGCTTATGGCCACCTTGCAAATTGATAGCATTCTTTTATGTGTATATTCAAGAGTGCAATTTTGATTCTCCAAGCCAAATCGTCCTCCTCAAGAAGCCAAATCGTCCTCCTCCTACAAGACAATATCAAAGAAACAAGTCAAGTAAGATGATTATGAAAATGATAGAAAGATGTAATAGAAAGCATCAACTATGTCACGAAGATACAATAATGATACTCCCTGTCACAAGATCAACCCAAGAGAGAATATGTGGATCCCTCCAACAATAACCCTCAAGAAATCACCCTCCTCTCCACCAATTCGACTTCCCTGCAAGACAAATAGTTGTAGAACCAAAACCCACAATGATACATAGAAGAGATACTGTATACTCAAGATGCAAGAGAATCCACAAGACAAGAGAGATATGCTCCCCAAAGAAGTGTTCTATTCCAATATTCCAGAGCTCCAAAGGTGAGCTATACAACAGGGGGTCTCCTCCTTATATAGGATAATAAAGACCAAAACCCTATACCACTCTACAATACTACATCAAATGAGTGGTTGAGATTAAAAGATCTCAATACATGATCAATGGCTAATAATGAATCATAACAATATATCACATGAATCACCCAATATAATGATGACGCCCTAACTAAATGGTACAAAGTGAGGATGACGTCATCCACTAGAGGGGTAAAAGTACAAAAATCCACCTCATAATGACTGGGACATAACATAAGAAGCACATGGTGGGGCTAGGAGGCATCAATCCTTGCTAGCTCATCCCCAAGGCACAATAAAATAATAAAATATGTCCAAGATAATATAAATGATCAAATCTATCCTCAAAATCTGTGACAAACAAGCAGTCAAAGACCTCCTGTGATAGTTGTGGGCCTACCCACATGGTGAAAACTGGCTGGAAGATAGTGGGATCACCCTAGAAGACCTCTGTGAAAACCAAGTGCCAAAACCTTGCCTCAATTGCCCAAATCAAATTCCTCAGTGACCACTTTATCCCATTTTTTTACTGCCTCGGTAACTGTGAAAGTGCCAAAACTCCCTCCTATGGCATCTGCGCTGTCCAACTGAGACCACCAGGCTCTTCAGAAGGGGGGGTAAATGGTAAAAACAAGTGGCTGGACCACCCCCTCCTCATACAACACCCTAGGTGAACTGGCCTCTCCTGGCCCCTGCTGCTCAGGCTGGGAAATCAGCCCCAAATCTGGTCAACAAGTGTAAAACTGCATCAATCACTGTTAGAAGTGCTCGGAACTGAAAGATAAGTGTCTCATTAGATCCAGAAGACCCAACTCCACTAGGAATGTGTACTCATGCACCATGGGTTGCCCTAATGGGCCAGCTATAGGGTCTACCATATATGGACAGTGCATAATCTGATGATCTGAAGTAATAATAAAACCTACTGAACTGCATCAATCATCATCTGAACCATATGTCCATCATATGACATCATCATCAAGAGTATGTGGGTCCATCAATCATCATCTATAAGCATATGTGGCGCACATCATCACGGATCCCAAGAAATGACCATAGTCAAACTAGGTTTGACTAGGTCCATATATAACCAAGGAAAAATCATATCAGTAGACTAAGACATGTTCCTCTAATCATTCTCACAGCTTAGCTCAAAGTATAACATCCATTCAGTGGCACCAATTAAGTTAGCATATTCCTTTGTTATATGAAATTACTTGCACAATAGTTTAAATGACAAACTCACCCATTGGACATGGTCAAACTGCTAGTGAAGGATGAAGGCTAGGAACAAGGTTGGGCCAAGGGGTTGACTTGTCTAGTTCAACTCAAAAATGCTTTGGACTGGGAGAAGGGAAAAGCTACAAACTCTGTGCTGGACAAAATAACACGGGGGATGGTTGTGCCTCACAAATGGATAAGTTGTTTAGAGAGTGCTTATTCAACTTAGGCATCATGTCTACATCAAGTTGATCCAAGTTCATTAGGATCATTCAATTTCATTTCATGGCCTTTTTGGCCTACATAACCCTTCGAATCTAAGGTGTGCTGATAAGCACAACTAGTTCCAGTTTGCATCCAGGGCATGTTTTCATATACATATAAGGTCAGCAATTGTTTAGATATAGCTTTTAAGAACCATTGCTTTTTTGGACCTTCTTATACTCTTCGAGGAGTATTTTTAGCTGTTCATTGCTCTTACCCTTTTTAGTTTCCATGGGCGAATTTATAAGTTTCCATAAGTAGTACATGAGCTTTCAGTTTTAGCCAACAACATTTCAAGTGACTAGGGGGAGTTCGAGCCAATGCCAAACATTGGGACAACCGACCAGAATGATTTAGGCCTACAATCCAACTCACCAAAGGTAAGTTTTGTCACCAACTTAGAGCCAAGACACTGAACATACAGGGATGCGGTCCAAACACAGAGGTAGAGAAATGGGGAAGTCCTCAGTATTAGAAAGTCAAATGAGACAGGTCAGGGTTTACAGTCAAATAAGGAAAGTCATGTATGGATGGAGTCAAGTGAGTATGGAGCCTAAACTAGCAGACAACTGGTGTCAGGAAAGACCATATCTATGTAAGGTGGTAAACCAGTGGGTTTTGTTTAATGACCTAAATGTGCAAGTAATTGTCCATTTTATGATTTATAGTTCATTTTAAACAGTTTGCCACATCAGGAATAATATACCAAGCAGATGCTGTGAACATAACTAAATCAACAAGATAATAATCCACAGTCAATGATAAAACATCCATAGGTCATATAACATCATCACAATAATAATCATCATATATCATCTGAAACACTGCTGCAATACATCTCTAAGCACTGAACTGAAACTGTATGGGATAAAGGGTCACATCGGTCATCAAATATGAACTCTCAAGGCTCAGCCTTGACACAAGGTCTAACATAAGTCTGAATAATACACTGCTCTGATCATGAGTGATCTCAAAACATACAATCATCATAGCCAAGCTCTGAATAACGGAAGCTTTGGAATGTGCAGATATCTGCTAAGCAAGCATAGTAGCCCTGCTACTATGGTGTGATAACAGTGACCAAATAGTAAATCGTGGTCCCTCAATAATACAATAAAAACATCCAAAATGATGAATGCTAAAACGTGTGGACCCCACCAATGCCGAAACAAGTGCTGGAAGGTGTGGACGTCATCATCAAACTATCCCGGACCAATCTCATGCCATTTCCTTGCCCCACTAAGCCAAATCGATTTCCTTTGCTAGCCATTCCTCTGCCGGAAAACCACCTTTGAAAGTATAAAAATGCCTGTAATTCACTGCCAAGTGTCCCGGACACAAATATGACTGTACCAAAATGTCTGGGAATGGGGTAATATGGTAATAACGACTGGCTGGACCCCCATCTCTCTCTGTAGCACCATAGGAGAACGTGCATGATCCACATCGCAGTTGGCATTTGTTGTCGGATGTTAACTTCGACATCTTCGATCAGTCATCACTGTTGATACAACTTCGACAAGTTTCGACACAACATGACTTCGACAACCTCAGCACTTCAACAGGTTCCGAATTCGACACAACTCCGACGAGTCTCGACTTCGACATACTGCGACATGGTCCGCACCTTCGACATGTTCAGCAACCTCACAGTTCGCGACATCAGCATGCAACGTCGATATGCGATCAGCGACTTCGACAGACTGTCTCTCTGTCTTACAGTCGACTATAACGGTTAAACAATTGAAACCGTTCTAACTTATTTGTAATTGAATGTAACGAGCAGGCACCCAAGCATCTCAGAACTCTATATAAACATGTATACTATTGTAATATACAACAAGTCTATTTTGTTTATATCTAATAGAAGAACAGTTCACATTCATGCATATTGTCTGTGCGTATCTGTGTTTATGTGTATTGCGTAATCTTGCTTTTGCTCATTCTATTTTATTAAGCTTCCGCCATAACAGAGCCGACTCATTCAGTCGAACTGTTGTCCCCCTCATGCTTCCAGGACATGATATGGATCATTGGTATCAGAGCACATTCAGTTTTTCTTGCTTAAGTTCTGTGTATACACTTCTCTCGAAGTTACCTAACTTATGCCGGTTCAAACTCACTCGCAATCTCAGCAATCCAAGCAAACGTGATCTCCAAAAATGACAGAAGAAACAGATGATAGACATGCAGCCAACGAGACAGCACAGCTTATTGAGCAAGCTCTGGCTCGACAACGAACTGAAATGTTCACCCAGTTCAATGAGATTCTCTTGCGTTTCGCCTCGACATCCGGAGGATCTTCGACGAGAACTCACTCCGATAAAATCATCCCCTTCAAAGTACAAATGAATCTCGACATACCGAATCTTGAAGGAAAGATTGACGCGGAATCCGTCGACAATTGGGTGCAACAATTGGAATCCTATTACGCTGTAAATCAACTCTCCGAAGCTGAAAAAGTCACCATTGTGTCCTTAAAGATGTCAACCTCCGTGCACTGCTGGTGGGAGAACCTCTCGATAAAGATGGAGAAAAACGGAGACTCCATCGACACATGGGATAAATTCGTCAAACACATCCGGAAGGAATTTTACCCGCCGAAATACCTCAAGCAGCAGTATAAGAAGTGGCAGCAGCTAAGGCAATGGATAGACCGATTAGTACAGAGTTACACCGACGAGTTCCACCGACTTATGGAAGGACTTGGCGTCCAAGAAGAAGAGAAATTGCTTTTTCTGAAATATACCAACGGATTGTCCCAGTACATTCAGCAGGAGATGGAATTTTTTACTGTCAATACGCTTGCGGATGCTTTCCACTACGCCAGCAAACTGGAAACCAAGCAGAAAGGAAAAGCACATTTCGCGACAAAGCTGACATCAGGAAGACCACCCGACAAGAAGACATTAGCCGACTTCGACAAGTCGAGATCTTCTCAGCCGACACCGCCAAAGCCTGACAACGGTAAGAAGCCTTTTCACAAGAGGGAACGTAGCAAACAACCGCCGACCAGAAAATGGTGCGATTACCACCACTCATCTTGGCATGATACGTCTGAATGCAAAGCTCAGAAGACATTTTTGGTAAAAGTGTCGACCACCGACGCGTTGGACAAGATGGTGGAAGAATTGGATCCGGACGCAACAACCCTTTTGACCTCGACCACTCGAGCAGCCTCGACTATTGTCGACGAGGAGGAACGAGAGCACCTGTTCCATACACGGATATGGGTCCAGAGCAACCCATTACATCTAATTGTGGACAACGGGAGCCAAAAGAACTTCGTTTTTGAAGAACTTGTGAAGAAATTAGGTCTTGTTACCACTCCGCATCCTCAGCCTTACAACATCGATTGGATGAAGGATGGACAAAAACTAAGGATCACTGGACAATGCAAACTCGCCTACTTCATAAAACCTTTTGAAGATGAAGTACTCTGTGACGTGGCACCACTCTCCGTAGTCGACACCCTGTTTGGGAAACCTTACCTCTGGGATAGACATGGAAGTTATCAGTCACGGCCTCAGAAGGTGATTGTCAAAATCCGAAATCGATGGTTCAGCATACCAGAGCGTCAACCTACACCAACGATCGCACTGATATCTGCCAAACAGACAAAGAAGCTCATCATTCATGCTCAAAAGTTCGCATTAATCATAATCAAGCCGCAACATTCTAAGAAGACTGCAGCAACGAGTCGAGTCACCGACCAATGCAGTTCCCAACAGAAGCAACAAGTCGATCATATCCTTGATGAGTACCAGAACCTCTTTCAAGCTCCAGATGGAGTACCTTAGCATTGCCAGGTAAAACACTCCATTGAACTTGTTCCTGGATCTTCTTTACCTAACGCATCTGTTTACAGAAGATCCATTCTTGAAAATGAAGAGATTCGCAGACAAATCCAAGAATTAATCGACAAAGGTCACATCCGACCCAGCTCCTCTCCTTGTGGAAGTCCAGTCGTCCTAGTTACAAAAAAAGATGGGACTTGGCGCATGTGCATCGACTACAGAGCTCTCAACAAAATATCGGTGAAGAATCGGTACCCTCTGCCGCAGATAGACGAACTTATCGCCTGTCTGAAAGGTGCTAAATTCTTTACTAAGCTCAACCTCAAGTCGGGATACCATCAGATTCCAATCGAGCCCTCAGATGTGTGGAAAATTGCTTTCAAAACCAAGGAAGGATTGTTTGACCAACGCACCTGCGACCTTCATGCGACATATGGATAACCTTCTCCGACCTTTCATTGGCAAATGGGTTATTGTCTATCTCGACGACATATTGATTTTCAGTCGATCATGGGAAGAACATGTTGGACATCTTCGACAAGTCCTCGACACTCTCCAGCAACATCGACTATACCTGAACATGGACAAATGCTCTTTTGCGATGACCAGCATCAAATATTTGGGGTATGTAATTGACTCTACAGGCATTCACGTCGATCCAGACAAAGTACAGATCCTCAAAGATTGGCCCATTCCTAGAAGCATTCAAGAACTAAGAAGTTTTCTTGGTTTGGCGAATTTCTATCGACGATTCATACTCCGCTTCAGTCACATAGCCTGGCCCTTGAATCAGTTGATGAAGGGAAATGGGAAAATTGTCTTTCAATGGGAAGAAACACATCAAGCAGCTTTTGAACAGCTCAAACACAAGCTCTGCACTGCACCAGTACTTGTGTTACCTGACTTGCATCAGCCCTTTGAGATTGAGATGGACACATCGAACTATGCCTTGGGCGCAATGATCACTCAGTCTAGTCACCCAGTCGCTTTTCATTCTGTTGTCCGCCAAATTGCACACCAGCAGCAGAAATCTTTCGAAAGTTGTCTCCCTCACTAGAAGTGGGGAGAAGTATGGCCTTGGGGCCAAGCAATGAGCCAGGTACTCTCACCTGAATCCCAGCTCCTCCGTTTAGGCTAACTCCTAACGAATCCAAGGGGGCTAGTCCCTACAAAGAGTTTCACTAAGACTCTTATGTTTTATAATGTTTTTTGATGAAGTGATGCGGATGGGTGTTGTTTAGGAGTTTTTTAATGATGAGAGATCACAATTTTAACAATTGAAATAAGCACAAGATAATGAAGCAATCCACGTTGCGATATGAGACAAGAGATTTGAGAAACAAACACTTTGATGAATTCAAAGCAAGACAACCATGGAAACATAAATGCTCCAGATAGATAATAAGCAAATAAAATGATGTCAAGGACCAGTGCCTTATGGAGTCAAAAAATAGTCTTGAGTGCTTGGGTTGCTTGATACAAGAGTTCAAAGTGGTGATGTTCGTGAGATCGTCCTGCAAATTAATCTTGGTTTATTGAATGTTTTAGTGATCTTGTTTATTAGGCTGTCAAGAACACAAGGATTAAAAAGAACAAAACCAACCGGGAAAAATACTGGCAACCTCTTAGATGATAAGTCGAGAGCACCCAGATTCAAGAGGATAGGTGTCCAATGTTTGAACCGCCCCCGAGTCTGACCAATGGATTCTCGGCATCACCTGTTTCAGGAAGCAACCTCAGTATTTAACGCTGGTTTGCTTGGTAGGGGTAAAGTTTTATTAGGTTATCACTAAAGAGATTAACAGATCTGACACCTTTCTGAGTACTAGCCCAACCCTTTCAGGTTGGCAGAGCATACGGGTGTCGGATAACAACCAAGATAAATTAATTAATGGGGGTGTGAGTTGGAATATTTTATTATTAGAGCACCGTTCAACTCTTCGATAGAGAGCGCTCTTGACTTGGTCTTAAGACCAAAGTTCAAGAGACTTTAATTAATCTAAATCCCTAATGCAAGGGAAATGCAATAACTAAATGCTCTCCGACAGAGAGTGATCTTGACTTGGATTTGGCCAAGTTCAAGAGGCTTTGTTTATTTTATGAAAAAGGAAACAATTGTAAAAATTGAAGAAACAAGTGAAGCTTAAATTGCTGAAAGTAAAGAGATGATAATAAGATATGACAAGATGCTTAATATAACTGAAAATAGACTTAGTATTCTACCAAACAATGTTAATCTAAAGGTGGGATCTACCTCCGAACAAGGTCGATCACTAAGAACCAATAGTCATTGAGACTTTCCAGCTAGCTAGAACTTTGGCAAGGAGGCTAATGGGGAACAAGAAGCAACCACAAAGCTATGTGGCCCTTGGGATGCAATCCCAAAGTATGCTTACTCTAGCCAAAACTTGGAAATGGAGTACGAAATGAAAGTAAATATTTTAATCTAAAGCATGAAACAAAAGATCTACACTAGCAAAAACACAACACTCTTCCCCAAATGGGGAAGAAGAACAAAAAAGCGGAGGACTCCTCCACTTAGCTTTTTATTAACTTTGATACAATTGCCTTGGGAAATTGCCCTTGAAGGACTTAGCAAAAAGTAAAGACTTAGAAGATTACAACACTCTTATGAGTATACAAAGGAGAGTGAAAAGATCTAGCCTTCTTGGTTCAATAAATGGTTCAAGCCTCCTCTTGGGTTTGTGTTTCAAGATTTTGCTTTTACTTAAGAGGCTTTTCCTCTTGCTTTCCTACACATGAAACCAACTCAAGCACCCATTATTTTGTTAATCAAATCAAAACAAAATGAAACTAAACTAAGACTAAAATCTGAAGCAAAGCAAAATATTCTAAGATAACAAGCAAACTAGCTATGCGAAGTAAGAAATGCAAATGAAATGTAATGCAACTAACTAGATGCTAATGCAAATAACTAACTCTTAACATTCATTTTTGTTGTTATGTGAATGGGGAGATGAATGAGAGAAAAAGAGGAAAAATGAATCGGAGAAGGAGAGGTTGGATGAGGAGAGGGCTGTCCAAAAAGTGGGCAATGGACAGTCCAATGAAGTGGACAGTGGGCAGCCAATGAAGTGGTGGACAGTCAACTCAATGGGCAGCCAATGAAGTGGTGGACAGTCAACTCAATGGGCAGCCAATGAAGTGGACAGTGGGCAGCCAACAAGAAATGACTGGGGACTGTTTTGCACTTAAAACGAGACAGCCAAGTATACCAAAAAGATGGAAAATTATTGCTAGTTTGGAGGTAAATGAAAGGCAAAATTTAGATCAAGAAAAAGATGAATGTATCAAATGAGAAAAACAAGATCTAGATGCCCCTAAAAGAGTAGTTCAACAAGCATATGAATGTAAAATCTCCACTACTCTTTGAATGATAAAAATGCACTTTGAAAGATAAGATCTTTTTCGAAAATGAAATCTTAGTGCATATAAAAACTAGATCTTGAATGATGAGCTTAAAAAAAACAAGAGATCTAGTGTGCATGAATGATTTAGACCTTGAAAAATTTAACTTTTTGGATGCCTATTACTTCATGCAAGAGAGACTCTTAAATGGATTTAAACTTTTTAAAAGTAGATCTCCCTACTTGTAACCAAATAGTAACCAAGAGTTTTTTAAGTTTTATAGGAGATGGAAAATCGAACTTAGCACTTCTTTGCCAAATATCTATTGCTTGAGATCAACTTTGGGAGATCCTGAAATGCACACAAATGTTTAGGAAACAGGTCTTTGAAGAGGTGAGAGATGCAACCGAGCTCAAGCCTCTCTTCAACCTATGAGATCTGCACAAGAAATCACTCATAAACGCATCTTGATCATAATAGTATGCATAATGAAAGTGGGATTAGAATAGTATAAGTATTTCCGACTACAATCTACTCCTTCCAAATCACACTTAAAATAAACATAAATGGACAAATTGAACTCAAATGCCCATCCTATGCGCTTAAGAAAGCCTTCCAAGCAAATTATAGATCAAGATATGAAATTACAGGCAATAAACAAGAACAAATTCACCTTAGAATAGATGAAGCACTCCCATAACAAGCATCAACACATATGAACCTCCAAAGTCGCTTTATTTCCTTAAGCCAATGGCTTTGCAATTACAAAATAGTAGAGTAAGTTTACATCCAAGAATCCATGATATGAGAGCCAAAAGGCCCTTCATTTATACAAAAACTAGAAACAAATAACCCCATTCGAGCTTGGCATGAGAAGAGAGCCAATTGAGGTCGAATTTCAATCAAAACTGAGTTAAACTCCAAATAATGACAAGCTTGGAGTATGATGGATGAGATAGACTCGAGTTTGAAGTTATGAGGATGGGTAGGTGGCCTCCACCCTCTCTTGGAAACTCCATCGACCATTCACGAGCTTCTACCTTAGCAAAAACGTGAGCTTCAAAGGATAATGCGTGAGCTAAAGGCATGCGTGAATCTCATTAAGGGGATAGCTTGGAGTTATGTTGGTGATGTGGCCACCATTTGAGGAAAATGCCCACCCTTTCATTAAATGCTAACCAACGATCCATTAATCAAATGCCAACTCACTTAACTCGCATGGATTGCTTCACGTGAAGGATGCTCACGTCACTTTCCATTAATTCAAATTTAATCCAAACTTAAATGTAACATGTGTATTATACCTCCAATGTGGTCGTACACCTCATGAAGACCATATTCAACCCTTTTCCATGAATTTTTTAATCATTTTTTACTTTTTTTATTTTTGTCATATAGTGCCTTTGTCATTTTATGGCCACTCAATCCCAAAATAGTGAAAAATTGCTCCCAGAGGCGATGTAATCACCCGAAACCTTAGAAAAGTTGGCACTAGGGTAAAGAGGACGCTCCGAGCGTCAAAATGAACCTCCCCATGCTCAATTCCGCCTCCGGATGAGGTTTTTATCATTTTTTGAAATTTTTTAATTAAACCATTAAAAAATGGTCTAATTTATGGAAAAAAAAAAAATATTTTTCTCGGAATGGGACGAAACTCCTAGGGGACCTAGTGCATGTTCATACGACTCAATCGAGATGGCTAATACGTAAAAAATTCTAGACACAAGACTCTAATAACCACCTTAGGTTTTGACCACCATGGGAAATACTCCAACTTTGGAGGTTTGAGTGCAAAACTCGGGGATTATATGCCACTGATGAGTAGCGCATAATTCCCAAGGAAAAAACACTCTAGAGTATCCCCCAAGTGGCTAAACCTACGGATAGCCGAGTCTTTTATAAAAGGACCCTGTTTAGACCAACGTTTTTACAAATTCCCCATGGGGGTATGAACATGCAGTTATTACAAATGGGGCAAAATTGCCCTGAAAATGATTTTTGAACTTCTGAACACTGACGATGAACATGAACCATGTTCATGGAACTAGCGGCTCACGAGAAATTCAGCTATTTGTACAAAATAGGTGATAACACATTCCGAGACTTTTAACGACACAGTTAGAAGATACTCGACATACGAAAAAGAACTTTACGCCATTGTGCAAGCTCTCAAGCAATGGAGGCATTACATCCTTGGCAAAGAAAAGGTCATTCTTACTGATCACAAGCCTCTACAGTTCGCTCCGACACAATCAAAGTTATAGACAAACCGACAACTCAAGTGGACTAATTACCTACAACAATATCAGTTGGTGATTAAGTATCGGAAAGGCAAGGCCAATGCCACTGCAAATTGCCTCAGTCGACCACCCATTACTCTCCCTTTGACAGTGAAGAGTATGCAAGGTTACGACACGACCACTTGGCAACTGTTGTACGAGGACGACAGCGACTTATCAACAGTCTACCGTCAGTTACAGACTAACAAGTCGTCGACCTCAGACTCCGACTACTTCCTGAAAGATACCTTGCTATACAAGCTTGGACAGCTTTGTGTACCGACCGGTGAGCAACGACAGCAGCTCATTTGGGACGCGCACTACAGCAAGACTGCAGGACACTTTGGAGTAGCAAAGACACTTGCTATTCTGCAGAAGTATTTCTTCTGGCCTACACTTAAATCTAACGTCAACAAGTACATTCAATCATGCGTGGTTTGTGCCATTGCTAAGCCGCCTAATCGACGACAAGGATTGTACACACCTCTTCCAATTCCTAGTCGGCCATGGGAATCTATTTCTATGGACTACTTGACGGGTTATCCTACTAACAAACATCAACATGACGCGATATTAGTAGTAGTTGACCGATTTTCCAAGATGGCCATTCTCATACCATGTAAGAAGACCACGACAGCGCAGCAGACCGCTCAACTCTTCTTTACACATGTTTGGAAACACTTTGGTTTACCCACAACCATCATTTCCGACCGAGATGCTAGATTCGTCAGCATCTTTTGGAAGGCCCTCTGGCAACAGCTAGACACACAACTCTCATTGTCGACAGCTTTCCATCCTCAGATCGATGGACAGACGGAAGTTGTGAATCGCTTGGTACAACTGCTTCACATGTACAATCACCAGCATTGACGCACATGGGATGATAGTCTTCCATACATACAGCACAGCTACAATCGTGCTCAACATAGCTCTACAGGCAAGAGTCCATTTGAAGTCTGTTACGGATTTCAACCCTCAGTGCCTATTGACTTGATCAGCTCCTCGACACAGCCAAACTTCGACATAGACCGCAGTCAGCGAGAAGTTGATAAAGCAGTCAAGTTTCGAGAACAGATTTGCGACATCCAGAAGCAAGCACAGGATATGTTGCACAGAGCAAACGAGAAAGCTAAGGCCCGACACGACAAGCATCGTATCCCTCATACTTTCCAAATTGGGGATAAGGTCTGGCTACATCTTCAGAAGGAGCGCTTCACTGGTCCTTTCAAGAAGCTCAAGCCTTTGCGATATGGTCCGTACAGTATTCTTCGACAGATTGGCGAAAATGCTTTCCAGCTCGACATTCCTGCTTACCTGGGCCTGCATCCAGTTTTCAATGTGGAACTACTTCGACCATACCATGCACCTTTGTTGGAACAAAACGACTTCTCTACAGCAACACCCGAAGACATCCATCCAGATCTTCAGGAGCCTCTTCCTTACGACACCATTGTGTGACAACGAGTACACCTCACAAGGACGAACACAATTCCCTTGTTTCAGGTTTCCAAAGCTGGCCAAATCCCATCTCAAGGAAAATGGTACTCTGTTACTGAAGTGACAGACAAGTTTCCTCACCTTCGCGAGCAAACAATGGGGTCCATTGTTTCTTAAGGAAGGAGGTCTGATCCACATCGCAGTTGGCATTTGTTGTCGGATGTTAACTTCGACATCTTCGATCAGTCATCACTGTTGATACAACTTCGACAAGTTTCGAACACAACATAACTTCGACAACCTTAGCACTTCGACAGGTTCCGAATTTGACACAACTCCGACAAGTCTCAACTTCGACATACTGCGACATGGTCCGCACCTTCGACATGTTCAGCAACCTCACAGTTCGCGACATCGGCATGCAACGTCGATATGCGACCAGCGACTTCGACAGACTGTCTCTCTGTCTTCCAGTCGAATGTAACGGTTGAACAGTTGAAACCGTTCTAACTTCTTCTTTGTAACTGAACGTAACAAGCAGGCACCCAAGCGTCTCAGAACTCTATATAAACATGTATACTATTGTAATATACAAGAAGTCTATTTTGTTTACATCTAATAGAAGAATAGTTCGCATTCCTGCATATTGTCTGTGCGTATTTGTGTTTATGTATATTGCGTAATCCTGCTTTTGCTCATTCTATTTTATTAAGCTTCCGCCATAACAGAGCCGACTCATTCAGTCGAACTGTTGTCCCCCCCGTGCTTCCTGGACACGATACGGATCAGTGCATGCTCAATGAAAGTGTTGGACAGGCCATTTCGAAATGGAAAAATGCAATAAAGTGGTAATCTAACCATATCATCCTCTAAAACTGCCCAGAACTGATAACCAAGTGTACCAATGGACTCAGAATGCCCAAATCTACTAGGAATGACTACTCATACACCATGTGACCATTAAGTGATACCTCTGTAAGCTCATCCATGTCCAGAATGATAAAATAATGGCCTGTAAATAATAATAATGATAAAAATCCATCAAACCATCATCTAAAACTGCTGTCTGAGGCATGGAACCATCTAATGGACACAGATGGGCCATGAATAATACATCTCGAACATTGTCTGCCCAAACTCATCCTGAACCCTACAGTTGACTTGGTCACACTGGGTTGACTAGGTCAAAGATGATCAAAATAATGATCCAGACCATGAATAACTGTTGTTGCAAGTACAAATGGTTAGGATATGCTCCTTCAATTATGTTTTGATGCTCCACTCTCCACCAACCAAGAATTTGAACTGTTGGTGATGGATCCTGCTAGAGCAGAAATCAAGTAGTATTCTCTTCTTGACTCTTCTTGCTTGGAAGACTTGGCATTCTTCTTCTTCTTTTGTTCTTCTTCTTTAGCTGTAGATGCTTGGAAACTTCTTTTGAACCTTCTCTATGGCTTCCTGCAGTCTCTAGCATAATGTCCCTTTTTGTGACAGTTAAAATATTCAATTTGTGACATATCAATTTGCTTACCTTGTGGCTTGTTCTCTTTCTTCTTGGGAGGGAAGGGTTTCTTGAACTTTTTCTTAGTCTTGGCTGTTAGTGCAAGATTCCCTTCCTTAGGACCCCTAGTTCTGCTTTGAACTCTGCCTTCTTCTTCCAAAATGTCATGCCAAAGTCTCTCAAAATCTGGCTGAGTCTCACATCCACTCACAGAAGCCAAGAAAGTTTCCCAAGAATTTGGAAGGCCATCAAAAGCAGTTTGTACAAGGTCATCATCGTCTACTGTAACCCCAATAGCAAAAAGTTGATATCTTACCTGAGCAATGTTTGTAAAGGAGGCCACTCCTTCATCTTTTTCCATCTTCAATGTACGAAGTCTGTTTTTCAAGACTCTCTTTTGACTGGGTGCTTTCTTCTCGTACAGATTTGTCAAAGTGTCAAAACACTCCTTGGTTGTCTTCAGTGGTGTTATAGTAGGCATTATGGTCTCCTTGACCGAGTCATAGATAATCCTTCTTGCCTTGGCTTGCTTCTTCTTGAACGTTGCCCTTCCTGCATTTGATGTGGGCTCTTCTACAACACTGATGACCAAGTCATCAAGGTCATTTTCTTCCAAGGTGGCCATAAGCCTTGCTTTCCATGAATTGAAGTTTGTTGAACCCTCAAGCCTGCTTCTGGTCTGAAAGTGGCAGAAGAAGCCATCTCTGATCCACTAAGGGTCTACTATCTCAGTCTGTACTGTCCCAAGGTCTATGGAAGGTACAGTCACCTGCTCAAATGCTGTATACTTCACAAGCAGAGCTCTGATACCATGTTAAAAATTTAAAAATTTGATAGCAGTAACAGACTGTAAAAAAAATAGTGCAACGATAACTAGCAGTAAACACACATCCACAAATTGAACACAGTATTTTTCACGGGGAAACCTTTCAAGGACAAAAACCCCAAAGCAATTAATAATAGTTTATCTCCTGAATGAGATGACTGAGTTTTTACAACAACAGGCTAAGAACAAGCCTTTTCAATAAATTAGAATTTGTTTCACTGATCAAGAAGAACCCTGTACAATGTCTGTAAATGCCAAAAATCATTGGTGTTTACTTCACTGAACTGCTAGGCTGTTGTGACCTGTTCAAGCCTATTCCAGGGCTATCTTGACCTGTTCAAGCCTTTTTCAAGGGTTGCCGTGACCTATAGTAGATTGAGGGTACCCTAATAGGGCTGCTGAAATACATTGAACAAAACTTGGGTAGAACCCTAGCAGGGCTGATATGCACTGAAGAAATTCGGGTGGCAGCAGCAAACCCTAGCTGAGATAGGGTACTTTAAACCAGCAGTAAAAGAGTGAGAAAAAAATGGAGCTGTGACTTCTTCAAAAAATAGAAACCAGCAGAAATAGAAACACCCACGAGCTGAGTAGAGAAGACAGTAAAATACCCACGAGCTGAGAAGAGAAGACAGTAAAATACCCACGAGCTGAGCAGAGAAGATAGTACTCCAAATCGATGGATAAAATGAGAAATTCTTCCTTCTTTTATAGTCAGTCGAAATGGCAAATAATTCCACAAATTTGGGGCCGACCTGAGGTTTAATTAATTTTTTTTATTATTTTCTTTTATTTGGGGCCGACCTACAACTTTAGATTTTTTTTTTTTTCAATAATGAGCCGACCCATGAATGTATATATGTATACTTTTATTTTCTTCAAAAGGTGGGTACATGGACCAAGCCAAGTTCTTCAAGTGATTCACAATAAGTTGTCCAAGAGTTCTTCAAGGTCTTCAATGATCCATTCATGTCCACTCCAAGTACATCATCATTAGGAGAATTATTAATTGCTTTTACTTCACCCTCCTTGTTGCCACCAAGATCAAGTGCTAGGTATCATAGCCCATAGATCAAGGGGAGGAGTACACCACTTGCCTAGACCCAGTCTAGGGCTTATAGTGGAATCCTGGTAACTAACCAGGTGCCTCCATTCTCCCAAAGAATGGCTCTCAGCCCCAGGCTGAGCTTCTAGTCCCAGACTAGGTCAATATCCTGGTAACTGACCAGATGCTTCCATTCTCCCAGAGAATGGCTCTTAGCCCCAGGCTGGGCTTCTAGTCCCAGACTGGGTCAATATCCTGGTAACTAACCAGGTGCCTCCATTCTCCCAGAGAATGGTTCTCAGCCCCAGGCTGAGCTTCCAATCCCAAACTGGGTCAATATCCTAGTAACTGACCAAGTGCCTCCATTCTCCCAGAAAATGGCACTCGATGCTACTCAGAAAATCAACACACGTCCCCCTCCTTTTTGAGTGATCCATGTATATTGTATCCGGCTCATATTAGCCGTCGATATGTATTATCTTTTGATCTCAACTACTCATTCAAAAAGTGGTTAGGGTTTTAGTTTCTCTCGATCTTATTTAAGAGAAAGAACCCCCTCATTGTAAAGGGACTTTTGGCTCTGGAATTTTGGCAATAAAGAAATATTTTTGGAAGAAATCTTGTGTCTTTGTTATAGATAGTTCTTGTGCTTGATTGTAGCTCTGATAGCCTGTCACATCCATGTTATTTGATGAGATATCCATGCCATACGTATTAGTTTAGTGTGTGCACTGCAGGAGGGCGATTTCATTGGAGGATTTCGTGGGGCATCTCTGAATCCATCTACTGGATGAGTAAAATAATCAGGGAGTAGTTTGCATTGCATCTTCGATCAATGTTCATTTTTTTTATTCTTCTTGCATCATTTACTTTCTTTTTCTGTGAATCAAGTCTCATAGAGCTTGTCATCTGTAGGAAGAAGGGCGCATTAGGTGGAAGAGGCAAATCAATTTTAGCGTCGAGGTCATCATCTCAACTTGGAAATTGCTTCGAGGGGGTCAGAACATCATTGCACTTGGCATCTGCAAGCCACAAGAGGTAAGTCCCATTGTTTTTCTCTAGTTATTGATCTTTTCCATTTGTCTGCAGTTATATTTACTTCAAACCCTAAATAGCTAAAAATTATAAAAATTCTCTCGCTCTAATAACTTAAAATCTTGGCGAAAGATTTCTAGGTTTTTGTCTAAAGGCCTAGCCCAAAGTGGATCTCCTAAGGCGTCACCCCTAAGGGACTCCTTGCCCAATTCCCTAGGCACTGGTTTGAATGGCTTATGCCCTCCTTGACTTAGCCAATTTTTGAGTTGTTTGGGATCCAGTTTGTGCTTGTATGCTTAGATACTGTCAAATCATTCATCAAGCTTCATCCTAAAGGTACTAAGCCTCTTCCATAGAGGGTCAAATATTTGTATCTCATAAGCCTCTTGATCCACACATAACTCATCTTGTGACTTCATCCTCAGATCTAGAGTTCATTTTACCTATCACCTTACGTATTCTAGTCTTTCGGTTTGATCTAATGATTGTGTTAGATCTCTCCTATCAGGAGTTGATCAGGGTCTCCCCCTTTGCTATCCAGGGCTTTGATAGCATAAAGTGAAGAGTGCCTCAGTTGGCATGACAACCAATCTATTTGGGGATCGGGGTCATCTTAGGTCACCTCTTTAGTTGCCTAGCTCCTCTACCATCCTTGATAGGATCATCTTTTTGGGGCAACTACAAGTTGTGTGATAACATGTCCCTTTCATATGAGCAAAAGTGTACGACCTGCCACATGTCCAATTTTCTAACTCTAATTCTGAAATTCGTACCAAAAGCACTAGGGATGCAACAAGTCTCACTCAATTTGAATCTCTCAAGCTTTAGATATAACAGTTTTACCCAGAACATCTATTTGAGAGTAGTTTTTGGACTAGTAAAAAACCCTAACTTCCACACGGTATAACTCTGAGCATGTAATGAATCAGGACCTTAAATTCGTTCCACAGATAGTTTGTTATGTCCTCTGAGCCCCCTCCAAGTTTCACTGTTTGAAACGTCCCCGAAAAGAAATTTATAGCAGAAATGCCAAGATGGCTCATTTTGGAAGCATCCAAGCTCTGATACCAAATGTTATGGTCCAAATCCTTAAGTTATCATAAGAAACAAGAGTACACGCCATGTACAACAATGTAAACGTGGAGCACAACTCCAATATATAGATAAGATAGATAAGTTGCACAATAACTCCTTAAAGAATAGGAGATCCTTCTCCAACTACCCCAAGAGATTCCTATAATCATTTCCCATGTTCCCTCAACAATGACTACATTACCTTTATATATACCTATTCACTCATTGCACATGAGGCCCCTTCGTTAGGCCAACCACTATTACATATACATTTACTTCTTTACACATACATTTAGCCCCATATATGCCCCCCTTGGGGTCATATCATGTACATTTAACCCCATATATGCCCCCCTTTGGGTTATATCAGTCTTGGAAGTTATAAAACACCCCTCTATCATTTAGATAGGCTCTTGCCTCAACAAGTGACCAAAAAGGCACTCTTTGTGTGGGGTGACTTTTGGGACCAATCTATGGTAAATTGGAAGTCTTGACCCTTTCTCTCTTGAGATATTGACCTGCTAAGATCACACCAAGCAACAGTTCTGGAATGACAAATCCTCATCCCTACAGGAGAGATATGCACATTGCAAAGTGAATAATAATACTCCCAATCCCATCTGGAGGGATTGGCTATGGTGCTATAAACACCATAGCCACGCCAGTTATATCATCTCTTCTTGTGAGACATCCTTTCAAGAAGATCATCAACAAAAGATGGGATGCTAACGACAAGGAAAGGAAATGGATTATGCAATTAAACAGTTTGGAAGTACACAGTCACTTCAGTTACCAGTTGAGAATTTTTGCCTGGATATTGGTATTCAAGCTCTTCCAAGTTCCAGTGAAGGCTAGGCTTGCAAAGTCTGGCTTCACATATGCATATTGTCCATTTTGTGGAACCATTGAGAAGGTTCAGGACATTTTTGGAAGTGCAGGTATACTAGAGTCTAATGGGATCTGATTTGGAACTCCCAGAATCATATCCTTCATAGGCATTTTATTCCGAAGGAAGTTTTGTTAGAGGATTTTGATGCAGTTGCTCCACCTCATTTTTTAGGAGTCTGGCATTGCATTGGGACAGTTTGTTCATACCCGATTTGGAGACTCAGATGTATTGTTGTTTCCAATGGCTTGCAATTTTCTTTAGGATGATCTTAAGGCCCCAATTAATGCTAAGGGAACCCTTAGAAAAGATGCTAAGCATTGTGATTCATGAGACCAACCTCCCTTAAGGACCTTCTTGTTGTCCTTTGTAGAGATCTGAGCTGATCTGGTGTTTTACTGTATTAAATATTAATATAAGTTGAAGTTTTTCAATAAAACTGGTTTTTCATTTTTTGATGATGGGGGCTGCCGCCAGCATAAGGGATGCAGGGACGTCCCTTGTGGATCGAGGGACATCACTGAGACACCCACTTTTGATAGGGGATGGCTCGGGTGTATTTCGAATCTGTCTGGCAGTCTACCCTTGCCAATGCATCTCCATGGTACACAGATTAGAACATGTACTTGTGTTTCTCAAATACTCACAAAATTCTACAGATTATTAGGGCCACCAGTAGGAAAATTTGTATATATAACAAAACTTAAGAATTTATGCTGATAAAACAATATTGAATAAAAAAGCACCTCTTCATGAAGTTTTGTCATCTCCCTTGCAATTACACAGCGCCTATAAAAGCAAAGATACCATGATAAGCTACAAAAGAGAGAATGATGACTAAAATACATACAAAAAGAACGTCAGCAGTTAAATTTTTTCTTGCCCAGTGGGAAGAAAAAGAACTATGGCAAAGATAACATGATATCAGTATTAACTATAAGATTTTATAACTGCACACACATGAAAATAAACACAAGATATGGTGGAGAGAATAATAAATGACATATATTAATAATAATGCTGCAGCAATACACCATGGGGTTACCCTGAGGTAGGCTACCAATTTATCTAATACATGTACCACTCTCCTTTTTCTGATCACACATTAAAGTATATATATTTCCTTGCATTTGAGGCCAATTGAGTTCACTGTTCTACAACTCTAATTGCAGAAATAAGGGAATATTATAGCGAATTTATGAACTTTTCAACTTCCTTTAACATATATAATCATCATTTGATGTTTAAGCTTGCTGATTTGAAAATTTAGTTGCAGATTTCTGAGCTAATTAGTGCAGAACATCAATCTTTTCTTTCAAGTTTGAGGTCAAACATACCCTTAAAGGTTCATCATAGAAGCCTTGAATCACTTGGCAATACCTTCATGAAGCTAGCTAAGCACTAACCTGAAGTGAGAGGGGTTGTGTGATGTGACATTGGCACTTTACCTTTAGTTATCCAGACTCCTCTGGGTCTTTCCAGCAAGGTATTTATGGGCAATAAAACCAATTACAAATGATATTTTCAAGCACATTTGGTCTAATACTGATTTCCTAACCCAAGTGAACCAGAATATTTTTTATCTTTGATCTGTCCCACAAGATTTAGAAGAATCATACCCATATAGAAAGATCATGTTGAAACATCAAATCTTTTATATGGTGAGCACGCAGGTCAATAATTTTTCACCTTGTATCACCAAAAGCAGAAATGCTTTCCTCTAAGAAGGTTAAGAGCTTGTGTGGAGAAACATAGAAAATTTGAGTTGCACCCTCCTTTGCAGCAGCCATCAATTTTGTTTTCCGAGTGCTTTTTTGAGAGGGCAGAAACCCAACTGCAAAAAAAGTGCAATATGAGATAAGTATGTGCTATGAATGCAAGTCATCTGCAATACAATGAAAACAACTAAAGAAATTATAGCACTTTTCTATTATTGATTATATTGATAACTCATTTCAAGATTGAATGGAGGATCTTACCAAATGCGAATTCAGTTGTTGGCAAACCAGAAGCTGTAAGAGCTGTTATGATTGCACACGGGCCTGGAATTGGGTAGATCCGAATGTTTTTCTCTATACAGGCTTGTACCTGAAAATATATGATAATTTCTCCATCAATCTGGGAGTAGGGTACCAAAAAGATGAATAATATGAGAGCAAATGAGAAAGCATGCTTTTGGGAATTAAGAAACTATGTTCAACACCAGAGTGGACCTTGTGAAATTATGAGAAACACGAGAAACTAAAGTTTAGTCTTTACAATTTCTGATGTAGTTTATTCTTGACTGAGAACTTTAATGCTCTCCATTAAAATATTAATATCTCCATGACAAGAATCCTGTGATTCTATGATTTTTAAGTTTAGTCACCCTTGCCAGAACTAGAATGCCATTTTATACCAAAATGTGACCAAAAATAGGTGGGGGATGAATTGTTTTAAAATTTAGGGTGGGCAGGTGACTGGTTTAAAGATGTAAATTGAAAGAAAGTCATTGTATCAGATTGATGTATATGGGCATGTTCATTGTATAAGATTGATGTATATGGGCATGTACATCATCATTTGTACACTTCTCTTTGTACGTGTCTTCTAGGAGAGATTCACTAGGATTTCCTCATGAACACTGAGAGAATCTAGTGGAATGGAAGGAGGACATCTTGGTTGGAGTTTATTCTTGTGATTAGGATCTGCTCTTGTGGAGAAGACGTTGGTGATGATCTTGACCTTCTCTCTCTTGGATCTTCAATTGTACTTGATTATCCCTCTCTCTCTTGAGGCGTAGGGTTTCTTCGTCCTATTGTGTATCTTGGAGTTCTAGAGTTAGGGTTTTACCCTAAAAGAATGGAGATTAGGGTCTTGAGAGAAAACCCTACAATGGATTTGTAAAGAATAATGGGAGGACATCTTGCCTTGGGGATAGTTGAAGAGATTCTTGCACTTGGTTCCTCTTGGTTGAGCTAACGTTTGATGATTTATCCTAGCTAGCGCTTCTTTGGATGGTTGGATTTTTGTATTAGCCTTAAGAGAAGGCTATGGTATGTACTTGTACTTCAGCTTCAGCTTATATCTAAAGTTTTTGTTATCACATTTATAGTAGTCGTGGCTACCATATATTCAGACCAGATTCCAGTACTTTTCTGAGCCAGTCCTTTATCATGAGATGCCTGAGATCGGCAGTGCATGAGCAGTTATTCTATGATCACTCATGTTTTCAGCAGCCCCAGAATAGACATTACAGCCTTATGCCATGACTGAGCCTCATGACCTTAGATTTGATGACTGAGGTGGCCATTTCCTTCCATTCAGAGCAATGTGATAGTGTCCAGAGTTGTGTAGCAGCAGTGTTCCAGTGACAATGGATGGTTCAGCTGATGGATACAGGTATATGACCCAGCAAGTATATGGTTGTGCATTGGATACTTTTATTGTGCTCTTTCACTTATCTTAGTAGCTTGACTAGGTATCTAGTAGTCATGATATAGAGATATTATGTATATAGATATGGTTATTGGTTGATTGTTTGGAATTAAAGTGGTCTAATTACTTGGAATCAGAATTTCTTGTGTATACTCGTTGGTCTCGCTCTCTTAAGTAGTATGGACTTGATCATTCCCACCATTTACGGCTTGCTAGTTATGGCATCACCTGTCACCTTTCCCCATCCATCTGTTCTCTTCCATATTTGGTTTTACTCTGACTTACACTTGCACCTATGATATGGAGGATTTCTCCACTTATGCCTCTATGTTGCATAGATTCCCCGTGTTTTGTGTCTCGACTCTGATTTGTGCAACAAAACTTACTGAAGCCTTGATCCTTCTGGGCCAGGAGAACCCAGTAGTGTTGGTTCCTGAGCTTAGGTGAGTTAGATTTGAAGCCTTGACCTCTCTGGTCGGTTGCCCCCAATGTTTGGTCCTCATTGTGGATGATCCCCCTAGTTGCGTAAGTTGTGTCAGCTAGACTTGAATCAAATTGTACTACCATCATTACATGCATATGTGACTGATTGTTATATCTTCTATGCAAGCCCATGGATATAAAATAAAACTTTGCTTTTAAGCACAATGAAAGAGGGCTATGAAATGAAATGTAAAGCACCCTAGATAAAAGCTGCAATTAGTTGTGCTTCTAAGCACATGCAAAATCCAAAGGGTCTGTTATCACCAATCTTGTAGTTTCCCCTACAGATGGATCCAGGGTAGATGGTAGAGGGGATAGGCAACTAAAGTGGTGAACCAAGGGAGCCCTAGTTCCCAAAAGGATGGTTGTTACGCCAACCAAGGCACTCTTCGCTTTAGCTATCAAAGCTAAGATAGCAAGGGGGAGACCCAGATCTACTCCCGATAGGAGAGATCAACCCAATCACCAGATCAAATCAATCTAATGAAGTACGTAGGGTGACAGGTATGGAACCCTAGAATTAAGGAAGTAGGACCACTGTGGAGGCTTAGGAAAGGTGTGATATGATAATGAAACATAACACACAGTGATTCTAGGATTAAGTATGATTCCAGGATTCAAAGCTAATTTCAAAAGGTCAAAATCAACTGCCTTGGGAAACATGACCCTTAAAACAGGGAAAGTCCCAAATCAGAGATATGACAGTTGGGGCTTTCTAGCTATGCTTGATAGGTGGATATGACAGTATCTAAGTGTGCAAGCAACCAGACAGAGACCACCCCACAAGGAAACCAGACAACCCAGGAAGTTGTGAGGGCTTGGAGAAGGATCTATGTCTTGGAAAATGGGCCAAATGGAGTCCGATGTCCACCAAAATGTAGATCAGGGTTTTCAAGGTGCAAAGCAAGGTGGGTTTTGAAGATCAAGGTCATCTAATGGCTAGATCTCAGTAGATCTGAGATTCAAAATGTATCACCAAGTGACCCAAGTTGGGCACAACCCTCAAAATGAGAAATCGGTCCCACAAGGTGAAGCACTAGGAGTAGGTTATCAAGTGAGAGGAGCTCAAATCACATGGGATCTCACCTACCCAGATCTTGGAACCTAGCAAACCTTCTCTCTCAGGAAGTGTGACCTGCCTTGGAGAGGATAATGTGCCTTGGGAAAGGGGTCAAATGGAAGCCAATCCACACCAAACTATAGATCCAAATTGCTGTGGATGCTATAGAGGTGGGTTTTCAATATCTTACCCAAAAGCCTACTAGATCCAAGTAGATCTGAAAAAATGTAAAATGAGGGTTTTAGCAGTTAAATGCTTATGCCAATGGATTGGGATCAAGAAATAGTAAACAAACCTGTGGATCTTACCTGGATAACCTTGAAGATGCATTGATGATGATGATCTATGCAAACCCGATCAATTTGAGAAGATTTGAGGTAGTTTTCTATGAAGTCGATTTGCCCAAGGAAGCCAATGCACCCTCTCTCCTGCACAACAAACATCAACAATATCAGATTTGATGTGGTCAAGAGATAAGACTAATGCCACAAGAGAAATAACAGAAAGATAGCATAGATCACAATGATACTAATGATAACCCCCTGATACAAGCGAATGCCAAGTGAGCGAGTTGAAGAAGACTTGCAAAAACGCCCAAGTTGAAGTCGCCCTCCTGTAGACAAGACAAAGTTTCCAAAAAAGATAGATCTTACCACAAATTTCCAAATGCTAGGATGCAATAGACTTTCCAATCACCATCTAAGAACACCAGATGCAAAGGATATCCAAGAATTTCCACAAGAAGTTTTTCTATTATCAAGATTCCAAGAGCCAAAGACCCTTTACAATGAGAAGCTCTCTCCTTTAAATAGGATGCAGAAAGACCAAAATCCTAACTACCTTTTGAATGGATGGCTAAGATTAAAAGATTAAAGTGATCGAATCAATGGTTGAGATGAGCTCAACAATAAAGTACATGGATCAATAATAAAATAATACATAAATGGACAAAATCGCCCTAGGAGAGGGGGTCCCACCAAATCTCAATGATAAAATATAAGATCTAGCTCATGGTGGGTCCAAGGGGTAATTTCTAACACCCTTGGTCAATCCCCAAGGCACAATATCAATAAAATAATGCTCTAAGAACCAAATTGTGCCCCTCTGGAAAAGTCGTGAGCCTTAGGAGGCTCCAGAAAACCATATAAAATGTCGGGGTGATGGGTGTGGGTCCCACTGGAAGCTGAAACTGCTGGAGAAGTTGTGGAAGATATCCCACACATCATCAAACATCATCCCATGCCAATCCCTTGCCTCGGTAACCCAAATCGAATCCCTCAGTAGCCATTTTTACCATTTCTGATCTGCCTTGGGAAGTGTGAAACTGCCCAAACTGCCTCTTGGAGTGCCTGCGCTGTCAAGGAGAGGCCACCAGGCTCTCTGGCAAGGGGGTAATATGGTAATAACAAGTGGCTGGACCACACCCTCTATGCACAACGCCCTAGGTGAACCCATCAAATCTCATTATTGCTCTAACAGGGCCTCTGATAGGCCAAAACTGCACTAGGATAGCCAACTCAGGCTAAAAATCGTTGTAATTGCTCGGAACTTAAAACAGACTGTCTCATTGGACTCAGAGAGCCCAAATCTATCCAAGATGTGTACTCATACACCATATAGATCTTTGCATGCTCAAAATAAATATCCATCATATCCGACAGACCAAATAATAATAATCTGTAAAAGTGTTGAAAAGCACAAATCATCATCATAAGCCTGAAACCACTGCATAGAACCACTTGATGACCTTTACCAGACCAAATATCATATCTCTGCATCATCTGAGGTCTGCCACCTCATGTCCTGTGGTTGACTTTTGGTCAAACTGGGTTTGACCAAGTCAACATGACCAAAATATAACTCAAGCTATCATCAAAACTGCTGCAAATGTCAAAGGTTAAAGCATGCTCTACAATTCATTTAAGTAATAATTATAACAAGGAGTAATCATTTCACTGGCGATCTAAAACCATATATATAAAGTCATTAATTATTATTATTACTCAAACCAGACTTTCAAGACCATACTCACTTCATAGTTGTGAATCGTGATCAATCTGCTAGTGAAGGGTGAGGGCTAAAAATAAAAAGGCTAGGCTAAGGGATGACTACTGACTTGTCATTGTGACACTTTGGAAATGGAAAGGGAATACACACTCTAACATATGTTGGACAAGCAGATAACACGGGGGATGGCAGTGTCTCATAGATGGGTAAGTTGTTCAAAGAGTGCTTATTCAACTTAGGCTTCATGTCTACTTTTATAAAAGATGGTCCAGTTTCATTAGGCTCCATTGATTTCATTTCATGGCTTTTTTTGGCCTACATAACCCTTCGGATCTCAGATGTGCTGATAAGCACAACTAATTGCAGCTTGCATCCAGGGCATATTTGTACATATACATATAAGGTTAGCAATCGTTTAGATATAGAGTTTAAGAACCATTGCTTTTTGGACCTTTCATTATACTCTTCAAGGAGTATTTTTAGCTTTTCATTGCTCTTGCCCTTTACTCACGTGTCTTGATAAACACATTCTAGAGTTTACAGTTTTCTGAACGAATTTACACAAGTTTCCATAAGTAGTACATGGGCTTTCAGTTTTAGCCAACACATCATAAGTGACTAGGAGGACTTCGTACCAGTGCCAAACATTGGGACAACCGACCAGAATGATTTAGGACTACAATCCAACTCACCAAAGGTAAGTTTTGTCACCAACTCAGAGCCGAGACACAAATAAACAGGGAAGCTTATCCAACACAGAGGCTAAAGTGGGAGAAGGTCCTCCATGCCACTAGTCAAGTAGTAAGCCAGGGTAATAAACAAACTGGAAGGTAACGGATGGATGAAGACAGTGAATAATGAGACCAACACTAGCAAACCAAAGTATGGTCGGAATGATCACCTCTATTCTCCCTAGGGAGGGTAAAACCAATGAGTATAGGTAGTGAACTTCTAAGTCTAAGTGGGGACAATATAATATATATAAAAGTACAACTAGGTCCAGATATCTATATGATCGCCAAATCATGATACTAAATGCTAAGACATGCTACAAGAATGAATATAAAAGCAATATAACCATAACACAAGAATATACTTGCTGAGTCATATACTTGAATGCACAATATCTGAACCAACATCTGTCCTCTGAAACTGTTGCTGTAACTCTGGGCAATACTGACTGCTATGTATAAATGGCTAAATGGCTACATCGGTCATCTCTCTGAGTGTCCTGAAGCTCAGTCATGGCATGGAGAACAAAACTGTTGTCCATATAATAATCATGATCCATAATAAATGCTCATCTCAGCATCTCAATGTAAGGGAACTGGTTGAAAAGTGTACTGGAATCTGAAAAATAGTGTATGGTAGCCTAGCTACTATATATGTGATAACAGGGTCATCAGGCCTAAAAAGCAATGGTTAAATGTATGCTAAATCTAAAGATTGTTGGCCATAATAAAAATGTAATGATTAATTTCTCACGTAGCCTACGGGTTGGGATGTGAGATGGAGTAAGGGATAGCTAATTCTAAGTGTCCCCTAGAAACTCAAGTTACAGTTAGATGTGCACCCAGTCACAGTGGTTCTAGAAAAGATCCTCACAGAGCTTGATTCAAGCTTGGATTTGAGTTGTAAACATTTGCTAAAGTTGAATAGGCACTCCTCAAATCAACTTATTCCATTTGTGAGACATCGGCATTCTTTGTGTGTTTTCTGTCCAACACATGCTTTAGTGATTTTTCCTTTTCCCTTTATCCAAAGTGTTGCAGTGTTGAAGTTTGTAAAGCCATTCCCTTTTCCTAGCCTTGTCTTTTCCACCTTCACCCATTTCTAGCAAAACGGTCAAGTCCATGAACTGAGTATACACTTGAGGGTTTTTCTCTTAGAAATCGATCATTTTAATCCAGACTTATATTTGATGCATTACTACTTAATCGCCGATGAAATGCTACTTTGTACTTTAGTCTTGCTATTGATGTAATTAAAGGAGCATATCTTATCAATTTGCACTTGCAGCATCAGTCAGCTTGAACCTAGGTCATTATTTTTATTAGTTTTTCCCTGGTCAACCTAGTTTGACCAAGTCAACCGCAGGATCTGAGATGAGTTGGACCAATGATGTTCGAGAATAATTATTTGTGTCCCTATGATGCCCACTTGATGGTTCTGTTATCACATCCATGTTAGCTGGAGCTACCATGCTGCAGATTGTGTGGTCAGGGAACATACTACATTTTTTTTTCCCAAATCAAAGATCAAATGCCTTCAGAGGGAGCATTCATTGTATTCAGATTGCCCCGTGCAGAGATATCAAAGGGGACAGATTGTTTTGTATTGGTCTAGAGCTATTACAGAGCAGTGACTGCAGGGTCCCCCTTCCTTATCGAGCTTTGCATGATTCCATTGAGAGAGTTACTTAGCCATATTGTGATGAGAGCAGTACAGAGTATTGTTGGTTTGCCACTTATTCCCGGATTCAGCAGAGATCCAGTTCCAAAGTCAGCTTCAGCAGCAGGTATATGGTATGGCAGGTATAGCACTTTATGGTTTATTGCTCATGTTGTTGTTTAGACTTGTTTATTTATGACAGTACACAGACTTGACGTATGATGTTTGATGTGGTGATCTCAGTTTTTCATTATGATGTGTATGGCCCTTGGTGATGTCAGTCCACCCCATATTAGTAGACTCATGTATATGCACGCTGGTCCCTACCCCACTATCGGTATAGACTTGGTCATTTCGTCCTCCTTGGCAGCTAACCTTGGATCCACCCGTCACTTCCTTCCACCCATCCGACTCATTCATGTTGGTCTTTCCTGACTTGGACCGTGATTTGTGGCCTTAAGGATCCCCTTCCCCATTAGCCTCTGAGTATGCCATGATTCCATGTCTCTTGTGCTTCAGCTCTTTAGTGTGTGAAATGCATTCTCAAACCTGGGATTTGCTCCCGTCGGTTGCCCCCAATGTTGCAATGCAGTATAGGATTGTGTAGACTCACCGGGTGTTCCCCATTGGTCATCGAAGAATGTACACTTGCCGCCATTACTTCGTAGTATGAGCACATTGTTATATCTTTTGAGATATGTATGTAGCCCAAAAAGGGCCATGAAATGTAATGAAATGTAAATGAAGCCAAAAGGCTATCTGAATGTAAAATCAAGCCAAAAAGGCTAACTATCAAAGTCAAATGTAAAGTCTAAGAATGTGTTTTTGAACACACGGACACAGGTCAGCCATATATATCAGAGCACTATAGTGGTTATTTCCTCACCTAGTCCTACGGAGCAAGGAGGTGAGATGGAGTAAGGGACAGCTATGCAAATTGTATCCTAGAGTCTCAAGTTACGGTTTGTCGGACACCCAGTCATGGCAACTCTAGAAAAGATCCTCACGGAGTCTTCTGAAGGCACGGATGTGAGTTGCAAGGTGCATGTTAGATGATCAGTGGTGGTTTCCCTGCACTATACCCATTTGTGAGGCACTGCCCTTCCCTGTGTATTATCATGGTATGCTTATGTCAGTGGGCCCCGCCTTCCTTGTTTATCCGAAGGGTCACACGATCTTGGTCCTTGTCTTCCCGTATCCTTCACCTTGTTTATCCACCTCACCCAAAGTTAGCTAAGTGGTCAAGTCTATAAGTTGTGCATAACAGTTTTGAGTCTTTGTTGGAGGTGGTGGGCCCACCTCACCTGGGGCCTATTGTTATTGAGATATTTTTTTTATGATCACCATGTCGGCATTATATTGTTTTAGTAATGTACTAACATAAATAAGGAAGCCTTGACGCTTCATGTTGCATACAGGTTTTTAGCCATTGCCATTTTGACCAGATTTGACTTGGTCAAACCAGGTTGACTAGGCCAAAAATGGGCCCCAAAAAAAGTTGCGATCAAGATTTCGATTTTGGTCATTTATTATGTCTTGGGGTCCCATATGCGCCTCCAAGTGTCAGATTCAAAAAAAGTTGAAGCGTTGATGAGATTTTTAATTATTATTGGTCACCAGGGCCCTGTTTTAATTAAAAATCTTGGGTTTTGGGCAAACAGTGTCTAATTGATGGATCGGGGTCGTTCAAGTGACCATGTTTACTATATTTGGGGTCTACGATCGCATTGCAGCAGACGGTTCGTCAATCCGGGCAATATAAGTGGGTCAAAGGCGCAAAATACATCTTCAGAAATAAAACCAGCAATAAATTAAATATGGAACATCAAATTTGGCTAAGGTAACTATTGAAATGGTAAGTGCAATGGTTGGTAAAGGTAAGGGGTCTCCTAAGGTCATTTTTCTAAAGTTTGGACACTCAATTTATGATGTGGGGCCCTCAATTTTGCCCAGCTCAACACATGGGGCGAATTTGCCCATAGAGGGGTGTTTTCCACTTAGCAAAACTTCATATTTTGTAAATATTATGTAATGAGACTTTGGCTGAGTGGTATGGGGGGCTAAACCAGCCCATAGGCACCCCCCATCCACCTATTTGCATGTTTTATGGGCCCCACCCATGGCCCCATCCTCTACTTGGGCATTAGAGGGCAATTCGCCCCCCCTCTCTAGACCTATCCTCCACCATCGATTTGCCATTGAGAGAGTTCATCTCAGTGATTGGTTTTGGAGGGAATTAGGGTTGACTGTGAGCATTCTCTATAAGAGAAGAGACTCACTCATTTTGTAGCTCTCTTGGGCATTTTTTGTGAACACTTGCACTAAATAGAGAAGATTCTTGGAGAGTTCTTAAGACATTGTGTGTTTGGATGAGCATTGTTATGACTGATATCTATTTGTTGTTGTATTGCTAAGTTATCTATTGTATTTTTCCATCATATATAGCTTAAACGAATTGCAGGTGAAGTAGACAGCTGGAGAGGGGCACAATTTTTGAATTGGGAGCTCCACACTTGTTCTTTTCCTCTAGGGCATCAAGATAGGGAGTTGTCTTTGCTTAATGCTTCTCAATTCCCTTATTTTCAGTCATTTACTTGCTGGTTTACCCTCTATTTGCTTCAAATTTCTGATTTTCCTCTTTTGTGGTAGGTAGCAAGGGCGCATTTGGTCATTTGGCTGGCTCAAACGCTTAGGGAAAAGGCTGGTAGCTCATCACTTGAATTTGGCAAGTAGTCTTCATGCAATAATCATCCATTCATCATTGTTTCAGGTACTTCTCTCATGCTTATTTCTCCATTTAGATTTATGTTGTGGTTGCTGAGCTGAAATTGCATAAAAAACCAAGGGAAAATTAAAATCTTAAAAACTCACCGTTAAAACTTGTTTTTCTTTTTTAAACCCGCTTCTTAAATAATGTTAAATGCTTCAATCCAAAATTTCAGTTTAATTCGACTCCATTTACCCTTAGAACTAGCACTGGTCCATTTGGCAATTTCGCCCTCCTTGGGCGTTTTTCTCTCGTTGTCTAGCTGGGTCATTTTGGAGTTGTGGGTAGTTTTGATTTGTGTTTAAATTGTCATTTTATCATTAGAAATCAAACTATCATCCGCTAGAAGTGTCTTAAAACATTAATTTGTCACTGCCCTAGGTCCACCAAGTCACTGTTTTAACCCTCTACCTAGGGCAGCATTGCTTCATCTCTTCACTTCTAGTTTACTTTGCATCCTTAAGTTGATTTCCAGCCACTTAATTGTTGATCTACTTCATTTATTTCATCAGAATTAAGAGCTGGTCACATCTCATACTACGCTCATTTTATCAATTGTGACCAATCTTTGGGTGAAATCAAGCTTAGGGTCTCTTAGACACTCATCTCTTGTTTGTATCTTTTTATCTTTTCGGATTTGGGTGTTTGCTTTTGTTCCTCAACCATCACTAGTTGAGCGGGGTCTCTCCCCTGACTTCGCTACTTGCCTTGTCTGAAGTGACAAACTCCTTGTCCGGTGCCCGTAGAGATAGATCCAAGATGGATGGCAGAAGGGAGGGGCAACCAAGATAGCCTCGACTCCCAATGGATGGTTGTCACGCCAATCGAGGCAATCTTCACTTTATGTTATCTATCCCAAGACAACAAAGGGGGAGACCCAGATCTACTCCCGACAAGAGAGATCAAACCAAAACACTAGATCAAATCAAGTATAGGTGAAGTATGTAAGGTGTATGGCAAACCCTAGATCTATGGATGAAGTCACAAGGTAAATGATAAGTTGGATCAAGGGGTTTAAACAGTGTAGATTTGGTCCAACATATTTAAGTGAGTGACTTATGAAGTTTATAATGAGATCAAGGATTAGGTTACCAGTTAATTGTGAGAAAATCCATTGCCTTGGGAACTGTGTCCAATGCAAGCTAGTTGTTATCACACAAACTCTAGCTGCTTAGTGCATATATCCCAGTAGGGACGGTAGAGGAGCACAACTAGGCCGGTGTAACCAACAATAGCCAAGTCCTCTGTCCAAGGGACAGAATTCACACCGGACAAGGCTGCAGTCACTTTACACAAGGCACTTGGCCTAGTCAAGGGGGAGACCCTCTCAACCAGTGAAGGTTGAGACTCAACAATCAGATACCCTAAACCCAGGAAAGATGATCAAAGCAATAGACAAAACGGATGACTGAAGGTGAGAGTTCTTCCAGCCTTGGTGGAATCGAAATTCTGGATGATAAGGTATGCTAAGTGAAACAAACTCAGATCTGATTACACATATAAAAGATGAATGAAATGAAGAATTATAAGGCTGGAAATTAAATCAGCAAACAAAAAATTGCTAGAAGAGTGGTTAGGGACCCTGCTTATGGGGGAATGAAGCTCGTGATGATTTATCAATACATAGCAAAGATAAGCAAGTAAATTAAACACACATTCCAGCGATTATAACTTGATTAGATGGCTGATTTAAGATACAAAAAACAGACCAGCAAGCAGTGAAATTAACAGCCCTAGGGGAATGGCTTAAACAGTGGAAAAATGGACCTAGGGCAGTCAAAAAAGGACGTTTTTAAGCACTTTCAGCTATTGATACTTGGAAGTCCATGGTAAAATGACGTTACGGACAAGATTAAAGAGTACCCATAACCCCAAAGTTGACCCAAAAAACCAGATTGACAGTTTTACCCAGGTAGGGCGAAATTGATGAAGGACTAGTGCCTAGTTCTAAGGGCATATGGAGTCGGAATGCTATGAAATTTCAGATATGGCTATTTGATTAGATTTCATTAGCCGGTTTTAGAGAACTAAGGATTCTAACAGTTGAAAACTAAGATATTAATTTTTAGGGTTTTTATTTAAGATTTGCAGCCAAGCATTTACAAATGAAACTAAAATCGGAGAGACAAGCAAAGATTTTACCCGAATTTCTTCAGTGCATATCAGCCCTGCTAGGGCTCTACCCAAGTTTTGTTCTATGTATTTCAGCAACCCTATTAGGGCACCCTCAATCTACTGCAGGTCACAGCAGCCCTTGAAAAAGGCTTGAACAGGTCACGGCAGCCCTGGAATAGGCTTGAACAGGTCACAACAGCCTAGCAGTTCAGTGAAGTTCGCACCAGTGATTTTTGGCATTTACAGACATTGTACAGGGTTCTTCTTCATCAGTGAAACAAATTCTAATTTATTGAAAAGGCTTGTTCTTAGCCTGCTGTTGTAAAAACTCAGTCATCTCATTCAGGAGATAAACTATTATTTATTGCTTTGGGGTTTTTGTCCTTGAAAGGTTTCCCCGTGAAAAATACTGTGTTCAATTTGTGGATGTGTGTTTACTGCTAGTTATCGCTGCACTATTTTATTTACAGTCTGTTACTACTATCAAATTTTTAAATTTTTAACATGGTATCAAAGCTCTACTTGTGAAGTATACAGCATTTGAGCAGGTGACTGTACCTTCCATAGACCTTGGGACAGTACAGACTGAGATAGTAGACCCTCAGTGGATCAGAGATGGCTTCTTCTGCCACTTTCAGACCAGAAGCAGGCTTGAGGGTTCAACAAACTTCAATTCATGGAAAGCAAGGCTTATGGCCACCTTGGAAGAAAATGACCTTGATGACTTGGTCATCAGTGTTGTAGAAGAGCCCACATCAAATGCAGGAAGGGAAACGTTCAAGAAGAAGCAAGCCAAGGCAAGAAGGATTATCTATGACTCAGTCAAGGAGACCATAATGCCTGCTATAACACCACTAAAGATAACCAAGGAGTGTTTTGACACTTTGACAAATCTGTACGAGAAGAAAGCACCCAGTCAAAAGAGAGTCTTGAAAAACAGACTTCGTACATTGAAGATGGAAAAAGATGAAGGAGTGGCCTCCTTCTTTACAAACATTGCTCAAGTAAGAGATCAACTTTCTGCTATTGGGGTTACAATAGACGATGATGACCTTGTACAAACTGCTTTTGATGGCCTTCCAAATTCTTGGGAAACTTTCTTGGCTTCTGTGAGTGGACGTGAGACTCAGCCAGATTTTGAGAGACTTTGGCATGACTGTTTGGAAGAAGAAGGCAGAGTTCAAAGCAGAACTAGGGGTCCTAAGGAAGGGAATCTTGCACTAACAGCCAAGACTAAGAAAAAGTTCAAGAAACCCTTCCCTCCCAAGAAGAAAGAGAACAAGCCACAAGGTAAGCAAATTGATATGTCACAAATTGAATATTTTAACTGTCACAAAAAGGGACATTATGCTAGAGACTGCATGCAGCCACAGAGAAGGTTCAAAAGAAGTTTCCAAGCATCTACAGCTGAAGAAGAAGAACAAAAAAAGAAGAAGAATGCCAAGTCTTCCAAGCAAGAAGAGTCAAGAAGAGAATACTACTAGATTTCTGCTCTAGCAGGATCCATCACGAACAGTTCAAATTCTTGGTTGGTGGACGGTGGAGCATCAAAACATAACTGAAGGAGCATATCCTAACCATTTGTACTTGCAACAACAGTTATTCATGGCCTGGATCATTATTTTGATCATCTTTGACCTAGTCAACCCAGTGTGACCAAGTCAACTGTAGGGTTTAGGATGAGTTTGGGCAGACAATGTTCGAGATGTATTATTCATGGCCCATCTGTGTCCATTAGATGGTTCCATGCCTCAAACAGCAGTTTCAGATGATGGTTTGATGGATTTGTATCATTATTATTATTTACAGGCCATTATTTTATCATTCTGGACATGGATGAGCTTACAGAGGTATCACTTGATGGTCACATGGTGTATGAGTAGTCATTCCTAGTAGATTTGGGCATTCTGAGTCCATTGGTACACTTGGTTATCAGTTCTGGGCAGTTTTAGAGGATGATATGGTTAGATTACCACTTTATTGTATTTTGCCATTAGAAATGACCTGTCCAACACTTTCATTGAGCATGCACTGATCCGTATCGTGTCCAGGAAGCACGGGGGGGACAACAGTTCGACTGAATGAGTCGACTCTGTTATGGCGGAAGCTTAATAAAATAGAATGAGCAAAAGCAGGATTACGCAATACACATAAACACAAATACGCACAGACAATATGCAGGAATGCGAACTATTCTTCTATTAGATGTAAACAAAATAGACTTGTTGTATATTACAATAGTATACATGTTTATATAGAGTTCTGAGACGCTTGGGTGCCTGCCTGTTACGTTCAGTTACAAAGAAGAAGTTAGAACGGTTTCAACTGTTCAACCGTTACAGTCGACTGGAAGACAGAGAGACAGTCTGTTGAAGTCGCTGGTCGCATATCGACGTTGCATGCCGATTTCGCGAACTGTGAGGTTGCTGAACATGTCAAAGGTGCGGACCATGTCGCAATATGTCGAAGTTGAGACTCGTCGGAGTTGTGTCAAATTCGGAACCTGTCGAAGTGTTGAGTTTGTCGAAGTCATGTTGTGTTCGAAACTTGTCGAAGTTGTATCAACAATGATGACTGATCGAAGATGTCGAAGTTAACATCTGACAACAAATGCCAACTGCAATGTGGATAAGATCTCCTTCCTTAAGAAACAATGGACCCCATTGTTTGCTCGCTAAGGTGAGGAAACTTGTCTGTCACTTCAGTAACAAAGTACCATTTCCTTGAGATGGGATTGTGGAGTTGAAGACAAATCCTGGATTCCAAGTACCAAGCAATAGTGCATTTTCCCTTAGCATTTTTTATGCAGCCAGTTGACTAATGCGCCCCTGTACCTGCCAAAGAGAGAACCAAGTTAGAACTATGGCAAATAAGCAAGGAAATCAACAAATGAAAGACTAATAATGAAAGAAAGCGAGGTACAAATAGTAAATTTCACTTCCCTTGTTGATATCCTGAAGAGAGAAGCAACTAGAAGCTGCTAACTCAAGAGTTATGCCCTCCCTAAGTGGTCAAGTCACCTGCAATTCGTTTTTGGCCAAAGAGTGCTGGAGAAAACACAAAATAACTTGGAAATGCACCAACAATATGTTAACAATCAGCACCATAAGCATTCACCACCATATCACAAGCAAAATGTGGAAGAATTGTCTCTCTATTGCTCAATCTCAAGTCTGAAAAATGCCAAGAAGAAGTACAATGGAGGTGAATCCATTCTCTTATAGAGATGGCTCACACTCTAACTAGGTTTCCCCCCAAAATGGAGGGTTGAGATCATCTCTCAATCCACAAAATCGAATGGTGGAGATTGATCCCTAGAGGGGGGGCGAGTTACCCTAAAAAACGCCCAAGTGGAGAGTGAGGCCCATAAAATACATAAAAATGTGGTTGAGGGGTGCCTATGGGCTGTTTTAGCCCAGCATACCACTTGGACAAAGTCCCTGTTATCACCTAAACTGTAGTTACCCCTATGGATGTATCCACTCATGGATGGCAGATGGGAAGGGCAACTCAAAAGGTGCAACCACGATCACCTCGATCTCCAATAGATGGTTGTCACACCAGTCGAGGCAACCTTCACTTTATGTTATCTAGCCCAGACAACAAAGGGGGAGACCCGATCTACTCCCGACAGGAGAGATCAAAACCAAGACACCAAATCAAGTTATTTCTAAGTGAAGTAAGGTGTATGGTTTATCCTAGACCTTAGGATGAAGTCACAAGAGAAGTGAGGGGTTCAATGAGTATAGCTTTGGTTCATTATTGATGTGAGAGTGACTTATGATTTGTGAAATAGGATCCAGGATTAAAGTACTAGTTCAATGTGAGAAAATCCACTGCCTTGGGAACCGTGTCCAATGCAGGGTAGTTTAGGGGTTGAATTGGGGCTAACTAGTACAAGTGACAAGCTTGATCATGCAGTATGATGCCATCAAAGGGTTTAGTTTACCACACAAGGGTCAAACCACAAGTTAATCCAACAATCTAGAAAAGTCGAATTGACTTGGAGAGAGACCAGTGCCTTGGGAATTGGGATAATGGAGTCATAGTAAAGTTAACTTGTGGTAAAGAACTCCTATTGCCTGAGACAAGTGGGCAATTAAAGTCTTGATGGATGAATAGGTATAGATCTAGGTTTGACCTAAGTGGACCACAATACGTTAAAACAAGGAATGCTATCCCCAAGGCAAGATTTGACAAAGTGACCTACTAGACCTAGGATTTGAATTATTCCCATTCCAAATCCACTGAAATCTCAAGTACCCACGTCCTAGAAGTGGGACAACTCCCTTCTCCAAGGTAGTGCGACTTTACCCAAGGAGGCTAAAATGTGGGCTAAGTGGGTCAAGACAAGTCCGATGGCATCCAAACTTTAGATCCGGGTAGGTTAGTCAAGTAGGAGTGTGGATCTACAATTTCAAGGCAATCCGATGGCTAGATCTTACTAGATCTGAGTTTGAAGATACCAAGTGGTCCAAAATGGGGATTAAATCCCTTAAAATGTGGAATAGGGCCCACAAGGTAGAAATCAAAAAAGTGACAATCTGGGGGTAGGTTATTGGATGTGTAGATCATGAATCAAGCGGGATCTCACCTACCCACATACTAGATCTAGGTCAACTCACCAAACTAGGAAGTGCGCCCTTGCTTGGAGAGGCTAAATGCCTTGGGAAGAGGGTCAAATGGAAGCCAATCCTCACCAAACTATAGATCCGGGATGCCGTGGATACTATAGAGGTGGGTTTTCAACATCTTACCCAAGAAGCCACTAGATCTAAGTAGATCTGAAAAAATGTAAAAATGGGGTTTTGATTAATTAGGGTTTTAAATATTTTAGACAAGTGGATAGATCATGGAGATAGAACTGAGATCATACCTGAGTGATGAAGAGAGATGCTTTGATGTTGAGGAAGATTCCTGTTATCACCTAAGATGTAGTTACCCCTATGGATGGATCCAGTCATGGATGGCAATAGGGAAGGGCAACTCAAAAGGTGCAACCACGATCACCTCGACCTCCAATATGTATGGTTGTCACGCCAGTCGAGGCAACCTTCGCTTTATGTTATCTAGCCCAGACAACAAAGGGGGAGACCCGATCAACTCCCGACAGGAGAGATCAAAACCAAGACACCAAATCAGGGTATTTCTAAGTGAAGTTAGGTGTATGGTTTATCCTAGACCTAAGGGTAAAGTCACAAGCCAAGTGAGGGGTTCAATAGGTATAGCTTTGGTTCATAGTTGATGTGAGAGTGACTTATAATGTTTGAAGTGAGATCTAGGGCTAGTGTACTAGGTCAATGTCAAAAGATCCACTGCCTTGGGAACCGTGTCCAATGCAGGGTTGTTTAGGGGTCAGATTGGGGCTAACTAGTACATGAGACAATCTTGACCATGGTCCATGATGTCTTCAAAGGTATAGTTCACCATGCAAAAGTCAAACCACAAGTCAATCCCACAATCTAGGAGAGTGGGTTGTCTTGGAGATAAACCAGTGCCTTGGGAATTGGGAAGTGGAGTCAAAGTAGGGTTGACTTTATGGTTTAGGACTCCTACAACATGAGATAAGTGGACAGTATAGGCCTTGATGGTTAAATATGTCTAGATCTAGGTTTGACCCAAGTGGACCACAATCCCTTAAAACAAGGAATGCTGTCCCCAAGGCAAGATTTGACAAAGTGATAGTCTAGACCTAGGTTTTGAATTATTCCGGTTTCAGATCTGCAATAATCTCAAGTACCCAGTTCCTAGAAGTGAGTGAACTCACTTCTCCAAGGTGGTGCGACTTTCCCTAAGGAGGCTTCAATCAAGGTTTAGGTGGGTCAAATCATGTCGGATGGCATCCAAACTTTAGATCCGGGTAGATCGGTCAAGTAGGGGTATGGATCTATAATTTCGTGGCAATCCACCGGTTAGATCTTTGTAGATCTGAGTTTAAGTGTTCCAAGTGGTCCAAAATGGGGATTAAATCCCTTAAAATGTGGAATGGGGCCCACAAGGTGAATTTCAAGAAAGGGACAACCTGGGTGTATGTTATTTGATGTGTAGATGTCAAATCAAGTGGAATCTCAAACACCCATCACTTAGATCTAGGTCAACCTGCTCAAATGATGAAGTGCGCCTTCCTTGGGAGAAGCTAGGTTGGCTTGGGAGAGGGGTCAAATGGAAGCCAATCCTCACCAAACTATAGATCCGGGATGCCGTGGATGCTATAGAGGTGGGTTTTCAATATCATGCCCAACAACCCACTAGATCTCAGTAGATCTAAGAAAATGCAAAATTGGGGTTTTAATTAATTAGGGTTTTAACAATTTATGCTTTATGTCAATGGATTGGATAAAGGAAAGAGAAACAAACCTGTGGATCTTACCTGGATAACCTTGTAGATGCCTTGATGATGATGATCTATGCAATCCCGATCAATTTGGAAGCTTTGAGGTAGTCTCTATGCAAATCGATTTAGTCCAAGAAGCCAATGCGCCCTCTCTCCTGCACAACAAACGTCAACAATATCAGATTTGATGCATCAAGAGATAAGACTAATGCCACAAAAGAAGTAACAGAAAGATAGCATAGATCACAATGATACTAATCATAACCCCCTGATACAAGCGAATGCCAAGAAAGTCGATTTGAAGAAGCCTTGCAAAATCGCCCTTTGTTGAAGTCGCCCTCCTGTAGACAAACAATGATTTCCAAACAAAGATAGATCTTACCACAATTTCCAAATGCTAGGTTGCAATAGACTTTCCAATCACCATCTAAGAACACCAGATGCAAAGGAGACCACAAGAATTTCCACAAGAATATTTTTCTATACCAATAATCCAAGAGCCAAAGACCCTTTACAATGAGAAGCTCTCTCCTTTAAATAGGAAGGAGAGGCACCAAAACCCTAACCACTTTTTGAATGAGTGGCTAAGATTAAAAGATACAAATGTCTAATCAATGGTTGAGATGAGCTCAACAACATAATACATGGATCACACATAAAATATACATAAGTGGACAAAGTCGCCCTAGGAGAGGGGAGTCCCATCGAATCATGATGACAAAATATCATAAGAGGCTCATGGTGGGTCCAAGGGGTAATTTTATCCCTCCTTGGTCAATCCCCACGGCACAATAACCAATAAATAATCATGAAAGTACCAAATCGTGCCTCCAAGTTGAAGTCGTGGTCCTCAAAAGACCTCAAAAATCCACAGAAAGTGCCATAAGTGATGGATGCGGGCCCCGATGAAGCTGAAACTGCTGGAGGAGGTGTGGAAGGTCCCGATCTATCATCACTGATCATCCCATGCCATAACTTTGCCTCAGTAGCCCAAATCGATTTCCTCAATAGCCATTTCTACCAATCCTGAACTGCCTCGGGAAACGTGAAACTGCCCAAACTGCCTCCTGGAGTGATGGCGCTGTCAAGGTGAGGGTACCAATGTGTCCGGGAGGGGGGTAATATGGTAAAAACAAGTGGCTGGACCACCCCCTCCATCATCAGCGCCCTAGGTCAACCGGATAAAAGTCATCTCTGCTCCGACAGGGCCTCAAACAGGCCAAAACTGCACTAGGACAGCCTACTGAGGCTAAATCATCACTGTAAGTGCCCGGAACTGAAAACAAACTGTCCCATTGGACTCAGAAGGTCCAAATCCATCCAAGATGTGTACTCATACACCATATGAATCTCTGCATGATCAAAATAAATATCCAATGTACCAGAACAAGGCCAATAATAATGATCTGTAAATGACCAAACACTGCTGTATCCCAAGAATCATCATCATAACCCTGTAGCTGCTGCATAGAATCATCCTGTATGTGTACATAGACCATATATCATCTATCCATATCATCATAAGGTCCAACATCTCATGTCTCATGGTCCTCCATGGTCAAACTAGGTCTAACCAAGACCAAATACAACTCAGACTATCATCCATAGCTGCTGCAAGGTGTCAAGGTTAATACATGCTTTACAATTTATTCATATAGCTACTAGAACACAGAGTAATCATGACTGGCGATCTAAATCCAAATATATAGTGTCGTTAATTATTATTATTACTCAGACTAGACTTTCAGGACCATACTCACTTCATAGTTGTGATCAATTTGCTAGTGAAGGGTGAAGGCTGAAATAATTGGCTAGGCTAAGGGATGACTTGACTGACTTGACTTTGTGACACTTCGGCAAGGGAAAGGGAATGTACACCATAGTATATACTGAATGAGCAATAACACAGGGAATGGCGGTGTCTCACAAATGGATGAGTTGTTTTAAAGAGGGTTTATTCACCTTCACAGATGCGCACAATCCATAATACAAACAAGGCCAGCAATTGTTTAGATATAACATTTAAGTTCCATTGCTTTTTGGGCCTGAGGTTTCCATAGCCTTGATCTATGTGTGTTTACAAACACATTGCATAGATTTACATTTATTTTTAGGCTTTCTGCTGCAGGTGTGTTTTTAAGGCACTTGTTTACCTGAGCACTTCTAGGTGTGTCATGGACAACTTGTTTACCTAGGTATTCATTTTTCCAAAAGATATAACATTTTATTTTTTATGGCCATTTTCATTTGGCATTTCTTTCATACAAGATATAGCATTTGATTTTTCCAGATTTTGTATTGATGGCAGCACTAAAAGTTTCAGGTTTAGCCAACACAACTTTAGTGACTAGGGGGAATTCTCAAGGAACTCCAACTCACCATAGGTAAGTTTTGTCACCAACTCAGAGCCGAGACACAATAAACAGGGAAGCTCATCCAATACAGAGGCTACAGTGGGGAAAGGTCCTCCATGTCACTAGTCAAGTAGCAAATCAGGGTAATAATCTAAAAGGTAGGCCACGGATGGATGAAGACAATGAAATGATGGAGCCAACACTAGCAAGCCATAGTATGGTGTAATGATCACCTCTATTCTCCCTAAGGAGGGTATGTACCAATGAGTATGAATAGTGAACTTCTAAGTCTGAGTAGGGACAATATAATATAAATAATAGGTCAACCAGGTCCATGTATCTATATGATCGCCAGATCATGACACTAAGTGCTAAGACATGCTATAAGAATAAGTATAAAAGCAATCTAACCATAACACAATAATATACCTGCTGAGTCATATACCTGAATGCACATCAACCTGTACCATCATCTGTCCTCTGGAACTGCTGCTGTAACTATGGGCACTACTGACTGCTCTGTACTAATGGCATAATGGCTATATCGAGCGTCTCTCTGAGTGTCCTGAAACTCAGTCATGGCATGGGGAATATAACTGCTGTCCACAATCTGATAGTGATCCAATATAAATGCTCATCTCGGCATCTCAAATGCAAGGGAACTGGCTGAATAGTGTACTGGCATGAGAAAAATAATGTATGGTAGCCCGGCTACTATATATGTGATAACATCTGGCTCCGGCTGGGACAAGTGCTCGGCTGAAGTGAGCGCTTGAGAACCTCAGAATCTCTGGTCCTCGAACTCTGCTAGTCGAATCCACGATCCAGCACTCTACCATTTTATTTCCGTCTTCATCCTTGCAACCTATTTTCTGCATTCACAAACATCTAAAGAAAATACCTCATGCCGCATGTGTGGGAAAAATAATAAAATTAACTGAAATGAAATCTATTCTACGTCAGAAACATAAATGCATAAAATATAAATGCAGAAAGTAAATTAAACTACTAACATAATTTGCAAAATTTGAGTTTTATTGTGCAGGAAAAGAAAAAGTGACAGGTACTCAGTTAGACTAGGAGCTTACAAAAGAGCTTAGAGACTAAAGGGTGCCAGACTAAATGGCTGAAAAGACTAACTACTGCCTAAGTAGGCTTATTTGGTTTCCTACCTACCCTACTCTACCAGGCAATGCAAGCGGAGAAATCCCAACTATGTGGGATCAGGGATGTGATCCCTTAAGTCCCTCTGATGGACAGGATATAAGATACGTCGTCCACTACCAGTGGTCAGAAAGCACATGCCATCAATGCATCGCTCTACTGTGAAAGGTCCAACCCATAAGTCATCAGCTTGTCCCGATCTTATATGCAATAAATGGTTGGGAATGATGACTTGACTTCCTGTATGAAAATTATTTCTATTGACTGACTCAGGAATAACTCCAATGTTACGAATAGGCATGGGATGGATTTCAGCAGGGTTTTGCGGTTGAGGTGTGACAATCCTTGAGTTTCTTCTAGAAGGAACTGCATCAATTCTGGGTGGACCACCATCTAAGGAAATAGCAACTGTGCCAACAAGGATTTCCCTAACTTCCCTTCTTGTTTCTTGGATTTCCTCATTTGGCTCTTCCCCATGGGGAGACACAATTCTTTTAACAACCTCACCTACAGTCAAGAAGTCTCTATGTCCTTCTAAGGGAGGTGGCTCTCTAAATATGACAGTGTTATGACTAGAACCTTCCCCTGAAGGCACAGGAATGACCATGTTTTCCAGTCTGGGAGAAAATAACCCAGAATGAGATGTGGAGGAAGTAGGAATGTGAGAAAGATCATGAGTGTGCTGACTAGATGACTCAGATGGTAAGAGGAAACTAGGGATATGCGGATATGTAGATAAAGCATGGCTTTGAGGCTCTGAAGGAGTTTGAAAAATAGCAAGGTTATTTAAATTATAGTCCCCTTCAGGAGCATCATTAATTAGGGCATCTTCTTCCCAACCTAGAGAGTTATCATGGACTTGAATAAGGCTACCGTCTTCTAGAGATAAATGAGATAAAGAATCTTCTGTATCGGAATAATAAGTGGCTTCAGGCTCTTCATTTGTTTCAACCCCAGTAGATGTTGCAAGATTGTTTTCCCATGGGTAAATAGGTGCAAGCCCTTGTCTTTCTCTCTCTCTATTGTGATTGGTCAAGGCAAACCACTCCCTAACAGTGAAAGGAATTCTTTCTCCCCTCCTAATATCATCAAACTCATCTTCATGTATTGGGTTTTCAATGTTCTCCTCATTGTGTGTTTGTTCATGGAGGTTTTCTATTGGGGGAATTTGTTCCATGCTTTGATCATCAAGCAGACTCTCATCTCTTCCTAGATTTCTTATGCCATCCTCAACCCCTTCAAGTGTGTGATTTTCTATAGCAGGTTCTTGAATGGTTTCATTGTTTTGTTCGTGATCTTGGGGTTGATTTTCATGTCCTCTCAAATCATCTATTTCCTCAACAACATCATTTCTAATTATTTCAATCATTTGCTTGTCTTCCCAAAAAGAATCAGAATCTTCCATGACCATACACATATTTTGATCAACTTCATACAATTCATCCTCATCTTCAACGAGGTTAGTTTTGGCATTATTTAATAATTCATCCCCGTATGTGTTTTTTAACCCTTCATCAAAAGACTCAACATGCTCATTATAACAAGGTTCTCTGTTAACCCGAATCAAAGCTCCATCAGGGTTGGGAACACAAATAAATGATAGATCCATCATAAGGTATCCACCTAGACCAGCTGCCCATTTTCTAGATAAAAGCATTCCATATGCTGGGGGTAAGTCAATGACAACTACATCCATCATAGTAGAAATGTCTGAACATGCGAAAAGGTCAGCCCTAAGGTTTTTAATCAAACCATAAGACGGTACTCGTCGGGAATCTATACCACAAACATTTCCATAAGGCCTAGTCACTTCAAGTCCCATTTCCTTCATAACTTGTAGAGGCATAACATTCATCGCTGCTCCAGAATCCAACATACAATTATGAAGGAGCATGTTTTGAATGTGCAAGGTAAGGTAAAAGGGAGAGTGACCACCGCTTTTTCTTTCATAAATGGCTGAATGGATGTTTATTGGTGGATCCTTCTCTGTTTCGCTAGGTTGTGTTCCACTAAGCTTTTGATATGACATGATTCTAGGACCGGTTCGGGAGTTTTCTCTTGGCCAATACCGTTGAAAAATTCCTCTACTTGGCATTTAACAGAGGGCACCTTCATTAGCTCAGTGACAGGGATATTACACATTATCTTGCTTAGTTCTTTCTTCATATCAATCTTAAGATCATAATCATTTATGGCAAGATCTTCTTCTTCCTTTTTATCTTCATCAATCTTTTTGTGTTTATCAAGGAAAGAAGGCTGGGAGGTGGTTCCTCGTTTGTAGATTTGATACTTTGGTTGCTCTTTAGGTTTTGGGAGTTCTAAGGCACAACATGTGGAGCTAGGTTCTTCAATAATATCATCTTCTTGCTCCCATGGCTCTTCTTCTAAAAGGATTCTTCCAAAGTCTTCATCATAAGATAAGTCATTTATAAAGTTGATGTTTTCTGGTTGGTCATCATGGTCAATGGTGTCAGAGGGTATCTCTTCTTCTTCATCACACCAATTGACTTCTTTCTTTTCAGAATTTTCTGGGTATTCAGGTCGTCGTCTATCCCTATCCCCATCAGGCCTTCTATTATTATTCCAATAAGGTTTAGGGCCATAAGGATTCCTATGTCTCTCAGGGTCATTCAAACTTGCCACATTCTTAGTTAGGACAGTTAATTGTTTCATCATTTCTTGCATGACTTCTAAAGTGTCCTTGGATTCCTTTGGCACACTCACAGGTTCCTTTGGTTTTCGGAGTCTAGGGTCAGATCTGGAAGTGGATGGGGTAAATTGATCGAAAAAGTTTTGTTTCCCCATGGATGCTACATTTTGCTCAGCCATCTTAGCATTTGATTGAGCGGTCTTTAAGTCATTTGGGTTTTTATCCTTTAGCTGATAACCAACCCATCCCTCAAAAGCATTCAAGTAGTGAATGACAACTACTTGATCTTTTGGTCTAATTTCTTCAGGGATAACAGCTACAGTCTTGTCAAATCTTATGTTAAACTCATGGACTGTTTCATTTTCTCTTTTCTTGATGTCAAAAAGTTGGTGCAAGAGAAACTTCCCATCTAACTTTCGGGACCACTCACTGTTTAGCTTGTTGACAAAGTTATCATACCCATCAATGGATGAGGCAGGCAACCTGTCAAACCACTTCCTAACATCTCCTTCCAAGGATGCCAGGAGACCCCTCATGAAAACATCTTCCTCAGATGCTCCATATGCTTCCATGTGTTCCCAAACTTTATCAATGTGGTCTTCAATTGATATAGCAGATACTCCATCAAATCTGGGAACCTTTTCAAAATACTTTTCGGGCATGTCATGGGGTGCACCCTGGATTTGGGAAAAGTCTAAAGGAGATGGTTTTGCTTTTCTTCCAAAAATCCTAGGAGCTTGTGGTGGAGGAACATTCTGGTTTCCCGGGTTTGTTCCGGCCATTGGATTTGTTAAGTTTGTGTTTAAGTTTGAACTAGGAGATGAGGGAGGAACCGACTTGATCAAAGGGGATCCTGAAGTTCTGTTTGGAGAATCGTTAACCAATTTCCAAAGGAAGTTCGATGGTTGTGCTTTAGGATCTCTTTTACGATATGTGATTGGGGTTCCCTCAACTTGATCTAAGTTTACTTTACTTCTCTTACATATTCAATTTGATTCTCCTTGGGACTGACGATCAAAAATTCAAATGGGGATAAATTAAAGCTTAAAAGACGGAAAATCAAAGTCAGACCCACTTGATGCTCAAAAATGGAGAAAATATGGAATTGATCTTTAAACACCTTTTCTAGCCCCCAAGAATGATTGATAACTTGACAACATACATTATGGTTCCAAAGTGACTGAAAAGGGACATGAAGTGCTTTTTCTCCAAACATGTAATCATGCTTATACTTCCTATTAAAAATTTCCAAGGCAAAAGATTGACTAGAGCACCAACCCAAAGATGATTGAAAGAGTTGGGAAGGGAGGGTGGATTGCAAATATGAAAATTCTCCCAAATGGATAAACAAGTTTGACCTTGGATTTTGATAATAGAAAATATTCTTTATTCTAGGAATAATTTCAAACTTTTGATCAAATTCAATATTTACAACCTGAGGACAAGATTGACCATAACTATCTAACTCTAAGTTATCTTGATTAAAGATGAAAAAAGGAAAATTTAAAGATTCATTATAAGAAGTGGAACAAAGATTAGAACACCTAGTGTGACTTATTAATTCTTCCTCATCTTGATATTGATCTTCTATTAATTCATCATTAAAATTATAAGAGGAAAAGTGATCATTTTCATTTAATTGATCAAGGGTGAAATTAATAATTTCATTTAACATATCCTGATTATTTGCACAATGATCACCTGAAATCACCACTAGAGGATCTTGATCTATGTCCCTACTTTCTTCTTCTTCAGTAAGTTCATAAGGAATTGAATGATCACTAAAGACAGAATGACTAATGAGTTTCTCTGAGGGAGGAACTTCAATAGACCTGTTAACTAAAAGCTCATCCTCAGAAATTCCCTTAGGATCAGGACTAGGGCTACCTAAAAAGCAATTTGAAAATTTATGGTTTGTACAATGATTAAAGATTTGACTTTCGATTGACTCAAAAGTAGAAGACTTATTATCAGAAGAAATTGGGCAGGAAAGGTCATCTCCGGATGTTGACAAATCACTGGATATTTGATTGTTAAATGATTCCACAATAAGATCGGAAAGGGGAAGGTTTTGATCTTGGATTTGATTTGAAAGATACATATCATCAAATTCACTTCCCCATTCTTCCAGGAATTTATTTTCAAACATGTCATAACCAGAAATGCTATTGGGTTTCAAATTCGAAAGCCAGAGACCAGCTCTTTCTTTGAAAGATGAAGCCAATAGTCTCATACACACATCCTCATGGGTTATGGATAACTCTTTAATAATTTCCCTAAAAAGTTCAAGGTGCCTTCTAGCAGAGATTTCATAACTTCCATCGAAAATAGGCAACCTTGCACATGCTTGATGAGGAATATGATGAGGATACCCAACAATTTTTGAAAAGTCAAAAACTTTTAAACGACCGAAAGTTCTAGGTCGCTCAGAAGCAGCCATGGATAATAATTTTTTATATTTTGTATTTTTTTATATTTTTATATATATATATTTTTTTATATTCAAGAACCTGAAAACAAAATGATGTACCCCATGGGTTCTAGATAACGATAAGATCTGTCTAAATTCTAGTGTTATAGGGATGTAAATGAGCTCGCTCCTCAGCGGAGTCACGATTGGGAGTCGCCAGGTAGATTTAAACCCTTCTACCAAGATATGTGTCGTTGTATTTGCAGGAAGGACTACTAGCTTTTCCGAGGTAAACCCTATGCCCAAATGTTTAAGCAAAGAGAAATATATCGGACCAAGGTAAGCCTATTGCGTCCCCGGCAACGGCGCCAAAATGTTAGGCAAAGAGAAGGGGACGGCTTTCAGAAAAGTATGTCGAACCAGGGCAAGCTATTGCCTCCCCGGCAACGGCGCCAAAATGTTATCACCTAAGATGTAGTTACCCCTATGGATGGATCCAGTCATGGATGGCAATAGGGAAGGGCAACTCAAAAGGTGCAACCACGATCACCTCGACCTCCAATATGTATGGTTGTCACGCCAGTCGAGGCAACCTTCGCTTTATGTTATCTAGCCCAGACAACAAAGGGGGAGACCCGATCAACTCCCGACAGGAGAGATCAAAACCAAGACACCAAATCAGGGTATTTCTAAGTGAAGTTAGGTGTATGGTTTATCCTAGACCTAAGGGTAAAGTCACAAGCCAAGTGAGGGGTTCAATAGGTATAGCTTTGGTTCATAGTTGATGTGAAAGTGACTTATAATGTTTGAAGTGAGATCTAGGGCTAGTGTACTAGGTCAATGTCAAAAGATCCACTGCCTTGGGAACCGTGTCCAATGCAGGGTTGTTTAGGGGTCAGATTGGGGCTAACTAGTACATGAGACAATCTTGACCATGGTCCATGATGTCTTCAAAGGTATAGTTCACCATGCAAAAGTCAAACCACAAGTCAATCCCACAATCTAGGAGAGTGGGTTGTCTTGGAGATAAACCAGTGCCTTGGGAATTGGGAAGTGGAGTCAAAGTAGGGTTGACTTTATGGTTTAGGACTCCTACAACATGAGATAAGTGGACAGTATAGGCCTTGATGGTTAAATATGTCTAGATCTAGGTTTGACCCAAGTGGACCACAATCCCTTAAAACAAGGAATGCTGTCCCCAAGGCAAGATTTGACAAAGTGATAGTCTAGACCTAGGTTTTGAATTATTCCGGTTTCAGATCTGCAATAATCTCAAGTACCCAGTTCCTAGAAGTGAGTGAACTCACTTCTCCAAGGTGGTGCGACTTTCCCTAAGGAGGCTTCAATCAAGGTTTAGGTGGGTCAAATCATGTCGGATGGCATCCAAACTTTAGATCCGGGTAGATCGGTCAAGTAGGGGTATGGATCTATAATTTCGTGGCAATCCACCGGTTAGATCTTTGTAGATCTGAGTTTAAGTGTTCCAAGTGGTCCAAAATGGGGATTAAATCCCTTAAAATGTGGAATGGGGCCCACAAGGTGAATTTCAAGAAAGGGACAACCTGGGTGTATGTTATTTGATGTGTAGATGTCAAATCAAGTGGAATCTCAAACACCCATCGCTTAGATCTAGGTCAACCTGCTCAAATGATGAAGTGCGCCTTCCTTGGGAGAAGCTAGGTTGGCTTGGGAGAGGGGTCAAATGGAAGCCAATCCTCACCAAACTATAGATCCGGGATGCCGCGGATGCTATAGAGGTGGGTTTTCAATATCATGCCCAACAACCCACTAGATCTCAGTAGATCTAAGAAAATGCAAAATTGGGGTTTTAATTAATTAGGGTTTTAACAATTTATGCTTTATGTCAATGGATTGGATAAAGGAAAGAGAAACAAACCTGTGGATCTTACCTGGATAACCTTGTAGATGCCTTGATGATGATGATCTATGCAATCCCGATCAATTTGGAAGCTTTGAGGTAGTCTCTATGCAAATCGATTTAGTCCAAGAAGCCAATGCGCCCTCTCTCCTGCACAACAAACGTCAACAATATCAGATTTGATGCATCAAGAGATAAGACTAATGCCACAAAAGAAGTAACAGAAAGATAGCATAGATCACAATGATACTAATCATAACCCCCTGATACAAGCGAATGCCAAGAAAGTCGATTTGAAGAAGCCTTGCAAAATCGCCCTTTGTTGAAGTCACCCTCCTGTAGACAAACAATGATTTCCAAACAAAGATAGATCTTACCACAATTTCCAAATGCTAGGTTGCAATAGACTTTCCAATCACCATCTAAGAACACCAGATGCAAAGGAGACCACAAGAATTTCCACAAGAATATTTTTCTATACCAATAATCCAAGAGCCAAAGACCCTTTACAATGAGAAGCTCTCTCCTTTAAATAGGAAGGAGAGGCACCAAAACCCTAACCACTTTTTGAATGAGTGGCTAAGATTAAAAGATACAAATGTCTAATCAATGGTTGAGATGAGCTCAACAACATAATACATGGATCACACATAAAATATACATAAGTGGACAAAGTCGCCCTAGGAGAGGGGAGTCCCATCGAATCATGATGACAAAATATCATAAGAGGCTCATGGTGGGTCCAAGGGGTAATTTTATCCCTCCTTGGTCATTCCCCACGGCACAATAACCAATAAATAATCATGAAAGTACCAAATCGTGCCTCCAAGGTGAAGTCGTGGTCCTCAAAAGACCTCAAAAATCCACAGAAAGTGCCATAAGTGATGGATGCGGGCCCCGATGAAGCTGAAACTGCTGGAGGAGGTGTGGAAGGTCCCGATCTATCATCACTGATCATCCCATGCCATAACTTTGCCTCAGTAGCCCAAATCGATTTCCTCAATAGCCATTTCTACCAATCCTGAACTGCCTCGGGAAACGTGAAACTGCCCAAACTGCCTCCTGGAGTGATGGCGCTGTCAAGGTGAGGGTACCAATGTGTCCGGGAGGGGGGTAATATGGTAAAAACAAGTGGCTGGACCACCCCCTCCATCATCAGCGCCCTAGGTCAACCGGATAAAAGTCATCTCTGCTCCGACAGGGCCTCAAACAGGCCAAAACTGCACTAGGACAGCCTACTGAGGCTAAATCATCACTGTAAGTGCCCGGAACTGAAAACAAACTGTCCCATTGGACTCAGAAGGTCCAAATCCATCCAAGATGTGTACTCATACACCATATGAATCTCTGCATGATCAAAATAAATATCCAATGTACCGGAACAAGGCCAATAATAATGATCTGTAAATGACCAAACACTGCTGTATCCCAAGAATCATCATCATAACCTTGTAGCTGCTGCATAGAATCATCCTGTATGTGTACATAGACCATATATCATCTATCCATATCATCATAAGGTCCAACATCTCATGTCTCATGGTCCTCCATGGTCAAACTAGGTCTAACCAAGACCAAATACAACTCAGACTATCATCCATAGCTGCTGCAAGGTGTCAAGGTTAATACATGCTTTACAATTTATTCATATAGCTACTAGAACACAGAGTAATCATGACTGGCGATCTAAATCCAAATATATAGTGTCGTTAATTATTATTATTACTCAGACTAGACTTTCAGGACCATACTCACTTCATAGTTGTGATCAATTTGCTAGTGAAGGGTGAAGGCTGAAATAATTGGCTAGGCTAAGGGATGACTTGACTGACTTGACTTTGTGACACTTCGGCAAGGGAAAGGGAATGTACACCATAGTATATACTGAATGAGCAATAACACAGGGAATGGCGGTGTCTCACAAATGGATGAGTTGTTTTAAAGAGGGTTTATTCACCTTCACAGATGCGCACAATCCATAATACAAACAAGGCCAGCAATTGTTTAGATATAACATTTAAGTTCCATTGCTTTTTGGGCCTGAGGTTTCCATAGCCTTGATCTATGTGTGTTTACAAACACATTGCATAGATTTACATTTATTTTTAGGCTTTCTGCTGCAGGTGTGTTTTTAAGGCACTTGTTTACCTGAGCACTTCTAGGTGTGTCATGGACAACTTGTTTACCTAGGTATTCATTTTTCCAAAAGATATAACATTTTATTTTTTATGGCCATTTTCATTTGGCATTTCTTTCATACAAGATATAGCATTTGATTTTTCCAGATTTTGTATTGATGGCAGCACTAAAAGTTTCAGGTTTAGCCAACACAACTTTAGTGACTAGGGGGAATTCTCAAGGAACTCCAACTCACCATAGGTAAGTTTTGTCACCAACTCAGAGCCGAGACACAATAAACAGGGAAGCTCATCCAATACAGAGGCTACAGTGGGGAAAGGTCCTCCATGTCACTAGTCAAGTAGCAAATCAGGGTAATAATCTAAAAGGTAGGCCACGGATGGATGAAGACAATGAAATGATGGAGCCAACACTAGCAAGCCATAGTATGGTGTAATGATCACCTCTATTCTCCCTAAGGAGGGTATGTACCAATGAGTATGAATAGTGAACTTCTAAGTCTGAGTAGGGACAATATAATATAAATAATAGGTCAACCAGGTCCATGTATCTATATGATCGCCAGATCATGACACTAAGTGCTAAGACATGCTATAAGAATAAGTATAAAAGCAATCTAACCATAACACAATAATATACCTGCTGAGTCATATACCTGAATGCACATCAACCTGTACCATCATCTGTCCTCTGGAACTGCTGCTGTAACTATGGGCACTACTGACTGCTCTGTACCAATGGCATAATGGCTATATCGGGCGTCTCTCTGAGTGTCCTGAAACTCAGTCATGGCATGGGGAATATAACTGCTGTCCACAATCTGATAGTGATCCAATATAAATGCTCATCTCGGCATCTCAAATGCAAGGGAACTGGCTGAATAGTGTACTGGCATGAGAAAAATAATGTATGGTAGCCCGGCTACTATATATGTGATAACAATTCCCACAGAGATCAAATGAGAGATTGTTGATTTTGCTTGCCAAATTGATGCCCTAGCCCACAAGTGCGCCCTCCTCTACCTGTCAATCCAAGGAAAATCGATTTCAATCAGAGAGGTCAAGTATGGAGGAAATACAAGTAAAATGCAATGATAACATAGAATAGAAGGTCCTGGGACAGTAATACTCCCTGTTACCAACGAAGAGATCCAAAGAAGAAGTAGGGAGAGTCTTCCCCTCCCAATACTTCCTCCTCAAAGCAAATCAACCTCCACCTGTAGATGCAAAAAACGTGGTACAAAAGATATGGCAAACAAGATCTCCAATAACTCAGTACAAAGGAAGAACCAACGAACGAACACCAAAAACATTCACCAAAACACTGGAGATAGATGCAATAATAATTTTCTATTCCAATAATCTAGAGCCACCAGTCCACTTTACAATGAGAAGCTCTCTCCTTTAAATAGGAAGCAGAGGCATCAAAATCCTAACCACTTTTTGAATGAGTGGCTAAGATTAAAAGATACAAATGTCTAATTAATGGCTGAGATGAGCTCAACAATAAAATACATGGATCACTAATAAAATATAATATGAGTGGACAAAATCGCCCTAGAAGAGGGGAATCCCACCAAATCATGATGACAAAATATAATAAGAAGCTTATGGTGGGTCCAAGGGGTAATTTTAGACACCCTTGGTCAATCCCCATAGCACAATAATAATAAAATAGTCATCAATATACCAAATCGTGCCTCTATGGTCAAATCGTAGGCCTCAAAAGACCTCAAAAATCATTAGAAAGTGCCATAAGTGATGGATGCGGGCCCCGATGAAGCTGAAACTGCTGGAGGAGGTGTGGAAGACATCGATCCATCATCACTGATCATCCCATGCCATAACATTGCCTCAGTATCCCAAATCGATTTCCTCAATAGCCATTTCTACCAATCCTGAAATGCCTCGGGAAGCGTGAAACTGCCCCAAACTGCCTCCTGGAGTGTCTGCGTTGTCAAGGTGAGGGCACCAATGTGTCCGGGAGGGGGGTAATATGGTAAAAACAAGTGGCTGGACCACCCCCTCCAAGCACAGCGCCCTAGGTCAACTGGATAAAAATCACATCTGCTCTAACAGGGCCTCCGACAGACCAAAACTGCACTGGGATAGCCTACTGAGGCTCAATCATCACTGTAAGTGACCGGAACTGAAAACAAACTATCTCATTGGACTCAGAAGGTCCAAATCCATCCAAGATGTGTACTCATACACCATATGAGTCTCTGCATGATCAATATATATATCCCATATACCGGAATGGGGCAAATAATAATAATCTGTAAAAGATCAAATACTGTTGTAAACCAAGAATCATCATCATAACCCTGAAGCTGCTGCATAGAATCATCATGTACATGTACATAGACCATATATCATCTATCCATACCATCACAAGGTCCAACCATCTCATGTCCTTGGTCGAACTAGGTCTAGCCAAGTCAACATGACCAAATATAACTCAGACCATCACTGGAAGTTGCTGCAAAGTGTCAAAGGTTAATGCATGCTCTACAACTTATTCAAATAACAATTATAACACAAAGTAATCATTACTGGTGATCTAAATCCAAATATATAATGTCATTAATTATTATTATAACTCAGACTAAACTTTCAAGATCATACTCACTTCATAGCTGTGATCAATTTGCTAGTGAAGAGTGAAGGCTAAAATAACTGGCTAGGCTAAGGGGTGACTTGACTGACTTAACTTTGTGGCACTTTGACAAAGGGAAAGGGAATACACACCATAGTATATATTGAATGAGCAACAACACAGGGAATGGCGGTGTCTCACAAATGGATGAGTTGTTCAAAGAGGGTTTATTCACCTTTAACAGATGCGCACAATCCATAATACAAATAAGGCCAGCAATTGTTTTGATATAGCATTTAAGTTCCATTGCTTTCTGGGCCTGAAGTTTCCATAGCCTTGATCTATGTGTGTTTATAAACACATTGCATAGATTTACATTTATTTAGGCTTTCTGCTGCAGGTGTGTTTTTAAGGCACTTGTTTACCTCAGCACTTCTAGGTGTGTCACGGACAACTTGTTTACCTAGGTATTTACATTTCCAAAAGATATAACATTTTATTTTCATGGCCATTTTCATTTGGCATGCCTTTCATTCATGTGTGTTTAGAAACACATTGCATGAATGGGCTTTTCATACAAGATATAGCATTTCATTTTCCAGATTTTTTATTCATGGCAACACTAAAAGTTTTAGGTTTAGCCAACACAACTTTAGTGACTAGGGGGAATTCCAAGGAACTCCAACTCACCATAGGTAAGTTTTGTCACCAACTCAGAGCCGAAACACAATAAACAGGGAAGCTCATCCAATACAGAGGCTACAGTGGGGAAAATGTCCTCCATGCCACTAGTCAAGTAGTAAGTCAGGGTGATAAACTAAAAGGTAGGCAATGGATGGATGAAGACAATGAATAATGGAGCCAACACTAGCAAGCCAAAGTATGGTGGAATGATCACCTCTATTCTCCCTAAGGAGGGTACAACCAATGAGTATGAATAGTGAACTTTGAAGTCTCAGTAGGAACAATATAATATATATAATAAGCTCAACTAGGTCCACATATCTATATGATCGCCAGATCATGACACTAAGTGCTAAGACATGCTATAAGAATAAGTATAAAAGCAATATAACCATAACACAATGATATACCTGCCGAGTCATATACCTGAATGCTCATCAACCTGTACCATCATCTGTCCTCTGAAACTGCGGCTGTAAACTCTGGGCACTACTGACTGCTCTGTACCAATGGTATAATGGCTACATTGGTCATCTCTCTGAGTGTCCTGAGACTCAGTCATGGCATGGGGAATATATACTGTTGTCCACAATCTGATAGTGATCCAATATAGATGCTCATCTCAGCATCTCAAATGTAAGGGAACTGGCTGAATAGTGTACTGGAATCAGAAAAATAATGTATGGTAGCCCGGCTACTATATATGTGATAACAGTCCCATTACAAAATCTTTAGAAAATATGAAGTTCTACATAGTCAACAATGTCCCTCTATGGGCAAATTCGCCCCTCATGGTGAGCTGGGCAAGATGAGGGCCCCACAACATAAATCTAATGTCCAAACATTACCAAAATTACCTTAGGAATTACCTTTACCTTTGCCAACCATTGATTTTGCCATTTGCCTATAGTTGCCTTAGTCAAATTCTGATTTTCCATGTAATTTTTGCTGGTTTATATGGCTGAAGCTGAAAATTGGGCTTTTGACCCACTTTTATTGCCCAGATTGCCGAACCGTTTGCTGCAATGCGATCGTGGACCCCAAAAGTAGTAGGGATGACCACTTGAACGACCTCGATCCATCACTTTGGCATTATTTGCCCCAAATCCATAATTTTTAATTAAACAGGTCAATGTTGACCAATAATAATTAAAAATTTCTCAAACAGTTCAATATTTTTCAATTCCGTCAATTGCATGCTCATATGGGACCCCTGTAGATAATAAATGACCGAAATCGAAATTCCGATCGCAACATTTTTTCGGGCCCATTTTTGGCCTAGTCAACCCAGTTTGACCAAATCAAATATGGTCAACCATAGTGCTAGCTGAAACCTGTATGCAAGCATGAAGTGACAAGTCTCAATTAAACAAGTTAGTACATTACTAAGCAATAAATGATAACATGGTGATCAAAAATTCATTAAATCTCGAAGTAGTACAAGGCCCTGGTGAAGTGGGCCCACCACCTCCAAAAGACTAAGATGCTATACACCTCTATAGAATTGACCACTTTGCTAACTCTAGGTGATGTGGACAACAAGGTAAAGGACATGGGAAGACAAGGATAAAGATCGTGTGACCCTTAAGACAACTCGGGAAAGCGGGGTCCACTGAGGTAAGCATGCCATGACAAAACACGGGGAAGGGCGGTGCCTCACAAATGGGTATAGTGTAGGGAAACCACCACTAGTCATCTAACAAGTATCCCACAACTCACATCCGCATCCAAAGACTCCGTGAGGTTCTTTTCTAGAGCTGCCAAACTGGGTGTCCGGCAAACCGTAACTTGAGACTCTAGGGGGCAATATTGAGCTTGTCCTTTGCTCCTTCTCACCTCCTTGTCCCGCAGGACTAAGTGAGAAATAACCACTACAAATGTTGACATGTATAGCTGACTAGAATCCATGTGTGTTCATAAACACATTGCATGGATTTTACAATGAGTTTCATACTTAGCCCTTTTTTGGCTAGATTTACAATTTACAATACAATGGCCTTTTTAGCCAGATTTACATTTCATTTCTTCATTTCTTCATGGCCCTATTGGGCTACATACATATCTCAAAAGATATAAACATGGCGCTCATACTGCAAAGGTAATGGGGGTGGGCAATACAAGCTTCGACGACAAGTGGGGAGCACCCAGTGAGGCTACACAATCCTAACTGCAATGCAACATCGGGGGCAACTGACAGGAGCAAATCCCAGGTCTAACCGTGTATCTCACACACTAAAGAGCCGAGGCACAATAAACAGGTAGTCATGGCAACTCAGAGATCAGTGGGGAAAGGGGTCCTCGGGATCACAAATCAGAATCCAAGTCAAGGGAGAAGTGTCATGAATGAGTCGGATGGCTGGAGAAACTGATAATGGTGCTAAAGTCAGCTACAGAGGGGGCTCAATGATCAAGCTTATGCCAAGTATATAGGACATGACTCAGCGTGCATATACATAAGTCTAACCGGAGGGGTGGATTGACATCACCAAGGGCCCAAACACATCATATCATAACCAGATCACCAAATATATCATCTCATGCAAAGTTAGTGTACTAGCAAGTATAAAAGAGTCTAATCTACAACATGAGCAATAATCAATATATGCAATACCTGCTGCACCATATACTTGCTGCTACTGAGCCTGTATCTGAGTTGGATCTCTGCTGAATCCGGGCATATAATAAACCAGCACTGTACTGTGACAATCTCGATCAAAATAAGACTAGGCAACTGTCTCAAATGGGCTTGTGTCAAAGCTTGGCAAGGAAAGGTAACCCTATGGTAGATGGTAAGTCCAACTATTTGTCCCCTCTGATATGTCTGCTAGAGGCAATCTGAACAAAAATGCCTCCTCTGAAGGCAGCTGATCTCCGATCTGGAAAAAAAAGGTACTGTGCGGTCCTCGGCCGCACAGTCTGCAGTGTGGAAGCTGCTGCCAACATAAAATGTGATAACATCTGGCTCTGTCTGGGACAAGTGCTCTAAGGGAGAGAGTGCTTGAGAACCAAAGAATCTCTGGTCCGTAGCACCCCCATCATCATCATCGATGTACATGCACTCGCACGCCCTCTGCATCATCGTCATCAATATGTACCTAGTCCTGTAAAATGCAGACGCTATACCAATCTCTGCAGACCACATGTCAGGCCGCACAATATACATGTATAATAATCCAACAAAAATGAACAAAATGACAATGCTAAAAATAATGATACATCAATAATGAAAGTATTCTACAGCATTTTTAAAATTTATTAAGCCGATAATGGAGGCGTAAGAAAGGCGAAAAACAACTGAATGGAAACTATGGTACAAAAACAAACTAAAAGGGGGAAATGGTGTCAAAGGTGAAAAATCAAAACAAAAGGGCAACAAGACAACTAACTACTGCTCACGACAGCTTATTCAATTTACCCACCCTACTCTAACCAACTCAGAGAACTACTAAGTAAAATCATAGATCCAGTGCAACCACTCATCCAAGAGATCAATAGTTCTTCTTTGATGTTGTTTAGCAAAACAAGTCAAGACTGGGTCAAGAATTAATGAATTTAAGATCAAAATTCTCGACTTGTTCACATATTGGAAAAGGGTTAGAGTGGTGCAAAATAAAATCATGGCGAGCTTGAGATTGGGTTTCACAAGACACATCCATCAATACGCCAAAAGGATCATGAAAATGGTGTGAGTTATCTTTTAAATTAGATGTGAGAAAATGATATAACACTTGACTCAACCCCCCTTGGGACATGTTGTTCTCCTCATCTATCAAGTTGGTATTCTCAATGGTGTTCATCTTTGGATTGATGAGAGAACCAAGTGGGGACAAACTGGAGTTTATTAAAACTAAGATCAAAATTACTCCCACTTGTTGCTCAAAAATTACGAAAGGATGAAATCGGTCTTTGAAAAGCTTCTCGGTTAACCCATTAATGAGACTATCCGTTTGGAATATAGAGTTAACCCAGGATGACAGAAAAAGAAAATAGAAGGTTTCACCATCAACCGCTTGGCATTCTACAAACTCCTAATCAAACCCTTTGCACAACGAGATTAGGTTAGAAAGAGGCATTAACTTCATGAGTTGGGATGGGAGGGAGGAGTGAAAAATAGAAACTTGCTTAGCATTTCCCAAAGGTGCTACCCCCAATTCCGCATGAGAGAAAAGGCATTTGTCAAAGAAATCATCAACATCAATATCAACCTCCCAAAGACAAAACTGACTTTGGATCAAATTTCCAATCACTTCGTTTTGACCAAGGAGAGAGCAAAGAATTGTGTTGGCATTAAGCATGATACCTTTTGAAGGTTCTTTGTGACATTGATTCCATCTTGCAGGTTGCAGCGAAGAACACTCAAGGTCGAGTTGATACATGACTGGATCATCATCATCTTGACAGGGAGGTATATCGATATAATCAATTTTAAAACCCCCATCATCTTCACACATTTGACTTTCAAGCCCATGATGATCGTTTGATCCATTCTCAACAGAAGTCTAATTATTTTCAATATTTTCCTTTTCTTCTTCTCCTTCAAAGGTATGATTGGAAAGTGAAACAAGGTCAGGATCACTTGGGCATTGACCTGAACAATCGCTAACAAAGCAATGACTATGGGGCTGCCCCTCAAGAGAATCTCTTGTGGATTCACTGTTTGAAAGCTCAACCATGGAATTTTGTCTTTGATGATCAATGGAATCCCCTTCTTCATTTGTGCCTTCTTTGGGTAAAGATGACAAAGTGCCTCGTATGATTTTAGTAAGTTCCCCTTCTAAGTCAATATCAAGGTCAAAATCTTGAGGGGTTGAGACTTGCTCACTATCATACATAACTTCATCATGAGATTCATGTCCTATATTCTTCAAATACTCTACTACATTCTTATAGATTGAAGGCTCATTTAGAAGTTGAATCAAAGGCACACTCACCATTGGTTCGGGGGAGGAGAATTTAAACTGATAAGGGCAATCATTGACCATTTCATCGTTGCTATCCTGCTCGTCTTCATGACATTGATCCTCATCTGGTAGTTCTTCTATGGATTCATCAATGTTTTCACTCCATTCATCTTGACAAAGTTGGTTTTCAATTATATGATGATCACTAGATTGCTTCTGACATGAAATCTGACTACCCTCACCTTTCTCGTCCTCTTCAGAGAGATGATTGACATCTGAGTCACAATTCGGATTGTTTGAACATTGAACAGGACAATTTTCAACCATGTGATGATTGTGAAGTTGCTCCTCAGGTGATGCTTCATTAGAGTCACCAATGGAAAGGCGAATTAGATATAGAGTTCGGCCTACAACTGCCTCAGGTAAGAGGAACAAAGTATCTCGTATGATTCGATTGATGTTTCTTTTAACTTCCACATGAGATTTTGCAGCATTGTTCTCAAGATACTCCATGACATTCTTGTGGATTGTAGGCACACTCATGATTTGGAACATCTCAGGAGAGGAGTGATCCAATCGAGAAAGCAGATCATCAATATAATCATCATTCATGACACAATCAGTGTTAGATTGACATTCCAAAGGCTCATCAATGTTCTTACCCCATTTACCTATTAGCAACCTCGTGAACATGTCATACCCGGTGAGGGATCCCGGTGCTAAATTATCAAACCATAAACAGGCATCCCCTACTAGGGACGCACCAAGGGCTCGCATATAGACATCCTCACCCGGTGAGGCTACACAATCCTAACTGCATTGCAACATCGGGGGCAACCGACAGGAGCAAATCCCAGGTCTAACCGTGTATCTCACACACTAAGGAGCCAAGGCACAATAAACAGGGAGTCATGGCAAACTCAGAGATCAGTGGGGAAAGGGGTCCTCGGGATCACAAATCAGAATCCAAGTCAAGGGAGAAGTGTCATGAATGAGTCGGATGGGTGGAGAAACTGATAATGGTGCTAAAGTCAGCTACTGAGGGGGCTCAATGATCAAGTCTATGCCAAGTATATAGGACATGACTCAGCGTGCATATACATAAGTCTAACCGGAGGGGTGGACTGACCTCACCAAGGGCCCAAACACATCATATCATAACCAGATCACCAAATATATCATCTCATGCAAAGTTAGTGTACTAGCAAGTATAAAAGAGTCTAATCTACAACATGAGCAATAACCATATACTTGCTGCTACTGAGCCTGTATCTGAGCTAGATCTCTGCTGAATCTGGGCATATAATAAACCAGCACTGTACTGTGACAATCTCGATCAAAATAAGACTAGGCAACTGTTTCAAATGGGCTTGTGTCAAAGCCTGGCAAGGAAAGGTAACCCTGTGGTAGATGGTAAGTCCAACTATCTGTCCCCTCTGATATGTCTGCTAGGGGCAATCTGAACAAAAATGCCTCCTTTGAAGGCAGTTGATCTCCGATCTAGAAAAAAAAGGTACTATGCGGTCCTCGACCGCACAGTCTGCAGTGTGGAAGCTGCTCCCGACATAAAATGTGATAACAGTAGTTAAGGTCCAAATCGGGGCTAACTAGTACCAAAGGTGAGCTTGATGAAGTGATATGACAATGTCAAGGGATTCAAGCAATCAAAACAAGGATCAAACCACAAGCCAACCCAACAATCCAGGAAAGTCGAATGGGCTTGGAGAAAGATCAGTGCCTTGGGAAATGCGCCAAATGGAGTCAGATGTCCACCAAATTATAGATCTGGAATGTTGAGGTATAGAGGTAGGTGGATCTAAAAGATTAAGGCAATCCAATGGCTAGATCTCAGTCGATCTGAGATTGAACTATGCCACAAAGTGACCCAAGTGGGCCACAAAGTGACCCAAGTGGGGCACAACCCTCAAAATGAGGAATGGGGCCCACAAGGCAGAAATCATTGAAGTGACACACTGGGGGTAGGTTATTAGGTGTGTGGATTAAGGATCAAGTGGAATCTCACCTACCCAGGTGCTAGATCCCAGCAAACTCACTTCTCCCAAAGAGTGCGACCTCCCTTGGAGAAGCTCCTTTGCCTTGGAAAATGGGTCAAATGAGGGCCAATACTCACCAAACTATAGATCCGAATTGTCATGGATACTGTAGAGGTGGGTTTTAAATTTTAAGTTTTTACACTTCACATTCATATGAAGGTAAAGACCAACAAGTATACAACAAGAGTTTTCAAATGTCAGTAATACAATCAATACATATAGTCCATAACAACCAATTTCATTTTAACATTAATATACTATCAGATCATAATTGCCATATACCAAGTTAGTGCTATCAAAATGACCTAAACAGCAAGGTAATAACATCAATGCACATCACATATATACTGGGTCATATATCAATATTTGTAATCTAAACCAACTATAACCACTGAGAACACTATGCCTGAAACACTGCACTGCATCTGTATGGAGCAAAAGGTAATATCGGTCATCAAATCTAAGGTCTCAAGGCTCAGCCTTAGCATAAGGTCTACTAAATATCTGATACAAATATGCTCTGATATGTGAGTGATCATAAATAGTGTTGCTCATCATAGCTGATCTCACTGAATAAGTGTAAAGGCAAAGGTCAGAAAAGTGCAGATATCTGCTCTGCTAACATGGTAGCCCAGCTACTATGGTGTGATAACAGTTACTAAGGCTGATTAAGCTAATTAGTGGTTTTGGTGGATGAGTAATTTTTTTGGGAGTTTATAAAAATGAAATTGAAACAAGATATTTGCAAATTTAAAATTAATCACAACAGCATAAAGATCAGATAAATCACAAAGTTGCTCAACACATGATAGATCTCAAATAAAGCTTGTTAAATAATAGTAAAGAACCAATGCTGAAAAATGGAGTCAAATAAAGTGTTGTTGTAATGCTTGAAAAATGTTTTGCGAATGTTCTTGGTCAATTTTAAGTTATTGTGAAAAGATGAGTGGATTATTAGGGAGGGGGATCCCCGATATACCACTAAGGTACTGGGAATATGTCCAGACTCGCTAAGTGTGGCTCCATGAAAGAAAATGTGGGCTAGATCGGAGTCACGGGGGTGTGTCCAACACTACACCAAATGAGGGCATAGTCTGATGGGGCCCTAAGGTCAATATCTAGTTGTTCCTGCTTTCTTTCCTTGTGATAACATTTGATGAAGAACCGGAGTCTAACATGCAAATGTGAAGTAGAAGATCATTTACCATAAGTGATACATTAAAAGGTGGGTGATCTTCTTTCCCTGTATCCATACTATGTAGAATTACTGGGGCATCTTCAATGGCAACTTTATCCCTAAGGTGAGCTTTTTCTTTGGAATTATCATAGGCTTTATCCTAAGGGCCTTCTAAGGCTTTCATAAATTTATCCTTTTGATATGGGCTTTTAAGGATCTCAATTGCATGTACAAGAACTTTAGCGCTAGTTAACCATTTACCCATGTCAAGATTCGAACCATTTGCAATAAGAGGATTTATTACCTTAGGCATATATTGAGTCGCTTTAGTTGGTCCAGCATTATCTTAAAAGGTGGCTACCTGGGGTATTTTCTCACTAGGAGACAAAAAACTGCTAAAAATAGGTAAAACTAAACAAAAGGCTTCACTATGAAAGGTAGAGTGAGCAGGGGGGGATCATCATGCCCCATCTAACACCAACAATGCTGAAAAACCCTCAACGCCCCCCTTTACAGGCTTGTGGGCCTGGTGACCAAGGATGATGTCATTACTGAAAATGCACCAAGGAGAGAGGGCGCTCTGTTAGAAGGGGGCCAGGATGGGTGTAGAGAGTGATCAAAAGAGGAGGGAAGTGCCTCAGAGCTTAAATACTGTCACTGGTGTAGAAAACAAGTAGGGGGTCATGTGACCCAGTGACCTGCCCCTAGGAGCCCCGGACAAAAACCTCAGGGCTACAAGCCCCTGCATGAGGCAGTCAGCAATGCTACTAAGCCATAGTACTCCTAAAGGAAGGACCAAAGGGTCCGGCTATAACCACCTCTCAAAAAGTATTGATAATGCCCCCATCATGGTCCTGAAGAAAACTACGACCCCTCTCCTTGGGCAAACAGATGAATGTGAGTTGGTACTGGTACAGCATAACAACCACCATGACCTTGCTAGTTGGGCATGACCAACAACCTCTTTGTATCACGTCGACTATGCCTCATTGACACATCCTGACCGAACCCAAGCCAGGTGTACATTATACTTGTGGAATATGAACATGCTCATTTCACCATAAGCAATGCTATGCCATCACCACCCAACCACAAGCTACCTTGTTATGCCTTCCCCCGAACTAGCACAGTTGAACAACCAACCACCCAATGTACAATGATGTTGCCATCCATCTAGTACAATGCTCAATGATGCCCAAAGGTCATGCCCCTCCCAACATGAGGTGTTTGCATACCTTCAGCCCACACCTCTCGCACTTGTCCTAGCATGGACGACACACCATCCGGTACATTTCCAATAGCATAGCTCTCTATCGAGTCCTGAACCCCAGGGCCTCGTTGGTTTCCCACCCTCACTAGGCTAGCCATCCCTCGGTCCTCCTAGGCTATCCGCTAGTACGCCATCCTAACCAATTCGCATCTGCCACACACAAGATGATCACCAAGGCTACCAATTATCGGTTGGTCGTACAGACTTGCCATGTCCTGCCCAGCGCATCCTCTTCGCAAGCAAGGGTCTGCAAGCCCAAGACTTCCTCGAAGGCTAGGGTCACAACAAGTTGTCTCTTATATTTCATAAATGAGTCTTCTTCACTTCAAATTTATTATATATTTCATATTTAGTATTTAGTATTTCTTTCCAATTGGACTATATGAGTTTATCCTTTTTCCCATGAGCTCTGTGACACACCATGACTACTGCAAGGTATGTAACATTGGATGGTGGCTAAGGTAACTGCCCCTTATAGGAAAGGCCATGGAAGAGGCCAGTGTGCACCCAATATGCCCTATATTTCCCATGTCAATGTGCTCGATGTGCATAATGCCAGACCTAACAAATTATATTGGACACAGCACGGAGCTCAGGCCACCCAAAGCTTTGCTAATTCATAATACTCATTATTTTAACTACTATGATTTGCTTGGCAAAACGGAAACCCAATATCATTTTCCAGTAGGTGATGCCTTAATTATCTATTTAAATATCACTGATTTGCTTTGCAGGGACAAGTATTTAGAAACTATTATTCAGATTTGCAGCTTCACATTTAAGAAAATGCAAGGTAAGAGGAGAGTGCTTACAATTTTAGCACCAGGATCACTGATGCCAGGAGTTCCAGCATCACTGATAAGAGCAACAATCTGACTCTGCTGCAACCTCTGTAATATTGTTGCTTGCCTAAAAGATTCGTTGAACTTGTGGTAACTCAGCTGTAAATGAATACTACAGATTATTGAATCCAAAAGTAAACAGGAAAAAAATAAACTTTGCTGATTCACACTCCAAATTAAATTAAAATGGACTTGCAACAATGCATAAATAAACATATACAGGAAGGTGAGATTAAATGGTGTCCCCTCAATGCCAAATTAAAGTAAAATGAACCTGAAAGAATGCAGAAAAAAAATCTATACTGGTGAGAAAGATTAAATGTTATCCATTCATAAACCTGATCATATTCAAATGAGTAAACAAGATGCATAAATAAATCTATACAGGATATCTATGAGTAGAACTTATGTGAGATGTCCAAATAAATTACAAGAGGAGCATCAATATTATAATGCTGGAGAAGCTTTCCAGAATGCCTTGTATCCTCAGAAAGTATCAAATCTGCTGACTTCAAAACACGCAAGGCACTACACAACAGGAAAGGTAAATAGTCAAACAAAACCAATAAACCAGAAACATGCAAAGTTTCCACAAGATTATTCTACTCAATATGATAACAAAAATTCAATGGTACCTAACTAGGAAAAGCATAGAGTTTATCTGAATATGATTGGAAAAGAAGAATTTTACTAAATGCGATAAAACAATGCAATCACTTCTGTGAACTGTGCAAGGAATGAATATTCTAGTAACTGAATGGAAACCACTGATAAGATCAAATATGAATAAAAATGAGTTTCAGATATAAAACTCTATAATTTTGAACTCTGCTAGAAACATGTTCTTAGATTCAACAAAGTCATGGCAAAAACTATCGACAATGCCCACCTGGTCACTGGTTCCATTCTCATGAATTCATTCCCATATATGAGTATATAGCATTTGAGACGTGTTAGGTCGATCATCCCATCCGGACAGGAAAGCTTGTTAAATTTGCGATAACAGTCCAAAAATATAAGAAGAATAATGAAATCATAAGCCTTCTAGGTGGATCCACCCATCTGGAAAACGCTTGTTCTAAGTTAAATTTATGATTGCAAATCGCATTCCAAATATATAAGAAAAATATGAAATTAACAAAGAAGCAAAGGCAGACTAACATCACTTTTGGCTGGCGTTGTCTACAAACAAGGTATAAGAATGCCACATTATATATGATAATGGAGACAGAAACTTGGCATATGCCTTCCCCACATAGACATTTCGAATTGGCATGAAGAACTATCACCTAGCTCTGTCCAGAAGAACTACAAGAGAGATGGATACGATAACTGGAAATAGCTCCCAAATGGAGTGCCCTCTTTGTAAGTTTTACAAACACAAGCATGGACAGAAACACACATAAAAGTGAAAAAGACTGGATGCATTCATATGTCATTAGATGATGTGTTACAGCATATTACTACATTGTGATTTTGGTCAAATCACTTGTGAAAATATTTCACAAGTGTTGAATTTGCAGGATTTCATGACTAGACAGTTGGATGGGTAGGTGGTACACCTGTCTCCTTGCTTGGAGATATTGCTTCTTGATGGTTGAGTGGTGGCCATGGTGGTTGGCGAGGAGGTATGGTGTGACATATTTTCACATCTTCATGGTGATTATTAGTGAAGTATCATGTGCCTGACAAGCAAGAATGCTCATAAAATGATGTAAAGTCCCCAAACCAAATCTGAGCTATTTTTTTGTTAACTGCTTATGTAATCTGGTCCAGGACTTTTGACAAAAAATTTGGCAACAGTGCTTCGATACCTCTGAAATAATTCCCCTCACTACTGAAGTGATTTTTGTGTTGACTGCTATTGTACTTTAGTGCTTCTTGGTGCTGATGATGATGTTCCAGCAGACGATGATGATGCTGATGATGATGTTCCAGCAGATGATGATGATGCTGATGATGATGTTCCAACAAACGATGATGATGCTGACGATGATGTTCCATGATATGATGTGATACCCCAGACATATGATGATCCAAAAACTTCCTACGACATATAGAGATTCACAAGTCAGTTGGGAAGTTGTTGATGATGTTGATGTTGCCCGCAGAATACCTTCCTAGTTAAGAGGGAGTGTTAAAGAAATGTAACTGCGGAAGATATTCTAAATGTATTTGTCTATTGTATTGTTGTATTCCTTCTTCAGGAGATGTCATTGATGTAATTAATAATGTAAGAGTCATTGAAAGAGTCAATGTAAACCCTAGGTCTTGCGTCGGCCTAGAAGAACCCAGAAAAGATTATTATATTATGTAATTGACAAGTCAGCCCAGTCAGTTAGGACAAGTCGGCCCAGTTGGGGAAAAGTCACCTCAACGGAAGAATATAAATAGAGGATGAGTTGCTCATTTGTATTCACTCATCTCACTCACACAAGTTCGCATAGGAGAGAGAGAAAAGCTCGCACAAGAAGAAGAGAAGCTGATTCCCTCTTGGGGTTTATCTTGTACTTTCTAAAATCTATATTGAGGAAGTTTTGTCGTGGTTTTCTCCCTTTTGGTTTCCCTGAGAGAAATATTGTGTTCATTGTGCTTGTTGTGCTTGTATTTCTTTCAGTGATAGATTGTGTAATGTTATTATGCTAAACAAAGTGAAAATCTAACAATGGCATCACCTTGTCATTTTCCGCATCTATCCGTTAGCTTCCATTTTTTATATGATCCCGAATTACACCTTAACTAGTGATATTGAGGACTTCCCCCACTTATGCCTCTGGGTTGGATAGACTCCATGTTTACCTTGTGTCTCGGCTCTGGAGTGTGTGATTCTTGTCACAGGGATGTTCTCCTCTAGTCCTCAAAACCAAGTATTCCTAATAAATGTGTCTCTAGACACTAAAGCATCGGAACTTAAATGTCTTATCTAAACGGATGCAAAAGTCAACAAAACCAGTGTTGCTAAACACTACTGCAAATAAATAAAATGTCTTCTGTAGCTAGTCAATTGCTAAGGGACAAGCACTCATCCTTTGTATGATGTAAGGTCGTTTGCCCCTAAAGGGAAACAATGTGGTAACCCCATCGCACCTATAGACGGTGGCGGGCAATGGTGGTCAGAGCGAGTCATTATCTGAGGCCCGCAAGGCTATTCAGGGCACCTTCTCTTGGAGGATGGCTAGCGAAAGTTGATCAAAAAGTTAAATGTTAATGTAAATCTTAAAGTGTGCAAAGTTGACGATAAATCAATTGCAATAAAGGTTGCTTGTCTAGAGTCTATTGCAAACACTCTCACCACTCTACCCATTTGTGAGGCACCGCCATCCCCTAGTGTTTTTTATCCAGCATATGTATAGGTGGTTTCCCCTTTCCCCTTTATCCGAGAGGTTGCAATGTTGAGGTTGTCAAGTCAAACCCTTTAGCCTAGCCTTCTCTCTTCCACATTCACCCATTACTAGCAAAATTGTCAAGTCTGTAAATGAGTGTACTCATCTACACTTCGCCAATGTAGCAACACACTTAACCATAATCTAGTACATTTACCTTTAAAAGACTATTGTTATCACACCATAGTAGCAGGGCTACTATTCTTGTTTAGCAGCTATCTGCACATTCCAAAGCTTCCATTATTCAGAGCTTGGCTATGATGATTGTATATTTTGAGATCACTCATGATCAGAGCAGTGTATTATTCAGACTTATGTTAGACCTTGTGTCAAGGCTTTGCCTTGGGAGTTTAGATTTGATGACCGATGTGACCCTTTATCCGATACAGTTTCAGTTCAGTGCCTAGAGATGTATTGCAGCAGTGTTTCAGATGATATATGATGATTATTCTTGTGATAATGTTGTATGACCTATGGATGTTTTATCATTGAATGTGGATTATTATCTTGTTGCTTTAGTCATGTTCATAGCATTGGCTTGGTATATAATCCATGATGTGGCAAAATGTGTAAAACTTAAAATGGACTATCTGGATGATGAACTATAAAATGGACAGTTACTTGCACATTTAGGTTGTTTGACAAAACTCACTGGTTTACCACCTTACATAGATATGGTCTTTCTTGACACCAGTTGTATGCTAGCTTAGGCTCCGCCTTCACTTGACTCCATCCATCCATGACTTTCCTTATTTGGCTTTGACCCTTGACTTGTCTTACTTGACTTTCTGGTATTGAGGACTTCCCCTTTTTCTACCTCTGTGTTTGGACCGCATCCCTGTATGTTTAGTGTCTCGGCTCTAAGTTGGTGACAAAACTTGCCTTTGGTAAGTTGGATTGTAAGCCTAAATCATTCTGGTCAATTGTCCCGATGTTTGGCATTGGCTCGAACTCCCCCTAGTCACTTGAGATGTTGTTGGCTAAAACTGAAAGCTCATGTACTACTTATGGAAACTTATATAGATTCGCCCATGGAAACTGAAAAGGGCAAGAGCGAGGAACTGCTAAAAATACTCCTCAAAGAGTATAAGAAAGGTCCAAAAAGCAATGGTTCTTAAATGCTATATCTAAACAATTGCTGACCTTATATGTATATGTAAACATGCCCTGGATGCAAGCTGCAATTAGTTGTGCTTATCAGCACACCTAAGATCCGAAAGGTTATGTAGGCCAAAAATGCCATGAAATAAAATTGAATGATCCTAATGAACTTGGATCAACTCGATGTAGACATGATACCTAAGTTGAATAAGCGCTCTCTAAACAACTTACCCATTTGTGAGGCACAGCCATCCCCCGTGTTTATTTTGTCCAGCACAGAGTTTGTAGCTCCCCCTTTCTCCCAGACCAAAGTGTCTTTTAGTTGAGTTTAGACAAGTCACCCCCTTTGCCCAACCTTGTTCCTAGCCTTCATCCTTATCTAGCAGTTAGACCATCTCCGATGGGTGAGTTTGTCATTTAAGCTATTGTGCAAGTGAATATAAATAACAAAGGAATATGCTAACATGATTAATGCCACTGAATGGATGCTATACTTTAAGTTAAGCTGTGAGTATGAATAGAGGAACATGTCTTAGTCTATTGAGATGATTTATCCTTGGTTGTATATTGACCTAGTCAAACCCAGTTTGGCTATGGTCATTTCTTGGGATCCGTGATGATGTGGGCCATATATATACCTATTGATGATGATGGATGGTCCTACATACTCTTGATGATGATGCTATATGATGGACATATGATTCAGATGATGATTGATGCAGTTCAGCAGGTTTTATTATTACTTCAAATCATCAGATTATACACTTTTTATATATGGTGGACCCTATAGTTAGCTTACAGGGCAACCCATGGTGTATGAGTACACATTCTTAGTAGATTTGGGTTTTTTTGATCCAATGAGACACTTATCTTTCAGTTCCGGGCACTTCTGACAGTGATAGATGTAGTTTTACACTTGTTGACCAGATTTGGGGATGATTTCCCAGCCTGAGCAGCAGGGGCCATGAGAGGCCAGTTCACCTAGGGTGTTGTCTGAGGAGGGGGTGATCCAGCCACTTGTTATTACCATTTATCCCCTTTTCTAGAGAGCTTGGCAGGCTCAGTTTGACAGCGCAAGTGCCCTAGGAGGCAGTTTCAACACTTTCACAGTTACCGAGGCATTCCAGAAATGGGATACAAGGGTCACTAAGGAATTCGATTTGGGCAATTGAGGCAAGGTTTTGGCACTTGGTTTTCACAGAGGTCTTCCAGGGTGAACCCCTTATCTTCCAGCCAGTTTTCATCACTTGGGTGGGTCCACAGAGGCCACAGGAGGCCTTTTACTGCTTGTATGTCACAGATTTTGAGGACAGATTTGATCATCTATATTTATCTTGGACATATTATATTATTTTATTGTGCCATGGGGATGAGCTAGTAAGGATTGATGCCTCCTAGCCCCACCATGGGCTCCATGTGTCATGTCCTAGTCATATGAGGTGGGATTTTGTACTTTTACCCCCTCTGGTGGATGACGTCACCCTCCATGAGTACCTTTTAGCTATGATATCATCATTATTTGAGTGATCCAAGTGTTATATTGTTATGTTTTCATCTTAGCCATTGATCATGTATTGAGATCTTTTAATCTCAACCACTCATTTTGTTGTAAAGTGGTTTTGAGATCTAGGGTTTTGGTCTTTATTATCCTATTTAAGGAGGAGACCGCCTATTATATAGCTCACCTTTGGGCTCTGGAAAACTTGGATTGAAAAGAATATTTTGGAGATCTACTTTTTGGCTTTGATTGGGTTGCTCTTGCATATGTTCTTGGATATCTTGCTTCTAGACATTGTTTGCTTTTTAGGTGAAATCGACTTCAAGAGAGGGAGGCCGAATTGCTTTGTGGGAAGATTGTAGGGGTTGCTCACATCCCCCATGGGCAAATCGACTTCATAGGGAGGGAGTTTTTCAATTGTGCTTTGTCCATTGATTTCTTTCTTGATATGACATGCTTAGATCTTATGGATTTGTAGATTAAATCTAACTTGATTTTGTTTGATTTGCAAGTTTTGATGAGACATATTTCCTCCTAAAGTTTGGATGCTATTGGTTGAAGACACTTGGATCAAGCTTGGAATTGTAACTAGGGCAAGAATTCTCCATATGCTAAGAGGCCGCAAGCTTTTGAGGTAAGATCTACAAGGTACGTATTGATTTCGCTTGTTATCCATCCCATTGGTCAAAATTACATTAAAATCAAAACCCTCATTTTTGTTTTTCTTAGATCTACTTGGATCTAGCCTTGCTTTTGAAAATATATTAAAAACCCACCTCTATAGTATCCACGGCAATTCGGATCTAAAGTTTGGTGGTGATTGGGTTCCATTTGACACACTTTTCAAGGCAAAATAGCCCCCTTGAGGCAAATCGCACCCCTTGGGAGAAGCTACTTGGTTTAGATCTAACACATGGGTAGGTGAGATCCCACTTGATTCACACTCTCCTCACTTGATAACCTACCCCTAGTGCTTCACCTTGTTGATTTTTGCCTTGTGGGCCCCATTCCTCATTTTGAGGGTTGTGTCCCACTTGGGTTAATTTGGTGATGCATTTTAAATCTCAGATCTATGGAGATCTAGCCATTGGATGCCCTTGATTTTCAAGATCCACATTGATACTTTCCTAAACTAATTGGATCTACAATTTGGTGGCCATTGGACTTGATTTGACACACCTTGCCATGCTTTTAACCCTCCTTGGGCAAAGTCGCAGTCCTTGGGTGTTTGAGTTTGCCCACTTCTAGGACATGGGTGGTTGTGATCCTGCTTGATTTGAAAAGAGCACACCTTGAAACCTTTACCTAGTATCTCACTTTGTGAAGTTCTGCCTTGGGGGTATCATTCCTCATTTTGGGGATTGTTGTCCACTTGGGTCACATAGTGAAATATTAGATCTACCAAGATCCAACCATCACATCTTGAATAGCCCACTTGATTTGCATCCTAGGTGTCCCAATCTACATTTTCACATCTCTTTTGACTCCATTAGCCCATCCAATCAAGGCACTAGTCCACCTAGGGAAATTCACACTCCTTGGGATGTGTGTCAATTACTAAATCCCATATGTGGGTACCTCTATTTTCACCTTAGATCTATAGATCTACTCTTCACATACCCCTTAGTACCATTTGCACCCCTAACTTCACCTTGTGGGTCCCATTTGAGCCATTTCCATATCCCAAGGAAGTGGGTCCCATATGTGTATTTCATGGTACTAGATGTTGCCAACTAAGTTGTACTTGGTTGGATTATCAAGCGAGCGGGCAAAGTTGAACATGTCAATGTTCATTTTCGATGATTTGATGTCCAGCAGGCCTTTTAAAGGCCCCATTTTTAAAAAAAATTTCCACATGTCCATGGCTCTGCGGGGTTTGTAATAAAATGTACTAGCATGGTGTTTTGTAAAGGACTTGGTTCACTAGGACTTTTTGGCTAAGTCAGGTATTCCAAGGAGTTTTTTTCACCTATTAATTATGTCTTGCATTAGTGCATAACATAATTTTTGGGTTTTTCTCCTGCTCCTCCAAAGCTGGAATGCCTGGGGAGGTTAACGGGCCTTAGGGGATTGTTAAAGTCCATGGGTCAATGTATATGAACATGTTAGACTTTGTTTTTGAGTCATATGGACATGTGCTAAGTCCCCCTAGGTAGTTTTTTAATTTTTGGCGAAAAGTATTTTTTCTGTAAATGAGCCATTTTTTTTAATGGTTTCATTAAAAAATATTGTAAATGGCATAAAAATGTCATCTAGGGGTCTTTTTTTCCTTAGGGTTGTCGTTTTCTAACAACCCCTAAACCCACTTTTCTAATGTTTGGGTGTTTAATTTCTCACTTATGCTAAAAAAAACTATAAAAAAAATAAAAATAAAAAGTGAAAAATGACTTAAAAAATATTTCCAATTTTGGAGGAGTTAGAGGTCTGAAATATTTCAGCTATGTTTTAGGAGTTGTAAGAGTTGATTTTGGAAATATTCCGGGCAGCTATATTAGTGGGATTACTTCCCCATTTAAGGGGGGCATATTTCCCAAAATTGGGCACCTTCAATCATGGAATTTGCACCTATGTTTATGGGCTGTCACATGGCTGATTTTTAGCTGATTTGGGGCTGATGCAGCTCATTACATGGGAGTGGGCAGCCCCATTTGCTCCACAAGTTATGCCACTCACTCCACCCATTCCTCCTCAACTTGGGCACCCCCCCCTCCTTGAGTTTTTCTATATAAGCAAGTTCACTCTCATTGTTTTCTCATGAGAAGGTGGAACCTCTGCTCTTACCATTGTAATATCTTTGCATTTGTTTATGAATAAAAGGCTTTGGAGGCAATTCTATGTGTGGATTCTCATGGTGTGGATGATCATGTTCTATTTTTACATATGAGGTAATCTGTGTCTTTACATGTTTATTCGTGCTTATTTATTGATCAATCACTAGCTTTTGAAGGAGATGTTGAGCTTAGTAAGGTAAAGATAGTGTAATCTATTTCATTATTTTTACTGTTGGTTATCATAGAGTGCTTAGAGTTCAATGTCATTTTTGTTTAAATGTTTGAATCTAGTTCTCTATTTTAGTCTACACTAGTGCATTTGATCTTGCTTGTGTGAGTTGTCTTTTGTGTCTACAGGTTGTTGATCCGAAGAGTTGGTGGAGCTTGCTTGCATCCATTGGTCTTCAAGATTGATCCAAGGAGAACTAGTCCCATTGATCCCCACGGTGGAGGACTCCATAGCCCAAATTCGAGATATTCCTTCTTCTTCTCATCAACACAAAAAATCTTCAAATCTTTCTTGGTTACTTTGGTTTGCATATTTCAGACCCAATTCTTATTTAAATATCATGAGTAGGTCTGATTTTTATATTAAATCTTAAGTTCATCTTTAAGAAAAATCTTTGTCTAGGTCTAATTGATGCATGCTTCTTCTTTAAGTGCATTTTTTTTTAATATTTTACGGGCTGAAACAAGTAGTTTGTTTTATTGTACTTTATGTTTATCTGGCTGTCCTAGAGCTTATAATTTGCAGCCATTAAAAGCTAGCAAAGATCCTAAGTAAACAAGCCCCATTGCTTGTCTTACTTGGTTAATTTCCGTCATTTTAACTTAGAATTTTGACTTAGATTTTTCTGGGTTTTTAGCAGGTGTCCTAAATACACTCTTAAAGTGTTTTTGAGTGTCTTTTACTGATGTTTGTTTGCTAGTTTGCAGCATTTGACGAACAGATAGAGAGAAGTGTTGGCCAAATTTCGAGGATCCAGGCCATCCGTAGCACCAAGATTTTGAATTTTATGAACCAGTTACTTTTTCTCTCCTATTTTGTAAGCCACTAAGTCGATTTAAGACTGGGGCATTTCTTTCGCATTGTAACTAAAGTATCAAACGAGAGCAAGTGGGCTAATCAAGCGCCCACACCCCATCCCCCTAGGGGGAAAAACTGTGTCGACTCAATTTTCGTGGTTTGCATTTTTTTTAGTTTAGATTTCATTTCCGCACTTAATAAAATCTAACTAGGCTTAAAATTAACCTTGTTGGTCCGTTCCACTGGCGGGCCACAAGTTCACTCAGGACTTAGATTTTATCATTTTTTTTTACAGACTCAAACGCCCCCCTTGCTTTCCCGAAGTAGGGTTTCTGTACAAGGGCTTGCCCGAGTACGTGCCTGAAAAGAGACTCTTGGGGTTTAAAGAGATAAAATTTTGGTTCATGAATTTTTTCTAAAAATACCAAGGTTTTCTCCCGTATGCTCTGTGGCCAACTTGCAGCTCAGTCTGATCCAATTGGTACACATCAGAAAGGAGGAGATGACTAGTAATAGGATCTAACACCGCCCCGAATAAAAAAAACATTTAGGTGAAAATCCGACACATCGTGAACATTTTGTTGTCGTGGGGAAATTTCTCAGAAGGCTTGGGACAAAACTGAGTAGTGACCTCTTGGAAACCGTTGGGCTTGCCCTCGTTGGTACAGCATCTGAACACCTCCTTGAGACTCCGATTCAGCCCAAGCCTAAGAGGGAAGCCACACATCAAAATTCCGGACATGTTTCCCTGTACCTTGCGTATATTGGGAACCAACCAGCCATAATAAAAAGATCACCTTCACATTAATTTTAAAATAAACCAAGAACACTTGCACTACATTTACTTTTCTGTTCATGCATCTATTTTGACTCCATTATAAGGCACTAGTCTATATTGATATTATTTCATGTTATTGACAAATGTTGCAAATGATGAAAATAGTGAATGGGAGCAAATGATGTATTGATGAATGTTTGATTTGCTTTATATAAGTATATGCTGTTGTTTTCTTGGTTATCAAAAAAGTATTTTTCTAACTCCTAGATTAGACACCTTAGCTTGTTTTTTTAATTTTTAGGGTCAACCCCCCTTGGCTTCGCTAGGAAAGCCTAGACGGAGGAGTCGAGTCCGAGTCCCAAGCGACAGCACTTGACTCTGACTTGCCCCCAAGGCCACACCAGCAGCTTGAAGACTTCTGCTGCATTTTTCCCAGGTGTGGAACCAGGCGGCAACAGGTCCCACATGTGTACTTCATGGTACTAGATCTTGTCATCTTATCTTATCATGTGGCCTAAATCATTCATTGGTTCAAACACTAGTCACTCCTTAAGCCTCCTTCAACTATACTTAAACTTATAGGTCCACCTAACCTTGCATTGGTTTCTGTAACTTGTCTTTTACTTATCCCTAGGAACCTTTGTTTGGGTCCCATCATCTTTGATTGCTTATAAGGGTCTCCCCCTAGGTCTTGATTCATCTCGATCTAAAGTGAAGAGTGCCTCGGTTGACGTGACTCCCATCTTGCATTGTGAACCGTGGCATCTCTTGGGTCACCTCTTTAGTTGTCCATCTCCTCTACCATCCTGGATGGGATACCATTAGGTACAACTACAAGTTGTGTGATAACAACTATATTTTACTTTAATTTATTAATTAAATTCAATCAAAGTAAAAGATACTTAATTCATTATTTTTAATGTATTAAATATGGTTTTATCAATGGTGAATTGATTCTTGAGCTAGCTATTCTTGAGCTAGCTATTGACTCTGACTTGCCCCCAAGGCCACACCAGCAGCTTGAAGACTTCTGCTGCATTTTTCCCAGGTGTGGAACCAGGCGGCAACAGGTCCCACATGTGTACTTCATGGTACTAGATCTTGTCATCTTATCTTATCATGTGGCCTAAATCATTCATTGGTTCAAACACTAGTCACTCCTTAAGCCTCCTTCAACTATACTTAAACTTATAGGTCCACCTAACCTTGCATTGGTTTCTGTAACTTGTCTTTTACTTATCCCTAGGAACCTTTGTTTGGGTCCCATCATCTTTGATTGCTTATAAGGGTCTCCCCCTAGGTCTTGATTCATCTCGATCTAAAGTGAAGAGTGCCTCGGTTGACGTGACTCCCATCTTGCATTGGGAACCGTGGCATCTCTTGGGTCACCTTTTTAGTTGTCCATCTCCTCTACCATCCTGGATGGGATACCATTAGGTACAACTACAAGTTGTGTGATAACAACTATATTTTACTTTAATTTATTAATTAAATTCAATCAAAGTAAAAGATACTTAATTCATTATTTTTAATGTATTAAATATGGTTTTATCAATGGTGAATTGATTCTTGAGCTAGCTATTCATGTATTCAAAAGACTATCAAATGTATAGGTTAAGGTTTATGGTCATTTACATTCTTTTGCGCAAATGAAACATGACCAAAGATTTGCTTTTTGGGCACTCATTGCGAGATGGACAATTATATGCCTCACATTGGAAATGTCACCTACAAAACAAAACACAACATTGTAAATAATATAAATTAAAATTAAAAAATATATATAATTGTACATATATCTTGATTTATTTAATATAAAACTATGTTTATATATTAAAATTATTAATCTTTCTCAATGTACATATATAGTAATTTTTTAGCAATTATTAATGTTCTTATGAAATGTAACTAATGTATATAAAACTATTCTTCACATGTAGTGAAGAGATATTAGTGTATAAAATTAATAATCATAATATGTAAATAATCTCACTTTGTATACATTTTGAGAATTTTATGGCTCACGTTTTTTTATTTTGTTTTGTCTTCAGGTGCCAAGAAATTTGATAAAACTTTTAACAAAGCATTCCAACAAATCATCAACAATGATTCCTTGCTCCAGGATCTGCGCAAGAGGACGTGGCAGATTGAACGCATTGAACAATTAACAGTATTTAATCACCTCCAGCTTGAAGATATGATTTTTGATGATTCCAGCACTCATCTGGCACTTCATCTAGCACTGTCAATTTCTGTCATCATTCCAGGAAGCAAAATTCAGGATCGATTTGTGAGCAAATCGTGAAGAATCTCTCCAAATGGTTCAAAACCCACTTCCCAAATATGCTCGTTTGCCCTTAACCACTGGCAGTTTTCGGAATTTCTAAACATATCTGGAGAAAACCTTCCCTGATCAGACGTAATTGTCTCAGACATTGTTTGTGGCCGGTTTTTCAGATTTAGAGAATTTGTTGTAACTCAGGGATTTGAGGATTGAACCAGTTAGTGTTTTAATGAGGCTATTGAGCTGTATTAAAGATACAATCTCTGGCCTGAGCTATAAATATATGCATCTTAGTATGTAAAACACGGAAATTTACATAAGACTGAAAAATTTGTAATCCAATTGAAGTTGAATAAAAATTAGATCAGGTTGAGTTGCTGCAAATTCATTTAGTTTGAACTTGTAGCAGGTGCGTAGACCAGACGGGAAGGGCCCCTCTGTCACAGCCACAATTTTTCGCTAGTCTCCAGCATCAAACTACGGTGTGCGGCACTGCCCGGAAATGACTTGAGGGCATGACCAACTCAACCGTTGCACCAGGAGACTACGCCTAACCTGCGGAATTCATTTTAACTTAACACTTGCAACCCATTTACTTGTTTAACTGTTTAACATGTACCTAATAGCATCCACACTTAGCCAATTTTACACATGCATGTAACATCAAGTAAATAACACACACAAGTATAAGTTGGGGTTTCCAAACCAACGAACCCTCGTAAGCCTTTGTATAAGTAAAATTGTTTACAATCAATGGAGTTGCCACAAACCGGCAGAGCTCCGAAGTGAGCCCAACCAGCTAACACACAGTACACAAAAATACAAAAATACAAAGATGAGAGTTGCCCCCTTCCCGGGTGTCCCAACTCTCAAGACTGTTGACTGCCTGCGATTCCCACGAATGTTGCAACCGAACTGTCTCTGGGCAAACTCTTCAACTGCTGGCGAACCTGACCTGCACTCTGTTCTGCAACCCTGCTGCAACTGTGAGTCTGTTGTACGAACTGTGCAAGGGTTCCGAGCTCGGACAGCCTCCCTAGCTCAAGCAACCCTAGCAACTTGCTCCCACTTAAAACTGAACTAATGCCTTCTTGCCTTAGCCCTTTTTATATGCTTGCTTGCAAGAGGGTGCGACCCACCTTGGGCGCTCTTTTACTTGGCGTACACTCCAAGTCGCCACTGTATTACCATACGCAACGGTCTATCACTCTCTAATAAGTCAACTGAGCAACCTCATCCGGGGACCCCCTGCCTCTATATATAATCTCATCGATGAATTACGTTTGCCAAAACCCTAATCTCGGTGCATGCAAAAGTCACTTTTGTATGCAACTTTTAATCATTGACAAGTCATGCAAAACTCATGCATGCAAAGGGTACCATAGTTGGATTTTCTGGTGAGCCGCCATTTGACAAACATGATAAGTGTTTGACTCCAATGTATCAGATGATTCAGCATTTGTGGATAGCCAGTTTTGGTTAGCCTGTTTTGTTTTTTGAGTCGACATGACCATGGCCCCATGGGGGTTTGTAATAAAGTGTGCTAGTAGGATCTGAGTGTCTCGGTTCCCCATGACTGGATTAAGCAACTAAGGTATTCCAGGGAGTTTTTTCCCTTGTCAATTATACTTTTCTTAAGGCGATGTATAATCGATGAGGTTTTCTCCCGCTCCTCCAAAGCTGGAATGCCCGATTTTGAAAATTTTGGCCATGGGGGGTTATTAGAGGCCAACTAATGTATATAAGCCTACTAGACACTGTTAGAATAGGTGTCGGTCATGTCCTAGGTCCATAAAACCCTCAGAAAAAATTTCGAAAATTTTTTACCGGGTCAATCGAATTTGGGTTTTAATTATTTTTTAAATTTAATAAATTTCTCTATAGTTTAAATAGAGAAATAATATTTTGTAATATGTCAGTCGTCTGGGGTCCGAATTCAGTGATTGATGGCTCGTTTGATAAGCCAAAAATCACACATGACCTATGGGCCAGCTAGATCCAAGTTTCGGATGTCATTGAGGCCTCATAATTAATATTTTCTCTGAAAAGCCATTTACAGAGAAATTATTAATTAAAATAATAAAAATGATTATTTTGGAGATAATCCAAATCTCTCCAAAATAATCCAAATGGAATAAAGTAAAAGGCTAAATGACATGGCACTCAGCATTTATGAGGATTCCAAGCATCTTCAGTCAACTATACAGTCAGCATAAGTCAAAGCTCTTCAAGAGAATTCGCCCTCCTTGCATGCAAAGTCGAGTTGATGAGTTGGAGGTTGTATTGAATGCATTTTGGTTGGTATGGAGTTGCATTGAAGGGAGTGGGGGCGCCTTGCCTAGGTGGAGGCCACCCCTCACCCCCACCTACCATGATTGCAATCAAATCTTTGATTGAAACTCCAACCACCTACCTCAAGCTCACGCATTCCTTCATCCTCACGTCAATTTCTTGGTAGGAGGTCGAGTTTGCCACATGGCAATAGATATGTGGTATGGTGGATTTTGTTTGGTAAAGCTTGGCTCTCAAGCCAATGGTGATTGGGGTTTGGACTTGGAGTTCGATTCTTGTCAAGTGCCATTGGCTCCTCATCAAGCCAATTCGAATTTGGGGGTTGGGTAGATTGTTATGTTATATAAGGAAGCCATTTTGGCTCTCCATGCATGGATTGTTAGGAAAAGAAACTATGGAGAAATTGTAATAGTTTTTATTGTTAATAAAGTTAAGACTTTGGAGGTCAAAAACGTGGAGGCTCTTGGTGTTCATTGCTTCACTTGAGAATCAAGGTGATATTGTTTTACATTATATTTGAGGCTTTTAAGTTGTAGATCATGTTCAAGATGGCTAACAATCTAGCACAAGCAAGCATGTATCTAGTTCTTTTCACTTGAATATTTTGTTTCATATATATTATCCCATGCTTAAGGTTCTTGCAGGTACACTTTCACTCCACATAAGACCAAAGGAGTTCTAGCTTTATGGTTTTGAGAAGCACGAGGATCTAGCTCTTTTCCATCAAACAATCAACATACTTTCTTGGTTACTAGTTACTTTGATCTTCCTTCACTCTTGTGGAAACCCCTTCCAGATCTTGATCCCGAGTTGAAGTTGTGTTTGTTTTAAGCCTTAGATTAGTTTACCAAAAGGTTGAAGTTCCTTCAACCTTGGGGAATAGCTTGGGATTTGTTCCCTTGTGCTCTCTTCAACACTTGTTATCGGCGTATCACCGGTTAACCGGAGGATTTCCAAGACAGTGTTTCAAGCCCCCCTCTCAAGTGTTCCACTTGAAAGTTCATCTCCATTCCAAGCCATCCTCATCCATTCGTTTTTCTCCAAAAAAGCCTCCACTTCTTCCTCTCGTCCCACTCCTCTCTTCTCCTTGCTTTCGTTCCCCTAATCTCCTCCTCCTCTCGTCCATCTAGCTCCTTCTAGCTCTCGTCCATCCCTTACCTTCCTCCTCTCGTCCCATCCATTCCTCCTTTCGTCCACCTACAAAAAGACACAAAACATAAAGCAAGTTAAAAGTTTGGTTAGTTAGACTTATTTTATGAGCATAGATCTTGTCTTTTGTTTGAAATAGATTAGATCTCAATCATTTTTACTTAGTAGTTCCCAGTGTATGCTTTGAAAAGTAGCATTAGGGCTTGCATCTAGATTCTTCCTTAAAAGTTTTATAGTTTCGTTTCAAAGGTAGACGAGTTGGCATATCAAGTAGTGTAAAACTTTGTGGTTGCATTCTCATTCCCACCATTTTTTAGAGTGTTTTAGCTTGCTGGTCCGTTTTACCATACTAATTATTTCAAGTCAAAATCTCATGCTCTTTTATGTTTTAGTCTTATTTTGCAAACCTAGACTTGATAGTTCAAAGTTTGATTAATTTTCTAACGCTAATGGGTGCATGAGTTTATTGGCTTATCCTTGTGGTAGGATTGTGGGAAGAGAAAGATTTCTTGAATCAAAAGATCAAACCAAAGAGAGAAGAAGAAACCAAGCATCATAAGACACATTTTAAGATACATCTTCTTATCCTTTGTAAAAGCCATTAAGGGCTTCAAGCTTTCAATTTTCATAAGTTTGTTCTAGTATCCATCAAAGACCTTTCAAGGAATTTTCCTTAAGGCACTTGTAAAAAATTAATAAAGTTTATAGTGGAGAGGTCCTCCACTCTTTGGTCTTCTTTCCCATTTGGGGAAGAGTATTGGGTTTTGTTGGGTTGGCTTAGTTTAGATCTTTTTTCAATTCTTGTTTTAGATTAGTTTGTTTTACTTTGTCGCTTCTCTTCCAAGCCTTGACCAGAGAATAGCTAACTTTGGGATTGCATCCCAAAGGCGACATAATTTTGTGGTAGCTTCTCGTTCCCCCATTAGCTTCTTGTGGACATCCAGCTAGCTGGAAGGTTTCCAAGACTAGTGGCTTCTAGTGGTTGACCTTGTTCGGAGGTTGATCCCACCTATAGTGTAATTTCTTGCTTGGTAGAACACTAGATATTTTCAGTTACCTCATTTTATTTGGCGAGTAGTATGCTAGTTGTGTTTCACATTTATTGAAGTATCACATGTTTTAATTCTTGCAAAGTTTCATTATTTTCACAACTGCTTCTTGCTTCTTAAAGTGAACAAAGCCTCTTGAACTTGGCCAAATCCAAGTCAAGAGCACTCTCTATCGGAGAGCATTGTTAAAATTTGCATCTCTCTTGCATTAGGCATTTTAATTTAGCAAGTCTCTTGATCTGCGGTCATAAGATCAAGTCAAGAGCGCTCTCTGTCGGAGAGTTGAACGAATGCTCTAATAAATAAAACTTTTTCAACACACACTTCCCTTTTAATTAATTTATCTTGGTTTCCGTCCTACACTCGTATGCTCTGCCAACCGGAAACGGTTGGGCTAGTACTCAGAAAGGTGCAGGACTTGTTAATTTCGCAAATGATAATATTAATTAAAATTCTACCCCAAAACCCCAACCAAAGACAAAATCACTGAGTTCTTCCTGAAAGAGGTGGTGTCGGGAATCCACTGTCAAACTCGAGGGCGGTTAAGCCGCAAGCACACTTGCCCTCTTCGCAATCTGGGTGCTCCCGACCTATCACCTAATAGGTTGCCAGTATTTTTCTTGGGTAAGGTTCCACATCCTTTTGATACCTTTGTTCTTAGCCATAATAATCAAGACAACTAAAATATTCAATTTACCACGATAAGCTGCAAAACGATCTCAAGAACTTGTTTCTCAAACACTTGTATCAACAATTCAATCACCAAGTTTTTTTTGACTCCATAAGGCACTGGTCCTTTATCATATACTTTATTTGCTTAATATCAATCTGGAGCATTTGCTTTAATTTTCATAAGGAGTGATTTGTTTATGATTCAGTGTATCTTTCATTTTCTCTTGCAACGTGGATTGCGTTATCTTAGTTTAATTTGAAGTATTTTCGTGTCTCTCATCCTCAAACTCCTAAACAACACCCATCCGCATCTCAACATCAAAAAACATATAAAACACAAGAGCCTTAGACAACTCTTTGTAGGGACTACCCCCCTTGGCTTCGTTAGGAGTTCGCCTAAACGGAGGAGCTGGGATTCAGGTGACAGTACCTGGCTCATTGCTTGCCCCCAAGGCCACACCTCTCCCCACTTTCCAGTGAGGGAGACAGCTTTCGAAAGATTTCTGCTGCTGGTGTGCAGTTTGGCGGTCAACAGGCCACATGATGAACTAAAAAGACAAGATCTAGTACCATGTACTACACAAGTGGGACCCACTTTCTTGGGATATGTGAATGACTCAAATGGGACCCACAAGGTGGACTTTAAGGGACGAAATTGGTACTAAGGGGCATATAATGAGTAGATCTATGGATCTAAGTTGAAATTAGGAATACCCACTTACGGGATCTAAGGTTTGACACAATTCCCAAGGAGTGCGACTTGCTTAAGGAGGACTAGTGCCTTGTTGGATGGGTTAATGGAGTCAAAAGATATGTCAAAGTGTAGATCGGAACACCAAGTAGGCAAATCAAGTGGGCTAATTGAGATATAATGGTTGAATCTTTATAGATCTAATATTTCATGATATGACCCTAGGTGGACCACAATCCCTTGAAACAAGGAATGCTACCCCAAAGGCAGATCGTCACAAAATGACACACTAGATGTAGGTTTTAAATTATGCTCTTTCCAAATCCAAAAAAATCTCAACTACCGACGTCCTCAAAGTTGGCAAACTCAATCACCCAAGGAAGTGCGACCTTGCTCAAGGAGGGCTAAAAGGTGGGAAAGGTGTGTCAAAACCAGAGCTGCTGGGAATCGACCCCCCCCCCCCACGAATCGATCCCGAATCGCGCTCCGGAAGGAATCGGTGAGGAATCGATTTTGGAATCGCGATTCCTCATCGATTCCTCCCGGAATCGATTTTGTAATTCGCGCTTCCTTGGAGAAAAAAACGCTCCCTGGAATTTTAGGAATCGATCCGGAATCGCTTCGGAATCTACGCTTCCGGATCGATTCCTCATCGATTCCTGAGCGCTCCCGGGCAAAAAAAATCGCTCCCGAAAACGCTTCCTGAGCGATTCCTTAATTTTTTGATTTTTTTTGATTTTTTTTAAATCTTTTTGGATTGGCTAGGGTTAATTTGGGCAAATAAAGTCTATTGGACTCCATTTGGACTCATTCTATGCCCTCAATGGTAAGCCTCTTTCCATTTTTAAGACTCTGATTTTTTTGTATTTAAGCTGAAAATCCTTGCTTGTGCATGTAGACTTTATGTTTCACATTCCAGAAAAACTTCCTTCAGAAGATATTTTCATATTCTGGAAACAAATGATATGGAAAAGTCATCATCTATATTTCCCTGGAAATGAAAGTTTGCAAAATCTCAGTGAAGTATCAGGACATGAAAAGCCACAGCTTGGGAGTGTATGGATGGAAAGGAAGAAAAATAATCAGTGTCCATTGATATCCAAGAGTGGCAGATATATGAAATACGTGAATACAGTGACGATACATCTAAATAAAATTCTTCCCATGGACTGAGACATAGAATATAAATCAATAGGTTTGGTGGTTGGCGGTGTTGCTTGGAAGCTCAGGTGACACATTAGGAGTCCTACAGTGAAGCATAAAGCTCAAATCATGTACGTTATTCATCATCTATATACATAAAGCTCCCAAGTGTTTGTTACATAATATCTTTTGCTCTAAACAAATGAATAGTTGGATGACAATATTCTTTTGATATCTACTGAAGTGCTGGTGTTTCAAAATTTACAGTAGAAAGAGTTGTAGTTCTTTGAGTAACTGTAATACTTCTCAAGGATTACCTAACATTTGTTGTTGCTGCATGTATTTTTGCTTCCTTCTCTTTTTTGCTTCCTTTCCCAACACCATTGACATCATTATCTTCAGAATATCTTTTAAGCTCTTACTCATCGAAGCCCTGGTTGCTTGTCTTCTATGTGAAAGCTTTGTCTATTATTCAACAAGCATTGAAATTGTTCACCATTTTTCATTTAATTTGAGCATTATAATGGTTTCCGCAAACACTGGTACCAAAAAAAAAGGTTCATTTGATGCACTGCCTAATTCATAAAATAATCCTTGGTATGAAGTGAGATTAACTTCCAATGACAATTTTGGTGGAGCCTAATGAAATGAATCCTTGATCTTACTCGTAAGATACATACATTTTCATGTTTATTTTGGCGGTTGGCCTATTTTGTAAACATTATGGCCTAGTTTGATGGCAAATATTATATGTTGAAATTTGAAGGTTGATGTTGTTGATGATTGATGATTTGATGATGATCATTTAATGACAATGTTATAAGTTATAGCTCCTAGAATCTAGAAGACGAGATGATTAATCATTAATGTTATATCAATGTGTACTAAATGGTTATATGAATATCTAGATTCTATGTTTTGATGTTTTCTATAGCTAATTTGGCATAATACATGTTTTTTTTAATTTATATGCATCAAAATATATATTATATAAAAAACGCTCCCGAAACGGAAGCTTTTGAAAATTTCGCTTTTCGCTCCCCGCTCCCGCTCCCGCTCCCCGCTTCGCTCCCCGCTCCCAACAGCATTGGTCAAAACAAGTCCAATGGCCACCAAATTGTAGATCCAAGTAGTTTAGGCAATGATCTATGTGGATCTAGAAAATCAAGACAATCCAAGGGTTAGATCTTACTAGATCTGAGTTTTAAGGTGCCAAGTAGTCCAACATGGGTTTTTAATCCCTTGAAATGTGGAATGATGCCCACAAAGTAAGAGTCTAGGGGTAGGTTATCAAGTGTGTAGATTGCAAATCAAGTGGGATCTCACCTACCCATATGCTAGATCTAACCAAACAAGCCTCTCCCAAGGAAGTGCGATTTGCCTCAAAAGAGCTATATTGCCTTGAAAAGTGTGTAAATTTTAACCCAATCACCACCAAACTATAGATCCAACTAGGGGTGGATGCTATAGAGGTGGGTTCTTAAGATCTTTTCAAAAGCAAGGCTAGATCTAAGTAGATCTAAGAAAAACCAAAATTGGGGTTTTGATTAATTAGGGTTTGTGACCAATGAAGATAGAATGGATGGAAAGAGGCACATACCTTGTAGATCTTACCTCAATTGCTTATGGCCACCTTGCAAATTGATAACATTCTCCTATGTGTATATTCAAGAGTGAGATCTTAGAGCTCCAACCTAAACGTTCTCCTCCAAGATAGCCAAATCGTCCTCCTCCTTACAAAACGTTCCCCACTTAACAGATCGTTGCAACCCCAGTTTCTCCCAAATTTCTCGGGGTCACTGAACTTGGACTTTAACTCTGGAGATTCCAACCTGTCAGGAACTGCCGTGAACAATTCTCCGCTGCGCTAGTTTACTCAATGACGGGTGGTGGCAAATCTGTATGTAGATGCCATCTCAACAGCTCGACGTTCCACATAAACATATGGGGGCCACGACTTTAATGAAACAATAGCCTACGACTTCACGACTAGCAGAAAATTGGATCTAAGGTGAAATTGGCTGTCAAGTGAAAACGTTGAACACTGAGCTCTATCAGTCTGGCCACCTTTTGTGTTTTCACGAACTTCATAGCTTCCACTGATCGACTGCTTCATGCTGCCACGTCACAAAATGATGCTAAAAAAAAATTCGACTTTATTTAAAAGTTTAACTTTATGAAAAGGAGCTCCGAGCACACAACTTGGGTTTCCAGGTGGACCAATTACCCAAGTCGCAGCTCTCTCAAATGTTTAGTCGAATGGTGCCAGGTGTTAACAGATGCTACTAGCTGTCGCTTCTTTAAATCGTAAAACTGTTGGATCGGTTTAGAGTGGGTGAGAGATTACCACCATGAAAACGGGTCATGCAGGTGGATGGACACTGCCCCAAAGATCCACGAAGACCCCCATCGACGAGCAGATTCACCTGTAATTTGTTGCGTTTTCTTCAATCGCTCGCCAATGAAACGGACTGCCAAGTTTAATCGACGCTGATGACCTGATTTCAAGGAAATATGGCGGATAAAGATACTGTGTTGATCATCCTACTGAAACTCGAGCTCCGGCGTTTTGATTTTCTTTTAACCTTATGATCAATGGTGGCAAAAAATCGGAAATCCAGGATCTCTGTCAAACTCATCAGAAACCGCGATTGTCAAAGTATTTCCAAGGCCGATCCATCCATCACGATCTTGCTGTTTTGTGCATGCTGTCGCAAAGGTGGATGCTTTTACGGCTGCGAGAAGGGTATAAACTGAAAGTATTGATGGCTGAATTCCCCATAAACACCCTCAGCAGAAAATGTTGGCCGAATGTTCTTCCTTTCCTGAAATGTTTTACTAAAAAATCTTGATCTTGGAAGTACTTTCTCGAACTGCATATACTCAATCTATAGCCTAAACAAATTCAAGTGCAGACCCAAAGGGTCTATTCCTCCATCTGACAGAGTCAATATTTCGAGTAAGAAAAGACCCATGACCCTGACACTTACTTGACAAGACCACGAGATTGGCAAATGGAACAAGGAAGCCTTCCTGCTTATCTAGCTGCTTCTTGTGCTTCAAATGATTTAAATATCTCCCACCCCCACTCTCTGTAAGTTACATTTCCAGTTGTCCTCCACAGGTACATGAGTGACTCAACAGTTTCTGGCCTTTGAATGTTCCATGATGTACCAACCCTCATATCCTGTTCTTCTCGGAAAAGGTAGTTTTCTTCGGCTAGCTTTGTTGGAGTAGAGCAAATAGAAATTGTAGCAAGCCCGGGCTAGCTCTTTTGCGAGCTCCATATATTTGGCCGATATTTCAAAAACATTTGTATTTGCCCCTAATGAAAGCATTCCAGGGGCAAAGCAAGCCAACTCCTCTATCTTATCTATCAATGAAATACCAGAGTGCTCTGCAATATAAGTAAAAGAGGATGGCTCAAATTTTCTAATCAGGCCTGTCAATCCTTCCATAGACTGTTCCCCGCATTTCTCTGTAATGTTTTACAGCCTCTGTTTTGTTCCCCTGGATCCACACCTTCAGAAGATATTCTTAAAAATCATCACCCATGGCACCAAAGGTAATTTTGCAGGAAGCTCTTCCAGAGTAAGGATTTACATAGATAGGAATTAAACCATCTTCAAGAAAAACTTTGCGTAGTTGCTAGATCACATTTTCTATCTTTTTCTAATATATAGGATCTCCAGTTCTGTTTTGCTTTCTCAAGAAATATGTCATCTCCTGACAAATCATATGCACTAAGAAGACCTCCCAACACTCTATGAACACCCTTGTAATAGTGGGGAGGTAACTATTATCACCTAAGATGTAGTTACCCCTATGGATAGATCCAGTCATGGATGGCAATAGGGAAGGGCAACTCAAAAGGTGCAACCACGATCACCTCGACCTCCAATATATGGTTGTCACGCCAGTCGAGGCAACCTTCACTTTATGTTATCTAGCCCAGACAACAAAGGGGGAGACCCGATCTACTCCCGACAGGAGAGATCAAAACCAAGACACCAAATCAGGGTATTTCTAGGTGAAGTTAGGTGTATGGTTTATCCTAGACCTAAGGATGAAGTCACAAGCCAAGTGAGGGGTTTAATAGATATAGCTGTAGTTCATAGTTGAATGTATGAGTGACTTACAATGTTTAAAGTGAGATCTAGGGCTAGTGTACTAGGTCAATGTCAAAAGATCCACTGCCTTGGGAACCGTGTCCAATGCAGGGTTGTTTAGGGGTCAGATTGGGGCTAACTAGTACATGAGACAATCTTGACCATGGTCCATGATGTCTTCAAAGGTATAGTTCACCATGCAAAAGTCAAACCACAAGTCAATCCCACAATCTAGGAGAGTGGGTTGTCTTGGAGATAAACCAGTGCCTTGGGAATTGGGAAGTGGAATCAAAGTAGGGTTGACTTTATGGTTTAGGACTCCTACAACATGAGATAAGTGGACAGTATAGGCCTTGATGGTTAAATATGTCTAGATCTAGGTTTGACCCAAGTGGACCACAATCCCTTAAAACAAGGAATGCAGTCCCCAAGGCAAGATTTGACAAAGTGACAGTCTAGACCTAGGTTTTGAATTATTCTGATTCCGGATCTGCAAAAATCTCAAGTACCCAGTTCCTCAAAGTGAGTGAACTCACTTCTCCAAGGTGGTGCGACTTTCCCTAAGGAGGCTTCAATTTGGGTTTAGGTGGGTCAAATCATGTCGGATGGCATCCAAACTTTAGATCCGGGTAGATCAGTCAAGTAGGGGTATGGATCTATAATTTCGTGGCAATCCACCGGTTAGATCTTTGTAGATCTGAGTTTAAGTGTTCCAAGTGGTCCAAAATGGGGAGTAAATCCCTTAAAATGTGGAATGGGACCCACAAGGTGAATTTCAAGAAAGGGACAACCTGGGTGTATGTTATTTGATGTGTAGATGTCAAATCAAGTGAAATCTCAAACACCCATCAACTAGATCTAGGTCAACTTGCTCAAATGGTGAAGTGCGCCTTCCTTGGGAGAAGCTAAGTTGGCTTGGGAGAAGGGTCAAACGGAAGCCAATCCACACCAAACTATAGATCCGGGATGCCGTGGATGCTATAGAGGTGGGTTTTCAATATCATGCCCAACAACCCACTAGATCTAAGTAGATCTGACAAAATGTAAAATGGGGGTTTTGAAGTATTTAGGGTTTTAACAATTTATGAATTATGTCAATGGATTGGATAAAGGAAAGAGAAACAAACCTGTGGATCTTACCTGGATAACCTTGTAGATGCCTTGATGATGATGATCTATGCAATCCCGATCAATTTGGAAGCTTTGAGGTAGTCTCTATGCAAATCGATTTAGTCCAAGAAGCCAATGCGCCCTCTCTCCTACACAACAAACGTCAACAATATCAGATTTGATGCATCAAGAGATAAGACTAATGCCACAAAAGAAGTAACAGAAAGATAGCATAGATCACAATGATACTAATGATAACCCCCTGATACAAGCGAATGCCAAGAAAGTCGATTTGAAGAAGCCTTGCAAAATCGCCCTTATTGAAGTCGCCCTCCTGTAGACAAACAATGATTTCCAAACAAAAGATAGATCTTACCACAATTTCCAAATGCTAGGTTGCAATAGACTTTCCAATCACCATCTAAGAACACCAGATGCAAAGGAGACCACAAGAATTTCCACAAGAATATTTTTTTATACCAATAATCCAAGAGCCAAAGACCCTTTACAATGAGAGGCTCTCTCCTTTAAATAGGAAGGAGAGGCACCAAAACCCTAACCACTTTTTGAATGAGTGGCTAAGATTAAAAGATACAAATGTCTAATCAATGGTTGAGATGAGCTCAACAATATAATACATGGATCACACATAAATATAACATAAGTGGACAAAGTCGCCCTAGGAGAGGGGAGTCCCACCAAATCATGATGACAAAATATCATAAGAGGCTCATGGTGGGTCCAAGGGGTAATTTTATCCCTCCTTGGTCAATCCCCATGGCACAATAACCAATAAATAATCATGAAAGTACCAAATCGTGCCTCCAAGGTGAAGTCGTGGTCCTCAAAAGACCTCAAAAATCCACAGAAAGTGCCATAAGTAATGGATGCGGGCCCCGATGAAGCTGAAACTGCAGGAGGAGGTGTGGAAGGTCCCGATCTATCATCACTGATCATCCCATGCCATAACTTTGCCTCAGTAGCCCAAATCGATTTCCTCAATAGCCATTTCTACCAATCCTGAACTGCCTCGGGAAGCGTGAAACTGCCCAAACAGCCTCCTAGAGTGATGGCGCTGTCAAGGTGAGGGCACCAATGTGTCCGGGAGGGGGGTAATATGGTAAAAACAAGTGGCTGGACCACCCCCTCCATCATCAGCGCCCTAGGTCAACCGGATAAAAATCATCTCTGCTCCGACAGGGCCTCCAACAGACCAAAACTTCACTAGGACAGCCTACTGAGGCTAAATCATCACTGTAAGTGCCCGGAACTGAAAACAAACTGTCCCATTGGACTCAGAAGGTCCAAATCCATCCAAGATGTGTACTCATACACCATATGAATCTCTGCATGATCAAAATAAATATCCAATGTACCGGAACAAGGCCAATAATAATGATCTGTAAATGACCAAACACTGCTGTATCCCAAGAATCATCATCATAACCCTGTAGCTGCTGCATAGAATCATCCTGTATGTGTACATAGACCATATATCATCTATCCATATCATCATAAGGTCCAACATCTCATGTCTCATGGTCCTCCATGGTCAAACTAGGTCTAACCAAGACCAAATACAACTCAGACTATCATCCATGGCTGCTGCAAGGTGTCAAGGTTAATACATGCTTTACAATTTATTCAAATAGCTACTAAAACACAGAGTAATCATGACTGGCGATCTAAATCCAAATATATAGTGTCGTTAATTATTATTATTACTCAGACTAGACTTTCAGGACCATACTCACTTCATAGTTGTGATCAATTTGCTAGTGAAGGGTGAAGGCTGAAATAACTGGCTAGGCTAAGGGATGACTTGACTGACTTGACTTTGTGACACTTCGGCAAGGGAAAGGGAATGTACACCATAGTATATACTGAATGAGCAATAACACAGGGAATGGCGGTGTCTCACAAATGGATGAGTTGTTTAAAGAGGGTTTATTCACCTTCACAGATGCGCACAATCCATAATACAAACAAGGCCAGCAATTGTTTAGATATAACATTTAAGTTCCATTGCTTTTTGGGCCTGAGGTTTCCATAGCCTTGATCTATGTGTGTTTACAAACACATTGCATAGATTTACATTTATTTTTAGGCTTTCTGCTGCAGGTGTGTTTTTAAGGCACTTGTTTACCTGAGCACTTCTAGGTGTGTCATGGACAACTTGTTTACCTAGGTATTTATTTTTCCAAAAGATATAACATTTTATTTTTCATGGCCATTTTCATTTGGCATTTCTTTCATATACAAGATATAGCATTTGATTTTTCCAGATTTTGTATTGATGGCAGTACTAAAAGTTTCAGGTTTAGCCAACACAACTTTAGTGACTAGGGGGAATTCTCAAGGAACTCCAACTCACCATAGGTAAGTTTTGTCACCAACTCAGAGCCGAGACACAATAAACAGGGAAGCTCATCCAATACAGAGGCTACAGTGGGGAAAGGTCCTCCATGTCACTAGTCAAGTAGCAAATCAGGGTAATAATCTAAAAGGTAGGCCACGGATGGATGAAGACAATGAAATGATGGAGCCAACACTAGCAAGCCATAGTATGGTGTAATGATCACCTCTATTCTCCCTAAGGAGGGTATGTACCAATGAGTATGAATAGTGAACTTCTAAGTCTGAGTAGGGACAAATATATATATATAATAGGTCAACCAGGTCCAAATATCTATATGATCGCCAGATCATGACACTAAGTGCTAAGTCATGCTATAAGAATAAGTATAAAAGCAATCTAACCATAACACAATAATATACCTGCTGAGTCATATACCTGAATGCACATCAACCTGTACCATCATCTGTCCTCTGGAACTGCTGCTGTAACTCTGGGCACTACTGTCTGCTCTGTACCAATGGTATAAATGGCTATATCGGGCATCTCTCTGAGTGTCCTGAAACTCAGTCATGGCATGGGGAATATAGCTGCTGTCCACAATCTGATAGTGATCCAATATAGATGCTCATCTCAGCATCTCAAATGCAAGGGAACTGGCTGAATAGTGTACTGGAATGAGAAAAATAATGTATGGTAGCCCGGCTACTATATATGTGATAACAGTAACATCTGGCTCCAACAGCGAGACGTGTGCTTGCCATCGGTGAGTGCATGAGAACCTCAGACCTCTTGGTTATCGTAGACCAAAAAACAAAATGAAAAACACAGTGTGGTAGGGATGGCTTGATTCACATCCCATAATGACCACTTATTACAGAATTTGCAGAAAGACAAGACAAATGCTCATGCAAGAGCTTATTTTTCCTATCTACCTACTCTAACTTAACTTGAAACTGAAACATGCTAAGTATATTCATATAACCAGTGGAGCCATTCCAGCATTTTATCCATAACAGAACGTCTTGTCTTGTGTTTGGTTACTACCCAGAACATGGTTTCTTCAAACAGAATGTGAAAATGAGATGGACATGCAGTCAAAGTATAGCTGTAAAAGACAAATCCCTTATGGAGATGGGGGACATACCTCAAATATGTAGATACATACCGTGATTGAGCGCATGCTTCATCAATATAATGATGAAGAGGGCTTGAATAAGCAATGGGCAGTCTTTCAATCTGGATTCTGTTATCCCAGAAATTCTCATGAGGCAGATCTATAACATAAGCGTTATTATTTTTGATAAAATGAAATTCAGCTGGGTCCAAACCTTCATCATAAATCTGTTCACACTGATCTTTAAAACAACTATCTTCATTAATGACATGAACTTGTAGCAGATCCACCTTTTCCTCATGAAGCTGTTCAAAAATACTTTCAATGACATAAATCTGGGGCAGCTCCATATCGTCTTCTGTTGTGATAATATCAAGAGGCTCTTCAGCGATATCAGATGCTATCACCTATTTTGTACAAATAGTTGAAACCTTATTGAGCCGCCAGTGTTGGAACACATCAGTGTTCACTTCCAGAGTATCTGGGTTTCAGATTGCAGCAATTAGCCAATTTTGGCTAGCCAGTTTTTGTTTTTAGTCGATATGACCATGGCCCCATGGGGGCTTGTAATAAAGTGTGCTAGTAGGATTTTGAGTGTCTCGGTCCCCCATGACTTGATTAAGCAACTAAGGTATTCCAGGGATTTTTTTCCCTTGTCAATTATACTTTGCCTATAGCCGAGCTATAATCGATGAGGTTTTCTCCCGCTTCCTCCAAAGCTGGAATGCCCGATTTTGAAAATTTTAGCCATGGGGGGTTATTAGAGTCCAACTAATGTATATAAGCCTACTAGACACTATTAGAATAGGTTTTGGTCATGTCCCAAGTCTCTAGGACCCTCAGAAAAATTTTGGAAAAATTTTACCGGGTCCGTCGAATTTGGGTTTTTAATTATTTTTTAAATTTTAATAAATTTCTCTATAGTTTAAATAGAGAAATTTCAATTTGTAATATGTCAGTCATCCGGGATCCGTTTTCAGTGATTGAAGGCTCCAGACTTGAGCCAAAAATCATTCATGATGCTCGGACTAGCTAACCCTAAGTTTCAGACAATTATTTGGCCTCATAATTAATATTTTCTCAAAAAATCAAAAAATGAGAAATATTAATTAAAATATTCAAAAAATAATAAATTGGAGATAATTTAAATCTCTCCAAAAAAAGCCAAATTGAATAAAGTAAAAGTCAAAATGACATGGCAAAAAGCATTTATGATGATTGGAATCTTCACCCACTTGATTCAAATCAGTTTCGGAGCACTGGGAGTGATCTACAGTTGAGAAATTCACCCACCTTCATGCAAATTCGTTTTTGTGATTTGGCAATTGATTAATGGATTGTTGGATTTTGAAATCAATGCATGTGGGGCTCCTTCCTCAAATTATGGGCTCCTCTCAAGTTGCAACTCCTTGAAACTTGACTTATGTGATTGTATATTGCTCCAAGCCAAGATTTGATTGGTTTGTGATTGGAATTTGGAGTTTTGTCAAGTGTTTTTGGCTCTCCTTTGGCCAAATTCGAATTAGCGTTTTAGCAGTTGGTTTTGCTATTTAAGAGAAGCCATTTGGGCTCTCTCACCATGGATTGTTATTGTACACTTACTCTGCGGAGATTGTAAGAGCTTATAGCTATTGGCTATCATTGGAAATAAAGTTGACTTTGGAGGCAAATGGTGTGCATTCTTATTGGTTCATGAGTTAATAGTACATTGTTGAGGTAATATCTGTGATGTTTTATTCATTTATGCAATTTCAGTCTTGATTTAAATTTATGCTTGGATCTCTTTATTAAGAGCGTAGGGCAAGCATTTGATGGTCCAATTTGTTTGCTAGGCTTAGGCTTGGATAGTTTAAAGAGTACAAATTGTAATCGGTCTTACTACCTTGTCTCTTTTTTCATTCTTGTCAAACTCTCTAGATTTAATCAAGCATTGTTTGTATAAGTGTATGTGCATTGCAGATCTTCAAATGGTTGAGATGAGATGAACTCGGTTGTATCTCCCTCTTCTCCACCAACAAAAAAATTTTGCTAATAGTTTGTTTTCAGGAAGCCTCCAAAGAGCAAGATCTAAGGATTTGCATCAAGGCGGAAAGGTTACTTCTTCCATCAACAAAAACCTCAAACTTCAATCACTGGTTACCCTAAGCTTATCTCTTCTAGCTTCACCTTTGCTCCTTGAAACTTCTTTGCCTTGATATCCACCCATCTTCTTGCTCTCGTTTTTTGCCATCTTAGAAGCCATCTCTCCATTCTGCTACTTTTTCCTTACTGTCTGCATTTTCTTCCACTCACTGCCCTAAAAAATCAGTCATATCAATCCATTTTGCAGCCAGCTTCTGCTCACTATCCGCTGCTCCAATTTATCCTTGCTGGTTGCCTTCTCCATCTCCCATTGCTCCATTCGTCCATCCCTAAAAAACATCAATAAAAGACTAAAACGAATGGTTAAGGTTAGATGTTAAAGGAGTAAGTACTTAGTGTTAGATCTTGTGCTTTTAATATAGTTCAATCTCTTTTCAAAGTTATAAGTATTGCACTAGTTCATAAAATTTTCAAGGTTCTTTTTCTTTTATTCACAATCTCATACATTGAAAGAGCTAGATTTTAGAGTACTTAGGATTCCATTTTTTCATTAGTGTAGTTTGCATTTATTAAATTTTTGTTTCCATCTCAAAGATAGAATTTTGTCATAAAAAATATTTCAAAATTTTTTACTTTTTAGATCTCTTTCCCATCACATTCTGAGCATTAGTTGTTCACTGGTCCATTTTCCCATAGTAATATTTTCGAGTCAAAATCTCATGCACTTTATGTTTTAGACCTTAGCTATCGTTTTGGGACTTGGTAGGTTCAAATTTCATTGTGTTTCTTAACGTTTAATGGGTGCTTGTTGAGTATTTTTTCAAGCTTGTGTAGATCTCTTGAAAGAGGAGATAAAATTTGTGAAGTATCATTTGAAGAAGAACAAAATACATACAAGGGGAAGATCCAAACCAAGCAACAAGAACAATCTCCTTCTTGTATTAAGCCTTAAAAGGCTTCCAGGTTTTACTACAATAATTTGTTTATCTTACGTTCCTCAAAGAAGTCCTTCAAGGTTTTAAAAAACCAAGGCATTTGTAAACTCATAATAAAAGTTCAAGTAGAGGAGGCCTCCACTTTTTTTTGGTTTTCTTCCCCATTTGGGGAAGAGTGTTGTAATTGGTTAGATTAGATCTTTCATTTTCCACTTTAGAGTAATCAAATTTTATATTTTCATACTCTCTTCCAAGTTTTGACTTGAGGTAGTATCCTCGGGATTTCATCTCAAGGGCAGGACCACATAACTTTGTGGTTACTCCTCTCTCCCCATTAGTTTCCTTGGTCGAAATCTCAGCTAGCTGGGAAGTTCTCAAGTGCTAGCGGTTCTTAGTGGTTGACCTTGTTCGAAGGAAGACTCCACCTTAGATTAAATTTGTTGGTAGAACACTAAGTCTTTTTATCTTATTTCATTTCGCAAGTAGCATGCTAGTTGTCTTTTATATCTGTTGAGCTATCATATGATTTATTTTCACAACTGCTTTTACTTGCAATAAAATAAACAAAGCCTCTTGAACTTGGCCAAATCCAAGTCAAGAGCACTCTCTGTCAGAGAGCATTTTAGATTTGTATTTTCCCCTTGCATTAGGCATATTAGATTAGAAAAGTCTCTTGAACTTTGGTCTTAAGACTAGATCAAGAGCGCTCTCTATCGGAGGGTTGAACGGTGCTCTTAATAATAAAAAACACTTCAACTCACATTCCCCTTAATTAATTTATTTTTGGTTGATTATCCAACACCCGTATGCTCTGCCAACCTGCAAAGGTTGCGCCAGTACTCAGAAAGGTGAAGGACTTGTTATCACATATATAGTAGCCGGGCTACCATACATTATTTTTCTGATGCCAGTACACTATTCAGCTAGTTCCCTTACATTTGAGATGCTGAAATGAGCATCTATATTGGATCACTATCAGATTGTGGACAGCAGTATATATTCCCCATGCCATGACTGAGTCTCAGAACACTCAGAGAGATGACCATTATACCATTAGTACAGAACAGTCAGTAGTGCCCAGAGTTACAGCAGCAGTTTCAGAAGACAGATGATGGTACAGGTATATGACTCAGCAGGTATATCATTGTGTTATGGTTATATTGCTTTTATACTTATTCTCATAACATGTCTTAGCACCTAGTGTCATGATCTGGCGATCATATAGATATATGGACTTGGTTGAAGCTTATTATATATATTATATTGTCCCTACTCAAACTTAGAAGTTCACTATACATACTCATTGGTTTCACCCTCCTTAGGGAGAATAGAGGTGATTATGCCACCATACCTTGGCTTGCTAGTGTTGGCTCCATTATTCATTGTCTTCATCCATCCAATGCCTACCTTTTAGTTTATCACCCTGACTTACTACTTGACTAGTGGCATGGAGGACTTTTCCCCACTGTAGCCTCTGTATTGGATGAGCTTCCCTGTTTATTGTGTCTCGGCTCTGAGTTGGTGACAAAACTTACCTATGGTGAGTTGGAGTTCCTTGGAATTCCCCCTAGTCACTAAAGTTGTGTTGGCTAAACTTGAAACTTTTAGTGCTGCCATGAATACAAAATCTGGAAAATGAAATGCTATATCTTGTATGAAAAGCCCATTCATGCAATGTGTTTCTAAACACACATGAATGAAAGGCATGCCAAATGAAAATGGCCATGAAAATAAAATGTTATATCTTTTGGAAATGTAAATACCTAGGTAAACAAGCTATCCATGACACACCTAGAAGTGCTCAGGTAAACAAGTGCCTTAAAAACACACCTACAGCAAGAAGCCTAAAATAAATGTAAATCTATGCAATGTGTTTATAAACACACATAGACCAAGGCTATGGAAACTTCAGGCCCAAAAAGACAATGAAACTTAAATGCTATATCAAAACAATTGCTGGCCTTATTTGTATTATGGATTGTGCGCATCTGTTAAAGGTGAATAAACCCTCTTTGAACAACTCATCCATTTGTGAGACACCGCCATTCCTTGTGTTATTGCTCATTCAGTATATACTATGGTCTGTATTCCCTTTCCCTTTGCCAAAGTGTCACAAAGTTAAGTCAGTTAAGTCATCCCTTAGCCTAGCCAGTTATTTTAGCCTTCACCCTTCACTAGCAAATTGATCACAGCTATGAAGTGAGTATGATCATGAAAGTCTAGTCTGAGTAATAATAATAATTAATGACATTATATATTTGGATTTAGATCGCCAGTAATGATTACTTTGTGTTATAATTGTTATATGAATAAGTTGTAGAGCATGCATTAACCTTTGACACTTTGCAGCAGCTTCCGATGATGGTTTGAGTTATATTTGGTCATGTTGACTTGGTCAAATCTAGTTTAACAAAGGTCAACCATAGGACATGAGATGGTTGGACCTTGTGATGATATGGATAGATGATATATGGTCTATGCACATGTATATGATGATTCTATGCAGCAGCTACAGGGTTATGATGATGATTCATGGTTTACAGCAGTATTTGATCATTTACAGATTATTATTATTTGCCCTGTTCCGGTAAATTGGATATATAAATTGATCATGCAGAGACTCATATGGTGTATGAGTAGACATCTTGGATGGATTCGGACCTTCTGAGTCCAATGAGACAGTTTGTTTTCAGTTCCGGGCACTTACAATGATGATTCAGCCTCAGTAGGCTATCCCAGTGCAGTTTTGGTCTGTCGGAGGCCCTGTTAGAGCAGATGTGATTTTTATCCGGTTGACCTAGGGCGTTGTGCTTGGAGGGGGTGGTCCAGCCACTTGTTTTTACCATATTACCCCCCTCCCGGACACACTGGTGCCCTCACCTTGACAGCGCAGGCACTCCAGGAGGCAGTTTGGGGCAGTTTCACGCTTCCCAAGGCATTTCAGGATTGGTAGAAATGGCTATTGAGGAAATCGATTTGGGCTACTGAGGCAATGTTATGGCATGGGATGATCAGTGATGATGAATCGATGTCTTCCACACCTCCTCCAGCAGTTTCAGCTTCATCGGGGCCCGCATCCATCACTTATGGCACTTTCTGATGATTTCTGAGGTCTTTTGAGGCCTACGATTTGACCATGGAGGCACGATTTGGTATATTGATGACTATTTTATTATTATTGTGCTATGGGGATTGACCAAGGGTGGCTAAAATTACCCCTTGGACCCACCATAAGCTTCTTATTATATTTTGTCATCATGATTTGGTGGGATTCCCCTCTTCTAGGGCGATTTTGTCCACTCATATTATATTTTATTAGTGATCCATGTATTTTATTGTTGAGCTCATCTCAACCATTGATTAGACATTTGTATCTTTTAATCTTAGCCACTCATTCAAAAAGTGGTTAGGATTTTGATGCCTCTCCTTCCTATTTAAAGGAGAGAGCTTCTCATTGTAAGGGGTCTTTGGCTCTTGGATTATTGGTATAGAAAAACTTTCTTGTGGAAATTCTTGTGGTCTCCTTTGCATCTGGTGTTCTTAGATGGTGATTGGAAAGTCTATTGCAACCTAGCATTTGGAATTTGTGGTAAAATCTATCTATTTTGGAAATCATTGTCTTGTCTACAGGAGGGCGACTTCAACAAGGGCGATTTTGCAAGGCTTCTTCAAATCGACTTTCTTGGCATTTGCTTGTATCAGGGGGTTATCATTAGTATCATTGTGATCTATGCTATATTTCTGTTACTTCTCTTGCGGCATTAGTCTTATCTCTTGATTACATCAAATCTGATATTGTTGACGTTTGTTGTGCAGGAGAGAGGGCGCATTGGCTTCTTGGACTAAATCGATTGCATAGAAAACTACCTCAAAGCTTCTCAAATTGATCGGGTTTGCATAGATCATCATCATCAAGGCATCTACAAGGTTACCCAGGTAAGATCGATAGATTTGTTTCTCTTATCTTGATCCAATCCATTGACATAGCTCATAAATTGACAAAACCCTAATTTCTTCAAAACCCTCATTTCACATTTTTTCAGATCTACTAAGATCTAGTGGCTTCTTGGGTAAGATGTTGAAAACCCACCTCTATAGTATCCACGGCATCCCGTATCTATAGTTTGGTGAGGATTGGCTTCCATTTGACCCTCTTCCCAAGGCATTTAGCCTCTCCAAGCAAGGGCGTACCTCCTAGTTTGGTGAGTTGACCTAGATCTAGTATGTGGGTAGGTGAGATCCCGCTTGATTCATGATCTACACATCCAATAACCTACTCCCCGATTGTCACTTTTCTGATTTCTACCTTGTGGACCCTATTCCACATTTTAAGGGATTTAATCCCCATTTTGGACCACTTGGTATCATCAAACTCAGATCTAGTAAGATCTAGCCATCGGATTGCCTTGAAATTGTAGACCCACACTCCTACTTGATTAACCTACCCAGATCTAAAGTTTGGATGCCATCGGACTTGTCTCGACCCACTTAACCCACATTTTAGCCTCCTTGGGCAAAGTCGCACCACCTTGGAGAAGGGAGTTGTCCCACTTCTAGGACATGGGTACTTGAGATTTCAGTGGATTTGGAACGGGAATAATTCAAAACCTAGGTCTAGTAGGTCACTTTGTCAAATCTTGCCTTGGGGATAGCATTCCTTGTTTTAAGGGATTGTGGTCCACTTAGGTCAAACCTAGATCTAGACCTATTCATCCATCAAGACTTTAATTGCCCGCTTGTCTCATGCAATAGGAGTCCTTAACCACAAGTTGACTTTACTTTGACTCTATTATCCCAATTCCCAAGGCACTGGCCTCTCTCCAAGTCAATTCGACTTTCTTAGATTGTTGGATTAACTTGTGGTTTGACCCTTGCGTGGTGAGCCAAACCCTTTGATGCCATCATACTGCATGATCAAGCTTGTCACTTGTACTAGTTAGCCCCAATTCAACCCCTAAACTACATTGCATTGGACATGGTTCCCAAGGCAGTGGATTTTGTCACATTGAACTAGTACTTTAATCCTGGATCCTATTTCACAAATCATAAGTCACTCTCACATCATTAATGAACCAAAGCTATACTCATTGAACCCCTCACTTGTCTTGTGACTTCATCCTTAGGTCTAGGATAAACCATACACCTTACTTCACTTAGAATTAACTTGATTTGGTGTCTTGGTTTTGATCTCTCCTGTCGGGAGTAGATCGGGTCTCCCCCTTTGTTGTCTGGGCTAGATAACATAAAGTGAAGGTTGCCTCGACTGGGGTGACAACCATCTATTGGAGGTCGAGGTGATCGTGGTTGCACCTTTTGAGTTGCCCTTCGCTATTGCCATCCATGAGTGGATACATCCATAGGGGTAACTACAGTTTAGGTGATAACAGGACTTGCTAAACATACAAGTGATAACATAATTAAAACTTTAGCCAATTCCAAAACCAATTCAAATCGCTGAGGTTGCTTCCTGAAACAGGTGGTGCCGGGAATCCACTGTTAGACTCGAGAGTGGTCAAGCCATTGTACACTTATTCTCTGCAATCTGGGTGCTCCCGACCTATCATCTAAGAGGTTGCCAGTATTTGTTCCTGGTTAAGGTTCTACTCTTTTGATATCCTTGGTTTTAGCCTAATAATCAAGACCATTAAAATTTACAATTTACCAAGATAATTTTCATAACGATCTCACGAACATCATTTTTTCAAGACCCACACATTCAGCATCACAATCTTTGTTTTTATTTGACTCCATAAGGAACTGGTTCTTCAAAGTTTATTTCGAAATCAGGACCATTTGTCCTTGTGTTTATTTCATATTGTGAATGCTTTTATCTGATTATAAGTCTTGAAACATACTGTTAATCTTATTATCTTATTTAGCAACGTGGATTGCATCGTTATCTTATGGTTATCATATCTTTTAAATTTGGTATCATCATAATAAACTCCTAAACAACACCCATCCACTTCATTCACACTTAAAACCTAAAAAACACAAGAGCCTTAGTAAAACTCTTTGTAAGGACTACCCCCCTTGGCTTCGTTAGGAGTTAGCCTAAACGGAGGAGCTGGGATTCAGGTGACAGTACCTGGCTCATTGCTTGCCCCCAAGGCCACACCTCTCCCCACTTCTAGTGAGGGAGACAGCTTTCGAAAGATTTCCACTGCTGGTGTGCAGTTTAGCGGACAACAGGTTCCAATAAGGTTTTGGACCATAAGGTTGCCTATACCTTTCTGACTTTTTGCTCTTAACTAGATCCCTAGTCAAGGGAGTTAAATTCTTCATCATTTCATGCATGCTCTCCATCATCTCATTGGGATCTTTACTAGGCTCTTTCCTTTTTAAACTTGGGCTCAGATCTAGAAGAAGAGGCACTAATTAGGTCAAAGAAATTTTGCTTCCCCATGGAAGCAGCATTTGCCTCAGCCTTTTTAGCATTGTCTTGTGCCACTTTTAGGCTGTTAGGGTCTTTATCTTTCAAGTGATAGCCAAGGAAATCCTCATATGCATTGAGGTAATGAATTAAGACACCTTGCTCATGAGGCCTAATGTTATCTGAAATGTTGGCCACTATCTTATCAAAGCGAAAGTTAAACTCATGGACAGACTCGTTTTCTTTCTTTTTGATTTCGAAAAGTTGGTTTAAAAGGAAACATCCATCTAACTTGACTGACCACTCATGCTTAAGTTTTTCAATGAAGACATCATATCCTGTGATTGATGATGCAAGCAAATGGTCAAACCACTTGTGAGCATCACCCATTAAGGATGCAAAAAGACCCCTCATGAACACATCTTCTTCCTCAGCCCCATAAGCTTCCATGTGAGCCCAAACATTTTCTATGTGGTCCTCAATGGAGGTCGCACAGTTCCCATTAAACTTTGGGATCTTTTCAAAGTACTTGTCGAGCATATCATGGGGGGCACCAAGAACTTGGGAAAAGTCTAAAGGTGAAGCTCTAGCCTTATTTTCAAAAGCACGAGCCACTGGAGGGTTGTTTTGATTATTGTTTCCAGAATTAGTTTGATTTCCAGCCATTGAATTTGGTGGACTTACGTTAAGATTAGGATTGGGAGATGAAGGAGGAACCGAATTAGTAGAAGGAGATCCCAAAAAACGGTTTGGAGAATCAGAGTTATCAATTTTCCAAAAGAAATTAGATGATTGGGCTTTAGGGTCTCTTCTATGATAAGTGAGTGGGGTTCCTTCCAATTGATTTAAATTAGATTTACTTCTAATGTCGTATGGATGCTTATGAGGTCGCTCCTCAGCGGAGTCACGATTTGGATTCGCCAAGTAGGCTTTTAAACTCTTCTACCAAGATGTATGTCATTAAAATGCAAGGAGAGAGTGAGTGACAAATAGATGGATATGTTTTAATTAAGGATTGAAATGGTAACCATCTAGATTAATTTAGATGCGATAAGATATGAGTTATGCATGGATAATCACAGACACCTAAGGTAAGCCTCTACCTCCCTGGCAACGGCGCCAAAAATGTTATCACACAACTTGTAGTTGTCCCTAAAGGTATCCCATCCGGGATGGTAGAGGAGACAGACAACTAAAGAGGTGACCCAAGAGATGCAACGGTTCCCAATGCAAGCTGGGAGTCACGACAACCGAGGCACTCTTCACTTTAGATCAAGACGAATCAAGACCAAGGGGGAGAACCTAGCCAATCAATGAAGATTAGCTAACCCAAAGGTTCCTAGGGAAATGTGTAAGTGAGTTACAGAAACCAACTAGTGAATTAGGTTAAGTGAACCCAAGCGTTTAAGTATGGTTGAAGAGGCTTAGGGGGTGACAAGTGTTTCAACCAACGAATGACTAGGGCCACTTAATGAAGCTCAAGTGAATTAGATCTAGTACCATGAAAAGACACAAGTGGGGCCCACTCCTTAAAAAGTGGAAAATGGTCCAAATGGGGCCCACAAGGTAGAGTTAGGGGTGAGATGGCACTAAGGGGTATGCAAAGATGTAGATCTATGGATATAGGATGGGATAGACAATACCCACATATGGGATCTAGCAAATGACACTAACCCCAAGGAGTGCGAATTGACCAAGGGAGACTAGTGCCTCGAGATGAGGGGACAAATGGAATCCAAATTTTACCAAAATGTAGTTCGGGGTAGTTAACACAATTATCAAGGTGGGTTTGAAGTGGCATGCCCCAATATGAGCTACATCTCCATAGATATAAGGTTGGAAATGCATCAAACAATGACCTAAGTGGGGCACAACCCTTAAAATGAGGAATGCGGCCCACAAGGCAAAAATCAAAGAGGTGAAGCACTAGGGGTAGGTTATCAAGGTGGATCTATGCAAATCAAGTGGGATCTCACCTAGCCACGACTTGGAACTAGACCCACTAGCCTTCCCCAAGGAGTGCGAATTGCCTCAAGGAGGGCTAGGTGCTTTGGAAAGTGTGTCAAATGGAGGCCAATGACCACCAAACTATAGATCCGAATTGTCGTGGATGCTATAGAGGTGGGTTCTTAAAATTATTCCCAAAGCCAAGCTAGATCCAAGTAGATCTAGAAAAATTTTAAAAATGAGGGTTTTAATCAATGAGGGTTTTGTGATCTAAGAAAATAGATGGATAGGATAGAAGAATATCATACCTCATGGAACATACCTGGAAAATGAAGATGGAAGAGGCTTGAGACGAGGATTACTTCCCACAAAGATCAAATGCTAAACTTGACAAGCCTGTTATTACATATATAGTAGTCGGGCTACCATACACTATTTTTTCAGATTCCAGTACACTTTTGAGCCAGTTCCCTTACATTGAGATGCTGAGATGAGCATCTATTATGGATCATGATTATTATATGGACAACAGTTTTATTCCCCATGCCATGACTGAGTTTCAGGACACTCAGAGAGATGACCGATGTAGACATTTAGCCATTATTACAGAGAAGTCAGTATTGCCCAGAGTTACAGCAGCAGTTTCAGAGGACAGATGTTGGTTCAAATTATGTGCATTCAGGTATATGACTCAGCGGGTATATTCTTGTGTTATGGTTATATTGCTTTTATATTCATTCTGGTAGCATGTCTTAGCATTTAGTATCATGATCTGGCAATCATATAGATATGTGTACCTGGTTGTACTTTTATATACATTATATTGTCCCCACTCAGACTTAGAAGTTCATTACCTATACTCATTGGTTTTACCCTCCCTAGGGAGAATAGAGGTGATCATTCCCACCATACTTTGGTTTGCTAGTGTTGGTCTCATTTTTCACTATCTTCATCCATCCACTACATTCCAGTTTGTTTATTACCCTGACTTACTACTTGACTAGTGGCATGGAGGACCTTCCCCCACTTTAGCCTCTGTGTTGGATAAGCTTCCCTGTTTATTTGTGTCTCGGATCTGAGTTGGTGACAAAACTTACCTTTGGTGAGTTGGATTGTAGTCCTAAATCATTCTAGTCAGTTGTCCCAATGTTTGGCACTGGTACGAAGTCCCCCTAGTCACTTAAGATGTGTTGGCTAAAACTAAAAGCTCATTTACTACTTATGGAAACTTATGTAAATTCGCGCAGGAAACTATAAACTCTAGAATGTGTTTATCAACACACGTGAGTAAAGGGCAAGAGCAATGAAAAGCTAAAAATACTCCTTGAAGATTATGAAAAGTCCACAAAGAAATGGTTCTTAAACTTTATATCTAAACGATTGCTGACCTTATATGTATATGTACAAACATGCACTGGATGCAAGCTGCAATTACTTGTGCTTACGAGCACACCTGAGATCCGAAGGGTTATGTAGGCCAAAAAGGCCAAAAGTAAAATTAATGGATCCTAATGAACTTGGATCATCTTTTATAAAAGTAGACATGGTGCCTAAGTTGAATAAGCACTCTTTGAACAACTTACCCATCTGTGAGACACTACCATTCCCCGTGTTACTGCTTGTCCAGCATATGTTAGAGTGTGTATTTCCTTTCCATTTCCAAAGTGTCACAATGTCAAGTCAGTAGTCATCCCTTAGCCTAGCCTTTTATATTTTTAGCCTTCACCCTTCACTAGCAAATTGATCACAACTATGAAGTGAGTATCGTCTTGAAAGTCTAGTCTGAGTAATAATAATAATTAATGATATTTGGTTTTAGATCACCGGTAATGATTACTTCTTGTTATAATTGTTACTTGAATGAATTGTAGAGCATGCATTAACCTTTGAAACTTGCAGCAGTTTGATGATAGCCTGAGTTATATTTTGGGTCATGTTGACTTGGTCAAACCTAGATTGACCAAAAGTCAACCACACAAGACATGAGATGGCAGACCTTAGATGATGCAGAGATATGATATATGGCCTGGTACAGATCACTAGGTGGTTCTATGCAGTGGTTTTAGGCTTATGACGATGATTTGTGCTTTTCAGCACTTTTACAAATTATTATTATTTGGTCTGTCGGATATTATGGATATTTATTTTTTATCATGAAGAGATCTATATGGTGTATGAGTACACATCTTAGATGGATTTGGGCTCTCCAAGTCCAATGAAACAGTTTGTTTTCTGTTCTGGGCAGTTGTAGTGATTTTTAGCCTCAGTTGGCTATCCTAGTGCAATTTTGGCCTGTAAGAAGCCTTGTCAAAGCAGTGATGAGATTTGTTGAAGTTCACTTAGGGCATGGTCCAACCACTTGTTATTACCATATTACCCCCCTCCCAGAGAACCTGGTGGCCTCACCTTGACAGCGCAGGCACTCCAGGAGGCGGTTTGGGCAGTTTCACACTTCCCAAGGTAGATCAGAAATGGTAAAAATGGCTACTGAGGGATTCGATTTGGGTTACTGAGGAAACGGATTGGCATGGGATGATGTTTGATGATGAGTGGGATGTCTTCCACACCTTCTCCAGCAGTTTCAGCTTCCAGTGGGACCCACACCATTCACTCTGGCATTTTATATGGATTTTTGGAACCTCCTAAGGCTCACGACTTTCCCAGAGAGGTACGATTTGGTACTTAGAGCATTATTTTATTGATATTGTGCCATGGGGATTGACCAAGGGTGTTAGAAATTACCCCTTGGACCCACCACGAGCTAGATTTTATATTTTATCATTGACATTTGGTGGGACCCCCCTCTCCTAGGACGATTTGGTCCATTTATGTATTATTTTATTATTGATCCATGTACTTTATTGTTGAGCTCATCTCAACCATTGATTAGATCACTTTGATCTTTTAATCCTAGCCATCCATTCAAAAGGTGGTTAGGGTTTTGGTATCTCTCCATCCTATTTAAGGGAGAGAGCTTCTCATTGTAAAGGGTCTTTGGCTCTTGGAATCTTGATAATAGAAAAACTTCTTGTGGAAATTCTTGGATCTCCTTTGCATTTGGTGTTTTTAGATGGTGATTGGAAAGTTTATTGCATCCTAGCATTTGGGTATTTGTGGTAAGATCTATTTTTCGTGGAAACTTTGTCTTGTCTACAGGAGGGCGACTTCAAATTGGGCGTTTTTGCAAGGCTTCTTCAACTCGCTCACTTGGCATTCACTTGTATCAAGGGGTTATCATTAGTATCATTGTGATCCATGCTATCTTTCTGTTATTTCTTTTGTGGCATTAGTCTTATCTCTTTATTGCATCAAATATGATATTGTTGACGTTTGTTGTGCAGGAGAGAGGGTGCATTGGCTTCCTTGGGCAAATCGACTTCATAGAAAACTACCTCAAATCTTCTCAAATTGATCGGGTTTGCATAGATCATCATCATCAAGGCATGTATAAGATTATCCAGGTAAGATCCACAGGTTTGTTTACTATTTCTTGATCCCAATCCATTGGCATAAGTATATAACTGTTAAAACCCTCATTTTACATTTTTTCAGATCTACTTGGATCTAGTAGGCTTTTGGGTAAGATATTGAAAACCCACCCCTATAGCATCCACAGCAATTCGGATCTATAGTTTGGTGTGGATTGGCTTCCATTTGACCCCTTTCACAAGGCACATTAGCCTCTCCAAGGGAGGTCACACTTCTTGAGAGAGAGGGTTTGCTAGGTTCCAAGATCTGGGTAGGTGAGATCCCACTTGATTTGAGCTCCTCTCACTTGATAACCTACCACTAGTGCTTTATCTTGTTGATTTTTACCTTGTGGGTCCCATTCCTCATTTTGAGGGTTGTGCCCAACTTGGGTCACTTGGTGATGCATTTTGAATCTCAAATCTACTCAGATTTAGCCATTGGATGACCTTGATCTTCAAAACCCACCTTGCTTTGCACCTTGACAACCCCGATCTACATTTTGGTGGACATCTGACTCCATTTGGCCCATTTTTCAAGACACTGGTCTTCTCCAAGCCCTCATGACTTTCCTGGGTTGTCTTGTTTCCCTGTGGGTTGATCTCTGTCTGGTTTCTTGCACACTTAGATACTGTCATATCCATCTATCAAGCATAGCTAGAAAGCCCTAACTGTCAAATCTCTGATTTGGGACACTTTCCCTGTTTTAAGGGTCACGTTTCCCAAGGCAGTCGTTTTTGACCTTTTGAAACTAGCTTTGAATCCTAGAATCACTGTGTGTTATCTTTCATTATCATATCACACCTTTCCTAAAACTCACAGTGGTCCTACTTCCTTAATTCTAGGGTTCCATACCTATCACCCTACGTACTTTATTAGATTGATTTGACAGGTGATTGGGTTGATCTCTCCTATCGGAAGTAGATCTGGGTCTCCCCCTTGCTATCTTGGCTTTGATAGCTAAAGCGAAGAGTGCCTTGGTTGGCGTGACAACTATCCTTTTGGGAACTAGGGCTCTCTTGGTTCACCACTTTAGTTGCCTGTCCCCTCTACCATCCACCTTGGATCCATCTGTAGGGGCAACTACAAGATTGGTGATAACAGAGCCCTTGTTGCCAACGTTTTGCCTCCTCCAACCAAATCGGCCTCCCTATTCCTGTCAATCAAGGATCAATCAATCAATCAAGAATGGAAGTAGATGCAAGCAAAGAGATGAAGAAACATGAAATTGTTGGTACAAAGACAAAACAATTCCCTGTCACCCAAAACGTCCTCTTGAAGCTTGTAGGGTAGGCCTCCCCACCAAGACGCACTCCTCAAAATCGTCTTCTTCGCCTACAAAACAATGTTAGTTGAAGATAAAATCAAGATGGCCACCAATGTCTATCGGTGCAGAGGATGAAGCACTTACAATCACCACAAGCATTCCAACTCCAAGATCCAAGATGCCCAAGAAAGTATTTGATTCCAATAGCCAAGAGCCAAAAATCTCTAGATGAATTTTACAACAGGGGGGTCTCCTCCTTACATAGGATAATAAAGAGCAAAACCCTAAACCACAAAACCACTTTTTGAAATGGGTGGTTGAGATTAAAAGATCTCATAATCTAATCAATGGCTAAGATGAGCCAAAACATAATATCACATGGATCCCTCAAAAGAGGGATGATGTCACAGCTAAAAGTGACTAAGTGAGGGTGACATCATCCTCCAAAAGGAGCTAAGATACATGGGCCCACAAAATATGACATGGACATCACTCAAGACACGCATGGTGGGGCTAGGAGGTATCAATCCTTCACTAGCTCATCCCCATGGCACAATAATATAAAATAATGGGACTATGACATGTCCAGATAACACAAATGATCAAAATCCTGTCTACGAAACTGAGAGAGACATGCAGTAAAAGGCCTCTTGTGGCCACTGTGGACCCCACTGACTGATGCCAACTGATCTGGAAGATGGGGGGTTCACCCTGGAAGACCTCTGAGAAGACCAAGTGCCAAAACCTTGCCTCAATTGCCCAAATCGAATTCTTCAGTGACCCTTATATTCCATTTTTAATCTTCCTGAAAAACCCTGAAACTGCCCAAACTACCACCCAGGGTGCCTGCGCTGTCAAACTGAGTGCACCAGGTTGTCTGGAAGGGGGGCATAATGGTATAAACAAGTGGCTAGACCACCCCCTCCCTACACAGCTCCCTAGGCAACGACTGGCCTCCAAGCCTCTGCTAGACAGGCTGGATCAGCATGCCCAAAACTAGTCAACAGGTGGATAATTGCATCTGTCACTGTCAGAAGTGCCCGGAACTGAAAGATGAGTGTCTCAATGGATCCAGAAGACCCAAATCTACTAGAAATGTGTACTCATACACCATGGGTTGACATGAGGGGTCAACAATAGGGTCCACCATATCCGGACAGTGTAAAATCTGATGATCTAGAAATAATAATAAAACTGCTCAACTGCATCAATCATCATCTGAATCATATGTCCATCATATGGAATCATCAATAAGGATATGTGGGACCATCAATCATCATCCATAAGCATAAATGGTCCATCTCATCACGGATCCCAAGAATGACCATGGTCAAACTATGTTTGACTAGGTCTAAACATAATCAAGGACAAGATTATAACAATAGACTAAGACATGTTCCTTTAATCACATTCACAGCTTAACTTAAAGTATAAACATCATTCCGTGGCAGTTCATACATATATATATATATATATTTCAATGTTATTTATATTTTGCTTGCACAAAAGCTTTAATGACAGACTCACCCATTGGACATGGCCTAACTGCTAGCTAAGGATGAAGGCTAAGGACAAGGCTAGGCAAAAGGGGATGACTTGACCAAACTCAACCAAGTGACACTTTGGACAGGGAAAGGGGGAGCTACACTCTATGCTAGACAAAAATAACAAAGGGAAGGGTTGAGCCTTACAAATGGATTTGTTTAGAGAGTGTTTATTCAACTTAGGCATCATGTCTACATCAAGCTGATCCAGGTTCATTAGGATCATTTATTTCATTTCCATGGCCTTTTGGCCTATATGACCCCTTTGGGATTTCACATGTGCTAAGAAGCACAACTAATCGCAGCTTGCATCCGGGGCATATTCACATATACAAGGTCAGTAATAATAGATATAACTTTTGAGTAACATTTGCTTTTTGGACCTTTTTCATACCCTTCGAGGGGTATTTTAGCAGTTCATTGCTATAGCCTTTATTCACGTGTGTTAAGAAACACATTCGAGAATTTTAAGTTCACAGGATTTCATAAAACATTTCCAATACAAGTAGTACATGAGCTTTTAGTTTTAGCCAACAACATCTCAAGTGACTAGGGGGAGTTCTGCATAGCATACTTGAAAAAATCGCCGAAAAATCGCGACTTTTTGTAAAAGTCGCGAGTTGAAGGCCCTGCCGAAAAATCGGCGCTTAAAAATCGCGATTTTTTAAAAAATCGGCGATTTCCGACTTTTTCAAAAAATCGGCGATTTTTTCCAAAAAATCGCGAGTTGAAGGAAAAAATCGCCTAGGTTTCTTCAGAGTTTTAAAAACTCGGGTTTTTTTTTATAAATTTGATGAGTTTTATAACATTGATGTCAACAGTACTAAATGGTAATGTTCTCTTTATCTTTCATTTTCCATCCTTTTACTTAAATTTGTAACATTACCATTAATTGTTTCAGGATGTTTGAGAGTGGTTCCAACCTCATCAGACTTCATATGCAAAAAGTAGGATTTTAGATCCCATTTAGAATTCAACAGACTTAATGGTTTTCAGGATTTCAGGATTCCAACGTTTCCAGTGGATTCTATCATGTATGTGGGTAAGGGATTGGAATTTAATGAAGTACATCAAACTCTCTATGTACCTTGATGTTGGTGGTGTCGATGCCTGATTGTTAAAGTTGTTTGAATTCCACTGTCATGACCTTAATAAAAAAATGTACCCTTCAGTCAAGCAAAATCACTTATTAAGCATGGGAAGCTCTTTCTACCTTATTTTAACGCTTGGATTAAGAAGTTTGAACAAAATTGTAGGGTGTTAATTGATGTCCTTGGAGGATCAACTTCGAGATTGGAAGCAGAGGCAAAGTCTAGAGCCTAGAGGTGGGGGAACATGGTGCTATTGATGAATATGATCTCGACATAGACAATGATTTTGATGATTATGTTTTTTCAATTTTGATTTAGATATGTATTGCGCTTGGTGCCATTTTGATAATATTTTGTCTCTAATGGTTTGGAATCATAGCTTGGAATCTTTAATATATATTTTTTTCATTAAAATTGTAAAATTTTATGTATTTTTTAACAGTCTGAGTCATTGAAATCAAACCACTCCAAGTTATTTGCATCCACTACATCTATATATTAGTGCTTTCTACATATTTATGTTCCAATGTGTTTATCTGATGTTATTGTTGCTTTATATGTTTAAAATTCTGAAAAAAAATGAATGTATTTTGTATTTTTTAATGTTTGCCGACTTTTTCCGATTTTTTCCGATTTTTTCGCCGATGTTGCCGAGAAATTGTTTTCGGGACCCTTGCCGACTTTTTGCCGAGTCCGACTTTTTCAACGTTGCTTCATAGTGCCAAACATCGGGACAACCGACTAGAATGATTTAGGTATACAATCCAACTTACCAAAGGCAAGTTTTGTCACCAACTCAGAGCCGAGACACAAAACAAACATGGATGCGGTCCAACACAGAGGTAGAAATGGGGAAGTCCTCAATATCAAGAAGTCAAGAAGGCAAGTCAAGGGTGAAAGCCAAATCAGGAAGGTCATGGATGGATGGAGTCATGTGAAAATGGTGCCTAAGCTAGCAGACAAGGATGTCAGGAAAGACCATATCTATGCTCATAGGAGGGTAATGAAACCGATGAGTTTTGTCAAAAAACTGTTATCACATCCATGTTAGCTGGAGCTACCATGCTGCAGATTGTGTGGTCGGGGACCATACTACATTTTTTTTCTCCAGATCAGAGATCGGATGCCTTCAGAGGAGGCACACAGTTTTGTTCAGATTGCCCCGAGTAGACATATCAGTGGGGACGGATGATTTATTGTATTGTCCAGACATATATACATTATTGCCTACAGAGGCACCCTTCTTTGCTAGGCTTTGCATAAGCCCATTGAGATAGTTGCCTAGCCGTATTTTGATAGAGTGCTACAGAGTATTGCTGGTTTACCACTTATTGCCCGGATTCAGTTGAGATCCAGTTTCATTTTAGCTTCAACGGTAGGTATATGGTGCAGCAGGTATAGCATTTGATGTTCTATTGCTCATGTTGTTGATTAGACTTGTTTATACATGATAGTACACTGACTTTGCACATGATGTTTGATATGGTGATCTAGTTGTCATTATGATGTATTGTTCGGCCCTTGGTGATGTTAGTCCACCCCCGTCAGTAGGCTCCTATCTATGCACACTAGATCACATCCCCACTATTGGTATAGACTTGGTCATTTAGTCCCCCTAGGCAGCTGACTTTGGATCCACCTTCACCTTCTCCACCCATTCGACTCAACCATGATTGGTCTTTTCCCGACTTGGATTCTGATTTGTGACCTTGAGGATCCCTTTCCCCATTGATCTCTGAGTATGCCATGATTCCCCGTCTTTTGTGCCTCGGCTCTTTAGTGTGTGAGATGCACTCTCAAACCTGAGATTTGCTCCTGTCAGTTGCCCCTGATGTTGCAATGCAGTATAGGAGTGTGTAGCCTCACCGGGTGTTTCCCATTGGTCAACGAAGCACTTATACTTACCCCCATTACTCTGCAGTATGAGCACCTTGATTATATCTATTGAGATATGTATGTAGCCCAAAAGGGCCTTGATGCAAAAAGAAATGAAGAAATGAAGAAATGTAAAGCAAGCCAAAAAGGCTAATGTAAATGTAAATTCTAGCCAAAAAGGCTAAGTATGAAATGTAATGTAAAATCCATGTAATGTGTTTGTAAACACACATGGACACAGGTCAGCCGTACATATCAGCTTTGTAGTGGTTATTTCCTCACTTAGTCCTGCGGGGCAAGGAGGTGAGAGGGAGCAAGGGACAAGCTCAAGATTGTCCCCTAGAGTCTCAAGTTACGGTTTGTCGGACACCTAGTTTGGCGGCTCTAGAAAAGATCCTCACGGAGTCTTCTTAAGGCACGGAAGTGAGTTGTGAGGTATTTGTTAGATGACCAGTGGCGGTTTCCCTGCACTATACCCATTTGTGAGGCACCGCCCTTCCCTGTGTTTTGTCATGGTATGCTCATCTCAGTGGACCCCGCTTTCCCGTTTCATCCAAAGGGTCACATGATCTTTGTCCTTGTCATCCCTTACCTTTCACCTTGTTTTCCACATCACCCAAAGTCAGCTAGGTGGTCAAGTCTATAGGTTGTGCATAGCAGTTTGAGTCTTTTTGATGTGGTGGGCCCACCTCACTAGGGGCCTCGTATTTTTGAGATATTATGTATTGTTGATCACTATATTGGCATCATATTGTTTAGTAATGTACTAACATGTATAAGGAAGCCTATGGCTTCATATTGCATACAGGTATTCAGACAGCACCATGTTGACCAGATTTGACTTGGTCAAACTAGGTTGACCAAGCCAAAACTGGGCCCGAAAAAATGTTGCGACCAAGATTTCGATTTTGGTCAATTATTATCTTCCAGGGTCCCATATGAACCTCCAAGCATCAGAATTTGAAAATGTTGAGGCAGCGATGAGATTTTTAATTATTATTGGTCATTAATGACCTATTTTAATTAAAAATCATGGATTTTGGGCAAACGGTCCCTAAGTGATGGATCGTGGTCGTTCAAGTGACCATGTCTACTATTTTTGGGGTCCACGATCGCATTGCAACAGACGGTTCGACAATCCGGGCACTATAAGTGGGTCAAAATCCCAATTTACACCTTCAGCAATAAAAACCAACAGTTAATTAAAGAAAAATCAAAATTTGGCAAAGGCAACTATGGCAAATGGAAAAATCAAAGGTTGGCTAATATAAGGGTGACTTGTAAGGTAATTTGGTAATGTTTGGACATGATATTTGTGAGGTGGGACCCTCCATTGGACCAGCTCACTATGGGAGGTCGAATTTGCCCTAGGAGCGTTTTTCTCCACTTGGCAAGTTCGATTTTTGTTGTATGCTTGGTGTGGGACATTGATGTATCAGTTAGGGGGGTAAAACAATATATAGACACCCCCTAACATGTGTTTTGATTATTGTATGGCCCCACAATGGGCCCCTCACTCCACAAGTGCGCTTTAGAGGGCAATTCGCACCCACTCATGGAGTTCTCTCTCCACCCTTCGATTTGATGATTGGGGATTAAATCCCAGCCTTCCATTTTGGAGGGAATTTGTCATGTCCCAAATTTGGTATTGGGACACAATGGCCTAATCACATTGGCCCTATTCATTAGAGTTTGTCAAATTGATGCTAAAGGTCAAATAATTGCCAAGGAGAAAAATTACTAGTTTCCTAGCTTTGGGGTGGAAGCTTTGGGATTTGGAATAATGGGGATAATAAATGATGTTTGAACATTAGAATGGCATAAATATTTAATAAAGGAGCTAAATAAATATATACAAGTGAAAATCAAAGTGGCATTTCATCATGAAGACACATGGAGGAAGTGGGACCCACATATGGCTAGATTTCCCCATTACACTTGGCATCATTCTCTCACCAATTCGAATTCAAGGTGAATGGTAACATACTTGGGGGAGTCCAAAAGGTATTATTCATGGCATGAATCATCCAAGGTCGAAATATAGAGGAAGAGTAACTCCCATGGAAGAGGAAGAGGCAATTTGGAGCTAGTGAGACACTTGGGCTAGATTCCCTAGCTCTATGACAACAATGATGAAGATGCTATGACACCTATGACACAAATCAGACCTGAAGGCTAACATATGACATATATGACATGTCAGGGCTAAAAATAGACTCCAAGAGGGCGCTCAAGGGTGTTAGGGCAGCTAAGATGCTTCCACATGTGATTTGGTGGAAGTGGGAAACTAGGAATTGTTGTACAAGTGGCGTTCTTTGGAATCTCTTCCCAACTTGAGTTGGCATGAGTCTCTTGGAAGGAATTCGACCCATGGAGGACATTAGAACTTTATAAATGTCAATAACAAAGAATGAAACCAGCTTTTGATCATTTGTAGAATTTGCAATTGCATTTGTGAAGAGGGAGAGCTAGTGGATGACTAGTTTCTTGCCTTAGCCAATTTCGAGGGTGAAAGATTCCCATCCAAGTTGGTAATTGGAAAGGCCATTCAGACCTTTCATTTGGAGCTTTAATGGAGTCTTTATTTGCAAGTGTAAGCTACAGGGCAGCTCATGGTTTCTTCTATTGCAGCTCACTCCTTCAACCATTTCCAGTTTTGATGGCATATTCTTGATCCTTGAGGGAGGGCGTTTTTGGTGAGCTATTGTACTCTTTGGGGAAGCTTTCAATGCCCCATTTCTTTTGTAATATGAAGTAAATACTCTGTTCTTCATCTCCAAAAAGTTTCAGGTCGAAATTCCAAGTAGAAATGTATAAATCTCATTTTTAATGGAAGAACAATGCCATTTCCCCACTACCTTGTTGTGAGCCAATGTATTGATGATGATTTTGAATGAATGGATGATTCTCTGATATATTTGTGATCAATATACTGCCATGGATGTCTTCTACAAGTTTCCTGTACTTTACTTGAGCATTTGAAGCATTTTTACTCAGTTTAGTTGTATTGGGAGGTGAAATAGTGCCATTTCCCCAAGGGTCGAATTGGGGATTTTTGCAGTTGAATGGGAGAGGGTGAAAACAGTTGTAATAATCCATTAATGGTGCATATGAGACTTTAATAAAATACTTAACACATTACATACCTCTGTTCATAAATTTGAGTGGGTTTGGAGGCATTTGGGAAGCCATTTTCAGTACTTACCCCAGGGGGATTTGAACCCCAAATTACTAGTAAAATTGCATTATTGGTCCAGAATCTTAAGAGAGTTTGCAGAGGTATTTTGGTGGACATATTTCATCCATAAACATCATATTCAAGTTCTAATATCATTCATACACCTTCCTTGAAGATTTGAAGGCATTTATAGTCAATTCGAGACCTAGAGACCAATACTAGTCAAAGGGAAATCACTAGTAAAGTTACCTACATTGATCAGAATTGAAAGAGGATCTGCAGAAGTATTGTAAAGGTCTAAAGGCATCCCTGAAACACATATTTATGTTCTAATATCATTCATACACCTTCTCAGAAGATTTGGGATCATTTGGGGCAAATTTGGGACCTAGAGATCAAAACTAGTCAAAGGTCAAACTAAGGAAAAAAAGTGGAAAATTGCAATTTTAATAAAATTCCTAATAAGGGACATTACAGTAGTATCAGAGCATGATCTTGGCACCTGATGTGGTCTAATATTCATGAGGACAATAATTCAAGTACCACCATTAGATATTGAAACCAAAAGTGCTTTTGTTGAAGAGAAAAAAAAAAAAAAGTAGGAGAAGAAGAGCAAATTTTTTGAGGAAACTATGACTAGGGATGAAAAGGGAACCTCATATGATGGTGAGGAGCATATAAAAATTATGAAAACAATATTTGAAGATATGACCAAGCAACTTAAGGAAGGATTCAAATTGTTTTCTATCGAACTTGTGGAAAAAATTATTGATTTTAAGAAAACCAAGGGGCAAAATGCATCAGCTTGCTTGAAGGAGCAAAAGAAAGAGACATCACAAGATCATGAAGAAGATTCTATTGAAAATATGGAAGATCATTTCGAGACACCTTCTAGCTTAGACATGAACCAAAGAGCATCTACTGATGGATGCTTAAACTATGAAGGAGTACCTACTGATGGGTGCTCACACCTCTATGTTGGTGACATAGAGATCACTTTTGGAAGTGTTGCTGCAAGCCCAAGTTCCATTAAGCATGATAATGAAGACCTTGCAGCAGTTGAAGAAGAACCAAGATCAACTTTCCCATCACCACTTGAGCTTCATGAAGTTGGTCCAAGAAAAAATGAAGAAGATGAGGAGGTTCATTTGCAAGAGCCTCATTTTCTATCGAACTTGTGGAAAAAATTATTGATTTTAAGAAAACCAAGGGGCAAAATGCCTCAGCTTGCTTGAAGGAGCAAAAGGAAGAGACATCACAAGATCATGAAGAAGATTCTATTGAAAATATGGAAGATCATTTCGAGACACCTTCTAGCTTAGACATGAACCAAAGAGCATCTACTGATGGATGCTTAAACTATGAAGGAGTACCTACTGATGGGTGCTTACACCTCTATGTTGGTGACATAGAGATCACTTTTGAAAGTGTTGCTGCAAGCCCAAGTTCCATTAAGCATGATAATGAAGACCTTGCAGCAGTTGAAGAAGAACCAAGATCAACTTTCCCATCACCACTTGAGCTTCATGAAGTTGGTCCAAGAAAAAATGAAGAATATGAGGAGGTTCATTTGCAAGAGCCTCATTTTCTTGAAGGGTCCTTAAAGATGAATGAAAAGAAGATCCAAGAGTCCCTCAACATTCTCCATGACACTCAAGCATTGGTGTCAAATTCTTGTTGGAGAGCTACTTCATTGGAGGAAACATCCTTCCTTGAAGACATGGAGAAGATTCAAAGAGCAATGTGCCACATCAAAGGTAATTTCATGTCTTTGCTTTTTGATAGAAACCATTTGTTTGAGCTTAATGAATTGTTACATGATGCATACTTAAAGAATAATGAGGATAATCATAAGCTCACAATTCAAAATGAGCAACTTCTTGAAAAGTTGCAAGATACTTGTTTTTCCTCCTATGTTTCAGATTGTCAAATGGTAGATTGTTTGGAGGATTCTCATGACATGGTGGATCATGAGAAATGTGGAAATTTGAATGTTCTTGATGTGTTTGAAGATGAACTTGAAGAGATCCAAACACTTGATATGGTGGAAGAGGAACTTGAATTGTCTCTTGGTGAAGGTTATGCAATTTTTAAAAAAGAGCATGATTCCTCTACATTGGAACCAAACAATGACAAAGAGTTCCTACTTTTGAAGGAGCTGCATGATACTACCCCTATGGATCCTTCCCATGATGAAACTTCTGCACTTTTTTATCATTTGGGTGATTTAGTTCATTCTCCTACATCCTACAATTCCATGTTTTGCAACATTAGTCTCAATGAAGTATGGGTAAAAGGGTTCTTTTTGATGGTGCCACATGAGGAGTATGGAACTCCTAGATTTAACTTTTATGATGACATGGTTGGAGCACATTCTTATTCACATTTGCAGCAGCATCATTTGTCACTTTATGATGATTCACATCTACATGGATGCACCTATGATATGGATTTGAGTCACTTGAAGACTCATGGTTTTTCTTGCTCAACACTGGGTTCATTTGATGTTAGAGGAACTTCATCCAACACTTGGGTGAATAGATTTATGATGGGAGAACATTTTTGTTGGCAGCTACATACTTTGTTACATCTTTATTATTCTCACATTCATGGATGTATGGGTGAGACTTCTTTGAGTCATTTGAAGTCTCCTTGTTTTTTCTGCTCATTATTTGGTTCAGATTTTAGTGGAGATTCTTCATTCACTTCTTGGATGAAAGAATACATGGTTGAATATTTTGATGCATATCACATCCTTTTGGAGCAGCATTATAGGACATGGGATCCTCACCTATGTCATTGGAGCAGATTTGATTGGTCACTTGAAGCTTGTATGCACTTGGAAAATGGTGGTCTACTTGCTTGGAGGTATAAGCACTTTCATGACTCTTTGATGAAGCATATCCTTGATGTACATTTTCATTATGTTGTTATGTACTTTGATGATATATATTTGGTACTCATGATGTTTGGAAGGATGCATACAAGAAAATGGGATCCAAGAATCCTCTTAACTAATGGTGTGGGTTGGAGAGCACTCTTAATTATTGGGGTGCAATACAAGCAATGGGACCCTGGAATAATTTTTATCTCATTGGTTTCAGATTTTTTGGGGAAACAAGCAGTATGGGAGATGGATTTCTCCACTTAATAAAGTGATTTTTATCAGAGTAGTGCTGTAGCAAGCATGGTGGTTCATCTCTAAAATCTTCATGGAAACTCAAAGACTCAAGGTTGGGCAATTCAATGGCAACTTCAAAGAATTATACAAAAAGCAGGTTCTTCAACACCCATGTTTGAAATTGCTTGAGGACAAGCAATATTGGGAAGGGAGGATTTGTCATGTCCCAAATTTGGTATTGGGTCACAATGGCCTAATCACATTGGCCCTATTCATTAGAGTTTGTCAAATTGATGCTAAAGGTCAAATAATTGCCAAGGAGGAAAATTACTAGTTTCCTAGGTTTGGGGTGGAAGCTTTGGGATTTGGAATAATGGGGATAATAAATGATGTTTGAACATTAGAATGGCATAAATATTTATTAAAGGAGCTAAATAAATATATACAAGTGAAAATCAAAGTGGCATTTCATCATGAAGACACATGGAGGAAGTGGGACCTGTTATCACATATATAGTAGCCGGGCTACCATACATTATTTTTCAGATTCCAGAGCACATTTCAGCCAGTTCCTTTACTTTGAGATGATGAGATGAGCAGCTATCTATGGATCACTATCAGATTTTGGACAGCATATGTATTCCCTATGCCATGACTGAGTCTCAGGACACTCAGAGAGATGACCGATGTAGCCATTATACTATTGGTACAGAGCAGTCAGTAGTGCCCAGAGTTACAGCAGCATTTTCAGAGGACAGATGATGGTACAGGTTGATGAGCATTCAGGTATATGACTCAGCAGGTATATCATTGTGTTATGGTTATATTGCTTTTATACTTATTCTTATAGCATGTCTTAGCACTTAGTGTCATGATCTGGCGATCATATAGATATGTGGACCTGGTTGATCTTATTATATATATATTATTGTCCCTACTCAGACTTAGAAGTTCACTATTCATACTCATCGGTATTACCCTCCTTAGGGAGAATAGAGGTGATCATTCCACCATACCTTGGCTTGCTAGTGTCGGCTCCATCATTCATTGTCTTCATCCATCCATTACCTACCTTTTAGTTTATCACCCTGACTTACTACTTGACTAATGACATGGAGGATCTTTTTCCCCACTGTAGCCTCTGTATTGGATGAGCTTCCCTGTTTATTGTGTCTCGGCTCTGAGTTGGTGACAAAACTTGCCTTTGGCGAGTTGGAGTTCCTTGTGAATTCCCCCTAGTCACTAAAGTTGTGTTGGCTAAACCTGAAACTTTTAGTGCTGCCATGAATACAAAATCTGGAAAAATGAAATGCTATATCTTGTATGAAAAGCCCATTCATGCAATGTGTTTTTAAACACACATGAATGAAAGGCGTGCCAAATGAAAATGGCCATAAAAATAAAATGTTATATCTTGTGGAAAATAAATACCTAGGTAAACAAGCTGTCCATGACACACCTAGAAGTGCTCAGGTAAACAAGTGCCTTAAAAACACACCTGCAGCAGAAAGCCTAAAAGAAAAATGTAAATCTATGCAATGTGTTTGTAAACACACATAGATCAAGGCTATGGAAACTTCAGGCCCAAAAAGCAATGGAACTTAAAAGCTACATCTAAACAATTGCTGGCCTTATTTGTATTATGGATTGTGCGCATCTGTGAAGGTGAATAAACCCTCTTTAAACAACTCATCCATTTGTGAGACACCGCCATTCCCTGTGTTATTGCTCATTCAGTATATACTATGGTGTATTCCCTTTCCCTTGCCAAAGTGTCACAAAGTCAAGACAGTTAAGTCATCCCTTAGCCTAGCTAGTTAATTTAAGCCTTCACCCTTCACTAGCAAATTGATCACAACTATGAAGTGAGTATGATCCTGAAAGTCTAGTCTGAGTAATAATAATAATTAACGACACTATATATTTGGATTTAGATCGCCAGTCATGATTACTCTGTGTTATAATTGTTATTTGAATAAGTTGTAGAGCATATATTAACCTTGATACTTTGCAGCAGCTATTAATGATGATCTGAGTTATATTTGGTCTTGGTTAGACCTAGTTTGACCATGGAGGACCATGGGACATGAGATGTTGGACCTTATGATGATATGGATAGATGATATATGGTCTATGTATACATACATGATGACTCTATGCAGCAGCTACAGGGTTATGATGATGATTCTGGGGTTGCAGCAGTGTTTGTATATGTACAACGCATTATTATTGGCCTTGATCCGGTATATTGGATATTTATTTTGATCATGCAGAGATTCATATGGTGTATGAGTACACATCTTGGATGGATTTGGACCTTCTGAGTCCAATGGGACAGTTTGTTTTCAGTTCCGGGCACTTACGGTGATGATTTAGCCTCAGTAGGCTGTCCTAGTGCAGTTTTGGTCTGTCGGAGCAGATGTGATTTTTATCCGGTTGACCTAGGGCGCTGATGATGGAGGGGGTGGTCCAGCCACTTGTTTTTACCATATTAACCCCCTCCCGGACACACTGGTGCCCTCACCTTGACAGCGCAGGCACTCCAGGAGGCTGTTTGGGGCAGTTTCACGCTTCCCGAGGCATTTCAGGATTGGTAGAAATGGCTATTGAGGAAATCGATTTGGGCTACTGAGGCAAAGTTATGGCATGGGATGATCAGTGATGATAGATCGGGACCTTCCACACCTTCTCCAGCAGTTTCAGCTTCATCGGGGCCCGCATCCATCACTTATGGCACTTTCTGTGGATTTTTGAGGTCTTTTGAGGACCACGACTTCACTATGGAGGCACGATTTGGTACATTCATGATTATTTTTTGGTTATTGTGCTATGGGGATTGACCAAGGAGGGATAAAATTACCCCTTGGACCCACCATAAGCCTCTTATGATATTTGGTCATCATGATTTGGTGGGATTCCCCTCTTGTAGGGCGATTTTGTCCACTTACATTATATTTTATTAGTGATCCATGTATTTTATTGTTGAGCTCATCTCAACCATTGATTAGATCTTATGATCTTTTAATCTTAGCCACTCATGTAAAAAGTGGTTATGATTGTACTCTCTCCCCATCCTATTTAAGGAGGGAGCCTCTCATTGTAAAATTCATCTAGAGATTTTTGGCTCTTGGCTCTTGGAATAAAATTTCTATCTTTTGGAGTACATGCTTGGATTGGAGTGAATGTTGGTTGTTTCGATTGTAAATGCTATTGTCCATTGCACTGGAGGATCTATTGTAGCTATCTTGCATATTTGCCATATTTTATTTGCAGGTTAAGAGGGCGATTTTGACAAGTGCGAATTGGTGGGGAGGCTTGCCCTTCAAGCTTGGAAGAAGTCATTTTGGGTTTGACAGGGAGTAGTTTTGCCTTTGTGTCAACTATTCTATGTTTCTCTCTCTCTTGCTTGTATCTACCTTCAATTTGTTAAACTGATTGATGCTTTGCTCCTTGGCTTGACAGGTTAGAAGGAATCACATGTGGCTTGGAAAAATAGATTTGGCAAGAGGGCTTCAACAATTCTCCATTTGATCTTTGGCAAAGTAATCCTCGTCTCAACTAGCATTCATCTCTTCATCCAGGTATGTTCCAAGAGGTATGATCTTCTCTTCCTTGAATCTTCCATAATTTCTAGATCATTAAAAACCCTAATCAAATTAAAACCCTTATTTTTGGTATTTTTCAAATCTACTTAGATCTAGCCTTGCAATTGAAAAGATATCAAAAACCCACCTCTATAGGATCCACCCCTAGTTGGATCTATAGTTTGGTGGAGATTGGCTAAAAATTGACACACTTTTCAATGCAAAAAGCCTTCTTGAGCCTAAATCGATTTTCCTAAGAGAAGCTTGTTGGGTTAGATCTAGCACATGGGTAGGTGAGATCTCACTTGATTTGAAATCTAGACACTTGATAACCTATACCCACGTCTTTACTTTGGTGAAAACTACCTTGTGGACATCTCTCCATGTTTTAAGGGGTTGAAACCCCCTTTTAATTCTCTTGGTATCTTAAAACTTAGATCTACTAAGATCTAGCCATTGGGTTCACTTGAAATTTTGAACATACATAGATCGGGACACTAGCATCCCGGATCTACAATTTGGTGGCCATTGGACTTGATTTGGTCCACCAAACCCATTTTTTTGCCTTCCTTGGGCAAGTCGCACCCCCTTGAAGATTTGAGTTGGTCCACTTTTAGGAGGTGGGTGTTGGAGATTTTCGTGGATTTGGAATCCCCATGTCTTGAAACCTAGGTCCGTACTGTCTTTTTGTCACGATCCACCTTGGGGGTTGCATTCCTTGTTTCAAGGGATTGTGGTCCACTTAGGGTAATCACTTAAAAACCTAGATCTAGTAAGATCCAACCATTGGATCTCATCCAACCCACTTGACTTGGCTTCTAGGTGTCCCGATCTACGCTTTGACATACTTCTTGACCCCATTAGCCCATCCAACAAGGCACTAGTCCTTCTCCAAGCAAGTCGCACTCCTTGGGATTGTTAAAATTCAATATGCTAAGATAGAAAATAGCAGCATTACATTCCATTTTACAATAATAGCATATACAGGATCACTGAAGAAACAACAAGCATAGCATAAAGACAAGAGACAGAGATTTATCCTGGGAAACCCTCATGGGGTAGAAAACCCAGCAAAGCTTCCTCAATATAGATGACCAGCAATATACAAAGATGCAAACCCTGAGCATAAGCTCCTTCTCCTCCATAGCAGACCTCTCCTCCACAAATGCGCCTTTCTCAAGTGAGTGAGTGTGTATAATGAGGAACACACCTCCTCTATTTATACACTACTCTGATATGTATTTTACACAAGTACACGTAGGCTCGTATTTAACCAATAGGTTAAATACCCCACTACAACTAACTGGGCCGACCCCTCTAGGGTGGTCTAATAACCCTTTGACCCACATAACACATACAGGGCCGACCCCTACTAGGGAAGTCTAATAACCCGAGTTACCACATTCCGACGGAGGAATAAACATCTCCGGATATACAATAAGATCTTCACGGAGGAATGAAACATCTCCGGAATAATAAAGTACAAATATAATATTCTTTGAAGTTACAATATCTCAACACTCCCCCTTAACGAGAAGGATATTATAACAACATCTGCACGAGCAAGGAGTCATCAACATCATACATGATACATCTATAAATCATTGGAAGCTTTCTTCAATTTGTCTTCATCAGTAACTCAAACAGTTACTGGTACATCAATGTCAACATCAATATCAGCATTACGATCATCAGCATCGTAATCACACGATCAGCAGCATCATCATCACACTATCAACAGCAGCACGATCAGCATCGTCATCATACGATCATCAGCATCGTCATCATACGATCATCAGCATCGTCATCACACGATCATCAGCATCGTCATCATACGATCATCAGTATCGTCATCAGCATCGTCATCACACTATCATCAGCATCATCACCGCACGATCATCAGCATCGTCATCATACGATCATCAGCATCGTCATCATACGATCATCAGCATCGTCATCACACGATCATCGGCATCGTCATCACACGATCATCAGCATCGTCATCATACGATCATCAGCATCGTCATCACACGATCATCAGCATCGTCATCTCACGATCATCAGCATCATCATCTCACGATCATCAGCATCGTCATCATACGATCATCAGCATCGTCATCTCACGATCATCAGCTGGATCATCTCGATCTACACCATCTGGATCATCTCGATCTACACCATCTGGATCATCTCGATCTACAGCATCTGGATCATCACGATCTACAGCATAAGTATCCTCAACCATACAAGTACATTAATCAATACATGTATCATCAAAAGTATGTATTCTCACCAATACATCTATCATCAAAACATGTATTCTTACTAATACATATATCATCAAAAGCATGTATTCTCACTAATACATCTATCATCAAAAGCATGTATTCTCACTAATACATCTATCATCAAAAGCATGTATTCTCACTAATACATCTATCATCAAAAGCATGTATTCTCACTAATACATCTATCATCAAAAGCATGTATTCTTACTAATACATCTATCAATACAAGTATCCACACTGATACAAGTATACACAACAGCAGCATACCCTGCAACACACATGATCCAATTACGGGATGGTCAATCCCTCTCACTTTAGGACATAGGTCCAAGGATGATACAATCTTGATCCACTTATGGGATGATCAATCCCTCTCAATTTAAGACATCTCTCATGTCTATGGATGATGCAATCCAGATCAACTTACAGGATGATCAATCCTTATCCTTTTAAGACACCTCACCATGTCTAAGGATGATGCAATCCCGAATCAACTTACAAGATGATTAGTCCTTATCACTTTAAGACACCTTACCATGTCTAGGGACGATGCAATCCCAATCTACTTACAGGATGATTAGTCCTTATCACTTTAAGACACCTCACCATGTCTAGGGATGATGCAATCCCAATCTACTTACAGGATGATTAGTCCTTATCACTTTAAGACACCTCACCATGTCTAGGGACGATGCAATCCCAATCTACTTATAGGATGATTAGTCCTTATCACTTTAAGACACCTCACCATGTCTAGGGACGATGCAATCCCAATCTACTTACAGGATGATTAGTCCTTATCACTTTAAGACACTTCACCATGTCTAGGGACGATGCAATCCCAATCTACTTACAGGAGGATTAGTCCTTATCACTTTAAGACACCTCACCATGTCTAGGGACGATGCAATCCCAATCTACTTACAGGATGATTAGTCCTTATCACTTTAAGACAAGTCTCATGTCTAGGGACGATGCAATCCCATCACGTACATTTTGAACCTAGTTCATGGACGATGCAGTCCTCACGTACATTTTGAACCCAGTTCATGGACGATGCAGTCCTCACGTACATTTTGAACCCAGTTCATGGACGATGCAGTCCTCACGTACATTTTGAACCCAGTTCATGGACGATGCAGTCCTCACGTACATTTTGAACCCAGTTCATGGACGATGCAGTCCTCACGTACATTTTGAACCCAGTTCATGGACGATGCAGTCCTCACGTACATTTTGAACCCAGTTCATGGACGATGCAGTCCTCACGTACATTTTGAACTAGTGGTTCCGGGATGATGCAATCCCCATCACTTTATTCTCGAAGACCATACGTCTACGGATCAATTCAGGGACCAAGGTCCGGGGATGATACAATCCCCACTTCTCGGAGACCTTACGTCTACGGCTCTCTTTAGGACTGAAAGTCCAGGGATGATCCAATCCCCTCAACTGTCCACTAAGGACTTCATTCTCGGAGACCTCACGTCTACGGCTCTCTTTAGGACTGAAAGTCCAGGGATGATCCAATCCCCTCAACTGTCCACTAAGGACTTCATTCTCGGAGACCTCACGTCTATGGCTCTCTTTAGGACTGAAAGTCCAGGGATGATCCAATCCCCTCAACTGTCCACTAAGGACTTCATTCTCGGAGACCTCACGTCTACGGCTCTCTTTAGGACTGAAAGTCCAGGGATGATCCAATCCCCTCAACTGTCCACTAAGGACTTCATTCTTGGAGACCTCACGTCTACGGCTCTCTTTAGGACTGAAAGTCCAGGGATGATCCAATCCCCTCAACTGTCCACTAAGGACTTCATTCTCGGAGACCTCACGTCTACGGCTCTCTTTAGGACTGAAAGTCCAGGGATGATCCAATCCCCTCAACTGTCCACTAAGGACTTCATTCTCGGAGACCTCACGTCTACGGCTCTCTTTAGGACTGAAAGTCCAGGGATGATCCAATCCCCTCAACTGTCCACTAAGGACTTCATTTTCGGAGACCATACGTCTAAGGCTCACTTTAGAACATGTGTTCAAGGATGATACAATCCCCACATGTATTCTCATCAATATACTATCGATCCTGGGAACCCATACAGAACCTGATTCACACTTCTTCTTTAATTGCACCATTAAGAGAATGGTCTTGTCTAGCCACTTGGAGCAAACATCTCATCATGATTCTCTTCCTCTTTCTAAGAGAATCTTCTAGCCACAAGCCTTCTATATTTTGTTTGATTTGTAAATCTTCTTGTTGAACATCCATCACTTGTTCGGTGTTCATTATTCTTCATGATCTTTCCTACAAAACAAAATTAAGTACATGATTAGTAATCCTTCATAATCATGAAATCATGATAACCTATTATGCATACAGATATCATTTACATAGTTATGCAACTATCTTGACCAATACTTTGGCACAACACTTTCCCATATCCTGTATGCATACAGTGGCTATCTAGATGCCTTCCATCTCTACCAGAACATACTATCGAGAGTGTGCACAGCTCTCAGCATGTTAGCAAAGAGGTTTCATTCTAGACAAGCAACAATGGAATGTTTGTCCAACTTACCAATCATATGCATATTAGTAGTATAATGTTCAATGCTCTATGAATGTTTGCACTCAGCATGATATGTTCTAGGAATACAAATATGCATACAAGAAATATCATTTACTATTTCAAATAACAACTCAAATACTTATCTTTTATGTTTGTGTGGTTGCCTCCCGCTTGATCTTCTATATGTCCTTTGAACTTCTATTCATTCTGTACCACTGTGCATGCTCAAGTGTGCACTAGTGTCATCCTCATGATCTCATACACAAACATTCATTCATTAGTATATTCTCAAAACATTCTAATTCTAAATAATCTTGAATATGTATAGTCATGATCATTAGTATTCAATATTTCAGGGAAGTCTTCTTTTACTCATGCATATCATCAATCAAGATAAAATATATAATATGCATAATCCCTTGATTACTAACTTTATGAATAAGCATAACCAATCATTCCAAGTATACTTATATAAGGGATCCTAACACAAGGTAAGATTCATGGGAAACATACCTGGATTAGTATACCTACTTGGTTATGTACAACATACCTAAACAACCTCTTCAATGATTTAGAGATCCTGAGCTAGAACCTGCATTTCTCATAGGTTAAGCATAATATAACAAAGTCATACATACCTCGTAAGTAGAACAAAGATTATGGATGAGTCTTTGTCTTCATGTTTTCATGGTCATGGAGCCTGATTTGTCTTTTGTGATGTACCTGTATCTTGTTAGCAGACAACCTCAACCTCACACAACACCATAATGCATTAGTACAATCATAAGTGTCAACACCCTAACCAATGAATATCTTCTATCATGCATTCATAATTTTGTTAAGGTGATACAACAAATCTAAAATCAAGATTGTACTAACTGTAATAACATGAAGACAAACATACCATAAACTTAATCATGAACAAATCTCAAAACATACCTCGATGATTCATACCTATCGAGATCGCTTGTAATCTCCTTATGTAAAGCCTTAGCCTCATCTCCCTCTGAAACATGAACTCCTTCACTTATGTAGGTGACCAATCCATCTTCTTCTAGGATTAACCCTATCCACTTGATTTTCAAGAACTGGACCTGGAGCTGGATATGGGTTTGTCAGAGAAACCCCAAAAATTCAAACTTTGAATTTCAAACTTCCGAAAGGATAGAGATATGCGACTTGATGAGCTGATCAAACTGATATATTCAGAATTTGAAAACTGCAAAGTTTTACTCCTCAATTTTGCCTTTGAAACTTTCGGATTCACTGGACGTGACCCTGAACTGGGGTTTGATGAAGCCCACTCTTTTGCCCCATCAAAAATTTTGATCCAAAGCTCTAAGCTTCTATTTTTCTAAGGAGCTTCCAGCCGTGGTCACAGATTTCAAAAATTCCCATTTTTACAGAAGCCCTAATTTTCCGCTTTTCTGATCAAAGTCCCGAACTAGGGTCTAATCAAGCCCGGCCTTCTGCCCAACCAAAAATTCTGATCTTGGTCTCTAAATTTCTATTTTGATGAGTAGCATCCAGCCGTGGTCTCCGATTACAAAAATTCCAACTTTCTCCAAAGCCCTAAATTCCGGAAGTCATGAATGAAGGTACCAAAAAATAATTCTGTTTTGACATAAATATGTACCTGATTGTTTCTGGTGTAACTCTGAAATTTTTGATCCACAGGGTCTGAAAAAGTTTCCTGAGATAGCCTGACCTGTTATCTTTCCATCCTGACAGGTCTGACCTCAATTGGATTCTCTGAGAGAGAGTTATGCCAAATGTCGCAACGTGACCTGTTTTGGGAAAATACAGGAGAGCGAACTTGTACGGCGTGCCACGTGTCACTGTTTGACCTTCGGCCTCTGAAAAAGTTTTCTGAGATAGCTCGGCCTGTTATCTTTCCATCCTGACAGGTCTGACCTCAATTGGATTTTCTGAGAGAGAGTTATGCCAAGTGTCGCAACGTGACCTGTTTATGGGATAATACAGGAGAGCGCACTTGTACGGAGTGCCACGTGTCACTGGTTCAACTTCGGCCTCTGAAAAAGTTTTCTGAGATAGTGCAGACTGTGTACTACCTGTCACTTTTTACGAAATTTCATTTGGAGCTTCCTAGCCCAAGATATGACCTTTTTCCCAAGGTCACCTGATTTTGACTCAGATCTGGAAGAGGCAGAAACCCTTGTCTTCCTTCAGGTCAGCTTTGATACCATGTTAAAATTCAATATGCTAAGATAGAAAATAGCAGCATTACATTCCATTTTACAATAATAGCATATACAGGATCACTGAAGAAACAACAAGCATAGCATAAAGACAAGAGACAGAGATTTATCCTGGGAAACCCTCATGGGGTAGAAAACCCAGCAAAGCTTCCTCAATATAGATGACCAGCAATATACAAAGATGCAAACCCTGAGCATAAGCTCCTTCTCCTCCATAGCAGACCTCTCCTCCACAAATGCGCCTTTCTCAAGTGAGTGAGTGTGTATAATGAGGAACACACCTCCTCTATTTATACACTACTCTGATATGTATTTTACACAAGTACACGTAGGCTCGTATTTAACCAATAGGTTAAATACCCCACTACAACTAACTGGGCCGACCCCTCTAGGGTGGTCTAATAACCCTTTGACCCACATAACACATACAGGGCCGACCCCTACTAGGGAAGTCTAATAACCCGAGTTACCACATTCCGACGGAGGAATAAACATCTCCGGATATACAATAAGATCTTCACGGAGGAATGAAACATCTCCGGAATAATAAAGTACAAATATAATATTCTTTGAAGTTACAATATCTCAACAGGGATTTGTGTCAAACCCTAGATCTAGCATATGGGTACTCCTAAAACCAACTCCAACTTATAGATCTAGCCTATACCTAACCTATAGTACCAACCTCATACCTAACTTCACCTTGTGGGTCCACCTAGAACCATTTCACGCTTCCCAAGAAAACAAGACCCACTTGTGAAAACACATGGTACTATACCTAGTAATCATGCCCCATCATGTGGCCTAAACCATACATAGGTTGAAACACTAACTATCCATTACACCACCTTCAACCATTCCTTAACCATTAGGTCCACTTAGCCTTGCATTGGTTTCCGTAACTCATCATTTACCTACCCTTAGAAACCTTTGTTTGGGTCCAATCAACTGTGATTGGGGTATAGGGTCTCCCCCTTGGTCTAGTTACACCTTGACCTAAAGCGAAGAGTGCCTCGGTTGACGTGACTCCCGCATTGCATTGCGAACCGTGGCATCTCTTGGGTCACCTCTTTAGTTGCCTATCTCCTCTACCGTCCCGGATGGGATACCTCTAGGGGCAACTACAAGTTGTGTGATAACAGGACCCACATATGGCTAGATTTCCCCACTACACTTGGCATCATTCTCTCACCAATTCGAATTCAAGGTGAATGGTAACATACTTGGGGGAGTCCAAAAGGTATTATTCATGGCATGAATCATCCAAGGTCGAAATATAGAGGAAGAGTAACTCCCATGGAAGAGGAAGAGGCAATTTGGAGCTAGTGAGACACTTGGGCTATATTCCCTAGCTCTATGACAACAATGATGAAGATGCTATGACACCTATGACACAAATCAGACCTGAAGGTTGACATATGACATATATGACATGTCAGGGCTAAAAATAGACTCCAAGAGGGCGCTCAAGTGTGTTAGGGCAGCTAAGATGCTTCCACATGTGATTTGGTGGAAGTGGGAAACTAGGAATTGTTGTACAAGTGGCGTTCTTTGGAATCTCTTCCCAACTTGAGTTGGCATGAGTCTCTTGGAAGGAATTCGACCCATGGAGGACATTAGAACTTTATAAATGTCAATAACAAAGAATGAAACCAGCTTTTGACCATTTGTAGAATTTGCAATTGCATTTGTGGAGAGGGAGAGCTAGTGGATGACTAGTTTCTTGCCTTAGCCAATTTCGAGGGTGAAAGATTCCCATCCAAGTTGGTAATTGGAAAGGCCATTCAGACCTTTCATTTGGAGCTTTAATGGAGTCTTTATTTGCAAGTGTAAGCTATAGGGCAGCTCATGGTTTCTTCTATTGCAGCTCACTCCTTCAACCATTTCCAGTTTTGATGGCATATTCTTGATCCTTGAGGGAGGGCGTTTTTGGTGAGCTATTGTACTCTTTGGGGAAGCTTTCAATGCGCCATTTCTTTTGTAATATGAAGTAAATACTCTGTTCTTCATCTCCAAAAAGTTTCAGGTTGAAATTCCAAGTAGAAATATATAAATCTCATTTTTAATGGAAGAACAATGCCATTTCCCCACTACCTTGTTGTGAGCCAATGTATTGATGATGATTTCGAATGAATGGATGATTCTCTGATATATTTGTGATCAATATACTGCCATGGATGTCTTCTACAAGTTTCCTGTACTTTACTTGAGCATTTGAAGCATTTTTACTCAGTTTAGTTGTATTGGGAGGTGAAATAGTGCCATTTCCCCAAGGGTCGAATTGGGGATTTTTGCAGTTGAATGGGAGAGGGTGAGAACAGTTGTAATAATCCATTAATGGTGCATATGAGACTTTAATAAAATACTTAACACATTACATACCTCTGTTCATAAATTTGAGTGGGTTTGGAGGCATTTGGGAAGCCATTTTCAGTACTTACCCCAGGGGGATTTGAACCCCAAATTACTAGTAAAATTGTATTATTGGTCCAGAATCTTAAGAGAGTTTGCAGAGGTATTTTGGTGGACATATTTCATCCATAAACATCATATTCAAGTTCTAATATCATTCATACACCTTCCTTGAAGATTTGAAGGCATTTGGAGTCAATTTGAGACCTAGAGACCAATACTAGTCAAAGGGAAATCACTAGTAAAGTTACCTACATTGATCAGAATTGAAAGAGGATTTGCAGAAGTATTGTAAAGGTCCAAAGGCATCCCTGAAACACATGTTTATGTTCTAATATCATTCATACACCTTCTCAGAAGATTTGGGATCATTTGGGGCAAATTTGGGACCTAGAGATCAAAACTAGTCAAAGGTCAAACTAAGGAAAAAAAGTGGAAAATTGCAATTTTAATAAAATTCCTAATAAGGGACATTACAGAATTAAGTTTTGAGATGAGGTATTCTCTACTTAAGAGAGGAGCCTCTCCATTTCGTCTTGGCTTGGCACATTGTACACTTGAGTTTTGATGATATAGAGCCATTTTTCACCGAGTTTCTTGAGAGTTTATGGATGGATATGTATTGTTTGACTGATATCTAGTTTTCCTTAGCCTTGTTGAGTTGTTAGTGCATTGTTTCCATCATTTCCTTGGCCAACGATTTGCAGGTGAAGAGCACAGCTGGAGGACGGCGCAGTTTTTGGATTGCGAACTCCACAATTGCTCATTTTTTTTCAGAGTATCAACAAAGGGAGTTGTTATTGCCTCGTGCCTTTCAATTTCTTTCATTTTCAGTCATTTACTTGCTGGTTTTACTTGCTATTTGCTGCATACACTGACTTGATCTTGTTTGTGGCAGGTGGCTAGGGCGCACTTGGTCATTGGAAGCTCAAAACGCCAAAGGGAACACGATGTTGCTCAACAATTGAGTTTGGAGGGTGTTATCAGCTATTTTGTACAATAGTTGAATTTCTTATGAGCCGCCAATTCCAAGAACATGATTCATGTTCATTGTTAGTGTTCCGAAGTTCATAAGACATTTTCAGGGCAATTTTGCCCCATTTGTAATAACTGCATGTTCATACCCCCATGGGGAAAATGTAAAAAGTTGGTCTAAACGGGGTCCTCTTATAAAAGACTCGACTATCCGTAGGTTTAGCCATTTGGGGGATACTCTAGAGTGTTTTTTCCTTAGGAATTATGCACTACTCATCAGTGGCGTATAATCCCTGAGTTTTTCACTCAAACTTCCAAAGATGGAGTATTTCCCATGGTGGTCAAAACCTAAGGTGGTTATTAGAGTCTTGTGTATAGGATTTTTTACGTGTTAGCCATCTCGACTGAGTCGTATGAACATGCACTAGGTCCCCTAGGAGTTTCGTTTGATTCCGGCAAGAATAAATTTTTCCGTAAATTAGACCATTTTTTAATGGTTTAATTAAAAAATTTCAAAAAGTGATAAAAACCTCATCCGGAGGCGGAATTGGGCATGGGGAGGCTCATCTTGACGCTCAGAGCGTGCTCTTTACCCTAGCACCATCTTTTCTAGGTTTTCGGGTGATTACATCGCCTCTGGGAGCAGTTTTTCATTATTTTGGCTTTTAATGTCCATAAAATGACAAAAGCACATAAAGACAAAAAATCAAAAAGTCAAAATTGATTAAAAAAATTGATTTTTAAAGGATGCATTATTGTTTGTAAGGGTGTACGACTACACTCAATGGATAAGGCACATGTTAAATAAAACATTGGATTAACGAATTGAGTAAAGGGAGTGACGTGAGCTTGGTTCACGTGGGGCCTCTTCACATGGGCGGATTCTCACAAGTATGATGGGCAAGTAATTGATGTGGGCAACCATGCTTAAGATTTAATCACTTACCAATTGTAAAACTTTGGATTAGTGATTGGAAATTGCATTAAAACTCTCGCCCTCCTCACGTGGACCTCCCTCTCGGGTTTTGGCATGGGCGATAGCTCCAAGCTTGGGCATTGGTTCCCATGGGGAGAGGCTCCACCTCATCCCCACCAATCATCAATCACAACAGCCACAAGCTCGAGCTGTCTCTCCATTCAACGCCAAGCTTCTCCCTCACGTGGATTCACGCCTTCCTTCTTTGGCCCACGCATTCTTCATCATGCTCACAGTTTGGTTACTTGTCATTCACACATTGGAGTGATGGAGCTTTCAAGAGAGAACCACAACTCGAGTTTCTATTTGGATCATACTCTCCAAGCTTTGGATTGATGGAAGTTCGACTTGATTTTGATTGAGATTTGGCTCTCTTCTCATGCCATCCGTATTAGGGTATTGGTGGTTGTTTTTTGTATAAAGAGGAGGCCTTTGGGCACTCTTCTTATGGATACTTTGATGCAAGATTACTCTGCACATTTTGTAATAGTTTTTGCTTCATATTTTCAATAAAGATTTCGACTTTGGAAGTCCATGAGCTTTCAATCTTTGGTGTGAATTCATCTCTTGTTGAGGTGACATCTTCTCTAAACCCATCTCTTAATTATGCATAGTATTTGATTAATTGCTAGCTTGTGAGGGCTATCTTTAGCACAATAGAGTAACCATTTGCAGTTCAAGTTGGTTATTTATGCAAGTTTATCAAGATCTAAATGGACATGAGTAGTTAGTTATACAAATTGTTGATCTAATCGTGATCTTTCTAGCATACTATCATTGTTGATCTCACTTGTTGGTTGAGTTGTGTGGTTTTGATTAGGTGTTGCTTAAAGTGAAGAAGGGTAAGAGCTCGGTTGCATCAAACCCGTGCTTCATCTTCAAGTTTTGGCCTAACATTTTGTGGTTGCAGGATCTACAAGTTTCTCAAAATCTTTTCATCTTAAGAAAGCTAGGAAGAGCTCTTCTCAAGTTTTCCATCCATCAAAAATTCTACAATTTTGGTTACTTGTTACTTTGTGAGAAGCCTAGATACATAACTTTGCCCATCTCTTTGGCCTTCTCTCATCTCCATTCGCCCTTCCATCCTCCCATTCGTTTTGCCCATTCTTTCATTCACCCATTCGTTTTGCCCATTTTTTCATTTATCCATTCGTTCTCCCCTTTTACCATTCTACAAAGAAGCAAAAACATCAAAAAGAGGTTTGAGTATTGGTATTAATTTAATTTCATCTTTAGAAGTTCAAGATCTCATATTGTAGATCTCATTTAGGGCTTTTTACTTAGTTTATTTTTGCACTTTGTTATCATTCAAAAGTAGGCTTTATATACCAAAAAATATTTCAAAATTTTTATACTTTAGATCTCTTTCCCATCACTTTTTAGGCATTTGTTGTTCGCTGGTCCGTTTTACATTTTTCATAAATTCAAAATAAAATCTCATGCTTTTACATTTTAGATCCTATTTTTCAAATTTAGACTTAGTTAGTTTCAAATTTGCATTTGTTTTATTTTGCTAATGTCTAACGGGTATATTGTTTGAGTGTATTAGAGTACTTGTAGGTATTTGAAGAAGAAGAGAGCTAAGAGGATCCAAATTAGAAGAGAAAGAGTAGGAGAGGAGCAAGAAGTCAAAAGCAAGGAGAAGTTGAACCTAAAGCAGTTTTGAAACCAAGACAAAAAACCATCAATCTCCTTTGTACAAGCTATTTGATAAAGCTTATTTTGATTATTGTTCTAAGTTCTTTTCTTATCAAAAGACCTTTCAAGGGCTTAAATCCCAAAGGCAATTGTAATAGCTTAAATAAAAGTTAAGTGGAGGAACTCCATTTTTGGTTTTCTTCCCCATTTGGGGAAGAGTGTTGTAGTTGTTTAACTTAGATCTCTTATTTCATGCTTTAGAGTAGCTTAATATTTCGTTTCTGTACTCTCTTCCAAGTCTTGAACAGAGCAAGCTAACTTTGGAATTGTATCCCAAAGGCCACATAGTTTTGTGGTAGCTTCTCGTTCCCCCGTTAGCCTCCTTGCCGAAGTTTCAGCTAGCTGGAAAGTCTCAAGGAATAGCGGTTCTGAGTGATCGACCTTGTTCGGAGGTTGATCCCACCTTAAAATAAATCTTGTTTGGTAGAACATTAGATCTTTTCAGTTATCTTCAAGCATTTTGTTGTACTCGTTGTTATCATCTTTTACTTTCAGTCATAAACAAAGCTTCATTTCTTATTTTTTTAAGTCTCACACAACTGCTTCTGTTTTTCATAAAATAAACAAAGCCTCTTGAACTTGGCCAAATCCAAGTCAAGAGCACTCTCTGTCGGAGAGCATCTTAACTTGCATTCTTCCCCTTGCATTAGGCATTTTAGAGTAGAAAAGTCTCTTGAACTTTGGTCTTAAGACTAAGTCAAGAGCGCTCTCTATCAAAGTGTTGAACTGTGCTCTTTAATAATAAAATACTTCAAATCACATTCCCTTTTAATTAATTTATTTTGGTCGATTGTCCAACACCCGTATGCTCTGCCAACCTGAAAAGGTTGGGATAGTACTCAAAAAGGTGTTGGATTTGCTAATCTTACAAGCGATAATCTAAGTAAAATTTTACCCCAATCCAAACCGGCATTAAATACTAAGGTTGCTTCCTGAAACAGGTGGTGTCGAGAATCCACTGGTCAGACTCGGGGGCAGTTCAAACCAATGTTATCGGAACTGGACCGGAGCCGGCAAAACCGGCCGGTCAGACCGGTTCACAGGCTTGGCCGGTCCGATCCGGGCAAAAAAATTTTGCAAACCGGAAAATTTTGCAAACTGGCCAGAAAACCAGCCGGTCCGTACTCTGCCGTACGGCCGCGGCCTGGGGACCCATGGACTTCAAATTTAAAAAAAAAAACAAAACAAAAACCCTAACCTAAGCATCTAACCTAACCCTAAGCCTATCCTAACACTATTTAAAGACCCCCCCACCCCCTACATCACTCACACTATTCATTGGTCATCTTTTGGCATTCTTGAGAGGACGGTTTGGCATTCTTGAGAGGACAGTTTTACATTGTTTCTCAGCTGCGTTTTTTCATTGGTTTGCAGCTACAGTTGGGGCAGCTTAAAGTGTGTTTTGCAGGGAGGTTTTGGAGGAGCTTGCCTTCATTATTTTTTGCAGCTAATTAAGAGCTACTACGTGGACTGTTTTAGAGGTTTTGAAGGCATTTTGTGCAGAATTTGTGGACTGTTATAGCAGAGCAGTTTCTTCTTTTTATCTTGGCAGCGACAAATTTCTCAAGCTTTCCTTCATTTCTTCTTATTTCTCAAAGGTATGTCAAGTCTCAAGACTTTTCTCTTTAAATTTTTTTTTCCTTAGTTAATTAGTTATTAATAAATTAAAAATTGCATTTCCAGCTCTTGTTTGCAACTTTTCATGGCTCCAAAAGAGAGGAAGGATGCGGCATGGGTTCATTGCCAATTGGATGAGGGTGGGAAAAAAGTATGCAATTATTGTGGGAAGAAAATAGGTGGGGGGGGTATCCATAGGTTAAAACAACACTTAGCTGGTGCTAGAGGCAATGTTGAACCTTGTAGGAAAGTCTCTGATGATCTCAGAGCAGAGATGCTAAGTAGTATTGAAGCCTACCAAGAAGAAAAAGCCAAGTCAAAAAAAATTCAAGAAGACATAGGGAGAAGTTCAATGCCATTTGAGGATGAGATTGACTATGATCCTGAGGGTGGTGATCCTGAAACCCCTCAAGGTCATTTGACTAGTTTTGAAGAATCCTCCAGTTTTCCTGTTAGGGGGAGAGGTGGACGTAGAGCATCCAATTTGAACCTGAAGAGGCCACGTAATATTACTACCCCGACCAGCAATAGAGGGCTTGACTCTTTCTTTGTGCCCTGCACTACCCCTGGTGCTCAGCCCACCATTGATGCTAAATGGAAGAAGATGGAGAAGGAGGCTGCTTGGGAATGCATAGCCAGATGGTGGTATGATGCAGACATACCCTTCAATGCAACTAATTCTTCTTATTATCAACCTATGATAGATGCTATAGCTTCATGTGGTCCAGGCTTCAAAGGCCCTAGTTTTCATGATATCAGAGGACCCCTTTTAAAAAATGAAGTTCAAAGAATAGATGAATATCTGATGGAGTTCAAGCAGTCCTGGAGTAGAACAGGGTGCACAATAATGTCTGATGGATGGAGTGATGGAAAATCCCGCACTATTATCAATTTCCTGATTGCTTGCCCAAAAGGAACCATGTTTCTTAAATCTGTGGATGCCTCTGATCAGGTGAAGGATGCACAATTATTATTTCATCTTTTGGATGGAGTAGTTATGGAGGTGGGGCCAGAGAATGTTGTACAGATCATCACTGACAATGCCTCAAACTATGTTGCAGCGGGAAGGATGTTAGAGGAAAAACACCCCACCATTTGGTGGACACCATGTGCATCCCATTGTTTGGACCTCATGCTGGAGGATATTGGCAAAATTGAGTGGGTGAAGAAGTGTGTGAAGCAGGCAAAATCAACAACCAGGTACATCTACAACCACTCATGGGTTTTGAGTCTTATGAGGAAGAACACTGGGGGTAAAGAGCTTGTTAGATCAGCCATTACACGATTTGCAACAAACTTTCTTTCGTTGCAATCCCTTGTTGATCAAAAAGCCAATTTGGGTACCCTCTACCATCCATGTTGGGACATTCATCACTAGCAGCTAGAGTTTGTGTGATAACAAAAACCTAAGTGTGCAAGTAATACATCCATTTTATATTTATAACATCATCCAAGATATTTCATTTTATTTTAAATAGTATTGCTACATCATGAATCATATACCAAGTCAATGTTATGAAGGTGACTAAAACAACAAGATAGTAATCCAAAGCCAATAATCAGAAGTCCATAGGTCACATCACATCATAATAATCATCAATAAACATCTGAACACTGCTGCAATATAATCACTGGGCACTGAACTGAAACTGTATGGAACAAAGGGTCACATCGGTTATCAAATCTAAGCTCTCAAGGCTCAGCCTTGGCACAAGGTCTAACAAAAGTCTGATACAATATACCGCTCTGATCCATGAGTGATCACAAATAACAAGCTCACCATAGCTGATCTCTGTAAAATCCAAGCTGTGAAAAGTGCAGATATCTGCTCAGCAAGAATAGTAGTCCAACTACTATGGTGTGATAACAGGACCAAGCAGTGAGTTACAGGCATTATTATTCTTTCACAGGTGATTTTCTGAGGATAAAAAATGGTTAAAATGGTCACTGAGGAAATCGATTTGGGAAAATGAGGCAAAAAAATGGCATGAGGTTTGTTCAGAGGATTTTTGTGATGCATCCCACACCTTCCGGCACAGCTTACAGCATTCAGTGGGGTCCACACACACTCCAGGCTATCATTTTGTATTTTTATTATGTTATTGAGGGGGCACGATTTGGCCATGTGTCACAGTATGGTTATCATGATGAGTTATTATATGTTATTGTGCCATGGGGACATGCTAGAGAAGGATAGTTACACCTCCTAGCCCCACCATGAGCTTATGTTATGATGTCTAGTCACTTTTATGTGTTGCATCCACCCTAGGGTGACTTAGCTAGTGCACCCCCTCTATTATTGAGTTGATCCATGTATATTGTATTTGGGCTCATCGTAGCCATTGATTATCACTTATGTATCTTTTGATCTCAACCACTCGTTAAAAATGTGGTTAGGGTTTTGATCTCTATCATTCCTATTTAAAGGAGAGACTCCCCTCATTGTAGAGGGACTTTTGGCTCTGGATCTTTGGCAATAAATAATTATTTTGGGAAAAATCTTGTGCCTTTGTTATAGATTGTTCTCGTGCTTGATTGTAGCTTTGATATCTTGTCACATCTTTGTTGTTTGATGAGATTTCCATGCTAGAAGTTTTTGCTTGATGCATGCTCTGCAAGAGGGCGACTTCACTGGAGGATTTCGTGGGTCTTCTCCGAACCTCTTCATTGGATGAGTAAAATAATCAAGGAGTAGTTTTTATTGTATCTTTGATCAATATTTATGCTATCTGATTCTTCTTGCATCATTTACTTTATTTTTCTTTAAATCAATTCTCATTGAAATTGTCATCTACAGGAAGGGGGGCGCACTAGCTGTTGGAGGAAAATCGATTTCACCTGGGAGAGATCAAATCAATTTGGAATTGCTTTGAGGGAGTTGGAACATCATTGCACTTGGCATCTGCAAGTCACGGGAGGTAAGTACCATTGTTTTTCTTGAGTTATTCATCTATTCCATTTGTCTGCAGTTACTTCTTCTACAAACCTTAAGCTATTGAAACTTATAAAAATTCTCTGGGGCTTGATTACTTGGTTTACTAGAAAACCATTTTGGGGTTTTTATCTTAAGGCCAAACCTCGGGTGGGTTCTCAAGGGCGTCATGCTCTGAGGACTCCATCTGCCCCTTTTCCCTAGGCACTGACCTTTAACCCTTGCGCCCTCCTTGGTTAGCATGTCTGTCGGGCTGTTAAACCCTTGTATGTTGAGCTTGTGTACTTTGATACTGTCAGATCTACTTGCAATTTGTGCTATAAATCCCTAACTCTTCAAATCTACTGTTTGGGACCATTTTCCTTGATTTAAGGTTCACGTTTCCCAAGGCAGCTGAATTTGATCTTTTTCCCTAGCTCTTAAATCCTGGATTCACTCTTAATCACAAAGTCACTGTGTTTAATCATTCAAAGTCTAATCTTATCTTTCCTAAGCCTCCACAGTGACCTTGTTTCCTTAAATCTAGGGTTCTTCACCCTTCACCTTACGTACCCTATCTACATAGCTTGATCTGGTGATTAGGTTAGATCTCTCTTGTCGGGAGCATATCAGGGTCTCCCCCTTTACTATCTGTGGCTTGGATAGTATAAAGTGAAGAGTGCCTCGATTGGCATGACAACCAATCCACCTTGGGGATCGAGGCCCTCTAGTGTCACCTCTTTGGTTGCCCGTCCCCTCTACCGTCCTATATATGATCATCTATTGGGGCAACTATGAGTTTTGTGATAACATGAACCTCTGCTAGTTTTGTAATGCTATGACTTTATGCATCTATTTGAATAAAGTTTGAGACTTTGGAGGTTAGACTGATGGTGCAAGAACTCTTATTGTGGTGAATGTTTAGCTAATAAACCGAGGTGATATCTGCTTAGTTCTTTTTCTTTTTATGCAAGTGTTGATTATCTAGCTAAAGAAGATTATATGCTAATCCATAGAATAGACATTTGAAGGCTCAATTTGTTTATTTATCTGTAGTTACCTAAGATCTAAGAGTTGCATTTTGTAGTCAGTTATACTTGTGCACTTTTAATTTTATCTAATCTACCATATTAGATTGAATCATTTGTTTGAAGGGTTTTTTTGTTTTGCAGATCATCTAGAGTGGAGTAGAGATCGGAGCTCGGCTGCATCTTATCTTTCTCCACCACATTTTTATGAATCTAATGCCTTCTTGTATTGCAGGCGCTTCACCTCTCGAACTTGTTCAAGATTTGGCTTGAGTTCTTCCTTCTTCCTTCTTAAAATGTGAAAACAATCTTCCTTTTCCCTTTTTTGTTTTAAAAAGAAGCAAGTAGAATTAGTCTTCAAAGGTTCAAATTTTTAAAGTATATTTGCATTTACCATAAATCTAGGAAGCTTAAAGAAATATCATAGATCTAGATCTACTTTTCTTAAGTACTTGAAATATTAAATTTTTCCTATCATTTGCAAGTATTAAGTTGTATTTTTCATGTGATTTAGCTAACAAATACTAACATTCTAATAAATTTGTTGTTCGCTAATTTTTGTCATTTTGACATAAAAAAGCGAAGGAACAAAGCGATTCTGGGAACTTGAACCATCGAAGAACCCTCTTTTTTAATTATTTGCATTTTCCGAGCTTTTTCAAGATCCTTAAAGTCTCTTGAATCTCCTTTTTACGGATCAAGAGCGCTCTCTATCGGAGAATTAAAAATTTGTAATAATTTAATAAAGAGCAAGTGGGATTACGACTCCCACACCCTTCTTCCTCCATTTGGGGGAAGCCTGTATCTGTCCCTTTTACTTTCATGCATTAGATTAGTTTTTTCTTGTTAGATTAGTTGTTTCTTTCTTTCTATTTGCTTTAGTTTATTTTCATTTTTTGGCGAAACCGGATACTAACCCAGCAATGCTCTACCAAAGTACCCGAAAGGGGAAAAGATATCTGCTGTTGTAGTAATTAGAAAATCCTTCTTTTCAAGTTTATTTTACTTTTTGGGAATTAACCCCCTTGCTCTCCCAACTACAGTCTTTCGAACTGAAAGAGATTCTTGGGTTTAATAATCAAGAAAAACATTGCTAAAAAATTTGTAAAATGGGGACTCCATTATGTATGCTCTACACCCCTGCGGTTCGTCCGACCAATAAGGTGCCCCAAAAGGAATTGGAAGTGGCTAGTAATTGGTTTAACAACATTTCAATTAATTCCCGTAACAAAAATCCGACGTTACTTCGATTTGATCGAAAGTGGTCAAATTTTGCAAAGGAAGCGGGAACTACTGGAAAGTGACCTCGGGGCCCCGTTAGACTACATCCTTGTTGGTGTAGTGTTTAACATCTCCCCGAGACTCCATTCCGGCCCACATGTTCTTGTGCGGAGCCACTTAGACCAAAATCCGGACATATTCCCCGTACTGCAAGGTTAATCAACTCATCCTTTCATCTTAATTAAAATAAACCAAGTACACTTGCAAAACATCTCAATTTACAAGCAACACTATTTAAATTTGTGACTCCATCGACACTGGTCTTTACTTTTTTCAGCAACAATCTCTTTATTTGCTTATTATCATTCGCAATTGTTGTTTCATTTATGTGGATATTATGCTATTGATTTGCTTAAACAATTTGCAATAAGACTTGGTCATTTTTCACAATTTCCTCTAAAAACTCCTAAACAACACTCTTTCCCATCCATAACAATTAACAAACTAAAAAGTCTTCCAAACTTTTTCAGTAGGGTCTACCCCCCTTGGCTTCAGTTAGGAATTTTCCTAAACAAACGAGTCAGGATCAGGTAACAACACCTTACTCGAGACTTGCCCCCAAGGACGCACCTAGCAGCTTTGAAAGATTTCTGTTGCATTTGCCCCAAGTGTGCTTTTCGGTGGCAACAAAACCCTCAAGTACCATCCGCTTCTTTGAGAGCTTCCATGAGTTGTAACATGATATGAGCCATTTTCACCAAATCTGCTAAGTGACTTCAAAGTTGTTTATGATAATCAAAGGACTTTATGAGTGTCCTATGAAGGAATGAAATCCTCCCTCAGTCTGATCATAAAACACATTATACAGAAGGATTTGCGCAGTACGAGCCTCATGTTTCTGTCTCTCTAAAACTATTGCCAGAAATTTTAAGCACAAGATCTAACATGTAAATCTGGACAGATCTGGCGTTAGCAGGTGGTCTGACCCATTCAAAGTAGAACAATTCTACTCAACACGTTGTAATTCATATCATCTTGCATCGTCAACTATAACAGCAACAAGAATAGAGAATCATGAGAAGACATTGAGAGCAAGAATGAGAGATAAATCTTTTCCATAAATATGCTTTGAAGACAAAGCATTTCTAAAGGGGAAGGCAATGTATTGAACATAAATATATATATCAAATATCAAATCACTAATAATAATAAGCAATAATAACTGAAGAGACACGTTCTAACTAAAGGACATGACCTATCAACCATGGTGACCAGTCAATGCATAAATAAGTATACCATCTCATGGTATTGTAATCATCAAATTCAATCATTCAATCACTTATATTTTATATTACCTGTCCTATATGGATTTCTGTTGTCTGTCCTTATGTTGGATCTTTGTTAGTAAATGAACTTTATTCATTTCAGTACCATTCAGAAAACTATGTAAAAAGGATAATTTGTTTTGCCGGTTTTTTTTTTTTACTTGCAGATCTAAAGTGATTATAGCATATTTACAAGGTTCAAACTTGGTTTAACATTGTTACGTGTAAATTTGAAGTTTACTTGTTCATTTCAAGTGTTTTAAGGGCAGAAACGTAAGCAAGTACTTTTGCAGATTTGAAACATTTGGCAGAGTATACTTGAAGATTTTTGGTTACAGATCATTAGGTATACTCTAAAGGCTAGCAAGCACTAACCCAAAGTGAGGGGAACTGTACAAGGTGACACTGGCACTCTTCTAAAATCTCCATTCAATTCCTTCCAATGTTGAGTGAAAAGAAAACCATTTCTATTTCATTAGTCAAGATAACAAAATAAATAAAACATGATTTACCAACTTAAATTTTTTCTACAATCTCTTTCAAAACTTCATCTTATAAATTTGTACCGCAAAGTTATGTCTTCAAGATTGCCAATAGGAGTTGCCACTAAATATAATCCACTTTCTAAAATTCCCTGCAAGCACATAATTGTATCAAATTCAGTATCTAAAACAAACAAAGTGTAGAAAAGTCATACATAAGATAAGATAAGATAAGAATGAAACATTGAAATCCAAATCCGATCCAAAAAATATTTTGTTTATATTATTAGAGAGCAACTAATAAAACTCCACTTAGTATTATAAATTCATCCACATATGGTTATATATTTATATAAACTCATCACTTGAAGGTGGAAAAACATCAAACCTAACATAGTTTCATCAAACAAGCAATTCTAAGTCAAGATCTAGTGCAATTGAGATTATTGTGCCAACAATCCAATATTCCAATGCAGTTTTATGTCATGTTATGAGTTGTTGCTAGTAGATTATGTTGATGGATGGACCACTACAGGAAAGCACGTAAATTTGTATGGACTATAGTTCATTTAAAATCATAATATGGTTGCTTGTTAAGAAAACAAATAATCCGAAGTTGTAGCAAGAAGATGTTGTGCGAAGGTCATAGTAAGTCAACCTGGAATAGGTAAGAGTTGATCAACGTTCGAGTTACTAGTTAGATATTTGAGTGATGAATGAAAATCAACAAGGATCGTTTTAAATAATTACAAGAAGTGACTTGGAACGTAACAACCACTTCAATGAGTAGGTTACACATTTTAAACCCATTGAGAAGCCATAAGAGTTGACTAAGACAATCTCCATGTGGGAAATGTGTTTTATCCTCAGAAACCGGATTCGTAGGAAACCCCCCCGTGTCCCGAATCGGTCGAATCGGACACGATTCGATATGAATTCGTGTCCGATTCGACTTTCCTTCGAATCCGAATTCGGGACACGTTTTTCAAACGAATCGGACATGAATTTTTAGCGTGTCCCGACTGTCGGACACGAACCCGAAAAACAGGACACGTGAAGCGTGGAAAAAGGCGTCCGGGTTCACTTAAAAACAAAATTTTGGCTTTCTTTTTGTCATTTGCAAGGAAGCAATTGGTTGAGAGTGAGTTGTATGTGCAGGCAATGTTCCCCCAAGTTTCCGGGACGCGGGAGCGTGGGAGCGGGGAAACGCACATTGGGGACGTGTGGAGACCACCCCCAAATTTTAGGGAAATTCGGGGGGGACGGGGGGGCGTTAAGGTCATAAAAATTATAAAAAATATAGAGGTTTTAAATACCAGCAACAACAATTCATCGCGTGTAAATACAATTTAAGCTGCTCCCTGTAAATACAGTCTAATTCTTCAATGATTCAATACACTTCAACATTGTGTGAATCCATGGCATAGATGTTGTAATGGGGAACTGTGACTTGAGGATCCTATTTCTTCATGATTCTAGAGGAAATCACATTATTTGAGGCTTTCAAGTCCAACATACAATTATGTAGGAGTGAACTATTAATCCTATAATGGGATCCTATTCATCAATAACACCCTGTGCCCCCCTCCTCTAGGGCTCTTAGCCCTTGCCTCTACCTTGAATTTCGAAGTTGATCCTCGAGGGACATTACTCAACGCACTACAATTTTGATGAAACTTCCTAAATCAAGCATTAAAATAAGGTAGAATTAGAAAAAAAATTCCCATGCTTAATAAGTGATTTTTGCTTGACTAAAGGGAACATTTTGATTAAGGTCATGATAGAGAAGTTCAACAATCAACACCACCAACATCAAGGTACATAGAGAGGTTGATGCGCTTGATTAAATGCCAATCCCTTAACCTCATACATGATAGAATCCAGTGGAAACGTTGCAATCCTGAAATCCTGAAAACTGTTAAGTCTGTTGAATTATGAATGGAATCTAAAATTCTACTTTTTGCATATGAATTCCGATAAGGTTGGAACCACTCTCAAACATCCTGAAACAATTAATGGTAATGTTAAAAATTTAAGTAAAAGGATAGAAAATGAAAGATAAGGAAAATACCACTTTTAATATTACCATTACTACTGAACAACTCTAGTAAGGAAGGAGCGCCTAAGCGCCCCCCACTTCATCGGTGCGCGATTCAAAATAGGGGACGAACTCCCCCATGTGTTTCCTGAAGTTTCTCCAAATTGGGGACGAGGGGAAACGTTTCGCTACGAGCCCCCAAGTCCCCGGGGCGCGGGGAGTGAGGGGGGCGCGCCCCCAACCCTAGGGAACGCGTCCCCGTGTAACACTGTGTGCAGGTGAAGGAGATTTGAAGGAGATTTGAAGGCTATCCATTGTTTCCAAGCGATTCCAAGTGCATTCCGGTGGATTTGTGGAGAGGATTGCAAGCTCAACCATCACACAAGAAAAGGAATGTCTCAATCAGCTAGGGCAGGAGGTAGGGGGCAAAGGAGAGGGAGAAATGCACCACCTAAGGCCTCCCCTCCTATTCCACCAAGCACAAGCGGTTCTCCTCCTCCATCAAGTGCTCCATCGGCTGCTAGTGGAGCTCATTCTATGGCTCCACTTAACCCTGTTTAGCAAGACAACAAGCCCAAGAAAAAAAATACCCTTTGTGGAAGTATGTGACAAGGAAAGATGGACCCGAGGCAAAGCTTGGTGGGGGAGGCAATGTGTCTTGGAGATGCAATTTTTGCAAGCATGAGTTCATGAGCACATATTTCCGGGTTAAGGGCCATTTGTTGGCCCTTCCTTCTTGTGGGATTTCTTCATGCAAAGCGGTGACTGTTCACCAAAGGAGGGATATGAAAAGAGAGGATCATGTTGGCTTAGGGAAGGTGGCAGCAGCAAGCAAGAAAAAAGAGGATGATCCTCTTCCATTTTTGAGGAAGCCCTCTAGCACCAAGCCTCCATTTCCACCTAGCATTCATGGGCGTGGACGTGGGGATACTTATCAAACAAGAAAGAGGCAATCTACAGGTGGTCCAATGGATAGGATTTTCCAAAAAGAGGCGCGAGAAGAGGTAGACCTTACTATTGCATTTTTCTTCTACCTCAACTTCATCTCATTCAATGTTGCACGGTCACCATTGTATTTTGAGACGGTTAAAACTATCTTGGAACGAGCTCCAAATGGTTATGTGCCTCCTGGTTCAGAGAAGCTTAGAACCACATTGTTGGTTAAAGCAAAGAAGGAGGTAGATAAAATTCTTGAGCCAATTAGATCAACATGGCCCTCATCCGGTGTGAGTATTGTTTCTGATGGATGGACAGATCCCACACGCCATCCACTCATCAATTTCATGGTATCTTCCCAAAATGGACCGTTGTTCTTGAAAGCAGTGGATGCTCTTGGGGAATACAAGGATGCACAATTTATGGGTGATTTATTCATCAAAACCATTGAAGAAGTAGGTGTTGAGTCGTGTGTACAAATCATCACGGACAATGCACCTGTTTGCAAGGCTGCTGGCATGATTGTGGAAGCTAAATATCCACAGGTATGTTCATTTTGGACAGCTTTCATTTCTAATTTGCTCATTGTTTGAATTTGGTCATTGCAATGTTAGTGTTGTAGAGTCATCGATACATGCTTTTATTGCTCTTACAGGTTTTTTGGACACCTTGCATTGTCCATTCCTTGAATTTAGCACTGAAAGCCATTGCTTCGAATGTGGCATGGATTGACAACCTTATTGAGGATGCACGCCATATCCGTAACTTTGTACAAAACCACACAAATGCCCTCACCATCTACAAACAGTACACACAGCTTTCATTGCTAAAGATTGCAGATACTCGGTTTGCTTCCTCATTCATCATGCTCAAGAGGTTGAGGGAGGTCAAAACTGCTCTTGGGTCCATGGTGATTTCAGAGTTTTGGGCTTTTTGGAGAAAGACGGATCAGGCTGCTTCACAAAAGGTGAAGGACATGGTGTTAAATGATGGTTGGTGGGACACGGTGGATCTTACTATTAAGATCATGGAGCCAATCATTTCTTTGTTGCGGTTTGCAGACACGGACCAGCCCATCCTAGCAGAGGTTTATGAGGGGTGGGATTCCATGATTGAGTCCATGAGGTCCATTGTCATGGAGAATGAGTGTCCCGAGTATGGGACATCGGCAGAGAACTTATGGACCATTATTCGGGATATTCTTATCTCCAGGTGGGATATGAATTGCACACCTTTGCATTGCTTGGCCCACTCCTTGAACCCCAAGTTCTACACTCAGGAGTGGCTCACTAGTGGATTGGGGGCCTGACACAGAGTCCCTCCTCACATGGATGCAGAGATTGCAAATGGGAGGAAGATAGCACTTAGACGGCTATTTCAGGATAGATACATGCTTGAGGAGGTGGAGGATGGCTTTATAGATTTTTCCACTGGCACTGGGAGATTTGGAGGCTATGATGTGCTTAGAGATAGGGAGGGTAAGAAACCCTATGCTTGGTGGGAAACTCATGGGGCAACATCCCCTATTCTACAGAAGTTAGCCTTCAGGGTCATCTCTCAAGTTACATCATCCTCTTGTTGTGAGAGGAATTGGAGCACATATGGGAACTTGTACAGTGTGAAGAAGAGCAGGCTTGAGCAGTCCAGGGTAGAGTCAATGGTGTATGTGCACTCCAACCTTCGTCTTATTTACAGGAAGAGGGAGGAGTGGGTGAAGGGAAAGACAAAGATGTGGGATGTCTTTCCTGATGATATGGGTTTGGACAACAGTATTGAGTTGGCATTAGAAAACATTGATCTTAATGATCCAGTGCTAGAGCCGGTCACTTTTGATGATAGTGATCGTATAAAGGGGTCATCCTCCACAGCAGAAGATTCAGATCGTCAGATGGGTAGAGAGGAGGAGGAGGGGGAGGAGGATGAGGATGAGGATCAGGGCAGTGGCAGTGATGAGTATGTTGATTCAGGCATGGAGGAGGACTACTGACATATGGGATTCTCCCATCTTGATCCACCCCTTTTTGTATTTACTATTAGTCTATTTGGCATTTGCCAGTGCCCAGTGGCATTCCGACATATACGTATACATTTTGATTTTGATGACTTAATGAGAAATATGGTTCTGACATGCATCTATGTGTCTGATGTCTCATTGTGATTTGTGAATGACAAATGTGAAATGTGTTGTGATTCGTGAATCGTGATTTGTGAATGACAATGTGTAATCATAATCATTAAGGTGTTTTTATTCTAATTTCTATTGAATATTTGTAAATGTTCTAGTTTCTAAATATTTTTGGATCTATATGTTTATATTTTTAAAAAATATATATATGTATATAAAACGTGTCCTGATTCCGGGGGTCACCGTGTCCGTGTCGGACTCTCGTATTTTCGTGTCCTACGTGTCTCGTGTCCCCGTGTTAGGTGACTTAGGTTTTATCTAATGAAACAACTTATTCTTATAGTTGTTATCACCTGAAAATACATGTCTTAATATGCATTTTCATGGGCTCCATTTTCTCACCTGCATAGAAGAAGCATTTTCTTTCTCCAAAAATGTCTTATGAGCTTTGCATTCAGACGTATCATGCCAAGATGAGTGGTGGTAATCGCACCATTTACCGGTCGGCGGTCGTTTGCTACGTTCCCTCTTATGAAAAGGCTTCTTGTCGTGGTCTGGCTTTGGCGATGTCGGCTGAGAAGATTTTGACTTGTAGAAGTCAGCTAGTGCCTTCTTGTCGGTGGTCATCCTGATATCGGCTTTGTCACGAAGTGTGCTTTCCTTTTTTGCTTGTTTTCAAGTTTGTTGGCGTAGTGGAATGCATCCGCGAGCGTATTGACAGTCAGAAATTCCATCTCCTGCTGAATGTACTGGGACAATCCGCTAACATACTTCAAAACAAGCAATTTCTCTTCTTCTTGGACGCCAAGTCTAGCCATGAGTCGGTAGAACTTGTCAATGTAACTCTATACGGATTGGTCTTTCCATTGCCTTAGTTGTTGCCACTTCTTATACTGTTGCTTGAGGTATTTAGGCCGGTAAAATTCCTTTCGGATGTGTTCGACGAATTTATCCCATGTGTCGATGGGGTCTCCGCTTTTCTCCATCTTTGTCGAGAGGTTCTCCCACCAGCAGTGCACAGATGTTGACATCTTTAAGGATGCAATGGTGATCTTTTCAATTTCGGAGAGTTGATTCACAGCGTAATAGGATTCCAATTGTTATACCAAATTGTCGACGGATTCCGCGTCAATCTTACCTCAAGATTCAGTATGTCCAGATTCATTTGCACTTTGAAGGTGCTGATTTTATCGCAGTGAGTTCTCGTCGAAAATCCTCCGGATGTCGAAGCAAATCGCGTGAGAATTTCATTGAACTGGGCGAACATTTCAGTCCGTTGTCGAGCCAGAGCTTGCTCAATAAGCTGTGTTGTCTCGTCGGCTGCATGTCTATCATCTGTTTCTTCTGTCATTTCTGGAGGTGGTGTCTACTTGGATTGCTGAGATTGCGAGCGAGTTTGAACCGGCATAAGTCAGGTAACTCCAAGAGAAGTGTATACGCAGAACTTAAGCACGAAAACTAATTGCTCTGATTGAGTCTTGCTCTGATACCAATGATCCAAGGCATGGCCAAGAAGCACGAGGGGGACAACAGTTCAACTGAATGAGTCGGCTTTGTTATGGTGGAAGCAACAAGAAGCAGAATGAGCAAAGCAGGATTACACTACACAGATAAACACAAATACGCACAAACAATATGCAGGAATGCGAAGTGTTCTTCTCTATTACTTGCAAACAGATAGATTAATTGATCAGATAAGATGTATGTTACAAAATTATACATGCTTATATAGAATTCTGAGACGTTTGGGTGCCTGCCCGTTACTTTCAGTTACAAAGAAGAAGTTAGAACGGTTCAACAGTTCAACCGTTATAGTCGACTGGAAGATAGAGAGACAGTCTGTCGAAGTTCGATAGTCGTTGGTCGCATGTCGACGCTGCATGTCGATGTCGTGAAACTGTGAGGTTGTTGAACATGTCAAAGGTGCGAAGTGTGGTGTAGTATGTCGAAGTCGCGACTCGTCGGAGTTGTGTCGAAATCGAAACCTATCGGAGTTGCTGAGTTTGCCAAAGTCATGTCCCGTGGAAACTTGTCGAAGTTGTATCGACATCAATGAATTGTTGCAGTCGATGTTAGCATTCGACAACAATTCCAACTGCGATGCGGATCACTAATCCTGAATAATGATGTATGGGAGATCGTGCCAAGACTAGTGCAAAAATTTGTAATAGATTCCAAGTGGTTGTACAAGATTTAGCATGTCGTATATGGGAGCACAGAAAAGTACAAAGCCAAATTCATAGCAAGAGGATTCTCTCAGGGAGTTGACTATGAGGAAGCATTTAGTCCACTTGCAAGGTATGCTCCTAGAATAGTGTGCCCTCCTTAGCATATGTAACTCCCAAGGATATGAATGCACCCCCACTCCAAAAGGTGTAACTACCAACACTAATGTGCCCACCTCATGTAACTCCCATTGCCAAAAATAGAAGAAGCGGGCCATTACAAACTCACCCTCATGAAACTCCCTTTCACGAATGTACCCCCTTTCAACCAACCAGCCAAACAATTTGCTGCCCAAATTGACATAGTTGAATTGAGATGTTCAACACGTTACAACTAAAGGTGATGGAGAAAGGTTTCCAAGCAATAGGTAAAATAACAGTTGGGACTTAAGAAGAGAGGCATACTTTCAGTCACCAAGAAACATCCCTAATCCTTATATATCCTCTCCAAACGAGGATTCACTAACTCCTTGCCTCCACACGCATCAACTATGAAACAAACACAGCTACACCCTTCAAATACAACACTATTTGTGTAATTCCTTTTCTTCAAGTTTTCAAGGACACACAATTCCATACAATGACCCCAACTATAGAACACTTAAAGAGTATTTCATACTTTGGTGTAAAGGGACTCTCTAAGGATGGAGGAAATGATGAGACTTGTTAAGATTATGTTGTATTGTACCTATATTCGTACATAAACTATTTTCACCTACTAGTAAAAAACATATTGTATTTCTTGGCCCTAATGTTTGACCCGTTCATTGGTTCAAAGCCCATATTTTTGGGCCAACCATAATTTTCTAAAGCAGGTTCTATGTACTTGTAAGCCTATTTAAAGATGTGCAATGAAGAGTGTAAACAAATGTACAGTGTACCAATCTCTTGTGTCCTTTTCCTCTCTCCCCCCCTTTCGCCCCACCCTCAACACTCTCTTTTGCTTGCTATGCACATGTCAATATGTAGCAACATCAATACCAGCTCAAGATCTAATTTGAATGCAAAGATTATTGGAAGATATGGATAAGATTCAAACTTCAAAATGACCCAACTTTACTGATGCGTGACAATTAAAGTTGCATTTCCTTATGTAAAAGTCATGTCTTTCATGCAAAAACCAAGCATATAGTCTTCCATTATCATTTTGTCTTTCATGGAAAAACCAAGCATATAACCTTCGATTATCATTTTGTGAGAAGGAAAATTTGATGTGCAATACAAGCCAACACAATTAGTTTTCATGTTCCTCCAAAATTGTTTACACCATGTTTGGGATGCTTCAAGAGACTTGGGGTACATGGTGTATGTTTAGCCCTTGGATGGTCCTGTTATCACATTTATAGTAGTCAGGGCTACCATATCCTCAGACCAGATTCCAGTACTTTTCTGAGCCAATCCTTTACTATGCGATGGTTGAGATCGGCAGATAATCAGCAGTTATTTCAAGATCACTCATACTTTTCAGCAGCCCCAGAGCAGACTATTATCACACAACTTGTAGTTGCCCCTAGTGGTATCCCATCCGAGACGGTAGAGGAGATGGGCAACTAAAGAGGTGACCCAAGAGATGCCATGGTTCCCAATGCAAGGTGGGAGTCACGTCAACCGAGGCACTCTTCACTTTAGGTCAAGGTGAATCAAGACCAAGGGGGAGACCCTATAACCAATCAAAGATGATTGGACCCAAACAAAGGTTCCTAGGGATGAGTAAATGGTAAGTTACGGAAACCAATGCAAGGTAAAGTGGACCTAGGAATTAAAGTATGGTTGAAGGTGGTGTGAGAAAATTATTAGTGTTTCAACCAAGGTATGATCTAGGCCACATGATTAGCTATAATGATAAGAGATGGTACCATGTTGCACAAGTGGGTCCCACTTTCTTGGGATATGTGAAATGGCTTGATATGGACCCACAAGGTGAAGTTAAGGGATGCAATTGGCACTAGAGGATATACAATGAGTAGATCTATGGATCTAAGTTGAAAATAGGAGTACCCATGTACCGGATCTAAAGTTTGACACAATTCCCAAGGAGTGCAACTTGCTTTGAGGAGGACTAGTGCCTTGTTGGATGGGGTAATGGAGTCAAAAGATATGTCACTGTGTAGATCGGGACACCTAGAGGTCAAGACAAGTGGGCTAATTAAGATAGTGTGGTTGGATCTTTGCTAGATCTAGATTTTCATGAAATGCCCCAAGTGGACCACAATCCCTTAAAACAAGGAATGCTACCCCCAAGGCAGATCATCACAAAATGATACTCTAGACCTAGGTTTCGAAGTGTGCCCGTTCCAAATTCACAAAAATCGCAACCACCCATGTCCTCAAAGTGGGCAAACTTAGTCACCCAAGGGAGTGCGACCTTGCTCAAGGAGGGTTAAAAAGGGGATAAGGTATGTCAAATCAAGTCCAATGGCCACCAAATTGTAGATCCAAGTAGCTTAGGCACCGATCTATGTGGATCTAGAAAATCAAGTCAATCCAAGGGTTAGATCTTACTAGATCTGAGTTTTAAGGTGCTAAGTAATTTAAAATGGGGCTTTAATCCCTTAAAATGTGGAATGATGCCCACAAGGTAGAAATCACCCAAGTAAAAGTCTGGGGGTAGGTTATCAAATGTGTAGATTGCAAATCAAGTGGGATCTCACCTACCCATGTGCTATATCTAACCAAACAAGCCTCTCTAAGGAAGTGCGATTTGGTTCAAGAGGGCTTTATTGCCTTGAAAAGTGTGTAAATTTTAACCCAATCATCACCAAACTATAGATCCCACTAGGGGTGGATGCTATAGAGGTGGGTTTTTAATATCTCTTCAAAAGCAAGGCTAGATCTAAGTAGATCTAAGAAAAACCAAAAATGAGGGTTTTGATCAATTAGGGTTTTTATGATCTAGAGATTATGGATGGTTCAAAGAAGAAGAAGATCATACCTTTGGAGCATACCTGGATGAAGAGATGAATGCTAGTTGAGATGAGGATTACTTTTGCCAAAGATCAAATGGAGAATTTTTTTTGAAGCCCTCTTGCCAAATCGATTTTTCCAAGCCAAATATGTGTCCCTCTAACCTGTCAATACCAAGGAGCAAAGCATCAATCAGTTTAACATGTTGAAGGTAGATACAAGCAAGAAAGAGATAAGCAAAGAATAGCTGGTGCAAAGACAAAACCACTCCCTGTTTAACCCAAAACGTCCTCCTCCAAGCTTGAAGGGCAAGCCTCCCCACCAATTCGCACTTGTTGAAGAAGTCTTCTCAACCTATAAAAAGATATGGCAAATATGCAAGATAGCTACAATAGATCCTCCAGTGCAATGGACAAAAGCATTTACAATCAAAACAACCAACATCCACTCCAACCCAAGCATGTACTCCAAAAGAAAGAAATTTTATTCCAAGAGCCAAGAGCCAAAAATCTCTAGATGATTTTACAATGAGAGGCTCCCTCCTTAAATAGGATGGGGAGAGAGCATAATCCTAACCACTTTTTACATGTGGCTAAGATTAAAAGATCAAAAGATCTAATCAATGGTTGAAATGAGTTCAACAATAAAATACATGGATCAACCATAAAATATATGAATAAGTGGATAAAATCGCCCTAGGAGAGGGGATCCCACAAAATCATGATGACAAAATATAAAAATAAGCTTATGGTGGGTCCAAGGGGTAATTTTATCCACCCTTGGTCAATCCCCATAGCACAATAATAACAAAATAATCATCAATATACCAAATCGTGCCTCTATGGACAAATCATAGGCCTCCAAAGACCTCAGAAATCATCAAAAAGTGCCATAAGTGATGGATGTGGGCCCCGATGAAGCTGAAACTGCTGGAGAAGGTGCGGAAGACATCCCACTCATCATCACTGATCATCCCATGCCAAAACTTTGCCTCAGTAGCCCAAATCGAATTCCTCTGTAGCCATTTCTACCAATCCAAAACTGCCTCGGGAAGCGTGCACCTGTCCCAAACTACCTCCTGGAGTGCCTGCGCTGTCAAGGTGAGGGCACCAGTGTGTCCGGAAGGGGGGTAATGTGGTAAAAACAAGTGGCTGGACCACCCCCTCCATCATCAGCACCCTAGGTGAACCAAATAAAAATCATCTCTACTCTGACAGGGTCTCCGACAGACCAAAACTGCACTAGGACAGCCTACTGAGGCAAAATCATCACTGTAACTGCCCGGAACTGAAAATAGACTGTCTCATTGGACTCAGAAGGTCCAAAACTATCCAAGATGTGTACTCATACACCATATAGCTCTCTGCATGATCATATAATATACCCAATATACCGGAACAGGTGAAATAATAATAATCTGTAAATGATCAAATAACGCTGAAAACCATAGATCATCATCATAAACCTGTATCTGATGCATAGAACCATCATGTACATGTACATAGACCATATATCATCTACCTGTGTCATCATAAGGTCCAATAATCTCATGTCCTGTGATTGACCTTGGTCAAACCAGGTTTGACCAGGTCAATATTGACCCAATATAACTCAGACTACCATCTGAAGCTGCTACAAAGTGTCAAAGGTTAATGCATGCTCTACAACTCATTCAAATAGCAATTATAACACAAAGTAGTCATTACTGGCGATCTAAATCCAAATATATTTTGTCATTAATTATTTATATGACTCAGACTAGACTTTCAGGACCATACTCACTTCATAGTTGTGATCAATTTGCTAGTGAAGGGTGAAGGCTAAAAATAAACTGGCTAGGCCAAAGGGTGACTGACTGACTTAACATTGTGGCACTTTGGATATGGGAAAGGGAATACACACCATAGTATATATTGAATGAGCAACAACACAGGGAATGGCGGTGTTTTACAAATGGATAAGTTGTTTAGAGAGTGCTTATTCAACTTAGGCTTCATGTCTACATTAAGTTGATCCAGGTTCATTAGGATCATTCAATTTCATTTCATGGCCTTTTTGGCCTACATAACCCTTCGGATCTCAGGTGCGCTAATAAACACAACTAGTTGCAGCTTGCATCCAGGGCATGTTTTTATACATACATAAGGTCAGCAATTGTTTAGATATAGCTTTTAAGAATCATTGCTTTTTGGACCTTTCTTATACTCTTCGAGGAGTATTTTTCAGCAGTTCATCGCTCTTGCCCTTTTTAGTTTCCATGGCGAATTTATCAGTTTCCATAAGTAGTACATGAGCTTTCAGTTTTAGCCAACAACATCTCAAGTGACTAGGGGGAGTTCGAGCCAATGCCAAACATCGGGACAACCCACCAGAATGATTTAGGCCTACAATCCAACTCACTATAGGTAAGTTTTGTCACCAACTCAGAGCCGAGACACAATAAACAGGGAAGCTCATCCAATACAGAGGCTATAGTGGGGAAAAGATCCTCCATGCCACTAGTCAAGTAGTAAGTCAGGGTGATAAACTAAAAGGTAGGTAATGGATGGATGAAGACAATGAGTAATGGAGCCAACACTAGCAAGCCAAGGTATGGTGGAATGATCACCTCTATTCTCCCTAGGGAGGGTGAAACCAATGAGTATGAGTAGTGAACTTCTAGGTCTGAGTAAGGACAGTAATATATATATATAATAAGATCAACCAAGTCCACATATCTATATGATCGCCAGATCATGACACTAAGTGCTAAGACATGCCATAAGAATGAATATAAAAGCAATATAACCATAACACCATGATATACCTGCTGAGTCATATACCTGAATGCTCATCCTCTGAACCATCATCTGTCCTCTGAAACTGCTACTGTAACTCTGGGCACTACTGACTGCTCTGCATAAATGGTATAATGGCTACATCAATCATCTCTCTGAGTGTCCTGAGACTCAGTCATGGCATGGGGAATACATATGCTGTCCAAAATCTGATAGTGATCCATAGATAGCTGCTCATCTCATCATCTCAAAGTAAAGGAACTGGCTGAAATGTGCTCTGGAATCTGAGAAATAATGTATGGTAGCCCGGCTACTATATATGTGATAACACAGACAATACAGCCTTATGCCATGACTGAGCTTCATGACCTCAGATTTGATGACAGAGGTGGCCATTTTCTTCCATACAGAGCAGTGTGATAGTGCCCAGAGTTATGCAGCAGCAGTGTTCCAGTGACAGTTGATGGTTCAGATGCTAGATACAGGTATATGATGCAGTAGGTATATGGTTGTGCATTGTATACCTTTACTTTGCTCTTTTACTTATCTTGGTAGCTTGACTAGGTATCTAGTAGTCATGATCTGGCAATATTATATATCGATATGGTTATTGGTTGACTGTCTGGAATTAAAGTGATCTAGTTACTTGGACTAAGAATTTCTTGTGTATACTCGTTGGTCTTACCCTCTTAAGTAGTATGGACTTGGTCATTCCCACCATTTATGGCTTGCTAGTTATGGCATCACCTGTCACCTTTCCCCATCCATCCGTTCTCTTCCATATTTCATTTTATCCTGACTTACACTTCAGCTTGTGATATTGAGGACTTCCCCACTTATGCCTCTATGTTGAATAGACTCCCTATTGTTTTGTGTCTCGACTCTGAGTTGTGCAATAGAACTTACCGAAGCCTTGATCCTTCTGGGCCAGGAGAACCCGTTGGTGTTGGTTCCTGAGCTTAGGTGAGTTGGATTTGAAGCCTTGACCTCTCTGGTCGGTTGCCCCCGATGTTTGGTCCTGATTGTGGATAGTCCCCCCAGTTGTCTGAGTTGTGTCGACTAAACTTGAAGCAAAGTGTACTACCATCATTACATCCACATATGACTGATTGTTATATCTTCTATGCAAGCCCATAATTATTAAATAAAATTGTGCATTTAAACACAATGAAAGAGGGCTATGAAATAAAGTGTAAAGCACCCTGGTTAAAAGCTGCGATTAGTTGTGCTTCTAAGCACATGCAAAATCCAAAGACTCATAAGGCCTAAAAAGCAGTGGTTAAACATATGCTAAATCTAAAGACTATTGGCCATGTAAATTTCCTTAAAATCCACTCTAGGGCTAGAGTATGCTGGATTAATTAATTAAACCCAAATTGTTACAGTTAACCACACATGGATTTCTTCACTATGTAACGGAAAATAAATACTGAAAGAAATACCAATCAATCACACCAATAGAGACAACACAATCTTTTTGGGTATAAACCACGGGACAAAACCCAAGATGGGAAAACCGGTGCAGCAGTCTGAGAAGATATTTTATTAAGAAAATATGGAACAATACAATCCAGAAAATCGATTTGCCCAAGCTGGCAAAATCGACCTCTACAAATCATTAAGTAACCTCACCAACCTGGCCGAGCTGCAATGTTGTACGGCCTGCCTGCGTTAGCAGTACGGATTCGTATACTTGCTACGTCAGCTGTACGGACTGTTATGTATGGCTTACGACACCCTGTACGGCCTCCTCCTCTACTTCTGTTGTACGGCCGAATTGTTGTTCGGTTTCTCTGCTAGTGTACGGCCTCCTCTCTGATCCGTACGGTCTCTCTCTTCTGGACAATTCTCCCTCCGTCTTCTTCTCTGTAAAACTCCTCTGCAAACTTGCTCTTTCTCTCTCTCCAACTGTGAGCTATGAGCAAGAATCTCTCTGTCAGAATGTGTATCCTCTCCACCAATTGATCCTCCTTTTAACTCATTGGCTAAGCAAAAAACCTAATCTCACTATGGATCAATGGATGAGATCCTCGAGTGAGATCAATGGCCAAGATTAGATTAGCCATCACTTAAATATTTTTCACTTTCACTTTATAAAAAAGTGTTGCATTAAGTCCATTAATAATTAGATCACTTTAATATATTTTCCAAAGTAAACTTAGGAAAAAAACATTAAATACAATTTGGCTTCTTCATTTAAGTCTTCTGCATGCAAGGACACATGCAATGCAGGAAGACCTTCCTTGTTGTCACTTTATAACACTCCCTCTCAACGAGGAAGGGATTCAGTAACAACCCCAACTTGTCTCTGAACTTTACAAACTTGAGTTTGCAAAGTGCCTTGGTGAATATGTCTGGCACTTGCTCATCTGTCTGAATGTACTCCAACCGAATGGTTCCTCTCTGAACACAATCTCTGAGGAAGTGATATCGGATGCCAATGTGTTTACTCCTGTCATGGAACACTGGATTCTCAGAAAGGTTGATACCACTTTGATTATCACAGTGAACTATAGTAGTCTCTATCTCACTCTCGAACAATCCTGAGAGCAACTTCCTCAACCACATCCCCTCACATGTAGCCATGTTGGCTGCCATGTACTCAGCCCAAAGAAGAGCCCAATCTTGAATTGGATTACAAGAAACTAGTAAATGATTGGAATGATTTGAATGAAGAGTGTAAAAGAGGTGTACCACTCAGTGACTACATTGATGCTATGAAAAAGATTAATAGGAAGGGAGACAATAGGAATCCATTCCAAAACAAAGAATTAAATAGTGCTATTGGAAAAATATCACTTCCTACTTTTGATGGTTCTTCTCAAAATTCTGCTAACACTTGGGTGCAAAAATTGGATGTATATTTTCAGCTGAATCCTATGTTGGAAGAGGATGCATTAAAAATGGCCATTTTACATTTGGAAGGAGATGCCAATGAATGGTGGTTTCATGGGCTGAAAACCTTGGGTCATAATCAGGTTAAAACATATGGAGAATTTGTTGACAGGGTACTAGAAAGATTTGAACAAAAAGATCCAGAATTGCCTTTCAAAGAACTAGCTCAATTGAAGCAAACTGGGTCCCCTACTGAATATATGATGGACTTTCAAAAATTATCAGTCAAGGTGGCTAATGTATCTATGGGAAGATTAGTATTGCTGTTCACTGAAGGTTTGGCTGAACCCTTAAGATGTTTGGTCAAAGCCCACAAGCCAACTACATTAAAAGATGCAATGAGCTTGACTAGGGATCTCCAAAATGTGCTTCCTAGAATGAGATTTCCTCCTAAGCCTAGCTATAAATTTGAAAAGAAACCTTGGCAAAGGGATGGATATGATAAGAAACCTTGGCAAAGAGAGTTATTTGAGAGGAATAAAAAAGAGGGACTAAACAGAGATGAACTTAGAAAAAAGAAACTATGCTTCACATGCTTCCAACCATGGACACCGGGGCACAAATGTACCAAAGGAAAGGCTCAATACATAGAAGTATTTTCTGATAATGAGGGGTATGATGGGGGCATGGATGAAGATGGACATATTTCAGATCAAGAAGAGGCATATGAGACAGCAGTAGAAGAGGAAAGACAAGAAGAAAATCAGCCTTCACCGGACAAAGCAAGAATGGCAGTGCTTTCAGCAGTACCTCGCTATCATACTATCCGATGCAAAGGTGTGGTACAAGGACAAAGAACTTCAGTTTTGGTAGATGGAGGAGCCACTCATAACTTCATTGATGCAGAGATGGTAGAGAAAAGAAAGATACCTATTGAACCATTTGATGGCTTTACAGTTGTCATTCCCGGTCACAACACAATGCAATGCAAAACATGGGTTCCAAAGCTGCAAGTCACCGTAGGTAACTATACTTTTGTTGATAGTTTTTATGTGGTTGATGCTGCTGATACTAATGTGGTTTTGGGAGTGCAATGGTTGTATTCAATAGGAGAGCATACAGTAAATTATCAAATTCCCGAAATGAAATTCCAAGATTCAAAAGGAGTACAAAGAGTTGTGAGAGGGCAACACACTTATCCAAATCAAGTAGTGACTTGCAATAGCATGAGATCTATATTGAGGCATGGGGATATAGAATGGGCTGCTGAATGTCATATTACATCTCCCAAGCCAACTATAAATGTTGTCAAACACCCAAAGGAAATAGAGAGACTTTTGCAAAAATATGAAAAGGTTTTTAGAGACCTTCCACATGGTAGGCCACCGGATAGGGGGGTTGAGCACAGTATTGTTTTGGAGGAGGGTACTTCACCCATTCAGATACCACCTTATAGACATCCTAAAAGGTTTAGAGATGAGATTGAAAAAGCTATCCAAGAACTCCTAGATTTGGGGCTCATTAGACCAAGCTCTAGCCCTTATGCTTCTTCAGTAGTGCTAGTGAAGAAAAAAGATGGAACATTAAGAATGTGCATAGATTTTAGAGCCTTGAACAAAAAGACTATAAAGAATAGGTATCCTATTCCTAGGATTGATGAGTTCATGGATGAGCTACATGGGGCCAAATACTTCTCAAAAATGGACCTTAGATCAGGGTATCACCAAATTCGAATGAAAGATGAAGATGTGCAAAAGACAGCTTTTCGATGTCATTTTGGCCACTTTGAATTTTTTGTCATGCCTTTTGTGTTAACCAATGCTCCAGCCACCTTTCAAGCATGTATGAATAGGATATTTTGCAAGCAACTAAGAAGGTTTGTTTTGGTTTTCTTTGATGATATTCTCATTTACAGTAAAACATGGGAAGAGCATTTGCAACAGTTAGAGATTGTGTTGAAAATCTTGCAAGAAGAGTCCTTATTTGCTAAATTATCAAAATGTGAATTTGGGATGAAAGAACTGTATCTTGGACACATTATTGGGCAAGAAGGAGTGAAGGTACACGTGGAAAAAATCAGGGCTATCTTGGAATGACCATCACCAAAAAATATTACCGAATTGAGACGCTTTATTGGCATATGCACCTACTACAGAAAATTTGTGAAAGGGTTCTCCAAGTTGACTTCTCCACTCACTGATTTGACTAAGAAGGATGCTTTCAAGTGGGATGAAGAGGCTGAAAAGGCCTTCCAAAAAATGAAAGAGGTAATGAGTAGTTGTCCCATACTTGCACTTCCTGATTTTACTAAACCTTTTGTTGTGGAATGTGATGCTTCAGGTGGAGGAATAGGGGCTGTCCTAAAGCAAGGCCAACACCCCATAGCCTTTGAGAGCAGAAAGTTGCAGCCTCATGAAAAATTTTACTCCATCTATGATAAAGAAATGCTGGCCATTATGCATGCATTGGCCAAATTCAGACAATACTTGGTGGGCAGCAAGTTTGTGGTGAAAACTGACCACAATAGTCTAAGACACTTTCTCACCCAAAAAGATCTAAATGAAAGGCAACAAAAGTGGGTAAGCAAGATTCAAGCTTATGATTTTGATATTGAATATGTCAAAGGAAAGAATAATATAGTAGCAGATGCTTTGTCAAGAAGGCCTTCTTTTTCTCTCATGGATATTGCTAAGGATTGGAAAAACATGCTACTAGTTGAATATGCCAAAGACAAATTTGCTTGTGATGTGTTGGATGGAATCAAAGGGGATGATGATTATAGGATTTTGAATGGGCTGATATATTATAAGGGAAGAATTTATTTAGTTCATAACTCCAAGCTCAAGTACCGAATTTTGCAAGAAGCACATGATTCCCCACTAGCGGGCCATCCGGGGATCTTCAAAACTTATAGATAGTTGAGGCAAAGATTTTTTTGGAAGGGGCTGAAGGAAGATGTTCAGAAGTATGTGAATGAATGTAAAGCATGTCAACAAAACAAATCAGAACTTACATGTCAAGCCGGCCTATTACAACCATTGCCCATTCCGAAGCAAAAATGGGACAGTATTTCCATGGATTTCATCACCGGATTGCCTAAATCCTTGGGTAAAGATTGTATCTATGTGGTAGTTGATAGGTTGACAAAATTTGCTCATTTTTTTGCTGTTACATTATCTTTTAGTGCTGCACAAGTGGCTGATATTTTTTTCAAAGAAATCTTCAGATTGCATGGGCTTCCCAAGAGCATTGTCAGTGATAGAGATAGTAGATTCATGGGTGCTTTTTGGAAAGAAATTTTTAGATTGGTAGGCACTCAATTGACTCCAAGTACGAGCTATCATCCACAAACTGATGGACAAACAGAGAGGGTAAACCAATGGTTGGAAGGATACCTAAGAAACTATGTGGGAGGACAGCAAAAAGCATGGGCAAAATGGTTACACTTGGGTGAGTTTTGCTACAACACCACTTATCATATGTCAATAGGAATGTCTCCTTTCAAAGCATTATATGGTTATGATGCACTTACATTTGCTGACATTATATTTGGTGATAGTAGAGCCCCAAAGGCTAAAGATTGGGTGGAAGAGAGCCAAGAAATTTTAAAGCTCTTGAAAGACAATTTGCAGGTTGCTCAAAATCAGCAAAAACAATATGCTAATAGACATAGAGAAGAGAGAACCTTTCAAGTCAATGATTTAGTATATTTAAGGTTGCAGCCCTATAAACAAACATCTCTCAAAAAGAATGGAGCAGAAAAATTAAAACCAAGGTACTATGGGCCATACAAGGTAGTGCGGAAGGTTGGAGAAGTAGCATATGAACTAGAACTTCCGGAAGGGAGTAAAATCCACAATGTATTTCATGTTTCTTGTCTTAAGAAAGCTCTTGGTCAGCAAATCATCACTTCAGAAATACTTCCTCCTTTGGATGATGAAGGTCAGCTCACACTTGTTCCGGAAAAGATTTTGAAGACACGGGAAAGAAGGTTGAGGAGTAGAATCATCAAAGAATATTTAGTGCAATGGAAGGACTTACCAAATGAAGATGCCACATGGGAAGAGGAAAAGATTTTGCAGCATCCAAATCTGAAATTGCTTGAGGACAAGCAATCTTGGGTGGGGAGGACTGTAATGTCCCCATTCAAATAAGTGCATAGTAAGACAATCCCATCAATCCTACTAGTTTCCTAGGTTGGATGGGCACATGTGGGATGGTAATAAGGAAACTAATAAATGATATTTAGACATTAGAAGGATTCAATCATTTAATAAATATGATGAATAAATAAATTCAAGAGAAATTCTAGGTGGCAAGTGGTTTTGGAGACATATGGAGGTGGTGGGACCCACACTAGCTTGATTTTTCAATGACACATGGCAGCTCTCTCTTGCCAATTCGAATTCATGGGAAGGTGAACACTCTTGGGTGAGTTGGTAAGTCATAACACATGGCATTGACCATCTTAGGTCGAAATGGGATGGAATAGTAACCTCCATGGGAGAGGAAGAGTCAAATTGGAGACTAGTGGACACATGGGCTAGATTCCCTAGTTTTATGACAACAATAATGAAGCATCTATGACATTTTATGACAAAATTCAGACCTGACTTCTTACACCTGACCATTATGGCATGTCGGCCCCAAAAATAGGCTCAAGAAGGCGCTCATGGAGTTGGAGGAATCTAAAGAGACTCAAATTCGAATTTGGGAGAAGATGGAAGGTTGGAACTAGGAGACAAGTGGCAAATGAGGAATATTTTCTAAATGAAAAATTATTGAATCTATTGAGAGGATTTCGACCCCTTGAAGGCTAATGTTGGTTATAAAATGTAGAAATCAAGTATGAGAATGGCTTTTGATGATTTGAGAAAAATTGCATTTGTGAAGAGAGAGCTAGTGGATGACTAGTTTCTTGCCTTAGCCAATTTCGAGGGTGAAAGATTCCCATCCAAGTTGGTGTTTGGAGAGGCCACTCAGGTCTTTCATGTTGCTTTAATGGAGTTTTTATTTGCAGGTAGCAGCTACAGGAAGTTTCATGGTTTTGTTTAGTGCAGCACTTTCTCTCCACCGTTTCCAGTTTTGAAGGCATATTCGTGCTCCTTGAGGGAGGGCGTTTTTGGTGAGCACTTGTGCTTCTTGAGAGAGCTTCTCATCATATATTTCTGATTGTAATAGCTTCATAGCCTCTGTTATTCATATTTAGAAAGTATCAGGTCGAAATACCCACTGGTTGTATGCAAAACTATTGATTAATGAGCAAACAATGTCCATTTTCCCAATGCATTGATGTATGACACTATAACGTTGATTATTTCGAATGGATGGATGATTCTCTGATATATTTGTGATCAATATACTGCCATGGATGTATTCTACAAATTTCATGTACTGTACTTGAGCATTTGAAGCATTTTTACTCAGTTTAGTTGTATTGGGAGGTGAAATAGTGCCATTTCCCCAAGGGTCGAATTGGGGGATTTTGCTGTTGAATGTGAGAGAGTTAGAACAGTAGTAAAAATCAATTAATGGTGCATATGAGACCTTAATCACATACTTAACACATTATATACCTCTGTTCATAAATTTGGGGGAGTTTGGAGGCATTTGGAAGGCCATTTGCAGTGTTACCCAGGGGGGATTTGATGCACAAATTACTAGTTAAAATTACCTATATTGATCAGAATAAAAATCAAGTTTGCAGCAGTATTTGGAGGGCCATAAAACATCCCTGAACCTGATATTCAATTATAAATACCATTCATATACTCCTACAGAAGATTTGGGAGCATTTGGGTTGATTTGGAGGTCAAAACAGTAAAACTAGTCAAAGGTCGAAATTGGAAAAAAAAGTGAAAAATTGGGCATTTTAATAAAATTTGAAAAAGGGATATTACACTCAATGCAACTGACTTTTGCTTCCTGCTAAACCAAGAGACAACGCCTGATCCAATGTTGAACAGCAACCTGAAGTGCTCTTCCGATCCTCTACACATCTTGCCCAGTCAGCATCCGTGAAACCTGCCAACTGTATAGTCCCACTACGCTCATAAACCAAACCATACTCCACTGTACCTCTGATGTATCAAAGTGTGTGCTTTGCAGCTGTCCAATGTACTTGTTATCAAATATATAGTAGTCGGGCTACCATACATTATTTTTCTGATTCCAGTACACTAATCAGCCAATTCCCTTACATTGAGATGCTGAGATGAGCATCTATATTGGATCACTATCAGATTTTGGACAGCAGTATATATTCCCCATGCCATGATTGAGTCTCAGGACACTCAGAGAGATGACCGATGTAGCCATTATACCATTTGTACAGAGCAGTGCCCAGAGTTACAGCAGCAGTTTCAGAGGACAAATGATGGTACAGGTTGATGAGCATTCAGGTATTATGACTCAGCAGGTATATCATTGTGTTATGGTTATATTGCTTTTATACTTATTCTTATCGCATGTCTTAGCACTTAGTGTCATGATCTGGCGATCATATAGATATGTGGACCTGGTTGATCTTATTATATATATTATATTGTCCCTACTCAGACTTAGAAGTTCACATTTCATACTCATTGGTTTTACCCTCCTTAGGGAGAATAGAGGTGATCATTCCACCATACCTTGGCTTGCTAGTGTTGGCTCCATTATTCATTGTCTTCATGCATCCATTGCCTACCTTTTAGTTTATCACCCTGACTTACTACTTGACTAGTGACATGGAGGATCTTTTCCCCACTATAGCCTCTGTATTGGATGAGCTTCCCTATTTATTGTGTCTCGGCTATGAGTTGGTGACAAAACTTACCGTTGGTGAGTTGGATTGTAGGCCTAAATCATTCTGGTCGGTTGCCCCGATGTTTGGCATTGGCTCGAACTCCCCCTAGTCACTTGAGATGTTGTTGGCTAAAACTGAAAGCTCATGTACTATTTATGGAAATTGATAAATTCGCCCATGGAAACTAAAAAGGGCAAGAGCGATGAACTGCTGAAAAATACTCCTCGAAGAATATAAGAAAGGTCCAAAAAGCAATGATTCTTAAAAGCTATATCTAAACAATTGCTGACCTTATACATGTATAAAAAACATGCCCTGGATGCAAGCTGCAACTAGATGTGCTTATCAGCACACCTGAGATCCGAAGAGTTATGTAGGCCAAAAAGGCCATGAAATGAAATTGAATGATCCTAATGAACCTGGATCAACTTAATGTAGACATGATGCCTAAGTTGAATAAGCACTCTCTAAACAACTTATCCATTTGTGAGACACCGCCATTCCCTGTGTTGTTGCTCATTCAGTATATACTATGGTGTGTTTTCCCTTTCCCATTGCCAAAGTGTCACAAAGTTAAGTCGGTCAAGTCATCCCTTAACCTAGCTAGTTATTTTAGCCTTCACCCTTCACTAGCAAATTGATCACAGCTATGAAGTGAGTATGATTTTGAAAGTCTAGTATGAGTAATAATAATGATTAATGACATTATATATTTGGATTTAGATCGCCAGTAATGATTACTTTGTGTTATACTTGTTATTTGAATAAGTTGTAGAGCATGCATTAACCTTTGACACTTTGCAGCAGCTTCTAATGATGGTCTGAGTTATATTTGCTCATGTTGACTTGGTCAAACCTAGTTTGACCAAGGTGAACCATAGGACATGAGATGGTTAGACCTTGTGATGATAGGGATAGATGATATATGGTCTATGTACATGTACATGATGATTCTATGCAGCAGCTACAGGGTTATGATGATGATTCATGGTTTACTGCAGTGTTTGATCATTTACAGATTATTATTATTTGACCTGTTCCGGTATATTGGATATATATTTTGATCATGCAGAGACTCATATGGTGTATGAGTACACATCTTGGATGGATTTGGACCTTCTAAGTCCAATGAGACAGTTTTTTTTCAGTTCCGGGCACTTACAGTGATGATTGAGCCTCAGTAGGCTATCCCAGTGCAGTTTTGGTCTGTCGGAGACCCTGTCAGAGCAGATGTGATTTTTATCCGGTTGACCTAGGGCACTGTGCTTGGAGGGGGTGGTCCAGCCACTTGTTTTTGCCATATTACCCCAATCCCGGACACATTGGTGCCCTCACCTTGACAGCGCAGGCACTCCAGGAGGCAGTTTGGGGCAGTTTCACGCTTCCCGAGGCATTTCAGGATTGGTAGAAATGGCTATTGAGGAATTCGATTTGGGCTACTGAGGCAATGTTTTGGCATGGGATGATCAGTGATGATGGATTGATGTCTTCCACACCTCCTCCAGCGGTTTCAGCTTCATCGGGGCCTGCATCCATCACTTATAGCACTTTCTGATGATTTCCGAGGTCTTTTGAGGCCTACGATTTGACCATAGAGGCACGATTTGGTATATTGATGACTATTTTATTATTATTGTGCTATGGGGATTGACCAAGGGTGGCTAAAATTACCCCTTGGACCCACCATAAGCTTCCTATTATATTTTGTCATCATGATTTGGTGGGATTCCCCTCTTCTAGGGCGATTTTGTCCACTTATATTATATTTTATTAGTGATCCATGTATTTTATTGTTGAGCTCATCTCAACCATTGATTAGACATTTGTATCTTTTAATCTTAGCCACTCATTCAAAAAGTGGTTAGGATTTTGATGCCTCTCCTTCCTATTTAAAGGAGAGAGCTTCTCATTGTAAGGGGACTTGTGGCTCTGGATTATTGGAATAGAAAATTATTATTGCATCTATCTCCAGTGTTGTGGTGAATGTTTTTGGTGCTCGTTCCTTGGTTCTTCCTTTGCACTGAGTTATTGGAGATCTTGTTTTGCCATATCTTTTGTACCACATTTTGCATCTACAAGTGGAGGCCGATTTGCTTTGAGGAGGAAGTATTGGTGGGGGAAGACTCTCCCTACTTCTTCTTTGGATCTCTTCGTTGGTAACAGGGAGTATTACTGTCCTAGGACCTTCTATTCTATGTTATCATTGCATTTTACTTGTATTTCCTCTATACTTGACCTCCTTGATTGAAATCGATTTTCCTTGGATTGACAGGTAGAGGAGGGCGCACTTGTGGGCTAGGGCATCAATTTGGCAAGCAAAATCAACAATCTCTCATTTGATCTCTGCGGGAACCTTCCTCAACATCAAAGCATCTCTCTTCATCACTCAGGTATGATCTCAAGGTAAGTTCTATCTCCATGATCTATCCACTTGTCTAAAACATTTAAAACCCTAATTAATCAAAACCCCTATTTTTACATTTTTTCAGATCTACTAAGATCTAGTAGCTTCTTGGGCAAGAAATTTAAAACCCACCTCTATAGTATCCACGGCATCCCAAATCTATAGTTTGGTGAGGATTGGCCTCCATTTGACCCTCTTCCCAAGGCATTTAGCCTCTCCAAGCAAGGGCGCACTTCCTAGTTTGGGTGGGTTGACCTAGATCTAGTATATGGGTAGTTGGGATCCCGCTTGATTCATGATCTACACATCCAATAACCTACCCCCAGATTGTCACTTTTCTAATTTCTACCTTGTGGGCCCTATTCCACATTTTAAGGGATTTAATCCCCATTTTAGACCACTTGGTATCTTCAAACTCAGATCTAGTAAGATCTAGCCATTGGATTGCCTTGAAATTGTAGATCCATACTCTCACTTGCTTAAACCACTTGGATCTAAAGTTTGGATGCCATTGGACTTGTCTTGACCCCACTTATCCCACTTTTAGGCCTCCTTGGGTAAAGTCGCACCACCTTGGAGATGTGAGTTGTCCCACTTCTAGGACATGGGTACTTGAGATTTCAGTGGATTTGGAACGGGAGTAATTCAAAACCTAGATCTAGCAGGTCACCTTGTCAAATCTTGCCTTGGGGATAGCATTCCTTGTTTTAAGGGATTGTGGTCCACTTAGGTCAAACCTAGATCTAGACCTATTCATCCATCAAGACTTTAATTGCCCACTTGTCTCATGAAATAGGAGTCCTTAACCACAAGTTAACTTTACTTTGACTCCATTATCCCAATTCCCAAGGCACTGGTCTCTCTCCAAGTCAATTCGACTTTCCTAAATTGTTGGATTAACTTGTGGTTTGACCCTTGTGTGGTGAACTAAACCCTTTGATGTCATCATGTATCATGATCAAGCTTGTCACTTGTACTAGTTAGCCCCAATTCAACCCCTAAACTACCCTGCATTGGACATGGTTCCCAAGGCAGTGGATTTTCTCACATTGACTAGTACTATAATCCTAGATCTTATTTTCAAATACTATAAGTCACTCACACATCAACAATGAACCAAAGCTATACTCATTGAACCCCTCACTTGTCTTGTGACTTCATCCTTAGGTCTAGGATAAACCATACACCTTACTTCACTTAGAATTAACTTGATTTGGTGTCTTGGTTTTGATCTCTCCTATCGGGAGTAGATCGGGTCTCCCCCTTTGTTGTCTGGGCTAGATAACATAAAGTGAAGGTTGCCTCGACTAGCGTGACAACCATCTATTGGAGGTCGAGGTGATCGTGGTTGCACCTTTTGAGTTGCCCTTCCCTATTGCCATCCATGAGTGGATACATCCATAGGGGTAACTACAGTTTAGGTGATAACAGTACTCTTCGAGGGTTCACTATGAACTGACTGAAAGAGTTGACTGCAAAGCTAATGTCTGGTCGAGTGTTGACCAGATACATAAGCGACCCAATAAGCTGCCTATACAGTGTCGGATCAAACTCCTCTGATCCTGATACATCAATCTTCCTCCAGTTGGTAACTAGAGGTGTGGCCATAGACCTACAGTCCTCCATCCCAAATCTCCTCAAGATATCCACCACATACTTGCAGTAGTTTGATTTTAGCCTGGATCATTTTATGGGTCATGTTGACTTGGTCAAACCTAGTTTGACCAAAGTCAACTACAGGACATAAGGTGGATAGACCTCGGATGATGCAAATGGATGATATATGGTCTATTACAGGTCACCAGATGGTTCCATGCATTGGTTACAGGTTTATGATGATGATTTGGTATTTTCAGCATATTTGATCATTTACAGATTATTATTATTTTATCTGTCTAAATATATTGGAGATATTATATGATCATGCAGAGATCCATATGGTGTATGAGTACACACCCTTAGTAGATTTGGGCTCTCTGAGTCCAATGAGACAATTGGTTTTCAATTCCGGGCAGTTACAGTGAGTATTTTCCTCAGTTTATCATTCTGGTGCATATTTGCCATGTTAAATGGCCTGTCAGAGCAGAGTGATGGTATGATTGGTTTGCCTATGGCGTTATAGAGGGGATATGCAATGTAGCCACTTGTTTTTATATATAGTTTTGCTCCCGGACACATTGGTGCAATCAGATTTGGCCCCAGGCGACCAGGAAGAGAGTTACAGGCATTTTGATTCTTTCCAGAGGATTTACAGAGGATAAAAAATGGTAAAAATGGCTACTGAAGAAATCAATTTGGGCTATTGAGGCAAGGAAATGGCATGGGAATAGTTTTGATGATGTGTTGGATGTCTCCCACACTCTCCAGAGTAGTTACATCAGTTAGTGGGGCCCTCACACATTTCTCTGGTACATTTTATGGTTTTCTGGAGCCTTTGCAGGCTCACGACTTTCCCAGAGGAGCATGATTTGGTGCTTGGTTGAATTATTTGATGTTATTGTGCCAAGGGGACACACTAGGGGTGTTAGATATTACCCCCTAGACCCACCATGTGCTCTTATTCATGTTTATTTTGTCACATTGAGTGGGACCCCCTCTCCTAGGGCAATTTGTCCATATATGTTATATTTTTGAGTTGATCCATGTGCTTTATTGTTGAGCTCATCTCAACCGTAGATTATAACATTTTGATCTTTTAATCTTAGCCATCCATTCAAAAGGTGGTTAGGGTTTTGGTATCTCTCCATCCTATTTAAAGGAGAGAGCTTCTCATTGTAAAGGGTCTTTTCGCTCTGGATTTCTGGAATAAAATATTTTCTTGGAGATACTTGTGTTGTGGTGGTGAATGCTATTGATGTTAACTGAAACTATCTTTCCATTGCACTGAGATTATTGGTGATTGCTATTGTTATCATTTTTTCCACACAAATTTATCTGCGAGTGAGGAGGCCGAATTGCTTAAGGATGGCGCACTGGTTGGGGAAGACTCTCCTTGCTCTCTCTTTCGTCAAATCGGTTTGGTTCAAGGAGTATTACTGTCTATGATCTCTTACTTTCCGGATCTTTTCATCATTTGCATTTACCTTTGCTTCTGTATTGTTGATTGATTTCTATCCTTGGTTTTGCAGGAGAGAGAAGGGCGCACGTGTGGGACAAGGGCATCAAGTTTGGCATTAGCATCCATCAAAAATTTTCATTTGATCTTTGTGGGGATAATCTTCGACATCATAGCAAACATTTCCATCAATCAGGTACGCTCTCAAGGTAAGATTTATATTTCCTTAAACTACCCATCTATCATTTATAGTTAAAACCCTCACTATTTTTATTCGAAAATTCTCTTGATCAAACCGCTTGATCAACTAGAAAAACATTCCTGGGTTATTGCCTTAGTGTAAATCCCAAGGTGGGTGCTCAAGGGCATCACCCTCGGGGATTCCATTAGCCCATTTCCTGAGGCACTAGACTCTCCCTAACCCTCACAACTTTCTCGGCTTGTTGGTTTTATCTATTGTTTGATCTTCTTTCGAGTGCTTGTCTGCATAAACACCGTCACATCTGTCTGTCAAGCCGTGCTAGAAAGCCCCAATTGTCAAATCCACTTTTTGGGACATTTTCCTTGTTTTAGGGGTCACGTTTCCCAAGGTAGCTGAATCTGATCATTTTCCACTAGCACTAAATCCTGGAATCATACCTAATATTTGAATCACTGTGCTTAAGATCTATTCATCAAGTCATATTATTACCAAGCCTCCACAGTGCTTCAATTTCCTTAAATCTAGGGTTCCATACCTGTCACCTTACGTACCCTATTTTGAATAGCTTGATCTAGAGATTAGGTTAGATCTCTCCTGTCAGGAGTAGATCAGGGTCTCCCCCTTTTTATCTTGGTTTTGGTAACAAAAGTGAAGAGTGCCTTGGTTGGCGTGACAACCATCCATTTGGGAACTAGGGCTCTCTTGGTTCACCTCTTTGGTTGCCCATCCCCTCTACCATCCTTACAGATCCATCTTATAGGGGCAACTACAAATTTGGTGATAACAGTCTCACTATAACCAACTAGAAGCCCCTTCTCTCCAGAAGGATCCAGCTTCTTCCTAGTGTCAACATGAATCTGACAATAGCAGACACTCCCAAATATGCGCAAATGACTCACATCTGGTCTAGTACCTGTGAATACCTCCTCAGGTGTCTTCCTCCCCAATGTTGTGTGGGGACACCTGTTCTGGACATATATTGCAGTCTGAAATGCCTCGGCCCATAGGAATAGTGGTAATCCTGATCAAATAGCATGGCCTTGCGTGCACTCCCCGGTGTCCTGTTCTTCCTCTCCGCCAATCCATTCTGCTGCGGGGTGTGGGGAACAGTGTGTTCCTTCTTGATCCCCTCTGATGCACAGTACTCCATGAACTCTCTGTCGATGTACTCACCACTGTTGTCTGTCCTCAATATCCAGATCTTTCTCCCTGTTTGGTTCTCCATGAGAGTCTTAAACTCTCGGAACCGATCGAAGACCTCTGACTTCGCCTTCAGAAAAATAGATCCAGGATTCCTTGGAATAGTCTGTAAACCTTCCCACTCCGAACCCCAATCATCTTGTCCAATCTCTGATCTGACCCATGTGGCCTGATATATACTTTCCTGTCTTGGAAAGTCACTAGAAAACCCTTGTCTTCTAGTGTGGAAACTGATATGAGATTCTTCGTCATCCCTGGGACATATAACACATTAGCAAAGCTGATGGGATTTCCAAACTCCCTCTGAAACGAAACAGTACCAACACCCTGCGCCTGATACCGCGCATCATCTCCAAACTCAATATGGAGATTTACTCCACCCTCCTGCAAGCTCTTGAAGAACGATCTGTGTCCTGTCATGTGACAAGATGCACTGCTGTCCACATACCAAATGTTGTTGCTGATGGAGCTTGCCATGCAAGCTATCAAGCAAAAGTCCTCGTCAAAACTATTGGTGAAGTCATCCACCTTTGTTGAACCTGCCATCTGTGTGTTGTTCTTCTTCTTCCTCTCTGGGCACTGGGAAGCAAAGTGTCCATGCTTGTGGCATATGAGTCCTATGATTTTGAGGGATGTGTTGTTTGTCCCTGGGCTGAAAAAGAACTTGGTATCAGTTTCCACCATTGAGGATAGGGGTCTTGGGGTTTGTTTCTTGGATGGACGAGTGAAGGTATTGTTATCACATATATAGTAGCTGGGCTACCATACATTATTGGATCACTATCAAATTTTGGACAACAGTTGTATTCCCCATGCCATGACTGAGTCCCAGGACACTCAGAGAGATGACCGATGTAGCCATTATACCATTTGTACAGAGCAGTGCCCAAAGTTACAGCAGCAGTTTCAGAGGACAAATGATGGTACAGGTTGATGAGCATTCAGGTATATGACTCAGCAGGTATATCATTGTGTTATGGTTATATTGCTTTTATACTTATTCTTATAGCATGTCTTAACACTTAGTGTCATGATCTGGCGATCGTATAGATATGTGGACCTGGTTGATCTTATTATATATATTATATTGTCCCTACTCAGACTTAGAAGTTCACTACTCATACTCATCGGTTTTACCCTCCCTAGGGAGAATAGAGGGGATCATTCCACCATACCTTGGCTTGCTAGTGTTGGCTCCATTATTCATTGTCTTCATCTATCCATTGCCTACCTTTTAGTTTATCACCCTGACTTACTACTTGACTAGTGACATGGAGGATCTTTTCCCCACTGTAGCCTCTGTATTGGATGAGCTTCCTTGTTTATTGTGTCTCGGCTCTGAGTTGGTGACAAAACTTACCTTTGGTGAGTTGGATTGTAGGCCTAAATCATTCTGGTCGGTTGTCCCGATGTTTGGCATTGGCTCGAACTCCCCCTAGTCACTTGAGATGTTGTTGGCTAAAACTGAAAGCTCATGTACTACTTATGGAAAACTGATAAATTCGCCCATGGAAACTAAAAAGGGCAAGAGCGATGAACTGCTGAAAAATACTCCTCGAAGAGTATAAGAAAGGTCCAAAAAAGCAATGATTCTTAAAAGCTATATCTAAACAATTGCTGACCTTATATATGTATAAAAAACATGCCCTGGATGCAAGCTGCAACTAGTTGTGCTTATCAGCACACCTGAGATCCGAAGGGTTATGTAGGCCAAAAAGGCCATGAAATGAAATTGAATGATCCTAATGAACCTGGATCAACTTGATGTAGACATGATGCCTAAGTTGAATAAGCACTCTCTAAACAACTTATCCATTTGTAAGACACCGCCATACCGTGTGTTGTTGCTCATTCAGTATATACTATGGTGTGTATTCCCTTTCCCATTGCCAAAGTGTCACAAAGTTAAGTCGGTCAAGTCAACCCTTAGCCTTGCCAGTTATTTTAGCCTTCACCCTTCACTAGCAAATTGATCACAGCTATGAAGTGAGTATGATCTTGAAAGTCTAGTCTGAGTAATAATAATAATTAATGACATTATATATTTGGATTTAGATCGCCAGTAATGATTACTTTGTGTTATACTTGTTATTTGAATAAGTTGTTGAGCATGCATTAACCTTTGACACTTTGCAGCAGCTTCCGATGATGGTCTGAGTTATATTTGGTCATGTTGACTTGGTCAAACCTAGTTTGACCAAGGTCAACCATAGGACATGAGATGGTTGGACCTTGTGATGATATGGATAGATGATATATGGTCTATGTACATGTACATGATGATTCTATGCAGCAGCTACAGGGTTATGATGATGATTTATGGTTTACAGCAGTGTTTGATCATTTACAGATTATTATTTTTTGACCTGTTCCAGTATATTGGATATATATTTTGATCACGCAGAGACTCATATGGTGCATGAGTACACATCTTGGATGGATTTGGACCTTCTGAGTCTGATGAGACAGTTTGTTTTCAGTTCCGGGCACTTACAGTGATGATTGAGCCTCAGTAGGCTATCCCAGTGCAGTTTTGGTCTGTCGGAGACTGTGATGCACCTGCAACAATTAATTAACAAAAATATGCGAAATAGCAGAAATGACAGAACTCAGAATCACTTTTATATTGATCACAGGCCACTTCGAGGGGGCAACCTCCTTTGAGCAAGCTCAATACAATTAACTTCACGGTGCCTTCATAGGCCTCAACACACACTTATATACTAATTCTAGGCGCCAATACTATGGGTCGAAACCATGGGCCGTTACAACCTATGGATCAACAATACTACGGACGACTTACAAAGCATATGCGCCAACAACAATAACATAAACTATTGATCAACAAATACTACTGGATGACTTACAAAGCATATGCGTCCAACAACAACATACTAACAAAGTAAAGACATGGGTTCCTAACATCCCCTCCCCCTTAAAAAAAGCTTTGTCCTCAAAGCTTTAGATGTGGAAATTGTTGTTGAATCTGAAGGAGTGGTTCCCATGTAGCATCCTCTGGTTGCATGCTGTGCCACTGAATTAAGACCTCTGTGATAGAGCGAGAGCGAAGTTGACGCGTGCGCCGATTGAGGATGGCCTCTGGCTCCAAAAGGATAGATCCTTCATTATCCAGTTCGGGTAAAATCGTTTGTCCACTGATGTTGGTGCTGTTATCACCTAAGCTGTAGTTGCCCCTATGGATAGATCCAGTCATGGATGGCAATAGGGAAAGGCAACTCAAAAGGTGCAACCACGATCACCTCGACCTCCAATATGTATGGTTGTCACGCCAGTCGAGGCAACCTTCGCTTTATGTTATCTAGCCCAGACAACAAAGGGGGAGACCCGATCAACTCCCGACAGGAGAGATCAAAACCAAGACACCAAATCAGGGTATTTCTAAGTGAAGTTAGGTGTATGGTTTATCCTAGACCTAAGGATGAAGTCACAAGCCAAGTGAGGGGTTTAATAGATGTAGCTTTGGTTCATAGTTGATGTGAAAGTGACTTACAATGTTTGAAGTGAGATCTAGGATGAGTGTACTAGGTCAATGTCAAAAGATCCACTGCCTTGGGAACTATGTCCAATGCAGGATAGTTTTGAGGGATGTATTGGGGCTAACTAGTACATAAGACAAGCTTGACCATGATTCATGATAGCTTTAGGGGTATAGTTCACCATGCAAAAGTCAAACCACAAGTCAATCCAACAATCTAGGAGAGTTGGGTTGTCTTGGAGATAAACCAGTGCCTTGGGAATTGGGAAGTGGAGTCAAAGTAGGGTTGACTTATGGTTTAGGACTCCTACAACATGAGATAAGTGGGCAATATAGGTCTTGATGGTTGAATGTGTCTAGATCTAGGTTTAACCCAAGTGGACCACAATCCCTTAAAACAAGGAATGCAGTCCCCAAGGCAAGATTTGACAAAGTGACAGCCTAGACCTAGGTTTTGAATTATTCCAGTTTCAGATCTCCAAAAATCTCAAGTACCCAGTTCCTAGAAGTGAGTCAACTCACTTCTCCAAGGTGGTGCGACTTTGCCCAAGGAGGCTTCAATTGGGGTTTAGGTGGGTCAAATCATGTCGGATGGCATCCAAACTTTAGATCCTAGTAGATCAGTCAGGTAGGAGTATGGATCTATAATTTCGTGGCAATCCACCGGTTAGATCTTAGTAGATCTGAGTTTAAGTGTTCCAAGTGTTCCAAAATGGGGATTAAATCCCTTAAAATGTGGAATGGGGCCCACAAGGTGAATTTCAGAAAAGTGACAACCTGGGTGTATGTTATTTGATGTGTAGATGTCAAATCAAGTGGAATCTCAAACACCCATAGCTTAGATCTAGGTCAACCTGCTCAAACTAGGAAGTGCGCCTTGCTTGGGAGAGGCTAAGTTGGCCTGGGAAGGGGGTCAAATGGAAGCCAATCCTCACCAAACTATAGATCCGGGATGCCATGGATGCTATAGAGGTGGGTTCTTAATATTACGCCCAACAACCCAATAGATCTAAGTAGATCTGAGAAAATGCAAAATTGGGGTTTTAATTAATTAGGGTTTTAAATGTTTTTTGACAATTGGATAGACTATGGAGATAGAACTTACCTTGAGATCATACCTGAATGATGTGGTTGAGATGCCTTGATGTTGAGGAAGATTCCCGCAGAGATCAAATGAGAGATTGTTGATTTGCTTGCCAATTTGATGCCCTAGTCCACAAGTGCGCCTTCCTCTACCTGTCAAACCAAGGAATAAAATTCAATAAGTAAGATCAAGTATGGAAGAAATACAAGAGAAATGCAAATAGTAACATGAAATAGAAGGTCCTGGGACAGTAATACTCCCTGTTACCAACGAAGAGCTCCAAAGAAGAAGTAGGGAGAGTCTTCCCCTACCAATACCTCCTCCTCCAAGCAAATCGGCCTCCACCTGTAGATGCAAAATCGTGGTACAAAAGATATGGCAAACAAGATCTCCAATAACTCAGTGCAAAGGAAGAACCAACGAACGAACACCAAAAACATTCACCACAACATTGGAGATAGATGCAATAATAATTTTCTATTCCAATAATCCAGAGCCAAAAGTCACTTTACAATGAGAAGCTCTCTCCTTTAAATAGGAAGGAGAGGCACCAAAACCCTAACCACTTTTTGAATGAGTGGCTAAGATTAAAAGAAACAAATGTCTAATCAATGGTTGAGATGAGCTCAACAACATAATACATGGATCACACATAAAATATAACATAAGTGGACAAAGTCGCCCTAGGAGAGGGGAATCCCACCAAATCATGATGACAAAATATCATAAGAGGCTCATGGTGGGTCCAAGGGGTAATTTTATCCCTCCTTGGTCAATCCCCATGGCACAATAACCAATAAATAATCATGAATATACCAAATCGTGCCTCCAAGGTGAAGTCGTGGTCCTCAAAAGACCTCAAAAATCCACAGAAAGTGCCATAAGTGATGGATGCGGGCCCTGATGAAGCTGAAACTGCTGGAGGAGGTGTGGAAGGTCCCGATCTATCATCACTGATCATCCCATGCCATAACTTTGCCTCAGTAGCCCAAATCGATTTCCTCAATAGCCATTTCTACCAATCCTGAAATGCCTCGGGAAGCGTGAAACTGCCCAAACAGCCTCCTGGAGTGATGGCGCTGTCAAGGTGAGGGCACCAATGTGTTCGGGAGGGGGGTAATATGGTAAAAACAAGTGGCTGGACCACCCCCTCCATCATCAGCGCCCTAGGTCAACCGGATAAAAGTCATCTCTGCTCCGACAGGGCCTCCAACAGACCAAAACTGCACTAGGACAGCCTACTGAGGCTAAATCATCACTGTAAGTGCCCGGAACTGAAAACAAACTGTCCCATTGGACTCAGAAGGTCCAAATCCATCCAAGATGTGTACTCATACACCATATGAATCTCTGCATGATCAAAATAAATATCCAATGTACCGGAACAAGGCCCATAATAATGATCTGTAAATGACCAAACACTGCTGTATCCCAAGAATCATCATCATAACCCTGTAGCTGCTGCATAGAATCATCCTGTATGTGTACATAGACCATATATCATCTATCCATATCATCATAAGGTCCAACATCTCATGTCCCATGGTCCTCCATGGTCAAACTAGGTCTAACCAAGACCAAATACAACTCAGACTATCATCCATAGCTGCTGCAAGGTGTCAAGGTTAATACATGCTTTACAATTTATTCAAATAGCCAATATAACACAGAGTAATCATGACTGGCGATCTAAATCCAAATATATAGTGTCGTTAATTATTATTATTACTCAGACTAGACTTTCAGGACCATACTCACTTCATAGTTGTGATCAATTTGCTAGTGAAGGGTGAAGGCTGAAATAACTGGCTAGGCTAAGGGATGACTTGACTGACTTGACTTTGTGACACTTTGGCAAGGGAAAGGGAGTACACACCATAGTATATACTGAATGAGCAATAACACAGGGAATGGCGGTGTCTCACAAATGGATGAGTTGTTTAAAGAGGGTTTATTCACCTTCACAGATGCGCACAATCCATAATACAAACAAGGCCAGCAATTGTTTAGATATAACATTTAAGTTCCATTGCTTTTTGGGCCTGAGGTTTCCATAGCCTTGATCTATGTGTGTTTACAAACACATTGCATAGATTTACATTTATTTTTAGGCTTTCTGCTGCAGGTGTGTTTTTAAGGCACTTGTTTACCTGAGCACTTCTAGGTGTGTCATGGACAACTTGTTTACCTAGGTATTTATTTTTCCAAAAGATATTACATTTTATTTTTCATGGCCATTTTCAATTGGCATTTCTTTCACATACAAGATATAGCATTTCATTTTTCCAGATTTTGTATTGATGGCAGCACTAAAAGTTTCAGGTTTAGCCAACACAACTTTAGTGACTAGGGGGAGTTCTCAAGGAACTCCAACTCACCATAGGTAAGTTTTGTCACCAACTCAGAGCCGAGACACAATAAACAGGGAAGCCCATCCAATACAGAGGCTACAGTGGGGAAAGGTCCTCCATGTCACTAGTCAAGTAGCAAATCAGGGTAATAATCTAAAAGGTAGGCCACGGATGGATGAAGACAATGAAATGATGGAGCCAACACTAGCAAGCCAGAGTATGGTGTAATGATCACATCTATTCTCCCTAAGGAGGGTATGTACCAATGAGTATGAATAGTGAACTTCTAAGTCTGAGTAGGGACAATATGATATAAATAATAGGTCAACCAGGTCCATGTATCTATATGATCGCCAGATCATGACACTAAGTGCTAAGACATGCTATAAGAATAAGTATAAAAGCAATCTAACCATAACACAATAATATACCTGCTGAGTCATATATCTGAATGCACATCAACCTGTACCATCATCTGTCCTTTGGAACTGCTGCTGTAACTCTGGGCACTACTGACTGCTCTGTACCAATGGTATAATGGCTATATCGGGCATCTCTCTGAGTGTCCTGAAACTCAGTCATGGCATGGGGAAAATAACCGCTGTCCACAATCTGATAGTGATCCAATATAGATGCTCATCTCAGCATCTCAAATGCAAGGGAACTGGCTGAATAGTGTACTGGAATGAGAAAAATAATGTATGGTAGCCCGGCTACTATATATGTGATAACAGGTGCCAAGAACTTTCTTCAGACAAGAGACATGAAAGACTGGATGAATGCGGGAAGAAGGAGGAAGTTCCAATTTATAAGCAACGGACCCAATCTTCTGAAGAATCCGATATGGCCCATAGAACTTTGGAGCGAGCTTATGACGCCCTTTGAGTTTCAAGGATGATTGTTTGTACGGCTAGAGACGAACAAAAACCATATCGCTGACTTGAAAAGTGCGCTCAGAACGGTGTTGATCAGCTTGTTGCTTCATGCGATTTCTTGCCATGTGGAGATTGTCCCGCAAAATGCGAAGAATCTGATTGCGGTTTCGAAGGACCGTGTCAACTTCCTGAACTGGTGAACTGGTGGGGGTGTATGGAAGAAGAGCTGGAGGTGCCTAACCATAGACTGCTTCATATGGGGTCATTTTAGAGGCAGTGTGGTAAGAGGTATTGTACCACCATTCAGCGAGAGGGAGCCATTTTGCCCACTGATGTTGTTGTTCCGAGGTGAAGCAACGAAGATAAGTTTCCAAGCATTTATTGACAATTTCAGTTTGACCATCTGTTTGTGGGTGATACCCTGAACTCATCTTTAGTTTGGTGTCAGTGTGGCGAAATAGTTCTGTCCAAAAATGACCGGTGAAATTCGCATCACGATCCGAGACAATGGAAGAAGGGATGCCATGAAGACGAAAGATCTGGTCCAGAAAAAGTTTAGCGACGGAGGAGGCTGTATAGGGGTGGCTGAGAGCACAAAAATGACTATATTTGGAGAGGCGATCAACCACAACGAGAATCACTGTCTTCCCGCCAGATTTAGGGAGCCCTTCAAGGAAATCCATAGAAATATCTATCCAAATCCGTGTAGGTATGGGCAAGGGTTCAAGCAATCCTAGAAGGAGTGTTGTTTCACCCTTATTGCGCTGGCAGGTATCACATTCGGCCACCATCTGTTGAATTGTCCTTTTCATGCCCTGCCAAAAGAAGTTACGCCGTGCTCGTTCATACGTTTTGAGGAACCCAGAGTGCCCTGCCGATGGAGAAGCATGGAGTTCATAGAAGACAGCCTGTTGAAGATCTGTGCTCTGGGGAAGCACCAGACGACCCTTGTATCGCAGAGAAGCACCATCCCAAGAGTAATGTGGTACAGCAGAAGGGTTGTTGGTCAAGCGTTGGATGATTTGAGATAAGGAGGAGTCATTGACATAACCCTGTTGAACAGATTGCAACCAATTTGGAACAGGCATATAAATAGCTGAAAGAGAACCTTGGGCCTCAAATGTGCGAGAAAGAGCATCTGCCACAATATTGTCTTTACCCTTCTTGTAAGTGATCTCATAGTCATAACCCATGAGTTTGCTAACCCATTTCTGTTGTGCCGGGGAGGAGATATGCTGGTCCAAAAAATATTTCAGACTCTGGTGATCAGTCTTGATGCAAAAATGATTCCCTAATAGGTATGGGTGCCACTTCTGTACTGCATGCAAAATAGCCATCATTTCCTTCTCATATGTAGAGGCAGCTAGATTCTTACCTGAAAGGGCTTTGCTGGTGAACGCAATGGGGTGTTCATCTTGAAGGAGAACAGCACCAAGTCCATTGCCGCAAGCATCACTCTCAATAGTGAAGGGCTTGGAAAAATCGGGCATAGCTAACACAGGTGTAGTACACATAGCTTGTTTTAGTTTGTCAAATGCACACTGAGCAGCAGGTGTCCATGTGAAGGCATCCTTTTTCAATAGAGCAGTTAATGGAGCTGCAATCTTCCCATAATCCTTGACAAACTTGCGGTAGTAGCCAGTCAACCACAAAAAACCACGAAGGCTCTTCAGTGTCTGAGGATGCGGCCAATTGTTCATGGCATCGATTTTGGCAGGATCCACGCGAACCCCTTGTGCTGAGATAATGTGCCCGAGATACTCAACTTCCTTCTGTCCAAAAACACATTTAGACTGCTTGGCATGGAGATGATGGTCAGAGAAAAGTTGCATGACAAGATCCAAATGCTGGAGATGTTCATCCCATGTTTTACTGTAGATGAGGATATCATCAAAGAATACCAGAATGAATTTCCGCAAGTAGGATCGAAATATTTTATTCATTAAGGCCTGGAATGTGGAAGGAGCATTAGTGAGGCCAAAGGGCATGACCAAAAACTCATAATGGCCATTATGTGTGCGGAAAGTTGTTTTAGGGATATCATCCTCATGAACCTGAATTTGATGATACCCAAAACGAAGATCCAACTTGGAGAAAAAGTGAGCCCCATGAAGCTCATCAACAACAGGAATTGGAAACTTATCCTTGATGGTGAGGTGATTAAATGCTCGGAAGTCAATGCAGAGGCGCCATGACCCATCTTTTTTGCGGACAAGAATAACTGGAGAAGAAAAGGAACTAGTGCTTGGGCGAATAATACCTTGCTTCAATAAGTCTCGAACGAGCATTTCAATCTCCGTTTTTTGGTGAAATGGGTATCGATAGGGCCTGATGTTGGGAGGAACGCTGCCAGGAAGGAGCTGAATACGATGGTCTTCTGGCCTTGAAGGTGGCAATCCCACTGGTTCAGCAAAGACACCTGTATATCGATCCAGAATTTGTTGTAGATCCAAAGGAGTAGTAGAGACCGCTGATGGTTGCATCTGGATGGAATGGATCTGAGCGATAACACCATGTGAATTCTTCTTGAGGAGTTTTTCCATGCGATGTGAACTGATGATGCTGAGAGAACCTGGTTGTAATCCTGTCAATGTGTGTTTGTGTCCATTGAGGGAAAACTGCATCCAAAGTTCAACAAAATCCCATAAGATAGGGCCAAGTGTGCGTAGCCATTGAGCGCCCAAAACCACATCACATCCGCTTAAGGGCAAGGCAAACATGTCAGAGCGCAAGGTATAATCTTCCATAGAGATACGCGCATTTCGACACTTCCCTTTGCAAGGTAAGGTGCCCCCATTGGCAACCATGACTTCAAAGTTGGAGCAAGGATGGATAAAACAATCAGCTTGTTTGGCGATCCGAGGGTCAATGAAATTATGAGTGCTACCAGAATCAATGAGTATTGTAAGAGGAAGCTTCTTGAAGTAACCCCTGACCCGCATTGTTTGGGGGGTGGTGATTCCAGCTAAAGCATGGAGAGATATCTCTGGCTGGTCATCCTGAGACGGAGGGTCAATAGGCGGTTCCTGAATGTCGACTGGAGCATCCAGTGTTTCTGGATCTTCGTCACCAATTTCAGAGGCAGGCGGAGACTCCACATCCAAGAGATAGAGCTTTTGCTGAACACATCTATGTCCCCGAGTGAATTTCTCATCACAATTATAGCAAAGCCCCTTTTCTCTGCGTGCTTGCATCTCTGTTTCAGACAAACGCTTGATAGGAGTTGATCGAGGAGCCTGCGATATAGGTGGTCGCTGAGAACCCATATTTCGGAAGGGAACAAAAGTGGGCTTGGAGCGTTGTTGGGCTGCAATCTTGTCTTCTGCCAACTTAGTCAACCCTAGTGCTTCCATCATTGTGTTGGGATAGAACATTTTGACCTCAGAGTGGATGGCATCCTTTAGACCACTGATAAAACAACTCCGGTAAAAGTCATCAGACAATCCTTCGGTGTGGTTGGCTAGATTCTCAAATTCGGTTTGATACTCTCTCACAGTGACAATTTGGCGAAGTTTAGTGAGGGCTCCTGTGAAGTCATCAAAAGCACTAGGACCAAATCGTTGCAAAAGGAGCTAGCAAAAGTCTAGCCATTTGGGCTCTGGATGAGCCTTGATGTACCAACGGTACCATTGAAGAGCTTCCTGTTCCAAATGAAAGGATGCCAACGGAACTTTGTTGACATCAAAAGTATTATGCAGACTGAAATACTGTTCTGCACGATAGATCCATCCAATTGGATCGGTACCATTGAAACGAGGAAAATCAAGCTTCGGACCACGGAAATTGCTGGAAGAAGAGAACCCATTGTCTGTTGAAGACTCGGACTGCCGTTTGTTGTTCATAGTTGAATGTTCAAGATGGAGACCGAGAAATTTTTCATCCAGATCCTGGAGTTTGGCTTGGATGGCTGCAAGTGCGTCCTCCATGGTTTTTTTTTTTTTTTTTTTTTTTTTCGGTTGACTAGGTAGGAAAACAAAAACAGAAACTACTTCAGTAAGGGAAAATCTGGACTTGGGAAAAAATCAGAAGGGTAAATGGGGTTTGACTAGGTTTTGGACACTGTTGGATAAACAGGGAAGCAAAAATGAGGATTTCAGAAGCGGGGTGAAAGAATGGGAAAATTTGGCAGAGGGAAACAAAGAAGCAGAATTCAGAAAGGAACTCTGTGGTAAAATTTGAAGGTGATTGGGTGAAATCTGAGGAAGTTATGGCAAACCCTAAAAATAGACAAATGTGGGATTTCGGGCTTTAGGAAGGGGAATTGGGGATAGGGTCCTCAGGACTGAAATATGCAGAATGGGATGACAGGGGTTCCCCGAAAATTTCAAGGGAAACAGAGTGAAAATAAGGGAGATATGGAGAAAAAACTGGAAACAGAGTGAAAATAAGGGAGATGGAGAAAAAAACTGGAAATAGAGTGAAAATAAGGGAGATATGGAGAAAAAACTGAATTTTTTTTTTTTTTTTTTTTTTTTTTTTTTCCCAGACTGGAGCGGCTACGGCTCGAAAGGGATCCGGAACAGCGCCGAATGGATTGAAAACGGCTGAATCTGGAACGGCTTGCAAAATGGATCTGAAACAACGCAGCAGTGATCGACAACAGTTCAGCTGAAAGTAGATATAGACCCTAGGTATGTGCGGCTTCCTAACAGTTCAGGGGTTTCACTCGGCCACCAATGCTGTCTAGCGGCTTGCGTATTGGGGAAGTACCCCTCACTCCACGGCTCAGGTAAAACTAATAACCGCTTTGCCACAAACAACACCTCTTGGTTTACCTCACGGGTGGGAACTAGTCAATCAGGTAGGGGTCGTTGCCCTTTTCACTGGTAGGTCCTCTCAATGGACCAGCTACTTCGGGGTTCCTGTGGTACTCCTCACAATGAGTTTTAGGGCTTATGCCCAAGTACTTCCCACAGTTAAGCGGATAGGGATTATTCCCAAATCCGAACATGCAACAGATGCGAAAAAAAATTTGGCAGAAATTTCACCCAGCGAGCCGAAGAAAGTGCTCTGATACCAGATGTGATGCACCTGCAACAATTAATTAACAAGAATATGCGAAATAGCAGAAATGACAGAACTCAGAATCACTTTTATATTGATCACAGGCCACTTCGAGGGGGCAACCTCCTTTGAGCAAGTTCAATACAATTAACTTCACGGTGCCTTCATAGGTCTCAACACACACTTATATACTAATTCTAGGCGCCAATACTATGGGTCGAAACCATGGGCTGTTACAAACTATGGATCAACAATACTACGGGCGACTTACAAAGCATATGCGCCAACAACAATAACATAAACTATTGATCAACAAATACTACGGGACGACTTACAAAGCATATGCGTCCAACAACAACATACTAACAAAGTAAAGACATGGGTTCCTAACAGAGACCCTTTCAGAGCAGATGTGATTTTTATCCGGTTGACCTAGGGCGTTGTGCTTGGAGGGGGTGGTCTAGCCACTTGTTTTTACCATATTAACCCCCTCTCGGACACACTGGTGCCCTCACCTTGATAGCGCAGGCACTCCAGGAGGCAGTTTGGGGCAGTTTCACACTTCCCGAGGCATTTCAGGATTGGTAGAAATGGCTATTGAGGAATTCGATTTGGGCTACTGAGGCAATGTCTTGGCATGGGATGATCAGTGATGATGGATTGATGTCTTCCACACCTCCTCCAGCAGTTTCAGCTTCATCGGGGCCCCCATCCATCACTTATGGCACTTTCTGATGATTTATGAGGTCTTTGGAGCCCTATGATTTGACCATAGAGGCACGATTTGGTATATTGATGACTATTTTATTATTATTGTGCTATGGGGATTGACCAAGGGTGGCTAAAATTACCCCTTGGACCCACCATAAACTTCTTATTATATTTTGTCATCATGATTTGGTGGGATTCCCCTCTTCTAGGGCGATTTTGTCCACTTATGTTATATTTTATGAGTGATCCATGTATTTTATTGTTGAGCTCATCTCAACCATTGATTAGACATTTGTATCTTTTAATCTTAGCCACTCATTCAAAAAGTGGTTAGGATTTTGATGCCTCTCCTTTCTATTTAAAGGAGAGAGCTTCTCATTGTAAGGGGTCTTTGGCTCTTGGATTATTGGTATAGAAAAACTTTCTTGTGGAAATTCTTGTGGACTCCTTTGCATCTGGTGTTCTTAGACGGTGATTGGAAAGTCCATTGCAACCTAGCATTTGGAATTTGTAGTAAGATCTATCTATTTTGGAAATCATTGTCTTGTCTACAGGAGGGCGACTTCAACAAGGGCGATTTTGCAAGGCTTCTTCAAATCGGCTTTCTTGGCATTTGCTTGTATCAGGGGGTTATCATTAGTATCATTGTGATCTATGCTATCTTTCTGTTACTTCTCTTGTGGCATTAGTCTTATCTCTTGATTACATCAAATCTGATATTGTTGACGTTTGTTGTGCAGGAGGGAGGGTGCATTGGCTTCTTGGACTAAATTGATTGCATAGAAAACTACCTCAAAGCTTCTCAAATTGATCGGGTTTGAATAGATCATCATCATCAAGGCATCTACAAGGTTACCCAAGTAAGATCCACAGGTTCGTTTCTCTTATCTTGATCCAATCCATTAACATAACTCATAAATTGATAAAACCCTTATTTCTTCAAACCCTCATTTTTACATTTTTTCAGATCTACTAAGATCTAGTGGCTTCTTGGGTAAGATATTTAAAACCCACCTCTATAGTATCCGCGGCATCCCGGATCTATAGTTTGGTGAGGATTGGCCTTCATTTGACCCTCTTTCCAAGGCATTTAGCCTCTCCAAGCAAGGGCGCACTTCCTAGTTTGGTGGGTTGACCTAGATCTAGTACATGGGTAGTTGAGATCCCGCTTGTTTCATGATTTACACATCCAATAACCTACCCCTAGCTTGTCACTTTTCTGATTTTCACCTCGTGGGCCCTATTCCATGTTTTAAGGGATTTAATCCCCATCTTGGACCACTTGGTATCTTCAAACTCAGATCTAGTAAGATCTAGCCATCGGATTGCCTTGAAATTGTAGATCCATACTCTCACTTGCCTAAACTACTTGGATCTAAAGTTTGGATGCCATTGGACTTGTCTTGAGTCATTTATCCCACCTTTTAGCCTCCTTGGGTAAAGTCGCACAACCTTTGAGAAGTGAGTTGGCCCACTTCTAGGACATGGGTACATGAGATCTTTGTGGATTTGAAACGGGCATAATTCAAAACCTAAGTCTAGTAGGTCACCTTGTCAAATCTTGCCATGGGGATAGCATTCCTTGCTTTAAGGGATTGTGGTCCACTTAGGTCAAGCATTAAATCTTTAGATCTAGACCTATTCATCCATCAAATCTTTAATTGCCCACTTGTCTCATGCAATAGGAGTCCTTAACCACAAGTTAACCTTACTTTGACTCCATTATCCCAATTCCCAAGGCACTGGTTTCTCTCCAAGTCAATTCGACTTTCCTAGATTGTTGGATTAACTTGTGGTTTGACCTTTGTGTGGTGAACTAAACCCTTTGATGTCATCATGTATCATGATCAAGCTTGTCAATTGTACTAGTTAGCCCCAATTCAACTCCTAAACTACCCTGCATTGGACACGGTTCCCAAGGCAGTGGATTTTCTCACATTGAACTAGTACTTTAATCATGGATCCTATTTCACAAATCATAAGTCACTTTCACATCAATAATGAACCAAAGCTATACTCATTGAACCCCTCACTTGTCTTGTGACTTCATCCTAAGGTCTAGGATAAACCATACACCTTACTTCACTTAGAATTAACTTGATTTGGTGTCTTGGTTTTGATCTCTCCTGTCGGGAGTAGATCGGGTCTCCCCCTTTGTTGTCTGGGCTAGATAACATAAAGCGAAGGTTGCCTCGACTGGTGTGACAACCATCTATTGGAGGTCGAGGTGATCGTGGTTGCACCTTTTGAGTTGCCCTTCCCTATTGCCATCCATGAGTGGATATATCCATAGGGGTAACTACAGTTTAGGTGATAACAGGTATTCCCCAAGACTACAAGACTATCTACCTCCATGGACATTGGGGTTAGATGTGGAAAGCTATACAAGCTCTTATTTCAATCGCAACATGCTTTAGCACACAGCAACAGCAGTGAGCTATGCGAGCTATGGCATCGGAGGATGGCCCACTTGCATCACCCAGCTTTGAGATTGTTGAGGAGTATGGTTACAGGTTTACCAGAGTTCATCACAGAGCAGAGTGATGTTAGCAGGGTGTGTGCTTTGGGAAAGTACACCAAGACTGCTTTTTCGAGCAGTGACAGCAGATCAGCAGGAGTACTTGATTTGATCCATACAGATATATGTGGTCCTATGTCATCAATTTCCTTGACTGGATTTGAGTATTATATCTCTTTCATCGATGACTACTCCTGGAAGACCTGGATCTACATCTTGAGGAGCAAGAAGTCACCCTTGGTATTGAGGAACTTCCAAGAGTTCAAAGCTCTTGTGGAGAATCAGACAGGGAGGAGGATTTAGGTCCTGAGATCAGACAATGGGGGTGAGTATACCTCCAATGAGTTCGATGAGTTTTGCAGATATGAGGGCATACAGAGACAGTTGACAGTTCCATACACAACTGAGCAGAATGGGGTAGCGGAAAGGAAGAACAGGGTTATTCTGGGAGCAGCGAGAGCTATGCTTCATGATCAAAGTCTTCCTTTCTTTCTTTGGGCGGAGGCTTGCAGTACTGCAGTTTATTTGCAGAACAGGAGTCCCCACCATGCCTTGGGGAGGAAGACTCCTGAGGAGATGTTCACAGGCAAGAAGCCTGAGGTTGGCCATTTTCGCATATTTGGTTACTTGACTTACTCTCATGTCCCTTCTGAGAAGAGGACAAAGTTTGATCCCACTGCAGAGAGAGGCATCTTTGTGGGCTATGATGAGACTTTGAAGACTTACCGCATTTATCTTCCTGTCCAGAAGAAGGTTGTTGTGAGGCAGGAAGTGAGATTTGAGGAGGAGAAAGCCTTCAGGAAGTCTAGAGAGTTGGAGCATGGGGAGCCACCGGCTTCCACACCTCAGGTGACACAGGCATCTTCAGTACAGATCACAGGTCCACAAGTTTCCGGAGTGAATGGGTCACAGGTTACAGAAACAGGTTCTACAGGTTCAGTGGTTCATCCAGCAGGTACTTCAAGGACAGGTTCTGGTTCTCAGGTTACAGGTTCTATTATCACCAAACTTGTCGGTGCCCCTAGAGATAGATCTAAGGTGGATGGCTGAAGGGAGGGGCAACTAAAGAGGTGCAACCAAGATAGCCTCGACTCCCAATGGATGGTTGTCACGCCAATCGAGGCAATTTTCTCTTTATGTTATCTAGCCCAAGACAACAAAGGGGGAGACCCAGATCTACTCCCGACAGGAGAGATCAAACCAAAACACCAGATCGAGTCAAGTATAAGTGAAGTACGTAAGGTGTATGGTGAACCCTAGATCTAAGGATAAAGTCACAAGGTAAATGATAAGTTGGATCAAGGGGTTTAAACAGTGTAGATTTGGTCCAACATGTTTAAGTGAGTGACTTATGAAGTTTATAATGAGATCAAGGATTAGGGTACCAGTCAATTGTGAGAAAATCCACTGCCTTGGGAACCGTGTCCAATGCAGGGTAGTTAAGGGTTGAATTGGGGCTAACCAGTGCCAGAGACAAGCTTGATTACAAGATATAACAATGTCAAGGGGTTCAAACAACCAAGACAAGGACCAAACCACAAGTTAACCCAACAATCTAGGAAAGTCGAATGAGCTTGAAGAAAGATCAGTGCCTTGGGAATTGGGACAAATGGAGTCAAAAAGAGGTTAACTTGTAGATCATGACCCCTATGACATAAGACAAGTGGGCTACTAAAGGTATGATGGTTCGATCTTTTTAGATCTAATAGTTCATGATATGACCTAAGTGGACCACAATCCCTTAAAACAAGGAATGTTATCCCCAAGGCAAGATTTCACAAAATGACATACTTGACATAGGTTTCAAGGTATGCTTGTTCCAAATCCACCAGAATCTCAACTACCCACGTCCTACAAGTGGACAAACTCAAATTTCCCAAGGAGTGCGACCTTGCCCAAGGAGGGCCAAAAGCATGATAATGGGATCAAGCCAAGTCCAATGGCCAATAAAATATAGAACCAAGTAGTTTATGCTAGTATTGAGGTGGATCTAGGAAATCAAGGCAATCCAGTGGCTAGATCTCAGTAGATCTGAGATTAAAGATATCACCAAGTGGTCCAAATGGGGTTTAACCCTTAAAATGAGGAATAGGGTCCACAAGGTAGAAATCACTAAAGTGACAGTCTAGGGGTAAGTTATTGGATGTGTAGATTGCAAATCAAGTGAAATCTCAACTACCCACGTACTAGATCTAGGTTAACTCACCCAAACCAAGGAGTGCGACCTCACTTGGAGAGGATAAGTTGCCTTGGGAAGAGGGTCAAATGGAGGCCAATCCTCACCAAACTATAGATCCGGGATGTCGTGGATACTATAGAGGTGGGTTTTAAATGTCCTACCCAAGAAGCCACTAGATCTTTGTAGATCTGAGAAAATGTAAAAATGGGGGTTTTAATTAATTAGGGTTTGAAGTAACTTAGACAAATGGATGGATTGTGGAAAGAGAAATTACCTTGAGATCATACCTGAGTGATGAATAGAGATGCCTTGTTGTTGAGGAAGACTCCCGCAGAGATCAAATGAGAGATTGTTGAATTTGCTTGCCGAAATGATGCCCTAGCCCACAAGTGCGACCTCCTCTACCTGTCAATCCAAGGAAAGCGATTTCAATCAGAAAGGTCAAGTATGGAGGAAATACAAGCGAAGTGCAAATGTAACATGAAATAGAAGGTCATGGGACAGTAATACTCCCTGTTACCAACGAAGAAACCCAAAGAAGAAGTAGGGAGGGTCCTCCCCTACCAATACGTCCTCCTTGAATGAATTCGGCCTCCACCTATAGATGCAAAAAATGGTACAAAAATATGGCAAGACAATATCTCCAATAACTCAGTGCAAAGGAAGAATCAACGAACGAACACCAAAAGCATTCACCACAACACTGGAGATAGATGCAATAATAATTTTATATTCCAATAATCCAGAGCCACAAGTCCCCTTTACAATGAGAAGCTCTCTCCTTTAAATAAGAGGGAGAGAGTCCACAATCTAACCACTTTTTGAATGAGTGACTAAGATTAAAAGATCAAAAGATCTAATCAATGGTTGAGATGAACTCAACAATAAAATACATGGATCACTAATAAAATATAACAATAAGTGGACAAAATCACCCTAGGAGAGGGGATCCCACCAAATCATGATGACAAAATATAACAACTAGCTCATGGTGGGTCCAAGGGGTAATTTTAGACACCCTTGGTCAATCCCCATAACACAATAATAATAAAATAGTCATCAAAGTACCAAATCGTGCCTCTATGGACAAATCGTGAGCCTTAGGAGGCTCCAGAAATCATCAGAAAATGCCATAAGTGATGGATGTGAGTCCCGATGAAGCTGAAACTACTGGAGAAGGTGTGGAAGACATCCCACTCATCATCACTAATCATCCCATGCCAAAACTTTGCCTCAGTAGCCCAAATCGAATTCCTCTGTAGCCATTTCTACCGATTCTAAACTACCTCGGGAAGCGTGAAACTGCCCAAACTACCTCCTGGAGTGCCTGCACTGTCAAGGTGAGGGCACCAGTGTGTCTGGGAGGGGGGTAATATGGTGAAATCAAGTGGCTAGACCACCCCCTCCATGCAGAGCGCCCTAGGTGAACCAAATAAAATCCATCTCTGCTCTAACAGGGTCTCCAACAGAGCAAAACTGCACTAGGATAGCCTACTGAGGCTCAATCATCACTGTAACTGCCCGGAACTGAAAGTAGACTATCTCATTGGACTCAAAAGGTCCAAATCTATCCAAGATGTGTACTCATACACCATATGGATCTCTGCATGATCATATAATACATCCAATATGCTCGAACAGGTGAAATAATAATAATCTGTAAATGATCAAATAATACTGAAAACCATAAATCATCATCATAACCCTGCATCTGATGTATAGAACCATCATGTACATGTGCATAGACCATATATCATCTATCTGTGTCATCATAAGGTCTAACCATCTCGTGTCCTGTGGTTGACCTTTGTCAAACTGGGTTTGACCAAGTCAACATGACCAAATATAACTCAGAATATCATCGGAAGCTGCTGCAAAGTGTCAGAGGTTAATGCATGCTCTACAATTCATTCAAATAGCAATTATAACAAGTAGCAATCATTATTGGCGATCTACCAACAAATATATAATGTCATTAATTATTATTATAACTCAGACTAGACTTTCAAGACCATACTCACTTCATACTTGTGATCAATTTGCTAGTGAAGGGTGAAGGCTTAAAATAAACTGGCTAGGCCAAAGGATGACTTACTGACTCAACATTGTGACACTTTGGATATGGGAAAGGGAACACACACTATAGCATATACTGAATGAGCAACACAGGGAATGGCGGTGTCTCACAAATGGATAAGCTGTTCAAAGAGTATTTATTCACCTTTAACAGATGCGCACAATCCATAATACAAATGAGGCCAGCAATTATTTTGATGTAGCATTTGAGTTTCATTGCTTTTTGGGCCTAAAGTTTCCATAGCCTTTGATCTATGTGTGTTTATCAACACATTGCATAGATTTACATTTATTTAGGCTTTTTCTGCAGATGTGTTTTCAAGGCACTTGTTTACCTGAGCACTTCTAGGTGTGTCACAGACAACTTGTTTACCTAGGTATTTACATTTCACAAAAGATATAACATTTTATTTCATAGCCATTTTCATTTGGCTTGCCTTTCATTCATGTGTGTTAAAAAACACATTGCATGAATGGGCTTTTCACACAAGATATAACATTTTATTTTCCATGCTTTGTATTCATGGCAGCACTAAAAGTTTCAGGTTTAGCCAACACAACTTTAGTGACTAGGGGGATTTCTCAAGGAAATCCAACTCACCATAGGTAAGTTTTGTCACCAACTCAGAGCCAAGACACAATAAACGAGGAAGCTCATCCAACACAGAGGCTACAGTGGGGAAAAAGTCCTCCATGCCACTAGTCAAGTAGTAAGTCAGGGTGATAAACTAAAAGGTAGGTAATGGACGGATGAAGACAATGAATAATGGAGCCAACACTAGCAAGCCAAGGTATGGTGGAATGATCACCTCTATTCTCCCTAAGGTGGGTAAAACCAATGAGTATGAATAGTGAACTTCTAAGTCTGAGTAGGGACAATATAATATATATAACAAGATCAACCAGGTCCACATATCTATATGATCACCAGATCATGATACTAAATGCTAAGACATACCATAAGAATATAAAAGCAATATAACCACAACACCATGATATACCTGCTGAGTCATATACCTGAATGCTCATCCTCTAAACAATCATCTGTCCTCTAAAACTGCTACTGTAACTCTGGGCACTACTGACTGCTCATGTGCAAATGGTATAATAGCTACATCGGTCATCTCTCTGAGTGTCCTGAGACTCAGTCATGGCATGGGGAATATATACTGTCCAAAATTTGATAGTGATCCAATATAGATTCTCATCTCAACATCTCAATGCAAGGGAACTGGCTGAATAGTGTACTGGAATCAGAAAAATAATGTATGGTAGCACGGCTACTATATATGTGATAACAGGTTCTTCTGTGACTAGTTCACGAGCTACTGGTCCAAAGGTTGCTGGACCATCTGCTTCTGGTAGTTCTTCAGATGAGGAGAGACAAGTTGGGGAAGAGCCTTCAAGGAAGAGGAAGCCTAAATGGCTTCATGATACCTTGGAGGAAGCAGAGGCATTTGGTAGGTCCCAGGAGGAGGTCAGGACAGTAGTGATGCCAGATAGATTGGGCATGGCTCTAGTTGCGAGTCTTTGTGATTCAGAGCCTTCCACATTTGAGGAGGCCTCTCAGCATCAGGTTTGGAGAGATGCCATGATGGAAGAGTACCATTCCATCATGAAGAATGATGCATGGGAGATAGTACCGAGACCATAGGGGAAGTCTGTTGTGACTTCCAAGTGGATCTACAAGGTGAAGCATGCTACAGATGGCAGTGTGGAGAAGTACAAGGCTCGTTTTGTGGCACGGGGGTTTTCACAGATAGAGGGAGTTGATTATGATGAGACCTTTGCGTCGGTTGCTCGTTATTCTTCCATCAGAGCAGTGATTTCTATAGCAGTAGAGATATGTTGGATGATGCACCAGATGGATGTGAAGAGCGCATTTCTCAATGGTCTTCTGCAGGAGGAGGTTTACTTAGAGCAGCCACAGGGCTTTGAGATTCATGGGAGAGATTCTCATGTGTACAGACTAAGGAAAGCCTTGTATGGACTGAAGCAAGCTCCTAGAGCTTGGTACTCCAGGATTGATGTGTATTTGACATCGATGGGTTTTCAGAAGAGTGAGGCTAATCCCAACCTTTACTACATTGTGGTTGGTGGAGATCCTCTCATTCTTTTGTTATATGTTGATGATTTGTTTATCACTGGGGAGGAGCGTCTCATTGCACATTGCAAGAGAGACCTTGCTACAGAGTACGAGATGACAGGCATTGGGTTGATGCACTATTATCTGGGGATGGAGGTTTGGCAGGAGCCTGGTCATATTTTCCTGGGACAGGAAAAGTATGCAGTAGATATTCAGAGGAGATTTCGAATGGAGGATTGCAGACCGATGTCCACACCTATGATCACCAACTGGAGGAAGCTTCATGCTTTTGAGGGTAAGTTGGTGGATCCTACACTATACCGTCAGCTCATTGGGTCATTGATGTATCTGGTCAACACGAGGCCAGACTTATGTTTTGCGGTGAACACTCTTAGTCAGTTCATGGTGAAGCCTAGGAGTCTGCACTGGGTAGCCGCGAAACATGTGTTGAGATACCTTGCAGGGATAGTGGACTATGGTTTTGACTACAGGGGTTCGGGTGGAGTCAGTTTGGTTGGTTTCACTAATTCAGACTGGGCAGGCAGTGTGATGGATCGGAAGAGCACTTCCGGTTCTTGTTTCAGTTTGCGCTCGACAGCAGTGTCGTGGTTCAGTCGAAAGCCAAAGTCCGTTGCTTTGAATTCTGATGAGGCTGAGTATATGGCAACCAGTCAGGCTACTTGCAAGGCACTATGGCTTCGTAAGTTGTTGGTTGATTTATTTGATCAGGAGTTGAGACCTACGGTGATTTACTGTGACAATCAGAGTTGCATCCATCTCTCTAAGAATCCAGTTTTCCATGACAGGTCTAAGCACATAGAGATCAGATACCACTTCATCTGAGATTATGTTCAGAGAGGAGTTGTGGAGTTACAGTACATTTCCACTGATGAGCAGGTTGCAGATATTCTGACGAAATCTTTGGGGAGGGGCAAGTTTGTCTTCTTCAGGGACAAGTTGGGAGTGGTGCAGAACACCTTCCTCGATAAAAGGGAGTGTTGATTTTTTTGTACCTAGGAAAGTGTTCCCCTAGTGATTTTTTGCCTAAGTCACTTAAAGGGGGGAAATAAAGTGACCCTTGCATTAAATGACTTGAGATGAGCATTTAATTAGACTTTAGAAAGTAAAGTCACTTTTTGGAAAAATTTAAGTGATGTGAGTGAAATTATTTTTAAATGAGATTTAATGAGCATTTAATCTCATCCACTTATCCAACTCAATCTCCACCGTTGGATTAGAAGACCACTCACTTACCCTAGGATTTTCACCAAAAAGGCAAGCAAAGGCAAAAGAGATTCATTCTTGTGAAGACAGTGAAGAGAAGAGAGAAGTGAGAGGGCATAGAAATCGAGGCAGCTCCAAGGAGCAATTTTATGGGCAGCACGAATTTCAAGGAGGAGAGTTTCAATACTGTACGGATCCCAAGGCACCGTACAGCAAGATTTTGGGCACATTTTTTGAGGGAATATCCTGGGCACACCTCCCAAGGCAGGGCACGATTTTCTAGGCTAGTTGTTGGGCACATTTCCCAAGGCAAGAGGCACAGGTTTCTAGACAGGAATGTGGGCACGTTTTAAAGAAATTTTAGGCACAGATTTCGAGGTCCATACGGACTGTACTTTCTAGCACAGAAATCGAGACTGTTTTTCTGCACAAACTTCGAGGTATTCAGCACAGAATTCAAGGTGTTGTTCTTGCATAGAATTCGAGGTAGTTGGGCACAGAAAATGAGGCAGCAGTTAAGCACAGTTTTCGAGGCAGCATTTGGGGGAAATTTTCTGGTTGAGATAAGTACATTTTTTGACTGGAAATTGTTGTACTGAAATTTGCTGAAGAAATATAAATCTCTCTCTCTGACTAGTTTTCCCCTTGTGGGTTTTTCCAGGGCTATTGGCCAAAAATTTATGAGTCTGAAATTTCTTATGGTGTGCATGATATTTAATTTTCTACCTGTGTTATTGAGTTTCAGCTGTGTTTTATAAGTCTTATTTTTACATGTCATTTCCAACCATCATTAAAAACTGGGTTGGTCATTAAACAATGGTAAGTTGACTTTGAAACCGGGTTGGGTTGAAAACTCAGAAAAACTTACATGGTATCAGAGCTTGGGGGTAGAAAACTAAACTTATTTCAGACATTCAGTGATTTCTTCTGTTAGTGGGCAGCACCTTGTTGAGTTGCAGAGAGATGGCTACAGGACTCAGGTTGGAGGATAGGCTAGATGGGACAGGGAACTTTGTTCCATGGAAAGCTAGGATAATGCTGATTTTGGAAGAGAATGAGTTATGGGATGAAGTGGTAAACAGTACTACAGCTCACCCTATTCAGATTCCCGCTGCTATAGATGCAGCTACATTGTCAACCTTCAACAAGAAAGACTGTAAGGCTAGAAGAATTATCTTAGATGCAGTTAAAGACCACATCATTCCCCACATTTCAGGTAAGGACCGTGCATTTAAAATGTGGGCAGCCTTGACTAGTTTATACCAGAGCACTAATGAGAACCGAAAGATGGTTCTAAGAGAGAAGCTGAAGGGTATAAAGATGAATGGTGGAGAGGGTGTGACATCTTACCTTACCAGGGTATCTCAAGTGAGAGATGAGCTAGCAGCAGTTGGGGAGGTAGTTTCTAAATCTGAGCTTGTGCGGACAACAGTGAATGGGGCTTCCAAGCCTTAGGGTGCTTTTGTGCAGGCCATAGTGGACAGGGAGAACTTACCTTCTTGGGATAGACTGTGGGATGATTTTGTACAGGAGGAGACCAGGAGAGGTCTTGTACAGGGCAAGAAGAAGAAGAAGAAGAAGAAGGACCCCAAGCAGGGTGGGGGCCAAGCAGCAGCAGCAGCAGTAGCGTGGGCAGAAAAAAGACTTGAGTAAAATCAAGTGCTTTGTATGTCAGGGATTTGGGCACTATGCTTCACAGTGTCCAAAGAAGAAGAAGAAGCAGCAGACCGCAGCCTCAAGGGAAGTTGATGATTTTGGAGAGAGTTTTCTCTGTGTGCTGGACATGTTGAGAGAGAGAGAGCCTCTATAGTTACCAGCACTGATTTGGATACTGAGATGGAGTATTCTTTGTTGACTGGCCATCAGATGGGTGCTTCCACCACTAGCACTTGGTATATTGACAGCGGAGCTTCGAGTCACATGACAAGTGCTCGAGAGATGTTCTCGGATCTTTCACAGACAGGTGTAGATGTGGAGGTTGTACTGGGAGATGACACCATTGTCAAAGCAGTTGGTCGTGGGACCATTACCTTTTAGAGGGAGTCTATGAGTCTTATGATTTTGAGGGATGTGTTGTTTGTCCCTGGGCTGAAAAGGAACTTGGTATCAGTTTCCACCATTGAGGATAGGGGTCTTGGGGTTTGTTTCTTGGATGGACGAGTGCAGGTATTCCCCAAGACTACAGGACTATCTACCTCCATGGACATTGGGGTTAGATGTGGAAAGCTATACAAGCTCTTATTTCAGTCGCAGCATGCTTTGGCACACAGCAACAGCAGTGAGCTATGCAAGCTATGGTATCAGAGGATGGCCCACTTGCATCACCCAGCTTTGAGATTGTTGAGGAGTATGGTTATAGGTTTACCAGAGTTCAGCACAGAGCAGAGTGATGTTTGCAGGGGGTGTGCTTTGGGAAAGTACACCAAGACTGCTTTTTCGAGCAGTGACAGCAGATCAGCAAGAGTACTTGATTTGATCCATACAGATATATGTGGTCCTATGTCATCAATTTCCTTGACTGGATTTGAGTATTATATCTCTTTCATCGATGACTACTCCAGGAAGACCTGGATCTACTTCTTGAGGAGCAAGAAGTCACCCTTAGTATTGAGGATCTTCCAAGAGTTCAAAGCTCTTGTGGAAAATCAGACAGGGAGGAGGATTCAGGTCATGAGATCAGACAATGGGGGTGAGTATACCTCCAATGTGTTCAATAAGTTTTGCAGACAGGAGGGCATATAGAGACAGTTGACAGTTCCATACACTCCTGAGCAGAATGGAGTATAGGAAAGGAAGAACATGGTTATTCTGGGAGCAACGAGAGCTATGCTTCATGATCAAAGTCTTCCTTTCTTTCTTTGGGCAGAGGCTTGCAGTACTGCAGTTTACCTACAGAACAGGAGTCCCCACCGTGCCTTGGGGAGGAAGACTCCTGAGGAGATGTTCACAGGCAAGAATCCTGAGGTTGGCCATTTTTGCATATTTGGTTACTTGACTTACTCTCATGTCCCTTCTGAGAAGAGGACAAAGTTTCATCCCACTGCAGAGAGAGGCATCTTTGTGGGCTATGATAAGACTTCGAAGGCTTACCGCATTTATCTTCCTGGCCAGAAGAAGGTTGTTGTGAGGCGGGAAGTGAGATTTGAGGAGGAGAAAGCCTTCATGAAGTCTAGAGAGTTGGAGCATGGGGAGCCACCGGCTTCCACACCTCAGGTGACATAGGCATCTTCAATACAGATCACGGGTCCACAGGTTTCCGAAGTGGCTGGGTCACAGGTTATAGGCACAAGTTCTACAGGTTCGGTGGTTCAGCCAGCAAGTACTTCAGGGACAGGTTCCGGTTCTCAGGTTACAGGTTCATATGTGACTATTTCACGGGCTACTGGTCCACAGGTTGCTAGACCATCTGCTTCCGGTAGTTCTTCAGATGAGGAGAGACCAGTTAGGGAGGAGCCTTCAAGGAAGAGGAAGCCTAAATGGCTTCATGATACCTTGGAGGAAGCAGAGGCATTTGGTAGGCCCCAGGAGGAGGTCAGGATAGTAGTGATGACGGATAGATTGGGCATGGCTCTAGTTGCGAGTCTTCGTGATTCAGAGCCTTCCACATTTGAGGAGGCCTCTAAGCATCAGGTTTGGAGAGATGCCATGATGGAAGAGTACCATTCCATCATGAAGAATGATGCATGGAAGATAGTAGCGAGACCAGAGGGGAAGTTTGTTGTGACTTCCAAGTGGATCTACAAGGTGAAGCATGTTGCAGATGGCAGTGTGGAGAAGTACAAGGCTCGTTTTGTGGCACAGGGGTTTTCACAGATAGAGGGAGTTGATTATGATGAGACCTTTGCGTCGATTGCCCGTTATTCTTCCATTGGAGCAGTGATTTCTATAGCAGCAAAAATGAGTTGGAAGATCCACCAGATGGATGTGAAGACCGCATTTCTCAATGGTCTTCTGCAGGAGGAGGTTTACTTAGAGCAGCCACAGGGATTTGAGATTCATGGGAGAGATTCTCATGTGTGCAGGCTAAGGAAAGCCTTATATGGACTGAAGCAAGCTCCTAGAGCTTGGTACTCCAGGATTGATGCGTATTTGACATCGATGGGTTTTCAGAAGAGTGAGGTTGATCCCAACCTTTACTACATTGTGGTTGGTGGAGATCCTCTCATTCTTTTGTTATATGTTGATGATTTGTTTATCACTGGGGAGGAGCGTCTCATTGCACATTGCAAGAGAGACCTTGCTACAGAGTACGAGATCATAGGGATTGGGTTGATGCACTATTATCTAGGGATGGAGGTTTGGCAGGAGCCTGGTCATATTTTCCTGGGACAGGGAAAGTATGCAGTAGATATTTTGAGGAGATTTCGAATGGAGGATTGCAGGCCGATGTCCACACCTATGATCACCAACTGGAGGAAGCTTCATGCTTCTGAGGGTAAGTTGGTGGATCCTACACTATACCGTCAGCTCATTGGGTCATTGATGTATCTGGCCAACACCAGGCCAGACTTATGTTTTGCGGTGAACACTCTTAGTCAATTCATGGTGGAGCCTAGGAGTGTGCACTAGGTAGCCGTGAAACATGTGTTGAGATACCTTGCAGGGACAGTGGACTATGGTTTGGACTACAGGGGTTCGGGTGGAGTCAGTTTGGTTGGTTTCACTGATTCAGACTGGGCAAGCAGTGTGATGGATCGGAAGAGCACTTCCGGTTCTTGTTTCAGTTTGGGCTCGGCAGCAATGTCGTGGTTCAGTCAGAAGCAAAAGTCCGTTGCTTTGAGTTCTACTGAGGCTAAGTATATGGCATCCATTCAGGCTACTTGCGACGCACTGTGGCTTCGTAAATTGTTGGTTGATTTATTTGATTAGGAGCTGAGACCTACGGTGATTTATTGTGACAATCAGAGTTGCATCTAGCTCTCTGAGAATACAGTTTTCCATGACAGGTCTAAGCACATAGAGATCAGATACCACTTCATCCGAGATTATGTTCAGAGAGGAGCTGTGGAGTTACAGTACATTTCCACTGATGAGCAGGTTGCAGATATTCTGACGAAATCTTTGGGGAGGGGCAAGTTTGTCTTCTTCAAGGACAAGTTGGGAGTGGTGCAGAACACCTTCCTCGGTAAGAGGGAGTGTTGATTTTTTTGTACCTAGGAAAGTGTTCCCCTAGTGACTTTTTGCCTAAGTCACTTAAAGGGGGGAAATAAAGTGACCCTTGCATTAAATGACTTGAGATGAGCATTTAATTAGGCTTTAGAAAGTAAAGTCACTTTTTGGAAAAATTTAAGTGATGTGAGTGAAATTATTTTTAAATGAGATTTAATGAGCATTCAATCTCATCCAACTCAATCTCCACCATTGGATTAGAAGACCACTCACTTACCTTAGGGTTTTCACCAAAAAGGCAAGGGGAGGCAAAAGAGATTCATTCTAGTGAAGAGAGTGAAGAGAAGAGAGAAGTGAGAGGGCACAGAAATCGAGGCAGCTCCAAGGAGCAATTTTCTGGGCAACACGAATTTCGAGGAGAGTTTCAGTACTGCACGAATCCCGAGGCACTATATAGCAAGATTTTGGGCACATTTTTCGAGGGAATATCCTGGGCACACATCTTGAGGCAGGGCACGGTTTTCCAAGCTGGTTGTTGGGCACATTTCCCAAGGCAAGAGCCACAGGTTTCTAGACAGGAATCTGGGCACGCTTTCCAAGAAATTTTAGCAACAGATTTCGAGGTCCGTACAGTCTGTACGGACTGTACTTTCTAGCACAAAAATCGAGATTGTTTTTCTGCACAGACTTCAAGGTATTTAGCACAGAATTCGAGGTGTTGTTCTTGCACAGAATTCGAGGTAGTTGGGCAGAGAAAACGAGGCAGCAATTAGGCACATTTTTCGAGGCAGCAATTGGGTGAAATTTTATGGTTGAGATAAGTACATTTTTTTACTGGAAATTGTTGTACTGAAATTTGCTGAAGAAATATAAATCTCTCTCTCTCTGACTGGTTTTTCCCTTGTGGGTTTTTCCAGGGCTATTGGCCAAAAATTTCTGAGTCTGAAATTTCTTATGGTGTGCATGATATTTAATTTTCTACCTGTGTTATTGAGTTTCAGTTGTGTTTTATAAGTCTGATTTTTATATGTCATTTCCAGCCATCATTAAAAACTGGGTTGGGCATTAAACAATGGCAAGTTGACTTTGAAACCGGGTTGGGTTAAAAACTCAGAAAAACTTACAGTAGGAAGGCGGACGCAGTCACATTATGAGGAAGGGCGCACCTCTGGTGGGAGAGACTTTCACTGTTGCAGAACCAACAATATCTTACAGTTGAGTTTTATCATGACACAAGTCTGAATAGTGGTGCATTTTGGGTGTTACTGTCTGTACCTTTTTGGATGGGCGTTCTCTCAGAATCTACAGGCTGTCTACTCCACAAAACAGTCAGATTCGTGTGGCCTTGAGGCCTGTAAACCCCTGTAGGAGATTGTTTCATAATCACTAAGCTACAGGTCATCCAAAACAACTCTTTATTAGACTTATTTTGGTTAAATGTACAGCTGTTTAATCTGATGTAATTTTTAGTACATTACTATGTTGTTATGTGGCCATTTTTGGTACTATTTATACATGAGTATGCTTTATGGGCACTCCTATGGTTACATATGATGGTTGTTTGAAATCTGAAAGCAATTATAAACTGTGTTACCGGATCCGTCGGGGGTGACTGCAGGATCTGCGGTTCCGATCCAAATTCGGATCCGCCAGGATCCACGACGGAACCACACAAAAACGGCGGTACTGTTTTAGGATACAGATCTCGTCGTTTGGAAACGAATCCCATTGAAAAAAAAGGTCAACGTCAAATTTTTAGTCGGATCCGCCACGTCGAGGTTATGCACGCTGTTCAAGGTTTGTGTCTGCCTTACGACCCTTACCCTACCCCACTTCGCGCCCTACTCCACTTCCAACAAGACTTGCACTGAGCAGTGAGCAGCGACAGGAAAACGACACAGGAGCGCAGGAGAAAACGACCGTTCCAGAAAACGACAGGTTCAGAGCTTGGCGCCGACAGCAGACAGACACCTGGGAACGAATGGTCGAGCTAGACGCCGACAGAATCGAAGCTCGAGCTTCACGCCGGCAGCAGAGAAAGTTGGTGTCCCGACTCCGGACAGCTTGACGCCGATAGTGAGAATCCGAGCTTGACGTCGACAGCAAAGAGTGAAAACGAAAGCTTTGCCTTTACCCGGCAGCGGTGGCCTGAGCTTGATAACGTGTGGGCCGTGGCCGACAGAGCACCAAGCTTGATAACGTGTGGGTCGTGGCTGACAGAGCACCAAGTTAGTGCAAAATTCAGTAATTAATAAATTTTAAGTGCAAATAATTAAAATTAATAATTTTTTACCTTATAAAGTTATAAGTTATTACTATATTAAATTTATTAAATTTAAATTTTTAATTAAATCGATTTTAATAAATTAATAATTGTAATTAAAAATTTATTTAAATTTTAGGGCAGTTTATTAATTTTCTGGCAATTTTAGTTTCAATTTGACAACATTATAATTATCACTTAGCTGTTATCAAATTATCAAATTATTAAATTATAAATTTATAACTGATAATGTGATAATTTAATTAACTGAAACTAATGACCGAGTCATAAAATTATTAAATTATAACTAATAATTTGATAATGTGATAATTTAAATAACTGAAACTAAAATCAGCTAATTTGATAACTGATAATTTTAGTTGCAATTTTAGGGCAGGATATTGATAACATTTTGAATTTTCTAAAATTATTAGAAATTCTGCCAGTGAGTCAATACACAGTCTTTACAGTCTGAAATTTGAATGCATAGGTACAGACAAAATACATATCTGATATTCCTTAATTAATTTGTACAGATTACATACTATTGTGAAGTGTAAAAATAGCATCACAGCAACGAAGTCAAGGGGCAAATGTACCAGGAGAACCCATTCTCAAAAAAGACCCAAGGTCTCCATTATGGGAGTTTGTAGAAATTATTGGCAAAAATCATGGGGGCGATTCGTATAAATGGAAATGTAGTGAATGCAACGGCATCCGAAATGGTTCATACACTAGAGTGAAGGCCCATCTCACTAGGCAAACTAACACGGGGGTGTTGATATGCATTGGTCCAAATGGTCCCAATGGCCAACCTAGACCAGGTTTGAGTCCTGAAAAAATTATGTTCTATGCATCTTTGCAAGATACTGCTGATAGGAGACATGCTAATAAAGGAAAGCTCCCTATGCAAAACACTACAACTAGGCCCCCATTGCCATCTAGACTGGTTGCCACAAGTAACACAAGGCCTACTTTGGGATCTCTTGAAACAGCATTCAATAATCAGGGCAGAGAAGTAGTTGATGAGCATGTAGCTCGTTGCATCTATGCAAATGGGCTACCATTCAATTTGGTGCGCTCCCCATATTGGCAAAATATGATTAAAGCGATCAATGAAGCAGCAAAAGGGTACAAGACCCCCGGGTATGAAAAGGTCCGCACCACATTGCTGACATCAGAAAGGCAATCCTTCGATAGACAGTTGCAGTCAATCCGGGATATATGGGCAGAAACAGGTGTGTCTATAGTTTTTGATGGATGGAGGGATCAAACAAACTATCCTTTAATCAATGTTATTGCAATATGCCCCCAAGGGGCAATGTTTTTGAAGGCTATTGATTGCAGTGGAGTGGAGAAAGATGTAGCATTCATTTCCAATATTCTTATTGATGCAATAGAAAGTGTGGGGCCACAGAATGTTGTCCAAGTCATCACGGACAATGCACAGGTATGTAGAGCTGCAGGGTTGATTGTGGAGGGTCGATATGATCACATCTTTTGGACTCCATGTCCAGTGCATTCGTTGAACCTTATGCTTGCCAAGATTGGTGAGATTGAGTGGATCAACGAAATTTATGTGGCGGGGAAGGAGATCCAAATGTTCATAACTAATCATTCGATGTCTCAAGCCATATATAGGGGTTTTGCAAAGTTGAATATATTGAAGGTACTCCATTTTGAATTAGTGTTATTTGACAATTTGTATTATGAATTATGAGTTTTAATCGTATTTGGATATGATTTATCATTTGATTCATTTCTAATTTGAGATTTGACTTTTCAAAACTTATGTAGGTTGCTAAAACTCGTTTTGCCTCCCACACTGTAGTCATAAAGTGTTAAGATCCTAGTGGGAGGCCTTCACTAACATCTCGAGGTTTTGGTGTAACAGTTCGTATCATTTGGTATCAGAGCCTCCACCCAGGTTCAAGTCACAGAGCGGGTGGAAACGTCGACATTGCAGTGTTCGCCCGAGGCTCGTACGGCTCAAAGGGGACACCACCGTACGGGCGCACATCCAGCCCAGAGTCTGGACTGCGGAGCGTGGTGGGATGTTAAGATCCTAGTGGGCGGCCTTCACTAACATCTCGAGGTTTTGGTGTAACGGTTCGTATCATAAAGAGGCTTGTGGAAGTCAGACAAGCATTGCAGGCAATGGTCATTGACCCTCTTTGGGAATCATGGAGGACTTCCACTTCTGATAGGGGGCAAAAAATCAAGTCTATCATTCTTGATGATGCATGGTGGGACAAGGTCCAATATCTTTTGCGGTTTACGGAACCAATCCTGACAATGATCAGGACATTTGACACAGATATGCCTTGCTTGGGGGAAGTCTATGAAAACATAGATAGTATGCTTGAGAGAATAAGGGAAATTATCAAGGCAAGTGAAAGTGACCCTTTTGAAGTATTTTACAATGAAATAAAGGACATAGTTACCAAAAGGTGGAACAAAATCACCACACCATTACACCTTTTGGCCTATGCACTCCACCCCAAATATTATCATTGCAAAATTTTGTCTTTACCTGGTAGGACAGCGCCAAACAAGGATTCTGAAGTGGTACAGGGATACAAGACAGCTTTGAGGAAGATATATAGGGTTGTGGGCATTGCATTGGAAGTACGTGAGGAATTTGGAGGATTTGTACAATCCACTGGTAACTTTTCAGATCCACAAGCCATGAATGATCGAGGGCATCTTGATCCTATTACTTGATGGGGCTTCCATGGCAGGGATAGCATTCATCTCTCGACCTTGGCCACTAGGTTGTTATCGCAAGTTGCCAGTTCCTCATCAGCTGAGAGGAATTGGAGTACATATGGCTTCATCCATTCAGTGAAGCGAAACAGATTGGGAGCAGCAAAGGCCGAGGATCTTGTGTATGTTCATTCCAACCTCCACCTTCTATCACATTCTTGTCCAGAGTATAAGAAAGGTCCGAGTAGGATGTGGGATGTGGAGCCCGAGATTTCTGATCTAAACATGACATTGAATGCCATGACTCACCTCAACCTACTTGAGGAGGTTATACCACCAGTTCATCCTCCTTCTACAGATTACAACATTTCCAACCCCCCACCATCTATTCATGATGTAGAGATTCAATATCCAGATGAGGATATGGACCCATTTCATGATATGTAATTAGAATCTAGAGATACTTTACACTATCATATTAGTAGAGTGATCATTGATCACTCAATTTTGTATCATCATTTTCAATTTTCTATAAGGCAAGATGTATCATTTCAGTTTTCATATTATAGATTGATCATTGATCACTCAATTTTGTAACTATCATCATTTTCAATTTTCTATGAGGCAAGATGTATCATTTCAGTTTTCACTGTTTCAGTGTTCATATTTATATATGATTTTAGTTCTAGTGATGTGATTCATGAATGTTTTTGATTATAGACTTTTAATCAAAGTTTGAAAAATTGAAATCGGACTCAGAATCGGTCGAGGGTCAACTCGGAATCGGAATCGGAATCGGAATCGGTAATGAATCGGTCATAAATCGGCCGATTTGAATTTAATGAATCGGTTTACTCAAAAATACATAAAATATTTAAATTTTAAAGAAAAACAACATTTTCAAGATTTTAGGATTGTTGTTATGACCTAGACCTGTTGTTTGAAGGCCAAAGAGCACCTTTACTTGTTGTTTAGGGCTGCTTTCATCCACAGTACTGCTCACAATTTATTTTTAGCCTTTAAGGTGATTTTCATGACTTTTTACTGCTACAAAGGTCATAATAGGCACATGTTTGCTTCAAAATTTTTGTACGAGGGTTTGAACAGCTTCAACCTAAGTTGCATGAAACGGGGAAACGAGGACGAAACGGAGAAACTTTGAAATAGGGGAAACGTGACCCCCAAAATTGTGGAAATGAGGAAATGCAATATATATATATATATATATATATTAAATTAATAAATTAGCAAAGACATTTACAAAAATGAATGTGAAATATAAATCATCAATCATACATGTCAACGAATCATTGCCTATATTGGGATCCTATTCATCAATAGCACCCTATGCGTCCCTCCTCTAGGCTCTAGCCCTTGCCTCTAACTCAAATTTCAAAGTTGATCCTCCAAGGACATTAGTCAACGACTCAACACACTACAATTTTGATGAAACTTCCTAATCCAATCGCTAAAATAACGTAGAAAAAGCTTTCGATGCTTGATAAGTGATTTTGCATGAGTGAAGAGTACATTTTTATTAAGGTCATGACAGAGGAATTCAACAATCAACACCACCAACATCAAGGTACATATAGGGGTTGATGTGCTTGATTAAATGCCAATTCCATACCCTCATACATGATAGAATCTGGTGGAAACCTTGCAATCCTAAAATCCTGAAAACTATTAAGTCTGATGAATTTTGAATGGGATCTAAAAATCTACTTTTTGCATATGAAGTCCGATGAAGTTGGAACCACTCTCAAACATCCTGAAACAATTAATGGTAATGTTAAAAATTTAAGTAAAAGTGACATTCTCCTTATCTTTTATTTTCCATCATTTTCTCCTTATCTTTTATTCATTCTCCTTATCTTTTATTTTCCATCCTTTTCTCCTTATCTTTTATTTTCCATCCTTTTACTTTAAGAATTTAACATTACCATTAGTATTACCAAGTACTACAGCACCATGGGGATATAGGTTAAAAATTCAAAAAAAATTAAAAAAACCATTTTTTAATGCCCCACAGGCCCACACCAAAAAATCGGTGGACCAGACCGGTTCGGTACCGAACCGGCTGATTTGATACCGAATCGGCCGGTTCGGTACCAAACCGGTCCTCCGATCCGATTTGGAGACCGGTTTGAACCGATCTTGCCTTAAATCGGTGAATCGGCCGATTCCGATTCCGATTTCACCGATTTTTAAAACACAGCTTTTAATATGCTTTTTAAAAATTAAAAAAATATTATATATTTTTTGTACTTGACGTATCCTAGCCGTATCCGGATCCTGGCTTTTCAAAAAATTTGCGGATCCGTATCCGTATCCTGGTAACTTAGATTATAAACTCTTTCCAAACAATTCACACCAAGCAGCCTTTCTTGATTGGGAAAAATTAGTACTGTGATGCTACAGAAGTTGTATGTAAAGTGTTTGACGAAACTCCTCAGTCGGAAAACACTCGCAGTCCAATAAATAACCTTCTAGAAGTGGGAACAAACCAGATTTGTATGCTTCAGTACTATCACAGTGGGGTAACCTTAAGTGTTGACAAATATTTTTAGTCCTACAACCAAGCAGTTAAGCAAAATTTTATGCTGAGTATTGCTTGCGACATTTCAGCAATAGTGTTCTTCCAAGGGCAGTTGACTAGTGGAGTACATTGCTTAGGAAAATGGATGGAGTTCATGGAGGCTTGTGACAGAGACATGTGGACTTACCTTGTGTAGCTACATCATCTCGGAGCCCTTATTGTGTACAACATCACCTTGGAGCATGACATGTGTACTTGGGACTGTAGCATCTCACTTGTGTTGGCGTACAAGTGCTTATTGTTGGTTGCTTGTAAGGGCTAAAGCTCACATTGTATTATTGGCCTTCCTTACCTCTCATATAAATAGAGAAAGGAGAGAGTGAAATAGTCCCTGCTAGTTCTGTAGCTAAATTTTTGGGGAATTTGCTTATGAAGTTTGGTTAAGGACTTTCATCAAACACTTGCCAATAATACCACTGTACTAGTCCAATGGTCTCTGCTGATTTATTGTACTCTGCTGATATGTGTGATATGCAACTTGTACTTTGACTGTAAGTTCAGATCTTGGTTTCATGGCCCTCAACAGTGACAATAAAAACAAATAAAGAGCACATTTGCATAAATAACAAGGGAAATACACCCATCTTCTCATATGTATTTAACACTGAGTTTATGTTGACTGAAACAGCAGTTTAAAAGTAAAAAAACAAGTCTGAACATTACATTTTCTCTAGCCTGTAGCCTCCAATGCATGTACCATCATTTATGTGGGTGAAATGCCTTCCTTTTGGTGTCAAGATTTGCTCAGCAGTGGTTTAGTCAGCTCCTCAAATCTCTAAGTATGTACAGCAGTCCAGACTCCAAATGCCTACTTCTCAGCACTGTAGGAAGTGTAGTTTACAGCCCCTTTTTGATGTGCTAAGGTACCACTGTGGTTGGTCACATTGTGCCCTAAAACTGAAGCGTCCAGCTATATTTATTTGGCCCCTTTTTACAATACGAACAGCTGTGATATAACAGTGCTTTGATAATAGTCCCTTGCACAAATAAAGCACCCTCCTACGGCCACAAGCTGCCTCCAAGGTAGTACAGATCTCCTCTATCTCAGACCACGATTTGGTGGAGAAGACGGAATGCTGCACCCTTCCTCACAACAGTGGATACACACACAGAATAACTAGAAGCTGGGATTCCTCCCAAACTGGTGTGCCCTCTCTCCTAATTTGAACTGTGATAGTGGTGTGTTGTAATGTCCCCATTTTTGTGTTCTCTCGCTTTGCAAATGGAGATGGTTTTCGAAGTTGTGTCGGCCTAATAAAAAGGGGAATTAATTAATGTCACCGGGCAAAAAGTAACTTTATAAAGTGACGATGAGTAATTAACTCGTGAAGTGACTATTGAAAAAGTCACTTTATTGAATAAAGATGGTCAAAGTGAAAATGAAAGGGGGAGTACCCTCACGCTCTCATTCATTCATGATATTTGCATTTTTGAAAACTTGGAAAGCTCTTGGGCTTGCGATTCTTGAAACGAAAACCCCAGGAGAAAAAGAATAGTTTCGATGGTGAGACAAATCCACCCTAGCTATTGTATGAGGAGAAATCACTCAGATTTCTCATCGTGTTTCATTGCTGTGATCGGAAAGTTCCATCCACAGACCATATCAGCCTTTCCAAAGGCATAATACTCAGATCTGAGAAAGGAAAAGGAGGGCACAGAGCTTTGAGGAGACATCTACCACTCCAAGAGAGGGCGCAGCCATTTGCTAGGAGGGAGGACACATCATTTGAGAGGTCATGACCAGTGCTAAAGGGGCGCAGAGCTGAGTATAGTCCTATATTTCACTGCTGCCACTCCACTAATTGAGAGATGCCTTAATACACTCATTCCCAGTTGCATTGGAAGGCGCAGACTTCAAGAGAAGAGGGACGCACCACTTGGAGAGAGAGACACGTCATTCTGAGAAAAGATTTGCTGCTGTTCATTTTCGTGTTGGTAGAAAAAAGGGGTCTGCAAGTTAATCCTGGGTGTTTTCCATAACACTTGCAAGCTGCCACAACTCACCAGACAGTGCTGAGGAGAACAAGTTGACTGCTGTACACAATTTCCCATGTTGACTGCCACCGATAGGTGTTGTATAACTGGAGGTACTTTATAATTCTGAGTTTTCCTGAGTTTATAACTCTAATGCATCATTGTTGCAGTGGAAACTAGCATAATAATCACCCATAGGACTTCTAATGTAATTTAAATCAGACTGGAATGTCGTATGCCTATTATGGTGAATCTGAAATATATCTTTGCACAGTAGAGTGTGTTTTTGGGGGGTATTTTGGAATATGTACTATCATTGTGGAAATAAGAGCTGAGGTATAACCTTCAAAGTTCAAACAAACACCTAAATCCAACTCAAAAATTCAGCCCCTACTTTACAAGGAGACATACAGTACAACAAATACAACTATTGCAAAGTGTTTGACGAAAGTTCACAGTCAAGACACATAAACTGAACATACAAATTTAGGCCAGATCTAATTGAGGTTATCGTAGAGGTGACAGAGCAACGTTTGCCAAGTGCTTGATTAAAATCAAACAAAAAAATACCCCAACAGCAATTCAAAAAGCAATCAGTCAATCGAGAACATTACATGCGCCCTCTTGCAGCAGAGGTGATAAAGAAGAAGAAGATGAGTAATCCTCTAAACAAGTGCGCCCCCCTTCATACAATCACTAAAACACTGAAAATGCCCTCAACTCTGTGAAATGGTGAAGCCTTCTTCGTTACAATGAAGTTCGGTGAAGAGATCTGAGTGATCCCCCCTCTCATAACCAGCTAGGGTGGATAGTTTTACCACCGAAACTAATATCTCTTATAGGGTTTTTGTCCCAAGAGCCAAAGCCACGAGCTCTCCAAAAATCACTTACAGAAAAATATTCATGAATAAAGAGAAAGAGGTCGATTTGCCCTATTTAAGCTCGTTTTACCTTTTTTGGACCACTTTACCCTTTTTCCGCCACTTTTACCTTTTCCCGCTCAAATAAATAATTAAAGTGGCTTTATAAGATCACTTTATGAATTAATCACTTAATGTCACTTTCTAATGTACTTTTGGCTCATCTGACATTAAATAATTAATTAATTATATTTTCGTTGACTATAGCCTACGGGAACTGAATAGGCTAATAAGTTATCCCCTGGGTGATCATTCGGAAAGGGACATGACAGAGAGTCCTTTCATTATCATCATCAATGCACTCTTTTCTTTATACTTAGCTTCTTGAAGAAACTCGCTAGGGTTTCTTTACGAACCATAGGAGGAGTTATGAAGTCGATAGGAGATGTCTTTGTTGGAGCTTGATTCTTGTGCATGAGCATATCACATTTAGTCACTTGTATTCACTCTTGAGCTTAGATGTCACCAAGAGATGAGTGCACACTAATCCTCTCTTTCTCTCTTGGTCTTCTCTTCTATTTGATCTTCTCTCTCTTGGAATTGTTAGGGCTTCTTGGTCTTCTTGGAGTATCTTGAAGCATCTTGGAGGTCTAGGGTTCGGGTTTATCGCTTGGAGATTGCAGATTAAGGTTTTGAGATAAAACCCTGGGATACATTTGTTGGAGGAAGAAGAAGAGGAAATGGCATCTTGCCTTGGAGAATGTGTTGGAGTGATTCCTCAATATTGGAGCTCATTGGTTGAACTAGGTTTTGTTGGTTTACCCTAGTAGGGTTTTGGAGAGCTAGTGGATTTGTACTAGCCTTGAGAGAAGGCTATAGTATGTGCATGTACTTCATCTTGAGTATAAATAAAGTTTTTTGTTGATTTGATTTTCAGCCGTATATGTTATTTATGCATTGTTATTTACAGCCATAAATGTCTTGTTGATTTGACATAAGTAGAAGACAATTTATTAAATGATTTGTCATTTAATTGAAGGATAAAAAGAGTTGGTTTATCTTTTGTTATACTGCTGTTATAACTTTTGTAAATGAGAATTTTCAGATCTTGTTTATGTGGGATAAATTGCCCGAGAGGACAGGAACTTATCCAAGTCATTAGGTATCTTTTCTCCTTGGATTGCCTAGAAGTTTAGACTGTTTGGAAGTGAAATATTGTACTGTTTCCACTGTTGTTTTAAACTTTTATACATTATTTCACAACGGCTCTAAGGCTGAAAATTCACTGGGTCGAGATATGAGAAACTTCTAAGGTTAGAGGTGAAATTTCATTAAAAGTTGTAAAGAAATTTACAAGGGAGGAAATTTTACAAACACAAGCAACAGTAGCAGATATACTAACAAAACCTTTATCAAAGGGCAAATTTGAGTACCATAAAGGAACAATTCAGAATTTGTTTAGATGTACTTATCTGAGGGGATTGTTACAGATTCAAGCTTTGTGCATTAATGACAATTGTATTATAAATATCAAAGTTTGTAATTATCCAGTAATTTTGGGGAATGTTTTATCCTCTCGTTTTGTCGAATGGTTTTAGACCAGTTGTTTTGAGTAAGTTGTTTTGGTCGGTTGGCACATCCATAAATATGGGTACATTGTATATCTCAGCCATGTAATAAATGTAGGGAGGCGGTTTGTTGAACGTACAAATCTTACAATATGTGTGTTGAATTTTAATTCTAGTAATGTTGTAATGTCCCCATTCAAATAAATCTCAAAAGAGAAAATTCCACCAATCTACTAGTTTCCTAGGTTGGGGTGGAAACATTAGATTTGGAATAAGGAGACTATAAAACTCCAAATGGACATTAGCTTGACATAAATATATTAAGAGGGGCTAAATAAATATTTATGATAGGAAAATAAGGTGGCACTTGGTCATGGAGACACATTGGTGGTGTGGGACCCACACAAAGCTAGATTCCTCATGCCACATGGCATCCTATTCTCACCCATTCGAATCCAAGGTGGAGTCTAATGTTCTTGGGGAGTCGGAAGGTCAATATACTTGGCATGACTCAATGAAGGTCGAATTGGAGGGGAAGAGTAACTTCCATGGAAGAGGAAGAGACATTTGAGAAATATTGAGACACTTGGGCTAGATTCTCTAGCTTCTATAACAACAATGATGAAGATGCTATGACACTTATGACACAAATCAGACCTGAATGCTGACATCTGACATATATGACATGTCGGGGCTAAAAATATCCTCCAAGAAGGCGCACAAGGGAGTTAGGGAAGCCAAAGAGACACCCATTAGAATTGAGTGAAGGAGGAGGCTAGGAATTGATGGACAAGTGGCACACATTGGAATCTCTTTCCAATTCGAGTTGGCATGAAGCTCATGGATGGAATTCAAGCTAAGGAGGTCTTTGGAAGTTTATAAAAGTCAAGAACAAAGAAGGAGAGTAGATTTTGATCTTTTATCATTTTGCATATTGGAGAGCATAGTTTGTCCATGCTTGTGGAGTGTTTACTCTATTTGCCTTAGTACCAATTTCGAGAGTGAAAGATTCCCATCCTAATTGGCAATTGGAGAGGCCATTCAGACCTGTCATTTGGAGCTACAATGAAGTCATTTGTTGCAGGTTGAAGCTACAGGGTAGCTCGTGACATTCTCATCCTCAACTTGCTTCCACACCTTTCTCACTTTTCTCTTCATATTTTGGCTCTTGGAGGAAGGGCACACTTGGTGAGATGTTCTCTTTGGGGGAGCTCTTGTGGCCCCATTTATTTGTATTCTGATATATATACTCTGTATTTAATGCTCAGAAGACTCTCGGGTCGAAATACCAAGAGGAACTATGTAAAAATACCAAACAATGCATAAATGGTGCCATTTTCCCTACATCTTGTTATGAAAGCTTAAGTTGCTTTATTTCAATTGTATCAATTCATCTCTGTGATTTTTATGATGTATGGAGAGTCATTAATGTCTGGAAGAAGTTTCATATACATTGCATAAGCCTTTGGAACATAAATCTCGAATTTCATAGCAAGTGGTGAAGTTTACTAGCATTTCCCCCTATGTGAAGACATGCCCACAAACCTCTGATTTATGGGAGTTGCAGAAGCTTTTAGAAACTGATTGATGATGTATTTGGGAGCTCATTGAAGTCCTTTAACAGTACCATGTCTCTGTTCTAAAATTTGGTAAGGTCGTACAGCATTTGGAGATCCATCTTTGACCACTACCCTTGGGGGATTTGAGCCTTGATTTCACTAGTAAATTGCCCTATCTTTCCCTGATTGTAATTGAATGTTGCAGAAGTCTTTTGAGAGTGTCCAAGCATCCATCAGCCTCATTTTTATGTCTTACTACTTTCCAAACACATTCAGAACCAATTCGGAAGCATTTGGAGGCATTTGAGTCCATACTAGTCTAAGGGTCGAATTGGCCAAAATTTGCAATTTTTCCTAGTTTTTACAAATTCAGGGACACTACAAATGTTTGACTATTTTTGTAGCTATAGTGTGGGAATGTCTACATAGATTATTTATAAGTTGTACGGAGGAAAAAGGGGGGAAGCATAAAATAAGTTATGAAGTCTGACCTTTCTGCCTGAGTGATCTTCCTGAGTTTGAAGGCGCGTTAATGCATCGTCTGCCGTCGTCTTTTTGTTTGCGGATGTCCCATCTCCATTCCCACCACACAGGTAAGCTGTGAATGTGAATTTCCATTTGATATGATTTGTGGAGAGGAATGGTTGTATGGCGGGCCTTCTTCGTGTCGGAGAAAAAGAGGATGAGACCGCAAACCTGTATAAAATAGGTATAGGCCTCCACGATAGACAGGCCATTGTAACTCCGCCGCACTGTAGTGCACCGCAATACCTTTACCTCCACTTTTCACCCCTGAACTTCCAACTGGATTAATCACTTTCACAGCTATGCTTCCATTTCGTCTCTAAACTTCACTGAGGCTTTAGATTCTGTAGGTTTGGTATAGAAAACCAAGGAGCCGAAAAACTTATTCCATTTTGAAATTTTCTATGTTTTATATGTTCTGTTCTCTCACGCGCCCACTGCAAATGAAGAAAAACTTGAGACCATCATGGAAGCAAAAGCTCCTCAATTTCTCAATACAAATCGTCGAGATTAGAGGATAGGATTTGGTACCTAGCTTCAATATTCTAGTAACTCCAACCATTGGAATTGAAACAAAAATGATGGTCGGCCATCATCCCAAAAGCAAAGAGGCTTTACCATAACCCCTAGTGACATCAATATGAATCAGTAACTTGGTATGGTACCCAAATCAACGTAAACTTAAAGATGTGCCAGGTCGATTACAACGTCTTTGTGGCAACTCAAAAATCTTTTTTTTTGATAACCGAGGAACTAAGTGGATCCTCCTTTTTGAGCTACGTCAGTCGAGCAGGCCAGTTTACAAACCTCAAGCCGAGGTCAGCCTAAATTTGGAACCGGTTCACCAGAAAGCGGGAAGGTAGGGACGCATTCAGAGATACCACGGATGAGACCTGCGATTGAACCGTTGAGGGAGCAGGAGTAGAACCCTGGTCTCTGGCGTAGGGACCATCTAGACCAGCCACTGGGTCCGGAGCCTCAACCCCTCAAAAATCCTTATTTAGCTTAGCTTGACAACATGACAATATTATGCTTAATTATTAGATTGTTCTACTCAAGTAAAGTATGATTTAGCTTGGCAATTTGTCACATAAATTTCGGTTGACATTATTAATGTTAATAGGTTGAATTGGCATTGAGTTAACCTCAATTTAATTTAGTGAATTGAGAATTAGCACTTCATTAATAACATTAAGTTGAGTCTTTAACCAACACCTTAACTATTGTGATAACAACATAAATTATTTTCAAAAGGTTATAGCAAAAGTTGTTATTGTGACCAAATTCAAGTTCTTGTCACTGAAATAATTTGTGGAAGATTAACAACTTCAGTCTATAAGTAACACTAACTTCCAGGGCAACATACAAATTCATTAATAAAGAGACACTGAATCTATGTGTATTAGGGAAGGTTCATCAAAGTATGTTAATACATGTTGAATCACTACAATTTTTAGTGTAGTTTGAAAAATCACAATTAATGAGATATTTCATATATGTATTACTAACTCTCCACTAACTAATTAGAAGGCTACCGACAAACAAATCAAGTTTTTAAGTATGAAAATTTCCATAGTTAGTCATAATTGTAGTGTAGTTTATGGATAAGCATGGTATAAAGTAAATCAAGTTTTACTCTACTAAGCTAAGTGTCAGAGGTATGGATCTAGTTAAACTAGCTTACCTATCTAAGCTAACAATAACATATCAACATAAATAAAAACAGAAAAAGAACAAGGAAAAGAATACACCAGATATACGGAGTTCACCCAATTCTAATGTATTATTTTCCTTGTTCTCTTTCTATTCTTATTTTTGTTGATATGTTATTGTTTGCTTAGATAGGTAAGCTAGTTTAGCTAGATACATAATCTCTCACATGGTATCAGAGTTGGTTGCTATGATCTAGCACTTTCAATAGCTTTCAATCAATAACTATTATCATATGGGCATTGTTTATTTTGTAGATTTGCTTTCTATCTGGTAGCCATTAGGCTTCTCTTCAGATTTGGGCATGTTTTTACAGTTTTTTACTTCTAACCCCAACCTTGTTGTATAGATTTTTGCAGAAATTTTTCAAGGGTTTCTTGATTTTTTTTTTTGTAGATCTATATGATTTTTGGATTCTCCTCAAGGAGATCTATCTTTTGGTTGTCAGATCGGCAGTTTTCATCCAAGTTTGGTGGACTTTGTGCAGGTTTCCGTCAGCGGCTTAATCGGCACTGTTTTCGGCCTAAAACTGGACATTCGCGACTTTTCTTCGCAGACAAGCGCGAGTAACCGCGACTTGCCCTACTGCGAACCCGCGAGTATACTGCAGTGTAGGGACCCCCATCTCGGGGTCCCCCAAAAAGACTATCTATGTAATACTAACATCATATGAAAATTTTAAAGCTTAAAAAACAAATATGAAATCATAAATTCAGCTTGTACATAAAAATGGAACATTATACCTGATTCCGATGGTTGTAGGTTGTTGTAGCTGACATCCCTTGCTACTTTGATCCAGCCATCCAAACTCTCGATTTATCGAAGACCCCTCGGTTGACCACCCTCCCATATCGGGGTTACTCTCCTTCACCCCGAACCCCCGAGCATTTTGGCATCGTAAGAACACACAATGCAAGCTTTCCGCGGGGATCCCCCAATCCCCGGAATGCTCAACCCAACTCACAAGAATCACAAGATAATTTCTCAATTACGGTGCCCGTCCAGCACTAGGGAGCAAGAGAGTCCATTCTCCTTCCCCTACCTTTTTTTTATAACCAAAATATCTATGCCAAGTGTCTCTTCATACAATATTATTTTTTATTTTAATAATTCTCAATTATTTATTCTCATAAACAAGTGTCACTCTATATTTAAGTGTGCACCTAAATCCCTACAATGTCTTCTTGTTGTCTCCTTAGTTAATTTCTCTAATCCCTAAATCAGTGGGATGTAGGTGGAGTGGGTTCTACTAGAGTCCTAGTTGTATTTTGCTCAATCAATAGTTTATTCAATGATCTTTTAATTAACTTCTAGTAGATGGACACAATGTTTTTCCACATTCTTTTCTTTTCCAATAATAAAATAAAATTTATTCCTTTTATTTAAAATTATAATCTACTTGAAGTTTCTTCTTTTCAAAAAAAATAATAAAAAATTATAAAAATGGAGTAGAATATTTCTTTCATTAATATTTCATTCTAATGCAAATCTTCTTCTTTTCACAAATAATAAAAACAAAATAAGAATGGAATAAAGTATTTCTTTCATCATGTTTCTTTAAACTTAACTGTGTAATTTCAATTTGTGCATTTTTAATGACTTCCTCTTGTTCCTGTCTGGGTATCCCTTCGGCGGGCCCTTCCGACAATTCCATTTCTTTCTTCTTATTCTTGTCTAGGTACCTCTTCGGCGGGCCCTTCCGACAATTCATTTTCTTTCTTCTTATTGGGCCTGGCCCAAGTAAGGCAGTTTTGGAAAAACAGTTTCGGAACTGTGAAGTTGAGCGCAGTTCAGTGAAGATGTTTTGGCAGAGACAGTTTTTGGAGCTGTGAAGTTGAGCAAAGCGCAGCATCGGCAGGGTAAGAAAGCCAACGCTGCGCAGAGCCTGATCCGCGGGGATCCGGCAAGGCAGAATGTGGAAGGAAAATGGTACATATTCCGGTAAGACCATTGGTGGTTTATTTTTTGTTAAGATGCTCCATGATTACCAAGCAAGCGGGTAAGGAGTATGGCGGAAGGAAAGCGACCGGTCACACGTGCAGAGGAAGCACGACGAGAACCGACCGCATAAGGTCGTTAGAGAAGGAACGGCTGGGTGAAAGCAGCAGTTGGCATGTGGTCGATAGGGCAGGCTGAAAGCGACGTGACCACGTACAGAGGATGGCCACACCGGAAGAGTTGCTATCATAAGCCAGCAAGTCCAGTTAAGGGAAAACCGCAACAGTTTTGGGAAACCTTAGGGTTTTTGCCTACTCGTTGTAAAGACATGACCTGCGGGCATGATCTATAAAAGGGCACATTTTGTATGGGAAAGGGTTGATCTCTCTTAGTTGGGTTGAATAATCTTATGTTTATGAATTGTTAGTTTTTGTTGTTGAACATTGATATCCGTTGAGAGAAGATTGTAAAGGCTCTGCAGCTGCGTGCGTAGAGACCTACAGAGAGAGAAGAGAGTCTATAGCTGAGTGCGTAGACTGGAACTGTTGTACCGTTCCCAAGATAATATAACAACAGTTCCTGTGGACGCAGCTCCCATCTTGGGGGTGAACCACGTTAAATTATGTGTTGTGTGAATGTATCTGTGCTTGAATCTGTATATTTGCTTACAATGAATGCTTAAGATCTCGTTTATCAGTTTATATGATCTTACTTTTATATGTATTCGCCATAAAGAATGAAGATGGCAATAATATGTTAAGTATCACATATGTGGATGAATGTTATATGCATAAGTATTTCAAAGTCAGAATGAATGCATAAGTTGATTGAGTAAACATTAGAATCAGTGGAGTTCGCGCTGTGCGACTCCCTCGAAGCGCAGCACCGAAAGTGCGTAGTACATGGTGTTTTGTCACATTACATAAGTCATAAGATAAATAACCTAAGGCAATTGATGAATGGATAGGAAAATCTAAGTAGAAGATCCATTAAATTGGTTAAGTACTAAGAGGAAGCGTAGACATCCGTTGCGTTGTCCTATCAGTGAAGAATTGCCCCGCATCGCACAGTCCGTGGATGTGCGATAGCTGAAGTGCTCAGTCACGAAGAGGGGGAAATTCGCGCAGTCGGAAGTTCGCAGCGCGGGTCGAGTGACGCGCTGCTCACCAAATCTGTTAAACACTCATCACCTGGTTGTGGAAACCTGATTCCGCAACCCCCCCATTGCTTCGCCTCAGGTGAGACCTCAGTATGTTCACAGATTGTTTCCGAAAGGGCCGGTGAAAAAGGGTTTTGTTGGTTCCTTGAACCGCGCAGAACCTGGGTCTTTATAGAAAACGTCAAGACAGTTATATAAGCCAACAAATGGTTCTGTTGTCGCGCCAAGAATCAGTGATGAGTTGTCGCGCTTGAAATAGTGATGTGCTCAAAAGAAAAAGTTTCGTTGACTGCAGAAAATTGGCACCCAGACAAAAAAAAGATTTGGGCCTGGTGTGACAAGATAGAAAGAGACTTCGCAAGGAAGGAGAATAGACAGACGAATTTCTCCGATATAGACTGGTTAAATAAGTACCTGTGGAAGGACATTCACGAAATTTTATGGGCATCCTTTGGAAACGAGTTGCACGAATGGTTATCGAGGCTCGCAGAGTGAAAAAACTGTTTCCATCTAGAAGTACCGACTGAGTGGACTCCAGAGCTCATTCAGAGGCTTAAAGAAATAGATAGTCCAATCTCGAGAGCAGTCGACTATTGGGTTGACAGTACACTATAAAGCTTCGTGACAGAGTTCGTTGTGGACATGCTGAAGTCCTACAGCGCAGCAGAAGCAGAATTTTTCAAGGGTTTCAAAGGTAAAGTTTACAGAAATTTTTTAATCTCTAATGGTCAATAGCATATATAGTGATTCTAATGAAGAGACACACAATTTGAGAAGTGGAAAAAGATATAAGTATACTACTAAGAAGACTTCCAATTAACACGGACTCCGCGTAGATATTGATTTAGAAGCTAAGACTGATAGCCAAACCACACCTCTATCCGCTAACTATCATCCTATTACTCGGCAAAATCCACCGGTTGTGAACACCGCGCACCCTATTGCACAAAACCCACCAGTTGTTAATATTCCTAGCACTTAGATCATCTCGACTCAGACCAGTCCAACTAAGAATATTATGATATAGAACATTCCATGCAGTACCACTTTTGCTTTTGCCGCTAAGAATCCTACGCAGAACCCTGTACCACCTGGAAGAAGGATGACTGATGATATTAAGCTGCCGATATTCAAAGGAACGGGTCTAGAGGACCCTGAACAACATTGGTTTCTATGTGAAGCCGTATGGAGTGTCAAGCAAGTTTAGGATGATGTTGTGAAGCAAGCGCATCTCATCACCACATTTAGAGATAGAGCCTTGAACTAGTTCATGAAATATTCTGTTGGACATCAGAGAACCTTAGTGGAGATTAAGACTGCACTATTGAGTGAGTTCAAGAAACCAAAGTTAGAATCCCAATGTATAACAGAGTTAAAGGAAATCAAGCAAAAACCTAACGAGACAGTCTGGGAATTTGACCAGAAGTTTAAGACATTGCTAGACCAGGTCAGCTTTGTCATAGCACCGAAACAACACTAGGAGTGGTTTCTAGCTATGTTGTTGCCCCATATCAGACTGTCATTGATGCAGCAGAAAGTGGCTTCACAGGAAGAAGCCCTGGAGATCGCGATGAAGTTAGAAGCTTCACCTATTGGAGAGACTAGCACTAGAATGTCTTAGATTCAGACCCAGCTAGCTACCCTAACATTACAGTTGCATGACATGAAGAAGGGGAAAGAACAGATACAAGAGGTCTGGTGTACAGGATGTAAAGGAGAAGGACACACCAAGGATCATTGTCCTTTGTTTCAAGAATTTCTTAACATGGGAGCACCAAAGCTGCTGAATCAAAACCAAGGGCCATGGTGTGAGATCTGTACAACTAGAGGACATCAGCTAGAAGACTGTTACTTAATCCAGAAATATGTAAGAACACCTAAAAATTTATATTGCAATTTCTGTAAATCAGTTGGACATGATGAATCCAACTGCCGCGCATATGATCTCATGCTGGAAAGAAAGAAATATATAGAGCATATGGATGGTGGAGTATAAAGAGTCCAAGAAGAGACTCTGCATAACAAAGATAACGCGCAGCACGATCAAGGCACATATAGAGGCCGTGGAGGATTCCGTAGAAGAGGAAGAAATACTGGCCCAAGGAAAGGAAAAGGAAGAGGCCAGATGATTTGTTACAACTGTGGCCAGCCAGGTCACTTATCTAGAGACTGTACCAATCCATGTACTACTTATAACTATTGTAAATCTTTTGATCATGTTATTGAAGCATGCATAGTGTTAGCAGCAGAAATGCAGAAAAGAAAGCAAGATGTACCTAATCCAAATATTCAGTTGATCGCAACAAAGAGAAGGACTGTGGATCCTAGTATTAATGTTGTGACCCGAAGTGGCGCTGCGACAGGAAGAGATAGGCAAGCAGAAGCTTCGACTTCTGGAGACTTTGAAACTAAGCAGACCCCTCTTGAAACAATCTGGATTAGAAAAGCTAGTGGGAAGACACCTGCTTTTAACCTGGAGAAAAATAAAGAAGTCTTTGAAGAAGCACGGGACATATTCAAAGAACAAGCACCTAAGTCACCAAGAATCCCGCTGCGAAGTGAAACACTTCATATGGAAGATATGCCAGCAACTTATGACCAAATGTGCACTGCAGTAGAGACAGGCACCTCTGCTGCGCAGTTCCTACGGAGCTGCATTAAATTATTGAAGACCACAGACGCTGTAGCGGAACTGCAAAAATTGTTAAACCAGTATGAATCACGCAGTGAGACAGATACTGCCTAGAGCGCAGTTCATCATATCAAAAAACACAAAAGAATAGACCGATAAATGCGGCTCAGTGCGCATATAGGAGATTATGAGATGGACGATATCATCCTTGATCTCAGATCAAAGGTAAATGTCTTGACTAAGCAGACATGGCAGCAGATGGGAAGACCAGAGTTGTTGTGGTCACCCATACAATTGAAATTGGTAAACCAGCAGACAGTCATACCTTTTGGGAGACTAGCCAATGTTATTGTTGATATCGATGGAGTGCGTAGTCATGTAGACTTTGAGGTTATTGAAATTGTGGATGATAATCAGCCTTATCCAACATTGTTGGGTATAGATTGGGCAATGGACAACCTCGCCATCATAAACTTGAAGACCAAGAAGATGATCTTTGAAGGGCAGGATATCACGGTCATCGCACCAATGGACCCTTCACAAGGAGAAAGATACAACGAGTCGATTCAGGAAGAATCCGGAGCACAAGATCTTGATCGCATTTACAAGATGACTGTGAATCAAGATGACTACATTAATCCTACGGCGGATGGAGCACTTAGTTGGCGATGTGACAATTCTTGCATCTTAGACTCGGACGCAGGATTGGAAAATTGGCAAAGTCGTATGCATGAAGTATCTGCCAAAAGATGCACACAGATCAAGAAGTCACTACGCTGGATTGGAACCAAGGTAAGTCCAATCCCCACCTATGATGGTTCAACTAATGTTTATTCATTTATTCAAGAATATATTATATTAGTTGCAGCTGAACACCGCATACCAACACTAGATATGGCACTGCACGAGACACCTGCCAGATGGTGGGCTGCGCACAAGCAAACTTTGACCACATGGGATCATTGTAGACATATGATGCAAATCAGGTTCATGGAAAACACTGCGTTGAACATGGTAATGTATAATGGACAGACAAGTCCAAGGGATCACGTAGAGATCTGCTCAGAAGCATGGATAAGAAGACCGAAGACATAATGGGTGCATCTATTTGTGCACACATTAGATCGGATTCCAGAAGATTGGTATACAGACACGAAGCTTCGTAGAGGCACCAGAGATTGGTCTATGTTAGCTGTGAAATTCCAGAGAACTTTTAGTTTTGAAGATGAAAGTCCAAGCATAAATGAAGCTCTACAAGTTATCAAGGAACGAATATTCAGAGCTAAATGCCCAAGTATAAATGAGGCATTGGAGGAAATCAAAGAGAGGGTATTTGAGGATGTAAAGGTACCTATTAATTTACAACAAGAATGGGGAAGGCAAATAGAACATGCCTTTGAATGCTATAACCTTGCTGAAAATGAGGAAGAACAATAAGAGAGCGATGAGGAGGATCCGCGCAACATCAATATACCTGAGTCAGAAGGAGTGCGTGATGTAGAAGGACCTCCTCTTGAAATTCCAGATATGAGTGGACCTATGAAGACAAGAAAAGTGAACATTGGCACAAGTGAAGAGCCGAAGTTCGCATCCATTGGAGACTATTGGGATGATGCCAAGGTTGCGCAGATCGTAGATCTTTTGCATGAGTACCAGGATTTGTTTTCGACGAAGTTCGCGGAAATGAAAGTCATCTTGGGAGACTTGGGGGTTATGAAAATAACTCTCAAGCCAAGTGCGAAGCCTGTAAAGCAGAGGCCGTATAGATTGAACCCCAGATATAAGGAAAGAGTTAAGACAAAAATTGATAAGATGCTCGACGCGGGGATCATTGAGCCAGTTGAAGAGTTAGAGTGGATAAGCCCGATGGTTATCCAAGACAAAAAGACAAAAGGTGAGATCAGAATCTGTGTATATCTGAGGAAGTTGAACGATGCATCCTTACATGATCCATTTCCTACGCCATTCACAGACGAGGTACTAGATAATGTGGGAGGAAATGAAGCATATTCATTTACTGATGGATTTTCAGGCTACCATTAGATAAGGATTGATCCAGCAGACCGGCATAAGACAACATTTGCCACTGAATGGGGCTCCTACCAGTATACAGTCATGCCCTTTGGCTTGAAGAATGCGCCAGCCATATTTTCCAGAGTTGTGGTGGCTGCATTTAAAGACTTCATCCATAAGTTCTTGGAGGTCTATTTTGATGATTGGATCGTGTTTGGTTTACTGAAAAATCATTTTGAGAATCTGACAATGATGTTAGCAAAATGTAGACAACATCAAATTTCCTTAAATTTGAAGAAATGTGTCTTTTGTGTGCCCTATGGAATTCTGTTGGGACACATTATCTGTAAACAGGGCCTGATGGTTGATCTTACGAAGATCGCAGTGATTGTGAACTTACCTGCACCAACCTCAGTGAAGCAGCTTCGCACCACATTGGGCCATACAGGTTACTATAGAAATTTCATTAAGGGTTATGCATAGATAACCGCACCGATGGAGAAATTGCTAAAGAAAGAAGCGCAATTCATATGGAACGCCGAATGTGAGAAAGGAATGGACATGTTAAAAGAGAAGATGATAACTACGCCAATCCTAGTGTTTCCATATTGGTAAAATCCGTTCCATGTACATGTTGATGCTTCGGCCATTGCACTCAGGATAGTGCTAGCACAACCAGGAGAGAAGGGGGCATTGATCACCCCATTGCATTTTCAAATAGGAAGTTGTCTTCAGCTGAGAAGAACTATACGAACACTGAAAGAGAAGGCTTAGCTATGGTGTATGCACTGCAGAAATTCAGGCATTATTTTCTCGGTGCGCACTTCTCCATGTTTACTGACCATTCCACTTTGAAGTATTTGGTCAATAAGCCAGTGTTAGGGGGGAGAATTTGCAGATGGTTACTACTCTTCCAGGAGTATGATTTTGAAGTTGTGGTTAATCCAGGAAGATTGAACCTAGGACCTGACCATATCTCAAGGATTGAGTCAGGCGAAGAGCCCACAAATCTCGAAGACAATCTGCCTGATGCACAGTTGTTTGCAATATAGATTGTTGACGATTATTACAAGTATATTGTAGATTTTTTGACTATGGGATTCGCACCCATAGAGTTCACTACGCAGCAGAAGAAGCAGCTGGTAGTTAGAGCAGCAGACTTCACTATAATGGCAGGTCAATTATATAAGTTGGGACCAGATGAAGTGTTGCACAGATGCATGCTGGAGCATGAGAAGCGATTCATATTGGCTGATGCACATTCAGGTGTATTAGGAGGTCACTACGCAGGAAGGGCCAGTGCGCAGAAGATATTGTGAGCAGGGCTATGGTGGTCTACAATCCATAAAGATTCGAAGGAACATTGCCAGAGCTGCGATGTCTGTCAGAGGACAGGAAGGTCGTCGAGAAGAGATGAAATGCCACTAAATCCGCAATTGACCCTTCAAGCATTTGAGAAATGGGCTATTGATTTTGTGGGACCTATTAACCCACCGGGAAAGAGGACTGGTGCGAGATATATTATCACTGCGACTAATTATCTTACCAGATGGGAAGAAGCTAAACTAGTGAAGGACAGTAGCATAGTCACTGCCGCGCAGTTCATTTTTGAGAACATCCTTACTAGATTTGGATGCCCGGAGATTTTGATGAGTGATCAAGGGACTCACTTTTTAAACAAAACTACTGAATCCCTTACTGAAGAGTTCCACATTTATCATTAGAGGAGTGCACCGTACCATCCTCAAGCAAATGGAACCGTTGAAGCTTTCAACAAGATACTGGAGAATGCGCTGACAAAGGTATGCAATGTCAACAGGGATGATTGGGATCTGGGCATTCCATCTGTGTTATGGGAATACAGAACTACCTGTAAGAAGTTGACAGGCCATACACCTTTCAGATTGGCCTATGGATAGGAAGCTGTCATGCCGATGGAGTACATTGTACCCAGCTTGAGAATAGTTGCATTTACAGGCATGGAGGGCGAACAAACAATAGAAGAAATACATCTACACTTGGTTGGATTGGAGAAAGATCGCTTCATTGCAGACTTCCACCAACAAGTGCAGAAAGACAAAGAAAAAGCATGGCACGATCACCATATCAAGAACAAGTCCTTTCAGGTAGGTGATCTAGGCCTCCTGTAGGATAGCAAGTTTAAGAAATTTCCTGGAAAGTTCAAGATGCATTGGCTTGGTCCATATATTGTTGCACATGTTACTAACGGTGGTGCAGTTCAATTAGCCACGTTAGCTGCAGATACCTTACCAGGGTTTGTGAATGGAAGTAGACTAAAACTCTATCGGGATAGTCCTGCTTCGTAGAACCCTCAGTAAGCAAAAGAGAAGAAGATTTCGAAGTGTCAAGTACAGTTGAAATTGGGCACTAGAAATGCAGAAGAGTCTGTACACAGTTTTGGGTCGATACACGAAGTTTGATAGAAATAATGCATGTACTGCGCAGCACGTGAAGCTGCGCGGATCCAAAAAAAAATGAGAAAGAAAAAAGAAAAAGAAAAAGAAAAAGATAACAGTGTGCAGTTTGAAGCTCAAAAGGTAGCTGCGCAGATCCAATGAAGTAGAGAAGATGCAAAGTTCAGAACCAAGAAGCAAGGCACCGCGAAGTAACTGCGCCGGAGTAGTGACGACCCGACACGCAGTTCGACGCAACACTCTAGAAAAATAGTCGTTACAATGTCGGTAAAAAAACTAGCCGTTACACAGTGATTTTGCCGACGACCGCTTGAGCATTTAATGCAGAAATAACCGTTCTGAAGAAGTTAATGAGGGAAAGGACCGAAATCTTCGTCGGATTTGGAAAACGACCATAACATTTATTGTTGATCTATCCATTGATGGGCGCAGCTGAGCCAAGTTGCGCTTATAAATACTGTTGTATTTGGACTCGCGGGCGTTACCAAGACTCTAAAATTTTTCTTGCAAGCCAGACTTTGAATTTGTTTACAGTAAGCAATCAGTAACCCCGTAATTCTATCAAGATTATCCAGTGAATGTCCAAAATTTCATCCATTGAACAAGAATTCACAGTCAAGGAGACTGTGAAGGTGTTTAAATACAGAGGGATTGAAGCGTTGATGAGAACCCCTGCTAAGAAGGTTGTTACCGAGCAAGGTCAAGGTTCGTGATGTTCCCCACGACACTCTACAGTTATGCAAGACAAGGGTAAAGGATTAGCAATAGAGAAATCGAAACCAAATATGATGAGCTCCATAGTACCCGAACTTCTGCTGGGTGACAAGGAAATACCACTTAAGTTGACCCTTCGGTATATCTCACTACGTGCAGAGGATGCACCGGCCATTAAGCTGTTAAAGAATGCAAAGTATGAGATTTCGCTTCCACCTATCTCGAAGCATGTGAAGCTAGAAAGAAATCTGTTGGGAAAAATTGTAGAGTGTAAGTTTGAAGACCTCGACCTGCTTCAGATGCAGAAGGACCTGACTGAGCCAAAGTACCAACAAGTTTAGCCAGATCAGTATATGTGCTGGAGGAAGGATGTGAAAGGAAATTCTATGTTGGTCATGTAGAATTGGTTATCCAGAGTAGTTGAATCGGGGTTTCTCAATCTATTGAGGCTCCTGCACTTCAACCGAACACCAGATCTGAATGTGGTGGTGTGCACTCTGATGTCGCGCACTCAACAAGGCTATCTATGGTTGGATCACAATGTCAACCTGAACATCGACCTGATCCATCGCATCACGGGGTTAAGCAAGCGAGGCGAGGACCCCAAGCAATTCTTTCAAGGAAAGAACATGGATAAGGAGGTCGCCACAAAGATGAAGAAAACACACACCATCGTGAAAGGAAAGAGAGGCTTTGTCACATACAACATAGACGACGAGGCTACGTGGTTTGTAACACAGCTGCTAGTAGGGAAAATTCTGCGAAAAGCAAGACCTAATGAAGTACCCGCTGACGCAGTGTTCCTTGGGGCAAAGGCCGCGACGGGAGGAAGATTTAACTGGTGTCAGTACCTCTTAAATGAGTTTCTCGAAGAGCTGAGCGACATGTAGACACATGGCAACAACTTCCACTATACCTAGTTGATAGTGTTGATTGCATTTGTAGGGTGGAAGGACCCAAAACATTATGTTGGCTTGATCACTACTAGCAATGACTGTAGAGGAGCCAAATATGAAAACCTCTGGGCGAATTTGATAGCAGAAAGACAGCGCGCGACAACTAAAGTCTTCTACACATACTACAAACAGTTGTGCGAAGTCATTATTGCCAAGCTGCGGATATCAAAAGAGGTAACAACTAAATATATTCGCATCGTCAATTTTTCCGCTGATATGCATTCCATCTACATTTCAGCAAAGGCTCAGAAAAAGAACCCAGAATGGTTCCAAGGGAACTATCACATGGGTGAAGAAGATATCGATGGCATTATGAAGGAATGGATACCTGAATTTAAAGTTGAAGGACTTGTGGAAATCGAGAGTGATTCCGAGGAGAGTAAACCAATCCCTACAGCTATTCTTGCTTCTTTATTTGATCAATCTTATGATGTTTATGCTTATTACCTTGAAAAGAAGATTTTTGAGCTAGATCCTACTAACTTTGAAAGAGTAGAATTATATCTTGATGAAGTGGAAACTTGAAATAAAAAATTAAATAATTGTGATAAAGATTACAAGAAAATAGACATTGCTATTATAAATATTGTAGAACAAAAATTGCCATCTTATTTTGATATGTTCATTCAAACTAGGAATAGAGCTCTTGAATTGTCTCAAAATCCCACGAAACCTACTTTTGATGATTTTTGTAAAGGGTTGATTAATGAGCAAGAAAGTTTAATTGTTTCAGGACAAGTCTCACCTAATAAGGTTCTTATGGAACATAATAAGAATCCTAGAAATTTTTTTAGTAATGCTAAAGGTTCTAGTTCACACACTTCAAATCATACTAATAAATGTGGTCATGCTTCTAATGCACATCATGAAAATAGTAAGAAGAAGAAAGTGTATGATCCTTGTAAGCATTGTGGTAAAACTAATCATCCTGAAAATAATTGCTTTAAAGCGAAACGTTTAATGTTTAAGGCTAAAGAGAAAGGTTCTGATGAATCACAAGTAGCTTTAAGTGCATCTGTTGTTTTCGTTTAGTAGTTCTTCTTCTAATGCTTAATATTTTTAACAAGATGTTTAATGGCTAAATTGTTATTTTTTTTATCATGTTTAATCATGTTGATTTCTAATCATGTCATGTTTATTTTGTTCATATGTTGCCCATATTTTTTAAGATTTGCGTAAAAGCAATCACATAGAAGCATTCCTATATTATTTTTAACATGATATATGAGTTGCTACTCCTGTCGTAACATGTAATTAGAGCACTCTTCATGGAATAATGTTTTACGGTCTTGCATAGAAGGGATAGCATAAAAGCAATCTATATATTCTTGACCAATTTTATTAGAGCAATCTCATATTTGTAAATCTTGTGTGAACTATTTTATTGCTCACTATTTATATGTTGTGGCTGACACTTAATGTGCAAAAGTAACTTCATTGTGAGTAAGTCAAGTTAATTTTTTAATTTTTGCCATCTTTTTATATGATGTTTGCTAACCTTTGGTGTATAAGCATTTTCATTTATGTATGAGCAATTTTGTTTATTTTGTCTTATGATCTTTGTATGCTTTAATCTTGGAAGTTCTTATGCAGGTAAGTTCTCTGTTTATGTGAAAAGTTGTGAAGAATTTGGTTTCTATACTTCCTTCCTAAGCATATTAATATTTGATCTTTATTATCACCTTATTCCAAAAATAATGAAGCTCCATCTTCTACTGTTAAAGTCATGATGTTCATCTGTATGATATCATTTTGGATGTATAGACCATTGGGGTCTTGTTTCTTCGATGTTTGAGGTCTTCTACATATATTTATATTGCACCTTGATTGGAAGAATGTGTGCTATCTGCACGTGTATTGGCCATCTGGGTTTTTTGTACCTTGTTATGGTGTTCTTAGCCACATGTTCTGTTGTATCAACTGTCAGAAGGTATATGTACACTGGTGTGGATGTCATATCAGAGTTTTTCAGCTATCAGTTATGGTTGTGATGATTCTTGTGGTGATCTAGGCACCTTGCTGTTGGATTGCGTCACATGTTCTCAGCATTTTATTGTTGGATCTAGTATCCATAAAGGCTTCTCTTTAGATTTGGGCATCTTGTTGTTGGTATTTCATCGTACAACCTGGTTCATGTGCAATTTCATGATTCAGTGAGAAGCGGTTGTTTTTCATCAAATTCCATTAGCCGAAGTGTTCTTCTTATTTGCAGCTTATGGATATTCTGGAAGTTGTCATCAAGGGGGAGCAGTAATGACTCCTTCCTTCCTTAGTGTTAGAAAGGGCTTTTCTCCCAGCCATTATTAAGGGGGAGTGTTGGAATAGATTAATTATATTCATTGGAAGGTAATGATGTCTTTGTATTATGTCGGAAGTTCTCCACAATCTTATGTAAAAGAGTAATACATTATATCCCATATTCATTATGGCAAAGTATACTCTTGATATCCATCATTATATAAAGAGATGTTATTATGGAGAATTATATTATCCAACATGCAATATGTGAGAGTAATTCCTCCACATCTCTTGGTATATAATAGGGTCAAGGGAGTCACATCATAACAATGTGATAAAGTGGCATACGCTCATAGATAGTATCAGCACATGGTATTGTGATCACAAGTGCTGCTATATTGTATTGGGGTTATTTGTTGTTGATCTCTTGTAAGATTGAAGGAGATTTTTGGAGATAATAAGAAGACAACATTCCCGTGGATGTAGCCCAATTAGGTGAACCACGTATATCTGGTGTATTCTTTTCCTTCTTCTCTTTCTGTTCTTATTTATGTTGATATGTTATTGTTAGCTTAGATAGGTAAGCTAGTTTATCTAGATCGATAATCTCTGATACTAAGGAAGCAAAAAAATAACCAAGGTTTTGGTAAAGAAGTGAAGGGAGGAACCTATAACTTGCTCTTCTTAATGGACCTTCTAAATCTAAGTGAATGGGTTAGATTATGTTGTTATAAGAAGAAACAATTGCTTGCATACGTCTATACCTTTAAGTAGTGATATGGCTCCAAATCCTTTCTCCTTGTGTTTGTCGTCTCCAAGGCTCTCTCGTGTCCAACGTTCTTCAATGATGTCCTCTAATGGTTCTCCTCACACCTCCACAAGTAGTATCTTATCTTTCCTTGCCATCCAGAGTTAGAAAAGTTAGCATAGGTGGATAAATTTACAATTGTAGCTCAGAGCGGGGATATGGCAGAGGTATATTATGGATTTCATTAATTCTATTGATAGACTGACTATGTTAAACTTTGTTATGCATTGGTGGTCATGGATAATTATGGTTGTTATTAGTATGACTTGTGCTTGGTGTAGTATAGGTGGATTAGTGTTAGTTTCACGTACATGCTTTTGTTTGAATTAATTGTTTATTTAATTGCACCGAGAGTAGTGAGGTGCTTACAACCCAGTATGGGGGAGATGTGTAACGTAACGTAACGTAACGCCCTCACGTTATGTACCAAAACTAAAAAGTACTTCAAATTTTTTATGTCGACTCATAAAATAAAAAATGAAAACCAAATAAAAAATAATTAAAAAAATCCATATCCACTAATAAAATAAAAGTTTAAAACCAAATAAAAAATCATTAAAAAAATAACACCGCAAGAAATTGGATGCCCCTTGGTGCTTGATAGATTCGCGTTTAGGATGGATCTATGCTCGTATATAGATTAGTTCCCCCTCTCTTGGTTTCATGCTTAGACCTTTCCATCTCATCCATTGGTTTTAAAATCCTTTGCCTATGACTTGACTGATCAACTTGAGGACCTCCCCCATTGTCACCTCTTTGTTAGGATGGCCTCCATGTTTTCTCTGGTGTTTCGGCTCTGATGTGTGTGACAAAACTATACGAAGCCTTAACGCTTCCTATCATATAGTTACCGATGTTGAGTTCTGAGCCTAGTTAGTCTAGTCATTAGAAGGGTACCCCCAGACTTGAAACAAATTACTCCCATCCTTGAAATTGGTTAGTGGCAAGAGAGCCCAAGGCTATCCAAGGTTGGTACCTTTCAACCATTAGCTAACTAAAGGATAACAAAATGAAATGTGCTTCAAAGAAAAATATCCAAACAAAGAAAAGTGAAAAATGAAAATCAAGTGAAAGTCAAGCGTGGAATGCAATGAAAAAATATAAAGTGAATAAAATGGGGGGTTTTCTAGAGTTAAAGGGGTTCCTTCCAAGCACTTTATCCATTTGTGAGACACCCTACTTCCCTGGTGTTCGTCGCTCTAACAAATGTCAAAGAGGCCCCTGTTATTCCCATCTATCCAAAGGTAAATCGAGTCTATCCTAAATTCAACACACTTTTTTACGAAGCTTATGATTGTCACTTACTCCACTTCACCCAAGGAGAGAGTATTGATCTATGTAGTGCAATGTATAATTAATTTGAGTAGGAATATGTATGTAAACTTATTACTCTTGTCCTATATTGCACTAGGTAATTGCCTTACTCTTGTTGTTTATGAGTTTATCACCATGTATAACATAACTTAGCATTTAGTTGTTTATCAATATTATTCATGATAAGGGAACTAACACCTCTTGCACACATCAAACTTGATTAGTCATTCATATCGAGTATTGGTCAAATTTTGACCAAAATTTGACTTTTTGACTTGGTCAAAGGGTCAAGTCAGCAACAAAATCTCACTATGGCTCATGATTGATCATATATTTTCCATTGGATTCCAATTGGACCCCTCCAAGTGTTATTGGAAGCACTATTGGCTTGATTTATTATTTTCCTAAGGTTTGCGGAAAATAATTAGCTTATTTTACTAAAAATACTTGGAGAATTCTTTATTGAGGCTATATCAAATTGGTTATGGGAATATGAGTAGTGGATCTTATGGTTTTTTGGGTCTACAATTCCATCTGTGCATTTAGATTGTCAATACGGTCAAGGGAAGATCAATATTTGAGCAGTTTCATGGATTATTATTATTTTTCAGCAGAAAATTAAAAAATAAAAGATGACCAAGGTTTTTGATGTATGATTTGGTATAAGTGAATGTTTAAATGTGACTTGGGTTATGATGTGATGCCCCCGTAGAAACATTTGGACCAATTTTCCTAGCAATACAACACGTTGTCACTTAGCACATATCATTCATCTCCATGGTGGGGCGCCTTTCTCCCTAGGAGGGTGACTTTCTTAGTTTGTGACTTAGATCTTGAGCTCGACGTTGATGTAAAAGTGGAATGTAATCATCTTGGAGACAACTTGAAGCCACTAGAATAACATTTGATATATCTCTTTTGTATCATGAGCATTGTACATGGGCCTTGGAGGTAATCCCCCCCCTCTACTAGATAGTCATTTCTAGATTAGTGAAAAGGAAAAAAATGAGATTAAATCTCATCCATTGATCATATTTTTGTATATTTTAATCTCAGTTGTCCAAATAAGGGTTGGTTAAGGATTTTGGTCCTCTCTAGCTATAAAAGAGACTGGGATCCTCGTTTGCAAGGACTCTTGGATCAATCCAACAGTGATAATAATAAAATTTTCTTGATCAAATCTTTGTTCTTAGATAAGTATGATGGATTTATCTTTCTTGTCAAGCCCCTTCTATTGATATATCTCAATTGTTCCATTGTCGAGATCTATTTTTGAGTGATCTTGTTTATAGGAGAGAGGGTGAATTTCTCTTGGGCGACTTAGAGGGACTTGCACTTTTGACATGGAGTTTTGTTGTGAATGAGAATTAATTTTCTGTGGCCATTTCTTTTCTTCCCATTACTTCTTGTCTCTTTTGTGAACTATCTCGACTTGCAATTCATTGAGTTTATTGTTAGTTATTAAGATCATATTTTATAATAAATTTCTCTTTGGTTTTGCAGATCGATTTCGCCAGATAATCAAGTGCACATTGGCATGGAATGAAGTTGTGATCTATTCAGTGATGTTGAGTGAGGATAAAGGACTTCATCAACCATTTGAGATGAGGTGAGTTCTTGGACTTTGTTATAGTATCTCTACATACCATTTGTCACTCTCTAATAATAAAAAAATTCAAACCTTTTTGTTGATGCACGCTTAGTGTATTGGCCAATTTCTACTTGGGTTTTTCTTCATACTACATCTTGAGAAAATTTACTATCCATGTTGATGTATATGTAACTTCGGAATGTATTTCATCTGTGTATTTTATATATATATTTATTGTACCCTTATAAGAGATGTGCCATTCCTCTATAAGGAAGTGTCGTCACGTGGATTGACAAGTGTCGCAAGTGTGTGTACTTGCCGATGGGTTATTAGACCACCATGTGGGGTCGGCCCTGAATTATATATATTATAATATGGATGTACCTAGCTAGACAAGTCGGCCCCATAAGGTCACTGGGAAAAAAGGTTAGTATAAATAGAGATCGGAGATCTCTATTTTACTCACTCAGAAAAGTAACTCACTCTCACTGAGAAAGTGGCGCACTAGTGAGGAGGAGGATCATCTGCTACTAGGAGACTATCTCAGTGTATTTTGGTTGTACTTTGGTTGAGCCATTGCTCTCTCTATCTCTGACGAAGTTGTGGGGTTTTTCACCTTAGGGTTTTCCCCACGGAAACTCTGTGTCTCTTGTCTCTTATGCTTTTGATTCTTGTGATGCTTGTCATATTGTGATTGTCATGCATTGATATACTGTATATGTTATTCTCTCAGCAAAGATCCTAGAGTATTGTGAATTAATGCTCAAAATTTAACAATCCAGACGAACCTATATCTAGACTCCATTTCTCCCTAGGTATATGCATTGTTCTAATATTTTGATTTCACCAAGTTGGAATTGTTCACTTTACTCCTACATGCTTGTTTGCTTGCTACCTTGTGTTGTGAATGGATAATCATTAGTGTGTAGTAAGCCATATTTGTGTTGGGGTCCTTGTTAAACATAATCCATTTCCCATCCTTGCTTTTGTCTCAAACATTTTAATCGTTTACTAAGAATATAATCTCAAGGAAGCGACTTGGAAGCAATCCAACCTTAGCACCAGGTTCTTAGTCTTCAAGTTGATTCAACTATTGAGCCTTTCTCTTGATTTGGGTTGGGTGAATATACTTAGCTCACCACATAAATTTCCCATATAATTTTGCTTAGAAGTCATTTCATTAAATCTAGGAAATTTATCTTGAGGGCATCCTTTGTTTATCGAGAGTTCAATCCCCAGAAGTACCCCATTTCCTTCAAAGAGGCTTTATCCTTTAAGCTAGGCTCGAGACACCTCGCGTGGCTAGTCTGGTTTCACATCAAGTGGAATCGGGAAATCCTAAAGAGAGAAAAAAATCTATCCAATGTGGAAACCATTTTTGGGGTGTAGGATTCTTTAGCTTCCATGGTCTTAGTGACTGTAACTCTCTGCTATCCTGGATAGTATTATATTTCAGAGTTCTGATGCTAGTTGTAAAGAATCACAAATATCAATGGCCTTCGACATAATATGGAACATCAACGCCACTAAGTATGTTTCTCCACATGTGATAGTGCGTTGAAGTCGAACATGGGAGAAACTATCTAGCCATAAACCAATAATGGAAATCCCCACTAAGCACAAGGTAACCCATCAATAATGACAATTGGGAACCTTACAACTAGTACATTAATCATGACAATGTGAGTAGAAGATCCAAAATAAAAATTTGAAAGGAACCATTTAGTCAAGGAACGATGATAATCCGCTCCTAAATGTGAGGAAATCTAACAATGATGAAAGTAGAACTCAAAGTACCAAGTCTCTACATCAAACTCCAAGAGAAAATGTGTTGTGGTCATGTTGAAATGAGTAAATGACCCTTGTCAAATTCACATGATTAACTAGCAAAAATGCCCAATTAGATCTCCCTCAGTTCAAATGGCAAGGCCTTTGGTTATGCCCTGGTTTTCGCATGCAAGGTAAAATCTTATTCTAATGCTCTTTGCCTACTCCAATCTATATCAATAAATGAAAATGTGGAAATATAAATGAGCATGGAGCGGAAACAAAGAATGAAATGCAATGAATGAAACATGTAACATGCAACTAGTTAAATCTTAACTAGAGGACCAAATAACTAGGCTAAAATAAAATGTGAATAAAAAATATATAGCGACATGTAGAATAGTCCACCAATTAAAGCACATGCAGAATCAAGGGGGATCTTAGTAATCCAAAATAGTCCACAAGTTGTTGAGAGATTCCCTATTTAGTATAAGTTGTTATCAAGTAAAAGATAAGTGAGAATAAACATTACAAATATGAGAATAGTCTACAAGTTGAAATTCCCATGCCCACAAGCACCAAGAAAAGCACTAAACGAGATAATAGTCTACAAATAATCACAATATTGCAAAATTATCAACACAATAGTTAATAATCATCTCTTTATTAATATATGAAGATATATTACAATTCCAAAAAAGAAAATTGTTTGCTTGAGGTCATGTGGATGCAGGAAAAATGTCCCTTGTCAATTTTACAGGTTCATTCGGTAAAAGGGCCTCTAATTAACCTTCATTCTTTGAAAATGGTGAACCCTCCGGTTATGACTTAATTGCAATAATCTAGGTTTATGATTTAAATGAAATGTAGTTATAAATGTAAACACAAAATGAAATTAATCTAACACTACTCTTGCAACTAATATAATCCTAGCGAGGAGTATTTTAAGAATCGATTGACATAAAACAAAGGGAGAAATACAAAGAGTGAGGAGAATAGTCCACCAACTACACCTTGAACAAACCCAAAGGTAGCTATGAGAAACTAAGGATGGCCTACACGTTACCAAGAGATGCTTGCTTCACAACAACTTGTTAGCATTTCTTAAAATAAGTAAGCGTAGATATTACAAGCACAAAAACAGTGTACATATTGTAATATCCATCCATACAAGCTTGGAGAAAACTACGAATGGTGAGAATAGTCCACAACCAATTACAAGTTTCAAGAATATAAGAAGACAAGCCAACATTGTCTCCATTCAATATATGAAGATAACTCACAATGCTAAAAAGAGGATGTTTTGCATGAGCAAAAAGGTTCCTTTTATAACATTTACCAATGACTCTTGGCCCCTACTACTTGACCCTTTGTTCTTCTCATCCTACTTGGATTTTTAGCCTTGCATACTTTTTTCTTCATCCTAAATCAAACAATGAGGATATTATTTTAATAAAATTATTTAATGTTCCAATTATACTCAATTAATGTGCTCTTGCAACCAACGGTTTGTCCTCTTGTACTTAGAAGGAAAATCATGGCCTTATGTTTTGGATAATAGAATACTAACTTGTTTCATACATTCCATTCGATTGGTTTCCAGGTTATAGGTCTCTTCTTTATCCTTGAGACTAGTACATTCATAAAGACCGTTTTCCATGGACATTTTCATGTGATTGCTCCTATTTGATGGATGTTGATCGGTCTTTCCCCTTGTTTCTTATTCATATATCTTTCCCTTTGATGTCCTTTCCTCTTTGATATGCAACTTCATATGTACACTCCATGCTTTAGGTATTCCTTTTGGTTTCCTTCATTCAAGCTTGATCTCGTCATATATATATATATATATATAAGAGTGAAAATCCACAAATAAATTCAAGCTTGATCTCCTAGTATATATATATATAAGTGTTGAAAATCCACAAATAAGAAGCATTGATGTAAAGGATTTGGAGATATGAAATCAAAACGTCTTTAATTTGGTGGCGTTGTTTCCTCACTCCGACCATGTTTCTAAAAAAATTATACAAGAAACCCTCATCAAACATTCATCATGGATGCTTTGTTAACTATAAGACGATAAGTATTATTATGCTATCAACAATGAAAGTTTTCATATAATGTCCATAATCTTTAATATTAAAAATGACAATAAAAGTTTGGTTGAATCATTTAAAATGTGACATATTGTGAGCAATAAAAGTTTGGTTGAATCATTTAAAATGTGACATATTGTGAGCAAATTAACTAAAAATAGACCTTTGTGAGTTAACCTCATAATAACAATGGCTCTTGGAATGGTTTTTCTATGATGAGAATTTTTCGATGCTCTTTTATTATTATTATTTTTTAAATATGTAGATATAATGCAAGCGTTTAGTACACCATTAATCCAATTAGTATTCAAAATAAAACTTATAAAGATTTGTGCGTGAAAGAATTATTTAAAGTATAGTAGTATAATTCGGCAGTATTGACATTTCCCGTACGGAAATTCGGAGCAATTCCAATTCGTCGAATATTCGGTATAGATATGATACGAATATAGATTCTTACTAATGAAAAAGTAAATTTTAAAAAACCAAATTTTAATTATTTAATAACTATAAAATATAAATAACATTCAATTATTACTTTCTTAGAAAAACAAATGGTTTTTAATGTACATTTATACTAATTTGGTTTATATATTTGATTAAAAGTATTATATATAAGAAGTCTACTTCTGTATTTTATCCCTATTGGATTTGTTTAATACGTATTTTTTCCATATCGAATCATATTCGTACTCGAATTATGCTACTATGATGTAAAGTAATGCTATCTTCGTGAAATCCAAACTTCTAAATTGAAAACTTATCCAAACTTCTAAATTGAAAACTTATCGTGAAAGAGTACGAGGTGGATGTGATACAATGGAAAGTTGTTCAAAATAAGGCTCATACCTCGCCACTCACCCCTCACCTAATGACTTAATTAAGTGGGCCAAATAAAATATACGTGAGATAGACAAAGATATATTTCTTGTGCTTTTACACATGAATTTATTTAAGACAGGCCACCTCACCCTTCTAAAGTCAGGTCACCCTCCTAAGGTTGGGTGAGCCTGCTTGCGCATCCTCTCCCTCCTTACAGTAAGGTGAGTGGCTTCACCCCTTGGAGTTGCAGTAACTACAAAGCGTTAGAATAAAGAGAAAACAAAACTCCATTATATGGTCTTTCCAATACCCCTTACTTGACTTGACTTTATTTAAGTGAATACTTCGGGTAAAGTAATAAATAAAGAAGGAAAGCATCATAAATTACATATATACTGAGATCTCTGTCTGTATATGATATCATCAATTATGAGACCCGATGCTAAAGCTTGATTACATATACGCAGCAAGGTCGTTAGCTCTCCTTGCTAAGTAAGGAAAGAAAGAAAGCCAGGCAAACCGCTTCGTCAGGTCAGGATTGGCCCTTCCAGCTTCGGATTCAAATCGGGATCCTTTCTCTCCCGGGCTCTGGTTATCAGTTATTATCAAGCGCTTACTTTTATAGTGCGACTGTCTTGGCAAAATCCATTAAGCTCTTCGAGAATCTTGCTATAATGCATATGACAATACTAGAATACTTTATCAAAGGGGCTTTATATTATGCAAAGCATATCATTCAATAGCACCATTTTCATAAATCCACTGCATCCACAAGGTGGTGAGTGCCAGGTGTGAGCCGTTCACTTGTGTGTCCGTTGCTCCATCTCTTTCCTTACAAATTCACAAATAAAAATGCTTTAAACACAACAGATTTCAATTTCAATTTGATGAAATTGCAAATTGTAATTAAAATTGCAATTGGATTTGTATTCTTTTCATTACAAAAAAACATTTTATAGTTTTTTCCTGATTGGGTTTCCATATTAAAATTTATGTGTTTTGTGTCTTGGTGTTTATATGAATAAGTAATTTTAGTCTCTTCTTAATCAGTTTATAGTAGCTTCAATTAACTCAGATTTAATTTAATTTAAATGAATTTAGAAACAAACTTTAATTATTTTTTATTAAATTATTTTTAAGCAAAACTTTTTAAAGCCTCTTTCTTAAAAAATAAATTGCATTGAACTTTAGAATTTTAAATAAAGCTATCAAAGCAAGCCATTATTAAAAAAATACCTTTGTAAAGGTTTTTCGATTCAACATGAAGCTTATCCAAGGCTAAATAATTATGAGGAAAAGGATTCTTCAATTGAATGGTTTTACACAGATTTCTCAAAAAATGGTGTAAATTTTAGTAAAAATAAATTACCAACATATAATTTAAATAAATTAAATATATTTAATTTTGAAAGAATATTTTAAATTTTAAATTACAATTTAATAGATTAAATATTAAAAATAAATAAATAATTAACTTATGTATATGTTATTTAAATTTTTCATTTGTAAAACAAATAAAATATTTTGCAAGATAAATAAATTAAAATAATTAATCGCTAATGTATAACTTGAAAGAATTTATCACCCTATATTTTTTGAAGTTTCAATTATATATGTGTAAATTGAATTGTTTGTATTATTTTGACATCGTGATCTAATATCATTTTTTTTAACAGGAGCGTATATTGTATTAAAATAAAAAAAATGTCGTGGCTATGAGCCAAGTCGGCAGTGAACAATTATTTTGCAGATCAACAGATAACAAGTTCTAGCAGCACCTAGATATATGCCTGTAGATGAAGGATTTGGAGGATGTTACATTGACTATCACTTTGGCATTTGTCAACTGGAAGAAGACTAAACATAAAATGAATGAATTCTAAACTATTTAGAAAGAATAAAAGAATGCCAGATGAGAAGAAATGCAATTTCTGCAGATGAATGTTGTGTTTTCTGCAGTGCTGGGAAGATCCCTCAGCCGTATTGAATGATGGCATGCTGTTCACCATATTAAAGAAGCGATTTTTGGATCCCTTTCACTCAGATTTGTTGAATTATATCATTCTGTTCACTTTTCTCTCAGCCATGTTGAATTATTTCATTCTGTTCGTTTTTCACTCAGCCATGTTGAATGCGATTTCTGAAGCCAATTGATTGCCATTTTTGAATTATATTGAATGATGGCATTCCGCATGCACAGGTTGAGAGCTAGCACTCTTCATTAGCTCCGCACCCATAGAATTACAGTGTTTGAAAGAACGTTCTGCATCATTTGAGTTGCAGTGATCAAAAGAGTATCAAAATACTTTGCATGATTGAATTGTTAAGATTTTTAATTCTTATCTCTTCTTTTTTCTTTTTTCTATTTTTCTTTTTATTCTTTTTACCCGGGGTGTTCCATTGTGTTCCCATTCTAATATACAGTGGAAGTATGTCACCTACCCAAATTTTGAGAATATTATTTTATTTGCAAAATACTTTATGTTAAATTATAATTACAAAGTTTTGTAATTATGACCAAGTTTGGTCAAGGATGATTGTAATTACTGATTATTATTATTTAATAAATTAAAATAGGAGACAAACACCTAAGGGAATTGTTAAATGAGTGTTCACTGACCCACTAGGAGGAATGGAAGTTGTTAGAAGGCATGGGACAGATGGCAACATTTGCACTCCACCACTAGCTGTTGGTTATGGGACAACTACCCCTAAATTTGTGGCATTATCCCCCAGGTGGTTGGAAGAGAGCAGACAACTCATTAATGACCAGTTAACCACTAAAAGGCCTAGGCAGCCCAAATAAGGCAATTCGAATTGAGCAGGCAGCTCTTACAATATAATCTGCAGAAATATTCCTCAAGTGCATTAGGTGATCACTGAGAGATTCGAATAGGGAGGCTATGTGAGAGTGCAATTGTGAGTCTGCTAGTCATTTTGAGAATGAAAACCAGAGATGTTGGTGTCGGTCTCTTTGACTGCTGAGTCTTTATGACTGGATAATCTATATCCTACTGCAAATTGATGAACTAAGGCTTCTACAGACTTTTCTTCTTGATGGTTCAATGAACAGGCTCGGCAGTCTTAAGACAAGTAAGTTGGTTGTCTTCAGGAGTAGGTTGGGTGGAACAGGCTCCTTGGGTGGTTTGTTTCTCCTACAAATTATCAGGCTCTATTTTTCTGTTGTTATTTTCAGTCAAATAAATTTTGCATTTATCAGTAAGAAATTGTTTTATTTTCTGACCTAAATATGATTTCTGAATGAAAATGATTTATGAAATGATTGATTTGATAACCATCTCTATATTTCTCCCCATGCTGTTTTTGCATCGTACTCCAGTACAGAGAAGTGAATTAAGAAAGATGAATGATAAGCAGATTGCCAATTGATTGGATAGAATAACTCTGTAATGATTTCTCTTAATATTGATTTATTAATTCTTCATGTTTAAAACTAATAAGCAGAATAGTTTACCACAAAAATCAGACTTATTCCCTTACTTAGTAATAAAAATAAAATAATCATCTCTGCATCAGTCTAGGTCTGCAAACTTTTACTAAATGTTCTTTCTGATTTGCAATCTACTGTTCAACATAAAAATGTTATGTTTCCATTTACTTCCTGCATTATTGTTTTTAGAAATTTAACAGCTGCAAAAACTATTCTCTATACATAATTGTTTTAAGTAAACACTTCTTATTTCATCACTAATTATCACATTTGATTTCAATCATTAAATACAAATACCTGCACAGTAGCATCAAAACCCTATGTTATTACAGATCCTATATTCTAAATGTTTATTTAGTACACAGTTCATAAACTACTCATCAAGCCATTCATGGCAAACACTAGACATTTTTTTCTGAGGTTATAGCAGATATGAATTTCCAAAGCCTAACTAACATTTTTTTATAACCATACCATCTTTTATACATATCGAGATTACCAACAAGACACTAATTATCACTTAGCAGAAAGTACGATTTTAGTATCAATGTCTAAACAATAGCTTACAACCCTAACTAGAAGCATACACAGTGTCGAAAACATTTCATGCACAGGTTAAGGTCCAGTCTCGGGTTCAAAAGCTCAGTACAAGCAAGATTCCCAACAAAACCTACAGGGGTAGGGTTTCATTCTTTGAAACAAAATAGAATATTGTGGCATTGCCATTTCAAAACTTACGAAGACCAAACCTTACTAAATCATTGATTTAAAAACGTATAGCTTCTAATTTCTACCATAATCACATTACAGTATTTCGTTTTCATTCAAAATCTACATGGCACGAAATATCTACCTTTCATAGTTATATGTCAACCAATAACATAAAAACTTGTTATCAAAACAATTACTATTTATTCTACATCAACGGTTTGGATTCCAAACATTACACTGTAAACATTTGCAGTTTAAAAAAATGTATGATCCATTCAAAGGAACGAGGGTTTATCCTTTATCAATTACATTTTTAAAACAAGGTATTTCCAACCAAAATTTACAGTAAACGTTGTAGTAACAAGCTAGCTAAGAATCTTAATAGCTGGGCTTTCCACTATGGTTCCCAAAGTTTACAAACAATGAACAAAATCCGTGCTAGAAACCAAACATCAACAGCTTGCCAAACATCTAGCGTTGATCACAACTGAACCAGGAGATACCACAAGGTAAGGAACCGCCGAGGCTTACCGATGGACGCGTAGTGCTCTTCCATCAAACCTCATATAAAAGATTCCTTCAACAAGATCAAACCTGTAATGGTTAAATGAGAATTTATAAATGATTTTTAAATGCTTGAAATGACAGTGGTTTGTAAAGAAAGAACCTTACTTGCGTTTTTTGTGAGGCACTTCTGCGAATGTAACCGACGAAGCTATCCATCCAACATATGGAAGAGAAGGTTCCAGATCTAAGGTTGATATTTTACCACTGCAAGAAAATCGAAAGTCGGTTCGAATATTTCAAAACTCTGGACAGACACCCTCACAACTTACGCAGTAAAACCAGCTACAGATTCAATCTTTCAACATATTAACTGCTACAACTTTCACTACAGACTCAGCTTCTTAATATGACAAACATTCACAGTCTAAACTCTCACAGGTCACAGGTTCAAGCTTGGGAAAGCTCTTAACCACCAAACCCTAGAACCTCTCGGCCTGTCGACCTCACCCAAAGTTTCTACCAAAATTAAATGAAGACAAAAGACCTTTCCTCGACGTTGAAAGAGAGTGTAGTTAGGGTTCCATTACAATCTCAAGAATCCACAGATCAACGGTGGTGATTGCTGCCAACTAGGCTCATTGGAATATGGGCAATCTCTGCTTTAAAAACCCTATTTATTGTTCCAACTACAACATTGCCAACTCGGAAGACTACAGATCAAGCCTGCTACAGCTCGACAGTTCAAGTTTAAAGTGTGAGAACTTTCACGTGTTCTCATTCACGAAGGCATCCACGTATTACTATATTCAATGCTTAGACAGATGACTTAAATGTCAAGCCAACCTTTGGAATGATGCAATCTATTTCGTACTCCAAAACTTTAAGACTCCATCATTTCACCTGCCAACGATTAGACTTAGGGTTACAACGATAATTTTACACCTTTCGAGTTTGAAAGTGCAAAGGATGGGTTTGTATATGTTATATATATATATATATATTTCATAATTTGAGACTTGTTGTATCCTATAGTTAGAGTCCCATTATATGCATAGTATTGTTATGTTCACAAAGCATAGCCCATTTCATTTAAAAGGTCAATCTCTTAAATTCATGCAAGTCCTATAGTAGAACCATTATAAGTATAAAGATAGGACTTTAGGGAATGCTAGTTAAATAGCATAAGCACTATATTCACTATGTAATTCCTATATTAACTATGTAATGTTAAATCAAATGTATTGCCAAATCAAAATGATAAATGTGGGGCTATAGGTATAGTTTAAATGGTATCGATATACACTATTATGCTAAGTTCATAGCATAAATACTATAATCACTATATATTTCATATATTAAATATGTATTGTTAATCAAATGATAAATATGTATCGTTAATCAAATGATAAATGATAAGTGCAAAGGATGGGTTTGTATATGTATCAAACTACATTGACGATGAATTGAAAGACAAATGTATTCTTAACTCATGATTGACGTAGAATTTCTTACCTGCGTTCTGCACATGGAAACAGGATTCAAATGCCTTACCTAAACGTAGCTAAGTAAACCCCAGGGTACCTCGTAGGACCCCTTCGTCATCATATAAAACAAACTGTCAGCACATCATCAAGAACATCAAAATAATACAAACCTTTGTACAACATATAATTACTTTTAGAACTTAGACAGATCTGAAGACTGTATGCTTGTGTTACGATCATAAAATGTCTTTCGTTAAAGAGTTTAGCATCCATTTAATCCGCAATAGCAGTTACGACTAACATCATATTTTATTTTGAGAAATTTTGACGTATCATCGTTCTTAATTATCCTAGTTAAGAGAATTAACTATTTATATTTTCCGCACTAACAACTTCGATAATTATTGCTATTTTAAATTTTTTTAAATTTTTGGTATTTTCCGGGACGTTACATGTGGTATTAGAGCCAGGTTCGAACTTTAGGCCTGGAAAGGTCCAAAGAACACGCAACAGAAAATTTTATTACAGCAGAAATCTTACTAATTAAATTTTAAACTATTGTGTTATACATAAATTGTTTTTAAGCTACAGGTATGGAAGGATCAGCTGAGCATATAGAGGACATATTTTGACCCAACAGTCATAGCACGGGACAACATTATGAAGAAGAAGTCCATGGCGAATTAAATGACAATTCATTAGAATTATTACGTGCATTTCAAGAGTTAAAAGCAGAAATCATATCTGTAAAACAAGACAATGAGAAAATTCTGAAAGCACAAGAGGAACTTAACCAAGTACTGTTCGAACAGTGCCCAACTGATGAACATGATAGAGAAATTGAAAATACCTTTAAGATTGAAGATTTACCTCATCGAGACAGGGGTAAGAAAATGAAAACTGATGATGCGAACAACATTTCAACATCATCAGAAGCTGCCCATGAAAAACACAAAAAAGAAACGAAATTATTCAAGTGATAACAGCGAAGGAGACTACAAACCCAAAAGAAAAAGTCACAAATAGTATGAACAGATTTCTGGGGAGTTCAAGAAAATCAAACCCCCAACCTTCAATGGTGAAACTGAGAAAGGAGAGACAACAGAAGCATGCATGTCCGACATGAAGAAGTACTTCCAAATTTATGATTATTCAGAATCATTGAAGGTAAAGATGGCAATACACAACTTGATAGGGAAAGCAGATATTTGGTGGCAGGACATCAAAAGAGTGAAGGGCATCAAAGACAAGGATGTAAATTAGAGCACTCTTAAAAGATACTTCAAGAAGAAGTTCTTATCTGAACAATACTATGAAGAAAAATCAAAGGAGTTCTACGATTTAAAGCTGGGAACTATGAACATGAAAGAGATGAACAGTAAATTTCTAAATTTGTTGAGGTATGTGCCATACATCGTGGAAGAAAAACCGAAGATTCAAAGATACCTGAGTTGCCTACCTTTCAACATCAAGGACATAATAGAGTATGACAATCCAAATACCTTAGAAGAGGCCATGAGAAAGGCAACTTTCTGTTATGACACTAATCGGAAGAGAGAAGGGATATCAAATTGGAAAAATCATAAATCCAGCAACTTTGAGCTGAAAAAGAAAAATTTCAGGTTGAGTGAAAATTCTTGTTTCCAAAAGAAAATTTTTCAGAATCGAAATTTTCAAGGAAACAATCCTAGAAATAATCAGCAGCAGAATTTTACAGCTCCTAGAAATACTTCCAATACTACCAGAACTAATGACCAAAAGGCACCTATCAAATGTTTTTGAGTGTCAAGGTTCTCATTATGCATCAGAATGCCCCAAGAGGAAGCGGACAACTAACAATATTCATTCCATACAGACTGAACCTACTGCTGGAGACTTGGCAAGGGAGATGCCTAGAATTAATGCAGCACTAGACAACAGGAAAGCTGAGCATCAAGTCTATATGGTAGAGATTGAAGGTATGCTACAAAACTATCCTGTTACTATTTTGATTGATCCAGGTGCTAGCCTGAGTTACATATCACCAGATATTGTAGAATGTTTTAATTTGAAAACATAAAAATTCAATAAATCCTGGTTAGTTAGACTAGCAACAGGAACAAAAAGAAAAGTATCTGATTTTATTGAAAGTTGTGTCTTATCTATGAATCAATTAAAGACACAAACCAATTTGAATGTTTTACCTTTGGGATCCTATGATATCCTAATTGGAATGGATTGGTTAGAAGCCCATCATGTCATTCTGAATTGTTATGAGAAAAGTTCTACTTGTTTAAATGATGAAGGAGAAATAGTAGAAATAAAAGGTATTCCAAGAAAAACAACACTTAGACAGATTTCAGCTATGCAAGTAAAGAGGGCAGTTAGAAAAGGATGTGAAATGTTTGCAGTAAATGTAGTGAATGATGAGTTTTTTTTTTTTCAATGTGGTTCACGTACCGGTTGACCGGCATCGCTACGTCCACGGAATAATTTATGGCGATCCCACCCGAAGGGGCCATCACACCCTCGACACATTTTGCGTACCTAACCCCAAGAGTGTCGAGAAGAATGGATCCCGTGACCTCACATGCTGGGATGCCTAACTACGGTGCTCGACCGATTGAGCTAACTCTTGGGGCTAAATGATGAGTTATTTACTAAAGAGGACAAACTAAAACTAGAAGATATACATGTCCTAGAAGATTTCCAAGATGTTTTTCCTGAAGAGATTCCAGGATTACCTCCTAAGAGAGACCTAGATTTTACCATCGAGTTAATACCAAGAGCGGTACCGAATTCTAAAGCTCCATATAGGATGAATATACTAGAATTAAATGAGTTGAAATCATAGTTGAAGGAATTGATTGATAAAAACTATATAAGACCTAGCGTGTCTTCTTGGGGAGCACCTGTTATACTTGTTAAAAAGAAAGATGGCACTTTAAGACTGTGCATAGATTATCTTCAGCTGAATAAGATGACAATCAAGAATCGATATCCATTTCCCTGCATAGACGATCTATTTGATCAGCTGCGTGGAGCAACGATATTTTCAAAGATAGATTTAAGGTCAGGATATCATCAAGTTCGTGTGAAGGATGAGGATATTTTTAAAACAACCTTTAGAACTCGATATGGACATTATGAGTTCGTAGTCATGCCATTTGGATTGACTAATGCCCCGGCTGTATTTATGTGTTTAATGAACAATATTCTGCACAAATACTTGGATAAGTTTTCTATTGTGTTCATAGATGACATTCTAGTGTATTCTAAAAGTAAAGAAGAGCATGACGATCATCTGCGTATTATCTTACAAGTTCTGAGAGATCATCAGTTATATGCTAAGTTTAGTAAGTGCGATTTTCACAAGGATAAGATTCAGTATTTAGGACATAATTTCTAAGGAAGGAATCTCGGTTGACCTCGATAAGATAAAATCCATTAATGATTGGTCGGTTCCTAAGGATGTGTCAGATGTACAATCATTTATGGGTATTACTGGATATTATAGAAAATTTATAGAGGGTTTTTCAAAGATTGCAAACCCCATAACCTCCTTACAGAAGAAAGGGAAGAAATTTGTGTGGGATCAGAAATGTTTAGACAGTTTTAAGAAGCTAAAAGAATTACTAACTATAGCGCATATTCTGAGGATAGCAGATCCTAATAAGGATTTTATAGTATGCACCGATGCATGTAAGGACGGACTCGGTGGAGTCCTAACACAAGAGGGACATCCTTCAATTAACTTCAATTAACTCAATTAACTCAATTAACTCAGATTTAATTTAGTAGCTTCAATTAACTTAGATTTAATTTAGTTTAAATGAATTTAGAAACAAACTTCAATTATTTTTTTTTAAATTATTTTTAAGCAAAACTTTTTAAAGCCTCTATCTTAAAAAATAAATTGCATTGAACTTTTGAATTTTAAATAAAGCTATCAAAGCAAGCCATTATTAAAAAAATACCTTTGTAAAGGTTTTTCGATTCAACATGAAGCTTATCCAAGGCTATATAATTATGAGGAAAAGGATTCTTCAATTGAATGGTTTCACACAGATTTCTCAAAAAATGGTGTAAATTTTAGTAAAAATAAATTACCAACATATAATTTAAATAAATTAAATATATGAATATAAATAAATTAAATATATTTAATTTTGAAAAAATATTTTAAATTTTAAATTACAATTTAATAGATTAAATATTAAAAATAAATAAATAATTAACTTATGTATATGTTATCTAAATTTTTCACTTGTAAAACAAATAAAATATTTTGCAAGATAAATAAATTAAAATAATTAATTGTTAATGTATAACTTGAAAGAATTTATCACCCCATATTTTTTGAAGTTTCAATTAATTATATATGTGTGTAAATTGAATTGTTTGCATTGTTTTGACATCGTGATCTAATATCATTTTTTTAACAAGAGCCTATATTGTATTAAAATAAAAAAAATGTTGTGGCTATGAGCCAAGTCCGCAGTGAACAATTATTTTCTAGATCAGCAGATAACAAGTTCTAGCAGCACCTAGATATATGCCTGTAGATGAAGGATTTGGAGGATGTTACATTGACTACCAATTTGGCATTTGTCAACTGGAAGAAGACTAAACATAAAATGAATGAATTCTAAACTATTTAGAAAGAATAAAAGAATGCCAGATGAGAAGAAATGCAATTTCTGCAGATGAATGTTGCGTTTTCTGCAGTGCTGGGAAGATCCCTCAGTCGTATTGAATGATGGCATGCTGTTCACCATATTAAAGAAGCGATTTTTGGATCCCTTTCACTCAGATTTGTTGAATTATATCATTCTGTTCACTTTTCTCTCAGCCATGTTGAATTATTTCATTCTGTTCGCTTTTCACTCAACCATGTTGAATGCGATTTCTGAAGCCAATTGATTGCCATTTCTGAATTATATTGAATGATGGCATTCCGCATGCACAGGTTGAGAGCTAGCACTCTTCATTAGCTCTGCACCCATAGAATTACAGTGTTTGAAAGAATGTTCTGCATCATTTGAGTTGCAATGATCAAAAGAGTATCAAAATACTTTGCATGATTGAATTGTTAAGATTTTTATTTTTTATCTCTTCTTTTTTCCTTTTTCCATTTTTTTTAATTTTTTTTTATTATTCATTTTTCCCAGCAGGGAGTTCCATTGTGTTCCCATTCGAATATGTGGTTGAGAGCTTTCTCGAGAGTTGACACAGTGGAATATGTTTAATAAATTAAAATAGGAGACAAACACCGAAGGGAATTGTTAAATGAGTGTTCACTGACCCACTAGGAGGAATGGAAGCTGTTAGAAGGCATGGGACAGATGGCAGCATTTGCACTCCACCACTAGCTATTGGTTATGGGACAACTACTGTCACATACCCCAATTTTACAAAAATAATGTAATTATTTTATTATATTCCTGAGACATTATGTTAAATTTAATGCTAAGTAGGAATTGATGACTCAGCAGAGTCACCAGAAGTGGAATGTAATTCTGAATATTTTATTATTTATAAATAAATTATGGAGACAACAGCATGGGAGAGTTGTTAAAAGAGGTTACTGGTCTAACTGGTGGATGGAACTAGGTGGAAAGGCAAAAGACAAGTGGCAGCATCCTCAAACACTTCCTAAGTTGTAGGTGGCAACTTCCCTATATTTTGGGGTCATGATTCCCCAAGAAAGTGGAATCTGAGCAGGTGGCTCATTAATGACAGTTAACCCAACTAAGACCTAGGCAATCTTTTAAATAGTACTCAATGAACTGAGCTGGGGGTTCAACATAGTTCTGGAGGGAGAATACATTCAGGTGAATGTTATTCAGGAGTCCCATTGAGGAAGAGGGAAAAACAGTAAGGAAGTGTTTTGAGATAGGAAGCTGCAGTAACTTGGTTCCAGTTTAGCTGTTTGGCTGAGTGAATTGTTTTGCTGCACCTAGTTCCAGCCAGGGAGACCAGAGCAAGCTCGGGGGTCCTGAGAAGTGCTGTCTGGGCACTCTCCAGGAGTTGGTAGGGAGGAACAGCCTCCCATTGCTGTTGTTGTCCATTGCTTGAAACAGGTTCTGCCACTCACTCCCGTTTAATTATTAAACGTAAATGAATGCATGTTATGTTTATCTTCATTATGACTGAGTATTATTTAATTCAGTAAGAAATTCGCAATCCCTGAATATCAGTAGTAGATTTAATAATAGTTACTGTGTTAAGATTTCCTTATATTATTATTATCTTATGGATAAAATATTTACAATGCATAATAAACAGTAGTAGTACTGTAAGTAATAGCAATGGTTGTAACTGTTAAACTTAGTTTATTTATAATAACACAGAATTAGATACGCAGGGTTTAAGGGTTCAAGTTATTCTATTTCTGGTAATTTTTTTTTACTCTTTAAAACTATCATAGGAACTGTTTTAAACATAGCCATTGAAATCACAGTATTTATACTAGTTATTAATGCCTTTTAGTTTAGTCACAACGAATGCTAGAAAACAATTTCCATAATGATTAACTATTAAACCAAATAATGGTACCGAAAAACTGTAATGTCCCCATTCAAATAAGTGCATAGTAAGACAATCCCATCAATCCTACTAGTTTCCTAGGTTGGATGGGCACATGTGGGATGGTAATAAGGAAACTAATAAATGATATTTAGACATTAGAAGGGTTCAATCATTTAATAAATATGATGAATAAATAAATTCAAGAGAAATTCTAGGTGGCAAGTGGTTTTGGAGACATATGGAGGTGGTGGGACCCACACTAGCTTGATTTTTCAATGACACATGGCAGCTCTCTCTTGCCAATTCGAATTCATGGGAAGGTGAACACTCTTGGGTGAGTTGGTAAGTCATAACACATGGCATTGAGCATCTTAGGTCGAAATGGGATGGAATAGTAACCTCCATGGGAGAGGAAGAGTCAAATTGGAGACTAGTGGACACATGGGCTAGATTCCCTAGTTTTATGACAACAATAATGAAGCATCTATGACATTTTATGACAAAATTCAGACCTGACTTCTTACACCTGACCATTATGACATGTCAGCCCCAAAAATAGGCTCAAGAAGGCGCTCATGGAGTTGGAGGAATCTAAAGAGACTCAAATTCGAATTTGGGAGAAGATGGAAGGTTGGAACTAGGAGACAAGTGGCAAATGAGGAATATTTTCTAAATGGAAAATTATTGAATCTATTGAGAGGATTTCGACCCCTTGAAGTCTAATGTTGGTTATAAAATGTAGAAATCAAGTATGAGAATGGCTTTTGATGATTTGAGAAAAATTCCATTTGTGAAGAGAGAGCTAGTGGATGACTAGTTTCTTGCTTTAGCCAATTTCGAGGGTGAAAGATTCCCATCCAAGTTGGTGTTTGGAGAGGCCACTCAGGTCTTTCATGGTGCTTTAATGGAGTTTGTATTTGCAAGTAGCAGCTACAGGAATTTTCATGGTTTTGTTTAGTGCAGCACTTTCTCTCCACCGTTTCCAGTTTTGAAGGCATATTCGTGCTCCTTGAGGGAGGGCGTTTTTGGTGAGCACTTGTGCTTCTTGAGAGAACTTCTCATCATATATTTCTGATTGTAATAGCTTCATATCCTCTGTTATTCATATTTAGAAAGTCTTAGGTCGAAATACCCACTGTTTGTATGCAAAACTATTGATTAATGAGCAAACAATGTCCATTTCCCCAATGCATTGATGTATGACACTATAACATTGATTATTTCGAATGGATGGATGATTCTCTGATATATTTGTGATCAATATACTGCCATGGATGTCTTATACAAGTTTCATGTACTGTACTTGAGCATTTGAATCATTTTTACTCAGTTTAGTTGTATTGGGAGGTGAAATAGTGCCATTTCCCCAAGGGTCGAATTGGGGGTTTTTGCTGTTGAATGTGAGAGAGTTAGAACAGTAGTAAAAATCAATTAATGGTGCATATGAGACCTTAATCACATAATTAACACATTATATACCTCTGTTCATAAATTTGTGGGAGTTTGGAGGCATTTGGAAGGCCATTTGCAGTGTTACCCGGGGGGGATTTGATGCACAAATTACTAGTTAAAATTACATATATTGATCAGAATACAAATCAAGTTTGCAGAAGTATTTGGAGGGCCATAAAACATCCCTGAACCTGATATTCAAGTATAAATACCATTCATACACTCCTACAGAAGATTTGGGAGCATTTGGGTTGATTTGGAGGTCAAAACAGTAAAACTAGTCAAAGGTCGAAATTGGAAAAAAAAGTGAAAAATTGGGCATTTTAATAAAATTTGAAAAAGGGATATTACAAGTGGTATCAGAGCATGTTCTTGGCACCTGATGGTCTTAACAAGAAGTCAAAGGAATAATCCACCACCCTTTGAACCAGTAATTGAAGAGGTTTTTGTTGAAGAAGGGGTAGTAGAAAAAGAGGAGTCTTTCGCTGGAACCATGGGTAGAGAGGAGGATGACAAATTAAAACATAAGGAGGAACTTATTGCAACCTTAGATCCATGTTTCTCTAAACTTTCAGCAAACATGGATAGGATAGGTGATAAATTGTTGCAAGGATTCGAATTGTTGATTAGCCAGCTTCAAAGCAAAGGGATAATAGGAGATAATAGTGGTTCACACTCAGGGGAAAAGATGAAAGGGAATGAGCATATTTTCTCAAGTACAGGACCTCATAATAGACCTGATGAATTTCAAAGCACACAAAGGCCTACTGCACCTAAATTTCTCACACCCAAAGAAGAGCCCAATCTTGAATTGGATTACAAGAAACTAGTAAATGATTGGAATGATTTGAATGAAGAGTGTAAAAGAGGTGTACCACTTAGTGACTACATTGATGCTATGAAAAAGATTAATAGGAAGGGAGACAATAGGAGTCCATTCCAAAACAAAGAATTAAATAGTGCTATTGGAAAAATGTCACTTCCTACTTTTGATGGTTCTTCTCAAAATTCTGCTAACACTTGGGTGCAAAAATTGGATGTATATTTTCAACTGAATCCTATGTTGGAAGAGGATGCATTAAAAATGGCCATTTTGCATTTGGAAGGAGATGCCAATGAATGGTGGTTTCATGGGATGAAAACCTTGGGTCATAATCAGGTTAAAACATATGGAGAATTTGTTGACAGGGTACTAGAAAGATTTGAACAAAAAGATCCAGAATTGCCTTTCAAAGAACTAGCTCAATTGAAGCAAACTGGGTCCCCTACTGAATATATGATGGAATTTAAAAAATTATCAGTCAAGGTGGCTAATGTATCTATGGGAAGATTAGTATTGCTGTTCACTGAAGGTTTGGCTGAACCCTTAAGAGGTTTGGTCAAAGCCCACAAGCCAACTACATTAAAAGATGCAATGAGCTTGACTAGGGATCTCCAAAATGTGCTTCCTAGAACGAGATTTCCTCCTAAGCCTAGCTATACATTTGAAAAGAAACCTTGGCAAAGGGATGGATATGATAAGAAACCTTGGCAAAGAGAGTCATTTGAGAGGAATAAAAAAGAGGGACTAAACAGGGATGAACTTAGAAAAAAGAAACTATGCTTCACATGCTTCCAACCATGGACACCGGGGCACAAATGTACCAAAGGAAAGGCTCAATACATAGAAGTATTTTCTGATAATGAGGGGTATGATGGGGGCATGGATGAAGATGGACATATTTCATATCAAGAAGAGGCATATGAGACAACAGTAGAAGAGGAAAGACAAGAAGAAAATCAGCCTTCACCGGACAAAGCAAGAATGGCAGTGCTTTCAGCAGTACCTCGCTATCATACTATCCGATGCAAAGGTGTGGTACAAGGACAAAGAACTTCAGTTTTGGTAGATGGAGGAGCCACTCATAACTTCATTGATGCAGAGATGGTAGAGAAAAGAAAGATACCTATTGAACCATTTGATGGCTTTACAGTTGTCATTCCCGGTCACAACACAATGCAATGCAAAACATGGGTTCCAAAGCTGCAAGTCACCGTAGGTAACTATACTTTTGTTGATAGTTTTTATGTGGTTGATGTTGCTGATACTAATGTGGTTTTGGGAGTGCAATGGTTGTATTCAATAGGAGAGCATACAGTAAATTATCAAATTCCCGAAATGAAATTCCAATATTCAAAAGGAGTACAAAGAGTTGTGAGAGGGAAACACACTTATCCAAATCAAGTAGTGACTTGCAATAGCATGAGATCTATATTGAGGCATGGGGATATAGAATGGGCTGCTAAATGTCATATTACATCTCCCAAGCCAACTATAAATATTGTCATACACCCAAAGGAGATAGAGAGACTTTTGCAAAAATATGAAAAGGTTTTTAGAGACCTTCCACATGGTAGGCCACCGGATAGGGGGGTTGAGCACAGTATTGTTTTGGAGGAGGGTACTTCACCCATTCAGATACCACCTTATAGACATCCTAAAAGGTTTAGAGATGAGATTGAAAAAGCTATCCAAGAACTCCTAGAGTTGGGGCTCATTAGACCAAGCTCTAGCCCTTATGCTTCTTCAGTAGTGCTAGTGAAGAAAAAAGATGGAACATTGAGAATGTGCATATATTTTAGAGCCTTGAACAAAAAGACTATAAAGAATAGGTATCCTATTCCTAGGATTGATGAGCTCATGGATGAGCTACATGGGGCCAAATACTTCTCAAAAATTGACCTTAGATCAGGGTATCACCAAATTCGAATGAAAGATGAAGATGTGCAAAAGACAGCTTTTCGATGTCATTTTGGCCACTTTGAATTTCTTGTCATGCCTTTTGGGTTAACCAATGCTCCAGCCACCTTTCAAGCATGTATGAATAGGATATTTTGCAAGCAACTAAGAAGGTTTGTTTTGGTTTTCTTTGATGATATTCTCATTTACAGTAAAACATGGGAAGAGCATTTGCAACAGTTAGAGATTGTGTTGAAAATCTTGCAAGAAGAGTCCTTATTTGCTAAATTATCAAAATGTGAATTTGGGATGAAAGAACTACTGTATCTTGGGCACATTATTGGGCAAGAAGGAGTGAAGGTACACATGGAAAAAATCAGGGCTATCTTGGAATGGCCATCACCAAAAAATATTACCGAATTGAGAGGCTTTATTGGCATATGCACCTACTACAGAAAATTTGTGAAAGGGTTCTCCAAGTTGACTTCTCCACTCACTGATTTGACTAAGAAGGATGCTTTCAAGTGGGATGAAGAGGCTGAAAAGGCCTTCCAAAAAATGAAAGAGGTAATGAGTAGTTGTCCCATACTTGCACTTCCTGATTTTACTAAACCTTTTGTTGTGGAATGTGATGCTTCAGGTGGAGGAATAGGGGCTGTCCTAAAGCAAGGCCAACACCCCATAGCCTTTGAGAGCAGAAAGTTGCAGCCTCATGAAAAACTTTACTCCATCTATGATAAAGAAATGCTGGCCATTATGCATGCATTGTCCAAATTCAGACAATACTTGGTGGGCAGCAAGTTTGTGGTGAAAACTGACCACAATAGTCTAAGACACTTCTGTAATGTCCCTTATTATGAATTTTATTAAAATTGCAATTTTCCACTTTTTTCCTTGGTTCGACCTTTGACTAGTTTTGATCTCTAGGTCCCAAATTTGCCCCAAATGATCCCAAATATTCTGAGAAGGTATATGAATGATATTAGAACATAAATATGTGTTTCAGGGATGCCTTTGGACCTTTAAAATACTTCTGCAAATCCTCTTTCAATTCTGGTCAATGTAGGTAACTTTACTAGTGATTTCCCTTTGACTAGTATTGGTCTCTAGGTCTCAAAGTGACTCCAAATCCCTTCAAATATTCAAGGAAGGTGTATGAATGATATTAGTACTTGAATATGATGTTTATAGATGACATATGGTCACCAAAATACCTCTGCAAACTCTCTTAAGATTCTGGACCAAGTATGCAATTTTACTAGTAATTTGGGGTTCAAATCCCCCTGGGGTAAGTACTGAAAATGGCTTCCCAAATGCCTCCAAACCCACTCAAATTTATGAAAAGAGGTATGTAATGTGTTAAGTATTGTATTAAAGTATCATATGCACCATTAATGGATTATTACAACTGTTCTCACCCTCTCCCATTCAACTGCAAAAATCCTCAATTCGACCCTTGGGGAAATGGCACTATTTCACCTCCCAATACAACTAAACTGAGTAAAAATGATTCAAATGCTCAAGTACAGTACATGAAACTTGTATAAGACATCCATGGCAGTATATTGATCACAAATATATCAGAGAATCATCCATTCATTCGAAATCATCATCAATACATTGGCTCACAATAAGGTAGTGGGGAAATGGCATTGTTCTTCCATTAAAAATGGGATTTATACATTTCTACTTGGAATTTCGACCTGAAATTTTTTGGAGATGAAAAACAGAGTATTTAATTCATATTACAAAAGAAATGGGGCATTAAATGCTTCCCCAAAGAGTACAATAGCTCACCAAAAACGCCCTCCCTCAAGGATCAAGAATATGCCATCAAAACTGGAAATGGTTGAAGGAGTGAGCTGCAATAGAAGAAACCATGAGCTGCCCTGTAGCTTACACCTACAAATAAAGACTCCATTAAAGCTAAGCTCCAAATGAAAGGTCTGAATGGCCTTTCCAATTACCAACTTGGATGGGAATCTTTCACCCTCGAAATTGGCTAAGGCAAGAAACTAGTCATCCACTAGCTCTCCCTCTTCACAAATGCAATTGCAAATTCTACAAATGATCAAAATCTGGTTTCATTCTTTGTTATTGAAATTTATAAAGTTCTAATGTCCTCCATGGGTCGAATTCCTTCCAAGAGACTCATGCCAACTCAAGTTGGGAAGAGATTCCAAAGAACGCCACTTGTACAACAATTCCTAGTTTCCCACTTCCACCAAATCACATGTGGAAGCATCTTAGCTGCCCTAACACCCTTGAGCGCCCTCTTGGAGTCTATTTTTAGCCCTGACATGTCATATATGTCATATGTCATCCTTCAGGTCTGATTTGTGTCATAGGTGTCATAGCATCTTCATCATTGTTGTCATAGAGCTAGGGAATCTAGCCCAAGTGTCTCACTAACTCCAAATTGCCTCTTCCTCTTCCATGGGAGTTACTCTTCCTCTATATTCGACCTTGGATGAGTCATACCATGAATAATACCTTTTGGAATCCCCCAAGTATGTTACCATTCACCTTGAATTCGAATTGGTGAGAGAATGATGCCAAGTGTAGTGGGGAAATCTAGCCATATGTGGGTCCCACTTCCTCCATGTGTCTTGATCAAATGCCACTTTGATTTTCACTTGTATATATTTATTTAGATCCTTTATTAAATATTTATGCCACTCTAATGTTCAAACATCATTTATTATCCCCATTATTCCAAATCCCAAAGCTTCCACCCCAAACCTAGGAAACTAGTAATTTTTCTCCTTGGCAATTATTTGACCTTTAACATCAATTTTACAAACTCTAATGAATATGGCCAATGTGATTAGGCCATTGTGACCCAATTCCAAATTTGGGACATGACAAGTCCTCCCTTCCCAATATTGCTTGTCCTCAAGCAATTTCAAACATGGGTGTTGAAGAATCTGCTTCCTGTATAATTCTTTGAAGTTGCCATTGAATTGCCCAACCTTGAGTCTTTGAGTTTCCTTGAAGATTTTAGAGAGGAACCACCATGCTTGTTGCTGCACTACTATGATAAAATTCACTTTATTAAGTGGGAAATCCATCTCCCATACTGCTTGTTTCCCAAAAAAAATTCAAACCAATGAGACAAAAATTATTCCAGGGTCCCATTGCTTGTATTGCACCCCAACAATTAAAAGTGCTCTCCAACCCATACCATCAGATAAGAGGATTCCTGGATCCCATTTTCTTGTATGCATTCTTCCAAACATCATGAGTACAAAATATATATCATCAAAGTACATAACAACATAATGAAAATGTACATCAAGAAGATGCTTCATCAAAGAATCATGAAAGTGTTTATACCTCCAAGTAAGTAGACCACCATTTGCTAGGTGCATACAATCTTCAAGTGACCAATCAAATCTGCTCCAATGACATAGGTGAGGATCCCATGTCCGATAGTGCTGCTCCAAAAGAACGTGATATGCATCAAAATATTCAGCCATGCATTCTTTCATCCAAGAAGTGAATGAAGAATCTCCACTACAATATGAACCAAATAATGAGCAGGAAAAACAAGGAGACTTCAAGGGACTCAAAGAAGTCTCATCCATACATCCATGAGGATATGTATCATCATAAGGTAAAGCAATATGCTGCTGCAATTCTAAATAATGAGGTGCTCTATTCATGTCATCATCAAAAGGAGAGGTATGAGTTTCATACCCCTCATGTGGCACCACTAGAAAAAAAACCTTTCACCCAATTTTCATCCCAAAGTGATGTGGTTGGAAAAGAAGTGTGGGGTGAGGAATTATGAACCAACTTTAATTCTTTACAACTCTTACCCATTGAAATATTTAATTCATCTTCTCCATAATTGCTTGGTCCAACTATTGTGAGATCATGTACCTCTTCCAAGGCTTTGCAACTCTCTCCATGAGGCAACTCATAATCCCTTTGAACAAGGACAAGTTCTTGTCCTTCTTCTTGTTTTAGTGTAGCATCTTCAAGCACCTGCATATCAACATGTACCTCATGTTCCACAATTACATTAGGTTCCTCTTTTGTGGCATAAACTGTTTCATCCTTTTCCTTGAAAAGAGAACCACTGCTCATTATTTTTTCCGAGTTGCTTCCAATTTCACTAAGCAACAATTTGAACTCTTGAAAGTATTGCCTCCACTTGTCTTCAAAGGAAGGTTCCAATAATTTTCTAAGCTCCTCATTCTCCTCTGAGGTTCCTTTCTCATCCTTACTCATGGTGACCAATGAATGCACTTCTTCTCCTATTTCTTCCCTTTCACCAAAGTACATCCAGTTTCAGTTTCTAAGGGTGGTGGCTTATTTCTTTGACTCCTAGTTTTCATTAATGTTATACCACATCAAGTGCCAAGACCATGCTCTGATACCACTGTAATGTCCCTTGTTAGGAATTTTATTAAAATTGCAATTTTCCACTTTTTTTTCCTAGTTCGACCTTTGACTAGTTTTGATCTCTAGGTCCCAAATTTGCCACAAATGATCCCAAATCTTCTGAGAAGGTATATGAATGATATTAGAACATAAATATGTGTTTCAGGGATGCCTTTGGACCTTTAAAATACTTCTGCAAATCCTCTTTCAATTCTGATCAATGTAGGTAACTAGACTAGTGATTTTCCTTTGACTAGTATTGGCCTCTAGCTCTCAAATTGACTCCAAATGCCTTCAAATATTCAAGGAAGGTGTATGAATGATATTAGAACTTGAATATGATGTTTTTGGATGAAATATGTCCACCAAAATACCTCTGCAAACTCTCTTAAGATTCTGGACCAAGTATGCAATTTTACTAGTAATTTGGGGTTCAAATCCCCCTGGGGTAAGTACTAAAAATGGCTTCCCAAATGCCTCCAAACCCAATAAAATTTATGAAAAGAGGTATGTAATGTGTTAAGTATTGTATTAAAGTCTCATATGCACCATTAATGGATTATTACAACTGTTCTCACCCTCTCCCATTCAACTGCAAAAATCCTCAATTCGACCCTTGGGGAAATGGCACTATTTCACCTCCCAATACAACTAAACTGAGTAAAAATGATTCAAATGCTCAAGTACAGTACATGAAACTTGTATAAGACATCCATGGCAGTATATTGATCACAAATATATCAGAGAATCATCCATTCATTCGAAATCATCATCAATACATTGGCTCACAATAAGGTAGTGGGGAAATGGCATTGTTCTTCCATTAAAAATGATATTTATACATTTCTACTTGGAATTTTGACCTGAAATTTTTTGGAGATGAAGAAAAGAGTATTTAATTCATATTACAAAAGAAATGGGGCATTAAATGCTTCCCCAAAGAGTACAATAGCTCACCAAAAACGCCCTCCCTCAAGGATCAAGAATATGCCATCAAAACTGGAAATGGTTGAAGGAGTGAGCTGCAATAGAAGAAACCATGAGCTGCCCTGTAGCTTACACCTAAAAATAAAGACTTCATTAAAGCTAAGCTCCAAATGAAAGGTCTGAATGGCCTTTCCAATTACCAACTTGGATGGGAATCTTTCACCCTCGAAATTGGCTAAGGCAAGAAACTAGTCATCCACTAGCTCTCCCTCTTCACAAATGCAATTGCAAATTCTACAAATGATCAAAAGCTGGTTTCATTCTTTGTTATTGACATTTATAAAGTTCTAATGTCCTCCATGGGTCGAATTCCTTCCAAGAGACTCATGCCAACTCAAGTTGGGAAGAGATTCCAAAGAACGCCACTTGTACAACAATTCCTAGTTTCCCACTTCCACCAAATCACATGTGGAAGCATCTTAGCTGCTCTAACACCCTTGAGCGCCCTCTTGGAGTCTAGTTTTAGCCCTGACATGTCATATATGTCATATGTCAGCCTTCAGGTCTGATTTGTGTCATAGGTGTCATAGCATCTTCATCATTGTTGTCATAGAGCTAGGGAATCTAGCCCAAGTGTCTCACTAACTCCAAATTGCCTCTTCCTCTTCCATGGGAGTTACTCTTCCTCTATATTTCGACCTTGGATGAGTCATGCCATGAATAATACCTTTTGCAATCCCCCAAGTATGTTACCATTCACCTTGAATTCGAATTGGTGAGAGAATGATGCCAAGTGTAGTGGGGAAATCTAGCCATATGTGGGTCCCACTTCCTCCATGTGTCTTCATGATCAAATGCCACTTTGATTTTCACTTGTATATATTTATTTAGATCCTTTATTAAATATTTATGCCACTCTAATGTTCAAACATCATTTATTATCCCCATTATTCCAAATCCCAAAGCTTCCACCCCAAACCTAGGAAACTAGTAATTTTCCTCCTTGGCAATTATTTGACCTTTAACATCAATTTTACAAACTCTAATGAATATGGCCAATGTGATTAGGCCATTGTGACCCAATTCCAAATTTGGGACATGACACTTTCTCACCCAAAAAGATCTAAATGAAAGGCAACAAAAGTGGGTAAGCAAGATTCAAGCTTATGATTTTGATATTGAATATGTCAAAGGAAAGAATAATATAGTAGCAGATGCTTTGTCAAGAAGGCCTTCTTTTTCTCTCATGGATATTGCTAAGGATTGGAAAAACATGCTACTAGTTGAATATGCCAAAGACAAATTTGCTTGTGATGTGTTGGATGGAATCAAAGGGGATGATGATTATAGGATTTTGAATGGGCTGATATATTATAAGGGAAGAATTTATTTAGTTCATAACTCCAAGCTCAAGTACCGAATTTTGCAAGAAGCACATGATTCCCCACTAGCGGGCCATCCGGGGATCTTCAAAACTTATAGACAGTTGAGGCAAAGATTTTTTTGGAAGGGGCTGAAGGAAGATGTTCAGAAGTATGTGAATGAATGTAAAGCATGTCAACAAAACAAATCAGAACTTACATGTCCAGCCGGCCTATTACAACCATTGCCCATTCCGGAGCAAAAATGGGACAGTATTTCCATGGATTTCATCACCGGATTGCCTAAATCCTTGGGTAAGGATTGTATCTATGTGGTAGTTGATAGGTTGACAAAATTTGCTCATTTTTTTGCTGTTACATCATCTTTTAGTGCTGCACAAGTGGCTGATATTTTTTTCAAAGAAATCTTCAGATTGCATGGGCTTCCCAAGAGCATTGTCAGTGATAGAGATAGTAGATTCATGGGTGCTTTTTGGAAGAAATTTTTAGATTGGTAGGCACTCAATTGACTCCAAGAACCAGCTATCATCCACAAACTGATGGACAAACAGAGAGGGTAAACCAATGGTTGGAAGGATACCTAAGAAACTATGTGGGAGGACAGCAAAAAGCATGGGCAAAATGGTTACACTTGGGTGAGTTTTGCTACAACACCACTTATCATATGTCAATAGGAATGTCTCCTTTCAAAGCATTATATGGTTATGATGCACTTACATTTGCTGACATTATATTTGGTGATAGTAGAGCCCCAAAGGCTAAAGATTGGGTGGAAGAGAGCCAAGAAATTTTAAAGCTCTTGAAATACAATTTGCAAGTTGCTCAAAATCAGCAAAAACAATATGCTGATAGACATAGAGAAGAGAGAACCTTTCAAGTCAATGATTTAGTATTTTTAAGGTTGCAGCCCTATAAACAAACATATCTCAAAAAGAATGGAGCAGAAAAATTAAAACCAAGGTACTATGGGCCATACAAGGTAGTGCGGAAGGTTGGAGAAGTAGCATATGAACTAGAACTTCCGGAAGGGAGTAAAATCCACAATGTATTTCATGTTTCTTGTCTTAAGAAAGCTCTTGGTCAGCAAATCATCACTTCAAAAATACTTCCTCCTTTGGATGATGAAGGTCAGCTCACACTTGTTCCGGAAAAGATTTTGAAGACACGGGAAAGAAGGTTGAGGAGTAGAATCATCAAAGAATATTTAGTGCAATGGAAGGACTTACCAAATGAAGATGCCACATGGGAAGAGGAGAAGATTTTGCAGCATCCAAATCTGAAATTGCTTGAGGACAAGCAATCTTGGGTGGGGAGGACTGTAATGTCCCCATTCAAATAAGTGCATAGCAAGACAATCCCATCAATCCTACTAGTTTCCTAGGTTGGATGGGCACATGTGGGATGGTAATAAGGAAACTAATAAATGATATTTAGACATTAGAAGGGTTCAATCATTTAATAAATATGATGAATAAATAAATTCAAGAGAAATTCTAGGTGGCAAGTGGTTTTGGAGACATATGGAGGTGGTGGGACCCACACTAGCTTGATTTTTCAATGGCACATGGCAGCTCTCTCTTGCCAATTCGAATTCATGGGAAGGTGAACACTCTTGGGTGAGTTGGTAAGTCATAACACATGGCATTGAGCATCTTAGGTCGAAATGGGATGGAATAGTAACCTCCATGGGAGAGGAAGAGTCAAATTGGAGACTAGTGGACACATGGGCTAGATTCCCTAGTTTTATGACAACAATAATGAAGCATCTATGACATTTTATGACAAAATTCAGACCTGACTTCTTACACCTGACCATTATGACATGTCATCCCCAAAAATAGGCTCAAGAAGGCGCTCATGGAGGTTGAGAAATCTAAAGAGACTCAAATTCGAATTTGGGAGAAGATGGAAGGTTGGAACTAGGAGACAAGTGGCAAATGAGGAATATTTTCTAAATGGAAAATTATTGAATCTATTGAGAGGATTTCGACCCCTTGAAGTCTAATGTTGGTTATAAAATGTAGAAATCAAGTATGAGAATGACTTTTGATGATTTGAGAAAAATTGCATTTGTGAAGAGAGAGCTAGTGGATGACTAGTTTCTTGCCTTAGCCAATTTCGAGGGTGAAAGATTCCCATCCAAGTTGGTGTTTGGAGAGGCCACTCAGGTCTTTCATGGTGCTTTAATGGAGTTTGTATTTGCAGGTAGCAGCTACAGGAAGTTTCATGGTTTTGTTTAGTGCAGCACTTTCTCTCCACCGTTTCCAGTTTTGAAGGCATATTCGTGCTCCTTGAGGGAGGGCGTTTTTGGTGAGCACTTGTGCTTCTTGAGAGAACTTCTCATCATATATTTATGATTGTAATAGCTTCATATCCTCTGTTATTCATATTTAGAAAGTCTCAGGTCGAAATACCCACTGGTTGTATGCAAAACTATTGATTAATGAGCAAACAATGTCCATTTTCCCAATGCATTGATGTATGACACTATAACGTTGATTATTTCGAATGGATGGATGATTCTCTGATATATTTGTGATCAATATACTGCCATGGATGTCTTATACAAGTTTCATGTACTGTACTTGAGCATTTGAATCATTTTTACTCAGTTTAGTTGTATTGGGAGGTGAAATAGTGCCATTTCCCCAAGGGTCGAATTGGGGGTTTTTGCTGTTGAATGTGAGAGAGTTAGAACAGTAGTAAAAATCAATTAATGGTGCATATGAGACCTTAATCACATAATTAACACATTATATACCTCTGTTCATAAATTTGTGGGAGTTTGGAGGCATTTGGAAGGCCATTTGCAGTGTTACCCGGGGGGATTTGATGCACAAATTACTAGTTAAAATTACATATATTGATCAGAATACAAATCAAGTTTGCAGCAGTATTTGGAGGGCCATAAAACATCCCTGAACCTGATATTCAAGTATAAATACCATTAATACACTCCTACAGAAGATTTGGGAGCATTTGGGTTGATTTGGAGGTCAAAACAGTAAAACTAGTCAAAGGTCGAAATTGGAAAAAAAAGTGAAAAATTGGGCATTTTAATAAAATTTGAAAAAGGGATATTACAAAAACCTAGTAGAAGATCGACTCAGGTATTTGTTTACAGTTAACAAAATTGTATGGTTTTAAACACAGTTAGATAACAGAACCAAGAATAGCTCGGTATCCAGTTTATTGCCTCAACAGAGTCATAATCGAAAACACAAAACCGTCTCATCTTGTCTTTAGCTCATTTAACGAGCTCAATAACTTTGTATTATCTTTTCTTATTCTTTTAAAACTTAAAATAGCAGCAGAGTTGAATTCATACCCTTAGGGTAAACAATTAAAAGAAATTACGACTGTGGAGCTCGACTATCATTCTTTTGTTATGTAAACCCTATGGTAATGCTACCTTAAGTTTTTCCAGCTCGTTGTTAACTTCATTATTTACTTATAACCTTTCGATAGACTATGGCATATCCAACAGAACCTTAACCTAACACGATAGATTCAGCACCGAAACGAAATCAAACTGAAAAATTTGAACTATTTAAACCCTACCACTTCCATTTCCTTATTTCTAAAAACGCTAGGATTATGACCAGGTTTCCATCCACGGCCACAACTTAATTTCCTTTTTAAGCAGCATGTATACACAGAAAGTTACAATGCACGCCACACTTATTTATATAGAACGACTGTAACAAGTCGTATTTACAAAGCCTACATTACACAGTAAAAAGAAACAATAACTAGCTCGAAGCTGAGCTTATACAAACTAGTATTTTAATCCTGATAAGTCTTAGGCTTTATAACAGAACAATATTTAGCTCACTATCGAGCTCTAATCCCTTAAGTCGTAACTATCATATAATTGCACAGCACCGACAGAGAGTCCTATCATTACACAATTTTTTTTATACACAGAAGAATTCTACTATCGTATCAGTTTGAACTTCCCATTGTTCCCAACCTTACAGGTGCCCAAACCCTGAAAACTCATTACCACGACTTTACATACAGTTATAGCCTGTTTCTTATAGAAGCATCCTATGTAAACATAAAAACTTGAAAACCATACACCATATATCGACATCATCTTACAGAGTGGTTATAACAAGCCATTTTCTTTACAAGTTAAAAATTATACAGGATAAACGCATAAGCAAAACCTCTGACATTACATTAATCAACCTACGGCTGAGTTCTCAAATCCTTTTAAAAACAAAGATTTAGTTATTAGAATATAGGGCATTGAATTTAGAGAACAACGCAGACATAGAACAGATTTACATACAATATACCAGCTATATTAAGGTAAATTTTTCAAACAAAAAAATTATCGAGTAATAAAACCCCAAACCAGGTACAGGTGTAGTATCGAAACCTTGAGGCCGTAACCCCGTCATTCTGAGCAGGCTCATAGCCTTTCTTATACAATACTAAACCCTAACACCTCTAGTAACCAAATTAAATTACAAATGACCGTAGTCAGTCTCAAAGACCATACAGCATAGCGCTAGCCACAAGGATGGCCCTTCTTATCAAACCATACAAACATCCAACAAGGAGGAATGCCATGGTAAGAGACCAGACTTACCCGGTTATGCAACCCACGGCCGTAGCATGAAGTCACCCACTGCGAATGGAGTCTGAGCCTGCATAAAACAAAAACCTTATCAACAACAAAATCATTTATATTTAACCGACGAGTTTTAAAAATACCTTATCGTATTCAGAAATCAATGGATAAAAACCTTAGCTTACCAAGTTTTAAAATGAAGTCATGCTTAGTAAGTAGGTAGATAGCCGTGAGCAGTTGTAGGGTTAACCCTCTCGTTTTCACCGGCACGAACCAGTCGACTTATAACAAGGAGCATGAACAACCGTGGAAGCTTCAAACCGAATCAAGCCAAAAACTTAAGGCTACGCCATGGCAGGGATTCTACAGTAAACGAACGAAATACAAACCCTAAAATGTTGACCGGTTACAGCTGCTAAACAATGAACACGAAGGATTTTCAGACAAATCTAGAGACAATACGAAGGATAAGGCAGCATGCAAGCTGTTAAAACACTGTAATAATGGCGACCAGACCCGTAAGTGAACTCCAAGGATAAACCCTAGGCACTATAACATTTCCTTAACTGTCAATAGTTAATGATAAAGACTTGCAGACGATAACAGTAAGCAAAGGAATGACAATAGCCCGAGAACTGTAACAACAAATGCCACCACTTAGCATAGACCTGGAGAGGTTGCAGAGAAGGACCCGAGCCCGAAGGCGAAGAGAATGACGAGGTAGGGTTTGGTCCTGTGTTTTAAATCACCCCACACTTGGTCCTTGTTGAAACACGTATTAGTTTAATAATTCGGATCTGTGGGTCGAGGTTCTATAGTCCCACGAGGGCTCCCAATAATTGTTAATCAATTTAAACATCATCATAAGAATATCCATTTACGATATTATTTCATAGTGCAAACTTACCAAAATACCATATTCCTCCATGCTGTCGATTATCGTTTTGGACTAACCATATTATTCGAATCAATAATCTTTACAAACATCGCAATGGATGATATTTCATCATTGATGCTAAATAAGAACTCCTTTTAAATATATAAAGAATAAGTGGTGTATGAATTTTTACAATGGCTAGTCCTTATATTATTCATATAACAATCAAAAACCCTTGGATGAAGTCTTCAATAACTAGTATTATATTTTCAACAACTCTTGCTTAAACAATGGCAATCGAGAATAAGAATTGGACGTGGTCTCTAACATAGAACATTTGTTAAATTTCTATAAAATCTCCAAGGTAGAAGCTATCAAGTAAATCATTACTAGATTGCAAATTGATCACCAATATTTATAGCCATCTTGATGCGACAGAATAAAAGATACAATATCTCTATCATTACTCTAAATTACTGTAGAGAGGTAGAGCATAAATAACTGACATTTTATGTTGAGATAGTATTGCAGGGATGGGTAAAACTTGTTACTGATTCATGATGGAACTTTAACGGGCAGATAGCAAACTATATGACTTATTGTCATTTGCTTAAGGAAGACTAGACCTGTGTTATCTTTAATACACAACGTGTTTAATAAAGTATGATCATGAAAAACAAGTGCAGTTTTCAATTTAAAAACAACTATTTAAATCGTAAACAATAGAAGGCAGGTATCGACAAGACATAGTGATATCTTTAATTCCCAAGCTGAGCAATCTAAAGTATAAGACAAACTTATTCTAAATTCTGAACTAAGCATGAATCAAAAGTATTCTACCTTAAGGAGCTTGATACACCTGGTTAGCATCTTTAGACCTATTCACTGATTGAGCTGGTAAAGATAAATTGACATATGATGCTCGACATTACCTGTATATCTGTAAGCGAAGAAAGAAATTGGTGCATTAGCTCGAAAGCTAAGTAAGCCAGTCCATCATAGCATTTTCCCCCTTGCGGTTGAAAAACAGAAAACAATCAGCAACAATTAAAGAAACTCATAATAATATTTAAGTACAACAAAGATCATTCCGACATCCGTACAATCACATAAGTTAAACAAATAGTTAATCAACTGTATTTAATAACATTTATTGCTATCTTAAAAATTTTAAATTTTTCTGAAAATTTCGGGATTTGACAACTACCCCTAAATTTGTGGCATTATCCCCCAGGTGGTTGGAAGAGAGCAGACAACTCATTAATGACCAGTTAACCACTAAAAGGCCTAGGCAACCCAGATAAGGCAATTTGAATTGAGCAGGTAACGCTTACAATATAATTTGCAGAAATATTCCTCAAGTGCATTAGGTGATTACTGAGAGATTCAAATAGGGAGGCTATGTGAGAGTGCAATTGTGAGTCTGCTAGTCATTTTGAGAAGGAAAACCAGAGATATTGGTGTCGGTCTCTTTGACTACTGAGTCTTTATGACTGGATAATCTATATCCTACTGCAAATTGATGAACTAAGGTTTCTACAGACTCTTCTTCTTGGTGGTTCAGTGAACAGGCTCGGGAGTCCTAAGACAAGTAAGTTGGCTGTCTTCAGGAGTAGGTTGGGTGGAACAGGCTCCTTGGGTGGTTTGTTTCTCCTACAAATTATCAGGCTCTATTTTTCTGTTGTTATTTTCAGTCAAATAAATTCTGCATTTATCAGTAAGAAATTGTTTTATTTTCTGACCTAAATATGATTTCTGAATGAAAATGATTTATGAAATGATTGATTCGATAACCATATCTATATTTCTCCCCATGCTGTTTTTGCATCGTACTCCAGTACAGAGAAGTGAATTAAGAAAGATGAATGATAGGCAGATTGCCAATTGATTGGATAGAATAACTCTGTAATGATTTCTCTTAATATTGATTTATTAATTCTTCATGTTTAAAACTAATAAACATAATAGTTTACCACAAAAATCAGACTTATTCCCTTACTTAGTAATAAAAATAAAATAATCATCTCTGCATCAGTCTAGGTCTGCAAACTTTTACTAAATGTTCTTTCTGATTTGCAATCTACTGTTCAACATAAAAATGTTATGTTTCCATTTACTTCCTGCATTATTGTTTTTAGAAATTTAACAGCTGCAAAAACTATTCTCTGTACAGAATTGTTATAAATAAACACTTCTTATTTCATCACTAATTATCACATTTGATTTCAATCATTAAATACAAATACCTGCACAGTACCATCAAAACCCTATGTTATTACAGATCCTAGATTCTAAATGTTTATTTAGTACACAGTTCATAAACTTCTCATCAAGCCATTCATGGCAAACATTAGACATTATTTTTCTGAGGTTATAGCAGATATGAATTTCCAAAGCCTAACTAACATTTTTTTATAACCATACCATATTTTATACATATCGAGATTACCAAAAAGACACTAATTATCACTTAGCAGAAAGTACAATTTTAGTATCAATGTTTAAACAATAGCTTACAACCCTAACTAGAAGCATACACAGTGTCGAAAACATTTCATGCATAGGTTAAGGTCCAGTCTCGGGTTCAAAAGCTCAGTACAAGCAAGATTCCCAACAAAACCTATAGGGGTAGGGTTTCATTCTTTGAAACAAAATAGAATATTGTGGCATTGCCATTTCAAAACTTACGAAGACCAAACCTTACTAAATCATTGATTTAAAAACATATAACTTCTAATTTCTACCATAATCAGATTACAATATTTCGTTTTCATTCAAAACCTACATGGCACAAAATATCTACCTTTCATGGTTATACGTCAACCAATAACATAAAAACTTGTTATCAAAACAATTACTATTTATTCTACATCAACGGTTTGGATTCCAAACATTACACTGTAAACATTTGCAGTTTTAAAAAATGTATGATCCATTCAAAGGAACGAGGGTTTATCCTTTATCAATTACATTTTTAAAACAAGGTATTTCCAACCAAAATTTACAGTAAATGTTGTAGTAACAAGCTATCTAAGAATTTTAACAGCTAGGCTTTCCACTATGGTTCCCAAAGTTTACAAACAATGAAAAAAATCTGTGCTAGAAACCAAACATCAACACCTTTCCAAACATCTAGCGTTGATCACAACTGAACCAGGAGATACCAAGAGGTAAGGAACCGCCGAGGCTTACCGGTGGACGCGTAGTGCTCTTCCATCAAACCTCATATAAAAGATTCCTTCGACGAGAGCAAACCTGACAAGCAAACCTGTAATGGTTAAATGAGAATTTATAAATGATTTTTAAATGCTTGAAATGACAGTGGTTTGTAAAGAAAGGACCTTACCTGCGTTTTTTGTGAGGTACTTTTGCGAATGTAACCGACGAAGCTATCCATCTAACATATGGAAGAGAAGGTTCCAGATCTAAGGTTGATATTTTACCACTGCAAGAAAATCGAAAGTCGGTTCGAATATTTCAAAACTCTGGACAGACACCCTCACAACTTACGCAGTAAAACCAGCTACAGATTCAATCTTTCAACATATTAACTGCTACAAATTTCACTACAGACTCGGCTTCTTAATATGACAAACATTCACAGTCTAAACGCTCACAGGTCACAAGTTCGAGCTAGGGAAAGCTCTTAACCACCAAACCCTATAACCTCTCGGCCTGTCGGCCTCACCCAAAGTTTCTACCAGAATGAAATGAAGACAAAAGACCTTTCCTCGACGTTGAAAGAGAGTGTAGTTAGGGTTCCATTACAATCTCAAGAATCCACAGATCAACGGTGGTGATTGTTGCCAACCAGGCTCATTGGAATATGGGCAATCTCTGCTTTAAAAACCCTATTTATTGTTCCAACTACAACATTGCCAACTCGGAAGACTACAGATCAAGCCTGCTACAGCTCGACAGTTCAAGTTTAAAGTGTGAGAACTTTCACGTGTTCTCATCCACGTATTACTATATTCAATGCTTAGACAGACGACTTAAATGTCAAGCCAACCTTTGGAACGATGCAATCTATTTCGTACTCCAAAACTTTAAGACTCCATCATTTCGCCTGCCAACGATTAGACTTAGGGTTACAACGATCATTTTACACCTTTCGAGTTTGAAAGTGCAAAGGATGGGTTTGTATATGTTATATATATATATATATTTCATAATTTGAGACTTCTTGTATCCTATAGTTAGAGTCCCATTATATGCATAGTATTGTTATGTTCACAAAGCATAGCCCATTTCATTTAAAAGGTCACTGTCATAAATTCATGCAAGTCCTATAGTAGAACCATTATAAATATAAAGATAGGACTTTAGGGAATTCTAGTTAAATAGCATAAGCACTATATTCACTATGTAATGTTAAATCAAATGTATTGCCAAATCAAAATGATAAATGTGGGGCTATAGGTATAGTTTAAATGGTATCGATATACACTATTATGCTAAGTTCATAGCATAAATACTATAATCACTATATATTTCATATATTAAATATGTATCATTAATCAAATGATAAATCCGGGACTTCGGATAGTCTAAAGTTCTGTTGATACAAAGTGTAATGATAGTTCAAATTTGAATTAGTATAAACACTATTTCCACAAGCTTTCTAATAGAGTTACATTTGGACATTGGTATCATTGTTTTGACATTTAATAATAATAGCCATCTTAAGATGTTTTCTCATAGATAATAATTATAGTAATGTAGAAACAAACTGACAATGTGACTGTAGTAACACTGAAAAGTTTGTAAGCCAGCATGTAAACCAGATTTGGAACCAAAATATCTATACCTCCAGTAACCTATTTTGCAAGGAAGTACTTAGCATTTTCATACTACATTGACGATGAATTGAAAGACAAATGTATTCTTAACTCATGATTGACGTAGAATTTCTTACCTGTGTTCTGCACATGGAAACAGGATTCAAATGCCTTACCTAAATGTAGCTAAGTAAACCCCAGGGTACCTTGTAGGACCCCTTCGTCATCATATAAAACAAACTGTCAGCACATCATCAAGAACATCAAAATAATACAAACCTTTGTACAACATATAATTACTTTTAGAACTTAGACAGATCTGAAGACTGTATGCTTGTGTTACGATCATAAAATGTCTTTCGTTAAAGAGTTTAGCATCCATTTAATCCGCAATAGCAGTTACGACTAACATCATATTTTATTTTGAGAAATTTGACGTATCATCGTTATTAATTATCCTAGTTAAGAGAATTAACTATTTATATGTTCCGCACTAACAACTTCGATAATTATTGCTATTTTAATTTTTTTTAAATTTTTGGTATTTTCCGGGATGTTACATGTGGTATCAGAGCCAGGTTTGAACTCTAGGCCTGGAAAGGTCCAAAGAATACGCAACAGAAAATTTTATTACAGCAGAAATCTTACTAATTAAATTTTAAACTTATACATAAATTGTTTTTAAGCTACAGGTATGGAAGGATCAGCTGAGCATATAGAGGACATATTTCAACCCAACAGTCATAGCACGGGACATCATTATGAAGAAGAAGTCATGGCGAATTAAATGACAATTCATTAGAATTATTACGTGCATTTCAAGAGTTAAAAGCAGAAATCATATCTGTAAAACAAGACAATGAGAAAATTCTGAAAGCACAAGAGGAACTTAACCAAGTACTGTTCGAACAGTGCCCAACTGATGAACATGATAGAGAAATTGAAAATACCTCCAAGATTGAAGATTTACCTCATCGAGACAGGGGTAAGAAAATGAAAACTGATGATGCGAACAACATTTCAACATCATCAGAAGCTTCCCATGAAAAACACAAAAAAGAAATGAAATTATTCAAGTGATAGCAGCGAAGGAGACTACAAACCCAAAAGAAAAAGTCACAAACAGTATGAACAGATTTCTGGGGAGTTCAAGAAAATCAAACCCCCAACCTTCAATGCTGAAACTGAGAAAGGAGAGACAACAGAAGCATGCATGTCCGACATGAAGAAGTACTTCCAAATTTATGATTATTCAGAATCATTGAAGATAAAGATGGCAATATACAACTTGATAGGGAAAGCAGATATTTGGTGGTAGGACATCAAAAGAGTGAAGGACATCAAAGACAAGGATGTGAATTGGAGCACTTTTAAAAGATACTTCAAGAAGAAGTTCTTATTTGAACAGTACTATGAAGAAAAATCAAAGGAGATCTATGATTTAAAGCTATGAACTATGAACATGAAAGAGATGAACAGTAAATTTCTAAATTTGTTGAGGTATGTGCCATACATCGTGGAAGAAAAACTGAAGAAAGATACATGAGTTGCCTACCTTTCAACACCAAGGACATAATAGAGTATGACAATCCAAAGACCTTAGAAGAGGCCACGAGGAAGGAAACTTTTTGTTATGACACTAATAGGAAGAGAGAAGGGATATCAAATTGGAAAAATCATAAATCCAACAACTTTGAGCTGAAAAAGAAAAATTTCAGGTTGAGTGGAAATTCTTGTTTCCAAAAGAAAAAATTTCAGAATCGAAATTTTCAAGGAAACAATCCTAGAAATAATCAGCAGCAGAATTTTGCAGCTCCTAGAAATACTTCCAATACTACCAGAACTAATGACCAAAATGAACCTATCAAATGTTTTTGAGTGTCAAGGTTCTCATTATGCATCAGAATGCCCCAAGAGGAAGCAGACAGCTAACAATATTCATTTCATACAAACTGAACCTACTGTTGGAGACTTGGCAAGGGAGATGCCTAGAATTAATGCAGCACTAGACAACAGGAAAGCCGAGCATCAAGTCTCTATGGTAGAGATTGAAGGTATGCTACAAAACTATCCTGTTACTATTTTGATTGATCTAGGTGCTAGCCTGAGTTATATATCACCAGATATTGTAGAATGTTTTAATTTGAAAACATAAAAATTCAATAAATCCTGGTTAGTTAGACTAGCAACAGGAACAAAAAGAAAAGTATCTGATTTTATTGAAAGTTGTGTTTTATCTATGAATCAGTTAAAGACACAAACCAATTTGAATGTTTTACCTTTAGGATCCTATGATATCCTAATTGGAATGGATTGGTTAGAAGCCCATCATGTCATTCTGAATTGTTATGAGAAAAGTTTTACTTGTTTAAATGATGAAGGAGAAACAGTAGAAATAAAAGGTATTCCAAGAAAAACATCACTTAGACAGATTTTAGCTATGCAAGTAAAGAGGGCAGTTAGAAAAGGATGTCAAATGTTTGCAGTAAATGTAGTGAATGATGAGTTATTTACTAAAGAGGACAAACTAAAACTAGAAGATATACCTGTCCTAAGAGATTTCCAAGATGTTTTTCCTGAAGAGATTCCAGGATTACCTCCTAAGAGAGACCTAGATTTTACCATCGAGTTAATACCAGGAGTGGTACCGAATTCTAAAGCTCCATATAGGATGAATATACTGGAATTAAATGAGTTGAAATCATAGTTGAAGGAATTGATTGATAAAAACTATAGAAGACCTAGCGTGTCTCCTTGGGGAGCACCTGTTATACTTGTTAAAAAGAAAGATGGCACTTTAAGACTGTGCATAGATTATCTTCAGCTGAATAAGATGACAATCAAGAATCGATATCCGTTCCCCTGCATAGACGATCTATTTGATCAGCTGCGTGGAGCAACGATATTTTCAAAGATATATTTAAGGTCAGGATATCATCAAGTTCGTGTGAAGGATGAGGATATTTTTAAAATAGCCTTTAGAACTCGATATGGACATTATGAGTTCGTAGTCATGCCATTTGGATTGACTAATGCCCCGGCTGTATTTATGTGTTTAATGAACAATATTCTGCACAAATACTTGGATAAGTTTGCTATTGTGTTCATAGATGACAATCTAGTGTATTCTAAAAGTAAAGAAGAGCATGACGATCATCTGCGTATTATCTTACAAGTTCTAAGAGATCATCAGTTATATGCTAAGTTTAGTAAGTGCGATTTTCACAAGGATAAGATTCAGTATTTAGGACACATAATTTCTAAGGAAGGAATCTCGGTTGACCCCGATAAGATAAAATCCATTAATGATTGGATGATTCCTAAGGATGTGTCAGATGTACAATCATTTATGGGTATTACTGGATATTATAGAAAATTTATAGAGGATTTTTCAAAGATTGCAAACCCCATAACCTCCTTACAGAAGAAAGGGAAGAAATTTATGTGGGATCAGAAATGTTCAGACAATTTTAAGAAGCTAAAAGAATTACTAACTATAGCGCCTATTCTGAGGATAGCAGATCCTAATAAGGATTTTATAGTATGCACCGATGCATGTAATGATGGACTCAGTGGAGTCCTAACACAAGAGGGACATCTTGTTGCATACGAGTCTATAAATCTGAAAATACATGAGAATAACTACTCTACTTATGATTTAGAGTTATTAGCAGTAATTCATGCTTTAAAAATGTGGCATCACCATCTTATTGACAGAAAATTTACCTTGTTGACAGATAACATGGGGCTGAAGTATTTATTAGATCAGACAAATTTGAACTCTAGACAAGCTAGATGGTTAACTTTTCTAAGTGAATATGATTTTGAAATTCAACATATTAAAGAGAAAGAGAACAAGGTTGCTGATGCATTAAGTCGTAAAGCAAAGTTGAATTTTATTTCAGCCATCAGTACATACTCAACAAATTTAGAAAACTAGATCCTTGAAGGGAGTGAAACGGATGAAGAATACAAAAAATTACAAGAAAAGACAGCAAATAGCAATTTTGAAAATTCTATGGCAGATTACAATTTAAAGGGAAATGGACTGTTATTATACAAAAACAGATTGTATGTACCCAACATACCAAAAGTAAAAATTCTGATTTTAGATGAGATGCACAAAAGTCATTATTCTGGTCATCCAGGTTATCAGAAAACCATCACTATGTTACGGAAAGAGTATTATTGACCCAGAATGAAGGATGAAGTAGCATAGTACATAACTAAGTGTTTGGACTGTCAAAAAGTGAAGGTTGAACATCAACATCCGGCTGGACTGTTGCAGCTATTGCCTATACCTAGCTGGAAATGGGAGATTATAAGCATAGATTTTTGTTAAGATTTAATATGCTAAGACATAAAATATCAGCATTACATTTCATTTCACAACAATAGCATATACATGATCACTGAAAGAACAACAAGCACAACATAAACACAAGAGACATAGATTTATCCTGGGAAACCCTCATGGGGTAGAAAACCCGACAAAGCTTCCTCAATATAGATGATCAACAAATACAAAGATGTAAACCCTAGACATGAGCTACTTCTCCTCCATAGCATATCTCTCCCTCACCTATGCGCCAATCACAAGTGAGTGTAATGTGTGTAAAATGAGGAACACACCTCCTTTATTTATACACAACTCCAACTTGACTTTTACACTAAGTAGGTCGGCCCCAACTTTAACCACTTGGTTAAACACCCCATTACAACTGACTCTGGGCCAACCCCACTAGGGAAGTCTAATAACCCAAGTTACCACAATCTTCACGGAGGAATAAACATCTCCGGATATACAATAGGGTCTTCACGGAGGAATGAAACATCTCCAGAATAATAAAGTACAAATATAATATTCTTAGAAGTTACAATATTTCAACACTCCCCCTTAACAAGAAGGATATTACAACAACATCTGTAGGAGCAAGGAGTCATCAACGACATCATACATCATACATCTATAGATCATTGGAAGCTTTCTCAACATCATCAGTAACTCAACCAGTTACTAGAATATCGTAAGGTCTTCAATACTGGAGTATCAACATCGTCAGTATTGAGTCTTCACCTTCTGCAGCACTCAAACAGCTACAGTAACATCATCATCTGGATCACTCGATCAATATCCTCATCGTCTGGATCTACTGCTCATCATCATAACAGCATCAACTGGATCCTCTCGATCAACAGCATCACATCATCAACTGGATCCTCTCGATCAACAACATCATCTGGATCATCTCGATCTACAACATTTGGATCATCTCGATCTACAACATCTGGATCATCTCGGCATACTCTACAATACACAAGATCCTATTATGGGATGATCAATCCCTCTCACTTTAGGACATAGGTCCATGGATGATACAATCCAGATCAAATTCCAGGATGATCAATCCTTATCAATTTTAGACAAGTCTCATGTCTATGGATGATGCAATCCAGATCTACTTCCAGGATGATCAATCCTTATCAATTTTAGACAAGTCTCATGTCTATGGACGATGAAATCCTTATCAATTCTTATCACTTTAGGACATGAGTCCAAGGATGATGCAATCCTATCACGTACATTTTGAACCAAATGTCCAGGGATGATGCATTCCTATCATCAATTCTCGGAGACAGATGTCTACGGATCAATTCTGGGACCGAATTTTGGGGATGATACAATCCCCACATTCTCGGAGACATCTGTCTACGGCTCAATTCTGGGACCGTTGTCTGGGGATGATACGATCCCCACATTCTCGGAGACATCTGTTTATGGATCAATTCTGGGACCGTCGTCCAGGGATGATACAATCCCCACATTCTCGGAGAAATCTGTCTACGGATCAATTCTGGGACCGAATTTTGATGAAGATACAATCCCCACATTCTCGGAGACATCTGTCTATGGATCAATTCTGGGACCGAAGTCTGGGGATGATACAAACCACACATTCTCAGAGACATCTGTCTACGGATCAATTTTGGGACCGAAGTCCGGGGAAGATACAATCCCCACATTCTTGGAGACATCTGTCTACGGATCAATTCTGGGACAGAAGTATGGGGAAGATACAATCCCCACATTTTCGGAGACATCTGCCTATGGATCAATTCTAGGACCAAAGTCCGGGGATGATACAATCCCCTCATCATCTTAGACCAAGTCTAAGTACCACTCATCGACCTCATCGTCGACAGAGGTAACCTCATCATCGACCTTACCGTCGGAATAGGTAACCTCATCATCAATACATGTATCCTCATCATCGATACAAGCATCCACATCAACACAGGTATCCTCATCATTGACCTTACCATCAATATAGGCAATCTCATCATCGACCACATCGCTCCCCCTTTCGAGGAGGGTCCTTCTGAACGACACCAAGCTTGTCTCGTAAATACTCAAACGTTACTCGAGACATAGGTTCGGTCAACACATCAGCAACTTGTTCGTCAGTGCTCACATTCTCGAGCTTGATAGCTCCTTTCTGCACCATATCCCGTATATAGAAATATCGGATCTCTATGTGCTTTGACTTATCATGGAACACTGGATTTTCTGTCATCTTGATACAACTCTGTTCGTCACACATGATCACATTGGAGTCCATCTCTAAGTCAAATAATCCTGATAACAACTTCTGAAGCCATATCGCTTCGCAACTAGTAGAGCAAGCAACTATATATTCCGCTTCAGTTGTGCTGAGAGCCACACTATACTGCTTCCTGCTAAACCACGAGATCATGGCAGATCCTAGACAATAAAATCCACCCAATGTACGTTTCCTGCCTGATACACTTCCTACCCAATCAACATCTGTGTAGCCATACAATCTGAAATCATGATCTCCAAGATAACATAGACCAAAGTCTATTGTACCCTGTAGGTACCTCATCACATGCTTTGCATCTATCAGGTGAACATGCCTAGGTTCCACTAGATACTGTCTCAAGGTGTTTCACAGCAAAGCATATATCCGGCCTTGTATTCGTCAGATACATCAATGACCCAATAATCTGTCTGTACAAAGTCACATCAACTAACTCTGAGGAGTCATTAGCTAACAACTTCAAGTTGGAACCCATGAGAGTGGCCATGATTGTACATTCCAACATATCAAATCTTCTCAAGACTTCCATAGCATACTTTCCCTGGTTGAGAAAGATTCCTTCTGAGCCTTGCCATACTTCCAAACCTAGGAAGTAATGCATCAATCCGAGATCTTTCAGCTCAAATTCTGTAGCTAGCTTCTTCTTGCTTTCCATGATCTATTTCTCATTCCCTGTAAGAAAGAGATCATCCACATACAATAATAGTATCATCCATAACCTTAAGGTAAAGGTTAGGATCAACTTTACTTCTGGTAAAGCCCAAGCTTGTCAAGAAGCTATCAAATCTTCCTCCGTGATTGAACATCATTCCTACTCTAAGTGATCTTCTGCATATCTATCTGTGCCATCTCCCGTCAGATGGGTCTATTGATATGAGCCTCAAGATCATTTGAACTTTGTGGTGAGTTCCTTCTTGCATTCATCTAAGAGAAGAATGTCATCTGAATATATACACCATCTTCAACCTTGTATCAAATGTTGAAATCCGCATTACCCATGGTGATCATTAAGCTCATCAAATGACTATCGATCCTGGGTACCCGTACAAAGCCTAATTCACACTTCTTCTTCAATTACACCATTAAGAGAATGGTCTTATCTAGCCACTTGGAGAAAATAGCTCGTCATAATCCTCTTCCTCTTTCTAAGAGAATCTTCTAGCCATGAGCCTTCTATAGTATGTTTGATTTGTAAATCTTCTTGTTGAACATCCATCACTTGTTCGGTGTTCATCGTTCTTCATGATCTTTCCTACAAATCAAAGTTAATTACATGATTAGTAATACTTCATAATCATCAAATTATGTTTGACATGATAATCTATTATGCATACATATATGATTCACATAGTTATGCAACTATCTTGACTAGTACTTTGACGCAACACTTTTCCATATCCTGTACGCATACAGTGGTTATCTAGATGCCTTCCATCTCTACCAGAGCATACTATCGAGAGCATGCATAGCTCTCAGCATGTCAGCAAAGAGGTTTCATTCTAGACAAGCAACAATGGAATGTTTGTCCAACTTACCCATCATATGCATATTATTAGTATACTGTTCAATGCTATATGAATGCTTACACTATGCATGATATATTCTAGGAATACAAATATGCATACAACTATTACGAGCAATATCATTAACTATTCAGAGATTCAAATAACAACTCAAATACTTATCTTTTATGTTTGTGTGGTTGCCTCCCGCTTGATCTTCTATTCATTCTGTACCACTATGCATGCTCAAGTGTGCACTAGTGTCATCCTCATGATCTCATACACAAACATACAATCATTAGTATAATCCCAATATTATCAAAAAATTATAATTCTAAATAATATTAAGTATGTATGGTCATGATTATTTCATACACAGGTATACTTACCTAAGATCCTAACAAAGTAGGATTCTAACTTGATATAGGAAAACATACCTGAATTATCATGGTTATGTCTTAACATACCCAAACAATATCTTCTTTGTTCTCTTTAATGATTTAGAGACCTTGTGCTAGAACCTGCATATCTCATAGGTTAAGCATAGTAGAACAAAGTCATACATACCTCGTAATTAGATCTTCTATGTGGTCAAATACTATGGATGAGTCTTTGTCCCTATGTCATCATGGTCATAGAACTTGATTTGTCTTTCTTGATGTACCTGTATCTTGTTAGCAGACAACATCATCCTCATACAATACCACAAGTGCATTAGTACAATCATAAGTGTCATAACCTTAATCAATGAATGCCTTCTATCATTCACATGCATTCATTATCAAACAATCATAATTGTGCTAATCTTAATAACATGAAGACAAACATAAACTTAACCATGAACAGATTTCAACACATACTTGTATCTCCTCAAGTCATACATGTTAGGATTGCTTTTAACCCAATCCACTTTGATTTGTTGAAACTAGATCTGGAGTTGGATTAGGGTTTGTCAGAGAAACCCTAAAAATTCAAACTTTGAATTTCAAACTCCTAAATGGATGGAAAGATGTGCCTTGATGAGCTGATCAAGCTAGCATACTTCAATTTTTAAAACTCCAAAATTTGACCCCTCAAAATTGCCTTTGAAACTTCTGGATCTTCTGGACAGGATCTCGAACTAGGGTTTGGTGAAGCCCACCCTTCTTCCCAATCAAAAGGTTCGATCCAAAGCTCTAAACTTTGATTTTTCTGAGGAGCTTCCAACTGTGGTCACAGACTTCAAAAATTCCAACTTTTGCAGAAGCCCTAATTTTCCACCTTTCCGGTCAAAATCCCGAACTAGGGTTTGATCAAGCCCAGCCTTCTGACCAACCAAAATTTTTTGATCTTGGTCTCTAAATTTCAATTTTGATGAGGAGCATTCAGCAGTGGACTCCGATTCCAAAAATTCCAACTTTCTCCGAAGCCCTAAATTCTCGCAGCAGTGATAAGCCAAGAATGAAGGTGCTTAGAAAAAAATTCTGTTTTGACATAAATATGCACCTGATTGTTTCTGGTGCATCTCTGAAATTACAAATTCACAGGGTCTGAAATCTTGATCTGTGGTAGCCTGACCTGTCATCTTTTCAACCCCATAGGTTTGACCTCAATTGGATTTTCTGAGAGAGAGTTATGCCAAGTGTCGCAACGTGACCTGTTTATGGGATAAAACAGGAGAGCGAACTTGTACGGTTTGCCACGTGTCATTGGTTCAACTTCAGCCTCTGAAAACCTTACCTGAGAAACTACAGTCCGTTCTCTACCTGTCACTTTTTAGGAAATTTCATTTGGATCTTCCTAGCGCAAGTTGTGATCTTGTTTCCTAGGTCACCTGTTTATGACTGAGATCTGGAAGAGGCAAAAACCCTAACTTGTACTGATCATAAATCACAAAGTACAATGCATTAGAGGTTTTCCTTTGGACACAAGGTATAGGGGGATGTTGTCTACGACTTGTAAAGGTTTCAGATCCTGAACCTTCTCCAAAATGGATTTATAGCGAAAGTTCCACGATGATTGGTTTTTTCTATACAAAACTCTAACCTTCAAATTGTTGCAAGTGAAGCAAGTGTTGTAAGTGCCATACATTGCCTTCCTTCAGGTTAGCTCTGATACCATGTTAAGATTTAATATGCTAAGACATAAAATATTAGCATTACATTTCATTTCACAACAATAGCATATAAAGGATCACCAGAAGAACAACAAGCACAGCATAAACACAAGAGACACAGATTTATCCTAGGAAACCCTCATGGGGTAGAAAACCTAGCAAAGCTTCCTCAATATAGATGATCAGCAAATACAAAGATGTAAACTCTAGACATGAGATCCTTCTCCTCCATAGCAGATATCTCCCTCACCTATGTGCCAATCACAAGTGAGTGTAATGTGTGTAAAATGAGGAACACACCTCCTCTATTTATACACAACTACCCCATTACAACTGACTCTGGGCCGACCCCACTAGGGAAGTCTAATAACCCAATTTACAATAATATTCATGGAGGAATAAACATCTCCGGATATACAATAGGGTCTTCACAGAGGAATGAAACATCTCCGGAATAATAAAGTACAAATATAATATTCTTAGAAGTTACAATATTTCAACAATTTTATTACCGGACTACCCAAAAATCAGAAACAAAATGACTCTATCATGGTGGTAGTGGATAAACTCAGCAAGGCAGCACATTTTATACTTGTAAAGACTATTCATAAGGCTCCAGACATTGTAGAAATCTTCATGAAACAGATTTCTCGATTACATGGGATACCAAAAGTGATAGTTTCAGACCGTGATTCTAAGTTTACTGGAAACTTTTGGAGGTCTTTGTTTAAAGGGTTGAATACAACCTTAAACTTCAACACAACATTTCATCCACAAGAAGATGGACAGACATAAAGAGTGAATCAGGTATTGGAAGACATGCTTAGGATGTATGTTAAGGATAAACCTGGTAAGTGGGAGGACTACTTGCATTTAGCAGAATTTACATATAATAACCATTATCATGCATCAGCCAGGTTTAGCCCTTTTTGAAATTTTTTATGGTAGGAAATGTGATACACCTATTTCTTGGAATGACCCAGTAAATAGAGTTATTTTAGGACCTGAATTGTTGCAGGAATTAGAACTAATTGTGAAACAGGTACAAAGAAATATTAATGCTTCCCAAGATAGGCAAAAGAGCTAAGCAGATCTTAGGACTCATAAAGAGTTCCAGGTTGGTGAACATGTTTTTCTTAAGGTAAGACCGAAAACGAGTTCATTGAAATTGGGAAGCTATGCCAAGTTGGCACGCAGGTATTGTGGTCCTTTCAAAATTTTGTCAAGGGTTGGACCCGTGGCATACCAACTGGCTTTGCCACCAAATCTAAAGATACATAATGTTTTTCATATATCATTTTTAAATAAGTATGTACACGATGCTACCCATGTTGTAAATTGGAATGATGTACAGGTGGGAAAAGACGACGATATTCAGGTGGAACCGGACTGTATCCTTGAAAGGAGGGAAACTCTACTCCGGAATCGCACCATTGGGCAGGTAAAGGTGCAATGGAAGCACCTTAGCCAAGAAGAGGCAACCTGGGAGTTAGAGAGCAGGGATGATTTTAGGGGCGAAATTTAGCCCAATGGCGAATTTAGAAGGTTTCCAATTTTTTTTAGGGCAAATTTTTAAGTAAAAGAGGTTTTTGAGAAGCCATAAAAAAAGGCATGTTCTGTGATAAGCCATAAAAAATGTATACCTTGTGATACCTTGTAGAATCTTGCAATCTTTGGTTGCTAGCAGCTCATCCTGTTTCAACTTCTCCATATTATAATCATTTGTGTATAGCAAGTATTTAAATTCTCAGTGTAAGAAGCTCCACATTTGACCTTTTCCTTGGGAAAGTCATAGCTTCACAATTTTAGGAACTAGTTTCAACTAAGTTGCTATTTTCGCATTTTGAGAGACCCCTCAAAGTTGTAACTACACATAATAGTAACCTGCAATAATGCCATAATGTCACCCATCTGTCCAATATTTATTCATAAATTAGAGTCACATATATAATGTCCCAGAAAGAAGAGCAAAGATTTCATTCATTATAACAGAATTTTCAGATAATTCTATGACAATACACCCTATAGTGAGCAACAATGTTCTGACTCTCAACCTGCTGTCATCTCCTTCTACGAATCCTTGCAGTAGGTCTCAGAGTCCAGAGAAACCCATTCCATGTTTAAAGGTATATGCTTCATGACAAACAAAGCAGAAGCGATATTGCTTTTAGCACATGGCATTTTCTAACTGTGATTGCATGTCCAGTCCCTAAGGTGTCATGAGATGCAGAGTCAACATAAAGCTTTGATGCCAAGCATACACTGAATCTGAGTAAGAGGAACAGTGCTTCCAATTCCCAGAAGAGTTCAATGACTAATCATCATGACTTCCGCCTGCAAGTGCCATGAACTGTGGTCTATGGAGTTTTATCTCATCATTAATCACTGCAAAAAATAGCCCATCATAGAAACAACCAATAGTTTGGGATTCTTTAATGTAAGTTTTAAACCTTAACAGTGAAGTACAAACTTATACAGATTCTTAAACATTAACAAAAAATACACAATGGCACACACATAACACAGAGATTTTCACCTGGAAACCCTTAACCGAGAAAAACCAGCAAAACTTAGAGCCGCACTGCTCCTTTCCTTATATATTTATTCAACCATTTTCTATACAATATATGGTATTCCGCAACATCTAAAACCCTAATTCGTTTACCCGAAATTAGGTTTTAACCCTAATCCCTTTACCGGGATTAGATAGAGTACACGCAGCCACCATGTGAAGAGATATAACATACCCAACATTTAAGGCATCATTTGTCCAAGAGTCATTGAAAGGAATCAGTGAGGGATTTCCATCCTGGAAACAAAGTCAAAGACTTCATTGCCCTTAAATTGTCATTTTAGCATCTTAGATGCAACATAAATATGTTGCCGAGCCAAACCAAAAAAAGTTTATTGTCAAAAAAATGGGAACGTCTCTAAGAGTTTCTCACTTTATACTCTACTTGAATAATTTTGGAAATATTTTTAAGGGGAAGAATTGATCTTATCCAAAGGCCAAATTATGTCCAAAAGAGCCATTCCACTGATGGAAGCTCTGTCTTTATATGATTCATATCTAGTCCCACTTAGACAAAGGTTTGCCCTGAATTTATTGGAAACGTCATAAAACCAACAACAGTAGTTAGCTTTCAGTGGATATGGGATAACAACGCATCTATTCCTCCACATCATGCAGAAGAAAGTTTGTGTGAGGAATGTAGCCTGCTTCCTTCATCCATCCAGTTAACCTCTGAAGCTCTGCATAGATCATCTCTGTTTCTGGGTGTGATATGTCTGCTACAAGAAATGGTTGCCACTTGTTCTTTAACTCAATCCAACTACGTCCTGGTTCTTTTCTCACCCCCCTGTCTTTCATCGTATTTCTCACCTTTGTTACATCATCCCACTTGCCAGCTGCAGCGTAAATGTTTGATAGCAACACATAAATTGCTGGATACAATGGGTCCAACTCAAGAACCCATTCTGTCGCACATTTCCCTAGATCCATATTCCCATGGATTCTACAAGCACCCAATCAATGATGATTTTCGAATCACCTGCAATTTGCGAATTAGTAATTTCTTTAAATCTAGCAGAATATACCAGCATCCATAGAGCTAATAACTCACTTCTAGTATTTGTACTGGATCCACAGTTCATTCTCAAATTGTAACAACTTATATCATTCAACAATAAGACTACTCCCGCACCACAATGCGTACAAATAGCTTGAGAGGCCCAATCAAAGTATCTCCTAGCCCATACTAGATTGAAAATAGGAGTCACTAGTCTTTTAATAGGTTTGATCTTGACAACAGTCTGGTCCTACATCAATTCCCTAAATGTTGCAATTGCTTTGCTTCCCACCCTAGTGGCCGAAAAACCCTTTCCTTGAAACAACAAACCATTTTTGGCCTTCCACACGCCCCAACATACAAAGGGTGGTAGTTACTCCCAATCATGGACATTCTTATTCTCAACCCATGTTATATGTGGAAGCATACATAATCTATTGATTATAATGGTATCCAGAATGTACAAGTAATGATCAAAGTGAAAGTCATGTTGATGAACAATGTTATCTGTTTCTTATCTTATAATAAGCTTAGCAGAAAAATATACAATGCTCCTCTATCTTAATTGTAATTACCTCTGTTCAGGAGATGAGAATGTGATTAGAATATAAAATGAGCCCATTGAAAATCTCAAACCATATGACATGTGTTGGCATGCATAACTCATGAACCATCTTACTTGATATGATTAGGATTTAGCTATAGTGGCCTTTATAATCATATTCATTTACTGATGGAGATCTTGACAGTGCTATTTAGTATTTAGTAGGTTGTGTTGCACAAAAGTTGAGCATTTAATAGAAATCTCTCTATTTGAAGCAAGCTCGCAGTCTTGGACTCAATGACAACTTAAAAGACCATGTAAAAGTCATCTTGCCATGACAAGATCTCAACATAGTAAAAAATAAAGACCATGTAAAAGTCCTCTTGCCATGACAAAATCAAAGTTTGACATAAGACAAATCAATTTCATAAGAATTGGCCCTTTCAAACATCAAAATAGATATATGCTTCCGTAAATAGACAAACAATTGTAGACATAGTACCTCAATGATAGTTTATAAAGCCGAATCCCTAAAAATTGATAATGTACAAAGCTGATAGCAGATGATTTACAGTTATATAACACAATTTTTCCTTTAAATATTTTTCTTTCTGTTGATAGTTTCATAGAGTACATAGATTGCAATTACATGACACAAAAATTTCCGTTGTATATGACACATATTTTCCTGTAAATATTTCTCAGATTTTCTTTCTTGTAATAGTTTCATAAAGTACATAGATTGCATTTACATCATACATAATTTTCCCCTGTAAGCTGATATTTCACATAGCACTCTCTCTGCTATCATGTTTTAAAGAATCAATTATATTTTTCCAATAGCCCTCATGCACCAAACTTAAAGAACAAACTGCAAATTGCATAATACAAACATTGAAAGAGAAAATCACTAGTGAGTTTGACGACAATTGACCATTTCAAATTTGATCCAAATTGACCAAGTTTGTCTCACGAGTTTGTCTGATTTTGACCAAGAATTGACTAAACTTAATCAAGTCTTACTGAGCATGACAAGTTTCAAAACAGGTTGGTGAGCTATGTCAACTCATCAAGTTTCTTATAAGCTTCTAACAATTGTGTGGAGGTAGTTGCAGATAAGGAAGGCCTTAAGCCTAAATGGATGAGAGTTGATTTTGAAAGGTGATTCAAAATTATCATTAAATAAAGTTATGAAACCTAGTAACCAGGAAAGAATTAAAGAGATCAAAGAATGAATAAATATCTCTACCACTATTAAATGTATCCATGTATCCATTTTGCACATCTAGAACCACTTGTGTGACCCGCCCACTATTCTTACCTTTGTTTTTTGATATTTTGGTTGTATATTGAAGAAGAAAATTTTCAGTTTGAAAGCATCCTTTACTTTTTCCATAATATGATTTTGGATGGGGCATGAATTCCCAACAATTCCAATTCCAGCTACACTTTCACTTCTTGTTTCAATTACTAGTATTTCGCTTTCTACTCTTTCACCATTAAAAGGATAGATACTTATTTTGCCTTTGAGAACTAGACTTAGCACAAATGGAGGGTTTAGGAAGAGATGATAGTCCCTTTGCTGAGGGTTCTTGGTCCAAAAGAGAACTGGTGAAACAGTACCTAGACATCGATTTTATGTTTTTCATGCTCTTTATTATTCTCACAGTAAAAAATGGGTTCATCATGGAGCCAAGTGGTTGCTTGTGTTGACCTACCAAACCTCTGTGAGAATGTGGGTGCCTAATAAGCACAGAGTTATGTTTGAGCCTTGAGCTCTGTCAGCTCAAGATCAAAATTAGGAGTGGAAAGAAGGTGAGGATAAATGCATTATGAGTTTAGTATATGCCTGGAAGTGATGATTTTATGTTTGTTGTGAAGGTAATTTTAGGTCTTTAGCATACTTATTTGTCAGTCCTGTGTTTAGTGCTTCCCCAAATTTGGTGAGATTGCATATATTGGAGCACAGGAGATAAATCATATATGAGAAATCAAATTGGCAAATGGGCCTGCCCCCAAATGACAGGCTGATCCAGTTGCAGGTCTCTAGTTCCATGTTTACCAAGTGCTATGTTTGGGGATCAGATGTAACCAGGCCCAACCATTGCTACTCATTGTGACACTTCCTTAGAAAAGGATTCCAAGAAATTTCAATCATTCCTAGTGCATTTGGCAGGGGCCGGATGTCATGCCCCTTTCTGTAGTGATGTGAGAGATGGTAGTCCCTTTGCTGAGGGTTCTTGGTCCAAAAGAGAACTGGTGAAACAGTACCTAGACATGGATTTTATGTTTTTCATGGTCTTTATTATTCTTCATAGTAAAAAATGGGTTCATCATGGGGCCAAGTGGCTGCTTGTGTTGACCTACCAAACCTCTGTGAGAATGCGGGTGCCTAATAAGCACAGAGTTATGTTTGAGACCTGAGCTCTGTCAGCTCAAAATCAAAATTAGGAGTGGAAAGAAGGTGAGGATAAATGCATTATGAGTTTAGTGTATGCCTGGAAGTGATGATTTTATGTGTGTTGTGAAGGTAATTTTAGGTCTTTAGCATACTTATTTGTCAGTCCCGTGTTTAGTGCTTCCCCAAATTAGGTGAGATTGCATATATTGGAGCACATGAGATAAATCATATCTGAGAAATCAAATTGGCAAATGGGCCTGCCCCCAAATGACAGGCTGAGCCAGTTGCAGGTCTCTAGTTCCATGTTTACCAAGTGCTGTGTTTGGGGATCAGACGTAACCAGGCCCAACCATTGCAACTCATTGTGACACTTCCTTGGAAAAGGATTCCAAGAAATTTCAATCATTCCTAGTGCATTTGGCAGGGGCTGGATGTCATGCCCCTTTCTGTAGTGATGTGAGAGATGATAGTCCCTTAAAATTTTCTGAGAGATGGGGCTGTGAAGCGTTGGTTTGTCACAATGAGTGAGGTGATCAGGCTTGTACTAACACATAGACCTGAGTTCAAAAACATCCCAAATGGGTGCACCGTGCAGATCAGGCCAGGTGCATGTCCTAGGTGACTTTGATGGCATAGATACACCCCTCATAGCACAACATCTTAGTCAAGCGATTCTATGAGAAGCATTTCTCAAACAAACAAACAAAATGTTATCTCCTGGCTGCACATGATAATTCCTAGTATTTGTCACATTAGAAGCAATTTTCCTTGTAAGACAAAAGGCTCTAGAATTTTGAATATTAATCAAAATAGCCACATGCCTTGAATAATGAGACAAAATTGAATATCATGGGATGGATGAATTCCATGCTAAAGAGTATAAGTTTTGTTCTTTATTATTACTATGTCATGAATCCATTGAAGCATATAAATAGTCGCTTCAAGGGAAGAAAGCAATACCTGGTTCATTCATTGACTCGGTTCTACATTCAGTTTAAAGTCTTGAAGGTAAGAAGAGGCTCTTCCTCAATGTACTATTTTGTGGCTTATTTCTCTTGCTCATGACACATAGTTGTAACCTTTCTCTTGCTCTCCTATCTTACGGTCTTTGACAGCTTGTGTTTGTTTGTGTGGTGTTGCAAGCTTTAAAGGCCAGTCAGTATGTTGGGATTTCTATAATACTGAGACCTTTATTGATAGAATCACAAGCCCTAGCTAAACAATCGTGCAATTTGACAGTTAATCCAACAGAAAACAATCACATCAACATGCAAGAAGAGGAAATATCACCAAGAATCATCTTAGATCTTTCTTGGCAGTTTTACCACCTTTAAACAATGTTGCTTCCTAGGAAAGTAATACTTCTTGCCTCAGACATTTCCCAAACAAGAAATATCTCAAAAATGCCCAGTGTACAGTAGGAAACACTTGCTTGATGTTTCTAGGAATCAAGAAACACAACCATCTAGGAAATATTTTTGAGATGTTTCTCAATTGTTTGATGCATTTAATAAAAACGTTGGTTAGCCCTAAAAACAATTTCTTCAAGATGAAAATTATAGAAACTAATTTATAGTAACGCTAGGGTTTTGAATGCCATTATTTTAGAAAAGCTCATAAGAACACAGTTCTCTGATTCTCAACTGCTCTGTCAAGTCTTAGGAAAGCCTTGTAGTAAGCTGCTTGTACTTTGCCCAAACTATCGCAACATTTTCATTACTACTATGATGTTCCTTAAATATCATCTCAATATCCTTCCTTAGCTTTCTTACATCTTCTTCACTCCAAGTCTGGTCACTAGTTGCAAATTGACTATTTGGTTGTCTAGCTGTACCTTGATGCTGTCTTTCAATTGAAACAAAACTTTCTAATTGAACTCTATCTTGGTTTTCACACTCAATATCCATCTCATCCTCCACAATTTGTGAAAAGGACGAAACATTATCAACAAATTTATTCTGCACTTGCTTCTCAGTTTTCATATTCATACCAATACTTTTAACATTTTGCTGTAACATACCATTGTCTTTTATATCTACAATATCTTCAATCTCATTTACAGGGCGTGCAACCTCTTCCTCAATTAGATCCTCTTCCACTGTACTCGATTTGTTCACATTTATGTTCTGATCAAGTTGATCAGCAATTGCAGCACCTAATGCTTGGGAATTATCCTTTTTTCTTCCAACATAAATTGGAATTCATCTCCTCCATCAATTTCCAGTTCCTCTATTTTGCTGGAAATTTCATTTGTTTTATGATCTTTAGATTTGATATCTGATATTTTTACTCTCTCTTTCCAGTCCTTCAATGCATCACCAATACTGCGGAAAGGATTTGCATTCATTCTTTCCAATTATTGCAATGATTTTGTAGATGAAGAGGACAGCTTAGGATTAGAACTAGGATCCATTTCCATGACATTATAAGGGACTGTTGATGGCTCGGAAACACTTTCACTAAATCCACCTTTCGTAAAATCATGCCCCTCTCTATGAATATCTCCAAGAATAATATCATTCTGCAGATCAGAAATAACACCATTTTGTAAGGCCTGGTTCACTGCATCTAGATTTTATAAATCCGAATCCCTGAAAATTGATAATGTACAAAGCTGATAGCAGATGATTTACAGTTATATAACACAATTTTTCCTTTAAATATTTTTCTTTCTGCTGATAGTTTCATAGAGTACATAGATTGCAATTACATGACAGAAATTTTCGTTGTATATGACACATATTTTCCTGTAAATATTTCTCAGATTCTCTTTCTTGTAATAGTTTCATAAAATTTAAAGATGCCATGTAAGCACATCATGAAATTTACAAAGCTTAGTTTCTGTTTCCAAAGTAGCTAAAAACATCTTTAATGCCCTTACACTTCATCTGCATTAGACAACATAGAGAATGGGATGCGCATTAAAAACTTTTTTTCCAGAACCATTGAACAGAGAGGACAAAAATTCAAACACTAGTTAGCACTGTCCTTTAAAAGACTTTGCTAATGCCACCATTTCCAGTCCCTTTAATGAGCCTCTTTAATAAAGTAGTTGACTCGATATCCAGTTACAATTTCTACATTGAACCATATATACCCCTACAATTAAACACCTCTGCGTGGGCATGCTACAAGATGGCATTCTCAATGCCTTGTTCTCATCATTAATGTTCAAGGACAAGCTGCAAAAAAAATTCATTCTTGCTAGTCCAAGCTCAAAAATCTGACAGCTTTGAATTATCGGATCCAAGATGCATTTAAAGCCTGTACATCAACAATGATTTTGTTGTGTAGCATTCAAATTAAAGAATAATCCAATACTTTGAACTCCCTTTGACAGATTTGGATTCAACTTTTCACTGGCATTTCATTCTTGTGATAACCTGAAAACCTTGGATTTGCAGCAGGGATAGATAATTTGTTTACATATAGAATATGTTCTCCTAGGCAAAAACTAAAATTTCGCCATTCAAGCTCTTTAGTTGGTGTTACCAGGGACTTGGGAGCTGAGAACTCAAGGACAATGATCAATATTTTTAGCACTGTACAAAACAATATCCTATATCAATGGATTTTAGTAAGATCCAAGCATTGTGTAGAAAGCAGATAGCATCAGCATTAGTAATTGAAGGTAAATGTAAACAGTAAATGTTGTCACCAAATTGACCATTATCACCTCACTGATTACAGCCATACATAAAATTTTCTAATTCCCAGGCAACAGGCTACTTTATGAACTTGTAATATTGACCTTTGCCAATGATACAGGTTCCAACTTGGAACCTAGAAACCGCATGGCATCGTTCTCTGATTTCACTAGATTTAAAAGCTGCATTGCAACACCTCTAGAAAATTTCCTTGCAAAAAGGAAGCATGGAAGTGGTTTTCCATTGCTACTGCACCATTCTGTTCTAAACTCTGTCTCATAATAGACATGATTAGTGCCCTCTACATAAGAAACACTTGTAAGCAGAAAAGAAACACTTGTAAGCAGAAAAGAAACACTTATAAGCAGAAAAGGTATTTTTTATATGAGTAACAGGTATATTATGCAATAAAACAACAATCTTGAATTCAAGAGCACAACGGATAAATAAATTAAGCTACAATAATGTTGAGAATGGTGTAATCGTCACATTTGGCTACAGTCAAGGCATATTGTCATTGATACATTTGGTTAGGCAATACTATGTTGTTGTTAAGGTTGACCTAGTCATCTTTATGTAGGGCCATAACTCCTTGATGAAAGTGCCTTTAACTACTTGAGTTGTGTATAAATACACAACTCTCTCATTTGTAAATCAACTTCTGGTCTTCTTGATCATTCTTTACCCTAATGGAATCATTCTTTTACATATGTGTTTAAGCCCACTGAAACGATATCAAGCAGAGCTTGGTGATTCTCTCTGGTGCACTTATGGTTCAGCTCTAGTGTAGTGCTGTTTTTCCCCTTTTCTATTGCAGGATTTTGAGATTGTTGTTGGTTCCATTTGATCCCCTCTATTCTCTTGTGATCTCAACATGGTATCAGAGCTGGTGTGAACCTTTCCATACTCATCTCACTACTGGTTAGGGTTTCTTTTTCTCTGTTCACGCTAGTATGTTTTGAGATTAGATTTTGACATGTGGAAGAGTACCTAACTTGGGGACTTTGGGGGCAGTTTTCATGGTGTATTGTTGGCTGGACAAAGGTGCCTTATTTACAGCTATTTGAGCCTATTTTATGCATTTGTTTCAGAGGTCTTGTCCATAGATTGGAACTGACAGCATTAGGGTTTACTAGCTGATTAATTTCAGCCATCTTTTCTTGAGCTAATCCAAGGCTATGAACCACTGGCATCACTACTTTTTATGAATGTGGAACCAAGGTTTCACGACATCACTTCTATTCTTATTTCCACCAAGAGTTTTGATATTTTTGGCCTAGTGGCATTGTCCTAAGTGCTGTGGAACTACAGTTTGCGGATCTGATTATTTTCAACGGCTGATCGAGAGATTTTTGGCTAGTGACATTGCCCTATGTGCTAGAGAACTAGAGTTTCCAGATTTGATATTTTTAGCACGGATCTAGAGATTTTTTCCTAGTGGCATTACCCAAAGCACTATGGAACTAGGGTTTCCATTTCTGATTTTATTCAGCAGTCTATCCGAAGACTTTTTACTAATGCCATTGCCCTAAGGTCTACAGGATTAGGATTTCCAGAACTGAATTTTTCAGCAGCTGATCTAGAGATTTTTTGGCTAGTGGGATTGTTCTATATGTTGTGTAACTAAGGTTTCCAAATCTAATTTTTTTCATCCACTGGTGCAGAATTTTTTTCACTAAATGGATTGCACTAAGGGCTTCCGAACTAGGGTTTCCAGATCTCTCATTCTGGGTTTTAAAAGCCCCTGTTTCAAACCCAACACTATCCCTCTTGTTCATTTTTACATAAGATTTTTTCTCTCCAGACTGCACTCTTTAGCTAAGGCTTGCACCATCCTACTGTAGATTCCATACAATGCATATTTTGGAGAATTTTTTGGTACTATTTTCCTTCTTTGGCCTAAGAAACCTATATGCAAGTTGCAACTTATGTCATTCTAATCTTTGAGATTAGAATGAAGCAGATGAAACAACAAGACAGGGCAGTGCATGAGATAAGGTATGATTCATAACATAACAAGGATTAACCCTCATCTAGTATAGTCCTCATGAAACCTCCATATTTTGCTAAGAATCCTAAAGCAGGCTCTCCTCCTCTTCCATCATTTGATATCAAGTATGATATAAGAAAAATTATGATTCCTATGCCTCTCTCTCAAGTTTTGAAATATCCCTCTCCTAGAAAAGAAGTTCAAAGAGGCCACCAATATGCCTATTTCTAAGCCTCTTAACACTCAATATAATCCTCCGTCTCCTTGTCCCTATCACCAACTCTTATAAAGATATCTTCTCATTTGATTCCAATAGGGTCCAATTCATTGGCATGATGAAAGACCTAGTTGTGGGGATGGTCCATATACCTAGAAACTATGAAATGATGGATTTAGTCATTGCTAATGTTCCCCCTACCTATGGCATGCTTTTATCAAGACATTAGGGTACATATTTGGGGGGCAGCATTCAATTTTACCTATCATATGAAACTATTCCATATTTTGGAGGAGAAACCCATAGATTGTATAGGGAACCTGAAATCGCCTATGCCATCAATGACCCTCAAAGCCCCACCAATTTCCCATCCTACACCACTGCTAACTTGGGAAATTTCCTCCTTAGTCATCAACCACCCAATAGTGAGAAAATGGGGATGTTAACAGTTACTGGAAAAGAATAAATATATCCTTCTGGTCTATGGCCTTTGTATTTTAATGGGGTGTGTAATAAAGAAGGAAATAGAGTAGGTGTAGAAGAAGCAATTGGTCATAAACTGAATTGTGCAATTATGATAATTCCCCATTAAGGAGTAGAAACATCACATGGAAAACTGGTGTTTTTGCAATGATGCAATCAGAAGGATCAATCAACAGTGGGCCCTAAATACGCTAGTAAACAACCCAGAATTGTAAAATACATGAACAAAGGGATCTCATAAAAGAAAGTTTCCAATGTTGTGCAAGAAATTAAAGTTTAAAACTATATATTACATATGAAAGACCAGGGAATTGATCATTATTCCTAGGTCAGTGCCTGTAAAGATAAAAGTACACAAACCTTAAAACTGAGAAGGCCATTTGAGCCAGTGAGATTTGAATTCAAGCATACACCACTTTCTAGATCCCCCATCTTAGTATTAATATTAGATGTGTGTTCTTAGCTAGCACTGCCACCAACATATTAGGTATTTTTTATGATTGCTTGCTGCTGGTTTGGGTCCCCATGTACCCAGGAATGCAAATTGAGGCTATTTTCAAGCCCAGACCTGTGTAAATGTTCCCAAAACCTCTACTACAGACTAGCTTGTGGTTGCAACTGCACTCAGATCGCTGGAGGATCCAACAGCTTACACACCAGGAATCTATACCGAACAGAGAATGGCTATTAACCAGAATTCTATAAATCAATGACATGTTTGTTTTAACAAATTGGAAACAATATTACAAAATTATTTCAGGAATAAAAAACTATGTTTTAGACCATTTCTTAAAAATTGATAGGCATGTCAGGATTCTAAAATTTGCATAAGTATTTATAAAATAAAATAAAGGTTTAGTATTTAGAAAACATACTTGTTACTAGTTTTGAGTTAGTTACCAGAATTGTGAACCTTCCACCATGCTCACCTAGACTTAGAGAAAATGATAGTACAATTTAATGAAAACAAAGAATATGATCATCCAAATCAAATCTTAAATTCAAGCATTCATTAATTATAGAAGATGTTTGCACACGTGAATTTCAAACTTAATCCTAGCCAAGTTTTATCGGTGAAGTGCTTAAGACATTTCACATGTGCAACAATATATATAAAAAAATTAGTTCAACGGTTGTGTTAGTGAAATAAATACAATTCTATGACATTCCAAAAACTTTAAAAATTTCTCCAAATTTGCTTTCTCTTTTTCAATTTTTTCTTCAAGTTGTGATAGATCTTGTGGCTTGAGAGCATCTTAGCTCATAGATCCTTGTTTTGGCATACATAGGACTGATCTTTAATTTCATTTGAAACTCCTTTACATCTTTGCAAAGTTTGCACACCTTCCAAAACTTTTTGGATCTCCTTGAACCTCTAACTCTTCCTTAATTTAGAATATTCATCGAATTGAAAGGTAGAGTAGTGAGCATTTTGCATTGTTTGGTTCATTTTTCTTTTTTTGAGTCAAAACACCACTAGTTTCATTTCCACTCCTGAAACTAAGCAAACTACATTTAAAATTGGCGCTTAATCTAAAATTGACAAACTTTTGATTTTCATATCACGAACAAGTTTAGGTTAGTGCCCTGGATTAGGTTGGAGAGTTAACACTCTTGGGCTGCAAAACTTTGAAACTAGCATTCATTAAAGAGAGAAATCCATTAGTAGCATGAAACGCCTGTCGAGAAAGTGCTTCTTAAACATGCGTTAAGCATGAGGTCAATCTGGATAAGTAAAGAGTGGTTCCCCCTCTTGCTTGTTTAGTGGGACATGAGCTCATCAAGGAATTCTATGTGAAGTGACAAGTCCTCGGGGTGACATCACTTTTCTAGAGTGCCTGGTTATGAGAGTTGTTCCTGACTTGCGACTGTTCCGCTTGACTGTGAATTGTGAAGTGGTAACTTTAGTGGCTTTTCTTAGGATATCACATAGGCTATTGTAAGTGGGACACACTTGCAATACCTGAGATAGACTTTGGAGCTTTTACTCCTTGGGAGGGTGATTGGTCCGGAACCAACGCTTGCACCCCTGGCGATTAAAGTTTATTGTAACTGTTTCTCATACCTTCGCTGCTAGAAATTGTTTGAGGCATAACATCCCTCAACAACTACTAGTTTCGGAAGGCCCTACAATCCAGCTTTTCACTGAGCTTCGGTTCTTTGGAAGAGTAAGTTTGCTTGCTTGAAATCTCTAGGGAATTTTTTAATGTGTGGACACTTTTTATTTTTGTTGAGTCTAGAGAGCCATAGGATTGTTTGATTATATTTTTCAAAAATCTTTTTAAAACACATCCTTTTATCAAAATTTCTTCAAAGTGGCTACTCTCCCCACCCGCCAGTCATGGCGGCAGCGAGGTGAGTTCATTAGGAGCACAAGGGACCTCATCACCACAACCTCAAACGGTTGTTTGAGGTAGCAATACATTCTGGGCCCTAATCATCCCAGACTTTCCTTTGAGAGTTCATCTCTGTTTTCCTAGTCTTGATCATCGTAGAAATTTTTTATTATGGTGTGTTGTTTGTTCCCTGATGTTCTAGTGGCCCCTAGGTTAATCACTTAGTATATTTTTGTTGCAGTTGTGGAGGACCAACCTCCTCGTAGGGAATTGCAGTTGTACTAATTTTATATCATTTTTCTCATGCAGGCCTCCTTCTGGTTTCTATATTGATTTGGAATATCAATTGTGGAACATTAGGTAAGAATCAAGATGTCAAACATGGATCATGGAGAGAAAAATAAAACATTAAGACAAAAGGATGTAATATCATATTTTCAAAAACATCAATCCAATCATCCACATCATATTCATGCTCCAAGCTCTCTTGAGCAAGGTATCGGTGAGAGAGATGTCAACACTTTGGAGGATGCATCTGCAAAACATACAATGGATGGTAGAATACATTCCTCTAGTGATCAAAGTGAGGCAAATGCATTTCATCAGAAATTGGTAGCTCAAATGTTGAAGATTTTTCCTTGCAAGGTGACATAGACCATTCACTGAAGAGGAAAAAAGGCCAATGGGACTTCGGGAGACAATTCCAATCTGATTTGGTATCAAGATTCCCATTTATTGAACCGATACCTCCAACAAATAAGAATGAGACCTCACGAGAAGTTAAATGCATTTCATGTAGTTGGAAACTTGGCAAGGTAGTGAAATTGCAAATGAAGTTGGACACAATAGAGAAGCATGTTGGGAAGGTGTATGATAAGAAAACTGGAAATGATGAGAAGAAATCTACTGCTAGATGGAAATCTGTTAGCCAATGTCGACATCTCCAATATGAAGAGGAATACAATAAATACTTAATAAATAAGAGAAAACTAGATGAAAGTGGAGGAACCATCACTTCTCAATTTGGAAAGATGATGGAAACAAATTTGTTATCGAAGTTGATACAATTAAGCACTGTATTTTACATCCTATCCAATGGTTGTCCTATGACAGATTATCCAAAAATGATGAAATATCTATCTTTTATTCAAGTGCCAAAATTTCCATCTTCTCATTGGTCTTTAATGAGTGGTTGGGAATGGGGAAAATATCTAGCTCAAGTAGAAAAGGATGATATGAAAGAGAAGATTGTGAATGCTACATTTTTGTCACTGTCCTTGGATGAAGTTACAGCTGTTGATAATACTGCATGGATTTGCATGAGCATTTATACGGTCAATTACCATATCAGGAATTCCTATCTACTTGGAATTCATAAAATGAGCAAAAGTTCTACAGCAGAAAACATTTATGAACTTGTTATTAATACTTTGAAGGAAACTGGTGGTATGGATCATTCAATGATCGCAAAAAAGTTGGTATGCGTTGGAGCAGATGGAGCATCAGTAATGCAGGGACAAAGAAATGGCCTTTGTGCTAGACTACAACTCTCAGCTTCACCGTATATGATTGGTATTCATTTTATGGCTCACAGAATGAATCTTGCATTTAAAATAGTGAGCAACTTTCCATTGGTTTCAAAAGTTGAATATCTTGTACGTGAGGTTCATGCATACTTTTGTCAGAGTCCCAAACGGTTTTCAGAGTTAAAAAATTTGTCGACGATGTTACAAATGGAAACAAACTATTAAAAGATGTTGATACAAGATGGATCTCACTGAAGGGACCAGCTCAAAGACTATTCGATGAATATGCATCCTTGGTAGGGGTGATGTATGAACATCGCCTAAGTGTAGAAAAAGCTCAAACTCTTCTCTTTCTATTAACTGATATAGAGACATATTTAACACTGGCTGGAGTTCTTCCTCTGCTTCATGAAATGAATAGCCTCGTGAAGATGTCTCAGAGTCGCACGATGTATATTGCTGAATGCACAGATGCTAGAAAACTAGCATGCCTTGCATTAGATAATTTGTATATGATGGCAGGTTCTTTTATAGGTCTAGCATTTACAAATTGGGCTAAGATAATCAATATTGAAAATGATGAAAATTTATTGAAGTTTGATGAAAAAGGGTTTCTATGTATGGTAGTGCATGGGTATATGGTTCCTTTTTATTATAATGACAAAATAGGAAGAACCACCAAAGAGTGCCCTGTGTCAAGAGAACACTTTGACAATGTTGTGATTTCAGTGAGACGCAGCTTGATAGAAATTGCAAAATCACTATCATCAGAGATAAGAGAACGATTTCCTCGAGATGAATTGTTGGAGGCCATGTCTGTGGTATACCCTCAATATTGGAACCATCGTCAATGTTCAAAAACTATAAAGGTTGACTTTATAGCTAAATGCAAGATTTTGCAGAGCCATTTTTATCGAGAGACCGAGATACAAGGAGAACATATTCAAGGTATTTTAGATGGAAAAAAATTGAAAGATCAAGCCCAATGCTTTGCTGATACAATGTGGGAGCAATTTTCTAAGTTGGATAATGCTCTAGAATATGGTGCAATTACAAAATTATGGACTACACTCAGTGGTAGTGAATTTCTACTGCAAAATATGTCAGAGTATTTCAAATTAGTAGATTTATGTCAAACCATGATTTTGGGATCAGTGGAGGATGAGAGAATGTTTAGTGCATTAACATTTTTGAAGTCAAAGTTGAGGAATAAGCTTGATAAAAATGTGGATACATGCTTAAGATTATATGTAACAAAGTATGAGGTTGACAATTTTCCATATGAAAGAGCAGTAGCTCTCTGGCGATCAAATTGTGAAAGAAGGGGAGAAAACAATCTGGCAAATTTATCTAATGAATTTGATATGGAACATAATGTTGTTGAGGATCATAATGACGGCTCATCCAAAGAAGGTCATGTTTAGAGTGCCGAAAATGAGGACCAGTCCCAGAATGCGAATTGGGAAATGGATTTCACCTAAGATTGTATATGATCCAATACACATGAGATACTCTTGAGTCTTATTTTGGTATAGGTGTTCCATGGACCCTTGCGGGTGATCATTATATGTAAATTTGAGCTAGCATTTTAATTAAAAATAGATTCTACACTGTACTTTTTTGTTATAACATTGATGATATGACATACATTTCCTTGATGCAGTTTATTTTAAGATTGATGTTTTTATATTTATCTTTTACATTGTCTCTTTTTTTATGTGATAGGAAATGACACTGGAATTTGACAAAGCTAGGCCTAGGAGATATCTCTTCACATAGATAGTGTCCTGACATTAAAGGATAAATAACTAATTTGACTACACTTTCGCTAAGCAAGAATGAGCTCATTCAAGTACATGAAACCATGTTGGTGTTTATCTCAAATATTTTGTGCAAATTTTTATGGTTTGTTTATTTCTTTTATTTGAAACATTTTGTCGATTTGTGGAGTTTGCATGTGTTTTGGTTAATTATTGTGTTAGACCCTTGAATGCTTCTAGTTCTCATTTGATGCTTGATTTAACCCTTTGTTGTAGCTTGAATCAATATTAGATTTAGTTGATTTCCATTGATTTAGGGTTCGAGAAAATAATTTTTTATTACCTTTTATTTGCATGAATTAATTGTCTTCACTTTTTCGATTTGTTTGTGTTGATTGTATATTTTCTTTGTAAATACTTATCGTTATTCAAAAAAATAAATGAGCTCTACATAGCTAAGCGAAGAGAAAAATGGTCTATGCACTAGGTTCCTATGCATTGATCGTAGGAGACCTATTGGCACGAGACCAACATTCCTCTAGTCCAATTGGCATAATTACATTTCAAAATTTTCCTAGCCTCCATGGGCATAATTGGCTAGTGAAGGCCAAAATGATGCATAATGTCTGATTCTATTAGTTTATCGGTTTGTCAAGGTCCAAGTCCCCACATGTCATGGAAACTCTAATCAATAGAAAAAAACAATTTGTAATAAAAGCTCTAACATGGGTTATAATAACATCTACACACCAATATCAACAAACAATACAACATCTACAATCAAAATCAACTACTAGACACATTTAGATATGGTATCAACAAATGGTATAACATTTAGATATGGTACTAGTGTTGAGGAATTTAGATGGAAAAAAGTTACATTGTCCAAAAGTATGACACAACAATAAGATAGCCCCCAATAGTCGACACTACATGATGCCAACAAAATCACTATAATGTTATTCAAAGTATGTGCCAAGAAAAATACTTAAGGAACATGCCTAGCTTAAAACCTATGTACAAACTTTCCTTGAAGTATCAAAAACAGTCTAGGGTAGCTACACAATCTATTGAAGGATAGTCTATGGGTGAAATTCCTTTGTTGATTTAAGCAATTGAAAAAAGTCATCTCCCAATACTATTAAAGAAGAAAAAGAAAAAATCTCTAATAATTGCAGGGGGGACTACAAATAGATTCTAGAAACTCAAGTAGTAGAGGAAAAAATTGTAAGTAAGAAGAAGATGCAAATGCTATCGTCATCAGAGCTATGAATGACAATCTCCACCCGAAGAACCCCTCTGATAATGTTCCTCCCTGCCATGTCCATGTTGAGCACATCTTGAAAGCATTGCATTCAATGAGGCTGTATTTTGCTTTGGCACTTGGCCAAACACTTTATGTGCATCCTCCAAACACCCACATTTAGAATACATGTCTCCAAGATCTACTCGGCTTTGCTTGGATATCAAGGCTTCATTAAGGCCACCACCATTTGGTATTGAGACCAAAACTTGAAATAGAGCAATTGAACTCAACATTTGAAGAAGCCTTGAACTCATAATTAACAAGCAGAGTGTCATTCAATGTGTTTTATAGATCAATGAAAGATTCGCCAAATTTTTACAATATTTTATAATTCAGTGAAAGATTCGCCAAATTTTTACAATATTTTATAATTTAGTGAAATATTCGTCAACTTTTTACAATATTTTATAATTCAGTAAAATATTCGCCAAGATTTTACAATATCTTATAATTTAGTGAAAGATTCGCCAAGATTTTACAATATCATATAATAAAATGAAAGATTCGCCAAAAAATTATATATACATATTATATTATTGATAAAATCGCTTTCAAATTTTCCTATATATCGGGGAGATTCGCCAATTTTTTTTACATATAAATTTGGGGGGGGGGGGTTCTTAAAATCATCCTTGTTAGAGAGTAGTATGCGGGTAGCATACCCAACTCTGTTTCAGGAACACTCAGAGAGTGATTAAACAATATCGAGGACGATGTTGAGCCTTAAGGGGGGGTGTATGTCACCTACCCAAATTTTGAGAATATTATTTTATTTGCAAAATACTTTATGTTAAATTATAATTACAAAGTTTTGTAACTATGACAAAGTTTGGTCAATGATGATTGTAATTACTGATTATTATTATTTAATAAATTAAAATAGGAGACAAACACCCAAGGGAACTGTTAAATGAGTGTTCACTGACCCACTAGGAGGAATGGAAGCTGTTAGAAGGCATGGGACAGATGGCAGCATTTGCACTCCACCACTAGCTGTTGGTTATGGGACAACTACCCCTAAATTTGTGGCATTATCCCCCAGGTGGGTGGAAGAGAGCAGGTAGCTCATTAATGACCAGTTAACCACTAAAAGGCTTAGGAAACCTAGATAAGGCAATTCGAATTGAGCATGCAGCTCCTACAATATTTTCAGCAGAAATATTCCTCAAGTGCATCAGGTGATCACTGAGAGATTCGAATAGGGAGGCTATGTGAGAGTCCAATTGTGAGTCTGCTAGTCATTCTGAGAAGGAAAACCAGAGGTGCTGGTGCAGGTCTCTTTGATTGCTGAGTCTTTATGACTGGATAATCTATATCCTAATGCAAATTGATGAACTAAGGCTTCTACAGACTCTTCTTCCCGATGGTTCAGTGAACAGGCTCGGGGGTCCTAAGACAAGTAAGTTGGTTGTCTTTAGGAGTAGATTGGGTGGAACAGGCTCCTTGGGTGGTTTATTTCTCCTACAAATTATCAGGTTCTATTTTTCTGTTGTTATTTTTCAGTCAAATAAATTCTGCATTTATCAGTAAGAAATTGTTTTATTTTCCGACCTAAATATGATTTCTGAATGAAAATGATTTATGAAACGATTGATTCGATAACCATCTCTATATTTTTCCCCATGTTGTTTTTTCATCGTACTCCAGTACAGAGAAGTGAATTAAGAAAGATGAATGATAGGCAAATTGCCAATTGATTGGATAGAATAACTCTGTAATGATTTCTCTTAATATTGATTTATTAATTCTTCATGTTTAAAACTAATAAACAGAATAGTTTACCACAGAAATCAGACTTATTCCCTTAGTAATAAAAATAAAATAATCATCTCTGTATCAGTCTAGGTTTGCAAACTTTTACTAAATGTTCTTTCTGATTTGCAATCTACTGTTCAAATATAAAAATGTTATGTTTCCATTTACTTCCTGCAGTATTGTTTTATTTAGCAGCTACAAAAACTATTCTCTGTACATAATTGTTATAATTAAACACTTCTTATTTCATCACTAATTATCACATTTGATTTCAATCATTAAATACAAATACCTGCACAGTAGCATCAAAACCCTATGTTATTACAGACCCTAGACTCTAAATGTTTATTTAGTACACAGTTCATAAACTTCTCATCAAGCCATTCATGGAAAACCTTAGACATTTTTTATTTTTATTTTTATTTTTTTATTTATTTTTTATTTTTTTATTTTTATTTTTTTTATTTTTTTATTTTTATTTTTATTTTTATTTTTATATTTTATTTTTTATTTTATTTTATTTTTATTTTTTATTTTATTTTATTATTTTATTTTATTTTATTTTATTTTATTTTTTTTATATTTTATTTTATTTTTTTATTTTTTTATTTTTTATTTTTTATTTATTTATTTTTTATTTTTTATTTATTATTTATTATTTATTATTTATTATTTTTTTATTTATTATTTTTTTATTTTTTTATTTTTTTATTTTTTATTTATTTATTTATTTTTTTCTGAGGTTATAGCAGATATGAATTTCCAAACCCTAACTAACATTTTTATATAACCATACCATCTTTTATACATATTGAGATTACCAACAAGACACTAATTATCACTTAGCAGAAAGTAAGATTTTAGTATCAATGTCTAAACAATAGCTTACAACCCTAACTAGAAACATACACAATGTCGAAAACATTTCATGCACAGGTTAAGGTCCAGTCTCGGGTTCAAAAGCTCAGTACAGGCAAGATTGCCAACAAAACCTACAGGGGTAGGGTTTCATTCTTTGAAACAAAATAGAATACTGTGGCATTGCCATTTCAAAGCTTACGAAGATCAAACCTTACTAAATAATTGATTTAAAAATGGATAACTTCTAATTTCTACCATAATCACATTACAGTATTTCGTTTTCATTCAAAACCTACATGGCACGAAATATCTACCTTTCATAGTTATAAGTCAACCAATAACATAAAAACTTGTTATCAAAACAGTTACTATTTATTCTACATCAACGGTTTGGATTCCAAACATTACACCGTAAACATTTGCAGTTTTAAAAACTATATGATAGATTCAAAGGAACGAGGGTTTATCCCTTATCAATTACATTTTTAAAACAAGGTATTTCCAACCAAAATTTACAGTAAATGCTGTAGTAACAAGCTAGCTAAGAATCTTAACAACTGGGCTTTCCACTATGGTTCCCAAAGTTTACAAACAATGAACAAAAGCCGTGCCAAAAACCAAGCATCAACACCTTGCCAAACATCTAGCATCGACCACAACTGAACCAAGAGATACCACGAGGTAAGGAACCGCCGAGGCTTACCGGTGGACGCGTAGTGCTCTTCCATCAAACCTCATATAAAAGATTCCTTCAACGAGAGCAAACCTGTAATGGTTAAATGAGAATTTATAAATGATTTTTAAATGCTTGAAATGACAGTGGTTTGTAAAGAAAGGACCTTACCTGTGTTTTTTGTGAGGCACTTCTTCAAATGTAACCGACGAAGCTATCCATCCAGCATATGGAAGAGAAGGTTCCAGATCTAAGGTTGATATTTTACCACTGCAAGAAAATCGAAAGTCAGTTCGAATATTTCAAAACTCTGGACAGACACCCTCATAATGTACGCAGTAAAACCAGCGATAGATTCAATCTTTCAACATATTAACTGCCGCAACTTTCACTACAGACTCGACTTCTTAATATGACAAACATTCACAGTCTAAACGCTCACAGGTCACGGGTTCAAGCTTGGGAAAGCTCTTAACCACCAAACCCTAGAACCTCTCGGCCTGTCGACCTCACCCAAAGTTTCTACTAGAATGAAATGAAGACAAAAGACCTTTCCTCGATGTTGAAAGAGAGTGTAGTTAGGGTTCCATTACAATCTCAAGAATCTACAGATCAACGATGGAGATTGCTGCCAACCAGGCTCATTGGAATATGGGCAATCTCTGCTTTAAAAACCCTATTTATTGTTCCAACTACAACATTGCCAACTCGGAAGACTACAGATCAAGCCTGCTACAGCTCGACAGTTCAAGTAAAAAGTGTGAGAACTTTCGCGTGTTCTCATCCATGAAGGGATCCACGTATTACTATATTCAATGCTTAGACAGACGACTTAAATGTCAAGCCAACCTTTGGAACGATGCAATCTATTTCGAACTCCAAAAATTTAAGACTCCATCATTTCACCTGTCAACGATTAGACTTAGGGTTACAACGATCATTTTACACCTTTCGAGTTTGAAAGTGAAAAGGATGGGTTTGTATATGTTATATATATATATATATATTTCATAATTTGAGACTTGTTGTATCCTATAGTTAGAATCCCATTATATGCATAGTATTTTTATGTTCACAAAGCATAGCCCATTTCATTTAAAAGGTCAATCTCTTAAATTCGTGCAAGTCCTATAGTAGAACCATTATAAATATAAAGATAGGACTTTAGGGAATGCTAGTTAAATAGCATAAGCACTATATTCACTATGTAATTCCTATATTAACTATGTAATGTTAAATCAAATGTATTGCCAAATCAAAATGACAAATGTGGGGCTATAGGTATAGTTTAAATGGTATCGATATACACTATTATGCTAAGTTCATAGCATAAATACTATAATCACTATATATTTCATATATTAAATATGTATCGTTAATCAAATGATAAATCCGGGACTTAGGATAGTCTAAAGTTCTGTTGATACAAAGTGTAATGATAGTTCAAATTTGAATTAGTATAAACACTATTTCCACAAGCTTTCTAATAGAGTTACATTTGGACATTGGTATCACCGTTTTAACATTTAATAATAATAGGCATCTTAAGATGTTTTCTCATAGATAATAATTATAGTAATGTAGAAACAAACTGACAACGTGACTGTAGTAACACTGAAAAGTTTGTAATCCAGCATGTAAACCAGATTTGGAACCAAAATATCCATACCTCCAGTAACCTGTTTTGCAAGGAAGTACTTAGCATTTTCATACTACATTGATGATGAATTGAAAGACACATGTATTCTTAACTGTCATGTCCCAAATTTGGAATTGGGTCACAATGGCCTAATCACATTAGCCATATTCATTATAGTTTGTAAAATTGATGTTAAGGGTCAAATAATTGCCAAGGAGGAAAATGACTAGTTTCCTAGGTTTGGGGTGGAAGCTTTGGGATTTGGAATAAGGGGGATAATAAATGATGTTTAGACATTAGAAGGGTTCAAGTATTTAATAAATAGAGTGAATAAAGAAATTCAAGAGAAATCCTAGGTGACAAATGGTTTTGGAGACATATGGAGGATGTGGGACCCACACTAGCTTGATTTTTCATAATACATGGTATCTCTCTTTTGCAAATTCGAATTAATGGGAATGTGAACACTCTTGGGTGAGTTGGTAAGTTATAACACATGTCATTGAGCATATTAGGTCGAATTGGGAAGGATTGGTAACCTCCATGGAAGATAAAGAGTCAAAGTGGAAGTTTGTGGACACTTGGGATAGATTCCCTAGCCCCTATGACACCAATGATGGAGCATCTATGACAACTATGACAAATTGCAGACCTGACCTCTGACATCTGACCACTATGACATGTCAGCCCCAAAAATAGGCTCAAGGAAGGCGAATTTGGGAGTTGGAGAAGCCAAAGAGACTCAAAATCAAATTTGGGAGAAGATGGAAGGTTGGAACTAGGAGACAAGTGGCAAATGTGGAATATTTCCTAAATGGAAATCTATTGAATCTATTGAGAGGATTTCGACCCTTAGAAGACTAGTGGATGACTAGTTTCTTGCCTTAGCCAATTTCGAGGGTGAAAGATTCCCATCCAAGTTGGTAATTGGAAAGGCCATTCAGACCTTTCATTTGGAGCTTTAATGGTGTCTTTATTTGCAGGTGTAAGCTACAGGGCAGCTCATGGTTTCTTCTATTGCAGCTCACTCCTTCAACCATTTCCAGTTTTGATGGCATATTCTTGATCCTTGAGGAAGGACGTTTTTGGTGAGATATTGTACTCTTTGGGGAAGCTTTTAATGCCCCATTTCTTTTTTAATATGAAGTAAATACTCTGTTCTTCATCTCCAAAAATTTTCAGGTCGAAATTCCAAGTAGAAATGTATAAATCCCATTTTTAATGGAAGAACAATGCCATTTCCCCACTACCTTGTTGTGAGCCAATGTATTGATGATGATTTCGAATGAATGGATGATTCTCTGATATATTTGTCATAAATATACTGCCATGGATGTATTCTAAAAGTTTCATGTACTGTACTTGAGCATTTGAAGCATTTTTACTCAGTTTAGTTGTATTGGGAGGTGAAATAGTGCCATTTCCCCAAGGGTCGAATTGAGGATTTTTGCAGTTGAATGGGAGAGGGTGAGAACAGTTGTAATAATCCATTAATGGTGCATATGAGACTTTAATAAAATACTTAACACATTACATACTTCTGTTCATAAATTTGAGTGGGTTTGGAGGCATTTGGGAAGTCATTTTCAGTACATACCCCAGGGGGGATTTGAACCCCAAATTACTAGTAAAATTGCATAATTGGTCCAGAATCTTAAGAGAGTTTGCAGAGGTATTTTGGTGGAAATATGTCATCCATAAACATCATATTCAAGTTCTAATATCATTCATACACCTTCCTTGAAGATTTGAAGGCATTTGGAGTCAATTTGAGACCTAGAGACCAATACTAGTCAAAGGAAAATCACTAGTAAAGTTACCTACATTGATCATAATTGAAAGAGGATTTGCAGAAGTATTTTAAAGGTCCAAAGGCATCCCTGAAACACATATTTGTGTTCTAATATCATTCATATACCTTCTCAGAGGATTTGGGATCATTTGGGGCAAATTTGGGACTTAGAGATCAAAACTAGTCAAAGGTCGAACTAGGGAAAAAAAGTGGAAAATTGCAATTTTAATAAATTCCTAACAAGGGACATTACATTAACTCATGATTGACGTAGAATTTCTTACCTGCATTCTGCACATGGAAACAATATTCAAATGCCTTAGCTAAACGTAGCTAAGTAAACCCCAGGGTACCTCGTAGGACCCCTTCGTCATCATATAATGTTGATGTATATGTAACTTCGGAATGTATTTCACATATATGTATATTGTATTCCTATAGAGATGGTATTATTCCTCTATAAGGAAGTGTCGTCATTTATATTGTAAGTGTCGTAACTTATACTTGATGGGTTATTAGACCACCTTGTTGGGGTCGGCCCTGTATAAGTCATGTGGGTCGAAGGGTTATTAGACCACCCTATTGGGGGTCGGCCATGTGGGTCAAAGGGTTATTAGACCACCCTATTGGGGGTCGACCCACTCAGCATTATGTTATGTGGTAAAGTTCGAGCCTACATGAGTTAGGTAAAAAGGCAAGTCAAGTCAAGTATAAATAGAGTGCGGGAGGCACTCTATTTGCTCACTCACTTCTCACACATGCACTCAAGGAGGAGTGGCGCACTTATGGAGGAGGAGGATCTGCTGCTAGGTTGTGTCTATCTCTTATGGTTGGTTGTATCATTGCTCTATCTATCTCTGAGGAAGTTATTGGGGTTTTTCACCTTTATGGTTTTCCCCAAGTAAATCTTTGTGTCTCTTGTGTGCTTGCATTATTGTCTCCATGATTGATATGCTGTAGATATGCTGTACATGTTGTTCTCTCAGTTAAGATCCTAGATCAGATTGAAGTAAATTCTGAAAATCTAACATGGTATCAGAGCTAGCCTGAAAGAAGGCATGATATGGCATGTATGACACTTGTTGCACTTACGATGCTAGGGCTTGATATAGCAAAAACCAGTCATCGTAGAACTTTCGCTATAAATCCGTTTTGGAAACGTTTTCGGATCTGAAATTGTTACAGGCCGAAGATAAGATCTCCAGGTATCTTGTGTCCAAAGGAAAACCTCTATTTCGTTGTACTTTGTGATTTATGATCTGTACAATATAGGGTTTCTGCCTCTTCCAGATCTGAGTCAAAATCAGGTGACCTTGGGAAAAAGGTCATATCTTGGGCTAGGAAGCTCCAAATGAAATTTTGTAAAAAGTGACAGGTAGTACACAGTCTGTACTATCTCAAAAAATGTTTTCAGAGGCCGACGTGGAACCAGTGACACATGGCATGCCGTACAAGTTCGCTCTCCTGTATTATCCCATAAACAGGTCACGTTGCGACATTTGGCATAACTATCTCTCAGAGAGTCCAATTGAGGTCAAACCTATCAGGATGGAAAGGTAACAGGCCGAGCTATCTCAGAAAACTTTTTCAGATGCCGAAGTTAAAACAGTGACACGTGGCACGTCGTACAAGTTCTCTCTCCTGTTTTATCCCAAAACAGGTCACGTTGCGACATTTGGCATAACTCTCTCTCAGAGAATCCAATTGAGGTCAGACCTGTCAGGATGGAAAGATAACAGGTCAGGCTATCTCAGGAAACTTTTTCAGACCCTGTGGATCAAAAATTTTGGAGTTACACCAGAAAAAATCAGGTACATATTTCTGTCAAAACAGAATTAGTTTTTGGTACCTTCATTCATGGCTTCCGGAATTTAGGGCTTTGGAGAAAGTTGGAATTTTTGTAATCGGAGACCACGGATGGATGCTACTCATAAAAATAGAAATTTAGAGACCAAGATCAGAATTTTTGGTTGTGCAGAAGGCCGGGCTTGATTAGACCCTAGTTCGGGACTTTGATCAGAAAAGTGGAAAATTAGGGCTTCTGTAAAAATGGGAATTTTTGCAATCTGTGACCACGTCTGGAAGCTCCTCAGAAAAATAGAAGCTTAGAGCTTTGGATCAAACCTTTTGATGGGGCAAAAGAGTGGGCTTCATCAAACCCCAGTTCAGGGTCACGTCCAGTGAATCCGAAAGTTTCAAAGGCAAAATTGAGGAGTAAAACTTTGCAGTTTTCAAATTCTGAATATACCAGTTTGATCAGCTCATTAAGGCGCATATTTCTATCCTTTCGGAAGTTTGAAATTCAAAGTTTGAATTTTTGGGGCTTCTCTGACAAATCCATATCCAGCTCTAGGTCCAGTTCTTGCAAATCAAATGGATTGGGTTAATCCTAGAAGGAGATGGATTGGTCACCTGCATAAGTGAAGAAGTTCCTGTTTTAGAGGGAGATGAGGCTAAGGCCTTACATAAGAAGATTTCAAGCGATCTCGACAGGTATGACTCATCGAGGTATGTTTCGATATTTTTCCATGATTAAGTTTATGGTATGTTTGTCTTCATGTTATTACGGTTAGTACAATCTTGATTTTAGGTTTGCTGTATCACCTTAATAAAACTATGAATGCATGATAGAAAATATTCATTGATTAAGGTGTTGACACTTATGATTGTACTAATGCATTATGGTGTTGTATGAGGTTTATGTTGTCTACTAACATGAAAGGTACACCAAGAATGACAAATCATGTTCTGGTCCAAGAACATATGATCATGATAACATGAGGACAAAGATTCATCCATTGTCATGGATCTCATAGAAGATCCATTTACGAGGTATGTATAACTTGGTTTTATAATGGTTAACCTATGAGATATACAGGTTACTAGCACAAGTCATTGAAGAAGAACAAGAAGACATCATGTGAGTATGTTAGACATAATTAGCTAGCATGCTAATCCAGGTATGTTTTTCCTATATCAAGTTAGAATCTCACCTTGTGATAAGATCCTTTATTTAAGTATACTTGGCATGATTGATTATGATTATTCATTGAAGTTAGTACTCATGGGTTTAGGCATATTATGATTTTTACTTTGATTGATGATATGACTAACCAGAAAAGTCCTATGGTCAAATAGGAATATAAGTAAAAAAAAAAATTATGTCTCTTATATTGATTGATTTGACTAACCAGAAGAATCATGAAGGTATAGGTTTGAATAATCACAGGTTTTATGCATATTATATCTCTTATCTTGATTGATGATTCAACTAACCTGAAGAGTCATAGGTTTGAGTAATTATAAGCTTAGATATGTTATGTTTCTTATGATTTGACTAACCATAAGAATCCTGCATAAACCTTGAATAATAATGCTTACTATTTTTGTTTGAAATGATCATGACTATACATGCTTGAGATTATTGTGTTTTAATAGTATACTAATGAATGTATGATTTTATATTAGACCTAGAGGATAACACAATGATGATACTAACAAGCATGTATAGGGATCGAGAATGTATATAAGTTCAAGGACAGGTAATCCAGGGAGCAAAGATCAAGAGGGAGTACACTTCAGTAGTTTCTGCAAGAATGCAGATATTCAGAGGGAGTTGACCATCTTTCTACATTCCACAACAGAAAGGTGTAGAAGAAGCTACTGCAAATTAGGACTCCAGTAGCTCCTGCAAGAAAGCAAAGACTCAGAGGGAGTCCACCCAACGAACAAACAAAGATAAGTATTTTAATTTCTTGCATATGTGTTTGTTTAAATAAAATTGTTCAATGATGTATATGCTCATGTTCCTAGACTTAGGATATGTATAGTTGCATTGATGAACAATATACTACTAATATACATGGGTAAGTGGCCTATGGCACTGTACAACATTCCATTGCTACTTATCTAGAATGAAACCTCTTTGCTGACATGTTGGGAGTTGTGCACACTCTTAACAATGTTCTGGTAGAGATTGGAAGGCATCTAGAAAGTTATGGGATATGGATAAATGTTGTATTGAAGCATTGGCTAAGATAATTGCATGACTGTATGACATATTTCTTTATGTGTAAGAGTTTGTTCTGAAAACTATGAGATGTTTTCTAATCATGCAATTTAACTTGTTGTGTAGGAAATATCGTATGCCATCTCCTACAAAAGGACTACAACATTTGTTCAAGCAACAAAGATATCTATTGAAGATATTGAAGATATTGAAGTTCCCAGGATCTGGGATGAAGAAATGAAATGCCATGATCCGTCGATCATGAAGAATGATGTTTGGGATGTAATCCCAAGACATGAAGGGAAGTTTGCTATGACTTCCAAATGGAACTATCAGATCAAGCATGTTGCATATGGCAGCATTGAGAAATATAAAAGTGTTGAAATAGAAGATACACCAAATGGATTCAAGACAGCTTCCTTGAATGGTGTAGTTGAAGAAGAAGTGTATGTGGAGCAGCCACTTGGTTCTGAGACACATGATAGGAAATCATATATGTGCAGAACTTGGTATGGTGAAGATAGATTGATTGCCGACACGCAGCGGAAGCTTACTACTGATTTCGAGATGAAGAACTTGGGGATGATGCACTATTTGTTTTTGGCATAGAGGTGTGGCAGAGTGATGGAATCTTCCTTGGACAAGGGAAGTATGCAGTAGAGATCCTGAAGAGGTTCAGGATGATGGATTGCAAGGCCATGGCCACACCTATGGCATCTAATCTGAAGCTTCTATGTGATGCTTCATCTGAGCTGGTTGATGTATCTATGTATCGTCAGATGATTGGGTCATTGATGTACCTGACAAACACGAGACCAGACATTTTCTTTGCTGTGAACACATTGAGCCAGTTCTTGACGGATCCGAGGAGTGTTCACCTGGTTGCTATAAAGCATATTCTGAGGTACCTGAAGGGTACAGTGGATTATGGGCTCAAGTATGAGGTGAATCAAAAGTTTAACCTGCAGAGTTATGTTGATTCAGATTGGGCTGGCAGTGCTGCAGACAGGAAGAGCACATATGGGTGTTGCTTCAGTATGGGATCAGGTGTGATCTCATGGTTTAGCAGGAAGCAATCCTGCATGGCACTGAGTACAGGTGAGGCAGAGTATGTTGCAGCCTGTTCAGCTAGATGTGAGGCAGTATGGCTATGAAAACTACTGTCGAAGTTATTTGATCTCCCGTTGGAGGCTACTGGTATCTTCTGTGATAACCAGAGTTGTGTGAAGCTGTCCGAGAACCCAGTGTTTCATGACAGGTCGAAACACATAGAGATCAAATATCACTATATCAGGGATATGGTGCAGAGAGGAGCTGTGAAGCTCCTGTATGTTGCGACGGACGAGCAGATTACAGATGTGCTGACGAAGCCACTAGCCAGGGTGAAGTTCGAGTACTTCAGAGAGAGGCTTGGCTTTCTTCAGATCGAGGACACTTCGAGGAAGAAGTGATGGACACATTTGCTGAATCCATTCCAAGCATGTTGGAAGGAGGATCCTTCACATGGCTGTGGATGTAAGCGCTGGATGATGAGCATCAAGATGATGTTCCGGTTTCTGCTTGATATGATCAGTTGGAGCATTTTTATGTATGTATGTATGCATCATGTTGGATGCTGGATATGATCAGTTGGATCATTTATGTATGTATGCATCATGTTGGATGCTGGATATGATCAGTTGGATCATTTATGTATGTATGCATCATGTTGGATGCTGGATATGATCAGTTGGATCATGTGTACGTATTTTGTATATGCATCATGTTGGATGCTTGGACCATGTATCTGTATATGTATCAGGTGGATACATTGTATGATCAGATGGATCATGTATGGTGATATGTATCATATTTGTATCAGGTGGATACATTGTATGATCAGGAGGATCATGTATGATGATATGTATTAGGTAGATACTTGGTATGCATTAGGTAGATGCATTGATGATCAGGAGGATCATGTATGATGATATGTATCATGTATTTGTATCAGGTGGATACATTGATGATCAGGAGGATCATGTATGATGATATGTATCAGGTAGATACTTGGTATGCATCAGGTAGATGCATTGATGATCAGGTGGATCATGCAGCAGGATGTTGCAGTGATGATCAGGATGATCATAGATGATGAGCTTCAGGATGTTGCTCCAGATGACATGCAGCAGGATGTTGCAGTGATGATCAGGATGATCATAGATGACGAGCTTCAGGATGTTGCTCCATATGACATGCAGCAGGACGTTGTAGTGATGATGATCAGGATGATCATGGATACATCAGGATGATGTATGGTGAGTATCAGTTTGATACTCTGTGGCCGTGGATCAGGTTGTGCAGATAAGCATGTAATTTGTGCCCTGGGAGATTTGCAGATGGTCTTTCGAGGTTTTGCCTATGGCATGTAATTTGTGCCCTGGGACATCTGGCAAATGCTCTTTCGAGGTTTTGCTTGGGAGGACATATAATTTGTGCCCTGGGAGATCTGCAGATAGTCTTTCGAGGTTTTGCCTATGGCATGTAATTTGTGCCCTGGGATATCTGGCAGATGCTCTTTCGAGGTTTTGTCCTATGGCATGTAATTTGTGCCCTGGGAGATTTCAGGTCGGAGTTGTGTACCCGTAACATCCTGAAATGCTCTTTCGAGGTTTTGCCATGACCACATGTAATTTGTGCCCTGGGAGATCCGATAGGTTGAGCCTTGTGCTCGTAATCAGTCCTGGGATTCTCTTTCGAGGTTTTGTGGTGAGGTCACATGTAATTTGTGCCCTGGGAGATCCTATAGGTAGAGCCGTGTGCTCGTAACAGCCTGGGATGCTCTTTCGAGGTTTTGTGACGCACGTAATTAGTCCTGAGGATTCCACAGTATGGCCAGTGATGATGAAGACCTGCAGGTGGTGGGCCTACATCCAGTATGAAAAAGGACTGGCTCTGTAGAACTTCCTATGACGAGTAGATTCGGAGATTGATTGAGATAGCAGCAGCAGTGACGATGATGATGACTCGATGACGATTATCCAGTGACGATGATCCAGAGAAGATGACTTGTGCTAGAAGAACTGTGCTGAGAAATACCTTCCTAGTTAAGAGGGAGTGTTGATGTATATGTAACTTCGGAATGTATTTCACATATATGTATATTGTATTCCTATAGAGATGGTATTATTCCTCTATAAGGAAGTGTCGTCATTTATATTGTAAGTGTCGTAACTTATACTTGATGGGTTATTAGACCACCTTGTTGGGGTCGGCCCTGTATAAGTCATGTGGGTCGAAGGGTTATTAGACCACCCTATTGGGGGGTCGGCCATGTGGGTCAAAGGGTTATTAGACCACCCTATTGGGGGTCGGCCCACTCAACATTATGTTATGTGGTAAAGTTCGAGCCTACATGAGTTAGGTAAAAAGGCAAGTCAAGTCAAGTATAAATAGAGTGCGGGAGGCACTCTATTTGCTCACTCACTTCTCACACATGCACTCAAGGAGGAGAGTGGCGCACTTATGGAGGAGGAGGATCTGCTGCTAGGTTGTGTCTATCTCTTATGGTTGGTTGTATCATTTCTCTATCTATCTCTGAGGAATTTATTGGGGTTTTTCACCTTTATGGTTTTCCCCAAGTAAATCTTTGTGTCTCTTGTGTGCTTGCATTATTGTCTCCATGATTGATATGCTGTAGATATGCTGTACATGTTGTTCTCTCAGTTAAGATCCTAGATCAGATTGAAGTAAATTCTGAAAATCTAACATATAAAACAAATTGTCAGCACATCATCAAGAACATCAAAATAATTCAAACCTTTGTACAACATATAATTACTTTTAGAACTTAGACAGATCTGAAGACTGTATTCTTGTGTTACGATCATAAAATGTCTTTCGTTAAAGAGTTTAGCATCCATTTAATCCGCAATAGCAATTACGACTAACATCATATTTTATTTTGAGAAATTTGACGTATCACCATCATTAATTATCCTAGTTAAGAGAATTAACTATTTTATATGTTCCGCACTAACAACTTCGATAATTATTGCTATTTTAATTTTTTTAAAATTTTTGGTATTTTTTGGGATGTTACAAAGTACTCTGTTTCTGGTGGGAGTAGCCTATCTTATGGAATTTGATGTAATTCATTTTCAATATTGAAGAGATTGAGAGTGCCTTGACTAAGATTGGTGGCGGCATTAACTTCAATATCAACATCATTATTTAAGCTTCTTAAGATATGGTAAGCCTTGAATTGAGTGAAGGTCCTTGAGATTTCCCGAATATGCTGGATGATTCGACTGAGAGGAAGATTGCTGATTTTGGTATTAGTGTTGAAAGCTCTGATTATAATCAATGAATCTTCGAACGCTTGTAAGTTGTCGATTTTATGTTCTTTGGCGATATGGCATCCTTTCATCAATGCTAAGGCTTCTGCTATATTATTTGAGCAGGTGCCTAAGCCCCAGCTATACTTCATTCTCAAATTTCCATCCCTAGTCCACAAGATTCCCCCAACTCCTGCTATGCCGGGGTTATTCTTGGATGCTCCATCAAATTGAAGGCTGTCCAAATCCTGATTATTTATCCACTCCTGAAATTTAGTATTAGTAAGTCTTATTTGCCATGCAGGTTGGTATCTCGAACGGGGCTCTTTACTTGGTTAAGGGAGGATGACTCCTATCCAACTCGATTCTTCATTGTTGAGGGTTGCATTAGACCTATATTTGGAGATATTGAGGCTTTCAATCAATAAACCTTTGGCTTGGCATACAGTTTGTAAGGGGGTGCAATGCTTATCTTGGAAGATGCCATTGTTTCTTGCTTTCCAAATTTTCCAGCAAGCATATTTAGGAATGGATATCCATAGATGATACCAGAGTTTCTTATTGGAGAGTGGGACAGGATAGATGGATTTCCAATCTTTGAACAACTTGGTGGTTGAGATAAAGGTAGGCATGATGATGTTGAGATTGTGCAGTAGATGATTCCAGACAAGCTTGGTATAATTACAATCCAGAAAGAGATGGTTGAGTGTTTCAAGATTGCTATGATAGAGGGGACACCAAAAAGGCCCATGGAATCCTCTCTTAATGAGATTGTCACCAATGAGAAATTTGTAGTGGATTAAAGTCCAGGTGAAGAAATTAATTTTAGGGAGTCCAAATGGATCCCAAGCCAACTTCCAAAGATCTTTTCTTGCTTCTTCATGAGTTTGAAGAGATTTGTAACCCAGAACAAAATTTTAAGAGCCTGTAGGGCCCCAACCCCTCTCATCTTTGGCCATTAGATGTAAGGGGGCACAACCTTTCAAGTTTTCAATTAGTATGCTTTTGGCTGTCTCAAGATGTAGAGGGGTAGCTACATTTTTCCATCTTTTCCAGTTTCCATGACTGTCCCAAGAACTAAAATCATTAAGAGTTTTGATCCCTTGCCGAGAGAGCCAGGCTGCGATATTTTGAAGTTCTTGAATGTTTTGAAGTGCATCATTGTCCATAATTTTGTCCATAAAGATGTCTATTTTCCTTCCATTACCTGGTACCCAATATAGATGTTTTGCAAAAAACTCCCAAGTTGCCTTGCATAATGTCCAAGTGCTGGAACCTTTGGAAGTTGGCTTTTGATTTAGACATCTTAATTTGGTCCCATGTAAATATTTATTCCTGAAGACTTGACTAACTCGATGGCGTTTGTTGTGTAGAATTTGCCAGAGAAGCTTACCACCCAATGTCGAATTTGCATGGTGTGGATCGCGGATTTGAAGGCCTCTCGAGGCTTTTGGCTGCTTAATAGTCTCCCAATTCACTAAGTGGATTTTGTTTTCATTATTTTTCCCATCGGACCAAAGGAAATCTCTCATTAATTTACTTATCTTATATGTTGTTCCTTTTGGAGCTAGAAGGATAGAGAATTGGTATATAGGGGAGGCAGAAATAACATAGTTCAATAAGATCAATTTTTCAGCCTTGCTGAGCCATTGCCCTCCCCATATTCTGATTCTTCTTTTTATTTTGTTGATTGTGTCGTCCCAATTTCCAGAATTTGAGTTTCCATATGTGATAGGGAGGCCTAGATATGTGAATTTGTCCCAGTGTTCATGGACATTAATGCCAAGAATTCTGCTGATATTGGTTGCAACTATATTGTTTAGATTCCAGCTGTAGACTGCACTTTTATGCAGATTAATCTTACCTCCAGAAGCATTGCAGTATAGTTTCAGATTGCGCTTAAATTTCTAGGCTATGATGGTGGAGGCTTCACCCAAAAAAAATGAATCATCAGCAAAAAGAGTATGGTTGAGGGGATGGGAATCGAGGGTCAAAAGGAGGCTGGGGAGGGAGCCTGTGAGTAGATCATGATTTAATTTCTGACTAAGTTAATCTTCCAAGATTATATACAAGAAGGGGGAGAGTGAGCAGCCTTGCCTAATGTCGTGGGTGGCTTGGAAGAAATCAACAGGGCGGCCTTTAATTAAGGGGGAGATCCATGGTTTGCTAATGCATGCTGAGATCCATCTAATGAAGGTTTCATCGAATCCAAAACAAGTCATAATATTAAAGAGGAAGGAGTGCTTGACACGGTCAAATGCATTGGCCATATCAAGCTTGATTAACATACCTTTTTCCTTTTTGGATTTGCTGGAATGGATAGCTTCTTGTACGAGGATGACATTGTCAAGTATTTGTCTCCCTTCCAGAAAGCCTCCTTGGTTTTCTGAAATTATGTTGCAGAGGCTTCATCCGAGCTGCAAGAATATTGGATATGATTTTGTAATGTCCCTTGTTAGGAATTTTATTAAAATGACAATTTTTCACTTTTTTCCCCAGTTAGACTTTTGACTAGTTTTGATCTCTAGGTCCCAAATTTGCCCCAAATGATCCCAAATCTTCTGAGAAGGTATATGAATGATATTAGAACATAAATATGTGTTTCAGGGATGCCTTTGGACCTTTAAAATACTTCTGCAAATCCTCTTTCAATTCTGATCAATGTAGGTAACTTTACTAGTGATTTTCCTTTGACTAGTATTGGTCTCTAGGTCTCAAATTGACTCCAAATGCCTTCAAATATTCAAGGAAGGTGTATGAATGATATTAGAAATTGAATATGATTTTTATGGATGACATATGTCCACCAAAAGACCTCTGAAAACTCTCTTAAGATTCTGAACCAATTATGCAATTTTACTAGTAATTTGGGGTTCAAATCCCCCTGGGGTAAGTACTGAAAATGGCTTCCCAAATGCCTCCAAACCCACTCAAATTTATGAAAAGAGGTATATAATGTGTTAAGTATTTTATTAAAGTCTCATATGCACCATTAATGGATTATTACAACTGTTCTCACCCTCTCCCATTCAACTATAAAAATCCCCAATTCGACCCTTGGGGAAATGGCACTATTTCACCTCCCAATACAACTAAACTGAGTAAAAATGCTTCAAATGCTCAAGTACAGTACATGAAACTTGTATAAGACATCCATGGTAGTATATTTATCACAAATATATTAGAGAATCATCCATTCATTCGAAATCATCATCAATACATTGGCTCACAACAAGGTAGTGGGGAAATGGCATTGTTGTTCCATTAAAAATGAGATTTATACATTTCTACTTGGAATTTCGACCTGAAACTTTTTGGAGATGAAGAACAGAGTATTTAATTCATATTAAAAAATAAATGGGGCATTAAAATCTTCCCCAAAGAGTACAATATCTCACCAAAAACGCCCTCCCTCAAGGATCAAGAATATGCCATCAAAACTGGAAATGGTTGAAGGAGTGAGCTGCAATAGAAGAAACCATGAGCTGCCCTGTAGATTACACCTGCAAATAAATACTCCATTAAATATCCAAATGAAAGGTCTGAATGGCCTTTCCAATTACCAACTTGGATGGGAATCTTTCACCCTCGAAATTGGCTAAGGCAAGAAACTAGTCATCCACTAGCTCTCCCTCTTCACAAATGCAATTGCAAATTCTACAAATGATCAAAAGCTGGTTTCATTCTTTGTTATTGAAATTTATAAACTTTTAATGTCCTCCATGGGTCGAATTCCTTCCAAGAGACTCATGCCAACTCAAGTTGGGAAGAGATTCCAAAAAACGCCACTTGTACAACAATTCCTAGTCTCCCACTTCCACCAAATCACATGTGGAAGCATCTTAGCTGCCCTAACACCCTTGAGCGCCCTCTTGGAGTCTATTTTTATCCCTGACATGTCATATATGTCATATGTCAGCCTTCAGGTCTGATTTGTGTCATAGGTGTCATAGCATCTTCATCATTGTTGTCATAGAGCTAGGGAATCTAGCCCAAGTGTCTCACTAGCTCCAAATTGCCTCTTCCTCTTCCATGGGAGTTACTCTTCCTCTATATTTCTACCTTGGATGATTCATGCAATGAATAATACCTTTTGGACTCCCCCAAGTATGTTACCATTCACCTTGAATTCGAATTGGTGAGAGAATGATGCCAAGTGTAGTGGGGAAATCTAGCCATATGTGGGTCCCACTTCCTCCATGTGTCTTCATGATGAAATGCCACTTTTATTTTCACTTGTATATATTTATTTAGCTCCTTTATTAAATATTTATTCCATTCTAATGTTCAAACATCATTTATTATCCCCATTATTCCAAATCCCAAAGCTTCCACCCCAAACCTAGGAAACTAGTAATTTTCCTCCTTGGCAATTATTTGACCTTTAGCATCAATTTGACAAACTCTAATGAATAGGGCCAATGTGATTAGGCCATTGTGACCCAATATCAAATTTGGGACATGAAAAATCCTCCCTTCCCAATATTGCTTGTCCTCAAGCAATTTTAAACATGGGTGTTGAAGAACTTGCTTTCTGTATAATTCTTTGAAGTTGCCATTGAATTGCCCAACCTTGAGTCTTTGAGTTTCCATGAAGATTTTTTAGAGAGGAACCACCATGCTTGCTGCTGCACTACTCTGATAAAAATCACTTTATTAAGTGGGGAAATCCATCTCCCATACTGCTTGTTTCCCCAAAAAATTTGAAACCAATGAGATAAAAATTATTCCAGGGTCCCATTGCTTGTATTGCACCCCAATAATTAAGAGTGCTCTCCAACCCACACCATTAGTTAAGAGGATTCCTAGATCCCATTTTCTTGTATGCATCCTTCCAAACATCATGAGTACCAAATATATATCATCAAAGTATATAACAACATAATGAAAATGTACATCAAGGATATGCTTCATCAAAGAGTCATGAAATTGCTTATACCTCCAAGCAAGTAGACCACCATTTTCCAAGTGCATACAAGCTTCAAGTGACCAATCAAATCTGCTCCAATGACATAGGTGAGGATCCCATGTCCTATAATGCTGCTCCAAAAGGATGCGATATGCATCAAAATATTCAACCATGTATTCTTTCATCCAAGAAGTGAATGAAGAATCTCCACTAAAATCTGAACCAAATAATGAGCAGAAAAAACAAGGAGACTTCAAATGACTCAAAGAAGTCTCACCCATACATCCCTGAATGTGAGAGTCATAAAGATATAAAAAAGTATGTGTCTTGCAACAAAAATGTTCTCCAATCATAAATCTATTCACCCAAGTGTTGGATGAAGTTCCTCCAACATCAAATGAATCAAGTGTTGGGCAAGAAAAACCATGAGTCTTCAAGTGGCTCAAATGCATATCATAGGTGCATTTGTGTAGATGTGCATCATCATAAAGTAACAAAGGATGCTGTTGCAAATGTGAATAAGAATGTGCTCCAACCATGTCATCATAAAAGTTAAATCTAGGAGTTCCATACTCCTCATGTGGCACCATAAAAAAGAACCCTTTCACCCATACTTCATTGAGACTAATGCTGCAAAACATGGAATTGTAGGATGTAGGATAATGAACTAACTTACCAAAATGATAAAAAAGTGCAGAATTTTCATCATGGGAAGGATCCATATGGGTAGTATCATGCAGCTCCTTCAAAAGTGTGAAACCTTTGTCATAGATTGGTTCCAATGTAGAGGAGTCATGCTCTTCTTTAAAAATTGCATAACCTTCATCAAGAGATAATTCAAGTTCCTCTTCCACCACATCAAGTGTTTGGATATCTTCAAGTTCATCTTCAAACACATTAAGCACATTCAAATTTCCACATTTCTCATGATCAACCATGTCATGAGAATCCTCCAAACAATCTACCATTTGACAATCTGAAACATAGGAGGAAAAACAAGTATCTTGCAACTTTTCAAGAAGTTGCTCATTTTGAATTGTGAGCTTATGAATATCCTCATTATTCTTCAAGTATGCATCATGTAACAATTCATTAATCTCAAACAAATGGTTTCTATCAAAAAGAAAAGACATGAAATTACCTTTGATGTGGCACATTGCTCTTTGAATCTTCTCCATGTCTTCAATGAAGGATGTTTCCTCTAATGAAGTAGCTCTCCAACAAGAATTTGACACCAATGCTTGAGTGTCATGAAGAATGCTGAGGGACTCTTGGATCTTCTTTTCATTCATCTTTAAGGACCCTTCAAGAAAATGAGGCTCTTGCAAATGAACCTCCTCATCTTCTTCATTTTTGCTTGGACCAACTTCATGAAGCTCAAGTGGTGATGGGGAAGTTGATCTTGGTTCTTCTTCAACTGCTACAAGGTCTTCATTATCATGCTTAATGGAAATTGGGCTTGTAGCAACACTTTCAAAAGTGATCTCTATGTCACCAACATAGAGGTGTGAGCACCCATCAGTAGGTACTCCTTCATAGTTTAAGCATCCATCAGTAGATGCTCTTTGGTTCATGTCTAAGCTAGAAGGTGTCTCGAAATGATCTTCCATATTTTCAATAGAATCTTCTTCATGCTCTTGTGATGTCTCTTCATTTTTCTCCTTTAAGCAAGCTGATGCACTTTTCCCCTTGTTTTCCTTAGGATCAGTATATTTGGAATCTCTTCTTGAATAAATCTCAAAAGCTCTCCCCAAGGAGGACATCATTTCATGCACACATATATGATACTCGCTCCAAGGGTTTTTACAAGAAGGGCATAAACCTTTCTTCACTAACTCCACATCTTCATTTTTGGGCCTATTTTCAAAAACATGTTCAGCATAGTACTCAAAAGACATGGCATTTTGTGTATTTTTTCTAAAAGTGAGATATTCTTGATATTTTTGATATTGTTGGGGCAAGGTTTTATATTTTGCTCTCCATCTTTGGAACTCACTCATAGAATTATCCTTGGTTGGTGTGACACACTCATATTCATCAGATTTAAAGTCATAAGAATAATCTTCATTTCTCTTGAAATTGTAAGAAGTGTTGCATGATGGCATCTCTTCCTCATACCATTCACATTCTGCTTCATATTGCTCATAAGCATCTGCATATTCCTCATAAGAATTGTACTCATAGGATTCATCATAATACTAAGACATGGCTGCTAATTTTTCTTGAATGTATGTTCCTAATCCATAGGTGCAAGGACCATGCTCTGATACCACTGTAATGTCCCTTGTTAGGAATTTTATTAAAATGACAATTTTTCACTTTTTTCCTCAGTTAGACCTTTGACTAGTTTTGATCTCTAGGTCCCAAATTTGCCCCAAATGATCCCAAATCTTCTGAAAAGGTATATGAATGATATTAGAAGATAAATATGTGTTTCAGGGATGCCTTTGGACCTTTAAAATACTTCTGCAAATCCTCTTTCAATTCTGATCAATGTAGGTAACTTTACTAGTGATTTTCCTTTGACTATTATTGGTCTCTAGGTCTCAAATTGACTCCAAATGCCTTCAAATATTCAAGGAAGGTGTATGAATGATATTAGAAATTGAATATGATGTTTATGGATGACATATGTCCACCAAAAGACCTCTGCAAACTCTCTTAAGATTCTGAACCAATTATGCAATTTTACTAGTAATTTGGGGTTCAAATCCCCCTGGGGTAAGTACTGAAAATGGCTTCCCAAATGCCTCCAAACCCACTCAAATTTATGAACAGAGGTATGTAATGTGTTAAGTATTTTATTAAAGTCTCATATGCACCATTAATGGATTATTACAACTGTTCTCACCCTCTCCCATTCAACTGCAAAAATCCCCAATTCGACCCTTGGGGAAATGTCACTATTTCACCTCCCAATACAACTAAACTGAGTAAAAATGCTTCAAATGCTCAAGTACAGTACATGAAACTTGTAGAAGACATCCATGGCAGTATATTTATCACAAATATATTAGATAATCATCCATTCATTCGAAATCATCATCAATACATTGGCTCACAACAAGGTAGTGGGGAAATGGCATTGTTCTTCCATTAAAAATGAGATTTATACATTTCTACTTGGAATTTAGACTTGAAACTTTTTGGAGATGAAGAAAAGAGTATTTAATTCATATTAAAAAATAAATGGGGCATTAAAAGCTTCCCCAAAGAGTACAATAGCTCACCAAAAACGCCCTCCCTCAAGGATCAAGAATATGCCATCAAAACTGGAAATGGTTGAAGGAGTGAGCTGCAATAGAAGAAACCATGAGCTTCCCTGTAGCTTACACCTGCAAATAAATACTCCATTAAATATCCAAATGAAAGGTCTGAATGGCCTTTCCAATTACCAACTTGGATGGGAATCTTTCACCCTCGAAATTGGCTAAGGCAAGAAACTAGTCATCCACTAGCTCTCCCTCTTCACAAATGCAATTGCAAATTCTACAAATGATCAAAATATGGTTTCATTCTTTGTTATTGACATTTATAAACTTCTAATGTCCTCCATGGGTCGAATTCCTTCCAAGAGACTCATGCCAACTCAAGTTGGGAAGAGATTCCAAAAAACGCCACTTGTACAACAATTCCTAGTCTCCCACTTCCACCAAATCACATGTGGAAGCATCTTAGCTGCCCTAACACCCTTGAGCGCCCTCTTGGAGTCTATTTTTATCCCTGACATGTCATATATGTCATATGTCAGCCTTCAGGTCTGATTTGTGTCATAGGTGTCATAGCATCTTCATCATTGTTGTCATAGAGCTAGGGAATCTAGCCCAAGTGTCTCACTAGCTCCAAATTGCCTCTTCCTCTTCCATGAGAGTTACCCTTCCTCTATATTTAGACCTTGGATGAGTCATGCAATGAATAATACCTTTTGGACTCCCCCAAGTATGTTACCATTCACCTTGAATTCGAATTGGTGAGAGAATGATGCCAAGTGTAGTGGGGAAATCTAGCCATATGTGGGTCCCACTTCCTCCATGTGTCTTCATGATGAAATGCCACTTTTATTTTCACTTGTATATATTTATTTAGCTCATTTATTAAATATTTATTCCATTCTAATGTTCAAACATCATTTATTATCCCCATTATTCCAAATCCCAAAGCTTCCACCCCAAACCTAGGAAACTAGTAATTTCCCTCCTTGGCAATTATTTGACCTTTAGCATCAATTTGACAAACTCTAATGAATAGGGCCAATGTGATTAGGCCATTGTAACCCAATATCAAATTTGGGACATGAAAGATTTTGTAGGAGGAGTTGCATAATGAGATCGGTCTGAATCTGCTGAAGGCGCTGGGACTTGTTTCTTTTGGGATGAGGGACAAGAAAGTGTTGTTTGTGCCTCCACCAATTTTTGCCTTTGAATGGAAGTTCTTTATCATTCTCATGAAGTATTTTTTTATGTACTTCCAACATGCTTTATATAAATGTATAGAGAATCCATCGGGACCCAGTGCTCTATCTGATTCCAATGAGTGGATCATATTGAGCATTTCCTGCTCGGTGAAGGGTTTAATGATATTAAGATTATCCTCTGGCATAATGCTGTTCAGAATGTGCTCCATCAGAGTGAGCTCATCATTTGATTCAGCACTATCGTCTTTAGCGAATAGCTTGGAGAAGTGAGCATGTGCAACATTTTTAATATTTGTATTTCCGGTGAAAATTGTGCCATCCTCAACTTTGATTTCAGTGATGTGATTGACGGACTATCTGGCCTTGAATTGTTTATGGAAATACTTGGTATTCTTATCACCTGCTTTGAGCCAAATGCTCCTCGATTTCAACCTCCAGTATTCCTCTTCCGTTCAAAAGGCATGATAAACGTTGGTTTGCTAAGTAGCTTCTTCATGCAGTGTGAATGCTTCAACGGGTTGTTCTTCCATGCTGATTTGGATGTATTCAAGTATACCCACTGCCATCTTTCTGGGGTTTGCGGGGGCTGGGCAATTGGTTTTGGCCCAGATCTCGAGGGGAGCTTTGGTGTTTTTAAGTTTTTGTTCCCATACGTGACAGGGAGAACCTGTGATGGGGATTTTCCATGCTTTTTCCAGAATGGTCCAGAAGCTTGCATGATCGAGCCACTGTGGACTAAACCTGAAGGGAATTGTGCCGACTTCCTCAATATCATTAAAATGGAGTTGGATTGGTTTATGATTAGAGGCTAGATTTGCTAGAATATTGGAGGAGATGATTTGGGTGTCGGATAGAAGGCTGTTGTGGACAAGGAATCTGTCCAGTCTAGCCATGATATTTCTTGCCAAGACGCTTATTGGACCATGTGTATTTCCCTTTTTTGGGCTTGATATCGATAAGGTCCCATTTTTGGATCAGGGCTTCAAGTTAATATTTGAAGAAATCGTTACCATTGAGACCAACTTTCTTCTTAGATTTGGAAAGGGTGATGTTCATATCACCGGCGATGATGATATTATGAGGATTATAAGCATCTAGAAAATCTTCGAGTAGACTCCAACAGTATTTATTCTCTGAGTAAAGATTAGGTACATACATGTTGAAAAGGGCGATCTGCTTGTTGCTCTGCAGGTGGGTGAGTTCAGTGTATATCCAGTGCTGCATAGCAAAGTAATTGTGGAGCTGGAACTTTTCAGAGGACCATAAGGTTTCCAGACTGCCAGAATCTCCTCTGGCATTGACTGCATAACCTGCGTTTTGCTTCCAATGTTCTTTTCCGATGGCTAAGACTGTATTATCATCGAGTTTGGTCTCCTGGAGTAAAAGAAGATCAAGCATGTCAATTCTTTGTAAATCTTTAACTGCTTCAATCTTGCAGGGATTGCCTAGACCTCTGCAGTTCCAGGAGACCAGCTTCATCATTTAGGTATGTAGATGGAGGAGGGTGTTCCTCCCGCTAGGTCTCCATATTTCTTTCCTGCTATCTTGGCTCTAGTATTTCTGCTGAAAACCATATCTATTGTGGCTTGGGATCCTTGGAATTTCTCCCGCTCTGCTTCTTCCTCCCTCAGATCTTTGGTAGATTTTCGACCAGGTTTTTTGGAATATTTTTCTATAGGTTCTTCCGAAGAGGAGGGGGAATTGGGGGTTCTCAATTTAGTGACTTCAACGTAGGAGGGAGTATCTTTGATCAGGGTAGATCTATTTGGACTGGGGGTATTATGAGACGGGGAGATCATAGGATTTTCAGGGGCAAGCGGAGTTGCTTGAGAATCTTGTTGTTCGCATATTTCTCCTTCTTCTTCAGCCTCTGGGTTATCATGGATCTCAGCTGTTTCTAGTGCTTTGAATCTGTTCTTGCTATTCGAGGCCGACGGATTGTTGTTTCTGATCAATTTTCTGCTTATTTAGACCTTTTGAGTGGGATTCCGTACCTGATTTGGTATTTTTTGGATGGATGTCCATTGATATTTTTCCCATCTGATTCTGGATCCATAGGCTTCTTTTTGCACGATCGAGCGAAATGGCCATATTCATGGCAAAATTTTCATTTGAAGGGGATATGTTCACAGTCAAGTTCTTCAATATGGGACCAATCTGCTACTGTAATATTTATTGCTTCCAGAAGACCATGTTCTAAATCTACTTCGACGCAGATTCTCGCACATGAGTATTGATCTTTCCGGTTAGCTTTGTCGATGTATTTACCCAGGGAATTTCCAATAGCTTCCAGGGATTTTGTGTTCCATCAATGAAGGGGTAAGTGGGGGAGCCTCACCCAAACAGGTACTGTAGAGGAGATGTCGAGCGATGGGTCAAAATTCGGTGTCCATCTGTTCATATAGAGCCCTTGTGGTCCCATGAAGTAGGGTCTGGTCCTAAATATGAGCTTGCGATCCTGTTTGCATTCGAAGACAAAAGCGAAGTATCCTTTCCCTAGGAAGAAGGATTTAACATCTTCCGTGATCAGGGGTCTCCAATTTTTCTAGACCCAATTTTTCATGGACTTGGGAGAAGGCCATAAGCTTGTAAACTGACCGATTAATGCACGTTCCGATAGGCTGAGGGCTGTCTTGCATGGTAGTTCCATTGGCAGAGCTACAACCGGGATCTCATTGAGTTTTTTCATGAATTTTTATTGAGAATTAGAGAGAGACTTCTTTCCTTGTGCAGCTAAAATCTTGAGGAAGTTAGCAAGTTCGGGGGGGGGGGAGCTTTCGGTTCCCGAGGCCATTGGAGACCTTGCCCTAGATGAGGGAAAGGAGGCCAGGTAGAAAAAGAGAGTAGTAGATCTAGGATCAAGTAAGAATAGAGGAGAGGTCAAGCTAAGAGGATGTTGACGCAACGTCTATCGACAGAGGTTCACTTCACACTATCGACAGGGGTTCACTTCACACTGTCGCCAACAAACTACCAACCCAAAATCCCTTATACACCAACCCGAAAAGGTGTAACCCTCTCCAGCAACATTTGCGGAGCAAGTACAGTCTCACCCGAGATGAATAAAGGGGCTATTGGAACCAAGTTTTCGTAGTGGAGTTGAGGATATGATTTCAAGACACATTACCCTTGTAATGACAAGAGATTATAACCTTCGCAGCATGCTATCAACTCATTATTTGCATATTAAGTCATTCGCAGAGTTCAACAAACACTCGGGACAATATATTCAACCTACTTAACATATTAACAATACTTCTTAAACCCATAGTACATTCTCATCAAAGATACTCTAAAACATTCACATTTATCATCACATAAAACTAGAGACATAAATTGCACCATAATTGAACATCTTCATTCATTCAGTAACCCTGCGGAATGCACCTCGCAGAAAAAGTCAATACACCATGTTGCGGATACAAAACAGACCCAAAAGATATGATCAATCATAAAAAACTGGATGCCCTTAGGCTTACAGTCCTATTCTATTTATATGCTTCTATTCGATTACAAAACAGTCCACATGACCAAATTAACTAATCTAACAATTCTTGCGCTTCCGCGAATTCCGCTTATGGTCCTTCTTCCGTGGAATGACCCTTTCACACCTGTCAGCTTCCGCACTTCCTGGAGACTTATCCTGTGCCAACATACCCCCAACACAAACTTGTGGCTCATCCCGAGCCACCTCAACTGGACACTGCTGGTTTGTTGAACTGCTGTTGGAAGTCATCATAGGTGGTTCGGATCTGGTCGACTATATCTTTTACTAATGCTCGTAGCTGCACACTCTCTATCACTGCTTCTCTGTTGGGTGGTTGCATACTTTCTGGCATACCTCCTGCAATTGCTCATGTACCTATTTAATCATTGGTACTACTCGTTCTATGAGGGCTTCGGCCTTTGTTTGAAGCTCGTCCAAATTTGCAGTTCGTCGTTGTTTCCTTTCGTGGGCCTTTTCATCCCACTGCTTCATACTTTACAGTTCTGTGGCCTTTATAATTCGCATCATTGTGGGCATCATTTTGAGCGATCTCTTAAAGGTTTCTAACTGCTCTTCTGCTTCACGGAGCGTTCTCTTTAGCGTGGCCAAATGGTCATCCTCGACCAACCTGTCCCAAAATTTTGTGAGGCTTACCGTAACTTGTTGTGCTGCCTGTTCCATTTCCTGAATCTCGACCATTGCTTCCTCTATCGCCGTCTGTCGATTCTGAATTTGTGCTGGTGGTGTGCTGGGTGTCACTTGAGTCTGGAGCTCCGCATTTTCCTTTCTGAGTTCGTTGATGGCTACCCCTAACATAACCGCTTGTGCCTTCAGAGCAACATCCGGATCTAGTTTCACCGTTTCGCATGCTTCACAAGTGCTTTTTCCAATTTTGTCTGTTCCTCTATAGCCCTCTCCTTCGCATTTAGTGTTGTAATATGCTCCTCTATGACCTTCTCTTTCGTGGTCAATGCTGTCGTCTGCTCCACTATGACTTTCTCTTTCATGGCCAGTGCTTCTTCTAATTGAGCCCTTTACTCTATAGCCTGTACTTTCACAGCCAGTTCTATGGCTTGTTCGTCTTGAAGGTGCTATGCCTCCATCTCGCTGATTTGTAGTTGCTTCTGGTAGTCGACCATCTTATTGTGCATCGCAGCCTTGCGGTCGCAGATCTCTGTTCTTGCTGCCTCTTGGACTCTATGTAGTGTTAACATTGGGAGCAAATTGAAATCGACCATCACCTGGTCGCCATTCTGGTTCTCGAGGTCCATGTTCTGATCTCCTGTCATAATGGCATGGGATTTGAGTTGGACTATTCGTTGTTGGGTGCCAAATTCTACCTCAACCCTGGGAGTCGACAGATGTTTCTGGATGTCCCCATGTGGTATGCCTATGTTGATTATCGTACCTTCCATTGTGTTTAGCAGCTCCGAGATGTATTGGAATTGTTCAGTGGAATTCTGTGTAACCTTTTTGTGGTTCCTTTCCACTATTTTTGTAATGCTGTCCATAAATCTATCGGCCTGCTGCGCAGTGAGCCCTTCCTATGTGCTACTACCGGCATGGCCCATCCTTTTCTTTGTCCTCTGTTCTTCTTGTTGGATCTCCAGTTCTGAATCTGTTAGGGTGTTGGTTGTGGATGCCCCATCGCGGCTAAATTCTTTCGTTTGGTCCTATGCATCCTCCTCCTGTTTTGCACTTTCCTTCCGGTTGGCTGAAGCTATGTCTTCCCTAGCTTGGTCTAGTCACCCTGTTTCCTGCCCATTTGTTATGTCCTTTGGATCGACGGGGACCTTCCAGTACTCTGACCACTTGGCGATGATATTGTCGAGCTCAACGTCAGTGAGCTTGTACTATGTCCGCAACCATTGATTCGTCGGATCTGCTTCGGCTTGGAGGTAAATCGTGTGTGCTTTGACGGATATCTTTGCAATGGAGTGATATTTTGTTGCATCTTGCGCTGATATCCGAGGGATCATCCGTACATCCATTCGCATTCTTTCCAACCCTATATAAAATTGTAGGGTGTTGTCTTTCTGGCGTTCCTTATTGGTGGTTGCCCACAGATTCTAGTACCGCGCACCTTCACAGACTCATTGGCCTGTGGGATCTCCCCCCTGGTAATCGTCTGGTTCCCTCCATTCTTTTAAGGCAATCAAAAATAGTAGCCATGAATAGGTAAATGGCCGTCCATACTCCTGGGCATCATATACATCCTCAGTTAATTTGTGCAGCAAGAACTGGGAACAGTTCATCTGCTCTCCTATGGCGCACCTTTCCGTAGCAACGATGGCCCCATTGTTACATTGTAGTGGTCGGTTCTTCCTGGTTATTTTGACGGCCAGTATCTTTGCCCCCACTCTGACTCCCTGCCTATTGATTGTGTTAATCAGGTACCCTTGGGAGTTGTTAGTGCCAGAATTTGTTCCTAGACTATAGAGGGACAAGCCAGCACCATCTCAACAGTTACAAAAAGAATATGAAATAGGCTTTTCTTGGTATAGGGTTTAATGGTTTGGAGGTTTCAAAGTAAAAAGGAAATGAAACTTTAAAAAGCTACTAAATCATGCCATCCATCAAAGAACTGAAAACAAATTTTAATAGAGAAGACATAAACCATAACATTCACAATCACACATTCTGGTTTTCATCTACAACACATAAGCATTCACTGCATCAAAAACATTAAAACATAAATGAAATCATGTGTTGAATGACCAAACTGATCAAAAATAAAAACTCCATCAAATAGTATAAAATGGCTTATATCACATATGCATTATCTCAGTCTTTAGGACTTACATGAGAGTCTTGTAAGCTTCAAAATCATCACTATATAAGTCTTCTTGAAACCAAAAAGTCGAACCCCTCTCTATCCCCATTTACTTCCTTTTATCTGTTTACAAAAAATAGTAGTTTGTAACTACTTTTAGGTTTTAGTCTCAAAAGCAGTTGCATAACATAGTTAGGATAACTTTGAGTCTTAACTAAGTCTTTAACTAAAAAATTTAACTATTAACCATTACATATTTGATATAAAAAGAGAATGCATTAAAAACAAACTAGGCATTAAGTAGCCTTTCTGGTAGCCTCTACCAACATAGCAATTCCTTCCAACGCATGAGTCCTTTTTTTATGTTGAGGCTGCTCAACTTCCAAAGCTTTGATCTTGTCTGACAGAAGCTTGTTCTTCTCCTTAAGTTTCTGCACCTGCTTGTTCAAGTCATCGGTCTGAGCCTCTGCTTCTATTTTCCTCTTCAGAGCCTTCCTGGCAACAACAACTAGCTCTTGATAACGAGCATTAACTTCTCCTAAGTCTTATTTTAAATGTTTGTTAGTATTTGTAAGCTTGTCATTTGACTCGTTAAGAAACACTATTTCTGCTTGATGCTGCTCCTAGATCTTTCTAAGGCTTTCAAGCTCCGAGCATATGTTTAACCCTGACAAAGTAGGATCTTGAGATATGGAAGGTGGGATATCCAACTTTTTGAAGATTAAATCTTCTTCATCTTTATCTTTTGCTAATCTCTCTGCAATTTCAAACTCATCTTGTTCCAATTTGAGAATAATTTCTTCTTCTTCAACCTTGTTTACTTCCTCATGTGTTTCTTCTTCCTTTGTGCACTCCTGCTGTAGGATCATTTTATGAGAATCTGATCTATCTTTCTCCTCCTCACCTTCATCAGTCGAAGAGCTTTGAATTACAGTTATATCCTTTGCTTTCTGATTGGAACTTGAACCGTTTTCCATATTACCTTTCATAGCTAATCTTGTTCTAAACTTCCAGCTCGATTCCTTTAACTTCATAAGGAGTTTTGCATCTGCCTCAAAGTCTATATGCTGCAAAATTTTATCATTTGAATTCTCTGCAGAAGCTTGTGTAACTCGGTTCTCAGCCTGTTCTAATATAATATGACCTTGAAGTTGTTCAGCAGTTGGATTAATGGTTTGCTCCATTTTCTGAGTTTCTTGACAATGTTCTTGTTCCCCTTTGAATGCATTAACTTGCTTCTCTTCTAAGAGACTTTAAGGATTTTCTACTTCAAGTATATTAACCTGCTCTTCTTTTTTTGGGATTTTAAGTTTATTCTATGACAGAGGCTTCTCAGAAATGTCTTGTATCAACACTCCTCCCTCCCTATTATTTTTGCTTTCCCTTTTAGGCTTTCTCTTGTTCACACGCTCATCTCGCTCAACAATGAAAATAGACCAAAATATAAAATGTTCCTCCTCTCTTGTTCCTTCTGTAACATTGTTTGAATGATAAGTTTTATCAGTCCATGATGAAATATTGACTGCCTTGAATCCTCAGGATGCGTCTTTACCTTATTTGACATCTTCTGGATACTCTTGTACAGGAAAAATGGCACACTCATTTTACAGTTCATTTTAAGATGCATTAAAAACCATTGAGAACATTCCCTCGCATGTAATAAAGGTTTGTATAATGCTGAGCACATGCCTCCATTCGGGTCGAAAATTTGATATATGAACTCCATTGCACCAATTTAAATTTTCATTACCTGGCAGTAGAAAATGATTTGGGTCGAACTCGAAGGGAATTTTTTTGAACCATAACTCCCCCTCCATGGCGATACCTGTAGCCTAAAAAATTAGGGCTTCTGTGAGCTGAAATCGCAAGGTTTTGAATTTAATAACATCCTCATTTAGGTTCTTTGCAAAATAAATCGAAACCTCCTCATTAAACCCCGTGATTTTTTCAAAGAAATTGAACAACTACCCTAAAAACATCTGCACATAATGGAAATTTCTCTACCCACTGCGTATCCATCGACTTTACCTTGTTGATCTTACCACTCCTTCCCATTTTACAACTGCACTCTGCTAATTAAGCCTCTGAGGAAAAGAGAAATGACAAATGTTTAAAGTTTAAAAGCTAACCGCGTTCAACAAACAGGTTTCTTCAACTCCGCGATTCCCAAATTAACTCGTGGCCTCAAACTCTGACTTTTCCTGATGATGAAACGTTATGGAACTTACAACTATCACAAGTCTTTGACATGTGTCTTAGAATTTCAAATAATCATACCAAAGCCTCTCCAGTAATCATAATTTGAGCAAACCATTACTCAGCATGAATAACCATGTTTTCCCATCATATTGGATTCTTGTAGTGCATTAGGGGTCTATTTTGCAGTTTGCGCTACCAGAATCTTCCAACATAGCACATTTGATAAATACACTTGGCTAAAATTTGGTTAGAAGCTTTATAATGTAGCTAAAATAGGTATAATTGAAAAGTTTGAGAAAAATACCATGCTACATAAGCCATTTAAAGGTTTTGAACTAAAGAAAATGAAAACAATAAAAAATTAAATAAAAATTAAAAACAAAATAATCAAAATCAAGGATTAATAAAAGAAAATAAAGTTCAAACAAACCTAAGGGAAACACATAAAAATGAGAACAATATTAGCATTAACATCTGGCTCCTACCGTGGGATGAAAGCCTCCTTGTGAGGTTTCAACAACTCATAGACCAATGCCTTTCTGTTACCTAAAACTGCTACTTTATTTTGCAAACTTCCATTGGGTATGGAGTCTTATTTCACACTGGTATGTACAATGAGTGCGACCTCATTTACCTTCATGAACTATAAAAATGTTTGAGGAACCATCCATTAAATGGAGTAGACAATTCCTCACCTTCTAGAGTTTGTAGTATGAAAGTATTATTTTCTAAAATCTTTGAAATCATGAAGGGACCCAACCATAGATTGTCAAACTTACCATGATGACCCTTTTGGTCTCTCCTCGCATCCCATCTGAGCACCATATCACCAAGAGAAAAAGTATTTTCCTTTACCTTTTTATCAAATCCATCTTTAATCTTCCTTCTGTATGCATCGGCTCTTTCAGCTATAGCTTCACGTTCTTGCTGCAATTCAATCAATGAGAAAAATCTTCTTTGGATATCATTAGGTTCTTCTTGACTATCTTAGAAAAAAATCATTACTGGAATGCCTAGCTGAATAGGAAATACTGCATTTGTACCATACACCAATTGGAAAGGGAAAAAACCTATTGCTTTCTTAGTGGTTATTCTATCTGCCCACAGTGCATATTTCAGTATCGAATCCCAAGATCTTTTATTTTGATTCAATAAGTTTTTAATACTATGAATAATGTTCTTGTTTGATGACTCTGCTAAACCATTTCCCTGGGGGTAGTAGGGTGTTGAATGCCTCAAATCAATTCCATTTTGCTCACAAAAACTCACCATAGCTTTTGACTTGAAAGCAGGTGCATTATTAGTTAGTAATTTATGTGGACAGCCAAACCTACTCAAAATATTCTCCTGTATAAAATTCATGATAACTTTATTAGTTGCATTACGTGTTGGTATTGCCTCCACCCATTTAGTGAAAAAATCTGTAGCTGTAAGTATCCACCCGTGTTGTCCACTTGATGCAGGGTTAATCTCTCTTATAAAATCTAATCCCCACTGTTGAAAAGGGGCATTGATTGCAATAGGCTTTAATGGTAGAGAAATGAGCTTTTGCGTCCCAGGAAACTTTTGACATTGAACACATCCTCGAACCTGCTGATACACATATGAAAATAAAGAGGGCCAATAAAAACCAGACCTAAGGATTTTATATGCTGTAGACTTCCAATACTTGTGACCCCCACAAGCACCCTCATGCATTTCTGAAATAACTTCCTTCACTTGTGATTTTTCCAAACATATGAGCAAAATTCCTCCTAGATCCTTCCAGAACAACTGCTGATTAACCAAGCAGTATTTTGTGGCCTTCAACTTCAATGATCTGGATTCCTTTTTTTCAAAATGATCTGGACATTTTAAATGCAATAAAAAATAGACAATATCAGAATACCATTCTGAGCCTGCATATTTATCTAAAATATGCTCTCTATTTTCCTTCATCTGCAATTCTTCATGAGTTGGCTGATTTTCCACCAAATGGATATCCAAAGCCTCATAATTGGAATCAGCTAACAACTTTGCTAAACCCCGACCTTTCACTAACTTTGTAGGCCCCTGATTTCAACCTCGTATTCCATGATTTTTGCAATCCACCTACCTCTTTTACCTTCACTATCTTGCTGGGTTAAAATTTATTTAATAGCAGCATTAGGTACATAGGCAATTATCTTTGAATGCAAGATATAAATTCTGAAAAAATTTAAGGCTTTAACAAGTGCATATGCTTGCTTCTCAAGTGTGCTGTACTTCAATTATGAGTCTCTGAGAGTTTTACTTAAGAAATCTATTGGTTTCTCTAAATCATCTGCATTCCTTTGTAGAAGAACAAATGCTATTGTGTCCTGGGATGCAAAAGAAAAGGTAAGGAAATCTTTTGAAAAATCTTGGACTTACCAAGACTAGGGCTTTTGTCAAAGCTTGTTTAATCTTCTCAAACGAAGCCTTAACTTCTGCTGTCCATTTCACTTCTTGATCCTTCCTCAACATGGATGTAATGTGTTTAATAGTTTCATCAAAGTTCAGGATAAACCACCTCAGAAAATTAATTTTCCCAATGAATGATTGAACATCTTTTTTACTCGGGATAGTAATCTTCAGGATTGCTTTGACTCTCTCTAGGTCTATTCTAATACCATCAACTGAAACAAGATGACCCAGAAGTTTACCCTCTTGTACAATAAAATGTGACTTTTTGGGGTTCAATGACAATCCAAATTTCTTACATTTCAGAAATGTTTGCTCAAGATGCTTCAAGTGTTCATCATCTGACTGAGAGAAGATAGTAATATCATCCAAGTAGATTACAACAAACTCTTCCCTTTCTCCTACAAAGGCTATATCCATAGCTCTTTGGAATGTTGCGCCTGCATTCATAAACCCAAATGGCATTTTATCATACATGAATGTGCCCCATGGAGTAGTGAAGGCTGTTTTCTCCCTATCATCCGGATGTACAGCTATTTGATTGTATCCTGAGAATCCATCAACCATGGAAATTCTCTGTGCACCCACTACTTTTTGCAAAATTTGTTCAATCTTTGGCAAAGGGTAATTGTCCTTTAATGAGGCTCTATTCAGATTCCGGAAGTCCACACATAACCTTATCTCTCCATTCTTCTTACGAACTGGAACCAAGTTTGCAACCCATGATGAATATCTCAGTGGAATAATTATCTTTGCATCTAATAACTTCTTGAATTCCTTTTCTATATCTGGCAACAAAGCTGGGTTAATTCTCCTCATTTTTTGTCTAAAAGGTTTCACATTTGGTTTTAAAGGCACTTTATGCTGAATAATACTTGTGTCATAAGTTCTTAAATCTTCATAGCACCAAGCAAAAATATCAACAAACCTCCTCAACAATGCAATATACTTGTTTCTTTGCTCAACTGGAAGAGACTTGGAAATATTCACCATTCTTCGTTACTCTTCTATACCAATGTTGCAGCTCATGATATTTTCTTATGAAGATTGCATTGATGGTTTCAACAGAGTATCATCTTTGGAAAAGATTCTTTCAAGGGGAACCAGTCCCTTAGGAATAAAATTAACTTTCAATTCAATAATTCCGTGATCAACAATTGTATTCTCTGTGTATGCAGCAGTGTCATCTACCTCCTCATCTTGATCTTGATCGATTAGAGAATTGGAAAACTCTCCAGCTAATTCCAAGAATTTTTTAATCTCCACATCATCCTAAAAAACTCTCCACTGTTTTATATTGTCTGGCACTGAGGGTCTGTATTTAACTTCAATCGGATATTTCAGCTGAGTATGCTTTGGAATCTTAAAATGTGTAGCTTCCAATGCCAATGAATCAACAATCTGATTTTGATCTCTGGGAATGAAAGTAATATTGAATGCTATGAAAAAGTTATCGATCATATCCCAAACCTCATTTCTATATACCTTCAACAAGTCCTGCTTTACCTGATATTTTCCCTTCACCTATTGGACAACTAGTTTGGAGTCGCAATAAACAAAAAGTTGTTGAATTCCCGAATCCTTTGCAGCCCTTAAACCAAGTATCAATGCCTCATATTCTACTGTGTTGTTGGTAGTGACAAATTTCAATTTATACATCAAACTAATTACCTCTCCACCAGGAGAAATCAAAACAATGCTAGCTCCTGCTCCTTCTTTACATGAAGAGCCATCAAAATACATTTGCCACAACTCATCTTTTTTTTCAACAGTAGTTTTAACTGATGCTTCTTTTTCTACTTGCAATACCCCAGTTGTACTCTCATCACTAAAATGAAGCATACAAGAGCCCAATTCTTCATCTACTAAATAAAGGGGATGATTAGTTGGATTCTTGTCATCACTAACTATGAATGCATACTGTAATTCTCTGTACAATCTTCTGTTCTCTCCACCAAACACTGGAATGGTTGCATATGTGTTGGCACCCCAACAACTCCCCTTGATTTTGCGAAATAAAGGGCCCCCCATGTAAATTTTGTAGATTTTTAGTGTTTTGTTTTCTTTACTTTTATCTGCTTTGATTTTGGTTTCATGGTTTCTTTTCTTTGATCATTCACTCCTTGTAATGCTTGTTCTTGGGATTGGGTGATTTGGATGACCTTGGTTGCTTGAACTCGTTTGGCCTTTTGGATGCTTAAAGATGCTTGCATGCTTTTATGGAGTCTTTTTGAAGTGATAATGTGTTTTGGCTTACAAAGATCTTAACAACACTTACTTTCTCCTAAAGATAATTTTTACAGTATTATAATTATTTTCTCTTTATAATTATGATTTAATTTCACTCAAATTAATATATCATTTTAGATAAAAACATTATGGAATTATTTATTTTTTATAATTTTATTTCATTAATTAATAAAATAACCATAATGTTAATTTCATTATTAAGTTATGAGCATATATATATATATGATAGAGAAGATTATATTTTGAAATTTGAGTCCACTTTTTTGATAAATTGATTTTATAGGGAAATTGTTGTATTAATGTATACAATAATATTCATTTTTCCCAACTTGAGTAATTCACTTTATTCTAACCATTTCTTAACAAAAAAAAGTGTTCTTAAAATAAGAGACTGCAATATTTTTAGAAGAATTGAAATTGAGATTATAATCTTTCATAAAGGATAGACACATTGTTTTCTTATAACTCTATGATACCTTTATAATTAAGATTATTGCCATATTTTCATTTTTGTGGATATAATGGTTGAAAGATCTCTTTTAAGGCTTTTGATGATTGCTACGTGAATGAGTCCATATCAACAGGAATTAGAAAAGAGTTGTTAAGTAATTTTTCTTTAATAAAGTTCATAAACAAATGCCTTAAGCTTTATTTATTTTTAAATGATCAAACATTCCCAAACTTATCTCTTACGTGATGTCAAAATCATTATTTTATGAATACACACACGAAAGATGTTTGATAATTTAGATTGGAGAGGGTTAAGTTATTTGACATATGTTCTTTTAAACTCAAGGTGAATAGCATATCTTTGAAAACTTGGTTTGGGACATATTTCCATTACTTCATTCGAGTGGCTAATATAAACATTCATAACGCATGGAAGATGTCACCCATGAAAGAATATGAACCTGTGCATTAAATTACTTACATGTTTTTTTAGTTCAGAAAGAGAGGAACAATATTTAAATGATGAATTATTGGTTTCTCTTTTTAAGTTTGACGTTGATTCTGAACCAATATTATAGCTAATATTTGTATTTTCTACATTGTATAGGTATTAAAAAGAATATCATTCCTCAGAAAAACCGTCAGAATGATGAATATTGATAGCATGTCAATAAGCACAACTTTTGGGTTTTAGCATGCGGAGACTACACATATTTTAAATATGTTTGCAGTTAAAGCACCATATCACATTTGAGATCACAAATTTTGCAGATATCTCGCTTTGACGGGGTAAATGTTTTGATCCCCCATGTGGAGGATAAAACTTTCCAATTCATTGTGACAACGTGCAATTGAAATCTTGTTAGGATATTTAGACACTTAGGAGTTAGTTAAGATCAACTTGTGTAATATATCCGTTAGGGATAGTGTGTTTCTTTAGTATGCATTAGTATGCATTTGTAAATACTTAATCCGACGGTCACAATATGTTTCCGACATAGAGTGATCCGACGGCTCAACTTCTCTTAGATCAAACCTAACCTTGATCCGTGGCTTAACACCCGATTGGTCCATGATCTCTATTTAAAGAGCATGGAGGGTCATTGTTTAGTTGATCGATTATGAGAAGCTCATTTGTAACTTTCTTTCTTTGCATAATAAATTGTCCCGTAGAAGCTATTTGGCCGGGGCCGTGGAGTGTTTCCCTCAAGAGGGTTTAAACCACGTCAAAACATCGGTGTGTTGATCTGTGATCTGTTTGTGTGAAGTGGTTGTTCTTGGTGTTCGGTCCTTTGGTAGTACCCTGTGTACCCGAACATGGTATCAGAGCTTTTATGAAGTGCCGCTTCCGGTTGTGATCTAGATCTTGAACTGCTGTTGCCGAAACTCGAAAGGGTTTCTAGAAGTGCATGCAATTTCTATTTTCAAGTTACTTTATTGTAAAAGTGCATCTCACTTAAATAATAAAAAAATAAAAATACAAGTGAGTCACTTAAGCTTTTTATTTATTGTTGCACTATTTAAAAGTAATATCATTGTAAAAGTGAAATCACTTATTTTACAAAAGTGATTCACTTAAAAGCAACTTTTTCGTAAAGTGATTGTCAAAAGGTTCATCTTGGGAAGAGGGGGGTTCTTTTTTTTTTTGCTGGACATTCTCTAGCTGCCACGTCACTATTGGGGACATCTTCAACAGTTTCTTTGTTCAAGCATAACTTCATCATACAGAGTCAGTTTTCAGTGCCTTTTTTTTTAAACCGCCTATTTTTTCGAGCTCTTCACATCCAGACTATTGGTTTCTACTTTTATAGCCATTAATTTACAAATATGGCCGCCCATTGTGATATTCTACTTAACAGTTCCAACTATTTCTCATGGAAATCTCGTATGGAGGATGTTCTACGAAGTAGGGGACTTTTCAGAATTACCACAGGGAAAGAAAAAGAACCCACTGATGATGATAAGAAAATAAAATGGGCAAATAGATGTGATGAAGCTCGTGGATTGATTGGGATGTCAATCTCTACTGATTTGCGATTCCACATATCTGGAATTGATGAACCTAATACTGCTTGGGACAAGTTGGAAACTGTGTTTGGTAAACACAATGAAATTCGAGGTCACCAACTCGAAAATGAGTTGATTTATTTAAATCCAAGTGACTTTTTATGCATTCAAGATTATTTATCTAAGTACAAAACTCTTAAACTCTTATGTGCAGAATGTAAGATTGAGAGGGAAGACAAACAGTGCATTTATCATATTCTTTCCAAACTTGGACCTGCATATTCTGTTTTTGTATCTACATTTTACTCCATGAAAGCATCCTTGAATGCAGCTAGCTATCAAGAGCCTAGTCTTGAATCCTTTTGTGATTCCCTGATTAGAGAACAAGATAAACTCATTCATCTTGGAATAATCAAAAATGCAGATACATCTGTGAAAGCCTTATTGTCCCAACAGAAAGAAAAGTCCAAGCCTCCCAAGAAACAAAATTTTCGCAATAATAAGTCCAACAAGGGTCCCAAACCCTCTCAGTCAACTCCTTCTTTAAAAAATGACAAAGGATCAAAGCAAAAAGGTAAGAAGACTGAGCGTCATTGCAACTATTGCGGGAAAGATAATCATGATGAATCTAAGTGTTTCAAGAATATGGCAGCCTTGGAAGCAGCAATGAAGAAGCACCACATCATCCTAAATTCGTCTTTAGAATCTACCTCTCATGGACATGCACTTTGTGCTTCTGGTTATTCTTATAATGCATCTTCTTCTTCTACTTCAAATGAATGGCTCATTGATTCTGGAGCATCTTATCATATGGCTAAGGATCAAGCCATCTTTTCTACTATGCATGAATGTAACACCAAACAAGTATTTGTTGGTGATGATAGATCTCTAAGTGTTGTAGGAGCTGGAACAGTTCCAGTAGATAATGGTCATTTTAGTGATGTACTATGTGTTTCAAGAATTTCCTGCAATTTGTTATCAGTCTATCAGATCACTCATTCTGGTGAAGGTAAAACTGTGACCTTTACACCTCACCAAGTTGTAATCAAGGATTTTAAAGATCCTCAACAGGTCCTAGCTACCGGAATTGTTGATGATATTACCAGGTTGTACAAGTTTAACAACTTTGGGTCATCACCTTTCCCTTCAGTTTTTGTTGCTCATAGTGATAACTTGAGCAAACTTTGGCATGAGCGATTTGGTCACTTAAATTATCGCTCATTGCAACAACTATGTAAAGAAAATATGGTGACAGGTCTTCCGATGGTATCTTGCAGAGATGGTGTTTGTTCCGGTTGTGTACTTGGAAATCATCATCGGGACAATTTTGACAAACGTGCCTCTTGGCACGCCTCGGTTCCCTTGGAGCTTGTGCATAGTGACTTGTGTGGTCCTCTTCCATCTGCTTCCTTTTCTGGTTTCAAGTATTTCTTAACTTTCATTGATGATTACACCAGACGCACTTGGGTTTATTTCCTAAAACTTAAGAGCGAAGTATTTAACATGTTCTTGGCCTACAAGGCCCTTGTTGAAAAACAATCTGGTCATCAAATTATTAAGTTAAGATCTGACAATGGAGGAGAATATGTTAACAAACAGTTCACTACTTTCTGCACTGAACAAGGCATCCAACAACAGCACACTGTTCCATATACACCACAACAAAATGGTGTAGCTGAGCGGAAGAACCGCACTTTAAAAGAAATAGCTAATTGTATGATCCAATCTAAGGGACTAAGTCTTCAATTTTGGGCTGAAGCCATAAATTGTGCAAATTACATAGTTAATCGCACCCCCACAAAAGCATTACAAGGTATAACACCGGAAGAAGCATGGAGTAAAATTAAACCTGATGTAAGTCACTTTCGTGTGTTTGGTAGTGAAGCATGGGCTCACATTCCGGATGAAAAACGGAAAGCATTGTAGCCTAAAAGTGAAAAGTGCATATTTGTTGGATATTCTGAAGATGTAAAAGGTTATAGACTTCTTCAACCACATTCTCATGCTATAATCATTAGAAGAGATGTTAAATTTGATGAAAATATCTTGCCCTGCGAGCCTAACTCGGCGAGTGTGCCATCTTTGGCCTGCGAGCCTGATTTGGCGTTTGTGCCTTCTTCTTCTTCTTTTTCTTCCAACTTCCTTGACAGGTTTCCAACTCCAGTTTCTGATGATGACAGTGAGGATGAAAATCCACCTCCGCCTGCTCATGTTCCTCCAATTGCACCAGCACAAGTGCTTCCTCGATGGGTCCGTTCAACATGTGAAGCAGCCGGTGATCTTGCCGGTGATCCTAGATATCAACGTCGAACACGTTCTCAGTTTCAGCGAGCCTCTTCTCTTTTGGCTCAAGTTTCCGAGAATCATGATCCAGAAACTTTTGCAGAAGCTTCAGGGAATCCAGATTGGGATGCAGCCATGGATGAAGAATATCGTTCCTTAATGGCGAACGATACTTGGGATCTTGTACCTCTTCCAAAAGGAAGAAAACTTGTCAGATGTAAATGGGTCTACAGAACTAAGTATGCATCAGATGGAAGTGTTGAAAGACTTAAGGCAAGGTTAGTTGCCAAAGGTTTTTCTCAAGTTGAAGGGATTGACTACAATGAAACCTTTGCTCCCGTCGCCAAAATGAACTCCATCCGCCTTGTTCTTTCCCTTGCAGCCTTACACAACTGGGAAGTCCATCAAATGGATGTCAAGTCTGCCTTCTTACATGGTGATTTACAGGAGGAAATTTACATGGAACAACCTCCTGGCTATGTTCAGAATAACTCTAGCCTTGTCTGTCGCCTTAAGAAATCCTTATATGGCCTTAAGCAAGCTCCTAGAGCTTGGTATGCCAAAATGGATAACTTTCTCCTTGACACTGGTTTTTCTAGATGCCATTCTGACCCCAATGTCTATACCAAGAAAGTAGGAAACCATCTCATCATACTTGTTCTATATGTTGATGACCTTATTCTTACTGGTAGTGACCCTAAGCTTATAACCCATGTGAAATCCAGTCTTAAACAAACTTTTGAAATGTCAGACTTAGGACATTTGCATTATTTTCTTGGTCTCCAAGTTCTGCAAACCAAAGAAGGAATCTTTCTTTCTCAGTCTAAGTATGCTTGTGACCTTCTTCGTCGCTTTCACATGGAAGATTGTACACCAGCCCCTTCTCCCTTCCAGTCTGGAGTCAAACTTTCTACCACTTGTACTTCACCTGAAGTAGATGCCACCTTGTATCGTCAGCTTGTTGGTAGTCTTTTATACTTGACTCATTCCCGTCCTGACCTTTCCTTTGCCGTTGGTCGAGTTGCCCGTTATATGCAGACACCTCATGAAAGTCACTGGAAAGCAGCTAAAAGAATACTTCGATATATTCGAGGTACAGTTCAGTTTGGGATTCATTACAGTACAAGGGGGAAACCTTTGTTGGTTGGTTTCACTGATTTAGATTGGGCCGGCGATCCTTATGATCGAAAGTCTACTGCAGGTTATGTTTTCAGTATGGGATCTGGACCTATTACTTGGGCTTGTAAGAAACAACAAGCTCTTGCTCTTTCTTCGGAAGAGGCAGAATATCGAGCAGCAGTTAATGCCAGTCAGGAAGCTTTATGGCTTCGACAGATCCTTTCAGAGTTTGGATTCGAGCAGCAGCAGCCTACTCCACTTTGGTGCGACAATCAAAGTGCCATCAAGCTTGCCAAAGATCCAGTTCTACATCAACGCAGCAAACACATTGAGCTACATATGCACTTCATCAGAAATCTTGTTCATGATCGGGTTCTTAAAGTGCTCTTTTGCCCTACAGATGATCAAGTTGCAGACATCTTCACCAAGTCTCTTACAGAAGCGAAGTTTTCTAAACTTCGATCTATGTTAGGAGTTCAGGAACTTGTCATTAAGGGGGGATAGGCTCTAATGCCTCATTCCTTCTCCTAATAGTGTTACTTTGTAAATCCTTCAATCCTATCCCAAGTTGTTCTTAAGGGGGGATGTTAGGATATTTAGACACTTAGGAGTTAGTTAAGATAAACTTGTGTAATATATCTGTTAGGGATAGTGTGTTTCTTTAGTATGCATTAGTATGCATTTGTAAATACTTAATCCGACGGTCACAATATGTTTCCGACATAGAGTGATCCGACGGCTCAACTTCTCTTAGATCAAACCAAACCTTGATCCGTGGCTTAACACCCGGGTCCATGATCTCTATTTAAAGAGCATGGAGGGTCATTGTTTAGTTGATCGATTATGAGAAGCTCATTTGTAACTTTATTTCTTTGCATAATAAATTGTCCCGTAGAAGCTATTTGGCCGGGGCCGTGGAGTGTTTCCCTCAAGAGGGTTTAAACCACGTCAAAACATCGGTGTGTTGATCTGTGATCTGTTTGTGTGAAGTGGTTGTTCTTGGTGTTCGGTCCTTTGGTAGTACCCTGTGTACCCGAACAAATCTTGCCAAAAAGAATCTCAAGAAAGGAGGACGATATAATGAGGTCATGCTATTGAAAGATGATTAGAGTTACCATACATGGAGAGAGAATCTCGTTATCAAAATTTGCTGAAGACTGCTCCATCTGCTATTTTATCGCCTTCAAACAAATTAGAGAAACCAAAGATCCGATCGTTGGGATAATTATCATATGGCTATCAATGAGATGTTGTTCTGGCCACGTTTTCCTCTTTCTAGAAAATACAAACTCAGCAAATTAGTTATATTCCGTAGAAAAAGGGTTGTTGTGAACAGAAAATCGTTTCAAACGAAGTGATCACGTCTCAATAACATGTAACCGGCTCATTTAGAAGTTACATTGGCGCATATGGAGGGACGAATTAAAGTACCACAAAGCCATCATAAATTTCCGTTTGCCACTGCACCATCAAATATCGGTGATGGGGAATGAACGAGAGCAGTAAAATGCTGAGATTTTCTTACCTTATTGACAGCGAAGTGATCACGTCTCAATAACATGTAACCGACTCATTTAGAAGTTACATTGGCGCATATGGAGGGACGAATTAAAGTACCACAAAGCCATCATAAATTTCCGTTTGCCACTGCAACATCAAATATCGGTGATGGGGAATGAACGAGAGCAGTAAAATGCTGAGATTTTCTTACCTTATTGACAGATTGCTGCTGATGCTCTTTCATTTGAGAACCATTTGATCGATGAATAGGAATATCGTTTTTTTTTTTTTTTTTTTTTCTTCGATTTCTTCGATATGATTGCATTATCTTCTAATGTTTGATGTCATATTTACACAGGATTTCAAAGGAAGGCGGTTGTTGAGCCACAATACAGCTCGCAGAATTTTACGCAGACTTGTTGCCAGCTAAGTGATAAAGATCCAGATCTGAAACAAAAGTATCGGATCAACTGAACAACATGAGAAGGACAAGACATATTCTATTTAAACAATAGATGTTCGACTGCCAGAGAGGGAGGAGGAACGTTCCAGGGAACTGGACTAAACTATTTTCTTTCAGTTTTTCTGCATGATTCTCTGCTAGGGGAGGGTCTCAGCAGAAGATAGAGGATACTGTTATTCTCTACTCTGTTCTTACTTGTAAATTTTTATGTTTGCAAAGAAGAGGAGGCGCTGCCATAAGGAAGAAAGGCTTCGCAGAATGTGATGAAACTGTTTCTCATAGTTCTGTATGGTTTCTTTCTTGAGAGTTCAGGATTCATGTATGAGGAAATATCTATAGGAGTTCAACACAGTTTTCCAATTACTGTTATGAGACTGTATCAGCGTTTTTCAGACAATATTGGTTGCTGGTATCATTTTGAGATCTATATTTCAATATATATATTTAACTCCTGTTTAATTTTTCCATATCATTTTGTGATGTATACTGTGTTATGATGCATGAATTGATTCTTTTTATTTCTGAACACAGGTTGTTGCATTTATGTAAAATTAATTTCATTATCAGATAGTGATAGTTTCTTGTCATTATATGATTTATGTTATTAAAATATTTAATTTTGTTTCATTGGAATATTGATTTTGTTTATTAATGTTCTTTTGTAACAATATTCATGATTAGATCAGAAATGAGTAACAATTTTAACTCTCTTTACTTATGCTCCTGATCAGGATAGTTACGATAGTTAGGATAGAATAGGGTTAAAAAATCAGAATTAAGTTTTATTTTAGTAGTTGAAATTTCCAAAATGTTTAGGAGCTACTAAATTTTAGGAGCTACCAAATTTTAGGAGCTACTAAATTTTCGTTTACAGAAAATTTAGCAGCTACTAAATTTTCTGTTTCAGTTTTTTATTTTTTTTAATTGCATCATAGATTAGTTTAATTTGCATCTTAAGACTTCAATTACGTTTTTTTTAGATAAGTGGTTTGAGAGAGTTTCTATTTTGAGAGCACATCATACAGGCAGCAGGGCCTTTATTCCTGTGAGAGTTAGCTATTTCAAACACATCGGAAGCTGCTGTAAGCAACCTGTGTGGGCTATCTCTCCTTCGTTGGCCTCGGTCATAAAATCGGGCCAACAATATGCCAAGTCCATCTGTAATGTACCACCTATTTTCTTTGCCCAAGACCTTGAGAGAAGCAAGCCAAACCTAAGGGATATATCAACAACTACCACATCCATTATAACACTCTTCATTGGTAACTGAGAAATATTAACCACAAGAACCTTAATCACACCTAAGCATTTCAGAGCTCTTGAGTCAAATGCAAATAAATCATGGTAGGGATTTGTGACACTCAAACTAAGGGCCTCCATAACTGCTTTTAGCATCAAGTTATGTGAGGCTCCAAAATCTAGATGGCAGTTGTGAATCATTTGGTCATGGATAGTCAAGGTTATATAGAAAGGTGGAGGAAAACTTGAACCATCCTCTGGATTTTCAGATGAAGCAAACCCAAGGATAATTGTAGGATGGTCTTCCTATAAATTGATTGTATCTGAAGGAGGAGAATGAATTGGAACGTTCAACAATTTACAAGCTAAATCTCTAAAAGAAGCAGTCTTCATTAACTCAGTCAATGGTACTGGAACCTTGATTTTGCACAATTCATTCTCAAAGTTAAAAGTCTATGAATTTTTGCTGGTTTCTTCAATTTCTGCTGTTTTGGTCTGATCACTATGATCTTGTTTCTTTCCCTGTGTTTGATTAGGTAGCTATCTAACAGGTAGAACTACTTTTATTTTTGGAATTTGAACAACTTATTTAGGGTCTGACCTCAAATTATAAGAATTTTTTGGATCAGTCTGACATATACTGGCTGAAACCTGAGGATGATGATCACTTCCTTCCTGATACTCATATGAATCATGATACTTAGAATTCTGATAGCTGCATTCATTTGTAAAGCCTTGAGATGATAACTCCCCAAAATAATTTAAATTCTGATTTGAATCATCTTCATATTGTACATCTTCCACCTGTTCAACTTCTTCTACAAAATTATTTTGAAAAGGAGGAGGAACCCTCTGATCCTCATTTTCTCTTCTCTCCCTCTGAATATCATTGTTTCTCCTTTCCCGAGGGTTGAATCTTGGTACAAATTGTCTCCTGAACTGATTAGGATTTTGATTGGTATTAAGATTTCTTTCTCCATCTTGAAAGGGTTTATTTGAACTCTTCTCCAACTCCAATCTGTTCACTTTTGCAGTCAAGATTTAATTATCTTATTCATTTCATCTAATTGACCTTCTTCCTTCTTTGATGTAGAGGCTGTAGGCATTACTCCATTCTTACCCTTTCGATTAGTAACCTGATGGTCTGACTGATCCTTAAGTCTATTAGAAGCCAAAATGTTGGATTCCACCTCTAGGGCAGCTTCTTGCATGTTCAGTAATGTTATAGCTCTCCTCTCTCTCAGGTGCAAAGAAAAATCATGATCAAATGCATTTGCATATGTCAGTTTAGCCAAAGTTTCTAAAGGTTTAATTTCCACTGGAATTCCGCCATACATTTTGTTGAAGCGTTTTGAAAAGTCAGCTATAGTTTCATCATGTTTTCTCTTTAAAGCTGCAAACTCAGTAATATAATATGTGTGATCTTTTGTATCTCCCCATTGCCTCATGAAAACATCTTGTAATTCCTCTATCAAGGTTATTGAGTTTTGTGGTAACTCCCTGAGCCATTTTCTAACATCACCATCCAGACTTTGCACAAACATACGCATCCAGACATCCTTTGCTTCTATATTTTGGTTATCAACATAACTAAGCAATCCAATCCAGTGTTCTTCTGCGGTTGTTTCTCCCAGCCCATTAAACCTAGGTAGATATTTTTGATAATCCCCTACTGGAAGAGATTTTAAAGGTTGCGGAAGCACTAAAGGTGCATACATAGATGCAATCATTCTATCCATCATGTCTAATGGCTGACCTGCCATCTTTGAAGTAGTTTGTTTTATGGTAGACAAAGGTTTGTTGGTTTTAATTGAACTGAGTTGTATGGTAGGAATATTAGCTTTCAATTGAAGAAATGGAAATAATTATGTTTTGAGTTTTTTAGGAGACAATGGATTGGTGAAGGTATGAATATCTACTTCTTCTAACTTTGGTTTAGAATTCAGAAAGGGAGATAAAGACTGTGGTTAGCCAAGAGAGAGTAAGGATGGTGAAGATTGGGATCTTCCAAAAGAAGAAGTATGTAACTCTTGTTTAGTTTTTTTCAAAATATTTTCAGGATCTGACACCCCTGTGTGTAAGGGTGAAGTAGGCTTCCCTCTAGTCCCAGACCTCCTGGAAGCCACTGTGAAATACTACCTTGGTGAACTGTAGTCTGAAAAAAGTTTCTGGTTCTATCCACCTCAAAACCAAAACAATAAATATATCCCAGGGAAGATGAAAACTTCACTTCCATCGCCGGTAATGCCGCCAAATATGTTAGTGCCATAATTTGTTCCTAGACTACAGAGGGACAAGCCAACACCATCTCAACAATTACAAAAAGAATATGAAATAGGATTTTCTTGGTTTAGGGTTTAATGGTTTAAAGGTTTCAATTTCAAGAAAGTAAAAAGGAAATGAAACTTTAACAAGCTACTAAATCATGCCATCCATTAAAGAACTGAAAACAAATTTTAATAGAGAAGACATAAACCATAACATTCATAATCACACATTCTGGTTTTCATCTACAACACATAAGCATTCACTGCATCAAAAACATTAAAATAGAAATGAAATCATGTGTTGAATGACCAAACTGATCAGAAATAAAAACTCCATCAAATAGTATAAAATGGCTTATATCACATATGTATTATCTCAGTCTTCAGGACTTACATGAGAGTCTTGTAAGCTTCAAAATCATCACTGTATAAGTCTTCTTGAAACCAAAAAGTTTAACCCCTCTCTATCCCCATTTACTTCCTTTTATCCTTTTACAAAAAAGAGTAGTTTGTAACTACTTTTAGGTTTTAGTCTCAAAAGCAGTTGCATAACATAGTTAGGAATACTTCGAGTCTTAACTAAGTCTTTAACTAAAAACTTAACTATTAACCATTACATATTTGATGTAAAAAGAGAATGCATTAAAAAAAAACTAGGCATTAAGTAGCCTTTCTGGTAGCCTCTACCAACATAGCAATTCCTTCCAGCGCATGAGTCCTTTTGTTATGTTGAGGCTGCTCAGCTTCCAAAGCTTTGATCTTGTCTGACAGAAGCTTGATCTTCTCCTTCAGTTTCTGCACCTGCTTGTTCAAGTCATCAGTCTAAGCCTCTGCTTCTCTTTTCCTCTTCAGAGCCTTCCTGGCAACAACAATCAGCTCTTGATAACAAGCATTAACTTCTCCTAAGTCTTCTTTTAAATGTTTGTTAGTCTTTGTAAGCCTGCCATTTTACTCGTTAAGAAACACTATTTCTGCTTGATGCTGCTCCTGGATCTTTCTAAGGCTTTCAAGCTCTGAGCATATGTTTACCCTTGACAAAGTAGGATCTTGAGATATGGAAGGTGGGATATCCAACTTTATGAAGATTAAATCTTCTTCATCTTTATCTTTTGCTAATCTCTCTGCAATTTCAAACTCATCTTGTTCCAATTTGAGAATAATTTCTTCTTCTTCAACCCTGTTTACTTCCTCATATGTTTCTTCTGCCTTTGTGCACTCCTGTTGTAGGCTCATTTGATGAGAATATGATCTATCTTTCTCCTCCTCACCTTCATCAGTCAGAGAGCTTTGAATTACAGTTATATCCTCTGCTTTCTGATTGGAACTTGAACCTTTTTCCATATTACCTTTCATAGCTGATCTTGTTCTAAAATTCCAGCTTGATTCCTTTAACTTCATAAGGATTTTTGCATCTACCTCAAAGTCTATATGCTGCAAAATTTTATCATTTGAATTCTCTGCAGAAGCTTGTGTAACTCGGTTCTCAGCCTGTTCTAATATAATATGACCTTGAAGTTGTTCAGTAGTTGGATTAATGGTCTGCTCCATTTTTTGAGTTTCTTGACAATGTTCTTGTTCCCCTTCGAATGCATTAACTTGCTTCTCTTCTAAGAGACTTTCAGGATTTTCTACTTCAAGTATATTAACCCGCTCTTCTTTTTCTAGGCTTTTAAGTTTATTCTGTGATAGAGGCTTCTCAGAAATGTCTTGTATCAACACTCCTCCCTTCCTATTCCTTTTGCTTTCCCTTTTAGGATTTCTCTTGTTCACACGCTCATCTTGCTCAGCAATGAAACCAGACCAAAATATAAAATGTTCCCAAGTCTTTTGATCCTTCTGTAACACTGTTTGAATGATAAGTTTTATCAGTCCATGATGAAATATTGATTTCCTTGAATCCTTGGGATGCGTCTTTACCTTATTTGACATCTTCTGGATACTCTTGTACAGGAAAAATGGCACACTCATTTTACAGTTCATTTTAAGATGCATTAAAAACCTACTATGGTATTTAAAAACCATTGAGAACCTTCCCTCGCATGTAATATAGGTTTGTATAACGCTGAGCACATGCCTCCATTCGGGTCGAAAATTTGATATATGAACTCCATTGCACCAATTTAATTTTTCATTACCTGGCAGTAGGAAAGGATTTGGGTCGAACTCGAAGGGAAGTTTTTTGAACCATAACTCCCCCTCCATGGAGATACCTGTAGCCTCAGAAATTAGGGCTTCTGTGAGCTGAAATCACAAGGTTTTGAATTTAATAGCATCCTCATTCAAGTTCTTTGCAAAATAAATCGAAACCTCCTCATTAAACCCTGTGATTTTTTCAAAGAAATTGAACCATCCAGCTACCCTAAACACATCTGAACATAACGGAAATTTCTCTACCCACTGTGTATCCATCGGCTCTACCCTGTTTATCTTACCACTCCTTCCCATTTTACAACTACACTCTGCGAATTAAGCACCTGAGGAAAAGAGAAATGAAAAATGTTTAAAGTTTAAAAGCTAACTGCGTTCAACACACAAGTGTCTTCAGCTCTGCGATTCCCAAATTAACTCGTGGCCTCAAACTCTGACTTTTCCTGATGATGAAACGTTATGGAACTTACAACTATCACAAGTCTTTGACATGTGTCTCAGCATTTCAAATAATCATAGCAAAGCCTCTCCAGTCATCATAATTCGAGCAAACCATTACTCAGCATGAATAACCACGTTTTTCCATCATATTGGATTCTTGTAGCGCATTAGGGGTCTATTTTGCAGTTTGCGCTACCAGAATCTTCCAACATAACACATTTGATAAATACACTTAGCACAAAGGCTAAATTTTGGTTAGAAGCTTTATAATGAAGCTAAAATAGGCATAATTTAAAATTTTGAGAAAAATACCATTCTACATAAGCCATTTAAAGGTTTTGAACTAAAGAAAATGAAAACAATAAAAAATTAAAAACAAAATTAAAAACAAAATAATCAAAATCAGGGATTAATAAAAGAAAATAAAGTTCAAACAAACCTAAGGGAAACACATAAAAATGAGAACAATCTTAGTATTAACACGAGTCTTTCTGCACGCCATACTTTATCGTCAACTGTTCCGCGAGTTTCTTATCATTGTCCTTTCCCTAGAAAAACTAGGAAGGGTCGGCTCCTTCCTGGGGCAATCCAATGATCCTTGCAATTAGGTCAATGGTGACCAGGATTCTCTCATGCGGCCAGAGACAACCATCATGGAAACATGCCATAAGTTGCTTGACACATGTGTTTATTTGTGCCAAACGCCCAAAGTGCAGTAGGAGGGTGACACCTAATAGCCCTGAGCGTGCCATTCCCAATGCCCACCTTTTGGGTTCCTTCGTCATTGGGCCTCCTTTGAATTTCACTAGGTCATGGTCGGTATACTACAGCCTCTGCAACCTGGCTGTAATATCCCCCACTTCAACAATCCCTGGTGATACCAGTGCGACCTCGATGGGGTATTTCTCATTCTTGTTGATCCGCAGTGTGGGCGCCCCTACCCGACGTGGTGGAATGTATGGTGAGAGCATTGGACCATCATATCCATCTTGCGCAGCATCAACAATTGAAGGGACTGCATCGTCATTCATAAACCTTGCTGATGCCCGGGTGCCTTTCTTTTTCTCCCGACCAGTGTCTAGGGGTCGAGTCGCGCTCCTCTTCTTCTTGTGTGGAATGGTAGAGATAACTTCCGGCTGTTCCTGCACAACTAGTGTGGGCTGCGGTCTTTCAGTGCTGGTGCTGGAAACATACACTTCGATTTGGCTCTATGGATACTGAATTAGTTAATGTGTCTCTACTTCTCCTCCTCCTATATTTATAGCATTGGTCGCTAGTATCCAACCACTCGTGGGCCATTATTACCAAATCTATCCGGGATCTGCTGAATCTATTGCATGCGTCGGTTATTAACTACCGTTGGTCTCGATTTTGCTGTTGTCTGGTGTGGTATAACTCCTACATTTATTGTCGGATTAGACCTCCACGCCTCGTGGAAGCTTCCGACTTGTGTTCAATATTGCAACGGCTTTTCTTTTTATAATCTACACAACGAGCTCCGCTATGTTGAGACCTCGCCGTCTCTTCGACTTCTCTACTGGTGCCTGATTTTGGATGATTCCTTCGGGTTGCTATTGTGTAATTCTCAACTTCATCCGTCGGTGGTTTTGGATTGATCATGCTGCCAATTGCAGCTCGCATTTGGTGCTGGTATCTTAGATTTGGTTGATGTGGTCGCTGCTTGACCGGCTTTGCATCAGGTTTCAGGGGGATCTTCATTTCCCCTAGGTCTCTGAAAATTCCCTTCATCTATGAGAATTTCATTGGAAACAAATCCTGAAACTCATGCAGCAGGTCAGTCATCTTCAAAATGGTTGACTCGTCCCAGTAGTCGCCAATAATTGTGAACTTTGGGTTCTCCTCCGACCCAACGTTCACCTTCTTGATCTTCAATGGTTGTTGAAAATTGTCCGACGATATATCTGGTGCCACAACACTGTGACTACCCTCTGTTTCTGGTACGTATGTAGCCCTGGGATCATCCTCATCATCGGGTTCTCCGGTGACGTTGTAACACTCCATCAACATTTCTAGTGTCTCATTCCATTGAAGTGCCATCAGTTGTCCGGTCGGTACTGTCTCAAATATTTTCTCGTGGATCATCTATAGCACGATATGGATCAGGGGATTTTCGTCTGAGAATGAAAACGATTGGATGAAGCCAATGGTAAGTTGCTCCCAAGAAGTTGTCCCGCATCGCAGTTCTGCTGTGACATACCAGCTCCGCGGTACCTCATCTAACATGTGTACGAATGCATGTACCTACTCCTGCTTGAATCTCGATCCCCATTGGTGTTGGCATGTGTTTAGATGCTCCTTTGGGTCACCTCGTCCATCATATCTCATTTGTTCGTACCCCGCAGCTTCGCCGAACTGAACCTCCATGAAGCATCGACATAGTGGCCAAATTGTGATGTTTGATTTGTGCACCACCCACCATCATGCACGAGTAGCCTTCAAGGCTTCCTTCAGGGCTAGTAGACGCTGCGGTTCTGCCACTCTTTCCTCAAATTTCGTGAGACACTTGCCCAAGTTGGGAAATCCCTCATATGTAGGTAACGTGTAATCCTCCATGGATACCCTTCGCAGGGCCTGCATTACCCATGCACATCTTCTAAAGGAAACTTCATGTAACCGGTTCTGCCATTTCTCGAGGGCCTCATTTGAATCTGAGGATTTCGAGCTGGCGTTGCACCATCCTAATTCGCCATCCATGGTGGGATTAACGTAATCCTCAGAAATATTATACAAATTGTCCCATCCTTCCACAAAATCGTCTCTGGTTGATTCCGTATAGCGCAACCCTTCCACAGGATCTAGTGGTGCGAAGATTCGCACCTCCTATTTCTTGAATGACATTATCATTTTCTTAAAGTTGATAATCGCTTGATTCTCCATAGCCTAGTATATCCCCAGCAGTACCAGATAGGGACTAGGATTATCCACAATTTCAATGACATCAAAATCAACATACATTCTGAGCCCTTCAATTTCAACTGGAAGTTGACATACCGAACGAGCGAGTGACCTTGCTCTGGTTCTCCAATCATAGTTGTACTGGTGACCAGGTCATCCGCGGCTTTCCCATTGTCTCCCATGTCTGTTTGGTCAGAATATTCACATCCGAACCCAAATCCAGAATGATGGAGTCGACATCAAATGCTCTGATTTGGGCCAACATCTGCATATCCCTGCTTGTCTTCCTTTTATGTATGCGATTAACTCTCTGTTTCAGTCATGCACCCTCCCTTCGATGCAGTAGACCAACTATTTCTTCCAGTTCCTCTGGATCCTTCGCCAAGTCCAGGAAACTTTCCAAGAAGGCCTTTAGATTGTTTTCCTTCCTTCACGACTTCGTCGAGTCGAACGTCGATGGCATGTCATAGATTTCTTCCTGAAGAGGTAGTTGCCTCCTATTCCTCATTGCCTCCTTTGCTTTCAAGAAGACATCCCTTTCGGCTTCTACGTCAAATGTTACCTACTTCCACTGTGTTTGCGTTGGTCTAACATTGGTGTGTGACCTGTCACCACCTGTCACCGACCCTCCTTATGTCACTATTCCAACTGTCGCATGGCTACTTCTAGCTTCTGTCGATATCATCTGCACATCTGATGGCGCATTCTGATTATTTTGGTTATGGTTCTGAGGTGGATTCTTATTCTGCCATTTCGTAATGAGCTGAGGGGAGTCCTCTACACTATGATCTACAACGCTGCAGTATGTACACTGCGGTACTGGGTTTGGACAATCCCTCTGGTAGTGCCCCTGCTATCCACAATTGTAACAGATGATCTGTCCTCTTCCCCGTCCAGCATCTCCTCCACGTCCCATACCGGTGCCTCGGCCTTTGCAGAATCCTCCGCTGAAACCTCCACGTGGTGGCCCATATGGTTGATACTGCACTGACCCGTACTGCGGTTGTTGATACTATTGTTTCTCATACTACGACTGGCCATACGGCGGTGGTGGATACTGCGGGTGTCCGTACTGCGGATTCCCATATTGGCCCTGGTCGTATTGCTACGGTTGGTTAAACTGCGGCTGTGGCTGACTGTACTGCTGTTGCTGCTGCACCACCGACGACTCTTCTCCCTTAATAAAATATGTGTCAGTTGTCTGATCTTGCAGCAGGTCATAAGCCCCACAGTCCTTCTCATCATGGAAAACCGATTGGCAGAACTTGTAGTATAAGTTTGTCGCCTTTGACACCATTTTTTGCAGATATACACATTCCTCCGGTCGATGCCTTCTAGTATGACAGACATGACACCATGGCATTCCTCCTTGACGAAGGGGGTTTGGTGCCCCCGACTGCAAATACTCACGAGATTCTGGGCAATTGTCTTTACGGTGCCCCTCAGCTCTGCATCTGGTGCACCCTATGTCTCCACCGGTTTCCTTTCCCTTCTTGATATTCTGCAATTGAAGTGTTAAATTGGCCAATTGCGCCTAGACTCTGTCCATTCCTATCCCTGCTTTGCCGATTGGTGAAGCTTCCAGATTCATCGCAATCTCTAATGCTTCCGCCCGTGTCACGACTTTTTGTTGCATCAGTGGTCCTCGGATATGCGGTACCAGTATTGCGATGAACCATTCTTTGTGTTGCAGCTCATTTATTGGAAAACTCACCTTTGCTATCAGCGTCTTGTACCGCTGATCGAATTTCCACACCGACTCATTTGGGAATTGCTTAATCTCCTTAAGATTAGTGACATACTGCGACTTAGATTTTTGTTTTTTAAATTCATCAATCATCGCCGTTCTAACCTGCGCCAACGTCTTGGCTGCTGTTCCCATTGGAACCTTTACAAACTTCATGTACCAGTCTAACGCCTGTCCCCTAAGGGTCGTAGCTAGTTGTACCATCTTTATAGCGTCGTCCTGGACCTGCTTCACAGTTCAGACTGCTTCGCATATGAAGCAATACTGTTCGGGATCCTCGGTCCCGTTCCCTTGGAAGGTAGGCATATTCGCCTCATCTGCCATGCTATCGTTGCAACTATTATTGTTTACTGAAGCGCTACTCTTATCGGTGCACATAGGGAAACTTTGCGAGTAGTTTGGATTTCTTCCTATAAAATTCAGAGTAGTGTGTGGGGTTGAAGGTATGTTGTAACTTACAGTCTGTTCTCATTCTGCTTTTGGGGTACCCTGGTGACGTCTCCTTCGCAATAAGGTCGCTTCCTCCCTTGTGGTCCTTTTTCGCAGTTCTCCATTCCGGTCCTCTCAGGAGACTCTCTCTCAGTCCTCCTCTTCTTCTCAGGATGCCGGAATATCGCTCCACTCCTCAAGGTACCACACTCTTCGTCATCTTCCCTCAGAAATTCGTCATCGCTCATGTCCATCTACCCCACATCTTTCTGTCAGATCTGCATTCACGCGATACCTTCAACCTCCACACACCAATTTTTCTACTCGTCGGTAGACATCCTTAATATTCATTTTTTGCAGACCAGCATCTTAACCCACAGTTTTAATAATGACAAGAACCTTCCTCTTGAACCCCTAAAGAAGTTCCTCTCGGTGTCACTATATGACTTGATAGTGTCTACTGCGAACTCAGTCACATATCCTTCGAGGATACTATCCACCTAGAAATCAACAGCTCGCGATACCTTGTTATTGACATGCTTCAGTTGTTGAACCAACTCTGGGTCCAACAATCTGGTTCAGTCTTCTGGCAGTGATTCTTTCAGAACGTCAACTGTGCTAGCCACTCATGCAGCAACACGGGGAATTGACATAAGAATATTTCATGGATATCTGAGTAGATGTATATTTGTAGCCAACTGCTTGTTGTCTGTTTAGGATATCGCTTCTCGCTTTCTGCGAATTCCTCCGACTTCTTGTCGAACCACTCTTGGATCTCTGGTTTTGTCGGATGCCACAACATATCCTCTTCTTTTCTTCCTCAAGGTCCCGGCAACGAAACTATTTGTTGACGCAGCGTCTATCGAAAGGGGTTCACTTCGCACTGTCACCAACAAACTACCAACCTAAACTCCCTTATACACCGGCCCGGAAAGGTGTAACCCTCTTCAGCAACACTTGCATAGCAAGTGCAGTCTCACCCGAGATGAATAAGGGGGCTACTGGAACCAAGTTTCTGCAGTGGAGTTGAGGATATGCTTTCAACACACATTACCCTTGTAATGAGCAGAGATTATAACCTTCGCAGCATGCTATCATCTCATTATTTGCATATGAAGTCATTCGCAGAGTTCAACAAACACTCGGGACAATATATTCAACCTACTTAATCAGATTAACAGTAATTCTTAAACCCATATCACATTCGCATCATAGATACTCTAAAACATTCACATTTATCATCACATAAAACTAGAGACAAAAATTGCACCATAATTGAACATCTTCATTCATTCACTAACCCTGCGGAATGAACCTTGCAGAAACAGTCAATACACCATGTTGCGGATACAAAACAGACCCAAAAGATTTGATCAATCATAAAAAACTGGATACCCTTAGGCCTACAATCCTACTCTATTTATATGCTTCTATTCGGTTACAAAATGGTCCACATGACCAAATTAACTAATCTAACAATTCTTGCGATTCCGCGAATGGTCCTTCTTTCGCGGAATGACCCTTTCGCACCTATTGGCTTCCGCACTTTCTGCGGACTTATCCCATGCCAACAGAGGAGGACGAACGGGAGATGTGAGGGAAGCTTGGAAGGCCAGGGGCCAGCAGCAGAGCCAAGGATCAAGGCAACGGGCTAGGTCAAAGAAAGGGCTGTAGATGCACGCAGGAAACAGGTGCAGCTTGCAGTCGGTCACTGCACGCAGCCAAAAATCCTCAAGCTCTCCTTAAAGAAATTTAAGAATACAAGGATCGTGATCTAATATCATTAATACATGAACCATGTTTAAAATAAAATTATTTTCAAAATGTGAAATTTAACAATTTTATATAATAATAAAAATTCAAATTCAAATTTCAAACTTAAATTACATAAATCTTCAATGTAAATGAAAATCTAATAAATTATAAATACACGAATTGGTAAAACATCTGTCGATGGGATGTAGCTTGGGTGGTTGGGAGGAATAATTGTTACTCTCCCCACCTAGGTTCAATTCTTGTAACTGACACGATGCTCTTGTTGAGCCCCTATGTAATGAATGTAATTCTAGCCATACCTTGATTCTACATAATAGAGTGTTGGCATATTTCCCGGTTGATGTATCCCTTCGGTGAACCACTATTGAAAATAAAAAGAATTGGTAAAACATCTATATAGATTATAAATTAAACAATTATAACAAATATTCTATAAAAAATGAGTATATATATTGAAATTTTAAATTATATATATGACCCTAAATTCATTAAATAGAATTACAAATATTATGGAAATAATCATGTAGATCTTCTATATAATAAAAATTGAAGGAAGTTGATGATGGTGGTGGTGGTGGTTAGCGTCCATTGAGACCAACGTTGGTTTATCGACCATAAGAAGATTACTTTGATTGTTGTAAAATTTTATTTATATGCCCCAAAAGCTTGGAAAGAAGTGTTCCTAAGTTGCCAAAGTTTTGACAAGTTAGAAGGTTAGGGAGGTTTGTATTGTCACAAAGATTATGAAATTGTGATTTAATGTGGATGTATGGAGGGCATTCTAAGAGAAAACAATTTTCATCTTCAACGCTTGTAGTCCCACAAAGAGGGGAAATTCTTTCCACCCACAATATATATATATATATATATATATATATTAAATGAAATTTATATATAACTCATCACATTACATTTTAAAAATGTAGGCATAGTGATTATTATAATTATAAAATATAAACTTGTTTTCTTCACTGATTGTATGAGATTTCTTAATAGTTAAAAATAATATATTATTGCAATATATATATATATATATAAAATAATAATATTATAAAAATAAGAAAAATAAAATTAAAAATTACTAAAACAAAATAATTTTAAATAAATAAATTTAATGAATATAAAAACAAAGAAAGCATATATTAAAAAAATCTTAGAAATAAAACAAAAATTTAATAAAGTGATTTCAAAACACTAAAACAAACAAATTAATAATAACCACTCGATTTGATATGCTCTTATTTGACCTTTATTAAGCGACCCTCCAATAAGAATCACAAGCAAAATTCAAATTTGAACTTATCCCAACCCTTCTAGAGGGTTTTGGACTATCCCAGAAGTGCAAAGTTAAAATTGCCCTTCAAAAAAAATTAAAATCCTATTTTTACCAGTATAATTAAGAAGGATATAATTTATAACAATATGTCAAAAAAAGGTAACTTTTTAAATTACCCATTGATATTAATTTCAATTTACGAACCCTTGGAAAGTGGGGAATTAGGATTTGGAAGTAGGAATCAATTCTTTTTGGTTCAAATTTCCTTTGGAATTACCTGTCCCATCCCAAAATAATGAAACATTAAGTCCTACTTCGATTATTGTGAGAAATGTAAGCAATAGAAATCTAGGAGGAATCCATGAGTTTAATGGCTTAACTGGGAACTTACTATCTGCCAGCACCGTTTGTGACTTGAATTGTTATAAGTGCACTCCACACATGCCTTTTAAGGGATGAATACTCTACTAAAAGATACGATTTTTCATAGCCCATTTCACTCAATTTTAGTTGATGAAAGCACTGGTCAAACTATGGAGCACCATTTGCTTATTTATATTAGATATTTGACAAATGAAGGAAGAGGTCAATGCATAAAAAAATTCATATGCTTGCTTCAAATAAAAGATGAAACAACTCAGTCTATGTATGGAGAAGTGAGAACTCTTCTAACAGAGATGGATTTATCTTTGATGAAGTTAGTTGGATTTGTCTCCAATGGGGCATTTTCCATGTTTATATTCTAAGATACATCGAGATGTTTCCCATTTATTAGATATCCACTTCATAGCTCATAGAGAAGCATTAACATCAAATGATGCTTCATCTCATTTTCCAGAGTTGTAGTATAATGATAAATTCGCAAACAAAGTTTATTCATGGCTTTGGAATCTATTAAAATACATGGAGAGCTAAAAGTGCTAATGGAATAATTTCAAATCACTAGGTTAGAGGCACGTTAGAGGTTTTTACTGATTTATCAAATTAGGTGGCTCTCTAGAGCAGACATCATGCTCGTTTTGCTAAAAGATTGGGAGTTAGAGGAGAAAAATATGTATGAGTTGCCAACAATATTTCAAGTGCAATTTTGCATCCATTTGCTTGCAAATGTGGTCATTGAGTTAAATAAGCTGAGTGAGAAGTTCCAAGAGGATCACGTTGATATTACTCTATTGGCACTACTTTAGATGTTACTATTAACATGCTCCGTAAACAGTTTTTGGGAGGCATAATTGGGGAAAGTGCAATGCACATATCCTCTTTTTTAATTAGAGCACAATGATGAACTCTTGAGTTTGTAAATAGCACATGTATGGTACATTTATATCCATTGAGGTTTGAAATTTTTCCAAAGATACAAAGAATAGGGACATTAGATGATTGCATTCTTTTAGGAAAATGTTTGTGATGAAGGTGATTGAATCTCTAGATAGGGGGTTCACATATCTACCTATATTTAATGCTTCTAAGTTTTTCAGTCCTTGACATTATTACGAAGAAATGTATTATAGAGACTCTCAAATGAAAATATGGTTGAAATGTTTATGTGAAAAGTTTAGTGTTGGGAAATAGTCTATTGTGGATACTGCTAAATGTTTAGGTGAAATGGATGAATTTATTTGTACTATTTATAAATCCTACCCTAAAAATCATGTGTTTGGAGTATGAGATCTATGTGGAGATTAATCTAAATGTTTGAAGACTTTCCCTGTTTGATGCGATTATGGAAAGCTATCCTTGTTATTCCAGCAAGTACAACAATGTGTGAAAGAGGCTTCTCAAAATTAAATAGGGTCAGATCAAGACTTTAATTTGAGACATTGGATATGCTAATGTTTCTCTCTCTTAGTGCCCCTCATGCTCTAAATGAGGCAAACTGGAATGTTATTTATAATGTATGGGAACAAACGCAAAATAGAAACCCTCTTCCATTAGGTAAATAGATTGTTCTTTTCAGAGATGTAAGCTCAAATACTTTTGAAGAATATCAAATGAATCAAAGAAAAATATGTTTTCTTATTATTTTTGTTGGAATGTACTCGTTTATGTAAACCTTACTAATTTCAAAGAAAATTTTGTTTATTTCTTAGGTTTTATTGCAAATTTATTAGTTTTCCATGTAGCGAGTGTTCAATTGTTTAAGGTTGTTAAAATTTGGAAGGGCAATATTTGTATTTTGCATTTTTGTTTGAAGTGTTTAATTAATTTATACTTGTCAATTGAAGTACAATTATTTATATATCCCTTTATCTTAGAAGGGCTAGAAAAATATACGCCTTTCTGTTATAACATGATTCGCCACACCTTATGCAACATGCCTTGATGGCCTACCATGTCCCTCTGCAGACTCATATTACCCCTCTTGCTCAGTAAAACCCCTTAAAATCACATTTTTGTTGATGCACGCATGTGACCAACACTACAACATGCGTGTACATAGGCTGCTCCATTACAACCCACGTACATTGGGTTTCATGCTCAAAATTAAAAATATTTCAGGTTTTCCTTCCCAAGTAATGACCATTTTGATCCCTGGCCTTCCATATGCTGGAAAACGCTCTGATTCGACCCTCCACCTCCTTTGAGGGTTATATATTGAGCCATTGTGGAGCATTTGAGGGAGGAGAAATTAGAGAGCAAGTAAACTCTGGAGGAATTTTTCCCCATTTCCATTTCCTTGAGACTGCATCCCTTTGTCCTTGATAGATAGAACTCTTTTATGTTCATCTCCCAAGCTCTCTCCTATCTTTTGAAGCCAGAACCCAATTACTCCTTGAACTTGTGAGCTTTCCATTGCATGGAGGATTGAAGTGGTCGAGGCCTAGGTGGAGGAACTTAATTCTTGGTTCCGACGAGTTGCTGACAGAAGGTTGTTACCATGTACTTATGTTTATTACATTAATAGAAATACTCTTTTCTTGTCCAATTCATGTTACAAATGTTTATGTTATTCTCATTGGGTATATTTGTTTAATATGTTAATGGACTATGCTAGATTATATGCTAACAATTTATATATATTCTATATGCTCGTATATCTTGGTTGTTGAGGACAAGTTGTAGGTAGGGAGTATTGGATTGCAAGCTCAACGGTGGTCTTCTTCGAACATCCGGTTGAGGTAAGAGTTTTCCCTTTTTGTTGTTGGCATTTCATATCTATATAGCATATTTGAGAATTGAGTTGATTTTTGGTGTCACTCTGTCTGTTGTGGTTCTACCCCAAGCCATAGGAAGTTTTTCTCCGTGATACCTTCAAATTGAAATTACGACACACGCTTCAAATTTAACTTCTAATCGCATGACATAAATATTTCTATTCTAGAGTTAATAGACTGGAGTGGATAGTACTAGGAAATATTAATGATATGGTTTCAGCTTTATTTTGCATTGTTTTTCTTATGAGCGAGTCAATATATTACATTACCCTCCACGCGAGGGATTTTTATCCGGCTGATAAGTTCCTAACTCAATCCACATACGCCCTTTCATTTATAGTTAATTGGTCAATTTATATTAATTTATTAAATTAGAAATAACATATTTGACAAGACAACAATACTACTACTAATAACATTTTATAATATAATGTTTATATTCAAAGTTTTTTAAAAAATATTTTTAACTTTATTTGGTTGACAAAAATAAATATTGTTAATGATAGAAATTAGTCTTATCTATATAATTTAGCCAATCAAAATTAAATTAAATTAAATATTATTTTAAAATAAATGAAAATAAATATACCATTTTATGCAACATTATAAAACTTTAAAAAATAATTTTTGCTTTATATGTACTTTACAAAATACTAGAAAATACTCAAATGTATAATCTTTGCCTATGGCAACGACTAACAATAACAACCTCTCCTCAAGCATAAAATCCATAAAAGAAAAGGATTAACAATAACCACCTCTCCTCAAGCATAAGATTTCATAAAAGAAAAGGCAAAGGCACCTACAAATTACTCGATAAAAATTACCTGATAAAAAGGTTATCAATGAAACTTAAGCTTGAAGGTATTAAAAAACAAAGAGATGTTATCAAGGAAGCTCATGAACTGCATTTTTAAAATGTAAATAAGAATGTTGACAAAGGATTCTTTAAGATGGTATGCATTCCCATTTTGCTTCTCCATTTGCAAAAGTAACTCGTCAATAACTATGAAACCATTGTTTTTTTTGTAAGGCTCGTATCCACGAAGTTTTGAACCGGTGACCTTACAACAAGGAGTGCCTCAACAATATACCCATTCACAGTCTACTCTACACCCCTTGGGCAACAATGAAACCATTGTTAAAACTATCATTTCTCTGACTTTTCTTACCAAATATTACACCATTTTTTCCTATAGTGGTGAGTGATCCAAAATGCATATATTACTTGTCCAGCTAAGTGTTACTATTGTTCAACAACTTTATGACAATTGCAAAAGTGAAAATTTGATTTTCTTGTTGAAGGAATTGTTCCAAAGAACAAGGGACTCAGTGCCCTCTTCCAAGGATGAAAATACACCGTCAGAGGGTTAGTTGATCCTCTTTGAAAATAACAACCATTAAATATTGAGAATTGTTGCCTAGAAATCCATCGCACTTGCAATTCATTTTTTTAAAGGGGACGATAATTCTACGACCTTTTAGCACTGTGCATCACTTCGAAAAAGAAAACATAGAAATTTGAATCTTTTTAAAAAAATATCACCCAATATTTTATTGTTGGAAATTTAAGAATTAGTAAGATTCACCAAGGTATCTACACTTTATGAAAAAATTATGGATCCTTAAAATTTTCCTTGGTGAGCAATTTTCCCTATAAACTTAGTAAGGTAAGATTGTTGGGTTCAAAGGCATGATTTGTCTTTTCTTAAATCAATTGGTTGAAAATAGAAAAATGGCACTTTCCTAGGCCTAGAATGTAAATCTTTTCCACATTAGACATCAAGAGTCATTGATTTTGGAAGCTTGTTGGCCTCCCACCTTAATGATTTAGTCTTAATTAGGCAAATCATAGGTTGCACAACCAACAATATCACCAACTTAGTGATTTGACTTCATTTTTGATGAAATATTGACTGGAATAAAGAAAAAACTTATGGAAGAAATGAAAATTGCATTCTCAACTCCTCTCATCCAACTACAACCTTTAATAATAATATTCTTGAATTTCAAACATTCTTTGGAAATTGCAAGGCTTCTCTGTTTCATCAACGATCATGCAAAGACTCCAGCGCTCCAACACCTACATAGATTTCCACATTTCAAAGCAAGGCTAAAACATTGTTTTCAAAGCCTTGAATTGATTGCAAAACCTTGTATATGAGCTCAAGATCAAAATCCAAAGGAGTCCTGACAGATATTTAAAAAAGAATTAAAACTAGTGTTGATGGAATACCTTGGATTTTGGGATTTATAAGACCATAACTCCTTTTGACCTTGGATCAATGAATGACCTATTGAAAATCATGTAAAAATAGATTTCCAATGACTGTTTGGATGCCACAATTTTCCCTTGAATTGATAGCTTTCATAACCCATGAATCAAAAATTACCTCATTTACAGGGAAAACTTTAATATATGCTTTTGTACCTATGGGCCCTGGAATCGATTTCTATGAGTTGCATTGATTTTGTAAGATCAAAAATGTTAAACTGAACTCTTTCATAATTTAAAAACCCATTTTGACTAACCACCCAAAATATGAACAAAAGTCTAAAAGAGGCTAAAGTCCAGTCTCTATTGAGAATGTTGCTTTGTTGGAATCAAAGTTTTTCTATATGATTTTCATCCATAAGGTCTTTAATATGATTCATTTACATTACTAAGAACCTCACTTAGGAAATTTATTTTCAAAGAGGAAGTTGGCCTCCAGGTGCTTAATCCACCTATGTGGAAAAAATGGTAAAACCTGCGACCTTGCTATGAAAGCTACCTGAAATATTTATAGTGACAGGGAATGACTACAACAAGCTTAAATGAAGTGATTATACTTATGTGTGTGGTGTTGATTTTTTTTTTCATTTTGCATGTCATTCCCATCATGCTTGTCATTACGCTTTCGATGTCAATACAATGAATCTTAAGACACAATTTTGTAGGCTGCCTAGTCATAACATTTTGATTAGACACAACCTAACATCATTGCCATATATCTAATACATTGTATATTCTCCTTTGCATGCCATAACCTCATCGTGTTTGTATGTGCATTGCCATTTTCTCATTCCCTGCTTGTTTATCCAATATTCGACCTCTCTTGGCTCACGTGTCATTTGTGGAACATTTATGATTATGACTTGTCTGTCGTTATTAGACCATGACATTGAGGCATGACAACCTATGCAAAGGGACATGAGAGCATGTTAAACATTGAAATCATATAAACCAATAATCAATCATTTGTTCAAGGGTTATGATATTGACTTGTATTGCATTATTCACCCATGAAACTTAGACACGACAACCTATGCAAAGGGACATGAGAGCAGGTTAAATCTCAAAATCATATATGCCAATAATCAATCAAATGCCCCAATGAGCTAGGTCGATCTCATGCAAGAATAAGGAGATGTAAGCAAGACATTATTAAAATCAAATTACACAAAATTCAATCATATTGAAATCGTCATCGAGAATTAAGCAAGAGAAAATCAAATGAAATTGGGCAAGATCACAACACATGATGCAAATGAAAAAAATCATTCAAACACAAGGGCAAAGAAACCAATTAGTATCCTTAACTCCCATGCTACTCATATTATATTCACTTCAAGTAAGTTGAATCAAGAAATGCATATTTGAAGATGAAGCTCAATGATTTTTTTTAAGGGGTCCCAAGTCTGGTGGTTTGGGGCTAGTTAAGGTTTCAATAGGTCAATGGTTATTTTTGTAAGTCTATTCTTAACCCTTTTCCTTCCAACCTTTGTTACTCCTCATATAACCTAAATTAATTGTTGTGCCCACAACAATTGCCATCGGATTATTCTCCTTAAGGAGGAGAAATCTAATGCCCCCCATAAGTAAATTTGAATTAAGATGTAAATTGGAAGAAGAGGTCTTTTGATCCTAGTAGTTCCTATGATAACAATTAATTGTCATTCACTTTGATAATTCTTTCAAATTATATTCTTGGATTATTGTATTCCTTATTGATGGTTTTACCATTGACTTTGATTGTCCTTCGATTTCATATTTAATAAGATCCTATTAACCTTACTCTCATTGATCTTTTTATTTTTTATTAGTACTTTGCTAATGAAGAATTTTACTGATCAATTTAAACTAATGATCCTTGTGATTTGTTGGGTTTATTGTTTGAATTCTTCGAGATTCATGGCTTTTTCCCCTTGGAATGCATCAATGTTGAGAACTAATTAATTTTTGACTGTTTTATTTGCTCTTAACACCTTAATCCATTTCATGTTTAATCGCATCGGGCTTACCAGTTAGATTAATTTTGATTTATCGAAACTATTTCTTCCGATGGCCCTATCGAACATCTCATATCAGGATCGATGTTTCGGATTTTCCATAAAATATAATTTTTTAAAACTTATGATAAAGCACCTCTGGCAAATATTGCCTGATGAATTTCATTGGACTCACTGTATCGGGTTTATCCCATTGGACTTTCCATAGTTATCTTCTTCATTGAATCATCGATAACACTCTTCTGCAAACGATCACCCAATTGCCTTCGTCGAGCCTATCACATTGACTTACTTATATCAAGTTTTCATGATAAGCGATGGTCCATTTTCAGAGTCAGATCGCGATCCTTTGCTCATTGAACATTTCCCTAGTATCATTTTTATGAGAATCATGATAATACAAATTTTCACCTACATTAGGGTTTTCAGTGTTTATGAATCCCCACATATTCTAGTGAAAATTGGATCTCTATCACTTACAATAATCTTTGGGTTTCCATGTAGCTTTTGAATTGTTTCCATAAATGGTGTAGCTATTGTAATTGCATTAAAAGGGTGATAGAGTGCACAAAATTGTCATACTTGGTGAGTCTATCACCTAACACCATAATAACATTCTTCCCTTCTGACTTGGGTAGACATGTGATAAAATCCATTGAGATTTCCTCCCAGCGTTGACAAGGTAAGTGTAATGGTTGTAAAATACATGGGGTCTTAACTATCTCAACCTTATTTTGTTGGCAAACCAAACATTCGGCCATGAACCTTTGAACATTATATTTAAGACCTTATGAAAAAAATTCCTTCTTGACCTTATGCTAGGTTTTTATAAATCCGGAGTGCACTCCTATAAGAGAGGTGTGTAATTGCAAAATGAATTTTTGTTTGAGTTGGGATTTCTTACATATATATAAGTGATCCTTATACCATAGAGAATCATTTATCCACACAAAAGTATATGATACATTGGGATCCTTTTGTAGCTTTTAAATGAGTGTCCACTTCGATAGGTCATTCTTCCATTCTTCCCTTGCTTCTACTATCCAATTGAGTTGTATAATAGAAATAGTAGAAAGTAATGCCTCAACATCCTCATCTTTTTTTGAGAGTGCATCTGCCACCATATTTTGTTTCCCATTTTTTTTTATAGATGATTTCAAAGTCATATCCCAACTTCTTGGTTACCTAATTTTGTTGATGTTATTAAGATAATCTTTGTTCCAAGAAGTAGTTAAGGATATCATGATCTATTTTGACCTTGAAGTGCCTACCTATTAGGTAAGGACACCATTGCTTAAGTGAATGTAGTATTTCCAGGATTTCCTTCTCATAAATGGGTTGTGTAAGTTGTTAGACAAACAGGATCGCAAAGCAATAACAATAAACAGAAATGCAAATATAATCACACATACACATTACAAGAGAGACACAGATATATCGTGGTTCACCCAACTTGGGCTACGTCCACACTGAATTTGTCAGTCCTTATTATTATTACCGTCCAGCAAGGTGAAGGGATACAACCTGCAGCCCAACCGCTGCACTTCCTCTTCACTATTTCACAGTCTCTCTCCTGATCTTAGAGATCTTTACAATGCATAAAACCTAATACATCAACCACCCTAGCCGTATTACAATGTCTTTATTTTATAGGGAAATACAATGGAAAAATACCACGGGATACCCAAAACCATGGGCCCGCAAAACAACTGGCGAAAACAACCCCAAAAATTTTCTTCGGGGGCGCTGCCCCCGAACCCCCCAGCCAGGGGGGATGGTCCCCCCTGGAACCCCGCTAGGGTGAGTGTACAGTCCACCTACATATCATATAGAACTGGGGTACAAACACGGCTGATACAATATCATATATGAGACTAGAAGATCTGGCTCCACAACCAACAATCTCCCACTTGGAGACTGATCACAACAACTCCATTGCTGCTGCACTTGCTGGACTTGGCAAATTTCTCCTCTTCACCTTCATGCTAGAAGGCCAACTGAAACCGAGCACGAACTCAGTTTCTCTCTAGTCACTACCTTTGTGAACATGTCTGCAGGATTCTGGCTAGTATGTATCTTTTCCAGCTTTAACAGTTCATCTTCCAGAACAGAGCGTATGAAATGGTACTTGAGCTGTATATGTTTAGTCCTGGAAAGGAATGCTGAGTTCTTTGCAAGGTGAATGGCAATCTGGCTGTCACTATACAATCTGATATCCTTCTGCTTCTTACCCACTTCCTCTATAAACGTCTGCAACCAAATCATCTCTTTACTAGCCTCTGTAATGGCAACATACTCTGCTTCTGTTGTTGAAAGTGAAACAACCTTCTGTAGTTTCGAATTTCAGCTTACTGCTATTCCACCTACAGTAAACACATACCCTGTGGTGCTCCTCCTGCTATCCTTGTCACCTGCCATATCTGCATCAACATATCCATGTAGAACAGTGTCTGAACCTCCAAAACATAATGCCTCAGTGGTAGTACCTCTCAAATACCTGAGAATCCACTGTACTGCCTTCCAATGTTCTTTACCTGGATTGTTCATATATCTGCTCACAACTCCCACTGCATGTGCAATATCTGGTCTTGTGCACACCATGGCATACATCAAGCTACCAACTGCTGATTGATAGGGAATCTTGGACATGTAATCTGTCTCTTCTTGTGTCTTGGGACACATTTCCTTACTTAGACTGAAATGGCTAGCCAAAGGTGTACTTACAGGTTTTGCATTCTGCATTCTGAACCTCTCCAACACCTTTTGTATGTACTCACTTTGAGACAATGTCAATTTGTGATTTTTCCTATCTCTTATTATTCTCATACCAAGGATTTGCTTTGCAGCACCCAAATCCTTCATCGTAAATGAATTAGCTAGCTTCCTTTTGAGTACATTTATATCCTGCATGTCAGACCCTGCAACAAGCATGTCATCCACATACAATAACAAGATAATATATCTTCCATTGTCTAGCTTCTTGAAATAAACACAGTGGTCAGAATGACATCTACTATAACCTTGTTCTGTCATAAACCTGTCAAACTTTAGATACCACTGCCTTGGAGCTTGCTTCAAGCCATACAAGCTCTTTTTCAACCTGCATACCAGATCCTCCTTACCTTTGACCTCATACCCTTGTGGTTGCTGCATATATATTTCTTCCTCCAAATCCCCATGGAGGAAGGCTGTTTTTACATCTAACTGTTCAAGATGCAAATCTTCTACCGCCACTAGACTTAAGATAGTCCTAATTGAAGTCATCTTAACAACAGGAGAAAATATTTCATTAAAATCTATACCTTTCTTCTGTGCAAACCCCTTTACAACAAGTCTGGCCTTGTACCACTTCTTACCTCCTTCTTCTTCCTTCAACCTGTAAATCCATTTGTTTTGCAATTCTCTTTTACCAGCAGGCAACTTAACCAAATCCCAAGTCTGGTTTCCTACCAATGAGTCCATCTCCTCATTCATGCCTTGCTCCCACTTCTTTCTAGTTTCCACCTGCATTGCTTCTTCATAACATTCTGGTTCACCAGAATCAGTCATCAATAAATAATACATTGAAGGAGAGTATCGTTCAGGGAGTCTACTTAACCTGGTAGATCTTCTTACAGTTGCAGGAGTTTCAGGTACTTGCTGCTGCTCTTGATTTTCTGGCACCTTTGGAACTTCATTTTCTTTAATTTCATCAAGCACTGTGTACTCTGTGTTTTCCTTTTCCTATTTCTTTCCCTGCAACTGATCTTTATACATGACCTTTTCATTGAATATCACATCTCTACTCCTGATGATTTTGTTATTTTCATAATCCCATAAACGATAACCAAATTCATCAACCCCATATCCAATAAAGGTACATTTCTTGGATTTAGCTTCAAGCTTTGTTCTATTTTCTTTATCAATATGGACAAATGCTTCACAACCAAATGTTCTCAGAAATGAGTAGTTTACCTTTTTATCTGTCCATGCTTCCTCTGGAATACCACCATCCAAAGCACTTGAAGGTCCTCTGTTTATTAAATAAACAACAATATTTACAGCATCCGCCCAAAACTGTAAGGGCAACCCTGCATGCAGTCTCATACACCTTGCACGCTCCATGATCGTTCTGTTCATCCTTTTTGACACACCATTTTCTTGTGGTGTTCCTGGGACTGTCTTCTCTCTACGAATCCCATGGTATGAACAATAACTATCAAACTCCTTGCCGCAGTACTCACCTCCATTATCAGACCTGAGACACTTCAATCTTTTTCCTGTCTCATTCTCAACCAAAGCTTTCCACTTCTTAAAAGTAGCAAACACATCAGATTTTTGTCTAATGCAATAAACCCAAGTTTTTCTAGTTGCATCATCAATAAATGTAACATAATAATGAGAGCCACCAAGAGATTGTACCTGAGCCGATCCCCATACATCTGTATGAACAAGCTCTAATTTTTCATTCTTCTTCTGTTTCCCAACCCTGAGAAATCTGACTCTCTTCTGTTTTCCATAAACACAGTTTTCACAGAATTCCAAACTTACCTGCTTCAAATCCGGCAGCAACTTCCTTGAGTGGAGAATCTGCATCCCCTTCTCACTCATGTGGCCAAGCCTATGATGCCACAATGCTGTATCTGTTTCTGTGGAAGCTAAAGAGATAGAATGGTCAGTATTATGAGGACATAAATACAACGTACCTACTCTGTCTCCTTTTGCTATCACCATTGATCCTTTAGTGATCTTCCACCACTTTTCTCCGAACGTAGATATACAGCCGCCATCTCCCAACTGCCCTGTTGAGATCAGATTCCTTTTCATAGCAGGAATATGCCTAACTTCTTTCAACAACCAATCATTTCCATTCTTAACTTTTATCCATACCTTACCCATTCCAACAATTTTACATGGCTCATCATCACCCAATAATACATGTCCAAAGTCGCCAGGAACATACTCATGAAAGTATTTCCTATGGGGTGTAGCATGACATGAAGCTCCTGAATCTACTACCCAATAATCACTAGTATTATCTAATGTAAGAATCAAAGCATCTTGTAACACATCACCTGCTACATTTGCTTCCTGGGTAGTTTCCTTCTGTGCATCTCCTTTCTTCTTTAGAGATTTGCAGTCTTTCTTCAGATGTCCTTTCTTTCCACAGTTCCAGCACTCTATCTTTCCCAATCTGGACTTGGATCTACCCGTTTTAGACTTTCCACGATTACCTTGGCTCTTTCCTCTCTCCTTTTGTCTTCCCCTGCTCTCCATGGTCAATGCATTACCTGATGTCTCACCTGTGCTTTTTCTTCGCATTTCCTCGCTAAGAATAACACCAATAACATCATCAAATTTCAAGGTGTTTGAACCAGAGACAGAGTTACTTACAGCCATGACCAAGCTATTCCAGCTTTCTGGCAATGAACACAAGATTAGAAGAGCCCTAACCTCATCATCAAAGTTCACACTTACATAACTTAGTTGATTTGTAACCGTATTAAACTCATTTAAATGATCAGTAACAGATCCACCTTCAGACATCTTCATATTAAATAAACGCTTCATTAGAAATACCTTGTTGGAGGCCGAGGGTTTTTCATATAGCTTACCCAATGCGCTCATCAAACCCTGTGTTGTCGTTTCTTTTGAGATATTGAAAGCCACCGACGAAGCCAGGCTCAACCGTATTGTTCCCAGAGCCTTTCTGTCAAGAACCTCCCATTCTTCGTCCTTCATAGCCGTCGGCTGCTTTGATTTCCCTCCCAACGGTAGGAATAGATCCTTCTGGTACAGATAGTCCTCCATTTGCATCTTCCATAACCCGAAGTTTTGGCCGTTAAACTTCTCGACCTTAAACTTTTCTTCTTCTGCCGTTGCTCCCACTCGAACCAGAAACCCTAGCTTCCTGCGGGTTTAACTGCCAAATAGACCTTTGGCTCTGATACCAATTGTTAGAAAAATAGGATCGCAAAGCAATAACAATAAACAGAAATGCAAATATAATCACACATACACATTACAAGAGAGACACAGATATATCATGGTTCACCCAACTTGGGCTACGTCCACACTGAATTTGCCAGTCCTTATTATTATTACCATCTAGCAAGGTGAAGGGATACAACCTGCATCCCAACCGCTGCACTTCCTCTTCACTATTTCATCTCTCCTGATCTCAGATATATTTACAATGCATAAAACCTAATACATCAACCACCCTAGTCGTATTACAATGTCTTTATTTTATAGGGAAATACAATGGGAAAATACCACGGGATACCCAAAACCATGGGCCCGCAAAACAGCTGGCGAAAATAGCCCCAAAAATTTTCTTTGGGGGCGCTGCCCCCGGACCTCCCTGGAAACCCGTGGGGGGGCGATGCCCCCCACACCCCCCCCACTGGGGTGAGTGTACAGTCCACCTACATATCATATAGAACTAGGGTACAAACACGGCTGATACAATATCATCTATGAGACTAGAAGATCTGGCTCCACAACCAACATAAGTTATTTACCCTGACTGGTTGACGTTCAAAATCCAAGGGCCTTACTTCTTGCATTAGAACAAGTACACCAATGCCATTTCCCGAGGCATCACATTCCACAATAAAGGTTTTTGTGAAGTATGGTATGGTCAATACAAGGGATTTACACATTGCCTCTTTAAGTTGTTCAAAAGCTTGAGTTGCCTCTAGAGTCCAAGAGAATGAATCCTTCTTCAATAATGTTGTTAGAGGTGCTTCTATTGTTCTATAGTTCCAAACAAACTTGCGGTAGTAGCTTGTCAAACCTAAGAATCCTATAAGATTCTTCAAGGATTTGGGAATTGGCTAGTCCATCATAGATTTAATTTTGTTAGGCTCCACCTTGACACCTTCATGAGATATAATATGACCCAAATACTCCACCTCCTTTACCCCAAAGAAATATTAGGAAGGTTTTGCATATAGTTGTTGCTCCTTTAGTAGTTGTATCACCTTCTCAACATGTTGAACATGTTCTTCCCAAGACTTACTATAGATTAGTATATCATCTAAAAATACCAACACAAATTTTCTAAGGGCTTGAAAATGGAATTCATCAAACCTTAAAATACCAAAGGTGCATTCATAAGGCCAAAAGGCATGACCATAAATTCATAATGACCTTCATGAGTTCTGAATGTTGTTTTTGGGATGTCTTCTTCCTTAATTCTAATTTGATGATACCCTGAATGAAGATCCAACTTTGTAAAGTAAACTGCTCCATGTAGTTCATCTAACAATTCAACAATGACAGGAATGGGAAACTTGTATTTAATGGTGAGCTTGTTAAGCTCTCTATAATCTAGACACATATGTCATGAGCCCCCGTTCTTGTGTACCATTACCACTGGTGCAGAGTAATTTTTTTGGCTAGGCCTAATTATGTTAGCCTCTAACATTTCTTAAACCATACACTCAATTTCATTGTTGCGGCCATATGGTATATGCAAGGTCTGATGTTAGGAGGAATACTTCTTAGAATCAAGTGAATAGCTTGATCATAGTCTCGAGTAGGTGGAATACCTTTTGGAATATCTTCAAATACCTAAGAATGTTTATCAATGAACCTTTGGAGATCTAGGGGAATATGAGGCTTATATTTTTGAGCCTCTAGTGAGCATAATTGTGCAATTACACCATGATGTCCTTTTTTCAAAAAAATTGTCATTCCATTAGAGCTTATCACGTTGCTTGATTTCCCTTTGATACCCCTTAACTCAAATTATTTTCCTTCCCGGAAAAATTTGATAAAAACTTATTGAAAATTAAAATCCAATGTTCCCAATGATTGTAACCATGGGATCCCTAAGACAACATAAGCACTACCCATTGGGATAGAAATCATTGGACTAATCATTACATATTCCCCCATAGTAAGAGTGACCTTATGGAATTTCCTCGAGTAATTGATAGTTCCTCCATCTGCAATCATTAGTTGAACTCAGGTGCTCGATATATAAAGCAATTGAGATTTTTGTCTAATTTACAAAGTGTTACACCTAAATCTTGCCCCCTTAAGACTCAGTGTAAACCTCCCTGAAGTTCCCATGACTAAGAAGCTAAACTGGAAGAGATACTAACCTATTTTCATGTGGTTTAGTGAGGTCGTCGCAAGTCACCTTTGTGCAGCATGCGACGTCGTAGGTTGTCCTACTGTAGCCTGCGACGATGCCAGTTAAATTGATAAAAAGGCATCTTCAAGCCATTTATCGAAGGTGTGTGATGTGGATCTCTATCCATAACCTATAGTAGAGATGACATTCAGTTCTCTATCCCTAACCTATAGTAGAGCTAACATTCGGTTCCCTATCCTTAGTCCTCTCCCACTATATCTCATCCTACCCTATCCTCTTAGTCCTATATATATGAAGCTCATTCCCATTCCAAAGGGAGGAAGTCTATAGCACTTGCATGCTGGTGAAATTAGCTTAGGAGATCTCTACTCATATCTTGGGAGACCTATACTTCCTTTGGAGGCTTTGGCATTGGCTTGTTGGAGGAGGATTGCGACGTTAAGCTTTGGTTGTAATCATCTCTCTTTTGTACTTCCCTTTTTTAATACAGCAATATAAACTCTTTCCACCAAATGTTGTTGTGTTAATAATGTTCGTGTAGTTTACTTGCTTAACCGTTTACTTAGATCTGTTACTGTTTAGATATTGTTTTACTGCTTGTATTGTTCTGTATGTCTTGACAGGTCTTGCAGTTGAGATATGATGACCGTATAGCTTGGAGAAACTGCAAAGAGAAAGATCTACAATCTCAAGGTAAGACATCTAATCACTTGATCTTTAACTAGATCTAGGAAAGCAGTTTCATATTCTGTCCCACTTGTTCTAGATTCACATTGAACTAGGGAGATCACACCTTAAGTCCGCTTTCAGTAGATTTTCCGGTAACAAGTTTGGTGACTGCCACCGCTGGGAGGGGGTGGAGGTCTGCAACCACCGTCGAAATAAGGTGGTCCTCCACCACCTCCTCCTGAAGGGGGTGGTGCACCACCTCCTCTAGCGGAGGGATGGGGGGCCTCTGTCGCCTCCACCACCATAAGGGTAGGGTCCTCCACTGTCACCCCGCCACCATAATAAGGTGGTCCTCCACCATAATGTGGGGGTCCTCCTCCACTGGGAGGAGGTGGTCCTCCGCCTCCGTCGGGAGGGGTAGGGCCTCCGCCTCTGCCACTGGAGGGGGGTGGCGCATTGTTTCCAAAATGAGGTGGGCCTCCACCAGAAGGTAGAGGTACGCCTCCTCTGGAATTGAATGGGGGACCCTCGCCTCCAAAGGGAGGGGGAGGTGGACCAAACGTGGGTGGTGGTACTTGAGGGATGGTTGGTGGGGGTCCATTCTGTAAAGCATGTTGGTGCCCCCATAGAGTGTATGGATTCTCGGGATAAGGTATCCCGTAGAGTGTGTTTCCGGGATTGAATTGTTCCGGCACAGGGTTAAGATAACCTGGATACGCTTAACTCCTTGGTAGGTGGTTTGAATGGGATGGTCCCCCAACATGAGATAATCCCATGGTGGATGCTCCAGCGGGTAGGGAAGTTCCAACGGAAGGACCAATAGGAACTCCTCCTCTTTTATTATGGTTTGGAGATGGGGGTTGCCCCCCAACGACAACGTGCTGACCACTAATCGATGGTTGACCCAACGTGGGTTGTTGATTACCTACTACGTGAGTAACATTACTCGTAAGAAAAGTAGGGGGTAAAGAGTATCGTCCCCCGTGAGTTTTGGGGTGGGGGAGGAATGGGTAACGTTCTCGTAGTAGTGAGAGGAGTGTTGGATTGTTGTCCTTCAACAGGTTGAGTCATTTGAGGTATAGAACCGGTCTCCTGTCTGAGGGGTGTACCTGCAGTAAGTGAGGGTTGACCAGGTACATAAGTGGGCACGTTGTGGATGGATGGTTCTAGTGAGTCATAAGATAAAGTGTGAATCGAGATCTGTTGATACGTGGTTATCTCCATGACTTCATCCCTTTGTGAAAAACTTTGTCTTTCAAGTTGATCGCCCTTGGAACGTAATTGTTCCAAGCGATCATGAAGGGGTCTGAAAAGCTCTTCGGGAATGGGCCAAGGGTGTGGAGATGTAGTGGCAAAATGGGACACTTGTTGTCCTAGATATGTTTCCCAAAGTGTGTAGCTGGACCAAACATAGCTGAAATAGGGTCATCCTGGGAGGGATTTAACCATTCCATAGATCCAAGCTCTCCCGGTAAAACGAGAGGGAGAGATACGTCTTGTGAAGTGGAGGTTCCCACCTATTTACCCTTTGAGGGTTGGAGGTGGGTGAGTCTGAAGGGGTTGGAGGGAACAAGCATGCTCCAATGTTCAAAGTAGGGTTTTCCACTTTAGGGGACACGATTGTGATGTGTGGGTCCATTCTTACCCTCGAAATTACCTCCTGATTAAGGGGATATTCGGGTGGTAAGTTCAAAATTCTATGGGACCTTCTCCAAGGAAAATCAGCCAGAGTGACTGAACCAGAGTTTCTCCTAAAGGTATTAAAACAAAAGAAAAGCAGTCCAAAAAAATCTACACAAAACTAAGGCCGCAAGCAAACTTATGTGATAGGTGTGGATTCAAAAGTCTGGAACCTCACAGGATTGTCAAGGCTTCACAACTCACTATATACCGCAGGGTCCAACAGTAAAACGCGACAAGGAGGATTGGGACCGTACCCTTTCCTGAATACCCGACTACCTGGACGACACATGCGTAGTAATCTCCCCGAGTGCTGTTCTCGGTGTATTGCTCTGCTAAGACTGCCAAATAGATAGCTCAGTTGGTTTCAGGAATCCTAATGGTGTCTCCCGATATACACAAGGTACGTGGGAGCTCAAATCTGTAGTGGTGCTGTCTAATGCACAACCGTACGGCAGGAGACCTTCCTATATACTATCGAGTACGTGAAACACCTTTCGATATATGCCAAGTACGTGAAGTGCCTTTCGATATACCCTAAGGTACGTGAAAGAGACTTCTATATACTGGTTGGTACGTGAAAGAGCTTCGATATACTGGTTGGTACATGGAAGACTACAATACCCCCATAATACAGTGCTGACAAGTAACGACAGCTACCACGTTTTACGACGCCAGAACACGTCTCTAACTTAACACACAAGTTACTAAAATTTTTACCCTAGTTCTATCGTTAATTTTATCTGGATGGTTAGGTGAATGCATGAGGTGAGCACATAAACGTAAACATAATGCAATCCCTAACTACATGAAAAAATGCACTTTTCTTTTGATGAAATCTATGTATGGGAGGGAGAAATCTTTTTCAAGTGATTTTTACCAAAAAAACAAAGCTCCAACAAATCGTCCACTCCTTCCTCCACTGAAGAAGTGAATTTTATTCAATCAGCTTCACCTCAGAAAGGTAAATCGAGTCTATCCTAAAGTCAACACACTTTTTTACGAAGCTTATGATTGTCACTTACTCCACTTCACCCAAGGAGAGAGGATTGATCTATGTAGTGCACTGTGTAATTAATTTGAGTAGGAATATGTATGTAAACTTGTTACTCTTGTCCTATATTGCACTAGCTAATTGCCTTACTCTTATTGTTTCTAAGTTGACCACCATGTATAACATAACTTAGAATTTAGTTGTTTATCTATATTATTCATGATAAGGGCACTAACACCTCTTGCACACATCAAACTTGATTAGTCATTCATATTGAGTACTGGTCAAACCTAGGTTTTACTTGGTCAAAGGGTCAAGTCAGCAACAAAATCTCACTATGGCTCATGATTGATCATATATTTTCCATCGGAGGCCAATTGGACCCCTCCAAGTTTTATTGGAAGCACTATTGGTTTAATTTATTATTTTCCCTAAGGTTTGCGGAAAATAATTAGCTTATTTTACTAAAAATACTTGGAGAATTCTTCATTGAGGCTATATCAAATTGGTTATGGGAATATGAGTAGTGGATCTTATGGTTTTTTGGGTCTACAATTTCATCTGTGCATTTATATTGTCAATACGGGCAAGGGAAGATCAATATTTGAGCAGTTTCATGGATTATTATTATTTTTCAGCAAAAAATTAAAAAATAAAAGATGACCAAGGTTTTTGATGTATGATTTGGTATAAGTGAATGTTGAAATGTGACTTGGGTTATGATGCGATGCCCCCGTAGAAACATTTGGACCACTTTTCCTAGCAACACAACACATTGTCACTTAGCACATATCATTCATTTCCATGGTGGGGCGCCTTTCTCCCTAGGAGGGTGACTTTCTTAGTTTGTGACTTAGATCTTGAGCTCGACGTTGATGTAAAATTGGAATGTAATCATCTTGGAGACAACTTGAAGCCCCTAGCATAACATTTGTATATCCCTTTTGTATTATGAGCATTGTACGTGGGCCTTGGAGGTAATTCCCCCCCTCTACTAGATAGTCATTTCTAGATTAGTGAAAAGGATAGAAATGAGATTAAATCTCATCCATTGATCATATTTTTGTATCTTTTAATCTCAGTTGTCTAAATAAGGGTTGGTTAAGGATTTTGGTCCTCTCTAGCTATAAAAGAGAGTGGGATCCTCGTTTGCAAGGACTCTTCGATCAATCCAACAGTGATAATAATAAAATTTTCTTGAGCAAATCTTTGTTCTTAGATAAATATGATGGATTTGTTTTTCTTGTCAAGCTCCTTCTATTGATATATCTCAATCATTCCATTGTCGAGATCTATTTTTGAGTGATCTTGTTTATAGGAGAGAGGGTGAATTTCTCTTGGGCGACTTAGAGGGACTTGCACTTTTGACATGGAGTTTTGTTGTGAATAAGAATTAATTTTCCGTGGCCATTTCTTTTCTTCCCATTACTTCTTGTCTCTTTTGTGAACTATCTCGATTTGCAATTCATTGAGTTTATTGTTAGTTATTGAGATCATATTTTATAATAAATTTCTCTTTGGTTTTGCAGATCGATTTCTCCAGATAATCAAGTGCACATTGGTATGGAATGAAGTTGTGATATATTCAGTGATGTTGGGTGAGGAGAAAGGACTTCATTAACCATTTGAGACAAGGTGATTTCTTGGACTTTGTTATAGTATCTCTAGATACCATTTGTCACTCTCTAATAAAAAAAATTCAAACCTTTTTGTTAAAGCACGCTTAGTGTATTGGGCGATTTCTACTTGGGTTTTTCTTCATACTACATCTTGAGAAAATTTACTATCCAGACAAACCTATCTCTAGAATCCATTTCTCCCTAGGTATATGCATTGTTCTAATATTTTGATTTCACCAAGTTGGAATTGTTCACTTTACTCCTACATGCTTGTTTGCTTGCTACCTTGTGTTGTGAATGGATAATCATTAGTGTGTAGCAAGCCATATTTGTGTTGGGGTCCTTGTTAAACATAATCCATTTCCCATCCTTGCTTTTGTCTCAAACATTTTAATCATTTACTAAGAATATAATCTCAAGGAAGCGACTTGGAAGCAATTCGATCTTAGCACTAGGTTCTTAGTCTTCAAGTTGATTCAACGATTGAGCCTTTCTCTTGAGTTGGGTTGGGTGAATATACTTAGCTAACCACATAAATTTCCCATATAATTTTGCTCAGAAGTCATTTCATTAAATCTAGGAAATTTATCTTAAGGGTATCCTTTGTCTATCGAGAGTTCAATCCCTAGAAGTACCCCATTGCCTTCAAAGAGGGTCTAGCCTTTAAGCTGGGATCGGGACACCTATTATGGCTAGTCTGGTTTCACATCAAGTCGAATCGGGAATACTAAAGAGAGAAAAAAAACTATCCAATGTGGAAACCATTTTTGGGGCGTAGGATTCTTTAGCTTTCACAGTATTAATGACTGTAACTCTCTGCCATCTTGGATAGTATTATATTTTAGATTTCCGATGCTAGTTGTAAAGAATCACAAATATCAATGGCCTTCGACATAATATGGAACATCAATGCCACTAAGTATGTTTCTCCACATGTGATAGTGAGTTGAAGTCGAACATGGGAGAAACTATCTAGCCATAAACCAATAATGGAAATCCCCACTAAGCACAAGGTAACCCATCAATAATGACAATTGGGAACCTTGCAACTAGTACATTAATCCTAACAATGTGAGTAGAAGACCCAAAATAAAAAAATTGACAGGAACCATTTAGTCAAGGAACGATGATAATCCATTCCTAAATGTGAGGAAATCTAACAATGATGAAAGTAGAACTCAAAGTATCAAGTCTCTACATTAAACTCCGAGAGAAAATGTGTTGTGGTCATGTTGACATGAGTAAATGACCCTTGTCAACTTCACATGATTAACTAGCAAAAATGCCCAATTAGATCTCCCTCAGTTCAAATGGCAAGGCCTTTGGTTATGCCCTGGTTGTCGCATGCAAGGTAAAATTTTATTCTAATGCTCTTTGCCTACTCCAATCTATATCGACAAATGAAAACGTGGAAATATAAATGAGCATGGAGAGGAAACAAAGAATGAAATGCAACGAATGAAACATGTACCATGCAACTAGTTAAATCTTAACTAGAGGACCAAATGACTAGGCTAAAATAAAATGTGAATAAAAAATATATATCGACATGTAGAATAGTCCACCAATTAAAGCACATGCAAAATCAAGGGGGATCTTAGTAATCCAAAATAGTCCACAAGTTGTCGAGAGATTCCCTATTTAGTATAAGTTGTTATCAAGTAAAAGATAAGTGAGAATAAACATTACAAACATGAGAATAGTCCACAAGTTGAAATTCCCATGCCCACAAGCACCAAGAAAAGCACTAAACAAGATAATAGCCTACAAATAATCACAATTTTGCAAAAGTATCAACACAATAGTTAATAATCATCTCTTTATTAATATATGAAGATATATTACAATTCCAAAAAAGAAAAATGTTTGCTTGAGGAAAAATGTCCCTTGTCAATTTCACAGGCTCATTCAGTAAAAGGGCCTCTAATTAAACTTCATTCTTTGAAAATGGTGAACCCTCCGGTTATGACTTAATTGCCATAATCTAGGTTTATGATTTAAATGAAATGTAGTTATAAATGTAAACACAAAATGAAATTAATCTAACACTACTCTTGCAACTAATATAATCCTAGCGAGGAACATTTTAAGAACCAATTGACATAAAACAAAGGGAGAAATACAAAGAGTGAGGAGAATAGTCCACAAAGAGTGAGGAGAATAGTCCACCAACTATACCTTGAACAAACCCAAAGGTAGCTATGAGAAACTAAGAATGGCCTACACGTTACCAAGAGATGCCTGCTTCACAACAACTTGTTAGCATTTCTTAAAATAACTAAGCGTAGATATTACAAGCACAAAAATAGTGTACATATTGTAATAACCATCCATACAAGCTTGGAGAAAACTATGAATGGTGAGAATAGTCCACAACCAATTAAAAGTTTCAAGAATATAAGAAGACAAGCCAACATTGTCTCTATTCAACATATGAAGATAACTCACAATGCTAAAAAGACGATGTTTTGCATGAGCAAAAATGTTCCTTTTATAGCATTTACCAATGACTCTTGGCCCCAACTACTTGACTCTTTGTTCTTCTTATCCTACTTGGATTTTTAGCCTTGCATACTTTTTTCTTCATCCTAAATCAAACAATGAGGATATTATTTTAATAAAATTATTTAATGTTCCAATTATACTCAATTAATGTGCTCTTGAAACCAACGGTTTGTCCTGTTGTACTTACAAGGAAAATCATGGCCTTATGTTTTGGATAATAGCGTACTAACTTGTTTTATACATTCCATTCGATTGGTTTCCAGGTTATAGGTCTCTTCTTTATCCTTGGGACTGGTGCATTCTTAAAGACCGTTTTCCATCCATTTTCCTTTGATTGCTCCTATTTAATGGATGTTGATTAGTCTTTCCCCTTGTTTCCTATTCATATATCTTTCCCTTCGGTGTCCTTTCCTCTTTGATATGCAACTTCATATGTACACTCCACCATGCTTTAGGTATTCCTTTTGGTTTCGTCCATTCAAGTTTGATCTCCTCATATATATATATAAGTCCTCATATATATAAGTGAAAATCCACAAATAAATTCAAGCTTGATCTCCTCATATATATATATAAGTGTTGAAAATCCACAAATAAAAAGCATTGATGCAAAGGCTTTGGAGATATGAAATCAAAGCGTCTTTAATTTGGTGGTGGTGTTCCTCACTCCCACCGTGTTTCTAAAAAAATTATACAAGAAACCCTCATCAAACATTCATCATGGATGCTTTGTTAACTATACGATGATAAGTTTTATTATGCTATCAACAATGAAAGTTTTCATATAATGTCCATAATCTTTAATATTAAAAATGACAATAAAAATTTGGTGAAATCATTTTAACCAACAATAGACCTTTGTGAGTTAACCTCATAATAACAATGGCTATTGAAATGGTTTTTCTATAATGAGAATTCTTCGATGCTCTTTCATTAATTTTTTTTTAAATATGTAGATAAAATGCAAGCGTTTAATACACCACTAATCCTATTAGTATTCAAAATAAAACTTATAAAGATTTGTGCAATAATAAGTGAAAGAATTATTTAAAGTAATGCTATCATCGTGAAATCCAAGCTTCTAAATTGAAAACGTATCGTGAAGGAGTACGAGGTTGAAAACTTATCGTGAAGGAGTACGAGGTGGGTGTGATACAATGGAAAGCTCTTCAAAATACAAGAGCGGCTAATACCTCGCCACTCACCCCTCACCTATTGACTTAATTAAGTGGGCCAAATAAAATATACGTGAGATAGACAAAGATATATGTCTTGTGCTTTTACACACATATTTATTTAAGGCAGGCCACCTCACCCTTCTAAAGTCAGGTCACCCTAATAAGGTTGGGTGAGCCTGCTTGCGCATCCTCTCCCTCCGTACAGTAAGGTGAGTGGCTTCGCCCCTTGGAGTTTTAGTAACTACTAAGAGTTAGAATAAAGAGAAAACAAAACTCCATTATATGGTCTTTCCAATGCCCCTTACTTGACTTTACTTTATTTAAGTGAATACTTCGTGTAAAGTAATAAATAAAGAAGGAAAGCATCATAAATTACATATATAATGACATCTCTGTCTGTATATGATATCATCAATTATGAGACCCGATGCTAAAGCTTGATTACATATACGCAGCAAGGTCGTTAGCTCTTCTTGCTAAGTAAGGAAAGAAAGAAAGCCAGACAAACCACTTCGTCAGGTCAGGATTGGCCCTTCCAGCTTCGGATTCAAGTCAGGATCCTTTCTCTCCGGGACTCTGGTTATCATTATCAGTTATTATCAAGCGCTTACTTCTATATTGCGACTGTCTTGGCAAAATCCATTAAGCTCTTCGAGAATCTTGCTATAATGCATATGAAAATACTAAAATACTTTATCAAAGGGGCTTTATATTATGCAAAGCATATCATTCAAAACCATCATTTTCATAAATCCCCTGCATCCACAAGGTAATACCATCATTTTCATAAATCCAGTGCATCCACAAGGTGGTGAGTGCAAGGTGTGAGCCATTCACTTGTATGCCCGTTGCTCCATCTTTTTCCTTACAAATTCACAAATAAAAATGCTTTAAACACAACAGGTTTCAATTGCAATTGCAATTGCAATTTCAATTTAATGAAATTGCAAATTGTAAATTACAATTTCAATTTAATGAAATTGTAAATTGTAAATTGCAATTGGATTGTATTCTTTTCATTACAAAAGAACATTCTGTGGTTTTTTTTGGATTGGGTTTTAAAATTCATGTATTCTGTGTCTTAGTATTTATATGAATAAATAATATTATACTATCTTTGATCAATTAACTAACAATAACTTCAGTTAACTCAAATTTGATAAAATTTAACTAAGTTTGAAAGCAAACTTCAACTATTTTTCATTGAATTATTTTTAAGCAAAACTTTAAAAATCTCTATCTTAAAAAATAAATTACATTGAACTTTGAATTTTAAATAAATCTATCAAAGCAAGCGATGATTAAAAGAAAAACCTTTGTAAAGGTTTTTTCGATTCAACATGAAGCTTATCCAAGGCTATATAATTATGAGGAAAAGCATTCTTCAATTGAATGGTTTCACAAAGATTTCTCCAACTATAATAATTTAAATAAAAATGGTGTAAATTTTAGAAAAAATAAATTATTAACCTATAATTTAAATAAATAAAATATATTTAATTTTAAAAGAATATTTTAAATTTTAAATTATAATATAATAGATTAGATATTAAAAATAAATAAATAATTAACTTATGTATATGTTATCTAAATTTTTCACTTGTAAAATAAATAAATGTTTTTGCAAGATAAATAAATTAAAATAATTAATTGTTAATGTATAACTCAAAAGAATTTGTCACTCCATATTTTTTGAAGTTTTAATTATGTATATGTAAATTGAATTGTTTGTATTGTTTTGACATTGTCATCTAATATTATTAATACACGAACCATGTTTAAAAAAAATATTTTCAAAATGTGAAATTTAACAATTTTATATAATAATAAAAATTCAAATTCAAATTTCAAACTTAAATTACATAAACCTTCAATGTAAATGAAAATCTAATAAATTATAAATACATGAATTGATAAAACATATGTCGATGGGATGTAGCTTGGGTGGTTGGGAGGAATGATTGTTACCCTCTCCACCTAGGTTCAATTCTTGTAAGTGACATGATGCTCTTGTTGAGCCCCTATCTAATGAGTGTAATTCTAGTCATACCTTAATTCTACAGAATAACAGTGTTGGCATATTTCCTGATGGATGTAGCCCTTCAGTGAACCACTATTGAAAATAAAAAGAATTGGTAAAACATCTATATAGATAAATTAAACAATTATAACAAATATTCTATAAAAAATGAGTATATATATATTGAAATTTTAAATTATATATATGACCCTAAATTCATTAAATGGAATTACAAATATTATGGAAATAATCATGTAGATAAATATTCTATATAATAAAAATTGAATGAAGATGATGATGGTGGTGGTGGTGGTTAGCGTCCACTGAGACCAACGTTGGTTTATTATCGGACCATAAGAAGATTACTTTGATTGTTGTATACTTTTATTTATATGCCCAAAAATACTTGGAAAGAAGTGTTCCTAAGTCGCCAAAGTTTTGACAAGTTAGAAGGTTAGGGAGGTTTGTATTATAACAAAGATTATGAAATTGTGATTTAATCTGGATGTATGCAGGGCATTCTGAGAGAAAACGATTTTCATCTTCAACGTTTATAGTCTCACAGAGAGGGCAAATTTTTTCCACCCACAATATATATATATATAATAAAATTTATATATAACTCATCACATCACATTTTATATATGTAGGCATAGTGATTATTATAATCATAAAATATAAACTTGTTTCCTTTACTGATTGTATGAGATTTCTTAATAGTTAAAAATATATATATTATTGTTATATATATATAAATAATTTTAAATAAATAAATTTTATGAATATTAAAAACAAAGAAAGCATATATTAAAAAAATCTTAGAAATAATTTTTTTTTAATAAAGTGATTTCAAAACACTAAAATAAAAAAAATAATAATAACCACTCGATTTGATATGCTCTTATTTGGCCTTTATTGAGCGACCCTCCAACAAGAATCACAAGCAAAGTTCAAATTTGAACCTATCCCAACCTTTCTAGAGGATTTTGGCCTATCCTAGAAGTGCAAAGTTAAAATTATCCTTAAAAAAAAATTAAAATCCTATTTTTACCAGTATAATTAAGGACATAATTTATAACAACATTTAAAAAAAAGGTAACTTTTTAAATTACCCATTGATATTAATTTCAATTTACGAACCCTTGGAAAGTGGGGAATCGGAATTTGGAAGTAGGAATCAATTCTTTTCGGTTCAAATTTCCTTTGGAATGACCTATCCCATCCCAAATAATGAAACATTAAGTCCTACTTCGATTATTATGAGAAATGTAAGCAATAGAAATCTAGGAGGAATCCATGAGAGTTTAATGGCTTAACTGAGAACTTACTATCTTCCAGCACCGTTTGTGACTTGAATTGTTATAAGTGCACTCCACACATGCCTTTTAAGAGATGAATACTCTACTAAAAGATAAGATTTTTCATAGCCCATTTCACTCAATTTTAGTTGATGAAAGCACTGGTCAAACTATGGAGCACCATTTGCTTATTTATATTTACATATTTGAAAAATGAAGGAAGAGGTCAATGTGTAACAAAATTCATATGCTTGCTTCAAATAAAAGATGAAACAACTCAGTCTATGTATGAAGCAGTGAGAACTCTTATAACGGAGATGGTTCTATCTTCGATGAATTTAGTTGGATGTGGCTCTAATGAGGCATTTTCCATGTTTATATTCTAAGATACATCGAGATGTTCCCCATTTATTATATATCCAATGCGTAGCTCATAGAGAAGCATTAGCATCAAAAGATGCTTCATCTCATTTTCCAGAGTTGTAGTATAATGATGAATTCACAAACAAATTTTATTCATGGCTTGAGAATCTATTAAAATACATGGAGAGCTAAAAGTGCTAATGAAATAATTTCAAATCACTAAGTTAGAGGTTTTACTGATTTATCAAATTAGGTGGCTGTCTAGAGCAAAGGTCATGCCCGTTTTGTTAAAAGATTGGGAGTTAGAGGAGAAAAATATGTACGAGTTGCCAACAATATTTCAAGTGCAATTTTGTATCCATTTGCTTGCAAATGTGGTCATTGAGTTAAATAAGGTGAGTGAGAAGTTCCAAGAGGATCATGTTGATATTACCTCTATTGGCACTACTTTAGATGTTTTTTTTGTAAGCTGCATAGTAAAATTAGCTTATGGTACAAAAAAGGTTACAATCATCGGTAGAGTTTGAATATAGCTTTCTAAAGCTGCTCATGAAACTGATATTATAAAAAAAGGCACTGTAGACAGGCCTAGTGATATGAGCTTTAAGACTGCCGATCAGGAAAGACAGAAACAGAGTATAACTCTGGACTAGATATAGATAAGCTAAACCAAAAAACAAAGTATAAAAACCAGACGAATAGTGCTTGTAGCGAGCTGCTTCAAGTGCTAGCTTCTGTATCCTTGGAGCCATGAATTTCTTCAGAAATGGGACAGGGGTCGAAGAAGTCATCCGTCCATTGCTGCGCCAGGAGCTTGATCGATAGAGGATCTTCTTTGCGTGGGAGCACCATCGTGTCCTCGACCTTTGGGGTGCGCTTGTATTGCATTACATCAATGGTGGAGGGGACCGGAAAGGAACTCCTAGGAGGAGTGGCACCCTGAACCACAACGGTCGCTAGAGAGACAAAACCAACATTTTGACTAGGAGTAGGAATTGCGCCATCAGAGGCAGTAAGGCCCATGGAGTCATGTAAAGAGTTTCCAGTAGCCTGTGCAGCTGCAACAGTGGAAGCACATTTGGTTTGGTCCGCTATCTCCTCCCCTGAACCATCAACCAGACCTGCTGGACCAAAGCCTATCGGAGGAACAAGATGCAGAAATAGAGAGTAATGGCGACTCATAAGGCTTCCCTCCAGAGCAACGAGAATCCCGTCCAGGTGAGGCATGTTGGCCCTGGTGTCCATGATGGCCACCTTCACCATATTCCAGTTGGTGAGCATTTCTTCCACCAAGGTACCTATCATATTCTTCAGAAGCCAGTAGTAATTCACTTGAATTCCTTGGCTTCCAAAGGCAAGAGTTTCAGCAACGCTGCGTGACTCCCAGCCATCTACCAGACGACGAACGGGCATGGAAACGTTATCTTTATATCCGATTTTGGTGGCATGTTCTTTCTCAGCAGCATACAACATTTTTCCAGAGCCATGGCCAGAGCCGCGCTTGGAGGTGCCTTGCGTGTGCTTCATGGCGGTATCAGAAACCTCGCGGGAAGAATTAACAGGTGCTGAGCTTTCAGCTATGGAAGAAGATAGAGAATGGCGAAAGCGGGTAATGACCGCAGGAGCCTGGATGGGGAACTTCATATCCCTGAGGGGGAGTCTGGGTGGATGAGACGTCGCACGAGAGGGATTAATGGCGAGGGGAAGCCAGAGAGGAGGAGGGGACGTTGAAGGCAAGGCTAAAATAAATGCCACCCACCGAGCCATGTGGGTGATGAGACCGAGAGTGTGCGGAGAGGGCAGGTGGATGAAGGTCGTGTCCACCATTAAAGCATGCATCTTGGGAGAAGTCTAGCCTAGGAGGAGGGATCGTGATGCCAGGAGGGCAGGTGGCTCCACCATCCATCATGTTGGCAGTCACGGTGGCACCCGCATCCCGGGGGCACTACTTTAGATGTTACTATTAACATGCTCCGTAAATAGTTTTTGGGAGGGATAATTGGGGAAATTGCAATGCACATATCCTCTTTTTTAATTATAGCACAATGATGAACTCTTGAGTTTGTAAATAGCACATGTATGGTACATTTATATCCATTGAGGTTTGAAAGTTTTCCAAAGATACAAAGAATAGGGACATTAGATGATTGCATTCTTTTAGGAAAATGTTTTGTGATGAAGGTGAACGAATATCTATAAAGGAGGTTCACATATCTATCTATATTTAATGCTTCTAAGTTTTTTAGTGCTTGACATTATTATGAAGAAATGGATTATAGAGACTCTAAAATGAAAATATGGTTGAAATGTTTATGTGAAAAGTTTAGTGTTGGGAAATAAGCTATTGTGGATACTACTAAATTTTTAGGTGAAATAAATGAATTGATTTGTACTATTTATAAATCCTACCCTAAAAATCATGTGTTTGGAGTATGAGATCTATGTGGAGATTAATCTATGTTTGAATACTTTCCCTGTCTGATGCGATTATGGCAAGCTATCCTTGTTATTCCAGCAAGTACAACAATGTGTGAAAGAGGCTTCTCAAAATTAAATAGGGTCAGATCAAGACTTTCATTTGAGACATTGGATATGCTAATGTTTCTCTCTCTTAGTGCACCTCATGCTCTAAATGAGGCAAATTGGAATGTTATTGATAATGTATGGGAACAAACGCAAACTAGAAAGCCTCTTCCATTTGGTAAATGGATTGATGTTTTCAGAGATGCAAGCTCAAATACTTTTGAAGAATATCAAATGAATAAAAGAAAAATATGTTTTCTTATTATTTTTGTTGGAATGTACTCATTTATGTAAAACTTACTAATTTCAAAGAAAATTTTGTTTAATTCTTAGGTTTTATTGAAAATTAATTAGTTTTCCATGTAGCGAGTGTTCAATTGTTTAAGGTTGTTAAAATTTGGAAGGGAAATATTTGTATTTTGCATTTTTGTTTGAAGTGTTTAATTAATTTATACTTGTCAATTGAAGTACAATTATTTATATCGCCCTTTATCTTAGAAGGGATAGAAAAATATATGCCCTTCTGTTATAGCATGATTCACCACACCTTATGCAACATGCCTTGATGGCCTACCATGTCCCTCTGCAGACTCATATTACCCCTCTTGCTCAGTAAAACCCCTTAAAATCACATTTTTGTTGATGTACGCGGGTGACCAGCACTACAACACGCGTATACGCATGCTGCTCTATTACAACCTGCGTACATCGGGTTTCATGATCAAAATTAAAAATATTTCAAGTTTTCCTTCCGAAGTAACGACCATTTTGATCCTTGGAAAATGCTCTGATTCGACCCTCCATCTCCTTTGAGGATTATATATTGAGCCATTGTGGAGCATTTGAGGGAGGAGAAATTAGAGAGCAAGTAAACTCTAGAGGATTTTTTTCCCATTGCCATTTCCTTGAGACTACATCCCTTTGTCCTTGATAGATAGATCTCTTTTATGTTCATCTCCCAAGATCTCTCTTATCTTGTGAAGGCGGAACCCAATTACTCCTTGAACTTGTGAGCTTTCCATTGCATGGAGGATTAAAGTGGTGGAGGCCTAGGTGGAGGAACTTAATTCTCGGTTCCAAAGAGTTGCTTGTAGCAGGTTGTTACCATGTACTTCTGTTTATTACATTAATAGAAATACTCTTTTCTCATCCAATTCATGTTACAAATGTTTATGTTATTCTCATTGGGTATATTTGTTTAATATGTTAATGGGCTATGCTAGATTATATGCTAACAATTTATATATATTCTATATGCTCGTATATCTTGGTTGTTGAGGACAAGTTGTAGGTAGGGAGCATTGGATTGCAAGCTTAATGGTGGTCTTCTTCGAACATCCAGTTGAGGTAAGAGTTTTCTCTTTTTGTTGTTGGCATTTCATATCTATATAACATATTTGAGAATTGAGTTGATTTATGGTGTCACTCTGTCTGTTGTGGTTCTACCCCAAGCCATAGGAAGTTTTTCTCTGTAATACCTTCAAATTGAAATTAAGACACACCCTTCAAAGTTAACTTCTAATCACATGACATAAATATTTCTATTCCATATTTAATAGACTGGAGTGGATAGTACTAGGAAATATTAATGATAGGGTTTCAGCTTTATTTTGCATTGGTTTTTTTACGAGTGAGTCAATATATTGCATTACCCTCCACGCGAGGGATTTTTATCCGGTCGATAAGTTCCCAACACAATCCACATATGCCCTGTCATTTATGTTCAATTGGTCAATTTATATTAATTTATTAAATTATAAATAACATATTTGATAAGACAACAATACTACTACTAATAACATTTTATAATATAACGTTTATATTCTAAGTTTTTTTAAAATATTTTTAACTTTATTTGGTTGACCAAAATAAATATTGTTAATGATAGAAATTAGTCTTATCAATATAATTTAGCCAATCACAAATTAAATTAAAATAAATATTCTTTTAAAATAAATGAAAATAAACATAACATTTTACGCAACATTATAAAACTTTAAATTTTTTTTTTGATTTATACGTACTTTACAAAATACTCAAACGTATAATCTCTGCCTATGGCGAGGACTAACAATAACAACCTCTCCTTAAGCATAAGATCTCATAAAAGAAAAGGCAAAGACATCTACAAATTACTCGATAAAAAATACTTGATAAAAAGGTTATCAATGAAACTTAAGCTTGAAGCTATTAAAAAACAAAGAGATGTTATCAAGTAAGCTCATGAACTGCATTTTTTAAACGTAAATAAGAATGTTGACAAAGGATTCTTTAAGATGGTATGCGTTCCCATTTCGCTTCTCCATTTGCAAAAGTAACTCGTCAATAACTATGAAACCATTGTTTTTTTTGTAAGGCTCATACCCACAAAGTTTTGAACCGGTGGCCTTACAACAAGGAGTGCCTCAATAATACACCCATTCATAGTCTATTCTACACCCCGTGGGCAACTACGAAACCATTGTTAAAACTATCATTTCTTTGACTTTTCTTACCAAATATTACACTTCATTTTTTCCTATAGTGGTGAGTGATCCAAAATGCATATATTCCTTGTCCAGCTAAGTGTTACTATTATTCAACAACTTTATGACAATTGCAAAAGTGAAAATTTGATTTTCTTGTTGAAGGAATTTTTCCAAAGAACAAGGGACTCAATGCCCTCATTCCAAGGATGAAAACACACCGTCAGAGGGTTAGTTGATCCTCTTTGCAAATAACAACCATTAAATATTGAGAATTGTTTCCTGTAAATCCATCGCTTTTGCAACTCATATTTTTAAAGGGGACGATAATTCTACGACCTTTTAGCACTGCGCATCACTTCAGAAATGAAAACATAGAAATTTGAATCTTTTAAAAAAAATATCACCCAATATTTTATGGTTGGAAATTTAAGAATTAGTAATATTAACCAAGGTATCTACACTTTAAGAAAATTATGGATCCTTAAAATTTTCCCTGGTGAGCAATTTGCCATATGGAGGTAAGTACTAAATTCAAAACTTAGTAAGGTAAGATTGTTGGGTTCAAAGGCATGATTTGGATTTTCTTAAATCAATTGGTTGAAAATAGAAAAAATGGCACTTTCCTAGGCCTAGAATGTAAATCTTTTCCACATTAGACATCAAGTCATTGATTTTGGAGGCTTGTTGGCCTCCCACCTTAATGATTTAGTCTTAATTACGCAAATCATAGGTTGCACAACCAACAATATTACCAACTTAGTGATTTGACTTCCTTTTTGATGAAATATTGAGTGGAACAAAGAAAAAACTTATGGAAGAAATGAAAATTGCATTCTCAACTCCTCTCATCCAACTACAACCTTTAATAATAATATCCTTGAATTTCAAACATTGTTTGGAAATTGCAAGGCTTCTCTGTTTCATCAACGATCATGCAAAGTCTTTAGAGCTCCAACACCTACATAGATTTCCACATTTCAAAGCAAGGCTAAAACCTTGTTGTCAAAGCCTTGAATTGATTGCAAAACCTTGTATATGAGCTCAAGATTAAAATCCAAAGGAGTCCTAACATATATTTAAAAAAGAATTAAAACTAGTGTTGATGGAATACCTTGGCTTTTGGGATTTATAAGATCATGACTCCTTCTTTTGACCTTGGATCAATGAATGGCCTATTGCAAAGCATGGAAAAATAGATTTCCAATGACTATTTGGATGCCACAATTTTCCCTCGAATTGATAGCTTTCATAACCCATGAATCCAAAATTACCTTATTTACAGGAAAAACTTTAATATATGCTTTTTGTACTTATAAGCCTTCGAATTGATTTCTATGAGTTGCATTAATTGTGTAGGCTCAAAAATGTTAAAGTGACCTCTTTCATAATTTAAAAAACCATTTTGACTAACCACCCAAAATATGAACAAAAGTCTAAAAGAGGCTAAAGTCCAGTCTCTATTGAGAATGTTGCTTTGTTGGAATCAAAGTTTCGCTATATGATTTTCATCCACGAGGTCTTTAATATGATTCATTGACATTACTGAGAACCTCACCTAGGAAATTGATTTTCAAAGAGGAAGGTGGCCTCGAGGTGCTCAATCCACCTATGTGGAAAACATGGTAAAACCCGCCACCTTGCTATGAAAGCTACTTGAAATATTTATGGTGACAGGGAATGACTACAATAAGCTTAAATGAAGTGATTAAACTTATGTGTGTGGTGTCGATTTTTTTTTTCATTTTGCACTTCATTCCCATCACGCTTGCCATTATGCTTTCGATGTTAATACAATGAAACTTACGACACAATTTGGTAGGATGCCTAGTCATAACATTTTTATTAGACACAACCTAACATCACTACCATATATCTAATACATTATTTATTCTCCTTTGCATGCCATAACCTCATCATGTTTGTATGTGCATTGTCATTTGCTCATTCCTTGCTTGTTTATCCAATACCCGGCCTCTCTTGGCTCTCATGTCATTTGTTGAACAATTATGATTATGACTTGTCTGTCGTTATTGGACCATGACATTGAGGCATGAAAACCTATGCAAAGGGACATGCGAGCATGTTAAACATTGAAATTATATAAACCAATAATCAATCATTTGTTCAAGGGTTATGATTTTGACTTGTATTGCATTATTCACCCATGACACTTAGACACGACAACCTATGCAAAGGGACATGAGAGCAGGTTAAATCTCAAAATCATATACGCCAATAATCAATCAAATGCCTTAATGAGCTAGGTCGATCTCATGCAAGAATAAGGAGATGTAAGCAAGACATAATTAAAATCGAATTACAGAAAATTCAATCATATTGAAATCGTCATTGAGAATTAAGCAAGTGAAAATCAAATGAATTGGGCAAGATCGCAATACATGATGCAAATGAAAAAATTCATTCAAACACAAGGGCAAAGCAACCAATTAGTATCCTTAACTCCCATGCTACTCATATTATATTCACTTCAAGTAAGTTGAATCAAGAAATGCATATTTGAAGATGAAGCTCAATGATTTTTTTAAGGGGTCCCAAGTCTGGTGGCTTGGGGCTAGTTAAGGCTTCAATAGGTCAATGGTTATTTTCGTAAGTTTATTCTTAACCCTTTTCCTTACAACTTTTGTTACTCCTCATATAACCTAAATTAATTGTTGTGCCCACAACAATTGCCATCAAATTATTCTCCTTAATGAGGAGAAATCTAATGCCCCCTGTAAGTAAATTTTAATTAAGATGTATATTGGAAAAAGAGGTCTTTTGATCTTAGTAGTTTCTTTGATAACACTTAATTGTCATTCACTTTGATAATCCTTTCAAATTATAATCTTGGATTATTGTATTCCTTATTGATGGTTTTATCATTGACTTTGATTGTTCTTCGATTTCATATTTAATAAGATCCTAGTAACCTTAATCTCATTGATCTTTTTATTTTTTATTAGTACTTTGCTAATGAAGAATTTTACTGATCAATTTAAACTAATGATCTTTGTGATTTGTTGGGTTTATTGTTCGAATTCTTCGAGATTCATGGCTTTTTCCCCTTGGAATGCATCAATGTTGAGAACTAATTAATTTTTGAGTGTTTTATTTGCTCTTAACACCTTAATCCATTTCATGTTTAATCGCATCGGGCTTACCAGTTAGATTAATTTTGATTTATCGAAACTATTTCATTGGACTCATTGTATTGGGTGTATCGGGTTTATCCCATTGGACTTTCCATAGTTAGCTTCTTCATTGAATTCTCGATAACACTCTTTCGTGGACGATCACCCGATTGCCTTCGTCGAGCCTATCACATTGACTTACTTATATCAAGTTTTCATGATAAGCGACAGTCCATTATCAGAGTCAGATCTCTAGCCTTTACTCACTGAACATTTTCCCTAGTATCATTTTTATGAGAATCATGATAATACAAATTTTCAATGGTAATCGCTCGACACATGTGATCATATTTGTATTTTAGATCCTTCATTTTAGAGAAATTTTACCTGTTGGCCACTACGCGTGAGAAGAGTTCAATCATTAATTTTCCTTTGTTATGGAATTAATTGCAGAGGATAAGGTTCTTTTTTAACATTAAAGAGGGTTACTTTGCCATTAATTTTAACCATTACTCTTTGTTAGCTTGCTAATGAAGCCAAGATTGTTCTCTCACCATATTGTTACTAAAATTCATTGATTATTAGCTCAAAGCTTAAGGTAGAACTGACCTACATTCATAATTCATGTACTTACCAATTTATTTCTAACAAATTGAAGATTCCTGATTCTGGTTTTTGTTGTGCTGCCAACGTTCTAATTTTCAAAATTTCAGAAGCATAAGGATGAAGGGGAGCATCGTTAAAAAGTGAAGTAGAAGAAATTCCTAACCCTGTGAAGGATGCCAAAGTGGTGCTATTGGCATACATGAAGAATCTCATGGGGTTATAGGAAAACCCCAACTAGGGAAAAATATACCAAATGTTTTACAATGAGGACTTCCCCAAAGATGATGATGACTTGGTCATGTTCCAAAATATTAAAATGAGTGATCTTTATAACACTGTTACTAGGCCAACAATATTAGCATACAATGATGTTGTTAGATGGGTGTTTTAACACAATGTTCTCGGAATTGAGTCAGTGGTCAGTGAGGTCGAGGTTTTTGTTGCGTCTCTGTAGTTAGATGTGTTCAAAAGAGTGTACAAATTGAAGAAACTAGAGTTGCTACTCAACAAGATGTTCCTGGATAATTTTGGGGTAGAAAACTCAAGTATGGTAGAAATTTTAAAGGAATGGTGGATAGAGGATAAAACTTTCTTAGAAAAGGCCAATCGCATGTACCCTATTTAGTATTTCAAACATCCAGATTGATTTTTGGTAGCCACGATTTATAGATTGTATGGTGAAGAGAATTTGACCCATTTCAAATTGGAATGGACCCTTCTAGTTCACCATGTGGTTGAAACGGGATAAGCATTCAATTGGGGAAGCATCCTGTCACTCAACCTCTTGAGCTCCACAAGGAAAATTAAAGAGGTACATGGAATTAAAAACCCTAGTTTTTGTATGTCCACTTTCCTACCCGATTCCATTTGTTCCTCAAATGTTTTTCCTCGGCATGGGTTGGGATTGGAACCACATTTTACCACCTATGCATGTGTATTGTTGTGAGTTATGGTCATCCAACCATAGGAGGTATTTCTATGAGATATGCGACAATTCATGGCTCCCTTATTTTCAATATACTTAACCGAATGGCCCCAAGTCTATCAGAAGAAGCAATGGTAACCCTACAAAAATAGGGGATTTCTACATTCAAGAGTTTTTCACCTACATTAGGGTTTTCAGTGTTTTTGAACCCCACATATTCTGCTCAGATATGTTCCCAATAGGTTACTCCTAAAATAAATTGCTTATCAAACTGTAGTAAAAGGGATTCCCTTTTGTCAACTCATGCAAAAGTATCACAGTCTAAATTATCGATCAAAGTGGGACTTTTCACCTTGAAAAATGCCCCTCATGTTAAAAAAGTGGCTACTTTCCTCAAAGAACTCAACCTCAGCTTAGGAACTCCCATGAGGGATGACCCTAAAAAGATTATTGAAGAACACTTCAAGTTTGTTGGGATGACCCCCTACATATAGACATGAGCCCAATCCATAGAAACTCATTTTTTAGGGGGATACCACTTATGAGGAGATATTGAATAACATTGAGGATGAACACCAAAAGGAAGTATTGCATATAGTGCAAGGATCTACAAGGAGGATAGTTGTAGTAGAGAGAGAGGAAACATTTGCTAGTAATATGGAACAAGTTCAAGCAAAGAAGCAACAATAAGCTACTAAAACAGAAGCCTTAGAGGAAAAAGCCATAGATGCAGAAGAGCAGCTAAAACAAAAGCAAAAATAGGATATAGAGGAAGCTCAAAGAAAATTCGAAGAGGAGAGGAAAAGGAAAGAAGAGGAACAAGCAAGGCAAGTTGAAGAGCAGAAAAGAAGGATGAAGAGGAGAAAAGAAGAAAAAAGAAAGGGCTATAAGAGAGGAGGAAGATAAAAATAATGCTAAGGAAGAAACGAAAAAAAAGGAAGAGGAAGAGAAAAGAAAAAAGGAAGTTGAATTTGAAGCTAAAAAATTAAAACCCCATGTGGAAGAAGAGTGGAGGAAGAAAGAAGTTGAGCAGGCTAATGCTTTATCTAGGAAAGATGTAGGTACTAGCCAGGAACTTTCCATGCCGACTTCTCCTATAAATTGTTGTCCATGATCTTTTGTATTTTTCACCGTGTTAAATATTTGAAACTGATGTTTCGAGAAGAAACCTTGCTCATCTTTAGGGAAGCAAAGCTAGCGAGAATTTTATGAAGAAACCATCATGAAAAATTATGTCTAGATGCAAAGATAAGAATGGAATTTATAATGTTAAAGAGATTAGCCGTTGATTTTTAAGGTAGAAAAGTCAAAAGCCATTGGAATGAAATATTAAAATAACATATTATATCAGAATTGCTTAACTAAAAAGATTGACTAGGGTTATAAATATAAACTTGAATAATATAATGTTATTTTATTATTTCATTCCAACGGCTTTTGACTTTTTTACCCTAAAAATCAATGGCTAAATCTCTTTAACATTATAAATTCCATTCTTATCTTTGCATCTAGACATAATTTTTCATGATGCTTTCTTCATAAAATTCTCGCTAGCTCTGCTTCCCTGAAGATGAGTAGGGTTTCTGCTCGAGCGTCAGTTTCAAATCTTTGACGCAGTGAAAAATCCAAAAGATCATGGACAACTCAGACAACTGCGAAAGCTTGAATCATCTTATTCTCCTGTAAATACTGACACTCATATTTCTACATTACCAGTTGATTCTTCCTCGATAGTAGTTAGTGTTGATGATGTTGTGGTCTCTTTAGGGGACTAGTTCTTTAGTAAGTCACAAAAGGGAGTTGTTAAGATAGTCTCCAAGAGGAAAAAGATCAAAGAGACTCTGAGTAAAGAAGGACAAGGTCAAATGATTGTATCGAATATTGCTAATTTATATCCACAAAAGACTGTAGTTAACACAATTTCTACCTTAAGCACCTTTGCAGCTACTAATTCCATAACAATCACTAAATTAAATGTTGCATTGGAAAATTACAAGACCCAGATAGCTCTTTTGGAATCTCAAATTGAGTGTTACAACGTAATTTTTCACCTTGTGAGCATCAACACTCTTTGGCCTGCTGGATCCATTTCACTAACTCAGATCCACTTTATATCCTTCAGACACACTATTTCCCTATTTTTTCCCCTGTACGCTAGCTATATCACTTCAGTGGGTGTACCTGCGAGTTGCATCACTACAACCCACGGGTAGCATGTAATATGGTAAAAATCACTAGTTAATTACTTTTTACTCCCAAAAAGCGGTCTTAGGGTGACCTTTGGCCCTCCATTTTCCCCAGAACGTCTCAATGTGTCCTTCACTTACCTTTGGGAGGACTATATATTGAGCACATATGGCATATAGACGGGAGGAGAAAGAGAGAGCAAGATAACTCTAGTGAATTTTCGACGCATCTTGAGTCTACACTCATTGATCCTTGTAGTTGTGAACCCTTTATGTTCACCTTCCAAACTCCTATCATAGTTTGAGTTTGCCATTCCATGGAGGATTGAAGTGGTGGAGGCACAAGTAGAGAGACCCAGTTCTTGGTTCAGATTGGTTGCCGACAAGAGATTGTATCACATTGTACTTCTTTTTATTTATTAATAGAAATACTCATATTCTCATCCATTAACGTTGTGAATGTTGTTTATATTACATTGGGTTGCATTTACTTATAATATCATGGACCATTGCTATTGATGATGTTAATGTTGTTTATATATTATATGCGCTTTTTGTATATTGGCTGTCAAGACTAATTTGCAGGTTCAAGTGCACGAGGTGAAAGCTCCAATGGGGATCTACATCAAATGTTTGGATTGAGGTTGGTTATATTCTTCATTATCTTAGCATTGTCATTTATATAGCATAGCATTGAGAATTGAGTTAATTTCTAGTAGTCAGCTGTCTGTTGTGGTCTACCCCAAGCCATAGGAAGTTTTCTCCGAAACAAAAATGGCGACTCTGCTAGGGAGAACATCCATTTTGGGGATTTTTAGGCATTAGTCCTTGTTTAGAGTTGTTGTGTGTCGAGTCTCTGTGTCATTCATTGGCCGTTAGGATACTTTATAGAAAACACCCTTTTTCTGAGCCATTGGACTCTTTTTCTACTCATTTGCTTTTCCCTGTACGCGGGTGAGCCTAGTTCTGCCCGCGTCTACCCACTTCTGTCTGCACTATAGCCCGTGGGTAACCGCAGGTATTCCTTCGACAATAGCATACAACTCCGGGGGTGATTTGTTTATGGCCTTTAGTTGTTGCTGGGTTGGTTTCGAGTGTTCCCGAGTCTTCTTTGGCCTTGTTCCTGACTGTTCCAAGCCTTGTTCGTGACCAGAACTCCTCTTTTCTCTTGGTTTTGAGCCTCATTGGTTTTCACCCATTTTCAAATTTTTAGCTCATTCCATTGGCTGAGTGTTACTGTTTAGGATCTGCTAGGTTTCCTGAGTGATCTCTTGTGCATTTTTGTAACTGAATAGTGAGATTTTGCTTGCATTTTTCATTTCATCATATTGAAAAATACAAAAAAAAAAGTTTTGCATTTTCCTTTTGCTTATAAGTGAAAATACAAAAACAATTACTTTTATGAACTGCATTTTGCATTGAGTGCTTGCTGCTTTCATTTAGGTTCTGCTTGTGCATTGGAAAATATAAAAGAGTTGCATTTTTATTTCGAAACCATTGGATTGATTTTCATTTTAGTGGCATTGTTTTTATTGGATAGATGAGTCTAGAGTTTGACGATTTTGCATACTATTGAGTCATATACATCACTGGTTTCACGATCATATCCTTTGAGTAACCACAACAATTAAAATTAACGCTTAATCTAAAATTGATTAGAATGATTTTATTTATAGGGTACACCAACTAGCATAGGTTTAGAGTCTTGGAATAGATCATTGTGAGTAAACAATCCAAGAATACTAGACGAAACATTATGTGTGTGACCAGGGAGTGGTGAAATCCATGGTATACATCGGTGTTCTCAGGAAGCTCTACTCAGACCAGAGTTAAGCATAAGGTCACAGGAGGTTGGTTGCGGAGATAGTCCTCCAATACCGGCTGAACGTGGGAGATATTTCCAGGATTTGTTCGTATCTGGGGACTCTTGGGGGATTTGACCCTCTTGAGTTTCGGGCTTAGCTACCCTGCCCATGCGATGGATCCCACCTGCGACTGTCCCCCTGAGCATTGGTTATACTGAGGTGACCATAGTTTCCTTACCTAGGTATCGCATAGGGCACTTGCAGTGGTTATACTGTTTGTGTTCTGAGTCAGATAGGGGTTGGACATCATAGTTGTTTGTTGCCGAGGGTTACGGCCGTTTGCATGCAGTGAAGCCTGGGAACCTCTATAACTGGTTCTATTACCTCCAGCTACAGTTTGGGAGTGTTAAGCCTCTCCCAGGCGAGACATACCGGCTCTAGTGTCGGGAGCTCATTTAGCCACTCTGTTTGTCTCCTCTTGGCTATAGTTTCTCTAGGTGTGTGCTCTTGATTTTCTGTTTTTGATCGATAGTTTGGCCGTTAGGGGTGTTTTATTTTATAATCTCTCCAGAGATATCGTGGTGTAGAGTCCTACTCTCCGCCGATCTTGCCGGTTGGCTGGTTTACTAGTTGTCAATCTTTCATGCCATGTTGAGAGGGGAGGCCGGCGGGCTCCCTCCGAGTCTTCGGATTCTTACGAAACATACGTCATCGACGTCATGAATGCACACTTTGACATGAGAGAAATCCCTACGACTCCATCGGGTAGATTCGAACACACTTCAGACACCCCTACTCCTTGAGAGGCGTGGGGGGGTGATCCACCTGAAACCCAACCTAGTTTGTTTGGTCCGGATCCACCCGATACTCAACCTATTTTGTTTGGTCAAGACCCACCCGAGGACGACCCGTTTGATCCTTCGTTTCCACATAATTTTTTATACGGGATGCCAGAGTTACACGATGACACAGGCCCTGCGATCAACCCTATCGCATTCTCTTTTGGTGTGCCTGATTACACCACAGTTCATCCTTCCACTGCTTTTGGTGGTCATGCTGGCACTAGTCATGGTGTTAGCCACACTGCACCCACTGGGGGAAATACCCTCGCCGGGGGCACCACTTTTTCCACTCACACACATAGTATGGGGACTGGTCACGTTCCTCCTAACAATGCAAATGTTGGAAGACGATCGCCTCCTAGAGCTACCCAACCTAATAGGAACACTGTTTGCAACACAACGCGCCATCCACAACCTAATACACATGCCTCTACCCGTCAACCTAGGACCTCTTTTGCGAATGTTAACGCTCCTCCCAACCACGGGGGTGGACATATACCACATACTTTTACGTCCGCTGCCACTACTAGTAATGCTAATGTAGGAGGTGGGAATATACCTTATCGTCATGGTCACAACGCCACCATTCCTGCTACTAGTAACACCAATGTTGGGGTTGGGAATACATCTCATGCTGATGGTCACCACACGACTGCTCATGCTAATCCTAACACTTACGTTGGGGGTGGGAACATACCTTACTATCATGGTCATCACAACATGGTTCCCGCTATGAATAGTACGTATATGCCCCATAATTATGGTGGCAACCCTTACTACAATACAGTCAATGCTGGCCATCAGTACAACCCACCTCAATATGGTACTCAAAATGCACATATACCTGCTTACCCTCACACGGGTCAGGTCGGAGGAGGTTATCAACCTTATGTCCACGGTCAGGCTTATGGTCAGTCAGGCCCGTATAATCAACATTTTCCTGGTCATGGTCAAGCTTATGGTCCATCTTATAATTCGGTTCCGTACAACCAACCTTTTATGGGGGCTTATAATCAAGCTTTCTAGCCGCAGCTCCCATTCCTTGCATGTTTGAATCTTCCGAATCTTTCGAAGCTCACGAATGATCCAGTGTGTCACGATCCCAATTGGCCTCTAGTCCCTACCACGCTCCTGTCGAAAATTCCTAAGTTTGAAGGGAAGAGTGGTGAGGATCCGAGTAACCATGTCACTACCTTTCACCTTTAGTGCTCAACCAACTCGTTGAATCATGACTCCATTCGATTGCGACTATTTCAACGCACCCTCACAGGGGCAGCTGCGAAGTGGTATGTTGAGTTTCCTAGGGGCACTTATAGGGGTTTCAATGAGATTGCTTTGGTTTTCTTGGACCATTTCTAGTTGTCAGTTCGTTACGATACTGGTACTAAGCTATTGTCTACCTTCCGTCAGAATAAGGCCACACATATTTTTGACCATGTTCAAGAGTGGCGTCGACGGAAGCGATTAGTGAAAGCCAACATTCCTCCAGAGTTTCTGTTGGAATGGTTTCTCAAGTCTTATTTCCATATATTGCTAAGGATGTTTTGATGTCCGGCATTGTGACTGAGGAACAACCCATCTTAAAAGTCCAGCAGTTAGATTTATTATACTCTCAGTATGGCATTTTGTACGACATTATTCCTGACGCACCACGAACACGACATGAGCCCAAGTCAGTTCCTGGACCGCATGTTGATGGAATTATGGGATCCGCAAGTACTCACCATGTAGATTTGGTGGCTAATCAAATGCCAAATTTGTCGCTTAACCAGTCTACTCCCGGACAGGTTCACACCTTGCTCACTTCCAACCCGTCGTCTGATGTACACACTTTGCAATCGACGAACCCATCAGGTAACCAGCAGCCTGGTGGTAAGAAGAAGGGGAGAAACAACCGTAAGGGTGGAAACAATGGGAACAATAATAGTAATCACAATACCCCTCATAAGGAGAATGCCAACCCTCCTGAGGAAGGTGGAAATGTTGGTGGGGATCGTAAACCTAGGCGTAAGGTGAAATTCCCTTGCAAGCTTTGTGGGGAAGACCATTTTACTCACTTATGTCCTCGAATCAAAGAAGCATCGAAGCATTTGGCACAGATCCCAGCTGTGTTGAAGGATCCCCTTCCTCATCATCAAAACATGGCTTCGCATGCTCTCGCCACTGGTTATGGACCTAATGAGACTCCAACATCTTCTTCCAATGCTAGTGGTTATGGATGCGTGAATATGGTCCAATCGGAGGTTAGTGTTGCTACTCGTCAACGCGATTATGGTTCACCACAACCTAATATGGGGAATGAGCCTCCCCCTCCTCCTGATAATTCCTTGCATATCGAGAAGCCCTCTATTATGTCGTGGATACCAAAAGGTGTTCTTAAGCGCTCTACGCATAATCCCAATGCTCGAGCCACCCATAACTACTCCATCATAGAAGATTTGGGCCAAACTCCGTGTGCCATGTCAGGTCTTGAAGTTTTACAGGTGTGCCCTTCACAAAGGCATTCCCTTTTGAGTGTGTTAGGAGTTCAGGATGGGGGGAGTCCCAACGTTATCAAGTTCGACACTACTGATGTTCAACCTCGCTTACCTTACCACGTGGCTTTTCAAATCCATGTGGAGTGCCTTCAGAATTTTGTCAAGAGAACGGTGGTTGACGAAGGTGCTTCCGCGTCAGTGATGTCTTTAGCTTTTTGGAAAGCTCTTGGCTCTCCTCCCCTACTCATGTCTAGGACCATGCTCACTTCATTTGACGGTCAGTCATTTAAGCCGCATGGGATTATCCCTTCCCTTGTTGTCCGCTTGGGAGGTAAACCTATGCCTATTGAAGTTCAGGTGGTTGATGCGCCCATCGACTACAACCTTTTACTGGGTCAGAATTGGATGTACGCTATGAAAGTTGTTGCGTCTACTGTATTTAGAATTATTTGCTTTCCACCTGAAGGAAAGATTGTGACAATCGATCAGCTGGATTTCGTTAATCCTCCCCCCACAACATCCATGGGATCAGTAGTCCCGCAGGTTACAGATCCTCAGCTGGAAACTGGGAACATAGGTGTCGGATTATATCCTTCGTTGATGGGATCTTATGATTTCCCTTCACCCGTTAATTTTATTGGAACCATTTTCGATGATGTGTCTCCTCCATTGCATAATGGACCGTTCCAGATTTCATATTTTGATGATCCATGGACCTTACCGTCCACGAGTTCTACGTCTGGAGACATTGCGCACGTCGGTATGTCTATGCTACTATCTGCTGCTGACCTTGCTTATCAAGATATTCAACCTGCCACTGCAGAGCCGAATCTCTCCTCTTCACGGACAGGGGAGGAAGATCCCGTTATGCTGCCAGTTTGGGAAGCCAAATCGTCTTGTTCGAACAATTGCCTTGATGGTACTTTTCCCTTGGATGAAGCTATTATCGAGACCATGTGTGGTAGTGAGAGACCTTGGTAGGATATGCATCATCGCTCTTATTTCCTTCCCAACCTCGATCTCCCTGAGCAAGAAGAGTTTAGGATGACTCTTGCCGAGATGGTTGGTCACCCTGTGGCTCTTTTGGGCTCACATGAGATTTTTGCGGAGGGAAACATGGCTAATATTTCCATGACTACATCGATCAACATCTCTCGCACTCCCGGAAAGATTGAAAATGTTTACATTGGTGATGATTGCTCTTCTGAGGAGGTTGCCATTTACACTGAATTGTCTACAGAACTTCGGGAAGCTTTCGCCTAGTCATATGAGGAGATGCCAAGAATAGACCCCAGTATTGTTGAGCACGAGATTAGAACGTATCCTCATGCTAAACCGGTTCGACAACGTCTTTGTGCTATTAACCCTAGGAAGGAAGCTGCTATCAAGGCAGAGGTAGAGAAACTACTCAAAGCTGGTTTTATCTACCCCATTCCCCTTACTGAATGGGTGTCAAAACCCGTTCCTGTGGATAAGAAGCAGGGAACGATCCGTGTATGCACTGATTTCAGGGACCTAAATCGTGCGTGTTCGAAAGACAATTTCCCCACCCCATTCATTGATCAGATCTTGGATGCTTGTGCGGGAAGTGATATTTTTTCATTCATGGAAGGATTTTCGGGGTATAATCAAATTCAGATCAAACCTGAGGACCAACATAAGACTGCTTTCATTTGTCCTTGGGGTACGTTTTCATATCGAAAAATGCCCTTCGGCCTTAAAAACGCCGGAGCTACGTTTCAGCGTGCCATGACCTACGCACTGGGGCTTTTTGTAAATTAAAACACATCATATCCTATTTTTATTTTTATTTTTTTTAAATCAACTTTTTATAATTAAATATTTTATCATAAGTTGATGCTTTATGTATATTCATGTACCTTGATGCCCCTTTTATATTTGGGCGCACTGATAAATTGCTAAAAACAATTAGTCTTTATAATTTTTTTTATCCGGTGCTCCATATAGTGATACACCTCGAGGCGTTTTAAAAACAAAAATGCATCGGAGTCCTTTTTTATTTTGTATTTTTAAATAAAAGGTAACTTTTTATTAATATATTTTTTTATCATGAATCGGTGCTTTGTGTATGTGGATGCATTGGGGGATACTATAATAATAGCGCACTGGGGTGTTTATATGCTTGTGGAACATCGGTTAGTTTTTTGACAACATAAAAATATACATATTTTTTCAACAATAAAATGGGGTATTTTGATGTTGGTGCATTGTGTTATTTAGTGCACAAGCGCATACGGTTGTGTAGTGCACTGTGGTAATTTGAAATTTAAGAGCACCGAAAAAAACCTTTGTTAAAACCTTTGATTTCCCACCTTCACTAGCAACCTCTGCTATAAATGGATAATGAGACATTTTTTGGAGAGGTTCCACAAAAGCCTCCACTAGAAAGTGTTTTCCTAGTAGTGGCATGATACTCAATTTGCTTAGGCAATTAATATACTCGTCTTACTCAAGTGTGAAGATGTTTTATAGTCAACATAACCACATGCAACGCGGATTTTGTTATAGAGGCATTTTTTTGTTGTTCCCATAGTTTTCCTCAGATGCAAGCTAGAGTCTTGATTAATATGTATTCAGGTCCAATTTATAAGAGCATTTTCCTAGTTAAATCCTAGGTCCTACTTTCTTCTTCAATTCGAGGCATTGCATTTGGATAATGTTATGATTAATGGATGGATGATTTTCTATATCCCACACTAAACAGTGACTGACACAACTCCATTACACAACATGTACATACCAAACATTAACTCATTATACACACCCAAACGACATAATGCATATTTAAAGAATGAAGTAATAAATTAATTAATGCTTAATGGTATAGAGATTTCATATCCTCGAAGACAATATCTATGCAAGTAGAAACTTCAAAGAAATATTCTCCCATTTAAAAATATAAAATTTACTAGAAACCAACTATGCTTTCAAGTTGGACCTAGATTAGCCAAATGCAAACATTAAGCATGTATTCATCTACAATACAAACATCAATTACCAACAATTGTTTTGTCCTCTATCTTGTCCTAACCCTCATGCAAGTAAACCAAACACCCAAAACCCATAGTTTTTCAAAATCCAAATGCAAGCAAACGCACATGTAGATAGAGAAAATAGAGCAAACAAGCCATGGAAATTTTTCAACAAAAAGCAACAAGTGGGTCTATCTCCTATTGTTGTAACTTAAAGAAATGTAATCCAAACAATGGGGTTAATGGGTCTACCTTATTTGGCATTGCTCATTTCACATTCTAGAGGAAATGAGCTAGTGACATTGCCATTGTCAAATCCGTGGAATTGGTGTAAACTATGGAACAAAAGAGAACATTTTGCTATCGTCATAGCAAGTAGCAAAGATTATGGGAAACACCATTGTCAATAGAGTCAAAATCTACAACTCACAATCCTCCATACTAGAAGAATTTTCCAACATCAACATTGCAGTGGTGCTGATGATTGAAAATGAGAAAGTGCAGAGTATAAGTGTAATCCTAAATGTAGTTATCAACAAGAATTCCAGTTTGGTTTCTTTAGGATTAGATGGATGCATCACCACAACCAAACCCAAATGCATAGTGTAAGTGAAATCCCTTGATTCTAGTTTGGTTGCTTTATGATTGGATGGAGGCATCACCACACCCAATTCATTTGAAATGGATCAATATATAATTTCCCACCTATTTGGATCTTTTTGGGTTGGAAGACTGGATGAATTGGCTTGTAAGGCCCATTTCAGGGGTAGGTCTCACTTTTTAGATTTGGGGTAAAAATCATATGAAAACTTCCAAGGCCATTTTGAGGGATTAAATGGCATTTATTTTGCTCAAACCTTTTTTCTAGATGAAGATCCCATATTTTGCACACTGAGACCTTTCCAACGGTCCAAAATAGCCTCAAACGGAGTTTGTCTGAAGAAGTTATGCCTCCCGCAAGTTTGCCTATCCAGCTGACCATTGTGGTACTGAGTGGATTCCACATCAACTCTCATTTTTCTCACATGTGGAGCTAGTTATGTGTGGACTTTGAAGAAAATTCTAAAAGGTCCAAAACCATAACCTTGATAAGGAGTTCGAGCATGCAAAAACCCTAGAATTAACCCTAGATGGCTATCAGACTATGTCAAATATCGGGTCATTAGGAGAAGAAGGGTTTCCATTATTTTGATGTTACTGTATTGTTCCATGGTGGAGAAACAACACGAGAGTGGATATTAGAGAAGAGCAAAGGAGAAGGGAGATGATCTAGTATCCATTCTTGTCACCTACCCAAATTTTGAGGATATTATTTTATTTGCAAAATACTTTATGTTAAATTTTAATTACAAAGTTTTGTAATTATGACCAAGTTTGGTCAAGGATGAATGTAATTATTGATTATTATTATTTAGATAAATTCAAATAGGAGACAAACACCCAAGGAAATTGTTAAATGAGTGTTCACTGACCCATTTGGAGGAATGGAAGCTGTTAGAAGGTATGGGACAGATGGCAGCATTTGCACTCCACCACTAGCTGTTGGTTATGGGACAAATACCCCTAAATTTGTGGCATTATCCCCCAGGTGGGTGGAAGAGAGCAGGCAGCTCATTAATGACCAGTTAACCACTAAAAGGCCTAGGCAGCCTAGATAAGGAAATTCGAATTAGGCAGGCAACCCTTACAATATTTTCTGCAGAAATATTCCTCAAGTGCATCAGGTGATCACTGAGAGATTCGAATAGGGAGGCTATGTGAGAGTGCAACTGTGAATCTACTAATTATACTTAGAAGGAAAACCAGAGGTGCTGGTGTAGGTCTCTTTGACTGCTGAGTCTTGATGACTAGATAATCTACATTCTATTGCAAGTTGATGTACTAAGGCTTCTATAGAATCTTCCTCCTGGTGGTTCAGTGAATAGGCTCGGGGGTCCTAAGGCAAGTAACTTGGCTGTCTTCAGGAATAGGTTGGGTCGAACAGGTTCCTTGGGCTGTTTGTTTCTCCTACAATCAACCAGGTTTTACTGTTCTTACTTTTGTTTACAGTTAAATGTTTATGCATAGTAGAATTATTAAACTCGTTCATGTAAAAGAAATTATTTTATTTTCTGATCTAAGTATGATTCTGAATGAAAGAGCTTTGTGAAATGATTGAATCGATAACCATCTCTATATTTTTCCCCATGTTGTTATCTGCATCGTACTCCAGTATAGGGAAGTAAATTAAGAAAGATGAGTGATAGGCAGAATGCCATTGATTGGAAATATGAATACAATAGTGCTCTTGTTATAATTTTGCCATATATTTAAACACAGTAAACATTATAGTATAGTATCAACAGCTGTATAGAATTCATCTAATTATTACATGAAAGAAAAACACATTATGTTTCTGCACAGTTTTATATTTTTATTTTTAACCCTATTTAATTCATATAGTAAGTACTTGCATTTCAATATTATACATTTCATGTTTTTCAAGCAATTATATTTTCAAGAATTATAGCAGCCGCAACAATTCATCTTTGTACAGATTTGTTACAAATATACACATATTATTTCTTCACTAACTTTCACCTTTGATTACATTTATTGAATATCTGCACAGTAGTATCAAACCCTAAGATACTACAGACCCTAGTTTCTGTTTACACAGTTCATAATTTTCTTCTCAAGCCATTCATGGCAAACCTTAGACATTTATTTTCTGAGATTATAATAGCTATAGATTTTCCAAACCCTAACTAACATTTCGAGACTACTACAAGACAGTATTCATCACTTAGCAGAAGCACAATTCAGTATCAATACCTAACAATACTTTACAACTCTAGTAAGAAAACATACACTGTCTCGAAACTATTTGATACACAGGTTAAGTCTCAAGTACAAAAGCTCTGTACATGCCAGATAGCAAATGAAAGCTATAGGTACGGTTTCATTTGTGAAACAAAATAGCACACTGTGGCATAGCCATTCCAAAAACATAAATATCAACAACAAAAGAAAAAGTATAGGGAACAACTATTACAGTTATGCAAACCGTAACCCTCGGCCAAAAACAACTATCATTGTTCGGCATCACATAATAGTTATACAATTATTTCCTCAACCATTAATTTTAAAACAAGTCTTTTCATTTCAAGCGAGCCATTGTCTTTCGAAAAGGAGAACCCCTGACTCTCTTTTCACATTCAAAAAGTATAATAGAGATTACATTACAGTCCTGTCAAGGTTCCCAACATTACACAGAAGTTTAACCCTTATCAACCAAAACGTTTAAACGAGGACAAGATCCACAAACTACACAGGGTTTTACCCTTGACTTTTAGCAGTACAAAAACGAGTGCGAAGTTCTTATCAACGACGCAACCAGGCATCAAATAGCCAAATAGAAACTTAAACAAATGAAGGTTACCCTCTATACAGTATGTATCAAAATAAGACTTTAAAACTCAACACTCGGCCATCACCGAAACAAGGTCGAATAGTTCCAACTCTCGGCACACAGTAATCACCATAAAAACCATGCAAAAGGCACCTATGAGGTTTCGAGAACCACCGGAGCTTACCAGGAAGTGGATGCATCATTTCCATTCCAAACCCTTTGAATAGCACCTCCTACAAAGAGAGTACCTGCCAAGCACAGTTCGCAGGGTTAAAACAATAAAATGTAAGAATAAAAACAAGTAACACAGTATTAGTATTATTATCGTCAGAACTTACCATTAGAAACGAAGCCTTGAACTTTGGCACACCACACAGTAAAAACGATGAAGCCTAAGACACTTGGCAGCAACCTCGAATTAAATACAGAAAATATTTTCACAAACTGGAGGATCGAACCCCAGTTCAACTATGAATTCAACAACTGACAGAAGAAAAACCGCACACAACTTCCATGCTATATCGTAGTGCTATGGCACAAGATTGGGAGCCTGCAACTATTAAAACTATCCCTCACAGGTCCAAGGTTCGAAACCAAGGAAGGAGTCCTCCTCTCCACAAACACTAAACCCTACATCACAGCAAACAGTCGGCTTTGTGACCTTACCACTAAAACGCAGCAATGAATGCCAAAAAACCAACTTTCACTACTTACCAACGCAAGAATAGGGTTTTGCTCTCAGCCCTCGATCTTACAGAGATCAACGGTGGTGTAGATTCCAATCGGGCATGTTGATATTCGAGCAACCTTGACATTAATTACACATTGATTACTTCATCTACTAGTTGCCAAGTAAGCAGACCGAGAACTAATGCATGGCACAACTCAGCCCTTCTAGTGCTCATTGCAAACTCTATCACATGGAAAACCTCCAACTAGGCTTCCACGTCACCTACAAGTCGAATGACGTTAATACCAGGCTTGTCAACGCCAACTTGGAAAGCATGCAAAGTACACATTTTAATATCCTGTCAACATCGAATTAATTCCATGTTAGATTCGTAGATCATATCATTTATTTTCCTAATGTTTATTGGGTAGGCATCGTGATAATATCACATGCTATTGTAAAGTGTAAAATGCATAGTTAATATCGAGTCATTATATTTCATTTTCATATTATTTGCATAGCCACTATAAAATGTTATATATCATTTCCATAATATATGCATAGTCATATAGGTAGGGTTAAGTTGTAATGTTAATACTAATTCATAGCATGAATACCATACTTACAATAAAAATTCATGTGCTAAGCTATATATGGTAATGTTATGTAAATGATAAATGTGAGACTTAGGATAGTCTAAAGCTCTATTGATGCAAAATCTATAATGATAGTTCTTTTGATTTAACATGGATAACTAATCCCACAAGCTTGCTAAGAGAGTTACTTTTGGACATTGATTTTCACATTTGACGATAATGACAAAGGTCAATTTATGATGATTTTTCATAGATAATGATTATAGCATTACAAACATAAAAAGACAACGTGATTGTTTTAACGCTGAAGAGTTTGAAAGCCAACACTTAAAACTAATTTTGGAACCAAGTATCCATACCTCCAGTAACCTGTTTCGCAAGGAAGTACCTAGCATTTTAATATTACATTGACGAAGAATTGAAAAACACTTGTACTCTTAACACATGTTGTCGTAGAATTTCTCACTTGCGGTCTGCACATGGAAACATGATTCAAATGCCTTAGCTAAACGTAGCTAAGTAAACTCCAGGGTACCTCGTAGGACCCCTTCGTCAACATACAAACAAACTGTCAGCACTTCATCAAGAACATCATAATAGTATAAACTATGTACAACATGTAATCATAATTAGAACTTAAGCAAATCTGTAAACTGTATTCTTATGCATAATCATAAAGGATCTTTCGTTAAGAAGTTTAGTATCCGTTTAAATCTGAAACAGCAAATACAAATATATCATATTTTATTTGAGAAGTATGACATGTCATCGTTATTGATTATCTTAGTTAAGAAATTTAATTAATTTATATGTTCCGCATTAACGACCTCAATAATTATTGCTATTATAAATTTTTTTAAATTTTGGTATTTTTACGGGATGTTACAATTCTGGCCGCAGAGTCATAGGTAACTCCATAGAGAGTACCATTTCCTTTGTATTTGCATTTTGGTATGAAGATCAAGGCATAGTCCTCATTTGTGGCTGGGTTTTATCCATAGTGGGTTTTCCTAGGGTATATCTTGTATTATTGTCTGGATTGTGTACTTATTTGCTCTAATGATTCTTGTTTCAGTTCTAGTTATTTAGCATTCAATACAAATAAGCTAATAAAAAAGAACTCAGTTTTAAGATCCGTTGTGATGAACTGTTCCTATGGAATATCCACGGCAATTTACAGATCATCCAAACCCTGACATCTAGAATACAAACAACAAATACCATCATGCAAACAAAGCCAACTCCAATAAGCCATAGTTTCCAAAACTCGAAAGTAAAAAAACCCAATTGCAAAAAAGTTCCAAATAGACTTCCATGAAGATTTAATATGTTGAAAAACATAGAGGTTCCTAGGATGATATTATTGAAATCCTACCACAAAAATATGCTTCCTTCACCCCAATAAACCCTTTCTTTGCAACTCTATGACCACATCCTCCATGGTTTCCCTATGACAATAACCAAATAAAAAAAACGGAGTTGGAAATGCTCATTAAAAGGGCCAAAACTAAAACATATATATATGGGCACTTAACCTGACCTTCTCTCTGTTCATAGGTGCAGAGAAGGCCAAAACCCATCTAAAAATTACATAGCTTGCCGACATTAAATGGTTCCAAACCACATACCTTTGTAGACTAGAATGCCACTATTCCTCTCTCCCTCAACTCAACAGGTTGAATGGAAGGCCAAAACCAAAATATATCCCACCCAATAGAGGATTGTAGAGGGATGAGGGAGTGGGTTTTCAATAGATGCAGTGTGTGCACCCAATGGCAAGTGATGGGACAAGCAACCACACTAGGCCTACCAACAAATAGTGAACCCATGCACAATTTCAAGGGCAAGTTCGACCCACTTAAAAGGGTGGAGAGACCCACAATATGGTTCGAATACAACTACTAGGGAGAAGGATACACCTTGACAAAGCCATTGGTAGGGCACACTCCATGATGCTATTAAATGTGCATTGGATACTACACCAACCTCCACACAACCTTGGATCGATGTGGATGTTGTTGTATGCCATGTTGGCTTGTCCATGTAGATAATTCGATGATAGAAGGTTGGGTGGACCACCACCGATGTCTCTTCCCTATAAATAATTTAAGTTATTTGAAACAAATTAACTAATTGATTTGACTCAATATACATAACCTATCCAAAACATGTAAGCCTCAATCATGTTAAGACACAAATTATTAAGATTGTTGATCTCTTAACAACTTTATCTATTCTAACTAAGGCTCATATAAAGGGGGATTGATAAGAGATGTTAAGAAAGGGGTATAAAGGGGGATTGATAAGAGATGTTAAGAAAGGGGGATTGATAAGATATGTTAAGAAAAATTTCCAATCTTAGTTTAAAGTCTCATTTTTTTTTAAATCTAGGGGAATAAAAAATTAAGTGAATTTATTTTATCTTAGCTATTCTAAGAGAGGCTCCCAAAAAGGGGAATTGTTAAGAGACGTTAATGAAAAAATTCCAATCTTAGTTTAAAGTCTTACTTTTTTTAAAAAAATCTAGAGGAATCAATAATTCAGTCAATTTATCTTTTTTTTTGTACTTAGAACTTACATTATATCACATAAATAATTACATAGAGATATAGTCCAGCCGAGCCTCTTACCAGGAGAAAACAACCCAGGTAAATAGTTTGTTGAGCATAAGACATAGTAGCAAAAAAATTCCTAAAGCCTCTACTGGACTTCATACAAAGACTAGACTGCATATATAACTGGTGGTTGCTAGCCAAGCTGTGAAGTGAGCTAAACTAGAAAATCGTGACAAAACTAATTAACCAATAAGACCAAAACAAGTTGTCAAAGACAAAAGACAAGAAACTATTGAGAGGGACCGATGTCTAGTCGCGGCTTTCTTTGAGGCAGTTTTGGAGTGTCCACATCAAGGCTTGAGGCTTCATGTTTGGTGCCGCTCATGCTAAGTATTGCACATCCATCTTTCTGAACTGAAATCTCAATATCCATCATATGTTCCTCCTCCTTCACTGCGGGAGGATTATTAGCTTCAACATTGTCCGCTATAGGTTGAGTCTTGTTCGCCATTTTTGCCTTTGGTCCCCAGAGTACCACCCCATCATCTCCAATGACTGCGAGTAGAGGCGATGGAAGGCCGAAGAGTTCGACAATATCAACACACCAGTCGATGATGGTCTGCACACGACGGGCTAGGTCTTGGATATGTGCCTTAAGGTCTTCGTCCACTTCTCTAACATTGTTTCAAATTCGCAACAAAGCAACTGCCATTGTGGCTAGGTTGACGGGCTATTCCTCCACTGTGAGCAACCTGCGAATGCTCCTGTCGACCATGCCTCTGCCTGTTATGGGCCATATGGCACTCCCGGACCATGTTTCTCTGCTCGTCACTATTCGCCTGCTCGCAACTTGGACGTAGATTATCCTTCCAGGTTTGTGGAGGTGTGGAGAGAACGTCAGGGCTCAAGACCTCCGAAATGAGATGAGCAGGAATGAGCCTACAAACCTCGGCCATGTGAAAGTTAAACCAAAGCTACGGACCACCTTTTGCATTAACCACGCCATGATTAAGTCCGTGCGGACGAGTCATTTCAGAGCACGAAGGGAGAGAAGGATTAATGCCACGCCACCCGTGGAGTTGCCAATGTCGCATTGCCAACTGCCGTTCGGACCCGCGATTCCCATTGCTTACACCATAAATGCCAATCACGTCCTTGTTTAACACCCCATTGAGGACCATCAATTTATCTAGATAATAATACATTTATTTGGTGAGAATTGAACCCCAAGCGGAGAAGGATTTAATTCTCTCCTTTTACCACTTTACCTATGATCCTTGGTGTTTTTACAAAATTACATAATCCAATTCATCTTAAAATCACCCAAAATCCCCACACAAATTTCCATGGACAAAATCACATGAAAAACATAAAATTAAAGAAAAAAGATTGTGTTTACTCAGATTAAGCATAAATTGTTTTAAACTTACATGGTTTAAACTCACCGGAGTAGTTGGATATCATTAGATGTTTTGCACGTTTTTCATCACATATTTTAAGATAGAGGCGGTGCCATTCTACTCGACCGAAGCTGGTTAGGGGGATGGCATATGGGGCGGTGCCGTTGGTGTTGTCGTCGGCGTTGCAGACGCTACCTGGAAAGGAAAATGAGAGGCAAAAGGGTGACAGGGATTACTACGAGGTGTATGTGGGCAGCATGGCTTTGAGAGCAACGCCAGGTCCTGCACAGTGGGCTTTGTCCACTGCTTATGCCATGCGTTGCTGGCACTTGCAGCATTTCATAGTTCTTTTCAAGCCTCCAGATCAGAATGGCCCGGTTAGTATATATACATGTCCTGTATCCGAGTTGTTTCTTTTTTTTCGATGTTCTTCACCGTTAATGCTGAATGATAAAGAAATCAACTGAAAGAAATTCAAGAAATATTTTCACTTATTAGGATACATAATCCTTTTCACTGCACAGTGCAAACTGGTAACCATCTCTGCGAGCGAAAACAAGCAAATTCCCTTTAGAGTTCAATCCCAAAAATTTTCATGAATAGTTTCATCACAGTGCACTGTGAAGCTATGGTTAAATCCCCCATCCCCCAACACACACAATCTGTTTTTATTTTTATTTTATAATAACGTACTTCCTTTAAACTCAAAATCTAGAGAAGCACTACAACTGGCCCGAAGGAATTACAATTCGTCCCAAGAGGTCGGACACCACAAGCGGCCTGCTTTGGTCAAGATCTTGTAAGACACATTGAGCAGAGTCACAGGTCTCTAATTTGTTGTAATTTTTGGTGACTAGGTTTCAGGATGAAACTGATGAGGCCGTGGTTAATTTTAGCACCTAAGGTTTGCTTTTTGATTAAGCTGGAGAAGATCACGTCCGACAAAATCCCACATTGTTTCGTTGAACTCGGATGGAAACCTGTCCAATCTAGAAAATTTGTGATCAACCAATTCCATCAGAGCTGCGGTTAATTCAGCAAGAGTTGGCGTTTGTTCACGCACTCTTGATTGCCCGTATGAGAGGCACCAGCACACTATATCCATACAAGTTTGCATGTCCACCCTACGTTCGTTGTAGGCTTCTACGATTAGAAAACCATTTTAAAATGATTGACAGTTTCCTCTTCAATTCTTTCCTTGCTAGTAACCTCGTCAACATTGATCTTAATTGCAGAAATTTTCTCCTCGGCCTCTTTAATGGCCAGTGTCACGGGCTTGGTACGTACCCACTTTACTGTTGTCTGCCAAGTCGTGCGACACTGCCCGGATGCCTCCAGAGGGCTTGACCAACTCGGGCGCACTCTGGCAGACTACGCCTAAACCAGTTGCAACACTTTAACACTTTATATCTGCAACACACTTGTTCTTGTTTACACTTGTTACTTAGACATTTTATCTTGAGTTAACGCAGCATTCCATCCTTAGTCATTTTCACAAGTATAACATGCACCATGCAAAGTCAACAGAACAACACAATATGGAGTGGTGGGAGCCCCACTCGGGCTTTCCGCAAGCTTTATATAAAAGTTGGCAAGTTTACAGAATTACAAGTTACATAGAGATGGAGGTGCTTAAACCGATAGCAGTCCCTACGTGGGCACCAATCAAGCCTCAACTGCAAAAACCCCAAATTCTGTTACAAACGATAAACCAACCAGAAGCCCAACAAACCCAAAAGACTGTCTCCTGGCTGAAACAGGATCCGCACTTGCGGCCTGCCAGCTGCTGCAGATGCCAAGACTTCGTTTGCTTGCCTCAAAGCTTCTGCTTGCTGAACTTTCCTTGCCATCCAAAAGTTGCCTTTCGTTTGAGTCTTAGCCATGTATGTATACTGGCTAGGAGTGCCGATGGGGTGACCCAAGTGTGGTCACCCACCTTGGCACTTTGCCTTGGCCCACACGCTAACACCCTCCTTGGCCCTTGCCATGTGAGCTTTGGTCGACGCCCTCCTAGCCGACGCTTGTTCGCGGGTTCACTTGCCAACCGTTTTGGTCATCTCTCCCACCTAGCCGACGATGCCACTACCCAAGTCTTGCATGCGCCCAACTAGCCGACGCCCACTTGGTACCAACGTGTCTGTTCCTTTGTTGTCGACGCGCCCCTTGCCGGTCCACTTGCAACCGACTTGCTGATCTGCGCCCACTCTGGTCGACCGATGCCTCATCATTTGTTTGCCAAGTCTTCACGTCGTGCACCCTTTTGCCCACTTTCCTTGGTTGCTTGTCTGCGTTTCTTGACGTGCCTTGTTTGTGTGCCCGAGCTTGCCACGCCCAACGCCCTTAGTCCATGGGAGAGCACCCCTGTCGTGCCCCCATGAGCCAGGCTTCTAACTCAAGTTGTTCTTTCATTGAACTCCCACACCGTGCCACTTCTGTCGTGATGCCAACCGCACCATGCCGACGGGCTCCCCAGTGGATTCCGAGTGAACCGTTGAAGTTATGAACATGTTCAATGTTCATCGTCAGTGTTCTGAGATCCATCAGGCCAAAAATATTTTGTCCCTTTGTAATTTTTGCATGTCCGAACTCCTGCGGGGGGAATTGTAATAAGTTGGTCTATGCATGATTTTTTTATGAAAGGCTTGGTCGATCTTAGGGTTTGTTATTAGTGGGATACATAGACCAATTATGCGTTACTCTTCAGTGACGTATAATTCTCGAGTTTTTCACTCGCACCTCCAAAGTTGGAGTATTTCCATGATGGTAAATTTTGAGGGGTTGTTAAAGCCTACTGAAATGTATTTTTGTAACATGCTAGCCATTAGTAATAAGTCGTATGGACATGCACTAGGTCCATTAGGAGTTTAGTGTCATTCTGGCAAAAATAATTTTTTTTTCCGTAATTTAGACCATTTTTTAATGGTTTAAATGAAAATTTTCAAAATGTAATAAAAATGTCGCCTGGAGGCGGAATTTGGCATGGGGAGGCTTGTTTTGATGCTCAGAGCATCCTCTTTACCCTAGTGCTCACTTTCTCCATTTTTCGGGCGATTAAGATGTCTCTGAGATCATTTTTCGCTAAAGAGGTATCATTTTGGCATTTAAATGCTAAAAAAGGAGAAAATGCACAAAAAACAAACTCACAAAAGTCAAAAAATGAATAACAAATTGTTTTGAAAGAGGTGGCATTATAGTTTACTAAGGAGGGCGAATATATCTCAATGCCAAAGCATCACTTTAAAGTTCAATGTAAAGTCAAAGTTTGATTTTTATTTTGGGAAGTCGCCCCTCCTTCATGTGATGGACGTCACTTCCATTCGAAGTTGTGAATTCGGCTATTAGTCCATAGTAGTGGGCGTTGAATCTTATGGTAAGTGGGCGTTGGTTACAAGACATGAGGGGCACCCCTCTCATGAGGTGGCAACCACCTTACAATCACACCAACCAAAATGGAGATCAACGCATCAAATCGTGGATCTCATCACACACTTGTCATCTCACTCAACCATATCGCTTTCCCTCACTATTCGACTCTCTTCCTCTCTTGTGTTATAAAAGCAAGGTTCATGCTCCAATAAAAGAAGTAGTGGGGATGCATAGAACCTCTGCCAATTTGTAATTTTGTTGATCATTTGAATATATTGTTGAAGACTTTAGAGGTCCACCTTGTGCAGATGTATTGAGCTTATTGAGGTGATATTGTGCTTATTGCTTTCATACTTTCATCTTTAGTAGATCTAGCATATTGATATTGATTAAACATTTGCAGTTGTCAATTTGTTTAATTGTGGATGAGTTTTAGAGGCAGAGAAGTAACCAACTGTATTCGGTTATACTTAGGCTCTTCTTCATTTCTTTGATTTCTAACACACTAGATCTATTAATTTGTGTGGTGAGTTTGTTTTGTAAGTTGCAGATCACAAAGCCCATAAGGACTAGAACTCAGTTGAAGATTCCATACTTTGGGCAATTTTTTTGTACTTACATTTTGTTACAGGTTTCTCCAAGAAGCAACTCCAACAAGCAAGTTTTGGCTTGGATAGATCCATTCTCCTCCTTTCAAATCAAAATACTCATTTTTCATTTCTTTTTCTTTTGGAACAAGCATAAGTACTTTAAAAGGGTTGAAATCATTCTAAGTTTGTTTCAAAGTTCAGATCCAGAAAGTTGCATCTATTTCATATCAAAAGGCTAAATCTAGATCTCACTTTCATGCATGTATGTTCAAAATTTTTTCCATAAATTTCTACAAGTTGTATTTTTTATGTAAATTTGTGCATTCTAATCACTTTTTTGCAGACATTTAGCTTGCTGGTTTTTAGCAGGTCTGCAAATAAAATCGAAGTTTTGGAGTGATCAAGAGCCCTAAAAGTGCAAAAAAACCCTTCGGTGGACACCCATAAACTTCTATTTTTCAAATTCTAGCACTGTAAGCTTTTAAGTCCAATTTTAATGGACTAAGAAGCACTTTACTTTCAGCACTTTGTAAAAGTTATTAAACGAGAGCAGTGGGATACTCAGCGCCCACACCCCATCCCCCCTGGGGGGATTTGCATTTTTTCAATTTTTCGTGGATAAATTTTTCTAACTCACAAATTTTCACACACTCACTATTTTAGTGCAGGGTAATACACTTTTAAGTTGTGTTTCACATTTTTTAATCACTTCATTTTTGCAAAATTAACTTAGAGATAAAACTATCTTTGTCGTCACGAAGTATGCTCTCACGTTCACCTAAAGGCATTTCCAATTAGTGGAGGTTGACCAGAAAAGTGACGCATATGTTTGGCCATCATACATTTTCCAAAGTTTTGTTTTACTTTCCACAGCTTAATTGTTTAATAAAAAGAAACTAAAGTCTCTTGAACTTAGCTGAAAAGCAAGTCAAGAGCACTCTCTGTCGGAGAGCACAATGGTCCTTGTTCATAAATCGGAATAAACTCATTTGCTTACACTGTGTATGCTCTGCCCACCTTGGGATACCTAGAAACAGTTGGAAGCACTTTTTAAACATTCCACACTTAACTTAATCAATCATTTAATAAAATTAACATCCCTTTAAGATAAGTGAAAATCCAGCACTTTGACTAGACTTTGTGTGGGGAAATTTTGCCTGGGGACACTAGAACCATTGTACTGAGATCTTAGGGGCACCGTTAGACTACATCCCTGGTTGGTGTAGTGTTGAACACGCCCTCGAGTCTTCGACAACCAACATGTCTGTTATCACACAACTTGTAGTTGCCCCTAGTGGTATCCCATCCGGGACGGTAGAGGAGTCGGGCAACTAAAGAGGTGACCCAAGAGATGCCACGGTTCCCAATGCAGGTGGGAGTCACGTCAACCGAGGCACTCTTCGCTTTAGGTCAAGGTATAACTAGACCAAGGGGGAGACCCTATACCCCAATCACAGTTGATTGGACCTAAACAAAGGTTTCTAAGTGTAGGTAAGTAATGAGTTACGGAAACCAATGCAAGGCTAAGTGGACCTATGGGTTAAGGTATGGTTGAAGGAGATGTAAGAGTTTGTCAATGATTCAACCTATGTATGGTTTAGGCCACATGATGGGGTATGATGACTAGGTATAGTACCATGTGTTTACACAAGTGGGTCTATTTTCTTGGGAAGTGTGGAATGGTTCTAGGTGGACCCACAAAGTGAGGTTAGGTGTGAGGTTGGTACTATAGGTTAGATCTAAGCTAGATCTATGAGTTTGAGTTGTTTCTAGGAGTACCCATGTATTAAACCTAGGGTTTGACACGAATCCCAAGGAGTGCGACTTGCTTGGTGATGGACTAGTGCCTTGTTAAGTGGGCTAATGGAGTCAAGAAGGATGTCAAAGTGTAGATCGGGACACCTAGAAGCCAAGTCAAGTGAGTTGAATGAGATCAAATGGTTAGATCTTTACTAGATCTAGGTTTTTAAGTGATGACCCAAAAGTGGACCACAATCCCTTAAAACAAGGAATGCAATCCCCAAGGCGGATCTTGGCAAACAGACAGTGTAGACCTAGGTTTCAAGGCATGGGCATTCCAAATCTCTGAAAATCTCCAACACCCACTTCCTAGAAGTGGTCCAACTCAAATCTTCAAGGGGGTGCGACTTTCTCAAGGAAGGGCAAAAGATGGGTTTGGTGGGCCCAATCAAGTCCAATGGCCACCAAAATGTAGATCCGGGATGTTAGGACCCCGATCTATGTTCCTTCAAAGTTTCAAGTGAATCCAATGGGTAGATCTTAGTAGATCTAAGTTTTAAGGTACCAAGAAGATCACAAGGGGGTTTCAACCCCTTAAAACATGGAGAGATGTCCACAAGGTAGTTTTCACCAAAGTAAAGATATGGGTATAGGTTATCAAATGTCTAGATGTCAAATCAAGTGGGATCTCACCTACCCATGTGCTAGATCTTACCCAACAAGCTTCTCTTAGGAAAATCGATTTAGGTTCAAGAAGGCTTTTTGCATTGAAAGGTGTGTCAAATTTTAGCCAATCACCACCAAATTATAGATCCAACTAGGGGTGGATCCTATAGAGGTGGGTTCTTAATATCTTTTCAATTTCAAGGGTAGATCTAAGTAGATCTAAAAAAATACCAAAATTGGGGTTTTGATTTAATTAGGGTTTTATGACCAATGAAGATAGAATGGATGAAAAAGGCACATACCTTGTAGATCTTACCTCAATTGCTTATGGCCACCTTGCAAGTTGATAGCATTCTCCTATGTGTATATTCAAGAGTGAGATCCAAGTGCTCCAACCAAATCGCCCTTCTCCAAGATAGCCAAATCGTCCTCCTTCTACAAGACAAGATCAAAGAAACAAGTCAAGCAAGATGATTATGAAAATGGTAGAAAGATGTAATAGAAAGCATCAACTATGTCACGAAGATACAATAATGATACTCCCTGTCACAAGATCAACCCAAGAGAGAATATGTGGATCCCTCCAACAATAACCCTCATGAAGTCGCCCTCCTCTCTCCAATTCAACTTTCCTGTCAAAGGTTAGCAAAAACACCAAAATCCACAATGATACATAGAAGAGATACTGTATATTCAATATGCAAGAGAATCCACAATGCAAGAGAGATGTGCTCCACAAAAAATCTTCTATTCCAATATTCCAGAGCTCCAAAGGTGAACTTTACAATGGGGGGTCGCCTCGTTATATAGGATAATAAAGACCAAAACCCTATACCACTTCATAATACTACATCAAATGAGTGGTTGAGATTATAAGATCTCATCATACAATCAATGGCTAGGATGACCCATAACAATATATCACATGGATCACTCAAAATAACAAAAGCGCCCTCACTAAATGGTACAATGGAGGGTGACGTCATCCCACTAGAGGGGTAAAAAGTACAATAATCCACCTCATGATGACTAGGACATAATAAAATAAGCACATGGTGGGGCTAGGAGGCATCAATCCTTACTAGCTCACCCCAAGGCACAATAAAATAATAAAATATGTCCAATATAATAAAAATGACCAAAACTGTCCTCAGAATCCATGACAGTCAAGCAGTAAATGTCCTCCTGTGATCAATCCGGGCATACCCACATGGTGAAAACTGGCTGGAAGGTAGTGATGCCACCCTGGAAGACCTCTGTGAAAACCAAATGCCAAAACCTTGCCTCAATTGCCCAAATCGATTTCCTCAGTGACCACTTTATCCCATTTTTTAACTGCCTCGGGAACTGTGAAAGTGCCAAAACTGCCTCCTAGGGTGCTAGCGCTGTCCATCTGAGCCCACCAGGCTCTCCGGGAGGGGGGATAAATGGTAATAACAAGTGGCTGGACCACCCCCTCCATCATCAGCGCCCTAGGTGAACTGGCCTCTCGGGGCCCCTGCTGCTCAGGCTGGGAAATCAGCCCCAAATCTGGTCAACAAGTGTAAAACTGCATCAATCACTGTCAGAAGTGCCCGGAACTGAAAGATAAGTGTCTCAATGGATCCAGAAGATCCAAATCCACTAGGAATGAGTACTCATACACCCTGGGTTGCCCTAGTGGGCCAGCTGTAGGGTCCACCATATATGGACAATGTATAATCTGCTGATCTGAAATAATAATAAACCTGCTGAACTGGATCAAACATCATCTGCATCATATGTCCATCATATGATATCATCATCAAACATGTGGGGACCATAAATCATCATCAATAATCATCCATACATGGTCCACACAATCACGGATCCCAAGAATATATAATCAAGGATAAATCACATCAGTAGACTAAGACAATGTTTCTCTAATCATTCCCACAGCTAAGCTCAAAGTATAAATTCCATTCAGTGGCATTAATCAAGTTAACATATTCCGTGGTTATATAAAATTACTTGCACAATAGTTCAAATGACAAACTCACCCATTGGACATGGTCAAACTGCTAGTGAAGGATGAAGGCTAGGAGCAAGGTTGGGCCAAGGGTTTGACTTGTCTAACTTAACTCAAAAATACTTTGGACTGGGAAAAGGGGGAAGCTACAAACTCTGTGCTGGACAAAAGAACACGGGGGATGGTTGTGCCTCACAAATGGATAAGTTGTTTAGAGAGTGTTTATTCAACTTAGGCATCATGTCTACATCCAGTTGATCCAGGTTCATTAGGATCATTCAATTTTATTTCCATGGCCTTTTTGGCCTACATAACCCTTCGGATTTCAGATGTGCTGAGAAGCACAACTAGTTGCAGCTTGCATCCAGGGCATGTTTTTCATATATTTATACAAGGTCAGCAATTGTTTAGATATAGCTTTTAAGAACCATTGCTTTTTTGGACCTTTCTTATACTCTTCGAGGAGTATTTTTAGCTTTTCATTGCTCTTGCCCCTTTTTGTTTCCATGGGCGAATTTATTTAGTTTCCACAGGTAGAACATGAGCTTTCAGTTTTAGCCAACAACATCTCAAGTGACTAGGGGGAGTTCGAGCCAATGCCAAACATCGGGACAACCGACCAGAATGATTTAGGCCTACAATCCAACTTACCAAAGGCAAGTTCTGTCACCAACTCAGAGCCGAGACACTGAATAAACAGGGATGCGGTCCAAACACAGAGGTAGAAAAATGGGGAAGTCCTTAGTATCAGAAAGTCAAATGAGACATGTCAGGGTTTAAAGTCAAACAGGAAGGTCATGTATGGATGGAAACAAGTGAATATGGAGCCTACACTAGCAGACAACTGGTGTCGGGGAAAGACCATGTCTATGTAAGGTGAAATACCAATAAGTTTTGTTAAATGACCTAAAAGTGCAAGCAATTGTCCATTTTAAGATTTACAGTTCATTTTAAATAGTTTGCCACATCAGGAATAATATACCAAGCACATGCCATGATCATGACTAAATCAACAAGATAATAATCCACAGTCAGTGAGAACATATCCATAAATCATACAACATCATCATAATAATCATCATCATGCATAATCTGAAACACTGCTGAAATACATCTCTAGGCACTGAACTGAAACTGTAATGGGATAAGTGGTCACATCAGTCATCAAATCTGAACTCTCAAGGCTCAGCCTTGACACAAGGTCATAAAATCTGAATAATGTACTGCTCTGATCATGAGTGATCCAAAATATATAGCCATGCTCTGGAATCAAGGAAGCTCTGGAATGTGCAGATATCTGCTGTACAAGAATAGTAGCCCTGCTACTATGGTGTGATAACATCTGGCTCCAGCTGGGACAAGTGCTCTAAGGGAGAGAGCGCTTGAGAACCTCAGAATCTCTGGTCTCGAACTGCTCTACATCAATCTTCAATCCAGCACTGCACCATCCTTGCTTTCAGCTTTTATCTTGCACCTGTTCCTGCTCTCACAAACACTAGAATACCATCATGGAGCATGTATGGGATAAAAATAAAACAAAACTGAAAACTAATCTAAAGCATAAACTGAAAATGCGTCAAAATATAAATATAAACTAACATGGCATATATTATTCTCATTTTTATTTACTGTGCAGGAGGAAAAGGGTACTTCTTTAATCAGGCAAACTCAACTTGCACAGGCAGCCAACAATATAAATGCTAACTATAATTTCTTAAATGCATGCAGGAGAAGAGAAAAGCTTAGGAAGGAGCAAGACTCAACTCAGGCAGAAGAAGAAAAAGGGACAATACTCGGCACACAGAAAAATAAAACTCACACAAATCCTATTGCTCAAGCGAGCTTATTCAGAACCTACCTACTCTAAACATGCAAGGCAAGGTAAGGAAGGTTAGGGATGATAATCCCTTAGCTCCCTTTGATTGATAGGGAGTAAGATGCGTTGGCCAGTCCCAGTGGTGAGAAAACACATCTCATCAATGCAGCGTTCAACCGTAAGTGGTCCAACCCAAAAGTCACCTGATCCCCGGGATCGTATATAAAATAAATCATTAGGTATTACAACCTTATCACCAATTTCGAACCTTTGGTGATTTACAGATTGAGGGATGACTTCAATAACATGTTCAGGAAAAGGTTGGATATCGGAAGTACACTGAGGCTGAGGTGTAACTATACTTGAATTCCTATTAGGAGGAATTTCATCAAATCTGGGAGGTCCACCGTATAAAGGTACAACTATGGTACCAATCAAGACTTCTCCTACAGTTCCCCTAGGAGGACTTTCTTCTAGTGGGTGAATGATATTCTTTGGTGTTTCCCCTATGGTCAAAACTTCAGCTTGGGTTAAGGGTGGAGGGCTTTGATTTTCACTACTTCTGCTACTACCCTCTCCTGATGGGATAGGAATGGTCATGTTTTCTAAAAGTTCCAAATGGTCAGCAGGAATGGGCATATGCCTGTGAACTGTGCTAGGTGTACCTTGATCTCTCATATCCAAAGGTGCTGATGAAGAATAAGGTGTGTCTGTGGAATCCATATCCTCTTCACCACTAGGTAACTCGCTAGGCAAAAGGAAACTAGGGTAGTATGGAAGAAAATGTGGGTCAGTGGGTTCTTCTTGAAAAATGGCTAGATTATTCAAAGCAAAGTCTTCCCCAGGGGCATCATGGATCAAGGCATGTTCTTGCCAACTCATAGAGTTGTCATTCACCTGCCTTAAAACCCCATCCTCTAAAGACAAATGGGACAAGTGATCAGGCACATCCGAAAAGTGATAATCAACTAATTCTTCATCATTCCCCTCAGGTGAGGGCAGGTGTGTTCCTTCATTGTTATTTGTCCAAGGAGTGATGTGAGGTAAGCCTTGTCTTCCTCTCTCTGTGTTAAGGTCAACTAGGAAAATCCACTCATGTACTGTCCTAGGTATATACTCACCCCTCCTAATTTGATCAAAGTTATCTTCCGAAGTGCTTAGCTGAGTAGGATGTGCAGGTTGGTCAACGTTTGGCCCTACACTATTGGGTTGGTTCGAGGTCCTAAGGTTTTCTGATACTACACCCTGAATGGACTGGGGGTCAACCTCAATAATTTTTTCTTCTTCCATGCTAGGATCATCATCATGACCACCCATGACCATAAAGATGCCCTCAGGTAATAACTCACCCTCACCAAAAGTGTTTCTCACACCATCCTCATAATTCTCAAGATGCCCATCATAAAATGGCTCCCGATACACCCTAACCAAAGACCCATCAGAGTTGGGGATCGTAGCATATGATAAGTCCATCTGAAGGTGTCCCCCTAGCCCAGCGGACCACTTCCTACAAAGGAGCATGCCATAGGCTGGAGGGAGATCTATAACTACTATATCCATAAGCATAGATATGTCAGGGCATGAAAACAGGTCAGCTCTCAGGTTTTTGATTAAGCCAAAGACTTTAACTGGTTTAGAGTCAATCCCACAAACGTTCCCATAAGGTCTAGTTATTTTTAGTCCCATAGCTTCCATGACTTGTAAAGGCATCACATTCATGGAGGCACCAGAATCCAACATACAGTTATGAAGAAGGATATCACCTATGCGTAGTGTAAGGTAAAATGGTTGATGACCCCCATTCTTCCTCTCATATAGGGCAGTTTGGATGTTAATGGGAGGGTCATCCTCTTCATCAACCACATCACAAGGTGCTGGGTTTTGAGAAGATGAATCCTCACCACTAGTCGTGGCTGTCTCAGGGATACTCTCGAAAAACTCTACTACTTGCTCCTTTATTGAAGGGATTTTCATTAACTCAGTGAGTGGAATGTTATGCATAACTTTGTGTAACTCTCTTTCGATATTGATATCGAAGTCATACTCAGGCAAAGGGACTGGCTCACTCACTGGATTAGGCAGCTCTTTGTTTTTCTTTTCGCTAAAAGGGATAGGCTTTGGGCCATCCCTTCTTCGTTGATAAGTTTTATAAGGAGCTTGGTCATTGTTAACTTGTTCAGTAGTATAGATGGGACCACTAGGGTTGGTTTCTTCTATGGTGTCTTCTTCATGATCAATCAAGATTCTTCCAAAGTCTTTGTCCAATTTTAAGTCATCAACCCAATTAATGTTCTTTGGAGAATCCGGAGTATCATCACCATGGGTGGTATACTCAGGATCTTCCAACTTTTGCTCTTCAGACCAGTTTATGATAGGAGGTTCTTGGTTCATAGGGTTTCTTCTATCACCTTCATTAGGTTTCTTTTGTTGATTCCAATAAGGTTTAGGACCATAGGGCTGCCTATATCTATCCCCTTCTCTGTTCTTGGCTAGGTCCCTAGTTAGGAGAGTTAAATTTTTCATCATTTCATGCATACTCTCCATCATTTCATTGGGATCTTTGCTAGGTTCCTTACTCTTCTTAAACTTAGGCTCAGATCTAGAGGAAGAAGGTCCACTAATTAGGTCAAAGAAGTTTTGTTTTCCCATGGAGGCAGCATTTGCCTCAGCTTTCTTGGCATTGTCTTGGGCTTCCTTCAAATTATTAGGGTCTTTGTCCTTTAGGTGGTAACCCAGGTAACCTTCATAAGCATTAAGGTAATGGATCAAGATGGCTTGGTCAAGGGGCCTTATGTTACTTGGTATGTTGGCGACAGTCCTATCGAAGCGTTGGTTAAACTCATGGACAGACTCATTCTCTTTCTTTTTGATGTCAAAAAGTTGGTGTAAAAGGAAACGCCCATCTAACTTGACTGACCACTCTTGTTTGAGTTTATCGGTGAATACATCATACCCATTGATTGATGATGCAGGCAAGCGGTCAAACCATTTGCGAGCATCACCTTTTAAGGATGCAAAGAGACCCCTAATAAACACATCCTCTTTTTCAGCCCCATAAGCTTCCATATGAGCCCAAACATTGTCTATGTGGTCCTCAATAGAGGTGGCACAGTTGCCATTGAATTTTGGGATCTTTTCAAAGTACTTGTCTGGCATACTATGGGGAGCACCCAAGATCTGAGAAAAGTCTAAGGGAGAAGCTCTAGCCTTATAACCAAAAGCACGAGCAACAGGAGGGTTGTTTTGGTTGTTGGTACCGGAGTTTGACTGACCTTGTCCTGCCATTGGATTGATTGGGCTTGAACTAGAGTTGTGATTAGGTGACAAAGGAGGAACCGGATTGAACAAAGGGGAACCTAAAATACGGTTTGGAGAACCTGAGTTAACAAGTTTCCACAAGAAATTAGTTGATTGGGTTTTAGGATCTCTTTTGTGATATGTGAGTGGGGTTCCTTCCAATTGATTTGGATTTGATTTACTTCGTGTGTTGTAAGGATGAATATGAGCTCGCTCCTCAGCGGAGTCACGATTAGGAGTCGCCAGGTAGATTTTTAAGCTCTACTACCAAGAGATATGTCGTTTGTAGTGCAGAGAGATAGTGAGACACAAAGGTGTGTTGAACCAAGGTAGGCCCCTACCTCCCCGGCAACGGCGCCAAAAATGTTATCACACAACTTGTAGTTGCCCCTAGTGGTATCCCATCCGGGACGGTAGAGGAGTCAGGCAACTAAAGAGGTGACCCAAGAGATGCCACGGTTCCCAATGCAGGTGGGAGTCACGTCAACCGAGGCACTCTTCGCTTTAGGTCAAGGTATAACTAGACCAAGGGGGAGACCCTATACCCCAATCACAGTTGATTGGACCTAAACAAAGGTTTCTAAGTGTAGGTAAGTAATGAGTTACGGAAACCAATGCAAGGCTAAGTGGACCTATGGGTTAAGGTATGGTTGAAGGAGATGTAAGAGTTTGTCAATGATTCAACCTATGTATGGTTTAGGCCACATGATGGGGTATGATGACTAGGTATAGTACCATGTGTTTACACAAGTGGGTCTATTTTCTTGGGAAGTGTGGAATGGTTCTAGGTGGACCCACAAAGTGAGGTTAGGTGTGAGGTTGGTACTATAGGTTAGATCTAAGCTAGATCTATGAGTTTGAGTTGTTTCTAGGAGTACCCATGTATTAAACCTAGGGTTTGACACGAATCCCAAGGAGTGCGACTTGCTTGGTGATGGACTAGTGCCTTGTTAAGTGGGCTAATGGAGTCAAGAAGGATGTCAAAGTGTAGATCGGGACACCTAGAAGCCAAGTCAAGTGAGTTGAATGAGATCAAATGGTTAGATCTTTACTAGATCTAGGTTTTTAAGTGATGACCCAAAAGTGGACCACAATCCCTTAAAACAAGGAATGCAATCCCCAAGGCGGATCTTGGCAAACAGACAGTGTAGACCTAGGTTTCAAGGCATGGGCATTCCAAATCTCTGAAAATCTCCAACACCCACTTCCTAGAAGTGGTCCAACTCAAATCTTCAAGGGGGTGCGACTTTCTCAAGGAAGGGCAAAAGATGGGTTTGGTGGGCCCAATCAAGTCCAATGGCCACCAAAATGTAGATCCGGGATGTTAGGACCCCGATCTATGTTCCTTCAAAGTTTCAAGTGAATCCAATGGGTAGATCTTAGTAGATCTAAGTTTTAAGGTACCAAGAAGATCACAAGGGGGTTTCAACCCCTTAAAACATGGAGAGATGTCCACAAGGTAGTTTTCACCAAAGTAAAGATATGGGTATAGGTTATCAAATGTCTAGATGTCAAATCAAGTGGGATCTCACCTACCCATGTGCTAGATCTTACCCAACAAGCTTCTCTTAGGAAAATCGATTTAGGTTCAAGAAGGCTTTTTGCATTGAAAGGTGTGTCAAATTTTAGCCAATCACCACCAAACTATAGATCCAACTAGGGGTGGATCCTATAGAGGTGGGTTCTTAATATCTTTTCAATTTCAAGGGTAGATCTAAGTAGATCTAAAAAAATACCAAAATTGGGGTTTTGATTTAATTAGGGTTTTATGACCAATGAAGATAGAATGGATGAAAAAGGCACATACCTTGTAGATCTTACCTCAATTGCTTATGGCCACCTTGCAAGTTGATAGCATTCTCCTATGTGTATATTCAAGAGTGAGATCCAAGTGCTCCAACCAAATCGCCCTTCTCCAAGATAGCCAAATCGTCCTCCTCCTACAAGACAAGATCAAAGAAACAAGTCAAGCAAGATGATTATGAAAATGGTAGAAAGATGTAATAGAAAGCATCAACTATGTCACGAAGATACAATAATGATACTCCCTGTCACAAGATCAACCCAAGAGAGAATATGTGGATCCCTCCAACAATAACCCTCATGAAGTCGCCCTCCTCTCTCCAATTCGACTTTCCTGTCAAAGGTTAGCAAAAACACCAAAATCCACAATGATACATAGAAGAGATACTGTATATTCAATATGCAAGAGAATCCACAATGCAAGAGAGATGTGCTCCCCAAAAAATCTTCTATTCCAATATTCCAGAGCTCCAAAGGTGAGCTTTACAATGGGGGGTCTCCTCCTTATATAGGATAATAAAGACCAAAACCCTATACCACTTCATAATACTACATCAAATGAGTGGTTGAGATTATAAGATCTCATCATACAATCAATGGCTAGGATGACCCATAACAATATATCACATGGATCACTCAAAATAACAAAAGCGCCCTCACTAAATGGTACAATGGAGGGTGACGTCATCCCACTAGCGGGGTAAAAAGTACAATAATCCACCTCATGATGACTAGGACATAATAAAATAAGCACATGGTGGGGCTAGGAGGCATCAATCCTTACTAGCTCACCCCAAGGCACAATAAAATAATAAAATATGTCCAATGTAATAAAAATGACCAAAACTGTCCTCAGAATCCATGACAGTCAAGCAGTAAATGTCCTCCTGTGATCAATCCGGGCATACCCACATGGTGAAAACTGGCTGGAAGGTAGTGATGCCACCCTGGAAGACCTCTGTGAAAACCAAATGCCAAAACCTTGCCTCAATTGCCCAAATCGATTTCCTCAGTGACCACTTTATCCCATTTTTTAACTGCCTCGGGAACTGTGAAAGTGCCAAAACTGCCTCCTAGGGTGCTAGCGCTGTCCATCTGAGCCCACCAGGCTCTCTGGGAGGGGGGATAAATGGTAATAAAAAGTGGCTGGACCACCCCCTCCATCATCAGCGCCCTAGGTGAACTGGCCTCTCGGGGCCCCTGCTGCTCAGGCTGGGAAATCAGCCCCAAATCTGGTCAACAAGTGTAAAACTGCATCAATCACTGTCAGAAGTGCCCGAAACTTAAAGATAAGTGTCTCAATGGATCCAGAAGACCCAAATCCACTAGGAATGAGTACTCATACACCCTGGGTTGCCCTAGTGGGCCAGCTGTAGGGTCCACCATATATGGACAATGTATAATCTGCTGATCTGAAATAATAATAAACCTGCTGAACTGGATCAAACATCATCTGCATCATATGTCCATCATATGATATCATCATCAAACATGTGGGGACCATAAATCATCATCAATAATCATCCATACATGGTCCACACAATCACGGATCCCAAGAATATATAATCAAGGATAAATCACATCAGTAGACTAAGACAATGTTTCTCTAATCATTCCCACAGCTAAGCTCAAAGTATAAATTCCATTCAGTGGCATTAATCAAGTTAACATATTCCGTGGTTATATAAAATTACTTGCACAATAGTTCAAATGACAAACTCACCCATTGGACATGGTCAAACTGCTAGTGAAGGATGAAGGCTAGGAGCAAGGTTGGGCCAAGGGTTTGACTTGTCTAACTTAACTCAAAAATACTTTGGACTGGGAAAAGGGGGAAGCTACAAACTCTGTGCTGGACAAAAGAACACGGGGGATGGCTGTGCCTCACAAATGGATAAGTTGTTTAGAGAGTGTTTATTCAACTTAGGCATCATGTCTACATCCAGTTGATCCAGGTTCATTAGGATCATTCAATTTTATTTCCATGGCCTTTTTGGCCTACATAACCCTTCGGATTTCAGATGTGCTGAGAAGCACAACTAGTTGCAGCTTGCATCCAGGGCATGTTTTTCATATATTTATACAAGGTCAGCAATTGTTTAGATATAGCTTTTAAGAACCATTGCTTTTTTGGACCTTTCTTATACTCTTCGAGGAGTATTTTTAGCTTTTCATTGCTCTTGCCCCTTTTTGTTTCCATGGGCGAATTTATTTAGTTTCCACAGGTAGAACATGAGCTTTCAGTTTTAGCCAACAACATCTCAAGTGACTAGGGGGAGTTCGAGCCAATGCCAAACATCGGGACAACCGACCAGAATGATTTAGGCCTACAATCCAACTTACCAAAGGCAAGTTCTGTCACCAACTCAGAGCCGAGACACTGAATAAACAGGGATGCGGTCCAAACACAGAGGTAGAAAAATGGGGAAGTCCTTAGTATCAGAAAGTCAAATGAGACATGTCAGGGTTTAAAGTCAAACAGGAAGGTCATGTATGGATGGAAACAAGTGAATATGGAGCCTACACTAGCAGACAACTGGTGTCGGGGAAAGACCATGTCTATGTAAGGTGAAATACCAGTAAGTTTTGTTAAATGACCTAAAAGTGCAAGCAATTGTCCATTTTAAGATTTACAGTTCATTTTAAATAGTTTGCCACATCAGGAATAATATACCAAGCACATGCCATGATCATGACTAAATCAACAAGATAATAATCCACAGTCAGTGAGAACATATCCATAAATCATACAACATCATCATAATAATCATCATCATGCATAATCTGAAACACTGCTGAAATACATCTCTAGGCACTGAACTGAAACTGTAATGGGATAAGTGGTCACATCAGTCATCAAATCTGAACTCTCAAGGCTCAGCCTTGACACAAGGTCATAAAATCTGAATAATGTACTGCTCTGATCATGAGTGATCCAAAATATATAGCCATGCTCTGGAATCAAGGAAGCTCTGGAATGTGCAGATATCTGCTGTACAAGAATAGTAGCCCTGCTACTATGGTGTGATAACATCTGGCTCCAGCTGGGACAAGTGCTCTAAGGGAGAGAGCGCTTGAGAACCTCAGAATCTCTGGTCTCGAACTGCTCTACATCAATCTTCAATCCAGCACTGCACCATCCTTGCTTTCAGCTTTTATCTTGCACCTGTTCCTGCTCTCACAAACACTAGAATACCATCATGGAGCATGTATGGGATAAAAATAAAACAAAACTGAAAACTAATCTAAAGCATAAACTGAAAATGTGTCAAAATATAAATATAAACTAACATGGCATATATTATTCTCATTTTTATTTACTGTGCAGGAGGAAAAGGGTACTTCTTTAATCAGGCAAACTCAACTTGCACAGGCAGCCAACAATATAAATGCTAACTATAATTTCTTAAATGCATGCAGGAGAAGAGAAAAGCTTAGGAAGGAGCAAGACTCAACTCAGGCAGAAGAAGAAAAAGGGACAATACTCGGCACACAGAAAAATAAAAATCACACAAATCCTATTGCTCAAGCGAGCTTATTCAGAACCTACCTACTCTAAACATGCAAGGCAAGGTAAGGAAGGTTAGGGATGATAATCCCTTAGCTCCCTTTGATTGATAGGGAGTAAGATGCGTTGGCCAGTCCCAGTGGTGAGAAAACACATCTCATCAATGCAGCGTTCAACCGTAAGTGGTCCAACCCAAAAGTCACCTGATCCCCGGGATCGTATATAAAATAAATCATTAGGTATTACAACCTTATCACCAATTTCGAACCTTTGGTGATTTACAGATTGAGGGATGACTTCAATAACATGTTCAGGAAAAGGTTGGATATCGGAAGTACACTGAGGCTGAGGTGTAACTATACTTGAATTCCTATTAGGAGGAATTTCATCAAATCTGGGAGGTCCACCGTATAAAGGTACAACTATGGTACCAATCAAGACTTCTCCTACAGTTCCCCTAGGAGGACTTTCTTCTAGTGGGTGAATGATATTCTTTGGTGTTTCCCCTATGGTCAAAACTTCAGCTTGGGTTAAGGGTGGAGGGCTTTGATTTTCACTACTTCTGCTACTACCCTCTCCTGATGGGATAGGAATGGTCATGTTTTCTAAAAGTTCCAAATGGTCAGCAGGAATGGGCATATGCCTGTGAACTGTGCTAGGTGTACCTTGATCTCTCATATCCAAAGGTGCTGATGAAGAATAAGGTGTGTCTGTGGAATCCATATCCTCTTCACCACTAGGTAACTCGCTAGGCAAAAGGAAACTAGGGTAGTATGGAAGAAAATGTGGGTCAGTGGGTTCTTCTTGAAAAATGGCTAGATTATTCAAAGCAAAGTCTTCCCCAGGGGCATCATGGATCAAGGCATGTTCTTGCCAACTCATAGAGTTGTCATTCACCTGCCTTAAAACCCCATCCTCTAAAGACAAATGGGACAAGTGATCAGGCACATCCGAAAAGTGATAATCAACTAATTCTTCATCATTCCCCTCAGGTGAGGGCAGGTGTGTTCCTTCATTGTTATTTGTCCAAGGAGTGATGTGAGGTAAGCCTTGTCTTCCTCTCTCTGTGTTAAGGTCAACTAGGAAAAGCCACTCATGTACTGTCCTAGGTATATACTCACCCCTCCTAATTTGATCAAAGTTATCTTCCGAAGTGCTTAGCTGAGTAGGATGTGCAGGTTGGTCAACGTTTGGCCCTACACTATTGGGTTGGTTCGAGGTCCTAAGGTTTTCTGATACTACACCCTGAATGGACTGGGGGTCAACCTCAATAATTTTTTCTTCTTCCATGCTAGGATCATCATCATGACCACCCATGACCATAAAGATGCCCTCAGGTAATAACTCACCCTCACCAAAAGTGTTTCTCACACCATCCTCATAATTCTCAAGATGCCCATCATAAAATGGCTCCCGATACACCCTAACCAAAGACCCATCAGAGTTGGGGATGGTAGCATATGATAAGTCCATCTGAAGGTGTCCCCCTAGCCCAGCGGACCACTTCCTACAAAGGAGCATGCCATAGGCTGGAGGGAGATCTATAACTACTATATCCATAAGCATAGATATGTCGGGGCATGAAAACAGGTCAGCTCTCAGGTTTTTGATTAAGCCAAAGACTTTAACTGGTTTAGAGTCAATCCCACAAACGTTCCCATAAGGTCTAGTTATTTTTAGTCCCATAGCTTCCATGACTTGTAAAGGCATCACATTCATGGAGGCACCAGAATCCAACATACAGTTATGAAGAAGGATATCACCTATGCGTAGTGTAAGGTAAAATGGTTGATAACCCCCATTCTTCCTCTCATATAGGGCAGTTTGGATGTTAATGGGAGGGTCATCCTCTTCATCAACCACATCACAAGGTGCTGGGTTTTGAGAAGATGAATCCTCACCACTAGTCGTGGCTGTCTCAGGGATACTCTCGAAAAACTCTACTACTTGCTCCTTTATTGAAGGGATTTTCATTAACTCAGTGAGTGGAATGTTATGCATAACTTTGTGTAACTCTCTTTCGATATTGATATCGAAGTCATACTCAGGCAAAGGGACTGGCTCACTCACTGGATTAGGCAGCTCTTTGTTTTTCTTTTCGCTAAAAGGGATAGGCTTTGGGCCATCCTTTCTTCGTTGATAAGTTTTATAAGGAGCTTGGTCATTGTTAACTTGTTCAGTAGTATAGATGGGACCACTAGGGTTGGTTTCTTCTATGGTGTCTTCTTCATGATCAATCAAGATTCTTCCAAAGTCTTTGACCAATTTTAAGTCATCAACCCAATTAATGTTCTTTGGAGAATCCGGAGTATCATCACCATGGGTGGTATACTCAGGATCTTCCAACTTTTGCTCTTCAGACCAGTTTATGATAGGAGGTTCTTGGTTCATAGGGTTTCTTCTATCACCTTCATTAGGTTTCTTTTGTTGATTCCAATAAGGTTTAGGACCATAGGGCTGCCTATATCTATCCCCTTCTCTGTTCTTGGCTAGGTCCCTAGTTAGGAGAGTTAAATTTTTCATCATTTCATGCATACTCTCCATCATTTCATTGGGATCTTTGCTAGGTTCCTTACTCTTCTTAAACTTAGGCTCAGATCTAGAGGAAGAAGGTCCACTAATTAGGTCAAAGAAGTTTTGTTTTCCCATGGAGGCAGCATTTGCCTCAGCTTTCTTGGCATTGTCTTGGGCTTCCTTCAAATTATTAGGTTCTTTGTCCTTTAGGTGGTAACCCAGGTAACCTTCATAAGCATTAAGGTAATGGATCAAGATGGCTTGGTCAAGGGGCCTTATGTTACTTGGTATGTTGGCGACAGTCCTATCGAAGCGTTGGTTAAACTCATGGAGAGACTCATTCTCTTTCTTTTTGATGTCAAAAAGTTGGTGTAAAAGGAAACGCCCATCTAACTTGACTGACCACTCTTGTTTGAGTTTATCGGTGAATACATCATACCCATTGATTGATGATGCAGGCAAGCGGTCAAACCATTTGCGAGCATCACCCTCTAAGGATGCAAAGAGACCCCTAATAAACACATCCTCTTTTTCAGCCCCATAAGCTTCCATATGAGCCCAAACATTGTCTATGTGGTCCTCAATAGAGGTGGCACAGTTGCCATTGAATTTTGGGATCTTTTCAAAGTACTTGTCTGGCATACTATGGGGAGCGCCCAAGATCTGAGAAAAGTCTAAGGGAGAAGCTCTAGCCTTATAACCAAAAGCACGAGCAACAGGAGGGTTGTTTTGGTTGTTGGTACCGGAGTTTGACTGACCTTGTCCTGCCATTGGATTGATTGGGCTTGAACTAGAGTTGTGATTAGGTGACAAAGGAGGAACCGGATTGAACAAAGGGGAACCTAAAATACGGTTTGGAGAACCTGAGTTAACAAGTTTCCACAAGAAATTAGTTGATTGGGTTTTAGGATCTCTTTTGTGATATGTGAGTGGGGTTCCTTCCAATTGATTTGGATTTGATTTACTTCGTGTGTTGTAAGGATGAATATGAGCTCGCTCCTCAGCGGAGTCACGATTAGGAGTCGCCAGGTAGATTTTTAAGCTCTACTACCAAGAGATATGTCGTTTGTAGTGCAGAGAGATAGTGAGACACAAAGGTGTGTTGAACCAAGGTAGGCCCCTACCTCCCCGGCAACGGCGCCAAAAATGTTATCACACAACTTGTAGTTGCCCCTAGTGGTATCCCATCCGGGACGGTAGAGGAGTCGGGCAACTAAAGAGGTGACCCAAGAGATGCCACGGTTCCCAATGCAGGTGGGAGTCACGTCAACCGAGGCACTCTTCGCTTTAGGTCAAGGTATAACTAGACCAAGGGGGAGACCCTATACCCCAATCACAGTTGATTGGACCTAAACAAAGGTTTCTAAGTGTAGGTAAGTAATGAGTTACGGAAACCAATGCAAGGCTAAGTGGACCTATGGGTTAAGGTATGGTTGAAGGAGATGTAAGAGTTTGTCAATGATTCAACCTATGTATGGTTTAGGCCACATGATGGGGTATGATGACTAGGTATAGTACCATGTGTTTACACAAGTGGGTCTATTTTCTTGGGAAGTGTGGAATGGTTCTAGGTGGACCCACAAAGTGAGGTTAGGTGTGAGGTTGGTACTATAGGTTAGATCTAAGCTAGATCTATGAGTTTGAGTTGTTTCTAGGAGTACCCATGTATTAAACCTAGGGTTTGACACGAATCCCAAGGAGTGCGACTTGCTTGGTGATGGACTAGTGCCTTGTTAAGTGGGCTAATGGAGTCAAGAAGGATGTCAAAGTGTAGATCGGGACACCTAGAAGCCAAGTCAAGTGAGTTGAATGAGATCAAATGGTTAGATCTTTACTAGATCTAGGTTTTTAAGTGATGACCCAAAAGTGGACCACAATCCCTTAAAACAAGGAATGCAATCCCCAAGGCGGATCTTGGCAAACAGACAGTGTAGACCTAGGTTTCAAGGCATGGGCATTCCAAATCTCTGAAAATCTCCAACACCCACTTCCTAGAAGTGGTCCAACTCAAATCTTCAAGGGGGTGCGACTTTCTCAAGGAAGGGCAAAAGATGGGTTTGGTGGGTCCAATCAAGTCCAATGGCCACCAAAATGTAGATCCGGGATGTTAGGACCCCGATCTATGTTCCTTCAAAGTTTCAAGTGAATCCAATGGGTAGATCTTAGTAGATCTAAGTTTTAAGGTACCAAGAAGATCACAAGGGGGTTTCAACCCCTTAAAACATGGAGAGATGTCCACAAGGTAGTTTTCACCAAAGTAAAGATATGGGTATAGGTTATCAAATGTCTAGATGTCAAATCAAGTGGGATCTCACCTACCCATGTGCTAGATCTTACCCAACAAGCTTCTCTTAGGAAAATCGATTTAGGTTCAAGAAGGCTTTTTGCATTGAAAGGTGTGTCAAATTTTAGCCAATCACCACCAAACTATAGATCCAACTAGGGGTGGATCCTATAGAGGTGGGTTCTTAATATCTTTTCAATTTCAAGGGTAGATCTAAGTAGATCTAAAAAAATACCAAAATTGGGGTTTTGATTTAATTAGGGTTTTATGACCAATGAAGATAGAATGGATGAAAAAGGCACATACCTTGTAGATCTTACCTCAATTGCTTATGGCCACCTTGCAAGTTGATAGCATTCTCCTATGTGTATATTCAAGAGTGAGATCCAAGTGCTCCAACCAAATCGCCCTTCTCCAAGATAGCCAAATCGTCCTCCTCCTACAAGACAAGATCAAAGAAACAAGTCAAGCAAGATGATTATGAAAATGGTAGAAAGATGTAATAGAAAGCATCAACTATGTCACGAAGATACAATAATGATACTCCCTGTCACAAGATCAACCCAAGAGAGAATATGTGGATCCCTCCAACAATAACCCTCATGAAGTCGCCCTCCTCTCTCCAATTCGACTTTCCTGTCAAAGGTTAGCAAAAACACCAAAATCCACAATGATACATAGAAGAGATACTGTATATTCAATATGCAAGAGAATCCACAATGCAAGAGAGATGTGCTCCACAAAAAATCTTCTATTCCAATATTCCAGAGCTCCAAAGGTGAGCTTTACAATGGGGGGTCTCCTCCTTATATAGGATAATAAAGACCAAAACCCTATACCACTTCATAATACTACATCAAATGAGTGGTTGAGATTATAAGATCTCATCATACAATCAATGGCTAGGATGACCCATAACAATATATCACATGGATCACTCAAAATAACAAAAGCGCCCTCACTAAATGGTACAATGGAGGGTGACGTCATCCCACTAGCGGGGTAAAAAGTACAATAATCCACCTCATGATGACTAGGACATAATAAAATAAGCACATGGTGGGGCTAGGAGGCATCAATCCTTACTAGCTCACCCCAAGGCACAATAAAATAATAAAATATGTCCAATATAATAAAAATGACCAAAACTGTCCTCAGAATCCATGACAGTCAAGCAGTAAATGTCCTCCTGTGATCAATCCGGGCATACCCACATGGTGAAAACTGGCTGGAAGGTAGTGATGCCACCCTGGAAGACCTCTGTGAAAACCAAATGCCAAAACCTTGCCTCAATTGCCCAAATCGATTTCCTCAGTGACCACTTTATCCCATTTTTTAACTGCCTCGGGAACTGTGAAAGTGCCAAAACTGCCTCCTAGGGTGCTAGCGCTGTCCATCTGAGCCCACCAGGCTCTCCGGGAGGGGGGATAAATGGTAATAACAAGTGGCTGGACCACCCCCTCCATCATCAGCGCCCTAGGTGAACTGGCCTCTCGGGGCCCCTGCTGCTCAGGCTGGGAAATCAGCCCCAAATCTGGTCAACAAGTGTAAAACTGCATCAATCACTGTCAGAAGTGCCCGGAACTGAAAGATAAGTGTCTCAATGGATCCAGAAGACCCAAATCCACTAGGAATGAGTACTCAGACACCCTGGGTTGCCCTAGTGGGCCAGCTGTAGGGTCCACCATATATGGACAATGTATAATCTGCTGATCTGAAATAATAATAAACCTGCTGAACTGGATCAAACATCATCTGCATCATATGTCCATCATATGATATCATCATCAAACATGTGGGGACCATAAATCATCATCAATAATCATCCATACATGGTCCACACAATCACGGATCCCAAGAATATATAATCAAGGATAAATCACATCAGTAGACTAAGACAATGTTTCTCTAATCATTCCCACAGCTAAGCTCAAAGTATAAATTCCATTCAGTGGCATTAATCAAGTTAACATATTCCGTGGTTATATAAAATTACTTGCACAATAGTTCAAATGACAAACTCACCCATTGGACATGGTCAAACTGCTAGTGAAGGATGAAGGCTAGGAGCAAGGTTGGGCCAAGGGTTTGACTTGTCTAACTTAACTCAAAAATACTTTGGACTGGGAAAAGGGGGAAGCTACAAACTCTGTGCTGGACAGAAGAACACGGGGGATGGCTGTGCCTCACAAATGGATAAGTTGTTTAGAGAGTGTTTATTCAACTTAGGCATCATGTCTACATCCAGTTGATCCAGGTTCATTAGGATCATTCAATTTTATTTCCATGGCCTTTTTGGCCTACATAACCCTTCGGATTTCAGATGTGCTGAGAAGCACAACTAGTTGCAGCTTGCATCCAGGGCATGTTTTTCATATATTTATACAAGGTCAGCAATTGTTTAGATATAGCTTTTAAGAACCATTGCTTTTTTGGACCTTTCTTATACTCTTCGAGGAGTATTTTTAGCTTTTCATTGCTCTTGCCCCTTTTTGTTTCCATGGGCGAATTTATTTAGTTTCCACAGGTAGAACATGAGCTTTCAGTTTTAGCCAACAACATCTCAAGTGACTAGGGGGAGTTCGAGCCAATGCCAAACATCGGGACAACCGACCAGAATGATTTAGGCCTACAATCCAACTTACCAAAGGCAAGTTCTGTCACCAACTCAGAGCCGAGACACTGAATAAACAGGGATGCGGTCCAAACACAGAGGTAGAAAAATGGGGAAGTCCTTAGTATCAGAAAGTCAAATGAGACATGTCAGGGTTTAAAGTCAAACAGGAAGGTCATGTATGGATGGAAACAAGTGAATATGGAGCCTACACTAGCAGACAACTGGTGTCGGGGAAAGACCATGTCTATGTAAGGTGAAATACCAGTAAGTTTTGTTAAATGACCTAAAAGTGCAAGCAATTGTCCATTTTAAGATTTACAGTTCATTTTAAATAGTTTGCCACATCAGGAATAATATACCAAGCACATGCCATGATCATGACTAAATCAACAAGATAATAATCCACAGTCAGTGAGAACTGTTATCACCTAGGATGTAGTTACCCCTATGGATGGATCCAGTCATGGATGGCAATAGGGAAGGGCAACTCAATAGGTGCAACCACGATCACCTCGACCTCCAATATATGGTTGTCACGCCAGTCGAGGCAACCTTCACTTTATGTTATCTAGCCCAGACAACAAAGGGGGAGACCCGATCTACTCCCGACAGGAGAGATCAAAACCAAGACACCAAATCAGGGTATTTCTAGTTGAAGTTAGGTGTATGGTTTATCCTAGACCTAAGGATGAAGTCACAAGCCAAGTGAGGGGTTTAATAGGTATAGCTTTGGTTCATAGTTGAAGTGAAAGTGACTTACAATGTTTAAAGTGAGATCTAGGGCTAGTGTACTAGGTCAATGTCAAAGATCCACTGCCTTGGGAACCGTGTCCAATGCAGGGTTGTTTAGGGGTCAGATTGGGGCTAACTAGTACATGAGACAATCTTGACTATGGTTCATGATGTCTTCAAAGGTATAGTTCACCATGCAAAAGTCAAACCACAAGTCAATCCAACAATCTAGGAGAGTTGGGTTGTCTTGGAGATAAACCAGTGCCTTGGGAATTGGGGAGTGGAGTCAAAGTAGGGTTGACTTATGGTTTAGGACTCCTACAACATGAGATAAGTGGACAGTATAGGTCTTGATGTTTAAATGTGTCTAGATCTAGGTTTGACCCAAGTGGACCACAATCCCTTAAAACAAGGAATGCAGTCCCCAAGGCAAGATTTGGCAAAGTGACAGTCTAGACCTAGGTTTTGAATTATTCCGGTTTTAGATCTCCAAAAATCTCAAGTACCCAGTTCCTCGAAGTGAGTGAACTCACTTCTCCAAGGTGGTGCGACTTTCCCTAAGGAGGCTTCAATCAGGGTTTAGGTGGGTCAAATCATGTCGGATGGCATCCAAACTTTAGATCCGGGTAGATCAGTCAAGTAGGGGTATGGATCTGTAATTTTGTGGCAATCCACCGGTTAGATCTTTGTAGATCTGAGTTTAAGTGTTCCAAGTGGTCCAAAATGGGGATTAAATCCCTTAAAATGTGGAATGGGGCCCACAAGGTGAATTTCAAGAAAGGGACAACCTGGGTGTATGTTATTTGATGTGTAGATGTCAAATCAAGTGGAATCTCAAACACCCATGTTCTAGATCTAGGTCAACTTGCTCAAATGGTGAAGTGCGCCTTCCTTGGGAGAAGCTAAGTTGGCTTGGGAGAGGGGTCAAACGGAAGCCAATCCTCACCAAACTATAGATCCGGGATGCCGTGGATGCTATAGAGGTGGGTTTTCAATATCATGCCCAACAACCCACTAGATCTCAGTAGATCTAAGAAATTGCAAAATTTGGGGTTTTAATTAATTAGGGTTTTAGATGTTTTTTGACAATTGGATAGATCATGGAGATAGAACTTACCTTGAGATCATACCTGAATGATGTGGATGAGATGCCTTGATGTTGAGGAAGATTCCCGCAGAGATCAAATGAGAGATTGTTGATTTGCTTGCCAATTTGATGCCCAAGTCCACAAGTGCGCCTTCCTCTACCTGTCAAACCAAGGAATGAAATTCAATCAGTAAGATCAAGTATGGAAGAAATACAAGAGAAATGCAAATAGTAACATGAAATAGAAGGTCCTGGGACAGTAATACTCCCTGTTACCAACGAAGAGCTCCAAAGAAGAAGTAGGGAGAGTCTTCCCCTACCAATACCTCCTCCTCCAAGCAAATCGGCCTCCACCTGTAGATGCAAAATCGTGGTACAAAAGATATGGCAAACAAGATCTCCAATAACTCAGTGCAAAGGAAGAACCAACGAACGAACACCAAAAACATTCACCACAACATTGGAGATAGATGCAATAATAATTTTCTATTCCAATAATCCAGAGCCAAAAGTCCCTTTACAATGAGAGGCTCTCTCCTTTAAATAGGAAGGAGAGGCACCAAAACCCTAACCACTTTTTGAATGAGTGGCTAAGATTAAAAGATACAAATGTCTAATCAATGGTTGAGATGAGCTCAACAACATAATACATGGATCACACATAAAATATAACATAAGTGGACAAAGTCGCCCTAGGAGAGGGGAATCCCACCAAATCATGATGACAAAATATCATAAGAGGCTCATGGTGGGTCCAAGGGGTAATTTTATCCCTCCTTGGTCAATCCCCATAGCACAATAACCAATAAATAATCATGAAAGTACCAAATCGTGCCTCCAAGGTGAAGTCGTGGTCCTCCAAGGTGAAGTCGTGGTCCTCAAAAGATCCAAAAGATCCACAGAAAGTGCCATAAGTGATGGATGCGGGCCCCGATGAAGCTGAAACTGCAGGAGGAGGTGTGGAAGGTCCCGATCTATCATCACTGATCATCCCATGCCATAACTTTGCCTCAGTAGCCCAAATCGATTTCTTCAATAGCCATTTCTACCAATCCTGAATTGCCTCGGGAAACGTGAAACTGCCCAAACTGCCTCCTGGAGTGATGGCGCTGTCAAGGTGAGGGTACCAATGTGTCCGGGAGGGGGGTAATATGGTAAAAACAAGTGGCTGGACCACCCCCTCCATCATCAGCGCCCTAGGTCAACCAGATAAAAGTCATCTCTGCTCCGACAGGGCCTCCAACAGACCAAAACTGCACTAGGACAGCCTACTGAGGCTAAATCATCACTGTAAGTGCCCGGAACTGAAAACAAACTGTCCCATTGGACTCAGAAGGTCCAAATCCATCCAAGATGTGTACTCATACACCATATGAATCTCTGCATGATCAAGATAAATATCCAATGTACCGGAACAAGGCCAATAATAATGATCTGTAAATGACCAAACACTGCTGTATCCCAAGAATCATCATCATAACCCTGTAGCTGCTGCATAGAATCATCCTGTATGTGTACATGGACCATATATCATCTATCCATATCATCCTAAGGTCCAACATCTCATGTCCCATGGTCCTCCATGGTCAAACTAGGTCTAACCAAGACCAAATACAACTCAGACTATCATCCATAGCTGCTGCAAGGTGTCAAGGTCAATACATGCTTTACAATTTATTCAAATAGCTTCTATAACACAGAGTAATCATGACTGGCGATCTAAATCCAAATATATAGTGTCGTTAGTTATTATTATTACTCAGACTAGACTTTCAGGATCATACTCACTTCATAGTTGTGATCAATTTGCTAGTGAAGGGTGAAGGCTGAAATAAATGGCTAGGCTAAGGGATGACTTGACTAACTTGACTTTGTGACACTTTGGTAAGGGAAAGGGAATACACACCATAGTATATACTGAATGAGCAATAACACAGGGAATGGTGGTGTCTCACAAATGGATGAGTTGTTTCAAGAGGGTTTATTCACCTTCACAGATGCGCACAATCCATAATACAAGCAAGGCCAGCAATTGTTTAGATATAACATTTAAGTTCCATTGCTTTTTGGGCCTGAGTTTTCCATAGCCTTGATCTATGTGTGTTTATAAACACATTGCATAGATTTACATTTATTTTTAGGCTTTCTGCTGCAGGTGTGTTTTTAAGGCACTTGTTTACCTGAGCACTTCTAGGTGTGTCATGGACAGCTTGTTTACCTAGGTATTTATTTTTCCAAAAGATATAACATTTTATTTTTCATGGCCATTTTCATTTGGCATTTCTTTCATATACAAGATATAGCATTTGATTTTTTCCAGATTTTGTATTGATGGCAGCACTAAAAGTTTCAGGTTTAGCCAACACAACTTTAGTGACTAGGGGGAATTCTCAAGGAACTCCAACTCACCATAGGTAAGTTTTGTCACCAACTCAGAGCCGAGACACAATAAACAGGGAAGCTCATCCAGTACAGAGGCTACAGTGGGGAAAGATCCTCCATGTCACTAGTCAAGTAGCAGATCAAGGTAATAATCTAAAAGGTAGGCCACGGATGGATGAAGACAATGAAAAGATGAAGCCAACACTAGCAAGCCATAGTATGGTGTAATGATCACCTCTATTCTCCCTAAGGAGGGTATGTACCAATGAGTATGAATAGTGAACTTCTAAGTCTGAGTAGGGACAGTAATATATATATAATAGGTCAACCAGGTCCAAATATCTATATGATCGCCAGATCATGACACTAAGTGCTAAGACATGCTATAAGAATAAGTATAAAAGCAATCTAACCATAACACAATAGTATACCTGCTGAGTCATATACCTGAAAGCTCATCAACCTGTACCATCACCTGTCCTCTGAGACTGCTGCTGTAACTCTGGGCACTACTGTCTGCTCTGTACCAATGGCATAATGGCTATATCGGGCATCTCTCTGAGTGTCCCGAAACTCAATCATGGCATGGGGAATATAACTGCTGTCCACAATCTGATAGTGATCCAATATAAATGCTCATCTCGGCATCTCAAATGCAAGGGAACTGGCTGAATAGTGTACTGGAATGAGAAAAATAATGTATGGTAGCCCGGCTACTATATATGTGATAACAAGAACATATCCATAAATCATACAACATCATCATAATAATCATCATCATGCATAATCTGAAACACTGCTGAAATACATCTCTAGGCACTGAACTGAAACTGTAATGGGATAAGTGGTCACATCAGTCATCAAATCTGAACTCTCAAGGCTCAGCCTTGACACAAGGTCATAAAATCTGAATAATGTACTGCTCTGATCATGAGTGATCCAAAATATATAGCCATGCTCTGGAATCAAGGAAGCTCTGGAATGTGCAGATATCTACTGTACAAGAATAGTAGCCCTGCTACTATGGTGTGATAACATCTGGCTCCAGCTGGGACAAGTGCTCTAAGGGAGAGAGCGCTTGAGAACCTCAGAATCTCTGGTCTCGAACTGCTCTACATCAATCTTCAATCCAGCACTGCACCATCCTTGCTTTCAGCTTTTATCTTGCACCTGTTCCTGCTCTCACAAACACTAGAATACCATCATGGAGCATGTATGGGATAAAAATAAAACAAAACTGAAAACTAATCTAAAGCATAAACTGAAAATGCGTCAAAATATAAATATAAACTAACATGGCATATATTATTCTCATTTTTATTTACTGTGCAGGAGGAAAAGGGTACTTCTTTAATCAGGCAAACTCAACTTGCACAGGCAGCCAACAATATAAATGCTAACTATAATTTCTTAAATGCATGCAGGAGAAGAGAAAAGCTTAGGAAGGAGCAAGACTCAACTCAGGCAGAAGAAGAAAAAGGGACAATAATCGGCACACAGAAAAATAAAAATCACACAAATCCTATTGCTCAAGCGAGCTTATTCAGAACCTACCTACTCTAAACATGCAAGGCAAGGTAAGGAAGGTTAGGGATGATAATCCCTTAGCTCCCTTTGATTGATAGGGAGTAAGATGCGTTGGCCAGTCCCAGTGGTGAGAAAACACATCTCATCAATGCAGCGTTCAACCGTAAGTGGTCCAACCCAAAAGTCACCTGATCCCCGGGATCGTATATAAAATAAATCATTAGGTATTACAACCTTATCACCAATTTCGAACCTTTGGTGATTTACAGATTGAGGGATGACTTCAATAACATGTTCAGGAAAAGGTTGGATATCGGAAGTACACTGAGGCTGAGGTGTAACTATACTTGAATTCCTATTAGGAGGAATTTCATCAAATCTGGGAGGTCCACTTGGAACCCTTTAAATCACTACCCTAGAAAACAACTCCTAAAAACATTAAAACACTTTAATCATTTACACAGGAACTCTAACAACCTTAGAAACATTCCTTAGGGACTACCCCCCTTGGCTTCGATGGGAGTTTTGCCTAAACGGAGGAGTCAAGATCGGGTGACAGCCTTGACTCGAGACTTTCCCCCAAGGGCACACCGAGCAGTAGCATAGATTTCTGTTGTGTTAATCAGGCGTGCTAACCCGGCGGCAACGGGTTGGACTATTTGTCACCCCCTAAGCCTCTTCAACCAAATCCGAACTCTTGGGTCCACTTACCATACTAAATCTTCTTTCATCTTGATATCCTACTCTTCCATCATCACATTTCCTTAGGAGGTCTAGATTGAGTTCACTAGCCTTCATTGGCTAAGCTAGGGTCTCCCCCTTGGTCTTGACTTGTCTTGATCTAAAGTGAAGAGTGCCTCAGTTGACATGACACCCAACTTGCATTGGGAACCATGGCATCTCTTGGGTTACCTCTTTAGTTGTCTACACCTCTACCGTTCTGGATAGAATACTGTTATCACACAACTTGTAGTTGCCCCTAGTGGTATCCCATCCAGGACGGTAGAGGAGATGGGAAACTAAAGAGGTGACCCAAGAGATGCCACGGTTCCCAATGCAAGGTGGGAGTCATGTCAACCGAGGCACTCTTCGCTTTAGATCAGGGTGAATCAAGACCTAGGGGAAGACCCTATAACCAATCAAAGATGATTGGATCCAAACAAAGGTTCCTAGGGATGAGTAAATGGTAAGTTGCGGAAACCAATGCAAGGTAAAGTGGACCTAGAAATTAAAGTATGGTTGAAGGTGGTTTGAGAAATGATTAGTGTCTCAACCAATGTATGATTTAGGCCACATGATTAGTTATGATGACAAGATATAGTACCATATGGTACACAAGTGGGTCTTACCTTCTTGGGATATGTGAAATGGCTTAAAGTGGACCCACAAGGTGAAATTAAGGGATGCAATTGGCACTAGAGGATATGTAATGAGTAGATCTATGGATCTAAGTTGAATTTAGGTTTCAAGGTATGCCTGTTCCAAATCCACAAAAATCTCAACCACCCACATCCTCAAAGTGGGCAAACTCACTCACCCAAGGAAGTGCGACCTTGCTCAAGGAGGGCTAAAAGGTGGATAAGGTGTGTCAAATCAAGTCCAATGGCCACCAAATTGTAGATCCAAGTGGCTTAGGCACCGATCTATGTGGATCTAGAAAATCAAGTCAATCCAAGGGTTAGATCTTACTAGATCTGAGTTTTAAGATGCCAAGAGGTTCACTCCACTGCCACTGATCTGCTCTGTCTGGAATGGAAGCCTACTCTGCTCAAAGTAGAATGCGCCCCTACTGCTTTGCATGGAAAAGTGCGCCCTCCCACAACTGCCAGAAAAAACGCACTAACTAAGATCTCAACCAATTTGAGCTTCTGATCGTCACAGATCTTCTTCAAACATTGAAGAAGACCTTGTATGCTGATCTCAACTGCTCAGGCCTCAATTTGGATCCAAAACGTCCTCTCTCGAGGAAGTGCACCCCTCCTCTGCAACAATTCGCCCTCTCTCTGAACTCTGAAGAAACCACACTGTTAAGCTCTCTCATCTCACAGTCTTTGGCGGATAAGTGCCTCTGATCAAGTGAGGTCTGATCCAACTCAGATCCCTTCTCTCTCCCTACTGCAAAAGCTCCTTTCTCTCTCAGAAAGTCGCCGTCTGCATGCACAATGCACCCCTCTCACTCCAACTAATCTCTCTCTGATAAGTCTGTTGAGTAACCTTTACCGGTGACCTTCTGCCTCCTTATATCATCTCACTAATTAATTAGGTTTACCAAAAATCTAATATCATTGCATGCAAAATGTCACTTTTGCATGCTTTTTTAATTAACAACTATACATGCAAAACTCATGCATGCATGAGGCAAAACACCCTTGAAGGTCCACATGCATACACTGTTGGATTCATGCCACTGAGTAGAGTGCATCTCACCCTCTACTCCATCTCGCTGCCTATACTGCTGATGTACTTGTTATCACATTCATAGTATCTAGGGCTACCATGTCTTCAGACCAGGTTCCAGTACTTTTCTGAGCCAGTCCTTTACTATGAGATGCCTGAGATTGGTAGTTGATGAGCAGTTATTCTATGATCACTCATGTTTTCAGCAGCCCCAGAGCAGACACTATAGCCTTATGCCATGACTGAGCCTCTTGACCTCAGATTTCATGACTAAGGTGGCCATTTCCTTCCATACAGAGCAGTGTGATAGTGCCTAGAGTTATGCAGCAACAGTGTTCCAGTGACAGTGGATGGTTTAGATGATGGATACAGGTATATGACCCAACAGGTACATGATTGTGCATTGGATACCTTTATTGTGCCCTCTTATTTATCTTAGTAGCTTGACTAGGTATTTAGTGGTCATGATCTGGCGATATTATATATATAGATATGGTTATTGGTTGACTGTTTGGAATTAAAGTGGTCTAATTGCTTAGAATCATAATTTCTTGTGTATACTCATTGGTCTTACCCTATTAAGTAGTATGGACTTGGCCATTCCCACCATTTATGGCTTGCTAGTTATGGCACCACCTGTCACCTTTCCCCATCCATCCGTTCTCTTCCGTATTTGGTTTGATCCTGACTTACACTTCAGCCTATGATATTGAGGACTTCCCCACTTATGCCTCTATGTTGGATAGACTCCCTGTTGTTTTGTGTCTCAGCTCTGAGTTGTGCAACATAACTTATCGAAGCCTTGATCCTTCTGGGCCAGGAGAACCTGCTGGTGTTGGTTCTGTTACCAACTAAGTTGTACTTAGTTGGATTATCAAGCGAGCGGGCAGAGTGGAACATGATACATGTTCATTTTTGGTGATTTGATATCCAGCTGACCTTTTAAAAGGGCCCCGTTTTATTTTTATTTTTTATTTTTTCCCACGTGTCCATGGCCCTGTGGGGTTTGTAATAAAACGTACTAGCATGGTGTTTTGTAAAAGACTTGGTTCCCTAGGACTTTTTGGCCAAGTCAGGTATTCCAAGGATTTTTTTCACCTAGTTATTATGTCTTGCATTAGTGCATAACATAATTTTTGGGTTTTTCTCCTGCTCCTCCAAAGCTGGAATGCCTGGGGAGGCTGACGGGCCTTAGGGGGTTGTTAAAGTTTATGGGTCAATGTATATGAACATGCTAGGCGTTGTTTTTGAGTCATATGGACATGTGTTAAGTTTCCCTAGGTTGTTTTTTAATTTTCGGCAAAGTTTATTTTTTCCGTAAATTGGGCCATTTTTTAATGGTTCAATTAAAAAAATTTGTAATCGGCCTAGAAGTGGCGTAGGGAGGTCTTTTTTGCCTTAGGGGTGCTCATTTTCTAACTCAGAGCACCCCCTAAACCCCTAAACCCACTCTTTCTAATGTTTGGGTGATTATTTTTCCACAAAAATCCAAAAAAGTCAAAAAACCCCAAAAAAGTCATAAAAATTTGGAAAAAGTGAAAAATGACTTTAAAAAATTAATAATTTTTTGGAGTAATTGAAGGTCAGTTTTGGATCAACATCATTCAAGGAGCATATTGGGCTGAAAACAATGACATATGGGCAGCCCAAATGGTGGGAGTAACTTCCCCAAAAGAAGAGGGGCACATTTCCTTCACATGGGCGCACTTGCTAAAATAAGAGCCCACGTTTTGGGCTGCCTTGCAGCTGGTTTAATGCTGGCTGCGTGGGCACCTTTTGGGCTGCATATGGGCAGCTAAGAGAGTGGGGAGGATAGCCCCGTCCACTCCTCCATTTGTGCCACCACTCCCACTCTCCTCTCCTTGACATGGGCGCACTCCTCCATGAGCTTTTCTATAAATTGTGGTGCTCCTCTCTTTTGTTGGTTAGTTGGAAGAGGAGCAGAAATTGTACAAGCTTATGCTATTTGTTTAATGAATAAAAGACTTTGGAGGTCCATTGGTGTTGTGCTTTGTGAGTGGTTCCATGATCTATTTGTATGAGGTGATTTGTGGCAAGAGCAATATGTGTTTCAAGTAATTTTTCAGCCATCAACTAAGCTCACTTGAAGGACTGGTAACAGTTGTGAGGATATCTAATTATTCTTGTTTGATTTAATTAGTTCTCTATTTGTCATTGTGTTAGAGATTTAAAAATGAATGTGTATCATTTGTTTATGTGCATGTTATTTTGATTTCTGACCCAATGCATTTCTAGTTGATGGGTGCTTTGCAAGTGTTTTGCTAGCTACAAGTTGACAGGTGGATGAAAAGATAGCTTGCTTGCTCTCGTTCTTCTCATCTGTGCATGCTTTGGTGGATCTTACCCTCGGTGTCCCACTTCTAAGTTTCAAAGTCGTCAATTTCGGAGAACCATTCTGTTTCCTTCATCCTTCTCAGCAAAGTTTGAAAAAATCAACAAAACTCTCTCGGTCACTTTGGTTTGCTTTTCTCAGATCTTGTCTCTCTTTAAATATCTTAAGTAGATCTGATTTGTGTTTGGATCTTATGTGTTCTCAAAGTCATATCTAAATCTAGATCTAACTTTAGCTTACTACTTCCGAAAGTCAGAATTTTCATGCATACTTCAAATAACTTGAATAAGTAGTACTTTTGGGTTATAAAAGTTTTATCTAGCTGTTTGAAGAGCTTATAATTTGCAGCCATTAAAAGCTAGCAAAGATCCCAAGTAGACAAAGCCCCATAGCTTGTTTTGCTTGGTTATTTTCGGTCATTTTAACTTAGAAGTTTAACTTAGTTTTTTTCTGGGTTTTAGGGAGGTGTTCCAAAGACACTCTTAAAGTGTTTTTGGGAATCTTTACTGATCTATTGCTTGCTGGTTTGCAACATTTAAAGAGCAGGTAGAGAGAATTGCTGGCCAATTTTTGAGGATCCAGGCCATCCGGAGCATCTAGTTCGAAAATTTCTTGAATCGGTCACTTTTTCTCTTCTACTTTGTAAGCCACTAAGTTGATTTAAGACTAGGGCATTTCTATCATATTGTAACTAAAGCATCAAACGAGAGCAAGTGGGCTAAACCAAGAGCCCACACCCCATCCCCCCAGGGGCGAAAACTGTGTCGACTCAAATTTTGTGGTTTGCAATTTTTTAGTTTATATTTCTTTTTCTGCAACAAATGAAATCAAATTAGGATTAAAATCAACCTTGTTGGTCCGTTCCACTGGCGGGCCACAAGTTCACTCAAAACGTAGTTTTATCATTTTTTTTACAAACTCAAAACGCCCCCTTTGCTTTCCCGAAGTAGGGTTTTTGTACAAGGGCTTGCCCGAGTACGTACCTGAAAAGAGACTCCTGGGGTTTAAAAAAGATAAAATTTTGGTTCATAAAAATTTTCTAAAAAATACCAAGGTCTTCTCCCGTATGCTCTGTGGCCGACTTGCAGCTCAGTCTGATCCAGTTGGTACACATCAGAAAGGGGGAGATGACTAGTAATAGGAGCTAACACCGCCCCAAATAAAAAAACCCTTTATGTGAAAATCCGGCACATCACGAACATTTTGTTATCGTGGGGAAATTTCTCAGAAGGCTTGGGACAAAACTGAGTAGTGACCTCTTGGAAACCGTTAGGCTTGTCCTCGTTGGTACAGCATCTGAACACCTCCTTGAGACTCTGATTTAGCCCAAGCCTGAGAGGGAAGCCACGCATCAAAATTCCGGACATGTTCCCCCGTACCTTGCGTATATTGGGAACCCACTTGCCATAATAAAAAGATCACTTTCACATTAATCTTAAAATACACCAAGAACATTCGCACTACATTTACTTTTCTGCTCATGCATTTATTTGACTCCATTACAAGGCACTGGTCTATATTAATGTTATTTCATGCTATTATGATGCAAATGAATGATAATTATAATGAATGAGAGCAAATGATGTATTGATAAATGATTGCTTTGCTTTACAAAAGTATATGTTGCTTTGTCTTGGTTATAAAAAATATTTTTCTAACTCCTAGATTAGACGCCTTAGTTTTGTTTTCATTCTTAGGGTCCACCCCCCTTGGCTTCGCTAGGAAAGCCTAGACGGAGGAGTCGAGTCCCAAGTGACAACACTTGACTCTGACTTGCCCCCAAGGCCACACCAGTAGTTTGAAGACTTCTGCTGCGTTTTTCCCAGGTGTGGAACCAGGCGGCAACAGGACCCACATCCATCACTTATGGCACTTTCTGATGATTTCTGAGGCCTCTTAAGGCCCACGATTTGTCCATAGAGGCACGATTTGGTATATTGATGACTATTTTGTTATTATTGTGCTATGGGGATTGACCAAGGGTGGCTAAAATTACCCCTTGGACCCACCATGAGCTTCTTATTATATTTTGTCATCATGATTTGGTGGGATTCCCCTCTCCTAGGGCGATTTTGTCCACTTATGGTTATATTTTATTAGGATCCATGTATTTTATTGTTGAGCTCATCTCAACCATTGATTAGACATTTGTATCTTTTAATCTTAGCCACTCATTCAAAAAGTGGTTAGGATTTTGATGCCTCTCCTTCCTATTTAAAGAAGAGAGCTTCTCATTGTAAGGGGTCTTTGGCTCTTGGATTTTTTATATAGAAAAATTCTCTTGTGGAAATTCTTGTGGTCTCCTTTGCATCTGGTGTTCTTAGATGGTGATTGGAAAGTCTATTGCATCCTAGCATTTGGGTATTTGTGGTAAGATCTATATATGTTGGAAATCTTTGTCTTGTCTACAGGAGGGCGACTTCAACCTTGGGCGTTTTTGTAGGGCTTCCTCAACTCGCTTGGATTGGCATTCTTTTGTAACAGGGGGTTATCATTAGTATCATTGTGATCTATGCTATCTTTCTGTTATTTCTCTTGCAGCATTAGTCTTTATCTCTTCATACAATAAATCTGATATTGTTGACGTTTATTGTGCAGGAGGGAGGGCGCATTGGTCTCCTTGGGAAAATCGCACTTCACAGAGATCTACTCCAAATTGCTTCAAATTGATCGGGTTTGCATAGATCATCATCATCAAGGCATTTACAAGGTTACCCAGGTAAGATTGACAGGTTTGTATCTCTTATCTTGATCTCAATCCATTGGCACCAACACATAATTGATAAAACCTTAACTAATCAAAACCCTCATTGTTACATTTTCTCAGATCTATTAAGATCTAGTGGCTCCTTGGGTAAGATATTTAAAACCCACCTCTATAGTATCCATGGCATCCCAGATCTATAGTTTGGTGAGGATTGGCCTCCATTTGACCCTCTTCCCAAGCCAACTTAGCTTCTCCAAGAAAGGGCGCACTTCTTGGTGAGGGTGAGTTGACCTAGATCTAGTACATGGGTAGTTGAGATTTCAATTGATTCATAATCTACATGTCCTAAAACCTACCCCTGGACTGTCACTTTGGTAATTTCTACCTTGTGGGCCCTATTCCACATTTTAAGGGATTTAATCCCCATTTTGGACCACTTGGTATCTTTAAACTCAGATCTAGTAAGATCTAACCATTGGATTGCCTTGAAACTGTAGATCCACATTCTCACTTGATTAACCTACTTGGATCTAAAATTTGGATGTCATTGGACTTGTCTTGATCCATTTATCCCACATTTCACCCTCCTTGGGCAAAGTCACACCTTGGGAGATTGGAGTTGGTCCACTTCTAGGACGTGGGTACATGAGATTTTGGTGGATTTGGAATGAGCATAATTCAAAACCTAGGTCTAGTGGGTCACTTTGCGAACTCTTGCCTTGGGGATAGCATTCCTTGTTTTAAGGCATTGTGGTCCACTTAGGTCAAACCATGAATTATTAGATCTAGACTTACTCATCCATCAAACCATTAATAGCCCACTTGTCTTATGCCATAGGAGTCATCAACCATAAGTTAATCTCTTCTTGACTCCACTTATCCCAATTCCCAAGGCACTGATCTCTCTCCAAGTCAATTCGACTTTCCTAGATTGTTGGATTAACTTGTGGTTTGATCCTTGTTTGGTGGACTAAACCCTTTGATGTTGTCATGATCAAGCTTGTCACTTGTACTAGTTAGCCCCAATTAAACCCCTAAACTACCCTGCATTGGATACGGTTCCCAAGGCAGTGGATTTTCTCACATTGAACTAGTACTTTAATCCTGGATCTTATTTTCAAATATTATAAGTCACTCTCACATCAACAATGAACCAAAGCTATACTCATTGAATCCCTCACTTATCTTGTGACTTCATCCTTAGGTCTAGGATAAACCATACACCCTACTTCACTTAGTATTAACTTGATTTGGTGTCTTGGTTTGATCTCTCCTGTTGGGAGTAGATCGGGTCTACCCCTTTGTTGTTTGGGCTAGATAGCATAAAGCGAAGGTTGCCTCGACTGGCGTGACAACCATCTATTGGAGGTTGAGGTGATCGTGGTTGCACCTTTTGAGTCGTCCTTCCCTATTGCCATCCATTAATGGATACATCCACAGGGGTAACTACAGTTTAGGTGATAACAGTTACCTCAATTCTAAGAAGAATAGTCTATCACCATTCCAAAGGAGCAGCAGTTGGAGTGCAAGGTTGTTACAACTGTCCAATGAAGTGATGGTTATAAAATGATGGTATGCATACATAGTGACACAGAGATTAGTTGATATATCAGATTTGACTTGACATGACAAAACAGTAATATGATGACGAGCAGCAGGCTGAGCATGTTGATGAGCAGAGCTTTGACAAGTGACAGCATTAACATTTGATGATTGTTGGGATGTGTCAGTGATTGATATATGACAATGGATAGTGACTTGATTGAGATGACAGAATTTATGACATGAGAAGTGATTGATGTATTGTACAAATGTAATTGGGACAGTGTTTGCAAAAGATTTAGAGCAGTATTGGATGTGTGATTTGGATAAGATTTTGCAGTTGATTTGGCCTTGACAAGTGGCAATAGAATTGCAAACTTACTTGATGACAGTGACAGTGAAGTAAGTTGACAATGACAAGTTGAATTGACATGATAGTGATAACAGTGTCAAGATGATGATCAGCAGTTGGATTGAGCAGATGGTTGTTTGATGAAATGTGATATGGAAAGAATTTGTATGTAATTTACAAGCTGGGTCTTGTATCTCTTTCTTAGTAGGATCTAAGAAAAACTAGGCAGGGTCCTAGACTAGAAGTTGGTGCTTCTATTTTCAGTTGGTGCTGAATTGCCTCATGGTTGTAGCCATTGAACCAAATACAAAATATTACAAATCTATATCATGTGTCTCTTGTGCAAATGTGTTGATGATGTGTTTTTGCTGATGAATGACATGTGCTTAGTTGATATATAATTCATTGATAAATATGATGCTGAAGTGAGTGTGAAATAATTATACAAGATTGGTAGAAAAAGTTGAAATTTGAATTTAGCCTCAACTCACTAATTCACCCCCCCCTCTCAGTGAGCATTGTGTCTAACAGAGGTTTCCCCTAGTTTGGCCTTGGATCTCTAAATTTACCCTAGATTAGGCCCCTACAACGAACCCTAGGGGTTGTTATAGGAAGCCCTAGTTTAGAGTCAAGGAAAAAATCAGTCCAAGAGGGAGGCTGGTCACCTCTCCTCTAGGCTTAGGGTTTAGGGTATCATCCATTAAAACCCTTGTTTATCAAAATTTATCAAATTTTCTTGCATGTTCATGTGTAAAAATTGCATTTCATGGTAGATTAGGTTCATAGTTTAGGTCTGCAATTTTATCCCCAAAACTCAAAAAATTTGTAAAATATTTCTAAAAACCAAAAAAGAGTAACTTTTTGTTAAATTTAAAGCCCTAAAAGGTTGTGCCTCCCCCTTTGCATCCGTTAACTGCCTCTTGCATCCCTAAGCCTCTTCCTTAGACTTCGACCTACTCCTAGCAACCTTCACCCTCCTCTTGCACTGCCTTCTAAACCCCGACGCTCCTCTCCTTTACTTCGTTTTCCCTCTAAGCAAGCTCCTAAGCCCTAAAACGTGGCCCTAAGGGCCCTTTCAAGGTGACCCTCTAAGCCTAGGCTGCTGCTGCTCCTTAAAACCAGACCTGCAAAGATCATGATCAGTGGATAGTAAAGCAAGAACAGTCAATAAATTAAATGCCACTATCTTTGGTCTTACTTTGTTAAATTGATAAGGTAGTGCTAGTGCAATTTCTAATATATGAATGTTCTTATATGTTGAACACTGCTATACTTGGTCACTGTCACACAAGTGGTTTAATTTCTTTGCAACAATTGTCATACAAGTAAATGCATTATTGATCGGAAGATCAATACATGCTAAACTTTAGGCTTTAACCAGCACTGTTTGTTCATTTTACACATGCCATATGAAGGTTTAAATCTGCAGCACTGTTGGTTGTCTACTGTGGAATATGAATAATACACTGATTGGAACACAAGTTCAAGTGCCAACTTATAAGGGTTAATCCACTACCTTATTTACTGCTACACGTCATGCAACTTAATGCTGATTTGGAATGCTTATTTACGTAAATGTACTTACTAAATACTGTTCCTAAATGCTAACTGTCAAACGGTGGTGAATTGAAAACCATATATTTTGGAACCTTAATATATGCATGATCACATGGTTTAATTTGTTACTGCTGAATACACTCAATTACTGCTGTAAACACTGTCAAAATACTTATCGGATACCATCTAACACTGTTGGTGTTCTATCTTAAGCATTCTCTAACCCATGGTTTCCCTACGCTAGTGCCTAGTTGAAAGTGACTTTGATATGCCTTCTTCAGTCTCTGTTTTGACTCCATAAAGGCACTGATCTTTGCATGAGGTTGTGGAAAGCGTTTGGTATAATTATTGACAGGTACACAGATAAGGGCTCTCCCCTTGGAGGTCAAGACTCTCCGAAGAAGTTAAAGATTGGTGATTGGGGTGACATTGGGTCACAAGTCCTTGCATGTGCTTACTGGGCACTAGCCCTGCTAATTTGCTTGGTAACAGGTGCTACTGGCGATTTATTGGACGATACCTTTTCAATATAAGCATGTTCCCGAATTTTAACATTGATTAGATCTGTACTAGTTCCTTTTTCCGAAGTCTGGATTTGTATCTTTGATGATGTTGCTACTTCAATGGTTTTGTTCATTGTTTACTTGTCAACCTTTGATTCCTTGTTGGTAAGTTACTCTACCCTTTCTTGTAACGGCTTCTTATCAATTTTTAGCTTTTTAATTTGTGTAAGTAAGCTCTGATTATGTGTCCTTAAGCGTGAAAGTTCATCATTGTTCTCTGGTTTTTCAACCTTGTCCTTAAGGTCTTGGTTTACTGATTCTGCTTCTCTGATTTGCTTGAGCAATATTTGGTTAAGTTTTCTCAAGTGAGATTTGTCTTCATCTTTTTCGGATAGTATTTTCTTGATCTCTTCATTTGTTTATTCCAACAATCGATTTTGATTTTTTAGCGAGATATTTCTTTATTTCGTTCTAGTGAGCTATCTTCACTTTTTAGTCTCTCAATTTTTGTGATTAATTCCTTCATATGCTCTTGTGAGCAATGATTCTCCTTCTCTATTAATTCATTAAGAATATTTTGCTTCCCTATTTCAAACCGTAATTGTATATTGATCGCTGTATAATGTTCTAACTCGCCTAATACTGCTTGTAGTTGTGACTGCATTTTAGAGCATGTAATTGTCATTGTTCACAACTTCTATTCTTTATTTTACTCTTTCGAAAATAGATTTGACACAAAAGTACAAGACTGCAATGTGGTCCTTAAGTAAGTCTTCCTTTGATTTTGACTTTTTGTCTTCTTGTCCTTATAAAATATAATTGTAATAAATACAATTATTAAGTATTTTTTTTTTGTAAATAAAAAGGACATCATATTACTTGCAGAAAGCGGAGATACATAGCCGCTTAAAGCATGAATGAGTTTCAGAACTTAAACCCCCGTGCCCAAAGTCTAGACATAAGAAGTTACATATCATGTAGCCTGCACCCCATGTCCGAACCATCCAGTTGGAAATTCAAAATTACAGACACATTCCAAAAACTAGACTGACGCCTATCACTTGCAAACCCTTTACTTGCTATAAGCCGAATAACAGACATGAAAAGCAAAGATCTAAAACCTGAAAACAGGCGGTCAAACCCTAGTCCCAACAGAAACTTTGGCCGAAGAGCCGCTGGCGTCCTTCTCCAGAGCAAGAGTAACCGCTTCCGACATCTGGGGAGAAGTTGTGGCTGAGAAAGTGGCAACAGTTGGCTGGGGTGGATCCTTCTTGGGGGTCTTGATGGTTGGAATCCAGTAGCCTTTGGCGTCCAATCCAGGATAATGAAAGGAAAGACCCATCTTTTTAGCAATTGCGTCAATCTTGCAGTGCATGAGCTGGTTATCCGCATTGTGGGCTTTCCAAGCCTTAATCGGCTCTTCATCCCCTTGCTTCTTCAAGGTCCCTTCCATCAGCACATTAGCCAAGAGGATCTTGGTGATCCAATAAGTCATCACCATCCTATTATACGTCGAGGCCCGTCCCACAGTAGTGCCTAGATCAGTAACCCATTCTTCAACTGTGCTTCTAACCTCCTCAATAGGCATGGCCGTGACATCTTTCCAGAGAGTTTTCTCCATAACGTCTATGTCCTCCCTTGTGGAATCAAGAATGCGGTCACAGAAGAAAACAACGGCCGATTGAGCTTGCACTTGGGCTCCTGTGACCCCGCCCACACCACCATGCTTCATAGGAACCTTCTCTTTTCCTTTCAGAGCCAAACCAGCGGAAGCCGTCTCGGAAGGACGTACAAACTCTCATTTCGAGGCCATGGCAGAAGGAGACACAGACAACAGAAGGACCTCGGGAGGCCGTAATTGAACAAAACCAAACTGAAACAGAGAACTCAGAGCACAATTAATAGAACCACAGCACTTACCACTAACTTCCTTGGAGTGGGAATGAAGCCACTTCAGGAGGGAGCTCGAATAAAATGGCCATTTGCTAATGATGAGGCTTCCCATGCCATAATACAATTATTAAGTATTACTAATTATTACTATTATTAATTTAATAATAATAAGGGGAGGTAGGTGCGGGTGGGGTTTGTTACCACCTAAAGTTGCACTTTAGTTGGACTTCAGTGAGCTGCCAGTATTGCACAATTACTTGTGCTCTTTCAGAGTTCAGAAGTTCCAAGCTTGGCCTATTCAGGGCCCCTTTTTTTAATGTTTTGTAGTACATGACCGTGCCCCACAGGGTTTGTAATAAGTGTACTAACATGGTGGTCTTCGAGTGACTCGGTTCCCTAGGACTTAACAACCAAATAAGGTATTCCAAAGAGTTTTTTCCCTTGTCGATTATGCTTTGCCTTTAGCCGAGTATAATCGATAAATGTTTCTCCTGCACCTCCAAAGTTGGAATGCCCAAAGTGGGGGTTAGGCCTTAGGGGATTATTAGAGCCCATTTTGTAAAGCTTCTGAACATGCTAGATGCTAGGATTTTATCGTTTGGTCATGTACTAGGTCCCCCTGAAGTTTCAGTCAATTCCGAGAAAAATAATTTTTTTCGCATTTTTAAGCCATTTTTTAATGGTTTAAATGAAAAAATTCAAATGGTGATAACAGTGCGATCTGGAGTCAGAATTTGGCGCAGGGATGCTCGTTTTCAAGCTCAGAGCATCCTCTTTACCTTGTTACTCGGTTTTCCTATGTTTCGGGTGACCGTGACGCCTCATGGAGAAGTTTTGCCTATCAGAGCTACAAAGTGGCACTTTAATGCCAGAAATGCAACAAAATGCACCATTACCAAAAAATTGAATTATTAAAAAATTGAATATAGCACATGCCAAATGGCATGGCATTAATTCAATTAAGGTATGCCATTATGTTTAAGGGACAAAGCATATGTTATAAGTTCATACTAAAAGTCAATGTTGGAATATTTTCCATGCTTCACATTTCTTCACGTGGGCCATTTTTGCCTCACTATAGTACAGATTTGTGGTTGTTCAAATGAGTGGGCAGCCATCAAGTAACATGGAATTAATTCATAAGGAGTGGGCAACTACAACAAAAGGATAGAGCATATATTAAAGGTTGATTTAAATTTCAAAATGGAATATTTCATTCACGTTGTCCCCATCCTCATGTGGCCCAACAATCTTCCACGCAGCAGCTTTTGACTTGGTGTCTTACATCATAAGGTGGGCAGTCTTGCTAAAATATCAAAGCATGTGAGTGGTGGGCAAATTAAAGTTTGAAGCATGTAATTTCAAATCCGTACGGATCACCCTCACGTGGGCCATCCTTCTCCATGACAGCCATTTTCGAATTTGATGATAAGTCTTGTGGGGGTGGCTACTTTCCATTAAGTTGGCACATCGTATTGGATCAGCTTCTAATTAAACAACCAATCGCAGCTCATAAATCAAAGCATCCAACATGGTTTAGAAACATCATTTGCCTCTCCACGCGTGAGTTGTCCACAAACTTGGTAGCTTCCTTTTTCGAGTGTTTCTTCCAAAGTGAATGGTGCATATCCATTGGATGTGAGCTTGCTTTCTCTACAAACTAGGAGCTTTGTCTCCTTAGGGTTTTGCGACCTAGCTCACTCTCCTTGTGCTATATATTGAGGAGCTTGGCTCCATTGTAAAAGATCGGAAGGTGGAACCTCTGTTCGTTCATTGTAATATTTTTTTGAGTTTAATAAAGAAGGCTTTGGAGGCTAGTCTGGTGATTGTCTTTGGTTGGATCTTCATGCTTGTTATATTTGATGTCAACTGTATCGTGTTGCATAGTTAGTATTGTCGGGATAGTATGTCTTTTAAAGGGAAGTTATCTTTCATAAGGAATAGTGAGTAATACTTTATAGGTTGCTTACTTTTGTCGATGATATTAGAATGCTAGAAGTAGTATGATTTCTTGTTTGAATCTATTATTTTTCAAGTTTTCTGCTGTTCATTTACACATATGCTCTTATCCCCTTGCTAGTTGTTTGCAGCTGTTTACAGGTAGCCTAAGCTGAAAAGGTCCATGAACATGTTAGATCGTATCTTCATTCAGTAAATTCGAACAAAGTCTTGGTCCTACCAGTGCTTCAGGGAGCTTGCTTCCATCGCCCTTTCTTCAAAACGCTCAACCCCCAAGGGTTCCATTCCTTTGATCCAATTTTCTTTAACTATCTTCGGTTACTGTTACTTATGTTAGGTCATAGTTCTTTCAAAGCATACATTTCTGAAAGTAGATCTAATTTTACAAATTTTTCTTTTCAAGCTTGTGTTTATTGTAAGATCTGGAGTTCTTGATAGGAAAATTTTGTTTTGAGTTGAATAAAATATTTGACATTTAAGTGCTTTGGTTTGCTTAGCTTTTCCAAAAGCAAGCAAAAGATCCTAAGGAAAGTAGCTTTCTAGCTCACTTTCCTTAGTCATTTGATTTCATTTTTGTAGTAGTTAAGTTAGAAAAATTTTCCATTTTTTGCATCTAAACCGAACATACTCTTAAAGTGTGTTTCGGTAGTTTTCAGTAAACTTTTGTTCGCTGGAATTTGTACCATTTTATGACAGCCCTACATTTAAAAGTTAACTAAAAATCACTTAAAGACTCAAAAAAGTTGTCCAAAACGCCCTTTTTTACATGCTTGTTTAGCTAGATTTCATTTTTTGCAATTTCTAGCATTGTCAGAACACTCGTAAAGTGTTCTGATTGCCTTTTCTAACCAACATAGTTCGCTGATCTGTTTTGATTTCATAACAGGTTGGAGTAAGAAAACACATAAAAATTTGCATTTGGGACTTCCAGAATAATCCAGAGACTCGGTTTCAAGCACAGTTTCGTTTGTCTCTTAAATTGTAAACTGACTTGTTCCCTAAGCATAAAGGGCAAGCAGTATTCTATTTCAAGTTTCATTTTGTAAAACCAAAAAATAAAAAGAGCATAGCAGGCAATTCCAGCGCATGACCCCAATCCCCCCAGGGGGATTCGCACCTTTTTCCATTTTCTTATTTTATTTTTCGCAACTTTTTCTAATTTTTCGTTTTAGATTAGTTTCATTTGAGCAGTAGTAATTAAACAACTCACTCAAGCGCACAATGTCTTCTGAGGACCCATTTATCAGTTTGTTATATGCTTTTGTGTTTTATTCAATCATTACTTATGTTCTTAAAATTTAATCCTAAAATTAACCCCCCTTGCTGTATATTCTTCGGGATTAGTGTAGATTAATCATCCACTCACACATTTTAATAAAACGAACTACGCCCCAAACCTAGAGTATGCTCTTGACTACTGTAGCTTAGTCGGAACAATTGGCTCAATCAGAAATGGGTGCAAGGTACTTAGCTTTAATAGGACAATCCATTATAATCGAATCCTAAGAACTCGGGAGGTTGCATGGACTGAATCCACAGAGTCAACAGGCTCTTAAGCAGGTTCATCCGCGCCTGGTTGGACACTTGGTAAGGTTGCTAGAGCACTCAGTTCAAAGGTTAGGTTTCTTTTAGGGCAAACCAAGAATTAACCCACTCCTTAATCCACTCATTTGATAATCATAAAATTTATCAACTGAGACACTGCAATACTTTCACTGAGACTACACAAGCAACCCTACACAGCAGCAATTGCAAGCTTTTTTACATTCTCGGCACTGGTCTTTAATTTTCCATGTTTTAAGTTTCAATCATAAATATTGTGAATGCTTATCTATCTTGTGTTGGGTTAATCAATTGATTTAATTTGCAAGCAGTGCTTAGTTGTTAATTTTATCATCTCGTCATCTTTTAACTCCTAGAACAGACTTTTTCTTTGTTATAGATTAGAAGCCTTAGTTTATTTTTCATAGGGACCTGTTATCACACAACTTGTAGTTGCCCCTAGTGGTATCCCATCCAGGACGGTAGAGGAGATGGACAACTAAAGAGGTGACCCAAGAGATGCCACGGTTCCCAATGCAAGGTGGGAGTCAAGTCAACCGAGGCACTCTTCACTTTAGGTCAAGGTGAATCAAGACCAAGGGGGAGACCCTATAGCCAATCAAAGATGATTGGACCCAAACAAAGGTTCCTAGGGATGAGTAAATGGTAAGTTACAGAAACCAATGCAAGGTAAAGTGGACCTAGAAATTAAAGTATGGTTGAGGGTGGTTTGAGGAATGATTAGTGTTTCAACCAATATATGATTTAGGCCACATGATTAGTTATAGTGATAAGATATAGTACCATGTGCTACACAAGTGGGACCTACTCTCTTGGGATATGTGAAATGCCTTAATGTGGACCCACAAGGTGAAATTAAGGGATGCAATTGGCACTAGAAGATATGTAATGAGTAGATCTATGGATCTAAGTTGAAATTATGAGTACCCATGTACTGGATCTAAGGTTTGACACAATTCCCAATGAGTGCGACTTGCTTAAGGAGGACTAGTGCCTTGTTGTATGGGTTAATGGAGTCAAAAGATATGTCAAAGTGTAGATCGGGACACCTAGAGGTCAAGACAAGTGGGCTAATTGAGGTAAAGTGGTTGGATCTTGCTAGATCTAGGATTTCATGAAAGACCCAAGTGGACCACAATCTCTTAAAACAAGGAATGCTACCCCCAAGGCAGATCGTCACAAAATGATACTCTAGATATAGGTTTCAAGGAATGCCTGTTCCAAATCCACTGAAATCTCAACTACCCACGTCTTCAAAGTGGGCAAACTCAGTCACCCAAGGAAGTGCGACCTTGCTCAAGGAGGGCTAAAAGGTGGATAAGGTGTGTCAAATCAAGTCCAATGGCCACCAAATTGTAGATCCAAGTAGCTTAGGTATTGATCTATATGGAACTAGAAAATCAAGTCAATCCAAGGGTTAGATCTTACTAGATCTGAGTTTTAAGGTGCCAAGTAGTTCAAAAGGGGGTTTTAATCCCTTAAAATGTGGGATGATGCCCACAAGGTAGAAATCACCAAAATAAGAGTCTAGGGGTAGGTTATCAAATATGTAGATTGCAAATCAAGTGGGATCTCACCTACCCATATGCTAGATCTATCCAAACAAGCCTCTCCAAGGAAGTGCGATTTGGTTCAAGAGGGCTTTATTGCCTTGAAAAGTGTGTCAATTTTAACCCAATCACCACCAAACTATAGATCCAACTAGGGGTGGATGCTATAGAGGTGGATTTTTAATAACTCTTCAAAAGCAAGGCTAGATCTAAGTAGATCTAAGAAAAACCAAAATGAGGGTTTTGATTAATTAGGGTTTTTATGATCTAGAAATTATGGATGATTCAAAGAAGAAGAAGATCATACCTTTGGAGCATACTTGGATGAAGAGATGAATGCTAGTTGAGATGAGGATTACTTTTGCCAAAGATCAAATGGAGAATTTTCGAAGCCCTCTTGCAAAATCGATTTTTTCCAAGCCACATATGTGTCCCTCTAACTTGTCAAAACCAAGGAGCAAAGCATCAATCAGTTTAACATGTTGAAGGTAGATACAAGCAAGAAAGAGATAAGCAAAGAATAGTTGGTGCAAAGACAAAACCACTCCCTGTTTAACCCAAAATGTCCTCCTCCAAGCTTGAAGGGAAAGCCTCCCCACCAATTCGCACTTGTTGAAGAAGTCTTCTCCACCTGTAAAAAGATATGGCAAATATGCAAGATAGCTACAATAGATCCTCCAGTGCAATGGACAAAAGCATTTACAATCAAAACAACCAACATCCACTCCAACCCAAGCATGTACTCCAAAAGATAGAAATTTTTATTTCAAGAGCCAAGAGCCAAAAATCTCTAGATGATTTTACAATGAGAGGCTCCCTCCTTAAATAGGATGGGGAGAGAGCATAATCCTAACCACTTTTTACATGAGTGGCTAAGATTAAAAGATCAAAAGATCTAATCAATGGTTGAGATGAGCTCAACAATAAAATACATGGATCAACCATAAAATATAACAATAAGTGGACAAAATCGCCCTAGGAGAGAGGATCCCACCAAAGCTTGAAGGGAAAGCCTCCCCACCAATTTGCACTTGTTGAAGAAGTCTTCTCCACCTGTAAAAAGATATGGCAAATATGCAAGATAGCTACAATAGATCCTCTAGTGCAATGGACAAAAGCATTTACAATCAAAACAACCAACATCCACTCCAACCCAAGCATGTACTCCAAAAGATAGAAATTTTTATTTCAAGAGCCAAGAGCCAAAAATCTCTAGATGATTTTACAATGAGAGGCTCCCTCCTTAAATAGGATGGGGAGAGAGCATAATCCTAACCACTTTTTACATGAGTGGCTAAGATTAAAAGATCAAAAGATCTAATCAATGGTTGAGATGAGCTCAACAATAAAATACATGGATCAACCATAAAATATAACAATAAGTGGACAAAATCACCCTAGGAGAGAGGATCCCACCAAATCATGATAACAAAATATAAAAATAAGCTTATGGTGGGTCCAAGGGGTAATTTTAGCCACCCTTGGTCAATCCCCATAGCACAATAATGATAAAATAGTCATCAATATACCAAATCGTGCCTCTATGGACAAATCGTAGGCCTCAAAAGACCTCATAAATCATCAGAAAGTGCCATAAGTGATGGATGTGGGCCCCGATGAAGCTGAAACTGCTGGAGAAGGTGCGGAAGACGTCCCACTCATCATCACTGATCATCCCATGCCAAAAATTTGCCTCAGTAGCCCAAATCGAATTCCTCTGTAGCCATTTCTACCAATCCAAAACTGCCTCGGGAAGCGTGTACCTGCCCCAAACTGCCTCCTGGAGTGCCTGCGCTGTCAAGGTGAGGGTACCAGTGTGTCCGGGAGGGGGGTAATATGGTAAAAACAAGTGGTTGGACCACCCCCTCCATCATCAGCGCCCTAGGTGAACCAAATAAATATCATCTCTGCTCTGACAGGATCTCCGACAGACCAAAACTACACTAGGACAGCCTACTGAGGCTAAATCATCACTGTAACTGCCCGGAACTGAAAATAGACTATCTCATTGGACTCAGAAGGTCCAAAACTATCCAAGATGTGTACTCATACACCATATAGCTCTTTGCATGATCATATAATATACCCAATATACCGGAACAGGTGAAAAAATAATAATTTGTAAATGATCAAATAATGCTGAAAACCATAGATCATCATCATAAACCTGTATCTGATGCATAGAACCATCATGTACATGTACATAGACCATATATCATCTACCTGTGTCATCATAAGGTCCAATAATCTCATGTCCTGTGATTGACCTTGGTCAAACTAGGTTTTACCAGGTCAATATTGACCAAATATAACTCAGACTACCATCAGAAGCTGCTGCAAAGTGTCAAAGTTTAATGCATGCTCTACAACTCATTCAAATAGCAATTATAACACAAAGTAATCATTACTGGCGATCTAAATCCAAATATATATTGTCATTAATTATTTATATGACTCAGACTAGACTTTCAGGACCATACTCACTTCATAGTTGTGATCAATTTGCTAGTGAAGGGTGAAGGCTAAAAATAACATGGCTAGGCTAAAGGATCACTGACTGACTTAACATTGTGACACTTTGGATATGGGAAAGGGAATACACACCATAGTATATACTAAATGAGCAAGAACACAGGGAAATTATGGTGTCTCACAAATGGATAAGTTGTTTAGAGAGTGCTTATTCAACTTAGGCATCATGTCTACATCAAGTTGATCCAGGTTCATTAGGATCATTCAATTTTACTTCACGGCCTTTTTGGCCTACATAACCCTTTGGATATCAGGTGTGCTGATAAGCACAACTAGTTGCAGCTTGCATCCAGGGCATGTTTTTTATACATACATAAGGTTAGCAATTGTTTAGATATAGCTTTTAAGAATCATTGCTTTTTGGACCTTTCTTTTATACTCTTTGAGGAGTATTTTTTTTAGCAATTCATCGCTCTTGCCCTTTTTAGTTTCCATGGGCGAATTTATAAGTTTCCATAAGTAGTACATGAGCTTTCAGTTTTAGCCAACAACATCTCAAGTGACCGACCAGAATGATTTAGGCCTACAATCCAACTCACGAAAGGTAAGTTTTGTCACCAACTCAGAGCCGAGACACAATAAACAGGGAAGCTCATCCAATACAGAGGCTATAGTGGGGAAAAGATCCTCCATGCCACGAGTCAAGAAGTAAGTCGGGGTGATAAACTAAGAGGTAGGTAATGGATGGATGAGGACAATGAATAATGGAGCCAACACTAGCAAGCCAAGGTATGGTGGAATGATCACCTCTATTCTCCCTAGGGAGGGTAAAACCAATGAGTATGAGTAGTGAACTTCTAAGTCTGAGTAAGGACAGTAGAATATATATAATAAGATCAACCAGGTCCACATATCTATATGATCGCTAGATCATGCAACTAAGTGCTAAGACATGCCATAAGAATGAATATAAAAGCAATATAACCATAACACCATGATATACCTGCTGAGTCATATACCTGAATGCTCATCCTCTGAACCATCATCTATCCTCTGAACCATCATCTATCCTCTGAAACTGCTACTGTAACTCTGGGCACTATTGACTGCTTTGCATAAATGGTATAATGGCTACATCGGTCATCTCTCTGAGTGTCCTAAGACACAGTTATGGCATGGGGAATACAGATACTATCCAAAATCTGATATTGATCCATAGATAGATGCTCATCTCATCATCTCAATGTAAAGGAACTGGCTGAAGAGTGCTCTGGAATCTGAAAAATAATGTATGGTAGCCCCGCTACTATATATGTGATAACAGGACCACCCCCCTTGGCTTCGCTAGGAGTAAGCCTAGATGGAGGATTCGAGTAATCAGGTGACAGCACTTGACTCTCACTTGCCCCCAAGGACACACTGATCGCCTTGAAGGTTTCCTACCGCGTCCCCCCAGGTGTTTATTAGGCAGCAACAGGGTCATCTTTTATCTAGGAGGAAAAATGATCCATTGCTATGCTTGGGTTTGGGTAAGAGGACAAATAATCAAGTGGCATGCACCACTGCAATGAAGGATTGGCAGCGTGGTGGTTTAATGCAAGGCAAAGTAGTTGGTTTTTAATGAGCATTATAAGCCCAAGTTCGGATCTCTCCTTTGTCACCCTTGGTCACATGCTAAACCACGTGAAGGGATGGATTTTGGATATGGAAAATATCTCGTATGAGTTGGAGCAGGTCAAGTTGGGAAGTCTCAAGACCCCTGTCAATTCTATGTTCATTTCCGAGAGGAGAGGCAAGGCTTTGTTAGGAAAGGAGGAGCGCAAAGTTGTTGATAATTTAGAACCCGCATTCATGGCTGCAGAGGTTGATGCGTGGGAAAGAATGATCGGAGAAATCATGGAGTTAAATAATTATATGGCAGATTATAGGAAAATGTTGCGCTATGTGTTCAAGGTGTCGAAGGCGGCCTTGGATGAAACCAAAAGAATTTCTCTTGATATCATGGGGATGGACTCTCGCGTAGATGATATTGAAGGGAATACCTGGGTGCAGGCAAACAAGGTGGAAGATGTTCAATGCAGGCTGCAAGATATGTAAAGGGTCCAAGTTGCCAGGCAGGGGGAGATTTGCAGGAACATTGTGGACTTGAAGAACAAGCAACATATGTAGAGTTTGAATGTCAATGAAAGAAATGAGAACTAATTCACCCAATTGAAGGAAATTTTAAATGAAATTCAAGCTTAATTGGAAGGGCTTGGTAGAGGAAACAGTGACCCCATGCCTAGGGAAGCAGAGGACTCTTCGATGGAGGAAACTTCCACAGTGCAAGAGGTTGAAGGAGGCAAGCAACTCCAGGAATGACTCTCTTAGCTCCCCTATATATTTTTTGTAATGTTTTTTTGCTTGTATTTATGTAGACAGTTTATAAGAATATAGACCGTAAGAGGAAGAAACATATTGACTGGAAACCATCTCTTTTTTGTATATCGGCAAGAGCTGAATGAAGGAAAATATGGCCTGGACTTATCATGTTTAGTTTTTTTGAACTTCTATAAGACGACCTGTAAGCGATTTGTATACTCAGTTTAATACAAAATCTTTTCTCATTCTTGTTAAAAAAAATTCGATAATAATAATAATATTAATAAAATATAATAATAATAATTATTAAATATAATAATAATATATTATAATATTATATATATGTGTCTGTGTGTATTTTTTTTGAATTGGTTCGAATTGAAAAGAAAACTTTATAATAATTATTATTATTTAAAATAATAATATTATCTTAATTGTTTTTGAATTGGATGTAATTAGGGTTCTAAACCCTAATAGAAGGAGAATGGTGTGAAGGGTTGGAGGCATCGTGCGTGAGAGCAGTGATTGGAGGCGTGAAGGCGTAAGGCAAGGGCGCGAGTTTGGAGGGAGCAAATGAAGAGAAGGAAGCAGGGTCACGTGGGGTGGTTGTGTGAAGAGAGTAGCATGATGGGGAGAGTGCAGTGAAACGAGTGGTGGAAGTGTGCGGGCGTGGGGTTGGGTAGAGGAGTAGCGTGGAGTGGAGGCAGTGGAAGGGAGCGTGGGAAGCGGAAACGAGAGCAATGGGGGTGGAGCAAAGGGAGGGGCATGTAGGAAGAGCGACAGGATGAGTGGATGCAATGTGGTGGGACAAGGCGTGGATATGTTTAGCGTAGGTGGGTGAGGGCGATGAGGCGGCATAGGTTGGTGGCAACACGTGGAAGATGAGAAGGTGTGAGGGCAGCATGAGGTGGCTGGATGAGGGGGGAAAGAGAGGTAGGTAGGTAGGTAGGCGATGGCGGAATGTAGCAGTGACAAGGGAGTGCAGTGGAGTGGGAAGCTTCTAGCGAAGTATGGAGTATGGAGGTATGGAGGATTGAGGTGAGTATAGTGTGTGGGAGATGGTGATTGCATGTAGCAGAGAAAAGATGGGTGTGCAGGTGAACGGATTGAATGTAGGAACGCATGGGGAGTTGTAGGTGGATATGCAATTGGTGAAGTGATGGGCTGGTTAATGGCGGATCTGTTTTTTTGTCTTGCTTCGATTTTCTCTTCTATTTGGAAACAACTTACTGTTCTTCAACATAATTCTGAACTCTATTGGTCAAAAACCTAAGGCTAGTTAAAGACCTGGTTTGGAGAAACTCTTGAAATAATTATTTGGCCAAAAGCTAGTATCAATGGAATGCCTAAGAAGGGGCTCTAATACCAATGAAATGAAGAAAGTTCGTTTCTTAAAGGAATAACCAGTCTAAATAAGACAACGTACAATAATCTATAAATAGATAATAGATAGTAAAATATATATTTGATAAGAAGATATGATATATAATTTATGAATACAATGAGTGCCTTATATATAAAACCTAAGGCACTTAAGGTGACCATTCACGTATGAATGTGTCCATTGGATAATTAATAATTAATTATTATTGATATATTAATGTGTTTAGTCTTATTTATTAATATATACGTTTTATCTATTACAGACTAGTTGGAAGAACTCATGCACAAGTGTGACCTAAGGTCTTTCCTTGCTCACTCCTTGTTGAATGTTGGTAAGTTATGCTCCTAGCTAGGTTAAATGGTGCTTTTATGGTGCATTTTGCTGATTTGTTAGGGCTTTTTGTCCACATTTTGTATGAAGAGAATGTCCTCCCTAAGAGTTCTCTATTGCTTGTTAGGGCCTTGGACTTCCTCATTTGTCGTAGTTAGGTTCTCCTATTGAACCCTAGAGGTTGCTAGGTGATGCCCTGACTTGCAAGTGTTGAAAAACATTTCAAGAGAGGGACATTGATCATTGATCTCTCATTGCCCTAGGGATTGAGACAAATATCATATCCCCTTGTTTGCCAATAAAATTACTCGTCTTTTAATCAATTACTTATCTTTATTTTTGTTGCAATTTTATGCATAACCCTAAAAATATGAAAATTTCTAAAAACCCTAAAAATCTAATTTTTTTTCCAAAAATACAAAAACACTTGGAATTTGGAAATTCTGATCCACCCACTAATTTCTCCCTAGTGGATTTATCCACAAGTTTGCAAGGGCATCTTGTTTTAAGCAAGTGGATTGGGTAACATGAGAACCCTATATCTCACTCACCTTGGATTGCGTTGGGCTTCTGATTGGACCTAGGGCTTCACCCTATCCTTCCCTTTCATCTTTTCCTCAAAGCGCACCTTTTTGTGAGGTTGCCTTAGGATATGAGGGTACCTTCATAAGTGTGAAGTTGCATTGGGATTTGTGAAATCTATCAAAGAGGAAAGTGATTGATGATGTTAATGAACAATTATTGAATTAACTCCTTAATTAGATCTAGTTTTCTTCTTTATATGCTGCTTGATTCCATACAAGGCACTGATTTGGTTACAAGGTTTTAGGAAGGTATTTGCATGTTTGGGTGTTTGCAGGTATCTTAATGGGCTCTCCCCTTGGTTTAGGAGTTACACAAAGAAGTTGAGAGGCTAGGTTGTGGTGACATTTGGGCCTAGACTTATCCCACATGCTTACCAATCACTAGTGTTCAGTCTAGATTGCGTTGCTTATTTAAGACTGCTGGTTTGAATGGTAACACCTGGGAAATATTATATCTGCACATGTTTCCCTATAATGCAATTATTGTTTTTTGTGTTTCAACCTAAAGTCCATATAATGCAATACTTGGATTATTAATTCGGTGAAAGTATTAAAATAAACTGGGCAAAATTGATAGCTAGGGTTAAATGTCTTGCATAAATAAGAAATGAACATGATCTCTTGTTTTTCACTAAAGTGAATGCGATGATTTCATTATGGATGCATCAATGGTATATATTCAATAAATTAATTACTATTGCACATAAGCTACAATGTTTATGATTTCTTATGCACAATATAACTCTCTGAGAAAGATTATTTAAAATTATTTTCACATGTTTGCTTATAATGCAGTGCTTTGTTTTTGACTTTCAACCTAAAGACCCTATGAATCCATTTATATCTTTGGCGGCATTATGCGGTTGTGGTGTCCCAGGTAACTTATAAGGTTAGTTTATTCATGAATACTTCGACTCTCTTTTGAATGATTCAAAATGATTGTTTGTCTAAACCTTTTGTATTTGCACCGAAAGATGAAATATGACAAAATTGACAAGTATCCTAATAAAAAATCCAACAAAGGCGTGAGATAGATAAGAACATGAGAAGAACTATAGAAACAATTTTTGCAACTACTGAGTAATAGCGATAGATATATTATTTTTTTTGAGTTACAATTCTAGTAAGTTTGCATCTATACAATTCTTCAAAAATATTATGCACATGGATATTCAGCTTTCGCATATCTCATCTTGGAGTTGGTTTGATAGTTATGAATATCATAATTATGGTATAATTTTGCCTAAACTAACACTTTTGAGTATACTCAGTTTCATTGTTCTCATGGCCTTAAGTTTCCACTTAGACAATTCAGGCTATGTTTAATAAAGTTGATCATGTCCACAGAAAGAAAGCTAACTAAACAATAGATAGGATCACATGTGAAGCACTCCAACTCTAAGTGACACATGCCAAGCTCCAAGGCATGCACATCCAACAAGCAAGGGTCCCAAGTTGAGTGCTCCATGAGATATGTTCAATGCTCCTCCTCCAAAGGCCTCCCTTCTAGGTCATTTGTAACTCCAAGTCCACCACACCCACATGATCACTTCTCAATGCAAGCATCCTCAATTCAAGTACAAGTTTCCATGCAAGCAACCTAGTGTCCCAATGCTATCTAGGGCTCAACGCCCCTCCTCCAAGATGCCCAACACTCCTCCTCTAAGAAAGTCATCCTCCCAAGCAGGAAACCAAGTCACTAAGTCACATATGTCTCACATAAGCATCAAGTCAAGGCATATCAATCCACGAATAAAACTATCTCCAACGTGTATGTCTATCATGATACAACCAAGGGTAGCTAGCACACTATGTACCCTGTTATAGTTTGATTCAGCACTTGAGTGGGAAAGCCCTAACCCACGAATGCTCCCAAGGAGAAACTATAGTACAAGGCACAACTATCACCTTAGTGCCAACTCCCCTCACTTTTGACCTTCTCTCAAAGGCCAAGGGGGGGTTTCCTTAGAGGCTATTAGATTTTACTTGATAAAGAGAGCTAACAGAGTTGATTGAGATCTATTTATGCTGTGTGAGTGAATAGCATATTTATTAACTCCGAAAAGAAAGTGTTTGAATATGAAAGTTATAGAAGTGATGAAATGAAAACAAGCGCTTTAAAATTAATGAAATGTGCTAAAAAGAGTTCAAAAATTTATTATGACATTATTCCATTCGTGGACTTGCATAAAATGAAGTAAATGCATCCATATCGAAGTATCCTTAATTTTTTAAATTGAAAGAAATGCAGAAATAGACTCCACAAATGGCTAAGTGCTCACAATTCTTCCAAGTGATGATTAAAGTGGGTTTATTAGCTGCAAGTTAAGGCTTATTCCAGAATTATACTGCAAAACTGATTTGTCCAATGGATTAATGAAGCGCAATGTCTTAAACGCAAAGTGAGGCTTTGTTTGAGAAATTTCTGAAGCAAGATGTCACTTAGAGGATCCTCAGGTTGTGAAGTTGCAATTAGATCCTCTTAATTAGATGTTATTTCTATATTTGTAGAAGGGATGAAATCACTTCTCCAAATATGAATTGGTTCAGTAAATTTCAAGGTTTGCTTACTCATAACAAGTATTCAAGAATGAAACATGTAGACAACCACTTGAAAGTAAAGTTTGCATTTAGAAAGATTGTGAAAAATAGATGCAGGGAAGATTTACTTTATTCAACCATTTGTTTAAGAGATTGTAGCTTGGAAACCTTACAAATGTATAAGAAATCTGAAAAATTTAAGATGTTTGAACAAGGTAATTTCTAGAATTATATATGAGTATCAAAAGTCACTTAGAGTGTATTTGCCAAATTTTAACCATGAAACATATTATCCCACAGGTGAAATTGAAGATTAACCACTCACAAAAGAGAGCTTTCTTAAAGATGTATTTTAAGTGAAAAATCAACAAGTTTACTTGAAACAGAATTCACGAAATTAGATTTGTAGCAATTGAATATGTGAAATCTGAAAATTAAATTGTACTAAATGCTTAAGTAAAAATTCAGATCTGGAAAGTGATGGAGATTACTCCATCCCAGATTTCTTCTATCTGGAAAAGAAAACACTTTTAACCATTAAAAATTCTGTAAAAAGATGTGGAACTAAAACAGATTTTTAAGTGATTATTTAGCATAAAAACCCAAAGTGATTATTTCTGTTTCTAATTCTGTTCGAAAATCAAGTAAAACAGAAATGAAACAACTAAGATCAAGCCTAAAAAATGATGAAGAAAGAGAGAAATATATCTTGGTTTGCTGAGATAGAAATCTGGATGTGATGACAGCCTTGAAAAGGTTCAGGTTTCTATGTTAAAAAGGGAAAAATGGGTTTAAAATTTGTTTGGTTGATGAGATGGTAAAAAGGGACAAGTGCCTTAGATCCTTGGGCTCATAGGATCATGAAAATAGTTCTCCTTGGGCTATTTTGAATGTACTTGGGCCAAAACTATGCTGCTGGGAATCGCTCTGCACCCTCACGAATCGATCCCAATTCGCGCTCTGGAAGGAATCGATGAGGAATCGATTCCGGAATCGCGATTCCTCATCGATTCCTTCTGGAATCGATTCAGGAATTCGCGCTTCCTTCACAAAAAAATCGATCCCTGGTTTTTGAGGGTTCGATGAGGAATCGATCCGGAATTGTCGATTCCGGATCGATTCCTCATCGAACCCCCGATCGATTCTGAGCTAAAAATCGAACCCGATTTCACTCCCGAAAACGATTCCGCGGGATTGGCGGATTCCACCCAAAAAATTTCGATTTTTGTAATTTTTTTGGGTTTTTTTTTTTATGGGCTAGGTTACTTTGGGCCAATAAAGGGTGAATGAGTCCATTTGGACTCATTCCATTATTCATTTCATTGATTGGGAAGAGCTTTGAGCTTTGAGTGAGTTTGCTAGTTGTTTGAGAGAGCTTTGAGCTTTGAGTGGGAGATTGAAGGGGAGAGCTTGCAAGGGAGATTGAAGCTTCCATAGAGACATTCAACCACCATTGAAGAGCTAAAAGGTAGGCTCTAAAAACTCATCTTTGTTTGTTTTTGAATTTTTTTTTCACTATGTTAAAAAATGTAAACCTTGCAATGTTCTCTTCTCCTACTCTTTCCAATTTCTTCTTCTCCATCATTCTATTGCAGGGAACAAGTGACTCTCATCTTGAATCAAGAAACATGATGGGTATGTGGTTTTGTTTTTTCATTTCACTTCCTCTCATTATGATGGTGTTGGGAAGTAGATATGGTGGTGGTAGTGATGATGGGGAAGAGGTAGAGAGTGATGCATACCAAGGAGAAGAGGAGGAAGGGGAAGAGGGTGATGATGATGAGAATGAGGGTGATATGGGACAAAAACAAAAAGACACAACACCTTTGTGGAAGTATGTGACAAGGCAAGGGGGAGGGAGAGGGGGTGGAACCACAAAGTTTGCATGCTCCCATTGTAATAAAACATACACAGGTTCATATACCCAGGTGAGAAAGCATTTGTGTGGGGTTATGCCATGCGATGAAGGTAAGTCTCATGGAGTCAAAACTTGTGACAAAGTGGGAGCTAAAGAAAGAAGCAAATACATGATGGAAGAAGAGGCCGCTCAAAACAACTCCAAGAGATCGAGGGTTGAATCTGAATCCTCACAAAGAATGTTTGGTAGTGGAGCTGGATCATCATCGGGTCGATCGGGACCCTCATCTCCCCATGGAATATCGACTATGCGAAGAACAGTATCCGATTTCTTTGACACAGGTTGTAGAGATGATGTGGATTCAAAAGTTTATAGGTTTCTCTATGCATGTGGTGTGCCATTCAATGTTCTTCGCTCATCCTATTGGCATGAAATGGCACACGCCATCATTGGTGCCCCTCAAGGATATAAAAGCCCTGGGTATGACAAAGCTATAGCCGTGGGACTTGATAGGGAAAGAGCCAAAATCAATGGTGCTCTTGGAAAGTTCACAAATGATTGGTCCAACTATGGGGTATCCATTGTATCTGATGGGTGGACAAATGTTAAAGGAAAGCCATTGATAAATATTCTTGGCGTTTCTGCTAGCGGTGCAGTCTTCCTTTCAGCCCATGACTACTCAGGTCGCTACAAGACCGCTATTAATATTGCACAACCTTTACTTAAAACCATTTAGGAGATTGGGCCATACAATGTCATTCAAGTCATCACTAATAATGCTGCTAATTGTAAGGCAATAGGAGCAATCATTGAGGATAAGTATCCCAACATATTTTGGTCAGGGTGTTTGGTTCACACATTGAACCTTTTGATACATGATATTGTTAAGATGAAGGACTCTAATTACCAATGGATTGGTGCCTTGTACAAGAGAGGTAAGAAAATGATCAAATTTATTACCAATCATAGCATGGCCCACCACATTTTTCGCAATCACTCTAAGTTGGAGCTATTGAAGATTGCAAAGACTAGATTTGCTAGCTACTACCTCACCTTCAGGAGGCTTTTGAAGGTAAGAGAGGCATTGGCTAGTATGGTCTCAAGTGATCCATGGCAGGGATTGAAAGACAGAGCTGCAAGCGCATCAGATAGAAGTGACTTTCAGGAGGTGGAGGACACCGTTCTTGAAGGTCATTTTTGGTCACAGGTTAGGTATGTTCTGCAGTTCACCAAGCCAGTTTATAACATGATTCGTTTTGCAGATACAGATCAACCGGTGATTGGGGAGGTATATGAGCAGATGGATAGCATGCTTGGTCAAAAGAAAGACATTGTTGAGCAAAGAGATGCAATCTTGTATGACCATATTCATAAACATGTGGTCAAAAGGTGGGATAATCTAAATGTTCCACTCCATGCCCTTGCATATGTCCTCACCCCAAAATACTATTCTCCAATTTGGTTGGCCCAACCTGCACCTGGGGGTGGAGTTAGGAAAAAACCCCTCACAGATCCAGAGGTTGTTGCTGGGTATATGCAAGCATTAGACAAGTTGGTCCTCGATGAGGAAGAGTGTGCTCAAGTATGGAGTGAATTGAGCGAATACATTAGTGAGCATGGACCCTTTGGTTCCATGTATGCAACCAAAGATCGAGACAGATTGGATCCTATCCGTTGGTGGAACATGCATGGCTCTGGAGCCACATATTTGCATAAAATGGCGGTGAGGGTGCTATCACAGGTTGTTAATAGCTCTTTTGCAGAGAGGTGTTGGAGCACCTACAACTTCATCCACAGTGTAAAGAGAAACAGTCTAAATGTAGATCGCGCAGAAAGCTTGGTTTATGTGCACTACAACTTGAGGTTGTTGTCCCATTATTGTGAGGCGGCCAAGAATGATAGAACATTTGTGATTTGGGACAACAATCCAGAGGAGGCTAATGTGGAGGATGGAGCTGTTATCACATATATAGTAGCCGGGATACCATACATTATTTTTCTGATTCCAATACACTATTAAGCCAGTTCCCTTACATTGAGATGCTGAGATGAGCATCTATTTGGAATCTGGATCACTATCAGATTTGGACAATAGTTGTATTCCCCATGCCATGACTGAGTCTCAGGACACTCAAAGAGATGACTGATGTAGCCATTATACCATTTGTATAGAGCAGTCAGTAGTGCCTAGAGTTTCAGCAGCAGTTTCAGAGGACAGATGATGTTTCAGATGATGAGCATTTAGGTATATGACTCAGCAGGTAGATCATAGTGTTGTGGTTATATTGCTTTTATATTTATTCTTATAGCATGTCTTAGCACTTAGTGTCATGATCTGGCGATCATATAGATATGTGGACCTGGTTGATCTTATTATATATATTATATTGTCCCTACTCAGACTTAGAAGTTCACCATTCATACTCATTGGTTTTACCCTCCTTAGGGAGAATAGAGGTGATCATTCCACCATACCTTGGCTTGCTAGTGTTGGCTCCATTATTCATTGTCTTCATCCATCCATTACCTACCTTTTCGTTTATCACCCTGACTTACTACTTGACTAGTGGCATGGAGGAATTTTCCCCACTGTAGCCTCTGTATTGGATGAGCTTCCCTGTTTATTGTGTCTCGGCTCTGAGTTGGTACAAAACTTACCTATGGTGAGTTGGATTTCCTTGTGAATTCCCCCTAGTCACTAAAGTTGTATTGGCTAAACCTGAAACTTTTAGTGCTGCCATGAATACAAAATCTGGAAAATGAAATGTTATATCTTGTATGAAAAGCCCGTTCATGCAATGTGTTTCTAAACACACATGAATGAAAGGCAGGCCAAATGAAAATGGCTATGAAATAAAATGTTATATCTATTGTGAAATGTAAAATACCGAGGTAAACAAGCTGTCTGTGACACACCTAGAAGTGCTCAGGTAAACAAGTGCCTTAAAAACACACCTGCAGCAAAAAGCCTAAATAAATGTAAATCTATGCAATGTGTTTATAAACACACATAGATCAAAGGCTGTGGAAACTTTAGGCCCAAAAAGCAATGGAACTTAAATGCTATATCAAAATAATTGCTGGCCTCATTTGTATTATGGATTGTGCGCATCTGTTAAAGGTGAATAAACCCTTTTTGAACAACTCATCCATTTGTGAGACACCGCCATTCCTTGTGTTGTAGCTCATTCAGTATATACTATGGTGTGTATTCCCTTTCCCATATCCAAAGTGCCACAACGTTAAGTCAGTCAAGTCATCCTTTATCCTAGCTAGTTTATTTTAGCCTTCACCCTTCACTAGCAAATTGATCACAACTATGAAGTGAGTATGGTCCTGAAAGTCTAGTCTGAGTTATAATAATAATTAATGACATTATATATTTGGATTTAGATCGCCAGTTATGATTACTTTGTGTTATAATTTTTATTTGAATAAGTTGTAAAGCATGCATTAACCTTTGACACTTTGCAACAGCTTCAGATGACAGTCTGAGTTATATTTGGTCATATTGACTTGGTCAAACCTAGTTTGACCAAGGTCAATCACAGGACATGAGATGGTTGGACCTTGTGATGATACAGATAGATGATATATGGTCCATGTACATGTACATAATGGTTCTATGCAGCAGATACAGGGTTATGATGATGATTTATGGTTTTCAGAATTATTTGGTCATTTACAGATTATAATTATTTCACCTGTTTCGGTATATTGGATACATTATATGATCATGTAGAGATTCATATGGTGTATGAGTACACATCTTGGATAGATTTGGACCTTCTGAGTCCAATGAGACAGTCTGTTTTCAGTTCCGGGCAGTTACAGTGATGATTGAGCCTTAGTAGGCTATCCCAGTGCAGTTTTGGTCTGTCGGAGACCTTGTCAGAGCAGAGATGGTTTTTATTTGGTTGACCTAGGGCGTTGTGCTTGGAAGGGGTGGTCCAGCCACTTGTTTTTATCATATTACCCCCCCTCCCGGACACACTGGTGCCCTCACCTTGACAGCGCAGGCACTCCAGGAGGCAGTTTGGGGCAGTTACACGCTTCCCGAGGCATTTAAGGATTGGTAGAAATGGCTACAGAGGAATTCGATTTGGGCTAATGAGGCAAATTTTTGGCATGGGATGATTAGTGATGATGAGTGGGATGTCTTCCACACCTTCTCCAGCAGTTTCAGCTTCATCGAGACCCACATCCATCACTTATGTGTAATGTCCCCATTCAAATAAGTGCATAGTAAGACAATCCCATCAATCCTACTAGTTTCCTAGGTTGGATGGGCACATGTGGGATGGTAATAAGGAAACTAATAAATGATATTTAGACATTAGAAGGGTTCAAGAATTTAATAAATATGATGAATAAATAAATTCAAGAGAAATTCTAGGTGGCAAGTGGTTTTGGAGACATATGGAGGTGGTGGGACCCACACTAGCTTGATTTTTCAATGACACATGGCAGCTCTCTCTTGCCAATTCGAATTCATGGGAAGGTGAACACTCTTGGGTGAGTTGGTAAGTCATAACACATGGCATTGAGCATATTAGGTCGAAATGGGAAGGAATAGTAACCTCCACGGGAGAGGAAGAGTCAAATTGGAGACTAGTGGACACATGGGCTAGATTCCCTAGTTTTATGACAACAATAATGAAGCATCTATGACATTTTATGACAAAATTCAGACCTGACTTCTTACACCTGACCATTATGACATGTCAGCCCCAAAAATAGGCTCAAGAAGGCGCTCATGGAGTTGGAGGAATCTAAAGAGACTCAAATTCGAATTTGGGAGAAGATGGAAGGTTGGAACTAGGAGACAAGTGGCAAATGAGGAATATTTTCTAAATGAAAAATTATTGAATCTATTGAAAGGATTTCGACCCCTTGAAGGCTAATGTTGGTTATAAAATGTAGAAATCAAGTATGAGAATGGCTTTCGATGATTTGAGAAAAATTGCATTTGTGAAGAGAGAGCTAGTGGATGATTAGTTTCTTGCCTTAGCCAATTTCGAGGGTGAAAGATTCCCATCCAAGTTGGTGTTTGGAGAGGCCACTCAGGTCTTTCATGGTGCTTTAATGGAGTTTGTATTTGCAGGTAGCAGCTACAGGAAGTTTCATGGTTTGGTTTAGTGCAGCACTTTCTCTCCACCGTTTCCAGTTTTGAAGGCATATTCGTGCTCCTTGAGGGAGGGCGTTTTTGGTGAGCTATTGTACTCTTTGGGGGAGCTTCTAATGCCCAATTTCTTTTGTAATATGAAGTAAATACTCTGTTCTTCATCTCCAAAAAGTTTCAGGTCGAAATTCCAAGTAGAAATGTATAAATCTCATTTTTAATGGAAGAACAATGCCATTTCCCCACTACCTTGTTGTGAGCCAATGTATTGATGATAATTTCGAATGTATGGATGATTATCTGATATATTTGTGATAAATATATTTCCATGGATGTCTTCTACAAGTTTCATGTACTGTACTTGAGCATTTGAAGCATTTTTACTCAGTTTAGTTGTATTGGGAGGTGAAATAGTGCCATTTCCCCAAGGGTCGAATTGGGGGTTTTTGCTGTTGAATGTGAGAGAGTTAGAACAGTATTAAAAATCAATTAATGGTGCATATGAGACCTTAATCACATACTTAACACATTATATACCTCTATTCATAAATTTGTGGGATTTTGGAGGCATTTGGAAGGCCATTTGCAGTGTTACCCGAGGGGGATTTGATGCACAAATTACTAGTCAAAATTACATATATTGATCAGAATACAAATCAAGTTTGCAGCAGTATTTGGAGGGCCATAAAACATCCCTGAACCTTATATTCAAGTCTAAATACCATTCATACACTCCTACAGAAGATTTGGGAGCATTTGGGTTGATTTGGAGGTCAAAACAGTAAAACTAGTCAAAGGTCGAAATTGGGAAAAAAAGTGGAAAATTGGGCATTTTAATAAAATTTGAAAAATGGATATTACAAGTGGTATCAGAGCATGGTCTTGGCACCTGATGGTATTAACAAGAAGCCAAACAAATAAAACACCACCCTTTGAATCAGTAGTTGAAGAAGTTTTGGTTGAAGAAGAGATAGTAGCAGAAAAAGAGTTCTTTTCTAAAACAATGGGTAGAGAGGAGGAGGAAAAATTAAGACATAAGGAGGAATTTATTGAAGCCTTAAAACCATGTTTTGAAGGACTTACCATGGTTATGCTAGATATGAATAAACAAATGATGAAAGGTTTCGAATTGTTGGGTAGCCAACTTTCAGGCAAAGGGATGATAGGAGATAATAGTGGTTCACACTCAGGGGAAAAGATGAAAGGGAATGAGCATATTTTCTCAAGTACAGGACCTCATAATAGACCTGATGAATTTCAAAGCACACAAAGGCATACTGCACCTAAATTTCTCACACCCAAAGAAGAACCCAATCTTGAATTGGATTACAAGAAACTAGTAAATGATTGGAATGATTTGAATGAAGAGTGTAAAAGAGGTGTACCACTCAGTGACTACATTGATGCTATGCAAAAGATTAAAATGAAGGGAGACAATAGGAGTCCATTCCAAAACAAAGAATTGAATAGTGCTATTGGAAAAATGTCACTTCCTACTTTTGATGGTTCTTCTCAAAATTCTGCTAACACTTGGGTGCAAAAATTGGATGTATATTTTCAGTTGAATCCTATGTTGGAAGAGGATGCATTAAAAATGGCCATTTTGCATTTGGAAGGAGATGCCAATGAATGGTGGTTTCATGGGCTGAAAACCTTGGGTCATAATCAGGTTAAAACATATGGAGAATTTGTTGACAGGGTACTAGAAAGATTTGAACAAAAAGATCCAGAATTGCCTTTCAAAGAACTAGCTCAATTGAAGCAAACTGGGTCCCCTACCGAATATATGTTGGACTTTCAAAAATTATCAGTCAAGGTGGCTGATGTATCTATGGGAAGATTAGTATTACTGTTCACTGAAGGTTTGGATGAACCCTTAAGAGGTTTGGTCAAAGCCCACAAGCCAACTACATTAAAAGATGCAATGAGCTCGACTAGGGATCTCCAAAATGTGCTTCCTAGAACGAGATTTCCTCCTAAGCCTAGCTATAAATTTGAAAAGAAACCTTGGCAAAGGGATGGATATGATAAGAAACCTTGGCAAAGAGAGTCATTTGAGAGGAATAAAAAAGAGGGAATAAACAGGGATGAACTTAGAAAAAAGAAACTATGCTTCACATGCTTCCAACCATGGACACCGGGGCACAAATGTACCAAAGGAAAGGCTCAATACATAGAAGTATTTTCTGATAATGAGGGGTATGATGGGGGCATGGATGAAGATGGACATATTTCAGATCAAGAAGAGGCATATGAGACAGCAGTAGAAGAGGAAAGACAAGAAGAAAATCAGCCTTCACCGGACAAAGCAAGAATGGCAGTGCTTTCAGCAGTACCTCGCTATCATACTATCCGATGCAAAGGTGTGGTACAAGGACAAAGAACTTCAATTTTGGTAGATGGAGGAGCCACTCATAACTTCATTGATGCAGAGATGGTAGAGAAAAGAAAGATACCTATTGAACCATTTGATGGCTTCACAGTGGTCATTCCCGGTCACAACACAATGCAATGCAAAACATGGGTTCCAAAGCTGCAAGTCACCGTAGGTAACTATACTTTTGTTGATAGTTTTTATGTGGTTGATGTTGCTGATACTAATGTGGTTTTGGGAGTGCAATGGTTGTATTCAATAGGAGAGCATACAGTAAATTATCAAATTCCCGAAATGAAATTCCAAGATTCAAAAGGAGTACAAAGAGTTGTGAGAGGGCAACACACTTATCCAAATCAAGTAGTGACTTGCAATAGCATGAGATCTATATTGAGGCATGGGGATATAGAATGGGCTGCTGAATGTCATATTACATCTCCCAAGCCAACTATAAATATTGTCAAACACCCAAAGGAGATAGAGAGACTTTTGCAAAAATATGAAAAGGTTTTTAGAGACCTTCCACATGGTAGTCCACCAGATAGGGGGGTTGAGCACAGTATTGTTTTGGAGGAGGGTACTTCACCCATTCAAATACCACCTTATAGACATCCTAAAAGGTTTAGAGATGAGATTGAAAAAGCTATCCAAGAACTCCTAGAGTTGGGGCTCATTAGACCAAGCTCTAGCCCTTATGCTTCTTCAATAGTGCTAGTGAAGAAAAAAGATGGAACATTGAGAATGTGCATAGATTTCAGAGCCTTGAACAAAAGACTATCAAGAATAGGTATCCTATTCCTAGGATTGATGAGATCATGGATGAGCTACATGGGGCCAAATACTTCTCAAAAATTGACCTTAGATCAGGGTATCACCAAATTCGAATGAAAGATGAAGATGTGCAAAAGACCGCTTTTCGATGTCATTTTGGCCACTTTGAATTTCTTGTCATGCCTTTTGGGTTAACTAATGCTCCAGCCACCTTTCAAGCATATATGAATAGGATATTTTGCAAGCAACTAAGAAGGTTTGTTTTGGTTTTCTTTGATGATATTCTCATTTACAGTAAAACATGGGAAGAGCATTTGCAACAGTTAGAGATTGTGTTGAAAATCTTGCAAGAAGAGTCCTTATTTGCTAAATTATCAAAATGTGAGTTTGGGATGAAAGAACTACTGTATCTTGGGCACATTATTGGGCAAGAAGGAGTGAAGGTACACATGGAAAAAATCAGGGCTATCTTGGAATGGCCATCACCAAAAAATATTACCGAATTGAGAGGCTTTATTGGCATATGCACCTACTACAGAAAATTTGTGAAAGGGTTCTCCAAGTTGACTTCTCCACTCACTGATTTGACTAAGAAGGATGCTTTCAAGTGGGATGAAGAGGCTGAAAAAGCATTCCAAAAAATGAAAGAGGTAATGAGTAGTTGTCCCATACTTGCACTTCCTGATTTTACTAAACCTTTTGTTGTGGAATGTGATGCTTCAGGTGGAGGAATAGGGGCTGTCCTAAAGCAAGGCCAACACCCCATAGCCTTTGAGAGCAGAAAGTTGCAGCCTCATGAAAAAATTTACTCCATTTATGATAAAGAAATGCTGGCCATTATGCATGCATTGGCCTGTTGCCGCCTGGTTCCACACCTGGGGAAAACGCAGCAGAAGTCTTCAAGCTGCTGGTGTGGCCTTGGGGGCAAGTCAGAGTCAAGTGCTGTCACTTGGGACTCGACTCCTCCGTCTAGGCTTTCCTAGCGAAGCCAAGGGGGGTGGACCCTAAGAATGAAAAGAAAACTAAGGCGTCTAATCTAGGAGTTAGAAAAATATTTTTTTATAACCAAGACAAAGCAGCATATACTTTTGTCAAATAAAACAATCATTCATCATTCACTCCCATTTTAAAATAACCATCATTTAACTGCACATTAGTCAATAATATGAAATAAAATTGAAACAAGACCAGTGCCTTATAATGGAGTCAATAAACAAATGCATAAGCAGAAAAGTAGATGTTGTGCGAGTGTTCTTGGTTTATTTTAAAATTAATGTGATGGTGATCTTTTTATTATGGCAGGTGGGTTCCCAATATACGCAAGGTACAGGGAACATGTCCGGAATTTTGAAGCATGGCTTCCCTCTCAGGCTTGGGCTGAATCGGAGTCTCGAGGAGGTGTTCAGATGCTATACCAACGAGGGCAAGCCTAACGGTTTCCAAGAGGTCACTACTCAGTGTGGTCCCAAGCCTTCTGGGAAATTTGCCCACGACAACAAAATACGTGTTGTGCTGGATTTTCACAAAAAGGATTTTTTATTAGGGCGGTGTTAAATCCTATTACTAGTCATCCCCTCCTTTCTGATGTGTACCAACTGGATCAGACTAAGCTGCAAGTCGGCCACAGAGCATACGGGAGAAGACCTTGGTTTTTTTATAAAAATTTTATGAACCCAAATTTTATCTTTTTAAAACCCCAGGAGTCTCTTTTCAGGCACGTATTTCGGGCAAGCCCTCATACAGAAACCCTACTTCGAGAAAGCAAGGGGGGCGTTTTGAGTTTGTAAAAAAAATGAAAAAAAACTACGTTGTGAGTGAACTTGTGGCCCGCCAGTGGAACGGACCAACAAGGTTAATTTTAATCCTAGTTAATTTTATTAAATGCCGAAAATAAAAGAAATAAACTACTCTAAAAATCACACCATGAAAAGAGACGACACAGGGCACCCCTGGGGGGATGGGGTATGGGTGCTGGCTAGCCCACTTGCTCTTGTTTAATAGTTGTTTACAATGATCAGAGAAATGCCCCAGTCTACTTAAAGTGACTTGGTGGCTTACAAAATTTGAGGAAAAAATTGACCGGTTTTGCAAAAATATGAAAATTGGTTCTTCGGATTGCCTGGATCCTCAAAATTTCGGCAGCACCTCCTCCTACCTGTTCGTCTTTTGCTGCAAACCAGCAAACAATTATTAGTATAAGATGCCCAAAAACACTTTAAGAGTGTCTTTGGAACACCTCCTAAAAAACCCAAAAAATTCTAAGTAAAAAACTAAGTAAAAATTGCAAAATTTAACCAAGTAAAACAAGCAGTAATGCTAGTTTTGCTTGGGGTCTTTGCAAGCTTTATGAGCTGCAAATTATATGCTCTTGGACAGCCAAATAAACTTTTATATCAGATCTAACACTACTTTCAAACTTTTCAAGACTTTAACAATTTTTAACCAGTTTAAAAATTAAATAATGATAGATAATGAAAGATCTAATCTAATGGAAGATAAAGCTTTAAACAACTAGATTAGAACTCTAAGAATGAATCAGATCTACTTAAGAATGAATGAATCAAAAAATAAATCAAGAATCACTCTTTAATCGTAACCAGTAATCAAGAAAATTTTGATTTTATAAGCTGAGGAAGAGAGAAGAGATAGAATGGTCCTTGAAACCAAAGACTTTGGAAGCTTGAAAGTGGGAAACCGAGGGTGAGATCCACCAAAATGTGCACAGAAGAAAAAGTGAAGAGCAAACAAGCTATCCCCCTTTCCACACCTGTCAACCTGTAGCAAACAAAAACTCACAGAAAAACCATCAAACTAGAAATGCACATGGTTAGAAATCAAAATAGTATGAGCATAAACAAATGAAACATATAAACTTTGAATCTCTAACCAATATGACAAATGCAAGAACAAATTAAAACAAACAAGATTAATTGTTCCTTCCCACAAAATCGTTACCAATCCTTCAAGCAGGCTAGTAGATGGCTGGAAATTACATGCCCAGAATTTGAACTTGCTACAAATCACTCCACATCATGAGACCATGAAACCACTCACAAAGTATCACACATATGGACCTCCAAAGTCTTTTTATTGATCAACAAAATAGCATAAGCTTACAACATATTTCTGCTCACTCTCCAACTAGAGAAAATGGAGTGGGCAGCCATGCTTAAATAGCCAAAGATGGAGAGAAATGGGTGGAATGAATGGCATAACTCGTGGAGAAAATGGGGCTGCCCATTCCCATGTAATGGGCTGCCAAAATCAGCCCCAAATCAGCTAAAAATCAGCCATGTGACAGCCCATAAACATAGCTGCAAATTCCATGATTTAAGGGGCCCAATTTTGGGAAATATGCCCCCCTCAAATGGGGAAGTAATCCCAATAATATAGCTGCCCGGAATCTTTCCAAAATCAGCTCTTACAACTCCTAAAACATAGCTGAAAAAATCAGTCCATAAATCACTCCCAAAATTTATTATTTTTATGAGTCATTTTTTCACCTTTTTTATTTTTTCATGACTTTTTTGGGTTTTTTGGGTTTTTTGGCCATAGGTAAAAATTTAAGCACCCAAACATTAGGAAAAGTGGGTTTAGGGGTTAAGGGGGTACTCTGAGTTAGAAAACGAGCACCCCTAAGGCAAAAAAGACCTCCCTATGCCACTTCTAGGCCGATTACAAAATTTTTAATTGAACCATAAAAAAAATGGTCCAATTTACGGAGAAAAAAAAAAAAAAAAAAAAAAAAAAAAAAAAAAAAAAAAAAAAAAAAAAAAAAAACTCGTCAAAAATTAAAAAACAACCTAGGGGGACTTAGGACATGTCCATATGACTCAAAATTAACGCCTAGCATGTTCATATACATTGACCCATAGACTTTAACAATCCCCTAAGGCCCGTCAGCCTCCCCAGGCATTCCAGCTTTGGAGGAGCAGGAGAAAAACCAATTAATTATGTTATGCACTAATGCAAAACATAATAGATAGGTGAAAAAAACTCCTTGGAATACCTGACTTAGCCAAAAAGTCCTAGGGAACCAAGTCTTTTACAAAACACCATGCTAGTACGTTTTTATTACAAACCCCGCAGGGCCATGGACATGTGGAAAAAATTAAAAACGGGGGCCTTTAAAAGGCCAGCTGGATATCAAATCACCAAAAATGAACATGTATCATGTTCCATTCTGCCCACTCGCTTGATAACCCAACTAAGTACAACTTAGCTGGTAACATGGCCAAATTCAGACAATACTTGGTGGGCAGCAAGTTTGTGGTGAAAACTGACCATAATAGTCTAAGACACTTTCTCACCCAAAAGGATCTAAATGAAAGGCAACAAAAGTGGATAAGCAAGATTCAAGCTTATGATTTTGATATTGAATATGTCAAAGGAAAGAATAATATAGTAGCAGATGTTTTGTCAAGAAGGCCTTCCTTTTCTCTCATGGATATTTCCAAGGATTGGAAAAACATGCTACTAGTTGAATATGCCAAAGACAAATTTGCTTGTGATGTGTTGGATGGAATCAAAGGGGATGATAATTATAGGATTTTGAATGGGCTGATATATTATAAGGGAAGAATTTATTTAGTTCATAACTCCAAGCTCAAGTACCAAATTTTGCAAGAAGCACATGATTCTCCACTAGCGGGCCATCCGGGGATCTTCAAAACTTATAGACAGTTGAGGCAAAGATTTTTTTGGAAGGGGCTGAAGGAAGATGTTCAGAAGTATGTGAATGAATGTAAAGCATTTCAACAAAACAAATCAGAACTTACATGTCCAGTCGGCCTATTACAACCGTTGCCCATTCCGGAGCAAAAATGGGACAGTATTTCCATGGATTTCATCACCGGATTGCCTAAATCCTTAGGTAAGGATTGCATCTATGTGGTAGTTGATAGGTTGACAAAATTTGCTCATTTCTTTGCTGTTACATCATCTTTTAGTGCTGCACAAGTGGTTGATATTTTTTTCAAAGAAATCTTCAGATTGCATGGGCTCCCCAAGAGCATTGTCAGTGATAGAGATAGTAGATTCATGGGTGCTTTTTGGCAAGAACTTTTTAGATTGGTAGGCACTCAATTGACTCCAAGTACTAGCTATCATCCACAAACTGATGGACAAACAGAGAGGGTAAACCAATGGTTGGAAGGATACCTAAGAAACTATGTGGGAGGGCAGCAAAAAGCATGGGCAAAATGGCTACACTTGGGTGAGTTTTGCTACAACACCACTTATCATATGTCAATAGGAATGTCTCCGTTCAAAGCATTATATGGTTATGATGCACTTACATTTGCTGACATTATATTTGGTGATAGTAGAGCCCCAAACGCTAAAGATTGAGTGGAAGAGAGCCAAGAAATTTTAAAGCTCTTGAAAGACAATTTGTAGGTTGCTCAAAATCAACAAAAACAATATGCTGATAGACATAGAGAAGAGAGAACCTTTCAAGTCAATGATTTAGTATATTTAAGGTTGCATCCCTATAAACAAACATCTCTCAAAAAGAATGGAGCAGAAATATTAAAACCAAGGTACTATGGGCCATACAAGGTAGTGCGGAAGGTTGGAGAAGTAGCATATGAACTAGAACTTCCGGAAGGGAGTAAAATCCACAATGTATTTCATGTTTCTTGTCTTAAGAAATCTCTTGGTCAGAAAATCATCACTTCAGAAATACTTCCTCCTTTGGATGATGAAGGTCAGCTCACACTTGTTCCGGAAAAGATTTTGAAGACACGGGAAAGAAGGTTGAGGAGTAGAATCATCAAAGAATATTTAGTGCAATGGAAGGACTTACCAAATGAAGATGCCACATGGGAAGAGGAGAAGATTTTGCAGCATCCAAATTTGAAATTGCTTGAGGACAAGCAATCTTGGGTGGGGAGGACTGTAATGTCCCCATTCAAATAAGTGCATAGTAAGACAATCCCATCAATCCTACTAGTTTCCTAGGTTGGATGGGCACATGTGGGATGGTAATAAGGAAACTAATAAATGATATTTAGACATTAGAAGGGTTCAAGAATTTAATAAATATGATGAATAAATAAATTCAAGAGAAATTCTAGGTGGCAAGTGGTTTTGGAGACATATGGAGGTGGTGGGACCCACACTAGCTTGATTTTTCAATGACACATGGCAGCTCTCTCTTGCCAATTCGAATTCATGGGAAGGTGAACACTCTTGGGTGAGTTGGTAAGTCATAACACATGGCATTGAGCATATTAGGTCGAAATGGGAAGGAATAGTAACCTCCACGGGAGAGGAAGAGTCAAATTGGAGACTAGTGGACACATGGGCTAGATTCCCTAGTTTTATGACAACAATAATGAAGCATCTATGACATTTTATGACAAAATTCAGACCTGACTTCTTACACCTGACCATTATGACATGTCAGCCCCAAAAATAGGCTCAAGAAGGCGCTCATGGAGTTGGAGGAATCTAAAGAGACTCAAATTCGAATTTGGGAGAAGATGGAAGGTTGGAACTAGGAGACAAGTGGCAAATGAGGAATATTTTCTAAATGGAAAATTATTGAATCTATTGAGAGGATTTCGACCCCTTGAAGGCTAATGTTGGTTATAAAATGTAGAAATCAAGTATGAGAATGGCTTTTGATGATTTGAGAAAAATTGCATTTGTGAAGAGAGAGCTAGTGGATGATTAGTTTCTTGCCTTAGCCAATTTCGAGGGTGAAAGATTCCCATCCAAGTTGGTGTTTGGAGAGGCCACTCAGGTCTTTCATGGTGCTTTAATGGAGTTTGTATTTGCAGGTAGCAGCTACAGGAAGTTTCATGGTTTGGTTTAGTGCAGCACTTTCTCTCCACCGTTTCCAGTTTTGAAGGCATATTCGTGCTCCTTGAGGGAGGGCGTTTTTGGTGAGCTATTGTACTCTTTGGGGGAGCTTCTAATGCCCAATTTCTTTTGTAATATGAAGTAAATACTCTGTTCTTCATCTCCAAAATGTTTCAGGTCGAAATTCCAAGTAGAAATGTATAAATCTCATTTTTAATGGAAGAACAATGCCATTTCCCCACTACCTTGTTGTGAGCCAATGTATTGATGATAATTTCGAATGTATGGATGATTATCTGATATATTTGTGATAAATATATTTCCATGGATGTCTTCTACAAGTTTCATGTACTGTACTTGAGCATTTGAAGCATTTTTACTCAGTTTAGTTGTATTGGGAGGTGAAATAGTGCCATTTCCCCAAGGGTCGAATTGGGGGTTTTTGCTGTTGAATGTGAGAGAGTTAGAACAGTATTAAAAATCAATTAATGGTGCATATGAGACCTTAATCACATACTTAACACATTATATACCTCTATTCCTAAATTTGTTGGATTTTGGAGGCATTTGGAAGGCCATTTGCAGTGTTACCCGAGGGGGATTTGATGCACAAATTACTAGTCAAAATTACATATATTGATCAGAATACAAATCAAGTTTGCAGCAGTATTTGGAGGGCCATAAAACATCCCTGAACCTTATATTCAAGTCTAAATACCATTCATACACTCCTACAGAAGATTTGGGAGCATTTGGGTTGATTTGGAGGTCAAAACAGTAAAACTAGTCAAAGGTCGAAATTGGGAAAAAAAGTGGAAAATTGGGCATTTTAATAAAATTTGAAAAAGGGATATTACATTATGGCATTTTTTTGATGATTTCTGAGGCCTCCTAAGGCCCACGATTTTTCCATTGAGGCACGATTTGGTACTTTGATGACTATTTTATTGATATTGTGCTATGGGGATTGACCAGGGGTGTCGAAAATTACCCCTTGGACCCACCATGAGCTAGTTGTTATATTTTGTCATCATGATTTGGTTGGATCCCCTCTCCTAGGGCGATTTTGTCCACTTATTGTTATATTTTATTAGTGATCCATGTATTTTATTGTTGAGCTCATCTCAACCATTGATTAGATCTTTTGATCTTTTAATCTTAGCCACTCATTCAAAAAGTGTTTAGATTGTGGACTCTCTCCCTCCTATTTAAAGAGAGCCTCTCATTGTAAAAGGGACTTTTGGCTTTGGATTATTGGAATAGAAAATTATTATTGCATCTATCTCCAGTGTTGTGGTGAATGCTTTTGGAGTTCGTTCGTTGATTCTTCCTTTGCACTGAGTTATTAGAGATATTGTCTTGCCATATTTTTGTACCATTTTTGCATCCACAGGTGGAGGCCGAATTCATTCAAGGAGGACGTATTGGTAGGGGAGGACCCTCCCTACTTCTTCTTTGGGTTTCTTCGTTGGTAAAAGGGAGTATTACTATCCCAGGACCTTCTATTTCATGTTACATTTGCACTTCGCATGTATTTCCTCCATACTTGACCTTTCTGATTGAAATCGCTTTCCATGGATTGACAGTTAGAGGAGGTCGCATTTGTGGGCTAGGGCATCATTTCGGCAAACAAATTCAACAATCTCTCATTTGATCTCTGCGGAAGTCTTCCTCAACAACAAGGCATCTCATCCACTCACTCAGGTATGATCTCATGGTAATTTCTTTTTCCATGATCTATCCATTTGTCTAAGTTACTTCAAACCCTAATTAATTAAAACCCCCATTTTTTACATTTTCTCAGATCTACAAAGATCTAGTGGCTTCTTGGGTAAGACATTTAAAACCCACCTCTATAGTATCCACGGCAACCTGGATCTATAGTTTGGTGAGGATTGGCCTCCATTTGACCCCCTTCCCAAGGCAACTTAGCTTCTCCAAGTGAGGTCGCACTCCTTGGATTGGGTGAGTTAACGTAGATCTAGTACGTGGGTAGTTGAGATTTCACTGGATCTGCAATCTACACATCCAATAACCTACCCCTAGACTGTCACTTTAGTGATTTCTACCTTGTGGGCCCTATTCTTCATTTTAAGGGTTGAACCCCTTTTGGACCACTTGGTGATATCTTCAATCTCAGATCTATTGAGATCTAGCCACTGGATTGCTTTGATTTTCTAGATCCACATTGATACTTGCATAAACTACTTGGATCTATATTTTAGTGGCCATTGGACTTGACTTGATCCCATTTATCATGCTTTTGGCTCTCCTTGGGCAAGGTCGCACTCCTTGGGGAATTTGAGTTTGTCCACTTGTAGGACGTGGGTATTTGAGATTTCAGTGGATTTGGAATAAGCATACCTTGAAACCTATGTCTAGTATGTCATTTTGTGAAATCTTGCCTTGGGGGTAGCATTCCTTGTTTTAAGGGATTGTTGTCCACTTGGGTCACATCATGAACTATTAGATCTAGAAAGATCCAACCATCATACCTTTAGTAGCCCACTTGTCTTATGTCATAGGGGTCATGATCTACAAGTTAACCTCTTTTTGACTCCATTTGTCCCAATTCCCAAGGCACTGATCTTTCTCCAAGCTCATTCGACTTTCCTAGATTGTTGGGTTAACTTGTGGTTTGATCCTTGTCTTGGTTGCTTGAACCCCTTAACATTGTCATTTATTGTAATCAAGCTTGTCTCCGGTAGTGGTTAGCCCCAATTCAACCCTTAACTACCCTGCATTGGACATGGTTCCCAAGGCAGTGGATTTTCTCACAATTGACTAGTACTTTAATCCTGGATCTTACTTCAAATACTATAAGTCACTCTCACATCCACAATGAACCAAAGCTTTACTCATTAAACCCCTTATTCATCTGGTAACTTTATCCTTAGATCTAGGGTTCACCATACACCTTACGTACTTCACTTATACTTGACTTGATCTGGTGTTTTGGTTTGATCTCTCCTGTCGGGAGTAGATCTGGGTCTCCCCCTTTGTTGTCTTGGGCTAGATAACATAAAGTGAAGATTGCCTCGATTGGCGTGACAACCATCCATTGGGAGTCGAGGCTATCTTGGTTGCACCTCTTTGGTTGCCCCTCCCTTCTGCCATCCATCTTGGATCTATCTCTAGGGGCACCTACAAGTTTGGTGATAACATTTTGGCGCCGTTGCCGGGGAGGGCAGAAGCTTATCTTTGTTCAACATAGTAGTCATTACTCATTCTCTCCTGCATTCTACAATGACACATATCTTGGTAGAAGAGTTTTAAAGTCTACCTGGCGACTCCGAATCATGACTCCGCTGAGGAGCGAGCTCATTTGCATCCTTACAATACATTTCATTTTGGTGAATTACCTGTGTGGTTCACCTGGCGACTCCACTGGTGATCGATCCTATCATTATCTAGAACCCATGGGGTACATCATTTTGTATTCAGGTTCTTTAAAAAACTTTAATAAATAAAAAATAAGAAAATAAAATAAGAAAAAAATAGAATAAAATAAAATTTGTCGTCCATGGCTACCTCTGAGAGGCCTAGGACTTTTGGTCGGTTGAAAGTTTTTGACTTTTCGAAAATTGTTGGGTATCCTCATCATATTCCTCATCAAGCCTGTGAAAGGTTGCCTATTTTCGATGGAAGTTATGAAAACTTTGCTAGAAGGCACCTTGAAAGCTTTCGGGAAGTTCTTAACGAGTTATCCATAACCCATGAGGATGTGTGTATGAGACTATTGGCTTCATCTTTCAAAGAAAGAGCTGGGCTCTGTCTTTCGAATTTGAAACCCAATATCATTTCCGGATATGACATGTTTGAAAATGAATTCTTAGAAGAATGGGGAAGTGAATTCGATGATATGTATCTTTCAAATCAAATCCAAGATCAGAACCTTCCCCTTTCTGATCCTATTGTTGAATCATTTAACAATCAAGCTTCCAGTGAACTGTCAATATCCGGAGATGACCCCTCTTGCCCAATTTTCTTCGAGGATAAGTTTTCCACTTTTGAGTTAATTGAAAGTCAAATCACTAATATAAGTCGTATGTTTTCAAATCTCTTTTTAGGTAGCCCTAGTCCTGACCTAGAGGAAATTTCTGAGGATGAACCTTTAGTCAACAAGTCTATTGAAGTTCCTCCTTCGGAGGAACTCATCAGTCATCCTAGTTTTATTGATCATTCAATTCCTTATCACCTTATTGAAGAAGAAGAAAGTAGGGAAATAGATCAAGATCCTTGAAGAAAGTAGGGAAATAGATCAAGATCCTTTAGTGGTGATTTCAGGTGATCATTGTGCAAATAATCAGGATATTTTAAATGAAATTATTAATTTTACCCCTGATCAATTAAATGAAAATGATCACTTATCCTCTTATAATTTTAATGATGAATTAATAAAAGATCAATGTCAAGATGAGGAAGAGTTAATAAATCACGCTAGGTGTTCTAATCTTTGTTCCACTTCTTACAATGAATCTTTAAATTTTCCTTTTTTCATCTTTTATCGAGATAACTTAGAGTTAGATAGTTACGGTCAATCTTGTCTTCAGGTTGTAAATATTAAATTTGATCAAAAGCTTGAAATTATTCCTAGAATAAAGAATGTTTTCTATTATCAAAAATCAAGGTCAAACTTGTTTATCCATTTGGGAGAATTTTTGTATTTGCAATCTACCTTCTTTCCCCAACTCTTTCAATCATCTTTGGGTTGGTGCTCTAGTCGATCTTTTGCCTTGGAATTTTTATTTTTTTTTGACAGAAACGGCTAGTTTTTGTATTAAAAAACAGTGGCAGAGCCACTGGCAAGATTACATCTCCAAAACTGTAATAATCCTATCAGTCTTCCAAACATTAAATACATTTGCCTGTGTCTTAGCAAAATCAGGACTTTAGAAAGTTTAACAAAGGAAATTAAACAGAGAAGAGTCAGATGATAGACTGAAATTAGCGTTGTTTTTCCCTTGAGGAGGGGTTGACATCAACTTGATTCTTGCCCAGATCAGGTTTCCCAGCTACCCGAAGACTCGCTAGAGTGAGTTCCATATTGTGCAGCCTGCGGTCCATACTTTCAATGGCTGCTGCGACCTTAGTCTCCAATGCCTCCAGTGCTGCCGCAAATTCTGCTCGAGTGCTGCCAATCTCCTCGTCCATTCTTTCGAGCCGACGGCCACCATGCTCATCCATTTGCCGCATAAACTCCCTCTGTCGTCTTACCTGACGGCGCAGAACTCGGATTTCGGCTTCCAATTCTAGTAGTGGGTCTGGGGAGGAGGCTGCCGAATCCCCAGAGTTGGCCATAACACCAAGCGTACACCAGTTAATTCCAAGAGGATACAGGAGGAAGGATTCGTAGAACTCCAGATGTCTACACCACTCGGGAACGGCCACCTTCAGCGCTAGGTAATCTTTCCTTTTTGTAGCAGGGCGGTGAAGAGTTATATTAATAGTACTGAAGTCTTTTCTCTGGAGTAAATGGAGCATAATTGCCATCGAATTGGAGCATGTTGAGGAGCCTTTCATCCGCCTTCGAAGATCTACATTACCGGTACCCGTGCAATTCAATAAATAACTGCTCTCATTTCCGAAAGAGGAAACCGCTCGAAAATCATTACCCTGGGTGTCCTCATAACAGAATGCGGGTCCTGAAAGCCCAATGGCTTTGATGATTAATGAATTCAAACCTAATTGCTCAGATGGAAGTAACTCCACACGCCTGAAGGTGGAGGGATGTGAGATTTCCAGATTTTGAAGGATCTTTCTGCATGACTGCTCCTGGTCCATAGTACTGCGTATGGTACAATCCGTCATCAGCGAGGACGAAAGCGACATCATCCTGAAAAAGGGAAAACGATCGATCTGATGGGTGTTAAAATGCATGATGGAGTAGGTGTAAGTCTTCACGTGAGGGAGTTCCACGCAGCAATCGGAGAGGGTCCCCATCCGGCAGCAGGAGCTCGAGGCACCTGGCCTATGAACCATGCTCTTTAATCCCTTCAAGCTTTTTAACGGTCCCTCAGCATTACGGAATGGAGACCAAGTTGTATTCATTATTGACTTTTAGGACCCCTTTCCCAAGGGGTATCGCTTCATTAGCCGCCTTGTCAGCCTGTTCATTGTTCTTACGTAAGACATGGTAAAACTCGATGTCTTGGAAAAGAGGGATAAGAAGGACGATTCTTCGGAGAATTTGACGAAGGCAGATAGAAGATGGCAAGTTCATAGATTTTATGCTGTGAATGACCATCCTAGAGTCCCCAACAACCGTTAGGACCTGAATTCCATGACGGAGAGCTTGATTTAGACCTTGCCACAGGGCCAGAGCTTCAGCAATATTATTGGATTCGATTCCCAGGTTCCAGGAATAAGTGAAAATTTGTTCTCCATCGGGGTTTAAGAGCACCCCTCCCCCTCCTGCCTCCCCTGGATTCCCTTTCGATGCTCCTGTTATCACACCATAGTAGCGGGGCTACTATTCTTGTACAGCAGATATCTGCACATTCTAGAGCCTTCCTTTATTCCAGAGCATGGCTATATATTTTGGATCACTCATGATCAGAGCAGTACATTATTCAGATTTTATGACCTTGTGTCAAGGCTGAGCCTTGAGAGTTCAGATTTGATGACTGATGTGACCACTTATCCCATTACAGTTTCAGTTCAGTGCCTAGAGATGTATTTCAGCAGTGCTTCAGATGATGCATGATGATGATTATTATGATGATGTTGTATGATCTATGGATATGTTCTCACCGACTGTGGATTATTATCTTGTTGATTTAGTCATGATCATGGCATGTGCTTGGTATATTATTCCTGATGTGGCAAACTATTTAAAATGAACTGTAAATCATAAAATGGACAATTGCTTGCACTTTTAGGTCATTTAACAAAACTTACTGGTATGTCACCTTACATAGACATGGTCTTTCCCCGACACCAGTGGTCTGCTAGTGTAGGCTCCATATTCACTTGTCTCCATCCATACATGACCTTCCTGCTTGACTTTAAACCCTGACTTGTCTCATTTGTCTTTCTGATACTGAGGACTTCCCCATTTCTTCTACCTCTGTGTTTGGACCGCATCCCTGTTTATTCAGTGTCTCGGCTCTGAGTTGGTGACAGAACTTGCCTTTGGTAAGTTGGATTGTAGGCCTAAATCATTCTGGTCGGTTGTCCCGATGTTTGGCATTGGCTCGAACTCCCCATAGTCACTTGAGATGTTGTTGGCTAAACCTGAAAGCTCATGTTCTACCTGTGGAAACTTAATAAATTCGCCCATGGAAACAAAAAAGGGCAAGAGCAATGAAAAGCTAAAAATACTCCTCGAAGAGTATAAGAAAGGTCCAAAAAGCAATGGTTCTTAAAAGTTATATCTAAACAATTGCTGACCTTGTATAAATATATGAAAAACATGCCCTGGATGCAAGCTGCAACTAGTTGTGCTTCTCAGCACATCTGAAATCCGAAGGGTTATGTAGGCCAAAAAGGCCATGGAAATAAAATTGAATGATCCTAATGAACCTGGATCAACTTGATGTAGACATGATGCCTAAGTTGAATAAGCACTCTCTAAACAACTTATCCATTTGTGAGGTACAGCCATTCCCCGTGTTCTTTTGTCCAGCACAGAGTTTGTAGCTTCCCCCTTCTCCCAGTCCAAAGTATTTTTGAGTTAAGTTAGACAAGTCAAACCCTTGGCCCAACCTTGCTCCTAGCCTTCATCCTTCACTAGTAGTTTGACCATGTCCAATGGGTGAGTTTGTCATTTGAACTATTGTGCAAGTAATTTTATATAACCACGGAATATGTTAACTTGATTAATGCCACCGAATGGAATTTATACTTTGAGCTTAGCTGTGGGAATGATTAGAGAAACATTGTCTTAGTCTACTGATGTGATTCATCCTTGATTATATATTCTTGGGATCCGTGATGATGTGGACCATGTATGGATGATTATTGATGGTGATTTATGGTCCCACATGTTTGATGATGATATCATATGATGGACATATGATGCAGATGATGTTGATCCAGTTCAGCAGGTTTATTATTATTTCTGATCAGCAGATTATACATTGTCCATATATGGTGGACCCTACAGCTGGTCCATTAGGGCAACCCAGGGTGTATGAGTACTCATTCCTAGTGGATTTGGGTCTTCTGGATCCATTGAGACACTTATCTTTCAGTTCCGGGCACTTCTGACAGTGATTGATGCAGTTTTACACTTGTTGACCAGATTGGGGGCTGATTTCCCAGCCTGAGCAGCAGGGGCCCCGAGAGGCCAGTTCACCTAGGGCGCTAATGATGGAGGGGGTGGTCCAGCCACTTGTTATTACCATTTATCCCCCCTTCCGGAGAGCCTGGTGGGCTCAGATGGACAGCGCTTGCACCCTAGGAGGCAGTTTTGGCACTTTCACAGTTCCCGAGGCAGTTAAAAAATGGGATAAAGTGGTCATTGAGGAAATCGATTTGGGCAATTGAGGCAAGGTTTTGGCATTTGGTTTTCACAGAGGTCTTCCAGGATGGCATCACTATCTTCCAGTCAGTTTTCACCATGTGGGTATGCCCGGATTGATCACAGGAGGACATTTACTGCTTGACTGTCATGGATTCTGAGGACAGTTTTGGTCATTTTTATTATATTGGACATATTTTATTATTTTATTGTGCCTTGGGGATGAGCTAGTAAGGATTGATACCTCCTAGCCCCACCATGTGCTTATTTTATCATGTCCTAGTCATCATGAGGTGGATTGTTGTACTTTTTACCCCTCTAGTGGGATGACGTCACCCTCCATTGTACCATTTAGTGAGGGCGCTATTGTTATGTTGAGTGATCCATGTGACATTATGTTATGGTTCATCCTAGCCATTGATTGTATGATGAGATCTTATAATCTCAACCACTCATTTGATGTAGTATTGTAGAGTGGTATAGGGTTTTGGTCTTTATTATCCTATATAAGGAGGAGACCCCCCATTGTAAAGCTCACCTTTGGAGCTCTGGAATATTGGAATAGAAGATTTTTTGTGGAGCACATCTCTCTTGCATTGTGGATTCTCTTGCATGTTGAATATACAGTATCTCTTCTATGTATCATTGTGGATTTTGGTGCTTTTGCTAACCTTTTGACAGGAAAGTCGAATTGGAGAGAGCAGGGCGACTTCATGAGGGTTATTGTTGGAGGGATCCACATATTCTCTCTTGGGTTGATCTTGTGACAGGGAGTATCATTATTGTATCTTCGTGACATAGTTGATGCTTTCTATTACATCTTTCTACCATTTTCATAATCATCTTGCTTGACTTGTTTCTTTGATCTTGTCTTGTAGGAGGAGGACGATTTGGCTATCTTGGAGAAGGGCGATTTGGTTGGAGCACTTGGATCTCACTCTTGAATATGCACATAGGAGAATGCTATCAACTTGCAAGGTGGCCATAAGCAATTGAGGTAAGATCTACAAGGTATGTGTCTCTTTCATCCATTCTATCTTCATTGGTCATAAAACCCTAATTAAATCAAAACCCCAATTTTGGTATTTCTTAGATCTACTTAGATCTAGCCTTGCATTTGAAAAGATATTAAAAACCCACCTCTATAGGATCCACCCCTAGTTGGATCTATAGTTTGGTGGTGATTGGCTAAAAATTGGCACACTTTTCAATGCAAAAAGCTTTCTTGAGCCTAAATCGATTTTCCTAAGAGAAGCTTGTTGGGTTAGATCTAGCACATGGGTAGGTGAGATCCCACTTGATTTGACATCTAGACATTTGATAACCTATACCCATATCTTTACTTTGGTGAAAACTACCTTGTGGACATCTCTCCATGTTTTAAGGGGTTGAAACCCCCTTTTGACCTTCTTGGCATCTTAAAACTTAGATCTACTAAGATCTAGCCATTGGATTCACTTGAAACTTTGAAGAAACATAGATCGGGGTACTAACATCCCGGATCTACATTTTGGTGGCCATTGGACTCGATTTGGTCCACCAAAACCCATTTTTGGACCCTCCTTGAGCAAATCGCACCCCCTTGATTTTTTGAGTTGGTCCACTTCTAGGAAGTGGGTGTTGGAGATTTTCGTGGATTTGGAATGCCCATGCCTTGAAACCTAGGTCTATACTGTCCTTTCGTCAAGATCCGCCTTGGGGATTGCATTCTTTGTTTTAAGGGATTGTGGTCCACTTTTGGTCATCACTTAAAAACCTAGATCTAATAAGATCCAACCATTGGATCTCTTTCAATCCACTTGACTTGGCTTTTAGGTGTCCCGATCTACAATTTGACATACTTTGTGACCCCATTAGCCCACTTAACAAGGCACTAGTCCATCACCAAGCAAGTCGCACTCCTTGGGATTGGTGTCAAATCCTAGATCTAGCATATGGGTATCCTTGAAATCAACTTCAACTCATAGATCTAGTCTACATATAACCTATAGTGCCTACCTCACACCTAACTTCACCTTGTGGGCCTACCTAGAATCACTTCACACTTCCCAAGAAAACTAGACCCACTTGTGTAAACATATGGTACTATACTTTGTCATCATACCCCATCATGTGGCCTAGACCATACATAGGTTGAAACGTTAGACCATACATAGGTTGAAACGTTAATAATCTCTTATACTTCCCTCAACCATACCTTAAACCTTAGGTCCATTTAGCCTTGCATTGGTTTCCGTAACTCATTACTTACCTACCCTTTGAAACCTTTGTTTGGTTCCAATCAACTGTGATTGGGGTATAGGGTCTCCCCCTTGGTCTAGTTACACCTTGACTTAAAGCGAAGAGTGCCTCGGTTGACGTGACTCCCACCTGCATTGGGAACCGTGGCATCTCTTGGGTCACCTCTTTAGTTGCCTAGCTCCTCTACCGTCCCGGATGGGATACCTCTAGGGGCAACTACAAGTTGTGTGATAACATTTTTGGTGCCGTTGCCGGGGAGGTAGGGGCCTACCTTGGTTCAACACACCTTTTTGTCTCACTATCTCTCTGCACTTTAAACGACATATCTCTTGGTAGTAGAGCTTAAAAATCTACCTGGCGACTCCTAATTGTGACTCCGCTGAGAAGAGAACCCATAAAGAGATGTCTACTCAAAATAACATCTCTCCCGAAATGACCATGGAATTTATGACAAACATGTGTGAAATGGTCACCAACATTGCTACATATCTTAAGAATCAAGATGAGGATTTCAAAAGACGTGATCAACAAACCAAAGAGATGTTAAAATCCATCTGTAGCAATTCAATCCCTCCAAAGGCTAGTCCTCCCAAGACTCAGCAACCTAAGACGAATGACCCACAGCCTAGCAAGACAGTACATCAACCTGTCCGAAGAATCTTGCCAAAAGCTCCAAAGCTTTCCCCTGAGGACATCTCAAAGGGTAAATCTGTGACCAACACTAGCCAATCTCCTGCTGCAAACAAAAAGACGGATCAAGCGATAAAAATTGATCATCCCCCTAAAACTAACATTCCTAAAGCAACCCTTTGGAGAAAGCAACCAAAACCTCCCACGATTCTAAAACCTAATAAGGAGCTCCCTAGAACAAACATTCCAAGTAAGCTAGCCAACTCGTCTGCTTCGGTTTCCCTAAAAGACCTAATCAAGATCCCGGCTGTTAAACATGACATTATGAAATTCCTAGGTTTAGGTACGAATGAAAAGGATAAGGAAAACCCTCACAACCTAAACATAGATATTACAAGCTTCCTAGAAAAGATAAACATGCCTATTCCATTTTGTGAAATTTTCAAGATCCCTTCATTCCACAAAAGAGCTACTGCTCATCTTGGGATTCAAACAAGGAAGCAAGCTCCTAAGAAAGCTTCTGCAGAAATTAGGGATTCCCCTGTCATGATCCAAAGTGTCTCTGGTGACAACTCTGGAAAATTCCCACCTTTTTATATTGCATTGGAAGTGAATGGTTTGATATTACATAATTGCATGTTGGACTCAGGAGCTGAAGTAAGTGTCATGCCTTTAAGAGTCATGGAACAACTTGAGTTAGTACCCACAAGACCCTACAGAAATGTATGTGGCATGGATTCCAAGACTGTGAAATCTATTGGGATAATTGAAAACCTGCCTGTTAGGTTGGCTGCCTGCTCTGATATTGAACTCTCAATGAATGTTTTAGTCCTAGATATCCCTGACGCGTGGGGAATGTTGCTATCCAGGGAGTGGTCGGCAAGATTGGGGGGAAGTGTCCAAATGGATTTATCATATGCCACGATCCCAACCAAAGAAGGTTCATTCATAACTCTGTTTAATGAACCATCTATGCAAGAGCATGTTGAAACACCTGAACACTTATTCACTGAGGCAATGTATTCAAGTGATGAAATTGGAAACTTCATGATTCTAGCAAATTACTGGGAGGAGGTTAAAAAGCAGCCCTTTTCACATGAACAAGTATGGAAAATGCATTTTGATGGGGCCCGTTCCCGACATGGTGCAGGAGCCGGTATAGTCTTAATTTCACCATCGGGAGAAAAGAGTCTGTTTTCTTTCCGTTTAGAGTTTGAGTGCACTAACAATGTGGCAGAGTATGAAGCATTGCTTCTGGGCTTGGAAATTGCCAGAGAAAGAAAAATCAAATCAATATCTGTCACAGGAGATTCTGACCTCATTGTGTCCCAGATAAAAAACAAATTCGCCGCTAAAAATAATAGACTTAGAAACTATAGGAATGCAGTTTGGGACACCATTGAATGCTTTGATGCCTTCGGGATTAAGGCTGTTCCCCGAGAACAAAATACTTTGGCTGATGAGCTATCCGTGATGGCCAGTACTCTTCAAACGTCTGAGTCTCTAAAACAAGAAAACTGCAAACTTGAAGTTTTATTCAGACCCTCTGTCCCTGATAATGAAGACCATTGGCAAGTTTTCGACAGTGATGCCCAAATCATACGATTTTTAAATGCTTCTAAAACCCCAATGGTGAATTTCGAGGATGAGATAAAAGGTGATTCAATTGAGGGTATGGATGTCACAGAAATAGCTTTCCCCCTTGAGAGAAACTTTAACAGGCATGATGAATACAAGGGTAGGAGATCTGAACCTGTAGATGGGGTCATCGAAATAAATGTAGGGTCTGCTTGTTCTCCAAAAATGATCAGAATTGGGATAAATGCCTCAGGAGAAGAAAGAAGAAGAATTATTGAATTAATCAGAGAGTATAAAGATATCTTTGCATGGGTCTATGATGATTTAAAAACTTATGATCAGTCCATTATAGAACACACTATTCCTCTTAAAGAGGGAGCCAAGCCATATCGACAAAAATTGCGAAACATGAACCCTAAGCTAGCTCCCTTAGTTAAAAAGGAATTGGAAAAGATGTTGGCAGCAGGTATCATTAGACCAGTTAGGCATACAACCTGGGTGTCCAATCCTGTAATCGTAAGGAAGAAAAACGGGGAGATTAGAATTTGCATTGACTTTAGGAACCTGAATCAAGCATCTCTAAAAGACAACTATCCTTTGCCCAATATGGAAAATTTATTGCAAAGTGTAACAGGGGCTGGCATGTTATCCTTACTTGACGGATTTTCTGGTTACAACCAGGTCCAAATCAAGAAGGAAGATCGTGGGAAGACAACCTTCACCACCCCGTGGGGAACCTTCGAGTATATAAGAATGCCATTTGGGCTTTTGAATGCAGGATCAACCTTCCAAAGGGCAATGGATCATGCATTTGAGGGTCTAATTGGCGAAATCATTGCAATTTATCAAGATGATCTAACTGTCTTCTCGAAAGACAGGGGAGACCACGTAAAACATTTAAGGAGAATCTTTGAAAGATGTCGGAAATTTGGAATATCCTTGAATCCTAAAAAGTCTACCTTCGGGGTGGATGAAGGGAAGTTGTTAGGTCACATTGTGTCCAAAGAAGGCATTAGAATTGATCCGGAAAGAGTGCAAGGAATCCAAGCCATAACTCCCCCAAAGGATGTCAGCTCATTACGATCATTCTTCGGAAAAATAAACTTCGTAAGGAGATTCATCCCCAACTTAGCTGAATTGGCCAAGCCTTTGAATAATTTGCTGAAGAAGGATGTGAAATTTGTTTGGGATAAGAAATGTGATGCCTCATTCGAGTCTCTAAAGAAAGCCATTGCTTCTGCACCTGTCCTAGTAAGCCCAAACTACAATAAGGAGTTTTTGATCTATTCTTATGCTTCTGAGGACACCATAGCAGGTGTGTTGTTGCAAAAGAATGAAGAAAACCATGAGCAACCGGTGGCCTTTATGAGTAAAAATCTTAGAGACGCGGAACTAAACTACACAACCACTGAAAAACAAGCCTATGCCTTGGTCAAGTCGTTAAAACATTTTAGGACATATATCGGATACTCCAAAATCATTGCCTACGTCCCTTATCAAGCAGTGAAAGATGTCTTATCTCAGCCTGATGGCATAGGGGTTAGGGGAAATTGGATTTCTAGGATTCAAGAGTATGACATTGAAATCAAGCCAGTCAAGATAGTGAAAGGCCAAGGGTTGGCGCAGCTATTAACTGATTCCAAACTACAGCAAAATAACATGATCCTTTATATTAATGAAGATCACGAATGGTACAAAGACATCATTTTCTACCTAAAACATATGACCTGTCCAGACCACCTTGTAGACCACCAAAGAAGAGCTTTGAGGCTAAAAGCATCTAAGTATGTATTAACTGAAGATGGTTTGGGTTGGAAGAATCCAGGTGGAATCATACTCAAATGTGTAAATCATGATGACTCCCAGAGAATCATCAAGGAAATGCATTCTGGATTATGCGGAGGACATTATGCACCTAGAACCATAGCTGCTAAGATCATGAGAGCCGGATATTATTGGCCATCCCTGTTCAAAGATGTGCACACATTTGTTAGAACATGTCAAGAGTGTCAATTTTATTCAGGAAAACCTAGACTACCTTCCTTGCCTTTGACCCCAGTTATTGTAGAAGCTCCCTTCCAACAATGGGGAATGGATTTTGTAGGACCAATAAACCCAAGCTCTTCAGGAGGATATAAATACATCTTGACCTGCACAGATTATTTTACTCACTGGGTTGAAGCTGTCCCTACCAAGAAATGCACCGCAGAAGTAGTGGTCAAATTTTTAGAAGAAAATATCGTTTCCAGATATGGTTGCCCTTGTAAAATCACAACCGATAATGCCCCAGCTTTTAGCAAGACGGAGATGACAACCTTTTGTTCTGACCATGGCATCACTCTATCCCACTCCTCCAATTATTACCCCCAGGGAAATGGATTGGCTGAGTCAAGCAACAAGAACCTAATTAGACTTCTGAAAAGAATGATCGGCGAAAACAAAAAGACTTGGGATGTCAAGCTTAAGTATGCCCTCTGGGCAGATAGAACAACAGTTAAAAGAATAACAGGAAAAGCTCCTTTTGAAATAGTATATGGACAAAACTGTAGGCTTCCAATCAACCTTCAAATCCCTGTGTATGAACTACTGCGACAATGTTCCACTGAGCAAGAAGCCATGCAAGCAAGAATTGATAAGTTAGTAGAACTAGATGAAAACAGAAGGGAAGCATGGGATAAAATGGTGTTAGAACAAGAAAGAATAAAAGGAACTTTTGATCAACGGAGCAGGGACATAAATTTTGGAGTTGGTGATATAGTTCTACTGTGGGACAAGAACAAAGAGAAACCTGGAAACCATGGCAAGTTTGAAAAGATATGGATGGGTCCCTATCAAATAAGTAGAGTTGCAGGTAAAAATTCCTTTTGGTTGGAAACATTGGATGGGTACGAATTGGAGCTGCCAGTAAATGGGGTACTGTTGAAACACTAATACCCCCTTATTCCTTTTGAATGACTATGCGTTTCCTTGACTGTTTAGAGTAGGTAGCTTCTGAATAAGCTCACTTGAGCAGTAGGATTTGTGTGATTTTTCTTTTTCTGTGTGCCGAGTATTGTCCCTTTTTCTTTTTCTGCCTGGAGTGTTTGCTTGTTGTCACCCTTTATTGAGTTGAGCCTTGCTCCTTCCTAAGCTTGTCTCTTCTCCTGCATGCATTTAAGAAATTATAGTTAGCATTTATATTGTTGGCTGCCTGTGCAAGTTGAGATTGCCTGATTTGAGAAGTTTTTCTTTTCCTCCTGCACAGTAAATAAAAATGAGAATAATATATGCCATGTTAGTTTATATTTATATTTTGACGCATTTTCAGTTTATGCTTTAGATTAGTTTTCAGTTTTGTTTTATTTTTATCCCATACATGCTCCATGATGGTATTCTAGTTTTTGTGAGAGCAAGAACAGGTGCAAGATAAAAGCTGAAAGCAAGGATGGTGCAGTGCTGGATTGAAGATTGATGCAGAGCAGTTCGAGACTAGAGATTCTGAGGTTCTCAAGCGCTCTCTCCCTTAGAGCACTTGTCCCAGCTGGAGCCAGATGTTATCACACCATAGTAGCGGGGCTACTATTCTTGTACAGCAGATATCTGCACATTCCAGAGCCTTCCTTTATTCCAGAGCATGGCTATATATTTTGGATCACTCATGATCAGAGCAGTACATTATTCAGATTTTATGACCTTGTGTCAAGGCTGAGCCTTGAGAGTTCAGATTTGATGACTGATGTGACCACTTATCCCATTACAGTTTCAGTTCAGTGCCTAGAGATGTATTTCAGCAGTGCTTCAGATGATGCATGATGATGATTATTATGATGATGTTGTATGATCTATGGATATGTTCTCACTGACTGTGGATTATTATCTTGTTGATTTAGTCATGATCATGGCATGTGCTTGGTATATTATTCCTGATGTGGCAAACTATTTAAAATGAACTGTAAATCATAAAATGGACAATTGCTTGCACTTTTAGGTCATTTAACAAAACTTACTGGTATGTCACCTTACATAGACATGGTCTTTCCCCGACACCAGTTGTCTGCTAGTGTAGGCTCCATATTCACTTGTCTCCATCCATACATGACCTTCCTGCTTGACTTTAAACCCTGACTTGTCTCATTTGTCTTTCTGATACTGAGGACTTCCCCATTTCTTCTACCTCTGTGTTTGGACCGCATCCCTGTTTATTCAGTGTCTCGGCTCTGAGTTGGTGACAGAACTTGCCTTTGGTAAGTTGGATTGTAGGCCTAAATCATTCTGGTCGGTTGTCCCGATGTTTGGCATTGGCTCGAACTCCCCATAGTCACTTGAGATGTTGTTGGCTAAAACTGAAAGCTCATGTTCTACCTGTGGAAACTTAATAAATTCGCCCATGGAAACAAAAAAGGGCAAGAGCAATGAAAAGCTAAAAATACTCCTCGAAGAGTATAAGAAAGGTCCAAAAAGCAATGGTTCTTAAAAGTTATATCTAAACAATTGCTGACCTTGTATAAATATATGAAAAACATGCCCTGGATGCAAGCTGCAACTAGTTGTGCTTCTCAGCACATCTGAAATCCGAAGGGTTATGTAGGCCAAAAAGGCCATGGAAATAAAATTGAATGATCCTAATGAACCTGGATCAACTTGATGTAGACATGATGCCTAAGTTGAATAAGCACTCTCTAAACAACTTATCCATTTGTGAGGTACAGCCATTCCCCGTGTTCTTTTGTCCAGCACAGAGTTTGTAGCTTCCCCCTTCTCCCAGTCCAAAGTATTTTTGAGTTAAGTTAGACAAGTCAAACCCTTGGCCCAACCTTGCTCCTAGCCTTCATCCTTCACTAGCAGTTTGACCATGTCCAATGGGTGAGTTTGTCATTTGAACTATTGTGCAAGTAATTTTATATAACCACGGAATATGTTAACTTGATTAATGCCACCGAATGGAATTTATACTTTGAGCTTAGCTGTGGGAATGATTAGAGAAACATTGTCTTAGTCTACTGATGTGATTTATCCTTGATTATATATTCTTGGGATCCGTGATGATGTGGACCATGTATGGATGATTATTGATGGTGATTTATGGTCCCACATGTTTGATGATGATATCATATGATGGACATATGATGCAGATGATGTTGATCCAGTTCAGCAGGTTTATTATTATTTCTGATCAGCAGATTATACATTGTCCATATATGGTGGACCCTACAGCTGGCCCATTAGGGCAACCCAGGGTGTATGAGTACTCATTCCTAGTGGATTTGGGTCTTCTGGATCCATTGAGACACTTATCTTTCAGTTCCGGGCACTTCTGACAGTGATTGATGCAGTTTTACACTTGTTGACCAGATTGGGGGCTGATTTCCCAGCCTGAGCAGCAGGGGCCCCGAGAGGCCAGTTCACCTAGGGCGCTAATGATGGAGGGGGTTGTCCAGCCACTTGTTATTACCATTTATCCACCCTTCCGGAGAGCCTGGTGGGCTCAGATGGACAGCGCTTGCACCCTAGGAGGCAGTTTTGGCACTTTCACAGTTCCCGAGGCAGTTAAAAAATGGGATAAAGTGGTCATTGAGGAAATCGATTTGGGCAATTGAGGCAAGGTTTTGGCATTTGGTTTTCACAGAGGTCTTCCAGGATGGCATCACTATCTTCCAGTCAGTTTTCACCATGTGGGTATGCCCGGATTGATCACAGGAGGACATTTACTGCTTGACTGTCATGGATTCTGAGGACAGTTTTGGTCATTTTTATTATATTGGACATATTTTATTATTTTATTGTGCCTTGGGGATGAGCTAGTAAGGATTGATACCTCCTAGCCCCACCATGTGCTTATTTTATCATGTCCTAGTCATCATGAGGTGGATTGTTGTACTTTTTACCCCTCTAGTGGGATGACGTCACCCTCCATTGTACCATTTAGTGAGGGCGCTATTGTTATGTTGAGTGATCCATGTGACATTATGTTATGGTTCATCCTAGCCATTGATTGTATGATGAGATCTTATAATCTCAACCACTCATTTGATGTAGTATTGTAGAGTGGTATAGGGTTTTGGTCTTTATTATCCTATATAAGGAGGAGACCCCCCATTGTAAAGCTCACCTTTGGAGCTCTGGAATATTGGAATAGAAGATTTTTTGTGGAGCACATCTCTCTTGCATTGTGGATTCTCTTGCATGTTGAATATACAGTATCTCTTCTATGTATCATTGTGGATTTTGGTGCTTTTGCTAACCTTTTGACAGGAAAGTCGAATTGGAGAGAGCAGGGCGACTTCATGAGGGTTATTGTTGGAGGGATCCACATATTCTCTCTTGGGTTGATCTTGTGACAGGGAGTATCATTATTGTATCTTCGTGACATAGTTGATGCTTTCTATTACATCTTTCTACCATTTTCATAATCATCTTGCTTGACTTGTTTCTTTGATCTTGTCTTGTAGGAGGAGGACGATTTGGCTATCTTGGAGAAGGGCGATTTGGTTGGAGCACTTGGATCTCACTCTTGAATATGCACATAGGAGAATGCTATCAACTTGCAAGGTGGCCATAAGCAATTGAGGTAAGATCTACAAGGTATGTGTCTCTTTCATCCATTCTATCTTCATTGGTCATAAAACCCTAATTAAATCAAAACCCCAATTTTGGTATTTCTTAGATCTACTTAGATCTAGCCTTGCATTTGAAAAGATATTAAAAACCCACCTCTATAGGATCCACCCCTAGTTGGATCTATAGTTTGGTGGTGATTGGCTAAAAATTGGCACACTTTTCAATGCAAAAAGCCTTCTTGAGCCTAAATCGATTTTCCTAAGAGAAGCTTGTTGGGTTAGATCTAGCACATGGGTAGGTGAGATCCCACTTGATTTGACATCTAGACATTTGATAACCTATACCCATATCTTTACTTTGGTGAAAACTACCTTGTGGACATCTCTCCATATTTTAAGGGGTTGAAACCCCCTTTTGACCTTCTTGGCATCTTAAAACTTAGATCTACTAAGATCTAGCCATTGGATTCACTTGAAACTTTGAGGAAACATAGATCGGGGTACTAACATCCCGGATCTACATTTTGGTGGCCATTGGACTTGATTTGGTCCACCAAAACCCATTTTTGGACCCTCCTTGAGCAAATCGCACCCCCTTGATTTTTTGAGTTGGTCCACTTCTAGGAAGTGGGTGTTGGAGATTTTCGTGGATTTGGAATGCCCATGCCTTGAAACCTAGGTCTATACTGTCCTTTCGTCAAGATCCACCTTGGGGATTGCATTCCTTGTTTTAAGGGATTGTGGTCCACTTTTGGTCATCACTTAAAAACCTAGATCTAATAAGATCCAACCATTGGATCTCTTTCAATCTACTTGACTTGGCTTTTAGGTGTCCCGATCTACAATTTGACATACTTTTTGACCCCATTAGCCCACTTAACAAGGCACTAGTCCATCACCAAGCAAGTCGCACTCCTTGGGATTGGTGTCAAATCCTAGATCTAGCATATGGGTATCCTTGAAATCAACTTCAACTCATAGATCTAGTCTACATATAACCTATAGTGCCTACCTCACACCTAACTTCACCTTGTGGGCCTACCTAGAATCACTTCACACTTCCCAAGAAAACTAGACCCACTTGTGTAAACATATGGTACTATACTTTGTCATCATACCCCATCATGTGGCCTAGACCATACATAGGTTGAAACGTTAGACCATACATAGGTTGAAACGTTAATAATCTCTTATACTTCCCTCAACCATACCTTAAACCTTAGGTCCATTTAGCCTTGCATTGGTTTCCGTAACTCATTACTTACCTACCCTTTGAAACCTTTGTTTGGTTCCAATCAACTGTGATTGGGGTATAGGGTCTCCCCCTTGGTCTAGTTACACCTTGACTTAAAGCGAAGAGTGCCTCGGTTGACGTGACTCCCACCTGCATTGGGAACCGTGGCATCTCTTGGGTCACCTCTTTAGTTGCCTAGCTCCTCTACCGTCCCGGATGGGATACCTCTAGGGGCAACTACAAGTTGTGTGATAACAGCTCCATCAAAATACAGAAGGTGTTTCCCAAGCTTTTTACACCATAGATCAAACTCCACTCCCTCTGTTCTGATTTCCCATTTTTGCAGCGAGGGGGAGCTAACTGGAAGGCTGGCAGAGGAGCCCAGGTTCAGGCTATGAAACCAGATGGCTTCATCATTAGACAAAGGAGAATAGAAGCATAGATAAGGTCTAGACCTGATGAAGTCCCCTAACAAGGCTTTAATTTTAACCACCACTTGGATAGGTGATGAGCTAGTTTCTCTGAAGATTCGGTTATTTTGCTCAAGCCAAAGTTTCCAGCAGACAAATTTCGGAAGAACCATCCATGCCGTGGCCAGAGAGTCTTTGGCATGGGCCCTTACAGGAGAGGACGTCGACCAACTACAGAGGAGGGAGGGGATATCCTCAAAGAGCGGGGGGGGATGCCAGGGGAGAGTAATTAAATTCCAAACAACTGAGGCAAAGGGGCAGGAGAAAAACAGATGAGGAGACGATTCTTCCTCTGCTAGGCAGAGAGGGCATCGCGACGTGCCTTCCCATCCTTTCCTTCGAAGCGCTTCGGTAGTAAGGACACTGTTATGAGCTAGAAGCCAGGTAAAATGATCAATTTTGGGCAGCGACTTATTTGACCAGATGTACTTCCAGATTGCTGGATTTCTAGGGACATTTGGTATTGATTTAATGCGTCTGTAGCCTTCAGCAACGGAGTAATGTCCAGATTTTGAACCCCATCCCCTTACATCTTTATAAGTCTTGGCAACCGATGATTTCCCATTCAAGCAGCTGAGGAGGAGAGCTTTTTCTTCTTCAAGATTAGGAGGACAGTCCGGGATGTCCCATCCTATCCATCTATGTTGATCTTCAGGATGCCATTTTGATATATCCCAGAGTTTGACAATACCGAGGTTTGAGAGTTACCTACGAATGCCTTCCATTCCTCCTATGTTTCCCATTGGCGGGTTACCTGATATGGAGTCCTCCCAAATTCTGATTTTTTTCCCATTCCCAGGGATCCACGTGAGGTCCTCGGCGAAGAAGGAATGTGCTTTAGAACATAGAGCAAGCAAAGGAGATCCTTTGACCACCTTCGGACCCTGGTCCAAGCATCTGAGCCTAGTTCCCGCAAAGTATTTTTTCCATAACACCTGTTTGCTCCAAAAGGTTTTCCCGGTTACCATATTCCAAAGAAGCTTTGCACCTAGGGCTAGATTTTGAGCTCTAAGATCTCGCAAGTGCAGTCCTCCTTCAAGATATGAAGCTGTTACTTTTCCCATTTAACCAAGGAGAGCCTGTTTTCATTATGTTTCCCTCCTTTCCATAGGAACCTCCTAAGAAGGGCTTCAATCTTCTTTAGTACAGTAATGGGAGCTAAAAGAAGAGAACATTGAAAAACAGGCATGCTTGCCAGAACAGCCTTGATGAGCACAGATTTACCTGCAAGATTTAACCAAGAAGCTCCCCAGGCTTTGATTTTTGAATTCAGTTTTTCTATCAGCGGATCCCAGTTGGAGATTTTAGGTTTATCCTTGAAGATTGGGACTCCAAGATATTTGAATTCAGTCCATTGGTATTTTCCTTCTATCTCTAGGATTCGTGATAAGGCATGCAGCTCCAGGGGAGAGCAATTCCAGCTATAAATTTTGCTCTTAAGGTGATTGATTTTGCTTCCAGAAGCATCTTGGTAGATATCCAGTACCTCTTTGAACTTTCTTGCAGTAGTTGGGCTTGCTCCGCTCAGAAGGAGAGTATCATCTGCAAATTGGGCGTGGTTAACTTCTTTAATTCCCCTCACAATCTTTAGTCCCAGCAGGTCTTCCTGAACTCTGTAGTGTTCTAAAAGAAAGCTTAGCGAGGCCGCTTGAATGGCATATAGCAGGGGGGAGAGAGGGCATCCTTGCCTGAGACCTCTAGAAGCTTGGAAGAAATCAGCAGCTCTCCCGTTAACCAGGGGGGCAATCCAGGGGGTGCTTATACAAGCTTTGACCCACGAAATTAAGCCTGGCGCAAACCCAAACCTGGTCATTACCTGAAATAGGAAGCCATGGCGAACTCTGTCGAAGGCGTTGGTTAGATCCAATTTGATAACCATACCTTTTTCTTTTCTTGACACACTGGAATGGATGGCTTCATGGACTAAGATGATGTTATCTGAGATTTGTCTGCCTTTGATAAATCCTCCTTGATTCTCAGGAATAATGAGAGGGAGAACCGCTTTCAATCTATTTGCTAAAACTTTGGTGATAACCTTGTACCCAATATTGCAGAGGGAGATAGGACGAAAGCGAGAGTAGGAAGTGGCTCCTTTTTCTTTGGGAATGAGGGCTAGAAAGGAAGAGTTTGTGCCTCCCCCTAACTTGAAACATGTCTGGGAATTCTTGACCATCTGAAGCAGATCAGACTGGATGATGGGCCAACAGGTAGCGAGAAATCTGGCTGTGAAACCATCAGGTCCCGGGGCCTTGTCAGGACTCATGCAGTCAACTGCTGACTTAATTTCTTCAAGGGAGATAGGGCTAAGGAGCTGGAGGTTTAAGTGGTCGGAGACAAGGAGAGGAATATTATCAAGGGACTTAGTTTGGTTGAAATCCATCCCAGGGAACGTTTCCATGTACATTTCCTGGAAGTGATCATGAGCTGCTCTTTTGATTTCATCGAACTCGGATATCGTCTTCCCCATATGGTCGATCATATTGACAGTCTTGAAGTGTTTTCTGATTTTTGCTTGCTTGTGGAAGAACTTTGTATTTTGGTCCCCTTCCTGAAGCCACAAATTTCTAGATTTTATTTTCCAGTAGTTTTCTTCAAGCCTGCAGGCTTCATGGAGCTTATTGTTTAGAGAGATTTCTTTATCAAGAGAGGCTTGAGAAAGGCTCCCTTCATTACTTAGAATGTGATCCTCCAAGGCTTTCTCTGCTTCCATCCTTTGCTTCTTTGGGGACTTGAGTGATTTCGCCCAAACTTTAAGGGCTTTTTTTCACAATCCTTGACTTTGCTTCCCAAACATAAAAGGGAGACCCTCTGATATTGGTTTTCCAGGCTGCTGCTACAATGTCCATAAAGCCTTCCGTTGGTATCCAAGCGGGATTAAATCTGAAAGGAATGGGACCCAGATTCTGGTCTTTGAGAAAGGAGAGAGAGATAGGTTTGTGGTCCGAAGCACAAAAGGGTAGAATGGAGGAGGAAAGGTCAAACCCATGAACATGAAGAGAATGCTGGACCAGGAACCTGTCCAGCCTTGCCGCTATGTGACCAGGACCAATCCTTTTATTAGTCCAAGTAAATTTTCCTTTGGAGGGCTTGATGTCTTCCATATCCCAATCCGAGATGATGTCTTCCACCCATTCCCTGGCAGGATCCGTAACAATATTGCCTCCTTTTTTTTTGGCAGAGGAGAGGGTAAGATTCAGATCCCCCGCTATGACAAAGTTATCCAGTTGAGAGGTGATCATATGTTCATTCACACTAGCCCAGCAAGAGTGTTTCTCAGAGACAGCCATAGGGGCATAGACATTAAAGAGGCTTAGGCATAGATTTGCATCTTTAAAAAGAAATTCTATGAAAATCCAGTGAGAAGATTTAGCATGACTTACCATTCCGACCTTAGACGGGTCCCATAGCGTTGCAACGCCGCCGGACGCTCCTCTTGAGCTTACCGCTATGCATTCTGCTTTATTCCAGAAAGAAGAGGCAGCCTGCAGAAAGGCCTGCTCTTCCATTTTTGTCTCCTGGATCAGGAGGATGGAGGGTTTCGATATTTTGATTAAATCTTTCATTGATAATATTTTCGAATTGCTTCCTAACCCCCTATAGTTCCAGGAGACAATCTGCATTACTTACCTTTGGAGATGTTAGTTGCCCCTTTTGAGGCAATACCTTGTTGTCTGGTATTTTTAGGGTTGAGATGTTTTTCCAGAGTTGGTTGAACTCCAGCTAACCGGTCCCTATATGTGGCTGCTTCCCTTCTTTCCTTATCCGCTTTTCTTCCTCTCCTGTCCTTTTTAACAGGTTTCATTGAATCAGGGCCCTCCTCATCCGTTTCCTCTTCTTTTGTGCATACATCCGTTGCTAGTTCTAGCTGCAGATCTTCCTTTGCATGATGGATTGCTTCTATTTCCTCATTCAGGTTTTCGTCTGTTCCTGCTTCCTTTCTTTTGGCCAGGGAGGAGGAGGCCGTTGGGGATATGTCCCCTTGTTCAGTTGGATTGACTTGTGGTTCTTGTTCTCCAAGGATAGAGAAGCTATTTCTAGATCTAACCTTAGGGTTACTTTCATTTTCTTTCGATAGCTCCTGAACAGTGGTGGGGGGGTCCTTCATAGTCCCAGCCGGAGGGATTCCCTTGGTGCCCTTTCTTCTGGGATTTGCTTTGTGCTTCTTGGCTTGCTGCTAATCTTCTTCTGGGTTTTTTTCTGATTTCGATTTTTGGATTTTTGGGGAGTTCCTCTGGAAGTGGCCATATTCATGGCAATGCCTGCATTTGAAAGGTAGCTGTTCATAGTCTAGTTGCTGGTAATGCTTCCACCCTTTGATTGATAGTTTTACTGCTTCAGGAAGACCCGCCTCTAGGTCAACTTCCACACAGATACGAGCGAAGGAATATTGACCCTTTGGGTCGGCTTTGTCAATATACTTGCCCAGGACATTTCCTATAAACCGTAGAGATTCTTCGCTCCAGCAATGCATTGGAAGATTCGGCAGTCGTACCCAAACTGGAACTGCTTTGGGGACATCCAGAGCAGGATCGAAATCAGGAGTCCATCTATTCAGATATAAACCTTGAGGGCCCATAAAATAAGGTCCACTCCTGAAAATCAGGTCCCTATCATCTTTTGAGGCGAAGTTGAATAAGAAATATCCTCGTCCTATCGCGTAGCTTGTGACTGCCTGAGATATCAGGGGGCGCCAGTTATTCTGAATCCAGGTTTCGGTGGAGCGAGGAGATGGCCACAGACCCGTAAACTGCCCAATAAGGGCTCTATCAGCAAGGGAAACGGCCAGGTGAATGGGCTTCTCTGGCGGCAGTTCGATTTCTGGTATAGATTCCAGCTTCTTGACAAACTTGGGTGGTGGAACAGCGTCTGCCTTTTTCCCATTCCCATTAATCAGTCGCGCAAAGGCAGCTTCCTCGACGGACAAAGGAGAGGGAGGAGGCGGACCTCCTCCGGACGGGGACATTCTCGCCAAACCCTCGCAGCAGCTTCGATCGCAGGCAAACCCTAGCTTACTTTCTTCCTTGTTGTGGAAGAATGTTCCTTTTGCCTTGGAAATTTTTAATAGGAAGTATAAGTGTGATTACATGATTGGAGAAAAAGCACTTCATGTCCCTTTTCAGTCACTTTGGAACCAAGCTGCTTGTTGTCAAGTTATCAATCATTCTTGGTGGCTAGAAAAGGTGTTTAAAGATCAATTTCATCTTTTCTCCATTTTTGAGCATCAAGTGGGTTTGATCTTAATTTTTCGTCTTCTAAGTTTTAAATTATCCCCACTTGGTTTTTTGATCATTAGTCCCAGGGAGAATCAAATTGAGTATGTGAGAGAAGTAAATGAAGAAGTTAATCTATGTGAAAATGAATCGAATCACATGTCTTATGTCTTTCTTTCATCCATCTCTGAGTTTAACTTGCATACATTTTATGATCCTATCAGTTCTTTGATGGATGATGTTTGCGTTAGTCAGTTTTCTCCTTGGCATAATTTCATTTTGCATCATTCAAACCATTCTTCAATTCTTGAACAAGTCAGGAAGATTGTGCCCTCAAAATTGTTAATCTTTAACCCAATCTTGACTCATTCTATTATCAAAAATCAAATAAGAATCATTAACCTATTTGATAAATGGTTGCACTGGATTTATGATTTTACCTAGCATTTGTGCTAACTGGTTAGATTAGAGTAGTTAGGAACTGAATAAGCCTACTTGGGCAGTAGTTAGTTTTTTTTTTTTTCAACCATTGAGTCTGGCACTTTTGTTTGATTTTTCCTAAGCTCCTTTTGAAGCTCCTAGTTTACCTGAGTACCTGCCATTTTTTTTCTTTTCCTGCACAATAAATTTCAAACTTTGCAAATTATGTTAGTAGTTTAGATTTACTTTCTGCATTTATATTTCTGTCATAGAATAGATTTTATTTCAGTTGGATTTATATTTTTTCCCATACATACTGCATGAGGTGTTTTGATGTTTGTGAATGCAGAAATAGGTGCAAAATAAGATAAAAAAGCTGAAATCAAAATGGTAGAGTGCTAGATCGAGGATTCGAGTAGCAGAGTTCGAGGACCAGATATTCTGAGGTTCTCAAGCACTCATTTCAGCAGAGCACTTGTCCCAGCCGGAGCCAGATGTTATCACATATATAGTAGCCGAGCTACCATACATTATTTTTCTGATTCCAATACACTTTTCAGCCAATTCCCTTGCATTGAGATGCTGAGATGAGCATCTATATTGGATCACTATCAGATTTTGGACAGTATATATTCCCCATGCCATGACTGAGTCTCAGGACACTTAGAGAGATTACCGATATAGCTATTATACCATTTGTACATGAGCAGTCAGTAGTGCCCAGAGTTACAGTAGCAGTTTCAGAGGACAGATGATGGTTTAGAGGTTGAGCATTCAGGTATATGACTCAGCAGGTATATCATGGTGTTGTGGTTATATTGCTTTTATATTCATCCTTATGGCATGTCTTAGTATTTAGTATCATGATCTGGCGATCATATAGATATGTGGACCTAGTTGATCTTGTTATATATATATTATATTGTCCCTACTCAGACTTAGAAGTTCACTATTCATACTCATTGGTTTTACCCTCCTTAGGGAGAATAGAGGTGATCATTCCACCATACCTTGGCTTGCTAGTGTTGGCTCCATTATTCATTGTCATCATCCATCCATTACCTACCTTTTAGTTTATCACCCTGACTTACTACTTGACTAGTGGCATGGAGGAATTTTCCCCACTGTAGCCTCTATGTTGGATGAGCTTCCTTGTTTATTGTGTCTCGGCTTTGAGTTGGTGACAAAACTTACCTATGGTGAGTTGGATTTCCTTGAGAAATCCCCCTAGTCACTAAAGTTGTGTTGGCTAAACCTGACACTTTTAGTGCTACCATGAATACAAAGTATGAAAAATGAAATGTTATATCTTGTATGAAAATCCCATTCATGCAATGTGTTTCTAAACACACATGAATGAAAGGCAAGCCAAATGAAAATGGCTATGAAATAAAATGTTATATCTTTTGTGAAATGTAAATACCTAGGTAAACAAGCTGTCTGTGACACACCTAGAAGTGCTCAAGTAAACAAGTGCCTTAAAAACACACCTGCAGCAAAAAGCCTAAATAAATGTAAATCTATGCAATGTGTTTATAAACACACATAGATCAAAGGCTATGGAAACTTTAGGTCCAAAAAGCAATGAAACTCAAATGCTATATCAAAATGATTGCTGGCCTCATTTGTATTATGGATTGTGCGCATCTGTTAAAGGTGAATAAATACTCTTTGAACAACTTATCCATTTGTGAGACACCGCCATTCCCTGTGTTGTTGCTCATTCAGTATATGCTATGGTGTGTATTCCCTTTCCCATATCCAAAGTGTCACAATGTTGAGTCAGTAAGTCATCCTTTGGCCTACCTAGTTTATTTTAAGCCTTCACCCTTCACTAGCAAATTGATCATAACTATGTAGTGAGTATGGTCTTGAAAGTCTAGTCTGAGTCATAATAATAATTAATGACATTATATATTTGTTGGTAGATCGCCAGTAATGACTACTTTTTGTTATAATTGCTATTTGAATGAATTGTAGAGCATGCATTAACACTTTGTAGCAGCTTCCGATGATATTCTGAGTTATATTTGGTCATGTTGACTTGGTCAAACCCAGTTTGACCAAGGTTAGCCACAGGACTTAAGATGGTTAGACCTTATGATGACACAGATAGATGATATATGGTCTATGCACATGTACATGATGGTTCTATACATCAGATGCAGGGTTATGATGATGATTTATGGTTTTCAGCATTATTTGATCATTTACAGATTATTATTATTTCACTTGTTCGAGCATATTGGATGTATTATATGATCATGCAGAGATCCATATGGTGCATGAGTACACATCTTGGATAGATTTGGACCTTCTGAGTCCAGTGAGATAGCCTACTTTCAATTCCAGGCAGTTACAGTGATGATTGAGCCTCAGTAGGCTATCCTAGTGCAGTTTTGCTCTGTCGGAGAACCTGTTAGAGTAGAGATGGATTTTATTTGGTTCACCTAGGGAGTTGTGCATGGAGGGGGTGGTCCAGCCACTTGATTTTACCATATTACCCCCCTCCCAGACACATTGGTGCCCTCACCTTGACAGCGCAGGAACTCCAGGAGGCTGTTTGGGCAGTTTCACGCTTCCCGAGGTAGTTCAGAATCGGTAGAAATGGCTACAGAGGAATTCAATTTGGGCTACTGAGGCAAAGTTTTGGCATGGGATGATTAGTGATGATGAGTGGGATGTCTTCCACACCTTCTCCAGCAGTTTCAGCTTCATCGGGACCCACATCCATCACTTATGGCATTTTCTGATGATTTTTGGAGCCTCCTAAGGCTCACAATTTGTCCATAGAGGCACGATTTGGTACTTTGATGACTATTTTATTGATATTGTGCTATGGGGATTGACCAGGGGTGTCTAAAATTACCCCTTGGACCCACCATGAGCTAGTTGTTATATTTTGTCATCATGATTTGGTTGGATCCCCTCTCCTAGGGCGATTTTGTCCACTTATTGTTATATTTTATTAGTGATCCATGTATTTTATTGTTGAGCTCATCTCAACCATTGATTAGATCTTTTGATCTTTTAATCTTAGCCACTCATTCAAAAAGTGGTTAGATTGTGGACTCTCTCCCTCTTATTTAAAGGAGAGAGCCTCTCATTGTAAAAGGGACTTTTGGCTCTGGATTATTGGAATAGAAAATTATTATTGCATCTATCTCCAGTGTTGTGGTGAATGCTTTTGGAGTTCATTCGTTGATTCTTCCTTTACACTGAGTTATTGGAGATATTGTCTTGCCATATTTTTGTACCATTTTTGCATCTACAGGTGGAGGCCGAATTCATTCAAGGAGGACGTATTGGTAGGGGAGGACCCTCCCTACTTCTTCTTTGGGTTTCTTCGTTGGTAACAGGGAGTATTGCTATCCCAGGACCTTCTATTTCATGTTACATTTGCACTTCGCATGTATTTCCTCCATACTTGACCTTTCTGATTGAAATCGCTTTCCTTGGATTGACAGTTAGAGGAGGTCGCATTTGTGGGCTAGGGCATCATTTCGGCAAGCAAATTCAACAATCTCTCTTTTGATCTCTGCGGGAGTCTTCCTCAACAACAAGGCATCTCATCCACTCACTCAGGTATGATCTCAAGGTAATTTCTTTTTCCATGATCTATCCATTTGTTTAAGTTACTTCAAACCCTAATTAATTAAAACCCCCATTTTTTACATTTTCTCAGATCTACAAAGATCTAGTGGCTTCTTGGGTAAGACATTTAAAACCCACCTCTATAGTATCCACGGCAACTCGGATCTATAGTTTGGTGAGGATTGGCCTCCATTTGACCCCCTTCCCAAGGCAACTTAGCTTCTCCAAGTGAGGTCGCACTCCTTGGATTGGGTGAGTTAACGTAGATCTAGTACGTGGGTAGTTGAGATTTCACTTGATCTGCAATCTACACATCCAATAACCTACCCCTAGACTGCCACTTTAGTGATTTCTACCTCGTGGGCCCTATTCTTCATTTTAAGGGTTGAACCCCTTTTGGACCACTTGGTGATATCTTCAATCTCAGATCTATTGAGATCTAGCCACTGGATTGCTTTGATTTTCTAGATCCACATTGATACTTGCATAAACTACTTGGATCTATATTTTAGTGGCCATTGGACTTGACTTGATCCCATTTATCATGCTTTTGGCTCTCCTTGGGCAAGGTCGCACTCCTTGGGGAATTTGAGTTTGTCCACTTGTAGGACGTGGGTAGTTGATATTTCGGAGGATTTGGAATAAGCATACCTTGAAACCTATGTCTAGTATGTCATTTTGTGAAATCTTGCCTTGTGGGTAGCATTCCTTGTTTTAAGGGATTGTTGTCCACTTGGGTCACATCATGAACTATTAGATCTAGAAAGATCCAACCATCATACCTTTAGTAGCCCACTTGTCTTATGTCATAGGGGTCATGATCTACAAGTTAACCTCTTTTTGACTCCATTTGTCCCAATTCCCAAGGCACTGATCTTTCTCCAAGCTCATTCGACTTTCCTAGATTGTTGGGTTAACTTGTGGTTTGATCCTTGTCTTGGTTGCTTGAACCCATTAACATTGTCATATCTTGTAATCATGCTTGTCTCTGGTACTGGTTAGCCCCAATTCAACCCTTAACTACCCTACATTGGACACGGTTCCCAAGGCAGTGGATTTTCTCACAATTGACTAGTACTTTAATCTTGGATCTTACTTCAAATATTATAAGTCACTCTCACATCCACAATGAACCAAAGCTTTACTCATTAAACCCCTTATTCATCTGGTGACTTTATCCTTAGATCTAGGGTTCACCATACACCTTACGTACTTCACTTATACTTGACTTGATCTAGTGTTTTGGTTTGATCTCTCTTGTTGGGAGTAGATCTGGGTCTCCCCCTTTGTTGTCTTGGGCTAGATAACATAAAGTGAAGATTGCCTCGATTGGCGTGACAACCATCCATTGGGAGTTGAGGCTATCTTGGTTGCACCTCTTTGGTTGCCCCTCCCTTTTGCCATCCATCTTGGATCTATCTCTAGGGGCACCTACAAGTTTGGTGATAACAGTGCCCTAGGGTACCTTCTAGGGACTTACTCTTTACTCTTCCTGGTTAACTGTCTAGGAACCCTAGATAACTGACTAGGGTACCATCCTCTCTGAGAATGGGTCTCGCAACTGCACTAACTTTAACACTTATTGCCTTAGAAAAAGTTTGGCTAGGGTCTCTCCCTTGGTTAGTCTGGGCTCGTTTATTGTTGGGCTTGGGAAACTTAAATAGTGGATTTCCTTTTGGCAGTGACACAGGTTGGGAATTCGTAGTTGTGCCGGTTTAGAAGTCAATTAACTTGCCAATCTTGGGGCTGCTAGGTTGTGCATTAACAGTCATCTTGGTTAAAAAGAGCAAATCGTCCACCTTGAAAGCAAGCTTTTGGAAGCTATCAAGCCTTGTTGGGATTTGGGATTGTATTTTATTCAAGAAACTCCAATTGACTACTTTAACTATTTTACCAACTTATTTGTACCATAATTGGATTATCTTAAGAGCCGCCATTTGACAAACATGATGAATGTTTGTACTCCAGTGTATCAGATGATCCAGCATCTGTGCCTAGCCAGTTTTGTTTTTCAGTTGACATGACCATGGCCTGATGGGGTTTGTAATAAATTGTGCTAGTAGGATTTGAGTGTCTCGGTTCCCCATGACTTGATTAAGCAACTAAGGTATTCAAGGGAGTTTTTTCTCTTGTCAATTATACTTTGCCTATAGCCGAGCTATAATCGATGAGGTTTTCTCCCGCTTCCTCCAAAGCTGGAATGCCCGATTTTTGAAAATTTTAGCCATGGGGGGTTATTAGAGTCCAATTGATGTATATAAGCCTACTAGACACTATTAGAATAAGTGTCGGTCATGTCCTAGGTCCCTAGAACCCTCAGAAAAAATTTCGAAAAAATTTTACCGAGTCCGTCGAAATTTGGGTTTTTAATTATTTTTTAAATTTAATAAATTTCTCTATAGTTTAAATAGAGAAATTTCAATTTGTAATATGTCAATCGTCCGGGGTCCGAATTCAGTGATTGATGGCTCGATTCATAAGCCAAAAATCACACATGACCCGTGGACCAGTTTATCCTAAGTTTCGGATGTCAATTAGGCCTCATAATTAATAATTTCTCAAAAAACCCAGTTACAGAGAAATTATTAATTAAAATAATAAAATTGAATATTTTGGAGATAATCCAAATCTCTCCAAAATAAGTCAATTTGGATAAAATAAAAGGCTAATTGACATGGCACTCAGCATTTATGAAGATTCCAATCATCTCAGTCATCATTCAGTTGAGTATACAGTTAGCACAAGTCAGACTCCAATTGAGAATTTGCCCACCTTGCATGCAGAGCTCGATTTGGTTATGTGGCAAGCTAATTAATGCGATTTGGTGTTGGTTTTGGTTGCATTGAATGGGATGGGGGGCGCCTTGCCTAGGTGGAGGCCACTTCCCCATCTCAACTACCAAGATTCCAAGTCAAGAGCTAGTTGCACTCCAAGCTTTCCATCACTATAGCTCACGCATTCCTTCATCCTCACGTCAATCTCTTGGTTGGAGGTCGAGTTTGCCACATGGCAATGAGTGTGTGGTATGGTGGAGATTCCATGAGGTAGATGGGGGGTGCCTTGCCTAGGTGGAGGCCACCTCCCCATCCACATAGATTCGAACTCAAGTTGTTGGTGAGTCTAAGCTCCAAACTCGGTGTTGATTGAGATTTAGACTTGGAGTACGAATTTGTGATTGTGCCATTGGCTCTCATACAAGCCAATTCGAATTAGGGTAGAGGTAGGTTGTTGTTTTGCTATATAATGAGGCATTCTTTCCTCATTCCTCATGGACTTTTGAGCAAAGAAACTCTGGACATTTTGTAAACGATTTTCATTATTAATAAAGTTGAGACTTTGGAGGTCAAAACGTGGAGGCTCTTGGTGGCCATTGCTTCACCTTATAAAAGAGGTGATATTGTTCTTGCATTTGTATTTGAGATTATTAAGTTGTAGATCTTGTTTCAAGAGGGATAACAATCTAGCACAAGCAAACAATGTATCTAGTTCTTTTCGCTTAAATATTCTTGTTTCACATATATTGCCAAATGCTTAAGGTTCTTGCAGGTACATCTTCACTCCACATAAGGCTAAAGGAGTTTCAAGCTTTCTGAACTCAAAGAAACTAGAGGATCTAGCTCTTCCCATCAAACTTCAACAAGCTTCCATTTGGTTACATTGTTCTCAAGGGTTTACCTATTCAAAACCTTCTATTTTTCTCTTTGATCTCCATTTTTACCTTTGTCTTGCTAAGCCTTCTTCCTCTAGCCATTTCACCTCCCTCTTGCCTTCTTTTGTCTTCATCATTTTCCCTACTATCTCTTCCATTCGTTCAACTCTTCTCCCACTTATCCATCCTCTTCTTTTCCCATTCGTTTTTCCTCTTCTTCTCCTATTCGTCTCCCTACTCCCCTACCATCTCCTCCTATTCGTCCACTTCCTCATTCCTTCTCCTTATCCTCGTTTTTCCCTACATTCTTCCTTTCGTTTTTGGCCTCCTAGCTTCCTCTCATCCATCTCCAAGAAGCCCTAAACACTACACACAAAACACAAAAAAAGAAACAAGTTAGTGGTTAGTTCATTTGTTGTAGGTTACATCTAGTTTCTTGAAATATTTAAAATCTCATAAAAAGTTTCAAAGTTTCAATCTTAGATCTCTTTGTTTGCATCTAGATCTCTTCTAGAAGCTTAAGTCTTGCCTTGCAAGTAGTTTGTTGAGCCTATAGGGTAGTGATAGGTTGCATTTAGCTTGTAAGTCGTTTGCATTTTTCGCATTTTTCGAAAGATAGATTATATATACCAAAAATATTTCAAAATTTTTATACTTTAGATCTCTTTCCCATCACTTTTTAGGCATTTGTTATTCGCTGGTCTGTTTTACATTTCTCATAAATTCAAAATAAAATCTCATGCTTTTCACATTTTTGATCTTATTTTCCAAATCTAGACTTAGTTAGTCTCGAGTTTGCCTTGTTTTATCTTACTAATGTCTAATGGGTACCTTGCTTGAGTTTATTGGATTCTTGTAGGTATTTGAAAGAGCTAAGAGGATCCAAATTGAAAGAGGAAGAGCAAGAGAAGATCAAGAAGTTTAAAAGCAAGGAGAAAATCAAACCTAAAGCATCATAAAACCAAAATCAATCTTCTTTTGTACTAGCCTTTAAGGGCTTTCAGGTTTCATTTCATTAATTTGTTTTACTTTTCTTTAAAGACCTTTCAAGGAATCATATCCAAAGGCATTTGTATCAGGTTAATAAAAGGTTAAGTGGAGGAGTCCTCCACTTTTTTGGGTTTTCTTTCCCATTTGGGGAAGAGTGTTGTGGTTGGTTAGCTTAGATCTTTTCTTTCTGTATGCTTTAGATTAAATTGTTTACTTTCATCATTTTCTACTTCCAAGTTTTGACCAGAGCAAGCTAACTTTGGGATTGCATCCCAAAGGCCACATAGTTTTGTGGTAGGTTCTCGTTCCCCTGTTAGCCTCCTTGCCGAAGTTCCAGCTAGCTGGAAAGTTTCAAGGACTAGTGATTCTTAGTGATCGACCTTGTTCGGAGGTAGATCCCACTTTAGATTAACATTGTGTGGTAGAATACTAAGTTTTGCTTTCAGTTATTATCAAGCTTCTTATCGTATCTTATTGTCATCTCTTTACTTTCAGTATTTTAAGCCTCACTTGCTTCTTCATTTTTACAACTGCTCCCAGTTTCATAAAATAAACAAATCCTCTTGAACTTGGCGAAATCCAAGTCAAGAGCACTCTCTGTCGGAGAGCATTTAGTTATTGCATTTCCCTTGCATTAGGCATTTAGATTAATTAAAGTCTCTTGAACTTTGGTCTTAAGACTAAGTCAAGAGCGCTCTCTATCGGAGAGTTGAACGGTGCTCTACTAATAAAATATTCCAATTCACACCCCCTCTTTAATTAATTTACTTTGGTCGATTATCCAACACCCGTATGCTCTGCCAAACTAAAAAGGTTGGGCTAGTACTCAGAAAGGTGTTGGATTTGCTAATTTTACAAGTGATAATCTAATAAAATTTTACCCCAAACAAGCAAACCGGCGTTAAATATTGAGGTTGCTTCCTGAAACAGGTGGTGCCGAGAATCCACTGGTCAGACTCAAGGGCGGTTCAAACATTGGACACCTATCCTCTTGAATCTGGGTGCTCTCGACCTATCATCTAAGAGGTTGCCAGTATCTTTCCCGGTTGGTTTTTACTTTTGATATCCTTGTTCTTAACCTAATAATCAAGACCACTAAAATATTCAATAAACCAAGATTAATTCGCAGCACGATCTCACGAACATCATCACTTTGAACTCTTGTATCAAGCAACCCAAGCACTCAAGACTATCTTTGACTCCATAAGGCACTGGTCCTTGACATCATTTTATTTGCTTATTATCTATCTGGAGCATTTATATTTCCATGGTTGTCTTGCTTTAAATTTACCAAAGTGGTTGTTTCTCAAATCTCTTGTCTTATATCGCAACGTGGATTGCTTCATTATCTTGTGTTTATTTCAATTATTAAAATTGTGATTTCTCATCAATCAAAAAACTCCTAAACAACACTCATCTGCATCACCATACACTTAAACTCTAAAAAACATTCAAGAGCCCTAGTGAAACTCTTTGTAGGGACTTCCCCCCTTGGCTTCGTTAGGAGTTAGCCTAAACGGAGGAGCTAGGATTCAGGTGACAGTACTGTTATCACACACCTTGTAGTTGTCCCTAGTAGTATCCTATCTGGGATGGTAGAGGAGATGGACGACTAAAGAGGTGACCCAAGAGATGCCATGGTTCCCAATGCAAGGTGGGAGTCACGTCAACTGAGGCACTCTTCACTTTAGATCTAGATGAATCAAGACCTAGGGGGAGACCCTATTACTAATCAAAGATGATTGGACGCAAACAAAGGTTCCTAGGGATAAGTAAATGATGAGTTACGGAAACCAATGCAAGGTTAAGTGGACCTAGAAGTTAAAGTATGGTTGATGATGGTTTGAGAGATCATTAGTGTTTCAACCAATATATGCTTTAGGCCACATGATTAGTTATAATGACAAGATCTAGTACCATGTGTTACACAAGTGGGACCTACTTTCTTGGGATATGTGAATAGTTCAAATGGGACCCACAAGGTGAAATTAAGGGATGCAAAATTGTATGTAGTGAGTAGATCTATGGATCTAAGTTGAAATTAGGAATACCCACATATGGGATCTAAGGTTTGACACAATTCCCAAGGAGTGCGACTTGCCTAAGGAGGACTAGTGCCTTGTTGGATGGGTTAATGGAGTTAAAAGATATGTCAAAGTGTAGATCGGGACACCTAATATGCAAATCAAGTGGGTTAATTGGGATATGATGGTTGGATTTTACTAGATCTAGGGTTTCATGATATGACCCAAGTGGACCACAATCCCTTAAAATAAGGAATGCTACTCCCAAGGCAGATCGTCACAAAATGATACTCTAGACCTAGGTTTCAAGGTATGCCCCGTTCCAAATCCACCAAAATCTCAACTATCGACATCCTCAAAGTGGGCAAACTCAATCACCCAAGGAAGTGCGACCTTGCTCAAGGAGGGCTAAAAGATGGGAAAGGTGTGTCATAACAAGTCCAATGGCCACCAAATTGTAGATCCAAGTAGTTTAGGCAATGATCTATGTGGATCTAGAAAATCAAGACAATCCAAGGGTTAGATCTTACTAGATCTGAGTTTTAAGGTGCCAAGTAGTCCACAATGGGGTTTTAATCCTTTGAAATGTGGAATGATGCCCACAAGGTAGAAATCACCCAAGTAAGAGTCTAGGGGTAGGTTATCAAGTATGTAGATTGCAAATCAAGTGGGATCTCACCTACCCATATGCTAGATCTAACCAAATAAGCCCCAACCAAGGAAGTGTGATTTGCCTCAAGAGAGTTATATTGCCTTGAAAAGTGTGTAAATTTTTACCCAATCACCACCAAACTATAGATCCAACTAGGGGTGGATGCTATAGAGGTGGGTTCTTAAGATCTTTTCAAAAGCAAGGTTAGATCTAAGTAGATCTAAGAAAAACCAAAATTGGGGTTTTGATTAATTAGGGTTTGTGACCAATGAAGAGAGAATGGATGGAAAGAGGCACATACCTTGTAGATCTTACCTCGATTGCTTATGGCCACCTTGCAAATTGATAGCATTCTCCTATGTGTATATTCAAGAGGGAGATCTAAGAGCTCCAACCAAAACATCCTCCTCCAAGATAGCCAAATCGTCCTCCTCCTACAAGACAAGATCACATGAAACAAGCCAAGTAAGATGATTATGAAAATGATGGAAAGATGTAATAGAAAGCATCAACTATGTCACAAAGATACAATAATGATACTCCCTTTCACCAAGATCAACCCAAGAGAGACTATGTGGATCCCTCCAACAATAACCCTTAAGAAATCGCCCTCCTCTCCACCAATTCGACTTTCCTGCAAGAAAACTTGTAGAAGCACCGAAATCCACAATGATACATAGAAGAGATATTGTATACTCAAGATGCAAGAGAATCCACAAGACAAGAGAGATATGCTCCACAAAGAAGTGTTCTATTCCAATATTCCGGAGCTCCAAAGGTGAGCTATACAATAAGGGGTCTCCTCCTTATATAGGATAATAAAAACCAAACCCCTATACCACTTCACAATACTACATCAAATGAGTGGTTGAGATTAAAAGATCTCATCATACAATCAATGGCTAAGATGAACCATAATAACATAACACATGGATCACTCATAAAGTGATGACATCATAGTCTAAAAATAATCATGGAGGGTGACGTCATCCACTAGAGGGGGTAAAAGTACCAAAGCCCACCTCAAAATGACTAATACATGGCATATGGAGCACATGGTGGGGCTAGGAGGCATCAATCCTTACTAGCTCATCCCCAAGGCACAATAAAATAATAAAATATGTCCAAGATAATATAAATGACCCAATATGTCCTCAAAATCTGTGACAAACAAGCAGTAAAAGACCTCCTGTGATCGCTGTGGGCCTACCCACGTGGTGGAAAATGGCTGGAAGATAGTGGGATCACCCTGGAAGACCTCTGTGAAAACCAAGTGCCAAAACCTTGCCTCAATTGCCCAAATCGAATTCCTCAGTGACCACTTTATCCCATTTTTTAACTACCTCGGTAACTGTGAAAGTGCCAAAACTGCCTCCTAGGGCATCTGCACTGTCCAACTAAGCCCACCAGGCTCTCTAGAGGAGGGGTAAATGGTAAAAACAAGTGGCTGGACCACCCCCTCCTCATATAGCGCCCTAGGTGAACTGGCCTCTCCTGGCCCCTACTGCTCAGGCTGGGAAATCAGCCCCAAATCTTGTCAACAAGTGTAAAACTGCATCAATCATTGTCAAAAGTTCCCGGAACTGAAAGATGAGTGTCTCATTGGATCCAGAAGACCCAAATCCACTAGGAATGTGTACTCATACACCATGGGTTGCCCTGATGGGCCATCTGTAGGGTCCACCATATATGGACAGTGCATAATCTGATGATCTGAAGTAATAATAAAACCTGCTGAACTGCATCAATCATCATCTGAACCATATGTCCATCATATGGCATCATCATCAAGTATGTGGGACCATCAATCATCATCAATAGGTATATATATGGCCCACATCATCACGGATCCCAATAGTATACAACCAAGGATAAATCACATCAGTAGACTAAGACATGTTTCTCTAATCATTCTCACAGCCAAGCTCAAAGTATAACATCCATTCAGTGGCATTAATCAAGTTAGCATATTCCTTTGTTATATAAAATTACTTGCACAATAGTTCAAATGACAAACTCACCCATTGGACATGGTCAAACTGCTAGTGAAGGATGAAGGCTAGGAACAAGGTTGGGCCAAGGGGTTGACTTGTCTTACTCAACTCAAAAATACTTTGGACTAGGAGAAGGGGGAAACTACAAACTCTGTGCTGGACAAAATAATACGGGGAATGGCTGTGCCTCACAAATGGATAAGTTGTTCAGAGAGTGCTTATTCAACTTAGGCATCATGTCTACATCAAGTTGATCCAGGTTCATTAGGATCATTCAATTTCATTTCATGGCCTTTTTGGCCTACATACCCTTCGGATCTCAGGTGTGTTGATAAGCACAACTAGTTGCAGCTTGCATCCAGGGCATGTTTTCAAATACATATAAGGTCAGCAATTGTTTAGATATAGCTTTTAAGAACCATTTCTTTTTGGACCTTTCTTATACTCTTCAAGGAGTATTTTTAGCAGTTCATCGCTCTTGCCCTTTTTAGTTTCCATGGGAGAATTTATAAGTTTCCATAAGTAGTACATGAGCTTTCAGTTTTAGCCAACAACATTGTTATCACACAACTTGTAGTTGCGCCTAGTGGTATCCCATCCGGGATGGTAGAGGAGATGGACAACTAAAGAGGTGACCCAAGAGATGCCATGGTTCCCAATGCAAGGTGGGAGTCACGTCAACCGAGGCACTCTTCACTTTAAGTCAAGGTAAATCAAGACCTAGGGGGAGACCCTATTACCAATCAAAGATGATTGGACCCGAACAAAGGTTCCTAGGGATAAGTAAATGATGAGTTACGGAAACCAATGCAAGGTAAAGTGGACCTAGAAATTGAAGTATGGTTGAAGGTGGTTTGAGAGATGATTAGTGTTTCAACCAATGTATGATTTAGGCCACATGATGAGCTAAAAAGACAAGACCTAATACCATGTATTACACAAGTGGGTCCTACTTTCTTGGGATGTATGAAATGGTTTAATGTGGACCCACAAGGTGAATTTAAGGGATGTAATTGGCACTATAGGATATGTAATGATTAGATCTATGGATCTAAGTTGAAATTAGGAATACACACTTGCGGGATCTAAGGTTTAACACAACTCCCAAGGAGTGCGACTTGCTTATGGAGGACTAGTGCCTTGTTGGATGGGTTAATGGAGTCAAAAGGTATATCAAAGTGTAGATCAGGACACCAAGTAGGTAAATCAAGTGGGCTAATTGAGATATAATGGTTGGATCTTTCTAGATCTAATGTTTCATGATATGACCCTAAGTGGACCACAATCCCTTGAAACAAGGAATGCTACCCCCCAAGGCAGATCGTCACAAAATGACACACTAGATGTAGGTTTCAAATTATGCTCTTTCCAAATCCACAAAAATCTCAACTACCCACGTCCTTAAAGTGGGCAAACTCACTCACCTAAGGAAGTGCGACCTTGCTCAAGGAGAGCTAAAAGGTGGAGAAGGGGTATCAAATCAAATCTAATGGCCACCAAACTATAGATCCAAGTAGTTTAGGCAATGATCTATGTGGATCTTGAAAATCAAGGCAATCCAAGGGTTAGATCTTACTAGATCGGAGTTTTAAGATGCCAAGTAGTTCAAAAGGGGGTTTTGATCCCTTAAAACGTGGAATGATGCCCACAAGGTAGAAATCACCAAAGTAAGAGTCTAGGGGTAGGTTATCAAGTATGTAGATTGCAAATCAAGTGGGATCTCACCTACCCATACGCTAGATCTAACCAAACAAGCCTCTCCCAAGGAAGTGCGATTTGCCTCAAGAGAGCTATATTGCCTTGAAAAGTGTGTAAATTTTAACCCAATCACCATCAAACTATAGGTCCAACTAGGGGTGGATGCTATAGAGGTGGGTTCTTAAGATTTTTTTAAAAGCAAGGCTAGATCTAAGTAGATCTAAGAAAAACCAAAATTTGGGGTTTCGATTAATTAGGGTTTGTGACCAATGAAGAGAGAATGGATGGAAAGAGACACATACCTTGTAGATCTTACCTCAATTGCTTATGGCCACCTTGCAAATTGATAGCATTGTCCTATGTGTATATTCAAGAGTGCAATTTTGATTCTCCAAGCCAAATCGTCCTCCTCAAGAAGCCAAATCGTCCTCCTCCTACAAGACAAGATCAAAGGAAACAAGTCAAGTAAGATGATTATGAAAATGATAGAAAGATGTAATAGAAAGCATCAACTATGTCACGAAGATACAATAATGATACTCCCTGTAACAAGATCAACCCAAGAGAGAATATGTGGATCCCTCCAACAATAACCCTCAAGAAATCGCCCTCCTCTCCACCAATTCGACTTCCCTGCAAGACAAATAGTTGTAGAACCAAAACCCACAATGATACATAGAAGAGATACTGTATACTCAAGATGCAAGAGAATCCACAAGACAAGAGAGATATGCTCCACAAAGAAGTGTTCTATTCCAATATTCCAGAGCTCCAAAGGTGAGCTATACAATAGGGGGTCTTCTCCTTATATAGGATAATAAAGCCCAAAACCCTATACCACTTTACAATACTACATCAAATGAGTGGTTGAGATTAAAAGATCTCATCATACAATCAATGGCTAAGATGAACCATAATAACATAACACATGGATCACTCATAAAGTGATGATGTCATAGTCTAAAAATAATCATGGAGGGTGACGTCATCCACTAGAGGGGGTAAAAGTACCAAAGCCCACCTCATAATGACTAGGACATGACATAAAGAGAACATGGTGGGGCTAGGAGGAATCAATCCTTACTAGCTCATCCCCAAGGCACAATAAAATAATAAAATATGTCCAAGATAATATAAATGATCAAATCTGTCCTCAAAATCTGTGACAGACAAGTAGTAAAAGACCTCCTGTGATCGCTGTGGGCCTACCCACATGGTGAAAACTGGCTGGAAGATAGTGGGATCACCCTGGAAGACCTCTGTGAAAACCAAGTGCCAAAACCTTGCCTCAATTGCCCAAATCGAATTCCTCAGTGACCACTTTATCCCATTTTTTAACTGCCTCGGTAACTGTGAAAGTGCCAAAACTGCCTCCTAGGGCATCTGTGTTGTCCAACTGAGCCCACCAGGCTCTCCAGAAGGGGGGGTAAATGGTAACAACAAGTGGCTGGACCACTCCCTCCTCATACAGCGCCCTTGGTGAACTGGCCTTTCATGGCCCCTGTTGCTCAGGCTAGGAAATCAACCCCAAATCTGGTCAACAAGTGTAAAACTCCATCAATCACTGTCAAAAGTGCCCAAAACTGAAAGATAAGTGTCTCATTGGATCCAGAAGACCCAAATCCACTAGGAATGTGTACTCATGCACCATGGGTTGCCCTAATGGGCTAGCTGTAGGGTCCACCATATGTGGACAGTGCATAATCTGATGATCTGAAGTAATAATAAAACTTGCTGAACTGCATCAATCATCATCTGAACCAATGAAGCACCACTCGCTGAATACTCGCGAATCTGGGCAAGTGGAACCCCAATCCGCATAATCGCGGAAAACTCGGCCAGAGACTCGCCACCTGCCGGTTACTTGTTCGAATCACCGTACTCGCCTCCAACTCGGCCCACTCGCCGGACTCGTCTGCAGACTCGGCCGTAATGGACCCCGTGGACTCAAAGTTAAACTGGCGGGAAAAATAGACGCCGGAAGGGCGGGAAAAAATGTTGCCTGCTAATTATTAAAGCAGTCGACCTTCAGACAGTAACGCATCTCTCCGGTGGTGGTCGAGCTGGTCGAGTCATCTCTGCTTGTGTTAGTTCGTGTTCGAGCATCTCTGCTAGTCGTGGTTTTGCAACGGCGTTTTCTGTTGTTCGTGGTTCACACTTCGCAGCAGCTCGAAGTCGGGGTTCTCAGTTCGCATTCTACCTTCGTGGTTCTGCTCGCAGTCGGGACTTCAATTCCCAGGTTGGTCCCCATTTAACTTATACGTTTATTTTTTTAGTGTATAGTTTGTTTTTAGTGGTTAGATAGTTTGTTTTTAGTTAGTTTGCTTTTAAATTTTAAGTGGTTTTTTTTAATGGGCAAATGCCCGTGGCTGAGATACTCAGCCACACAGTCGACTGTGGGCTGAGTATCTCAGCCACAGGCATTGGCAAATGCTCAGCAAATGCATGCCTGTGGCTGAGTATCTCAGCCCACAGTCGACTGTGTGGCTGAGTATCTCAGCCACGGGCATTCGCCCATTAAAAAAAACCACTTAAAATTTAAAACTAGAAAAAAAACAAACTATAAACTAAAAATTTAAATTTAAAAACAATTAATTATGTATCAAAATTCATTTTTTTTTTTATGGTTTAAAACTTTAATGATTGTTTTATATTGTTTAGTGAAATTTTAAAAAAAATGGCCCTGTAAGTATAAAAAATTGGATTTTTTTTATTGTTTAAAACTGTAATGACTTTTTTTATACTGTTAAATGAAATTTTAAAAAATTGGCCCTGATTTTTTTACTTACTGTTAAATGTAAGTATCAAAATTCATTTTTTATTGTTTAAATTTAAAACTTTAATGATTTTTTTTATATTGTTTAATGAAATTTATAAAAAAAAATGGCCCTGTGGCCCGTGGGCTGAGATACTCAGCCACATAGTATCTTAGCCCATGGGCCACAGGGCCATTTTTTTTATAAATTTGGTTAAACAATAAAAAATAATTTTAATGTTGTAAACTAAAAAATGTTTAATAACAGAGCAGTTATTTTTTAGTTTAAAATTAAAATTAAATTTACTATTTAGCTTTTAAACTTTTAAATTTAAATTTTAAATTGTTGAATAGCTACTGAATTTTTTTATGGGCAAATGGCTGAGTATCTCAGCCACACAATGGACTGTGGCTGAGTATCTCAGCCCACAGTGGATACTCAGCCACAGTCCATTGTGTGGTTGAGATACTCATCCATTTGCCCATAAAAAAATTTAGTAGCTATTCAACAATTTAAAAGTAAAATTAAATTTACTATTTAGTTTTTAAACTTTTAAAAATTCAGCCATTTGCCCATAAAAAAATTCAGTATTCACCCCACATGTACAATTTCTTTTTTAAACATCATTGAAGAATTTAAAAACAATTCAATCTAAATTTTGAACATTAAAATTTAATATAGCACATATTTGTTTTGCAATCCAGATCCATGGCACCTAAAGCTAAAAGGCCTCTTGATCCGGCATGGAAATATTGTGTCAGGGTGAATCCCAATGAAGACCACAGGGTCATTTGCAACTTCTGCACCTCTCAAATGTCTGGGGGCATAAACAAGATGAAATATCATCTAGCAAGAATTGTTTGCAAAGATGTGGCAGTTTGTGACAAATGCCCCGATGAAGTCACAGCAAAAATGGTAGCTGCTTTGGATGCCATTAGAGAACAAAGTGAAAAGAGGGCAAGATACAAGTTTGAAACTTCCATGATAGGTAGATCTACCATGGGACCACCGAATGCAAGTCTAAGTACAGGAGGGTCCACTTCAGGTGCTGCAGTAAATAGAAGTGTAACTTTTTCTTTCATCTTTCCTCGCACAACTCTAGGATCTCAGCCATCCTTGGAGAGCTTCAATGAAAAGAAGAGGAAAGAGGCAGATATGGCAGTGAGGAGGTTTTGGTACCATAATAACCTTTCATTCAACTATGCAAAGTCTTATTTTTATCAGCCCATGGTAGATGCCATTGCAGCTGCTGGCCCTGGATACAAAGCCCCCTCCTATAATGCACTTCGGGGGAAAGAGCTAGATGAGGAGCTTGAGTGTGTTAAGGAACAATTGGAGAGCATTAAAAGCTCATGGAAGTTCACATGTTGCACAATTTTGTTTGATGGGTGGACAGATCAAAGGGGCAGAACAATCATCAATTTTGTTATAGCTTGCCCTAAAGGAACCATGTTCCTAAGATCCATTGATGCATCCTCGCAGGTAAAGGATGCAAATCTAATTTTATCACTGTTGTCTGATGTTGTGGAGGAAGTTGAGGGTAACAAATGTTGTCCAAGTAGTCACGGACAACGCTGCAAATTATGTGGCAGCTGGAAGGTTGCTTTCTGCAAAATACCCCACCATTTTTTGGACTCCATGTGCTGCCCATTGCATAGACTTGATGCTGGAGGACATTGGGAAGATGGAATGGGTGCAAGCAGTTGTGCAAGAGTGCAAACAAATAACCAAATTCATTTATAACCATGCTTGGGTGTTGAGCCTTATGAGGGGATACACACAGGGTGAACTGAGTCGCCCTGCTATCACACGGTTTGCCACAACCTTTCTTTCCCTCCAAAGCCTTCTAAATGAGTACCAAGCTTTGAGACGGATGGTTTGTAGCCAGGAATGGATATTTTGGAAAGATAGCACAAAGCCAGATGCAGTTGCTGTGAAATTGTCTCTCTTAGGCGATGGTTTGTGGGAGAAAGTCACTGAGATTGTCAGCTTCACTAAGCCACTTGTAAAATTCTTGAGGATCATGAATGGAGAGAAACCTGCAATGGGATACATCTATGAGGGCATGGATAGGGCCAAAGAGGCCATCAAGACTTTCTATAAGGGGAATTCATCAAAATATCTCCCTATATGGCAGATTATTGATTCCAGGTGGGATAGGCAGCTACATTCACCATCGCATGCAGCTGGAGCATATCTCAATCCAAGCTTATTCTATCATTCAGATTCTAGCATTCAAAGAGATCAGGAGGTGATGAGAGGTGTCATGATATGCATTGAGAAGATGTTCCAAAATCCAGAAATTCAGGACAAAATCAACATGCAACGTGATATGTGCAAAGAAGCAGCTGGCATGTTTGGATTTAGCTCAACCCAACGACTCAAGGACAAGAAAATGCCATGTAAGATTCAATTTGTAAAAACTAAATTGTTAGACTTAGAACTTAGCTTGTAAATTTGTTAGTTCTCTTTTTCAATTTTGGCATTGCAAGACTTGTAATCATTGTTGTTTTTAACTTTTACAGTCCATTGGTGGATAGATTGCGGCTCTGAAGCACCACAATTACAAGAATTCGCCATCAAAGTTCTAAGTCAACCCTGCAGCGCTTCAGGATGTGAGCGCAATTGGTCGGTATTTGAGCACATCCACAGCAAAAAGAGGAATAGGCTGGAGCTTGAGAGGTTGGAAAAGTTGGTTTTCATCTACTACAACCTTCGGATGCTCACAAAGCAAATGCAACCGAAGGACCTAGATCCAATTTTATTGGATGATATTGATTTAGAGTCTGAGCGGGTTGTGGAGGAGGAGTTCCCTGATGATTTGGCTTGGCTTGATGAGGAGACTCAGGATCCCTCTAGTCTACCATCTCAAATGGAAACTCCAAATACACCTGCTTCACAGTTGCTTCAGTCTATTGATGTTGGCACTAGCTCCTCAATGACTTAGTGTTGGCGTACTCGTGGTTAGGCATGAGACTAGAGTACATGGAGACATTGTCTATTTTGGTTTCCTATTTCTGTTATGAGACTATATGGTTTATGACACTATGGTTTATGATCACTTTATGGTTTATGTTTATGGTTATGATTTATGGTTTATGAGCACTATGGTTTATGATCACTTTATTGTTTATGAACACTATGGTTTATGATCACTTTATGGTTTATGTTTATGGTTATGAATCTATGATTTATGGTTTATGGTCACTTTATGTTTTATGAACACTATGGTCTATGATCACTATTCAAATTTTTGCATACAAAAATTGATTGTGTTATGTCGTATATTCATAGTTTATGAGACAATGTTATGACTTATTGCATAAATTGTAGTTTTATAGCTTATATGGATTGGAAATGCTTTTAAACTCTTTTTTATGCCCAAAATGTACAATATTTTAAGTTATTTTAATTTTCGCCGAGTCTGTCCCGAGTCTTTCTCGAGTCTACGAGTCATATGCCAGCCGAGTATTTGCCGAGTCCGAGTCGTGCAACATTGATCTGAACCATATGTCCATCATATGACATCATCATCAAGTATGTGGGACCATCAATCATCATCAATAGGTATATATATATGGTCCACATCATCACGGATCCCAATAATATACAACCAAGGATAAATCACATCAGTAGACTAAGATATGTTTCTCTAATCATTCTCACAGCCAAGCTCAAAGTATAACATCCATTCAGTGGCATTAATCAAGTTAGCATATTCCTTTGTTATATAAAATTACTTGCACAATAGTTCAAATGACAAACTCACCCATTGGACATGGTCAAACTGCTAGTGAAGGATGAAGGCTAGGAACAAGGTTGGGCCAAGGGGTTGACTTGTCTTACTCAACTCAAAAATACTTTGGACTGGGAGAAGGGGGAAAGCTACAAACTCTGTGCTGGACAAAATAACACAGGGGATGGCTGTGCCTCACAAATGGATAAGTTGTTCAGAGAGTGCTTATTCAACTTAGGCATCATGTCTACATCAAATTGATCCAAGTTCATTAGGATCATTCAATTTCATTTCATGGCCTTTTTGGCCTACATAACCCTTCGGATTTCAAGTGTGTTGATAAGCACAACTAGTTGCAGCTTGCATCCAAGGCATGTTTTCATATACATATAAGGTCAGTAATTGTTTAGATATAGCTTTTAAGAACCATTGATTTTTGGACCTTTCTTATACTCTTTGAGGAGTATTTTTAGCTGTTCATTGCTCTTGCCCTTTTTAGTTTCCATGGGCGAATTTATAAGTTTCCATAAGTAGTACATGAGCTTTCAGTTTTAGCCAACATCTCAAGTGACTAGGGGGAGTTCGAGCCAATGCCAAACATCAGGACAACCGACCAGAATGATTTAGGCCTACAATCCAACTCACCAAAGGCAAGTTTTGTCACCAACTTAGAGCCGAGACACTGAACATACAGGGATGCGGTCCAAACACAGAGGTAGAAAAACGGGGAAGTCCTCAGTATCAAAAAGTCAAATGAGACAGGTCAAGGTTTAAAGTCAAATAGGAAAGTCATGTATGGATGGAGTCAAGTGAATATGGAGCCTACACTAGCAGACAACTAGTGTCAGGAAAGACCATATCTATGTAAGGTGGAAAACCAGCGGGTTTTGTTAAATGACCTAAATGTGCAAGTAATTGTCCATTTTATGATTTATAGTTCATTTAAAACAGTTTGCCACATCAAGAATAATATACCAAGCAGGTGCTGTGAACATGACTAAATCAACAAGATAATAATCCACAGTCAATGATAAAATATCCATAGATCATATAACATCATCACAATAATAATAATCATCATATATCATCTGAAACACTACTGCAATATATCTCTAGGCACTGAACTGAAACTGTATGGGACAAGGGGTCACATCGGTCATCAAATCTGAACTCTCAAGGCTCAACCTTGACACAAGGTCTAACATAAGTCTGAATAATACACTGCTCTGATCATGAGTGATCTCAAAAAATACAATCATCATAGCCATGCTCTGAATAATGGAAGCTCTGGAATGTGCAGATATCTGCTAAGCAAGAATAGTAGTCCTGCTACTATGGTGTGATAACAAACATCTCAAGTGACTAGGGGGAGTTCGAGCCAATGCCAAACATCGGGACAACCGACCAGAATGATTTAGGCCTACAATCCAACTCACCAAAGGTAAGTTTTGTCACCAACTTAGAGCCGAGACACTGAACATACAGGGATGGGGTCCAAACACAGAGGTAGAAAACGGGGAGGTCCTCAGTATCAGAAAGTCAAATGAGACAGGTCAAGGTTTAAAGTCAAATAGGGAAAGTCATGTATGGATGGACTCAAGTGAATATGGAGCCTAAACTAGCAGACAACTGGTGTTAGGAAAGACCATATCTATGTAAGGTGGTAAACCAGTGAGTTTTGTTAAACAACCTAAATGTGCAAGTAAATGTTCATTTTAGAGTTCATTTTAAACAGTTTGCCACATCAGGAATAATATACCAAGCATATGCTGCGATCATGACTAATTTAACAAGATAATAATCCACAGTCAATGATAAAGCATCCATAGGTCATATAACATCATCACAATAATAATCATCATATATCATCTAAAAACACTGCTGCAATACATCTCTAGGCACTGAACTGAAACTGCATGGGATAAAGGGTCACATTGGTCATCAAATCTGAACTCTCAAGGCTCAGCGTTGACACAAGGTATAACATAAGTCTGAATAATACATTGCTCTGATCATGAGTGATCTCAAAATATACAATCATCATAGCCAAGCTCTGAATAGTGGAAGCTCTGGAACGTGCAGATATCTGCTAAGCAAGCATAGTAGCCCTGCTACTATGGTGTGATAACAAGTACTTGGCTCATTGCTTGCCCCCAAGGCCACACTTCTCCCCACTTCCAGTGAGGGAGACAGCTTTCGAAAGATTTATGCTGCTGGTGTGCAATTTGGCGGACAACAAACTGTAAATGTTTTTATTTCATTATATCATACATTTTAGTGCTCATAGTATATTTTTGTACATCATTGAAATTTGAAGTGTGTCTTGTCTTTGATTGAATATCCCTAGATAGACATGTTATTATAAAAATAGAGCTAGGACGATATTTGGGGTTATCTAGGTTATCCTTAGTTAGCCTTAGGAAAAGCTTGGCTAGGGTTTCTCCCTTGGTTAATCTAGGTTTGTTTACTATTGGACCTAGAAAACCTAAAAGAGGAACTCCTTCTGGTAGTGACACATTGGGATGGAGGTCCATAGTTGTGCCGGTTTAGCAGTCAATTACTTTGCCAATCCTTTGATTGCTAGGTTGTGCATAAACGGATACTATCACTAATGACCTCAAACCAAGTCATTGACTTGTCACTCTTTACCTTTTTTGAGTAATTTTAATTTACTATTTTGTATTTCTTATTTCAAACTTTGGCATATGTTGAGATATAATATATTTGTAGATGTAGTTCTGAATAGTAGATGTACTATTTCAAATTTATAGGTGTTTATGATTTGGATTTATCTACTATTGAGTTATAAATTTCACTTTGAAAAGATGTGCATGTATTATAAATTTATAATTTATCAATATGAGACTCAAATACTCAAATTAAAATATGATAAATCATAAATGAATCAATGATGAATAAACGATCGTGTTTACATTGCACAATGATGAATTTAGTATTTAGTATTTAAATGGTGATGGGATGAGGAATTGTTATGTTAATATGTTGGGATGTATATTTTTTAATTTTAGAGATGGGCATGGGCCCCCCTCTGTTAGGGACCTTGATGTCTCCCTGTCCCCCATGAATTTTCCTAAAATTTGGAGGTGGTTTCCACACATCCCCATGTGTGCTTTCTTGCTCATATGCTCCCATGTCCCAGAAACTTGGTGGAACACTGGGTTTTATAGCCCACTCCTTAAACATGCTTCAGAAATCACTGGAAGGTGTTAGATCATTATGAAGTGAAAGTTTGATGTTGCCTTTTTAATCACCTCAATTGAACTTTCTCTTAATTCTATAGCTAATGAATCTTCATTAAAGACCAATTATTGGTAGTTATATCAGTAGTTAAGACTACATGCTTTTATATTGCCCCTACACCTTTATCACTTATCTGGCTATGTAAAGAATTTAGCTTGGCTATGCAAAGAATTTAGCTGCTTTGGTATATTGTATGAATAGCAATAAGCATTTTGGTGATAGATTTCTGAAGTTAGAAGCTACATAAAGTTTTGACAGCTCGTGCTTTTGAAATTAAGACATGGTGGATTAACACACTAGGTGTCCCTGACGGAAATGAATTCTCTTTTATGTTATTGATACGTATCATGAACACAAGTGAGTAGGTTATTATTTGGTTGCTTTAGGGATTGTACAAGAAAGGGAGTTGGCCAAATTGCCCACAAAAAGGCATTGGTTGATAGGAAAGGCAAAGAAAGAGATTTGCATTTATGAGGCTAGGACCCTTAACCAACGTTGGGACACTGAGTTGAAGTTAGGAGAACATGATTGTCGACAATATACGAATGGTAATTATGCTCTTCTGTTTCATTTCCTTAAGTGACATTTTTTTCCCAATTTGTTTTGAACTCATGATTCCTTTTTTAATGAACTTGGATATTTTTAACAATTTTTTAGATTAATTTATGAAATAGAAATGAATCATACTTTTGTTGTAGAATTTTTCTATGAATTGGAAAAATGCTAGTGGTTTGACTTGATTGTTATGTTAAAGCTCTTATTGAGCATGTTGCAGGTGAGCATAATGTATTGGGACGCTTAAGGACAATACCGAATTAGGTATATCATTTTAAATCAGAAATTTAATATCTTTGTTTACTTTAATCATATGGTTTTATAATTCAATTACATATAACCTTTGTAAACTTCTGAAATCAATTTTCATCTTGTTTACTTATTATTTTGAGTTAGTGAAATTATGGAATAAGCAATTACATATATGCTTGCGTTTTCATAATTCACAAAGGTCATTTTGGCCAAAACAATTCTATTAAGCTGGGATTATTTTGTAGCCTATAAGCATATTCAAAATTAATAATTTGACTTTCGTGAATGGGTTTCTTTACTTTCCTTACCTTTCTGAGTAGGAATTTTTATTTGGAGATATTATTTTCCTTATTTTGCAGCTTGTTATCCCACAAGCACTCTATTCTATGATGTCCACAAAAAATAATTTAATGTTTACTAGCATTTATCTATTCACCATTAGTTTCATTTAACTTTTGCTCGTATACATAATATCGTCTAGTAATTACTTTTAACTATATATTCTATTTTACTGGTTATAAATGTGTATATAACCCAAACAAATAATAATCTTTTTATTTTTCAACTCCTTAAACGTCGAGTTGAAATATGAGACATACACAAAACTTTCATTCTATTGTAAGACCGAGTTGAAATGATCGATGAGGCGAACTGAGTTGAAATTATCAACGAGACATTCACAGTACTTTCATTCTATTGTAAGACCGAATCTGGAAGTGTTTGAAGACTGTGTTTTGTTCTATGCATGTTTATTTCATTTGACATTATATATGTTTTGTACTATGCATATTTATTTCATTTCACATTATATTTTTTCCAAGTAACAAAATTACAATTTCTATCCCAGAAAGAATGGAGAACCATATTATTCAGATGCTCTGAGTACAAGTACAAAAAACAGTGTCTGATTGGCATTATCAACCTTCAGTGACTCAAAAATAGTTGTCTCCAAAATCAAGTTGCCATAACGTATACCCCTAATCTTCCAGAATTTTTCTATGATGTATCCATGCTAGAATGTATCCTGGATATTACAGTCATCTATCAGCCAGAAACAGTATTAACATCACCTTATTACCTATACTCTATTATGTAGCCAAGACTAAAACAAGAAAAAACTGTGATTAAACAGGTATAACAGACAGATATATCCCCTTCAAGGATTCCTCCAAATGTAACATCCCTGCTTCAACCAGTTTTCCATTCTTGGATAGTCCATCCACTTTAAGAATTTTGCTCTCTAAACATGTGTAAAAGAAATCTTCTCAAACAGATCAGGCACCACTTTTGGCTGATCACCCAATGGCCTCAAAATAATATTTTGAATCTGAAGATCGCCCTTCACATAGTTTATGGTTGATAAATAGTCAACAAAGATTTGTAGCTGTGAAACACCTTTATCTGAAGCAAGCTTAAGAAGAAATCTTAAAGCCGTCAATTCAGCTGAATTACTAATAGCAGGACCCAGGCCAGCTTTAAATTTCATGAAATGTCTATCGTAGATAAATAGTATTCCCCCAGCACTAAAGAAATCAAGAGGACCTTACTTGGCCCCATCAAAGAAGCCCCATGCACTGTTTTTATCATTCAGCAGGTCTCCTCGCCTTGGACTCCTCTCCTTAATCTCTATTTTACAAATCTGGAATAAAGCAAAACCCTGAGAATATACTTGGAATGTTGGCACTTGACGATCTTCAAACAATTGTGCATTCATAGCCCAACTAAATATCCCACATAATAAGACATGGGATTACTTCAAATGCTTTCAACCCTTTTTTCCTAACCAAATCCTTAGACATTGTTGCCGCCGGATTGCGCACCTGGTTAACGCAGCAGAAATCTATGCTACTGCTCGGTGCGCCTTTGAGGGAAAGTCTCGAGTCCAGGCTGTCACCTGATCTTGACTCTTCCGTTTAGGCAAAACTCCCAACGAAGCCAAGGGGGGTAGTCCCTATGGAAAGTTTCTAAGGTCTTTAGAGTTTCCGGTGAAATGGTTAAAGGTGTTGTATTTTAGGAGTTAAAGGAGTGTTGTTTAAAAGTGTTCCAATGTAGCTTTGCACAAATAAATTAAAGATTTGCTTTCACCAGCAAAATTAAAATCACTGCCAACAGATGCACAATACTGATATGATATTAAGCAAATAAAATGTATGATAACCAGTGCCTTATGGAGTCAATATGTCAGATAAGTAAAGCTGCTGAAAGGGAAATTTTGTGCTGGAGTCAATATATCAGATAACCTCTTGGGTACGTTTAAATTATTATGGTTTGGAATTTATTAGGGAAAATAGGGGACTCCCGAGATTCCGTGAGGTACAGGGAGGAATGTCCGGAAATTAAAGTTTGGTGGCTCCTCACGAGAACGTGTGGGATGGAATGGAGTCTCTAAGGAGGTGTTCAACACTATACCAAACTAGGGTATAGCGTAACTGTGCCTTGAGGTTGCCTCCCAGTTGTTCCCGCTTCCTCTAAAGAATTTCTCTACTCAAATATTAGTGTGAAGTGTCGGATTTTCACTTATGTTGATGGGTAGTTACTTTTATTAAGTGAGTATTAGTTAGATGTGAAAATTTAGAAAGTAGCTACAACCGTTTATGGTTTTCCACAGGCCCAGGCAAAGTGCCTACAAGAGCAAGAGCATACTCTGGTTATAAGCCAAATATTAATTCCGATTTTTGAACAATTGTGATTGTAGAACAAATTGCACAAAAATTATTGGAAGCAAATAAGCACAAACCTATTTATCACTTTCTGATCATCCACCACTAATCGGAAAAACCTTTGTGTGGTGGTGAGACCATACTTCGTGGCAACGAGGTAGTGTTATTTCTAAGTTCTACTCTTGCAAATATGAAAAATGAAATGAAAAAAATACTAAAATAAAAGTTAAAGTATACACCCTGCACTTTCAAGTGAGTGTGTGAATGTTGTGAAGTTAGAAAAAATCATTTACGAAAATTTGACAAAATTGACAAAATTGTGAATCCCCCCAGGGGGGATGGGGTGTGAGCACTGGGTATCCCACTGCTCTCGTTTAATAGTTACAAGTAAAAGAGAAGAAAAATGTGCTCCTTAGTCCATTTTGCTCGGATCTAAGGGCTTACAATGATGTGAAATAAAAGTACAAGTGTTTGGGTGTCCACCAAGGTGTTTTTTGCACTTTTTTATGGTCTTGGCTACTCAAATCCTTCGCTTTTTGTTGCAGACCTGCTAAATTCCAACGTGCTAAAGTGCTGCAAAAAATTATTAAAATGCACAAATATACATAAAAATACAACTTCTAACTTGCAAAAAATTATTGGAAGATTTTGGCACATACAAGTATAGAAATGAGATCTAGATCTAGCCCTTTTTTATATGAAAACTTGAATATTTCTAGATCTGATTTTGAAACAAGATTTAAATAAATTTAAACTTCCAGATATAATTTTAAGAAGATAGATGGAAAGAGAACCAAAACTTGTTAGCTTTTAAGAGTTGGAGAAGAAGCTTGGTGCCTGCAAAAATATTAGATGTGTGTTTGGAAAGAAGTGATCCACTACCAAATTTCGAGAGAAGAGTCAAGACAAGATCCACTCTCAAGCTTAAGCACCGAATCCTGTAACATCACCAACAATGCTCATACAAAAAAGATATTAAATCTAGTGTTGTCGCCTAAAACACACTCAGACGCGGGTAAGTCTCCCAACCGCTGTGTATGTTCCTAAGGGAAACTATGAGTTAAGAACCCACTGTCACCTCGGTCCTAAACTCCTCCGTTTAGACCACAACTCCTAGAGGCCAAGGGGGGTAGTCCCTAATTACTAAGTTTCTTTCTGTTTTTTGTTGGAGTTGTAAGTTACAAAGATAAAAATGACAATCAGCGTGCAATTATGCAAATCCTTCAATGACAAGCAAACACTTTAGCAATCAACCAAATGATGAAATGCAAGAGAGAAAAAATTTACCGATTAACAAGACCAGTGTCGTCACTATTCGGGCCTTGGAGTCACAATAAGTATCTTTCCAAAGTAATGATTCATTCACTAATAGAATATATCAATGAAATAGCAAATGAACAAGTAAATGGAGTATGCTTGTAAATAAATAATCAAGATGTCACATAAGCATTTAAATGAACAACACTAATGAGCCAAAGACATGTGAAACAATATTGAATTGAAATTTAGGTACTTGAAGCAAATGTTGTGAACAAAATAGCTAAGTGAAATGCTTGCAAAATAGAAAAGATTGTAACATTGTTTTGCAAGTGGTCCTTTAAATTTTAGTAAATTTTAATCTCTCTCTTTTACTTAGGGGATTAATGTGTTTGTTGCAAAGAAATGAAACTAATCTAGATGTCTACCCCAAAGAGACTATCTCCTTCGATTAAAGAAAGAATGTCGGGTGCTCAACCTGAGAATACAAGGTTCCCAACTAGCTCCGTGAGTCAAACTCAAGACTTGTTGGGTGCTCAACTGGAGGACACAAAGTGCCACGAGACCCCCCATGGTCTCTACCCCACTAGCTCCACAGGTCAAACCTTCTTTTCTCCGTTCTAATGAAGATTCGTATTTGGATGCCTATTAAACTAGCCAACACAATTCTTTGCCCTTCTGGTCACCCAAGTTTTGTCTAACCGGCGAGGGGAGAGGATACGGGGAAAAAACGAGGCTTAAGTTAAATTTATTTTTAAACAAGAATAAACTAAAATAATACAAGCCAGGCGCGATATCATAGGAGTGGTAGAGTAAACTCACTTGTGAGGTGCGGGCAAAATGGAAATGCTTGAAATAAAATTACTTAAACAAGATGAAGCCAAGCGTGATATCACAGGACTGGCAGAGCCACTTCATTTGTGAGGTGTGGACAAATAAAAACTTAAAACAAATTACTAAAATGGAAATTGCAAGCCAAGCGCGATTTCATAAGGAGTGGCAAAGCCTCTCACTTGTGAGGTGCGGGCAAATAAAGAACTTAAAGCAAATAACTAACTTGAAGCAAACTAACACCACCATGTAAGGATGGGCATAGCCTCTTCACTTGTATGCAACTAAAACTACTTAACAGAACCATGCTAGATGGGCAAAGCCTCTTCTCTTGCATCCAACTAAGAAAATAACCAACTAAGAACTAAATGCTTGAAGTAAAACCCATTAAGTTCAAGCCCGAGAGACTCTCTTGGGCTTGTTACAATGATTTAATTTTCAACACTTATTGATATGGAGAAAAGAATGAGAAAGAGGGATTTTTGATCGATTTCGAGTGAAGGACTTGAAGTAGCCCCTCTTTGGAGTTGTTGGTACTTGTTAATGGCCAAATTTGGGCATTACCCCCCCCCCCCGCCCCCCCCGTAAGATCAGAAACTTGCACAAAACAACAAGCTATTAGAGACCAAATATGGTGAAAATGAGATTAAAACCATCTTGTAACTTTGCATGTAAAAAAAAACAGAAATTTTTCTAAGTAAATTTTTGCTTATAAAAACTTGAAAAATGATGAGAAAGAGGTACCAAAGGCTTGTAATAAATCTGCAATAAGAGAATAAATGTTAGTGAGATGCCAAATCCTTTGAATGTTGTTGAATAATGGGGTATTCCACCCGGAAATCCCACCCTTCAAACTTGGTAAACTAGTAACCAAATTAACTTTACAATGCAAGATGGGGTGAGAAAGCCACAAAGATTTGAGAGATAAAATACTTAAATATAAATAAGTTAGCTTTTCAAATACTAAGCAAACAACTCACATAGCAAGCAACAAAACTGAAACTATGCTATCCTCAAGCAAAAAACTTTGCTTGAGGTCCAAATGCACAATGTAACAAAAATATGGAACAAAGTCACCTCAATCTCATAGTATGAACAGTACTTCCTCCAAATATTTCTTCTATTAACATCAACTTGAAAGTACAATGTCTCCTCTTGGACAAAGAATGGGAGCAAGAGAGCAAAGGAGAGAAATGAGAGCAAGAGAGCAAGAATGAAGCAAGAACATGAGTGAATGTAACCCAAATGAGGAGGAATGTCCTCCTTAAATAGGCAAAATGAAAGAGAAAGGCTCTTTGCATGCTAGACAAGTGTCACAAGGGAGAGAGGGGGGCGAATTTGCTCAAGGAAGGCAAAATCATCGTTTGGGATCTCAAATATGGGGAGATAAACCTCAATTTTAATGCTTCCAACCTTATTGCTATGTCAAATGGGGAGGAAACCACCATAGTGGGGCCCTTCCCATTGACTTTTAGTCACCCAACCAATCAAAGAGAGGATGGTGCACCCCCGAGTGGACACTTCACCACACTCAAAATACTTTCTTGGGGGGCTCCCTTAAGCTTTAGTTTTCATGTTGGGTACATAACATAAAATTTAGGACCTTTACTTGGCCACCCCCAAGTGACTATAGTCACTTTTACAAAGTTTGTCTCTCTAATTGAATGTCCAATTTCTTGATTTCTTTGATTGACCTGGGAAAAAATTACCAAAACCGTAGTAATACTCATTCGAACAACTTCAAACTTGGCCCAAGGGTGTAGGGGGTCTCATGCCATTTGTTTTTAGTACCCATACCCCTATACAACATAAAAAATGACCAAGTAACCCTCTTTTACATTACAACAAATTGCCCTGAGTGACATTTTTTAATGACTACAAATTAAAAAATCCTATGCAAAAATTAATGAAATTCCACAAGACTCTGGATAATGTCTAGCATGGTAATATAAAACAATCCTAGGCCTCAATCACCCCATGAACTCGATCACTAGAACACTTTTCACCACTTTAGAGATATTTTTGAGTGAAAAACTCAAATAATTAAAACCTCTAAAGAGAAATTTTAATTATTCAAGTGAAAAAACACTCGATGAAAGGACTTCCCTAATGATAAAGTCCTAGGTGACTAAGTTACACAAAACTAGACCCTCATGCTGACATATCCTTACAAAATCCTCTGCAGGGGTGTGGAAATTTCATGGAGAGAAGATAAGAAAAAGAGTTGCCTTGCTTGATATAATCATTCAGTACTTCTTTCTTATCTTCAATGCACATTCAATATGTGCATGGTACACCGTTGTCCACCAAGTCGGTTTTGGTGGTCAACATCTAGTAAATCCAATGCAAAGAAACAAGAAGTGCAAATGTATAACCGAATACTATTTGCTGCTCCTAAATCTCTAAACACCAAATGAAAATAAGCAAATCAACAATGAATGCTGACCCTACTAGGATCCAAGATCCTTGCCAAGTTAGATTAACCACTTAGTATGCAAAGCAAAAAATGGAAATACACAGTTTACCTCAAACAAAACTTGCATCCATGAAGAACAAAGCCACCATTGACCTCCAAAATCTTCCAACAATATATTAATCCAAAGAAAGTTACAAATCTCAGAAGCAAAGGTTCAATGCAATCCACCATATGCAAATGGGGAGCCATTGCCTTGCTCTTATAGTTTTTCAAGAGAGGGAGGGCGAATCTCTAAGAGAGGGCAAATTGCTTGAGATGAGGGCCAAGTGTTGGATTGGATCCAATCTAAATCCCATGATTTGAGTTGATGAGGGTGAATGGGCTGCCACCTAAGGGAGGCGCCCCCCTCTCCACATTGGGATCAACTCCCAAACAATGCAAGGCTGCCACCTCAAAGGTTGACGCCCAAGAGAAGGAATGCACACTAATCTTGACATGATTCGCATATCCTTTTGAGTTGGCATATTCACATGTGTTGTAATCTTCAATTGGTTGGTGTGAGGTGATGAGGTGGTTGCCACCTCATGAGAGGGGCACCCCTCTCACCTTGTAACCAATACCCAAACCATATGCAAATGGATGGATTGATGCCCATGTGATGGAAGGGAAGGAAGCTTGCACTCCCAAATTGAAATATGCTCGTTTATCCAAACTTTGCACTTTTGGCATGTGCTTTATTCAATTAGTGTGGGTCGTACATCACTATAAGACATATGCCATCCTTTCCACATAATTTTGTAATCATTTTTTGAATATTTTTATTTTTTTATTTTGGTGCAATTTGTTTTTTTTTAGCATTAAAATGCCATTTTGTCGCATCTTTAAGGAATAATGCTCCCAGAGACGACGTAGTCACCCGGAACATGGAGAAAGTGGGTCCTAGGGTAATGAGGATGCTTTAAGTGTGAAAATGAGCATCCCCACGCCAAAATTCGCCTTTAGACCACTCTTTTATTACATTTTGAAAATTTTCATTTAAACCATTAAAAAATGTTCTAATTTTATGGAAAAAATTATTTTTGCCGAAATGAACTCAAAATCCTAGGGGACCTAGTGCATGTCCATACGACTTATTATTGATGGCTAACATATAAAAATGCATAGACACATAGGCTTTAATAACCTCCCTAAGATCGACCACCATGGAAAATATTCCAACTTTGGAGGTATGAGTGAAAAACTCAGGAATTATACGCCACTGAAGCACAACGCATAATTCCTAAGGAAAAAAACACTCTAGAGTACCCCCTTGAAGGAAAACCCTAAGGTAGGCCAAGCCTTTTACAAAAGCATCATGCTTAGAACAACTTATTACAATCCCCCCATGGGGGTCTGGACATGCAAAAATTACAAAGGGCCAAAAATTTAGCCTGATGAACTTCTAAACTCTGGCAATGAACAATGTAAGTTGTTCAAGTCTTTGGCGGTTCACAAGTAGTCCATCTAAGTGCAACTTAGTGGACAATAGACACTACTCCACTATAGGTTTATTCCAAACATTTGGTAAATCAGTTAACTATTTAGCATCCTTTCAAATCTACTGAGCAACATGACAACTAATGACAAGATGAGAAATGTTTTTTGCTTCTTATCTGCAAAGAATACATACACTTGACCTTGCTTGACCCTCTGTTGTAACATCTCCCATGTTAGAACCCTATTTCTAAGATCCAACCACAAGAATATCTTGGACTTTATAGGAGCCTTTATTTTGCACACCTTCTTCCAGCTCCAAACCTCCTGTGCACCACCTGTAAGTAATGTCTTATATCCCAAGCGGGCACCATAAGAACCAATAGTTGTGTTTTTTCCCAAGCTAATGCGTTATGTTCAACCTTCTACCCGACATGTCCTTTTTTTAAATTATGCTACAAACAAATTCCACACATTTACCCATTCTCCTTGAATTCCCAAAGACTGCGCTGATGTACAACCCTGATGCCATATATCTGTAGTTGAGGGTGAAGGAAATGACAAGAGCAAGAAAATGAAAATAACCATAAAGACAAGAGGATGGCGGAAAGAGGCAAGAATCGAATCACTATTGTCTTCACAATTAAAGTACATATATAATACAATATTCGATAATGACCTTTAATGGTCCACATAACTAATCATATGATACTTGGGTAATGAATACATCCCAAGATAATAATAAGGTAGTTTAGGACTTGATGATTAGAGCCAAAATGCTAATTAGAGGGATACCCTAGTTGACTTAATATATAAATGCCTTTATTATGAAGAGGTGTTGTTAAACTTGGATTCAAAATAATTTCTCCTCCACAACCTAATATAAAGTATGCCCCTAATCTCACCCATTCCCCATTTCCAGTATTCCAATCTAAATAATGTTGAAATATCCAGCCAAACAACAATTAATGCAAAACAAAAATCAGTTTTTGACCAGGGGTTTCCCGGATCTTAACCCTATGAATTTTCAGCCTTAGGGCTGTTATGAAATAGAGTATAAAAATAACAGTGAAAAGAGGACAATATTTCACTTTCTAACAGCCCAAACTTCTAGGAAATAAATCCAAGGAGAAAAGATACCAAACTGTGTAGATAAGTTTTAGCCTTCTAAGGAAACTTATCCCACATGAACCAGATTTGAAATTCACTATTACATCAACTATAATATCAGTAAAACAACAAATATAGCAACAACAAAACAACTCTTAAATTCTTCAATGATGATGTCAAATCACTTAACAAATTGTCCTTATCTCAAATAATCAAGACATATATAGCTGTAAATAACAATACATGAAGAGCATATATGGCTGAAAATCAAATCTTGAAATTGTATAAGTTTTGGACAATTAAAGTCTGCATTAATATGGCCAAGATGAAGTTCATGTTCATACCCTAGCCTTCTCTGAAGGTTAGTGTTGTCACACAATATGGCTATCTTCTTATTGGCGAAGAGTAATGATCGCCAGGTTGACGAAACCTCAGAACTATGCCCCAAAGTGTCACTCTAGGCAGTGCCCCCCTCTTTAGGTTTCCCGGCTCCATGGAGAGTAGATCCAGACTAACCGTGGGAGGTGTCCCTAGTTCAACTTTTCTGGATACTTATCGATGGAATTAGCTTTCTCACAGTACTTGTAGGACTGATTTGTATAGGCCAAAAGGCACCTGAGGGTTTAACAGGCTAGAAAAATTGGTACCCTGGGGAGAATGCGCTCTAAGGGGAAAAAAGATAAATAAAAGAAAAGGGCAATCACCCCTAAAACAACTAAATCAAGCAACACATAGATAAGGTGATGTAGATACCAGCTACTTGAGAACAAACAATTCAAAAGATCTAACAATGTAAAGACCTAACAATGTTAAAACAACGAAGAGGCATAATGAGATTATTAGACTTGGGTGTTATAATGGCTATCCGAGGGGTTTTATATTACGCAATTTCAGACCAGCCTTATAAAACCAAATCTAAACAAAGAGAAATAAGTGCCTAAAGAAAATTAAGTGCTAGGAAAATTTGCAGCTCTTAAAATTGTTGATTTATAAGTAGATTTAACTCATAAAAATGTTGAAAATAAACATTTCCTTAAGGGTTTGAGAGTTGGGTTTCCTTAGAGTAATGTGTTAAAATTATATGGCACCGTAGACTAGATTGCAAATTCATTAGCATTCAATACATTATTCACAATAACAGCATAATCAGGATCTTTGAAAGATACACAATCTCAAAGCACAAAAACAATATACCCTGGGAAACTCTCAAGGGGAAGAAAACCCAACAAGAACTTCCTCAATACAGATGATCAAGTACAATGCCCCAAAAATATGTCTCACAAATAAGAGAGACAAAAAGACCAAACTCTGGACTCAAGCCACTTCTTCTTCTTCTTCGCAGATATCTCTCTCTCTCTCCACAATGCGAATTACACAAGTGAGTGAATGTATAAATGAGAGGAAATCACTCTCTATTTATACTTTACTTTTCACTTAACTTTTAATTCAACTAGGTCGGCCCCAATAACCTAATTGGGCCGACCTCTCTAGGAAGACTCAATATAATATTTATATTATATTCTTTTGGGTACTAACGACCCGACTTACAATGAAGGTTTAACCTCATGACCTTTACATGAACAAATGTAATAATGACATCCCCGATGGAGGTAAAACATCCCCGATGGAGTTACAATATTAAAGTACAAGTAGAATATACTTTGAAGTTACATTAATTTAACACTCCCCCTTAACAAGAAGGGTATTCTACTGACAACAACATCTGCATGTGTAACTCTACACAACATCATCGGAGGGAGGAGGCAATCAACAACAACATTGATACATCTATAAATCATTGGAAGTTCTTCAACATCATCATCTTCAGCACTGGAGCATTCTCATCTTCAACACTGGGACATCAACATCTTCAGCACTAGAGCATCCTCATCTTCAGCATTGGAACATCACCTGCAACACTAGAACATCACCTGCAACATTGGAGCATCCTCATCTTCAGTACTGGAACATCATCATCGGCAACACTGGAGCATCCTGGCACCTCATCTTCTGCAACACTTGAGGATCCTCATCTACAGTACCGGAATATCATGAAGAGCATCACCTGCAGTACACATATGATCCTTCCTTTCGGAACTAGGGATCAAGTCCAACACTAGATCAACATTTAAGACTATCCTTCCTTTTGAAACTCGGGACCTCTATCTAGGGATGATCAATTCTACCAGAATCATTTAAGACTATCTCAGTCTAGGGATGATCGGACCCAACACAATCATTTAAGACATCTCTGTCTAGGGATGATCGATCCCAACACAATCATTTAAGACATCTATGTCTAGGGACACGATTGATCCCAACACAATTATTTAATACATCTCTGTCTAGGGACAATCGAACCCAACACAATTATTTAAGACATCTCTGTCTAGGGACAATCGAACCCAACACAATTATTTAAGACATCTCTGTCTAGAGACAATCTTATTTAAGACATCTCTGTCTAGGGACAATCAAATCCACCACAACTCAGGATCAACATTTAAGACAATCTCTGTCGAGGGATGATCAATCCCACTACAACTTAGGATCAATATTTAAGACAATCTATGTCTAGGGATGATCAATCCCACTGCACCACAGTATCATCAACACTACTCCCCCTTTCGAGGGAAGTCCTTTCGGACTATACCAAGCTTGTCACGGAAGTGCTCAAACTTCACTCGAGACAAAGGCTTAGTCAATACATCTACAACCTGCTCATCCGTGATCACGTATTGGAGCTTTATAGCTCCCCTCTGCACCATATCACGGATGTAGAAATACCGTATTTCTATGTGTCTTGACCTCTCATGGAACACAGGGTTCTCTGTCATTTTTATACAACTCTGGTTATCACATAGAATTACTGTGGTATCCAACTCCAGATCAAACAGGCTTGATAACAACTTCCGAAGCCATATGGCTTCACAACTCACAGAACAAGCTGCAATATACTCTGCCTCTGTAGTCCTGAGAGCCACACTAGACTGCTTCCTGCTTAGCCATGAGATTATGGCTGACCCCAGACTGTAACATCCACCTGAAGTGCTCTTCCTGTTCGAGACACTTCCAGCACAATCGGAATCTGTATAACCATACAGTCTGAACTCATGGTCTTGAGTATAATTGAGACCATAGTCTACTGTACCTTTTAGGTACCTCATCACATGCTTTGTAGCTATAATGTGCACCTGTCTGGGCTCATCCAAATACTGACTCAAGGTGTTCACAACAAAGCATATATCTGGCCTCGTATTTGTCAGATACATCGGCATTTGTAAGATACATCGGCAACCCAATAATCTACCTGTATAGAGTCACATCCACTAATTTTGACGAAGTATCAGATAATAACTTCAAGTTGGTATCCATGGGTGTGGCCATGGCTTTGCACTCCAACATATCAAATATTTTCAAGATTTCCATTACATACTTCCCTTGATTAAGGAAGATTCCCTCTGGGCTCTGCCATACCTCGAGACCTAGAAAATAATGCATTAAGCCAAGGTCTTTCATCTCGAATTCTGCAGCGAGCTTCTCTTTGCACTCTGAGATTCTCTTCTCATTACCTGTCAGGAACAAGTCATCCACATATAGCAATAATATGACTGGCTCATCTCCATAACCTTGAAGTAAAGGTTAGGATCAAATTTACTCTTAGTAAAGCCCAAGCTCGTCAGAAAACTGTCAATCCTTCCATACCAAGCCCTTGGAGCTTGCTTTAACCCATATAGAGCCTTCTTCAATTTGCAGACATGTGTCTCTTTGTTTTCAACCGCAAAACCTTGTGGTTGTTCTATGTATAATTCCTCCTCAATAACACCATTCAGGAAAGTTGTTTTCACATCCATCTGGTGTAACTTCCACTTCATTGTGGCTGCTAGTGCCATGATGGTTTTGATAGAAGTGTACCTTGCTACAGGAGCAAGTGTTTCCTTATAATCGATTCCTTCCTTTTGAGAGAATCCTCGAGCCACAAACCTAGCTTTGTATTTCTCAATACTTCCATCCGCAACATGTTTTATCTTCTATATCCATTTGGAAGATGCCACACTTTTACCCTCTGGTTTGGGAACTATGTCCCACACATCATTCTTCATTATGGACTGGTATTATTCCGTCATATCTTCTACCCATTCTTTCTGAAGCAAGTAGGTTCTTTGTCTACAAGATCACACATCAAAGCCACATAACTGGAAAATGGCTTTGGCCTTTCTCCTGTGGAGCCTTCTGGAGCTCCATACCTCTCTGCATCTTGAATAACTTCATGAGCCCAAGCTGGTTTTCTCTTGCGAGAAATATAGTCATGGATGGAGGTTCTTGGGGCTCCAACTTATCATGGTCTTCCGGAGTCCTCTGCAAGTTTAGGAGGTACATCTTCTTCATATACTTCGATCACACCATGAGTCTTGCTATCTCATCATACTCGACTTCCTCTACTTGATTTCCGAAGTTTTGTTTATATTTGAACCGTTGTCACTTGTTCTACGGAACAAGTCTCATCGTTCTTCATTTGTAGGTGATTGTTGTACGGTACTTCCTGCAAGTCAAATTCAATAGCATGGTTAGAAGCATTTCATAGTTTAAAAAAACATATGCATAAAGCATAAGTCACACTGTCATAATGCTATCAATAACACAACATTTATTCATACCTCGCATTCATATGGTAACTTTCTAGATGCCTTCCCTCTCTACCAGGACATTATTAAGAGTGTGCACTACTCCCAATATGTCAGCAAAGAGGTTTCACTCTAGATAAGTAGCAATGGAATGTTGTATAGCACCATTAGCTACTTACCCATCACATGCATATCAATGCAAACATGCATAACACACATCCTAAATAAATGTGTACACAACTGGACACTATCATTTAAACGATTTGATAGAAATGACAATTCAAATACTTATCTTTGTTTGTTTGGTGGGATCTCTTTTGATCCTAGTCTCCTTGCAAGGATTACTGAAATGTCTGATGGTGAGCTCTACTTCATCATTAGAGTTCTTGAACCAATCTTCTATGTTGCTTCTCCTATTCTCCTAGTGAAGCTTTCTGAGGGGAGTCCTTTTCTTCAAGATTGGAGAGAGTGCTTTGAAGCACCACTATTACAAGACATATTCTTCGAATTCTTCTTTTGCAACCTTCCTGGGAGGTTCTTCTTCTTTGTCTTCTTCATCTTCTTCTTCTTCATCTTCGGCAAAATGAGCATGTTGTCTTTTCTTTCTGGACAATCTTTCGCAATATGTCCCATCTTATCACAACGAAAAAATAGATAAGAAGAGAAGTCTCTTTGCTTGTAGTTTCCCTTCTTATACTTTTGAAACTTCTTAGGAGGATGGAACTCTGTATGATTTTCCTTCTTGAAATAAGGTTTTTCCTTTCCTCTCTTTGTATGGGTAGCTAGAGCTTGATCATCATCCCTGAGTAGTGCTTCTCGATTTTGCTACTCTAGCTTCCTCTTGGACACATTCTTCCCATACAACTTCGAATAGTAGACTTTCCTTTCTTGCACACATAGTTTGGATAAAGGAGTCCCAAGGTCTAGTAAGACCATTGAGAGTAGTCATCACCAACTCATCTTCATCAAGGGTGTCTCCAATAGCTTCTAGTTGTTCCTTGAATTGGGAAACCCTTGTAAAATATTCCTGGATAGATTCTCCTTGGCTCATCTTTGTACTTTTGAGTTGAGCTCTCAAATTTATCTTCCAATTTATATTTCTTCCTTCATACATTCTAGTTAGGGCATCAAACATATCCTTTGGAGTCTTCTTAGAGGACACTTGAGGAATCGAGCGATCTTTAATGGAGTCTGCTATGATCCTCATAGCCCTAATCATATCCTTCTTCTGCTTCTCCTTAGCTTCAGCTTCTTCGGGTTCAGGTACAACTTCTTTAACAAACTTGGTAAGATCATTCTCTTCTAGAATGAGACCAATCCTATACTTCCAAGCATGGAAGTTCTCTATGCCTTCCAACTTGTCATCAAGCTTGGTGCTTGGTGCCATCACAACCCGAGGAGCAGAAAATAATCAAAAACCAAAATTTCTCAAAATAAAAAATTGAACTCACTAAAAGATGTGCTTGACTAAGGCGAGTATGCTGGTGTACTTGTATTTTGAAAATTCCAAAATTTCACCCTTCAAAATTGACTTGCGAATTTCAGATCTGCAGTTTTTTGGCTTTTTTTGGTTTTTTGGTTTTTCTGGTCCAAAGTCAAACTAGGGTTTGACTTTCTGGGGGTTTCACCCACTCAAAAACTTCGATCTTGGTACCAAAATTTTTCTTTTGGAGAGGCGCACTTCCCTATGCCTATTGCATTAAAAAATTCCACTTCTGTGAAAAGCCCTAATTTTTCACTTCCGGAGAGAGAGAGAGTTTTACCTTATGAAAGTTGCTCTTTTCAGGAAAGCTATGATACCATGTTAAATTTATATGCTACCATAGACTAGATTGCAAATTCATTAGCATTCAATACATTATTCACAATAGCAGCATAATCAAGATCTATGAAAGATACACAATCACAAAGCACAAAAACAATATACCCTGGGAAACCCTCAAGGGGAAGAAAACCCAGCAAGAACTTCCTCAATATAGATGATCAAGTACAATTCCCCAAAAATATGTCTCACAAATAAGAGAGACGAAAAGACCAAACTCTGGACTCAGGCCACTCCTTCTCCTTCGCAGATATCTCTCTCTCTCCACAATGCGAATTGCACAAGTGAGTGAATGTATAAATGAGAGGAACTCACTCTCTATTTATACTTTACTTTTCACGTAACTTTTAATCCAACTAGGTCGGCCCCAATAACCTAATTGGGTCGACCTCTCTAGGAAGACTCAATATAATATTTATATTATATTCTTTTGGGTACTAACGACCTGACTTACAATGGAGGTTTAACCTCATGACCTTTACATGACCAAATGTAATAATGACATCCCTGACGGAGGTAAAACATCCCCGACAAAGTTACAATAATAAAGTACAAGTAGAATATACTTTGAAGTTACATTAATTTAACATAATGTCCTAGCATAAAATATGTTGTACCAAAAATCTTATCTCGAAATTACTTAACAACATACAACTACAAGCATGCAAGGAGATTTTGAGAGCACCATGTAGTTGAAATGGACTTGTTATCACATCCATAGTAGTCGGGGCTACCATGACTTCAAATAAGTTTTGAGCACATTTTTGAGCCAGTCCTTTACTATGATATTATGAGATCAACAATTGATGAGTAGTTCATTGATGATCACTCCTATTTTCAGCGGACCCAGAGCATACATTTATTTAGTCTCATGTCAGGACTGAGCCTCATGACCCCAAATTTGATGACTGAGTTAGCCATTCTCTTCCATACATAGCAGATATGATGACAATGCCCATAATTTGTACAACAATAGTGTTTCAGTGACAATCAGTGGTTCAGATTGTGGATACAGGTATATGACCCAGTAGGTATATGGTTTGTGCAATTGGATATTTCATGTTGTGCTTGTTTACTTATCTTGGTAGCTTGACTGGGTATAGGGTGGTCATGATCTGGTGATATTTATGTGGTTCTTGTTGATGGTTTAGAGTGAAAGGTGATTCAGTTGCTTTGAATTAGAAATTCTCTTGTATACTCGTTGGTCATTCCCTCATAGTAGTATGGACTTGGTCATTCCCCCATAGGGCCTTTGTTAGTCATGGCTTCATGTTGTCACTTTCCCCATCCATCCGTTATCATCCATTATTGATTTTGTCCTAACTTACACCTCAGCTAGTGACATCGAGGACTACCCCCACCTATGCCTATGTGTTGGATATACTCCATGTTTACCTTGTGTCTCGGTTATGGAGTGTGTGACTCTAGTCACAGTGATTGTTCTCCTTTAGTCCTTGAAACCAGGTATGCATAACAAAAGTGTTACTAAACACTAAAGCATCGGAACTTAAATGTTATATCTAAAAGAATGTTAAGTCAACAAAAACAATGTTGCTAAACACTATGGAAAATATCTATAATAGCTAGTCAGTGGCCAAGGGACGAGCACTCATCCTTTGTATGATGTAAGGCCGTTTGCCTCTACAGTGCAATAGAGTGGTTACTCCATCGCACCTATGGATGGTGGTGGGCAATGGGGGTCATACTGAGTCATTATCTGAGGCCCGCAAGGCTATTCAGGGCACCTGATCTTGGAGGCTGGCTAGTGAAAATCTTTATGAAGTAAATCAATGATAAATCTCAAAGTGTATAAAGCTGACAAAATTGCTATAAAGGTTGCTTTTCTAGAGTCTAATGGAAGCAGTCTCATCACTACCCATTTGTGAGACACCACCATCCCCTTTGTGTTTCTCTATCCAACATATGTATAGGTGGTCTTCCCTTATTCCTTTATCCTAGCCTCGTTAAGTTATACCCTTTAGCCTAGCCTCGTTGCATTCACCTTCATCCATTTCTAGCAAAATGACCACGTCCATAAATGTGTATACACTTGAGGTTTTTCTTTTGAGTAACTGGTTACTTTGATCTAGACTTATTATTGATGATTTTTATGTGTAATCGTTAGTTAAATGCCACTTTATGCTTTAGTTTTTCTGTCAATATAATTAAGGGAGCATATCTTATCCATTTGCACTTGCAGCATCAGTTATTTATAGGCTGGGTCATCATTTTGATCAGGTTTGACCTGGTCAACCTAGTTTGACCAAGTCAACAACAAGTTTCAGGATGAGTTGGGCCCACGATGTTCTAGATTGATTATTCATGGGCCTTTGGTGCCCATTAGATGGTTCCATGCATCAGACAATTGTTTCATGTGATGGTTTGTGAGATTTTTATTATTATCAGCATTTGCAGACCATTATTTTTATTATCCAGGGATGGATGAGCTTACATATGATTATCTTGATGGTCACATGGTGTATGAGTAGTCATTCTTACATGATTTGGACATTATGAGTCGAATGGGACACTCAATTTTCAGTTTTGGGCACATACAGTTGATGTTGTGGTCAGTTCATCACTTTGTAGTAGATTTCCATTAAAAAATGGCATGTACAACACTTGCAGGGATCATTTTATTTCTCCTAGGGCACTACAGAGGAGGTATGGGGTGCAACCACTTGTTCTTACCATACTCCCATATCCCTGGATACATTGGTTCAATCAGATGGGTGCCCGAGGTACTTGGGCGTTTTTACAGGGGTTCCTCAACTCGTTTCTCTTGAAGTTGTTTTGTATTAGGGGGTTTTCAATAACATCTTTGATCTTTGATATTTCTCATGCTTTTATAGTCTATTTCTTCTGAGTATCAAATCTCACTTTGGTAGTTTATTTGTGCAGGAGAGAAGGGCACACTACCTTCCTTGGGCAAATCGATTTCACTTGGGCACACCATCAAATCATCTCAAATTGATCGAGAAGGGATAGATCATCACTTGCAAGGCATCTACAAGATTTTTCGGGTAAGATCTACTCATAATCTCTTGTTTTGAAATTCTAAACCATTGGCTATTTAATTTTACTATTGAAACCCTAATTGCCGTAACTTATAAAAATTCTATAGCTCAACTGATTTGGAATTGTGGTGAAAGATTTTTGGGTTTTTCTCCTTAGGCCTAGCCCGAAGTGGGTCTCCTAGGGCATCACCCCTAAGGGACTCCATCTTTCCCAAATCCCTAAGCATTGGTCATTTACCCTTGCACCTTCCTTGATTTTTCCCTTTTTTTGGGTTATTTGAGTTTCATTTTGGCTTGTGAGCGAAGACACTATCAAATCTTACACCAAGCTTCACGCTAAAGGCACTAGAAAGCCTCATCTTGACCTTAACCCTTCTACCGTGGACACATTTCCCAAGGAAGAAGATATCACTCTCATTTGCTAGTGCCTTGATCCTAGATTTGGTCTTTACATTCATAAGTCACTTGTATCGTTCACATTGGGTCAACATTTTATATCTCATAAGCTTCTTGATCCAAACTTCATCTGTCTTGTGACTTCATCCATAGATCTAGGGTTTCACATACCTGTCACCTTACGTATTCTAGTGTTCTGGTTTAATCTGGTGATTGGGTTATATCTCTCCTGTCGAGAGGAGATTTGGGTCTCCCCCTTTGCTATCTAGGGCTTGGATAGCATAAAGTGAAGAGTGCATCGGTTGGCATGACAACCAATCTATCTGGGGATCGAGGCCCTCTTATGTCACCTCTTTAGTTTCCTAGCTCCTGTACCATCTTGGATAGGATCATATTTAGGGGCAACTGCAAGTTGCGTGATAACAAGACTTTTGAAGATTAGTGCCTATTCCTAAGGTGAATGAAGTTAGTTTTCTAAGCATATTCAACACAACATAATCCTACGAACATACCGAAAGCTACAGCCTTAGAAATACTAGGAAATATTCCCAAGCATGTAAACCCAAAACAAAAGAAAGCAGTAAAATTTTGTTGACTAGTAGAATTTTAGAGTTTTGGAACCATATATTTGGGGTACTTACCTGATTCCGAAGGTCGGTGAAGTCGTCTCTCCTTCCTAGCAACTATTTGTATAGATCCAATCCCAAAGAACAATCCCTCTATTGAGTAGGGTGCACTTGAGCTCCTATTCTCTTCAACATGCAAAAAAAGTTTTAGTGAGTGAAAATCACAAAGACTAAACTAAGCTTAGTATTACACATTAAAAATGACATGTAAATCAACAAGGAAGATAGCAAGAAACAAAAGACAAATAGGCAAATCGATTTCATAAATAGAAACCTCTTTTTGCTGAGAAAACTAGGGTGGTTGGGCGAGCTTGGTCTCATTTCCCTGCATGCAAAACATAATACAATTGCTCAATACCAATGGAACTAAGTTCTAACAAGTAGAAGTTGATGGCAAGAGAAAATATTCATCACAAGTCAACCGTAAACAAGATTTTTGAAACACAATTTTTTGGGTCTTCTATTACTGTTGAAAATGGCCAAAAGTCCTTTACAAATGGTGCCTCACCCGCTTTATCGTAGAAGAGATCCCAAATCCCAATCATCTAATTTCTTTCATGAATTCCAATTCTCCAAATCATTTCTTGGGATCCCCTTCAACCAATTCGGTTCCTCCTTCATCTCCAAATCATAACCTAAATCCAGCAAATCAAATGGTTGGAACAACTCAAACTCCTCCAGGAAACCCTCCTCAAACCAATCCACTTGTCGTTCGTAGATTTGGGAACAAGGCTAAAGCTTCTCCTTTAAACTTTTCTCAAATCCCTGGTTCACCCCATGATATGCCAGACAAGTATTTTGAAAAGATCCCTAAGTTCAATGGGAACTGTGCGACCTCCATTGAGGACCACATTGAAAATTTCTAGGCACACATGGAGGCTTATGGGGCAGAAGAAGAAGACGTTTACATGAGGGGTCTATTTGCATCCTTGGAAGGTAATGCACATAAATGGTTTGACCGTTTTCCTGCATCATCGGTCACAGGATATGATGACTTCACTTAAAAACTTAAGTATGAGTGGCCAGTGAAATTGGATGGGCGTTTTCTTTTGAATCAACTTTTCGAAGTTAAGAAGAAAGAAAATGAATCCGTCCATGAATTCAACATCCGTTTTGACAAGATAGTGGCCAACATCCCTGATGATATTAGGCCTAAAGAACAAGCTTTGTTGATTCATTACCTCAATTCATTTGAAGGTTACCTAGGCTACCATCTCAAAGATAAAGACCCTAAAGACTTAAAAGCTGCTCAAGAGAATGCTAGAAGGGATGAAGCAAATGCTTCCTCTATGGGGAAGCAGAACTTTTTGATTCAATTAGTGCTTCGTCCTCTAGTTATGAGCCCAAAGCCAAGAAGGGAAAAGAACCAGTGAAAGATCCCAATGATATGATGGAGAGTATGCAATGATGAAAAATTTGACTCTCCTGACTAGGGATCTAGCTAAAGACAAAGAGGCGAAAAGGTATAGGCAACCTTATGGCCCAAAACCTTATTGGAACCCACAAAAGAGGCCTAATAATGAGAATGCAAGAAGAAACCCTGTGATCCAAACGTCTCCTGAACCTCTTGGTATTAGCTGGTCAGAAGAACAAAAAGGGGAAGATCCTGATGGTCCTGTTACCAGCTATTTTGTACAAAAGCTGAATTCCTCATGAGCCGCCAATTTCATGAACATGATTCATGTTCATCATCAGTGTTTAGAAGTTCAGAAGTCATTTTCAGGGCAATTTTGCCCCATTTGTAATAACTGCATGTTCATACCCCCATGGGGAATTTGTAAAAAGTTGGTCTAAACGGGATCATTTTATAAAAGACTCGACTATTCTTAGGTTTCGCCATTTGGGGGATACTCTAGAGTGTTTTTTCCTTAGGAATTATGCGCTACTCATCAGTGGCGTATAATTCATGAGTTTTTCACTCAAACCTCCAAAGTTGGAATATTTTCCATGGTGGTCAAAACCTAAGGTGGTTCTTATAGTCTTGTGTCTAGGATTTTTTACGTGTTAGCCATCTCGATTGAGTCGTATGAACATGTACTAGGTCCCTAGGAGTTTCGTTTGATTCTGAGAAAAATATTTTTTTTTCATAAATTAGACCATTTTTTAATGGTTTAATTAAAAAATTCCAAAAAGTGATAAAAACCTCATCTAGAGACGGAATTGGGCATGGGAAGGCTTGTTTTGACACTCAGAGCGTCCTCTTCACACTAGCACCCTCATTCTTCAGTTTCTGGGCGATCATGTCACTGTTGGGGGAGTTTTGGCTAAAAATGCATCATTTTGGCATTTAATTGCCAGAAAATGACAAAATGCACCATGGACCAAAAATCCAAATAAGTCAAAAATCATTATATTAAACTTTGGAAAAAGTGGCATATGGTTTATTAGAGGTGTACGATCACATTGAGTAATGTGTCACATAATTTCAGAAGTCAAAGTTTGATTTTTTGATTAAATCGAATTTGTTTCACGTGGGCCTCCTTCACACGTGGGCATCCTTGCCATGCATGAAATTCGAATTGGAAGGGGTTACATGTGATTTATTGGAGGTATACGACCCACTTTAAAGTTTAATACACATGCCATATTGAAACATTGGATTGCAAATTGATGGAAGGGATGACGTGAGCCTTCACGTGGGTGGACTCATTTGTGAAGGTTCCAATCGGCTTTGTGGTGGGCGTTGGTTCCAAAGGAGATGGCTGCCACCTCCCCCATCACACCAAACTACAAACTCCAATGTGCACAAATCATGGGATTTGTCTCCAGTTAGTTGGTGGAATTCGATGTGCTTGGCTCTCTCTTTTCCATTCGAGTTGCCTCTCTTAGGCTTGCTCTTCTTTGTATAAATAAGAGGCCCTTGGGCTCTCCTAAGATGGATCGTTTGGGAAAGCTTAATTTGCCAAATTGTAACCGTGTTCTAGCTATTGCTATATTGAAATAAAAGGAGACTTTGGAGGTCCATATGGTGTTGATCTTGTTCATGGGAATTGCTTCAAGTTAATCAAGGTGATCTTGTTCTATATTGTTGCTTACATTTTCATTGTTTTGATCAAGTTTGTTAAGCTTAGAAGGCTTTATTAAGTCCATAGGATGGGCATTTTGAGTTCAACTTGTCCATTTATGTTGGGTTGTTTGTGATTTAGAAGCAGTAGACTATAGTTGGAAATACTAATACTCTTCTAATCCCTTTCAATTTTGCATACTAGATTTGATCAAAACTTGCTTGTAAGTGATATATTGTGCAGAGCTTCTAGGTTTGAAGAGGAGTTGGAGCTTGGTTGCTTCCCTCATCTCTTCAAAAGACCCTTTTTCCTAACATTTGTGCATTTCAAGGCCTCCCAAAGTTGATCTCGAGCTCCAAAGATTCGCATGAGAAAGTAGTTTGGAGATCCATCTTCAAAGTTTTTTAAAAACCCCTTGTTACTGGGCCCCTAAAAAACATGTATCAAGAGCAGGTAGCATTATAACACGTGAAGAAGCTCAAATCCAAGCAAGTAGGGTAAGATCAGGTCGGGACCTCAAGAGCATATATTATATTTATTGAAAAGCCGGAGCGTGAGTTAGAGAGAAGCCCTCATCTAAATTTTTCCTACCTTTGGCTCTCTTTCGCTCCACTTCCCAGTTTCCCATCCTTCAACCCTTTCACTGCTCTACTTCATCTCACTGTTCGCTGCTCTAAACAGTGACCAGCAAGTCTTCTTCACTTCGCCTTTCCTCCATCTCCTAGCCTTCCATTCGCCGCCCTCCATATCAGTCATCTTCTTTTTTCCTTTTGCTGCCCCCAAAAAATTCAGCCCTCTTCTTTTGCATTTGTTGTCCTTCATAGCAGTCCTCTTCGTTTGCATTGATTGTCCTTCATGTTGACCAGCTCTCTCCATGCATTCACTTGGATTTTCTTCACCCTAGCTTTTCCATTTGCACTTGCTTTCGTTGCCCTTGTTCCATTAAGCATTCACTCATTCCATTCACTAAAAAACTCCCTAAAACTTTAAAAAAATCAGAGTTGTCTTTTGTTTATCATAGTTTCATTTTGTTTAATGGTAGTTTCATTTTGTTTTAAACATTAGTTTCATTTTTAAATAAAAGTTTGATCTTTTTTCATTTGTTTTAGAATAGTTCCATTTTGCACTAGATTAGATCTCATTTGCTTTGTTTTAGTGTAGATTAGCTCGCTGATCTAGATTAGTTAGTTTCCATTTTTTCAGTTTAGGTCTAAAGTATTTTCATTTATTTGTATTTTCATAACACTTAATGGGTGCCATGAGTTGATTGATGTTTGTGTAGGCATTTGAGGAAGAAAAGAGCCAAAGAGAAGACTAGGTTTGAAGAAGAAGAAGAGGACTTCAAATCCAAAACAAAAATTGCAAAACCAAAGAAAATCCAAAAAAAATTGAGATTTGAACCAAGAAGACGAAGTTTAATCACTCTCCTTTTTGTAAAAGCCATTAAGGCTTGTCCCATTTCATCTTTCCTAAAAGTTCTTCTCAAGTGGTTGCAAATCCTAAATATTGTACTTGTTTAATAAAATTCGTAAGTGGGGCTTTTAATCCCGCACAACCAACTTCCCCCATTTGGGGAAGTTTGTAGTGTTCTTTGAGTGGTTTGATTTCTAGCTTAGTTTTGCTTTGCTTAGTTTAACTTAAACTCTTGCATCATTAGAACACTAATTGTTAGATTAGTTTTTTCATTTTCATTTATTTGAGTTGTATCACTTTTGGTTTCATAAGTTTATAATTTACAAATCTTTAAAAGGAACCAAGACTCTTGAACTTTGTCATAAGACGAAGTCAAGAGCACTCTATCGGAGAGCATTTGTTTTGCACTTTTACTGCACTTAGCATATAGATTAGTTAAAGTCTCTTGAACTTTTTTCATAAGATGAAGTCAAGAGCACTCTTTGTTGGAGAGGTTCACTGTGTGCTCTTAAAATAAAATACTTTCAAACTCACACCCCCTTCTAAAATTTACTTTGTTGCCTTCCATCACTAAGTATGCTCTGTCGGCCCTAAAAATTTGGATTCGTACTCATAACGGTGATTGGATTTGTTAATCTCATAAGTGATAACCATAATAAAATATTTCCCCTCATAACCAACGAACCAGCGTTGTTTCGAGAAATGCTTAGGTAGTGGGGAAATTCCAAGTGTGGGCACTGGGCAACCCAATCTGGACACTCGCTGGTTAAATTTTTTTAACACCGAGCTTGTGATTCCAGACAGGTCCGTCATGTCTTCGAATGGAGCCACTGAAGGTATATTATTTCCGGTTGGACGCATACCTTGCTTTTTCTAGCCTTAATAATCAAGAACACCTAAAATACTTCAAAATTTACCAAGAACAATTTCAAAACGATCTCACGAACACTACATTTTGACTTACACTTTTTAGCATCCAAGCACTATTTTTGACTCCATAAGGCACTAGTCTTTGAAACGTACATGTATCGCCTTAATCTAGACCATATGTCCTTGTCATTTGTTTAAGTTTATCTTGTGGATGCCTATTTAAATTTCAAGTCATTGTATTGTTCATCTTGTAATCGTATTTTGTAATTGCAACGTGGATTGCATATTTTACAGTGTTCTCATCATCAAAAAACTCCTAAACAACACCCATCTGCATCATTTCATCACTTAAAACATTTAAAAAACAAGAGCCATAGAAAACTCTTTGTTAGGGACAACCCCCCTTGGCTTCGTTAGGAGTTAGCCTAAACAGAGGAGCTGAGATTCAGGTGACAGTACCTAGCTCATTGCTTGCCCCCAAGGCCACACTTCTCCCACTTGTAGTGAGGAGACAGCTTTCGAAATATTTTTGCTGCTGGTGTGCATCTCGACAGACAACAGGTCCTACTCATAGTGAAGATGCTCAAGATTCTCCCAATAACATTAACTGGGTCGATAACTTGGATTTTGATAAATACTTTGGAAGAATTTTGCTCAACCAAGAAGAAGAATTTGAAGAGAGTCCTAGATCTAGTTTTCCCAACTATGCCACTGAACAACCTGAAAGTAGTGGCGAAGCTCTTGTTAGAGTTTATCAAAGAAGAAAGGATGGCCAAAAGCCTACCCTTTCATTGAAAGAAAGAGTGGTGAGCTACCTAGCCTAGTGAGTGAGCCAATTCCTCTCGCATAGTATGATTTAGACATTGACATTGAGAAGGAATTGGATAAAGTTATGCACAACATCCTACTCACTGAACTTATGAAAATCTCATCCATTAAAGAACAAGTGGTAGAATTTTTCGAGAGTATCCTTGAACTTGCCACTAGTCATGGTGGGGATCAACCTCTTCCGAACTTGACACCTAGTGTTAATGTTGAAGAAGAAGAAAATCCTCCCATCAATATCCAAACAACACTATATGAGAGGAGGAATGGTGGTCATCAACCCTTTTATCTTACACTTCATATAGGTGACACCCTTCTTCATAACTGTATGCTTGATTCTGGAGCATCCATGAATGTCATGCATTTGCAAGTCATGGAAGCCATGGGGTTAAAAATAACTAGGCCTTATGGAAATGTGTGTGGAATTGACTCAAGACCAGTTCAAGTTTTTGGATTAATCAAGAACTTGAGAGCTGACCCGTTTTCATGCCCTGATATATCCATGCTAATGGACATAGTAATCATAGATATACCCCTAGTCTACGGAATGCTTTTGTGTAGAAAGTGGTTTGCTGGATTAGGGGGACATCTTCAAATGGACTTATCATACGCTACTATTCCTAACTCTGGTGGGTCTTTAGTTAGGATATGTCGGGAGCCATTTTACGATGGTCACCTTGAAAGTTATGAGGATGGTGTAAGGAACACTTATGGTGAGGATTTTCCTCAGTTCCCCGATGTCCCAGCTGGTACTACAACAGAGAGTCAGCTAGCTTACTCTATGAGATATATCAGTGATGCGGTTGTCCATCCGACTGGTTTTCAGGTGAGCGATGGGAAGCTTCAGATTTATGCTTTTGGTCGAGAGGAGGTTATATGCCTTGGATTTATGCTTTTGGTCGAGAGGAGGTTATATGCCTCTCTTTTTTTATTACGATGCTGGAACACTACACTACTAATGGGCAACACATTAGTTGCCCCTTATTGTATTATGTTGACTCTTTAATGCAGAGACCTAGATGCATTAGGTGGTCTACAATTTTTTTGTGTCAGTTCTGTTATGCTTTGGATAGATGTTGTGCAGTCATTGATGGGAGGTCCAACTTCCCATTCGGTTCAGAGCATTTTTGTTTATTTTTTGAGAGGTTTCCAGCCACCAGGCCATCATTTGAGTGCCTACATGCTAGGCCGATGACTGAGGTGTGTATGCACATGTGGGGGAAGATGATGCCCAAGAGGTGGAAACTTGAGTTCCTAGCTAGGATCACCTCACATGTGCTGGAGATGTTGGCCAGTGAGGACGACCATGCAATTGACATGGTTCCATATCCATTTGCAGACTTGGACTGGAGAGGGTGCCCAGAGATCTTCTTCACACCAGAGGAGCCACCTAATGAGAGAGGTAATATTAATTTTATGTTTAAATTACTATAGTTGGATTTTATTCTCTTTATACTTAATACAAATGAAATATGTTATAAATATGTTTATTTTTTAATGAAATTTTCTAATTATTATTATGTACTATATATTTTGCAGATATGGCATCTTTGATGCAGAGGTCAGGCCTCCTCCTCCCACTCATGATGATCAGGATATGGAGGAGAAGGATCAAGCTGGCCCACACTTGGTTGGTAGATATCCTGGTCAGCGTCCACGTAGGCCCTGTGACAGGTATATTCAGGATGTTGTGGACATGTTGGCCACATTGTTGGCAGATGTAAGTGTTCAGCCTGTGTGACCACTTGACATTCGTGATGACCTTGAGCTTATGGACATATGAAGGATTATTCCTCGTCATATGAGGTTGTTGATGCAACATATTGTCAGTGCACACTTTTAGTTGGCTTCCCATCACCTCCTCCACCTCCACCCCCTCCTCCATCAACTTCGACATCTACTACTCCACCTCCTCCTCCATCAGCTTTGTCAAAATCTCATCCACCACCTCCTCCACCTTTGACGTCTCATCCACCTCCTCCTCCTCCACCTCCATCATCATCTAGTCCTCTACTCCTACTCGACCTTCCTCTCGATCCTACATCATCATCTGATCCTCTACTCTTGCTTGATCGACCCTTTGATCCTACTCACCGGCCCAACCATCCACCTGTTTGTACTCAGACGTTGTTTCTATTTTATAGGTGCTTAGAGAGGGTTGTACACTTCATCTTGATGGACATATCCCTCTTGCTCGTAGACCTCTTTTTCCTTCTAGTATTATAAGTACTGGTGCCTCTGCCTCTGTTGGCAGAGGTGCTGATACTGCCTCTGGCTCTATTGCTGGAGGTGATGATGCATCTAGCTTGGGTTGGAGAGATACTAATGATGCCTCTGCTGGCAGAGGTGGAGCAAATGTGTCATATCATTTTTTGCACCATAAATATTTTATATTTGACATATTGTATTATGACTTTGATGTTATGTATGTTCATATCTATATATATTTTGCATTTATCATGTTTATGTTGATGTTGATGTTTATGTTGATGTTTATTTATTGATGTGGCGAAAATGATGGTCATGGAACATTAATTAATTTTGTTTACATGTATTATTAGTTATGTGACGTGTTAGATGATGTTTAAATCTATTAGTTGTATATGTTACATGAATAGGTGATGTAATTGATGTTTATGATGGTACATTCATGCATGCTTATTTTCGGTTTTACGTTTATGATGGTATATATGATGAAGTTTATTTTTATTTTTGTTAGATGCTGACAATGATTATAATAATGGTATGTTGATGGGAATGTCATGAAAATGATGATGACACATTTATGTTTTTGTTAAAACTTATGGTTATGTTAATGTTAGTATGGTCATATTATGTTTATGATGGCATGATCATGATGTTGATGTTTGTTAGGTGTTGAAAATGATGATGATCGTATATTTATGTACTAAAAGAACTTTGTATTATTGAAAATCATGTGGGTCTTTAAATCACTAAGTATTAATTTAGTTGACAAAAACATCACAATTTGCATTCTAAATTATGGATGAAGTTGTGGCAACTCTATGATTTATGCATGATTGTTGTATAATAAGGAAATTAACTCGTCATTGTATAATGTTGTGTATAAATTAATTATATATTCAAATGATAAAAATAAATGAATCTTGTTTAATTTATAAGTGTAATTGGCAAACATCATAAAAACAAGTGAAATTAACAACAAAGCAGCTTATACATGTCTCTTAGAAATGTTTCAAGGTAATAATTGTATATAATTGAAAACTTAAGTTAAAATAATTATGGAACATTTTAACAATGTATCACCTATGTATAGTTTAAAAGAAAAAGAAAAATGACATGTCTTACTCCATGTCTTTAAAAGTTCAAATAGAATTGGAGAAATGTACAAGTGTTAGCAACTATTGATAAAGTATCGATGATGGCATATTAACCCTATCCATAACAATCTAGAGTACACGTGCAGTAGAACAATAATGCTATCTAATGTCATTTGACTAAGAATTCAAAACTATTATAACACATCAAGTTATTATTTGCATTGTAAGAGTTATTACTATGTCACTCTTTATAGAAGATAAATGTAAATGCTAGTTTTGATGCAAAAAAAAATCATATAAATATATAATTAAAATTTGATTAACAAACTCCACAACACTTTTTTCTTTTATATAGAAAGTGTTTTATTGAATAATTCCAACTCTTTTCAACATAATTTTCGACTTTATTGTATAACTCGATTACAATATTACCTGCCTTTCGACAAGTATAAAAAGTCAAGTAGTATTACCATATTGTAATATTATTATAATATATGAATATGAACATCAGATAAAATAAATGTAAATATGAACATGATCAATACGACCTATCAATGATGTATCATTCAATATTTTATTTCTTTTGCAATAACTCACTTTACAATGACAAATATCAAAGCTCTATTGGGAAGACAGACAAATACTTAATTAAAAGAACAACATTTTATCTCAATCCAACTTAATTAATGCAATTATAATTCCTAGCATTAATGTTGATCATGGAGAAATTAGACACACCACCTTAAATTTTCTTGTAAATTTCATTATTATCAAGCCCATAAATATTAAAGTCATTGTAGAGCACCTTAACTTTTTTTGTAAATTACATTGTTATGAAGGCCATAAATTAATTGAACTTAATCGAATCATATAATAAAAAAACATTATATTAATCAACCAAAAATGTCATAAATTAATGTAATTATAATTCTTATCATTATTTATAACAAAAACATCATAAAATACAATCATTATTGCAATATTAATATAGAAATTAGAGGACACCTTTAAGTCCGGAAAAATATGTTAGCCTTTATTTTCACAAAAATAAAATTGAATCATGTAAAGTTGTTTTCATGGTGTATTTATATGTATACACAAAAGATAATTTCCATCGTCATAAGATGACAAATCAACAATATAATTAGACAATCAAAGATAACATGAGTAACAAAATGATATTTCAATCTGTAAATGACAAAATAAAACATGTACATATCACTCTATGTTGCCATCACCCTCATTATCTACCTTAGTTGGCATGATAGCATTGTTGTTCTTAGAAACATGTTTAGTTCTAGGGTCATGTCTTAATATGAACCATCAATCTCTATCCAACACATCTGGGTGAAAGAATAGTTGGTTGCAGTGTTTTGGGAAAACATAAGGCTCCTTACTTTCATCTCACATCTTTCTAGAGTTGATACATATCAACCCGCTATCACGATCTTCCTTTACATTATTGTTGTCGAATGTGTCCCACCACCTGAACCTAAAAATAACACATTTGAAAGATGAGAAGTCCACTTGAATGGTCTTTTTTATCTTTCTGACATAACCCAACGTCCCTCCTACCATGTTTAGATCTCGGTGGCTAGCACGACTAAACTGGTAGAACTCAACTTCCACTCCACAGTCTTGTGTAACATGCTCATTATTAGCATCATCGGTGTGAAAATGATATCCATAAGCCCACATAGATGGGAATGAATGCACCTATAAGAAAAGTTAACAAATGATGATGTCATATGTCTATTAACCCAAATGTTGAAAAAATATCAAGAGGTTAAATGGACAGCTGAAGCCAGATCATCATTTGAAAGGATAAAACAGGCTCTCATTGAAGCTCCAGTATTGGTAAGTCTGGATTTTTCGAAAGAATTTCTGACTTTTTGCTTTGCTTCTGAAGATACCATAGCAGCAGTGCTTTTACAGAAAAAATCAAAAGGTCTTGAGCAACCCATTTCTTTCTTCAGTAAAACTTTGAGGGATTCTGAACTCAAGCACAGTACATTAGAAAAACAGGCCTATGCTTTAGTTAAAGCCCTAAAAAATTTCAGATTTTATTTACTACATTCAAATATTTTAGCATACGTTCCTAATGCAATAGTTAAGGAAATTATGGCACAACCTGGTAGTGAAGGAAAGACAGGGCGTTGGATAGCAAATATAATGGAATATAATATTGAAATCGGGCCTAAAAAATTAGTTAAGGGACAGGGTTTGGCTAAACTCCTTGCAGATTCAAATTGTCAAGTTTTGGGTCTTCATTTGGTAGCAGATCAGTCAATACAGGAAGGAATGCCAATAGAACAAAGTAAGGAACAAATTTATGACAAATATATTGTTTCCCCATGGTATGTTAAAATATTTCATTTTTTGTTATATTTACAATGTCCCCCTGATTTGAATAAAAATGAATGTAGATCTTTAAAACTGAAGGCCATGAAGTATGTTCTAATTGATCAAATTTTATATTGGAGAGACCTTGGTGGAATGTTGTTGAAATGTTTAGATAAGTCTGAAGCTGATACAGTTACTACAGAATTACATGGAGGTGCATGTAGAGGTCACAAATATTGGAAATCAACAACATTCAAGATATTAAGAGCAGGTTATTATTCGCCCACCTTGTTTACATATGTTTATACTCAGGTAAAAGCTTGCATTGAATGTTAAAAGTTTGTTGGTAAGCAGAAGTTTCAGTCTTTGCCTCTAAATCCCATTGGAGTTGATGCTCATTTTCAACAATGGGGTTTAGATTTTATAGGTGAGATTAATCCTCCCTCAAGTGGGAAGCATAGGTGGATTTTAACGGCTACTGATTTCTTTACCAAGTGGGTAGAAACAATTCTTACAAGAAGGGCAACTGATAAAATCATCATCAAATTTCTTCAGGAAAATATCTTAAGTAGATTTGGGTGTCCAGGAAAATTAGTGGTTGATAATGCTTAAGATTTTAAGTCTAAAGCTATGATAGATTTCTATGAGAGAAATGGCATCATATTGAAACATTATACACCCTATTACCCTCAGGGTAATGGGTTAGCAGAGTCCAAAAACAAGAATATTATTAACAGTATTAAAAAGATTCTATCTCAGAAAAAAAGGGCTTGGGACACTGTGTTGAAGTATGCTCTTTGGGCAAATCGAGTAAATACAAAAAAGTCCATCATAACATCTCCCTTTCAACTTGTTTATGGCACTGATTATGTGTTTCCTGTTCAATTGATTTTTCCAATAATTAAGTTTATGCAGGACATTGAAGAAGAACCAAATGAAATTTAGAAACTGATTTTTCAGATGGTTGAATTACAACAGGAAAGAAATGCATTAGTAGAAAAAGCAAAGGCTTACAAGAGGAAGGTCAAAAAAAGATTTGATAGGAAAGATAAAGAAGATTCCTTCTTAATGGGTGATATGGTACTCAGATAGGATGCACATAGAGATGAAAAAGCTAAGCATGGGAAATTTGATAATTATGGCTTGGGCCTTTTAAAATTACAAAATTTTTGGGGAACAATACTTTTGTGTTAAAGAACTTGGAGGGTGAAGAAATTGCAGGCCCAGTCAATGGGCGTTTTCTGAATTTTTTTTTAACATACGAAGGTTAGGGATGACCAAACTTCATTGTATATATCTGTGAATTTTCAGGTTTTGATTGAATAAGACTCCAACCCAATGGAAGTTTTCAATTTGATTCCATAGATTATAGTTTTAAACAGATTTGAGTTCCATACAAAGGAACGTGGTCAACATATTCTTGAAGCCTCACAAGGAGAGCTTCATCGATAGCTGGAGCTAGATGTTAGTACTAAAGTTGCACTCCTAAATAAACCCTTGTTGGTAGTATGGCTGCCGTTACACTAAAACCCGCAGGTAATTGGTAAACTCACCACTGCTAGATTTCAAGGATCCACGAGAGGCGATTAGTCCCTTGTCACGATACACCGAGGAGCGCCGACTATTTGAAATTTCTTGCAACAATCTCCCCCTCAGCGCGAGCTGAGTTGTATCGAACTCGTGACCTCTAGCTCTGATACCAATTGTTGGTAGTACGACTGTCGTTACACCAAAACCCGCAGGTAATTGGTAAACTCACTATCACGATACACCGGGGAGCACTAACTACTTGCAATTTCGTGCAACAACTCTATATTTTCTTTTTGTTTTAAAAGTCTCATACCTTGTTTTCAAATTTATTGCAATTTCCTTTTAATGTATATTCTTTCATTCCTTCTTCTTTTCCTAATTCTTATTTTATGTGTTCTCTTTTATTAATAGGTTAAATTTTGTCTCATGTTTATATTGTATTCCTTGCAATACTTTTCTTCATCAGAATTTCCATGATCTGTAGTCATTTCATGCAATAATTGCTCAAGGTACATGACAGTTGGAAGTAATAACATTCCGACAACGAGTTATTATAAGAATATATGTTTCGGCGCTGCTGGAATTTTCAAAAAATGTTTTCAGGATTTTCGTAGTTAAATCTCAATCATGAAAGGATGTGCAAAACGTGGCTCAGTTTTTCAGTTCAATGAACCTGTTTGCTAATAATGAGATTTGACAAATGTTTTAGCCTCATTAAATTAAATGGTCGACGCTTCATCGTGATTGGTTTCCCTACATGAATTCATTTTAACATTTGGATATTTCATATGTTGTTTGAATATGATGTTAATATTTGTTCAACATCTGGAGTTAGGTTCATATTTCATTATACAGCTTCTACGGCGAAAAAGATGAGTGGCAAGCCACATAGATTTGAACCAGTTGATACCAAATGAGCCAAGGAATATCCGCAGTGCGCACAATGGCTAATGAATGCAGGTTGGTTTACTTTCTTTGAAAGGATAATAGGGTGTAATATCAAGGTCTCTCAGGAATTCGCCAGGAAATTCACTGGTACAGTGGTTAACTTTGCAAGTATCAGCTTTGAAGTTTCTGAAACTTCAATTGCAGAGGATACCGGGTTATCTATAAATGGCGAGAAATGGTTTAAGAAGTTTCCATTTGAGGTCGATATGAATCTATTCCTCTTGCTAGGCCATGAAGCCCTAGATTGGAATAAAGGAATTCATAAAAATGCATTGAGGGAGGAATGGAGACATGTATTGAGTATTATTCAGCGTTATATTACCTGTGAAGCCCGATTCACAACAATCTATAGAGACCATTTACACTTCCTCCTTCATGTCACGAGTATATCAAAGCTCAATTTACCCTTCTATCTTCTCAAAAGATTATCTAAGATGGAAGTTCGAGTAAGAAACCATCCAGACCATACTTCTCACGGTATTTTCCACCATGGTTTGATTCAGTTATTGATTTTGAAAGAATTAGAAAAGAAAGCCTACACCTGTTCGCATTTTTTGTTTTGGTCGGGATTTAAGATTGAAAAGCCAAAGGATGCAGAAGAATAGGATGAAACCTCAAATAAGCTAAGAAGTTATAAAAGAAAGGTTATGGATAAAACTCAATAGGGGTTTGAAGTTTCAGACAAGAAATCAGATATAGAGAATGCAGTAATAACTCCTAAAACCCCTGGTCTTGTAAAAGAGATTCTAGTTGCGTAAAGCTTGGAAACAGGTGTGCCAGAGCCCAAATCTCCAGAATTCAGGAAAACATATTATCGGATAAAAAATGTTGAAGTTGTTAAATGGTGACCTAAGACCAGACCTTCAAATAAATTCCATTTAAATATGAAGAGAATTTTGAACCCCGATTTTAAAAATGAAGGTGAGATCGAGATCGAAGACTCTACCAGTGAGGAGGATGCTCAATCGAAAAGAATTGAAGGTATGATATCCCAGGCTCTTGAAAGTATTGAAGGAAATATTAAATTAATTCCTAATTTATTAGTAGGAAAGTTTGTTGACAAGAGTAAGAAAGTCATTCCAAAATTGAATGAAGGGACTAACAAAAAAAATTCAGTTGTTGAGGAAGATATGAAATATATGCATGCTCAAGTTATGAAGCATTCTGTTGAGGATCAAAGAGTTCTGTCAGGTGAAATTCTATTTGAAGAGCAAATGAATAAAAAATTGGATATTTTAAATGAGAAATTGCACGTCGAAGAAGAAACAGAGCTTATGAATCTTAGGAAAGCTCTACATCATTACAAGGCTCAGAATTCACATTTAAATCAGCTTGTTGTTTCCAACTGAATGATAAGGAAATATCTAGAATAGATCAATTCGAATTATGCAGAACTGGTTCGAGTTGCTGAAGAAGCAGTGAAAAGAAGGAAGATAGCCCAGTAAAAGAATGAAGAATTATTCAAACTTAATCAAGAACTTCAGGAGAAGGTGCCAACTATGGATTGTTATCGGACAATCTGCCGAAAGCGGACTTAAGGCGTGATCTCCCTAGCTAAACGTAAGTCTAGAACAAGTGAGACAGAATATGAAACTGCTTTCCTAGATCTGGTTAAAGATCCAGTGATTAGATGCCTTACCTCTAGCTTATAGATCTTTCTCCTTGACGTTGTTCCAAGCTCCACAATCATCAGATCTCAGCTACAAGACCTGTTAAGACATACATAACAATATAAGCAAGTAAAATGCATCTAAACAGTAACAGCTCTAAGTAAATGTTTAAGCAAGTAAACTACAAAAAACATCATTAACACAACAATATTTGGTGGAAAGAGTTTATATTACTGTATTAAAAGAGGGAAGTACAAAAGAGTGATAATTACAACCAAAGCTTAACGTCGCAATCCTCCTCCAACAAGCCAATTCCAAAGCCTCCAAAGAAAGTATAGGTCTCCCAAGAGATGAGTAGAGATCTCCTAAGCTAATTTCACCAGCATGCAAGTGCTATAAACTTCCTCCCTTTGGAATGGGAATGAACTTCATATATATAGGACTAAGAGGATAGGGTAGGTTGAGATATAGTGGGAGAGGGTTAAGGGATCCTCCCAAAGGGCTAGGGAACCAAATTCCAACTCCCCTATATGTTAGGGATAGATATCCACATCACACACCTTTGAGAATGGGCTCGAAGATGCCCTTTATCCATTTTATTAACATCGCCGCAGGCTGCAGTAGGACAACCTGGGACGTCACATGTTGCACTAAGATGACCTGCGACGACCTCACTAAACCCAATAGAAATAGGTCAGTATCTCTTCCAAGTTGATTACTTAGTCAAAGGAACTTCAGGGATGTTTACACTGAGTCTCAGAGTAGCAAGATTTAGGTGTAACAGAATGCCCCCCAAAGCATGAAGCTGTTGGAACTTGACAGGTGAAATGCTTTGACAGAAGGATTGGAAATGACTTGTCAAACGAAGGATGCCACTGTAGTACAACTGGCTCCAAGAACACAGTCTTGTATGACTCACAACATGCCTGCCGACCAATACATTGCATATCCATGGTAGTAAAAACTGACTAAACACAATCATGGCTACTAGACACAAGTGTAGATCCATGATGAGATGATAACACAGCCACAAACAATACAAAAGTGGATCCATGTAATATGACTCAAAACAATCTCTATCGCAACCTGGGTAAAACATGACTCCCTAGGGTCTTCAAACCGAACCCCCAATGATACAAATCTATCCATGTGATTACAAATTTCTTGATGTCGAACATGGTAGAAACCACTTGATTACTGGTCATTGATGTATACCGTTAACAAGCACGAGGGAAATCACCATTAATGTCAATGATCCACAAGGTATCATAGTACATATCATCAAGCGTGAATAAATGAGTTGAAGTCGAACGCTTAACGAAATATTTCAATCAAGAGTCAATGATGTAAACTCATGTTGAAAGCGAGGTAACCTGCCATTGAGGCATGCAGCCCCAAGGTACTCGATTGGTTTCTAATTTCAATCCTTGGATGATGATTTGAAGTCGACGATGATGAACATGTTGAAGGAGGACCATGATGAATCCCCCATCATCGACATGAAACTCGATAACAGATGTTTAGAGTAGATCAGATGGTATAGTAACATGCAAGATTGACTCAGAGTAGACCGACATGGTGGAAGGTGGTGGAAGGTGTACTGACTACAAATGATGAGCGGTGAATGTATTCTTGAACATGGGCATGGCATGACTTAGCAGTATTGACATGACGAGTATGACACCAACTCCTAATGCAACTGATGGTGGAAGTATTCTTTGGAAGACCCAAAGGAGTAACAAGACTCAGGAAGTAGGAAAAACTTGAGGACAAATGGATGATCCAAGTACTGTATGCAAATGCAAATGAGTGCCATGTTCAAGAACGACTAAGTATTGCCACTGGTAAAGGTGTAATACAAAAATTTTCCTTTTTCCTCATCATGACTGATGAGTGCCTCATGTGTTTTTTGACGAGCTTGACGAGGGTAACCAGATGCTCGGTATAGCTCATCTCATAAATGAGTCCAATCCCAAATATTTTCCGAACCTAGGAAAGGAGGGGTTCATCCCATGACGGGTCCTTCAATGTTGAATTTTAACGAGTCCATAGAAGGTGAACTTGTCATCATTTCATGTTTAGAGAGTCTGAAAAGAACTAAAGAAGACTCCAAAGGTCCTTTTTCGTAAGGTTAGCCTCTTTGCCCTAAAAATGGTAAAACAACGTGAGAGAGGACTCTTCCAGTCATGATTGGCTAGAGTATACCTTTTTTGTAAGTAGTGCCCCTTGGTCCGAAAAAGGGGTAAACTATCACCAGGAAGATCACCATTCAAATACTTTAACAAGCATGAATGCAACAAGTTTGCTTGGCGATCTTTTCGTATTTAGAGAGCTTGAAAAGAGCTTAAAGAGAGACTCCGGGGGGTTTCCTTTTTCATAGGAGTTTAACGAACCCGAAAAAGTGATAAACTATAACTCGGTGACTTATTCTCATCATTTAACGAGCATGAGAAAGAACAAAGAGTAAGCTTAGTTGTCATCAATAATTGAATTTAATTAGTGGAATAATGACAAAAAGATGCTCGAAGAAGTTGTTCATACCTGAGATACTTACGAGATGATCGTCACGGTGAAGAACGACATTAATTAGGCACTTAACTTGTCCTGCAACTCAAAGACTAGGTCAAAAACGGTTACCCAAGCATTTAAATGCAGTAAATGATTCAAACTATAGCAAAAAACCCACTAAAGCATCAATTTATAACAGGAATATTCCATTTTTTGTTATAAAAATGATGAAATAGTGAAAAGAAATTACAATTGTTTTTTACCAAGCTTGGAGAGTGTGAAGTGCCATTTGGAGCCAAACTTCAAGTGCTAATACCGAGAGCTGTAGTCCACCATTCCGTAAGCCGTCAGAAGCAGGTAGGCCTAAACTCATCTCTGCAAGTTTCCAGTGGATTGTTTTCATGTTTTTTGCTTGTTTTTTAAGGTTTTGAGTTGTTTTACTTGGGGGCAATGCGCCCATGGGTCGGCGCAGGCCACCCTTACAGGAACTGTGATGACCTAGGGTCATCGCAAATCCCATAAGGGTCGTTTGCGATGATGTCGCACTATCTGCAAGGACACCCTGCGACGGCATAAACGTCCAAGTTCAACTCATTACCCAACCCAAAAGAAAAAACCTTTGATGCATGGGGTGAGTTCTAATGTTGCTCATTTATGCTTCTTAACAGGATCACAGTGATAATCATGGCCTTAGAGTGGTGAGAACGAAAACATGAGTTGGATGATTGTGAATAACCTGGAACAATTAATTAATGAAAATACACGAGATAGCAGAAATAATAGAAGTCATTATCGCTTTTATTGATCGCAAGCCACTTTGAGGGGCTAACCTCCTTTGAGCAAGATCAAGACAAATAACTTCACGGTACCTTCATTGGCCTCAACACACACTTATATACTAAGTCTATGCCCAATACTATGGGTCAATACCATGGGACATATAATACTACGGGACGACTTACAAAGCATATGAGTCCAATACTATGGGTCAATACGATGGGCTAATACAAACTATGGATCAACAAATACTACAAGATGAATTACAAAGCATATGCATCCAAAAACAATATACTAACAAAGTAAAGAGAAGGGTTGACATGAGTTCCTAACATCCGCTCTCCCTTAAAAAAAGCTTTGTCCTCAAAGCTTTAGATGTGGAAATTGATGCGGAATCTGAAGGAGTGGTTCCCTTGTAGCATCCTCGGGTTGCATTCCGTGCCACGAAATTAATGCCTCTGTGATAGAGTGAGAGAGAAGCTGACGCCTTTTGAGTTTCAGGGAAGATTTATTGGAAGGCTGTAGACGAAGAAGAACCATATCAGCTGCGTGAAAATGGCACTTAGAACGGTGTTGATCGACGTGTTGTTTCAGTCGAATTCTTGCCATGTGAAGATTGTCCTGGAGAACGAGAAGAATTTGATCACGGTTTCTAAGAACCGAGTCAATCGACTGAATTGGGGAATTGCTGAGGCTGTATGGAAGAAGAACTGGCGGTGCCTGTCCATAGACTTCTTCATATGGTGTCATTTAGGATGTGGTATTGTACCACCTGAGCGATTCAAGGAAATCCATAGAAATAGCTATCCAAATCTCTATAGGGATGAGCAAGGGTTCGAGCAGTCCCGAAAGGAGTGTCGTTTCACCCTTGTTGACTTGGCAAGTATCACAGTCAGCCACCATATGTTGAATTGTCATTTTTAGTCCCTTCCAAAAGAAGTTACATTATTCTCGGTCATACGTTTTGAGGAACCCAGAGTGCCCTGCCAATGGAGAAGCATGGAGTTCATAGAAGGGATAGTCCTATTGATCAGATTGCAACCAATGTGGAACAAGTAGAGAAATAGCTATAAGAGAAAATGGGTCATCAAGTGTGCGAGAAGGAGCATCTTCCACTAGATTGTCCTTACCCTTCTTGTAAGTGATCGCATAGGTAGAACCCATGAGTTGGATAACCCATTTCAGGTGTGTTGGGTAGGAGACCCGTTGTTCCAGGAAATTTTCCAGATTCTGGAGATCAGTCTTGAGGAAGAAATAATTCCCTAATAGGGATGGTTGCCACTTCTGTACTGCATGCAAAATAGCGATCAGTTCCTTCTGAGATGTAGATGCTGCGAAATTCTTACTGGAAAGGTCTCTTGAAGGCAACAAGCCCACTGGTTTAGCAAAGACACCTGTATATCTATCCAAAGAAGTAGTGGAGACCGTTGATGGGTGCATCTAAATGGAATGGAGCTGAGCGATGACACCATGTGAATTATTCTTAAGGATCTTTTCCAGGCGATGTGAACCGATGATGTGAAGATACCCTGGTTGTAAGCCCATAAATTTGTGTTGTGTCCCATTGACTGAAAACTGCATCCAAAGTTCACCAAAATCCATAAAATGGGGCCAAGAGTGCGTAACCATTGAATGCCCAAAACCACATCACATCCGCCTAAGGACAAGGAAAACATGTCAGAGCGCAAGTTATAATCTTCCAAAGAGATACGCACATTGTGACACTTCCCCTTGCAAGGTAAGGTGCCCCCATTAGCAACCATGACTTCAAAGTTGGAGCAAAGAAACGTTCTTCCTCTTTGGGAAAATCGAGTAAGTACAAAAAAGGCCATCATAACATCTCCCTTTCAACTTGTTTATGGCACTGATGATGTGTTTCCTGTTCAATTGATTTTTCCAATAATTAAGTTTATGCAGGACATTTAAGAAGAACCAAATGAAATTCAGAAACTGATTTTTTAGATGGTTGAATTACAATAGGAAAGAAATGCATTAGTAGAAAAAGCAGAGGCTTACAAGAGGAAGGTCAGAAAAAGATTTGATAGGAAAGATAAAGAAGTACCTTCTTAATGGGTGATATGGTACTTAGATGGGATGCACGTAGAGATGAAAAAGGTAAGCATGGGAAATTTGATCATTTATGGATTGGGCCTTTTAAAATTACAAAATTTTTGGGGAACAATACTTTTGTGTTACAGAACTTGGAGGGTGAAGAAATTGCAGGCCTAGTCAATGGGCGTTTTCTGAATTTTTTTTTCACATACTAAGGTTAGGGATGACCAAACTTCATTGTATATATCAGTGAATTTTCAGGTTTTGATTGAATAAGACTCCAACCCAATGGATTGTACAGAGATGTAGTTTTCAATTTGATTCCATAGAGTATAGTTTTAAACAGATTTGAGTTCCAGACAAAGGAACTTGGTTAACATATTCTTGAAGCCTCACAAGGAGAGCTTCATCCATAGCTGGAGCCAGATGTTAGTACTAAAGTTGCACTCCTAAATAAACCCTTGTTGGTAGTACGGCTGCCATTACACCAAAACCCGCAGGTAATTGGTAAACTCACCACCGCTAGATTTCAAGGATCCACAAGAGGCGATTAGTCCCTTGTCACAATACACCGGGGAGCGCTGACTACTTGAAATTTTGTGCAACAATCTCCCCCTCAGCGCGAGCCGAGTGTGTATCAAACTCGTGACCTCTAGCTCTGATACCAATTGTTGGTAGTACGGCTATCGTTACACCAAAACCCGCAGGTAATTGGTAAACTCACCACCGCCAGATTTCAAGGATACACGAGAGGCGATTAGTCCCTTATCACGATACACCGGGGAGCGCTAACTACTTGCAATTTCGTGCAACAACCCTATATTTTCTTTTTGTTTTAAAAGCCTCATACCTTGTTTTCAAATTTATTGCAATTTCCTTTTAATGTATATTCTTTCATTCCTTCTTCTTTTCCTAATTCTTATTTTATGTGTTCTCTTTTATTAATAGGTTAAATTTTGTCTCATGTTTATATAGTATTCCTTACAATACTTTTCTTCATCAGAATTTCCATGATATGTAGTCATTTCATGCAATAATTGCTCAAGGGACATGACAGTTGGAAGTAATAACATTCCGACAACGAGTTATTATAAGAATATATGTTTCAACGCTGCTGGAATTTTCAAAAAGTGTTTTCGGGATTTTCGCAGTTAAATCTCAATCATGAAAGGATGTGCGAAACGTGGCTCAGTTTTTCAGTTCAGTGAACCTGTTTGCATAATAATGAGATTTGACAAATGTTTCAGCCTCATTAAATTAAATGGTCGACGCTTCATCGTGATTGGTTTCCCTACATGAATTCATTTTAACATTTGGATATTTCATATGTTGTTTGAATCTATTGTTAATATTTGTTCAACATCTGGAGTTAGGTTAATATTTTATTATACAGCTTCTATGACGAAAAAGATGAGTGGCAAGCCACATAGATTTGAACCAGTTTATACCAAATGAGCCAAGGAATATCCGCAGTGCGCATAATGGCTAATGAATGCAGGTTGGTTTACTTTCTTTGAAAGGATAATAGGGTGTAATATCAAGGTCTCTCAGGAATTCGCCAGGAAATTCACTGGTACAGTGGTTAACTTTGCAAGTATCAACTTTGAAGTTTCTGAAACTTCAATTGCAGAGGATACTGGGTTATCTGTAAATGGTGAGAAATGGTTTAAGAAGTTTCCGTTTGAGGTCGATATGAATCTATTCCTCCTGCCAGGCCATTTAGCCCTAGATTGGAATAAAGGAATTCATAAAAATGCATTGAGGGAGGAATGGAGACATGTATTAAGTATTATTCAGCGTTATATTACCTGTGAAGCTCGATTCGCAACAATCTATAGAGACCATTTACATTTCCTCCTTCATGTCGCGGGTATATCAAAGCTGAATTTACCCTTCTATCTTCTCAAAAGCTTATCTAAGATGGCAATTCGGGTAAGAAACCATCCAGACCATACTTCTCACAGTATTTTCCACCATGCTCTGATTCAGTTATTGATTTTGAAAGAATTAGAAAAGAAAGCCTGCACCTGTTCGCATTTTTTATTTTCGTCGGGATTTAAGATTGAAAAGCCAAAGGATGCAAAAGAACAGGATGAAACCTCAAAGAAGCTAAGAAGTTATAAAAGAAAGGTTATGGATAAAACTCAGCAGGGGTTTGAAGTTTCAGACAGGAAATCAGATATAGAGAATGCAGTAATAACTCCTAAAACCCCTAGTCTTGTAGAAGAAATTCTAGTTGCGTAAAGCTTGGAAATGGGTGTGCCAGAGTCCAAATCTCCAGAAGTCAGGAAAACATATTATCGGATAAAAAATGTTGAAGTTGTTAAATGGCGACCTAAGACCAGACCTTCAAATAAATTCCATTTAAATATGAAGAGAATTCCGAACCCTGATTTCAAAAATGAAGGTCGAGATCGAAGACTCTACCAATGAGGAGGATGTTCAATCCAAAAGAATTGAAGGTATGATATCCCAGGCTCTTGAAAGTATTGAAGGAAATATTAAATTAATTCCCAATTTACTAGTAGGAAAGTTTGTTGACAAGGGTAAGAAAGTCATTCCAGAATTGAATGAAGGGACTAACAAAAAAAATTTAGGTGTTGAGGAAGATATGAAATATATGCATGCTCAAGTTATGAAGCATTCTATTAAGGATCAAAGAGTTCTGTCAGGTGAAATTCTATTTGAATAACGAATGAATAAAAAATTGGATATTTTAAATGAGAAATTACATGTCGAAGAAGAAACAGAGCTTATGAATCTTAGGAAAGCTCTACATCATTACAAGGCTCGGAAGTCACATTTAAATCAGCTTAATGATCAGCTTGTTGTTTCCAACAGAATGATAAGGAAATATCTAGACTAGATCAATTCGAATTATGCTGAACTGGTTCGAGTTGCTGAAGAAGCAGTGGAAAGAAGGAAGATAGCCCAGTAAAAGAATGAAGAATTATTCAAACTTAATCAAGAACTTCAAGAGAAGGTGCCAGCCATGGATTGTTACCGGACAATCTACCGAAAGCGGACTTAAGGCGTGATCTCCCTATCTCAACGTAAGTCTAGAACAAGTGAGACAGAATATGAAACTGCTTTCCTAGATCTAGTTAAAGATCCAGTAATGAGATGCCTTACCTCTAGCTTGTAGATCTTTCTCCTTGACGTTGTTCCAAGCTCCAAGGTCATCATATATCAGCTGCAAGACCTGTCAAGACATACAGAACAATACAAGCAAGTAAAATGCATCTAAACAGTAACAGATCTAAGTAAACAGTTAAGCAATTAAACTACACAAAACATCATTAACACAACAATATTTGGTGGAAAGAGTTTATATTACTGTATTAAAAGAGGGAAGTACAAAAGAGTGATGATTACAACCAAAGCTTAACGTCGCAATCCTCCTCCAACAAGCCAATGCTAAAGCCTCCAAAGGAAGTATAGGTCTCCCAAGAGATGATTAGAGATCTCCTAAGCTAATTTAACCAGCATGCAAGTGCTATAGACTTCCTCCCTTTCGAATGGCAATGAGATTCATATATATATGACTAAGAGGATAGGGTAGGTTGAGATATAGTGGGAGAGGGTTAAGGGATCCTCCCAAAGGGATAGGGAACCAAATTACATCTCCCTTATAAGTTAGGGATAGATATCCACATCACACACCTTCGAGAATGGGCTCAAAGATGCCCTTTATCCATTTAACTAACATCGCTGCAGGCTGCAGTAGGACAACCTGCGACGTCGCATGCTGCACTAAGATGACTTGCAACGACCTCACTAAACCCAATAGAAATAGGTCAGTATCTCTTCCAAGTTGCTTACTTAGTCAAAGGAACTTCAGGGATGTTTACATTGAGTCTCAGGGTAGCAAGATTTAGGTGTAACAGAATGCCCCCCTAAGCATGAAGCTCTTGGAACTTGACAGGTGAATTGCTTTGACAGAAGGATTGGAAATGACTTGTCGGACGAAGGATGCCACTGCAGTACAACTGACTCCGAGAACACAGACTCGTATGACTCACAACATGCCTGTCGACCAATACACTGCATATCCATGGTAGTAATGACCAACTAAACACAATCATGGTTACTAGACACAAGCGTAGATCCATGATGAGATGATAAAACAGCCACGAACAATACAAAAGTGGATCTGTGTAATATGACTCAAAACAATCTCCATCGCAACCTGGGTAAAAAATGACTCCCTAGGGTCTTCAAACCGAACCTGCAATGATACGAATCTATCCATGTGATTACAAATGTCTTGACGTCGAACATGGTAGAAACCCCTAGATTACCAGTCATTGATGTATACCGTTAACAAGCTCGAGGTAAATCACCATTAATGTCAATAATCCCCAAGGTATCATAGTACATATCATCAAGCATGAATAAATCTTTCAATCAAGATTCAATGATGTAAACTCGTGTTGAAAGCGAGGTAACCTGCCATTGAGGCATGCAGGCCCAAGGTACTCGATTGGTTTCTAATTTCAATCCTTGGATGATGATTTGAAGTTGACGAGGATGAACATGTCGAAGGAGGGCCATGATGAATCCCCCATCATCGACATGAAACTCAATAACATATGTTTAGAGTAGATCAGATGGTACAATAACATGCAAGACTGACTCAGAGTAGACCGACATGGTGGAAGGTGTACTGACTACAAATGATGAGCGGTGAATGTATTCTTGAACATGGGCATGGCATGACTTGGCAGTATTGACATGACGAGTATGACACCAACTCCTAATGCAACTGATGGTGGAAGTATTCTTTGGAAGACCCAAAGGAGTAACAAGACTTAGGAAGTAGGAAAAACTCGAGGACAAATGGATGATCCAAGTACTGTATGCAAATGCAAATGAGTGCCATGTTCAAGAATGACTAAGTATTGCCACTGGTAAAGGTGTAAGACAAAAAATTTCATTTTTCCTCATCATGATTGATGAGTGCCTCATGTGTTTTTTGATGAGCTTAATGAGAGTAACTAGATGCTTGGTATAGCTCATCTCATAGATGAGTCCAATCCCAAATATTTTCCGAACCTAGGAAAGGAGGGGTTCGTCCCATGACGGGTCCTTCAATGTTGAATTTTAATGAGTCCATAGAAGGTAAACTCGGCGTTATTTCATGTTTAGAGAGTCTGAAGAGAACTAAAGAAGACTCCAAAGGTCCTTTTTCGAAAGGTTAGCCTCTTCGCCCAGAAAATGGTAAAACAACATGAGAGAGGACTCTTCTAGTCATGATTGGTTGGAGTATACCTTTTTCGTAAGTAGTACCCCCTGGTCCGAAAAAGGGGTAAACTATCACCAGGAATATCACCATTGAAACACTTTAACAAGAGTGAATGCAACAAGTTCGCTTGGCGATCTTTTCGTATTTCGTATATAGAGAGCCTAAAAAGAGCTTAAAGAGAGACTCCGGGGAGTTTCCTTTTTCGTAGGAGTTTAACGATCCCGAAAAAGTGATAAACTATAACTCGGTGACTTATTCTCATCATTTAATGAGCACAAGAAAGAACAAAGAGTAAGCTCAGTTGTCATTACTAATTGAATTTAATGAGCGATAATGACAAAAAAACTCTGGAAGAAGTTGTTCATACCTGAGATACTTACGAGATGATCGTCACGGTGAAAAACGACATTAATTAGGCACTTAACGTGTCTTGCAACTCAAAGACTAGGTAAAAAAGGTTAACCAAGCATTTAAATGCAGTAAATGATTCAAACTATAGCAAAAAACCCACTAAAGCATCAATTTATAAAAGGAATATTCCATTTTTTGTTATAAAAAGGATGAAATAGTGAAAATAAATTACAATTGTTTTTTACCAAGCTTGGAGAGTGTGAATTGCCATTTGGAGCCAAACTTCAACTGTTGTTTCCGGGAGCTGTAGTCCACCATTCCGCGAGCCGTCAGAAGCAAGTAGGCCTAAACTCATCTTTGCAACTTTCCAGTGGATTGTTTTCATGTTTTTTGCTTGTTTTTTAAGGTTTGGAGTTGTTTTACTTGGGGGCAATGCGCCCATGGGTCGGCGCAGGCCACCCTTACCGGAACTGCGACGACCCAGGGTCATCGCAAATCTCGTAAGGGTAATTTGCGACGATGTTGCACTATCTTCAAGGACACCCTGCGATGGCAGAAATGTCCAAGTTCAACTCATTACCCAACCCAAAATAAAAATCCTTTGATGCATGGGGTGAGTTCTAATGTTTCTCATTTGTGCTTCTTAATAGGATCACAGTGATAATCATGGCCTTAGAGTGGCGAGAACGAGAACATGAGTTGGATGATTGTGAAGAACCTGCAACAATTAATTAATGAAAATACACGAGATAGCATAAATAATAGAAGTCAGAATCGCTCTTATTGATCGTAGTCCACTTCGAGGGGGCAACCTCCTTTGAGCAAGATCAAGACAAATAACTTCACGGTACCTTCATTGGCCTCAACACACACTTATATACTAAGTCTATGCCCAATACTATGGGTCAATACCATGGGACATATAATATTACGGGACGACTTACAAAGCATATACGTCCAATACTATGGGTCAATACCATGGGCTAATACAAACTATGGATCAACAAATACTACGGGACGACTTACAAAGCATATGCGTCCAAAAACAATATACTAACAAAGTAAAGAGAAGGGTTGACACGAGTTCCTAATATCCCCTCTCCCTTAGAAAAATCTTTGTCCTCAAATCTTTAGATGTGGAAATTGATGTGGAATCTGAAGGAGTGGTTCCCCTGAAGCATCCTCGGGTTGCATTCCGTGCCATGTAATTAATGCCTCTGTGATAGAGTGAGAGAGAAGCTTACGCCTTTTGAGTTTCAGTGAGGATTGCTTGGAATGCTATAGACGAAGAAGAACCATATCAGCTGCGTGAAAATGGCGCTCAGAACAGTGTTGATCGACGTGTTGTTTCAGTCGAATTCTTGCCATGTGAAGATTGCCCTGGAGAACAAGAAGAATATGATCGCAGTTTCTAAGAACCGAGTCAATTTCCTGAACTGGGGAACTGCTGAGGTTGTATGGAAGAAAAATTGGTGGTGCCTGTCCATAGACTGCTTCATATGGTGTCATTTAGGATGTGGTATTGTACCACCTGAGCGATTCAAGGAAATCCATAGAAATAGTTGTCCAAATCTCTATAGGGATGAGCAAGGGTTCTAGCAGTCCCGAAAGGAGTGTCGTTTCACCCTTTTTGACATGGAAAGTATCACAGTTAGCCACCATATGTTGAATTGTCATTTTTAGTCCCTTCCAAAAGAAGTTACATTGTTCTCGGTCATACGTTTTGAGGAATCCATAGTGCCCTGCCGATGGAGAAGCATGGAGTTCATAGAAGGGATAGCCATGTTGATAAGATTGCAACCAATGTGGAACAAGCAACGAAATAACTGTAAGAGAAACTGGGTCATCAAGTGTGCGAGAAGGAGCATCTGCCACTAGATTGTCCTTACCCTTCTTGTAAGTGATCGCATAGGTAGAACCCATGAGTTGGATAACCCATTTCAGGTGTGCTGGGTAGGAGACCCGTTGTTCCAGGAAATTTTCCAGATTCTGGAGATCAATCTTGAGGAAGAAATAATTCCCTAATAGGGATGGCTGCCACTTCTGTACTGCATGCAAAATAGCCATCAGTTCCTTCTGAGATGTAGATGCGGCGAAATTCTTACCGGAAAGGTCTCTTGAAGGCGACAAGCCCACTGGTTCAGCAAAGACACCTGCATATCTATCCAAGGAATTAGTGGAGACCGTTGATGGGTGCATCTAAATGGAATGGAGTTGAGCGATGACACCATGTGAATTATTCGTAAGGATATTTTCCAGGCGATGTGAACTGATGATGGGAAGATACCCTGGTTGTAAGCCCGTAAATTTGTGTTGTGTCCCATTGACTGAAAACTGCATCCAAAGTTCAGCAAAATCCCATAAAATGGGCCAAGCGTGCATAACCATTGAATGCCCAAAACCACATCACATCCGCCTAAGGACAAGGCAAACATGTCAGAGCGCAGGTTATAATCTTTTAGAGAGATACGCACATTGTGACACTTCCCCTTGCAAGGTAAGGTACCCCCATTGGAAACCATGACTTCAAAGTTGGAGCAAGGATGGACAAAACAATCAACTTGTTTGGCAATCCGAGGGTCAATGAAGTTATGAGTGCTACCAGAATCAATGAGTATGGTAAGAGGGAGCTTCTTGAAGTAACCCTTGACCCGCATTGTTTGTGGGGTGGTGACGCCAGTTACAGCATGGAAAGAGATCTCGGGGGGGTCAACAGGCGGGTGTTGAATGTCGACATGATCATCTATTGTATCTGGAGCTTCTTCAGCAAGTTCATAGGCAGGCGGAAAATCCACATCCAAGAGATAGAGCTTTTGCTCAACGCATCTATGTCCCCAAGTGAATTTCTCATCACAATTATAACAAAGCCCTTTTTCTCGGCGTGCCCGCATCTCTAGTTTAGACAAATGCTTGATAGGAGTTAGTCGAGGAGCTGGCGTGATGGGAGGTCGTTGGGAACCCATATTTCTGAAGGGAACAAAGGTGGGTTTGGAGCGTTGTTGTGTTGCGATCTTGTCCTCTCCCAACTTAACCAACCCTAGGAATTCCATCATTGTGTTGGGACAAAACATTTTGATCTCTGAGCGTATTTCATCCTTGAGACCATTGATAAAACAACTCCTATAGAATTCATCAGACAATCCTTCTGTGTGATTAGCCAGTTGCTCAAATTCTGTCTGATACTCTCTCACTGTGCCAATTTGGCAATGTTTAGTGAGTGCTCCTGTGAATTCATCAAAGCACTAGGACCAAATGGTTGCAAAAGGAGTTAGCAAAAATCTGTCCAGTTTGGGTCGTGATTAGCTTTGATGTACCAATGGTACCATTGAAGGGATTCCTGTTCCAAATGAAAGGATGCAAATGGAAATTTCTGGACATCAAAAGTATTATGTAGACTGAAATATTGTTCTGCCCGATATATTCATCCAGTCGAATCAGTAGCATTGAAGCGAGGAAAATCAAGCTTCGGCCCACGAAAAGTGCTGGAAGAAGAGAACCCAGTGGCTGCAAAAGATTCTGGTTGTCGGTTATTGTTCATGGCTGAATGCTAAAGATGGAGGCTTATAAATTTTTCATCTAGATCCTGGAGTTTGGTTTGGATGGTTGCAAGTGCTTCCTCCATAGTTTTTGCTCCTACGTGGGTGACAACCATAACCAGGAGTGTTTTTTTTTTGAGTGGGTAGATAAACAAAAACAGAAATTGTTTTAGTAAAGGAAAATATGGATTTAGGAAAAAATTTGATGGGTAATGTGGGTTGGACTAGGTTTTGGACACTTTCAAAGGGACAGGGAAGCAGAAAAGGGGGATTTCAGAAGCGAGGTGAAAGAATGAGTAAATTTGGCAGAGAGGGACAAAGAAGCAGAAATATGAAATGAACACTGTGGTAAAATTTGAAGGCGAGTGGATGAAAATTGAAGAAGTTATGGCAAATCCTAAAAATAGACAAATGTGGGATTTCTCGCTTTGGGAAGTGGAATTTGGGATAGGGTCCTCAAGAATGAAAGATGTAGAATGGGATTGCAGGGGTGTCAGGGAAGTTTCGAGGGAAACAGAGTTAAAAAAAGGGAGATATGGCAAAAAAATGAGATTTTATTTTTTATTTTTTTCCAGAAATGGATCTACAATGATGCAGAAGGGATCGGCAACAGATGGATCTGAAATGATGCGGAATGGATTGGAAACATATGGATTTGAAACGACATGGAAAGGATCGGCAACAGATAGATCTGAAACGACACGAAAGGGACTGACAACAGATGGATCTGAAATGGCGCGGAAAGGATCGGAAATAGATAGTTCTGAAACGACGTGAAAGGGATCAGCAATAGATAGACCTGAAATGGCGTGGAAGTGATCAGCAAAAGTTATGGACAGAGGAAATTTGCGATTTATCAACTGAAAATAGATATGGACCCCGTATGCTCAGCTTCCTAATGGTTCAGGGGATTCACTCGGCCACCAATGCTATCTGTCGGCTTGCGTACTGGGAAAATACCTCTCACTCCATGACTCAGGTAAAACTGATAACTGCTTTGCCACAAACTAAAGCTCTTGGTTTACCTCATGGGTGGGAACTAGTCAATCAGGTAGGGGTCGTTGCCCTTTTTGCTAACAAGTCCTCTCAATGGGCCAGCTACTTCGGGGTTCCTGTGGTACTCCTCACAATGAGTTTTAGGGCTTATGCCCAAGTACTTCCCACAGTTAAATGGATAGGGATTATTCCCAGATTCGAACTTGTAACAAATGCGAAAAAAATTTGGTAGAAATTTCAACCAGCGAGCCCAAGAAAGTGCTATGATACCAGATGTGAAGAACATACAACAATTAATTAATGAAAATACACAAGATAGCAGAAATAACAAAACTCAGAATCTATTTTATTGATCGCAGGCCACTTTGAGGGGGCAACCTCCTTTGAGCAAGGTCAATACAAATAACTTCACGGTACCTTCATTGGCCTCAACACACACTTATATACTAAGTCTATGCCCAATACTATGGGTCAATACCATGGGGCATATAATACTACGAGAAGACTTACCAAGCATATGCGTCCAATACTTTGGGTCAATACCATGGGCTAATACAAACTATGGATCAACAAATACTATGGGACGACTTACAAAGAATACGCATCCAACAACAATATATTAACATAGTAAAGAGAAAGGTTGACACGGGTTCCTAACAATGATGCACAGTTTGAAAATGACCCTCAATGCAACAATGCATTGAGGAATTTTGGACTTCTCAAATACTTTCGAGTGTTGGGCATGAGGGCCCAAGTTCAGCTATTGACACATATGTTCCGATGTTGGGATCCGACGCAGGAGCACTTCGAGATCGGAGTGCATACATTGAGTATAGATGTCGAGGACATCTATTTTCTGACAAGATTATCCCGGAGGGGGGAACCTGTATCTCTTACTGGGTCACGAGGAGGTGACCGGACTGTAGATGACCTGATTACTTAGTACTGCACTGAAGATACTATGGCTAGTAGTGGGAAGATTCCCATTAAGGGGATTCGAGATCGTCCATTATGTGTCGTGCTCTTCACCCCGGTGAGGGTGGTGGGGAGTCAGTCTGCTCACCTTGCGAGCAAGACTCAGTTGTTGTACACAGAGGAGTGCATGGCTCCCAGGGTATTCAACTGGTGCAAGGGACTCCTTACCAACCTCCGGGGTCAGCCTACCAAATGTTGACGCGGGGCACTGAAACAATTTGGATATGGATCCGTGGTGATATCTTTCTTACTGGAGCGGGTACCTCATCTGTGTCCAAAGGTGGAATTGGATGACCAGGATGCCAGGGATCCACATATGACTCGATGGGAAGAGGTGATGGTCCGCCATGGTGGTGGGGGACCCATCATAGGATATGGCACTGGGTTCTTCACTTGGCTAGAGGGACAGCTCCTCATGATTGTGGATTACCCTTACAGCGGGACAGACTTCAAAGGTGATCCCGACCTGGTGCTCCTCGAGGGAGCACAATGGGGTGACATAGGTAGGACTACGAGTTTGAGTGATGGAATCTCACACTCTATTGGTAGGACTGCCTCCAATCCGTAAACTAACTGGAACGATGTAAATATGGTGGCATTCTTAATGGAGGTCCGGTATGCCCATAGTGCGGAAAAGAGCATGTTGTGCCATTTGGACTTATGCGTACCCACCATGCGTTGAATCATGGTTTTCAAGACCTTGTTAATGGCCTCTACTTTTCCATTGGACTATGGGTAGTAAGGTGTTGAGTTTTCATGATGAAAACCCAATCTAGACCTAAGCTCATCGACCATATGGTTCTGAAAGTGAGATCCATGGTCGGTGACTATGGCTTGCGGGACTCCGAACCATGAGATAACATGATTGAACATGAAGAGTGCAGCGGTTTTGTCGTCGTCCGTGTATGTAGGAATAGCCTCGGCCCACTTTGTAAAGTAATCCATGGCTACTATGATGTAACCATGCCCCCAGACTGAGGTAGGCTTACAGTGCATGAATTCAATGCCCCATTTTGCAAAGGGGCCAATGATAATAACCGGGTGTAACGGGGCTGGATGGGTGCGCTTTTTCGTATGAAAATGTTGGCATGGGGGACATTTTTTAACGGCCTCAATACAATCTTTGAAGATAGATGACCAATAATATCCCGCACGTAGTATCTTTTGGGCTGTAGCCATCCCAGAGAGATGACCACCACAAGCCCCAGAGTGGCAATCATTCAAGACGTGTTCAACCTCCTCATGAGTGAGACAACATCTAAGAATAGAATCAATGTCGTGATGGTACAAGGTATCACTGATGATCAGGTAATACTTTGTGTGGTAGCGTATTCGACGACGATTTTCATGAGACAATTGGGGGTCAAAACGTTGGGTTTGAATATATAAGGTAATATCTCCATACCACGGGTCAGACGTGCTGATGAGGAACAATGATTCATCCGGAAGAGAATCATTAGGCTCAGATTCTACATCGACATGGGGAAGATCGCAGATGAGCTCAACAAACACCAACGACTTCTTAGACTTGGCCTTCTCGAAGAGGAGATCGAACTCCTAAAGTATCACTATCCAGCGTGAATACTTGCCCCCAAGTACTTGACGTGTCGAGACGTGTGACATGGGGTTCGAGTCGGCGATGATGGTGGTGGTGCAAAGAAAGATGTAGTGACGGAACTTTTGGACAATAATGAATACCGTGAGAGCGAGCTTCTCGACATGCAAATAACGAGTTTCAGAGTCCATAAGACCCTTACTTAGGTAGTAGATCACATGCTCTTGGGCGTTATTGTCCTCCTATACCAAGACCATGGTGATCATGGTGGCAGAAGCGGCGAGATAAAGGATATAATCCTTGTAGTAATTGGGCGGTTGGAGCATAGGGGCATGCGTAATGGCATGTTTGAGACTATCGAAGGATTGTTGCACGTGATCATCCCAAATGACGGGACGTCCTTCTTAAGTAGTCTCATGTAACCCTGCGTCTTTTGTGCGAAATTATAGACAAAACGCCGTAGGTAAGTTTCCTTCCCTTGCAAACTTTGAAGTTCTGTAATGTCCGTGGGAGGTGGGAAAGCGACAATGGCTTCCACCTTTAAGGGATCAATGCGGATCCCATCTTTCGAGATGATAAAACCGAGGAGGCATCCAGACTAAACGCAAAAGATACACTTGTGAGGGTTCAAGAGGATGTTATATGGCCTACATCAGAGGAAAACGACCGTCAGATGATCAATGTGGTACTCACGTTGCCGCGAATGAGCGGGGAGATCGTCGAGATAAGGTTCCAAAAAGTCCTTCATGTCATGGAAAGCACACGGCATGGCCTACTGGAATGTGGCACCAGCATTTTTAAGGCCAAAAGGGAGTTTGCGATAAGCAAACATGCCCCAAGGACAGATGAAATTTGTCTTATGTTGATCAGTTGAATGGATCTCAATTTGGTTGTAACCGGAAAAGCCATCCATGAATGAGAAGATGACACTTCCGCCACAATTGTCTATGATCTGGTCGATAAAGGGAGTGGGGTAGTTGTCCTTGGGACAAGCTTTGTTCAGATCCCGATAATCAACACAGACACGAATGGTGCCCTGCTTCTTAGCTACAGGGATGACATTTGAGACCCATTCTGTTAATGGAACAGGGTAGATAAAACCAACCTTCAAGAGCTTCTCAATTTATGCTTTAATTGCCACATTTTTCCTAGGGTGTATCGGTCGTAGCTTTTGTCGGACTGGTTTAGCATCAATATAGGTTTGAATCTCGTGTGAAACAATAGTTGGGTCTATCCAGGGAATTTCCTCGTAAGTCCAAGCAAATACGTCTCGAAATTGCTTGAACAATGCCGTGAACGTTGTAATCTCTTCAGGGGAACACTTCTGGCCTAAACGAATGTGTTCCACTACACCAGGAGTGACTGATATGTCTACCGAAATGGTAGGTTCAATGTTTTCTAAGTTGCCTTCAGAGTATATTTGACACATAAGTATCGCGGCCTGAGGGCAAGGGTAGACATTCGGTGTAAAGATGGTGTTGATGCTATTCTCCACAGTATCCTATGGGGGAAGGAAAGACGATCGATGGTGTAGGTCTTCCCACGGAGAGTCATCCGAACTCATGATCTCCATGATGGACTCATCAGACAAAAAAGTCTGGAGCAGAGGATCAGGTAAGGAGAACGTCCGCTGTAGAGAATAGGATGTGGAGGCCACGGCTAAGTGGTCCTTAGGTGCTGACTGGATATCCTCATAAGTGAGTTCAGTGGGTGAAAGAGGAATGGTGTCTCCAATCAAGTGCATAGTGGCTTCATCAGTTACAAACCATTGATTGGTAGAGTTGGGGATAGATGAAATCCTAGAGGAGATCATGTTCACTGTGGCAACATGATTAGGGGGATCCGAGGTTGGAAAAATGCCCATAAGAGATGAATATTTTATGAGGCCGACCCCCACACTTTCATATAGCTATGAAGATTGTCCAAGTAATGGAACATTATCACCCAGATGAGTAGCGGTGTTAGTTGTACAGAAATCCAGTTGGTCTACAGTGACAATTCGGCCTTGGTGGGGGAATTGTACTATGAGGAAGACAGATGATGTGACCGCAATCATGGCGTAAAACCAATTACGACCAAGTAAGAGATTATAATATAAAGGGGCTGGGAATACTTCCATGTTAATGGTTGCGATCTTGCCCCCCAACTCGACTGCTAAGGCTTGTAACATCCCATGAGGTTGAAATCCACATCCGTCGAATGCTTTCAAGGTGGTGGGAGAATGGTTCAACTCAGGAGAGCCAATGGCTCTCCAACACAAAATCGACATGACCGAGGTAGAGGCACCTTCATCCAAGACAGTATGATGGATTGTCTTCCCAGCAATGTTTGTGGCAACTCGAAATTCCAACTAATGGGAAAGCCTCAGATTAAAGTACTCAAGTCGGAACATGATGGTATTATAAGAATCAGGATCAACTGCACCAATGGCAGCGAGGAGAGTCTTGCGCAGGTTAGGGAAGTTCTGCAAGACCTCTACTGTCGATATAGCACAAGGAGCTTGTGCTAAGTCCTCTACAATATTGTAGTTTTGAGATGCCCGAGCATTAGGATTGAAAACGGCTCTTCGAATCGTGCTCTTGGGAGGACGCAACACTATTCTCAATGGTGAGAGAAGTGTGTGGTATGGTGACGTCGGGAATAGAAGTGAAAATTTTTTCAGTATTACTTCCAACTGGTTCCTTCTGAGGGACTGAGTCATATGAACGGGAACATGTGTTCAAGTTGATAGTCTCACTACGCATCATGAGAACATGCACGGTAGAGGATGCCTCTCCTTGGGAAGGAGATATGTGTGTGATCATTTGCTGGTTCTGAGCGGGGAAGGGATCGTTGAGAACTGCAGGGGTAGAGGTTCCCTTGAGAAACTTCTGCACTTCGTCTCGGTGGGGACATTCCTTTGAGAAGTGGTCTCCACCGCACAGTAAACAAGGATACTTTAACTTCCTCTTCTATTTGGTTTCTTCAGGGGTGGGATTGGGCTCCTGCTGGTTAGAAGTTTTCTTAGGTTTCCCTTTGTTTTTATTCTTACCACCAAATTTTTGAGATGAAGCTAATTGAACAAAATTCACCTCTTCGGTGGAGGCAGGAGTGGGCGGCTTGGTGATGTTGTTTCCATCCTGTGTTGGGGATGGGGAAGAACCCTGGGGGTTCGACGATCCAACAGTTTGAGTAGGAGGCTAGGTGGTAAGGGAACCAATGATTCCATTGGCTTGAGGTCCCTTAGGTGGTTGTGCAATACGTAGGGTGGGGTGCGTCAGGAACGATTTCGTATAATGTGTCAGATTGAGCATAGACTAAGTCTAAGTAATGGGCACGGGAAATAGCATGTTCCTCAGTGATGGCCCCTCCCATGGCCACGTATCGAGCTACGACAGGTAAAAGTGACTTTGTGAACCATTCAACTAAGAGTTGGTCCGGAATATGAGACTTAATAAGATGTCTTCTTTGCCACCACTCATGGATATGATCCGAGATGTGAGTTGCGGTATTCTAGAGAAGAGAGGTCAATAAGTCGGTACCAGTCTGATAGAGAATGGGAAACTGGAAGTGGGTCAAAAATGACATAGCAAGAGAACTGAAATCTAGAAAAGAGTGTGGTGGTAGTTCAATATACCACTTGGCAGCTGGGCCGGTGAGAGTCTGTTGAAATAACCTAAGATGGATCAAGTCGTCCATCAAGGAGTTGGATGAAGACCATAAATGGTATGTCATCACATGGTTTTTTGGGTCTTCACTAGGCTTGCCATCAAATTTGGGAACATATGATGGTAACTTAACCGGAATGGGAGGCCAGTTATGCCCGTGGAAGATGGGTTCATTCGTTAGACGAGACAGGTTAGGTAGGTCCAAAGTAGTAAAAAATGGAAGTTGTTGGTTCAACTGGGGGTACTAATAGTACTGATAGGGCATGTATGGACCGGTAGGACCTTGAATCGACTGGTTGTAAGATGTTCCCTCGAGAAACTGACCGTAAGAGGGTATGCCGCATGGATCATATGTAGGTCCTCCACCATAATAAGGTGGTCCATAGCCATAGGGTCGGGGTCTGTCGCCACCACCGGGGGGGATGAAGGTCCACCGCCATCGCCAGGAGGGGGTGTAGGTCCACCACCACGGTCGTGAGGGGGTGGGGGTCCGCCGCCACTGCCATAATAAGGTGGTCCTCCACCTCTTCCGCTAGGAGGGGGGTGGGACACCTCCTCCGCCGGAGGGATAGGGAGCTTCGCCACCGCCGCCACCAGAAGGGTATGGTCCTATGCCACCATCTCCACCATAATAATGTGGTCCTCCACCACCACCGCCGGGGGGGTGTGGTCCTCCACCATAAGGTGGGGGTCCACTGCCACCGGGGGGTGGGGGTCCACTGCCACCGGGGGGTGGTGGTCCTCCGCCTCTGCCAGAAGGGGGAGGGCCTCCGCCTCCGCTGCCGAGAGGGGGTGGGCCATTGTGGCCAGAAGGGGGTGGTCCTCCACCAGAAGGTAGAGGTCCACCGCCTCCGGAATTATATGGGGGCCCGCCGCCTCCGGTGGGAGGGGGAGGGGGACCAAGCGGGGGTGGTGGTACTTGAGGGACGGTTGGTGGGGTTCCATGTTGTAAAATGTTTTGATGCCCCCATAGAGTGTATGGATTGTCAGGATAAGGTATCCCATAGGGTGCGTTTCCGGGACTGAATTGTCTCGACACAGGGTTAAGATAACCTGGATATGCTTAACTCCATGGTGGTTGAATGACATTGGATGGTCCCCCAACATGGGATAATCCTATGGTGGATGGGTTGGCGGGGAGGGAAGTTCCAACAGAAGGACTAATGGGGACTCCTCCTCCTGTATTGGGATTAGGAGATGGGGGTTTCCCCCAGCAGCAACGTGCTGACCACTAATCAATGTTTGGCCCAACGCAGGTTGTTGATTACCTACTGCGGTAGGAACATTACCTGTAAGGAAGGTAGGGGGTAAAGAGTATCCTCCCTGTGAGTTTTGGGTTGGGGGAGGAGTGGGTAATGTAACCGTGGTGGTAATAGGTGTGTTGGACTATTTTCCTTCAACAGGTTGAGTCGTTTGAGGTATAGAACTGGTCTCCTATCTAAGGGGTGTACTCGCAGGAAGTGATGGTTGGCTAGATTCATGAGTTGTCACGTGGTGGGTGGGTGATTCCGGTGAATCAAAAGATAAATAACAACTCGGGAGAGGCTAATATGGAGGTAATGTCGGGTCTTCAACCCTTCGTAAAAGACTTTGTCTTCGAAATTCCTCACCCATAGCACGTAATTGAGACATACGATCATGACAAGGTGCTAGAGGGTCTTCAGAAGTAGCCCAACTGGGTGGGGATGCAATGGAAAAATGAGCCACTTGGTGGCCTAAAGATGATGTCCAAAAGGCTGCAGCTGGACGAACAATTGATACAAGGTCATCCTAGGGAGGATTTATCCATTCCAACGATCCAGGCTCTCCCGTTAAAACAGGAGGTGAGTCTTGTGAAGTGGAAGTTTGCGCCTATTTACCTTGTGGGGGGTTGGAGGTAGGTGACTCTAGAGGGAACATGTGGGCTCCAATATTCAAAGTAGGGTTTTCTACTTCATGTGAGACGACCATGACGTGTGGGTCCATTCTTACCTTCGAAATTACCTCCTAGTTAAGGGGATATTCGGGTGGTAAGTTCAAAATTATGCGATACCTTCTCCAAGGAAAGTCATCCAGAGTGACTGAAACATAGTTTCTCTTAGGGTAATCTAAACAAAAGAAAAGTAGTCCAGAAAAACCTACACAAACTAAGGCCACAAGCAAACTTATGTGATAGGTGTGGATTCAAAAGTTTGGAACCTCACAAGATTGTCAAGGCTTCACAACTCACTATATACTGCAGGGTTCAACAGTAAAACGCGACAAGGAGGATTGGGACCGTACCCTTGCTTGAATACCCGACTACCTAGACGACATGTGCGTAGTAATCTCCCCGAGTGCTATTCTTAGTTTATTTCTCTACCAAGACGGCCAAATGGATAGTTCAGTTGGTTTCAGGAATCCTAATGTTGTCTCCTGATATACTCAAGGTACGTGGGAGCTCAAACCGTAGTGGTGTTGTCTAATGCACAACCATATGACACGAGACCTTATTATATACTACCGAGTACGTGAAACACCTTTCTATATATGCCAAGTACGTGAAGTGCCTTTTGATATACCCTAAGGTACATGAAAGAGCCTTCGATATACCTGGTTGGTACGTGAAAGAGCTTCGATATACCAGTTGGTACGTGGAAGACTACAATACCCCTAGAATACAGTGTTGGCAAGTCATGACAACTGCCATGTTTTAAGACGCCGAAACACGTCTCTAACTTAACACACAAGTTACTAAAAATTTTACCCTAGTTGTACCGTTAATTTTATCTGGACGGTTAGGTGAATGCATGAGGTGAGTACATAAACGTAAACAGAATGCAAGCCCTAACTACATGAAAAAATGTACTTTTCTTTTGATGAACTCTATATACGGGAAGGAGAAATCTTTTCCCAAGTAGTTTTACCAAAACAACAAAATGCAACACAATCCCAAATCTACCAAATTTGACAAAAAATACGCTTTTCCTTTTTTCCGAGCAAAACACAAAAAATCCACAAGCATCAAAAACCAAATCTAATCATTTTATTTTGTCCTTTCGAATCAAAAAATGAAGTTGAGTGATGAAAAGAGAGAACTTCTATCTAGAGCACACTAACTTTTCCTATTTCACTATGATAGCTTAGAAACATAAAAAACCAAAGACGCATATAATTTTTCAAGCATGGAATCACTTTTGCAAAAACTTGATCTTGATTTTTTCAAGAAAATGAATGGCTCATAATTTTCGAAAAGCACAAATGATTAACTTTCCTCTCAAACATTTCCAAAAGACTAATGAATGATAAATTCCAACGCATGAACCAATTTCCACAACAATTTTCAAATGCACTTGAAAACGGTAAAAATGATGCACTTTGAATTTTTCCAATGATATGCCAAGTGTTAGTACCTGGATTTGTCTCGCAAAATTTTGGATTCTGGCAACGCATATGAAAAAGAAACCCAATCCTCCCTGCCAGAATGTTCGAAAGTATTCTAATTCGGCCTGGTCAGTCTTCACTTTTTGTCCTAAAACTTTGCCTAATAACCTCATCATCTCTCTAAGTCTTTTAACTTTTCATCCTCGACTTTATACTTCACATATTACATATCTCATATGCGCAAATGCCAAAGTTTATGGATATTGGGATTCAAGAACAGAGCATGGTCATATGGTCCAAGAGTATTGCACTCATACCAAAGACTGGGCCACCGAGTTTCTGATATTGGCCAACAATGGAGTATGGAAAACGATTGGGAATGAAGAGGCCGTAGATTTAGTAAAGGAGGTGATGGATCTAGAGACTGCGCCTAAACCCCTGGTTGATAGAGCTACTGAGAAGGGAATTAGCTCGGAAAATCTCTCGTGTATTGTTATACGCTTCAATTAAATGATCATGGTGGAGCTATCAACATTCCTGGAAAATTAATGTTGATTCAGTGTAGTGATGTGTATGTTGTTTTAATCATGTTGATATCCAGTGATATTTATTCCAATTTTGAGGATCGATCCAATATTTTACGAGTATCATGTTGCTGAAGAAGAGAGATCTCTTGCACAGACGAGTGATTCTCAGAATGGTGCAGCCAGTACAAGCAATAATACATCTCGACAAGGTAACAATTTGCAAAAAGGGTGCTTCTCAACAGCAAACAAATTATCAAATTCCAACCTCTACACTCTATCAAATGCCTTCGAGGATTTTCAAGATTTCCCCCAAAACGCACCATCTCCACCTAATGATCCAGAGGTAAATTTGTTGGCATTTAAAACATACAGATGGAAAATCTCGGTGAACTTCTTCCATGTTAAAAAGGATGGAGGGCAGCTACAGGATTTTGAGGACCCATGACAAGTGGAAAAGTATACAAGGAGAAGATCAACTTCAACATTAAATAAGGATATCCCAGATTTAAAGGAGTGCCAAAATCAGTATCAATCTCACATCTAAAGACAAGTGTTCAAATGATGGATATTTATAAATTTCTTCCTGATTTCAACCAACGGTTAGAGGATCGATTTCAAATCTCTAGGCAAAAATTCTCATCAGATGAGCCATTTACCACTAATTTCTAGGCAGTGTTTTTGCATTTGGAGGCAAGTAAGGAGCAGTAAAATATTCTCAGGCATCGAAACAGCATTCAAAGGATCAACTGGCAGTTGAACAGAGCATTTTCAAATGTTATTTATTTTTAGGTAGATTCAATTCCAAGATTTTTTAGAACAGCTTGGTCATTGTATTTGTCTATTTAAAAAAAACTTATCATTAGGAAGAAGAGGGTGGAGGTTATAATTAGGAAGAAGAGGGTGGAGGTTCCAACTAAGGGGGCTGAGAAAAGAGACACACATGAGGGTCGAGAACACTTGTGATTATGCTATCTTGTTATATCAGTATGTTTATGTGAGGATTTTATATTTTGATGAATGATATATAGACTATTGGGAGCTATATTCATACTGTTTATGGTTTTGATGTTCTTCATTTATGTTTGAAATTATATTTGTGTTTTCTAATTACATGGATGTCTTCTGTGTACTGGTTTATGCAAATGAATGAATTCCATTCCCAAAATAGATGTTTAAAATGTCTTTTTAGACATCTAATTTATATCTGTTGTTCTTCAATACTGGAACTATTTGTTGTCCTATGTTGGTACATTTGATAATTGAATCTTGTTATCTTACTTTTATCATTCATTTTATTTTTTGATTTCATCCTTATATATCTTTTAAAATCTGATGTTTTCAGATTATATAACAGATAGTCTTTGATATTTTACAACTCTGTTCTTTGATCTCTGATTGTTATCCAATGAAAAAAAACCTATTTTTCTTTTGAGGTGCCTAAGCTTTGTTTTCCTGTAGTCAAACAAACTTTAGGGCTAACACCAATATTATAACTTGATAACAATGATATTTTTAAGCATGAATGGCTGAAAAGAGAGATTATTTGCAGCACTCCAAACACTCATAAATTCTCAAGAAAATGACAAGCACTCATATGAACTAGAACACTCAAGATACTCAACAAGAACCCGAATGCAATCAAAGCTAAATAACATGTGAAAAAGAGGTATGGGATTGGATTCAATACAAAGATCAGATCAGGTGAGGAGAGGAGGGAATTCAAGGTCAAGTGGATGAAGGTGGGGGATACCAAAGTGTCCACCACTACCGAAACTCAAACTTGTCCAAAATGGAACTCGAAACCACTCTGAATCAAAACAAACAAAACCAAACACTAGCAATGCAACATCAAAAAGGTCTCTGACTGGAAGATACAGTACATAGGAGGTATGAAAGGAAAACCAAAATCAAAGTTTGGTGAGGAGAGGACCCAAGCATAAAACTAGACTGCTTGTCGCAGTCTCTAGTCAGACTTAGAGTGACCGTCGCAGGTGGAAAACAGGTGAACTGCGACAACGTCGCAGGATGTCAAACTGTGGTGTGCAATAGCATCGCAGGTTGCAAATCAGCAGACTGTGCCTGATAGGGGATTGTCGCTCTGGATATATTACCCAGGTGCGACGGGCGAGATCCCTATGCAAGGATGAAACGATCTCCAAATATGATCAACCAAAAGGATTGACAATCAAACATACAGACTTTAAATAAGTCAACGGACTATTCGGGAAGAAGATCTGGTGGTGAAATGGCTAAGGAGGCATCTGGTGGTGAAATGGCTAAGGAGGCAAATGAAATGGCTCATAAAGAAATCAGAGAAAAAGCTTTCAAACTAAAAACTTAAAACAACAATGCACGTAATATTCCTCAGTATGGTCGCCAAACTTGTTACCAGAAAATCTATCGAAAGCAAACTTAAGGCGTGATCTCCCTAGCTCAATGTAAGTCTAGAACAAGTGAGACAGAATATGAAACTGCTTTCCTAGATCTAGTTAAAGATCTAGTAATTAGATGCCTTACCTCTAGCTTGTAGATCTTTCTCCTTGATGTTGTTCCAAGCTCCATGGTCATCAGATCTTAGCTGCAAGACCTGTCAAGACATACAGAACAATACAAGCAAGTAAAATGCATATAAACAGTAACGAGTCTAAGTAAATGGTTAAGCAAGTAAACTACACAAAACATCATTAACACAACAATATTTGGTGGAAAGAGTTTATATTACTATATTAAAAGAGGGAAGTGTGAAAATCCTCATAGCAGATCCAAGAGATGATGTATACCTCACAAGAAAGTAATTGATTAAGCAAGAAAATAGAAGAAGAGTGGTCAATGCAGTATAATGAGCAACAAAATAATAATACAGTAGAACTCGGATAGAAGCAAAAATACTTCACACACACTAATTAATTAATCACAATATGGACAATAAGTAGTACAATGAAAGAGGATTCAAATGCCTAAGGTGGCAATTCGAATTATCCTTCATGGAGTGATCAAAGGATCACTAGAGTGTCATCAGAGCACAACTAGTAGTCTATCTCATCATCGGTGGAGTCATCAATGCACAAGTAACTGTCAACCGTCAGTCAAACTGAGTCTAATTGAGTTTGGTAGGTGTAACTGAATGTAACTGGCACATGGAGACACTAACTGAATGAAGGAGGCTCAATGGAGGGCGCATGAGGAGCTAACTGGAGTTAGAACAAGTAGTCATGTCTCATCAGAGGTCAATAGGAGTGATAATAGGAGTGAGGAGTCAGTCAGGACTCAAATCAAGGAAAGACTGGTGGATAACTGAAGTAAACTGGATTGGTAGGTGAGAAAGGACGAGTGGCATCCTTAAATAAAGGAGGAAGGGTGCATTAAGCTCTAGGAGGGCTCAAAATGATCTGAGAGAAGCTCTCGGGGGCTGGCTAACTAAGGGCTAGGTGCCGGACTGATGACTGGAATGCATGCAAACCCTAAATGATGCATGCAAACCCTAAAAGTGCATGCATGACTGAAAATGTAAATGATCAAAATACTGGTGGGACTAGGATGGAGTATAGGAATATCCTAAAACCCCCCCTTAATCCATCCTGGGCCCTGGTAACTAAGACCAAAGGTCACCCAATACAATGAATAATAACATTCACTAAACCAAGGAAGTGTGGAAATTTTCATGGGAAAAATACCCCCCCTCAAAACAGACTGTAAGACACACATAAAAAATAAATGCTCCAAACTCAAGTAGGTGTGATGCTTGGTCATATGTATGGAGGTATCGTCTTCTTGGGAAGAAGTGGATCATGCTCAAAAAGCATGTGCTTGTACTTGCTCTTCAGATCGAATGTGATGAGAACAAATCCAAAAGTATGAGGATGATCCTTGAACTTGTGATTCGAATCAATTGAGGTAGGATCAAAAACATGAATATGCAGATAGTCTTTTGTCTTCTCCTTCGAACCATCATGGGTGAGATTATGCCAAAAAGAACCATCAAATAATAAGGATTGCTTGAAATCCAAATCAGATTTAAGACTTGAAGAATAGTTTCTTGAGATCTCCTTTGAACCAGCAGGGGTAAGATCAAAACTATCATATGCATGAGAAATTATCCCAAGTAGTAATTGCTTAGAATCCAATTTAGATCCAAGACTTGAATCATGGTTTCTTGAGATCTCCTTTGAACCATGAGAGGTGAGATCAAAACCAGTAGATGCATGAGAAATTATCCCAAGCGAATGGCAATGGCCATAGTCTTCAATAACCTTCTGAAAGCATGAGATAATGATCATATAGTAGTAAATAAGAGGTGATTTCTTGAGGAGAGAAAATGCATTACCTCCAATAGCAGGTTTTTCCTCTGAAATAATCATGTGATCATGATGCAAACCAACAGACTCTGGTGCAAGAGAGGATTTAGAACCTTCTGCAATATCTAGAGTGTGAGCTGGTACAGAAAGAGAAGAAAGTTGGAGCATGAGTGTAGAATTTGCAATTTCTTTGTGGACAACTTCAATATGAGATGATACTGGTTCATGATATGAGATATCATCAAGGAGGGCGAATGAAACACTTTGCTTGCTCTCGAATGGGTTTGGACCAATCCCTTCATTCTGTCTGCCAAATATTTCATCCAGGTGGGCCCATAGCTCTTTTGGAGATTCAACATCATCAAGGGAATAGAATGCCAAGCTTCGAGACATAGAAACCATGATGGTTGCAATAGCTCTTCCACCTTCATTTAACCAGTCAATCTTTTCTTCATAGGATTCGAACTCTCTTTCAAAAAAATAATCAAAGAGATCATGTCTCTTCAAATATGCTATCATTTTTGGTTTCCATTCAACATAGTCGAATAGATAAAGAGGAGGATCTTCTGAAAACATTGAAGCTGTGGAAGACCTGCAAAAAACAATAGAGAATATCTGCAACTGCTACTGCTGCAAGAATGCAGAAACTACTGCAACTGCTGCACTCGAAATCTTGGTAATAACCTGCAAAAATCTCTTGAGAATAGAGACAAACAATACTTTCAACATGCTCTGATACCATGTGAAAATCCTCACAACAGATCTAAGAGATGATGTATACCTCACAAGAAAGTAATTGATTAAGCAAGAAAATAGAAGAAGAGTGGTCAATGCAGTATAATGTGCAACAGAATAATAATACAGTAGAACTTGGATAGAAGCAAAAGTACTTCACAGACACTGATTAATTAATCACAATATGGACAATAAGTAGTATAATGCATGAGGATTCGAATGCCTAAGGTGGCAATTCGAATTAGCCTTCATGGAGTGATCAAAGGATCACTAGAGTGTCATCGGAGCACAACTAGTAGTCTATCTCATCATCGGTGGAGTCATCAATGCACAAGTAACTGTCAACCGTTAGTCAAACTGAGTCTAACTGAGTGTGGTAGGTGTAACTGAATGTAACTGGCACATGGAGACACTAACTGAATGAAGGAGGCTCAGTGGAGGGCGCATGAGGAGCTAACTGGATTCAGAACAAGTAGTCATGTCTCATCGGAGGTCAATTGGAGTGATAACAGCAGTGAGGAGTCAGTCAGGCCTCAAATCAAGGAAAGACTGGTGGATAACTGAAGTAAACTGGATTGGTAGGTGAGAAAGGATGAGTGGCTTCCTTAAATCAAGGAGGAAGGGTGCATTAAGCGCTAGGAGGGCTCAAAATGATCTGAGAGAAGCTCTCGGGGGTTGGCTAACTGAGGGCTAGGTGCTAGACTGATGACTGGAATGCATGCAAACCCTAAAAGTGCATGCATGACTGAAAATGTAAATGATCAAAATACTGGTGGGACTAGGATGGAGTATAGGAATATCCTAACAGGAAGTACAAAAGAGTGATGATTACAACCAAAGCTTAACATCACAATCCTCCTCCAACAAGCCTGTTAGCGACCAAACAAATGCAATGGTATTTTTGAGAGCATCATCATTAATCTTTATTTGATTTGTCATTTTCTTGGATCCTTTGGCCAGTTTCATACTCCAGTTCTTCATCAAAGCTCTCATTGATAATCTTTACCTGCATTTCAAAGCATTATCAGTTTTTCCTAAACCCTAGTTTTATGCTCCTTTAGATTTGAGATTTGTTATTTTTATCAAATAAAATAAGAAATAGTGTATGCTTTAAATCCAAATGGATTGGCCTTAGATTTCATTTCCCCATACTATGGAGTCCTCTATCTGATTAGGAGGATATTGAATTCTGGCGCATTATTATCGAGCAGAGAATTTTGTATACAACAACTGAGGAAGGACACTCCTCTTAAGTGGAGTGAGGATTGCACGAATAACCCCCCAAGTACCTCTAACAATGAAGCTTATTCTTGTTTGCATGAGGACATGCAAACCCTTTGGATGGGGGGAGATGAAGGGCTTCATATATGGCATCTTTTTGGCACTCTTTTTGGTCACCTTTTGCATGCTTTTGATACATGTACTGATCATTCCTAAGGGGTAATTTATCGAGTCCAGCATTGGTATGTAGTGATCACGTTCCTTGCATATTTGTTACTTAACTAATGAGCAGGTTTATGGTTATGATTCTTTTGAGTACTTAAAATATTTTTGTGTATTAATCTTGTTGCATGTTATAGTTTTTTTGGAAGCTACAAAAAGTGCGTTGCAGAACATATTACAGAACCTACAACATAGTAGCTGCAGAATCCATATTGTCAGGGTATAGATCAGTAGAATACTGACTATGGACTTACTTCCTGAAGTTTTGAAAGTCATAAGGAGGTCACAACAAGATCTACAAAGTTTTATTGATCATTTTGTTGGTATGCGAAACCAAGTGAAACGGTTCTATAGCCAACCAAAGAATGGTTGCAGAAAATTTCCAGAATGATCTGTAATGTATTAAAACAACCTGTAACTTCCTCTGAAATGTTGTTCCAACTGAATTAATAGATTCCCCTATCTTTAGACTCGATCTCATCTCTATAAGTTCATAATCTCAATATGATTCCGAATATTCTAGAGAGACCGAGATGGCAGTTTTCCATGTTTAGCATTTTGTTGTAACTTCAGATCATGGAATTTGAACGCTTAGCTCTCTCCAGCTTTTGTAAAATGTATAAATACTTCAATCCTCCTGATGAGGGGATTATCCATAATTTGCACATAATTGTTGAACCTTGTAGTACCCAGAATTATCATTTTATAAAAATTTGTGTTGTTGGTTCCTGATGCGCTAAGTAATTTTGTGTGATTGAGTGGCTTTCCCAGCTCCTGTCTCTGAAGGAAACATCCCCTTCAGAAGACAGGTGTTTCTATATTTTAATTTTTAGAGTAGCAGGGTATGCCAACTGTTAGTATCTTAAATTTCAACAATAATTTCTCTTCTTTGTAAGAATAGTTGGTTTAATATTGTCTTTTGCAAAGATTGTCATGTTGGCGGCCAGCAACAACCTCTTCATTTTGTCAAGAAATGAAGAGAGATCAGCTCTTTATGAGAATTATCAATTCAAAAATTATGTTAGAGCACCTTCAGAATCTTTGATTCTGAAGGTACTCTTAATCAAAGAAAAGTAATTTAATGATTCTAGAGCTGATAGGAACTTGATCATAAAACTTGGCTTTTAAACGAATGTTAGATAAGTTTCGTAAATTCTCATTAAAGCTATTTAAAATATCAAAATGAATTTATGTGACTTAAGGGATTTGTGCCAAGAGAAATATCATAAAACACATTGTTTAGGGTATTATTAGTCCTAAGACTAAGAGAATTTTGGAAGTTAACATCGTAAGGAATACCCTATTATGAACTTTGTAAATATCATAGTTAATGGATAGATAAGATTTGTATAGGAAACTTTTTACATATGATAAATACCCTATATGATAGTATAATGTGTCAATAGGGTGTATAAAGGTTTTAAAACTTAGTGTTGTACATATATATATAGCTTTGTACATATACATACAATAAACATTAATCTAGCCATTTGATTAATGCCTACTTAACATTAAAGTGCGATTTATTATTCTTCATACCACTACGTAGCATGATAAAACAGGGATGATTGTTTGATGAACTGGCCATGCATTAAATAAATGGTTAAATCAATAAACGTTTTGGATCGATGAGCTGGTATGAAAACGTGGCTTTCACCCCTTGACAGGATCGACAGTTGTATGCATTTGGTTAAATCATGTTGACAGTGTTAAATGCTCACAGTCATTTCAAATTACGCCATTGTACCTATTAATTATGAACCACTGTCAATAATCAATGACTGTAATGATGATTCTATCAGTCTTCATATCGATGGTTCGCCAAGTTAAGTGGTTATCACTAACAGGCATGGTCAAACGTAGATAGATTGGCATAAATCGTGGTGTAGTGTGTAGTTGTAACATTTATCAATGCTCGAAGTCCCGCTAAAATGGTAGGTTCACAGATTAGATTTCTGATTAGATTTGAAGCATGTGAAGATTTTCTATCATGTCGTGTGTGTGGGTACTTATTCCCTCTGTTTTCACTTTCCCTTTCATTTCGCGACCAAGCCCAGAAAGTGCTGAAGAAACCATGTCTCCTCTGAATCGTTTTGAGATCTCAGGGTATGAAATTATTGAAGCCAACCAGGAGGTTGCCCAGAGATTCGAGAAAATGGGATGGACACATTTCTTTCAAAGCTTTGATGGTCATCATGTGGAGATTACCAAGATGTTTGCAATGAGTTTTTAAGATGACAGGGTGCGAATTGGGGGTTTCGAATTTGTTATCAATGAAGACAAAATTGCTGAAGCCACGAAACTTCCCCAAGTGGGAGAACGCTGTTTTAAAGGCACTATGGTTGACAAGAAGAAGTGTTTGGCTTTGTTAATGCCTTTACCAGATAAAACGAAATTGAGGATAGGCGTACCTGTAAAATTTTTAAAGCCCGAATGGAGAGCTTACTATGAAATCTTAGTAAGGTACGTAACCTGTTGTGGACGCTTTTCCCATTTGCACTTGTATCATTTACGGTTGTTGTTAGCAGTAAAGGGTTATAAACTTAATTTGCCCTTCTATCTTTGACAAAGCCTTAAGAAAATGTCACAGTCTGTAAGGAATTTCAATAACCCTGACAATAGTCTGTGTCACCATGGATTGATTAAAATTTTACTGCAATTCCAATTATCTGCAAAAGGTCTGTCTTGGGATAAATTTCTAGTTGATTGTCAATTGGGGCCAACACAGTATTGGCCTAATCCATCTCCTCGAGCTCGTAGAAGACGAAAAATCATAAATCCTGAGGTTAATAGCTCAGAGGTTAAGGAACCAGGGGTCGTAAACATGTCCATAGACGATAAGGTAAATGAAGATGCTGATAGGGTTTCAGTTCCCTGCGATTCTAGGGAAATATTAAAAGAACCCGAACCTGGTAAGAATGATGGCAACCCTGCAAAATTAAAAGAAGGATCAGTCGAAGACGAAATTGTTAAACCTGATGAATGTGATAAAATTTCTATGCATAAGTTGAACCATTTGGCTCAGGTTTGTTGTGACAAGGAAGGGTTGAATGTTGAAAAATTATCGTTTTCGCGTAGAGTCACTAGAAGCATGCATAATCTCCATTCGATTCCAAGATATAGGTCTGATCCACAGACTTCCAAATCTACAGCTATTGAACCTACAGTTGTAAATATTGAGGATGATATTCCGATGCCTGTCCCTAACACAATGGATGTAGGGAATTCCGCTACTGCGCAGGGGAGTGATGTGCAATCAGGTGAGGTCGAGGGCAATCAACCAGAAATAAACGTTGACACTGTAGAACTTGAACCATTACACAATCAGCATTGTGATAGTCCTCGTTCTCCTCATGTAGCTAGAGAAGACGAAACCCTGCAACAGGTATTAGGAAATATTTATCAGGATAAAAACACAGAGTCCAGAGGAAAGTGTAAACAGTGTACAGCCTTATTGGAAGAAGAAAACAAAACTTTCAGGAAAGAATTGCTAGAATGGATTGACAGGTGGAAAAGGGCCAACATGAAGAAGAATCAACTCAAGAAATCCAAAAAATCAATATTAAAAACGAATCAGCTGCTATTGGAACGAATTGAAAAACAAAATGTTAAAATTATCAGGTTGAAGGCTAAATTAGCCGAAGCTAGAAGAGTAGTCGCTCTTCATAATGAGGCTTAATAGTTTTCTCTTCTCTTATGTAACAGCATAACAGGTAATGGTTATTTTGATTTTGCATGCCTGTAAAATCGGAGATTTAACAGGCATGCATTTATAATTTTTAAATATTTCTGTTGACTGTGTTAAATTGATTTTAATATAATGCATTGATTGAATTTAATGCAGGAAGTTTTATCACCGCCTTCTTCCAAGAATACAGGACGTGGTTGATGCGATGGCATGGAAATGTAGCTGATTTGTTACAAGCTGGAGTTTTGTGAATGGGCAAGAACTTTCTGAGATGCCTCGACTCAGGCTAGTCGATTTTATTTTTAGTAGTAGGTGTAATTAGATGCCCTTTTGGTTAAATAAGTTCCTATAATGTTGCATGCAACATTTATAGCAAAACTGACTCTCAGTAGTATATGAATGGAGATTTTTGATGAACTCGATGATGGATGGAGTGTGGAAGAAAACTTGTTGAAATATATTTTGTTACTAGTACTACATCAAACTTGAAGCTGAAGCTTTCATGTGGATGATACTTGATATCTGCGAATGATACTGTGACTGGTATTCATTTTTGGATTTATATATATATACATATATTTCTGTTTGTTATCTTCTGTTTATACGTGAACTCTGTGTGCTGTGACACATTGATGTTTAAATATTTTTCTCACTTTATCATCTCAAGTTAGTTGTTGAATAAATATTTCATTATGGTTTTGTTTATAGTGTGTTCACTATAAACATCAGTTTTAATGGTATACTTTCCTGTTTATTTAAAATTTCATTTGTATGTTAACAGTGAATTTTAAATGAGCATTATTTCAAATTCAAATGACTGTCTTGATAGTTAATTATTAATCAGTTTTGGAAGCGGAATTTGACTGTGTATGTATAGGTTAAATCTCATTTCTATTATTACATAGCAGAATTACTTTCGTTATGATTTAAATATGTTTATTTAGAGCATACTTCAGTTTTCTGTTATTGATTAATAATTAATATAGTTTCAACTTTGCTCTCAGCTGAGATAGGGTTAAATAGGATAGATAGATTAATTAGTTTTAAAGTTTATTTTATTATTGATCAAGCATTGTTAAATCATTCTGCATACTGTAAGTAAGCTTTCATATTTAGAAAACTTCCCAAAATCGAAGTCTTTCCTTACGAAAGCAACCTTTGGACATTTGTAGATATTTATATATAGGATAAACGTTAGAATAGGTTAGATTTTGCTAGTTTTAAGGTTTCCTTAAGAGACAAACTAGCTGGTAGCAGGACCATAACCTGCGAGGTCTTGTTAATTCAAACACACCGGACGCTGCTTTAAGTTGATTGTGTGGATAAAACCTCTTTATTGGCTCTGATTCATAAAATCAGGCCAACAAATGGCGCTAGAAGGAGGGCCTGAATTAAGTAATGGCAGGTGAAACTAATGAAACATTTCCAACCAGCCAACAATCTTCGGAAGTTAGTAGATCACCTCTTATTGAAACTGTAAGGATTATCCTTGAACGTGATCCTATTACTTCTCCCTTTACTCCTGCACAAAGTGCTCAAACTCTAGAAGAATCCAGACATATCCTTACTAGAGCTTACGCTAATCAGTTAGGTATTACTCCAATAGATTATTGTCTTCCTAGACAACAGCGACATAACCCACAATTGACCATAGTTACAGAAGATTTGGAGATAACTGGTAGTACTCCTCAACATCAAGCTGAAAGTTATCAAAGACAGATTACACAAACCAATACCACAAGGAGGTTAATCTCAGGAAGTGGTTCTGATCAGCCACCTTCTCCTCCTGAGTCACCACCCAATAGTCCAAGATCTTCTCATTCAGAGAGTTCCTCTAGTTCTCAAGGAAGTCCAATGGCAGGAAATGCAGGAGGAGGAGGTAATCCTCCACCCCCTCCACCTAATCCACAGCTCCCTTGGTTAAGGGCAGCTGCTGTAGCAATTCCTGGGGTACAACACCCATTACCAAAACATTCAGATAAAATTCTTCCTAAGTTTAACCCAGATGACAAAGAACCTGCAGAGGTACATATTGATAAATTCATGTTAGCTGTTCAAACTTTAAATGTTCAGCATGAAGATGTTGTTTTTCGATTGTTTCCTCTCACCTTTGAGGGAAGAGCTTCTACCTGGTACTTTTCATTAGTACAAGGATCTATTACAAATTGGGAGGAATTTAATAAATTTTTTTTAGATAAATTCGGGGAAGATAAAACACCTGCTCTTTTAGCCCTAGAATTATCTAGAATTAAAATGGAACCCAAAGAAAGGATTAAAGACTTTAATCAAAGGTTTCTAACATTGAAAAATAAAATTCCAATTGCTTCTCAACCTCCGGAAGATATAATCATTGAAAATTATACATCAGCCTTACCTAGGAATTCCGGAATGTTTGTGAAGAGAGCTGGAAAAACAACGCTGATAGAAACATTTGATGAAGCAATTAAAGTAGAAAAGGATTTCATGTCTTATGAACCAGAGAGAAGTGGTAAATCTGATTCTTTTCCTCGAAGGAAAGTAGAAAAATCTAGTTCAGATAAAGATAAAGCTTTCGATGTAGAACAGCTACAGAACGCTATTCGAACGTTAACCAATGAAGTTATAGGGTTAAAAAAGACTAGTTCTGAAGCTTCTTCTTCTAGGGATTACTTCAGAAACCAATTTAGACAAAACCCAAACACGAATAATAAGAATACACCCCCAGATGTAGCTGCTAATGAAGAGATCTTTAATAAGATTCGAGCTGTTCTATCTTTGTCTGAAACACCTAGTCAAGAGATAAATGAAAATAAAGAAGATGAAGAATCTGAAAATGAGGATGAATCAGAAGAACCTCAAAAAATTAATGGTCATTTCTGGGATAATTTTGTAGAAAAACATGAGAACAGAAGTCCACCCTCATGACAACACGCATATAATACACGTAGTAAAGCAATTGCAAATACTCCTGGTGCTTCAAGCTCCACTTCAAACACTGATAATAATAACTCACAATCAAACAAACAAACTCAATCCGGCAAGCAAACTCAGCCAAATAAGGGTACCCAAACCATTCAAAATGCTCCAAAGTTGGATTTACAATATGCCATAATTGAGGATTTGAAGAAGACACGTGCAAACATTAGTATGTACGATCTCCTTCAAATCTATCCAATGCCTAATAGTCATATTATTAATCCTGCAGTAAGTTAGATCGTCCCTAATACAAAGCAAAATGTTGCTGCAAACAGTTCAAGCAATGATCCAACAGCAACTGATAAAGGGAAAACATCAACCGATAAAGCTTCTTTGATAGGTAAGAATTCCAAGTCAACTACACCTCCATTCTTACTTACCTTTGAAATTTTTAATAGGAATGTCCACAACTGCATGGTAGATTCAGGAGCATCTTCTAATGTTATGCCTTTATTTGTGTGTAAGAAATTAAATGGCAAATTTGTTCCATCTAATGCACAAATAACTCAATTAGATAGAACAAACGTTAAGGTTGTCGGATAGATGAAAGATGTCTTAATTAGGATTGCTTGTAATCCTTCAGTTTATCAAATCATAGACATCGTAATTGCTGATATTCCAGATGCATATGGACTATTCTTAAGTAGGGATTGGTCTCAACAACTAAATGGTTTCTTTGCCACTGATTGGTCAACCTTGTGGTTACCAAAAAATGGAAAATCAAATCAGATAAAGATACATAGAGAAAGGTACATGAAACATACTGTTACAGAACTACATGATCCTAGTGAACCTGTGTTATTTTCTGATTCTATTATGGGAAACTACATGTATGAATTAGGTTTTGGAAATTTCAAAGCTGAAAACTCTCTTCTTCCTGAAAATAGCAAGCAATCTGAGATTTGTAATGTAACAGTTATTTCTCCTAATTGTTCCCTTAAGGAGACCATTGGTGATGAAAATAATGTAAATATTGTAAATATCATAGAAAGTAAAGTGATTGTACATAATTCTATTTGGACTCTTTATTTCGATGGTGCAAAATCTAAAGAAGGAGCAGGAGCCGGTTGTTTACTAATAGATCCCCAAGGAAATAAGACTTGTATAGCTTGTAGAATAGAATTTAGTTGTACAAATAATATAGTTGAATATGAAGCTTTGATTCAAGGATTGAAAAAAGCAATCGATTTGGGCATCAAAGAGATAGTGGTTTATGGCGATTCAGAGATCATTGTTAGACAGGTGCGTAATTCTATTCATTGTTTATCTGAACATTTACAAAGTTATCAGAAAGAGGTATGGAATCTTATCACATATTTTGATGCATTTAACATAAATTCTGTTCCTAGAAGTCAAAATCAAGAAGCAGACTTATTGGCAAATTTAGCTTCCAAGTTGATTCGTTCAGAAAATTTTTCACCAGAATTCTTTTCTGTTGAATTAATTTTTAGGCCCTCCATACCGGATAACATTTTTAATTGGCGTGTGTTTGACAATGATACACAGGTACTGCATTTTCTAACAAATGATGGAATCTTTAAAGATTCAGCGATAGATGAAATCACTCACGATGACAATTTACGAGATTTTTTGGTAATTAATGATTTCTGTTCAATTGAGAAAGCTTTCGAACAGGTAAAACCCGTTCCCAACTCAGTATTAAGATTAGAAAAGTTTTTTGATTTGCAAGATAAGTTTAAGTCAGTCCCTAATTGTAAAACAAATAGCTCTTGCATGAAATATGAAACCATCAATTTGGGAACAGAATCTAATCCCCAAACTATAAACCTAGGAATAGATTGTGATCCTGTAGAAAAAACAGCTTTCATAAAATTATTCAAGGAGTTTAAAGATATATTTGCATGGACATATGATGACTTAAAAACATTTAATACTCAATTCATGCAACATATAATTCCAATTAAACAAGAATCAAAACCTTTTCAGCAGAAGTTAAGAAAATATCATCCATCATTAGAACCAACAATTAAAAAAAGAGCTGAATAAATTGTTAGCTGCCAGGATCATTTTCCCTGTTAGACACACTCAATGGGTAGCAAACTTAGTTCCAGTTAGAAAGAAAAATGGGGATATTCGATTATGTGTCGATTTTAGGAATTTAAATAAAGCTTCTGAAAAAGATAACTACCCTGTTCCACCCATGGAACAAATTCTTCAGAAAGTGTCTGGGTCTGAGATACTGTCTCTCCTTGATGGTTTCTCAGGGTACAACCAAATACTAGTCTCCCCGGATGATCAATTAAAAACAGCTTTTAGAACTCCATGGGGAACGTACGCATACCGTAAGATGCCCTTTGGGTTAATCAACGCAGGAGCAACATTTCAACGAGCAATGGATATTGCCTTTAGAGGCTTAATAAGTCATTCAGTCGTTGTCTATTTGGATGACGTTACTGTCTACTCTAAACATCGGCCTGATCATCTTAACCATTTGAGAAAAGTGTTTGAACGATGTAGAAAATTTGGAATATCTTTAAATCCTAAGAAAACAATATTTGTTGTTTCAGAAGGTATATTGTTAGGATGTGTAGTATCAAAACACGGAATCATGATTGATCCTGAAAGAACACGAGCTATTTCAAAGATTACTTTCCCTTCCAGCAAGAAAGGAATGCAGTCATTCTTAGGGAAAATTAATTTTGTTAGGAGATTCATTCCTAGTTTTTCAGAGACTGTTTGTCCTTTGCAGAAAATGATTAAAAAAGATGTTGTGTTTAATTGGGGACAAACTGAAAAAGAATCCTTTCATAAAATTTTAGAAGCTATTTCAGAAGCTCCTAGTCTTCTAAGTCCAGATTTTAACAAGGATTTTATATTATATACCTTTGCTTATGATATTGCGTATGCAGCAGTATTAACCCAATTAAATCAACAAAATAATGAGGTTCCAATTTCGTTCATGAGTTCAAATTTCAAAGGTGCTGAACTAAACTATCATGAGGTGGATAAACAAGCTTATGCCGTTTTTAAAGCGGTAAAACATTTTCGTCCTTACTTGTTAAAATCTAAAACAAAAGTAATTGTACCTTATTCTTCAGTAAGAAATTTGTTGGTACAAAAAGATTTAGGAGAAAAAAGGGCACCTTGGATGACAGCTCTTCAAGAATATGACTTAGAAATCAAACCATCAACGATAATTAAAGGACAATGGTTGTGTAAATTGGCTGCTGAAGCTGCTCATTTGCTTGATGATAAAACTGAAATTGTCATTAATGAAGATTTACTTACCAAAGAAATTTATTTTTATCCACCACCTCAAGATTCTTGGTACACAGACATACGAGTACTTCTGGAAACAGGGACTGCCCCTGATTACTTAGACCCGAAAAAGAAAAGAGCCCTCAGGTTGAAATCTGCCCCGTACTTATTATTAGATAATGTCCTCTTTCGAAAAAATTCAGATGGGGTATACCTTCGATGTTTAGATAAAGATGAAATAGAAACAATTCTCAAAGAATTGCATTCTGGACCAGCAGGAGGTCATTTCGGTGGAGAAACCACAGCTCATAAAATTCTTAGGGCTGGTTATTATTGGCCTACCTTGTTTCGAGATTCTTATACTTTCGTCAGGAGGTGTCAAGAGTGTCAACTTGCCGCAGGAAGAGTTAAAAAATCTGCTTTCCCTTTACAACCTGTTTTAGCTGAAAGACCCTTTCAGCAGTGGGGTATCGATATAGTAGGTCCAATAAACCCTCCCTCATCAATGCAACACAAGTATATAATAACTGCAACTGATTATTTCACTCGTTGGGATGAGGCTGCACCGTTAAAAGTTGTGAATACTAATCAAGTTATATTATTTTTGGAATTCTTTATCATAACAAGATTTGGTATTCCTGATTCTTTGGTCTTCGATAATGCATCATATTTTTCATCAATTGAATTGACTCAGTTTGCTTTAGAAAAAGGAATAAGAATCAGATATTCAGCTAATTACCATCCTCATGGGAATGGTCTAGCTGAATCAACGAACAAAAATTTATTGAAAATTCTTAAAAGAACTGTTTCAGTTCACCATCGGAATTGGCATACAGAATTGGTCAATGCTCTTTGGGCAGACAGAGTAACTCCAAAAGCTGCAATAGGTAACTCACCATTTTTCTTAGTGTATGGAACTGAAGCTATTCTTCCGCCAAATTTGTTCTTACCTTCATTACAGTTAGCTCAGTCTGTCCAAGAAGAAGAATGCCTAGCAATGGAAAAAAGAATTAATGCATTGCTAAAATTAGAAGAAGATAGAGAAAAGTCAAAACAACACTTTAACAAACATCAACAGATCGTTAAGTCATGGTTTGACCAATCATTTAGTTCTGATCGCGAATTTCGGGTAGGAGACTTGGTCTTAAAATGGGATAAAGCTCATGAAGATAAGGGTATTCATACTAAGTTTCAAAAACTGTGGTTAGGTCCCTTTGTTATTTCTGAAAAAATAGGTCCAAGTACCTTTCGATTGCAAACACTTGAAGGACAGTCCGAGACATTCCCTGTGAATGGACTGATTCTTAAGAAATATTTCTGTTAATAATTTGCTATCTAAAATGTATATACTTATTTGCTGTTTGTAAATAATTTGTATTTTTGTATATAAACTAGCAAACTGTATATGAATCAAATTTCTGTCAATGTCAAATATTTCAGATTGTTAAAATTTATGTATATAACCAGTCTTTAAACAGAAATATGTAATTAACAACTGTAATTAGTATAAATAAATAAGATCAGTTTACTCATCAGTCTTTAAAATGATGATTTAGACTGAAATCTTTTAAAATTTGTTCAGATTGATCAAAATTTCTTGAATTTGTGAAAAACCTTCGTTATTTCTATTTATAAGTGTTTCTCGGATTTTCTTTCATCTGGTTATTTTCTTAAATAAGGATAGTTTATTATATATCTTTTTCGAAGCTCGTACTTTTGAAAAATCTTTATAGATTTCTATCATCAGTTTAGAAAACTTTTGTCATTTGAGAACTGTCTAGCATCTGTTCCAGTTAATAAGAAGCTAAAGTGAGAGACGGAAGGTCTCAATAATGAGCCGGTCTGATCAGAATCATGAATATCACTGGTATGACATTATTAGGAAACTAGTAATGGCTTTTGGTCTTGAAACCAAAAGATAATGGGTCTCATCACGAGCCAGCTGATTCATTTTCTGGTGATATTTATGACTGACATTACCATTTGGTTACCATGCTAGGTGATGATCTCTCATTTTAGTTAAAACAAAATTAATGAAAATCCCAATAAAACACAACTTTTGCCTGAAGAATAGGAGGTCTCAGTAATGAGCCGGCCTAATCATGATCATCAGTGTTGCCTAGAATAACTTCATTTCTGATCACCAGGGTGATGGCTTTTGATTTTAAATTAAAAGACAGGAGATCTCATCACGAGTCGGCCTGCTTATTTCAGACAACTCTCGTGAATGATACTATCACATTGGGACACCAAACCCAGATAGTAGTCTTCAGACAGAATTATTATTTTAAAAGAACAGCAAAGCAAGAAACAAGAAAATTACTATACCATGGAACAGGTTCTAGATAGTTTTCAGAGGAACGGTATTCGATGCTGATGGTAAGATCATCTTTACTAAGAAGTACTGGTTTCGATGAGGATATTTGTAAGCCTATCTCTAATCAAATGTTTGTTTCAAAAGATGAAGTATTTCTGGGTTATACTTATGAATCTGAATAAATAAAGGTTTGACATGAATAAAGGAGTTTGATTATTTTTAACAGATTTCTAAGATTTCGTTTTGATCATCTTGTTTTAAGCAGAGATAACTGGTTCACCCAGGTCGTCGCCATTTGTTGGCAGCCAGCAACAACCTCTTCATTTTGTCAAGAAATGAAGAGAGATCAGCTCTTTATGAGAATTATCAATTCAAAAATTATTTTAGAGCACCTTCAGAATCTTTGATTATGAAGGTACTCTTAATCAAAGAAAAGTAATTTAATGATTCTAGAGCTGATAGGAACTTGATCATAAAACTTGGCTTTTAAACGAATGTTAGATAAGTTTCGTAAATTCTCATTAAAGCTATTTAAAATATCAAAATGAATTTATGTGACTTAAGGGATTTGTGCCAAGAGAAATATCATAAAACACATTGTTTAGGGTATTATTAGTCCTAAGACTAAGAGAATTTTGGAAGTTAACATCGTAAGGAATACCCTATTATGAACTTTGTAAATATCATAGTTAATGGATAGATAAGATTTGTATAGGAAACTTTTTACATATGATAAATACCATATATGATAGTATAATGTGTCAATAGGATGTATAAAGGTTTTAAAACTTAGTGTTGTACATATATATATAGCTTTGTACATATACATACAATAAACATTAAGCTAGCCATTTGATTAATGCCTACTTAACATTAAAGTGCGATTTATTATTCTTCATACCACTACGTAGCATGATAAAACAGGGATGATTGTTTGATGAACTGGCCATGCATTAAATAAATGGTTAAATCAATAAACGTTTTGGATCGATGAGCTGGTATGAAAACGTGGCTTTCACCCCTTGACAGGATCGACAGTTGTATGCATTTGGTTAAATCATGTTGACAGTGTTAAATGCTCACAGTCATTTCAAATTACGCCATTGTACCTATTAATTATGAACCACTGTCAATAATCAATGACTGTAATGATGATTCTATTAGTCTTCGTATCGCTGGTTCGCCAAGTTAAGTGGTTATCACTAACAGGCATGGTCAAACGTAGATAGATTGGCATAAATCGTGGTGTAGTGTGTAGTTGTAACATTTATCAATGCTCGAAGTCCCGCTAAAATGGTAGGTTCACAGATTAGATTTCTGATTAGATTTGAAGCATGTGAAGATTTTCTATCATGTCGTGTGTGTGGGTACCTATTCCCTCTATTTTCACTTTCCCTTTCATTTCGCGACCAAGCCCAGAAAGTGCTGAAGAAACCATGTCTCCTCTGAATCGTTTTGAGATCTCAGGGTATGAAATTATTGAAACCAACCAGGAGGTTGCCCAGAGATTCGAGAAAATGGGATGGACATATTTCTTTCAAAGCTTTGATGGTCATCATGTGGAGATTACCAAGATGTTTGCAATGAGTTTTGAAGATGACAGGGTGCGAATTGGGGGTTTCGAATTTGTTATCAATGAAGACAAAATTGCTGAAGCCACGAAACTTCCCCAAGTGGGAGAACGTTGGTTTAAAAGCACTATGGTTGACAAGAAGAAGTGTTTGGCTTTGTTAATGCCTTTACCAGATAAAACGAAATTGAGGATAGGCGTACCTGTAAAATTTCTAAAGCCCGAATGGAGAGCTTACTATGAAATCTTAGTAAGGTACGTAACCTGTTGTGGACGCTTTTCCCATTTGCACTTGTATCATTTACGGCTGTTGTTAGCAGTAAAGGGTTATAAACTTAATTTGCCCTTCTATCTTTGGCAAAGCCTTAAGAAAATGTCACAGTCTGTAAGGAATTTCAATAACCCTGACAATAGTCTGTGTCACCATGGATTGATTAAAATTTTACTGCAATTCCAATTATCTGCAAAAGGTCTGTCTTGGGATAAATTTCTAGTTGATTGTCAATTGGGGCCAACACAGTATTGGCCTAATCCATCTCCTCGAGCTCGTAGAAGACGAAAAATCATAAATCCTGAGGTTAATAGCTCAGAGGTTAAGGAACTAGGGGTCGTAAACATGTCCATAGACGATAAGGTAAATGAAGATGCTGATAGGGTTTCAGTTCCCTGCGATTCTAGGGAAATATTAAAAGAACCCGAACCTGGTAAGAATGATGGCAACCCTGCAAAATTAAAAGAAGGATCAGCCGAAGACGAAATTGTTAAACCTGATGAATGTGATAAAATTTCTATGCATAAGTTGAACCATTTGGCTCAGGTTTGTTGTGACAAGGAAGGGTTGAATGTTGAAAAATTATCGTTTTCGCGTAGAGTCACTAGAAGCATGCATAATCTCCATTCGATTCCAAGATATAGGTCTGATCCACAGACTTCCAAATCTACAGCTACTGAACCTACAGTTGTAAATATTGAGGATGATATTTCGATGCCTGTCCCTAACACAATGGATGTAGGGAATTCCGCTACTGCGCAGGGGAGTGATGTGCAATCAGGTGAGATCGAGGGCAATCAACCAGAAATAAACGTTGACACTGTAGAACTTGAACCATTACACAATCAGCATTGTGACAGTCCTCGTTCTCCTCATGTAGCTAGAGAAGACGAAACCCTGCAACAGGTATTAGGAAATATTTATCAGGATAAAAACACAGAGTCCAGAGGAAAGCGTAAACAGTGTACAGCCTTATTGGAAGAAGAAAACAAAACTTTCAGGAAAGAATTGCTAGAATGGATTGACAGGTGGAAAAGGGCCAACATGAAGAAGAATCAACTCAAGAAATCCAAAAAATCAATATTAAAAACGAATCAGCTGCTATTGGAACGAATTGAAAAACAAAATGTTAAAATTATCAGGTTGAAGGCTAAATTAGCCGAAGCTAGAAGAGTAGTCGCTCTTCATAATGAGGCTTAATAGTTTTCTCTTCTCTTATGTAACAGCATAATAGGTAATGGTTATTTCGATTTTGCATGCCTGTAAAATCGGAGATTTAACAGGCATGCATTTATAATTTTTAAATATTTCTGTTGACTGTGTTAAATTGATTTTAATATAATGCATTGATTGAATTTAATGCAGGAAGTTTTATCACCGCCTTCTTCCAAGAATACAGGACTTGGTTGATGCGATGGCATGGAAATGTAGCTGATTTGTTACAAGCTGGAGTTTTGTGAATGGGCAAGAACTTTCTGAGATGCCTCGACTCAGGCTAGTCGATTTTATTTTTAGTAGTAGGTGTAATTAGATGCCCTTTTGGTTAAATAAGTTCCTATAATGTTGCATGCAACATTTATAGCAAAACTGACTCTCAGTAGTATATGAATGGAGATTTTTTATGAACTCGATGATGGATGGAGTGTGGAAGAAAACTTGTTGAAATATATTTTGTTACTAGTACTACATCAAACTTGAAGCTGAAGCTTTCATGTGGATGATACTTGATATCTGCGAATGATACTGTGACTGGTATTCATTTTTGGATTTATATATATATATAAATATATTTCTGTTTGTTATCTTCTGTTTATACGTGAACTCTGTGTGCTGTAACATATTGATGTTTAAATATTTTTCTCACTTTATCATCTCAAGTTATTTGTTGAATAAATATTTCATTATGGTTTTGTTTATAGTGTGTTCACTATAAACATCAGTTTTAATGGTATACTTTCCTGTTTATTTAAAATTTCATTTGTATGTTAACAGTGAATTTTAAATGAGCATTATTTCAAATTCAAATGACTGTCTTGATAGTTAATTATTAATCAGTTTTGGAAGTGGAATTTGACTGTGTATGTATAGGCTAAATCTCATTTCTATTATTACATAGCAGAATTACTTTCGTTATGATTTAAATATGTTTATTTAGAGCATACTTTAGTTTTCTGTTATTGATTAATAATTAATATAGTTTCAACTTTGCTCTCAGCTGAGATAGGGTTAAATAGGATAGATAGATTAATTAGTTTTAAAGTTTATTTTATTATTGATCAAGCATTGTTAAATCATTCTGCATACTGTAAGTAAGCTTTCATATTTAGAAAACTTCCCAAAATCGAAGTCTTTCCTTACGAAAGCAACCTTAGGACATTTGTAGATATTTATATATAGGATAAACGTTAGAATAGGTTAGATTTTGCTAGTTTTAAGGTTTCCTTAAGAGACAAACTAGCTGGTAGCAGGACCATAACCTGCGAGGTCTTGTTAATTCAAACACACCGGATGCTGCTTTAAGTTGATTGTGTGGATAAAACCTCTTTATTGGCTCTGATTCATAAAATCAGGCCAACATGTCAATAATTCTTTGATTTAAGATCCAAACCAAATAAGGAGATCCTCGATCTTAAAAAACTATTAAAAGTACAGTGTCTGGCATAAACTTTGTCAGGTGGTTCTCAAGTTCTTAGAAACCTTGGTTTGATAATTAATGTACAGCTTCCATTTGCTTTCCAAATTAATTAGAAGGTAATAGAAAATTTCATCACTAGTACAGAAGAGATGACATTATCCAATACCAGTCACCTTACATGTTTTCAAGATGATCTTGGATGGAATGAGATGTATAGGATCTATTCTAAAGGTGATTTTCATTTGGATGATGATAAATTGGAGGTGTACGAGAAAACCACGAAGATCCATCTCTTTTCCATTGATAGCATACAAATGGTCATTCCATATAATGATGCGTAATATGGGTCTACAAGGACATCAACTGTAATGTCCCTTTTTATGAATTCATTAAAATGGCAAATTTTTCACTTTTTTCCCTAGTTCGACCTTTGACTAGTTTTGATGTCTAGGTCTCCAATTTGCTCCAAATGCTCCCAAATATTCTGAGAATGTATATGAATGATATTAGGACTTGATTATGATGTTTAAGGATGATATAGGACCAACAAAATACTTCTGCAAACCCCTTTTATATTTTGGCCAAAGTAGGGAGTTTGACTAGCAATTTCTCTTTGACTAGTATTGGTCCCTTGGTCTCCAAATGACTCCAAATTCTCCAAAATTGCTATAGAAGGTACTTGGATGATATTAATACATATTTATAATGTTTATGGATGCTTTGGAGTGTTCATATGACTTCTAAAAATCCTCTTTCAAATCTAGTCAAGATAGGGATTTTTACTAGCAATTTGTTGGTTCAAATCCCCCTAGGGTGTGTGATGAAAATGGATCCCCAAATGCAACTCAATCCTTTCAAATTTCAGATCAGAGGCAGGTGACTTCAAGGGGACTTCAATTTTGTCTCAGGGGCATATCCCTTCAGCTCAGAAACCATTCTACAATGCACTTCAATCAAATACAAAACAACTAGTCTCGTCCTTGGGGGAAACGAGACTCAACCTTCTCCAAATGCTATGAAACTTCACAAATGACTTCAAATGCTTATGTACTGAAAATTAAACTCATATAATACATCAATAAAATTCCATTCATTAATAAACCATCATTATTTTACTTATACATTCGAATCCATCAACATTACATTGGTTCACAACAAGGTAGTGGGGAAATGGCATTGTTTGTCCATTAATGAGCAATTTAACATAGTTTTTCTTGGAATATTGACTTGTGGATATTATTATATGTTTATTAAAGAGATATATAGCAGATTGAATGTACATGAATTCGAAATTTCATTCCTTCACTAACTATATGCAACCACAAGAGCGTTATGCAAGAGCTATGGGGAAAATGGCACAATTTCTTCATTGTTTAACATTTTTACATAAAATATTTTGGCATTTCGACCTGAGAGTCTTCTGAAATTGAAATACAGAGCATTTACATCAGAACATAAAATAATGGGGCATTAGAATCTCCCCCAAATAAAACAACATCTCACCAAAAGAGCAATCCCTCATGGATCAAGAATATGCCATGAAAACTTGAAATGGTTGAAGAAGCAAGCTGAACTATAAGTGACCATGATATTCCCTATAGCTTAAACCTGCAACAAATGACTCCATTAAAGCTCCAAATTAAAGGTCTGGATGGCCTTTCCAATTACCAACTTGGATGGGAATCTTTCACCCTCGAAATTGGTGCTAAGGAAAGTAGAGTAGCACTCCACTAGCTCTTCTCTCCAAATGCAATTGCAAATTCTAAAAGTGATCAAAATCCACTATTCTTCTTTGTTATTTTATTTTATAAACTTCTAAGGTCCTCCATGGGTCTAATTCCTCCCAAGAGCTTCATGCCAACTCAAGTTGGGAAGAGATTCCCAAGTATGCCACTTGTCCTTCCAATTCCAGCTCCCTCCTTCTCCAAATTTGACTTGGTGTCTCTTTGGCTGCCCTAAATCAATTGAGAGCCCTCTTGGAGGATATTTTTATCCCTGACATGTCATATATGTCAGATGTCAGACTTCAGATCTGATTTGTGTCATAGGTGTCATAGCATCTTCATCATTGTTGTCATAGAGCTAGGGAATCTAGTTTAAGTGTCTCACTAGCTCCAAAATGCCTCTTCCTCTTCCATGGGAGTTACTCTTCCACTCCAATTCGACCTTAATTGATTCAGTCCAAGTATATTGACATTCCAACTCATCCCAAGAACCTTGGGCTTCTTATGGATTCGAAATGATAAGAGGAGGATGCCATGTGGCACAAAACATCTAGCTTGTGTGGGTCTCACTTCCTCCATGTGTCTTCATGATCAAATGCCACTTTGATTTTACATTGTATATATTTATTTAGCTCTTTTATCAAATATTTATGCTCTTCTAATTTTCACACATCATTTATTATTCTTCTTATTTCAAATCCCAATGCTTCCACCCACAACCTAGGAAACTAGTAATTTTCCTCCTTGGCAATTATTTGACCCTTAACATCAATTTGAAAAACTCTCATGAATATGGCCAATGGGATTAGGCCATTGTGACCCAATGCAAAATTTGGGACATGACAAATCCTCCCTTCCCAATATTGCTTGTCCTCAAGCAATTTCAAACATGGGTGTTGAAGAACCTACTTTCTGTATAATTCTTTGAAGTTGCCATTGAATTTTCCAACCTTGAGTCTTTGAGATTCCATGAATATTTTTAGAGAGGAACCGCCATGCTTGTTGTTGCACTACTCTGATTAAAATCACTTTATTAAGTGGAGAATCCATCCCCCATACTACTTGTTTCCCAAAAAAATTGAAACCAATGAGACTAAGAATTATCCCAAAGTCCCATTGCTTGTATTGCACTCCAACAATTAGGAGTGCTCTCCAACTCATACCATCAGGTAAGGGAGTTCCTGGATCATATTTTCTTGTATGCATATTTCCAAACATCATGAGTACAAAATATATATCATCAAAGTACATAAAAACATAATGAAAATGTACATCAAGAAGATGCTTCATCAAAGAATCATGAAATTGCTTATACCTCCAAGCAAGTAGACCACCATTTTCCAAGTGCATACAAGAATCATGTATCCAATCAAATCTTCTCCAATGAAATAAGTGAGGATCCCATGTCCTATAATGCTGCTCCAAAAGGATGTGATATGCATCAAAATATTCATCCATGTATTCTTTCAACCAAGAAGTGAATGAAGAATCTCCACTAAAATCTGAACCAAATAATGAGCAAAAAAAACAAGGAGACTTCAAATGACTCAAAGAAGTATCACCCATACATCCATGAATGTGAGAATCATAAAGATATAACAAAGTATGTGGCTGCGAACAAAAATGTTCTCCAATTATAAATCTATTCACCCCAGTGTTGGATGAAATTCCTCCAACATCAAATGAACCAAGTGTTGAGCAAGAAAAACCATGAGTCTTCAAGTGACTCAAATGCATATCATAGGTGCATCCATGTAGATATGCATCATCATAAAGTAACAAAGGATGTTGCTGCAAATGTGAATAAGAATGTTCTCCAACCATGTCATCATAAAAAGCAAATCTAGGAGTTCCATACTCCTCATGTGGCACCATCAAAAAGAACCCTTTCACCCATACTTCATTGAGACTGATGTTGCAAAACATGGAATTGTAGGATGTAGGAGAATGAACTAACTCACCCAAATGATCAAAAAGTGTAGAAGGTTCATCATGGGAAGGATCCATATGGGTAGTATCATGCAGCTCATTCAAAAGTGTGAAATCTTTGTCATAGATTGGTTCCAATGTAGAGGAATCATGCTCTTCTTTAAAAATTGCATAACCTTCATCAAGAGACAATTCAAGTTCCTCTTCCACCACATCAAGTGTTTGGATCTCTTCAAGTTCATCTTCAAACACATCAATCACATTCAAATTTCCATATTTCTCATGATCCACCATGTCATGAGAATCCTCCAAACAATCTACCATTTGACAATCTGAAACATAAGAGGAAAAACAAGTTTCTTGTAACTTTTCAAGAAGTTGCTCATTTTGAATTGTGAGCTTATGATTATCCTCATTATTCTTCAAGTATGCATCATGTAACAATTCATTAAGCTCAAACAAATGGTTTATATCAAAAAGCAAAGACATGAAATTACCTTTGGTGTGGCACATTGCTCTTTGAATCTTCTCCATGTCTTCAAGGAATGATGTTTCCTCCAATGAAGTAGCTCTCCAACAAGAATTTGACACCAATGCTTGAGTGTCATGGAGAATGCTAAAGGAATCTTGGATATTTTTTTCATTCATATTTAAGGACCCTTCAGGAAAATGAGGCTTTTGCAAATGAACCTCCTCATATTCTTCCTTCTTACTTGGACCAACTTCATGAAGCTCAAGTGGTGATGAGGAAGTTGATCTTGTTTCTTCTTCAACTGCTACAAGGTCTTTATTTTCAGGCTTAAGGGAATTTTGGCTTGCAGCAATACTATCAAAAGTGATCTCTATGTCACCAACATAGAGGTGTGATGTTGATGTATATGTAACTTCGGAATGTATTTCACATATATGTATATTGTATTCCTATAGAGATGTTATTATTCCTCTATACGGAAGTGTTTGTATTCCTATAGAGATGTTATTATTCCTCTATATGGAAGTGTCGTCATTTATATTGTAAGTGTCGTAACTTATACTTGATGGGTTATTAGACCACCTTGTTGGGGTCGGCCCTATATAAGTCATGTGGGTCGAAGGGTTATTAGACCACCCTATTGGGGGTCGGCCATGTGGGTCAAAGGGTTATTAGACCACCCTATTGGGTGTCGGCCCAGTTAGCATTATGTTAAGTGGTTAAGTTGAGGCCGACCTAGTTGAGTAAAGGTCAAGTCAAGTTAGTGTATAAATAGAGAATGTGTCTCTCTCATTTTATACATTCTATTCTCTCACTCACACTTGGGAGAGTGGCGCACTTATGGAGGAGGAGGCTCTGCTGCTAGGAGAAGACTATCTCTTGTATTCTGGTTGTATCATTGCTCTATCTATCTCTGAGGAAGTTATTGGGGTTTTTCACCTTTATGGTTTTCCCCAAGTAAACTCTGTGTCTCTTGTGTGTTTGCATTATTGTGTCCATGATTGATATGCTGTAGATTTGCTGTACATGTTGTTCTCTCAGTTAAGATCCTAGATCAAATTGAAGTAAATTCTGAAAATTTAACATGTGAGAACCCATCAGTAGGTACTCCTTCATAGTTCAAGAATTATTACACCAAAATATCGTCACCCTTGTGCAAGTGTCGCAAGTGTTGCAAGTGGCATTATCATGACCTAGTGTCATCACCATGACTGTTGTGAAAATGTTGTTATCAGGACCTAGTGTCGTCATCATGACTATTGTGTAAGCTCTTTGCTCTTACCCCTAAACTCATACTGGGCCAAAACACATTCAAACATGGAGGTTATCCCTACCCAGTTGACCTTGTTGAATAGGCTGGCGCACTTCTCCTTCATCTAGGGTGCAACGATGCAATTCCTGGTCAGCTAGGGTGAGACACTGGCGCACTTTGTCCTCCTACAGGTTGCGCCTGACCCTCTCTGGTACTCTGTCTCCTCTACCAGGGTGCGACAGGGTTAGTTAGAGGCTATTTTGGGGAGTCTCGAGGTCTTTCTAGAGGTTTATTGAGGTGGAGACCTATCCCTAGACTTTTGGAGAGGTGGCATTTCGGTTCCTAACCTAATGGTAGGATCCCTTAACCATCTCCCCCTAATCCTCAAACTACCTTATCTCTTTAGCCCTATATAAACACCCCCTCTCTCCATGGGAAGGGGAGGAAGGTATATAGTATCTTTATGCTGGTAGAATCCATACTGATGATCCCTAATCATCCTGGGAAGCTTGTACCATCTTGGAGGTTTGGCTTGGACATGTTGGATGGGGGATGCGACGTTAAGGCTTTGGTTGTAACTTTCTCCTTTTTATGTAACTCCTTTTACAGTTAATATAATCTCTTTCCATAAATGTTGTCTCATTGGTAATGTTTAGATTTTTCCTCCTTAACCGTTAACTTAGATCAATCATATGAAATGTATGCTTTCACTGCTTGTTTGTTCCTATATGCTCAACAGGGTTTTGTAGCTTGAGATCTGACAACACTGGGGCATTGGAACAACAAAGATCAAAGGGATCTGCAAATCTGAGGTAAGTGATCTATCTATTTGTTTGCACTTATATTTGATCTAGGAAAGTAGGTTATGTTCTGTTTGATTTGTTCTAGATTCACATTGAACTAGGGAGATCATGCCTTAAGTTCGCTTTCGGTAGATTGTCCGGTAAGAAGCATCCATCAATAGATGCTCCCTGATTCATGTCCAAGGTAGAATGTGTCTCGAAATGATCTTCAATATTTCCAATAGGATCTTCTTCAAGTTCATGGGATGTATATTCATCTGTCTCCTTCAAGTAATCTGATGTACTTTTTCCCTTGGTTTCCTTTATATCACTATATTTTGAATCTCCTTTTGAAGAGTACCCAAGAAGTCTCTTCAAGAGGGACATACCTGCATTCCCTGAAACTTCAGATTTTTCATTGCTCTTTTCACTCACACACATATGATTTTCTCTCCAAGGCCTTTTACAAGAAGTGCATAAACCTTTCTTTACTAACTCCACATCTTCATTTTTGGGTCTATTTGAAAACACACAATCAGCATAGTATTCAAAAGACATGGCATTTTGTGTATCTTCCCTCGAAGCAAGATATTCTTGATATTTTTTATATTGTTGGGGAAAGGTTTTATATGTTGCTCTCCATATCTGTAACTCATTCATAGGATTATCCTTTGGTGGTGCGTCATACTCATATTTATCATACATATGGTCATAATAATAATCTTCATTCCTCCTGAAATTGTAAGAAGTGTTGCATGATGGCACCTCTTCCTCATACCATTCACATTCTCCTTCATATTGTTCACAATCATATGCAAATTCCTCATATGAATTGTACTCATAGGATTCATCATAATAGTAGGACATGGTTGAAAATTATTCTTCAATGTATGTATTAATTGCGTGGGATAACTGGCACTCAAATCGCCTCGCTTTTCCGGCGATTTGTTCCCTGAATCCGGTTATAAAAACTAGCGGAATCATAGTTCCACCCCATTTACTGAGGAACTATGTCATGGAACTGTGCCCCCAAGGGTTTTGGCCCATTTTAAGACGAACCAGATCGTCAAAATTCCAAAAAAATAACCAGAAACGGTCGAACTGTGCCTCACTAGAAAATTTCCTGTCTTCGGTCACCGGAATACTGGCGATTTGAGTGCCAGTTATCACACGCCTGTATTAATCCACAACTGCAAGGAACATGCTCTGATACCACTGTAATGTCCCTTTTTATGAATTTATTAAAATGGCAAATTTTTTACTTTTTTCCCTAGTTCGACCTTTGACTAGTTTTGATGTCTAGGTCTCCAATTTGCTCCAAATGCTCCCAAATATTCTGAGAAGGTATATGAATGATATTAGGACTTGATTATGATGTTTAGGGATGATATGGGACCAACAAAAGACTTCTGCAAACTTTAATATTCCGGCCAAAGTAGGGAGTTTGACTAGCAATTTCTCTTTGACTAGTATTGGTCCCTTGGTCTCCAAATGACTCCAAACTCCCCCAAATTGCTACAGAAGGTACTTGGATGATATTAACACATATTTATAATTTTAATGGATGCTTTGGATTGTTCATATGACTTCTGTAACTCCTCTTTCAAATCTGTTCAAGATAGGGATTTTTACTAGCAATTTGTTGGTTCAAATCCCCCTAGTGTGTGTGATGAAAATGGCTCCCCAAATGCAACTCAATCCTTTTGAATATCAGATAAGAGGAAGGGTACTTAAATGTGGTCTCATGGGAATCTCCCTTCAGCTCATAAACCCTTCTATAATGCACTTCAATCAGATACAAAACAACTAGTCTCGACCTGGGGGGAAACGAGACTCAACCTTCTCCAAATGCTATGAAACTTCACAAATGACTTCGAATGCTTATGTATTGAACATTAAAATCATATAATACATCAATAACATGTAGAAAAAAATGAAAGACAATACACATAGAATGATAAAACTCTAATCACTTTATTCATTTAAAGAGTACAAATATATAGTACTCTCAATATGCCACCTCAGTGAGAGATATTCTCTAGATCCTAACACCTTGCATGGTGACTAGGCTAGGAAATTTTCTCCATATATTCTAGAGACTTATCTAGGATAAATGACTATTATCCTAAATAATAAATACAATAATGTGACATTTAACATTTGTGATTGCTAATGTAAACCATAAGGCTAACATTCCTCCTCTCAATCACAAGTTTATGTTTTTGTATCAACTAAGCAATAAACACTAATGTTGAAGTTGACATGATGGATATTTCATAAGCCTTCCTCTGTGCTTCAATGAAAAATCTGCCTGAGAAATCGTCAAATTTGGATTCTGAATGGTTCATCTGAAAAGAACTTGAAGAGAGCTGAATTTCTGGAGTGAACAACTGCCATGTCTGAACATTCCCTGTCTACTTGATAATTTCATCATTTACCAAGTGATTTAGCTAGAAGAGGCTGGTGTCTTCTGCTAATTGGTGAATATCACCATGCTACAATTAATGAAGTGCTCTCTGAAATGAGTCATCAGCATTGTTATGCATTGATTATCATCTCAATGCATCATGTATTTGAGTCTACCATCCATAGACTGTTGTTTTCATTAGTTTGCAATCTATAGACTATTTTGAGTTTGCCGTCTGCAAACTTTAGCTCTTTATCTACAATTTTTGAGTTCGCCACCTGCAAACTTTTGTTTCCTTCTGACATTTTGAAAATTTTGGAGTATGCCATCTACAGACTATTTGAGTTTCCCATTTTGATATTTGGAGTCTGCCATCTACAAACTTTTTTTTTGTTGTTCAAACTTGAAGTCTGACAACCATCATCAATATTCCCCCTTGTGTCAGCTGAAAGGTGAGAAGCAATGGGTTTTCATGTGGTTTACCCTTAACCATTTCATCATTGTACCATATCTACTCCCCCTTTAAAAAGAAAGAATATTTTGTAAATGTACCCCCCCCCTTAAGATGCAAGAGAGTACCATTTAGATTTCAACTCAAAGTGGGCATGTGAAAACATCCACATGTTATCTCATCCCGTGAGGGCCATGCTCAAAAGCTACGCCATAAGGGGACCACTGGAGTTATACTCTATCATGTACAAAAAAGACTATGTGCTACAAGATGAGTCTTTACTCGAGATTGCACTCTTCGGTAAGATTGATATAATTTCTTGGTTGTTGATGTCCATTCCCAAGGATTGATCCACCCATAGTGAATTTTTAATCTTATAGGCTTGTTTCTCTTGGAACATTTTTCTGATGAATGATTCTTCTTGCCACAATGTTGACAAGGATGGAGATCAAAACAATTTGTCTCCAAATGACCAACTCGATGACAATGTTGGCATTCAGGAATTTCTTCCATGTGATTTGCATCAGCTTGTTGATTATCTTCTTCATGGAATTTTTGATTTGATCTTCATTTATGAATCCTACACTCACAAACTGAATTGGTTTGGAGTAGTCTGGTATATGAAAAGTCACATCTTTTTCATATCCAAGTCCTTTTCTTTGCTTGTTGTTTCTGATTACTTCCCAAGGTCTGATTATGGTCTTGGAAAGATCATTTTGAAGCTGTTTCTTTGAAATTATTGGAAGTTGATTCTTTGCATGTTGCTGCACCATTGAAATGTTTTCTTCATTGAACTCAAAAGAAAATGCTTGAAAGATAGCTTCATCTTCATTGGAAGATTTTTCCCATTGAATTTCTGTTGCACTCTTTGTTGATATAAAACACCATCATCATCATTATCATCATAGAGAGGATTATTCTGAACAAAAACTAGTTCAGAATGTTGTCGATGCTGGAGTTGATTGAAATCATCATCTTCAAAATTATTTATTAAGGATTCCTTCTCATCACTAGATAAGGAATCATCAGTCACACTCTTTGTTTCACAATCTTGTATTAGGTTGCAAGTGGCATCATTCATTTGCTTTTCAAGAATTTGTAGTTGAGGGAATTTAATCACTTTCTCCTTCATTTCAAGTTGGTCTTGAAGTTCAACAACTTGATTTTCCAATTTTTCTAAGGATTCTTGAAGTTCTTTGATGTTTTGATTATCATTTTGAAATTGTTTTCCTCCTTTACCCATTGTCACGCTCGCTTGAACTCGCTCGTTTGAATTGATTTGTTTTCACGCTCACTTGAGTTTATTTCATGCTCACTTGATTATATGTCAATTTTAGGGTGTCGTGTACAAACGACCATGCACCCCAAAATGTGTTTTTACATTGATTGATGGACACAGAGAATGAAGGGTGTCGGGTTCAACCAAAATTGCACCCAAAATTCAACTTTGCTTGATTTCAAAAAAGATAAGTAAACTTACAAAAGGACTATTGCAAGTATACTATTCAACTAATGTTTGATTTCAAAGTTGATTCGATCTTCAAATTTGAAAACTAGTTGCTTCTTAGATTGATGTGTCCATTTGACTTGTGTACCATAATTCCCTTTGTGGATGAGAGTTGATGGTGTGACAACTTGAATTATGTTGAGTGCTTGTTTGTCAAATTAAATGTGTCAAAACTAGACACATATTAGTATCTTCAGGCATCTGTAAGTATCATATGACAAACACAATCACCATCACACGAGAGCACTATGTGTACCTTTGATCCCCATATTCAAATTTCGGGTGGATCAAGAACACATCCACCACTAAAAATTGATCTTTTATTAAAAGCTTTGATACTTTTTCACACCTCCTTTTACAAGCTTAAAAACTCCTCCTCCTTTAAAAAACTAAGTTCTCACCAATCCCTACAATCTTTCAACAATATTCTCTCAATACTAGTTGAGCAAAAAATTTAGCTTTCAATTGTTTTTATTGGAACCACTATCCAATAACCCCTTTTTTAAGTGAATGATTTTACTTACAAAAGTGAGCCCCCTTTTTCTTATTACAATAGATTTTATGAAAATTCTTTCATTATTTTCATGGGAAACTCTCTTCTCAATAAGAGCTCCACTTTTGTCTTCTTCGTCTAAAGGATTAGAATGAAGACACTGAATTTTTTTTTTTTCAAATATAAAAATCTTGCTTTCAAATACAAATATTCAAGCCTCGAAGGCTTCTCAAATTGTGCTATTGTTTTTGCGATACACTGGAGGCTCGCAAATCATCTTCCGGGATCCATGAGAGACTTGACTTCTGCTCCTGTAATGCACGAGACTTCTGCAGTCGGCTTTCCGAGGGTTTTCTGCCAGGAAGAGTGCGTCGTTGAATAATTTTGAGAGTTATACAGGATGCCAAGGTAGAGGCAGAAACTATTCGGCTGCATCTTGCTGATCATCAAGGCAGAATGAGAAGGAATGCTTGAAGCTCACCCAGGGGATAATGTGTGTGCTGACAATGCTTCATTCAAATTGGAAAATGCAAGCGATCAAGATATTACCAAAGGATTTAGGTACAAACAAAAGGGGCCCTGATTGTGCGTGATTGGGTAATAGAGGTGAATCCTCTCGAGGCAGAGATCGAGATGAGCTTGTGCCCTTCTCGAAAACCATTTTGAGGTGATTGTGTTGCCTGGTAGATGAGTAGATCTCTGTCACCAGATTCCATAGCTGATTGCTGGCAGGAGGGGCACTTCAAGCTGCATGGAGAATTCAATTACTGAGTAGATCACTGATGTTGATCATTAAAACTAGAGTACACTGCTTAGATTGGTTGCTGGTCGCTGGAGATCAAGATTGTTTGATGGCTCACGCTGATCGATGATGGCTCATGCTGATCGGTGATGAAGGATCTGATGGATCGGTGGATTCCTGGCTCACACTGGATTGTTGGATCGGTAGATCACTGAATGAAGAACATTGCAAAAATGCCTTCATGCACTACACAGAGAAGACATATTCTTTCTTTTGATTTTCGGGAATATCCAATCAAAGTTATCAAAGAAGATTTGGATGGCTATACAATTACTGGACTCTTTCAAGGGAAAATGTTCTGGAAGTATTCGTTCTATAGAAAAAAATCCAAGATCCCATATTGGTTTTTAAACAGATAGAAAGATATCAAGGGTGGCCGAACCACTCAGGTGGTATCCAATGCTCTTGACATAAAACTTTTAGCCATAAAATACTCACAAATCATTTTCAACCAATAAAATAAAATACTCACAAATCATTTTCAGCCAATTTTCTTGAATGCCATGCGATTCTTTCTTCCATCCACCTCACACGCTGGATGAAGATAACAATACCAGATCGCTGAAATTGCCTGTAGAAGGTTGCTCCTTGACCACAACCATATATATGTGGACCGATATCTGCAGAAAATGCTTCAATTTTGCCAACTGGACATGTGGACTATGGGTGTAGGCTTCTTTTTCATTCTCCTTTTCAGTCATACGTACCAGTTCTTAGATCCATTGGCTACTCACATCAAACCTCTCAACCTTTCATGAAAACTACCATGGAGAATTAAAACTACCAGGCCCTTAAGAACATAAGGGCTCTGATACCAAATGTAGAACAAAATGAAAGACAATACACATAGAATGATAAAACTTTAATCACTTTATTCATTTAAAGAGTACAAATATATAGTACTCTCAATATGACACCTCAGTGAGAGATATTCTCTAGATCCTAACACCTTGCATGGTGACTAGGCCAAGAAATCTTCTCCATATCTTCTAGAGACTTATCTAGGATAAATGACTATTATCCTAAATAATAAATACAATAATGTGACATTTAACATTTGTGATTGCTAATGTAAGCCATAAGGCTAAGATAACAGTCCATTCATCAATAAACCATCAGTAGTTTACTTATCTATTCGAATCCATCAACACTACATTGGTTCACAACAAGGTAGTGGGAAAATGGCATTGTTTGTCCATTAATGAGTAATTTAACATAGTTTTTCTTGGAATCTCGACTTGTGGATCTTATGATATGGTTATTACAGAGATATATCGTAGCTGACATGTACATTAAGTCGAAAGGGAATTCCTTCACTAACTATATGCAACCATAAGCGCGCTATGCAAGAGCTATGGGGAAAATGACACCATTTCTTCATTGTTTAACATTTTTACATGAAATATTTTGGTATTTAGATCTGAGAGTCTTATGAACTTGAAATATAGATCATTTACATCAGAACATAAAATAAGGGGGAATTAGAATCTCCCCCAAATAAAACAACATCTCACCAAAAGCGCAATCCCTCATGGATCAAGAATATGCCATGAAAACTTGAAATGGTTGAAGAAGCAAGATGAACTATAAGTGACCATGATCTTCCCTGTAGCTTACACTTGCAACAAATGACTCCATTAAAGCTCCAAATGAAAGGTTTGAATGGCCTTTCCAATTACCAACTTGGATGGTGTAACAAATAAAATAATATAGAAACATATCAATAAATAAATAACTAAATAATAAAAGAAAATCAATTAAACAAATATTAAATAAAATTGATATGTAATTAATTGAATAGATAGAGACGTACCTTTTCATTGATAAGGCACATAAGACCATATTTAAATGGTCCATAAAATTGTAATGTAATCATCTCTCATCAATATATATTCAATATTATTTATTCTTTCCAAATGGAGTTATTGTGATTCGGACACGATCACAACATGAGAATATCCAGATACGGATATTACATTGGTATCAGAGCCCCTTATTGGGCTTGATTCCGACCTTTGGCCACAAACCATTATCAGAGATTCTCTGATTAAGGATCTTTGATCCACGTTGGCTTTTGGCCATCATTTTTTGGGTTTCCCAAAAATCTAGGACCTTGTCCAAAAGCAGGATTTTGGCCCAAAGAAGATCCAATCACAACATTGAAGAAAATCAAGTTAATAAAAAAAATATGATTCCGCTGCAAAATTCAAAAACAAACCGTAAATCAAGGAATCCAAGAATACGAGAAGAGAAATAAATTTAAAAAAAAACCAAAAAAATAAGTAATTATTTCCATTGCAAATAAGAAGAAGAGAACAAGAAGGAAGAAAAAAAATATTACAAAGAAGTGGGAAAAAAGAATTATCCACAAGATAAAGAAAAAAAGAAAGAGTAAAAAAAAACCTTAAAGAATAGCATTCATAAAACCGCACATGGTTTTATGAAACCACATATGGTTTTCATCACTAATGCTTTGAGGAAAAAGCATTATGAAGAGGAATGCCATGTAACAAATAAAATAATATATAAACATATCAATAAATAAATAATTAAATAATAAAAAAAATCAATTAAACAAATATTAAAGAAAATTGATATGTAATTAATTGAATAGATAGAGACGTACCTTTTCATTGAAGGCACATAAGACCATATTTAAATGGTCCATAAAATTGTAATGTAATCATCTCTCATCAATATATATTCAATATTATGTATTCTTTCCAAATGGAGTTATTGTGATTTGGACACGATCACAACATGAGAATATCCAGATACGGATATTACAGATGGGAATCTTTCACCCTGGAAATTGGTACTAAGGCAAGTAGAGTAGCACTCCACTAACTCTTCTCTCCAAATGCAATTGCAAATTCTAAAAATGATCAAAATCCACCATTCTTCTTTGTTATTGTATTTTATAAACTTCTAAGGTCCTCCATAGGTTGAATTCCTCCCAAGAGCTTCATGCCAACTCAAGTTGGGAAGAGATTCCCAAGTATGCCACTTGTCCTTCCAATTCTAGCTCCCCACACATCATTTAGTATCCTTCTTATTTCAAATCCCAATACTTCCACCCACAACCTAGGAAACTAGTAATGTTCCTCCTTGTCAATTATTTGACCCTTAACATCAATTTGACAAACTCTCATGAATAAGGCCAATGGGATTAGGCCATTGTGACCCAATGCAAAATTTGGGACATGACATCAACCTGAGATCTAAGATAGTGGTTAATCGGGAGGGAGCTTCCATAGCTTCTCTAAATACATAATCATTTTTGCAAATATACAAGTTGAGGAAGCCCAAGGTACTACTTAATAAGGCATTCATGGACCTATTTACCAAGGAAAAGCCTAGCTCGATGTTGATAATTAAATATTAGTGTGCCAAAGGGAGGAATTTCACATATAAATCTAACATCAAATACCCTATTAAGTACTCTAAACACCCCTATAGATTGATTATGGTTGTGGTTTTTTAGTTATACAGAGAGGATGGTGCCTCGCACTTCAGACTTAACTGGGGTCCCATAGTTCATCATTTTGTAGAAACAGGTCAAGTCTTCAACTGTGCTAGTATCTTATCCACCAACATTTTGAATATCGTATGAAATGAAAAAGAGGTACAAAGGGATAAACCCCCTAACTTTTTCATGTATTCATTCTCAATTGATATTTCATGTGCCTCAAACGACTTTCCACAAACAGGTTGGAATTGAAACCCTAACATGATCCCGGTACATTTTTATTGTCGTAAATTATGGGTTTCCAATTATAGGTTATATTTCTATGATACTCGTGGCCATTTTTTGCTCCACTGTACACAATCATTTTCAATAAACCTGCCCCTAGATTGTCAGAAGAACCCATTACAACCCTGCAAAGAATTGGTGATTGGTTTATTCTTGAATTCTTTACCTATATTAGAATTTTTGACATCTCATCCCACCGCATTTATTTCCAACATATGTCCCTGATAGGTAGTCCTTAGGGATATTTCCTATCAGGCCATTGTCAAAGTGATTTCCACTTATCTGTCACACCTGAATAAGAGATCTTGGCCTAGTTTCCCCAATAAATTGGCCTATACACCTTGACCAATGCTCTGCATGCCTAGAAGGAAGCCTTGACTCTTGATGAACTTAAGCTTTGTTTGGCACTTGATAGAAAACATGATCCTAGGAGGGTAATTGAAGAGCATTTCAAGTATGTGGGTTTGAACCCCACATATAGGCATGAAGTTGACCCTCATGAGCCCTTTTTCCAAGGGGTTACCAATTATGATGAATTGTTGGGTAAGATCCCAGACAATATCTAGAAGGTAGCTCTCCACCTCCATCAAGTAGCCTCCTTGAGTGTGGCTATGGACGATAGACAAGTTGATTTTGATGTTGGGTCTAAATAAGATGTGGTGAAGAAAAGGCCAATCATCCCAATCAACCCAAGGGAAGGAAGCCAAAGAAAGGGATGTGAAAGAAGCTAAACAAAATTCGAAGGGAAGCTAAAGAGAAATCCTCAAAGAACGTTGAGGATTCCAAGATAAGATAAGAAAAAGACAAATTAAAGGGAGAAGAAAAGGCCTGAAAAGAGTCCAAGGACGTCAAAAGAAGAGAAGTTGAAGAAAATTAAGGCGGAGGGATAAAAAAGGAGAAAGCAAGTGGCAACCCAAAGTGTTTCCAATGACTAAAATATGAAACAAGAAGTATCTCAAAGGGCTACTGTAATATCCCAATTTTGACCCCATTGCATTAAAATGTAAATGATGTAATACTGTTATAAAATCGTGGTGAGGAGCTCAAGGCCAAGGCCCTGCCATCGATTTAGTGATGCATATGGTTTACGTGCTAGTTGGGCACAATGGAATTGCAAATATCAAGTAAATATGCATTCTAATGAAATACCCACAACTAGCTATGCAATGCAACAAGAGATGAGGGCATGATTTTTACAAGGATTTGAGAGGGAAATATTCAAACCATTGAACCAATCAATTCAAGCCAATTGTCAATGAGAGAATCCATGAACCCTCAACTACCCATGTTGACTTTTGTACCCAATCATTCATTTCTCCCAAGAGTTGGTTGAAGTAGTTAATGCCTTGGGGAATGGAGAGGTATGGCAGTCCAAATTCGGGTATGGGAAGGCCACCCTTCATGGAAATTCGTGTTTGAATCCTTGGGCAAGAAGAGAGCCATGAAATTTGCTCCCCAATCCATTATTCACCCTTTCCTTTGCTCCCTCACGCAGTCTGAGCTTCCTGGGCATTTTTCCTCTACATTTTTCCTGTGTTTCCTTGTTTTCTAATTGGGAAGAGGGTGTTTTTGGTGTTGCAGAGCTGCTGGGAGGAAGGGAGCTCGATTTGGGGTTTCATTGAGGCCATTTTGGCCATTGGAATACTCATAACCGTGGGAGAAATCGGTTTTTCTCCCTGTGGTCAAATTCCCCTTTTCACGGTCTGTTTTTGGTGTGCCCGTGATTTGGGAAAAAACCCATGGCCATCTTGTTTCTAAATCCCATTGTTAAACATGTGTATCCATGACCAATGATGGTGTTTGTTGTGTGTAGATAGAGTATGTTGGGGTATGGGTTATGGGTTTCCATTGTTTTGGCTTGAGCTTGAGTGCAAGCATCCATAAATGAAGAGGGTTCAGATTTAGCTTGATAACCCAGTTGTGGACTGGCTTGGCTTAGATGTGATGTATTTTTGGCCTGTGCTGAGCTTGAGAGTCCCCTTTTCCTTGTAGAAATCATGCCCAGCTCGGGGGTGGTCTCTGAGTGCTGAAAGAATACAGGCTGGGCAGAGACCTATAGTTGGATGGAACGTTGCAGCGACATAGCTAGTTGCTTGGGGCAACTTTACCATCAAGATAAGTATTATATTTCTGTGTATTCAATCATGCAATCTTTTAATTTGATGATTGTTATTGATATGTTGAATGCATATGAAATGTGTGTGGTTGATGTTTTATTCTGTTGTGCATGTTTACTTTGATTTGCATCTTCACACATTTGCTTTATTCATATGAATCTAATGAATCGGGACGAGTTTATAAAAAATCCCAAGATCTGTAGTCATGTTCCCTTCCTTGCGCTGGATCGATGGGAGGGGATGTGACAACTACAGTGGAGGAGAGGAAGAAAAAATATGAGAAGTTCAAAGTAGAAGAGGAAAAGAAAAGAGAAGAAGTGAAGCAGATCAAAAAGCTACAAAAGAGGAAAAGAAAAGAAAAGATGAAGGTGAAGCTGAGAAAATTAGGAAAAAAAAACACAAAGAAAAATTGAAGAAATAATAAGAGGCTTAGGCAACAAAAGAGCAAAGAAATAAAAAGGAGAAGGAAGAGAAATAACAAAATAAAAAGGAGGAAGAATTTATGAAATTACAAGAAGAGGCAGAAGCAGAGAGAGAAAAATAGCTTGCATTGTTGTGTTCTCCATTCAATATAGGTTACCTCGGTCTCTATAGTACATGGAGTATCATCTTCTATAGAAATCATGGATATTGATGACACTATAGTGTCCCTTGGAGACTACTATTTCAACAAATCAAGTAAGAGTGTTACAAAATATCCCTCCAAGAGACAAAGGATTGGGGGGACACTAGGAACTATAATAGTTTGTAATCTTGTTGATAAATATCCTCAAGAGATTGTATCCATTACAACTTCCTTATTGCAGGGAGAATTAGCTAGTGTTATTTCCACAACAATGGGAGATGCAAATCAATTATTAGATTAGTATAGAGAGCAAGTTACTTCCTTGAAGGAGCAATTAGCATAAACATAAGATCAACACATGGAATAAATTAACCAACTAACCAGAGAACATGGGGAGGAGATCAATCAATTGGTTAGGGAACATGAAAAAGCACTGCTTCCTTAAATGGTGAAAAATAATATGATGTGTATAAACTGCAGAATTATCAGGGATAGAACCAATTAATGTGGGATTTTATGATAGAAGAGGCACTAATAGACAATGAGGAGTTAAGAAAATCTCATAAAGTTTTTTTTTTGCAGATAGATGAATTAGAACAATGTTATGATAAGATTATCTGGCTATCTGATCAAGCAGAGCTACAAGAGGACAAATGGAAGATACTGCAGAATAGGTTTGATGAACTTCTAGATTGGCAGCAACATTACAAGGAAACCATTGAGACATTGCTAAGGATTGACAACAAGGAAAGTGCCAGGGCTAAGATATGAATAAACTCATGGAAAACTACTTGCATGTAGATCAATGAAACTATTAGTAGTGTTGATTGGGCCTATTGTAGGACTTGGAAGTATATTGATTCCATGCTCAACAAGTTCGATATGAATTCCCTTAATGAGTTAGATAAAGTTGATCCGATCAAATTGAAAATTGCAGAACACATTATACAACCTAATGAGAACTCTATACTCACAACAAGAAATATGGCCCTAAAAATCCATTTTCTTGTGTCAAAAACACCTAAATCAACCTTCAAATCGAAAAGTGATGCCACGAGCAACACACTTTTTTGTTTCAAGGTTAAAAATAAAACCATTGCCTTAGAAATGCGTATTGTTGTTAACAATAGCCTTAAAATGAACCCTTGAATAGAAAACTAATGCTACTGTTAGCACAGTGGTTTTTCAAAGGCCAAAATTCTAACTTGTTTGAAAGCACATACCTAACAATTACTGTGATTGGTAGAAAAACCTTAAAATCAACCTTTAAATTGAAAATTTGTGCTAACATTGCAACATTTTTTAATCCATGGCCCTGAAAAATAGGGTGTCCCCTCTTCGTGCCATGAGTCCCCCCTCTCCCCATTTTTTACATTTTTTTAGAAAGTATTTTTTATAAAAAAAAAATGATTAAGAAATTAAAAATAAAAATAAAGAAATTTTAATTAAAAAAGTAATTTTTTTATTAAAATGATTTTTTTATTGAAAATATGAAATTCGTATAAAAAATAAAATTTTAATTAAAAAAACATGATTTAAAAGAAATGAAATTTTATTAAAACCCATATTAAAAAAATTAAAAAATCAAATAAAATTTTTAAAAAACCAATAAAAAAACATTACAAATTAAAAAAAAAAAAAAAAACATTACAACTGAAAAAAATAAAAATTAACAAAAATTAAAACTATTTAAAAAATAAATAAAAAACAACGCCACGTCCGAACCCCCCTCACCCCTCACCTGTGCCCTCACCCTTCCCCCACCCCCTCTCCTCCACCCTCCACGTCCCCTCTCAACCCTCCCCTCCCCCTCTCCTCCACCCTCCACGCACTCTCTCCACCCCCATCCACCCTCCCCTCCACCTCTCCAAACCCCTCCACCCTCCCCTCCACCCCGTCACTTCCCACCTTCTCCCCCTCCCCCTCCCCCTCCCCCCCGTGATTCCCATCAATTCGTTGCTAGAGGGGTGTCGCGAGGCTGTGGGTACCCATATAGCAATTATTCGATGCCCACTGAGGCCCCCCGCTGTGCCCATCGAGCAATGACTTGATGCTCGACATCGAGTCGTTGCTCGATGGGCACCGCGGGGAGGAGGGGATGGGTAGGGGGGGGGGAGGGGGAGGAGGGGATGGGTAGGGGGGGGGGAGGGGGAGGAGGAGAGGAGCGAGGGGGGGATGGGGGAGGGGAGGAGAGGTGGGAGGCGAGGTGGCGAGGGATGGGTGAGGGTGCGGGAAACGGGTGAGGGGGGTGGGGAGTGCCTATTTTGTTTTTTTTTCAAATTGGTTTTTTAATTTTTTAAATAGTTTTTAAATTATTTTTTATTTTAATTTTTTTAACTATAATGCTTTTTTGGGTTTTTCAAAACTTTTTATTTTTATTTTTTGATGTTTTCTTAATTTGTAATGTTTTTTATTGGTTTTAAAAAAAAATATTTGATTTTTTTTAATTGATATCATTTCATTTCTTTTAATAAAAAATCCTATTTTTTGAATAAATTTTTTAATTATTTTTATACGAATTTCATATTTTCAGTAAAAAAAATTGTTTTTAATAAAGAAATTTCCTTGCTTAATACACGCCTTATCCTATTCTCCTCTTAGAAGCAAGGCTCTCTCCCATTGAAAGCATGGCTATGATTAGATATTTAACGTACAAGAACAGATTAAACAATATGGGAGACGGTCGACTTCCTAGAATTGCTCTTAACTCTAGCCAAAAACACCTTCGCCTTAAGTGGGGATGGCTTAAATATGCCACAACTTGGTTAAATTATTGGAGGATTGATGAAACTACCACTCTACAAAATATCAACAACATTAATTACATTATTACTTCTACTTTCAAAGAGAAAATGTGGTGCAAAGAAGAGTTAGAGGTAAAAAGAAAACTCAGATATTATAAAGAGATCATTAACCCTAGTCTCGAGGATCAAAATTATCTTTCTATCTTAACCAGCTCAAAGAAAAAAATTAATATTGCCAAGATTAGAACGAACTCTCATGAGCTCCATAGTGAGATTGGACATTGGGCAACCCCTAAAATGCCTTGGGAGGAAGGGATTTGCCATCTGTGCGAGTCTATAAGCGTGGAATATTAAAAGCACTTTCTCTTTGAATGCTCGGCTTTCAATTACATTAGATCTCAGTTCCAAAATTTGTGCTCCGGCACTGACCTTTCCAACCTTCTAGATCCCTAACACTATAGCGAGCTAGGGACCCTCCTCTCTAAGCTTTTTGAGCATATGAATAGTATTTTAAAACAAATCAACTATTATCTACCTTGTCTTTTCTCTTAAGGTCCGATAGACCAAGTTTGGTCTCAGTGGACAGTAAATACTTCATCATCATCATCAAAAATTTCTTTTATTTTTATTTTTATTTTATAAATAATTATTTTTATTAATGTCTTTTTAAGTTTTTTTAATTTATTAATCTTGTATTTGAAATGTTTAAATTTTTTTGACATCATTATATTTTTTTTTCAAATTTTAATAAATAATTTTTAAAAAATGTGAATTTTGTTAATTTAAAAAAAATCAATTACATGTATATTTTCTATATTTTCTAATTTTTAAGGTTTTTTGAAAAACATTATTGTACATTTTTAATAAATATTGCCTTTTTATGTGATTAAAAAAATAACAGTCGACGGGTTTCCAAAAATTTGTAATTTTATCCCCCCAAAAAATGGTGTGCTTCTATAGCACCACTTTTCAATTTGGGGTAAAAATAGCCACTAAATGCAACCTATAAAAAAACAAGAACTATTTAGAGTTATCGTTAGGTTGTATAATGTGTTGCAGATGTAGAACAAGATCGAGACAAAAGCAAGGAAGTAATCAATCAACTCACAGAGGCAAATGAGGAATTGTTGAACAATTACTTGTCTATGCCTATCAAACTTGCTACCTTATATGTTGCATTTGTGGAGGATCAAGAAATATCTAGAAAAGGAAGTTGAGTCGAAGATATTCGATGGAGAACTTCATATGGAGAAGATGAAGAATGAACGAGTAGATTGAATTTATGAAAATCATACTCAATGGAAATCTTTCCATGATAGTGCTAAATAGATTAGTTGTACTTTTATTTTATTTTTTTAATTTTGTATAAAAATGGTTATAAAATAATTATTAATTGTCCCCCGACTTTGGTATTTAAAAAAAAAAATTATGAGATTGAAAGGGGGAGGGTGGTGGGTGGGAAATCCTTTTCCAATAAACGTGTACACTACTGTTATGGGATGATTAAAGAAGTGGAGTCTAATGTAATTGTTGAAGGCATCTTTTGGCTATCAGAATACCAAAGTTTATTCTTTCGTGTTTCGGTAATATTTATGATTGTGATTTTCGTTTAATGTAGGTATAAATTATTTGTAATGTCCCCATTCAAATAAATGTCAAGTAGGGAAAATTCCACCAACCTACTAGTTTCCTATGTTGGGGTGGAGACATTAAAATTGGAATAAGGAGACTAATAAACCCAAATGGACTTTGGTTTGGGCATAAATATATTAAGAGGGGAAAAATAAATTTTATGGTGAGAAAATAAGATGTCACTTGGTCATGGAGACACATTGGTGGTGTGGGACCCCCAAAAATCTAGATTCCCCATGCCACATGGCATTCCACTCTCACATATTTGAATCCAAGTTGGAGACCACTATCCTTGGGGGAGTTGGAAGGGAATAATACTTGGCATGACTCAATGAGGTCAAAATGTAGAGGAAGAGTAACTCCCATGGAAGAGGAAGAGGCAATTTGAAGCTAATGGGACACTTGGGCTAGATTCCCTAGCTCTATGACAACAATGATGAAGATGCTATGACACCTATGACACAATTCAGACCTGAATGTTGACACTGAAATATATGACATGTCAGGGATAAAATAGCCTCCAAGAGGGCGCACAAGGGAGTTAGAGAAGCCAAATAGACACATACTCGAATTGAGTGGAGGAGGAGGCTAGATTTGGAGGGACAAGTGGCATACTTGGTAATATCTTCCCAAATTGAGTTGGCATGAGGCTCATCGATGGAATTCGAGTTAGGGATTCCTTAGGAAGTTTATAAAAGTCAAGAACAAAGAATAATACCAGCTTTTGATCATTTTACATTTTGCATTTTGCATTTGGAGAGAAGAGCTAGTAGAGAGCTAGTCTACTTGCCTTAGCACAAATTTCGAGGGTGAAAGATTCCCATCCTAATTGGAAATTGGAGAGGCCATTCAGGCCTTTCATTTGGAGCTACAATGGAGTCTTTAGTTACAGGTTGAAGCTACAGGGCAACTCGTGGTTCATTCATATACAACTTGTTCTTGCATCTCTTTCACTTTTTCTTGCATATTTGGGCCCCTGGAGGAATTGCGCCCTTGGTGAGATGTTGATCTCTTTGTGAATCCATGAATATTTATTTATTTGTATTCTGAGCTATATACTCTTTATTTACTTCTCAGAAGACTCTCAGGTCGAAATACCAGGTGAAACTATGTAAAAATATCAAACAATGCATAAATGATGCCATTTTCTCTATGTCTTGTTGTTGGAGCTTGAAGATCCATTATTTTGAGTTGTATTAGTCATTATCTATGATTTTGTTGATTTATGGAGTGTCATTAATGTTATGAAGAAGTTTCATTATCATTTCATAAGTCCTTGGTGTTAGTATATCTCATCATTCAGTATGTACTTTGCATGCATGCATTCATCTACATGCATTGCATGCATTGCACGCATCTGCATGCTGCCCAGTCACCAGTTTGATGCCTACAACACCTAGTGCCTAGTCTGCTAGCACCTGGGAGCCTATTTCCATTCATTTTTAGCCCTCCTAGTTAGGGAGGCACCCACTTCTCACCTACCACTTGAGAAGGACGCCTTTTCTCACCTACCAGTCCAGTTCACTTCATTTAGTTAGTTGTCTTTCCTTGATTTGAGGCTAGACTGACTCCTAATTGTTGTTACCACTCCGATTGACCTCCGATGAGACTTGAATACCTATTCTAAGTGCAATCAACTGCTCATGCGCCCTCCATTGAGCCTCCATCCCTACATTAGTGCCATTACCATCAGTTACACTTATTACACTCAGTTAGACTCAGTTTGACACCTGTCTGATAGTGACTTGTGCATTGATGACCACCACTGATTGATGATGAGGACTCCTAGTTGGAGCCAAGCTACACCATGTAGTATATTCGGATGACCTCCTTGGATAATTCAAATTTCTCACTCATTATGACAGTATTGTATTGTAATTCTACCATTCTAGATTATAAAGCACTGATGCATCTCTCTTGCACAGTTTTTACTCCAAATTGTTTTACATCTTTGTGATTGATTTTATTGTTCAATAGATCTACTGTGACTAATTTTACATGGTATCAGAGCCATGGTAGGGACAATATTTCTCTTCTGCATGTGTTCTACATGAATATTTGAGTGAATTTGCTCAAAAATACTGCAGTTTTGGCATGCAAAGCTCCTTCTGCATTCGCTAATGCTGAAATTTTCTCTCCAACACAACTCCAGAAGCTTGAGTTTTCCACAGAATTTCTGGATTTGATACATTGGATCTTCAAGCTTAATTGATCTCCAATCCCAGGTGTGATGCAACTCTAAAAGGGTGGATTGTTCGACCTTATGGTTATTGTTTGTGTGTGATTTGCAGGTTTCTTACTTCCTCCATTTGCATTCGCTAATGCAGATATGGAGACTTCTTCTTCAAAAAATATTCTTACTCCATTCAACTATGATGAATGGAAACCAAAGATGATTGCATTCTTGAAGAGACAATGTATTTTTGATATGTGCATTGGTAATACAAGAGATTTTGATTCCGATGAAGAGGAGAATTATTGGCTCAATGATTGTGACAAAGCTTTTGGAGCAATATGTCTTGCTATGTCTCCTTGTATGCGCTACCTCAGTAATACTGCTGAAAATACAAGTGATCTATGGGTCCAACTTGATAGAGAATTTGGAAAGCAGGAAGAAGAGGATCATGCTATCCTTTTGGAGAACAAGCCCAGTAAGATCTCCTTATGTGTTCTTTCCGATCATGTCTTGGCCTCAACAATTGTTCAATATGAAGAAGAAAATGTAGATTCAAAACTCATTCTCTCAATATCTTCTCTTTCGAATTCTGAGCAATATAAACCAGCTCATACTCTAGATTTTGAAGAGGTTCTTGAATCCTCTCTTTCACATGAGTTTGCCGGTATGCAGATAAATGATCTACTTGAAGTTTTGGAGGTAAAATCTGATTTTGGAGGTGAAGCATTCACCCCCCTTGATTGCATGCCTCCTATAGACTTATGTTCTATCATTTGCAAAGTTTTTCAGAGTTTAAATGAAGATGAAGAGCACTACCATTCGCTTGAGTTCAATTCTCATGCACCTTTTGCTGATTTTGGTTTTGATCTCACCCTTGTTGGTTCAAAGGAGATCTCAAGAAACCATTCATCTATATTTTTGGAGCTGATTTAACTTCTATTGATAAGAAGTTCAAGTTTCAAGATCTATTTGATCCGATTGGATCTATTCATACCTCACTTGGTTCGAATCACAGGTTCCAAGATCATCCTCATATTTTCATATTTGTTCTCACCATTTTTGGTATGAAGAGCAAGTTCATAAAGTCTCCACATTCGCTTGCATCCACTGATGGAGAATTCAAGCACATGTTTTTGGAGCATGATCCATTTACTACCAAGAGTAAGATACCTCCAGACATATCTACTTGAGTTTGGAGAAGTTAAATCTTTTGGTGTGTTACAGTCCATTTTGAGGGGGGGTTTTTCCCATGAGGTTTTCTCCATTTCCTTGGTTCATGAACTGTTATTTGTTTGGATTATTATTGTATTGGGGTGACCTTTGGTCTCAGTAACTAGGGCCCTACATTTTATTTTTTACATCATAGTATAGCTTGAGGGGGGGTGTTAGGATATCTCATCATTTAGTATGTACTTTGCATGCACTTTGCATTCATGCATGAATTTGCATGCATCCACATGCTGCCTAGTCACCAGTTTGATGCCTCCAGCACCTATTCCCTAGGCTACCAGCACCCGGGAGCCTATTTCCATTTAGTTTTATCCCTCCCAGTCAGGGAGGTGCCCACTTCTCACCTACCACTTGAGAAGGGCGCCTTTTCTCACCTACCAGTCCAGTTCACTTCAGTTAGTTAGTTGTATTTCCTTGATTTGAGGCTAGACTGACTCCTAACTATTGTTACCTCTCTTATTGACCTCCAATGAGACTTGACTACCTATTCTGAGTGCAATTAACTCCTCATGCGTCCTCCACTGAGCCTCCATCCCTACATTAGTGCCATTACCATCAGTTACACTTATTACACTCAGTTAGACTCAGTTTGACACTTGTCTGACAATGACTTGTGCATTGATGAACACCATTGATTGATGATGAGAACTCCTAGTTGGAGCAAAGCTACACCATGTAGTATATTCAAATGACCTCCTTGGCTAATTCGAATTGCTCACTCATTGTGACAGTATTGTATTGTAATTCTATTATTATGAATTATAGAGCACTAATGCATCTCTCTTGCATAGTTTTTACTCCAAATTGTTTTACATATTTGTGATTGATTTTATTGTTCAATAGATCTGCTGTGACTAATTTTACACTTGGCACCTAAATTTCGAATTTCATAACATATGGTGAAAATTATTAGCTTTCCCCCCTATGTGAAGACTTGCATAAAAACATCTGATTTAAGGGAGTTGCGGAAGGTCATAAGAACTAATTGATGATACATTTTGGAGCCCATTAAAGTAATTTATCAGTAACATACCTCTGTTCTGAAATTTGGAAAGGTTTAACATCATTTGGAGAGCCATCTTTGACCACTACCCCTGGGGGATTGAAGCTCGATTTGACTAGTACATTTCCCTACTTTGTCCAGATTGTAAATGCATGTTGCAGAAGTGTTTTAATGGTTGTTAAGCATCCATAATACTCAATTATATGTTTTAATACCTTCCAAACTCATTCATACCCCATTTGAAAGCAATTGGAGCCATTCAGAAGCAGTTGGCTTAATACTAATCTAAGGGTTGAATTGGTTAAAATTTGCAATTTTTCCTAGTTTGTGAAAAATCTTAAAAAGGGACACTACAAGTGGTATCAAAGCATGGTCCTTGCACCTGATGTGGATGACCATTTATGAAGACAAGAATCCAGAGAAATCAGCTCCCACCCTTACAATCTGAAATTGAAAGTGTTTTTGTTGAAGAGGAAGAAGAAGGAGAAGAGGTGTATTCTAGTGAAACTATAGCTAAGGATGAGAAGGGAACCTCAGAGGATAAAGAGGAATTTAATAAATTCATGAAACTATTCTTTGAAGACATGAAAAAAAATATCATGAAAGGGTTCGCATTGTTGGCTAGTCAACTTGAAAGCAAAGGAGTAATAGGAGGCAGCAGTAGTTCTTCCTTCGAGGAAAAGAAGGCAATGGGTGAAAACATTTTATCAAGGATAGGACCTCATAATAGACCTAATGAATTTCAGATTTCAATAAGGACTACTACACCTAAATTTATTGAGGCCAAAGAAGAACCTAACACCCAATTTGACATGCAGGAGATTGTAAAAGAATGAGAAAAGTTGAGTGAAGATTGTAGAAGGACTCTACCCTTTGAGCAATACTTTAATGTTGCAAGCAAACTAAAAATGAGGGAAGGTAATAGGAATCAATTTCAGAATAAATAATTGAATTGTTCCATTGGTAAAATGACCCTTCCCACTTTTGATGGCTCACCCCAAAGTTCTGCAAATACTTGGGTGCAAAAACTAGATGTTTATTTTCAGCTGAATCCTATGGTGGAAAATGATGCTTTAAAAATGGCTATTTTGTTGCCATCTAGAAGGAGATGCCAATGGTTGGTGGTTCCATGGTATGAAAACTTTGGGACATGATCAGGTTACAACCTATGGAGAATTTGTTGACAGGGTATTAGAAATATTTGAGCAAAAAGACCCAGAATTGCCTTTCAAAGAACTAGCCCAATTGAAGCAAGTTGGAACCCCTGCTGAATATATGATGGAATTCCAAAAATTATCAGTTAAGGTGGCTGATATATATATGGTAAGATTAGTATTTTTGTTTACTGAAGGTTTGGTTGAACCCTTAAAAGGTTTATTTAAGGCCCACAAACCCAATTCATTGAAAGATGCTATGAGCTTGACAAGAGATCTACAAAATGTGCTACCTAGGACAAGGTTTCCTCCCAAGCCTAACTTCCCTTCCCAATTCAGATCTGAAAAGAAGCCATGGAAATAGGATGAATGTGTAAAGGATAATAAAGAGGAACTAAGCAGGGAATAACTCAGAAGGAAGAAACTATGTTACTCATGCTTCCAACCATGGGTACCGGGACATAAATGTGCTAAGGGAAAGGCCCAATTCATTGAAGTATTTTGTGATGATGAGTATGAAGGGGGAATGGAGGAAGGACATATTTCATCCCAAGAAGGAAGACATGCCATAGCAAAAGAATAAGAGAAAAATAATAAGATCATCCGTTACCTGACAAAGGGAGACTAGCAGTGCTTTCAGGAGTGCCTCGTTTCCACACTATTCGATGTCAAGGAGTTGTACAAGGACAAAGGGTTTCGGTATTGGTAGATGGAGGAGCCACACATAAATTCATTGATGAAACCATGGTGGAGAGGAGAAATATACCTGCTAAACCATTCGAGGGCTTCACAGTCATCATTCCAGGTCACCATACTATGGAGTGTAAAACATGGATTCCAAAACTACAACTCACCATAGGAAATTACACATTTTTTTATAGCTTTTATGTGGTTGATTTTGCTGATACTAATGTGGTCTTGGGAGTTCAATGGTTGTACTCTATAGGGGAACATACAGTGAACTATCAAATCTCTAAAATGAGATTCAAAGATTCGGAGGGAAAACAAAGGGTATTGAGAGGAATGCACACCTATCCGAATAAGGTAGTGTTCTCCCACAGTATGATACACAAGAATGAAAAGGTTTTGGGAGACATTCCTCATGGAAGGCGACCTTGTTGCACGAAATTGCAAGTAGTCAACGCTCCCTGATGTATCGTGACAAGGGACTAATCGCCTCTCGTGGATCCTTGAAATATGGCAGTGGTGAGTTTATCAGTCACCTGTAGGTTTTGGTGTAACGGCAGCCGTACTACCAACAATTGGTAACAGAGCTAGAGGTCACGAGTTCGATACACACTTAGCTCACGCTGAGGGGGAGATTGTTGCATGAAATTGTAAGTAGTCAGTGCTCCCCGGTGTATCGTGACAAGGGACTAATCGCCTCTCATGGATCCTTGAAATCTGGTGGTGGTGAGTTTATCAATCACCTGCGGGTTTTGGTGTAATAGCAGTCGCACTACCAACACACCTGATAGAGGAGGAACAGTTTTGTAGCATACTAAATTGAGATTGCTCGAAGGAAAGTAATCTTGGGTGGGAAGGACTGTAATGTCCCCATTCAAATAAATGTCAAGTAGGGAAAATTCCACCAACCTACTAGTTTCCTAGGTTGGGGTGGAGACATTAAAATTGGAATAAGGAGACTAATAAACCCAAATGGACTTTGGTTTGGGCATAAATATATTAAGAGGGGAAAAATAAATATTTATGTTGAGAAAATAAGATGGCACTTGGTCATGGAGACACGTTGGTGGTGTGGGACCCCCAAAAAGCTAGATTCCCTATGCCACATGGCATTCCACTCTCACCCATTCGAATACAAGGTGGAGTCCACTATCATTGGGGGAGTTGGAAGGGAATAATACTTGGCATGACTCGATGAGGTCGAAATGTAGAGGAAGAGTAACTCCCATGGAAGAGGAAAAGGCAATTTGGAGCTAGTGGGACACTCGGGCTAAATTCCCTAGCTCTATGACAACAATGATGAAGATGCTATGACACCTATGACACAAATTAGACCTGAATGCTGACATCTAACATATATGACATGTCAGGGCTAAACATAGCCTCCAAGAGGGTGCACAAGGGAGTTAGAGAAGCCAAATATACACCTACTCAAATTGAGTGGAGGAGGAGGCTAGATTTGGAGGGACAAGTGGCATACTTGGGAATCTCTTCCCAAATTGAGTTTGCATGAGGCTCATGGATGGAATTCGAGTTAAGGAAGCCTTAGTAATTTTATAAAATTCAAGAAAAAAGAAGAATACCATCTTTTGATCATTTTACATTTTTTCATTTTGCATTTGGAGATAAGAGCTAGTCTACTTGCCTTAGCACCAATTTCGAGGGTGAAAGATTCCCATCCTAATTGGAAATTGGAGAGGCCATTCAGACCTTTCATTTGGAGCTACAATAGAGTCTTTAGTTATAGGTTGAAGCTACAGGGAAACTCATGGTTCATTCACCTACAACTTGTTCTTGCATCTCTTTCACATTTTCTTGCATATTTGGGTTCCTAAAGGAATTGCACCCTTGGTGAGATGTTGATCTCTTTGTGAGAGTCCATGAATATTCATTTATTTGTATTCTGATATATATACTCTGTATTTACTTCTCATAAGACCCTCAGGTGGAAATACCAAGTGAAACTATGTAAAAATATCAAACAATGCATAAATGATGCCATTTTCACTATGTCTTGTTGTTGGAGCTTGAAGAGACATTATTTCGAGTTGTATAATTCCTTGGAACCTAAATTTTGAATTTCATAACATATGGTGAAAATTACTAGCTTCCCCCCCTATGTGAAGACTTGCATATAAACATATGATTTAAGGGAGTTGAGGAAGGTCATAAGAACTAATTGATGATACATTGTGGAGCCCATTAAAGTCATTTATAAGTAACATACCTCTGTTCTGAAATTTGGAAAGGTTTAACATCATTTGGAGAGCCATCTTTGACCACTACCCCTGGGGGATTGAAGCTCGATTTGACTAGTACATTTCCCTACTTTGTCCAGATTGTAAATGAATGTTGCAGAAGTGTTTTAAGGGTTGTTAAGCATCCATAATACTCACTTATATGTCTGAATACTTTCCAAACTCATTCAGACCCCATTTGGAAGCATTTGAAGCCATTCGGATGCAGTTGGGTTAATACTAGTCTAAGGGTTGAATTGGTTAAAAATTGCAATTTTTCCTAGTCTGTGCAAATTCTTAAAAAGGTGTCGACACTACATTATTTTATGTTTATGTATGAATGATTTCATAATTTAATCCTTTTGTGGTTTCATTTAAATTACATGGAATGTGTGTGATGCTTAGAATAATTACTTGTTTTATAGTGACAACATACATTTTGAATGCATAATTATGTGTTATGATGAACTATTTCTCATGCTATAACTTCGTATTCGTTCCTGTGATTTAACACCTTCATTATTATAAGTTATGCTCCTGATCATGATAGGTTTAAATTCAGTTTTATTTTATCTTTGTAGAATAGATCGATTCATTAATGTATTAGGATTTAAACATAAAAGGAAATAAAAACCATAATTTAAAAAAAAACATGGCAACTAGGCCTACATACCAGTCAGAAAGTATCACACCAAACATAACTGAGCCTAACTTTGGGCTTGCAATCGGGTACTTTCCCTTACTGTTGATATGGTCATTCTGACCCATCAACAATAACAAATCCTCTATAGACAAAATGTAGCTTTGGTGTGGGTCTTATAGATTTTGCTCGTTTTGATATAGTCCATCCTTTCATGTATTTTTGGAGAGCTCGTAACCCTCTCCAAACTTCCTAGAGGACCTTTGAGAGTATTGAAATTTGGTTGAATTGACCTTCTTATCCTCTATGTATATAGCATAACTCCAATATGTTGATTGATGCACTTGGACATTTTTTTCCACAATAATGTAGGTGGTGGGGGCAAGGGGACTAGAGTTGCAACATCGGTGTCAAGAGACACAAGTTTAGTATCCCATTCTAAGTGTAACGTATCCACCCTTGGACCCGATGCAAGGGAGGGAACATGATGCCATTCTATGGGGCTTTCACATAATCTCAGACAACTTCATTAGAATCATATGAATAGAACAAGAGTGTGCAGATGCAAATCAAGCAAGTATGCACAGCGGAATTAAAACTCATCCACGCACAATTCATGCCCAGACAACATATCAAATAATCATCAAATTAAACATTGCAGAAGTAAATACACATCAGATACTTATCTTCCTTTCGCAATTGTCCCAAGCAACTAGCTATGTCACTGCAACGTTCCACCCAACCATAGGCTCTTCGACAGCATATACTCAGTACATCCGAAGGACACCCCCGAGTTGGGCATGATTCTTACAAGGAAAAGGGGACATTCAGCTCATACACAGCCAATTAAGCATTTCATTTGAGCCAAGCCAGTCCATAGCTGGGTTTATCAGGCTACATCAGAACCCTGGATGCTTGCACTCAAGCTCAAGCCAAAACAATGGAGACCCATAACCCATACCCCAACATACTCTTTTCTCACACAACAAGTACAATCATTGGGCAGGGATACACATTTAACAATGGAGTTTACAACAGGATGGTCATGGGTTTTCCCCAATTCGTTTCTAGCCAAAAATGGATTATGGAATGGGGAAAAACATTCACAAGGAGGAAAACGAATTCTCTCCCAACTAACTGAGCATTCAAAAGTCAAACGGTCTCTATGGAACCCAATTTCGACTCCCCTTCTTCCCCACTAGCATACAACACAAAAACACCCTTCTCCCAGCTGAGAATGAAGGAAAACACCCAATTTCGATGGGGAAAAATGCCCAGGTAGCTCCCAACTCGTGAGGGAGGAAGACTGCTTGATGGATAATGGCTTGAGGAGCAATTCATGGATCTTTTCTTGCCTAGAAGCAAAACATGATTTCCCATGCAGGGTGGCTTTCCCATACCCGAATTTGGACAGCCATACCTCTCATTCCCCAAGGCATTAACTACCTCAACCAACTCTTTGGAGAAATCAATGATTAGGTACAAAAGTCAACATGGGTAGTTGAGGGTTTGATGGGTTCTCTCATTGACACTTGGCTTGACTTGATTGGCTCCAAGGGTTTGAATGTTTTCCCTCCCAATTCCTTGTAAAATCATGCCCCCGTCTCTTGTTGCATTGCATAGCTAGTTGTGGGTATTTTATTAAAATGAATATTTACATGATGTTTGAAATTCCAATGTGCCTGGCTAGCACGCAAACCATATGCATCAATAAATCGATGGCGGGGCCTTGGCCTTGAGCTCCTCACCACGATTTCATAACAATATTACATCATTTACAATTTTAATTCCATGGGGTTAAGATGGGGACGTTACACTAAGGGACTTCAACCTAGGTTAACATGGAAAATTTTTAGAAGGGCTTTATTGAGAGGATGATAGGGAGGGGCTTCAAATTTCTTGTCAGTAGGAAAGGAGGGGGAAATCAAGGAAGGAAAAACTATAACTGTTACAACGTAATTTTCCACCTTGTGAGCATCAACATTCTTTGGCCTGTAGGATCCATTTCACTGACTCGGATCCACTTTATATCCTTCAGACACTATTTTTCCCTATTTTTTCCCTTGTATGCTTGTTGCATCATTATAGCAGGCGTACCCACGAGTTGCATCACTATAGCCCACGGGTAGCATGTAAAATGGTAAAAATCACTAGTTTATTACTTTTTACTCCCAAAAAGCTGTTATTGGGTGACCTTTGACCCTCCATCTTCCCAAGAAATGCCTTGATGTGTCCTTTCACTTACCTTTGAGAGGACTATCTATTGAGCACATGTGGCTTATGGATGGGAGGAGAAAGAAGAGTAAGAGAACTCTAGTGTATTTTTTCCCTATCTTGAGTCTACACTCATTGATCCTTGTAGTTGTGAACCCATTATGTTCACCTTCCAAACTCCTACCATAGTTTGAGTTTGCCATTCATGGAGGATTGAAGTGGTGGAGGCACAAGTGGATTGATCCAGATCTCGGTTCAAATTGGTTGCCGGCAAGAGGTCATATCACATTGTACTTCTTCTTGTTTATTAATAGAAATACTCATATTCTCGTCCATTAATGTTGTGAATGTTGTTTATTCTACATTGGGTTGCATTTACTTATAATATCATGGACCATTACTATTGATGATGTTAATGTCGTTTATATATTATATGTACTTGTTGTATATTGTCTGTCAAGACTAATTTGCAGATTCAAGTGCATGGATTGAAAGCTCCAACGGGGATCTACATCAAACGTTTGGATCGAGGTTGGTTAAATTCTCCATTATCTTAGCATTGTCATTTATAATAGCATAGTTCTGAGAATTGAGTTAATTTCTGGTAGTCAACTGTCTGTAGTGGTACCCTAAGCCATAGTGAGTTTTCTCCAATACAGAAATGGCGACTCCGTTGGGGAAAACATCCATGTTTGGGGATTTTTTGAGCATTAGTCCTTAATTAGAGTTGTTGTTTGTCGAAGCTCTGTGTCACTGATTGGCCATTAAGATACACTATAGAAAACTTGCTTTTTCTGAGCCATTGGACTCTTTATTTTCCCATTTACCTTTCCTCACCCACGGGCTAGCTTATCTCTGCCAGCGTACACCTGCCTCTGTTTACTCTACTGCTCGCGGGTACCCGCAGGTATTCCTTCGATAGTAGCATACAACTCCAGCTTTTGTTGATTTATGACTTTTGGTTGTTGTTGGGTTGGCTTTGGATGATCCTGAGTCTTTGTTGGCCTGTTTCTTGACTATTCTATGCCTTGGTTGTGACCAGAACTCTTCTTTTCTCTTGGTTGAGCCTTGTTGGTTTTTTACCCATCTTTGGATTTAGCCTTGTTGGTTTTTTCCTTTTGAGCTCATTCCTGTGGCTGGGTCTTACTGTTTGGGATCTGCTGGGTTGTCTTAGTGATCTTCTCAGCACTTCAGTGACTGAATAGTAGGATTTTGCTTGCATTTTTCATTTCTTTATATTGAAAAATACAAAAAAATACATATAGTTTTGCATTTTCCTTTTGCTTATAAGAGAAAATACAAAAAAAAAATTACTTTCATGTACTGCATCTTGCATTGAGTGCTTGCTGCTTTCATTTAGGTTCTGATTGTGCATTGAAAACATAAAAGGATTGCATTTTTATTTTGAAATCATTGGGTTGATTTTGCATGTTAGTGACATTGTTTTATTGGATAGATGAGTCTAGGATTGGACGATTTTGCATACTATTGAGTCATACACATCACTAGTTTCACGACCATATCCTTTGAGTAACTACAGCCATTAAAATTAACGCTTAATCTTAAAATTGATTAGACCGATTTTATTTATAGGGTACACCAACTAGCATAGGTTTAGAGTCTTGGAATAGATCATTGTGAGTTAACAATCCAAGACTACTAGAAAAAACATTAGGTGTCTGACTAGGGAGTGGAGGAATCCATGGTATATATCAGTGTTCTCAGGAAGCTCTACTCAAACCAAAGTTAAGCACGAGGTTACGGGAGGTTGGTTGAAGGGATATCCCTCTGATACCGGTTGAACGTGGGAGATATTTCCAGGGTTTGTTCGTATCTGGGGGTACCAGAGGTTCATCCTCTTGTGCTTCGGGCTTAGCTACCCTGCCCATAGTACAGATCCCACCTGGGACTGTCCCCTTGAGCATTGGTTATATTGCGGTGACCATAGTTTCCTTACCTAGGTATCGCATAGGGTACTTGCAGTGGTTATGTTGTTTGTGTTGTGAGTCAGATAGGGATTGGACAACACAGTTGTGTTTGCACAGTGGACTTGACCCTGTACACACAGTGAAGCCTGGGTGTCTCTATAACTGATTCTGTTACCTCCGGCTATAGTTTGGGAGTCTCAAGTCTCTCCTAGGCGAGACATACTGGCTCTAGTGTCGAGAGCTCATTTAGCCACTCTATTTGTCTACTCTTGGCTGTAGTTTCTCTAGGTGTGTGCTTTTGATTTACTATTTTTTATCGATAGTTGGTCATAGGGGACATTTTGATTTTATATTCTCTCCAGAGATATCGTGGCGCGGATTCCTACTCTCCGATCTCATCGGTTAGCTGGTTTGAAGCCTGTAGAATTTTCACGTCGTGTTGCTAGAGGATGCCAGCGGGCTCCCTCTGAGTCTTCGAATTCTTACGAGACATACATAGCCGACGTTATGACGGATGCACATTCCGACACAGAGGAAATCCCCACGATTCCATCGGGTGGATTCAAACACACTTCAAACACCCCCACACCTCGAGAGGTCTGGGGGGGTGATCCACTTGAGACTCAACCTGGTTCTATTTGGCCGAATCCACTTGAGAACGATCCCTTCGATCCTTCGAATCCGGATAATTATCTTTATGGGATGCCAACCTTACCTGAAGATGAAGATCCTGCGATCAATGTTAACCCGTTCTCATATAGTATGCCCAGTTTCAGCACAGTTGATCCTCCCATTGCTTTTGGTAGTCATGCTGGAACTAGCCATGGTGTTAGCAACACTGCACCCATTGGGGGAAATACCCTCGCCAGGGGCACCACGTTGTCCACTCACGCACGTAGTATGGAGACCGGTCACGCTCCTCCTAATAATGCTAATGTTGGGAGAATACCACCTCCTAGGACGGCCCAACCTAATAGGAACACTGTTTGAAACACCACTCGCCATCCACCACCTAACACACATATCGCTCCCCGTAAACCTAGGATCACTTTCACAAATTTTAATGCTCCTCCTAACCATGGGGGTGGACAAGTACCACACACTTTTGCATCCACCACTGCTACTAGTAATACTAATTTGGGAGGTGGGAATATATCTTATCCTCATGATTATAACGCCACCATTCCTGCTACTAGTACCACCAACGTTGGGGTTGGGAATACTTCTCATACTTATGGTCACCACACGACTACTCATGCTAATCCTAATGCTGGGGGTGGGAACATACCTCACCATTATGGTCATTACAACTCGGTTCCCGCTATGAATAGTACGTATATGCCCCATACTTATGGTGGCAACCCTTACTACAACATGGTCGGTGCTGGCCACCAGTTCAACCCACCTCAATATGGTTCCCAAAACACACATATACCTACTTACTCTCATACAGGTCAGGTTAGAGGAGGTTATCAACCTTGTGGCCATGGTGAAGCTTATGGTCCGCCAGGTCCTCATTATCAACAATTTAATGCTCATGGTAAAGCTTTTGGTCCACCTTATAATTCGGTTCCATTCAACCAACCTTTTATGGGAGCTTATAATCAAGCTTTCCAGCCGCAGCTCCCGTTTCTTGCACATTTGAATCTTCTGGATATTTCGAAGCTCACGAATGATCCAGTATGTCACGACCCCAATTGGCCCTCAGTCCCTACCAAGTTCCCTTCGGACATTCCTAAGTTTGAGGGGAAAGGTGGTGAGGATCCGGGAGATCATGTCACAACATTTCACCTTTGGTGCTCCTCCAACTCATTGAATCACGATTCCGTTAGATTACAACTATTTCAACGCACCCTCACGGGGGCAGCTGCGAAGTGGTATGTGGAGTTGCATGGGAACACCTATAGGGGAGATTGCTTTGGTTTTCTTGAACCATTTCCAGTTTCCGGTTCGTTATGATACTGGTACTAAACTGTTGTCTACCTTTTGTCAGAATAATGCCACACATATTTCTGACCATGTTCAAGAGTGGCACCAACGGAAGAGATTAGTGAAAGCCAACATTCCTCCATAGTTTCTGTTGGAATGGTTCCTCAAGTCCTTACTCCCATACATTGCTAAGGATGTTTCGATGTCTGGCATTGTGACTGAAGAACAAGCCATCTTGAAAGTCCAACAATTAGACCTACTATACTCTCAGTCTGGCATTTTATATGACATTATTCCTGACACACCGAGAACACGACATGAGCCCACGTCAGTTCCTGGACCACATGCCGATGGCATCGTGGGATCCGCAAGCACTCACCCTGTAGACTTGGTAGCTAATCAAATGCAAAATTTGTCGATAAACCAGTATACTCCCGAACAGGTTCACACCTTGTCCACTTCCACTCCATCGTCTAATGTACACAATGTGCAATCTACGAAACCGTCAGGTAAATAGCAACCCGGTGGTAAGAAAAAGGGGAAAAAAAATAGTAGGGGTGGAAAAAATGGAAGTAACAATAATAGCAATCACAATACCCCTCGTAAAGAGAATGCCAACCCTCCTCGGGAAGGAAGAAATGCTAGTGAGGATTGTAAACCTAGGCGTAAGGTGAAATTCTCTTGCAAGCTTTGTGGGGAAGATCATCTTACTCACTTATGTCCTCGAATCGAAGAAGCATCGAAGCATTTGGCACAGAGCGCAATTGTGTTAAAGGATCCCCTTCCTCATCATCAAAACATGGCTTTGCATGCTCCCACCACTGGTTATGGACCTACTGAAATGGTAACGTCTTCTTCCAATACTAGTGGTTATGAATGTGTGAACATAGTTCAATAGGAGGTTAGTGTTGCTACTCGTCAACTCAATTATGGTGCACCACAACCTAATATGGGGAGTGAGCCTCCCCCTCCTCCTGACAATTCCTTGCATATCAAGAAGCCCTCTAATATGTCATGGATACCGAAAGGTGTTCTCAAGCGCTCTACGCATAATCCTAATGCTCGAGCCGCCCAGAACTACTCCATTGTAGAAGATTTGGGCCAAGCTCCGTGTGCCATGTCGGCTCTTGAATTTTTGCAGGCCTGTCCTTCTCAGAAGCATGCCCTTTTGAGTGCGTTAGGAGTTCAGGATGGGGGAAATCCTAGTGTTATCAAGTTCGATACTACTGATGTTCAACCTCGTTTACCTTACCACGTGGCTTTTCAAATCCAGGTGGTGTGCCTTCAGAGTTTTGTCAAACGTACTATGGTTGACGAAGGTGCTTCTGCATCAGTAATGTCGTTAACTTGTTGGAAAGCTCTTGGCTCTCCTCCTCTTCTCACGTATAGAACCACACTCACTGCATTCGACGGTCGATCATTTAAGCCGCATGGAATTATCCCTTCCCTTGTTGTCTGCTTGGGAGGTAAATATGTGCTTATTGAAGTTGAGGTGCTTGATGCGCCCATCGACTACAACCTATTACTGGGTTGGAATTGGATGTACGCTATGAAGGTTGTTGTGTCCACTTTATTCAGAGTTATCTGTTTTCCCCATGAAGGCAAGATTGTGACCATCGATCAGCTGGATTTCGTTAACACTCCTTCCATAGCATCCACGAGATCCATAGTCCCGCAAGTTACTGATTCTCAGCCGAAAACTGGGAACATAGGTGTTGGTATGTACCCTTTGTTGATGGGAACTTATAGTTTTACTGCACCTATGAACTTCATCGGATCCATTTTCGACGATGCGTCTCCTCCTTTGCATAATATGCCATTCCGGACTTCCTATTGTACTGATCCATGGACTTTACCATCCACGAGTTCTACGTCTGGAGACATTACGCACGTCGATATGTTTGTGCCATTGTCTGTAGCTGAGCTTGCTTACGAGCATATTCAACAAGCTGCTGTAGAACCGGATCTCTCTTCTTCTCAGACAGTCGAAGAAGATCCCGTTACGCTACTAGTTTGGGCAGCCAACTCATCTTGTTCACACGACTGCCTTGATGATACTTTTCCATCTGATGAAGCTATTATGGAGGCCATGTGTGGTAGTGAGAGGCATTGGGAGGATATGCATCATCGCTCTTATTTCCCTGAGCAGGAAGAGTTCAGGATGACTCTAGCAGAGATGGTTGGTCACCCTGTGGTTCTTTTGGAGTCACATGATGTTTTTGCGGAGGGGAATATGGCCAATATTTCCCCAACCATGTTGATCAACATCTCTCGTACTCCCAGAAAAGTGGAGAATGTCTACATCAGTGACGATTGCACTTCTGAGGAGATTGCTATTTACACTGAATTGTTTACAGAACTCTGGGAAGCTTTCACCTGGTCATATGAGGAGATGCAAGGAATAGACCCCCGTATTATTGAACATGAGATTAGAACGTATCCTAATGCTAAACCAGTTCGACAATGCTTACGTGTTGTGAACCCTAGGAAGGCAGCCGCTATCAAGGTAGAGGTGGAGAAACTACTCAAAGTTGGTTTCATCTACCCCATTCCCCTTACTGAATGGGTGTCAAACCCCGTTCCTATGGATAAGAAGCAAGGAACGATCTGCGTATGCATTGATTTTAGAGATTTGAACCGTGCATGTCCGAAAGACAACTTCCCCACACCATTCATTGATCAGATCTTGGATGCTTGTGCGGGGAGTGATATTTTTTCATTCATGGACGGCTTTTCAGGGTATAACCAGATTCAAATCAAACCCGTGGACCAACACAAGACGACATTCATCTTTCCATGGGGAATGTTTGCATATCGAAGATGCCCTTCGGCCTTAAAAACGCCGGAGCTACGTTTCAACGTGCCATGACCCACGCCTTTCACGATCTTAAGAAGATGGAGGTTTTCTTGCATGATCTTGCTGGCCATTCTCGCAAGAGAGAAAACCACCCCAAGCACCTCCGTATGATTCTCGAACGATGTATACACTACAAAATTCGATTGAATCCCAACAAATGCATCTTCGTTGTAAGGACTGGTCGCCTTCTAGATTTCATAGTTTCGAAAGAGGGTATTAGAGTCAATCCTCTAAAAGTTGAGGCAATACTTCGGTTGCCTCCTCCGCATAATTTGTTACAACTTTAGAGCCTCCAAGGGAGAGCTACTTTTCTACGACGATTTGTAGTCAATTATGCTAATCTTACCAAAGGTTTTGCATGCTTATTGAAGAAAGACACACCTTTTATCTGGGATGAGCGAGCCCAGCAGTCTTTCGACGCCCTTAAGAAAGCTTTGGTATCGGCCCCTGTGCTTAGTTCACCAGACTTCGCATGAGATTTTATCCTTTATGTGGCCGCGTCTCAAGAGATGATTGGCATGGTATTGGTTCAAGTGGATGACGCGCTCATCGAGCATGTTATCTATTACCTCAGTCGAAATCTAGTAGACGCTGAGCTAAGATATACTCATGTGGAAAAGCTGGTGCTTGCGACTGTCCATGCAGTCCAGCGGTTACAACATTACATTTTGCTTAGAACAACCACAATTGTAGCTCACATCAATCCGTTTCAGTTCGTGCTATCACGACGCCTTATAGGGGGGAAGTATAATAAATGGATTGTGATCCTTCAGGAGTTCGATCTCGATTTTGCTTTGGCAAAATCGGTGAAATCGTTGGTGTTTGCTGAGCTTATGTTGGACCTCCTGAGACTTGATGAGGATGTCATTCATGAAGATTCCTTTGTGGATGAGCACTTATTTCTTATCTCATCCGAAGACCCTTGGTATGGGGATGTCATTGTATATCTCCAAACTTTGAAGTTTCCTCCGCATTATTCACGAGACGAGCGACGGTGTGTGAAACAACACGCTAAATATTATACCATCATCGGTGACACTTTGTATCGCCGAGGAAAGGATTCTATTCTCCGTCGTTGCTTAACTCACGAAGAAGCAGAGCAGGTGCTTAATGATTGCCATGCAGGGGCATGTGGCGGTCACTTATTTGAGCTTGCTATAGCCTAGTGTATTATGCGAGCTAGTTACTTTTGGCCTTCAATCTTTAAGGATTGTGTTAACGCTGTGAAGAGATGCCACCCTTGCCAGGTGTTCTCTCAAAATATACACTCGCATCCAATGCCCCTTCATCCGGTCATCACCGTCGGTCCCTTCACTAAGTGGGGGGTGGACTTCATGGATTGCAAACTAGCTTCAGCTGGGGGGCATCACCATATCATAGTGGCCATGGATTATTTTTCCAAATGGGCTGAGGCCATGCCTACCGTAAAAGCCGACGGTGCTACTGCAGCCCATTTCATGTTCAATCAGATTATCACTCATTTCGGTATCCCGAAAGAGATTGTCACTGACCATGCAGTCACTTTCAAAACAAGATGATGGAGGATTTGTCTCTCAAGCTTGGGTTTCGTAAAGAATACTCGTCTTCCTACTATCCCCAAGTGAATGGTCAAGTTGAAGCAGTTAATAAGTCTTTGAAGACCATTCTCCAGCGTACCATCCAACAAAGAAAGAACAATTGGCACATCATGTTATATCCTGCTTTGTGGGCATATCGAACCGCAGTCAAGACTACCACCGGATTCTCACCGTTCCAGCTAGTTCATGGTGTGGAGTCACTTTTACCGATTGAATGCAAAATCCCTTCGCTTAAACTAGCCATAGAGCTCCTCCCTGATACGACAGGTATTGAGCAACATTTAATCCACCTTGAGCAACTTGACAAGCAACGTCGAGATGCCGCTGTGGCCATAGATGCCAACAAACGTCGTGTCAAGGTTCAGTATGAAAGGTCTTTTTGTCCCTGGTAGTATGCTGAAGGTGACTTGGTCCTCTTATATGACCAAGCTAAAGAACCCCTAGGGGCAGGAAAGTTCAATCCCATGTGGCACGGTCCTTACATCGTGAGGCGTGTCCTGGAAAAAGGAGCCTATGAATTAGAAGACTATGAGGGGACTGTCTTGAAGGAGCCTAGAAATGGGCTCTATCTCTAGTGGTATTTTGCTTGAACCTCTGGTTCACGCTGATACTTTTGTATACTATTGTATAGTTGTTTATGTACATAGTTTAGCTTGATTTTTGGTTTTCGGGTCTGCTGATTAGCTTCCGTTTGATTGACAGATGTCAGAGGGATCTCCTACATTCTTAGGTTTCGCGGATGGTGCTAGCCGGCATACACAGTAGCTTGCTTCTGCTTCCTGGGTTATTTTCTCACCTAACCACCTAGTTGTGTCCTCAGGAAGTGCTTGTCTCGGTTCTACATCTAACAATGTGGTTGAGTATAGTGTCGTCATTGAGCTACTTCGGGATGCTATTTCACATGGCATCCAGTCTTTAGAAGTCCGCCTAGATTCACAACTAGTTGTGTCTCAATTGAATGGGAAGTACCGTGTGCGAGACCCTACACTACTATGGAAATTCCTAAGGGTAAGACTCTTGGAGAGACATTTTGTTTCAATTACATACATTCATGTTCCGATAAGTCTTAATCATATATCTGATGCATATGCTAACTATGTATTAGATTGGCATATATCACATTCATAATGAAGCACACAAATGAAAGAGACATTCATACATTTGTACATACACACATATCGTAGAACTGGAGAACCATAGTTTATATATAAATATGTCCAAAAATGGTAGTGTCATACAAAACTGGAGCCTGTAGCCCTCAAAAATATACATATCTATACAAAAATGAGATCCTAGGATATCTACTCCCTACGAGGAGGTCTAGCTTCCTCCCCGACATGATGTGTCTCATAGAAATACTGAACTGCATTGGCTACCCACTATAGTAACCACACCCAGTCACCCGGAACCCCCACTACTTGGCACTACATGGCCTTAGGTAGTCACGCCACCTCTATATGTGGAACCCTGGAAACCATCCATGATAGGTTGTGCTGCAAGGTTTGTAGAGTGCGCCCTGCTGCAGCATCAACTGCCTCATCACCCTTGCCCCGGCGACCATGTCTCGGGAAGCCATCGGGTCTCACTGGGCCCTTGTATGCGAGCAAACAGTCAACCATTAGCATTTGATACTACCACCAAAAATATTTTTGCGTTCACATCTATAATAAAAAATCCATAAAAATTTAATAACAAAAAATTAAAAAGAGTACTCATCGATGTCTCCGAACGTTGCGTTTGGTGGGAGTGGCATGTCCCAATCCTGGTGGAAATATATCCCTGCATAAGGGTAGTCCTCTATGGAAATGACCTATCGGTCCCACCAGTGGAAGAACTCCTCAGTATATGGTGATGCCAGATGGCCACCACCCTGTCGTGTCAAGATATCATCCCACTGAGTCAGGGATGGATCTCGGAGACTATGAGGAGGGACATCCACCCTCGGACTAAGCCCCGAAACCCTCTCAAAGAAGAAGCTGCACAAGATACTGCCATACCCAAAGTTTTTGGCCTTCCCTTCTTTGCATTCTGTCAGTTGGGTCTTCATAGACCCCAGTAGTGTGGTACACCAATCGAATACTATAGGCTGCATGCATTGTGATGCATAGAACATCACTGGCCTGGATGCCTGGTGCAGAGCTTTTGAACCCGTTATTTGCACTAAGGTAGCCACAATGATCTTCATGCTCAGATCTACTATGGCATTGATGGGCACCTAAATTCCCACCGTGCATGTGTTTGTGGGACAATACCACGCTATGTAGTCAAGGACGGTGATCCCACCACCCACAGTACGAGACCGAAGACTGGACTCCTCACCTCGACGGGACAAACCAGTAATGAAGTAGATGTCGTCCACTTCTAGTGTGAGGATTTGCCCATTGAGATTGAAGTTCTGTGCATCAACATCCCAATAATCTATCAAGCAGCGGAGTAGTAGGTTTTGGGACCTCAAACCCTCTATACTCCAGAATTTGTACAACCCACATGCTTGCAATGCCTGTTGTGCTTGCACATCATTACGCACGGCCTCATCTACTTGGTCATGCTCCCTCTCCCTCCACTCTAGAACCATCCTGGAGTGAGAAAAACAAGCATTTTGGTCAATTTTATTTGCAAAATCAACTTCACGGCCGTACTTGCAGGCTAATTTGTATACATGTGTGGGTACCCGCGGTCAACCTGTGCGTTGACTGCGAGTATCATGCCCTACCCGCGACCCGCATAGTGATAGCCCGCGGGTAGTGCCGAAGCCATTTAGGGCTTGGCCAAACTAAAAATCCCATCGCTGAAAACTAAAATGAATGCATTGAAATTAAAGGTATGGATGAGACTACCAACCTGCTCCTGACGGTTCGATGAATGGACACTTGTAGCTCCCAGAATCGGTAGCTGAACTTCAAGGTGAAAACTAACCTCAAAACTCCAAATGGGTGAATAGTAAAAATGAATTGTAAATTGTAATTTTTTATTACTATTTATAATTTTCAGGACCCACTTGTCTATAGTTTTTACCGTTTGATGTCGTTATGGACTAATATAATGTCATGGAGTAGATTTTTTAATCAGATTTCTTCGGTGAAAATTTTTTTGGACCATTTCACACCTACGGCAGGTACGTTTCACACCTGGCATATAGGTTAGATGCCATTTCCACATGCAGTATGCATTTGACCTTTTGACCATTTTCATAAACCCTAGGTGCGACCCCGCTTCGTAACCGACACGGAACCTTCACACTGCTATAGAAGTGTCATTATGTGGCGGTAGGGCTTTTCCGAACATGGGCACCCTAGTTAGATCCCCTTTGTTCATTCCGGCACCCATGTTGTTGTTTGTCCTTAGGATTGGGAGTCTTTTGTAGTTACGCCATGACATTGTGATAAAGACCTACTTTACTTTGTCTTATGCTGGCCATCTCCCTTAAGGACTCCCCTCATTTATATCATATTGTGATTGCATTGCATCATCCTGCTTGCCGCTTGAGCCTTGTGCCGGCTCTCGCTTACTCAATTATTAGCTTGGTGCCTGAGCACTTTTCCCTGTCGAGCCTTGCAGAGCTTCCATTTGTCCTTCACAATTTGATGACCTTTTGACCCTGAGAGAACATTCCTCCGAGTGTCCACATCCTGCACATGCTTCCTTCCATTGATCATAGGTATGTTCCACTACTTGGGACTAGTTTGCTTGCTATTTGACACTCGTTCCCTCACTTGTTGTACTATAAGCAATTTTATTCTTTTTCAAGCTTTTCCCAAATATGAAAAAGACAAAAAAAAATCAAATATTCCAAAAAGCTGGACGGGATTATGGTTACTACTTCTTGTTGGTAGCTGTTGTGTCGCCTTTGAACATAGCATTCATTCCACTCCATACACTATGAGTTGAGACTATAGTTGGACCTTAGGAGCTATACTTGTTTCTCAGTTTCTCCATCGATTGGTTAAGCTTCTAGTCATTATGGATCCCTCTATGATGCCTCTTGCATCGCACAATTTATATTGATTCTATGCTGCCTACGTCTATCCATCTGCTCATGCTCTTGTTCAATGGAAGTCCTGAAACCAATGTCGGCCACTCCTCAAATCTCTTGACTATTGCATGTCGGCCATCCTTATTGAGTCAGTCCATTTCACCTGATATATTCCAAATCTTTCAGCATAGCTGGTACCTCGTGCTGGTTGATGGGGGATGCCTTAATTCCCTCCTTCCAGCGAGTCTCATTCCGTCGACTTCAACCCATTTATTACAAGACTTGAGGCTTAGAGTTCAATTGAGTACCTTGAGGCTTGCAGTCATTAGTGGCAGGTTCTCTCGCCATTGACATTTTTGGGAATACATCAATGTCCCCTAATCGATGGATTCATCCTAGTGTTCGACTTCAACTCATTTATTCACACTCCGATGATTGTGCTCTGTGCCTTGATTCCCATTTTCATTATTGGTGGGTCATCTTGCGTCTGTTAACGGTATACATCATTGACCGGTAATTAGACGATGTCACATCAGGTTCAACCTCAACTCCTTTATTCACTTGATGGGACTTGCACCATCGAAGACTTGTGTAGAAGACCCCAGGAAATAGTGGCATTCAGTATGCTACCTATGACTTTGAATTTACATATGAGATATCACCTCTCAGATATCAGCAGTTTGTACCTCCAGTTTGCACCAGTTGTTTCCTTTTCAGCAGGAGACCATATCTTAATGTAGAGGGATCATGGCTATGATCACTTATGACATATATCCATTATGTACTGCCTATTCATGGCCATTGTATCAGATTGTTGTACTATACCGACATGTATTCAGAGATACTATTGTATTATGACGAGTGAGCTCCTCTCTCCACTTGTGTTTCCATCACTCCACCTCTGAGTTTTATAATGTATTTCGGCCATTGTAGAATCAGTCTCTGACCTCACACATTAGGGGGCATCTGTTACAACGTAATTTTCCACCTTGTGAACATCAGCATTCTTTGGCCTGTAGGATCCATTTCACTGACTCAGATCCACTTTATATCCTTCATACCCTATTTTTCCCTATTTTTTCCCTTGTATGCTTGTTGCATCATTATAGCAGGCGTACCTGCAAGTTGCATCACTATGGCCCACAGGTAGCATGTAAAATGGTAAAAATCACTAGTTTATTAGTTTCTACTCCCAAAAAGCGGTTATTGGGTGACCTTTGACCCTCCATCTGCCCAAGAAACGCCTCGATGTGTCCTTTCACTTACCTTTGAGAGGACTATCTATTGAGCACATATGGCTTATGGACGAGAGGAGAAAGAAGAGGAAGAGAACTCTAGTGGATTTTTTCCCTATCTTGAGTCTACACTCATTGATCCTTGTAGTTGTGAACCCATTATGTTCACCTTCCAAACTTCTACCATAGTTTGAGTTTGCCATTCATGGAGGATTGAAGTGGTGGAGGCACAAGCGGATTGATCCAGATCTCGGTTCAGATTGGTTGCCGGCAAGAGGTCGTATCACATTGTACTTCTTCTTGTTTATTAATAGAAATACTCATATTCTCGTCCATTAATGTTGTGAATGTTGTTTATTCTACATTGGGTTGCATTTACTTATAGTATCATGGACCATTGCTATTGATGATGTTAATGTCATTTATATATTATATGTACTTGTTGTATATTGGATGTCAAGACTAATTTGCAAATTCAAGTGCATAGATTGAAAGCTCCAACGGGGATCTACATCAAACGTTTGGATCGAGGTTGGTTACATTCTCCATTATCTTAGCATTGTCATTTATAATAGCATAGTTCTGAGAATTGAGTTAATTTCTGGTAGTCAGTTGTCTGTAGTGGTACCCCAAGCCATAGTGAGTTTTCTCCAATACAATAACATCAAGAAGAATAAATGGGTTTGAGGAGGGATAGATGAGATGATCACATAGAAAGCTTATATTTTGTCCCTTCTACATTGTTAGGTAGTCATATCGAGGGGGTGAGATGTAGGTAGTGATGAGGGGAGGCTTGAGGGATCTTGTCCTAACTCCGACGAGACAATATGTTCTCTTAGGGTGGGATGTAGGGAGCGGGGAGGGACAAAGGAATTGGTGATTTCCATGGGTATGTCAAGAGAGGGTTTCCATGGCTCATTATTCGTAGTTGTTTATCTTGGGAGAATAAACAATTTTAAAAACATGTTAGTATGACATTTGTCCAATTACTAATTAATTTGATTTAAAAAAAAAACTTACATTATTGAAAGAGTTTCCATTATCATCCTTTGAAAAGAATATATGCAAATTCGTTATTATATCAAAATAATGTTCTCCTTATGTGAGTATATAATGTGCATGACATCTTGATCTACATTTAGCTCTTCACAATCACTGTCTATGAAAAATTGTTAGGATATTTTAATACTCCATCCTTGTCCTACCTAGTATTATTTATTTTTCCTAGTTGTTGATGATGTCATCCCTCCCTAGTGGTGTGCAGATGCCATCCAGGATCCATCTACCACCTTCTGAGCCCTGCATGCATCATTTTAGGACCACTTCAATCGGTTCCCTATTTTATAGGAACCAACTGAGTGTTTCAGTGCAATCCACCTAAGTTAGTTGACTCTTGTGGGGGGTTGGAGCTCTGAATGCCACTGATTGTGGCCTCATGCACCCATTTCTGATTGACATGCATGACAAACTCACTATTGTGCCCTCCTTAGTCAGTTAACTAATTGTGACTTCAGTAAGCTGAGTTTAGGTTCAGTTCAGTTGAGTTTGAGTCTTCTTGAGCACTCCAGTGGTGATGATCCCTATCCTAGACCAACTAAGGTTCAAATTCTCCTGTGTGATTCGAATTCTCTCCATTGTATCATCATTGTTCATTATACTTATTATTGGATCATGTGACATTATTCTGCTCCTATCTGAGTTCTGCTGCATAATTATTCTTCAGCTCTTTTTTACTGCATTTTTCACTCTTATTCAACTTTTATGCTCATTCTTTCTTTGTGAGGTATCCTCAGCTCTTAGATCTGTTGTGACTTAGAATTTCACATGGTATCAGAGCCATGGAGTGAATAGGTTGAGCAGCTGCTTTCGGTAGTGCACAAGAAGCCTCTGAATTTCCACACCAAAACTCGGTGCCATTGCATTGAATTCATTGGAGAAATCCAATGAGGTCTAGCCAGGTGTGAAGGATCAGGATAAAAGTGCATACTGTCCTAAAGCAATGCTTAGTAGTATTCTACCTCCATTATTGAGAGTTTTTTGCAGGTTATTCAAATTTTTTGAGTGTTGCAGCAGTTTTGTTGCAGAAGCAACATTTTTCACCTTGTATTCGCTCCAACAGTTGTAATGGACACTTCAAACTCTTTTCTCTCTCCCAGGATCCTGACACCCTTCAATTACCTTGATTGGAGGGCTGATATGCAAATGGTATTGCAAAACAAATCACTGTATAGGGTGACAATGGGGAAGGATCCTGAACCACAATCAACTGTGGAGAAAATCGAGTATTTGAATAGATTGGATGAAGCATTTGGTTTCATGTGTATTCATATTTCCATAGATCTACTCTTCCACCTCGAAGGATTGAAGACTCCAAGAGATTTATGGTTGAAGTTAGAGACCCTCTTCGGAAAATAAGATGAGCTAAGAGGCCATATTCTGGAAAATTAGATGATTTCTCTTCAATCGAGCAGTTTCGAGACCATTCAACAAATCTTTGGTTATGCAATGCAAGCAATATGACATTGAGAAGAAGGATGAGTAGCTGGTGCTATCCATTCTGAGAAAGCTAGGTCTTGAGTTCTCCATCTTCCATTCTAGGCAAATGTCAATCCCTGGTTGGAAGATTCCCTCCTTAGATGTTTTCATTGAATCTCTCATCCAAGAACAAGATAAGTTGATCCATATGGGTGCCTTGAAGGCCTCCAAAGATCAAGCTCTTATGGATGGAGAAGAAAAAAGTGTGAATGGGAAGGGGAAGCACAAGGGCAAGGATAAGAGGCCATCTGAACCCAAGTAGAATGCCAAGTCAAGTCCATTAGAAGGAGCCTCCAACTCCAAGAAGGAAAAACAAAAGGGATTTGAGAAATCCAAGTGTTCCTATTGCAATAAAGGAAACCACCCAGAGAGATCTTGCATGCAGAAGAAGATAGATCAGATGACCAAGCTTCTTGAACAACACAACATTGCCCTCCTAGAAGTTGCAAGAGAGACTGATTCCAGAATTGAGTATGATGGTCATGAGAGATGCCATGCACTGAAGGATGTATTTTCAAAATCACAATCCCTCCTCATAGATTCAGGAGCCTCCAACCACATGGTTGCCTCTAGAGAATCATTTTCTTCTCTAGACCTCAAAGATGGTTCGATTATTCACATGGGAGACAACTCTCAAATCTCTGCTGAAGGGAAGGGCACAATAACATATGGAACATGGGAAGTTCAAAAAAATTCTATTTGTGCCTTCTTTGTCAGCAAATTTGTTGTATGTATATCAGATGACTCACACAGGCTCACCGAAGAAAGTGGTCTTTGGTCATGACATAGTTGAGATTTCAAATATCTCTACTGGGAAGATTATAATGAAAGGGTTTGCAAACCATGCCTCCAAGGCATATGAATTCTCCCATTTTTTCCCATACTCTATGCCTACCCCATTGGAATCTGATGAAGATCATAGTGATATCTCTTATAATGAAGATGAGGATAAAGATCTTGGTGTTGAGAATAAAGTTCAAGGAGATTCAAATTCACATCCTGATCCAGGAGGATCCAAGAAGGCAAAATTTTGAAGTCCTCCAATCTCAGCCAAACTAGCACTAGATCGAAGTGCTCGTCGAGACGATTCCAACGTCGTTCGTTTCACCTCAAACGGACTCCGTATGAGAAAGTTATCGCGTTCTGTTCTATAAGGTCAACAGGCAAATTTGGCAAAAAGAGGTGCCACGTGGCACCACTGACAAGGTGACACGTGGCATCTATACTGTACAAACATGGTGATGTGGAACCACTCAGAGGATGACACATGGCATCCATACAGTACGAACCAATCACAAGGTGACATGTGGCATGATGACATGGCATGCTACATGGCATGCTGATGTGGCATGATGACATGGCATGATGATGTGGCATGATGACATGGCATGATAATGTGTCATGCTGACATGGCATGATGATGTGGCATGATGACATGGCATGCTGATGTGGCATGCTGATGTGGCATGGTGACATGGCATGATGAAGTGGCATGATGACTAGCATGCATGCATTTGTGCTTGAAATGAGTTTTAGGACATTCATGCATTTATTCATGAGAAATTGTAAAATGATTAATATTTGAAGTGAGTGGAAAAATTACTCACATATTACTCATTGATTTTATTCCTTGAGTTGTTATGAAGTTAATGCATGGTTGTAACCAAAAACAAACATGCCATATTTGTAAAGAAGTTGTAACAAGTTGGTTTATGGTTGAAAAAACCAACATGCTATTTAAAAGAAGGATTTTGGTATGTAATGGATTATTGTTGGATTTTGTAAATGTCATTATGGGGAAGTAACTAAATGTGAAAACCCATGGACATGTGGGCATGAACCATATTTTGGTTTATGTTCTTAAAAGCCCAACCACATGAAAACCAACTTAGGGAAGTTGTAACCAAGGCCAAGAGAGGCAAATTAGTTGCAACCAAAGGAATCCATGAGAGTCATGTGAAGAAGGGCAAGCCAACCTATATAAACCCATTCAATTGCCATTTCCCACTCATGCTTTGGAGTAGAGACTTTGTAGCTAAAGGAGAGAAGGGAGATTGTGTAGCTCTGCAGGAGGAAGGTACGAGTGTTTATACTCGTTTTACACCGTCTTTAGGATTCGGAGTTGCTGGAAGCAGTCTTGTTGTGTTTTGGGCAGCGGTTCTCTTCCTGGCCATTGTCGCCAAGGTATCATTGTATCATTGCCATGTATTTTGCCTTTATGCTGAGATTATAGATCGGCCCTCCTATTGAGAAGCAGGCCCGGAGACGTAGTCCATCCTGGACGAACTCCGTTATCAACTTGTTGTCTTTATGTGTGTATTGTCTATGCTGTTTGGTTCTCTTCTTATGGATTTGTGAGCTTCATTCATGCTCTTTATGCAATTCATGTTAACGTCATAGAGTAGCAAAGATCTTGTTTTCGGATCATGTGGTATCAGAGCAGGTCTATTTGACGTTGGATTGTGAGTGTGGATGCTCACGAGGGCTAAACTGCAAGCTGGTGAGGGTACATTAGAGCCTTATAATTCCGAGATCAGACGTGCACACCGAAGGAGGAAGATGGATGCTAATGATGCCCGCATCGAGATGGAGGCAAACTTTCACAAGGTCTTCTATATGATGGCCGACAAGGTAGACAAGTTGTTTGCAGACTATGAAGAACGCATGGCAAAAGAAAGAAAAGGCAGTGAAGTAAAGAAGGAAGACAAAGAAGTGAAGGACGAAGGCAACGCTTTAGTTAACCAAGGGGAAGGTGGCGAAGAGCCTCCTGAGCCTCCCTCTTCACCTTCAGCTTCAAGCACAAGTTCAAGTGCTTCTTCCTCATCTCATTCTCAACATTCCAAGGTTCCTCACAAAGAGCCTCAAAAGAAGCCCTTATTGAAGCTCGATGTGAAGTTTGATTTGCCCATGTTCAATGGGGAAGCGAATGCAGAGAAGTTAAACAATTGGATAAGGCAAATTGAGGTCTATTGCCGAGTCCAGCAGATCGAAGAAGAAGATGTGAAGATTCAGTTGGCTTCACTTCGGCTGACAGGCACCGCACTTGTATGGTGGGAAAGCAAGCTTCAGCAAGGTAGCAAACAAATGGGTAATCTTCTCTCATCGTGGTCTGCTTTTATTTCTGCTTTACGTAAGCAATTTTATCCATTGGGTTATGTTCAGAAGGCAATGATGGATTGGCAAAGTTTTAGACAAGGCAAGGGTCAGAGTGTTCAGAATTTTACTGAAGAATTTAGAAAGAAAGCTCTAGAGTTGAATATTTCTTTAGATTCTCCTGACACTCTTTTGAAGTACATTGGTGCTCTTCATCATTATCTACGCCATACTTTGCTGTTGTTGAATCCTACTAGTGTGGATGAAGCAAGTGTTCAGGCTACTCATCTTGAGAGCAGGGGGAATCATTTGCAAGAAGACCATCAGAAGAAGCCTTTCAAGCACAACAACAACCACAAGTTCAAGGAAAAAGACAAGAGCAAGAAGACAGCTACTGCCAAGAAGGAAGGAGGAAAGCTCCATTGCAACCATTGTGACACTGATGGGCATGATGAAGAAAGTTGTTGGAAGTTGCATCTTGAACAAAGGCCAAAGCATTTTGGAGGCAAAAAGAAGAAAAAGACCGTTGCAACAGCGCAACAAGATTTGGGTTCCGACTCAGGTGATGAAACCAGGATTACAGCCGTGGGAATGCAAGGTAACAAAACTCCTCATACTGGTTCAAGTTCTACTCATGTTTCTAAAGAAAATGATAAAAGATGAAGTGAGTTGTTTCACATCAGAGTTGTGTCTAAGCATACAAAGATTGAAACATTATTTGATCCGGGTTCTCAAGTAAATTTGATCTCAGAATCAGTTGTTAATAAGTTGGGCATACAGACTAAACCTCACCCCAAGCCTTATCCTCTTGGATGGGTATGTGATAATGCTAAGCTACAGGTGACTAAGCAATGCAGGGTAAGGTTTGCAATTGCTTCAAAGTTGATCGATGAGGTGGACTTAGATGTTGTTCCTCTTGACATCTGCGGTATCGTATTGGGAAGCCCATACTTGTATGATCGACAAGCAATATTCTTTCGTCATGAGAACAAGTACCATCTCACCAAAAATGGGGTGGAGTACATTGTGAGAGCTCACAGTATGAAGGCTAACACCACTCTTGTTAGTGCAGGACAGATGAAGAGACTCATCAACACTAACAAGAGATACATGTTCATGGTTGTGAGAGCAAAAGATGCTGAGGCATCCGATGCTTTCAAAGGTTGTGATCCTTCTCATACAAAGGCTATGATTGATATTGTGGCTAACTATGATGATATATTTCAGGAACCTACAGGTTTGCCTCCCAAAAGGGAGATTCAACATGATATTCATCTCCAGCAGGATGCCCCTCTTCCTAATGTGGGCATGTACAGGTTGTCCGCAGTTATCAAGTACAAGAAGGGTACTGGTAACAAAGTGGTAGATATGCTTGCTAGACCTCCTATTGTTGCATCTATTGTTTTGAAAAATGCTTCTTTGTCCCATGAAAGTTATATTGAGCAGTATGCTACTGATGATGATTTCAAGGAGATTTATGAGAAGCTAACCAATGGCACACAGGTGGAAGACTACTATTTGCAGGGAAAGTTGCTCTATCATTTGGGAAAGTTATGTGTTCCTATCAGTGAAAGAGTCCATGTAATACGAGAAGCTCATACTTCTCTTGTATCAGGGCATTTTGGGGTAGGTAAGACTTTGGCTCATTTGCAAAGACTTGTGTATTGGCCTCGCATGAAAGACATTGTAACAAAATATGTAAAGGGGTGTGTGATGTGCTCTACTTGTAAGCCCACTAATAGAAAATTGGGGCTGTACTCACCACTTCCTATTCCTTCCCATCCTTGGGAAAGCATTTCCATGGATTTTGTGGGGGGTTTGCCTATGTCTAGGAGGGGTCATGACTACTTGTATGTGGTCGTGGATAGGTTTAGCAAGATGTGTATTCTTATGCCATGTAAAAAGCAGGTCACTGCAGAGAAGGCTGCTTATCTTTTCTTTCAGCATGTATGGGTTCACTTTGGACTCCCTACGTCCATTATCTCAGATCGGGACTCCCGATTCCTTGGAGTGTTTTGGACAAAATTATGGTGTATGATGGACACCAAGCTGAAGAGGAGCACCGCTTTCCATCCACAGACTGATGGACAGACAGAGGTAGTCAACAGGACAGTTGTCCATTTGCTTCGAGGCTATTGCAACAAGCATCCTAAGTTATGGGATAAACAGATCCAGTATGTGCAGCATGCCTACAACAGGGCTATGCATTCCTCCACTCAGAGCTCGCCATTTGAGACATGCTTTGGGTACTTGCCAAAGAATCCATTGGACTTGACTTATGGGAGAGAGGTTGATTCAAGCGCTTCCAAGGATGAAGACAAAGCCCGCAGGTTCATTCATAGAGTTCAACAGGTACATCAAGCAGTGCAAGAGCAGTTGGAGAAGAGTCAAGCCCAGTACAAGGCTCGCCATGACAAGCATAGAGTTGATCATCAGTTTCAGGTCGGAGATCAAGTGTGGCTTCACATCAGCAAGGAGAGGATGAAAGGAGAAGGCAAGAAGCTCAAGCCCATTAGATATGGTCCCTTCACCATCTTGGAGAAGATTGGGACGAATGCTTTTCGCTTAGAGCTACCACCATACATGCAGATCTACTCAGTGGTGAATGTGGAGAACTTGAAACTCTATGAGCCTCCCATGATCATGGATGAAAGGGAGAATGTATCATTGCCATCAGTTGATGAATTTGCTCCTGGGTACATGGATGAGCTAAAGAAAGATGTCATCTTGGACAGAAGGACAAGGACTTCTCACAGAGGTGATGTTGATTATCTTCGAGTGGGCATCAGAGGCACTCATCCAAGCAAAGCCAAGTGGATTGAGAAGGAGAAAGTGAGGGAGCAATTCCCTCACCTATCTGTTGGTTAGTAAAGGCTTTTGGAGGCCAAAAGCTTCTCAGTGGGGAGGAATGATCCAGGAGGATCCAAGAAGGCAAAATTTTGAAGTCCTCCAATCTAAGCCAAACTAGCACTAGATCGAAGTGCTCGTCGAGATGATTCCAACTGCGTTCGTTTCACCTCAAATGGACTCCGTATGAGAAAGTTATCGCGTTCTGTTCTATAAGGTCAACAGGCAAATTTGGCAAAAAGAGGTGCCACGTGGCACCACTGACAAGGTGACACGTGGCATCTATACTGTACAAACATGGTGATGTGGCACCACTCAGAGGATGACACATGGCATCCATACAGTACGAACCAATCACAAGGTGACATGTGGCATGATGACATGGCATGCTGATGTGGCATGATGACATGGCATGCTGACATGGCATGATAATGTGTCATGCTGACATGGCATGATGATGTGGCATGATGACATGGCATGCTGATGTGGCATGATGACATGGCATGCTGATGTGGCATGGTGACATGGCATGATGAAGTGGCATGATGACTAGCATGCATGCATTTGTGCTTGAAATGAGTTTTAGGACATTCATGCATTTATTCATGAGAAATTGTAAAATGATTAATATTTGAAGTGAGTGGAAAAATTACTCACATATTACTCATTGATTTTATTCCTTGAGTTGTTATGAAGTTAATGCATGGTTGTAACCAAAAACAAACATGCCATATTTGTAAAGAAGTTGTAACAAGTTGGTTTATGGTTGAAAAAACCAACATGCTATTTAAAAGAAGGATTTTGGTATGTAATGGATTATTGTTGGATTTTGTAAATGTCATTATGGGGAAGTAACTAAATGTGAAAACCCATGGACATGTGGGCATGAACCATATTTTGGTTTATGTTCTTAAAAGCCCAACCACATGAAAACCAACTTAGGGAAGTTGTAACCAAGGCCAAGAGAGGCAAATTAGTTGCAACCAAAGGAATCCATGAGAGTCATGTGAAGAAGGGCAAGCCAACCTATATAAACCCATTCAATTGCCATTTCCCACTCATGCTTTGGAGTAGAGACTTTGTAGCTAAAGGAGAGAAGGGAGATTGTGTAGCTCTGCAGGAGGAAGGTACGAGTGTTTATACTCGTTTTACACCGTCTTTAGGCTTCGGAGTTGCTGGAAGCAGTCTTGTTGTGTTTTGGGCAGCGGTTCTCTTCCTGGCCATTGTCGCCAAGGTATCATTGTATCATTGCCATGTATTTTGCCTTTATGCTGAGATTATAGATCGGCCCTCCTATTGAGAAGCAGGCCCGGAGACGTAGTCCATCCTGGACGAACTCCGTTATCAACGTGTTGTCTTTATGTGTGTATTGTCTATGCTGTTTGGTTCTCTTCTTATGGATTTGTGAGCTTCATTCATGCTCTTTATGCAATTCATGTTAACGTCATAGAGTAGCAAAGATCTTGTTTTCGGATCACATCCAGATCCAACACATGCTCCCAATCCATGGCCAAGCCAATATGGGCTCACAAAGTCCTTGTAGCTGCTGGGAACACAATTGGGGATCCATATGACCATAGAACCTCCAGATCTCAGTATCATGCAAAACTTGCACTATGTCATGCAGATCCACTTCTCTCAGAGAGGTGCTACATGATGGTGGGGTTTGATCCACAATATCTTGGAGAGACTTGCCATGGGGGATCTACAACCAAGCAACAATCTCAGTTGTCTGACAAAAGGTACTCAAAGGTTCATGATTTAGCCCAGAATGATCCATTCGCTCCAATAGCAAGAAGGGTTCCTGAAAGACTTGTTTTGGAAAATACAACTTCTACACGGTGGGAGATACATCATAGGAGTAGATCCAGATCCAGATCTAGCACCTGCATTGCTATCCTACATAGGAGCAGCTTGCCAATATTTTTGCAAGGATTTCATTGAGGAAATTTTTTTCCTTCTCTGCTTAGTATGAAGGTTCTTTGAGTTCCCTACTACTGTTATTTTGAGGGGGGTATTTTTTCCATGAGGTTTTTCCCCATTTCCTTGGTTCATGGACAATTCTTTATTTTTTATCATTTATTTGATTGTATGGGTGACCTTTGGTCTCAGTAACCAGGTCCCAGGATGCAAAAGTATGGATTAAGGGGGGGCATTAGGATATTTTAATACTCCATCCTTGTCCTACCTAGCATTATTCATTTGCCCCCTAGTGGTGTGCACATGTCATCCAGGATCCATCTACCACCTTCTGAGCCCTACATACATCATTTTAGGACCACTTCAGTCAATTCCTTATTTTATAGGAACCAATTGAGTGTTCCAGTGCAGTCCACCTGAGTTAGCTGACTCTTGTGGGGGGTTGGAGATCTGGATGCCACTGATTGTGGCATCATGTGCCCATTTCTGATTGACATGCATGAAAAAATCACTCTTGCACCCTCATTAGTCAGTTAACTAATTGTGACTTCAGTTAGCTGAGTTTAGGTTCAGTTCAGTTGAGTTTGAGTCTTCCGAAGCACTCCAATGGTGATAATCCCTATGCTAAACCAACTGAGTTTCGAATTCTCCTGTGTGATTCGAATTCTCTTCATTGTATCATCATTGTTCATTATACTGATTATTGGATCATGTGACATTATTCTGCTCCTATTTGAGTTCTGCTGCATAATTATTCTTCTGCTCTTTTGTACTCCAGTTTTCACTTTTATTCAACTTTTCTGCTCATTCTTTCTTTGTGAGGTATCCTTAGCTCTTAGATCTGCTATGACTTAGAATTTCACAAAAATGACTGAGTTGAATGTTCAATAGTTATTGGTTTTAAATCGATATATATATATATATATATATATATATATATATATATATCTATATCTAACATGACATGTAATAAATTTTGGGTCAATTTTGTGATGAATTTTTCATTCGACATGTCTTAGGTAAACTCTTCACTCAATTGCACGCAACCAATAATTTTGCACATATTTTTTTCTATTGGATGCGGTGAGTTACATGAAGGCACTAAAGTTATATTTTTAACAATACCAAAGATTCGTAAGAAGGATAACATACCATTGGAGTTGTGACTTTAACATACCTATAAAAAATCACTATAACTTAGTCCAACTTTTTTTTAACAACTTGGCACTACCAAAAGACAATTTCTATATGTTGATCTTGGTTTTGGAAGCCTTTCTTTGACTAGGAATGCCATGTATTCTTATTTGTATTGATCTTATGTTGTATATATTAATATAAGTTGTCATAACTTTAACTTCAGTTCTTTTTTCTTTTTTCCAAGAAAAACCTTGCAAGTAAACCCAAGCGATGCTTTGCCACATTTATGGGGGCATCCCTAATAAACCCATCAATGTAGACTAAGTCACCTGACCCAGATATTTGAACAGGACACCCACTAACACTAAATTAGCCAAATACCCACCAACATTTGCGATGACTAACTAAACTAACTTAAGCTTAACTTCAATCCTTATCTTTCATAAAGAATAAACAAATCCATTCTTAATAATCATTTTATGAACAAAAAATTCAAATAAATATTTGAAAATAACTAATTTAACACTCCTTAATATTCTTAACACTTTGTTCATAACTATATTTTATCACTCTAATATATTTTCTTTTATCACTCCCTTAGCACGTTGTTCATAACTATATTTATCACTCTAATTTATTTTCTTTTATCACTCCTAATAACTCACTCTAATTTATTTTCTTTTATCACTCCTAATAACTTTAGCCCATTGCTCATAACTATATTTTATCACTCTAATTTATTTTCTTTTATCACTCCTAATAACTCACTCTAATTTATTTTCTTTTATCACTCCTAATAACTTTAACCCATTGCTCATCACTATATTTTGTCACTCATCACTCATGTATTTTCATTGTAATAATTATAGAAGTTCTTCCATTTATCAATCCCATTAATGCTTAAGCACTTCCTTCCACATCGATATCCAACATATTTAATGAGGCACTAAGTAACAAAATGGAATATCTTATTAGGGTCAATGTTAAAGGCCCTTCTAAATCCACTACCTTCTTTTGTAAATTTATAGACTTCTTAATAACTCTTCCATATTCTCTTTAGCATAATAATATTTCCTATATTTTTTAATGTTTTTAACAAAAAAAAATTTACAATTATTCAAATTATATTTAATTAACTAATATAAATTTAATATTATTTAATTAATAATTAATAACATGTTTTCTTAAACATAATATTAATAACAATATTATATTAAATCATTTAAAAATAGTTTTAATTCGTAAAAAATAAAATATTATAAAAAATAACATGTCTATTATTTAAAACATGTACAGCGATATTTATAAAACTACACAAATTATATAAATTAAAACACTTCCTCAACTTTTATACTTTAAAAAAGGATTTATACTTGGAGAAATTTGATCCCTCTTGATACTTAATAAATCCGCTTTAAAATAAATTTATGCTAATTATTACAACAATACAAATACCAAATTTAAAATCCAAAATCAAAATTAAAAAGCACTCGAAAATCAAGAATTTCCCATACACCATTCAAGTATTATTTATATTCCCACATGCATCCCAGATGGTCGAAGCGAGGGATGAGAGAAGTTTATTAGCACCAGAGAAACAAGAAGGCAATTAACTCGTCCTTTCGAGGGTGAAGAGGCGACATGTCAATGATCGTATTGAGACGGCATGTCGTGCCAACACCTGGGAATATGAACACACATCTCAGTTAGGCGAGCGGGTTTGCCCTACTTCGGCAGCCTGCCCGCCAATGTTTGGAGCTCCTCCTGGAGCAACACACCAAACCTTAAATTTAAATTCAATTTCGTTATTTAGGGTTTTTAATAGTATGTCACAAACTCAATTTCTTCCTAGTGGTTTAGAGGCTGCAAATATTCAACCTTAATCTTCAAAACCTTGAAGTGGAGAGTAAACCCTTGTTTAAACGGGTATACATACTTCTTTCGATAACCGTCTGTTTTGTACTGCTTTCTTTTTATAATTACACTTGGCTTACGAATATATTTTGGTTGTTACTGCAGGTTGAATAGGCTTATGAAGTTATTACTTTACGTGCGATTGGTTTGGTCATTTGAGAAAACAAATATAATTGACTGGTTTGGTCATTTGAGGAATCCAATATAATTGACAGTGGTTATTCTATGCAATTGCCATTTTTACTGCTCCTGCTACTTTTCCTAATTTCAAAGAAGCTTTGGATTTTAAGTATCAAGACCTCTGGAACACCTCTAGAACTTCTCTCTTATTTTCTTAGCCTGTCCATGGCTGTAAACTAAATGTGTCACATTTTCTTTCTGCAACTATTAATTTTGCATTTGGAGGTTTCAGGGAGAGGCATAAAGGATCAAGAAACAAAATCTAGTTGCTTTTACTGAATAGTGTTCTTGCAAGTACTAGGCCACACCATGCTATCAAGATCCCATGTCCTATGGTCATAGTTTTTTTTTTCTTGAAATGATGTAGGATGACAGGTCAATATTTTCATATTTTTTCTGTAAGGCTAAAAGAATGATAGGTCAAATAGACCATTGCATGATTTGAGATTTGAGTGCAGTGGGGATTTCGAAGATGCTGAGTTCATCTCCTCATTCAAAATATGCAATTTCAATGAATTTGATGGTGAGAGCAAATCAGAAAAAATCCAAATAGTTGGAAAACCAATTTGCAGGCACAGAGCACAGAATATTTTTCATTTTTACTGTGTTATATTGGAACTTTACAAGTCTCCACGTTTATGTATATGAAATGCTCATTGTTTAATCATTTCATTTAGATGCATTTTTGTCGAGGATATGGGTGTTTAGATTTCTAAGTGTATTGACTGAGTTCCTTTAATTGTCCAAAGGCAGGCCTGCCTTCTTCCAAATATGGCCATATACCGAAATCCGGTATCTCACTCTCACTACATAAATGAGGATTGTCCAGGGGTGGCTGAGTTTGTGGTGTGCACATGCACGGTAGAAAGATAAAACACATTACTTTTCTTTTTCCTGTAAAATCTATTTAAATGATGTTTTCATGTGATATCTATTTAAATGATGTGCATCATATAACGATGGTTAATATGCATCGTCCTAAGTTTATTCAATGAATTCGTCATTCAAGTTGTAGCCTTTAATTTAAGTTTATTCAATGAATTCGTCATTCAAGTTGTAGACTTTAGTTTTATTATTGGAGTGCAAAGGATTATAAGATGATTCAAAATTCACAATAAAGCTAGGTATCTATTTTTTAAGGGTTTTTCTAAGATTTGAATTTGAATTTAAGTTTATTCAATAAATTCGTCATTCAAGTTGTAGACTTTAATTTTATTATTGGAGTGCAAAGGATTATAAGATGATTCAAAATTCACAATAAAGCTAGGTATCTATTTTTTAAGGGTTTTTCTAAGATTTGAGTTAATGTATATTAATGTATTTGACTTAATGAACTTTACAAGATTGTTATGTATCAAATAGTCAAATAATCATAAAAGACTTACTTCAATCATAGCCTAAATAAAGTGGAGAATGAATAAGAACACTATTTTATGGGGTAATTTCCAATTACAAAATATTAAATACATAAGATAAGATGATCTTCTAAATGAGTTTTTCTTGATGTATATATAGAAAACAAAGAGGGTTAGAAATCAATAGTAAGCCAAAATAACTATAAATAATGTAATGATAACAAATGAAGGTTTTAGTTAGGGGCTTAAATGTCCCTCTCCTTCAAACAAATGTTGCCCTCAATGTTGATGAGCAATCGATGCTTTTGTATGAAGAATTCATCTTCCCAAGTCACATCTTTTATTGGTAGGGTTTTTTACTTGATGAGGTACTCAGTAATTGCTTAGGTCCATAGTTACTTGACCCATATTTCAATTACTATTTCAAAAGGGTTGTCTTGAAAGCAAAGAGGGTTTAGCGGAACACTCACAAGCAAGAAGAAGGAATAATGGTTACTCTCCCCTGCATCAAAGGCACCACAGACAAAATAGCGAAAATCCTAAAGAAAGGAAACATTGGAGTTGTGTTTACGCCACCAAGCACTCTTAGATCCATGTTGGACTACGCAAAAGATGCCATTGACCCTAAGATTCAGAAAGGCGTTTACATGATTCCATGCTTGTGTGGAAAATACTATATTGGTGAAACAGGAAGATCTCTACAGGATAGGCTCAAAGAGCATTGCGTGGACATTAGGCACAACCAGATTAAGAGATCAGCCCTAGCCGAGCACTCGCATAATTTAGGTCACATCATTTGCTTTGAAAACGCCAAAATAATAGATAATATTGACCATTACACAAAAATAAAAGTCCGCGAAGCCCTAGAGATCGAACTCAATCATAACAACATTGAGCACTCGCATAATTCAGGTCACCTCATTTGCTTTGAAAATGCCAAAATAATAGATAATATTGACCATTACACAAAAAGAAAAGTCCGTGAAGCCCTAGAGATCAAACTCAATCATAACAACATCAATATGGACGAAGGTCTTAAAAAAAAGGATGCATGGAAACCAATTATTCAACAAATAAAGAATTCCAAGTGATGAAAACGTTTCACATTGACATCTGGAATTGCAAAAGAAAAAAATGGTTTGGAAGCCCAGGCATTGGCGTCAGAATTCTAAGAGACACTTTATTTGTATTTATTTGTAACTAAGATCTATCAAGGCATTATAAACCTCTTGATGATGATCTCGGCTGAGGGATTGAAACTAGTCAAGGATATATGTAATTTATTGTTAATATATTGGGAATTTATTCAACGTAGTTCCCCTTATTAAAAAAAGTTATAATATGGTTTTTCCCTTTTCATTAGGCTCTGACAAATAATCTAAATTGGGATCTTGTCACCAATTACCTTCTTTAAACAACAAACATCGAACACCAAAAGTACATATGAAGGAAACAACTCCAAGTTCTAAGCCATGGCCCATAGTCCACATCCTCTACAACATCTTATAGGGATCATGTTACTTGGGTGCTAATATATTGTCCTATTTTTGTTGCTTGAGGGACATATGTTAGTATGATTATAGCCTCATATAGACTCAATCCCCCACTTCAAAGTGCCTTTCACTATGACGTTGATATGCTTATTCTTTGTAATGTCCCTTGTTAGGAATTTTATTAAAATGGCAATTTTCACTTTTTTCCCTAGTTAGACCTTTGACTACTTTTGAGCTCTAGGTCCCCAAATTGCTCCAATTGCTCCCAGGTGTCATAGCATCTTCATCATTGTTGTCATAGAGCTAGGGAATCTAGCCCAAGTGTCTCACTAGCTCCAAATTGCCTCTTCCTCTTCCATGGGAGTTACTCTTCCTCTATATTTTGACCTCATTGACTCATGCCAAGTATTATTTACCTTAGAACTCATCCCAAGAACATTAGGCTTCCCATAGATTCGAAATTGCAAGAAGAGGATGCCATGTGGCACATAAATTCTAGCTTGTGTGGGTCCCACTTCCTACATGTGTCTTCATGATCAAATGCCACTTTGATTTTCACTTGTATATATTTATTCATCTCCTTTATTAAATATTTATGCCATCCTAATGTTCCAACATCATTTATTATCCCCATTATTCCAAATCCCAAAGCTTCCACCCCAAACCTAGGAAACTAGTAATTTTCCTATTTGGCAATTATTTGACCCTTAACATCAATTTGACAAACTCTAATGAATATGGCCAATGTGATTAGGCCATTGTGACCCAATGCCAAATTTGGGACATGACAAATCCTCCCTTCCCAATATTGCTTATCCTCAAGCAATTTCAAACATGGGTGTTGAAGAACCTGCTTTCTGTATAATTCTCTGAAGTTGCCATTGAATTGCCCAACCTTGAGTCTTTGAATTTCCATGAAGATTTTAGAGAGGAACCACCATGCTTGCTGCTGCACTACTCTGATAAAAATCACTTTATTAAGTGGGAAATCCATCTCCCATACTGCTTGTTTCCCCAAAAAATTTGAAACCAATGAGATAAAAATTATTCCAGGGTCCCATTGCTTGTATTGCACCCCGACAATTAAGAGTGCTCTCCAACCCACACCATTAGATAAGAGGATTCCTGGATCCCATTTTCTTTTATGCATTCTTCCAAACATCATGAGTACCAAATATATATCATCAAAGTACATAACAACATAATGAAAATGTACATCAAGGATATGCTTCATCAAAGAGTCATGAAAGTGCTTATACCTCCAAGCAAGTAGACCACCATTTTCCAAGTGCATACAAGCTTTAAGTGACCAATCAAATCTGCTCCAATGACATAGGTGAGGATCCCATGTCCTATAATGTTGTTCCAAAAGGATGTGATATGCATCAAAATATTCAGCCATGTATTTTTTCATCCAAGAAGTGAATGAAGAATCTCCACTAAAATCTAAACCAAATAATGAGCATAAAAAACAAGGAGGCTTCAAAGGACTCAAATAAGTCTCACCCATACATCCATGAATGTGAGAATCATAAAGATGTAACAAAGCATGTGGCTGCCAACAAAAATGTTCTCCCATCATAAATCTATTCACCCAAGTGTTGGATGAAGTTCCTCTAACATCAAATGAACCAAGTGTTGAGCAAGAAAAACCGTGAGTCTTCAAGTGACTCAAATGCATATCATTGGTGCATCCATGTAGATGTGCATCATCATAAAGTGACAAATGATGTTGCTGCAAATGTGAATAAGAATGTGCTCCAACCATGTCATCATAAAAAGTAAATCTAGGAGTTCCATACTCCTCATGTGGCACCATCAAAAAGAACCCTTTCACCCATTCTTCATTGAGACTAATGCTGCAAAACTTAGAATTGTAGGATGTAGGAGAATTAACTAACTCACCTAAATGATCAAAAAGTGCAGAAGTTTCATCATGGGAAGGATCCATATGGGTAGTATCATGAAGCTCCTTCAAAAGTGTGAAAACTTTGTCATAGATTGGTTCCAATGTAGAGGAATCATGCTCTTCTTTAAAAATTGCATAACCTTCATCAAGAGACAATTCAAGTTCCTCTTCCACCACATCAAGTGTTTGGATCTCTTCAAGTTCATCTTCAAACACATTAAGCACATTCCAATTCCCACATTTCTCATGATCCACCATGTCATGAGAATCCTCCAAACAATCTACCATTTGACAATCTGAAACATAGGAGGAAAAACAAGTATCTTGCAACTTTTCGAGAAGTTGCTCATTTTCAATTGTGAGCTTATGAATATCCTAATTATTCTTTAAGTATGCATCATGTAACAATTCATTAAGCTCAAACAAATGGTTTCTATCAAAAAGCAAAGACGTGAAATTACCTTTGATGTGGCACATTTCTCTTTGAATCTTCTCCATGTCTTCAAGGAAGGATGTTTCCTCCAATGAAGTAACTCTCCAACAAGAATTTGACACCAATGCTTGAGTGTCATGGAGAATGCTGAGGGACTCTTGGATCTTCTTTTCATTCATTTTTAAGGATCCTTCAAGAAAATGAGGCTCTTGCAAGTGAACCTCCTCATCTTCTTCATTTTTGCTTGGACCAACTTCATGAAGCTCAAGTGGTGATGGAGAAATTGATCTTGGTTCTTCTTCAACTGCTACAAGGTCTTCATTATCATGCTTAATGGAACTTGGGCTTGCAGAAACACTTTCAAAAGTGATCTCTATGTCACAAACATAGAGGTGTGAGCACTCATAAGTAGGTACTCCTTCATAGTTTAAGCATCCATCAGTAGATGCTCTTTGGTTCATGTCTAAGCTAGAAGGTGTCTCGAAATGATCTTCCATATTTTTAATAGAATCTTCTTCATGCTATTGTGTTGTCTCTTCATTTTTCTCCTTCAAGCAAGCTGATGCATTTTTTCCCTTGTTTTCCTTAGGATCAATATCTTTGGAATCTCTTTTTGATGAATTCCCAAAAGCTCTCCTCAAGTGGGACATTATTTCATGCACACATATATGATACTCACTACAAGGTTCTTTATAAGAAGGGCATAAACCTTTCTTTACTAACTCCACATCTTCATTTTTTGGCCTATTTTCAAAAACATGTTCAACATAATACTCAAAAGATATGGCATTTTGTGTATTTTTGCTCAAAGCAAGATATTCTTGATATTTTTGATATTGTTGGGGCAAGGTTTTATAAGTTGCTCTCCATCTTTGGAACTCACTCATAGAATTATCCTTGGTTGGTGTGACACATTCATATTCATCAGCTTTAAAGTCATAAGAATAATCTTTATTTCTCCTAAAATTGTAAGAAGTGTTGCATGATGGCACCTCTTCCTCGTACCATTCACATTCTGCTTCATATTGCTCATAAGGATCTGCATATTCTTCATAAGAATTGTACTCATAGGATTCATCATAATAGTAAGACATGGATGCTAATTATTCTTGAATGTATGTACCTAATCCACAGGTTCAAGGACCATGCTTTGATGCCACTGTAATGTCCCTTGTTATGAATTTTATTAAAATGGCAATTTTTCACTTTTTTCCCTAGTTAAACCTTTGACTAGTTTTGAGCTCTAGGTCCCCAAATTGCTCCAAATGCTCCCAAATATTCTAAGCAGGTATATGGATGATGTTAGAACATAAATATGTATTTCAGGGATGCTTTTGGACCTTTAAAACACTTCTGCAAATCCTCTTTCAATGCTAGCCAAGGTAGGGAACTTTAATAGTAATTTCCCTTTGACTAGTATTGGTCTCTAGGTCTCAAATTGACTCCAAATGCCTTCAAATCTTCAAGGAAGGTGTATGAATGATATTAGGAATTGAATATGATGTTTATGGATGATATATGGCCACCAAAATACCTCTGTAAACTCTCTTAATATTCTGGACCAAGTATGCAATTTTATTAGTAATTTTGGGTTCAAATCCCCCTGGGGTAAGTACTGAAAATGGCTTCCCAAATGCCTCCAAACCCACTCAAATTTATGAAAAGAGGTAGGGAATGTATTAAGGATGTTATTAGTGTTTCATTTGCACCATTAATTGATTATTATATCTGTTCCAAACCTCTCCCATTCAGCTACAAAAATCACCCATTCGACCCTTGGGGAAATGACACTATTTCTTCTCCCAATGCAATTAAATTGAGTAAAAATACTTCAAATGCTAAAGTACAGTACATGAAAATTGTAAAATAAATCCATGGAATTATATTAATCACAAATTTATCATAGTATCATCCATTCATTTGAAATCATCAGCAGTACATTGGTTCACAACAAGGTAGTGGGGAAATGACACTGTTCTTTCATTAAAAATGAGATTTACACATTTCTACTTGGAATTTCGACCTTAAAATTTTTGGAGATTAAGAAAAGAGTATTTAATTCATATTAAAAAATAAATTGGGCATTATAAGCTCCCCCAAAGAGTACAACAGCTCACCAAAAATGCCCTCCCTTAAGGATCAAGAATATGCCATCAAAACTGGAAATGGTTGAAGGAGTGAGCTGCAATAGAAGAAACCATGAGCTTCCCTGTAGCTTACACCTGCAAATAAAGACCCCATTAAAGCTCCAAATGAAAGGTCTGAATGGCCTTTCCAATTACCAACTTGGATGGGAATCGTTTACCCTCGAAATTGGCTAAGGCAAGAAACTAGTTATCCACTAGCTCTCCCTCTTCACAAATGCAATTGCAAATTCTACAAATGATCAAAAGCTGGTTTCATTCTTTGTTATTGAAATTTATAAACTTATAATGTCCGCTATGGGTCGAATTCCTTCCAAGAGACTCATACCAACTCAAGTTGGGAAGAGATTCCAAAGAACACCACTTGTACAACAATTCCTAATCTCCCACTTCCACCAAATCACATGTGGAAGCATCTTAGCTTCCCTAACACCCTTGAGCACCCTATTGGAGTCTATTTTTAGCCCTGACATGTCATATATGTCATATTTCATCCTTCAGGTCTGATTTGTGTCATAGGTGTCATAGCATCTTCATCATTGTTGTCATAGAGCTAGGGAATCTAGCCCAAGTGTCTCACTAGCTGCAAATTGCCTCTTCCTCTTCCATGGGAGTTACTCTTCCTCTATATTTGGACCTCATTGACTCATGCCAAGTATTATTGAACTTATAACTCATCCCAAGAACATTAGGCTTCCCATGGATTCGAAATTGCAAGAAGAGGATGCCATGTGGCACATAAATTCTAGCTTGTGTGGGTCCCACTTCCTCCATGTGTCTTCATGATCAAATGCCACTTTGATTTTCACTTGTATATATTTATTCATCTCCTTTATTAAATATTTATTCCATCCTAATGTTCCAACATCATTTATTATCCCCGTTATTCCAAATCCCAAAGCTTCCACCCCAAACCTAGGAAACTAGTAATTTTCCTCCTTGGCAATTATTTGACCCTTAACATCAATTTGATAAACTCTAATGAATATGGCCAATGTGATTAAGCCATTGTGACCCAATGCCAAATTTGGGACATGACATTCTTTCATATGGATGGAGGATGACACCCATAGATTGTCGCATGAGGACATTTTAGATGAAGTGTGGAAGGAAGTGTTGCACTACCATTCTCTCAAAGGTAACCACTTGACCCATAGTGACTATTTATCAGATTAAAAGCAATGGAGATAACTTTCCCCACATTTCTTCACAATTTCAGTTTTCCCATTAGATTGGGGATTGTAATATCCCGATTTTGACCCTATTGCATTAAAATTGTAAATGATGCAAATATCGTTATTAAATCATGGTGAGGAGCTCAAGGCCAAGGCCCCGCCATCGATTTAGCGTTTTATGTATCGGCAATTAAAAATCGATGCATATGTTTCTTGTGCTAGCCACGCACAATAGAAATTAAGACATCATGTAAATATGAATTTTAATGAAATACCCACAACTAGCCGTGCAATGCAACAAGAGATGGGGGCATGCTTTTACAAGGAATATGGAGGGAAATATTCAAACCCTTGAGCCAATGGTGTTATGCCAAATGTCAATGAATGAACCCATAAACCCTCAACTACCCATTTTGACTTATGCACCCAATCATTTAATTCTTCCAAGAGTTGGTTGAGGTAGTTAATGCCTTGGGAATGGGGAGTTATGGCAGCCAATTTCATGTATGGACAAGCCATCAATCTAGGAAATCGTATTTTGGCTTCTTGGGCAAGAAAACAACCACGAAATTGTGCCCAAGCCATTATTCACCCATGGTATTTTCTCCCTCACGCAGTCTAAGCTAGCTGGGGCTTTCTCCTTCACGTTTTCCATCATTTTCCTGCATTTTCCATAGTTGGGAACTCGTTTTTGTATTGCACAGTGGCTGGGAGGAAGGGAGTCACGATTTGGGGGTTTATGGAGGCCGTTTCTGTCCCTTGAATGCCCAAAATCGTTTTCTGAAAATGATTTTGCTCTCCCAAGGTTGATTTCCCATCTACCATTTTTGTTTTTGGTTGCCCACATTTTTCTGAAACTAATGGAAACCCATGTTGGGCATCCCACTGTCAAAACGTTTCTCTTCATGCCCAACACTTGTGATTTTGCTGTTATGTGCATCCTTGTTTTGGTTTGAACTGGTGAGCAAGAAATTTGGAGTGGAAGCGGACCCGAATTGGCTTGATAAACCTAGTGAGGAAAGTAACCTCTCAAGAAGATCAAAAGGGCTGGCTACTCTTCTATGCACACCTTGAACACTATTGGATTGGAAGGTATGGCTTAAGGGATTGTGTAGTAGTGAAGGGAATACTTCCTTGTGTTGGGTGTGTAGGTATTGTGGGTACCAAGCTATATAGATCTTGTAGAGGTAACCATAGCTCTGTGGTTGAGCTCACTAGCATAGCAATTCTTCCTTTCCATTGCCTTAGCAGCCTGATAAACCCAACTGTAGATTGGCTTGGCTGATTTTGGTGCATATTTGGCTATGTGTGAGTCTGTTGTTCCCCTTTTCCTTGTAGAAATCATGCCCAGCTCAGGGGTGGCAGTTGTGTTGAGAGATTGATTAGCACAACTAGTCTATGGTTGGGTGGAACGTTGCAGTTGCATAGCCAGTTGCTCGGGACTACTTCGTTTCAAGATAAGCATTCTCTTGTGTTAATTCTGCAATGTATTTAATTGATGACTAGTAGGAAAATTATGAATGTATGCTAGATGTGTAATATAATTTACTTCCGTTGTTTTTCTTGCATATATATATATATATACATCTGCATATGCCTTTTTTATATTATGTGAATTTTGTTAAAAACCATGGGGCTAGATGCCCAGGTTTAGTGTCATGTTCTCTCCCTTGCTCGGTCTGATGGGAGGAGTTGTGAGCTAGTTGAGTGCCCAAACAAGAAACAAGTCCATCTAGATATTACTAGTGAAAATATGATCTATATTACTTACAATAGTCTTGGGGTTTCCATGTAGCGTATGCATTGTTTCCATGAATGTTGCAGCTACAACACTTGCTTTAAAAGGATGTGAAAGTGAGAAAAAATGATCATACTTTTATAGATGGCATTCTCCCCTTCAAACTTTGGTAGACTTGTGATAAAATCCATTGATACCTCTTTTTCACGTTGATATGTACGCTTAATGGTTCTAGAAGACCCAATATCTTAATTTTCTATCATTTGTTCTATGACAAACCAAACACTCCACCCCAAACATTTGAACATCATTTTACTTGTGGATAGCCATAACCTATTACTTTCAGAGATGTAAAGGGTCTCTCAAATATGAAGAACTCATAATCAAGATTCTTCTCCCAACTTCTTCCAAGGTGTGTGAAGTTATTCCCAATTTTCCCAAGCTAAACTTCTCAAATTTCAAGCCCTCGATTATACTAGGAAATTATGGTTAAGGTTGGTTGGGGGTCTTGATTTAAGATGTACAAGTGTCACCATCCCATTTAATTTGCTTGGGTCTTGTAGTTTTGGCATAAATTTTATATATTTTTAGTCAGTTATTTAAGTGGTTGCAAGTTGCTATTGTGTGGAACATGGGTGCCTATGGGTTTCTTCAAGTCAAAGTATGGGTGCATTAGGAGCACATGTGGATTGACTGAAGGTGATATATAGACAAATTTTAAAACATGGGAAACTTTCACATAAAATGGCTTAGGAGGTCCCAAATCATATATGCAACTGCAGGGACAGTATGAAAAGACATGTATTTGGATCAAAGTGAAATTTGGTATAAGGGTGATGAAATTGGCAGTATAACTTATACCTCCAATGTGTGAGGTTGATAAGGAAGTTGATGGCCAAAATAAAATATAATAAATCAAGAGACTTGTTTTTAGAGAACCAAGAGGAAGTCTGGCAATCCCGAGATCAAAGAATCGCCTGCAAACACAAGACACAACATCAAAAAAATCTCTTCCCTAAGGAAAGCATACCCATGCTCAAGTGGAAAATACAAGCATGGCCATCAAATCAAGAGCACTATAGATACATGAGATATATAAACTATAGAATCATTTCCACGAAGAAATACACAATGGATCCATACAAAATATGAGATCATAGCCACAAATAGATACATAATAGATCTATGTCTAAATGCACATCCATAGGACAAATGAGACGGTATGAAGTGTACGAAATATGGTGCTCCTTAGTACCATTGAAATATAAAGTGTGGTACTATAAAAACCTCAGGAAGTAGCATTAATGAGGGATGCTACCCAAGCCAAATTCTTCAATGAATATCTGCCACAATCTATGAATCTACACCTTGTGAATAGATGTTTCAAAGATGACCATGGGAGAAACCATTTGGTCACTAGTCATTGATGTATACCATTGCTAGACAAGAGGTAGCTCAACAATAATTATAATGGCCACCAAGGTATGTTGTACATGTAAACAAGTGTGAATGGATGTGCTAAAGTTGAACACTATAAATAATCATTCCATTTAGGGGCATTATTGAAAACCCACTCTCAAATGTAAGGAAAACTGCCACCAAGCATTGCATGTACTAATGTACTAAATGTCTCGAGATCATACTCCCATAGAGAATAATTTAGATTTGATAGGAATGAATGGGTCGGAAGGAGGGACATGATGATTCTCACATTTATTGATATAAGAAAGGATCAACAAATGATGATTGATTCAAGGTCTTGGATAGGAAATTTGGGAGAGCATAGGACAAAGTGAAACTTTCTTCTACACTAGATGAATATAGAAAGAGACAAACATCCCTATTCAATAGTCGATAATGAAAATCGTTATCAGAGGCAACTCATGAAAAATTATAACCATGCCTCAAATTGATAAGCTATCAATTATGTTAGATTTTGGACAAGAGAATTCAAAGAGGGGTGCCCTTCCTTCACAATTTGTTCCAACAACAATGAATATGGAACCCAAAGTACAACACAAATCCCACCTATGTGAATTAATGTGTTGAATTTGAACATATGGGGAACTACTCAGTGACTGACCATTAATGAATGTCACTTACTGAGTGCAAGGAAACCTACCAATGATGAAAGTAAGCACTAGGGTGTTACAGACCCCTAGGTTTATCCCTTAGATTAATGTGTTGTAGTTGATAGAGTTAGACCTACCAATGAGAAGGAAATCATGCATCCTTCCACACTGGCATGATATAATAAGAGTGTTGGTTGTGAAAGTATACCAAGATTGACTTGATTTGGGAAGCAATTGACATGGATGGTCAGGACACCTAAGAAATGGGATAACACAAGTTATTGAATCAAGACTTCCCTTGAACAAGAGCATGATATAATGGATGACTTGGGAAGCAATTGACACGAAAAAGAGACCAGTGATACAATCACTTAATGCAAGAGGAATTGAGGCACAAATCCATAAAAAAATCAAGAGGAGTTTGATTATAAACTCAGAGAAATAGTACAAATCCTAAGGTAGTACTAATACCCAATTAAAGAGATATAAGACTCAAAACAAGTGCTTTGTTCAAGGGTGACACAAATGAATTATGTAAAACAATAAGATTGAAATAAATATCTTGTTTCTCCCCCCCTTTCCCTTGTATCTTTATTATATGTATCTAATTTTCTCTTTTTTATGATTAAGTGGAAAGCGTGAAAAAGAATGAAAGAATGCTAATAATACATTAGAGGATATAGGTTTCACAAGGATCGATGAATTAGTCATAGCACAATAGGGACATAGAAAATCAACCAAGCATAAGACAACAAGAAATTGATACCTAATGGAATGTCCCCTCTAGGATGGTATGATTTTTTGTGCAAAAGCTTTGAGCAAGGGAAAACATTGACAAAAAGTGTTGAAACTTCTGCAAACAAGGATTTTAATGCAACTAATAAATTTCACCTCTATCCTAAATATTTCTCATATCTTAACCCTATGAATTTTCAACCTTAGGGATATTATGAAATACAAGCAAAACAATAGAAACAATCGACAAAATTTCAATACTTAACCACCCCAATTATCAAGGCAATCCAAGAGAAAAGATACCAAGTTATTCTAATAAGTTCCAACCTTCTAAGGAAATCTTATCATGTATAAACCAAATTTGAAAACCACTTATAATAGCTGTAAAAACAACGGAGAATTTTACCTTAACATAATCACCCTTAACTTATGTCAATCAACATGACATATATAGCTGAAAATTACAAACCATGAAGAACATAGATTGCTAAACTCAAATTTACAATTTACACAAGTATTGGATAGCTAAAACTTCATTAATATGCATAAGATGAATTTCATCTGCATACCATAGCCTTATCACAAGGATAGTATAATCCACTAGCTCTCCAAAAACTTATCTAGGGAAAACCAAGAAAAATCTAGCTTGACCATGGACATCAACCAAACATGAATCACTCAAGCATGTCCTCGAAGGAAATAGATCTCATCTTCTTATGTTCTCCCAGTACAACCTAGGGTTTCATCTCAAATCCTAATCTCCAAATACCAAGGAGTGAAACCTAACCCTAGTGTTCAAGATTCTCCAATAATCTTAATAAACCCTAGTGATTCAGAGAGAGAGAGAGAGAGAGAGAGAGAGAGAGAGAGAGAGAGAGAAAGTACATAAAAAGATATACAAAAGAGAGGAGAAGCGGTGTGATCCTCAAAGTCACATATCTAACACAAGTGTGATAATAATGTTGAGTAAGTGAAGGAATCTCTCCTTCCTCTATATATATGATATGTATGGATTCCAACAATACATATGTGGCCCTTACCCCCTACAAGAAACCTATAATGACACGCGTAGGCTCAAACATGTTGAGTGCTACACTCCAAGGGTACACATGTCAAGATCCAAGGTGATGTCATCCACAAGAAAGGAACCAAATAATCCGGGAGGATCAAGGATTACTTAAAATTTAAAAGTCTCAAATGTTGAACAAAAAGGTACCATCACAAAGGGCTCGTTGAGAGCTTTCCGACAATGTTAATTTCATCTCAAATGGACTTCAGATGACCAAGATATGACATTTTAAAATCTTGCCAAAACAAGCAAAAGTGGCAAACAGGGGTGCCACATGGTACCACTAGAAGGGTGACACGTGGAATCCATACAAGCTGTGTGGCACTGACATGGAAGATCCTCAGGGCGCCATGTGGTAGGTATATTGTTGAGTTAGTAGTCCAGTTGGAAATTGAGTTGGCATCGACGTGGACCAGTTATATCCAGACATGTGGCATAGTTTTTGTACAGGTGGACCAATAAGGGGCTTCCACGCGGCAACCTCCATTGGCCTGGTGTAGTTAGTGTTTATCAAAAATTGTGGGAGGCTACAGGGGTCGAAACCACGACCTCCCATTAGCTAGCCTGACGTCCTCACCAATCTTCCCGTATATCTTTCTTAATAGATATATGATTAAATTTTTATTTAAGTTTGATTGTAATATAGTTTGGGCAGAAAAAGGGTTGAGGGCTAAGCCCCCGACTCCATTGTATGTAATGTAAATTAAGCAAGGGGACCCCGTGGGGTGAGGAATATATATAAACCACCAACAAATATAATAGAGTGACAACAAATATAAACCACCCAACCAATACCCCACTGACTCCTGTTGGTTAGGGAATCAGGCAGGTTTGTATTTAAATTAATGCCACAGTTAACCACGAATCCGGGCCACGGTTGGGATCCCATGCCTTATAAAACTAGACATGAAATTTGATATCCAATACAATTCAAAGATGAGTTGTGCATGCAACCTGAGGCAAAGTACAATTTTGCATAGATTTCGAGGCACTCATCCCGTGGTGGGCATGATTTTTGAGACAATTTTGCAGAGACATTGATACGCATCCTGAGGTAGTATGCACACATACCAAGGTGGTTTTCACATCGATCGAGGTGGGTTTTGCATGCAGTTTGAGGTGGGAATAGATCCCGACACTATATGGACCAACATTGCATAGAAGTTTGTGCTGGAGGGGGAGTCCCGAGGCCCAATTCAGAAGGTGGTTGAATTTATAGTCAAAAGTTGCAGAGTTTTGCGAATCTTATTATGGTTTTTGTTTCTGCATCCGAGCACCTAGTCAAAAAAGTGCTCAGAGGACCAATTAAGCTACACCAAAGTACATCCATGTTTATACTTCAAAGTTGCAGAATTTCCTACAGAAGCTACTTGTGATGTCTATTTCTGCTCCAGAACAGCAGAAATCAAAGGTGATATCAGAGGTTGAAATATAGCCTTCCTTTTTTAAATTGTTAAGCTTTTTTAGACTAATAAAGAGTGGTCCCACTAATAGGGAGTGGACCCGAAGACATAGCCAGAAGCGGGTGAACTCTACTAATAAATTCTGGTGTACTTGTGATTTATCTTTTCTCTTTAGTCTCTTTTTAAATAATCTCACAATTATCTTTAAAGGCATGGGTTAAGTAAGTTATCTTCCTTAAAGTACAAGAGTTTAGATAAGTTTAAAAGTAATCCACATAAACTGCAAGAAGCACTGTTAAATAAAGTTCCTATTTTATTTGAAAAAACATTAGTTAACCGATGACTAAATATTTTTCAAATCAAGTGGCACTAGAGCAGGATTTGACAGGTGGATGCCCACAAGAACTAAACTAGAGCAAGGAGGAGTACTTGCAAGCTACGATCTAGAAATCCAAAGGAGATTTCACAGATGTGATATGGAATCTGTAAGTAATGAAGGATAAAGTCCTCCCATGAAACCTAAGCAAGTTATGACTACACTCCGTGCGATGAGGGAAATAATAGATTATTTGTATTGAAGGGTTCAAGGGCTAGAGAAGGTGAGTCTTCGGTAAAAGAAGGAGGAGGATCTTCAGAACCTTCTTCACCCTCATCATCTTGATCTTCTAATGGTGCTTGTGAACATTCTTCTAAGAATAAGTCTTCTTAAAATCCTTTACAATCTAATGATTTTCCTTTATTAAAATTGGATGTTAAGTTTGACTTGCATGGTTATGATGGAGAATGTTGGAAAATTGTCATTGATGTCAAAGCAATTGTGACTTCCACCACCTTGATAACTTAGGTAATTTAGCCATACTAAAGCAAGTGGGATCTTCACCATCATGTTAAGGTCTTTATGCCATAAAATAAGGAAAAGTACAGCTAATATGTTGAGTTGACCTTACCATACAATATTTTGCCAGCCTAAGAAGTGACTCAACACTCATATAAATAGATGAGGAGATCAATCTATTGAGGTATCCATCCAAGTAAGTATGGAAGTTTGATTAAGTTCATTGGATTCAAGTAGAAGATGAATTTTTGGGGCTTAATTGGAAAGGATGGTTCGTGCAAAGTGCGCACATCTGAGTGCGCAATAAATGCACAGATATGAGTGTGCAGAGAATTAACAAAGCATGTGGATGTATATGTACACAGAATCTATATTGTAGAGTGGAATTGTTGCATAATACAGTGTAAGAGAAACAGTGATTAGAGTTGAACCAGCAGAAGTGCACCAGAGAAATTTCACCAACTGGCTATTTTTTAGGCTTTTTTTCATAAAATAAATTCGCTATTTGGTCATTTTTAGTCTCTAATATCGCCTATATTTACATAAAATATGTTTTTTCATCATAATATTCACCAAAATTTGCATGTCTTGGTAGTAAATTGTATGTTTCATATTTAATATTTTCCTACCAATATATATAAATATATATGTGTGTGTGTTTTTCAATCCAAAATAATAACCTAGAGTATTATACTTAAGTATACTTTGATAATCCTTAAAAAATACCCTGAAGTGCGCGCAGTCAAAAGCAAAGTAAAGGACAAGAATAGTGTGCACATATATGAAGTCAGCAAATAGAAATATATCTATCTCATGGTGGTTGGATAGGGAAAGGAAAGGAGATCAATGTTTCCACTCAGGTTGGTGCCTGAACACTATGAGTTGGTGTTTGCGCAGAGGATTGGTGTCCTCATAGGTTGGAACCCAATTCAACAAGTTGGTCCTTGTGTAGAGGATTACTGTCCTAACATGTTGAAGCATGCAGTCTAAAAGTTGGTGCTTGTCGGTGGTATTGGTGTCCCAATCAGAGGAATGTATGAGTGAGTCGATGTTCACGTCACTGGAGATTGGTGTCTCCCTTCTTTCTCTGTAATTTCATTTTATACATACATATCTATATATATATATATAAGTTTCTTCAAATATCTGTGCACAATTTGTTTCTATTGATGTGGTGTTAAGAAGCAATTGGTGCATTTTTTAAAAGTGAATAATTTGTAAATATGTGCATGATATTGATTCACCCCCCCTCTCGGCATCATTGAAAATTTCAACAATTGGTATCAGAGTGGGTTGCTTCAGGAACATCTTAATAGCTGGAAGGAAGATCATTTCACAGACATGGCTTGTGAGGGATTTGGTTTGAATATAGATAAAGCTCCTCTGTTCATTGGAACAAAATATCTATTGTGGAGCACAAGAATGGAAGCTTATTTGAAATCATGTGAATTTGATATTTGGAAAATAGTTGTCGAAGAATATACTCCTTTAGAAAGGTCATCAAAATATGCTACCAATAGGAAATTGAAAATAAATAACAATTTTTCAATGGATGCCATTATGGAAGGGTTGGTTGAACCCACGAAAGGTAAAGTTGAAAAATGTGTCTCAGCCAAAGAACTTTGGGACAAGCTAAAATACCTTCACAAGGCATAGGAAGCGATTGCAGGAACTAAAGAGTTAGAAGAAGAGGACGAGAGAAGTACATCCATCAATGAAAGAGCCTCTGAGTCTGGAGATAAGTAAATAGGAGAAGGAGACTGGAAGAGTGAATTAATAAGTGCCTTAAATGAGTTAAGAAAAATGAGGAGAGAAAATGAAGGGTTGATTGAACAGCTGGTACAACTTGAAAAAAAGGCTCAAATGGAGGAAGCAAAGAGTACCAGGGATTTACTATTGAATCAATTAAGTAAGAAGGAAATAATATGTCGAAAACAAGAAGCTGACTTCTGCTCTAAGAAAAGAGACTCTATCACTAAAAACAAGGCTGCAAGATGTTAGGATATTCCTATACTCCATCCTAGTACCACTAGTATTTTGATCATTTACATTTTTAGTCATGCATGCACTTTTAGGGTTTGCATGCATTCTAGGTTTGCATGCATCCCTGTCATCAATCTAGCACCTATCCCTCAGTTAGCCAGCCCCCAGGAGCTTCTCACTATTCATTTTTATCCCTCCAGTTGCTTAATGCGCCCTTCTTCCTTGATTTTAGGAAGAAACTCGCCCTTCTTCACCTACCAGTCCAGTTATCTTCAGTTTATACTCAGTTACACTCAGTTACACTTAGTTACACTCAATTACACTCAGTTACACTCAGTTACACTTAGTTACATTGAGTTACACTCAGTTACACCTACCAGACTCAGTTTGACTGATGGTTGACAGTTACTTGAGCATTGATGACTCCACTAATGATGATGAAGACTTCTAATTGTGCTCCAATGATCATGAGGACACCTAGTTGTGCTCCAATGACACTCTATTGATCTTATGATCACTCTGAGAGGCTAATTCGAATTGCCACCTTAGGCATTCGAATCCTCTCTACCATTGTACTATTTATTTGTCCATATTGTGATTAATTAACTAGTGTGTGTGAAGTATTATTGCTTATATCCGAGTTCTACTATACCATATTATTCTGTTGCTCATTATACTGTATTGACCACTCTTCTTCTATTTTCTTGCTTAATCATAATTATTCTCTTGTAAGGTATACATCATCTCTTAGATCTGTTGTGAGGATTTTCACATGGTATCATAGCATGTTGAGAGTATTGTTTATCTCCATTCTTGAGAGTTTTTTGCAAGTTATTACCAAGATTTCGAGTGCAGCAATTTCTACATTTTTGTAGCAGTAGCAATTGCAGTTATTCTATATTGTTTTTGCAGGTCTTCTACAGCTTCTATGTATCCATCATGAATTACTCATCTTTCTCCATTCAACTATGATGAATGGAAACTAAGAATGATAGCATATTTGAAGAGCCATGATCTCTTTGATTGTTATTTTGAAAGAGAGTTCGAATCCTCTGAAGAGAATATTGACTGGTTGAATAAAGGTGACATGGCCTTTGGAAGAATGATGCTTTCTTTTCCTAAATACCTGAGATTTCATTTCCAATACCGTGATGGTGTTGAAACTCCAATAGAGTTATGGACTCCAAAAGAGTTATGGGCTCACCTGGACGAAAACTTTGGCAGAAAGAATGAAGGGATTGGTCCAAACCCATTTGAAAGCAAGCAAAGTGATGCATTCACTCCCCTTGATGGTCTCTCAGATCATGAACCAGTATCATCTCATATTGAAGTTGTTGACAAAGAACTTGTAGATTCTCCACTCATGCTCCAAATTTCTTCTCTTTTTGTGCCAGCTCACACTCTAGATATTGCAAAAGGTCCTAAATCCTCTCTTGCACCAGATTCTGTTGGTTTGCATCATGATCACATGATTATTTCGGAGGTAAAATCAGCTCTTGGAGGTAATGCATTCGCTCCTCTCAAGCAATCATCTCTTATTTACTACTATATGATCATTAATTCATGCTTTCAGAAGGTTATTGAAGAATATGGCCATTGCCACCCGCTTGAGATAATTTCTCATGCATCCATTGGTGTTGATATCACCTCTTCTGGTTCAAAGGATATCTCAAGAAACCATTGCCATTTGCTTGGGATAATTTCTCATGCATATGTTAGTTTTGATCTCACCCCTGCTGGTTCAAAGGAGATCTCAAGAAACTATTCTTTGAGTCTTATATATGATTTGGATTTCAAGCAATTATTATTTGATGGTTCTTTTTGGCATAATCTCACCCATGATGGTTCGAAGGAGAAGACAAAAGAATATCTGCATATTCATGATTTTGATCCTACCTCAGCTGATTCGAATCACAGGTTCAAGGATCATCCTCATACTTTTGAATTTGTTCTCATCACATTCGATCTGAAGAGCAAGTACAAGCACATGTTTTTTGAGCATGATCCACTTCTTCCCAAGAAGAAGATACCTCCAGACATATGACCAAGCATCACACCTGCTTGAGTTTGGAGCATTTATTTTTATGTGTGCCTTACAGTCTGTTTTTTGAGGAGGGGGTATGTTTCCCATGAAATTTTCCCACTTCCTTGGTTTATTGACTGTTATTATTCATTGTATTGGGTGACCTTTGGTCTTAGTTACCAGGGCCCAGGATGGATTAAGGGGGGGTGTTAGGATATTCCTATACTCCATCCTAGTCCCACCAGTATTTTGATCATTTACATTTTCAGTCATGCATGCACTTTTAGGGTTTGCATGCATTCTAGGGTTTGCATGCATCCCAGTCATCAGTCCATCACCTAGCCCTCAGTTAGCCAGCCCCTAGGAGCTTCTCGCTATTCATTTTTAGCCCTCCAGTTGCTTAATGCGCCCTTCTTCCTTGATTTTAGGAAGAAAATCGCCCTTCTTCACCTACCAGTCCAGTTATCTTCAGTTTATACCCAGTTACACTCAGTTACACCTACCAGACTCAGTTTGACCAATGGTTGACAATTACTTGAGCATTGATGACTCCACTAATGATGATGAAGAATTCTAGTTGTGCTCCGATGATCATGAGGACACCTAGTTGTGCTCCGATGACACTCTATTGATCTTATGATCACTCTGAGAGGCTAATTCGAATTGCCACCTTAGGCATTCGAATCCTCTCTACCATTGTACTATTTATTTGTCCATATTGTGATTAATTAACTAGTGTGTGTGAAGTATTATTGCTTCTATCCGAGTTCTACTGTACCATATTATTATGTTGCTCATTATACTGTATTGACCACTCTTCTTCTATTTTCTTGCTTAATCATAATTATTCTCTTGTGAGGTATACATCATCTCTTAGATCTGCTGTGAGGATTTTCACACAAGAGTCCCAAGAGGAAGCTCATAAATTTAATAAGAAAGTGACACAGATCATATATGAACAAAAGGAACAACTACTTGAAGCTAAGAAGGCTAAAGAATATTTAACAAAACAACTTTGTGAGAAGAATGAAACCTACAAAGAGCACGTGCTTGAGATTCTTCCGCTAAAGCAAGAACTGAAGAAGACAGTCTCTTGACTGGAAACAAACTTGAAGTTTGAAAAAAGAACTATGATCTTGGAACACATACTTAGCTGTCAAATATCATCACATGACAAGATTGGTCTTGGGTTTGACAAAAATAAGATAATATTAGGGAATACCTCAAATCATTTGAAGAAAAGATTAAGGAAGACGTCAGTATGAGAGGAAAGGAAAATCCTTCAAAGATTGACAAAAGAAAATACATGATGATAGTACAACCAAGAATACAGCAGTTACTCAGGTATGAAAAACCTTTTCCTGCTTGCAGTTTCTCATGCAACATAGATGGGCATAAAGAATTGAACTGTAATTTTATGAACAACAAAGCCAAAATAGTTAAGAGACTTGCTATATGCAAGAAGTACAATAAGTATGGAAATATTACAAAGTTCTGCAACAACATTATATGTTACAAGTGTAACATATTAGGTCACAAAGCTAGGAACTATAAGAATTTACAGAATTCGAACAAATTTTGGAATAAAAAACATGAAAAGCACATAGAAGGAGAATCTCAACCAAATTTATACGATACTCATAGAAGAAAATTTTCTGGGAATCAAGAAAAAGAAAATTGCAAAAAAATGTGGAAAAGAATGTCAAAAGATCAAAACGGGAAAATCAGTGGATTGAGCTGAGCGGGAATGCAGATGCGAAAGAATGGATATTGCTATAGGAAATATTAGGACTTTGGAATTACAATGTGAAAAGATACATGAAGAAAGTGTACAGATGGAGGGAAAGTTGGTTGCTGACGAGTAGCTCAAGGAAGTGGATCAAAAGCTGTTGATTGCACAAGAGTCAGAGCAAAATTTGTGTGATAACTTGGCCATACTACCAATCGCTGAGAAAATGGAAAAAATAGGAGAATACAAGAAACAACAGCATGAAGTAAGCAGGATTAGGGATGAACGTCAAAAAATAGCCAACAGACTTGAACCACTACAAGATGAAATCTTTCAAATCATAGAACAATTTGTGTAGATACTAAGGGAAGTTAGAGAAGTTGTTGATGACTACACAGAAACTCTGAAATTGTCTGCTAGTGAGCATGCAGAAGAGGTGATATTAGGAAAGGAAGTAGAAATGAAGGAAAAAGTTGCAGCATCACAAGAAACCCCATAGAATTTCATAACCCTACAGCTAGAAGAGAAAAAAGAAAATATTTTGATACATAGATCACATACAGGGGGAGCTAATTTTCTGCTAAGTGTTGACATCAATGACAAAGGGGGAGATTGTTGGAAAATTGGCATTGATGTCAAAGCAAGTGGGACTTCTGCCACCTTCATAACTCGGGTAAGTTTGCCATACTAAAGCAAGTGGGATTTTCACCATCATGTTAAGGTCACTATGCCATAAAATAAGGAAACGTATAGCTAATATGATGAGCTAACCTTACCATACAATATTTTGTTGGCCTAAGAAGTGACTCAACACTCGTATAAATAGATGAGGAGATCAATCTATTGAGGTATCCATCCAAGTAATTATGGAAGTCTAAGTAAGTTTGTTGACTTCATGTAGAAGATGAATTTTGGGGGATGAATTGGAAAGGATGGTTCATGCAAAGTGTGCACATATGAGTACGCAATAAATGCATAGATCTGAGTGCACAGAGAATGATCAGAGCATGTGGATGTATATATGCCCAAAATATGTATTGTAGAGTGGAACTGTTGCGAAATACGGTGTAAGAGAAACAATGATCAGAGTTGAACCAACTAAGTGCACGCGGTCAAAATAAAAGCAGAGGGCAAGAATGGTGCTCATAGAACTGAAGTCAGAAAACAACAATATCTATATCTCAGGGCAATTAGACGGGGCAAGGAAAGGAGATCAGTGTCTCCACTTAGGTTGGTTCCTGAAAACTATGATTCGGTGCTTGCATAGAGGATTGGTTTCCTCACAGGTTGAATCCTGTAGTCTGCAAGTTGGTGCTTGTCGGTGGGATTGGTGTCCCAATCAGAGGAATGTCTGAGTGAGTCGGTGCTCACTTCAGTGGAGATCAGTTTCTCCCTTCTTTATCTGTAATTTCATTATATATATATATAGGTATTTGGGGGGGTCTCTGTCTTCGAGGGGGTTTTCAGGTTTCTGGTCTCCGAAGAAACGATTTCTGAACATTAGTCCCGAAGGTGGTGTAGTTTTTTTTTTTTAGTTCTATTCATTGTTTCACCAGCTGAACTTAGCAGCACGAGTGTCTTTTATGGTTTGATGCGAAGGAAAAACCTCAATTTACGGTACAGGCAGTTCATGCTATTTTTTTTGTATTTATAGCGAAGGTTTAAACAGATATCCTCCACGGAACATTTATATCGATGAGGTAGATTATGACACCCCTTCACCAGGGGTTCCCATTTTCCATCATGAAACTACTGACAATGTTTTAAACAGTTCGCAGACTGAATTGACTTCTCCCATGAACAAACTGAGCATGCACGTTTCACCAAGCCCTCCCATAAATAATTCTAATTACTCAGGCACTCCTGGTAATAATTGCCATCTGACTCGAAAGAAGGGAGCCCGTGTGAAAAAGGACGTTGTTTCATTATCCATTGGGAAGGATATCGGATTATGCAAAGTTCCATTTTATCTTAGACAAGCTTTGGTAGGACGCTTATGTGGTAAATTAGTCGGTGAACAGGATTTAAAGTTTTGGATGGAACAGAATTGGAAGCCAGTACTGGACGTTATGCCACAATTCCACATCCTCTCCCGGGGCTGGATCCTTTTAAGAGTTACTTCGGTTGAAGACAGTCAGTTATTGTCGGATAATTCATGGAGATGGGTTCCGTCTGGTCTTATATTAAAAAGGTGGCAAGTCGATTTCAAGACAGCCAGAGAACCACATAATTTACAAAGAGTTTGGGATATTCTACCTGGTCTACCCATGATGTTTTGGAAGAAAGAGATACTTGAGGAAATAGGAAGAAAAATCGGAAGGTTTATTTCCCTTGAAGATAATTGGGAAGGAAAAATTGATAGAAGGTGTGCAAAAATCCTTATCAATCTAGACATCAGAGACGGCCTTTATGAGGAAATTCTTCTGGAGTTGAATGGTAGTATTTAGAAACAACGTTTGGATTACTGGAAATTCTCATTTCGTTGCTTTTCCTGCCATTAGGTTGGTCACGTTGTAAAGGATTGCACAAACATTTCTCTAGGCTTTGTGTGTCACAAGAGATTCTCGGTTAAAAAAATAATTCAAACAAGGGCATTCAACGAGGACGTGAAAAAATATGGTGAATGAACGACATTTCCAGTGGACCACTCAGCACTTCTGGAAATGGGTAAGTCAACTTTCAAGCCTTCCCCATCTATTTTTATAGCCCATTTTCCAGTTGTTCCCTCATCTGTAGGAATTGAGTCCTTACTCCCTTCTGACCCTGAGTGTTCTACCACAAAAGTGGAGGCCACCGAGAATTTCCCACTCCCCCTGAAGCCATACTTTTCCTTTGGCATCCCTCCTTCACCTCTCTCCTTAAAATCGGCTGTTACGGTACCTGATTGTTCAATCCCTCTAACCTCCCACCCTAACGTGGCTCCTCCAAAGGAGGAGAAGGACCCTCCCTCTTGGGTTAAACACAAAACCTACAATACAAGGTCAAATTTTTTTTTTTTAGGTGGAGACACTTTAGCCCCGAAAGGTGGTCTAGCTTTAGATCATGTACCAAAAGTTACTTTAGGCAAAAAGTCTCTAATCTCTAAAGCTAAATCTCTAGATGAGATGGAGGTCAAATCTGGGAAACAGTCAATGATAGGAAGGGCCCTTACAACAGGGAAAGCCGAGGAAGGGGCGCGTTGATGTTGTTTTTGTCTTTCAACGCAAGGGGGTTGGGGAGCTCCCCTAAGAAAAAATATCTCAAGAGGATGGTCTCACTTTTAAAGCCCTCTAGCATTTTTTTATAAGAAACAATGCTGGAAGGAGTGAAAGCTAAAGAAGTTATTGCTCTTTGGCTAACTAATTGGTCGTTTGCTTACTTAGACGTGGTTGGGCATTCTAGAGGTTTATTAACAACATGGAGTCCTGCTTTCAAAGAAAGGAAAGTTGAAAATTCAGAAAATATTTTGAAAAAGGTCCTGGAAGTTGTGGAAACAAGGGAAATATTCTCTTTTCTGAATGTGTATGGGACTTTTTCGAATAGAAAATCCTTCTGGGAGTCTTTTTTCTCCTCTGGTATTCTTGATTCCAGTAATGTGGTTATGGGAGGAGATTTGAATCTTTCTCTCTCTGATAGAGAGGTGTGGGTATCTTCAGCCAGGAAGGACATTTTAAGTAATTTATTCAGGGCCATCTTCGAAAACAATGGGTTGGTGGATGTCCAGCCCTTAAAATTAGAGCCTACTTGGATAAATAATAGAGGTGGTGAACATGTTATTTCCAAATGTTTGGACATGTTTTTGGTTTTAGAAGACATGTACTACGGACCTCTATCTGTAAAATATTGGGTTGAAGTTGGGGGCCTCTCTGATCATAAGCCAATCTTACTCTCCATAGAAAAAGAAGGGGTCCAACCTCCTCTGCCTTTTAAGTTCAATCCTTTGTGGATCCTAGAAGAGGATTACAAGAATCTAGTTGAAAAGACTTGGATCCCTTTACAAGAAATTTCTTTAGTCTCCTTTATGAAACAATTCTCTGACAACATCATAAGAACCAAAAAGGAGTCCAAAATATGGGAAAAAGCTTATAATGTGAAACACCAGGCACAACTTAAAAGAAATCTACTCTCAAAATAGAACTGTTACATTTTTGGAATTCGAATTGAAAGCAGTAAAAGAATGTGAACTTCAAAGGGAAGAGTTGTTAGCAAGAGAAGAACAACTTTGGAGACTAAAAAGTAGAGCAATATGGATTAAGGAAGGTGATAATAACATGAAATGTTTTCACAGGTTTGCATCCCATGGGAATAATGTAAACACAATCCCAGACTTTAAGGATGAAGATGGTAATATTATAGGATCCTTCATGGAAAAGGCAAAAGCTGGAAACTTTTTTTTCAAAAACCTTTTCTCAGAACCTGAAGGTTGTCATATTCAAGAGATTTTACAAGTTCTTGGTTTGTTCCCTACTATGGTCACAAAAGATATTAAGAAAGACCTAGCATAAGAAATAAAATAAGAAGAACTGGAAAAGGTATTTTTTGCCTTTCGTAAAGGTTAAATCCCGGCCCCGGACAGTTTTACATTCGAATTTTATCAAGGTTTCTACGAGATGATAAAATTTGATCTACTGAAGGCTGTAAATGAATCTCAGAATTCAGGGAAGGTTCTTGGAGCACTAAACTCAAAATTTCTGGCTCTTATTCCAAAAAACAAAAAAACTTCTTTCCAAGACTTCAAACCTATCTCGTGTTGCAATGTAGTCTATAAGATCATCGCCAAAATCATTGCTCAGCGGCTAAAACCAATTCTGAGTAATATTGTTTCTCAGGAACAATTTGGGTTTCTCTTCAACGGACAGATACATGATGCAGTATCATTAACTCAAGAGGCTTTACACTCGATTCATAAGAACAAAAGACAAGCTCTTGTTCTTAAACTAGACCTTTCAAAAGCTTATGATAGGGTAAGTTGGACGTTTCTAAGGTTGCTTCTAGTAAAACTTGGTTTCGCAGGGGATTCAGTCAATTGGATTATGGGATGCATCCAATCAACATCCTTTGTTGTGCTCATCAATGGATCCCCTTCAAATTTCCTCAGACCTTCTAGAGGCTTAAGACAGGGCTGCCCTCTATCCCCCTTCCTTTTCCTTCTAGTAGCAGATGCCCTAAGCAGATTGGTTCTTCAAGCTAAGAGATTAGGTTCCTACAAAGGAATCAAGGTTTCTGAGAGCGAAGTACTGTCCCACATTCGTTTTGTTGATGACATTGTGATGTTGGGGGAAGGAACTTTAGATAATTTCAATGAGATGAAAAAAAAATTAAATCTGTATACAAAGGCCATAGGGATGCATATAAATGTGGAAAAGTCTGTATTATCATAAAACTCCCTCCCTACAACAGTCAAAAGCAGACTAGAAACCGAAGTTCCTTATACCTTAATTCCCTTATCATAAGGGTTTAAGTATCTAGGCTTCTTCTTAAAACCTAACTCCTATTCCTTCAAAGATTGGCTCCGGTTGTTCAAAAAAGTGGAAAGTAGAATTGGTGTTTGGACAAACAAATTCCTTTCCAGAGGAGATAGATTGGTACTTCTGAAAGCGGTGATCCAAAGCATTCCTGTGTATTGGGATTCAATAGCGTACATTCCAAAAGGGATTCTTCACAAAATTCGAAAGAAGATATTCTCCTTTCTTTGGTCAACCAACAAACGGGATGAAGGTATTCCTCTTGTCAATTGGAAAACTATGTCCAATTTGAAATCCCTTGGAGGTTGGGGTGTCAAAAACCCCTTCTTATTTTGTCAATACCTGGAATCCAAATCCCTGTGGAGGCTGATTAAAAATCCTTCTTCATTATGGGGAAGAGTAATGCAGTCTAAGTACTTCCTGAATGCATCCATTTTAGACTATATTAGGTCTCCGGAAAAATCCTATAAAAATGGGTCCATTGGTTGGAAATCCTTTGTTCTCTCCTTTCCCCTGATAGGAGATTGGTTATCATGGAGCATCGAGAATGGGAGGAAAGTTCGAATTCGAAGAGATCCTTGGATCGGGGAAGGAAAAGATTATAGGCTATCATTGGTTACCTTATATTATCTCTCCCTCCAAAGATTTAATAGCTTATTTGATGCAAGGTCTCTATCTTCAGAAGGTGCATGCATTTCTCATTGGAAATCTTCCTCAGACCTCAGTCTTGAAGGGATCGCAGTAGCAGAATGGAACTCTTATATTTCATTGTTAGATTCCTGTTATATATGCCTAGATGAGGACGCAAAGGACAGATTGTTCTGGTCGAAAAACATGATAATAGGAGAATTTAATGCTAGATTAGGCTATGAAACAGAGTCCATGGCCTCTTTCATTGGCTCAAAAGAGTGGTGGTGGATTCCGGTTTGGAAGTCTGTCGGTTCCTTAAAATCCAATATTACCCTGTGGCTAACGCTCAGCAACAAAATTCTGACCTGGGATAATCTATTAAAAAGAGGATGGCAAGGCCCGAGCCGGTGTGTACTTTGCTCTTCAAAAGAAGAATCCTATTCTCATTTATTTTTGTTTTTTCCATATGCAACAGCTATTTGGAAGGCCTCCTTTGTGGAACCAAAAGCCCAGGCTTCCCAAGACATTTCTTCACTAGAACATCAGTTTCATTCATGGTGGAATGACTGCTCAATACGACCCTACGACGCCCTCCCCTCCTATTTTATTTATGGAGTATGGTGGGCTCAAAAGCTTGCAATTTTCTAGAACCGCTCAATTCCAGTTGAAGTAACTTCAGCCTTGGTTGTGCAATGGACGAAAGAACACAAATTTTTGGAAAAACCAAAAAAGTCCAGGTTACTTGTTCCCCCATCAATTGATAAATCTATTCCTTGGGATTTTTTCGACGGTGCAAGTAAAGGATATCCTCCCTTGGGTGGTTCTGGAGGAGTTTTATATCTAGTAGATAATCACAAATTTCAATTGAAACATGCACCAAGGCATTATTCAAATAACAAAGCAGAGCTAGCAGCTTTACATTTGGTTTTGGAACTGGCCATCTCAAGGAAGGTGAACTGCTTACAACTTTTTGGAGACTCAAAAATGGTTATTGATTGGGCCAACAAAAAACTGCAGATCAGAGCTCCTCATCTTCAACACCTTCTTTAGGCCATTCAAAGGCAAAGAGATTTTTTCTCTATTTTTTGTATCTCACATGTATATAGAGAGTTAAACACCAAAGCTGATTTGTTATCAAAAAATGCATTACTTTTAGTTCCAGGCTAGGATTCGATTGAAGAATTCCACAATGAATTGTAATTTTTATAATGAAGAAATTTTGAAATGATGCAGAGGGAAGCATCATATATTTTGTAACTAATTATGAACCTCATGAGAATTTTGAATGTAAGTCCTAGGAGGACAGTTCATGATCATTCTTTATTTAGAATGATTGATATTTTCCATATGGAAGATATATATATATGTATATATATAAGTTTCTTCAAATATCTGCGCGTAATTTGTTTCTATTGATGCGGTGTTAACTATCAATTGGTGCATGTTTTAAAAGTTAATAATTTGTAAATCTGCACATGATACTAATTCATCCCCCTCTTAGTATCATTGAAAATGAAAACAGAGAATTGAATGCAGAAATGTTAGATAAATGGATCAAACAGTTAGAAGTGTATTGCAGGATGTAGAAAATCAAAGAAGACTTTGCAAAGATTTAGTTGGCCACTCTTAGCATGGGTGGAACAACCTTGGTATGGTGGGAGAGTCAAACTCAAATGGATCTAGTACAACACGGTAAAATCATTTCTTCTTGAGTTGAATTCATTTATGCATGGGGAAAGCAATTATATCCCATGGCATATACTCAAACTTCTATGATAGAATGGTTACATCTAAAATAGTTAAAAGGGAAAAATGTTCAGGCTTACACATGAGAGTTTAAGAGTAAGGATTTAGCATTGGAAATTCCATTACACACTCATGAAACTCTTCTTAAATACATTGGTGGTTTACATTCTTATCTTTTCCATACTATATTTATGTTTGACACTACTAACATTAATGAAGTGTCAGTACAAGCTACTCATTTGGAATCTAGAAAAGGTAAACAAAGTATGGAACATGCATATAAGAATCCATCAAAGTTCGAGAAGTAGTCGAAAGGTAAATGGAAGGGTAAGAAGACAACTACGGTGAATTCTGAATCTATTGTTAAGAATTTGGGATTAAATATTGAACCCAACATAAAACCTTACCCTTTGGGTTGGGTACAGAAAGACACACAATTGCAAGTTACAAGATAATGTAAACTTAAGTTTGCAATTTCGTCCAAGTTTACTGATGAGGTAGTATTGGGTAGCCCATATCTATATGATAGAAAATCCATATTCTATCGAGAAGGAAAAAAATATCATCTTTTCAAGGATAATATTTAATATATTGTTAGAACTCATAAGGTGAAGAAAAATCTTTCTTTGGTTAGTGCAGGGTAGATGAAAAGGCTTGTGAATGCTAGTAAGTATTTTGTTCTTATGGTTATTAAGCCAAAATAAAAGGATGCAATTGATGCCCTTGCAGGTTGTGATCCGAGTCACAAACATTATTTGTTTGATATCATTTCTAACTATGATGGGGTATTTCAAGAACCTAAGGGGTTTCCTCCCAAGATGGAGATTGAACATGAGATTTATTTGCAGTAGGATGCTCCTCTTCCTAAAATTGGTATGTACAGATCATCAATGATAGAGAATGTTAAGATCAAAAAGCAGGTTCAAGAGTTGCTCGATAAGGGAATCATAAGGCCAAGTACTCATCCATTTTGTTCACCTATTGTTTTCGTGCCAAAGAAATATGGAACACAGATGATGTGTGTTGAATTTCAGGCACTAAACAAGATCACGGTAAAGAATCATTACCCTATTCCTAGAATTTCACTAAGTTGGATTTGAAAAGTGGTTACCATCATATTAGAATTGCAAAGAATAATGTGCAGAAAACTGCTTTCAAGACCAATCAGGGGTTGTTTGAATGGTTAGTCATGCCATTTGGTTTATGCAACGCTCCTGCAACATTTATGCGAGTGATGAATCATGTGTTCAGGCCCTTTATTGATGATTTTGTCATTGTTTATTTAGATGAAATTTTGTTTCCAGTCACACTATCAAAGATCATGTAATGTATATAAAGCAATTCCTTGATGTATTAGAAAGGGAGAAATTATGTGTAAACTTGTCAAAGTGTGAATTTGGCAAGACCTCTCTTGTATACTTGGATTATGTTATAGGGGATGGAAAACTAAAAGTAGATCCCTCTAAGGTGGAAGTCATCTTGAATTGTCCCAAGCCAACTACTGTCATAGAAGTAAGAATCTTCCTAGATCAATATAGTATTGGAGGAATTTTATTGCAAACTTCTCTTATATAGCATCTCCTTTGCATGCATTGACCAATGTGAAATAGGTCTTTCAGTGGGGAGAAAAGTAGCAGAAATTCTTCGAGACATTGAAACAGAAGCTCAACACAACACCAGTTCTGTATTTTCCGTATTTGCAACAACCATTTGAAATTTAGACCGATGCAAGTGGATATGCCATGGGGGCAGTCTTGATGCAACAAGGTAAAGGTATTTGCTACCATTCTGAAAAATTTACACAAGCAGTAATTAACTATCCAACATATGATAAGGAGTTGTATGCTTTAGTACAAAGTGTTTAAAAAAGGAAACATTGCTTAATTGGAAAAGAAACAATAATACATACAGATCATCAACCATTACAGTACTTGCAATCACAAACTAAGCTACAACAATTAAGGCACTTTCCTTGGATGGGTTTTCTGCAACAGTTTCATTTGGTAAGTAAGTATAAAAAGGGATACATAACAAAGTTGTAGATATGATATCAAGACAAGTAATCAATGAAACCACAATATTGAAGCATACTTCCTTGGCTTATGAAATTTATGTGGAACAATATACTAAGGATGATGACTTTAAGGATGTGTATGAAGCTTTCATTAACAACAATAATAATGAAGAAGTGAACTATCATGTGCACAATAATATACTGTATCATCTTGGAAAAATTTGTATACTCTAAGATGAAAGAGTTAATGTGATTTAGGAGGCGCATACATCACTCATTTATGTTCATTTTGGGGTAGGAAAAACAATATCAAATTTGCAAAGGTATTGTTATTGGCCTCAAATGAATGAAAAATTTTCCAAGTATGTAAAAGGGTGTGTTTTATGTGCTACAAGTAAGCCTAGCAACAAAAGTTGGGCTTGTATACACCTCTGTCGATACCTTCCCAACCTTGCGAAAGTGTATCCATGGATTTTGTGGGAGGTTTACCTATGTCTAGGTCAAGTCATTATTACGTGTATGTTGTTGTGGATAGGTTCAGTAAGATGTGTCTTATTATTCCATGTAAAAATCAAGTCACAGCTGAACAAATATCACAAATGTTCTTTAGTCATGTTTGGGTTCATTTTGGACTCCCTACTTCTATTGTATCTTATCGAAACTCTTGATTCCCTCGAAATTTATGGTTTTGTTTATGGGGGATGATGGACACTAAACTTAAAATGAGTACTACTTTCCATCCACAGGAAAAAGGACAAACATAGGTTGTAAACAGAACTATGGTACATTTACTTAGAGGATATTGTTGTAAACATCCTAAGTTGTGGGATGAGAAACTGCACTATGTACAACATGCCTACAATCGTGCCATGCATTCTTATACACAAAGAAATCCTTTTGATATATGTTTGGGATACTTTTCTAATTCTTCTATGGAATTTTATTTAGGGGAATAAAGTGAACTAGATGGACATGATGATGCCAACAAAGCCAATAAGTTCATTTAGAAGATCCAGCGGGTGCATTAGGAAGTACAAGAACAATTGGAGAAGAGCCAAGCCAAGTACAAGGCAAGGCATGACAAGCATAGGGTAGATAATCAATTTGAATGTGGTGATCGGGTATGGTTATACATCAGCAAGGAATGCATGAAAGGTGAAGTTAAGAAGTTCAAACCAATCAGGTATGATCCCTTCAAATTGTTGGATAATATTGGTACTAATTTTTTCTGTTTGGATCTCCCATCCTATAAGCATATGTATTTAGTAGTGAATGTTGAGAATTTGAATATTTATGAACCTCCTATGATTATGGATGCTAATGAAGATATTCAAATTGCTATTGTTGATGATTTTGGCCCTGATTACTTAGATGAGTTGCAATAAGATGTTATCCTTGACAGGAGGATCAAGACTTCACATTGGGGTGATGTGGAGTATCTCTGAGTTGGTCTTAAAGGGGTACATCCAAGCAAAGCAAAGTGGATGGAGATTGGAGGAGTGAGGGATATTTACCCTCACGTACTTGCTGACTGGTTGTAATTTTGGAGGTCCAAAATCTCCTTAGTGGGGAGGAATGATCGAGGAGGATCCAGGATTACTCAGAATTTAAAAGTATCAAATTTTGAACATAAGGGTACCATCACGAAGGGCTCATTGAGATATTTCTAGCAACATTCGTTCCATCTCGAATGGACTTTGGATGACTGAAATATGACATTCTGAAATATCGATAGAACAGGTAAAAATGGAAAAACGGGGGTGCCACATGGCACCACTAGAAGGGTGACATGTGGCATCCATATATGTTGTGAGGAATTGACATGGAAGCTCCCTAGGGCGCCATGTGCCAGGTAGATTGTTGATTTGGAAGTCTAGTTGGTAGTTCAGTTGGCATCAACATGGACCAATTATATCCAGACATGTGGCATGGTTTTTATACAGGTGGACCAATAATTGGTCACCACGTAGCATCCCCCATTGTCCTGTTACATTCAATATTTATCAAAATTTTGTGGACACCACAGGGGTCCAACCCCCGATCTCCCATCAACCAGCCTAATGTCCTCACCAATTTGCCTGCATATGTTTCTTAATAGCTATATGATAAAACTTTTATTTAATTTTGTTTGTAATGTAGTTTGGGCACAAAAAGCGCCGAGGGATAAGCCCCTTAGGCCCCATTTTATGCAATGTAAACAAGCCACAGTACCCTGCATGGAGGGGAATATATATATAAACTTCCAACAAAGATAATGGAGTGCCAACGAAGGAGGGGTCCATGGGGCTTGAACCCCGGACCTCCTCTGACATAACACAACCACCCACCAATGTACCATCGATGCCTATTGGTTAGGGAATCAGGCGGGTTTGTATTTAAATTGATGCCAAGGATAACCACAAATTTTGGCCACAGTTGGGCTTCCCATGCCCTATAAAACCAAGTGCAAACTTTGATATATAGTACAATTCAGAGCTGAGTTATGCATGCAACCCGGGGAAGGGTATGATTTTTCATAGACTTCGATACACGCATCCTGAGTTGGGCAAGAGTTTCAAGACAATTTTGCAGAGATAGTGGCATGCATCTCGACGTGATTTTCACAGAGGTCAAGGTATTTTTTACATGTATTTTGAGGAAAGCATGGATCCAGAGACTATACAAACTATATGGACCATGTAGTGTCCATTTTTAATAAATTTGGAAAAATTGGAAAAATTGCACTTTTTGTCCAATTCGACCCTTAGACTAGTAATGACTCAAATGCTTCCAAATTGGGCCTGGATGTGTTTTATAGGTATTAATACATAAAAATTATTTTTATGGATGCTTGTAAACTCGCAAAATACTTCTGCAACACTCATTTATAATCAGGAGAAAATAGGGAAACTTACTAGAAAATTCGAGGTTCAAACCCCCAAGGGTAGGGGACAAAGATGGCTTCCCAAATGCAGTACAACCCTCCCAAATTTAATAATAGAGACATGTATTATTTAAATGACTTAAATGGGCACCCAAATGCATAATTAATTAGTTCCTAAAGGCTGCTGCAACTCCCATAAATCAGGAGTTTGTGTACATGTCTTCACATAGGGGGAAATGATAGGAAACTTCACTACTTGCTATGAAATTCGAGATTCATGCTCCAAAGGCTTATGTAATGTAAATTAAACTTATTCAGGACATTAATTACTCTCCATACATCATACAAATCACAAATATTAACTGATACAAGTTGAAATAAAGCAACTTCAAGATTTCATAAAAATATGAGGAAATTGGCGCCATTTGTACGTTGTTTGGTATTTTGACATAGTTTCACTTGGTATTTAGACTTGAGGATATTCTGAGAATTAAATACATCGGATTAAAAATAAATGGGGCCACAAGATATTCCCCAAAGATATCATCATCTCACCAAATGCGCCCTTCCTCCAAGAGTCAAAATATGAAGAGAAATGTGAGAAAGGTGTGGAAACAAGTTGAAGAAGAGAATATCACGAGAAGACCTGTAGATTCAACCTGCAACAAATGACTCCATTTTATCTCCAAATGAAATTTCTGAATGGCCTCTCCAATTTCCAATTAGGATTGGAATCTTTCACCCTCGAAATTGGTATTAAGACGAGTAAACACTCCACAAGCATGGACAAGCTATGCTCTCCAATATGCAAAATGAGAAATTATCAAAAGCTACTCTCCTTCTTTGTTATTGAATTTTATAAAATTCCAAATACCTCCTTAGCTCGAATCTCATCCATGAGCTTCATGCCAACTCGAATTGGGAAGAGATTCCAATGTGTGCCACTTGTCCCTCCATTCCTAGCCTCCTCCTTCACTCAATTCGAATGGATGACTCTTTGGCTGCCCTAACTCCCTTGTGTGCCCTATTGGAGATATTTTTAGCCCTAACATGTCATATATTTCATATGTCAGCAATCAGGTCTGATTTGTGTCATAGGTGTCATAGCATCTTCATCATTGTTGTCATAGAAGCTAGGGAATCTAGCCCAAGTGTCTCAATTTCTCTCAAACGCCTCTTCCTCTTCCATGGGAGTTACTCTTCCACTCCAATTCAACCTTCATTGAGTCATGCCAAGTATATTGACCTTCCAACTCCCCAAGAACATTGGACGCCACCTTGGATTCAAATGGGTGAGAATAGGATTCCATGTGGCATGAGGAATCTAGCTTTGTGTGGGTCCTACACCACCAATGTGTCTCCATGACCAAGTGCCACCTTATTTCCATATCATAAATATTTATTTAACCCCTTTTAATATATTTATGTCAATTTAATGTCCATTTGGGGTCTATTAGCTCCCTTATTCAAAATCCCAATGTTTCCCCCCCAACCTAGGAAGCTAGTAGATTAGTGTAATTTTCTCATTTGAGATTTATTTGAATGGGGACATTACAGTCCTCCCCACCCAAGATTGCTTGTCCTCAAGCAATTTTGAACATGGATGTTGAAGAATCTACTTCCTTTCTAAAACTTTGCTTCCAAAACTTTCTTTCCCAAAAAAAAAATTGGAACCAATGAGACTAAAAATTATTCCAGGGTCCCATTGCTTGTATTGCACTCCAACAATTAGGAGTGCTCTCCAACCCATACCATCAGGAAAGAGAATTCCCGGATCCCCTTTCCTTGTATGTATTCTTCCAATCATCATAAGTACAAAATATAGATCATCAAAGTACATATCAACATAATAAAAATGTACATCAAGGAGGTGCCTCATCAAAGAGTCATGAAAGTGCTTATACCTCCAAGCAAGTAGACCACCATTTGCCAAGTGCATACAAGCATCAAGTGACCAATCAAATCTGCTCCAATGACATAGGTGAGGATCCCATGTCCTATAATGCTGCTCCAAAAAGATGTAGGATGCATCAAAATAATCATCCATGTGTTCTTTCATCCAAGAAGTGAATGAATAATCTCCATTAAAATATGAACCAAGTAGGGAGCAAAGAAAACAATGAGCCTTCAAGGGGCTCACATAAGTACCATTTAGGCATCCATGGATATGTGTATCATCAAGAAATAAGAAGGGATGTTGCTGCCAATAAACATTTTCTCCAATCATATATCTCTTCACCCAAGTAGTTAATGAAATTCCTCCAACATAAATTGAACTAAGCAAGGAGCAAGGAAAATCATGAGTCTTCAAGTGACTCAAGTGAACATCATAAGTGCATCCATGAAGATATGTATCATCATAAGGTAAAAAAGGATGCTACTGCAAATGTAAATAATGAGGTGCTCTCGTCATGTCATCATCAAAAGGAGAAATAGGAGTTTCACACTCCTCATGTGGCACCATCAAAAAGAAACTTTTCACCCATACTTCATTAGGATGAATGCTGCAAAATAGGGAAGTGTAAGATGTAGGGAATGAACCAACTCACCCAAATGATCAGAATATGCAAAAGTGTCATCATTTGTAGGCTCCATAAGGGTAGGATCATGCACATCCCTCAAAAGGGAAAATCTTTCCTCTTCCCACACTGCTTCTTCTACTTCACCTATTTCAGACCTATGTGGCTCATGGGTCTCCTCCTTTCGCTCCTTCAATCAAGTTGATTCATTTTTCCCCTTAGTTTCCTTAAATCAATATATTTGGAATCTCTTTTTAAAGAAAACCCAAAAATTCTCTTCAAGCAAGAAATACATGCATTCCCTGAAGCTTCAGATATTTCACTGCTCTTTTCACTCACACACATATGATTTTCTCTCCAAGGTATTTTGCAAGAAAGGAACATGCCTTTATTCACTAACTCCACATATTCATTTTTGGGCCTATTTTCAAACACCCAGTCAGCAAATTCTTCAAAAGGAATGTCCTTTTGTGTATCTCCCTTGTACACATCAAGATATGCCTGATATTCATGGGGCAAGGTTTTACATGTTGTTCTCAATCTTTGTAATTCATTCATAGAATTATCCTTTGGTAGTGTGACACACTTATCTTCATCAGATTCAAGGTCATAATAATAACCCTCATTCCTTATGAAATTGTAATAAGTATTGCATGATGGCAATGTGAAAATCCTCACAGCAGATCTAAGAGATGATGTATACCTCACAAGAGTAATTATGATTAAGAAGGAAAATAGAAGAAGAGTGGTCAATGCAGTATAATGAGCAACAGAATAATAATACAGTAGAAATCGGATAGAAGCAGAAATAATTCACACACACTAGTTAATTAATCACAATATGGACAAATAAATAGTACAATGGTAGAGAGGATTCGAATGCATAAGGTGGCAATTCGAATTAGCCTCTCAGAGTGATCATAAGATCAATAGAGTGCCATCGGAGCACAACTAGGTGTCCTCATGATCATCAGAGCACAACTAGAAGTCTTCATCATCATCAGTGGAGTCATCAATGCTCAAGTAACTGTCAACCATCAGTCAAACTGAGTCTAGTAGGTGTAACTAAGTGTAACTGAGTGTAACTAAGTATAAACTGAAGACAATTGGACTGGTAGGTGAATAAGGGCGAGTTGCTTCCTAAAATCAAGGAAGAAGGGCACATTAAGCAACTGGAGGGCTAAAACTGATCAGTGAGAAGCTCTCGGGGGCTGGCTAACTGAGGGCTAGGTGTTGGACTGATGACTGGGATGCAAGCAAAATGCATGCATGACTGAAAATGTAAATGATCAAAATACTGGTGGGACTAGGATGGAGTATAGGAATATCCTAACACCCCCCCTTAATCCATCCTGGGCCTTGGTAACTAAGACCAAAGGTCACCCAATACAATGAATAATAATAGTCAATAATCCAAGGAAGTGGGGAAAATTTCATGGGAAAAATACCCCCCCTCAAAACAAACTGTAAGGCACACATAAAAAATAAATGCTCCAAACTCAAGTAGGTGTGATGCTTGGTCATATGTCTGGAGGTATCTTCTTCTTGGGAAGAAGTGGATCATGCTCAAAAATCTTGTGCTTGTACTTGCTCTTCAGATCGAATGTGATGAGAACAAATCCAAAAGTATGAGGATGATCCTTGAACCTGTGATTCGAATCAGCTGAGGTAGGATCAAATCTTTGAATGTGCATATAGTCTTTTGTCTTCTCCTTCGAACCGCCATGGGTGAGATTATGCCAAAAAGAACTATTACATGTTTGATTGAAATCAAAATCAGATTTAAGACTTAAAAAACAGTTTCTTGAGATCTCCTTTGAACCAGCAGGGGTGAGATCAAAACTATCATATGCATGAGAAATTATCCCAAGCGAATGGAAAAGGTTTCTTGAGATCTCCTTTGAACCATAAGAAGTGAGATCAAAACCAATGGATGCATGAGAAATTATCTCAAGCGGGTGGCAATGGCCATATTCTTCAATAACCTTCTGAAAGCATGTGCTAATGATCATATAGTAGTAAATAAGAGATTATTGCTTGAGAGGAGCGAATGCATTACCTCCAATAGCTGATTTTACCTCCGAAATAATCATGTGATCATGATGCAAACGAACAAACTCTGGTGCAAGAGAGGATTTAGGACCTTATGCAATATCTAGAGTGTGAGCTGGCACATAAAGAGAAGAAAGTTGGAGCATGAGTGGAGAATCTGCAAGTTCTTTGTCAACAACTTCAATATGAGATGATACTGGTTCATGATCTAAGAGAGCATCAAGGGGAGCAAATGCATCACTTTGCTTGCTTTCGAATGGGTTTGGACCAATCCCTTCATTCTTTCTGCCAAAATTTTCATCCAGGTGAACCCATAACTCTTTTGGAGTCCATAACTCTATTGGAGTTTCAACACCATCACGGTATTGGAAATGAAATCTTAAGTATTTAGGCAAAGAAAGCATCATTGGTCCAAAGGCTCCATCACCTTTATTTAACCAATCAATCTTCTCTTCAAGGGATTCGAACTCTCTTTCAAAATGACAATAAAAAAGATCATGGATCTTCAAGTATGCTATCATTCTGGGTTTCCATTCATCATAGTTGAATGGAGAAAGAGGAGTAATTCCTGATGGATACATAGAAGCTGTAGAATACATGTAAAAACAATAGAGAATATTTGCAACTGCTACTACTGCAAAATGCAGAAACTGCTGCAACTACTACACTCAAAATCTTGGCAATATCCTACAAAAAAATCTCAAGAATGGAGATAAACAATACTCTCAACATGCTCTGATACCATGTGAAAATCCTCACAGCAGATCTAAGAGATGATGTATACCTCACAAGAGTAATTATGATTAAGCAAGAAAATAGAGGAAGAGTGGTCAATGCAGTATAATGAGCAACATAATAGTAATACAGTAGAACTCGGATAGAAGTAGAAATACTTCACACACACTAGTTAATTAATCACAATATGGACAAATAAATAGTACAATGGTAGAGAGGATTCGAATGCCTAAGGTGGCAATTCGAATTAGCCTCTTAGAGTTTTCATAAGATCAATAGAGTGTCATCGAAGCACAACTAGGTGTCCTCATGATCATTGGAGCACAACTGGAAGTCTTCATCATCATCAGTGGAGTCATCAATGCTCAAGTAACTGTCAACCATCAGTCAAACTGAATCTGGTAGGTGTAATAGTCAAACTGAGTCTAATAGGTGTAACTGAGTGTAAACTGAAGACAACTGGACTGGTAGGTGAAGAAGGGCAAGTTGCTTCCTAAAATCAAGGAAGAAGGGCGCATTAAGCAACTGGAGGGCTAAAACTAATCAGTGAGAAGCTCTCGGGGGCTGGCTAACTGAGGGCTAGGTGTTGGACTGATGACTGGGATGCATGCAAAATGCATGCAAACCCTAGAATGCATGCAAACCCTAAAAGTGCATGCATGACTGAAAATGTAAATGATCAAAATACTGGTAGGACTAGGATGGAGTATAGGAATATCCTAACAGGCACCTCTTCCTCATACCATTCACATTCTTCTTCATATTGCTCATAAGCATTGTACTCATAGAATTCATCATAATAGTAAGACACGACTGCAATTTATTCTTAAATGTATGATATTAATGCACAGGTGCAAGTACCATGCTCTGATACCACTTTTAGTGTCCATTTTTAATAAATTTGAAAAATTGGAAAAATTGCACTTTTTGGCCAATTCGACCCTTAGACTAGTAATGACTCAAATGCTTCCAAATTGGGTATGAATGTGTTTGAGAGGTATTAAAACATAAAAATTATTTTGATGGATGCTTGGACACTCTCAAAATACTTCTGCAACACTCATTTACAATTAGGAGAAAATAGGGAAACTTACTAGCAAATTCGAGGTTCAAACCCCTAAGGGTAGAGGACAAAGATGGCTTCCCAAATGCAGTACAACCCTCCAAAATTTCATAAAAGAGACATACTTTAGTTAAAGTACTTCAATCGGTACCCAAATGCATCATTAATCAATTCCTAAATGCTGCTGCAACTCCCATAAATCAGGAGTTTGTGGGCATGTCTTCACATAGGGGGAAATGATAGGAAACTTCACTACTTGCTATGAAATTTGATATTTATGCTCCAAAGGCTTATGTTATGTATATGAAACTTCTTCAGGACATTAATTACTCTCCATACATCATAAAAATCACAGATATGAATTGATACAAGTCAAAATAAAGCAACTTCAAGATTTCATAATAAGATATGAGGAAATTGGCGCCATTTGTACATTGTTTGGTATTTTGACATAGTTTCACTTGGTATTTCGACCTTAGGATATTCTAAGAATTAAATACAAAGTAAATAAATCATATTACAAATAAATGGGGCCACAAGACCTTCCCCAAAGATATCATCATCTCACCAAATGCGCCCTTCCTCCAAGAGCCAAAATATGAAGAGAAATGTGAGAAAGGTGTGGAAACAAGTTGAAGAGGAGAATATCACGAGCATCCCTGTAGCTTCAACCTGCAAAAAATGACTCCATTTTAGCTCCAAATGAAAGTTCTGAAAGGCCTCTCCAATTTCCAATTAGGATGGGAATCTTTCACCCTCGAAATTAGTACTAAGGCAAGTAGAGTAAACACTCCACAAGCATGGGCAAGCTATTCTCTCCAATATGCAAAATGAGAAATGATCAAAAGATACTCTCATTCTTTGTTCTTGAATTTTATAAACTTCCAAAGACCTCCTTATCTCGAATTCCATCCATGATCTTCATTCCAAGTCGAATTGGGAAGAGATTCCAATGTGTGCCACTTGTCCCTCCATTCCTAGCCTCCTCCTTCACTGAATTCGAATGGATGACTCTTTGGCTTCCCTAACTCCCTTGTGCGCCCTCTTGGAGATATTTTTAACCCTGACATGCCATATATTTCATATGTCAGCAATCAGGTCTTATTTGTGTCATAGGTGTCATAGCATCTTCATCATTGTTATCATATAAGGTAGGGAATCTAGCCCAAGTGTCTCAATTTCTCTTAAATGCCTCTTTCTCTTCCATGGGAGTTACTCTTCCACTCCAATTCGACCTTCATTGAGTCATGCTAAGTATATTGACCTTCCAACTACCCAAGAACATTGGACTCCACCTTGGATTCGAATGGGTGAGAATAGGATGCCATGTGGCATGAGGAATATAGCTTTGTGTGGGTCCCACACCACCAATGTGTCTCCATGACCAAGTGCCACCTTATTTTCATATCATAAATATTTATTTAACCCATTTTAATATATTTATGTCAAGCTAATGTCCATTTGGGGTTTATTAGCTCCCTTATTCAAAATCCCAATGTTTCCACCCCAACCTAGGAAACTAGTAGATTGATGGACTTTTTTCTTTTGAGATTTATTTGAATGGGGACATTACAGACCAACACTGTATAGAACTCTATGCCAGAGGGGGAGTCCCACGGGCTATTTCAGAAGGTGGTCGACTTTATAGTCAAAAGTTGCATAATTTCACATTAGGGGAACTTTGAGGTCTAATATGGGCCTCATAAGAGATATAATAAAATATTGTGATTTTATCATTTTGTGGGGAAAGTATATTTACAACTCACCTCTTACACTACAATTCATGTAACTATGATTAAGTTAAAGTAAACAAATGTATACAAATAAAATTAATAAAAAATCATCTCTGATATGACTAAAAACATGAATACTTTTGAATACATAGATGTACTAAAATAAAGTACTCATAAAATAAAATATTTTACTTTTGATTGGTAAACCCAAATTAAACTTTTGTACATAAATTATAAATTATATAAAATAATTCACATTAATAATTATTTATTTTAAAATATATTAACTTATTCAATATAAAATTTTAATCTATTTTCATAAATTAAATTTAATATCATATATATCATATTATATTTATTATAACATGACATATACTATAATATAAATTTATAATACCACTTTTCAACATATAGCTATAATATGATTTACAACAAGTTTTAATAACTTTATTCATACATTACATATTATAATATAATATAACTCAATACAAAAAGTTATAATAACTTTTTCATATGTTATAACTATAAACAAATTTTCATATGTTATAACTATAAACAAAGTACAATAACTCATACGTTATAACCAAGAATTAGTTTATGTTATAACCTTACATTAAGATAAATATTAAATCCTTACATTAAGATAAATATTAAATCATAACTCTTTTCCACACACTCTACAATAAGTTATGATAATTTTTCCATATATTATAATCACATATTTGAATGGTAATTCATGTTATAAATGTTCACAATAGAGGAAAATTATTTAAGTACAAGGTACACGTTATATCCAAGAAATTATTTAAAAGTATGTATTCAATATTTTGTTTTTAAATTTAAGTTTGAATTTTAATTATTTTTTATTTTTTTATTTAAAAGTTAAAAAAAGTTAAAATAAAAGTACTAAGTATATATATATTAAATTTATAAGTTTTTTATTATTATTATGAATATGGTTAATCATGGATTTTCATCTACCATTTAGAATTTGACAAGTAGGCAACTTTAATTCCAACAATGCCACCTCAACCATAAGGGATGGTGTCATTCTCTAAAATATTAGTGGTTCTTATAAAAATGAATTTGATAGTACACTTTTTGTTTAGAGACCTATTTTTTACCTCAAAATTCCCCTAATGTAAGGAATTTGATTATGGGTTTTGTTTCTACATCTAAGCACCTAGTCAAAAAAGTGCTCGCGGGACCCATTCAGCTACACCAAAGTACAGCCATGCTTATACTTCAGAGTTGCACAATTGCCTATAGAAGTTGTTGGTGATGTCTGTTTCTACTCCAGAACAACATAAATCAAAGGTGATATCATAGGTTGATATTTAGCATTCCTTTTGTAATTTGTTAAGCATTTTGAGGCTAATAAAGAGTGGTCCCACTGATAGGGAGTGGACCTAGAGACGTAGTCTGAAGTGGGTAAACTCCGTTAACAAATTAGGGTGCACTTGTGATTGATATTTTCACTTTAGTATCTTTTTAAATCATCTCACAATTCTCTTTACAGGCATGGATTAAGCAAGTTATCTTCCTTAAAGTACAAGAGTTTAGCTAAGTTTAAAAGTAATCCACATAAACTGCAAGAAGCACTATCAAATAAAGTTATTGTTTTATTTGAAAAAAGATTAGTTAACCGGTGACTAAATATTTTTCAGATCACCAGATGCAAGGGTGCTCCATGAGGTATGTCCAATGTTCCTCTTACAAGCATCCAAAATATCCATCAATCCTCCTAAGCCATGTAGTCCATTGTGCCCACTGCCCCCACATGAACATTGTCACAATCCTAGTTTCCATGGGCCAACTCCAAACCTCCATATGGAAATTCAAGCTACCATGTGTTGTCTAGGGCTTGATTCCCTCTAAGATTAAAAATTCTCATATTCCTAAGTAGGGTGTTCTCTAAGTAAGCAAACATCTACATGTAGCTATCATGAAGAATTTTACCCAAGCTGTTAGGAGAACTCTAAAACCCAAGGGAATAATACCAAGCAAGCACCCAAATAAGGTGAATCAACCACTAATTAAGCAATATTCAATGTGCAAATCCATCATGAACCATCTCGCATGTGCAAATACATCACATACCATCCATGGGTTGAACATACACCATGTACTCAAACACTCATGAAGCACCCACAAACATGGTGTAAATACTTCTAGAGTAACACAAAAGATAACAAAAGAAAAGTGAAAAATAGAAAGAAGTAGTGAGCAACAAAGTGTGGCAAGCAACATATGGAAATAAGTTGCATAAAACTATTGGAAATCTAATCCCCGGGGATTATGATTTCAACTATAATGTAAATATTTGGTCAGTTACAATAAATGGAAGATGAGGAGTCTTGGAGACTCCAATGGATCTCTTGGAATCTGAAGCCCAAGAGACACAGAGCCAATGTATAAATAAAGAGTTTGATGAATGAAATAAATGAATTCTGGAGTTATACTTGTCAAGCTGTATCAGAGCCTAGTTGTCTACTCCTAGCTTCCTTCCATAACTCCTGCATCTTTCTTCTCTTCCATTATGCACCTACACCCTCCTGGATCATCTATTTTTGCCTATATGTTGCCTCTCAGTCTTGGCATTGTGTGCTAGTCTGTTTGTTCCACCATCTGCAAAATTGTCTGCCATATTCATTTTGTTCTAGCTCCATCTTGTTGGTTGTGGAGCCTAATCTTCTTAATTCAAAGATGTTGTTGTTTCAACTGTGTTTGTACCCTAGTTTTATATGATATGTAGGTGGATTGTACACTCATCCCAGCATGGGGGGTGTGTGGTGGAATCGCCCCCCCCACGAGGGTCTGGGGGCTAGCGGGCCCTCTGCGAGGGTTCAGGGACAGCTCCTCCGAGAAAGGGGGTTCGAGGGCGAAACCCCCGAAAGAAATTTTATGGGTTGTTTTGTTGGCCAACAGTTTACAGGCCCATGGTATTGGGTAGCCCATAGTATTTTCCCACGGTAATTACCTTTAAAAGGAAGACATTGAAATACGATTGTGTAATGTATTGTAGCATTGTAAAGATATTTGATTATGTAAGAGAGATTGAAAGAGAGTGAAGAGGAATTTGTAGTGGATGTGATGTAGGTTGTATCCCTTCATTTGTTGGATGGTATAATAATAAAAGGACTGGAAATTTCTCCATGGACGTATCCCAGATTGGGTGAACCAAGTTATATTGGTGTCTCTCTTGTATTGTGTTTATGTGATTTATATTTGCATCTTATTTATTGTTATTGCTCCGCGATCCTATTTGTTTTCTAACACATCTGGTGTGTAACATTCCTTTCCTGGTGACTATTGCGTACTCATTCTCCAATATTATACGCAGGGTTCAATATTTTGTTGATACTCTTCCCTTTACCTTCCTTTCTCCACTGCGTAAAATTTCATCTATTCTGTAACATATTCATTCTAGTATCGGGCTACGCATACATTGTTCTCCATGCATTATTGCAGAGTTTTCTCCACATCTGGTTATAAGATTCTGAGACATATTGTTATTATAATTGCTACCTGTGGTGATGAAACATTATCTCGTTGGTGAAAAACCTAATTTGTGAGTTGAGTCACATGGGAGCTACGACCTTGCATGAATTATTGCTTCTACCTATGGATGCTTGCTCAGACTCTTGGAGACACATCCTCATTCAATGGTGATTGCATTTCCTCCATATTTCTGCAACTCAATATTTTTGTTGCACTCAACATTGGTACCGGTTTAGACTGAGCATAAAGTATTGTTGCATGGAGGTAAACCAACTTAGTTACATTTCTTTGTGACCTTTGAGAGCACTTGTTTAAACCTAAAATTTTCTCGAGAAATTTAATGAAACTGAGGCTGAAGAGAAGCTCGTAATGTGTATGACCTGCGACCTCAATGATTGATGAGACTTGCTCGTGATCTTTGGTGAGCTGGGAAATGGTTCTACTACATTGATATGACCGTTAGTAACCTTAATTTTGAGCTACGATTTGGTGTGGGAATGCTCAACCTCCATCTTGTGTAAATATGCAACCTTCATTCAGTAAGAGTAGCTGCGAGCTACATCACTGGAGCTACTGCTACTTTGTATGAAATCTTGCTTCCTGTGGGTGATTGCTTGAGCCACAACCTTGTCCAATGGGGTATCACTCTGCCCAAGGTACATTCCATCGCCAAGACCAAGACGTTTCTTGCAAAGGACCATCTGAAAAGCATCCAAACCCTCCATGAGCCACGACTTGACTCAAGACTATTATGTTGCCCTCAACGTTGGAGCCTGTTCAGATTGAGCGTGAAGTATTGTAACTGTTATGTTGTGTAGAGGTGTTACATGACATGTAAATAAGCTGCATTCACTCTAGCTTTGATCTCAACCAGCTGGTGTGGATGGTATCATTGTATTAATTAATTACTTAAAATTTTGTCCATGTATTTTGATGAAGATTTGAGTCGATGTATGTAATTTTCTACAAAATCATATGTAACAACATTGCACTGCAGAAATAACAGTGCTACCGAATGTAATTTTCATATAATAGATCTGCATTACAGAATTATATAGCGATACAGAACTAGGTGATAGTGCTTCAAAACTTGCATTTTGGAAATAAGGGAGCAGGAATTAGACCTGCACCTTCATATATTTTCTTCCAATAGTTTGTCATAAATTGTAGGTTCAAGTTGCAGAAGATCCACTCAATGGAATCAATAGTTGGTGTTGTCCTTAATGGAAAGGACACTTATCCAGAATGGTAAAGGAATATTAATGCTACATTCATCTACAACGATCTGTGGGACGACATCTGTGAAGGAAAAACCATTCTCACTGATGAAGGCACAGTCATAAGCTCTGATCCAAAACCTCCAACAATAGAGAGAGAACTTGCCATCTGGCATACCAAAGACAAGAAAGCTTTGGCCATGGTCTCTTCTACTAGCATTGAAGAGGTGAGCCAACATATATTTCTTGCAAAATCATATGTTGAAGCTTTAAAGACATTAAAAGACTTGTATGACTTACACTCTGAAATGGAGGTGATTCAACTAATGTTAAAGCTATTCATTTTGGGTGTAAAGGATAATGATCCTATGTTGGTTGCATCTGATATCAGAGCAATTGTGCACAAGATTCAAGCCTCTAGTATGAAACCATACCTTCCACTTGCAGTATTTTTCAAGTCACTATATCCTACTCACTCCAACTATCTTGAGTCTCTGCAAGCAAGTGATAAGTTTAAAGATCTCAACTTTGACACCTTAGTAGAGAAGATTGCAGACAGAGAGAAAGAATTTGGAAAGAAGACAAATGAGCATACTGGAGAATCTCTTTGCTTTTCTCAAAAAGTAAAGAACAAGCCCAAAGACCCTTCCAAAGGAGAAAGCAACAGAAGAGGAAGAGGAGGAAGAAATTACAGAGGTAGAGGAGGCATAAAAAACTCAAGTAAAAGATCAGATCTGAAGTGCAAGCACTGTGGGAATATTGGACATGAATCAAATCAGTGTTGGGATTCTCGGGACTCCATCAAAGGAAGACATAACCAGAATAAAGAAGACAAAAATAAAATCCAAGTGGTTGGTAAAGCCCCTAATTCTGCTCATTGTATTGTTGCACATTGTAATCTTGGAATTAATGAAATAACTTCTCTTTCATCTTACAAATATTGTTGGCACATTGTAGATGGCATAGTGTAATTTGCAGAAAAATCTAGCCTCAAACCAAAGGGAATTGGCTTAATCAGGCTTAAGTTGCCTGGATTCCCTGGTTTTGTGTTAAATATTGTTCTCTATCTTCTAGAGTTGTAGAGAAGATTCCTATCCTTAGTGCATATTTGAAAGCAAGGCCATTCCATCCACATGTTTGATGGAATTGTAGAGATAAGGAATTCCTCTAGCAATAAGGTCATCATGACCGGTTATGAAGATGGAAATTTGTTGAAGTCGAGGGGCTCTTCTGCAAGAGTTCAAAACTTTGCCTACCTCTCTCAGCATGAAGAAGGTAATATTTCATCTATTTTGTTATGGAATGCTATATTTGGTCATCTAAATTATAACAATCTTTGTTTGTTAGGAAATAATGGTGTATTTGGTTTGCTCACCATTCCTAAGCAAAAGAACAAATGTGATGCATGCATACTAGGAAAACATAGTAAGCAGCCATTTCAAGCGTCTAAATTTAGAGCATGTAGAAAGTTAGAGCTGGTTAATAACTTATGTGGCCCCATGCCAATTCCTTCTACAAATGGTAATAAGTACATCATGACCATTGTTGATGACTATAGTAAAATGTGTTGGGTATACTTGTTGAAGACAAAATCTGAAGCATTTCAAACTTTCAAGAACTTTCATGCATGGATAGAAAATCAAGCACTAGCACTTATTGGCACATTTTGGTCTGATAATGGTAAATAATATACTTCTAATTCTTTTGAAGACTATCTTTGCAAACATGGGATTACACATCAAACTTCAGTTCTCTACAATCCTAAAAAAAATGGTGTAGCGGAAAGGATGAATAGAACCATAATAAATACAGCATGTTCAATGTTTTCTTTCAAGAATGTGAAGTTGATGTTTTGGGGTGATGCAGTAATATGTGCAACATATTTGAGAAATAGAATTCCATCTCATGCTCTTTAAGATAAGACTCCACATGAAATGTGGTTTGGCCACCTTCCTTTAGTTAGGAATCTAAGGGTTTTTGGTTCCACCTGCTATGCCTTGATACCAAAGGATCAAAGAAACAAGCTTGGTGCTAGAAGTCGAAGATGCATTTTATTGGGGTACACAAAAAACTCCAAGGCATATCATATTTATGATGAGGTAAAAAAGAGGTTTTTTGTTTCCAGAGATGTCATTTTTCTTGAAACTAATAAAAATGACATGTCTATTGAAAGACAGCTTGATCGTCTGGAGAAGTTTACCCATATAAAGACATATTATGAATTTGATAATAAAATTTCACATCTTGAATGGGGAATCCCTATCTTGGATCAATATATGTAATTTCCTTTTGAAGCAACACCAACACCCCCTCATGAAGAAAATCATGAAGAAGAAGTTCTGGCCACTTCACCTGAACAGGAGACTCAACTGGATGATGTGAATGAGAGGATTGGAAGATTGAAACTTGAAGAGAATGAAGCACCAATTGATAAACTTGGGCCATCAAGGAATATTTTGAAATGTTCCACAAAGACACTTGAAAGTGTCCATTCAGATGAGGTTGTAAAGTCGGGAACGAGAAAATAAACCAGACAAGAAGATGGAGTAAATGCTGATAACTCAAGTGATGATATGGATGTCTCATTTGATTGTGAATTGAATTTTTCTGCTAACTTTGAACCAACTTCCTTTGAAGAGGATGCTACTCGTGATGAGTGGAAAGAAGCCATGCATATTGAGTATGATGCACTCATGAAGAATGGAACCTGGAAGCTGGTTGACCCTCCAATCGGAACCAAACCAAATGGAAGCAAGTGGGTATACAAGAACAAATACAAATCAGATGGCTCACTTGACAAGCACAAATCAAGGCTTGTGGTGAAAGGATATTCACATAAAGAAGGAATTCACTATGAATAAACATTCTCTCCCACAAAAAAATGGTGCACCATCCGCACTAGACTCTCCTTGGCTGCACAAAATGGATGGAAATTTCATCAAATGGATGTAAAAACAACATTATTTAATGGAGACTTGAAATAAAATTTCTTCATGTCTCAACAAGAAGGTTTTTTTTTAATGGACAAGAACATAAGGTATGCAAACTTGTCAAGTCCTTGTATGGCCTGAAACAAGCACCTCAAACATGGTATGAAAAACTAACCGAGCATCTTCTAAAACTGAATTTCAAACACTATAATCTTGATGACATAACATTGTTTGTAAAGAAATTTGAAAGATTTGTTGTGTTTCTTGTGGTGTATGTAGATAACCTTTTGACAACAGGGAACAATGAAAGTTATATAGCATCCATAAAGAAATATTTAAAGAAGGGCTTTTAAATGACTGATTTGGGACATCTTCATAAATACTTAGGAATTGAAGTGACTCAACATCCTAAGTACATATTCATCTCTCAGAAAAAGTATTTTGGAGAATTGCTTAACAAATTTGGCATGACAAACTGCAACCTGCTGTCAACTCCAATGGAGTAAAAGCTGAAGCTCACATCAAGTGAAGAAAAATAATTTGAGGATGTGACCAAGTATTGACAGCTTGTAGGAATCCTGATCTACCTTATGACCACCAAACTAGATATTTCTTATATTTGTAGCATCCTTTCACGGTTCATGCACAAACCTTGTGAAGGACACTAGTTTGTTGCAAAAAGAGTTCTAAGATACTTGAAAGGGACTCAAGACTTTGGAATCAAGTACTCTAAGGTGGAATATTTCAAACTCATTGGGTACTCTGATTCAGAGTTTGATGGCGACAAAGAAACAGGAGTGTCCACTTCTGGATACACGATGAGTCTTGGATCATCAATTGTCTCCTAGAGATCACACAAACAGTTAGTTCCAGGATATTCAACAACAGAAGCAGAATATGTGGTTGTTGTAGAAGCAACAAAAGAGATTGCATGTCTCAGAAAGATACTTGAATATTTGCAGGAGAAAGAAGAAAACTCCACTTCACTTTTGATTGAAAACACTTATGAAATCAAGTTGGCCAAGAATCCTAGATTCCATGATCAAACCAAGCACATCAACACAAAGTATCATTTGATTCAACATCATGTAGAGGCCAAGACAATTCATTTACATCATTCTTCCATGAATGAGCAAATTGAAAACATATTCACCAAAGCACTTGGACGAAAAAAGTTTGAAAAGTTTAGAACCATGCTCGGACTTACAAACACCCCTTCGAATTAATGGGGGGAATGTTGGAAATATGATCCTCCTAGACTATGATTTCAACTATAATATAAATAATGTAAATATGTGGTCAGTTACAATAAATGGAAGATGAGGAGTCTTGGAGACTCCAACGGATCTCTTGGAATCTGAATCCTAAGAGACACCTAACCAATGTATAAATAAAGAGTTTGATGAATGAAATAAATGAATTCAATATTTATGCCTGTTAATAATGCACAATAGAAAAGAACCAAATATAAACATGGGTTCGCTGTAACACACAATGATACCTAGAGGTGTTGTGAATTAGTATCACACTCTTTTCAACAATTTTCACTTCATTAATTATGTACCATTATCAATCATAACATTCATCAACATAAAAAACGTAGTACACCAAATAGTTATATGGAAACTCAATTTATTGAATTGATAAACCCATAAATTACAAAGAATGATAAGAGACACCAATCTCCGATGATGGTGTGAGAAACCACTCACAAATTTGCAGACACCAATCTAACATGGACACCAATCCCTCATGCAAACACCAACTTGCTATTTGCAGGCACTAACCTGTGAGGAAACCAATCCTCTTATGAGCACCAACTCATAATCAACAAGAACCATCTTGCACTTTGCGGGAACCAACTTGTTCAAGGGATGAGGACAGTGGTCCTCTTGAGCTCCAACTCAAATTAGCAAGCACCAACCTATTAAATGGATGAAGACACCAATATTCTGTAAGCACCAACTTAAATTGCAAGCACCAAACTGCTTTCTCCAAAATCTAATCTTCATGAAATTGTCTTCAAATCTCTCTTTCTCTTTCAGTTATGCTTCTCTGTCAGCACCCTTCTTCTTATGTTCTACACTAGTCCTCAAATCCTTTAAAGAATCTTTAAACAACCTTAAGAAATTATGTCCGCAAATAGTCCTTAACCAAAATCAATTATATCCACTAAAGTTTGTCTAATAACAGTCCCCCAAATGTACTCCAAAAAAAATTTCCTTGACCAACTATCAAAATATGTTATTAGATAGTCCCAAAAGAACCCTTGATCTATGTGCTAAAAATACAGTCCTGAAAATATTCCTCATATTAGTTCATATCTCATTGAAAGAATAGGCTCAAATTTCCTCTTCAAATCTATCCAAAGTGACCTCAAAATATGCCATAGATCAAAAATGTTTTATCCCTACAAGAACTCGTACAAAGTCTCCTAGAGATCTGTGCCTTCCTCATTTATTCAAAACCTCACCTTTGCTCTTTGTTTTAGCCTTTACTTTGCTATCTTCATTTTCTTCCTTCACTAGGTTCTTTTCTCCAATCCCATATAACATATTTTCATCACAACTTGCCCAAATAAGGGCGCTTTAGACTTATTTATACATAATCCCCTTCTTTAAAATAGGACTGACCTAAACTTTTTTAATTTCATTTTTGCATAGTTAACATTGAAGGAAGGGTCGACTTGTGTGTTAGCTTGTATATTTTGTGGAGGATAGCATTGACACCTCAGTGTTGCTAATTGTTGGAACTTTACCAAAATACTCCATCGTTACTTTACATTAGAGGAAATTTGGGTAAAAAATGGGCCTCCTAAGGAAAATAATAAAATAATAATAGAGAGAGAGAGAGTTAAAAAAAACTACTTTTTTGGATCGCATTTTCAACTTATCTCCTTGTAGGTTTACTCAAACTTCAAGCGAGAGGACTCCTTGAATGCATAATTAAATTATACATCCAACAAGTCCTCCCACTTTAAATTTGAGTAAACCTACAAGGAGATAAGTTGAAAATACGATCCAAAAAAGTAGTTTTTATTTTTTTCCCTCCAATTTTTTTACATGCACCTTGTTTGAATTTTAAAGAATTTTGATTGGCTAATATGTGATGACAAGAAATTGTACTTTAGAGTTAAAAGGCCCATTTTTCATCCAAATTTCCTCTAATGAGACTCCAGTATTTGCTCCTTGCTTAGCGTAAGGTTACTTCATCAAGGGCTTATCTTTGACGTGTCATTACTTCACAAGACTTCAACGTTGCTTAATGATTCATGGTACTTATTTATTGCTTCTCTTCAAGCTATAACACTTCAATTTAATTTGAAGGCATATTTATTAGTGATGCGAACATTTTTTAAGTGCTATGGGCATTCCTCATGGCACTTCATCATGATGGGCGGGAATTTGTTTGACACTATGGGCGTGATGCAATCATTTGCTTGACAGGGCGGGCGTGCTACAGGAATTTTACTGACAGTGTGAGAATTTTACCAGTTTGGTGGGCATAATTCAGTCTGGCAGGAATTTCTCATATGACCTACGAGCATTTTTCTATGGCCCGCGAGCATTTTCCTTAATAGTGCATGGATTTTCTCCATGCTTTGCGGGAATTTTCATGGCCTGTGATGCAAGCATATTTCTTTGTTGTTGTAGGAATTTTCCAAGTGTGAACATTTTCCCTTAATGTTGTTATGGGAATTATTCATACCTGCGATCATTTCATCAATGCTTGTGGGAATTTTACTAATCCTTTTCTAGGCCTAGTGCAGGAATTTTGTTAAGCAACTACAAGAATTCTCCACACCAAGTCTGCTTCTCACTGCCACGTCAGCTTTTTTCCTCATTGCCACATCATCTTTGTTCCTAATTTCCACATCACTTTCCATATCAACTGCCACATCATATACCACATCATTTTCCACATCAACATTCATCTATGTTTCCATATCAACATTAATGACAAACTTTGTCCAACAATCTCCCCCTTTTTCATTGGTGGCAATACCACAATTTTGTTTTTGTTGCATCTTCTTTTTCTTTTGATCTCTCCCCCTTTGAAATTAATGACAAATGGATGTTCTCCTTTATTGTGAATGCCTTTAGTGAACATCTGACAATGCTCCCCCTTTGACTGTACAGTCTTCTTTCTGGTAATCCTTTGAGATAGCTCCCCTTTTCTTTATCATTCTTTGCATTGATCATTTTCATTGTGTTTCTCCCCTATATGAATGTTGATTTGCTAGTCTTGCATCTCTCCACATTATTGTTGCCTGATACGCACCTAGGGTTAACATGACAGAAATCTAAAAGTTGCTTGGTGCATCCTTGGGGGAAAGTTTCAAGTCAAGTCTTATCATATGATCTTGACTCCTCCATTTAGGAAAACTCCTAACAAATCCAAGGGGGTAGTCCCTAAAAGTTACTAAGGCTTTAGGTTCTTAGTTAATGAGTGTGAGAATTATTTAGGAGTTTTTTGGAAATGACTACTAAAACAAGACTTTTGCAAGATAAAATTAAATCAACAGCATGCAACACACATTAATCCATCCACATAAGATTCACTTTAAGAAAAATGTTTGTATGATGTACCAATTCCAAATGGAGTCTTAAAATTTGAGTGTTGTTGTGACGAATGTATTGCAAATGTTCTTGGTTAGTTTTAGTTATTAAAAGATGAGTTGATTAAAAAGCGAGGGGGGATTCCCAATAAAGAAATAAGGTACAGGTAATGTGTCCAGACTCACCAAGTGTGGATCTACACAAGGAAATATGGTAGATCAGAGTTGAGAGGGCGTGTCCAACACTACACCAAATGAGGGTGTATCCCAATGGGGCCCCGCGGTCGCTATCTAGTTGTTCCCGATTTCTCTGTAAAATTTTCCCACATGAGGTAAAAGGGAGACGTTGGATTTTCATCTTTCAAGGAGGTTAACTGAAAAATATGTGAGACTAATTACTAAATGCAAGGAGTCTCTTTTTTATCATCCAATCACGTACTCATGCGAACCCTTTATGTGATGGTGAGAGCATACTTCGGGAGAGCAATGTTGGGTTCATTACTAAAAAATAAAACAAAGACTAAAAATAAATATGATCTAATTACTACACTAAGAATATATTTTCCCTTTCGATACTTTGGTAGAGCATAGTGGGATAGTGTTCTTTACTTTGCAAAATAAAGTACTTGAAAATAGAAATTGATTGAAAGTAAAGTATGCTTCCTGCAAAAGGAATTAGTTCCTACGTCCTGAGTGAGTTTGTGACCCGTCGTTGAAACAAAGCCAACAAATGGCTAATTTTAACTTATATTAGATTACTTATAAAAAAATGAAAAAAGGTTGAGGGCTAGAGGCAATCGTGGCTCGAAAGCGACACAGACACTAATCCCTCTAGGGGGATGCGGTGCGGAATTTTGAGCCCACTTACTCTCTTTTTATTATGGATTTAAAATGTTATAAAGAAGTCATCTTTATCCATATAAGTTCAGATAAAAGAGGTTACAATAATAGAAAAAATGCTTAAGAAGATAGAAGAAGCTCTTTGGAGCTTTGGATTGCCCGAATTTGTCAAAATATTTCCATAACTTCTCTCTACCTGTTCGTCAAAACAAAAAAAACAACAAACTAATTTAGTAGCAAAGTGCCCAAAAACACTTTGAAAGTGTTTTTAGACAACTAAGAAAAATTACCAACAATTTCTAAGCATAAAATGACAAAAGGAACACAAGAAAGCAAGCTTTCTTGTGGATCTTGACTTGCCTTTTGGGGCAGCCAATAAAAGCACTTTAGACTTGCTTGATATATTTTTAAATGCAAATACTAAATTATACTTCAAGCCTTAAGATTTCACTACGAAATGACTTGCATAAATTAAAGCTAACTATGTGAGATCTAGTAAAAATAAGAACCTCTTAATTCCAAGATCTAAACACATATGTATAATCAAATATTTAAAAAAATTACTTTGAAAGAATAACTAGATTTGAAAGTAAAAGAAACGGTAACCAAAAAATATGAATTTTCAAAAGGAGAGAAGGAGGAAACTAGCTCGATGATGGAGCTTTGGGCGAAAGAAGAATATGCCAAGTGGAACCAAGAGGGACTATGCTTCCATAAGTACTTGGAGGTGAAGAAGAATCTTACTTGCTCAACCACCTCTCCAAGATTAGGAACATGTAGTTTCTTAAATACCTTTGCAAAACAAGATAGTTAAACAAGAGTGAAATCCAAAAGTAGAATTTTGGAAAACATGCAATTTATACCAAAAATACATGTAAGAAAAAATATCTACAATTAGCTATCAATCATAGGAAGAATCAATACCATATTAGTACTCTTATCCTACAGAGAGATAACTCCCCTTTTAGGCCCACAACTCTACCAAATCAATGCAAGAAACACGGGGGATTCACTCAATAAACCGCTATCATAGCACGTTCATTCATGGCATATGAAACAATACCCCTAATTTCACTAAATATTGGAAAATACCTTCCAAAATCGTTTTTTTAACCCCCTCCCAATATGCCTTCCCAATTTAAAAAAACCCCTATTTTCACTAGATATTGTATGTATCGATTTGTTCATTAAAATTTTTTATACCCCTTTATATTTCTACCTAGTATATTGATATGATACCCCTCTTATGACCCCACATGCATTCTACAATGCACCTTGCTTCTTTCGATGTATATTGTGGATGCACATTACTTCACCCACAATGCAATTACTCAACCACATAGCATTATGATTTGCAACCTCTAATGGTCTAATGAAGAGATAGGAGATCACTTCTTGTATGTCACTAGAGCCAATGCACATAGTACAACATTTAGATTGCATGTTGCGGTTCCACAATCGTTGACTAAGCTTGTTGTGGGCTAGGTATCCAAGCCCCCAGGGCCTGCAAAAAGCTCTAAGAGGCTGACTAAACCTCCCAAGGCCTGTAATAGGCACGAGTGGTTGGGTATTCAATCCCCCAAGGCCTATCGAGGGCTTATAACAGGCTCTGGAAGCTTAGAGCCTCCCAACGATATTGGTAACAATTGGCTGAGTGCTATTGGTAACAATTGGTTGTCAATGACCACTGTCTCTTGACTATGATCGACTGGAAACCCACTTCACCACGAAACCCCTGGCCTCAAGCATGCCTCAAGACGCGATTTTCCTGCGTACTGGTAAGCCCGAGCCTTGCCTCAACCTGATTTCTCATCCGACCGTGAGCCTTGCCATCTCCATTTGGCAGATATTTGTCAGCCCGCCCATATAAAAAAGACCCCAAAGTATTTTTGTATTGTTACATTAAATATAAAAAAAACCCTTTGCCCCTTAATATATAAGCAATATAATTTTTAGGTTTTCATGAATATTTAATACTGCAATATGAATGAACGTGATATTATATTGCCTTCTAGTGAAGCCCTCGTGGCAAGAAATTACACAAAATACTGATTACCTCATTCACCAAGAAATGAACATCCACACCACAAGTAGGCGACACAAGATGAGACCTCCAAATCCTTATTCCATTCGCAAATCATAAACATATACAATAAAAAATGATCATAGGTTCAATCCTTCCATCTCAATGATGAAGAATGAGATTGCTTAAATAGATTTTTCAGAGAGAGGGGGGTGAATGAGCTACTCAAGAGGGAGGGTGCATGAGATGAGGAGAATAAGGGATTGATTGATCCTTGATTGGAGTTAATTGAGAGTTTAACTCATGATGTGGGCTCCACCTCAACAAGAGGTGTTCCCCCTCTCCTTGGATCCATCTCCCTTCCAATGCAAAGACACCAACTCATGAGATGCGCCCCTCTCATGAGGTAGGGCGCACTCTCCTTGGAGACAAACTCACCCTCACTTGGATTTGGCTTGAACTTGATTGATTTGATCTCCAATCAAATAATATTTGATGCCAAATTAACTATGACACCATTGAAACATGTCCCCGACAAGGTTCCTTTGATTTAGGAATTTTATTTTCTCTCATATCTTTTATTTTTTTAATTCTTTTATTCACTTTATTTTTTTATTTTTTGAGAGAATTTTTATTTAAGTGATAAATAATTACTTAAATAATTAGGAAAGTGGGTTTAGGGGTAATATGGGTGCTCTAGGTTAGAAAATGAGCGCCCCCATGGTGAATTTCATGTCCTAACCACTTTTTTATGAGATTTTCAATTTTTACAATAAAAACATTAAAAATAGCCCCGTTTGCGGAAAAAAAAATTATGTCTGAAAACAAAAATAAAACCTATGGGGGACTAATACATGTCCATGTGACTCACTATTGATGGCTAGAATGTTAAAATACATATACACTTAGACTTTAATAACCTCCCAATGTTTAGCCACCAAGGCAGATACTCCAGCTTTAGAGGTATGAGTGAAAAACTCAGAAATTATGCTTCGTTGAAAAGCAATGCATAATAAATAAGGAAAAAACACTCTAGAGTACCACATTGATGTATAAACCTAAGGAAATCCAAGCCTGTTACAAAATACACCATGCTAGACCAACTTATTACAATTCCCCGCAGGGCATGGACATGCAATTTTATTGAAAAAAGGGCTTGGGTGGCTTGCTAGGACTTCTAATCTTCTGAACTTGAACAAGTGAACCTGTTCCATCTTTTCAGGCTCACTTGAAACCAACTAAGTACAAATTAGTTGGTAACATCTACATCCAACTGTGGGACACATTTTCTGACTAATCTTCACTCAAATAGAGTGGGTGAGAACTCCAGAATCTCCGTTTGCTACACACAATTAAAATTTGTCAGGCCAACATGTATATAAAATGCCAAATGAAACCTTAAGTTGCAAAATATAATGTACAACATTATTTTACATATGAATAATATACAATAATAGTATACAAAAATATTTTACAACACTAAAATACAACAATAATATACAAAGGAAAGACTGAGAAGTAAAAAGGAAAAGGGTTTAGAAAATACCTGATACACCAAATGCCCTCATGGGAATCAATTATTGTCGTTCAATATCAATTTAAGAAGTTTCCCATTTACTAGAAGGACCAACTTCTCTTAATCCATTGTGCTAACAAAGAATGAGTTAGCGCCTGCTAGACCACGAATGATTTAGGGTCCCATCCAAAGGCTATTGAATTTCTTGTGCTTGCCCTGCTTTTCTCTTCGCTTATGTCATAAGAGAAACCAGTATCCGATCTGGAAATGAATTTTCCTAGTAGATTTATCAAAAGTCCTTTTCACCTTGTCATGATTCCTGATGCTCTGGTCCAATGCCTTCCTCCTGTTTTCATCTAATTCCACTATCTAATTTATCCAGGTTCTGCATGGCCTCACCTTCCGAACCATATTGATGAATCATTTGATACATTGGAAACTAGATGTAGATGGGAATGGAGACTTGTAAACCATACACCAACTTGAAAGGGGTCTTTCTAATTGAACACTTCTCCATTATCTTGTCCGCTCATAAAGCGAATTTGATCTTGTTATCCCATGAGTTCTTGTTCTTATCCACCATTTTATTTATTATATTCATCAAGTTCTTGTTACTTGATTCAGCTAGGCCATTTCCATGGTGGTAGTATTTAGATGAATGGGATAGGACAATGCCATATCTGAAATAGAATGCATAAAATTTTGCTGGGATGAAAGCTTGGGCATTGTCAGTTGTTATTTTGGTTGGTACCCCAAATCTAGTTATGATGTGATTTTCTAAGAAATTCATAACTATTTTGTTAGTTGCATCCTTGGTGGGGATTTATTCCACCCATTTGGTAAAATAATCAGTGGTAGTAAGGATCCAGGAATGACCATTACTCAAATTTTCCTTAAATTGACTGATGAATTCAAGCCCCCATTGCTGGAAAGGGGATTGAACGACTATTGGTTGTAATGGTAAGCTTGCCAACTTTTTCTTCCCAGTGAAAAACCGACACTGTGGGTAAGACCTGAAAAACTTGTGTACATGTGAAAACAAACTAGGCCAATAGTAACCTGCTCTAAGGATTTTGTGGGTTGTTGTGTCTGTTGCATAATGACCTCCACAAAATCCTAAATGGAACTCAGCCAAAATATTTCTTGAATATGGCTCATCGACACACCTAAGTACCAAGCCATCGAGGTTCTTCCACCCCAATCCATCCTTAGTTACGCAATACCTAGTGGCTTTTAATCTTAGGGACCTTCATTTATGACCAATTAGATGTTTTGGGCAATAAAAGTTAACAAGAAGATATATTATGTCTGAATACCACTGTATATTTCCTAAACGTTGAAGCTCCTCTGACATGGCCAGTGTATAAATGTTGTTCTGACATACCATCCCTAAGGATTATTCATTACTATGAGTTAGCATTTTGGCTAGTCCTTGTCCCTTTATTAACTTTGTGGGTCTGATTTCTAAATCATACTCTTGTATTTTTTAGATCCACTTTCCCCTTATACCTAGGAAATCTTGCTGGGACAAGATATCCTTAACCAATGAATGAGGGACACAGCCAATTATTCTTGAATAGCCAACATACATCCTAAAATGTTTTAAGGACTTGACAAGAATGTAAGCTTGCTTCTCCGTGGAAGTATACTTTAACTCGGATTTTTTCAATGCTCTACTCATGAAAGCTATGGGATGTTGTTGTAGCCTCCAAGGTTCATGTGGTTACCATAGATACATTACATATTATAAGAAAGCATACAAAATGATACAGATACATGAGACGAGACAGATAGAGAGAACACAAGCCTTTATATTAACCAGCAAGAGCAGAATACAACCATAGAACCAATCTTAACTAGTGCATCGGCTCAACAGCCTATATATATATATATATATATATATATATATGCAAATACAATTACATAACCATCTTGTCGGTTTATCCAACCGACCCGACCTATACTAGTCGACGTGACTTGTCGACATGTGCTGCAGAGTGGTCGGGCGGAGGGCCTAGTCGACAGGACGACCTAGGCCCCTCCAACATCTCCCCCACCACAAAATCTATCTTCGTCCCAAAGAAATGGAGATATCGAAATTGCAAAAAGAGTTATGAAGACGGTTATGATGAAGGTAAGCTGGAACCAATAACATCAAGTATCTGGAGACAGGCTTCAAGAATAACTTCGGCAGAAACAGAGAGATGGTGCTGGAACTCTTCCTAGGTGCGCAACAGATTTTGGATGTCGACAGTCAGAGTTGTGAGTTTCGACAAGTTATCCATCTTGTCGTGAGTGGATGTAGGCTGTAAATGGATCAGGTCGGGACCAAATATGGTAATTGTTCTTTCAGCAACAACAAGTAACTGATGTAATCGGGGCTGAATTTCTCCAAGTTTGTTGAGGCCGCCTCAGGCTTGAGACATCCACTGAACTTCTTGCTTTTCTAATTTATCCAATTTCTTATTTTCCATGATAATCTAACTATCAAGTTTTTCAATAAGGGATTCCTCTGCAGTCAAGCGCTGGTGCTGAAGTTTGCTTAGTAGTGTTCTTGTTTTCTGGAGATCTTTGTAAACGTCGCCATAATATACATACCAATTGTTCAAAACTTATGTAAGTCTTTCTGCTTGACTATCATACTGCTTGAGTACTTTGAGAGCTTCTGAAAAGGCTGTAAACTGATTTGTCATGAGGGAAGCTACCTCGACAACTTGATCTTGTTGTTTCTTGAGAAGCTCAGATTGTAGCATCGACACGACAGACTCAAATAACTGATATGATCTATCAAGAGGTGATGTCATGTCGAAACTGGCTAGAAGCGGGATAACTTGCTGAGCTAAGTTTTCACATTTAGCGAGGAATGTAGTTCTTTCTTCCTGTAGATGCAGTATATGTTCCTCTGAGTCATGTCGGCGACATCTTTGCACTCTGAAGACTGCATCTTCAAGTAAATCAAGCTCTTCTTGGGATGCCAACTGTGGCTGATAGCTTGTAGCAGGTCCAAATTGATCTAAGTATACAGAAAGAGTATTTTCTGATTGGCCTGGCTGTGTTTGTTGCATTTGCAATTGTTGTTGCAATTCTCTTTCTTTGTGTTTCTTCTCTTTGTGTTTCCTATGGCTACTCTTTTCTTTTTCTTTTTCTTTTTCTTTGCTTAAGATATGCTGCTCTGGCCCCTTATATTTTTTGGTTCTTGCTGGATGAAAGTCGATGACTGCTTGAGTGGTGGAAACAGCTTGTTCTGCCTGGGTTTGTGTACTTGGTATTGCTGCTGTGGTGACTAGAGTTTCATGTTCAACAACTTCGGCACTTGGAGGACTATCTGCTGGTATGCTGGATGTGTCCATATTGCTTGTACTGGTATCTGGAATATTTGTGTGCTCTGATGGTCTTGTCGTATCGGCTGCAATTTCTTGAGTTGCGACGGACTCCTTGGCTTGAGTAGAAGCGGCTTCGACTGCTTCTGTCATGGTTGCTTCTTTGTTGTGCTACTATGTAACCAGACTAGACTTGGATCCATCGACAGGGATACTCGACTGACTTATCGGGAGTGACGGCAGGTCGACTGATGTCGTAAGTGGACTCAATGAAATGGTATTGTCGATTGGATCTAGACTAACTAAACTAGACTCAATTGTAGACTCGACATGGGGAATGACGACTTGGGGATTTTCACTTTGAACGAATTTTGGTTGAGGTGGATTTATTTGTTGCGGTAATGCAATGACTGGAAGGGGGGTATAGACAGTTGTTTGTTGTGCATAAACTAGACCTGACGGGTCAAGATTTCTGATATGATGGGTCTTCTTATGCCCGACAATTTCTGGGATTGTCGATGGTAAAGGAAAACTTGTGGTTTGAATGGTGTCGGGGAGAGCTAAGTTAACTGGGACAGTGGACGGAGATGCAAAAACTGGTTGTTGAATGACCATCTCACGCCAGTTGGAACAAAGTATCGGAAGGTTTGCAATAAATGTACTCAAAGCAGTGTCTAATGGGTTAACCGGAGCAGGTAATGCTAGGAGGTTGCTTTCTTCTTCTACTGTAGTTGGGGAAGAGGGGGGGGACTGAATGGTTAGGTCAACATTGGGTTCGACCGAAATTTTGGTTTTTTTAACAAGAATTCTAGAGGACGGATACTTATTTGTTTCTAGAAATTTTCTAAATTGGTCTTCGACAGGTAATTTGTTCTTGGCTGCATCTTCAAGAATTTGAGTAGCAGTGTCGTAAAGCTCGATCTCATCTTCTTCTATAGGTTCTTGAAATGTTACTTGTCTTTTCCCTGTCCCCTTGGTTGGTATTACTCTGTTCTGTCGGGATGTAATGATTTCAGATGCTACCTTCTATATATTATCATCTATCAAAAGATGTTCTGGGTTGTTGGACTCTGTGCTGCTATCCGAATGCTCTCCAGCCTCTGCTAATTCTATGTGCGGAGTCTGGGTAAGTGCTAACACCTTAGGGTTAGGTATCGGCTCGAGTTGATAAATGAAGGTTTTCATATACAACCAACTTTCGTATGCTTCTTCTTGTTCCATATCAGTGAGAGGCTCGACATACTTGAAGTTTATTTTCCTTGCTTGGGCCGGAATAGCTAACACTTCGTTAGACTGTCGACTTAGCTCCGTAAAAATTTCACTTACCAAAGGGTAATAGTCGAGACGCCTTGCTGGACCTGCTACTCCTTCCATGTACCATACTGCTGCATCATCCAAAGATAGTTGGATGTGAGCGGTTGGGGGTAGACTTCGACGAACATTCTATGGTACCCTCCATCTTGTCGCCATTGTTTTAAGGTCTATAAACCATGCTTCTAGCCAATGCTTAACTGTTGTAGGCCCATGTCGACTTGCTCCAGGTGCAAAACAACGGAAATTCTCCATAAGTACAAGTCGATCTTCCGAAAATTCCTTGTTTCCTTTCGGTCGAAGATGGGTCATAGCAATCCATATGAGTACAGATGGGTAGCGGATGCTAGCTCCTTCCTCTTGGCACTTATGGCATGCGTATTTGAGAATGTCGGCCAGGAAGTCTTCCCATTTGTATACTTTGTCGTTTATAGCCATATTCTTGATAGCTTCCAACATGTCGGGTTTCAAATATGATCCCCTGCCCGTCCGTGAAAGTGCATGTGACACAATCTTGGCAGCAGTTTTGTAGTTGCCAAAGACAATCTGGCTCACAACTATGCCTCGAGAATTCTTTCCAGCAGGAGTATCAATAAACTCGTCAACCAAGTCTGCTCCTGAACTTGTTGGTACAACGTCTCCCTTATCTGATAGGCCAGTTACCTTGTGGATTATTTCACCATTGATGTCGACCGGGACATCGAAATAAAGTTTTCCATTGTGATAACTGCTAACAATAAATTGTGCAATGACTTCTTTCAGTCCTCCGAAGGTATCTAACAAGGGTGCCTTCATATAATGTAGAATTGAGGCTGTCTGTAGTCGTCATGCTTCATCTCTCCAACGACCATCTGTATCCTTCCCCCAATATTCAATGCTCTTCCATGCTTTCTTCCAAGTGTTTTTTGTCGCCTTTGCATTCCGAATCATCTGAAGTCTTGTTTCCAGTGGTGTTTGTGCTTTCTCCAATTCTCTAACTGTCGTCGCAGTGGCTCTGGTAGTTGTTAAATTTTTTCTAGGAGCCATGGTGGATTCAGGGTTCAAGAATGTGAAATTGGCTTCAGTGAGGTCAGGGAGCTCTGTATCTTGGAGTTCAAGTTCTCGGCAAAAGAGTGCCCAGGAATCCTCGAGCTCCAGATTTATGGTGGAGTTACTCTACATGGGTGAACAGGATGTAAAGGCCCGTATCAATGGTTGATTTGATGGGGTTATTAAATTGTACTGATAGGATATCGACGCTTCGTCAGGTGCATTACTTCTGGCGTCGCAGGTATATTTAGCCTTTATTTCTTTGTCATCATGATGTCGCGACACCTTGTTTGATGTGTTATGTCGACGGACTTCTCTATTTGAGTTTGGTCGGTTCGGGTTCCAATGCTTCTATCGTGTCTGATTTTCCTCTACAAATCATCAGCATTCTTGTCGATGTCTAAAATATCGACGGTTATGCACCGGACTTCTTTCTCTGCTTTTCCCATCCTTCTTCTGCCGCTCTCTCGTCATTTCTTCTTTTGTCATGCTCTGCTTTTTTTCTTGATTGCTTATAGTACTCTCATTCGGTTACTTCTTAACGCTTCGACAATATAGGGTCCCATCCATTCTGTATGCAGCTTTTTCGGCTTCCCTTTTACTCGGCTATTATAGAGAAGTGCCAAATCTCCAACTAACAGATTCTTTTGTTTTACATTTCTATCATGCCACGCTTTCTATTGTTGTTTTTGCACTCGCTAATGTTCTATCACCAACTGTCGACTTTCATCCAGCTTCAATAGTTGGAGTAGCCATTCTTGTCGAGTATCTTCGACGTCAATATGTAAAGTTGCTGCAATGGTCGGCGCCTGTCTTCGAAAATGTAATGGGACGACAGCTTCTTGTCCATAGACAAGTGAGAATGGTGTCTGACTTGTTGTTCTTTTGTATGTTGTTCTGTATGCCCAGAGAACAACAGGTAGTTTGTCATCCCAGTCATCTTTCTCTATGCTGCATATTTTTGTCAGTCCTTTTGTAAGTGTTTTGTTGAACGATTCTACGACGCCATTCGACTGAGGATGGTACGTTGTGCTTATTATATGATCAACTGCAAATTCCTTAGTCAGTGCTTCGATGGTTTTACATACAAAGTGCGTACCTTGGTCACTTATCAATGTTATGGGACATCCAAAACGTGTTATGATGTTTTCATAAATAAACTTAGCGGCAAATTTGCTTGAACATGTTTCGATCGGTTCTGCTTCTGCCCACTTGGTAACATATTCGACCGTAGTGATAATATATCTGGAACCTGTCCTTCTCCCCACTACTAGAAACGGTCCAATAAAATTGATAGCCCAAATTTCAAATGTTCGGCTAGGGTTAATTGGGACCAACGACATTTCTATTCTTGGTAGTGGTCGGCCCATGCGCTGACATCTATCACACTTAGATACAAATTCTCTACAGTCTTCATGAACTGTCAGCCACCAAAGTCCAACTTGCAGGCTTTTTCTAGTTGTTATGTCTGCATGATAATGTCCTCCCGCCAGTCCAGCATGAGCTTCTGCAAGTATATCCTGTCGTTCATGATCAAGTGCACATCGGCGTAATATATCATCCAAGCCAAGTATATAGAGGAATCCATTGATCAAAGTGTAGGGGGCTGCTTGCATTTCTAAGATCTTCCTCTTTTTCTCAGTCATTCCTTCAGGAGCTTTCCCATCTTCGAGAAATTGTGCAATTTCCGCAACTTCTGAAGGGACTGCTTCAATACGAAACAAGTGTGCATTTGGTAAGTCATCTTCAATTCCTGTCAGTTCTTCTCCTGTGTCAACTCTCGACAAGTGGTCTAGTCCGACATTAGCTTTCCCAGGTCGAATGATTACTTCAAATTCAAATTCTTGAAACAGTAATAGCGAGCGGCATAACCTCCCATGATGCAATGGTTTATTGACTAAGTATTTTAAAGCTTGGTGATCTATATAAAATACAAAAGGGTTAGCCAATAAATAATGACGGTATTTCTGAAGTGCAAATACCATACCTAATCCTTCCCTTTTGGTCGTGGAATAATTTCTTTCAACTTTATTCAATTTTCGACTGTTGAATGCATTAGGGTAATCCATGCCATCTTCTCCGGGTTGTGTTAGAATGGCGCCGACTGCTATTCCAGATGCGTCAATATGTACATGAAATTTCTTCGACCAATCCGGAAATCGGAGGATGGGTGCTTCGACCATTTTTCTTTTCAACGTGTTAAATGAAATGTCACATTCCTCCGTCCACCTATAATCTCGATCATCTTTCAACAATTATTCGAGAGGATAATTCATATCGGAATAATGTCTGATAAACTTCCTGTAATATCCGGTATGACCCAACACGATTCGTACTTTTTTCGAATTAACTGGAGGCTTCAGGTCAAGGATAATTTTGATCTTCATGTAATCGACCTTGATTCCTTCTTTGCAAACTACATGGCCTAGTAATATGCCGATAGGTGTCGCGAAGATGCACTTTTTAATATTTAGTGACAATTGTATCTGTCGACATCGTTCCAACATCAGTCGAAGCCACTTGCAATGATCTTTCAGCATTGTATAGATTTTCCAATCATCAAAGTATACAACCATGGTTTTGTAGATATATTCTTGAAATGATTTGACAACAATTCTTGAGAAGACCGCAGGTGCGTTCTTCAGACCGAAGGGCATAACTTTGTACGCGAATGACCTGAATTCGCACACGAATGTTGTCTTTTTCTGATCTTCCTTTGCAATAGGTACTTGGTTGTACCTCGAGAATCCATCCATGAAAGAGTAACACTCATGCCCTGCAACTTCATTAATGATTTCTTCTGCGAAAGGGGTTGGAAAGGTATCTGTGAGTGTTACCCTGTTCAGCTCGTGAAAGTAGACACAGATTCTCAATCGTGTCGGATCTTGTTTCTTTGGCTGAACGACCATCGGGCTTTCCCACTCCGACTGGTCGATAGGATAGATGATTCCTGCTGCAAGCATGCTATCGATCTCCCTTTTAACAATATCCTTGTATTTGTGAGCAAGCTTGTAGGGTCTTTTCTTTACAGGTCTAGCGTCTGGTTCAATATCAATTTTCATCTTGCCCATCTCCTGCACAAGTCCTTTCAAGTCTCTATAATCTCGAGCAAAAATGTCTTGAAATTCTTTGAGGATACTGGCGATTTCTGTTGTTTTTTCCTCATCCCAGTAATCACCAATCTTTGCCATTTTCAGTCGGTCGTCATTTGAAATATCTACTTCCTTTGTTTTAATCTTTTCGTCCATCCATTTTGGTGCACGACTGTTACTTATCTGTCTTTCACCTTCTTTTATTTGTGTGAAAGTTGGTGGAAAGTCTTTTTCTGATAACCTTACGGTTTCATTTTTTTCGACAATGTCTGTGCTAAAGATTGTTCTTACGGGCTTCGACATGCTGGGATGATCCTTTCTCCATTGAAAACTTTTTCCGACTGACATCTCCATTTCTAGGCTCAGTCTTGTCGAATGTTGGCTTTCTGTCGACTTTATGTTGTAGCAGGTGGTAGGCGGGTGCATAATCTTCTGCTTGTCTGCAAGTGTTAAGGTTTCTATTGGCTGCAGAAATTATTTGATGCTTTTACTTGCTTCAACCATCCTCTCATCCTGCGGAGAAAACTGGAAATCCTTAATAAAATTTTCTTTTAAGACTTTCCAAAAGAAGGTTTCTCCTCTCGCTTCTTCCATCTTGTACCATTTGTTAGGTAGATCATCAAGTGTTCTGGGGAAGAGGTGAGGCCATGTTCTTTCATCTTTATAGCCCAATTTTCTCCATTCTCTTTTGCAATAGTCGATGTGAACTTCAAGATTTTGCCCCTGTGTAAACAAAGGGATGTCGGCCTGAGTTGTCAATTTTCTTCCTCCAAACCTTTCTATGAAAAATGTTGACACAGTATTCCAATTTTGGAGTTTCGACTGATGGGTGTCCCACCATCTCGCAGCTTGACCAGTAAATGTCTCTACAAGACTTTGTAGTCGGCCTTGCTCTCCGACATGTTTTGATACCTGTTCGACATGTACAGCAGGTGAATGACGTTCTTTATATCTTAATGTCAAACTACCAAATTGTGCACTTATGTCTGGAACAAGTGTTGGATATGCTCGCATTTTTCGTTCGAATATCTTCGGTGTGTAAGATACTGAGAAACACTTCTTTATTTGCTTCTTTGAGATGGCTTCCACAGTCCAGCATTCTTTTGCATGTAAATCATAGTTCTCTATTTTCCAGTCATAGAGTTCTGCATAGGAATTGTATCTGAGTGAGACAGGATCTCCGAGGTGAAGTTCTCCTTGGGTATTTGGCTCAATGCGATCTTCATTATTGTCTATGCGGTAAAGCTGTCGAACATCATTTTCGATTTCTGTAGGTTTCGACCAAGGTTCTCCCTGAGATGGGAAGATTGGTACGATAACCTTCTACCCGTTTCCTTTCAACTTGATACAAATTTTGTCTAAGGAAATTGAGGCCTTCATCTTTCGTCCCCAGGGATGACCGACCAAGGCAGGGAAAGAACTCGCATCATCCTTGGAAGTGATGATTTCGAAATATACTTTTGTCGTGATGCCTTTAATGGAAGTTTCAACTCCTTTCCATACTCCAATCGGCTCAATTAATCCTTGATCTATGAGCTTTAAATAGATGCCTGATTCCTGTAGTTGAGGTCGACCGAGTTGGTCCCAGGTATCATGAGTCATGATATTCACTTGGGATCCAAAATCCAGTACGACTTGTCATACATGATATCCATTTATGTCGAGGTCGACTAATGGGTCAGCATCATTTTTCTCTTTTTGTTTTAGTCAGCAAATGTTTTTAGTTTGTCTTTGCTTGACATGTTTATATTTTAATTTATGCAACAGGTCAATCATTTTGCCTACAGCTTCCTCGTTTGAAATTAATCTGAGCAATTCATTGAGAAATTCCTGTCGGTTTTCTTCGACATCTTCGTGTGCTGCTAAGCCCTGAAATATGTTGGATGCATCTTTGTACACAGATTTTTGTTTTATAGGATTTGGGTAATCCTTTTTATTGACAATTCTACTTATATGTGGTTTATCTTGACCAATGTGAGTGCCTTGCCTAGTTACAATTTGCAAGTTTTTTGTACGAAGCATATCATTTTTTGAAATACAAGATAAAACATGAACATTCTTTTTATTATTTATTTTCTCAATCATGGTAGAGCAATCCTCTAAATAGTGATCGCCTACCCCACACTTTGTACAAAATTTAAGATCAGTTCTTTCCTTATAAGGGCATTCTGCGTGCCGACGATCCTCACTAAGACATGTGAAACATGTACCAGGTCAATTAGGTCGACTACCGCAACCTCCACCGCCACGACCACGACTCTGGTATCCTCCGCATCTATTGTAGCCATCATATCGCTGATCATACAAATGGTCATTATACCTTGGGTATCTGTCGTTCCTGTTTTGATTGTATCGGTTATTTCTTCCATCATTTCTCTCAAATATGTGGTTTGTTGTATTTCTGCCATGATACTGCTCGACAAAGTGTGTCTGGTACACTGCATGATAATTTTGCCAATTTTTTAGGTTTAGATGACAATCTTCAATTGCATGTGTATTCACTTCACAAATTTGACACCATCTTGCCTTCTTGTTTCTCAGATTTGTATGGACAGTCATTTGTGGTATGTGAATCATACTCTTTTCATAGATCGCGGAAACATCTGGATTGGAAGAGTTTCACTTCTTGTCGTCGATCCTCAATTCAACAAGAATCTTTGGTATGTCCTGAAGTTCGACAAGTTGTACACCATAATTCTAGCTCTTTTAGCGTCAGATTCTGGATAGCCTACTCCACACTTTCAAGGCGTTCGTCGACGTGTCTATCCATGGATACTAAAGGGTATTCATCATCCATTTCGATTTCTAGTGCTACTCTTAATGCCTCTGCATAAGTATTAACACTTTGTCGATGGACATGTATTCTGATTTTATTTATTAGACCAGCAATAAACCATTTGATTAATAGTTTTTCTTCAATTTCATAGTCTAATTTGATTAGGAGGTCTTTGAACCTCTTGTCATAATCCTTGACAGTTTCTCTCGGCTTTTGGACTATCATCTTCAGTCGTTCTACCGCCAGGTATGTCGCATCTTCGATCATAAAAAAGGCCAAAAAGATTTGCTTGATTTGTGCTTTGGTTTCATTTGGTGACTTTGCTATGTACCCCATGTACCATGTCATTGCTCTTTTCCTTAACGAACCAACAAATTAAGCAACCTGTCTTTCTTCGCTAGTGATTTGATTGGCTGTCCATATTGCCTCACACACAAACCAGTGTCTTATCAGATCTTCATCACCTTCATAGAACGGAAAGTGTGTTGTTGTGTGAGCCATGTTTGCTGGTGTATTATTTTGAGAATTTTATGGTGGTGTGGTTTGGGTTATTTCCACAATCAGAACTTGGTGCTTTGTCAATTTGAATTAGCTCTCTTTCTGGACTTGGTTTGCTGTCTTCAGAATCAGTGACTATAACTTCTTCTGTACCGCTAGATCTTCCTTCTTCTACCACTTCTGTCCAAATCCAGTTAAAGTTCTGCTCGAACGAGATTTCACTAAATCTTGTGCTTTCCGACGTGCTTGTCGAGTCGCTCAAATTTGGTATTGGCAGGAGAGGTGCTTCCTCATGCTATGAGTACACTAGATGAAAGCTTCTATTCAAAAATTTGGGTTGAAAAGATACCCAATTTCCTTCCTCCGGCTGATGAATCAATAGTCTATTAATATCATCGCCTTCTATACTTCGACGACTCCAAATTCCCGACTGACCAGCATGGAGACCGAGATTTTCCTCGACAATTTCTTGCACCCAAACACTTTGTGTTAAACGAAATGGAGAAGGAGGTGTTGCCGTTTCAGGTATTTGAACTTGGAGAGCTCTACCATGCTCTATCCACAAGTCTTCATCCATCAAAGACAGGTCTTCTTCGACACCCCGATCATCGCGGGCTCAGCTTGACTATGGAAAATTTCCTTCTGTGTCTGTCGCGACATTTGATCCTTGTGTCCTCTGGAGCGCAATTTCCTACTCCCGCAGCTCTTGACTTCACTGCCTCCTCTTTTCTCTTTCAATTTTTTGAATATCTAGGGTGCTTTTATGAATCAAAAGTCTGTCTTTGTCGGATTTTCTTCCACTGCTGGCCATGTTGAATTTCATCAAACTAGGTACATTAGAGCATGCTTCATCACACCCCCAATGCCAGATCGAGGGTTTCTAGATCACTGGGGAAGTGCAGACCATTATTTGTTCAAGAAAAATTCCCATTCGCGTTCCTTTACAAATTTTTCCCACTTACATTCTTTCTCCTTCCAATTAGAGTTCGGAAGGGGCGGGAGCAGCAACGGTCTTGTTTCGACAATATGCGCAACGCATTTTTTGATCGAAAATTTGAACAATAAAGTCGGCAGAGAACACAGAAATTGATCAGCTAATTCGGTGAAGAACTTTCTTCTTATTTTGTCGACCGAGACTCGATCTTCAATCGCCTGCTCTTCATAGAAATCGTTTGTAATCTTTTCACACCACTCTGACAGATTCGTGCGTCCTCCATTGATCAGTTTCAACAACAGCTTCCGCTCTGCTTCATCAACTGGTCTTTTCATCCAGAAGCTTCTTCAAGGTGGTCGGTATGGACTCTACAAATTTCTCATGGGTCTCGGAGAAGAACCGATATCTCGCTTGGCTAATCGTCAGCTTGTTCCGTCGCGCATAGTTCTGTAAATAATTCGCGATTTTCTTCTCCCACCAATCTCTAATCTCCTATTCTGAAATCATAGGTCATGCTGCTATTTATTTTTCATGCATCAACCAGAAATGGAACCAGATGTTGTAATCTCCAAGGTTCATGTGGTTACCATATATACATTACATATTATAAGCAAGCATACACAATGATACAGATACACGAGATGAGACAGATAGAGAGAACACAAGCCTTTATCTTAACCAGTAAGAGAAAAATACAACCATAGAACCACTCTTAACTAGTACATCGGCTCAACAGCCTATATATATATGTGTGTGTGTGTGTCTGTGTGTGGGTGTGTGTGTGTGTGTGTGAATACAGTTACATAACCGTCTTGTCAGTTTATCCAACCGACCCGACCTATACTAGTCGACGCGTCCTGTCGACATGTGCTGCAGAGTGCTCAGGCGGAGGGCCTAGTCGATAGGCCGACCTAGGCCCCTCCAACAGATGCTCTTGTCCTTCATTATTCTTTTGTATTAAAACTACAGCTATTGTGTCCTCTAAAGAAAAAGAGAATATTTGGAAATACTTGGTATAATCTGGGCTAACTAGGGCTAGTGAATTTGCGATGTTGTCTTTAATGCACTTGAAAGTATATCTTCCTTCATCAGTCCACTCAAATTTAGCATCTTTTTGCAAAATCTTTTGCAAATATTTCATGAATTTTGATATATTTAGAATAAATCTTCGTATGAATTTGATTTGGCCATTAAAAGACTGAAGGGCCTTTAGATTTATGGGTAGGGAGACATTCTTAATGGCTTCAACCTGCTATGGGTCAATCTTTACCCCATCCTTTGAGATGATGTGGCCCAAAAACTTTCCTTCATCAATGCCAAGGAATGACAAGGCCAGAGTTAGAGATATACCATACTTATGACATTTTTCAAATACCTACTTGAGATGCCCTACATGACTTGATCTGTCCTTCGAAAAAAACTATGAGGTCATCTTGGTAAATATCTATAATTTTTTCGATTAATTCTTTGAATGCATAGTCCATGGCTCGTTGAAAGGTAGCCCCAACATTTAGCAAACCAAAGGGAATTCTCAGATATTCAAATGTTCCCCGGGGTGTGGTGAAAGTGGTCTTATGTTGATCTTCCTTGTTGATCAACACCTAGTTGTATCCAGAAAATCCATCCCACATGGACATCATTTTCTAACCTATTACTCTCTGAAGAAGGGTTTCCATATTTAGCAAAGGATAATTATCTTTTAGGCATGATGCATTATGATTTCTGAAATCTATGCATATTCTTATCGACCCATTCGTCTTCCTTACAACCACCAAATTTGAACACCATGTTGAATGCCTTGTTGGGGAGATGATTCCAACAACCAACATCTTTTCTAATTCCTTTTTAACAATTGGTGCCATTTTTTTATTTATTTGTCTAATTTTTTGTCGGAAAGGTTTTACTTCATTCATTTCTTGTTTAAGGGGTGTAGTGTGATTAAATACATATTCTTGATATGATTTCAACTCATCATATGTAAAATCAAACACATATACATACTCACTAAAAAGGTCTATTAAATCCTTCCTTTCCTTTTTTGATGTTCCTTTTCCATTTTTTATAATTTTCGACTATTTATCTGCTCCCATGTTGACTTCTATATAATCCCCTAGCTTTATTGATTCCTTTTTATTTCTATGCCTGTATTTCCTATAAAATATGTTCTCTAAAGAAGTGAAGCCCCTAGGAGTCTGATTCCCCAAATTTTCTTCTTCTTCATGATACTCTTTTCCCTCCTTCTTATAGCTAATCTTATAGTCTAAAAAATCCTCAACATTATGGATAAATATCAAGCTTGCTTATCATCATTAAAAACCTTCCAATGATCTACATTATCGGGAACTGAAGTCATCTAAAGTTGATTTAAATCTTGCCATCACCATTTATCATTTCATCCATAGGCTGAAGGGTGGACATTGTTATTTCTAACTTATCAACCAAGCTATTCTGATCTATGGGGATTGCTTCAAGGTTTGGTGCATCAAACCATTTCATAGTGTCCCAAATGGAATTTCTATACTTCTTTAATCTTTTACATTTGCATGCAAACTTATTTTTCAGTTGTAGAATTACCAAGTAAGAATCACCTTTTATGCTTAACATTTTGATACCCATATCCTTAGCAGTTTCTAGCCCAAGTAGGAGTGCATCATATTCCACTACATTGTTAGATGCCTCAAACTCCAATCTAAAGGCAAAGTTTAAAGTTTTCTTAGATGAAGAGATGATTACTATGCCTGCCCCTTTTCCAGATTTTGAATATGCACCATCAAAGTATAACTTCCATACTTCATCTATGTTTTCATCTTTTAGCTTTTCTATTATGGGGGGCATGAAGTTAGATAGGATAGCATAGTTTCTGAAACTATCTGATTTAACGACAAATTCATTATATGCATTCTTAGGGTTTTCTACATGGTGCTTTCTTTCAACATCTCTGTGGAGCTTAAATTGAGTGTTCTTTGATGCGGGTACTATTGCATAAGTCCAATCCATTTGGATATGCCCTCCTAGAGTTGAAACCCACTTTCTTGACAAGATCATTCCCCAAGTATCTGGCACATCAATTGTTTGACGGACAATCCACTCCAGCGAACACGAGCCGGATCTCCCTAGCTTAATGTGAGTCTAGAACAAATAGTACAGACTATAAACCACTTTCCTAGATCTAGTTAAGGATCAAGTTATCGGATGCCTTACCTTGAGTTTGTAGTCCCTTTTCCTGGATGTTGTTCCACACCTTGTGATCGTCAGATCTAAGCTGCAAGACCTGCCAAGATACACAAAATAAGACAAACAAGTAAAAACGTCCAAACAATAACATATCTAAGTAAACAGTTAAGCAGGTAAACTACACAATATCATCAATATAACAATATTGGTGGAAAGCATTTATATTACTGTAAATATAGGGAAAGTACATAGAATAGAATGACTACAACCATGGCTTAACGAAGCAGTCCTTCTCCATCCAAGCCAATGCCATGTCCTCCCAAGGAAGTGTGAGTCTCTCAATGGATGAGTAGAGATCTCTCCAAGATGATTTCACCAACATGTAGACATTATAGACTTCCTCCCCTTGGAGAGGGATGGAGCTTCATTTATATAGGACTAAGTGAATAGGGTATGGATAGGGTAGGTTGAGATATGGTAGGAGAGAGGTAGGGGATCCTCCCTAGAGGTTAGGAACCGAGTTCCAACTCTCCCAAGAGGTCAGGGATAGGGATCCATGTTAGCTGGCTTTGAGAATGGGCTCGAAGGAGCTATTTTTACCCATTAACTGACATCGTCGCATCCTGCAAGAGAGCGAGATGCGACGTCGCAGGTTGCATGAGGGCAGCCTGGGACGACCTCTCAAAACCTAGTATAACTGGGTTAATATCTCTTCTAGGTCCATAACTTAGTCAAGGAGACCTTAGGGATGTATACACTGAATCTCAGGATGGTAATATTTTAGGTGTAACAGAATGCCCCCCAAAGCATGAAGCTGTTGAAAATTGAACAGGTGAAATGCTTTGGCAGAAGGAATGGCATTTCCTTGTCGGACGAAAGACACTGCTACAGTGCAACTGACTCTGAGTACATAGTCTCATATGATGTACAACATGGCTTCCGACCAATACAATGCAGATCCATGGTAGTAATGACAAACTGAACACAATCATGGCTACTAGACACAAGCATAGATCCATGATGAGATGATAACACAACCACGACCAATACAAATGTGTATCCATGTGATTACAAATGTCTTGATGTCGAACATGGTAGAAACCACTTGATTACCGGTCGTTGATGTATACCGTTAACAAGCACGAGGGAAATCATCATTGATGTCAATGATTCCCAAGGTATCACAGTACATATCATCAAGTGTGAATAAATGAGTTGAAGTCGAACGCGAGATGAAATCTTTCAATCAAGAGTCATTGATGTAAACTCATGTTGAAAGCGAGGTAACTTGCCATTGAGGCATGCAGGGCCAAGGTACTTGGTTGGTTTCTAGATTCAATCCTTTGATGATGATTTGAAGTCGACAAGGATGAATCCGTCGAAGGAGGGCCATGATGAATCCCCCATCATCGACATGAAACACAACAAAGGATGTGTAGAGCAGATCGGATGGTACAGTAACATGCAAGACTGACTCAGAGTAGACCAACATGATGGAAGGTGTATTGACTGCAGATAATGAATGGTGATAATATTCTTGAACATGGGCATGGCATGCCTTGGCAGTATTGACTTGACGAGTTATGATACCAACTCCTAATGCAAATAATGACGGAAGCGTTCTTTGAATGACTCAAAGGAGTAACAATACTCAGGAAATAGGTGAAACTCGAAGACAAACGGATGATCCAAGTACGGTATGCAGATGCAAATGAGTGCCATGTTCAAGAAATGACTAGGTACTGCCACTGATAAAGGGTGTAACATAAAATCTTTCCTTTTTCCCCATCATGAACGATGAGTGTCTCATGTGTTTTTTACGAGCTTGATGAGGGTAACCAGATGCTCGGTATAGCTCATCTCATAGATGAGTCCAATCCCAAATATTTTCCGAACTTGGGATAGGAGGGGTTCGTTCCATGACGGGCCCTTCAATGTAAAAGTTTAACAAGTCCATAGAAGGTAAACTCGGTCGTCATTTCATGTTTAGAGAGTCTGAAAAGAACTAAAGAAGACTCCAACGGTCCTTTTTCATAAAGTTAGTCTCATCACCCGAAAAAAGGGTAAAACAACGTGGGAGAGGACTCTTCTAGTCATGATTGGATGGAGTATAATTTTTCGTAAGTAGTTCCCCCTGGTCCGAAAAAGGGGTAAACTATCACCAGGAAGACGACCATTCAATTTCTTCAACAAGCGTGAACGCGACAAGTTCTCTTGGCAATCTTTTCATATTTCGAGAGCCTGAAAAGAGCTTAAAGATATACTCTGGGGGGGTTCCTTTTCCTTAGGATTTTAACGAGCCCGAAAAAGTGATAAACCGTAACTCGGTAACTTATTCTCATAGTTTCAAGAGCATGAGAAAGAACAAAGAGTAAGCTCATCATCATACAATAATTACAACCTAACGGCTATAAAATAATGACAGAACATTCAAGGGGTTGTTCATACCTGAGGTGACCGTTATAATGCGAGAATGGCATGCAAAGACCACTTAACAACTCCTGCACACTTGAAAACTAGGTCAAAAAGTCAACCGAGTATTCAAATGTCATAAAAATAATCCAAACTATAGCAAATGACCTAAATAACATCGAAATATTTGAAAAGGAATATGCCTTTGTTTATAAATAGAAACAAAAACCAAATATAGTCACCATTGTTCATTTGCCAATTCGGGGAGAAGAAGTGCCATTTGGAGCCAAAACTTCACTTGTCGATTCCGGGAGCTGCGAGCAACCATTTCCCCAACCGTTTGGAGCAAGTAACTCTAAACTTCATCCAGCATATTTGTAGTGGTTTACAATTTTGATTTTAGTTGATTTTTTTGGGTTTTGAGTGGATTTGTGGAGGGCTATTGCGTCCTCGGGTCATCACAGGTCGCCCTTTCGGGATCTGCGACGAACCCAGGTCGTCGCAAATCTCACAAAGGTGGATAGTGATGACGTCGCACTGTCAGCATTGACGGGGTGCGATGGCGGAAACGTCCAACCCAACCATCAAACCTAGCCCAAAAGATGAACTTTTAATGGTTGAAGTGAGTCCTAACAATGTTTAAATGCTCCTTTTGGCAGGTTGATAACATCCAAAATGGTCTTGGAGTGGCGAGAATGAGAGCATGAGATAGATGACATGCAAATTGCAAATGATCCATTATGTGTGACGGCGCTGAGGAACTGCGGTCTCTTAAAGTTCTTCCAGATCCAGGGCATGAGGGCCCAAATCCCTTTGCTGACGCATATGCTTAGATGTTGGGATGCGGCTCAGCAGTATTTTATGATCGATGAGCACATACTTACCATAGATGTCGAGGACATCTATTTCCTGACTGGATTGTCCCATAGGGGGGACAATGTGCTTCTTACTGGATCACGGGGAAGTGATCGGACCGTGGGTGACATGATCCTGCAGCATTGTACTCCTCAGACCCATGCTTCTAGTGGGAATATTCCCATCAAATAAGTACGGGGACGTCCGCTGCGTGCCATACTTTTTACCCTTACGAGGATGGCGGGGAGTTAAGCTCCTCACTTAGCTACCAGATCTCAAATGTTATATGCAGAGGACTGTATGTCTCCGAAGGTCTTCAACTGGTGTGAGGGACTCCTCGCGAATATTCGAGCTCAGCTAACTAAGTGTCGGCGGGAGAACTCAAACAGTTCAGCTACGGGTCGATAGTGATCTCGTTCCTATTGGAGCAAGTCCCCCTCTTGCGCCCGCAGGTACCATTGGATGACATGGATCCTAGGGATCCTCACATGGCTAGATGGACAGAGGTGATGGCCCACCATGGTGGGGGCCCTATCATCGGATATGGTCCTGAGTTCTTCACCTATCTAGAAGGCCAGTTGCTCATGGTGGAGGATTGCCCGTACAGTGGTACGGATTACAGAGATGACCCAGACTTGGCACTGCCCGAGGGAGCAGTATGGGGAGACATAGGTAAGAACAAAAAGCCTTGTACTTTTTAGTTTTTCATATTTATGATTTTTTTGTTATAGTGCTGACAAGTTAACAACATGTGTGTGTAGATGTGGGTCCCGTACGACTAGTAGGAGTCTCTCTTCTTGCGAGGAGAGAGAGAGGAGAGGGAGCAGTCGTGGCTCCAGCCGTACATGTTGCCATCGCAGAGATGGAGATGTCTACGCGAACCTGAGTGGGTTGAAATTAGATGTTTCAGAGCCGATGGTAGATGAGTTATCGTGGCCTATGCAGGGATATACGGTAGGAGCAACTGCGTGCTTCAATGTGCTGCTTCGCAGTGTCGCGAGAGCAGTTGATTGCTTCCATAATGAGCAGGCTAGAGCTGCTAGACCTAGGGGTGTACGGGCCAGGCATTAGGCCTTATGTTGTTATTATGTATGTACCGAGAGCTTAGAGGCCTCAAATTTTGTACTACTGAAATCTACGGGGCTTCAGATTTTGTATAGACTCACTGAAAGCCGTCGTGCTTCATATTTTGTGCCAGCACTACTTTTTATGATGATATAAATATATATAGACATTCTGGCGGTTTTATACATTATGTGTTTTAAATGGATGAATGGTGTGGTCTTGTTTATGTGTTTGCTTATAAAATGAGTTATTTACATGTTATGTCTACTTTAACAATTCATGAATATGCTTAGGTGTGTGCAATGTACCAACCTAAGATGAAGTTGGCCATAGAGTCGAAAACTGTGTTAACGTCTCATGGAATGTGAAGGTACTGAATGAACTCGAAGGACCTTTCCAGAAGACAGAGTCGTCTATAAAGACGGAGTAAAGTAGGATCGTGGATGACGTAGACTCGGTTAAAATGAGAGACCACTAGTTGAGAATCCAAGTGGATGACAACATGGTCCATACCCAAAGAAATGGCGTCAATTAGGGTTCTAATGACTGCTTGATATTCTACAGCATTGTTGGTTGCGAAACCTAGACACATTCCTCTTGAGTTGATGAGCTTGCTAGTAGGTGAATAGAGTACCCAGGTTGTCGAAGCAAGGTTGCGGGTATGCCGGTTGGCGCCGTCCACAAATCCATAGCATGTTTCCATCTGCACACGCAAACAAAACATGGTATAAGAAATGAAACAAGACCTAAGCACAAAAAATATCAAAGCGTCACACCACACAAAAACACACACATGCCATGTACAGTATATACAAAAGTACTCATGCATGAAAGACTCAAGCATAGTACCCCTTCAGGTAGAGCCCATTGCAAGGCTCACCTAAATATATCCCATCGTAGTCTTCAAGCTCATAAGCTCCCTTCTCTAAGACGTGTTTCACTACGTAAGGTCCATGCCACATGGACTCAAACTTTCATGTCCCCAGCTTATCATGTTTTTGGTTGTATGTGAGGACCAAATCTCCTTCGCTGTAGGTGTGAGGTTCTATCGACTTGTCGTACTACGCTTTGATGTGTCTCTTATGAGCCTTGTTGGCAAGAGTGGCATCTCGGCGAGTCTTGTCGAGCTTAGCTAGGTAGAGGAAGTGTTCTTCCTCGGTAGTAGTGTTTGGGAGAATTTCAATGGCGAGCTTGAGGGACGGGATCTCGCACTCGATAGGAAGGACCACATCCAGTACATACACTAGTTGGAAGGGATTAAATCTAGTGGCGGTTTTAATGGAGGTTCGATAATCCCACAATGCAGAGAAGAGCATATTATGCTAGTTGGACTTGTGCATACCCACCATACGTTGGACCATAGTTTTCAATACCTTGTTAATGGCCTCGACCTGTCCATTTGACTGTGGGTAGTACGGTGTTGAGTTTTCATGACGAAAACCCAATCTATCGCTCAACTCATCAACCATATGGTTCATAAAGTGATAACCGTCGTTCGTGTATGTAGGCATTGCCTCGGCCCACTTTGTAAAGTAGTCCACAGCTACAATGACGTAACTATGCCCCCCAGCCGAGGTAGGCTTACAATGCATGCAATCAATGCCCCATTTAGCGAAGGGGCCAACGACAATAACTAGGTGTAACAGGGCGGGATGGGTGCGCTTTTTCGTATGAAAATGTTGACATGGAGGACATTTTTTTACAGCCTCGATACAATCTTTGAAGATAGACGGCCAATCATATCCTGCGTGCAAAATATTCTGAGGTGTAGCCATCCCAAAGAGATGACCGCAACAATCCCCAGCATGACAGTCATTTAGGACGTGTTCAGCCTCATCATGATTCAGGCAACATCAAAGAATAGAATCGATACCATGGTGATACAAAGTATCATTGATAATTAGATAATACTTCGCATGGTGGCATATTCGACGGCGGTCGTCGCTAGACAATTGAGGGCTGAAACGTTGGGTTTGAAGATACAATGTGATATCTCCATACCACGGATCAGACGTACTGATAAGAAACAACGACTCATCCGGAAAAGAGTCATTGGGCTCAAATTCTACATCAATACAGGGAAGGTCACAGATGAGCTCAGCAAACACCAAAGACTTTTTAGACTTAGCTTTTTCGAAAAGAAAAACAAATTCTTGCAGTATCACGATCCAGCATGAATGCTTTCCCCCAAGCACCTGACGAGTCAGAACGTGGTACATGGGGTTCGAATCGGCGATGATGGTGGTGGTGCAAAGCAAGATGTAATGTCGGAACTGCTGCACGGCAATGACAGTCACGAGAGCGAGATTTTCAACATGTGAATAGCGAGTTTCAGTGTCAATGAGACCTTTACTGGCATAGTATATCATATGTTCTTGGGAATTCTGGTCCTCCTCTACCAAAACCATGGCGATAGTGGTGTCGGAAGCAGCGAGGTATAAAATGTAATCCCGATAGTAATTCGGCGGTTGGAGCACAGGGGCATGCATGATGGCATGTTTCAGACTATCAAAATATTGTTGAGCTTGGTCATCCCAGATGAATGGGACGTCCTTCTTTATCAATCTCATGTAGCCCTGTGTCTTTTGTCCGAAATTACAAACAAAATGCCGTAAATAAGTTGCTCTTCCCTGTAGACTCTGAAGTTCCGTAATATTGGTTGGAGGTGGAAGAGCGACGATGGCTTCCACCTTCAAGGGATCAATGCACATCCCATATTTCGAGACGATAAACCCTAAGAGGCATCCAAACTCGACACAAAAAATATACTTATGAGGATTCAGACGGATAGTGTACCGTCTGCATCTGAGAAAAATAGCCGTCAGATGATCTATGTGGAACTCACGCTGCTTTGAATGGGCAGGGAGATCATCCAAGTAAGGTTCCACAAAGTCCTTCACATCGTGGAAGGCATACTACATGGCCCGCTGGAATGTGGCACCAACATTTTTAAGGCCAAACGGAAGTTTACGATACGCAAATGTTTCCCAAGGGCAGATGAATGCAGTCTTGTGGTGGTCGCGGGGTGGATCTCACATTAGAGAAATTTTGAGGTAAAAAATGGGCCTCAAAACAAAGAAAATGTACTATAAAAATCAACCAATCACATTCTAGTAGATGACATCATCCCCATGGTTGAAGTGGCATTGCATTAGTTAAGAATGCTTATTTCTCAAATTTTCTATGGTAGATGAAAAACCCATAGTTAACCAAGGTAATGGTATAAGTACTTTTAAGTCATAAAGTAAAGTACTCATAATGAAAGTCCTTTAACATTTTTTCATAAAATAGTATTATTGTCATTTTCAAGTAAAGTACTCATAATTCATAAAAAGGTCCTATCACATTTTTTTATAAAATAATATATTGTCATTTTCATGTTTTTATTTTTAAATTATATATTCACTCCATTCTATTTAATATCATAATTACAAACTAATTTATTATATATATATATATTCATTTCACATTTTTTCATAAAATAATATTTTTGTCATTTTCATATTTTTAATTTTTTATTATATATTCACTCCATTTTATTTAATATTATAATGTCAAACTAATTTATAAGCACACACACACATTGTCCATTTTATTTCAATAATAATACATGCCAACATATTATAATATTTATAAAAAAATCATTTTCATCACAAATTCCAAAGCTTTAAAGAAACATGTTTTACAAAATAATAATGTTCTAAAGATAATATTAATTGTTAAAAAAATTATATATTTTTACTACTCAATTTTTAAGAATAAATTAAGTTTTATATTATTTTCTATGAGAGCCTTAACTATAACATTCATTTACAATAGAATAAATATTCCCAAAAAAAATATGATTTTGATATTAATTTACCAATATAGATTTAATGAATAAATAATGATAATAATAATGCATTGTGGATTATAATAATATGAATAAATAATAATAATAATAATACATTATGGATTATAATAATATTATTAACATTTTACACGCAAATAAATTTTCAATTAAATCACATTATATTAAATTCATGAGAAAAGTACTAAATATAAAAAGTCAACATAAATTAAAAAAATAGCTCTTAAAAATTGTTTTTTATTATTTAATTTCATTTGCAAGTTCAAGACAAATAAATACTAAAGGACAATAAAGTTTTGAGAATTTACAATGAATCTTAGTCACATCAATGTAGAGTTATTTTATTAATATTATTTCTAGTGAATTTTGAGAAGTAACTCAACCATGGTTATTTATATTGTGAATAGAAAGTAGTGTAGGAGGTGACTTGTTATATATACCTACCCCATAAAACCCCTAACTTGTAATATTTTAATATATCTCATATTTTTTTAGTACATCTCTTAAGAGGCCATATTTTGACCTCAAAATCTCTCTAATGATTTGGTTGTATTAGGAAAAACCATTCATAAATGAAAAGATGACACTTCCGGCACAATTGTCGATAATCTGGTCAATAAAGACAGTCGGGTAGTTGTGCTTAGGACAAGCTTTGTTGAGGTCCCGATAATCTACACAAACACGAATGGTACCTTGCTTTTTGGTAACAGGGACAATGTTTGAGACCCACTCTTTCAATGGGACAGGGTAGATGAAGCCAACCTTCAAGAGTTTCTCAATATATGCCTTGATTTCCGCAGTCTTCCGAGGGTGTACCGGTCATAACTTTTGGCGGACAGGTTTGACGTCGGGATAGGTTTTAATCTCATGTAAAACAATGGTGGGGTCTATCCCAGGTATCTCCTCGTAGGTCCAAGCAAACACGTCTCGGAATCGCTTGAATAAGGCCATATAAGCAATGACTTCTTTGGGGGAACACTTCTGGCCTAAATGAATGTGTTCCACTACACCAGGAGTAACCGAAATGTCTATCGAAGTGGTGGGTTCGATGTTGGCTAAGCTTCCTTCGAAGTCCATTTGACACGTAAGTATCGAGGACTGAGACCCAGAGTAGACATCCAGTGTGAAGATGGTGCTAATGTTGTTCTCCACAATATCCAAAAAAGGAAGGAAAGATGAACGATGATGGAGGTCTTCCCACGGAGGATCATCTGCATTCATGATTTCCATAATGGACTCATCAGAATGAAAAGTCCGTAGCAAAGGATCGAATGATGTCCGCTGTAGAGAACAGGAGGTGGAGGTCACAGTTAAGTGGTCCTCGAGTACTGACTGGATAGCCTCGTATGTGAGTTCAGCGGGTGACAGAGGCATAATGTTTCCAATCAGGTGTGTGGTGGATTCATCAGGTACAAGCCATGAATCAGTGGAGTTGGGGATAGATGAAATCTACGAGGTGATCATGTTCACCGTGGCAACATGGTTTGGGGGATCCGAAGTAGGAAAGACACCCATAAGGGATGAATCCTTAAGGAGGTCGACCCCCACGCTCTCATACTTTTGTGAAGATTTTCCAATTGACGGAACGTTATCGCCTGGGTGAGTAGCGGTGTCAGGTGTGCAGAAGTCCAGTTGGTCGACTGTGACAATTTGGCTTGATGGGGGAATTGTACTATGTGGAAAACAGATGATGCGACCATAGTCATGGCGTAAAACCAATTATGACCAAGCATAATGTTATAATCCAATGGGGCATCGACTACTTCCATGTTAATGGTTGTGGTATTGCCCTCCAGCTCGATTGGTAAAGCTTGTAATAGCCCATGAGGTTGAAATCCACGTCCGTCGAATGCTCTCAAAGTGGTAGGAGAACGGTTCAACTCAGGAGAGCCAATGGCTCTCCAACATGCGATCGACATGACTGACGTAGAGGCTCCTTCGTCCAAAATGGTACGATGTATTATCTTCCCAGCAATGTTTGTGGCAACTTGAAATGCCAACTGATGGGAGAGCCTCGGTTTGAAGTACTCCAGCCGAAAAATGATGGTATTCGATGAATCCGGGTCAACTGCACCGATGGCAGTGAGGAGAGTCTTGCGCTGATTAGGACAGTTTCGCAAGACCTCGAGCGTTGACATAGAACAAGGATCTTGTGCTAGGTCCTCTACTATGTTGTAGTTCTGAGCAACCCGAGCATTAGGATTGAAAATCGATTTTCTAATCGTGCTCTTGGGTGGATGCAACACTGACTCGAAAGAGGGCTTCTCAATGGTGAGAGGAGCAGCCGGTAGAGTGACGTTAGGCATCGAAGTGGAAGCTTTTTCAGTATTACTTCCAATAGGTTCCTTCACTGGAACAGAGTCATACGAACAGGAATGGGTGTTCAAGTTGATGGTCTCATTACGCACCATGAGAACATGCGCGGTGGTAGATGCTTCTCCTTGGGAAGGAGAAGTGTGAGCAATCATCTGTTGATTTTGAGCAGGGAAGGGATCGTTGAGAACTGCGGATGTGGGTTTTCCCTTAAGAAACTTTTGAACTTCGTCTCTATGGGGTAACTCTTTAGAAAAGTGATCATCACCACACAGTAGACAAGGATATTTCAACTTCCTTTTATGTTTGGTATCATCAGGGGTGCTCTTTTGTTCCTGCTGGGTGGAAGATTTCTTAGGTTTCCCTTTGTTCTTCTTCTTACCACCAGACTTTTGAGGTGAAGCTGATGAAATAGAATTCACTTCTTTGGTGATAGTAGGAGTGGATGATTTGGTGGTTTTGTGACCAGCCTGTGTTGGTGATGGGGAAGAACCCTGGGGGTTTGACGATCCAACAGTTTGAGAGGAAGGTTGGGTGGTAAGGGATCCAATGATGCCATCGGCTTGGGGTCCCTTGGGTGGTTTTGCGGGGTCATAAGTGTTGCGGGGCGCATCAAGAAGAATATAAAACAACGTGTGGATTGATCATAGACTAAGTCTAGTAATTGGGCACAGGAAATGGCTTGTTCCTCAATGACAGCACCTCCCATGGAAACATCTCGTGCTATGGTCGGAATGAGAGACTTCATAAACCAGTCCGCTAGGAGTTGGTATAGAATAGGAGCCTTAATGAGACATCATCTCCTTCGCCTCTCATATATATGATCTGATATGTGAGTAGCGGTATTTTGGCAGAGTGAGGTTAAAAGATCTGTACCAGTTTCATACTGTATAGGCAGTTGGAAATGAGTTAAAAAATTCATAGCAAGAGAACCGAAATCAGGAAAAGAATGGGGTGGTAGTTCGATATACCACTTGGCAGCCGAACCAGTGAGAGTCCATTGAAATAACCTAAGATGGATCGAGTCGTCCATCAAGGAGTTGGATGAACACCACAAGTGGTATGTCATCACATGGTTTTTAGGATCCTCACCCGGCTTGCCATCAAATTTTGGGATATCTAATGGAAGTTTCACTGGAATGGGTGGCCAATTAGTTTCATGGTAGATAAGGTCATTGGTTAGGCAAGACAGGTCAGGCAGATCCAAAGTAGCCAAAAAAGGCAGTTGCGGATTAGGCTGCGGGTACTGATAGTACTGATAAGGCGTGTAAGGACTAGTGGGACCTTGTATCGACTGACCATAGGGTGTTCCAGGAGGAAACTGGCCATAGGGGTATGAGCTGCCCGGACCAAATATAGGTCCGCCTCCATAGTAAGGTGGTCCATTACCATAATAAGGTGGCCCATTACCATAAGGTGGGGAGCCGCCTCTACCGTCGAGAGGGGGTGGGCCGCATCCAAATGGTGGGAGTCCACCACCACCGCCAAGGTAGGATCAGCCGCCACCGCCTCCGTCGGGAGGAGGGGGTGGGCCGCTACCACCGTCGAAATAGGGTGGACCTCCACCACCTCCGTCGGGAGGGGGTGGTGGGCCACCTCCGCTGGAAGGGTAAGATCCTCCTCTGCCACCTCCACCATAGTAGGGTGGTGGTCCACCACCACCGCCACTAGGATGAGAAGGTCCTCCACCACCACCATCGGGATGGGATGGTCCTCCACCACCACCACCGCCAGGAGGGGGTGGTCCTCCACCACCACCATCAGGATGGGATGGTCCTCCACCACCTCCACCAGGGAGGGGTGGGTCATGATGACCAAAATGAGGTGTTCCTTCGCCAGAAGGTAGAGGTCTGCCTCCTCCAGAGTTATGTGGGGGGCTGCCGCCTCCAATGGGAGGTGGGGGTGGACCAAATGGGGGTGGAGGGACTTGAGGGACTGTAAGTGGGGGTCCATGTTGTAAAACATTTTGTTGCCCCATAAAGTGTAAGGATTGCCGGGGTAAGGTACCCCGTAGAGTGCGTTTCCAGGATTAACTTGACCCGGCACAGGGTTAAGATGACCTGGATACGCTTGACTCGATGGAGGTTGAATTACGTTGGATAGTCCACCAACATGGGATAGTCTCGTAGTGGAAGGTCCAGGAGGTAAGGAATTTCCAACGAAAGGACCGATGGGAACTCCTACTGCAGTATTATGGTTAAGAGACAGGGGTTTCCCCTAGCAACAACTTGTTGACCACTAAGAAAAGGTTGACCCAACACTGGTTGTTGATCATTCACCATAGGATTACCACTACCTGTAAAGAAGGTAGGGGGTAAAGAGTATCCTCCCCTCGAAGTTTGGGGTGGGGGAGGAGCATGTGACATAACTGCGGTGGTCACTGGTGTGTTGGACTGTTGTCCTTCAACAGGTTGGGTCATGAGAGGTACTGAACTGGTCTCCTATCTAGGGGACATATGTGCAGGAATGGATGGTTGACCAGTTTTAGCAATGGTCACGTGTTGCGTGGATGATTCTGGTGACTCAAAATATAAAGAGCGACCTGGGATGGGTTCGTCGATCCTTAGTTGAAAATTTCTTCTTCAAAACTCCTCACCCATAGCACGTAAACAAGCCAATTGCTCACGATAAGGTGCTAGGAGGTCGTCGGGACTAGCCCAACTAGGTGGGGATGCAATGGAAAAATGGGCCACTGGGTGGCCTAGAGAAGATGTCCAATAAGCTGTTAAAGGACCAACAGCTGCTATGGGGTCGTCTTAGGGTTTATTTATCCATTCCAACGATCCAAGATCTCCCAGCGAAACGGGAGATAAGTCTTGTGAAGTGGGGATTTTTGCTTCTTCACCCTGCGGGGGATGAGAGGCAGGTGAATCTGGAGGAGTGTGAGGAAACAAAAGTCCTCCAACATTCAAAGTGGGGTTTTCCACTTCATGCGACCCGAACCTGGCTTGTGGGTCCATCCTTACCCTCGAAATTACCTCCTGGTTAAGGGGATATTCGGGTGGCAAGTTCTGAATCCTACGAGACCTTCTCCAAGGAAAGTCATCCAGAGTGACTGAAACAAAATTTTCTCCTAAGGAAAGCTACACAAAAGAAAATCAGACCAGAAAAAACCCTACACAAACTAAGGCCACAAGCAAACTTATGTGATAAGAGTCGATTCAAAGGTCTGGAACCTCACAGGATTGTCAAGGCTTCGCAAATCGCTATATACCACAGGGTCCAACAATAAAACGCGACAAGGAGGATTGGGACTGTACCCTTTCCTGAATACCCGATTATTTGGACGGTACATGTGTAGTAATCTCCCCGAATGTTGTTCTTAGTGTATTGCTCCGCCAAACGGCCAAAAGGTTAACTCAGTTGGTCTCAGGAATCCTAGTGGTGTCTCCCGATATATGCAAGGTACGTGGGAGCTCAAATCCGCAGTGATGTTGTCTAATGCACAACCGTACGACACGAGACCTTCTGATATACTACTGAGTACGTGAAACACCTTTCGATATACGCCAAGTATGTGTGGTACTTGGTGGGTACGTGAAAGAGCTCGATATACCGATAAGTACGTGGAAGACTACAATACCCCGGAATACAGTGCTAGAAAATAACGACAGCTTCCACGCTTAACGACGCTGGAACATGTCTCTAACTTACACACAAGTTACTAAAAAATTTACCCTAGTTCTACCGTTAATTTTATCTGGACAGTTAGGTGAATGCATGAGGTGAGTACATAATCGTAAACATAATGCAGGCCCTAACTACATGCGAAAAATACACTTTTCTTTTGATGAACCCTATATATGGGAGGGAGAAACTTCTTTCCAATGATTTTACCAAAGCAACACAATGCAACACAATCCCAAATCTATCAAAAAATGACTATGAAGTATTCTTTTCCTTTTCAAGCGAAACACAAAAAATAACACAACACTACTAAGCCAAACCAAAACATGTTTTTCTTTTTCTTTTATTTTTCCAAAACGAAAATGATGCTAAGTGATGAAAAGAGAGAATTTCTGAGCAGAGTATGCAAGCTTTTCACTTTCACTACAATGACCCAAAGCATAAAAACCAAAAGATGCATTTAACTTTCCAAGCATGGAACTACTTTTGCAAAACTTGATCTCTATTCGAATTTTTCAAAAAAATGAGCAACTCATAATTCGTAAAAAACACAAATAATTCAATTCTCTTTCAACTTTTCCAAAAGATCTACAAATGAGACATTCCAATGCATATACAATTCTTCAAATGAGCTTGAAAAAATGATGGAAATAAAGTACTTTTGATCTTTCAATGGATGTATCAAAATAACAATTTGATGACAGCGATGCTTTTAAATGTAAATACTGAAATGAAGAGATTACTTGCAGCACTCCAATAACTCAGAAAATCTCAAGAAAATATGAGCACTCAACAGACTGAAAGTACACACAAACACTCAAAATCAATCAGTAACAAGCAGCACTAAAGCAAGCAAAGCTCACAAATGAATGCAAATGAGGTCTGGAAACCTATCCAATACAATGATCAGATCTGGTAAGGAGAGGAGGCAAGGGTGAGTGGATGCAAGTGGGGGAGACAAGAGTGTCCACCACTACCAAATCTCAGACTTGTCAAAGATGGAACCCAAAACAACTCCAAATAAAACCAAACAACTCAATCACACAAATCAAAATGGGGTCTCTATCTGGATCTTGCAGTACAGAGGGAGTTTGCATACAAACCAAAACTCAAATCAGAAAATGGAGAAGGAGTGCCTGTATGGTATTTTTAGTAGATAGGCGCAGTCTATGCTCGTACACAGTGCGACGTCGCAGTTTACCAATGTGGGAAGTGCGACGGTGTCGCAAAAGACCAATGAAAGGGTTGTGACGATAGGCCCACAGATAAAGAACAGGGATAAAAAAAATGACACAGTGTCGCTCTGGGTACACTCACCAGGTGCGACAGGCGAGATCTAAGTTCAAAAATGAACCAATTCTCCAGACAATGAGCAATGAAATGGTCTGAAAATGAGAAGTACAAACTCAAAGGAAGGTAATCAAACTCTTTGAAGTGAAGATCTGATGGTAAAACCAGCTTAAGAGGCAAATGACAAATAAAAAGGCTTGTAACAAGAAATCAACTGAAAATGACATTCAAATTGACAACTATAAAGAAATGTCCATCCCCTGTATGGTCGCCAGATTTGTTTGACGGACAATCCACTCGAGCGGACGTGAGCCAGATCTCCCTAGCTCAATGTGAGTCCAGAACAAATAGTACAGACTATAAACCACTTTCCTAGATCTAGTTAAGGATCAAGTTATCGGATGTCTTACCTTGAGTTTGTAGTCCCTTTTCCTGGATGTTGTTCCATGCCTTGCGGTCATCAAATCTAAGCTGCAAGACCTGCCAAGATACACAAAACAAGACAAACAAGTAAAAACGTCCAAACGATAACAGATCTAAGTAAACAGTTAAGCAGGTAAACTACAAAATATCATCAACATAACAATATTGCTGGAAAGCATTTATATTACTGTAAATATAGGGAAAGTTCATAGAAGAGAATGACTACAACCATGGCTTAACAAAGCAGTCCTTCTCCGTCCAAGCCAATTCCATGTCCTCCCAAGGAAGTGTGAGTCTCTCAATGGATGAGTAGAGATCTCTCCAAGATGATTTCACCAGCATGTAGACACTATAGTCTTCCTCCCCTTGGATAGGGATGGAGCTTCATTTATATAGGACTAAGTGAATAGGGTATGGATAGGGTAGGTTGAGATATGGTAGGAGAGAGATAGGCAATCCTCCCTAGAGGTTAGGAACTGAGTTCCAACTCTCCCAAGAGCTCAGGGATAGGGATCCATGTCAGTTGGCTTCGAGAATGGGCTCGAAGGAGCTATTTTTACCCATTAACTGACATCGTCGCACCCTGCAAGAGAGCGAGATGCGACGTCGCAAGTTGCATGAGGGAAGCCTGCGACAACCTCTCAAAACCTAGTATAACTAGGTTAATATCTCTTCTAGGTCCATAACTTAGTCAAGGAGACTTTAGGGATGTATACACTGAATCTCAGGATGGTAAGATTTTAGGTGTAACATCATTACCAACACATCCATGGTTAACTGGATGTCTAGATATTGTGCTAGTCTTATTTGGAGGTTCATGATTATTCCCTCCACTCTGGTTTCTCTTTCATCCATTGCACAAACATTATGGTATGGCCTTGTGATTTTTAGATATAACTAATCCATAACCTTCTTGGTGATGATATTTGATGAGGCTCCACAATCTAACATGTGATTGTGAAGATAGAAGTCATTTATCAACAATGATAGATAGAAGGGCAGATGATCTTCTCTTCTGGGATCCATACTATGCAAGATTGCAGGGGCATCTTCGAAATTATTTACATCCTTAGGAGAAAAGTTTCCTCTGGATTTATCATATGCTTCATTTTTAGGGGGAGATTTTACTTTGAGATGATTATCATAGATCTTATCATGAGGTCCTTCTAAGGCTTTCATGAACTTATCTTTTTGTTGAGGAATCTTAAGCATATCAGTTACATGTACAGTTACTTTAGCATGTGTCAACCAATCACCCATGTCAATGCTCAAATTATTTTCTATGGGGGGATTTGTTACCTTAGGCATATACTGCTTTGCTTTGGATAGGGAAGGATTGTCTCTTCTCTGATAAGTGGCTCCCTTGAACATGGCATTAACCATATCCTAGACCTGGTTTGGTGTAGGATTCTCCCCATAATGTCTAGTGATGAATTATTTCTCTTGACTATATTCTATGGCGTGTTGCCAATGCTTATTAGACAAAGGGTAAGTTTGTCCTACCGTGTTGATGAATTCAGGATATCTTGAATGCACCTCTTGGTTAATTGTTTCAGGTAACCCTTGTTCCATGATCTGACGAGCGAATAAACATTTATATTCTTCATGGAACCCATTGCATGGTATACAGAAAGGAGTCACATCTTCCACCATATTGGCTATGTCTAACTGATTGGGTGGCCTATGCTCATAAGGATGAGGCTTCTTTTTCCATCTCTCTTGGTTTCCTTTAGGGGAAACTTTTTCAATTGGGAAATATGAGTAGCATGTGCTTTTTCCATGGTAAAAAACCAATTTTGCATGGCAGTAATTTGAGCAATATAGTTTTCTACTAAGGATTTTATCGTATTAGTAATTTCCTTCATTGCATCTCTTGAGGATTCTTTGACTTCTGATTCTATGGATTTTCATTTTTCTTGTTGCTTAGGGCTTGAATGTATTCCTCTCGTGAAGCCTCGTATATTTGATTTTCCTGAGGATTGCATATTTTCGTCAATTTTAATGGCTAACTCTTGGGAAGCTTTTAAATTGGCAGGCTCGCTATCTCTCAACATAAATCTGATTTCCTCATTTAGGGCCTCCATGTAGTAAATAAGGATGGATTTGTCTGGTGGCTTGAAATCAGCATGAATGTTGGCCACTATGTTCCTGAACTTTTTATTAAACTCCTCCATGGTCTCATTTTCATTTATCTTAATTGAGTGGAGGGAAACTAACTGATAACGGGGCTATTTCTTATGTCCCCATCTTTCCATGAAACCCTTTGTGAAGGCATCATAAGTTGCATAAGTGTTGTCGTCCAAACTTACAAACCAGTCATAAGCATCTTCCTCCAAAGATAGTGCAAAGAGTCTCATATAAACATTTTCTTGCTTTTGAGCGGTTGTTTGACACAATACTAAGTTTCTTGAGAATTTGGTGATGTGAGCTGAGGCAGTGATGGCATTATTCGCCTAGAAGGTTGGTAACTTCTCGATAGCCTTGTATGGTAATTCACGTGGATAACCTGCTATCTGAGTAAATTCAAGGGGTTTAAAAAATGCTTCCATTGGATCTAAGTTGTTATTATTATTAAGACTATTGTTATCAAACAAAAAATGGATGCATGCAACAGACTTTGCTCCTAAATTTTCAAGGATCCTACAAGAAGCTAGTTTGGCATGTCTCCTTCGGTAAACCCTTTTAGGTTCAGGAATGAAACTAACCAAACCGCTAGATGTTCTTCTCGTGGAATACCTTGATGAGTTTGAGGATAGTGGAGTCGCCAAATGGATCGAGTAAAATTTAGATTTATTTAACTAGATGCATTAAATAAGGTAAAAACAATAAGAACAAAGTCATACCCAATAATAAAAATATTTATCCTTGGCAACAGCGCCAAAAATGTTGTCGCCTGATATGCACCCAGGGTTAACACAACAGAAATCTTCAAGCTGTTTGGTGTGTCCTTGGGGACAAGTCTCAAGTCAAGTGTTGTCACATAATCTTGACTCCTCCATTTAGGAAAACTCCTAATGAAGCCAAGGTGGGTAGTCCCTAAAAGTTACTAAGGCTTTAGGATCTTAGTAATGAGTGTGAGAGTTATTTAGGAGTTTTTTGGAAATGACTACTGAAACAAGACTTTTGCAAGATGAAATTAAATCAACAGCGTGAAACACACATTAATCCATCCTCATAAGATTCAATTTAAGAAAAATAGTTGTATGATGTACTAGTGCCAAATGGAGTCTGAAAATTTGAGTGTTGTTGTGACAAATGTATTGCAAATGTTCTTGGTCAGTTTCAGTTATTAAAAGATTTATTGATTAAAAAGGGAGGGGAGTTCCCAATATACCAATAAGGTACGGGTAATGTGTCCAGACTCACCAAGTGTGGCTCTCCACGAGGAAATGTGGGCTAAATCGGAGTCACAAGGGCATGTCCAACACTACACCAAACGAGTGTGTAGCCTGACAGGGGCTTGCAGTCACTATCTAGTTGTTCTTGTTTTCTCTATAAAATTTTCCCACACGAGGTAAAAGGGAGACACTGGATTTCCATCTTTCCGGGAGGTTAATTGCAAAAGATGTGAGGCTAATTACTAAAGGCAAGAAGTCTATTTTCTGATCATCCAATCATGTAATCAGGCGATCCCTTTATGTGATGGTGAGAGCATACTTCAGGAGAGCAATGTCGGGTTCGTTACTAAAAAATAAAGCAAAGAATAAAAATAAATCTAAGATAATTACTACACTACGAATATATTTTCCCTTTTGGTACGTTGGTAGATCATAGTGGGTTAGTGTTCTTTACTTTGCAAAAATAAAGTACTTGAAAATCAAAATTGCTTGAAAGTAAAGTATACTAGCTGCAAAAGGAATTAGTTCCTACTTCATGAGTGTGTTTGTGGCCCTCCGTTGAAACGAAGCCAACAAGAGGTTTTTTTAACTTAGATTAGATTACTTATAACAAAAGGAAAAAAGGTTGAGGGCTAAAGGAAATCATGACACAAAAGAGACACAGAAGCAAATCCCCCTTGGGGGGATGGGGTGCGAGATTTTGAGCCCACTTACTCTCTTTTTATTATAGATTTACAATTCTCTAAAGAATTCCTCTTTATCCATATAAGTTTAGATGAAAGAGGTTACAATAATAGAAAAAATGCTTAAGAAGATAGAAGAAGCTCTTTGGAGCCTTGGATTGCTTTGATTTGTCAAAATTTCACCATAACTTCTCTTTACCTATTCGTAAAAAAAAACACAACAAACTAATTTAGTAGAAAAGTTCCCAAAAACACTTTGAAAGTCTTTTTGGTCAACCAAGAAAAATACTAAGAAGAATTACCAACAATTTCTAAGTGTAAAATGAGAAAAGGAACACAAGAAAGCAAGATTTCTTGTGGAACTTGGCTTGCCTTTTGGGGCATCCAATAAAAGCACTTTAGACTTTATTAATGTACTTTTAAATGAAAATACTAACTTCTACTTCAAGCCTTAAGATTCACTATGAAATTACTTGCATAAAGTAAAGCTAACTATGTTAGATCTAGTAAAAATATGAAGCTCTTAATTCCAAGATCTAAACATATATGTATAATCAAATCTAAAAAAAAAATACTTTGAAAGAATAACTAGATCTAAAAGTAAGAGAACCGGTAACCAAAAAATATGAATTTTTAAAAGGAGAGAAGGAGGAAACTAGCTCGATGATGGAGCTTTAGGCGAAAGAAGAATCTTCCAAGTGGAACCAAGAGGGATTATGCTTCCATATGTACTTGGAGGTGAAGAAGAAGCTTACTCACTCAACCACCTCTCCAAGATTATGAACTTGCAGCTGCTTAAAAATATTTTCAAAACAATATAGTTAAAGAAGAGTGAAGTCCAAAAGTAGAAATTTGGAAAACATGCAATTTGTAATACCCATGGTTAAGACCCCTTAACTAATATTAAGTACAATGAGAATATTATTATGTAATGCCTGAAAGGTGAACAATTGTACATTCCGACATTATAATAATAAAAATTATAACTGGTTGTGCTTGAGGTAGAACGCTGAAAATATTGGGGACTGGTGTATTCACCAAAGTCGGCAAGGGGGTTAAATGCCTTAGGTGGGGAAACCTTTGCTATGACCCTTTTATAATCCCAAGTCCCTAAAAATACCCAAAGTTTTGGCTAAGTCATAAATACATATAAATGACTTCAGACTTAGGTTTAAATCTTAATTAAGAATATTTGGGATTAAGGGAAGTGTTTTAATTAAATGGTTGGGAGATCCCACGTGGTTTTCCAGTTTGCATGCAGAAACTTATGCATGTAAGGAAAAGTGGGTGCGCACCATTATCCTGATGGAAGGTGGAAGAAAATTGACCTCTGGAAAATAATTACCCATGCCTAGGTGTGTCTAAGCGAACAGGGAAGGAAAATGTTATCCGAGAATGAAAACTATTATGAATCCCTCAACCTGTGAGCCAAATTGCTGATCATTTTCTGCTGAAATGTTGTCCATTTGGTCTCTGGTCATTCCAGTGAAGTGAAAAATGGTGTAAGAAGCTGACTTGATGGATTTCTAAGCACAGATCGTAATGATGGGTTTCACTGTGGTGTAGTCAGAAGGAAATCAAGGAGGTTAAGTGCACTGTTTGGCATGGAATTGGATTCAACTCAATTTTCTTGCTTGCCAAGTGTTAATTCTGGAAGAGTCTGAGAATTGGATAGGTGTCTCTTTGGTGAATGCATGAGTCTCAGCTCGGGGGTGGCATTTTGCTGAGAGATAGATGAGCAAAAATGCCTATGGTTGGGTGGAGCGTGCCTCACACACAATCGGTTGTCCATTTAAAGTGTTTTTAGATAAGTTTTTATTTCTCAATTTAGTTTAATTGATGAATGATAAATAAAATTAAATATTTTAAATTCATGAGTTGCTTGTTTGAATTCATGTACATGGAATTGACACAAGTTTATTTCTGTAATTTATTTGCTTTCCGGTTAAGTTTCTGGGTTTTATTTTCCATAAGGAATTAAATTGTGCAGTCCTGAATTTAAAGTCTCTGTGGTAAATTATAAATTCAAGGGAAGGGAATTTTTGCATGCTCAGTGGTGGTATGTTTTCCATATAACGAATTTGTTTATCAAGATCTGTAAAATTTCCTAAAAGTTGGTGTTTGAGTTCCCAATGGCCATAATATTGCCCTGGACTTGTTATTTCTTCACCCATATGTTAAAAATATATTGCTTTTACCTTTGACATGATGATTGATGGAATTTCAACCAAGAATTCGCTATCTTATCCTTAGATTTAATTATCGTTGCACGCACAAATTGATTATTTCAATTTGAGTGTTGAAAATTACCAAATATGGTTTAAAAGTGAAATTTATGTGTAGCTTAATTAAATTTATTGTGCATGGAAATGGTGTGAATTTTAATTCCACCATATGCTTGTGAATAATCCCTAATTTGTTAAAACTAAATGTTATGAATATCAATTCTTTAGTGAACGTAAAGACTGGGAAATTTATTCTCAGTGGGGAATAGTTTATTTAATTTGAAAAATAGGCTGTAAATTACTAAATTTCAGGTTCGTAAATGAAATATATGAAATAGTTAACCATAGAAGTTTAACTATTACTGCGCAGTAATTAGATCCTTAGTTCTTAAAGAGTAATTGACTTAGCCATGGAATGGTTTACTGCGCATAGCTCAATTCATTAAAAAAAATGAAATATTTATGAAGTAATGGTTTAGTGCACATAGCTCAACTCATTAAGAAAAATGAAATATTTATAAAGTAATTCTTTTCTCGGCAATGTTTGAACCATGTTTGAACTATTGTTGTTTAATAGATACTAAGAAAATAATTAACCATTGTTAAGGGTTGTTATTTAAGCTTAGCATTGAATGGTATTATTGTTTTGTAAACCAAGGGCTGGAAATTATAAACCACATGAAGGTAATATGTGGTAATTGCATTGAGATGCACATAATTAACCTTCTACTTAATTGGTAAATTGAAAACAAATACCATGTGTTAAGGCTTATTTAATATGCCTTGTAATGAATGGTATTTGAAAACCATAGGCTGATTTGCTTGTTCAACAAAGGTTAAATGTTATGTTAAAGTTAAATTTAGCCTTGTTTACTTATTCCAAAAACGTGCCAATAATGATTGATATTTAATTGTAAAATCTACATGAATTGGAATTGTACGGATTGGTTCTTACTGCGCAGTTTGTAGTTCTTATTGTGCTTTAAATTTTATTAAGTGGAATATTGTTGTTGGGTTGCATGCAAATAACATAGGTTGAACTATTGCGCACCCAACATTGCCTATGAAAGATTTTTACTATCTAAAATTACTATGCAATTCTTATCTTGTTTTATTGCCTCTTACTGCGCAATTCTTATAGTGTTTTACTGCTTCTTACTGATATGGAAATAAAGTTATATTTTTCACCTCGGAGTTACTGCAATGTAATCTTAAATAATTATATTATTTATAACTTATATTATGAATGTGATTATGTTAAGTTTTCCTTGCCATTATAATAAGGAAAATTCATAACATGAAGATTGTAATTGCTAGTCTAATAAACCTACCTGCCCTTTAGTGCGCAATTCATAACAGTGTTTTATTGGGCGGCTTTACTATATAGTTTTACTGCGCAGTTTTTAATAGAATATTTACTGCGCAATTTTAGTAAAGGATTTAATAGAAAAATTGGTCCATGTATTAATTTCTTATGGGTCCATTATATGCATTGTCAAGCATTAGCTTAAATAATGCATATAAACATTATGCATGTAACATTTAGAAGAAGAAAAAAATATATTATGTGTGTTAAGTTAATGTGACACTGGGTGTGTTACAAATTGGTATCAGAGCTGAGGCTATAGCTCTTGAACCTTTGGGATTCCATTTTATTTCTCTGAAATGAATGTTTGCATTTTTAAATATAAAATATATATGCTTATGAAATATGATATGAACTAACAATCATGGATGATATCTCAAATTACTAGTGAAAACACAATTTCCAGACCATTATACTTGTAGATTGCCAGAGTAATAGGCAAGCAATACTAAAAAAATAAAATAAATAAAGATGGCAGAAGAGGCTGCATTATCCAACTTTGTTGAGGAAGTTGGTATGGATGTTCAAAGAACTGAATAGAATGGTCATCAGACTGATATGGGAACAATGGAAGTGTTCCAAACCTTGAAGGACATACAAGTTGGGAATGGAAATTTTTTACAGAGCTTAGAACAACAAAACCAAGGAAATCAACAAGTGATGCAAAATATGGTAAAATTACAAAATTAGATGCAACAAGTGTCTTCCATTGTAAGAAGGGAAGAAGAGGAATCAATGAACAGAGAATTTCCTGATAGATATCAACATTCCAGAGATAAAGATGAAGGCAAAAAGGGGTTGCATTGCCAATATCAAACAAGTAAAAGTCATCATGGGAATGAGATGCCTGAAATCCAACATGATACTCATCCCAGAAGGCATCAGAAGAGAAAACATGATGGAAATATATTACAGGGTGAACTCAGGAAAATTAAACCTCCTACTTTCAATGGAAAAAATATGGAGAAATCGCAAAGATTTGGCTTCTAGAAATGAAGAAATATTTGCAATTACATGATTATTCTGATAATCAAGAAGCCTGTATTTCTATATATAATCTTCAGGATAAATCTTACAAGTGGTGGAAGCATCTGAAGCGGGTAGAAAATATGGATGGAAGGAAAATTGCATGGAAGAGTTTTCAAAGGTATTTCAAGCATGAATACTTGTCCCAACAATACTATGATAAGAAAACGCAAGATTTCTTCGAACTCAGACTAGGAAATATGACTATGGAAGAATATGAGAAACGATTCCTAGAATTACTATCCTATGTTGAATTTATTTAGGATGAAAAGGTTAAGATTTAGCAATTTCTTAGTGGTTTACCATCGTTCTACAAGGACCTGAGAGCTTATGATGAACCTCACACTTTGAAGGAATGCGTTAGGAAAGCTAAATGTTTGTATAAGCAATGTAAAAGCAGGAAAGATGTGCGTAAAGTTTGGAAGGGTAAACTGAAAGATAAGCAGGACCAGAGGAAAAATGGATTTAAGCCTCTTGGTCTTAAACAAGATTTGTTTAATCCTTCCAAACAGTCAAATCTGAAAGGTGAATTAAGAGTGACTGAGTCTGTAGGACAAAAGAAACCATTCCAAGGTAAATGCTAGAAATGTGGAGGTGACCACTACCTCAGTAATTGTCCTGAAAGGAAAAATAAATTTGTTGGTATGTATAATGTGCAAGAAGATTCTACGGTCTAGAATTGTTCCTCGCATATATGTAGCTTTGGATAATCATCAGGAAGACCACCAGTCATCAATGATTGAAATTGAAGTTAAAATAAATGATTTACCAATTTCAATTTTAATTGATTCTAGAGCTTCTTACAATTATGTAAATACTAATATGGTTGAAAGATGCAATTTAGTAAGCAATAAGCTTCCTAAGCATAGAATGGTACAATTGGCTACTGGAATGAAAAGGAAAATTACTTCCATGATTAAAGATTGTTGTTTGGAAATGAATGGGTGTCATACCAAAGTTGATTTGGATATCATTCCTCTTGGCTCTTATGATGTGTTGATCAGAATGGATTGGTTGGATAATTAAGACCCCAGGAATTCTACAATTATTAAGCATACCTTGCCAACGCTGGGAGGAAGTCTCAATGGATTTTATCACAGGTCTACCCAAGTCAGAAGGAAATTTTTTTTTTATGGTGGTTGTTAATATACTCATGAAGTATGCACATTTTTGTGCACTCTCTCACCCTTTTAATGCAAGTACAGTAGTTGCAGCCTTTATGGAAACAATTCAGAAGTTACATTGAAATCCAAAGACTATTGTAAGTGATAGAGATCCAATTTTCACTGGAAAAATTTGGATTGAATTGTTTTATTGTTTGGGTAGCCAATTGGCTCACAGTTCATCTTATCATCCTCAGTCTGATGGGAAAACTGAGATAGTGAACAAATTTTTGGAAGGATATCTTCGTTGCTTTGCATCTAATAAACAAACATGGTGGGTGAAATGGTTATCTTTGGCAGAATGGTGGTACAATGCTTCCTTCCATACATCATAAAAAATGTCTCCATTTATGGCACTTTATGCGTACCATCCTCCCTCTATCACATCTCCCTTAAAACGAAAATTTAAAATTCAAGCCATGGAAGATCACATAGAGAACCAACAAGAATTTCTTCAGATACTTAAGGACAACCTGGCTATGTCACAAAACAAGATGAAACAACAAGTTGATCAACATCGCAGTGAAAGGAGTTTCAAAGAAGGGGATTGGGTATTTATGAGGATACAACCTTAAAAACAGATGTCCATCAAGAAATTAAATAAGGACAATAAATTAGCACCCAATTATTATGGTCCTTATAAAGTGTTGCAGAAGATCGGTAGTATGGATTACAAATTAGAGCTCCCTTCATCTTCAAGAGTGCATCCAGTTTTCCATGTTTCTTGCTTAAAGAATGTAATAGGAGACAAGATACCATTTCAAATAATATTTCCTGAGCTTGATGAAGAAGGAAAATTCATATTGGAACCTGAACAAATCACTGAAACAAGGACCAAATAGCTATGAAATTGGGTTATTACTGAGTACCTCATCAACTCGAAGAACCTGCCAATGGAATATTCTACATGGGAAGATGATTCCTTCATACAGAAACATCCACAACTAATCAAGCGTTGAGGACAACACTTGTCTGAAGGAGAGGGGCATGTTAATCCCTAAATGGGGGCACATTTCCCCCTATATTGTGGTGTGTTACATTAGTTTTGATGTTGGTTTTATTCCATTAGTGGTAATTGTCGTTAGTATGGTTATATTAGTCATGCCATCTTGGGTCAGTGAGTTGTAATTGTACCTCTTAATCTCCTATATATAGGAAGGAGATATTTTCATTTGAGTATCTTGCCTTGTCTTGTCTTGTCTAGTGTACTTAGTACATTATATAAGGAGGTTTCCCCCTCAAAGAGGCTTGTTATTCATCTATTTTATTCATTCAAGTCGTTGAGTACTCTTTCTGATCTATTTATGCTCTTTTCATGCTCTTTTTGGAAATTTGTTGCATAACATATTGAGTGAACATTCACTTTTTATTCTTCATTGTAATTATATCCAATGTAACTTTGTGTACTATAAGCACAATCACCCAAACAAACAGTCAATCAAATTCACCACTTTGTTTCAATTTTTCTGCAATATCAAGAATCTGTACTAACTAAAATGAAGAATGCAACAAACCAAACTACACCAAAATGCTACAAAATCATTCATGCAAATGCTCTTAAAGAATGAAAATGCATACCAAAGACTACCTACAATGCAAGAGCAATGTAAAAATGATGCAATTGAGTCTATGATGATCCTACAGCTAAGAAACTACTTTTGATTTCACAAGCAAGCCAACACTACCAAAAACAAGAATGATTTAGGAGTCTAGTATATTGTGCTCTTGAAACAAAAGGAATGACTTTAACAAGCATGCAATTAAATAAGACACCAACCTACTATGCAAGCCACCTCATGCAACTACATAAAAATGAAAAATTTCACCCAAAACAACACCTACAACCAAGTTTTTGACATTCTGAACAACGTATACACTGGTTGCTAATTGACAACTAGCATGTGTATGTTCTTTGCCCAAACACAACCTCTGTACGTTTGCAATTGTGATCACAATAGCCCACGTATGTATTCTATTGTAACTAAAAACAACCCATTTATGCAAGGCTACAGGATGGGGAAATCAGACTAAATTCAAATTTATTTTAACGCTAAGGAAATAAGAGTCTATAACATCTACCGATATCCAAAAACTAAAGGCAAAAATGAAAACCCTACGAGGAATCACTCAATGAATTGTTTCCCTAGTGTGGTCTCCATATCTATTGTGGGAAAAACTATCCTGGTAACTAGGGTTAGGGTTACTAAACAGACCAATTAAATACAACCTACTCTAATTTCCTATTCAATTAATCAATCTAAAATCTAATGAGAAAAAAAGTGAGAGACTACTTGGATTTCGGCAGCTATATAAAAGTGAAAGAATTGAATTGTTTCCCTTCGCTTGAACCAAATGTATTCTTAAACTTGCAAACAAAACAACCATCACACCTTTCTCAAACATGTTTGGATATTTTAATGAAAAAAGAAAATTCAACATTGAACTTATGACTAATTAAGTAAATTGATTACTTAGGCTAGAATCAATTCTTTCCAAAATACTACACATTAAACAACCATAAAATGAATAATAGTATTTTATTTTATTTTTTAGGGGGTGGGGGTATAATGATCTTATATGTAAAGTTAAGAGACAACAACAAAGAATGATGTATCACCTGATTTTTGGATGTAGTGCCTCCTTCACCAGTCTGGATTCCACTTACCCGGGCCACTAATAGGTCTTAAACTCTCTTGCTTTCTCTTGGAATAAAGGGGGTTGATCATAGGAAATCAAAACCCCCACTCACTCTAGAGAAAGATAAAACTCAGAATAAGGAAATTCTGAGGGGAAATGCATTATAAAATCCTAGGGAACTCAAATTCTAATCCTCCTGCATATAGGTATAATGATGGTTGGTCCCTTTTTTAGGACTTGCTTTTTATGCTTGGGAAAAGTGTTTAGGGGAGTTGGGTCGGATGTAACAGAGTCCATGTGGATTGGCAACGACCTTCAACCACCTAAAACTCATGTGTGAATTCATTTGTTTTTTATTTCCGAACTTTTAAGAGATATACATGTGTTCTAAGGGAGAACACATGGATATGGATGTTGCTAACAGACAACCCGTGTATGCAAGCCAAAAAAAATTGAAGGTTTTTTAACATTTTTGGATGTGCAAGAGGGCTGCAGGGGGTTTGAGCATTGGTGAGTTTGAAAATGCTATAGAAACATGGATCTCTTTTCAATGGAAATAGTATAATATTTTGTAATATGGTGTAGCTATGGAAGTTAAGAATATCCTTTTAAATTGTAAACTAACAAATGGACTAATTAATTTCGGGTTCATATATATAAGAGTTTGATCTATTTCAATACAAGTTACAGTAAAATCAATAGAAAACATGAGTGAATAAATAATGTCGGGGTGGTTAGAGAGAGAGAGAGAGAGAGAGAGAGAGAGAGAGAGAGTAAAATTGATATTCTAAAAATCTATAAATTCGCATTGCATGGTGCTATTTGGTACTAAATAAGATCTACATTCGATGAATCTGTATGTAACAATTTAAAAAAAAAATCATGAGTTGAGGCATTATTATAAATCAATTAATGTTATTGTCTCTTGCTCGATGTGGATTCCTCTTACTTCTATCCTTCAATTTTAACAATGATTTGAGTTATGGTGTAGAGGAGACCAACCTAACCGAAGAGATCTACCTATTCACCCTACTAGCAAAATGGAGAAGAAGAGAGAGAGAGTCAGCTCCAAAATAAACCTAGACACAAAGTACTCATTAAAAAAACCATTCTAAATATATTGCTACCCACCACAAACAAGATGCATGCAACTTACCATTTGTCAAATATTGGTAGGGAAAATAGCGATATAATAGTTAGAGCTCAACCTTTCAAAAAAACCCTTGTAAATATATTTCTACCCACCGCAAACAAGATGCATGCAACTTACCACTTGTCAAAGATTGGTGGGAAAAATAGCGATATAATAGTTAGATCTCAACCTTTAGATTTTTTATTTATTATCTAACGAATTTCATACAAGTAAACTTCAGTTCAATTAATTAAATTGAGTAAACAATCTAGAGTAGGTTGTAAATAAACATATTTAAGTTTATCTCTCCACAATTTAATATTGGAGCCTTACTTAATAGTTTATATCCTGGCGATTTGAATTTTTTTTTTTTTTTCACTGAAAAATATAACTTACTATTAATATACGAAATAGTAAATGTAGCCAACTGTCAGTAACAAAATCAAACATCTCAACACTGCCGTGCAGTGCATGTGTCAAGTGATAACATGTGGCCACAGTGCCAACAGCCACAAAGTTAACCCATAAAAAGTTCCATATGTTCATACATAAAAGCAAGAACCCCTCCCGTAGGAGAAACAGGTTCTACGGCCACCAGAAGCCAACCAAGTGTCTCATCAATGTATCAAAGTTCACAAAAGTAACCAACAGCCAGTGCTGCCAAAAACCAAAAGAGAAATATGTCCAGTATGCTAAATAACAGAACATAAACAGATAATCCCATACTATATAGCCGCACATAGGAGTATACAAAAAGTCCAACAAGGAGTTGGAAACAGCCCCTATGTGATATCTGCACATAATAAAACTAACAGCGAACATAAGTATATCATCTCAAAAAGGAAAACAAAACATCTACATCAAAAAACTAAATAAGAAAGTAAAGAGCCAAGAAGATCAAGACCAACGAAGATGATGTGAGCCCTGAGAAAACAGAGAGTCATCCCGCCAATCCTGCCACATAATGACCCCAAGCTCAGAGGAAAGAGCCATTTTAGAGAGCCTGTCCGCCACTGTGTTAACCTCCCTGTACACATGGTCGAAGTGAATGTGATGAAAATCCATCAATAACATCCGAACCGCATCCATCCAGTGCATAAGTAACAAATTATTAAGGGAGGATTTGCCTTTCACCCAGGAGATGATGGAGAGAGAGTCGCCAAAAACCATAAGTTGGGAGATATTCCGCCGGTGGGCCCAGAAAAGTAATAACCAAAGAGCACATAGCTCGCTCCTGGTATTGGACCCACAGCCCAGATTAAGCCAGAGATGGATGGAGACAGAATTTGAGATGTGTATAACAGCCCCAGCACCACCCCTCCTAGGATCGCTAGCAGCAGCACCGTCAAAGAAGCCACACGGGTAGGTCAGTACCGGAGGGGCAAAACGAAAAAGCCTATCCTGTATATCACGGCCCCGGCCCCGATCATGGATAGAGAGAAATTCTTGATGTGCAGCAAGAGTTTTGAAGCCAATCCCAGCCAAGAAAGGGGCATGGTTCTCAAAAATAAGTAGGTTCCGAGCCTTCCAGACCTCCCAAATCATAAAATAAGGAAGCTCCCTAACCCCGAAATCATGCTGGGCCCAAACTGCAAGACAGTCGCTTAGAGAGCAATGGTTCCAAGGAAAAACAATGCCAGATTTGTTCGCGATAAATGACCAGAGTTCTTTTATGAAAGGGCAGGAGGAGAAAAGATGATCAACCGTCTCCCCCTCAGAGCAGCATAAGATACACCAGCCCGGGCCACAAAAACCACGCCGGCAAATGTTGTCCCATGTAAGAATCCGGTTATGGAGCGCAAGCCAAATGAAGCATTTAATCTTGAGAGGCAAGACCATTTTCCAAATAGTTTTATCCCACCAGCATACCAGGATCTGTGCCTCCGCAAATAATGCATCATATGCCATTGCCGCAGAGACCCTACCACCAGCCGCATCCCATGACCACACAAGCCTGTCAGTGCCATCAGAGAGCCGCAGATTGGATAGATACATAGACTTAATATATTCCTCCCATTCGAGCCTCAAAGAACCCCCAAGGCCCAACTGGGTAGCCGAGATCTAACGAGGGCGACCGTCTCCACCCCAACCAGCAGCATGAGCTAAGGTGTAATAACCATTAGCATAGAGGAAAGTACGCAGTTCCACCGAAAGAGTGTGCCTCAAAGGCCCCCCGATGAATGGATCAAGACCCAGTTTTATATCACGCCCATTGCCAGGCAACCACGCAGTCCAGTGCACAATCACTCTGTAAGCACCCAACAAACTGTTCCAGATGTTTGAGATACCCACTGTTGTAGGTCGGTTAAAGCGAAACCATCTTGAGACCGGAATATTACGCAGATATTTAGCACGAATAACCCTTCCCCAGGTCGATTGATCAAAGAGAACACGCCAGAGGCTTTTTGCATGGAGGGCCTTTACAAACATTTCAATATCCTTTATGTTCCAACCACCCCGATGCCAGGGACGGGCCAAAACCTTCCAATTCATTAGATGTATTTTTTCCAGGTTTCCTCCACCTGACCAAAGGAAACTAAAAATCTTCCTTCTAATAAGATTCAGAATGGTTCGAGGAACTTTGCACAGTGAGAACCAATAAACACCTAAATTCTGTAGAACAGCTTTAACCAGGGTAAGTCTGCCCCCCAAAGAAAGACGCCGATATCTCCAGTGTTCAAGCCTCAATTCAAATCTTTTAATGAGCCAAGACCAGTCATTAATCAAGTAATTTGTAGGTTTGATGAAAAAACCCAAATATTTAGTACCAGCCTCGATATCTTTGAAGTTTAGTGGCAGAATATTGGATATCGACCGCTGAACGTCCTCAGCCAGATAGTGTTTCAGGAAGAATGATTTAATATAGCTGATGACCATGCCTGTTACCCTACAGAACAAATCAAGAATCTGTTTATATGTCACCCATTCGGCCAGAATTCCCATGCCAAATAGCAAGACGTCGTCCACAAACAAGGAATGAGTGACAGATATATCCCGGGTTACTTTAATGCCAACAAGCCTATCTTCTTGGCGAGCTTTAATAATGGACAGGCTTAACCCCTCAATGACCAAAAGAAACAGTAGAGGAGAAAGTGGACATCCCTGTCGTAGGCCCCGAGATGCCTTGAAATAATCTGTAGGAATGCCATTGATAAGGATTGCATAGTTGACAGAGTTAATGCATGCCATAATCCATTTCATAACCTTCCATGGAAGGCCGATCTGGATAAGAATTAGTCTCAGGAAGTTCCAGTCCACCTTATCATATGCTTTCACCAAGTCCAATTGTAGAACAAGAGCATCCATCCGTCTCTGCTTGATAGTGTGGAAAATTTCCTGTGCCACCCCTACCGCGTCATGGATCTGTCTCCCGTTGAGGAAGCCATACTGTTCCTTAGATATGTGCCGCGATAGCACCGGTTTGATTCTTTCAGCAATAATTTTAGCAATAATCTTATAAACCAGATTGCATAGCGCTATTGGTCTGAAGTCATCATAACTGTTTGGATGGGAAGCCTTTGGTATTAGAGCCAGATATGTAGAGTTTATTGCTCCCGAGACCATGCCAAGTTTCCGGGATTCTTCCACTACCATTCGCAGTTCTTCTCCCATGATATCAAAATTGTGAATAAAAATCTCCACCGTCCACCCATCCGGACCCGGAGATTTGTCTTTTGCAATCCTCCTCAGGGTTTTCTCCACTTCTTCCAGGCTGACATCCAGGTAAATATTGTCGCCCTCTTCCTCATTGAACATACGAGGGTATTCCTTAATAAGTTTGAATTGTTCAGCCAGAGTAGTATTTTTTGGGTCACGGTAATACTCCTGGAAATGAAAAACAGCTTCATTCATCAGGTTCTCCTCCCCCCAGATCCGCCGACCCAAATGGTCATTCAAATCCCAGATAGAGTTTTGTATCCGGCGGGAGTCAGCGAACTGATGAAAAAATTTCGTATTCAAATCTCCCGCCTTGAGCCAGGTTGCTCTGCTCTTCAATCTCCAGGCTTCTTCTTGCATCAGAAGAATTTTCATTTTCTGACTCTCCAAATTAGAGAGTTTGGAGAGCTCACTCTTATTAAGTTCAAAATCAACACCTCTGTTCATCAGGTATTCCACTTCTAGTTCAATCTGTGATAGTTCCTTTCCCATCATAGCTTTTTTGTTCTTTTCCCACTTAATTGTGAAATCTTTTAATACCTTGAGTTTCACCGCCATCTTATCCATGGCCGATCTTTCCCCAGATACATCTATTTGCATCCACATATTTCTCACGCCCGAACAGTATTCCTCCTCAGAAAGCCACGTAGAATTGAATTTGAAGGGAAAAGCTTTGTGCCAGGGGTCGTCATCAATTTGTAGAACAATAGGGAGATGGTCACTGATTTTTATTTGATGCATCCAAGATCTATAATTCTGAAGACCTGATAGTAGAAAATCCGATATGAGGAATCGGTCAATACGCTTCTGTATCAGCTGGTCCCCTGTTCTGCCATTAGTCCATGTTGGTGCCAGCGGCCTAGGCGCCACATCAACCAAAGAAAAGTCCTTGAATAGGTTTGTGAAATAAGGTCCCAGAGGGTCCCTCCTTGCCAGACCCCCCCATATCTCCCCGTCGGCCCAGGTAAAATTTAAGTCACCGGCAATTATCAAATTTTCAAGATTTAATAAGTTTTCCGTCCTAGCCAGGTTCCAGAATGTCTCCCGGTCACAATACGGGCCATAACAATTAATAATGTTTATATTTTTCTCCAGCCCCCTTATGTTCCCAGAAAGCAGGATGCCTAGTGAGACATGAGAAGGAATTAGCTTCAAAACAAGGGGATTCCAAGCCGCTAATAGACCACCCGAGAGTCCAGCTGCGTCCACCGAGCAGCACATCCATCCCGGCTTGACTTTGTTAAAGAAAATACGAGCTTTTTCACCACTAACCATCGTTTCCTGTAGCAGTATCACATCAGGTTTGACAATTTCAAGTACACGTTTGAGGGCCAATTGCTTGGGTAGGCCCCCCACCCCTCTAATATTAAGTGAGAGGAAAATCATTTTCTAACCCTCGCAAGGGCTTTCATTCCTCTAAGAGCCCGGGAGTCAGAAGTTTTGGGGGTGTGCAACGTGTTCTGGTCATTCTCCATCCCCTCCAGAATGACCTTTTTGTTTTTTCTGGCACTTCTTGTTTTCATTGGTGAGAGTTCTTGGGCGAGACCACCCCTATGTGCCCCTTTATGAGAGATTACGTCCCCAGAAGTTTCGGGCAAGGTTGTAGTATCCAAGTTATATACCCCCCCATCTACAACAGGAGTCTCCAAAGTTATGGATTCCCGCACACCAATTGCCGGAGATTCTTTATTTGCCACCACCCCATCTGGCCCAGGGGTTGCCAACACAATGGTTTCGCGCACACCACAAGCCGAAAGCTCCTTATTTTCCACCACCCGATTCTGGAAGTATGTAGGTATGGCCGTTTTTTTTACAATATCTGAATAAGATGGTATGAAAGGCTGTTTCCCTCCCATCCCGTCAAGCAAATTGTTATCCTCATTGACATCTACCTTCACAGGAAACGACACCGACAACATACCATCGGGCGCCGAAATCCCCAGCTCATTGTCATCAGGGATCTTAGCAGCGCAGATGCCCGAAACCCCTCCGAGTTTCTCCTCATCCCGAGTGGGGACTATAAGTGCATTTCTGCCCGGGGAGCCAGGAAAGGTGGTAGGAGCGGGATCCAAAATGTTTGGTAAGTTTTTCTCCATATTCAGGTTGTTCATCTTGTTCAATAGCTCAGTCTCAGACTCCGGGTCGTCATTTTCAGAATTTTCATTTGATGTTTGACCCGTCCCAGATGAGTTGGATTCAATATTATGGATGCAACTCATATAATTACCATTGTTTCCATTGTTCAAATCTAAGGAATTAATAAAAGATATGTCCAAATCATTTAATGACTGGAAAAACATAGGGTCCTGTAGTTCTAACTTACGGATTATCGACGAGTCTGGAGCAAGCGGATTGAGCACCCTGTTGGAGAAGCCGTCGAGGGCACCCGTTCCATCCATTTCGATATCACTGCTATCGTCTGATGACCACATTGGCCCCCCATCCGTGATTCGGCCAGAAGACGCCGGGGCCGTGCATTGACGCCAAAGGTGTCCCACGGCTTTACAATTTGAACAGCGGAATGGAATACCCCAGTAGTCTATAATCTGTGTCAGCTGTCGTCCCCTCCAGTTGATGTGTAGCACATCAATAAGCCCAATTGAAATATCAACTTCCACCAACATACGCCCCATCCTTCTATCAAAGCCATTGAGGTTAGCCCCATCCTGGCGATTTGACTATAGTAAGGCAATGCAATATGCCCAAAATCCTTATCTTATGTTCCATATTGAATGGCTACAACAGCGTGGAATGATCAATTATCGTCTCTAATTCCTCTCGACATCTTCAGTTAAAACATGTGTAATGATAGTGTGACTTTAAATATAACTACACAAACAAGATAATAATAAACAATTGTGTGGAAGGGTCAACATCTCAATCAGACATTATTAGTTGTGATAAGGCTTTAAATATACTCTTGAGTTATAGTGATATTAGTAGGATTTGGCGAAGCCTATATTATCTCTCTTACCGATTTCTACGGTTAAAAAATAATCATAATAAAATAATAATAATAATAATCAATTTTTTATATATATATATGAAACTAGCTTTTAAAACAACTAGTTATTCTATATCAAACATATACTAAACTATTGGTTATATACCAAAGAAATAAATAAATAAATAAGAAATAAATATCAGTTTATTCAAAGGTTATGAGTAGAAAGTGAAGATTTTATAAGAATTGAGGATTCTTGATTATGGAGTTGTTAGAATTATAGTAAAAAGGGGTTATATATTGTAATGCCCGCCTCAGCATCTATGATTGATTTGATCATTTGAGACTTATGATTGATTTCATGATTTAAGGCTTATGACTGATTTGACTATTGAGGGCACTAGTTTGAGGTGACCCAATTTATAAAACTTAGATCATGGATTTTGCTTTAAAAATTATTGTGTGAAGTAGAAATGCTTGAAAATTATGAATGCTCGATTGACTGAGACATATTGATGAATATTGAAAATGTTTGAAATGAAAAATGATGATTGACTAAGACATATTGATGAATGTTGAAATTGCTTGAAATGGAAATGATGAATAGTTTATATGCTCGACTGACTGAAGCATGATGTTCAATGATGAATTATTAGTATGCTCGACTGACAGGGATACTGGAGAGAATGATGAAAATGTTTATAGTGTAGTGCTACTAATGTGCGTTTAATTGTGTGTGCAGTGGCAAGTAAGACGAATTACCGACTAACCCACAATGGAATTACAAGGGTCGTAAGAACGGAAGGAACACATAGGGGTACGACGATAGATTGTCGACCTTGAAATAGCAATCCACACGTGGGTAGGAAGCCATTTCAGCTCACCTGGGGAAGCGTGTGCCGTACGGGCGAGGCCATAACGACTTGTCGCGTACGACGAGTTGAGGGGTGCGCGATAAGGAGGACCATATCCCTCAGCAACTCTTAGTCTTCAAGAAAGCGTAGTTGGAAGGTCGCGGTAAAGATTCCCGACCACTACGCAGTACTCCCCATAAGAAGAAAAAAACGAAACTGTCGGGAGGGCCCGCCGAAGAGGTACCTAGACAAAAGAAACTAGAAAAAGGAAATTATTCATGCATGCATAATTAAATAATATACATGTGGAAGCTCTAGAAAGTTTAATAATAAATTATTCAGTAATTTAATATTATTATTATTATCATGATAATTATGCTTTTATGGTTAAGGAAGAAAATTGGAAAATGGAAAAGTTAATGTTCTCTTCTTTTATAATTAATGGAAGTATATACATTAATTATTTCAAAAAAAAAATGAAAATAAAAGATTTTAAATAACTGAAATATTTTATTTTATGAGGTGAAGAGAAAAGAAATATTAAAAGACATTTGTTTTTTAAAATATAATATTTCTTTATTTTTATTTTTACTTCTTTTCGATAAAAGCATTTCTTTATTTTAAAGAAGAAGAAAAAAATACATTTAGAAATATCTTTTGAATAAATATTTCTGTATTTTTTAATAAAATATCTCTTTGAAGGAAAAGAAATAAAGTTAGAAAATATCTTTTTGAATAAATACTCTCTTATTATAAGAATAAGAAGAAAATAAATTAAAAATATTTAGAATAAGGTATTTCTTTCTTTTATAAAAATAAAAATCTAGAGAGCTATAATTTAGGAATTGATTGCATGCTTGGAATAGAGTAAAATAATTAATAAAATCTAAAAAGGGAAAGGAATGGGCTGCACAGAAACTTTTATGATAAATAGAGGGAGGGGAAGTAGAAAAGTCTCTTGCTCCCGAGTGTCTGGAATCGAGAAGAGTCCTATGGTTCTTGTGAGTTGGGCGTGACTTGACCGGGGATTGGGAGATCCCATCGGAAAGTCTTGGCTTGTGTGTTCTACGACCCCATTAGCTCGGGGGTTTGGGGCGAAACAGAGTAGCCCCGATACGATAGGGAGATCAACCAAAGAGCTGTCGGTATCTCATCAAATGTTCGATTGCTTCGGACAACCAAACCAGCCGCTACTACAACGAACTTTCCAACCTCAAGCTCGACGATCAAATCAGGTTCAAAGTTTCCAAAGTTGTTTCTCTTTCCTGTTATTTTTATATATTGGAAGAGAAAATTTAGTCTTATTGCAAAAGAAATTATATGAGTCGATCTAGTCTTATTTATGAAAACTCTGTTTTATTTCTTTTTGGTTTATGAATGGTGTTTCCTGTGAATTTAAGCAGAGGTATCATAATTTTAAATATTAGGGGTGAATATACTGCCATTATCTCAACCTGTTCTATCACGAAATTTTACATTCTTTTAAACGCGGTTCAGAATGCTATATTGTTTTATAATGACCCTGTGTATACAACTCCGTCCAGGGAGATCCACGATTGGCTTGGTCTGGATCGGTGACTTGTAATTGTTCTAATTCCTCCTTATGGATTATAAAACCTCCCCCAACAGTACTCTATTTGGATTTCGATTTCTGGGTTGTTAGTATTGTTTTAAATCTTAGTATCTTGTCAACAGTGAAACCGACCTGTACAGTGAGGCTTGTAGTGGATACTCTGCAATTACAATCCGTTGAAATCGATTCCAGTTTTTCATCCTTGTTTTATTTCTTACAGTCTTGACGTCATTAAAGTCGACCTGTACATTGCAGCGTTTAGTGAATACTCTGCATCTACATTCCTTGATCTCGAATTCAGGTCCATTGGTATTGTTTAAAGTCTACAGATATTCCAGATCTACTAGTTATTTTTTTTACAAACTCTGTGTTTTAAATTTCAGCCTGGGAAGGTATTTGGAGATTTTAAATCTGATTGTTCACCATAAATTTTACGAACTCCTTGTTTTAAATTGCAACATGGGAAGTCTTTTTGAGGGACTCGAAATGGGGTCACATTTGACATTGAACTTCGGACTAGTAAATTTTGTTTATGTAAAATTATTTCTGTTTAACGGATTAGTATTCAATCCGTATGGAATTTATATATTTTCTTGTAAGAATGGGCTTGAATGCCATAGATCTAGACATGGACAATTATTTCAGTATGGTCGATACTTGAAACCTGTAGGAACTTTATATATATTTTACGCGAAAACATGAAAGTCTTTAGTTCCAGTACTGACCGAAACTCGAACTTGTATCCCACTGGGTGAATATTATTTTATTTTAAGCTTGAGTTTTTATGTTCTAGATCTAAGCCGGAACGCAGACTTATAATTTAATTACAGGAATTTTATTTTACTTTATGCATGAGCTTATATACTCCATATCTAAGTATGCGCCGATCTCCATATCTGCGAGTATGCTTATGATGTTAGTACAGGAAAGATTAATCCAGTAATGCCAGAACTCGAAGGTTATATTACCCTAAATCGAAACATAAGCTTATATGCTCCATATCTAAGTATGCGCCGATCTCCATATCTGCGAGTATGCTTATGATGTTAGTACAGGAAAGATTAATCCAGTAATGCCAGAACTCGAAGGTTATATTACCCTAAATCGAAACATAAGACCTTTGGTATCATTCCTTTTACCCTAAAGTCAAAAACGCTTCCAACTTAAACAAATGAAGCCGACCTCTGTAGATTTATTTTAAATTGGTTGCTAAGGGTCTATGTATGTCCGCTTAATCGTTGCTGTAGGATGTGTATCCTAACAGAGCTTTGCTGTGAGGGATTTATGTATTTCCTTGTGGTTTTAATTTTTTTTTTTGTAAAATTCAAATCTGGTATAGCTGCGAAGGACCTATGTATAACGGAGCATCTAAATTTCAGCTGTCTAGGTAGGTAAACTGATAACTAGCTCCTCTGTCGTTATGTCCCTCTAGCTGAAACTTCTGTTTAAACCTTGTCTAATTCGGCGCCGGTAAAATTCCATCTACCACAATAGAATTCCCAGATTAATGGCCTATGTAACAAATAGCGGTTGAAGTGAAGCGTGTTTTCATATACATATAAACCAAATTATAAACACCCTCATGAAACAGAAATATATCTGGATACACACTATAACTGTTCGTATGTAAATAAAGATTAGCTATATATATTCATATGGAAATACACTTATTCAAAATAAAATCACATTTAGTAATATAGAAATGAAGAACATATATATTCATTGTTGTAAATAAAATAAGAAGGTTTTATTCTTACGATGTATGTCGATAAAGGTTAACAATATTAATTATGAATTTGAAAGAATGTTTCTAGATTGTTTTAATCATCAGCCGAATGATTAGGGAAGAATGTTTTAGGTTGTTTAAGATAGTAAGTGGAAATAATTATCTAGGATTGCCTAAAGTCATGAAGTGGGAGTGGTCGTGAAGAATATTTTGGAATGTTTTTGTAACAAAGGTTGAAACTAATTAATTGAAAATCATATAACTGTTGAATGAAGAAAATTGGAATTGAGTTTAAAGGTTTACATTTATAAATAAAACTTTATTATTCTGTTATTAATAAAGTTGATTATTTCTGCTTATATGGAAACCTATGTTTATATTAATGAGAGTTAAAAAATTAAAATTAAAAATTAAAAAAATATATATATATACATATTAATATTACAATATCGGTTAGTATGCATGTAACTTAACACATCACTTAGAGGAATTGAAATCGGTATAAAAATAAAAACAGAAGAAGAAGAATATGTTAGAACCTAAGTCACCTGACACGGGGACACGAGACACATAGGACACGAAAATACGAGAGTCCGACACGGACACGGTGACCCCAGAATCAGGACACGTAGGACACGTTTTATATACATATATATTTTTTTAAAAATATATTAAAATTTAAAAATATAGACATATAGATCCAAAAATATTTAGAAACTAGAACATTTACAAATATTCAATAGAAATTAGAATAAAAACACCTTAATGATTATGATTACACATTGTCATTCACAAATCACGATTCACGAATCACAACACATTTCACATTTGTCATTCACAAATCACAATGAGACATCAGACACATAGATGCATGTCGGAACCATATTTCTCATTAAGTCATCAAAATCAAAATGTATACATATATGTCGGAATGCCACTGGGCACTGGCAAATGCGAAATAGACTAATAGTAAATACAAAAAGGGGTGGATCAAGATGGGAGAATCCCATATGTCAGTAGTCCTCCTCCATGCCTGAATCAACATACTCATCATTGCCACTGCCCTGATCCTCATCCTCATCCTCCTCCCCCTCCTCCTCTCTACCCATCTGACGATCTGAATCTACTACTGTGGAGGATGACCCCTCTATACGATCACTATCATCAAAAGTGACCGGCTCTAGCACTAGATCATTAAGATCCATGTTTTCTAATGCCAACTCAATACTGCTGTCCAAACCCATATCATCAGGAAAGACATCCCACATCTTTGTCTTTCCCTTCACCCACTCCTCCCTCTTCCTGTAAATAAGACGAAGGTTGGAGTGCACATACACCATCGACTCTGCCCTGGACTGCTCAAGCCTGCTCTTCTTCACACTGTACAAGTTCCCATATGTGCTCCAATTCCTCTCACAACAAGAGGATGATGTAACTTGAGAGATGACCCTAAAGGCTAACTTCTGTAGAATAGGGGATGTTGCCCCATGAGTTGCCCACCAAGCATAGGGTTTCTTACCCTCCCTATCTCTAAGCACATCATAGCCTCCAAATCTCCTAGTGCCAGTGGAAAAATCTACAAAGCCATCCTCCACCTCCTCAAGCATGTCTCTATCCTGAAATAGCCATGTAAGTGCTATCTTCCTCCCATTTGCAATCTCTGCATCCATGTGAGGAGGGACTCTGTGTGAGGCCCCCGATCCACCAGTGAGCCACTGCTAAGTGTAGAACTTGGGGTTCAATGAGTGGGCCAAGCAATGCAAAGGTGTGCAATTCTTATCCCACCTGGAGATAAGAATATCCCGAACAATGGTCCATAAGTTCTCTGCCGATGTCCCATACTCGGGACACTCATTCTCCATGACAATGGACCTCATGGACTCAATCTGTTAGGAACCTATGTAAACCTTTCTCTTTACTATGTTAATATATTGTTGTTGGACGCATATGCTTTGTAAGTCGTCCCGTAGTATTTGTTAATCCGTAGTTTATATTAGCCCATAGTATTGACCCATAGTATTGGACGCATATGCTTTGTAAGTCGTCCCGTAGTCTTATATGTCTCATGGTTTTGACTCATGGTATTGGGCATAGACTTAGTATATAAGTGTGTGTTGAGGTCATTGAAGGCACCGTGAAGTTAATTGTATTGAGCTTGCTCAAAGGAGGTTGCCCCCTCGAAGTGGCCCGTGATCAATATAAAAGTGATTATGTTCTATTATTTTTGCTATTTCGCATATTCTTATTAATTAATTGTTGCAGGTGCATCTCATCTGGTATCACAGCACTTTCCTTGGCACAAGTGGGAAATTTTTTTTCTTTTTTTGTGCGGCGACTTTCAGATCAATTTCTAAAACTTTCTACACAAAATCAGAAGAAATCGATTGCATATCTGAATTCCTCTTTCAAAAATACGCAGTTTCAAAAAAAAAATCATCTCATTTGGAGTTCTAAAAGTGGAGATATCACGGATTTAAAATCAACAATTTTTCAGAATTTCGGTGACGGCCGCGGAAATTGCGGCGAGAAAATATTTTGACTGAGTGCCCAGATTTCTATTCCGCTTTCATGGGTAGAAGCAGAGTGGTTGTTCCAGTTCCGGAAACATGCTATAATAGCGATTCTGAGCAATATAGATCCGGTTTTTGAACATTGGGTGGAATTTCTGCCCAATTTTTTTTTTCTGTTGCAGGTTCGGATCTGGGAATAATCCCTATCCGCTTAACTGTGGGAAGTACTTGGGCATAAGCCCTAAAACTCATTGTGAGGAGTACCACAGGAACCCCGAAGTAGCTGGCCATTGAGAGGACCTGCCAAGCGAAAAGGGCAACGACCCCTACCTGATTGACTAGTTCCCACCCGTGAGGTAAACCAAGAGCTGTCGTTTGTGGCAAAGCGGTTATCAGTTTTACCTGAGCTGTGGAGTGAGGGGTACTGCCCCAATACGCAAGCCGTCAGACAGCATTAGACACCATGGAGGGTTGTCACCCGTGCAGGAGCAAACACCATGGAGGAAGCACTTGCAGCCATCCAAACCAAACTCCAAGATCTGGATGAAAAATTTCTCAGCCTCCATCTTCAGCATTCAGCCATGAACAATAACCGACAGCCAGAATCTTTTGCAGCCACCAGATTCTCTTCTTTCAACAATTTTCGTGGGCCGAAGCTTGATTTTCCTCGCTTCAATGGTACTGATCCGACTGGATGGATATACCGAGCAGAACAATATTTCAGTCTGCATAATACTTTTGATGTCCAGAAAGTTCCACTTGCATCCTTTCATTTGGAACAGGAAGCCCTTCAATGGTACCGTTGGTACATCAAAGCTCATCCCGAGCCAAACTGGACAGATTTTTGCCAACTCATTTTGCCACGATTTGGCCCTAGTGCTTTTGATGATTTCACAGGAGCACTCACTAAACTTCACCAAATTGGCACAGTGAGAGAGTATCAGACAGAATTTGAGAAATTGGCCAATCACACAGAAGGATTGTCTGATGAATTCTACAGGAGTTGTTTTATAAGTAGTCTCAAGGATGAAATTCGCTCAGAGGTCAAAATGTTTTGTCCCAACACAATGATGGAAGTCCTAAGGTTGGCTAAGCTGGCTGAGGACAAGATTGCAGCTCAACAACGCTCCAAACCCACCCTTGTTCCCTTCAGAAATATGGGTTCCCAACGACCTCCCATCACGCCTTCTCCTCAACCAACTCCTATCAAGCATTTGTCTGAAATAGAAATGCAGGCACGCCGAGAAAAAGGGCTTTGCTATAATTGTGATGAGAAATTCACTCGGGGACATAGATGTGTTCAACAAAAGCTCTATCTCTTGGATGTGGATTCTCCGCCTGCCTTAGAACTTGGTGAAGAAGCTACAGATACAGTGGATGATCCGATCGACATTCAACACCCACCTGTTGACACCCCATTTCAAGACGACCCACCTGAGATCTCTCTCCATGCTGTAACCGGTGTCACCACCCCACAAACAATGCGGGTCAGGGGATACTTCAAGAAGCTCCCTCTTACCATACTCATTGATTCTGGTAGCACTCATAACTTCATTGACCCTCGGATTGCCAAACAGGCTGATTGTTTTGTCCATCCTTGCTCCAACTTTGAAGTCATGGTTGCCAATGGGGGCACCTTACCTTGCAAGGAGAAGTGTCACAATGTGCGTATCTCGATGGAAGATTATAACCTACGCTCTGACATGTTTGCCTTGCCCTTAGGCGGATGTGATGTGGTTTTGGGCGTTCAATGGTTACGCACACTTGGCCCCATCTTATGGGATTTTGCTGAACTTTGGATGCAATTTAAAGTCAATGGGGCACAACACAAATTTATGGGCTTACAACCAGGGTCTCTCTGCATCATCAGTTCACATCGCCTGGAAAAAATACTTAAGAAGAATTCACATGGTGTCATCGCTCAGCTCAATTCCATTCAGATGCACCCATCAACAGTCTCCACTACTTCCTTGGATCGATATGCAGGTATCTTTGTTGAACCAATGCACTTGCTACCTTCACGAGACCTTTCCGGTAAGAATTTAGCCACATCTACCTCTCAGTAGAAAATGATGGCTATTTTGCATGCAGTACAGAAGTGGCAGCCATACCTATTAGGGAATTATTTCTGCATCAAGACTGATCTTCCGAGTCTTGAAAATTTTCTGGAACAATGGGTCTCCTCCCCAACACACCTGAAATGGGTTATCCAACTCATGGGTTATCCCTATGTGATCACTTACAATAAGGGTAAGGACAATATGGTGGAAGATGCCCCTTCTTGCACAATTGATGACCCAGTTTCGCTTACAACTCTTTCTCTGCTTGTCCCAAATTGGGTGCAATATGTTCAACAGGGATGTCTCTTCTATGAACTCCATGCTTCTTCATCAACAGGGCACTCTGGGTTCTGCAACATGTATGACCAAGAACAATGTAACTTCTTTTGGCAGGGACTAAAAATGCCAATTCAACAGATGGTGGCTGACGATGATACTTTCCAAGTCAACAAGGGTGAAACGACACTCCTTTCGGGATTGCTCAAACCCTTGCCCATCCCTAAACAGCTTTGGCCAACTATTTCTATGGATTTCCTAGCAGCGCTCTGGTGGTACAATACCACATCTCACAGGACACCATATGAAGCGGTCTATGGAAAAACACCGCCAGTTCTTCTTCCATACACCCTTAGCAGCTCCCCAGTTCATGCAATTGACTCGGTTCTTCGAAACCGCGATCAAATTCTTCTCATTCTGCAGGACAATCTTCACATGGCCAGAATTCGCCTAAATCAACAAGCCGATCAGCACCGTTCTGAGCGCATTTTCCACGCAGTTGACAGGGTTCTTCTTCATCTACAGCCTTCCAAGCAATCCTCCTTGACACTCCAAAGGCGTCAGTGGCCTGAAATGCAACTCGAGGATGCTACCGGGGAACCACTCCTTCAGCTTCTGCAGCAATTTCTCCACCCAAAGCTTTGAGGACAAAGCTTTTTCTAAGGGAGAGGGGATGTTAGGAACCTATGTAAACCCTTCTCTTTACTATGTTAATATATTGTTGTTGGACGCATATGCTTTGTAAGTCGTCCCGTAGTATTTGTTGATCCGTAGTTTATATTAGCCCATAGTATTGACCCATAGTATTGGACGCATATGCTTTGTAAGTCGTCCCGTAGTCTTATATGTCCCATGGTTTTGACTCATGGTATTGGGCATAGACTTAGTATATAAGTGTGTGTTGAGGTCATTGAAGGCACCGTGAAGTTAATTGTATTGAGCTTGCTCAAAGGAGGTTGCCCCCTCGAAGTGGCCCGTGATCAATATAAAAGTGATTATGTTCTATTATTTTTGCTATTTCGCATATTCTTATTAATTAATTGTTGCAAGTGCATCTCACAATCATGGAATCCCACCCCTCATAAACCTCTGCTAGGATGGGCTGGTCCGTGTCTGCAAACCGCAACAAAGAAATGATTGACTCCATGATCTTAATAGTAAGATCCACCGTGTCCCACCAACCATCATTTAACACCAAGTCCTTCACCTTTTGTGAAGCAGCCTGATCCGTCTTTCTCCAAAAAGCCCAAAACTCTGAAATCACCATGGACCCAAGAGCGGTTTTGACCTCCCTCAACCTCTTGAGCATGATGAATGAGGAAGCAAACCGAGTATCTGCAATCTTCAATAATGAAAGCTGTGTGTACTATTTGTAGATGGTGAGAGCATTTGTGTGGTTTTGTACAAAGTTACGGATATGGCGTGCATCCTCAATAAGGTTGTCAATCCATGCCACATCCGAAGCAATGGCTTTCAGTGCTAAATTCAAGGAATGGACAATGCAAGGTGTCCAAAAAACCTGTAAGAGCAATAAAAGCATGTATCAATGACTCTACAACACTAACATTGCAATGACCAAATTCAAACAATGAGCAAATTAGAAATGAAAGGTGTCCAAAATGAACATACCTGTGGATATTTAGCTTCCACAATCATGCCAGCAGCCTTGCAAACAGGTGCATTGTCCGTGATGATTTGTACACACGACTCAACACCTACTTCTTCAATGGTTTTGATGAATAAATCACCCATAAATTGTGCATCCTTGTATTCGCCAAGAGCATCCACCGCTTTCAAGAACACCGGTCCATTTTGGGAAGATACCATGAAATTGATGAGTGGATGGCGTGCGGGATCCGTCCATCCATCAGAAACAATACTCACACCGGATGAGAGCCATAGTTATGTGGATTCTATGTTCTTTTAAAATATTCAATTGAAGGATTTATAGGTTCTTAAATGGGAAGAGATCGAAAGTGGGATGCTACACCTCCTTATTTTATTATTTGATTTAATATATATAAAAGTTGTAATCCTTCTTAAGGATGAAGTGATCCATGTTTCTTTTTATATATATAATGATTGAAAAGGGAGGCTTTTGGAATTTAGTTATAAAAAATCCTTATCTTGAATTAGAGTGGCGACAAGGTATAATCATATATATATAAGTTACACGATTAATGAATAAGAAGGAAGTGGTATTAAGATGTTAAATTTTGGCTAAAATAAAAATTAATAAATTATATAAATATATAGTGTGGTGACTTTTAATATTCTTAGCTATATGATGAATGAAAAGATTCAAAGCATTTCAAGTTAATAAAAATGACTATAGTGGTAACTTAAGATGTAATCTTCATATAAATGATGACTTAAAAAGAAATGGTTAGAGCCAATTAAAAGAAGTGTCACAAATATTGATGCATACATTTATATATATATATATAAACAGTGGAAGTCACATACAAATAATTTTGGAAGCTAAATAAGGAAGTTGGTAAATTTTCTTAAAATGTAGAGATTAATGGTAATATATATATATATATATATAATGAGGTAGTATATGTTTACATTTTTTAATAGAGATTAATGGTAATATATATATATATATATAATGAGGTAGTGCATGTTTACATTTTTAAATAGAGTATATGGAGAATTGTATTTTAAACGTCGAATGGATTTCTAGCATGAATAGATATTCATAGATGTTACAAATATATAAATGTTTTCAATTTTAGGTGAATATATAGAGATGGTAAATGAGGAGGACATTCATCAAATACTAAGAGTAGAGTATTGGGATAAATTTTGAAGTATCTAGAACTTGTGGTAAGGTCTCTAGATGATGGAGAAAAGAAGGCAATTGATGATATAAAAATAAATAAATAAAAATATTCAAGACTTGTGGTGAGTTGGACATCGGCATACAGACATTGGATAGATGTCTGTTGTGGGGATCACTGGTAATCTAGTAAAATACAAGGTCAAATTTATGAGATGCCAAGAGATATGATTTGAGAATTTAAATGGACAAGTCAAGTTGAGTGAAAACCAAAGTTAAAGCTGAAACTGAAATTGAAGGAAGATGGGTTTCTCCTAGTGGCGGACATTAGTAAGGTATGGTGCAGAAACTTTGGAAATAATGGTGGACGGTATTAAAATATATTTTAAATAATACTTGACACAAGGATATATTAACGTAGAGTGTGGATACTTATGATAAATAAGGGCAAGAAGATTATAATATCATAAATACATGTACTTGTCCAGAGGGTCAATAGACACGGAAAATGAAAAACAAGATATCAGTGTTACTAGCATGAGGATCTGATCCCATTGACACTAATTTTGGAGCATGACGACGTTGTTAAAAATAAAATAAAACAATTGTGACTAGGAAACCTGCTGACCTTCATAGAATGATCTTGTGTAAATAGTATAGGAAATTTAAGATTAAATTCCTGAGGCTGTATTGGAACCATACTAGATGATATAAGAACTAATGACAACCATGAGTGATTATGACCATGATTGCCTGAGAAAAATGGAAGAGACTGACAAAAGATGAGAATGGGAAATTGAAGTTAAAGCCTAATATCGAAACTACGCGAACAAAAGTCAACTTCGGGACGAAGTTTTAATAAGAGGGGGTGTATGTAATGCCCGCCTCAGCACCTATGATTGATTTGATCATTTGAGACTTATGATTGATTTGATGATTTGAGGCTTATGATTGATTTCATGATTTGAGGCTTATGACTGATTTGACTATTGAGGGCACTAGTTTGAGCTGACCCAATTTATAAAACTTAGATCATGGATTTTGCTTTGAAAATTATTGTGTGAAATAGAAATGCTTGAAAATGATGAATGCTCGATTCACTGAGACATATTGATAAATATTGAAAATGCTTGAAATGAAAAATGATGATTGACTAAGACATATTGATGAATGTTGAAATTGCTTGAAATGGAAATGATGAATAGTTTATATGCTCAACTGACTGAAACATGATGTTAAATGATGGATGATTAGTATGCTCGACTGACTGGGATACTAGAGAGAATGATGAAAATGTTTATAGTGCAACGCTACTAATGTGTGTTTAAGTGTGTGTGCAGTGGCAGGTAAGACGAATTACCGATTGACCCACAATGGAATTACAAGGGTCATAAGAACGGAAGGAACACATAGGGGTACGACGATAGACTGTCGACCCTGAAATAGAAATCCACACATGGGTAGGAAGTCAATTCAGCTCACCCAGGGAAGCATGTGTCGTACGGGCGAGGCCATAACGACTTGGTTGCGTACAACGAGTTGAGGGGTGCACAATAAGGAGGACCTTATCCCTCAGCAGCCCTTAGTCTTCAAGAAAACGTAGTTGGAAGGTCGCGGTAAAGATTCCCGACCACTACGCAGTACTCCCCATAAGAAGAAAAAACAAAACTGTTGGAAGGGCCTGCCGAAGAGGTACCTAGACAAAAGAAATTAGAAAAAGGAAATTATTCATGCATGCATAATTAAATAATATACATGTGGAAGCTCTAGAAAGTTTAATAATAAATTATTCAGTAATTTAATATTATTATTATTATCATGATAATTATGCTTTTATGGTTAAGGAAGAAAATAGAAAATTGGAAAAGTTAATGTTCTCTTCTTTTATAATTAATGGAAGTATATATATTAATTATTTCAAAAAAAAAATGAAAAGAAAAGATTTTAAATAACTGAAATATTTTCTTTTATAAGAGGAAGAGAAAAGAAATATTAGAAGACATTTTCTTTTTAAAATATAAAGATTTTTATTTTTTTTTCTTTTCAATAAAAATATTTATTTGTTTTAAAGGAAAAAAAAATACATTTAGAAATATCTTTTGAATAAATATTTCTATATTTTTGAATAAAATGTCTCTTTTAAGGAAAAAAAATAAAGTTAGAAAATATCTTTTTGAATAAATACTCTTTAATTATAAGAATAAGAAGAAAATAAAAGAAATAAATTCGAAATATTTAGAATAAGGTATTTCTTTCTTTTATTAAAAAAAAAAAAAAAATCTAGACAGCTATAATTTAGGAATTGACTACACGCTCGGAATAGAAACACTCACCTTGCATTAATTTAGGAATTGACTGCAAGCTCGGAATAGAAACACTCACCTTGCATTAATTTAGGAATTGATTGCACGCTCAGAATAGAAACCCTCACCTTGCATTAATTAAAACACTTATAATTTAAAAAGTAAAATAATTAATAAAATCTTAAAAGGGAAAGGAATGGGCTACACAGAAACTTTTATGATAAATAGAGGGAGGGGAAGGAGAAAAGTCTCTTGCTCCCGAGTGTTTGGAATCGAGAAGAGTCCTATGGTTCTTGTGAGTTGGGCATGACTTGACCGGGGATTGGGAGATCCCATCGGAAAGTCTTGGCTTGTGTGTTTTACGACCCCATTAGCTCGAGGGTTCGGGGCGAAGCAAAATAGCCCCAATACGATAGGAAGATCAACCGAGGAGCTGTCGGTATCTCGTCAAACGTTCGATTGCTCCGGACAGCCAAACCAGCCGCTACTTCAACGAACTTTCCAACCTCAAGCTCGACAATCAAATCAAGTTCAATGTTTTCAAAGTTGTTTCTCTTTCATGTTATTTTTATATATTGGAAGAGAAAATTTAATCTTATTGCAAAAGAAATTATATGAGTCGATCTAGTCTTATTTATGAAAACTTTGTTTTATTTCTTTTTGGTGTATGAATGGGGTTTCCTGTGAATTTAAGCAGAGGTATCAGAATTTTAAATATTAGGGGTGAATATGTTGCCATTATCTCAACCTGTTCTATCGCGAAATTTTACATTCTTTTAAACACTGTTCAGAATGCTATATTGTTTTATAATGAACCTGTGTATACAACTCCGTCCTGGGAGATCCACGATTGGCTTGGTTTGGATGAGTGACTTGTAATTGTTCTAATTCCTCCTTATGGATTATAAAACCTCCCCCAACAGTACTCTATTTGGATTTCGATTTCTGGGTTGTTAGTATTGTTTTAAATCTTAGTATCTTGTCAACAGTGAAACCGACCTGTACAATGAGGCTTGTAGTGGATACTCTGCAATTACAATCCGTTGAAATCGATTATAGTTTTTCATCCTTGTTTTATTTCTTACAGTCTTGATGTCATTAAAGTCGACCTGTACATTGCAGCGTTTAGTGAATACTCTGCATCTACATTCCTTCATCTCGAATTCAGGTCCATTGGTATTGTTTAAAGTCTATGGATATTCCCACATCTATTAGGCGTTTGGAGATTTTAAGTCTGTTTGTTTCCTTTAAATTTTTTTATTTTTTTTACAAACTCTGTGTTTTAAATTTCAGCCTGGGAAGGTATTTGGAGATTTTAAATCTGATTGTTTACTATAAATTTTAGAACTCTGTGTTTTATATTGAAACCTGGGAAGTCTTTTTTGGGGACTCGAAATGGGGTCCATATATATATAAAATAATTGAAAATCTAAAAAATATGTTATAATATAAATGAATAGATTAAATTATGTTGATTTTTTTTATTAAAAAGAGAGTTATAAGTTGATATATTTAGATTTTTAAATGATTAATAAATATATTAAGTTGGGAATTAAATATACAAATTATATTAGTTCTATCAAGGTCATTTAAATGAGTATATTTGAGTTGCATCCAATATATTAATACCTATATTATAAGTATGTATTAATGAAAGGTATTACATAATTCCAACCAAAACATGATGAATACAATCATCCTTAAGCAATAGACTTTAACGTATACCCTCTTTCACAAGATCATAATATGAATTCTAAAATTGTTTTGCATTGTGTTATTATTTGCACTAGATTACTTGTGGATTTATTAAGCATTTGCAATGGTTGTGTGAGTTAAAAGTGTGAAGCGTTCACATAATAAGAATGCTTGGATCTAGTAGTTTATTGCTACATTATGGTATCTAGAGACAAATGATGCATAGTGTATGGCATGCTATTATTTCGTGTTGACTTTTACTATGATATTTTATTGCTTCATCATGGCTTTTGGTGACCAATGATACACAATTGGGAATGAAGGCCAAATGCTTAGTTCTCAATGGCATCACAACTCTAGTAGGTGATTATAAGTGCAAGGATAATCAACTCACAAAATCCAACTCTTTTCTCCATCTCTAAAGACTAATTAAATATATCCCTCTCTCTCTCTAAGTGGTGTGCCTTCCTTGGCCAATAATAGCCATGCATGCAAACTCTAATTGAAGCTTGAATTGAATTATAAGGACTAAAGTAGTCTCTCATCCAAGGTACACTCCACTTGAATTGAATATAAAATGCCAAGTTCAAAACAGATTGGATGCATCCACCTCAACTAGTGAACCTCCTTGTGAATAAGAATTAATTCCTTTACCATAAATAATCTCCATTTAAACTACCCCTTTCATTGATAAGACATAATGTTTTCTAAAATATATCACGTGAGAGATATTATTAACTTCATTAATTATTTTCATCTTTATCAACAACAAGACACATGTCAATATCCTCATGCATATCAAATTATCATTACTGACATGATGTTTTTCACACTTCAACACAAAGCATCATCTATCCGACCAATCATTACCCTATAAGTGTCACATCACTCCTCAAAAATAACAATTACCCCTCCTAAAAAGTAAGAACTTTATAATGCCAACATAACACCATGGCAACATTTACTAAAATAGCATGCTTAAAAACAAACATTGTTAAAAACAACACCACCATGCATGTAAATGAATATAAGCTCATCAAATCGTGTGCCTCTAAGGAACAAGAATGCATTATTTGTTCCACCATACAAGACTTGTAGCAACAACTGTTAAAAACGGTAGTTTCACAGAACACATCAAATGTCATTGAAAATTTCTTCCTTAGATTTACATGATAACAAGGAACCCAGATATGTGTTATGCACCAAATTCCCAAAATAACATAAGAATAGTAAGAAAGAGTAACCGAACGACTTGAGAACAAAATAAATATATGAATAAGAAGCCTCTTCAAATAGGAAACACCATTTTACAATGTATTAGATCAAAAGATGAGATGAGATGATCCTAAAACTGATATAATAATAGACAATTAAAATCCGACCAATAAAGACAATACTAATATAATAATAGACATGTAATGTCACAATATATGGGGCTTAACATGCCCCTCCCATTCAAACAAGTGTTGTCATCAACACTTAAAAACTATGGATGTTTATGCATGAAGAACTCATCGTCCCATGTCGCCTCTTCTATTGGCAAATTCTTCCACTTGATCAGGAATGCAGTAATTGGTAAAATTCATAGTTTCCTGATCTGTGTCAAAAATTGTTTTAGGTTCTAGTATCAATTTCCCTTCATCAATCTTTGATAAAATAGTATGGACATGGATATTGTCATTAATTAACTTCTTTTGGCCAAAAACATGGAAGACTAGATGTGCACGTCAAGATGGAGGTAACTCCAATTTGTAAGTCATACTTCCAATACTTTGCAACACTCTTATAGGGACCATAATACTTGGGTGGTAGTTTATTTTCCTTTTGCTTCTTGAGGGACATTTGTTTGTATGGTTGTAGCCTCAAAAATACCCAATCTCCTACTTCAAATTTCATTTAACTACGATGTTGATTTGATTTGTGTTTCATCATATTTTGTGTTATAGCCAAGTTATCTTTTAATAGTTGGAGAACCTCTTGTTAGTGCTCTATGTGATCCTCCATTACTTGAACCTTAGCTTTCTCTTTCAATGATGATGTGATCGAAGGAGGATGATAGCCATAAAGTAGCATAAATGGTGACATTTTTTATGAAGTATAGGAAAATGTGTTGTACCACCATTCTACTAAGGAAAAACATTTGACCCAGTGTGTTTGTTTATCAGATCCAAAGGAACAAAGATACCCTTCTAAGCATTAATTCACAATCTCAGTTTTCCCATCGGATTGAAGCTGGTAAGAGAAGTTATGAGCCAATTAAGTGCCCAAACAAGAAAATATTTCCTTCCAAAAACTACTAGTGAAAATTGGATCTCTATCACTTATAGTAATCTTGGGGATTCCATGTAGCTTCCGAACTGTTTCCATGAATGTTGCAGCTATTGTACTTGCTTTAAAAATATGAGAAAATACCATAAATGGGCATTGTTAGTTTTTCAGAATTTAATTCATTCTGCTCTAGGATCTTAACTGAAAGAACAACATGTACAGCATATCAAGCATAAGAGACAAGAAACAAGAGACACAAAACATTTCACCGGGGAAAACCAAGAAGGTGAAAAACCCCGCAACTTCCTCAGAGATAAAATAAGCACCAATACAAAGATCACCATGATCAAACCCAAGAGATAGATATCTTCAGCAGCATGCTCCTCCTCCACTTGTGCGCATTCCTCCTCTCTCTCACTAATGCGAAGTGAGTGAACAATAGAATGTGTAAAATGAGAGAGACACACTCTCTATTTATACACTAACTTGACTTGACCTTAACTCAACTAGGTCAGCCTCAACTTAACCACTTAACATAATGCTGACTGGGCCGACTCCCACTAGGGTGTTCTAATAACCCTTTGACCCACATGACTCATATAGGGACGACCCCATCAAGGTGGTCTAATAACCCATCAAGTATAAGTTACGACACTTACAAAATAACTGACGACACTTCCAATCGGAGGAATAATACATCTCCGTTGGGGATACAATAAAGTACAAATACAATATACAAATGAATATCTTCCGAAGTTACAAATACATCAACACTCCCTCTTAACTAGGAAGGTATTCTCTTGACACAAGTCATCAATACATATAGGCACAAGTCTTTGATTATGGAGTTGGATCATCGTCACTGGATCATGGAGCATCATCATCATCACTATTGTTGTACTCGTCATCTCGATCACTGGGCTATCTCTGAATTCTTCTCGTCATAGGAAGTTCTACAGAGCCAGCCCTTTTTCATGCTGGATGTAGGCCCACCACCTGCAGGTCTTCATCATCACTGGCCATACTATGGAATCCTCAGGACTTATTACGTGCGTCACAAACCTCGAAAGAGCATCCCAGGACTGATTACGAGCTTACTGCTCAACCTATCGGATCTCCCAGGGCAATATTATATGTGACCACCACAAAACCTCGAAAGAGCATCCCAGGACTGATTACGAGCACACAGCTCAGCCTATCAGATATCCTAGGATATTTTACATGCAACTGCACAACCTGTCCACGGCCACAGAGTATCATCCTGATACTCATGATCATACTGATCATGTCATCTCATCCTCCACGAAGCACAACCCAGATGCACATCACTCAGCACTTACATTCACCGGCATGGGAAGACACACTTCAACCATCCGTGAAAGTCTAAGCACTTATATCTACGCCATGGGAAGACACACTTCAACCATGCGAGAATGGCATCGCACTTATATCCATAGCCATGGGAAGACACACTTCAACCATGCTAGGAATGGCACAGCACTTATATCGCAGCCATGGGAAGACACGCTTCAACCATGCTCGAATGGCACAGTACTTATATCGCAGCCATGGGAAGACACACTTCAACCATGCTCGAATGGCACAGCTCTTACATCAACGACCATGGGAAGACGCACTTCAACCATGTCGGAATGGCCCCGGCCCTTATATCTGCACCATGGGAGGACACACCTACCACCATGTGAGAATGGCTCATGTGCATCTGTGTCTTTGGAACTCATCACACATGATCCAACTGATCATGCAATGCATCCACCTGATACATATCATCACATAATATCGTCCTGATCATCATCATAGCATCGTCCTGATCATCATCATAGCATTGTCCTGATGCATATCATCCAGAGCATCATCCTGATACTCATCACACATGATCATCCTGATCATCATCACTGCATCGTCCTGATGCATATCATCCAAAGCATCGTCCAGATACTCATCACACATGATCATCCTGATCATCGTCACTGCATCGTCCTGATGCATGTCATCATACATGATCCAACTGATCATACAAAGCATCCAACTGATGCATATCCAAAGCAGAAACTAGAGCATCGTCCTGATGCTCATCACATGACGCTTACATCCACAGCCATGGGAAGGATCCTCCTCTCACCATGCTTGGAATGGCTCCTGCAAATGTGTCCATCACTTCTTCCTCGAAGTATCTTCAATCCAAAGAACACCAAGCCTCTCTCTAAAGTACTCAAACTTCACTCTGGCTAGTGGTTTCGTCAACACATCCGCAACCTGCTCATCCGTCGCAATATACAGGAGCTTCACTGCTCCTCTCTGCACCATAGCCCTGATATAGTGATATTTGATCTCAATTTGCTTCGACCTGTCGTGGAACACCGGGTTCTCAGACAGCTTCACACAACTTTGGTTGTCACAAAAGATACCAGTAGCCTCCAACAGGAAATCAAATAACTCATACAGTAGCTTCCGCAACCATACTGCCTCACAACTAGCCGAACAAGCTACAACATACTCTGCTTTGGCTGTACTCAGTGCTATGCAGGACTGCTTCCTGCTAAACCAAGAGATCACACCTGATCCCATACTAAAGCAACACCCAGAAGTGCTCTTCCTATCTGCAGTATTGCTTGCCCAATCTGAATCAACATAACCCTGCAGGTTAAACTTTTGATTCGCATCATACTTGAGCCCATAATCAATTGTACCCTTCAGGTACCTCAGAATGTGCTTTACAACAACCAGGTGAACACCTCTGGGATCCGTCAGGAACTGGCTCAATGTGTTCACCGCAAAGCAAATATTTGGTCTCGTGTTCATCAGGTACATCAAGGACCCAATCATCTAACGATACACAGTGACATCAACCGGATCAGATGAAGCATTACACAGAAGCTTTAGGTTCGATGCCATAGGTGTGGCCATGGCCTTGCAGTCCATCATTCCGAACCTCTTCAGAATCTCTACTACATACTTTCCTTGTCCAAGGAAGATTCCATCTGCACTCTGCCACACCTCCATGCCTAGAAAGTAGTGCATCATCCCAAGTGCTTCATCTCGAACTCGGCAGCAAGCTTGATCTTGTAGATCAATTGGGAGTCACAACAGGCTTCCCCCGGGACCACATCCCAGACATCATTCTTCATGATCGACCGATACTCCTCGATCATGGCATTCTTCCATTACTGCATCCCGAATCCTGGGAACTTCAGATTCTTCAATATCTTCAATAGATAGTTTTTATTTGATCTTCATTGCTAGAACAAATGTTGTAGTCCTTTTTGTAGGTGATGGTACACGGTCTTTCCTACAAGACAGGTCCAGTTGCATGATTAGAAACTTCTCATAGTTTTTCAAAAACACATTCTTATGCATAAAGACATATGTCATACAGTCATGCAATTATCTTGGCCATGTTTCAATACAACATTTATCCATATTCTGTAACTTTCTAGATGCCTTCCATCTCTACTAGAACATTGTTAAGAGTGTGCACAAATCCCAACATGTCAGCAAAGAGGTTTCATTCTATATAAGTAGCAATGGAATGTTGTACAGTACCATAGGCCACTTACCCATTACATGCATATTAGTAGTATACTGTTCACTAATGCAATTATTCTAATATGCATGATACACAACCTAAGTCTAGGAACATAAGTATATACATCATTGAACAATATTATTTAAACAAACAAATATGTAAGAAATGACAATTCAAATACTTATCTTTGTTTGTTTGTTGGGTGGACTCCCTCTCAATCTTTGCTTCCTTGCAGGAACTACTGGAGTGTGCTCCCTCTTGATCTTTGCTTCCTGGATTACCTGTCCTTGAACTTATATCCATCCTCGATCACTATGCATGCTTACTAGTATCATCATTGTGTTATCCTCGAGATCTCATACATAATCATACATTCATTAGTATAATCTTAATACTATCAAAACACAATAATCTTAAACATGTTGTTACACCCAAAATCTACTCATCATTAGATTTAGTGTATACACCCCTGAAGATACTTGGACTAATAATAATCCTGGGAGGGTTTGCACTCATTTGTGCCAGGTTCTGAAGGGTCGTCGCAGGTTGCACACTAGCAACATGCGACGTCGTAGTCTGCTCCACTACAGGGTGCAATGAGGTCTGTTAATGAGAAAAAATAGCTTATTCGAGATCCTTCTCAAAACTTGCTTATTTGGGGGCTTATCCCTGACCTCTAGGAGAGCTGGTACTCGACCCCTAACTCTTTGGGAAGATCCCCTATCTCTCTCCTACACTTCCTCAACCTATCTTATCCATGCCCTATCCATTTAGTCCTATATAAGTGAGGCTCACTCCCATACCAAAAGGGAGGAAGGCTATGGTATCTACATGCTAGTGAAATCTATCTTGGGAGGAATCCTATAGTGCTGACATGTTGGGAAATATCTCTTAAGACACCTTCACTCACCTCTTGGAGAACTCATACTTCTTCGGAAGAACATGGCAACTGGCTTGGTCGGAGAAGGGCTGCTAGGTTAAGTCTCTGGTTGTAGTCCTATATCTCTATCATGTACTCCTCTATTTACAGTAATACAAATGTTGTCCACCAATATCATTCTTATGTGTAATGATGTTGTGTTGTTTACCTTCTTAATTGCTTACATAGATCTCTTATTGTATAGATGCTCTTTACTCGTTTCTCTTTTCTGTGTCTTAACAGGTCTTGCAGCTTGGATCTGACAACCATGGGATGTGGAGCAACATTCGAGAGAAAGGATAGTGAATCAAAGAGGTAAGACATCTAGTACTTGATCCTTAAGTAGATTTAGGAAACGTGTTTGTAGTCTGTTCTATTTGTTTTAGACTCACATTGAGCTAGGGAGATCCTGCTCGTGTCCGCCCGAGTGGATTGTCCGGTAACAAATCTGGTGACCATACTAGGGAGTACTGTTTGTTTTGTTTAGTAGTCATTAAATCTGGAAGTCATTTTCAGTAGATTACTTAACATGAGCCTGTTTATCATTTTTGCCATTCACTTTCAGATCTTCACATTGAAGATCCTGATCTTCTTCCTTTGAGTCCATACAACTCAATTCCAAGTCTGTCATGGTTTATTATTGAGAGATCTGATTCATTTTTGAATCCATAACTCGCCTGTTGCACTTGGGCAGTGAAAACAGAGCGACACTATGTTTTTTTGAGTCTCTGTCCTTTGTCTGTTGCTTACCTGTCGCAACCTTTGCATTGGTACATTGCGACATCGTCGCACCTCCCGTGAAGGAAAACTGCGACGTCACACTGTGTGTGAAGCCAAAGTGCACCGATCTGCCAAAAGCTGGCATACAGGCATCCATCCTCTCATCTGACAGTTTGAGCCTTGGTCTGATGTGTGAACTCCCTCTGCGCTACAAGATCCAGCCAGAGACCCCATTTATGATTTGTGTGTTGGGAGTTTGGTTTCATTTGAATTGATTTTGGGTTCCGTTTTAGACAAGCTTGAGACCGTTAGTGGTGGATACCTTTGTCTCCTCCACCTTCATCCGTTCACTCTTGCATTCCCTTCATTCCATCCCTGATCTGATCACTACAGTGGATCAGCTTCCAAACCTCATCTACTTTGATTTTGAGCTTTGCTTGCTTAGTTTGCTTGTTCCTGCTTGATTTTGAGTTAAGTGTGTCTTTTAGCTTGGTTGAGTGCTTCTCTTTTCTTAAGTTTTATGAGTCTATGAGTGTTGCGAGTAGTGTTTTCTTTTCAGTCATTTAGATCTGAAAGCAAAGTTGTTATCGAATCTATCCTTTGATGCATCCATTGAAAAGATTAAAAGTGTTTCTTTCCCATTGTTTCTAAAAGAATTATTGAAGAAAGATCATTGTGCATTGGAAAATTCTTGTTTATATTTTGGAAAAGTTGAATGAATGTATGATCTATTGTGTTTTTCTCGAATTATGAATCGCTCATTTTCTTGAAAGGCTCAAAGTACACTTCGATTTTTGCAAAATTAATTCCATGCTAAGGAAAGATAGATGCATTTTTAACTTTTGTTGCTTTTAGAATCATTGAAATTGAAATTGAAAAGCTTGCATATTTCATTTTAGAATCCTCTCTTTTCATCACTTAGGGTCATTTTACTTTGAATAGGAAAAAGAAAAGAAAAAGTTGTTTTGATTTGGTTTAGTAGTGTTGTGCTTTTGTGCTTCGCGCAAAAGGAAAAGAATGCTTTCATTGTCAAATTTGTTTGAATTGAGATTGTGTTGCATTGAGTTTGTTTTGGCATACCATTGGAAAAAGATTTCTCCTTCCCATAGGTAGAATTCATCGAAAGAAAAGAATAGTTCGTGCATGTAGCTAGGGCTTGCATTATGCTTCCGATTATGTACTCACCTCATGCATTCACCTAACCGTCCAAGATAAAATTAACGATAGAACTAGGTAAAAATTTTAGCAACTTGTGTGTAAGTTAGAGACGTGTTCTGGTGTCGTTAAGCGTGGCAGCTGTCGTTATTTGCTAGCACTGTAGTCCGAGGGTATTGTAGTCTTCCACGTACATCAGTATATCGAGCTCCTTCACATACCCACCAAGTACCATAATCCGTACTTGGCGTATATCGAAGGGTGTATCACGTACTTGACACGTATATCGGAAGGTCTCGTGCCAACGACTATGCATTAGACAGCACCACTACGGATTTCAGCTCCCACGTACCTTGCGTATATCGGGAGACACCATTAGGATTCCTTAAACCAAACGAGTTAACCATTTGGTCGTCTTGGAAAAGCAATACACTGAGAATAGCACTCGGGGAGATTAGCACGCATGTACTGTCCAGGTAATCAGGTATGCAGGCAAGGGTACGGTCCCAATCCTCCTTGTCGTGTCATATTGTTGGACCCTGTAGTATATCGCGGTTTGCGATGCCTTGATAATCCCGTGAGGTTCCAGACTTTTGAATCCACTCTGTCACATAAGTTTGCGTATTGCCTTAGTTTGAGTAGGATTTTCTGGACTGCTTTTCTTTTAGTATACCTTTAGGAGAAACGTTGTTTCAGCCCTTTTCGGCTGATTTTCCTGATACTCTGGCGGATTTTCCCTGGAGAAGGTCCCGTAGGATCTTGAACTTACCACCCGAATATCCCCTTAATCTGGAGGTTATTTCAAGGGTAAGAATGGATCAGCGTAACGCGGTCGTAGTTACTGAAGTAAGGAACCCCACTTTGAATATTGGTGGACATTTGTTTCCACCAGATTCACCTACCTCTCATCCCCCGCAGGATGATTTCTCAAACCCCCCCAGCCTAGGGGGAACCATCCAATACCACGCATGTTCTCATGTTGCGTAACGAAACGATCAATTTAAATACTCGCTCGCGATCTTACGACCCGGTCCCTTCGAAGGAACCCACCGGAAGTAATACTAAAAAAAATTTGAATCCTTAACTGATGTCACTATTCCTTTGACTTCTCTCACCATAGAGAGACCCTCTTTAGATTTGATATTGCGTCCGCCCAAGAGTACGATTCGAAAAGTTGTTTTCAATCATAATGCTCGAGCGGCACAAAATTACAATATCGTAGAGGACTTGGCCCAAGCTCCTTGCGCCATGTCCACCCTGGAAGTTTTGCAGAATTGTCCTAATCAACACAAAACTCTCCTTGCAGCCATTGGTGCAGTTGACCCGGATTCCTCGAACACCATCATGTTTCGACTTGACAACTTTAAGCTGAGGCTCTCACACCAACTCGCATTCCAAGTTTCTGTGAACATTACTGCGAAGATCATCCATTGTGCCCTTTTGGACGAAGGAGCCTCCACTTCTATCATGTCCATCACTTGTTGGAGAGCCATTGGCTCCCCCGAATTGAATCGTTCTCCTACCACGTTGAAAGCATTCGACGAGCGTGGCTTTCAACCTCATGGGCTCTTACAAGCTCTTGCAGTTGAGTTGGGTGGAAAGACCGTAACCATTAACGTGGAAGTGGTCTCGGCCTCGTTAGATTATAATCTCTTGCTTGGTCGCAATTGGTTTTATACCATGCAGGTGGTAGCCTCTTCAGTCTTCCGCATAGTACAGTTCCCCCACCAAGGACGAATTGTTACTATCGACCAGTTAGATTTTTGTACACCAGACACCACTACTCATCCTGGTGACCATGTTCCTTCCATTGGACAGATGTCAAAACAGTATGAGTGTAGGGGTTGGCCTTTTGAAAGATTCATCTCTCATGGGCGTTTTTCTAGCCGCAGACCCCCCTAATCATGTTGCTACGGTGAACATGATCTCCACTGAGATTTTATCTCACTCGAACGATGCTTGGCTTGTATCAGATGAAGCCACAACACACCTGCTTGGAGATATGATGCCTCTTTCACCCACTGAACGCATTTATGAGGCTATCCAATCAGCTTCGGAGGACCTTTTTACCATGACCTCCCCATCTTGTTCTCTACGACGGATGTCCTCCCTACCTGATCTCTTACTTCAAACTTTTCATTCAGACGAGTCCATCATGGAAGTAATGAATGTTGACGACAGTCCATGGGATGATCTCCATCATAGGTCATCTTTTCTTCCTCCTTTGGAATACGTAGAGAACAACATTCATACCCTCTTTTCACCAGATATCTACCCATCCCCTCAGTCCCCCATCCTTACATGTCTTACGGACACAGAGGGTAACTTGGCCAACATTGAGCCAGCCACCCTGGTAGACATCTCGGTGAAACCTGGTATAGTGGAACACATTCGCATAGGCCAGAAGTGTTCCCCTGAAGAAATCGTTGTTAGCACGGCCTTATTCAAGCAATTTCGAGACGTGTTTTCTTGGTCCTATGAGGAGATTCCTGGGATAGACCCCGCGATTGTTTCTCATGAAATAAAAACCTATCCCGACGTCAAACCTGTACGTCAAAAGTTGCGACCGGTACACCCCCGGAAGACTGCGACATTAAAGGCAGAAATTGAAAAGCTCTTAAAGGATGGCTTTATTTATCCTGTCCCATTGACGGATTGGGTCTCAAACATCGTTCCTGTGAACAAAAAGCAGGGCACCATTCGCGTCTGTGTTGATTATCGAGACCTTAATCGGGCTTGTCCGAAAGACAACTACCCGACCCCCTTCATCGACCAGATCATCGACAACTGTGCCGGAAGCGTCATCTTCTCATTCATGGATGGATTTTCTGGTTACAACCAAATTGAGATCAACCCGGCCGACCAACATAAGATGGCTTTCATCTGCCCATGGGGTACATTCGCTTATCGGAAGCTCCCATTTGGCCTTAAAAATGTTGGCGCCACGTTTCAGCGGGCTATGTCATATGCCTTTCACGATATTAAGGACTTTGTGGAACCCTACTTGGACGATCTCCCTGCTCATTCAAAGCAGCGCGAGTTCCACATTGATCATCTGACATCCATTTTCCTCAGATGCAAACGGTACAATATCCGTCTGAATCCTCATAAGTGTATCTTTTGCATTGAGTCTGGACGGCTCTTAGGATTTATTGTTTCGAAGGATGGGATCCGCATTTATCCCTTAAAGGTGGAGGCCATCATCAACCTACCACCCCGACAGATGTTACGGAACTTCAAAGTCTCCAAGGGAAGGCGACTTACTTAAGACGTTTTGTTTGTAATTTCGCGGAGAAGACCCAGGGCTATATGAGACTGCTCAAGAAGGACGTCCCATTCATTTGGGACGATCAAGCTCAAAAATCCTTCGACAGTATCAAACATGCCATCACGCATGCCCCCGTGCTCCAACCACCTAATTATTACAGAGATTACATCTTTTATCTCGCCGCTTCTGCTACCACTATCGCCATGGTTTTGGTACAGGAGGATCAAAACACCTAGGAAAAAATGTCCTCCTTGCCAACACTTCCATACGAAGAAGCACACTCATCCCGCCCCACTACATCCGGTTATTGCCGTTGGCCCATTTGCAAAATGGGGCATCGATTTTATGCATTGTAAGCCAACCTCGGCCGGGGGGCATAGTTACATTATCATAGCTGTGGATTACTTCACAAAGTGGGCCAAGGCTATGCCTACGTACCAAAACGATGGCAAAACCGCCACACTCTTCATGTTTAATCATGTGATAGCACGGTTTGGAATTCTGTAGGCCATAATTACCGATCATGGTTCTCACTTTCAGAACCATATGGTTGATGAATTGAGCGACAGGTTGGGTTTTCGCCATGAAAACTCGACACCCTACTACCCGCAATCCAATGGATAGGTCGAGGCAATTAACAAAGTCTTGAAAACTATGATCCAAAGGATGGTAGGGACACAAAAGTCCAACTGGCATAATATGCTCTTTTCAGCATTATGAGCCTGCCGAACTACTGTTAAAACCGCCACAGGCTTCACTCCATTCCAATTGGTATATGGACTGGAGGCTGTCTTACCGATAGAGTGCGAAATCCCATCTTTACAGCTCGCGGTCGAACTTCTTCCTAACACTACTGCTGAGGAAGAACGTCTCTTGCACTTAGCAAAACTTGACGAGTCTCGCCAAGATGCCACTCTTGCTAATGAAGCACATAAGAAACGCATCAAAGCCCAGTACGATAAGTCGGTTGAACCTTGTATCTTTAACGAGGGTGATCTGGTCCTCACTTATGACCAAAAGCACGATAAACTAGGAGCAGGGAAGTTCGATTCCATGTGGCATGGACCCTACGTTATCAAACGTGTGTTGGAAAAAGGTGCCTACGAGCTTGAAGATTATGATGGAATCTCTTTAGGTGAACCCCGCAATGGGATTTACCTGAAGAGATACTACGCTTGATCTCTCATGCATAGACTTTCTTGTATATACTGTACATGGCATGTTTTTGTGTTTTTGTGTGGTGTGACGCATTTCTTTTCGAGTGTCTTTTGATCTTGTTTCCGCTTCTCATACCATGTTCTGTCTATGTGTGCAGATGGAGACGTGCTATGGATTCGTGAACGGCGCCAACTGGCATACCTGTAACCTTGCTTCAGCAGCCTGGGTACTATATTCCCCAACAGGTGAGCTCATTAGCTCAGGAGGAAGTTGCCTAGGGTTCGCGACTAACAATGCCGCAGAATATCAGGCAGTAATCGGAACCCTAGCTAATGCCATTTCCTTGGGTATGAACCACATTGTCATCCACATGGATTCTCAATTAGTGGTTTCCCATCTTAACCGGGTCTACACCATCCGTGATCCCATCTTACTCCGTCTCTTCAGACGAGTACGTCTCCTGGAAAGGTCATTTGAATCTGTTCAATACCTGCACATTCCACAAGAGTTTAACACAGTTGCTGACTCGATGGCCAACTTCATTTTGGATTGGTTCATCGCACACACATAATACTCATAATATGTAAAAGCATTCACGACATGTAAATATAGGGTACAGAAGCAAACATATAAACAAGATCACATCACTAATCATTTGAAGAACACATAATGTATAAACTGTCGATAATGTATATATATATAAATCACTCAAAAGTAGTGCTGGTACAAAATCTGAAGCACGATGGCTTTCAGTGAGTCTCTACAAAAATCTGAAGCATCATAGCTTTCAGTAACTACAAAAAATCTGAGGCCTCTAAGCTCTCAGTACAAGTATAAAAAGTGCACTCAGGTTGGACGCCTGACCCGTACACCCCTCGCTCTAACAGCTCTCTGACGCTGGGTGAGAAAGCAGTCTACAGCGAGCCACCTTGCAGAGTAAGGAGTTGAAGCGCACGAACGCTCCAACCCCAAATCTCTGCATGGGCCTCGGTAAGTCATCAATGGCTGGCTCTGTTACATCCACAGTCAGCCCTGATAGGTTCCTATACACCTCCTCCATCTCCTCGAAGGCGGCATGAGCACCTGCAGGAACCACTCCCTCCCCACCTCTGTCTCTCCTCGCCAGAAGGGAGAAACCTACTAGTCGCACGAGGCCCACATCTACACACACGTATTACGTACTTATCAGCACTACATAAAAAAATGATATAATATACAAAACTAAAAATACAAGGGTTTTGTTCTTACCGATATCACCCCATGCTGCACCCTCTGGCAGCACCAAGTCGGGATCCTCTCAAAAGTCCGTGCCACCATATGGAAATTCCTCGACCATAAGTAATTGGCCTTCCATCCAGCTAAAGAACTCGGGACCAAAACTGATGATGGGACCCCCACCATGGCGGGTCATCACCTCTGCCCACCTGAGCATGTGAGGATCTCTCGGATCCCTGTCATCCAGTACCAACTGCGGGCGCAAAAGAGGAACCCTCTCCAAGAGGAAGGATACTATGATCGATCTGTATCCAAACTGCTTGAGCTCCCCGCGCCGACACTTGGTCAGCTGAGCTCGGATGTTGGCGAGGAGACCCTCGCACCAGTTGAAAACCATGGGAGACATACAGTCTTCCGCGTACAACATCTGAGTCTGGGTAGCCGTATGTGGAGCTTGGCTACCCCCCACCCTAGTAATAGTGAGCAGTATGGTCCACAGTGGACGACTTGCCACATCTCTAATGAGTATCTTCCCCCTGGAAGGATGAGAAGTAGCTATGCAGTGCTGCGACACCATGTCCTCAACTGTACGATCACTGGCTCGTGTCCCAGTGAGATTTACAATGTCCCCTCTTCAGGACAAACCAGTCAGAAAGTAGATATCCTCAATGTCAATTATGAGATATGCTCACCTATCAAAAAGTATTGTTGGGCCGCATCCCAACTCTGGAGCATGTGTGTCAGGAACGGGATTTGGGATCTCATCCCCTGTATCTCGAAGAATTTGAGCAACCCACAATTTCTCAAAGCTTCCACACATTGTGGATCGTTGGTAGCTTACTCATCTTCCACTTCATGTTCTCTCTCTCGCCACTCCAATACCATTTTTGCTTGCTAGTAACCTGCCAAAAGGGGCAATTAAACCCCGTTAGGACCTTCCTCAGCATTCACAAGCTCATTTTTTGAATTTGTTTTTGTGTTTTGGATTTGGGTTTCCGCCATCACATCGTACCTTCAAGTACAGCGCGACGTCGTCGCAGGTCTCGTTTTCAAGGCTTGCGATGACCCGGACTCGTCGCAAGTCCCGAAAAGGCCACCTGCGACGAGCCGAGGGCGCAATGGCCCATCTACAAACCACTCAAAAAATGGACAAAAATGCAAAAAGTAAACCACTACAAAGTTGCTGGCTGAGATTTAGGCCTACCTGGTCCGGACGGCTGGTGAAATGGCGGATCGTAGCTCCCGAAATCGGCAAAGGAAGTTTTGGCTCCAAATTGGTACTTCTCCACCCAAATTGGCAATTTGAACAATGTTTCTATTTTTGGCCCATAATTCTATTTATAAATAGAATGGAATATTCCTTTTCAAATATTTTGATGCTTTTGGGCCATTTACTATAGTTTCGACCGTTTGTCATTATATTTGGGGCTATTTGACACTTTTTCTAGTGTATAGGAGTCGTAAAGTGGTCTTTTGTGTCGTTTCTCGCATTATCAATGGTAACTACAGGTATGAACGCCCCTTTCGATGTTTTGTCATTATTATTTTTGGTTAAGTCGTAATCATTGCATGAGGATGAGTTTACTCTTCATTTGTTCTCGTACTCACCCAACCATGAGAACAAGTACCGAGTTATGATTTATCACTTTTTCGGGCTTGTTAAACTTCTACGAAAAAGGACACCCCCCGGAGTCCATAGTTAAGCTTTCAGACTCCCTAAAATTGAAAAGATCGCCAAACAAACTTGTCGCATTCACGCTTGTTAAAGTATTTGAATGGTCGTTTTCCTGGTGATAGTTTACCCCTTTTTCGGACTAGGGGGCACTAATTACGAAAAAGGAATACTCCAGCCAATCATGACTGGAAGAGTCCTCTCCCGCGTTGTTTTACCCTTTTTCGGGCGATGAGGTTAACTTTACGAAAAAGGACCATTGGAGTCTTCTTTAGTTCTTTTCAGACGCTCTAAACATGAAATGATGACCAATTTTACCTTCTATGGACTCATTAAATTTTCACATTGAAGGGCTCGTCATGGGACGAACCCCTCCTATCCCAGGTTCGGAAAATATTTGGGATTGGACTCATCTATGAGATGAGCTATACCGAGCATCTGGTTACCCTCATCAAGCTCGTAAAAAACACATGAGGCACTCATCATTCATGATGGGGAAAAAGGAAAGTGTTTGTGTTACATACCTTAGTGGTAGTATATAGTCGTTCTTGAACATGGCACTCATCTGCATTTGCATACAATACTTGGGTCATCTGTTTGTCTATGCGTCCACGCTTACTTTCTGAGTCTTGTTACTCCTCTGAGTCATTCGGAGAAAGCTTCCACCATCAGTTGCATTAGAAGTCTGCGTCATTCTCATGTCAATACTGCCAAGTCATGCCATGCCCATGTTCAAGAACACATTCACCATCTACCATTTGCAGTCAGTACACACGTCGTCATGCCGTTGTTACTTTGAGTCAGTCTCACATGTTATTGTACCATCTGATCCACTCTACACATATTTTGTCGTGTTTCGTGTCAATTGATGGGGGATTCATTATGGCCTTCCTTCGACGGGTTCATCCTTGTCGACTTCAACTCATCATCCAAGGATTGAATCTAGAAACCATTCAAGTACCTTGGCCCTGCATGCCTCAATGGCAGGTTACCTTGCTTTCATCATGAGTTTACATCATTGACTCTTGATTGAAAGATTTCATCTTGCGTTCGACTTCAACCCATTTATTCACGCTTGATGATATGTACTATGATACCTTGGGAATCATCGATATTAATGGTGATCTCCCTCGCACTTGTTAACGGTTTACATCAATGACCGGTAATCAGGTGGTTTCTACCATGTTCAACGTCAAGACATTTGTAATCACATGGATAGATTCGTATCATTGTGGGTTCAGCTTGAAGACCCTGGGGAGTCATGTTTTACCCAGGTTGCGATGGAGTTTGTATTGAGTCATATTACACGGATCCACTTTTGTATTGGTCGTGGCTGTGTTATCATCTCATCATGGATCTACGCTTGTGTCTAGTAGCCATGATTGTGTTCAGTCGGTCATTACTACCATGGATCTGCAATGTATTGGTCGGCAGCCATGTTGTACTTCATACGAGATTGTCAGTTCAAAGTCAGTTGTACTGCAGCAGCGTCCTTCATCCGACGAGTCTTTTGCCATTATTTCTATCAAAGAATTTCACATGTACATCCTTAACAGCTTCATGCTTTGGGGGGCATTCTGTTACACCCAAAATCTACTCATCATTAGATTCAGTGTATACACCCCTGAAGATACTTGGACTAATAATCATCCTGGGAGGGTTTGCACTCATTTGTGCCAGGTTCTGAAGGGTCGTTGCAGGTTGCACACTAGCAACATGCGACGTCGCAGTCTGCTTCACTACAGGGTGTGACAAGGTCTGTTAATGGGCAAAAATATCTTATTCGAGATCCTTCTCGAAACTTGCTTATTTGGGGGCTTATCCCTGACCTCTAGGAGAGCTGGTACTCAATCCCTAACTCTTTGGGAAGATCCCCTATCTCTCTCCTACCCTTCCTCAACCTATCCTATCCATACCCTATCCATTTAGTCTTATATAAGTGAGGCTCACTCCCATACCAAAAGGGAGGAAGGCTATGGTATCTACATGTTGGTGAAATCTATCTTGGGAGGAAGCCTATAGTGCTTACATGCTGGGAAATCTCTCTTAAGACACCTTCACTCACCTCTTGGAGAACTCATACTTCTTCGAAAGAACATGGCAACTGGCTTGGTCGGAGAAGGGCTGCTACGTTAAGTCTCTGGTTGTAGTCCTATATCTCTATCATGTACTCCTCTATTTACAATAATACAAATGTTTTCCATCAATATTGTTCTTATGTGTAATGATGTTGTGTTGTTTACCTGCTTAACTATTTACATAGATCTCTTATTGTATAGATGCTCTTTACTCGTTTCTCTTTTCTGTGTCTTAATAGGTCTTGCAGCTTGGATCCGACGACCGTGGGACGTGGAGAAACACTCGAGAGAAAGGATAACGAATCAAAGAGGTAAGACATCTAGTACTTGATCCTTAAGTAGATCTAGGAAATGTGTTTGTAGTCTGTTCTATTTGTTCTAGACTCACATTGAGCTAGTGAGATCCTGCTCGTGTCCGCCCGAGTGGATTGTCCGGTAACACATGCATAGTCATGATCATTTCAAACACAGATAATAAGCATTAGTATTCAAGGTTTCAAGGAAGACTTCTTTTACTCATGCATATTCTTATTTGACGATAAGACTCTTCTGGTTAGTCATATCATCAATCAAGGTAAGGGACATAATATGCATAAACCCTTGATTATTTAAATTTCTAACTTCATAAATAATCATTATCAATCATGCCATGTATACTTATATAAGAGATCCTAACACAAGGTAGGATTCTAACTTGATATAGGAAAAACATACCTGGATTAGCATGCTAGCTAGTTATGTCTAACATACCCACATAATGTCTTCTTGTTCTCTTCAATGACTTGTGCTAGTAACTTACATATCTCATAGGTTAACCATTATAGAACCAAGTTATACATACCTCGTAAGTAGATCTTCTATGTGATCCATGACAATGGATGAATCTTTGTCTTCATGTCACCATGTTCATATGTTCTTGAACTAGAACATGATTGTCTTTCTTGATGTACCTTTCATGTTAGCGGACAACATCAACCTCATACAACACCACAATGCATTAGTACAATCATAAGTGTCGAAACCCTAATCAATGAATATCTTCTATCATGCATTCATATTTTTATTAATGTGATACAACAAGTCTAAAGTTAATCAAGATTGTACTAATCTTAATGAAGACAAACATATCATAAACTTAATCATGAATAGATTTCGAAACATACCTGTAAGTCATACCTGTCGAGTTTGCTTGTAATCTTCTTATGTAAGGCCTTAGCCTCATCTCCCTCTGAAACTAGAACTTCTTCACTTCTACAGGTGACCAATCCCTTCTCTTCTAGGATTAACCCAATCCACTTGATTTGCAGAAACTAGATCTGGAGCTGGATTAGGGTTTGTCAGGGAAACCCTAAAAATTTAAATTTTGAATTTCAAACTTCTGAAAGGATAGAAAGATGTGCCTTGATGAGCTGATCAACCTGGTATACTCAGAATTTGAAAACTGCAAAGTTTCACCCCTCAAATTTGCTTTTCAATCTTCTGGATTCACTCGGGAGGACCCTGAATTAGGGTTTGAGTTTCCCGGAGCTTCACCCAACCAAATAGTTTGATCCAAAGCTCTAAAATTCAATTTTTCCAAGGAGCTTCCAGCTATGGTCATAGATTTCAAAAATTCCCATTTTTGCAGAAGCCCTAACTTTTCACCTTTTCTGATCAAAGTCCCGAACTAGGGTTTGATCAAGCCCGGCCTTCTGCCCAACCAAAAAAATCGATCTTGGTCTCTAAATTTTGATTTTTATGAGGAGCATCCAGCTGTGGTCATTGATACAAAAAATTACAACATTCCCTGAAACCCTAAATTCCCGGAGCCATGAATGAAGGTGCTCAAAATCCAATTATGTTTTGACAGAAATATGCACCTGATTGTTTATGGTGTATCTCCAAAATTTCAGATCTACAGGGTCTGAACATTCGACCTGTGGTAGCCTGACCTGTTATCTTTCCAACCCCACAAGTTTGACCTCAAATGGATTCTCTGAGAGAGAGTTATGCCAAGTGTCACAACGTGACCTGTTTATGGGATAAAACAGGAGAACGAACTTGTACGGAGTGCCACGTGTCATTGGTTCAATTTCGGCCTCTAAAAATCGTACCTGTGAAAGTATAGTCCGTGCCCTACTTGCCAATTTTTACGAAATTTCATTTGGAGCTTCATAACCCAAGTTGTGACCTTTTTTCGTAGGTCACCTGTTTATGACTGAGATCTGGAAGAGGCAGAAACCCTATATTGTACAGATCATAAATCTGAAAGTACAACAAATTAGAGGCTCTCTTTCAGACAAAAGGTACATGGGGATCTTATCTTCGACCTGTAAGATTTTCAGATCCTGAAAATTCGCGAAAAATGAATTTATAGCGAAAGTGCTACGATGATTGGTTTTTGTTATATCAAGCCCTAGCTTCGCAAGTGCAACAAGTGTCATAAATGCCATACCATGCCTTCTTTCAGGCTAGCTCTGATACCATGTTAGTTTTTCATAATTTAATTCAATCTGATCTAAGATCTTAACTGAAAGAACAACATGTACAGCATATCAAGCATAAGAGACAAGAGACAAGAGACACAAAACATTTCACCGGGGAAAACCAAGAAGGTGAAAAACCCCGCAACTTCCTCAGAGATAGAATAAGCACCAATACAAAGATCACCATGATCAAACCCAAGAGATAGATATCTTCAGCAGCATGCTCCTCCTCCACTTGTGCGCATTCCTCCTCTCTCTCACTAATTCGAAGTGAGTGAATAATAGAATGTGTAAAATGAGAGAGACACACTCTCTATTTATACACTAACTTGACTTGACCTTTACTCAACTACATTGGCCTCAACTTAACCACTTAACATAATGTTGAATGGACCGACCCTCACTAGGGTGGTCTAATAACCCTTTGACCCACATGACTCATATAGGGCCGACCCCATCAAGGTGGTCTAATAACCCATCAAGTATAAGTTACGACACTTCCAATCGGAGGAATAATACATCTCCGTTGGGGATACAATAAAGTACAAATACAATATACAAGTGAATATCTTCCGAAGTTACAAATACATCAACAGGCATACTTTGAGTCAATTAGCTACTACCATGATGACAATATTTCCTTTTGATTTTGGTAGACCTGTGATAAAAACCATGGAGACCTATTTGGTTTCTTCTTGAGTCCAAGATAATGCATGACATTTCTTGAACCGTATTCTCAATCTCACTCTTTTGTGCATATGACCTGTAGGGTCTGATGTTAGGTGGTACAATTCTCAGTTGCAAGTGAATAGCATGGTCATGATTTTGATTAGGTGGACGTCCTTTACGCACTTCTCTAAATACCTTGGAATGATTGTCAATAACTTCTTGGATATCCATTAGAATAGAGGGTTTAGATGATTGATCATCTAGTAAGCACAATTGTGCAATTACACAATGGTGTCCCTTTTTTAGCAATTTTGTCATGTTGTTAGAATATCATTTTAGAGGGTTTCCATGGAATACCTCTAAGTTCAATTTCCTTTCCTTCTAAAAAGAATCTCATAAAGAGTTCTTGAAAATTAATAATCATTTTCCCAATTATTGTAGCCATTAAACCCCTAATAGAACATTAGCACCACCCATTTGGATTGAAATCATTGAGCTATACAATTAAACTCCCCCATTGTAAGCTTAATACTATGGCACTTCCCTGAACAATTTAAGGTGTCTCCATATGGAATCATAATTTGAAATTCTAGTGTTGGATATATAAAGCAATTGAGAAGTTTGGCTAATTTACAATTGATGAAGTTATGGGTGGTACCATAATCAATCAACAACGTTACATTTTTCTTTTTGATATATCATTTTTATCTTGAGGGTTTGAGTGATAATGGCAATCAATGCATGGAAAGATATGGTTGGAGTAGTATCTTCTAGCTCTACCTCTTGAGACTATTCTAGTTATGGATCTTCTTCCTCTTCGGAGACTATACAAAATAATTTCCTCTCACTACACATATGCCCCTTACTGTACTTGTTGTCACAATTGAAACATTGTCCCTTTGCTCTTATTTTCTCCACTTTCTTAGGTGTCAACCTTGTAGGTTGATTGAAGTTGGGGGAGGAAATATTTTCCTCCCTATAGGTGTTAGTAGCAGCCTTCTAGTAGCCACATTTTTACTTTCAACTTTTCTTAACAAACTAAAAGCATTCTCCAATGATTTAAGTTTAAAGAGATGTACCTCATGTTGAATGCTCTCATTTAGAGTGTCCATAAAGATATCCAACAAATTATCCTCTAGAATGTTCTCCGCTTTAAGACTCAACTTTTAAAACTGCTTAATGTGCTCTATAATTGGAATTTTTTTCTTAAGGTTTATCAAATAGCTAAAAAAATTATTTATCTTAATATCCCCATAATGTGATATCAATTCATTCATAAATATATACCAACAAACAATAGCGTCCATTTTGTAGTCACAAAGTCATTGGTACCATACAAATTGATCAAGTTATAAATCCAAGGATTCAATAGTTTACCTTTTGTAAAGTTGGCACTTGGTGTAGATCAAAGAATTGTTCCATCTGGAATATCCATGTTATTATATCATAACCATCAAACTTTCACATACCAATCTTAGGAATGAAGTAGTTATGTGATCCCGATTTGAACCTGTGATGTTGTAGATCATGGACTGATTAATGATCAAGTGTCTGCAACTCAAACCTCTCATTCTCCAATTGTTTTTCAAACTTTTCAGTACATGATGGGATACTATCATTTTGTTCTCCCTGTCTTCTTCTTAACGAGGTGAATTAGGGGTAAAAAATTGTCTTATCTCATTCAAAATTGCCCCCTTCATATCTTCAAGATCATCTTTCATCTTTTCCATCTTTTGATCCATCATTTCCATCTTTTGCATATTTGGTTTCAACTCAGTATCTATATCACTTTTAATGTTTACCAATTGAAGATTTTTCATTGACCTATCACCTAACTCCTTGACATTGACCTCCAAATTAGATAAATGGTTATATATTTCTTCATTTTCTTCATGAGTCATGGTTGAGGTTTTAAGAGGTTTATCAAGTGAAGCAATTTTTGCTCCACTTGTTTCCATTAGATACCATTGATATTTACAAATTTCTTATCTATTTCCTCTTTACTACACTTTTCGAATCACCCAAAACAAATATTCCAATTAAAAGTTATGCAAGTTTCATGTTAACATACCTTTAAAAACCCTGGATTGTAGGTTGTTTTTCTGGCCAACCTTGCTTCTAAATTATCTCTAAAATTCCGGCCCCTAAATCTGAAATTTTGTCTTGTAGTAGGTTGGTATGTCTTTTCTACAATGCCACAAATTTGACCCAATTTTGATGTGCAAAGAGAGTTATGGTATCTTTCCCAAAAAAAATATTGTTGTCCCTTTCAAGAGAACGAAATTGTAATAACCGACACGTGTTTGATTTTCCTTCTCTACTACTAAAATTTTTATTACAAACTCTATGGTATGTCTTCCTTCTGATGCAGCTAGTGGCACTCGATTTAGAACTATCAAGCTTCAATATAATAGTTTTACCCAAAACATATGTTTGAAACTTGTTTTTAGACTAGTAAAAAATCTTAAACTTCCATTGACTAAAACTCCGAACTTATAATGAGCCAAGAACTAATATTTTTACCATAGGTACTTCACTGTCTTCTAAGAGTATTGAAAATTTCGTTGTCTAAGACGTTCCCAAGAAAAAGTTATAACGAAAATAGCAAAAATAGCATAAAAACAGAAAAAGAAAAAGTATCCAAATACCTTAAAAATGAAATAAAGAGATGAATAAGAAGTATCTTCAAATGGGAACCCTCCTTTTACAATATATTAATATATTAGATGCAAAATAAAGATGAGATTATCCTAAACTTAGGTTTCCTTGGTGTGTGTGTGTGTGTGGAGAGAGACAAAGGGTACTATTACAATTAAGGTCTTAGTCGATCAATAAAGACAATACTAATATAATAATAAAAATGTAATGTCGCAATATAATATATGGGGCATAACAGGTATAATTTCAAAGGGTATTAGATGCACAAGATGAGATGAGATTATCCTAAAACTAGGTCTCCTTAGTGTTTGTGTGTGTGTGTGTAAGACAAATGGTACAATTGTAATTAAAGTCCTAATCGGCCATACAATTGCAATTAAGGTCTTAGCCAACCAATAAAAATAATACTAATATAATTATAGAAATGTAATGTCATAATATATGGACCTTAACAATATGTCATTGAATCCAACATGCAAACCTTGGAACACCAACGGATAAAACTAACAGTGTATCGGAATTTTATGCCTGTCACATGCGAGTTGTCAATAAAGTATGAATGCACCTATAAACCATGATTATATCATGAACCATATCTGAAACCCACACTAAAACACTAGAAATGGTTTCCATGTGTGCATTATTCTCTAACAAGATGAATAAGAAGCCTCTTAAAGGGGGCAACCTTCTTTTACAATGTATTAGATGCACAAGATAAGATAAGATTATTCTAAAACTAGGTCTCCTTGGTGTGTGTGTGTGTGTGTGTGCACGCAATTACAATTAAAGTCCTAGTTGACCATACAATTACAATTAAGCTCTTAGTCGACCAATAAACACTATTAACATAATAATAGAAATGTAATCTCTCAATGTATGAGGCTTAACAATATGTCATCAAATCAAACATGCAAACCTTGGAACGCCAACAAATAAAAATAGCGGTCTTATAATTGCATGCATGTCACATTCAAGTTGTCAATAAAGTATGAATGTATCATGAACCATCTCTGAAACCCACATTGAAACATTGGAAATGGTCCCCACGTGTGCACCAATCTCTAATATGGATGATCTGGAATTGTTATATCAACGATCATGTTAAGGATTTCCCTCATACTAACCTGATAAACAAAAATGGAAGTAAACACAAGAATTGTATGGATCCTATTATGGGTGTTGGCAAAGACTAAGTTTCGCCCTTTCATTAAATTTCCTCTTTTTCCAAAGAACCAATATAAAAGAATATTCACCCAAGATAAAATTATTTTACATGAAAACTTATCAAGAGTTTCTAAAAATTTATTAAAACCCTTTTAAGTTTTAATACTTATATAAAAATATCATCAAACATTTATCGTTGACATTTTAAGAATTAGTCACATCGCCGAGATTTTTACATTTAAAGATAAGCGTAGAATCTTAAAATGTTCCATAGAATAGAACATCTTATTGCAAAGAGAGTCATCTAAGATCTCATTACAAAGATTCCTCTTCCTAAGAAACATCTCAATGCTACTCTTCCCACCTCACTTCTTTGACAAAATGTTAATTTATAGTGAAATAAATGCAAAGATATATAGAACTCATGATGCATGATTATGAGAACCAATAAATGAGAAGTATAGGACGCTTAGAGATATTGAATAGTCGGTCTACTATGGATTTTGCCAAGTTGGCCTACATGAAGGCCTCCCAACATCATGTTATTAGCATTTTCCCCTTAATTGAAACCCACCAACCTCGTAACTTAGAGATAGAGACCATTACCTTTTGGAAAAGAGGTGCCACCTATCATATCTATTTTCTTTCGTTTCCATGCAAATTCTATTAATGATCCTCAATATGATATTAGCAAGATGTACATGAATTTTGTTTTTCTAATTTTTTATTTTGCATCAAGATGTAGACTCTAACATCATAGTGTCTACACACTTACACACCATGTTTATTTGTTTCAATGTTAAAGTACTTTTCAAGTTAATTGGATGCTACATTAAACGACTCATGAGCAAAGTTCTACACAAAGATGTGTGAATTAAAAATTTCATTGATTTCATTAAAAAAGAACCATATTTTATAACCTTACATGAAGAAAACAGAGTCAACAAACCAAGACATAAAATCTCAACAATATCCTAAAATCTACCAACAAATTATAATAATAGGGCTAGTTAGAGATGGGATCTCAACTAACCCATGAAAATAAGAAACCATCTCAATTACTCCATGAAAATAGGAAACCAAAGTAATAATATGAGACAGATATACACACAATACAGATAATAATATGAGACAAACCTATCATATGTTTAAAATCACTAAGAATCCCTATCATTCCTCCAAACAACAAAAGCATTGGCCTCCAGTGCTTTCAAGAGAGCGAAAGTGTTGTTGCATCTAGTGTTGAGAAATCCAATGAGCTTGATGCAAAAGCTAACCTTGCATGGTGACATGGTAGCAAGTAGTGGATCCTTGACAATTCTATTGAGACAACCAAAATTGAAATTGTGGAAACCAACCTCTGCCCCACAAGAGCCAGATGAGACAAAACCCTACAAAAAGAATTGTGGAATGAAAAAACTCTACCTCAATGATGTGAATCAACAAGATTGAGCGCAAACCCAAATCGGATCAAAAGAATCAAACCCAAACCTAAATCGGGTTGAATGAATGAAAACAGACAGCTAATACCCAAATCTACTCTCAATCAAAAAGCTAATGATGTGAATCAACAAGATTGAGCCCAAACCCAAATCGGATCAAAAGAATCAAACCCAAACCTAAATCAGGTTGAATGAATGAAAACAGACGCTAATACCCAAATCTACTCTCAATCAAAAAGCTAATGATGTGAATCAACAAGATTGAGCCCAAACCCAAATCGGATCAAAAGAATCAAACCCAAACCTAAATCAGGTTGAATGAAAGAAAACAGACGCTAATACCCAAATCTACTCTCAATTGAAAAGCTAAAACCAAGGGTGGATACCCAAACCCAAATGAGGATTGGAAACTTGCTATGATACCAATGATAGGGTTTTGATCCACAAATGAGGATTGAAACTACTCATAAACAGAGTTCTACACGAAGATATGTGAATTAAAAATCTCTAAGTGGTTTTCATTAGTAACGAACAATATTTTATAACTTTATATGAAGAAAACCAACTCATCAAACTAAGAGATAAAATCTCAACAAAATCCTCAAAACTAGCAACAATTAACAATAATATGCTTAGTTAAAAATTGAATCTCAACTAACCCATGGGAATAGGAAACGATCTCAACTACTGTATGAGAATAAGAAACAAAAATAATAATACGAGACAAATATATACACAATACAAATAAATTAATAATAGTATGAGAAAAATATCTCGTGTGAGACAAACCTATCATATGTTAAAAATCACTAAGAATTCATATCATAGATCCTCCCCAAAAGTAGTTTGTGAATCCTCCATTTAGAATTCCAATGATTGTGATCTTCATTAGGTAAAATACTATTTTATATGCTTTTACAATTCATACTTTGTAATGGCATTAACAACTCAACATCAAGAGACTCCAATTCCCAGGCTAATGCTTATATTCCAATGAACTATCAAATAGATACATTGCACTAAAAGAAACGAGATATTCTATAGCCAATATGTAGAACTATCAAATAGATTCATACTAAGAGAAACAAGATACATTCTATGGCCAAATATGTAGAGATGTGTCAAGTGTGTAACGCTTATAATAAAAAATTGAGATCCATAATGTGAATAAAAAATTAAAAAACAAGCCATTTATGATCCTATAATATATATATATATATATAAAGAGATTGGGCTGGATGGAGACTATAAAGAAGAATGGAGGGCTTAAAGAGGATAGTGAGTGGATGCAATCATGGATTCATAAATTGAGGGAACAAGAAGACTCTCTTGTTTGGCCCCAAATAAGTCTGGTGGGGAATACAAAGTCTCACTGGATCACAAAGTATCTCTTTGGCAGATTCAACGATCAAAATGGCATCTCATATGGAAGATGAAGGCCCCTATAAGACAAGAATTCCCCTATAGTTACTACTCCACGACAAGGTTTTAACCTGGGATAATCTTCAAAAGGAAAACTTGGCAACAATCAGGGTATTATGTGTTATGCAAAGAGCATAAAAAAAGTCTCTCATCTCTTTCTTTCATGCCATTTTACAAAGGAGATTCGGGTTGCTGTTGGTAGAATCACTGGACGAAAATGTCAATGGGATGTACAGTCTGTTGAGGGAGCCCTCCTGAGCTAGTTGGAGAATGAGGTATGTTGCCACCCAAAACTGACATGCGTGTGCTGAAGCCCAAAATAAGCACACCAGCCCGATGGCAACTGTGAAAAGAGCATCCAATGTCACCACACTCCTCTCTTCCTCGCTTCAGGTTGGCTCTTCTCCAACTCAAGGGGGCTTCCCTAAGATAGGATCGCTAAGGCAAGTGCAATAAAGGGGCAAGGTGAATCGAAGAGGCTGCCTTAGAGAAACGATTATAGGATTGAAAGTAATTTGAACCAATGTTATCAGAACCGGACCGGTGGTCAAACCGGCCGGCCCCAGGACCCAGACCCGGACAAAAGCCGGGAAAAAAACCGGATCAAAAACCGGTTGAGCAAAAATACATAAAATATTCATATTTTCAAAAAATAAATATATATTCTGCATCCATGTGAATTCAAACCATTATACACGAATCTGCAAAGTTTCTTATGTATATAGCAAGAGTGTATAAAACCAAAATTCGGTTGTGCCATGGCCCGCAATTGAGATTCGATTCCAGACTCCCAAACACCCTACTGCCCTGACTCTGTAATTCGTAAGCTCAGCCTAGAAAAATCCAAAGATGATTGTGAATCATGATTGCAATTGAGGGTCCCCACGTCAATATATAGTGATTGTACGGTAATTAGGTTAGCAGATGTGGCCGATGTGCCCATTTTTTTTGGTTTTTTAATATAAAAATTTTCAAAACGTGGGTTTTTTGCCCTAGAAAGACCTGGTATGGAACCGGCCGGTTCCATATAGAACCCGACTGGTTTGAGAAAACTGGCCGGTTTCGTACAAAACCGGGCGGTTTCTGGTGGAAAACCACCGGTTCCGTACATAACCAGTCAAAAATGGGTTGAATCAAACGGTCGGACCGGAAAACCCTTGAAATCGATTGGACCGGCCGGTTTTGCCGGTTTTGGGCTGGTTTTTATAACACTAATTCGAACAAATGATGGGAAAGACAGGAGGATCAGTCCTTGAGGAAAGGCCAGTGCCAGTATATCAGAGGGGAAAATGGAGTCAAAAGAGAACTCAAGAGGGCCTTGTGTCATATGTGACTGAGGGGGAGAGATCGCATGATTGAGCAAACCCTGCTCAGTCTAGTGTGAAGAACCAAATTTACTTCTTCTCTTCTAGCTGCAGGAGGTGCGTTGTACACACAAAAGATCAATATCACACAATCAGCTGAGATAAAATGTGAAGATTGATGCCCGTATATATGCATGCTTACAAATGAGAGAGACAAGCAACTGCTAAGGCTCTTTCCATTCCAACGTGATGACAATACCCTTCTATGGCCTCTTACACAAACATTGAAAAGAAAAAGGAATGTCTAGTAGCATTCACACTCATTTAAGTTCTCACAAGATCATGCCACAATTCAGACAGAATACTCCATTAGATCCAAAAACCTCAACATGATTTTTCTATTAAGCTCCAAGGGAAAGAAGAACTCCCCATATTTTTCCATCTTACAATGGAAAAGGCTGGCCCTTATATAGACCCAAAAGCCTCTCATAAAATGAAAATAAAATAATAAAATACTTGGGAAAAGGTGGGATCCCAGATCCACTTTTTCCTACCCAACGAATACATGACCACTCCTCTTATTAAATGGAACTCCTACTTTGGTTAGGTGGTTCCAACCCCCACATAACCAAAAAGAAGGAAAAAACAAAGCCCAAAATGTAGACTCGTCAAAGATGCAACCGGCAGCTACTGAAACACAGCTCTGAGCACACAGGTGCCATAATTGATTCGATGATAAAAAAGGCAGACAGGCGTTGCTCCTCATCTCCACGTAGCAACGGAGATACCTCCAAGTTGTTGCCTAACGGTAAATCTTTATTAACTGACCGCCACTTCAATTAAGGACGCGTTAACTTTAGTTTTCATACACAGCAAGGGTCGCCCAAAGGCCAAATCTGACAGAACGGTGGGTCTGCCACGTCAAACAATTCGTCGATATCTGAGTCGTGGCCCGCTGGAAACACAAGGAAACATGGCCACCATAGGGGGAACGCTTCTCGTTCATCACCGTGAAACGAGAAAGCCTATGCGCACAGATCTTCCCGTCCACGTGCGTGGTTCCGTCGAGATAGGAAAGTTCACGCTTTTGTCAAAATGGTAGACAACTCAAGATTGGCGGCCTCGTGTCAACATCTGGTTCCTTAGTGGGCACGTCTTTTTACCGAAAAGTTGAGTCTTCATGCCTAGCGCTGATCGCCCTTTAGCACTGCTCTGCCACACGTTCTAACTCATCTGAGACTCTGAAGATCAGAGCTTTTCTTTGTTAAGTCCAACACAAGAGTGAAATACCTTCATACTGAATGTCACTGCTGAATCGGCTGTCAGTTCTTTAGATAATTGAGTAGTTGATCTTTCTTTTGAGTGAAAAGCTGGTGGATTTCATCATTCAAAAATGAGGTTTACGGCATCCAGCCTTCAAAGTGCTAGACATAAGACCATGTTCCTCTTAGAGCACTTGTAAATAAGTGTTGGTAACGAGCTGCTACAGGATTGACGGTTATTTCATTGATTTTGCAGGTAGATGTGCCGGTCAAGAAGGCATCATAAAAGTGGAAGTTGATCTTAGGCCTGACTGCCAACTTGTGCATCTGAATACTCTCTGCTCCAATCGTCCAGCGTAAAGTCGCTTGACAGTACAGAGATTATCTTATAATGGCTTTCTGATTAGTGGATCCTTGAATCCGATGATATCCCTTCTGCTAAAGGCCTGTCCTCATTCTACTTTCAAAACAACAAAAATGTTGAGTATGGATCAATTCTGCAAGGACTGCTTCTGACTTCGCAATGACAGGATGCCCAGATGCCATAAAATTCCTTCCGACCTTGGACTATAATCAGTGGGGCATATGCATGGGCGACTTAAAAACCAAGTCTTTTAATCACTGAAGAATATAGCACTCCTGTAGCTGACTATATACCAGAAATACCCCAATGAATACTGCCAAATACCAATTGGCAAGAAGAGGTCACACCTTCGATCAAATCTGTACAAATAATTATAACATCTGGCTCCTTCTTTGCATATGTTAATGCTTCCTTCTGTTGTTTTCATGCCGCCTGTGGATGACCATTGTCAGTTAATTCTGCATGCTTATTTGCTTTGTATTGACACTCCTTTAACTCTGTTTCTCAGAGCTGCTTTTCACTTGCTCCTCTGCTTCAATGAGATGTCATGATCTTCTTGACCCTATAAGAAACAACACAAAAAACTGTCTTACAAGGCATCACCCTGCTGAAGGATGTGAGAGCATTTTCACATGTGGACACCCCTGTCAATATGGGGGGGTAACAAGGTAAGGAAAACCCATCACTCCCTACTAGCTTTTGTTTTCTCAGCAATATGGAAAACAAGAAATGCCAACTCATTTCAAGACAAAACTTTCACTCCAGCCATGGTCTACCGTCTACTACAAAATCCAGGCATCTTACAAGTCTTTTGAACAAGTAGAGAAACAGAAATGAGTGAGGTAGAGGTCTGAAATTAGAGGTAGATAAGAATACCTCTTACAGTTTCTTTGGTGGGGCCTCTCGAGGCAACCCAGGTCCCAGTGGGGCAGAAGGAGTCCTACATTTTTCAGACACCCACGGTTTTTTGAATTTGGAATAGGACAAGATACAAGTAATGATGCTGAGGTGAGGACTGCTACCATTATAATGACCTTAGCTTTGGAGCAGGGGTTAAAGGATAGTCCGATTATTGGGGGATCCAAGTTGATTGTGTCTTGGTTTGATGGATCCTTGCCAGCCATAAATCTGAACCTTCATGGATCAGTTCAGAGAATGCTAGATTTGAAAACAGAATTTCAATCCTTCTCATGCCATCATGTGTACAGGGAACACAACCAGGCGAACAGATTATAAAATCAGGCCTGTGGCAGGACAAATGGATTCCTTCATGTTGTCAGATGGAGAGATGGGGAAGAATAGATCCTTCCTACCAGACAGCTTGGTGCATAGTCTCTCCCCTCCGTCCTGATATGTTTCTTGAGGCTCTCAATCTTAAGAATTGACTGTTCTTGACTTCAGACCAAGTCCTTTTGTTCTTCACAGAAGAAATACATCATATTGATGAAACTAGTAGACATACAGATTGCTTATGCCAGGCATGTTTCAGCTCATAGGCATTTTATGCCACTTGATGAGTAAATTATCTAAATGTATCTTTTTTATTCTGACTAATCAAAAGAGATGATTTTTTACATGAGGAAAAACATATAATGAAATAAACCAGCATAAATTCATCTTGAGACCAACAGGTTTGCATCTTAGTTTATTTTTAATTCCTCTCAGTGATTAATAGGTTCAGGGTTAAGATGGATCTATGCTGCTGTATACAAATCATAACCAAAATTAAAGAAACAAATGTGCCAAATGAAATGTCATATAGGTCGCAACTCAGTTTCCACACAGCTGTCACAATGTTACCATTTAAAGATGGAAAATCAGAATGAATCAAAAACTGAAATATCAAATCCGCTTGTCAAAGTTATGCTCAAGTATTCACACAATACAAAGTTAACTATGGCTGAAAGGTATCACCATGCTAAATTGTAACATGAGTAAAAAAATCTTTGCAGATGTGTCAACAATTAGTATTTTCTAGAAATTACGAATTTCTTTGCTGGTAATATATTGCTTAAGAATAGCTTTCTCTTCATCAATTCGGCTCTTCTCTGATGGGTTTGCTGCTTTTATCTGTCTCTTCTCCTCCAAGATCCACTTGAACAGCTGTCGCTGTTCATCTTCAGAAATCTGCCCACTCGCAACTGGAATCACAGAAGGTGATGTGGCGCTTGAGACAGGTTGACTGACTGTCTCGGATTCAGCATCTTGAACTCGTTCCTTGGCTTCATCCAAATTTGCATGTTTCGGTTTTGTTCTAAGCAAGACATAACCTGAAAACAAGAATCCAATATGTAGAAATTGAAAAAAGCCTCAATACAAATGGAACAAAATGATGAAACGGTGGAACCAGGCATGGGTGACAGGCTGAAAGTCCCCTAGGCCTGCACAAACATTGTCATTAAAATAATTCAAGAAGTGTAAAAACTGTGACAGTGGCAGACATATCAAAAGAAACACATCAAACATGAAAAAAATTGATAGAATCATTATTTTCAAGCTTCAAACGGTTGTTCAATGACCAAAAATGGATCAATCAATACAGGGAGGATCTTTGAATAACAAACAAAATGCAAAATAGAGACTCATAACAATCAAAAATCATGTCACATCTTTTTTTAACGCAGAGTAGACATAGAATAGATTTAAGATGCCCATGTATATGATATTTATCAAAAAAGGAAAGAGTTTTATAGAAATAGAACGAGAGAACCCTAGAGGGGGGCAAATTCTAGAGCACAACCACTAGAAATCACATAAAAGGAACCTATTGCTATATAGGATGAAAACCTAAAACCGAAAATGTATTATGAACCTGAACAGCTGCTATAAACATTCAGAATTCATCATAACAGACTTGATGCATGCAAAATCGGACATTGTAACAGAATGGAAATCCTAGACATCACACATTCCAGTTAGTTTGGCTTATATGATTAATCTATTCTTGCGTCAAAACACTTCTCACTTGAGAATGAGAAATATTGCTTTCAAATCCTGCAAAATACTTTCCAATTTTTCTAATTTTATTTTCCTTTTCAACAGTCTTCTCTTTACATAGATATTTAAACCTTGATATTCCAAGACATTTTCATTTTGCAAACAATTTGGGCTCTTGCTATGAATAAATATCCTCTAACAGGTAGAGTTTACTTGAGTCTATCAGGTATTTCCTGTTATGACCCTAATAGGTATATAAAGGTTCACATGTATATGTATTTTTAGTCCACCATGTAGGCCCCAGATTACTGTGCTTTGTGGTTCAAGGATTTGAGGACCTAGCTTTCTTCCTGTTGATTGCACTCATGTGGAAAGGGTACAAAACATTATGTTCCAGTGTTTGATCTGGTAAAAACGAACTTTTCCTCACGTTGAAGCCCATCTCCTCCACCTTTAGAGCATCTTCAGGCTCATTTCTTAGGCACATTGAAGCCTATCCCCTCCCTCTCTACCTTCTTCTGATATCCTAATCAAAGATGCTTGGCTTTGTTTCTCAGAGAGACAATCACTTTTAGACAACAGACTTTGTGTATCTCATCTAGACCTTCTAGATTGATCACATCCTTCTTTCCACCCCTTTTTCAGGTAGTGGACACATAAAGCAGCTTGCAAGCATTAGAGATAGTGGCATGGATGGTAGTGTTACCTCCCAAACCAGCATGTGTGATTAAAGTCCCAAATAAGTAGGCTAGCCGATGGGAACCGAGAGGAAAAGGCCAACATCACCACACCAATCCCCTTTTGCACTTTTGGTTGGCTCTTCTCCAACTTAAGGGGGGCTTCCCAAAGGTAGGATTACTAGGGAAAAGGCAATGACGATCAAAGTGAGATGAAGAGGGTGCCCTAGCAAAACGGTTGTAACATAGCAAGTAAAGAAAAAGGTGATGGGAGGATAGAGAGAAACCAATCAAGAGGCTAGTGCCAATCCACCAAGGGAAAATGGAGTCAAAGGATCACCAATTAAGATGACCTTGCTTAATAGGTCACCAAGAGAGAAGACTTGCAGCTGCTAATTCAAACTCTACTTGATGGAATTGTAAATGAACTGAAGTTTACAAGAGAAGGTATTGAATAAAGTATCCACTTCCTTTCTAGCTCTTGAGGTGCACCTTATAAATAAGGGTTTATGGCTGCACAATGTCAATGAAGGTAAAGATACAACAGATAAATCCTGTATAAATAAATATGCAAAAAAATGGTAAAAAAAAAACACTAGAAACATCTTTCTCCAATGAGGTGGTAACACCTTTCCCAATGGCCTAAACAAGAAGCATAGAAATGACAATGTAAAAGCACCCAATAACCTTACAACCATGAAGCTCCAAACAAGATAAGTGTACCAAACATGAAGAAGAAGGGAATCCTTACAACAAGCTTTGCTCCAAGATAAGATATATCGATTAAGCTTAAGAGAGAGGAAACTCCAAAAGTTCAACCATGCCTTTACAATGAAGAGGCCTCGTCCTTATATAGCCCATGAAGTAAGAGGGTGCATGTCAAGTGTTGGAGGCATGCATGAGAGAGGGCGCCACCTCTAGAAGATGTTATCACATGCTTAGTAGTTGGGCTACTTATCATTTTTTCAGACCAGATTGCCAGTCATGAGCCTAGTCCTTACACTTGAGGCAAATGTTTCTCATTGCACATCAGTGGTGGATGATATATATATATATATGGTTTCATTAAGGCTTTCACAGGTTGTAGTCATTTTTATGGGGAGTTGGAGACCTGTGTGGAGTTTTTCTTCTCGACGCGTTTCAGACTCTAGAGTTGAGTCCATCATCAGGAGAAAGTTATCTCGAATGAACTCCACGGATCTGCACCTTATAAATATTGTTTGTTTGTTTCATTAATGTTCTAAGAGCCGACCTATTAATCAAACTTTGTCTATTTTAAATTATTATTATTATTATTATTATTATTATTATTATTATATATATTACTTTTATTTTTATCTATTATTATAATTACATTATTATACATTTTTTTTCCTTTTTTTTAATTAATACTTATTTGTTATATTTTGTTTATCTTTTAATTTATTTTTAATTTCATTTTAATTTATTTAGCCTATTTTAATTTAACTTCTATTTTATTTTTATATATATGTTCTATTTTATATATATATGTTCAACTGGATCATTCAGGGGCAGCGGTTGTGGGGCCACCCTTGTCATTTCGAGCCCTCTTCATGACTTCCCTTGTCACGCATGTTCAGACCTTGGTTCACTAGAACAGAGCAGTTAGTTGGATGTACTCTTTCCTTGCCATGCAGAGATAGCAGTGTTTGTACAGGTGGATTGCAGTTGCAGTTGTGGGTTCTGAGCAGGTATATGGCAGAGGTATTCTTTTATGGATTTCATAGTTCTTATTGGTTTCATGACTATGCTAGACCTTGCTTTTTCATTTGTGATCACCTTTTCTTACCTGGTCACCAGTAGGACATACACTTTGAGTGATGTAGGTTGTATAGTTGATAGTTTCATATACATGCTCTGTCTTAGGTTAGTTGGGGTTGTAACGTTTAGATCAGTTCCCTCATTCTTGGATCCATGCTTGGCCTTTTTCCACATTATCCATCTCATCCACCTTGCTTTGAATCCCTTGACTTGGACATGACTGATTGACCTGAGGATTCTCCCCACTGTGACCTCTTTGCTTGGGTGACCTCCATGTTGTTCTCGTGTCTCGGCTCTGAAGTGTGTGACTCTGTCTATTGTCCTGTTGATCTTTCTCGTCTTGCACCCAGGAATAGGATGATTGAGTGCAATTAGGTAGGCTTATGTCACCGAAAGTGCATCCTCTAGACTCGAAACAATTCCCCTCATCCTTGAAATTAATTGGTGGCCAAAGGAGTAGATACGCATCTCTTGATGATCTTTCACCTACCTTTCCATAAAAGGACAGTGCCTGGAGACATCGTCGGGGCTATGGACGCTCGCTGGCAGCAGGGCAACAACCTAGGTAGTATTGGGGCAGAAAAGGCTTTCCAGGAACCAGTACCCTTTGGAGGCTAGCTAACTATAGGAATGCAAATGCAAAATGTGCTTAAATGATATATCTAAAGAAATGCAAAAGTGACAAATGTGAATCCAATGAAAGTGAAATGCAAATGAAATGTGAAATGTATTTATGTTAAATAATTGGGGAACTTGTTAGAGTCAAAAAGGGGTGCCTTCCAAACACTTCATCCATATGTGAAACACCACCATTCCCTAGTGTTTGTAATCCAACGAATGTCATGGAGATCCTTATCATTCCCTTCTATCCAAAGGAAAATTATGTTTATCCGAAAGTCAAATTCACTTTGACCGAAGCCTTGAAATCTTTCTCACTCCATTTATCACCCCAAGAGAGGGAGGATTGATCTATGGGTCGCATCGTAACAGCTAATGTAAAATGAGTATGTATGTAGAACTGTCCTATGCTCTTCTTATTGCACTGAGTTATTGTCTTGCTATTATTGATTTCGTTGTGATCACTTAATGAATAGCATAACTTAGCATTTAGTCGATTTCCAATACTAATTCTGATGAGGACTAACACCTCTTGCATGCATCAGTCTTTATTCATATGCTCAGTTTCAATTTTGGTCATGTTTGACTTGCTCAAACCTTAGTTTGACTTGGTCAATGGGTCAAACCCGTAGCGGGACCCCACTACAGCTTATTAATGTTCATCTTAGCGCCTTTGGAGGCCAGTTGGACCACTCCATGCATCAGATTGTGAAAAAATGGCTTGACTCATTATTTTCATAAAGTCAGCAGAAAATAATTAAGCCATTTTTTAATTAAAATTTGGAGATTTGTTCATAGGGACTATGATAGATTGGTCGGGGGTGTATGAGTAGTGGATCCTAGTGTTTTTTATACTTCTATATCCATCCGTGCAGTCCAATCATCAATTCGGGCAAGGAACGAGTTAGTTATGGGCAGATTGAAGATTTACAGAGGTTTCCAGCTATTAATTAATTAACTAAGTCACCTGACACAAGGACATGAAAATACAAGTGTCCGACATGGGCACAGTGACCCCCGGAATTAGGACACGAAGGACACGTTTTATATACATACATACACACACACACACACACACACATATATATATATATTATATATATTTAAATATATTAAAATTTAAAAATATAGACATATAGATATAAAAAAATTTAGAAACTATAACATTATTTACAAATATTCAATAGGAATTAGAATCAATACACATTACACATTACACATTCACAAATCACAATGAGACACATAGATGCATTGATAGGCAATAGCTCAAGATGTCGGAACCATATTTCTCATTAAGTCATCAAAATCAAATTGTATTACATAGATGTTGGAATGCCACTGGCAAATAGTAAATACAAAATGGGGTAGATCAAGATGGAAGAATCTCATCTGTCAATAGTCCTCCTCCATGCCTGAATCAACAAACTCATCACTGCCCTCTTCCTGCTCCTCCTCCTCCTCCTCCTCTCTGCCCATCTGACAATCTGAATCTGTTGGTGTGGAGGATGACCCCTCCAAAGGATCACCATCATCGAAAGTGACCAGCTCTAGCACTGGATCATTAAGATCCATGTTGGCTAATGCCAACTCAGTACTGCTATCCAAACCCATATCATCAGGAAAAACATCCCACATCTTTGTCTTTCCCTTCACCCACTCCCTCTTCCTGTAAATAAGATGAAGGTTGGATTGCACATACACCATCGTCTCTGCCCTAGACTGCTCAAACCTGCTCTTCTTCAAATTGTACTAGTTCCCATATGTGCTCCAATTTTTCTCACAATAAGAGAATGATGTAACTTGACAGATGACCCTCAAGGCTAACTTTTGTAGAACAGGGCATGTTTCCCCATGAGTTTCCCACCAAACATAGGGTTTCTTAACCCCCCTGTCTCTCAACACATCATAGCCTCCAAATCTCCCACTGGTAGTGGAAAATCTACAAAGCCCTCCTCCACCTCATCAAGTAAGTCTCTATCCTAAAATAGCCGTCTAAATGCTATCTTCCTCCCCGGTGAAATCTTCCATTGGTGTGAGGAGGGACTCTGTGTGAGGGGCCCAACCCACCATTGAGCCAGTCATGAATGTAGAACTTGGGGTTCAATGAGTGGGCCAAGCAATGCAAAGGTGTGCAATTCTTATCCCACCTGGAGATAAGAATATCCTGTATGGTGGACCATAAGTTCTCTACCGATGTCTCATACTCAGCACACTCATTCTCCATAATGGTCCTCATGGACTCAATCATGGAATCCCACCCCTCATAAACCTCTGCTAGGATGGGTTGGTCTATGTCCACAAATCGCAACAAAGAAATGACCGGCTCCATGATCTTAATGGTAAGATCTACCCTCTCCCACCAACCATCATCTAACATTGTGTCCTTTACCATTTTTGAAGCAATCTTATATGTTTTCTCCAAAAAGACAAAAACTCTAAAATAACCATGGACCCAAGAGCGATTTTGACCTCCCTCAACCTCTTAAGCATGATGAATGAGGAAGCAAACCGAGTCTCTGCAATCTTCAACAATAAAAGATGTGTGTACTCTTTGTAGATTGTGAGGGCATTGGTGTGGTTTTGTACAAAGTTACGGATATGGCATGCATCATCAATAAGGTTGCCAATCCATGTGACATCTGAAGCAATAGATTTCAGTGCTAAATTCAAAGAATGGTCAGTGCAAGGTGTCCAAAATACCTGTAAGACCAATAAAAGCAAGTATAAATGAGTCTAGACTCTAGACTCTAGACTCTACAACTAACACATCAAATGAATTATGACATTGATAAATCTATAAAATGAGCAAATTCAATCTTGTGCTAAATTCAAAGAATGAGCAAATTAGCAATGCAAGGTGTCCAAAATGAAAATACCTGTGGATATTTAGCTTCCACAATCATGCCAGTAGACTTGCAAACAGGTGCATTGTCCGTGATGATTTGTACACAAGAATCCACACCTACTTCTTCAATGACTTTGATGAACAACTCACCCATATACTGTGCATCCTAGTATTTCCCAAGAGCATCCATTGTTTTCAAGAACACCGGTCCATTTGGGGAAGACACCATGAAATTTGTTGGATTTTATAGCAGCATAACCAGGATCACTAAAAGAATGACGAAGCACAGAAACAAAATGAGTGTGGAGCTCGTTTAACCACGATGATAAGAACAATCATCTCCCAACCATAGACAAAGCTATTTGTCTCCCTCGAAATCACGCCTTGCAATAGAGATCAATGTACATCCAGATAGTAGTAGCACAAACCCAAGAAAACAAGAGAAAACTTCTCCAATAGTGGGGAACCCAAAAAATCAGTCTCCTAGCTGCAGTAGCGAACCTCTCTTAGTAGAGCGAACTTGTCTTGTTGTTGTGTGTCCAAAATGAGGAGAGGCGCCCTTCTATTTATACTTTATCTTGCTAGAAAATCTAATTTTTAATTGGGGCCGACTTGACTGCTTAACTAGGACTGACTTGTTATTTGTGCAACAATAAAATTAAAATGTATTTTAATTTTATTCTTTCTTGGGCCGACCTATGAGGTGATGCCTCACGTAGCTACTACACCAACACTCCCTCTTAGCCAGGGAGGCATCATCAGTATTATCATATTGGAACACATCTGGATATCATCTGTACATCACGGTTATCTCTAACCTCCCTATATCACAAGGAAGGTCTTCCAACACAATCTCAGTCCGTCGAGAAGTGTCAACAAATCAATCTTCATGCATCGGCTCAATCCAATCCATCGGAGAACATGCACCAGCTCTACGACTCTGCCCTATCCATCGGGGAGTTACTCGTGCATTAGCTCAACCCAGTTCATCAGGGAACATGCACTAACTCATCAGTATTATCATATTGGAACACATCTGGGTATCATCTGTACATCACGGTTATCTCTAACCTCCCTATATCACAAGGAAGGCCTTCCAACACAATCTCAGTCCGTCGAGAAGTGTCAACAAATCAATCTTCATGCATCGGCTCAATCCAATCCATCGGAGAACATGCACCAGCTCTACGACTCTGCCCTATCCATCGGGGAGTTACTCGTGCGTCAGCTCAACCCAGTTCATCAGGGAACATGCACTAACTCAACATTGCCTCAGCTCAACCCAGTTCGTCGAGGAACATGCATGTGCACAACGTGCCTTAGGTCAACCCTGTCCATCAGGGAACATGCACTAATACAATGTGCCTCAGCTCAACCCAGTCCATCGAGGAACATGCACAAGGACAACATGCCTCAGCTCAACCCTGTACGTCGGGGAACATGCACAAGCTCAACGAGCTCACTAGGGCTACAACCACTAGTGAGTCATCAACACACCACGGGCTACAACCACATGTGGGCACACAAGGACTACAACCCCATGTGAGACTTTCATCATCTCTGTATGGGCTACAACCTCAAGGGACAATGAGCTACAATCCATAAATCTCCCAACCACGAGGGTTGTTGGGCACCAACCCAATGACAAGTCTCCCAACCACAAGGGTTGTTGGGCACCAACCTAGTGACAAGTCATTAGCATTATACAGAAGTACCAATGTGCGCTAGCCTCTCCATCCTTTTTAGGATGTTGGAGAGATCTCCTCACTCCGCGTCCATCCTTTTTAGGATGTCCGAGAGATCTCCTCACTCCCTCTCGGAGTGATCGGGAGAATACATGAAGCATGTGTTGGCCTCTCCATCCCATCTCGGGATGTCCAAGAGATCTCCTCACTTTTTTCGAAGTGATCGGGAGAATGCATTGGCCTCTTCATCCCATCTCAGGATGTCCGAGAGATCTCCTCACTCCCTCTTGGAGTGATGGAGAGAATGCATGGTCTCTGATGTAATCATCCTTTCCTCTTAGCGAGGGATACAATCATGAAACCAATCTCCCCACTCCATCACAGTGTTTAGGGAGTAAAGCAAATAGGGGAACATAGAAACCAGTTCCAGCTCATGGTTTTGTGAATATGAATATGAGTCTGGAAAGCAAATAGGGGAACATAGAAGTAGAAGGACTAAGCAACCCCAAGTTCAAAGTTAACTAAAAGCTCCACTAACATCCAAGGTAGAGACAAGGAAGCTTTGAATAAAATATTGTCTGAAGGAGGAGGTTGGGGAAGAGATGGAGACTATGAGAGATATGGAGGAGGGTCACCAGGGGAGGGCGAAGGATGTCGATTGTCAAGGTGCAGTCTGCAAGAGCAACCATGGCGTCATGACCGACAAAGCGACATAGGGAAAGGAGTTGTTATCACATTTATAGTAGCCGGGCTACCATACATTATTTTTCTGATGCCAGTACACTATTCAGCCAGTTCCCCTACATTTGAGATGCTGAGATGAGCATCTATATTGGATCACTATCAGATTGTGGACAGCAGTTATATTCCCCATGCCATGACTGAGTCTCAGGACACTCAGAGAGATGACCGATGTAGCCATTATACCATTGGTACAAAGCAGTCAGTACTGCCCAGAGTTACAACAGCAGTTTCAGAGGACAGAGGATGGTACAGGTTAATGAGCATTCAGGTATATGACTCAGCAGGTATATCATGGTGTTATGGTTAGATTGCTTTTATACTTATTCTTATAGCATGTCTTAGCACTTAGTGTCATGATCTGGCGATCATATAGATATTTGGACCTGGTTGATCTATATATATATTATATTGTCCCCACTCAGACTTAGAAGTTCACTATTCATACTCATTGGTATGTACCCTCCTTAGGGAGAATAGAGGTGATCATTCCACCATACCTTGGCTTGCTAGTCTTGGCTCCATCATTTCATTGTCTTCATCCATCCATGGCCTACCTTTTAGATTATCACCCTGACTTACTACTTGACTAGTGGCATGGAGGACTTTTCCCCACTGTAGCCTCTGTATTAGATGAGCTTCCTTGTTTATTGTGTCTTGGCTCTGAGTTGGTGACAAAACTTACCTATGGTGAGTTGGAGTTCCTTGGAATTCCCCCTGGTCACTAAAGTTGTGTTGGCTAAACCTGAAACTTTTGGTGCTGCCATGAATACAAAATCTAGAAAAAATGAAATGCTATATCTTGTATGAAAAGCCCATTCATGCAATGTGTTTCTAAACACACATGAATGATAGGCATGCCAAATGAAAATGGCCATGAAAATAAAATGTTATATCTTTTGGGAAATAAATACCTAGGTAAACAAGCTGTCCATGACACACCTAGAAGTGCTCAGGTAAACAAGTGCCTTAAAAACACACCTGCAGCAGAAAGCCTAAAATAAATGTAAATCTATGCAATGTGTTTATAAACACACATAGATCAAGGCTATGGAAACTTCAGGCCCAAAAAGCAATGCAACTTAAATGCTATATCTAAACAATTGCTGGCCTTATTTGTATTATGGATTGTGCGCATCTGTGAAGGTGAATAAACCCTCTTTAAACAACTCATCCATTTGTGAGACACCGCCATTCCCTGTGTTATTGCTCATTCAGTATATACTATGGTGTGTATTCCCTTTGCCTTGCCAAAGTGTCACAAAGTCAAGTCAGTCAAGTCATTCCTTAGCCTAGCCAATTATTTCAGCCTTCACCCTTCACTAGCAAATTGATCACAGCTATGAAGTGAGTATGATCCTGAAAGTCTAGTCTGAGTAATAATAATAATTAACGACACTATATATTTGGATTTAGATCGCCAGTTATGATTACTCTGTGTTATAATTGTTATTTGAATAAGTTGCAGAGCATGTATTAACCTTGACACTTTGCAGCAGCCTTGGATGATGGTCTGAGTTATATTTGGTCTTGGTTAGACCCAGTTTGACCATGGAGGACCATGGGACATGAGATGTTGGACCTTATGATGATATGGATAGATGATATATGGTCTATGTATACATACATGATGATTCTATGCAGCAGCTACAGGGTTATGATGATGATTCTTGGTTTACAGCAGTGTTTGGTCATTTACAGATTATTATTATTGGCCCTGTTCCAGTATATTGGATATTTATTTTGATCATGCAGAGACTCATATGGTGTATGAGTACACATCTTGGATAGATTTGGACCTTCTGAGTCCAATGGGACAGTTTGTTTTCAGTTCCGGGCACTTACAGTGATGATTGAGCCTCAGTAGGCTATCCCAGTGTAGTTTTGGTCTGTCGGAGGCCCTGTCAGAGCAGATATGATTTTTATCCGGTTGACCTAGGGCGCTGTGCTTGGAGGGGGTGGTCCAGCCACTTGTTTTTACCATATTACCCCCCTCCCGGACACACTGGTGCCCTCACCTTGACAATGCAGGCACTCCAGGAGGCAGTTTGGGGCAGTTTCACGCTTCCCGAGGCATTTCAGGATTGGTAGAAATGGCTATTGAGGAAATCGATTTGGGCTACTGAGGAAATGTTATGGCATGGGATGATCAGTGATGATAGATCGGGGCCTTCCACACCTTCTCCAGCAGTTTCAGCTTCATCGGGGCCCGCATCCATCACTTATGGCACTTTCTGATGATTTTTTGAGGTCTTTTGAGGACCACGACTTGACCATGGAGGCACGATTTGGTACATTGATGATTATTTTATATTTATTGTGCTATGGGGATTGACCAAGGAGGGATAAAATTACCCCTTGGACCCACCATAAGCCTCTTATGATATTTTGTCATCATGATTTGGTGGGATTCCCCTCTTCTAGGGCGATTTTGTCCACTCACATAATATTTTATTTGTGATCCATGTATTTTATTGTTGAGCTCATCTCAACCATTGATTAGACATTTGTATCTTTTAATCTTAGCCACTCATTCAAAAAGTGGTTAGGGTTTTGGTGCCTCTCCTTCCTATTTAAAGGAGAGAGCTTCTCATTGTAAGGGGTCTTTGGCTCTTGGATTATTGGTATAGAAAAATATTCTTGTGGAAATTCTTGTGGTCTCCTTTGCATCTGGTGTTCTTAGATGGTGATTGGAAAATCTATTGCAACCTAGCATTTGGAAAATTGTGGTAAGATCTATCTTTTTTTGGAAATCATTGTTTGTCTACAGGAGGGCGACTTCAACAAGGGCGATTTTGCAAGGCTTCTTCAAATCGACTTTCTTGGCATTCGCTTGTATCAGGGGGTTATCATTAGCTTCATTGTGATCTATGCTATCTTTCTGTTACTTCTCTTGTGGCATTAGTCTTATCTCTTGATGCATAAAATCTGATATTGTTGACGTTTGTTGTGCAGGAGAGAGGGCGCATTGGCTTCTTGGATCAAATCGACTTGCATAGAAAACTACCTCAAAGCTTCTCAAATTGATCGGGATTGCATAGATCATCATCATCAAGGCATCTACAAGGTTATCCAGGTAAGATCCACAGGTTTGTTTCTCTTACCTTTATCCAATCCATTGACATAGCTCATAAATTGTTAAAACCCTAAATATTTCAAAACCCCCATTTTGCATTTTCTCAGATCTACTTAGATCTAGTGGGTTGTTGGGCATAATATTGAAAACCCACCTCTATAGCATCCACAGCATCCCGGATCTATAGTTTGGTGAGGATTGGCTTCCGTTTGATCCCCTTCCCAAGCCAACTTAGCTTCTCCCAAGCAAGGCGCACTTCCTGGTGGTTGTGAATTGACCTAGATCTAGGTGGTGGGTGTTTGAGATCCCGCTTGATCCATAATCTACACATCAAATAACATACACCCAGATTGTCATTTTTCTGAAATTCACCTTGTGGGCCCTATTCCACATTTTAAGGGATTTAATCCCCATTTTGGACCACTTGGTGCATTCAAACTCAGATCTAGTAAGATCTAGCCGTCGGATTACCGTGAAATTATAGATCCACACTCCTACTTGACCAACCTACCCGGATCTAAAGTTTGGATGCCATCTGACTTGTCTTGACCCATCTAACCCACATTTTAGGCCTCCTTGGGTAAAGTCGCACCACCTTGGAGAAGTGAGTTGACTCACTTCTAGGAACTGAGTACTTGAGATTTTTGGAGATTTGGAACCAGAATAATTCAAAACCTAGGTCTAGTGTGTCATCTTGTCAAATCTTGCCTCGGGGATAGCATTCCTTATTTTAAGGGATTGTGGTCCATTTTGGTCAAACCTAGATCTAGACCTATTCATCCATCAAGACCTTTATTGCCCACTTGCCCCAAGTACTAGGAGTCCTTAACCACAAGTCAACCCTACTTTGACTCCATTATCCCAATTCCCAAGGCACTGGTTACTCTCCAAGTCAATTCGACTTTCCTAGATTGTTGGATTAACTTGTGGTTTGACCTTAGTGTCGTGAACCAAGCCCTTGATGCCATCATGTATCATGGTAAAACTTGTCACTTGTACTAGTTAGCCCCAATCAACCCCTAAACTACCCTGCATTGGACACGGTTCCCAAGGCAGTGGGTCTTCCAACATTGAACTAGTACACTAATCCTAGATCTCACTTCAAACATTGTAAGTCACTCTCACATCAACTATGGACCAAAGCTATACTACTTGAACCCTTCACTTGGCTTGTGACTTCATCCTAAGGTCTAGGATAAACCATACACCTTACTTCACTCAGAAACAACTTGATTTGGTGTCTTGGTTTTGATCTCTCCTATCGGGAGTAGATCGGGTCTCCCCCTTTGTTGTCTGGGCTAGATAACATAAAGAGAAGGTTGCCTCGAATGGCGTGACAACCATATATTGGAGGTCGAGGTGATCGTGGTTGCACCTTTTGAGTTGCCCTTCCCTATTGCCATCCATGACTGGATACATCCATAGGGGTAACTACAGTTTAGGTGATAACAGGAGCATGGATTCCAGTGTCAGGGTGATGTTGGGAAACACCCTTAGAAAATTTGGATAGATAACAGAAGAATAACAAAAAGGATATAATAGATATTCCAAAAATAGAGGTGGTGTCGACATACACCGTTTACAGCACTCAAGCACATCCAATTATGATTAGAACATCACAATGCATGTTGTTACACTTCTTACAAATACAATCCATAGGATTGTCCTTTTATAGTTTCCAGATCTAACCAACTTCCTTAAATTACAGGAGATCTGGTCCACAAATAACTATTCCCAGTTCTAACCTTTTCCTAAAAAGCCACGTGGTTATATTGGCTAGTCGCCTATTCTAGTCGACCCGACCATACAATCGATTGCTCTGCTAGTTGACCCCGACCATCTAATCGACTGCCCCATCAAGCGCACAATCAACTATTATGCTAGTCGACTATCGACTTTCAACTGATTGTTTCCAAAAGATCCAGAGGTGTGATGAACATGCATAACCTTTGGTTCCAACGCCCCCTCATCAGCACAACACTCTGGGGATTCAGGAGGTAGAATTACGTTCTCTAACACCCCCCCATAATTACAGTGGCTTGAAGCCCAAGCATAGCCCGAAGTTTAACAAACTTAGCTTCCGGTAAAGGCTTCATAAAGATATCTGCAACCTAGTCATTTGTCCTGCAATAAACAAGAGTGACAACAATGTCCCTGTTATCACACCATAGTAGCAGGGCTACTATTCTTGTACAGCAGATATCTGCACATTCCAGAGCTTACATTATTCCAGAGCATGGCTATATATTTTGGATCACTCATGATCAGAGCAGTACATTATTCAGATTTGTATATGACCTTGTGTCAAGGCTGAGCCTTGAGAGTTCAGATTTGATGACTGATGTGACCACTTATCCCATACAGTTTCAGTTCAGTGCCTAGAGATGTATTACAGTAGTGTTTCAGATGATATTGGATGATTATTATTATGATGACGTTGTATGATCTATGGATATGTTCTCACTGACTGTGGATTTATTATCTTGTTGATTTAGTCATGATCATAGCATGTGCTTGGTATATTATTCCTGATGTGGCAAACTATTTAAAATGAACTGTAAATCATAAAATGGACAATTGCTTGCACATTTAGGTCATTTAACAAATCTCACTAGTTTTTCACCTTACATAGATATGGTCTTTCCCGACACCTGTTGTCTGCTAGTGTAGGCTCCATATTCATTTGTCTCCATCCATACATGACCTTCCTGTTTGACTTTAAACCCCGACTTGTCTCATTTGACTTTCTGATACCGAGGACTTCCCCATTTTTCTACCTCTGTGTTTGGACTGCATCCCTGTTTATTCAGTGTCTCGGCTCTAAGTTGGTGACAAAACTTGCCCTTGGTGAGTTGGATTGTAGGCCTAAATCATTCTGGTCGGTTGTCCCGATGTTTGGCATTGGCTCGAACTCCCCCTAGTCACTTGAGATGTTGTTGGCTAAAACTGAAAGCTCATGTTCTACTTATGGAAACTTAAAAAATTCGCCCATGGAAACAAAAAAAGGGCAAGAGCGATGAACTGCTAAAAATACTCCTCGAAGAGTATAAGAAAGGTCCAAAAAGCAATGGTTCTTAAAAGTTATATCTAAACAATTGCTGACCTTATAAATATTTGACAAACATGCCCTGGATGCAAGCTACAACTAGTTGTGCTTCTCAGCACATCTGAAATCCGAAGGGTTATGTAGGCCAAAAAGGCCATGGAATAAAATTGAATGATCCTAATGAACCTGGATCAACTTGATGTAGACATGATGCCTAAGTTGAATAAACACTCTCTAAACAACTTATCCATTTGTGAGGCACAGCCATCCCCCGTGTTCTTTTGTCCGGCACAGAGTTTGTAGCTTCCCCCTTCTCCCAGTCCAAAGTATTTTTGAGTTAAGTTAGACAAGTCAACCCCTTGGCCCAACCTTGCTCCTAGCCTTCATCCTTCACTAGCAGTTTGACCATGTCCATTGGGTGAGTTTGTCATTTGAACTATTGTGCAAGTAATTTTATATAACAACAGAATATGCTAACTTAATTAATGCCACTGAAGGGATGTTATACTTTGAGCTTAGCTGTGAGAATGATTAGAGAAGCAGTGTCTTAGTCTACTGATGTGATTTATCCTTGATTATATATTCTTGGGATCCGTGATGATGTGGACCATGTATGGATGATTATTGATGATGATTTATGGGCCCACATGTTTGATGATGATATCATATGATGGACATATGATGCAGATGATGTTTGATCCAGTTCAGCAGGTTTATTACTACTTCAGATCAGCAGATTATACATTGTCCATATATGGTGGACCCTACAGCTGGCCCATTAGGGCAACCCAGGGTGTATGAGTACACATTCCTAGTGGATTTGGGTCTTCTGGATCCATTGAGACACTTATCTTTCAGTTCCGGGGACTTCTGACAGTGATTGATGCAGTTTTACACTTGATGACCAGATTTGGGGCTGATTTCCCAGCCTGGGCAGCAGGGGCCATGATTGGCCAGTTCACCTAGGGCGCTGATGATGGAGGGGGTGGTCCAGCCACTTGTTTTTACCATTTACCCCCCCCTTCCGGAGAGCCTGGTGGGCTCAGATGGACAGCGCTAGCACCCTAGGAGGCAGTTTTGGCACTTTCACAGTTCCCGAGGCAGTTAAAAAATGGGATAAAGTGGTCACTGAGGAAATCGATTTGGGCAATTGAGGCAAGGTTTTGGCATTTGGTCTTCACAGAGGTCTTCCAGGGTGGCATCACTACCTTCCAGTTAGTTTTCACCATGTGGGTATGCCCAGATTGATCACAGGAGGACATTTACTGCTTGACTGTCATGGATTCTGAGGACAGTTTTGGTCATTTTTATTATATTGGACATATTTTATTATTTTATTGTGCCTTGGGGATGAGCTAGCAAGGATTAATACCTCCTAGCCCCACCATGAGCTTATATTGTCATGTCCTAGTCACCATGAGGTGGATTTTGGTGCTTATGTTTCTCTAGTGGATGACGTCACCCTCTTATTGTACCTTTTAGTGGGGGCGCTATCATTATATGGGTGATCCATGTGATATATTGTTATGATTTATTGTTAGCCATTGATTAGATCTTGAGATCTTTTAATCTTAGCCACTCATGTAAAAAGTGGTTAGGATTGTACTCTCTCCCCATCCTATTTAAGGAGGGAGCCTCTCATTGTAAAATTCATCTAAAGATTTTTGGCTCTTGGCTCTTGGAATAAAATTTCTATCTTTTGGAGTACATGCTTGGATTGGAGTGGATGTTGGTTGTTTCGATTGTAAATGCTATTGTCCATTGCACTGGAGGATCTATTGTAGCTATCTTGCATATTTGCCATATTTCATTTACAGGTTAAGAGGGCGATTTTGGACAAGGGCGAATTGGTGGGGAGGCTTGCCCTTCAATCTTGGAAGAAGTCGCTTTGGGTGTAACAGGGAGTAGTTTTGCCTTTGTGTCAACTATTCTATGTTTCTCTCTCTCTCTTGCTTGTATCTACCTTCAATTTGTTAAACTAATTGATGCTTTGCTCCTTGGTTTTGACAGGTTAGAAGGAATCACACGTGGCTTGGGAAAATCGATTTGGCAAGAGGGCTTCAATAATTCTCCATTTGATCTTTGGCAAAGTAATCCTCGTCTCAACTAGCATTCATCTCTTCATCCAGGTATGTTCCAAAAGGTATGATCTTCTACTTCCTTGAATCTTCCATGATTTCTAGATCATAAAAACCCTAATCAAATTAAAACCCTTGTTTTGGTATTTTTTTAGATCTACTTAGATCTAGCCTTGTTCTTGAAGAGATATTGAAAACCCACCTCTATAGCATCCACCCCTAGTTGGATCTACAGTTTGGTGGTGATTGGCTAAAAATTGACCCACTTTTCAAGGCAAAAAGCCCTCCTTGACCCAAATCGCACTTCCTAGTGAGAGGCTTGTTTGGTTAGATCTAGCACATGGGTAGGTGAGATCCCACTTGATTTGCGATCTAGACACTTGATAACCTACCCCCAGATTCTTACTTTGGTGAAATCTACCTTGTGGACATCTCTCCATGTTTTAAGGGGTTAAAACCCCCTTTTGTTTTTCTTGGCACCTTAAAACTTAGATCTACTAAGATCTAGTCCTTGAATTGACTTGATCTTTTGGACATACATAGATCGGGATACTAGCATCTTGGATCTACAGTTTGGTGGCCATTGGACTTGATTTGGTCCATCAAACCCACTTTTTGGCCTTCCTTGAGCAAGTCGCACCCCCTTGAAAATTTGAGTTTGTCCACTTCCAGGAGGTGGGTGTTTGAGATTTTCGTGGATTTGGAATGCCCATGCCTTGAAACCTAGGTCTAGACTGTCTTTTTGTCACGATCCGCCTTGGGGGTAGCATTCCTTGTTTCAAGGAATTGTGGTCCACTTAGGGTCATTACTTGAAAACCCTAGATCTAGTAAGATCCAACCATTAGATCTCATTTAACCCACTTGATTTGGCTTCTAGGTGTCCCGATCTACACTTTGACATACCCTTTGACCCCATTAGCCCATCCAACAAGGCACTAGTCCACCACTAAGCAAGTCACACTCCTTGGAATTTGTGTCAAAACCCTAGATCTAGTATGTGGGTGGTCCTAGAATCAACCTAGATTCATAGATCTAGCCTTTATCTAACCTATAGTACCAACTTCACACCTAACTTCACCTTGTGGGCCCACCTAGAACCATTTCACACTTCCCTAGAAAACAAGAACCACTTGTGCAAACACATGGTACTATACCTAGTCATCATACCCCACCATGTGGCCTAAACCATACATAGGTTGAAACACTAACAATCTCTTACACCACCTTCAACCATTCCTTAACTTTTAGGTCCACTTAGCCTTGCATTGGTTTCCGTAACTCATCATTTACCTACCCTTAGAAACCTTTGTTTGGATCCAATCAACTGTGATTGGTTATAGGGTCTCCCCCTAGGTCTTACTACACCTTGACCTAAAGCGAAGAGTGCCTCGGTTGACGTGACTCCCACCTTGCCTTGGGAACCGTGGCATCTCTTGGGTCACCTCTTTAGTTGCCTGCCTCCTCTACCGTCCCGGATGGGATACCTCTAGGGGCAACTACAAGTTGTGTGATAACAGTCCCACAGCAACAGGCTCAAGTAGTGGCCATGGAGTTCAACATGTTTCATTTTGTTGTGTGTAACAGGATTATCGGCAACATGATTGCACTCTCGTTGTCGCAATAGATAATGGTCAAGGCCTCAAAAGGAAAACCAAGCTCCTCCAAAAGCTGACAAATCCAAACTACCTCTGTACCTACATGGGCAACTCCACGATACTCTACTTATGTAGTCGAAAGAGAGACTACCTTTTGTTTCTTACATGACCAAACCAAGGGTCCATAACTATGATGAAACACATAACCAAAAGTGGACTTCTTGTCATCATTGTCGTCGGCCCAGTCAGAATCAGTAAAATCGATCTGTGGGCTTGAACTGTGAGAAGATTTGATACCAAATTGGTACGTATTTTTGATATATCGAACAATTCTCTTTACATCTTTATAGTGGATTTCACGCGAGTCCTGCATAAACAGAGAAACCACACTAACAGCAAAGGAAATGTCAAGCCGACTATGAGTTAAATAAATCAAGCTACCGACCAACTATTGATAAAGAGTAGCGTCAACTCGGGGAGAGTCACAGTCCCTAGACAATTTAACGCACGACTGAAAAGGTGTAGCACAAGACTTACAGTCGTCCATTTTGAATTATTTCAAAATATCCAAAACATATTTAGGTTGAGAAAGACACCATCAGACACTTGCAGCACTTGAATGCCCAAAAGAAATGCAAAAGACCAAGGTCAATCATTTCAAAGGTGCCTACAAGTTGTTTTTTCAAACTCAATTAAGTTGACATTGTTTCCAATTAAGAATAAATCATCAACATACAATGCAACAATGAAGGTGTCACCATTAACATGTAATACATAAATACTGTGATCAGATTCACAATGTTTGAATCCAAGATTAATTAAAAAGCGATCAATCTTCTCATACCAAGAGTGTGGGGCTTGCTTCAAACCATACAAGGATTACTTCAGTCGACAAACAAGAGCAGAATCCTTCACGAAACTAGGAGGTTTTTCCATATAGATTTCTTCAAACAAATCTCCATGAAGAAAGGCACTTTTCACATCCATTTGATGAAGTTCCCATCCAAACTAAGCAGCAAGCAAAAGAATCAATTGAATAAAGTTCATCTTTGCAACAGAGGCAAAGGTTTCAGTGTAATCGATACCTTCTTGCTGAGAGAATCCCTTGGCTACCAGACAATCCTTGTGACGTTCAACAACACCTTCTGAGATAATCTTGGTCTTGTAGACCCATCGACACTTCACAACATTCTTTCCTTGAGGTCGTGTGTAACATACAAAATATATATAATATTAAGTATTAATAATCATAAATAATAATTATAATAAATAGCTATTAATTGTTTAAGGGACACATCCTTTCATGGATGATCACCATATGTGCCTCTAGGTTCTCTATATATTTGGCACATTCTCATTGTAAAAAATATCTTATTCATATTACTCATTATATATTTTATTTTTATCCATCATGGATTATTTTCCTATTCTTTTGGATAGCTCTGTGTGAACCGGGTTGGTTCACAACATTGGTATCAGAGCCATTTTCTCGGGCATTCCACTAATTTCGACATTTGGCCATCAATTTCAGGGTTTCTCTGAATTATGGGCCTTTGACCACTACTTTGTTTTTGGCCATCATTTCCAAAGTCTCTGAGGTTTCGGTCGTTGACCAAATCAGGCCCCTGGCCCTCTCCCACATTCTCCACCCACAGCTCCCTTCACCAAACTCCATCGTGCCCCCTCCACACATTTGCACCACCACCTCTTCCAAGCCTACACCCCCCTCATGCAGTCCCTGTCCACTCCATTCCTTTATGCACTGCAACAACATCCCTCATCTCTCACGCCCCACCTCTTACTTGCTGCACAAGCTATCCGGTATCCTGCACACTCCCCTCATCCCTGCGCCTCTCCAGCAGCATCCCTATCTTGCACCTGCACTCCACTCCCCTCACAGCTTCTCTCCACGCGCAACACGCATCCACTACCCTCACACCCACACTCTTCCTCGCGCCCATCTCTATGCTTCAACACTCCGCTCAGCTCCAAATCATTTCCCCCCTCACACACCTACCTTTCCATTTCTCCCTCTACTCGCACTAGCACTACATCGAGCACAATCCCTCGCTGCTTACCCATCTCATCTGCCACCCACACTCCCTCTACTCCCCTGCACACGCCACTCTACCCACTCAGCGCTCTAAATTGCTTTTGCTTTGTTATGTCTCAAGGTATCTGCAACATTCCCTACAAATCCACCAAAGCAAGGGGTTAAAAAAATTTATGTAAAGGCCAATTTTGAAGTGGAAAGTATTGATTTGGGGCGAAACGCCCCTAATCATGGCATGGATGGTCCTCTTGATTTCCACTTCCAAGAGGTGCTCCACCTATAAGGGTTGGTGCCCTTGGGGGGCTAATCACTTGGACGCATGACCACACTCATTTATTTGCCATGTAAAAGGTCTCGATCTGCTCTGCATCAATCTTCAATCCAGCACTGCACCATCCTTCTGAGCGCTTGAGAACATCAGAATCTCTGGTCTCGATCTGCTCTGCATCAATCTTCAATCCAGCACTGCACCATCCTTGCTTTCAGCTTTTATTTTGCACCTGTACCTGCGCTCACAAACACTAGAATACCTCATGGAGCATGTATGGGAAAAATATAAAATAAAACTGAAACTGAAATCTACTCTAAAGCATAATCTGAAATGCATAAAAGAAAAAATTTAAATCTAACATGGCATATATCATTTATTCATCATTCATTAATTTTTTATTTTTGTGCAGGAGGAAAAAGGAAACTCTTCAGCAAGGCATACTCAACTCAACTTGCACAGGCAGCCAAAAATAAAACAAAAAAACTAAACATGCATGCAGGAGAAGAGACAAGCTTAGGAAGGAGCAAGGCTCAACTTAATCAGCAAAAACAAGCAGACACTCAAAGAAGAAAAGAAAAAGGGGCAATACTCAGCACACAGAAAAAGAAAAAGCACACAAATTCTACTGCTCAAGTGAGCTTATTCAGAAGACTACCTATTCTAAACAGGCAAGGCAAGGCAAGGCAAGGCAAGGGAAGTCAGGGATGATAATCCCTTAACTCCCTCTGGTTGATAGGGAGTAAGATACGTCGGCCAGTCCCAGTAGTAAGAAAACACATCTCATCAATACAACGCTCAACAGTGAGCGGTCCAACCCAAAAGTCACCAGATCCCCTGGATCGTATGTAAAACAAATTATTAGGAATAAAACCCCTATCACTAATTTCAAACCTTCGGTGATTTATAGATTGAGGGATGACTTCAACAACACGTTCAGGCATAGGTTGGATGTCAGAATTGCATCGAGATTGAGGTGTTACTATGCTTCAATTCCTATCAGGAGGAATTGCATCAAACCTGGGAGATCCACCGTCTAAAGGTACAACTACCCTACCAATCAAGACCTCTCTAACTACTCTCCTTGGAGGACTCTCTACTCTTGGTTCTTCAATTTGTGGGTGAATGATATACTTTGGAGTTTCCCCCATAGTCCAAAAGTCTCTATCAACATTCTCATCTACTTCCGCATGGGTTGGAGGCGGTAGGTTTTGGTTTTCAACACTTCTGCTACTACCTTCTCCAGATGGGATAGGAATGGTCATACTCTCTAAAACTGCCAGATGATCAACGGGAAGGGGCAAATGACTAGGAACCGTGCTAGGAATACTCTGAGTTCCCATATCTAAAGATGTTGGTGAAGAAGTAGGGGTGTGAAATGAATCTGTGGAGTTCATACTTTCTTCACCAATAGGTAACTCACCGGGAAAAAGGAAGCCAGGATAAGGTGGAAGCAGACTTGGTTCGGCAGGCTCTTCCTGAAAAATAGCTAGATTATTCAAAGAAGAATCCTCCCCAGGGGCATCATGGATTAAGGCATGTTCTTGCCAACTCATGGAGTTGTCATTCACTTGCCTCAAAACCCCATCTTCCAAGGACAAATGGGACAAATGACCAAGAACATCAGAAAAATGATAGTCAGTTGGTTCTACATCATTCCTTTCAGAAGAGGGAATATGTGTTCCTTCGTTGTTATTTGCCCAAGGAGTGATGTGAGGTAAGCCTTGTCTTCCTCTTTCTGTGTTAAGGTCAACTAGGAAAAACCACTCATGCACTATCCTAGGTATATACTCACCCCTTCTAATTCGACAAAGTTAACCTCAGAAGTATTTAGTTGAGTGGTGGGCTCAGGTTGTTCAATGTGTGGCCCTACACCACTAGGTTGGTTCAAAGTCCTAAGTTCTTCCGACACTTCACCCCGAAGCGACTCAAGGTTTGTTTCTCTCAAAGTAATAGCTCTTTCCCTTTCTTCCTCAAAAGAACTATCATCTCCAAATGTTTTCCCTTTCTGGACTAGGATCATCATTGTGGCCACCCATGACCATGAAGATACCCTCAGGTAATAACTCACCCTCACCAAAAGTGTTCCTCACACCATCCTCATAACTCTCAAGATGACCATCATAAAACGGTTCACGATATACCCTAACCAATGACCCATCAGATTTGGGGATAGTAGCATATGATAAGTCCATCTGAAGATGTCCCCCTAACCCAGCAGACCACTTCCGACAAAGAAGCATACCATAGGCTGGAGGGAGATCTATGACTACTATGTCCATTAGCATGGATATGTCGGGTATGAAAACAGGTCAGCTCTTAAGTTTTTAATCAAGCCAAAGACTTGAACTGGTCTAGAGTCAATCCCACAAACGTTTCCATAAGGCCTAGTGATTTTTAATCCCATGGCTTCCATGACTTGCAAAGGCATCACATTCATGGAGGCACCAGAATCCAACATCCAATTATGAAGAAGGGTATCACCAATGCGAAGTGTAAGATAAAAAGGTTGGTGACCACCATTCTTCCTCTCATATAAGGCAGTTTGGATGTTAATGGGAGGGTCCTCCTCTTCATCAACCATAGCACTAGGTGTTGAGTTTTGAAAAGATGAACCTTCACCATTACTTGTGGAAGTCTTGGGGATACTCTCGAAAAAGTCTACCACTTGCTCCTTTATTGATGGGATTTTCATTAACTCAGTGAGTGGGATATTATGCATAACTTTGTCCAATTCTCTTTCAATGTCGATATCCAAGTCATACTCAGGAAGAGGGATTGGCTCACTCACTGGACTACGCAACTCATTGCTTCTCTTTTCACCGAAAGGTGTAGGCTTTTGGCCATCCTTTCTTCGTTGATAGGTTCTAGGAGGAACTTGACTATTACTACTAACTTGCTCAGTAGCATAGATGGGACAACTAGGGTTGGGCTCTTCTATGGACTCTTCTTCATGATGAATCAAAATCCTTCCGAAGTCCTTGTCAAGCTCTAAGTCATCAACCCAGTTAATGTTCTTTGGAGAATCAGGAGTATCATCACCATGGGTGGTATACTCGGGATCTTCCAACTTTTGTTCTTCAGACCAATTTATGATAGGAGATTCAGGTGAAGCTTGGCTCACAAGGTTTCTTCTATCACCTTCATTAGGTTTCTTTTGTTGATTCCAATAAGGCTTGGGACCATAGGGCTGCCTATACCTTTCAGTTTCTCTGCTCTTAGCTAAATCCCTAGTCAGGAGAGTTAAATTCTTCATCATTTCATGCATGCTCTCCATCATCTCATTGGGATCTTTACTAGGCTCTTTCCCCTTTTTAAACTTAGGCTCAGATCTGGAAGAAGATCCACTGATCAGGTCAAAGAAATTTTGCTTTCCCATGGAAGAAGCGTTTGCTTCGGCCTTTCTAGCATTATCTTGTGCTATTTTCAAACTACCAGGGTCTTTGTCTCTCAAATGGTAACCGAGGTAACCTTCATATGCATTGAGGTAATGAATGAAAATAGCCTGATCAAGAGGCCTTATGGTACTTGGGATGTTGGCCACAGTCTTGTCAAAGCGAAGGTTAAACTCATGGACCGACTCGTTCTCTTTCTTTTTGATGTCGAAAAGTTGGTGTAAAAGGAAGCGCCCATCTAACTTAACTGACCTCTCTTGTTTGAGTTTATCGGTGAATACATCGTATCCATTGATTGACGATGCAGGCAAACGGTCAAACCACTTGCGAGCATCACCCTCCAAGGATGCAAAGAGACCCCTCATAAACACATCTTCTTCCTCAGCCCCATAAGCTTCCATGTGAGACCAGACATTTTCTATGTGGTCCTCAATGGAGGTCGCACAATTCCCATTGAACTTTGGGATCTTTTCAAAGTACTTGTCTGGCATATCATGGGGGGCACCTACGACCTGGGAAAAGTTTAAAGGAGAGGCTCTAGCCTTGTTTCCAAAAGCACAAGCGACGGGAGGATTGTTTTGGTTATTGTTTCCAGAATTAGATTGATTTTGTCCAACCATTGAGTTGACTGGAGTTACGTTAGGATTAGGATTAGGATTAGGAGATGAAGGAGGAACCGAATTGAACAAAGGGGATCCCAAGATACGGTTTGGAGAATCTGAGTTAACAAGTTTCCAAAAGAAGTTAGATGATTGGGCTTTAGGATCTCTTTTGTGATAAGTGAGTGGGGTTCCTTCTAATTGATTTGGATTTGATTTACTTCGAGTGTTGTAAGGATGACTACGAGCTCGCTCCTCAGCAGAGTCATGATTAGGAGTCACCAGGTAGACTTTTAAACTCTTCTACCAAGATGTATGTCGTTTAAAGTGCAGGGAGAGAGTGAGATAAATAGATGGATATATCGAACCAAGGTAGGCCTCTACCTTCCCCGGCAACGGCGCCAAAAATGTTATCACACAACTTGTAGTTGTCCCTAAAGGTATCCCATCTAGGACGATAGAGGAGATGAAAAACTAAAGAGGTGACCCAAGAGATGCCACGGTTCCCAATGCAAGCTGGGAGTCACGTCAACCGAGGCACTCTTCGCTTTAGATCAAGACGAATCAAGACCTAGGGGGAGACTCTATAACCAATCAAAGATGATTGGACCCAAACAAAGGTTCCTAGGGATATGCAAAAGACAAGTTACGGAAACCAATGCAAGGTTAGGTGGACCTAGAAGTTTAAATGTGGTTGAAAAAGGCTTAGGGAATGACTTATGTTTCAACCAATGAATGATTTAGGCCACATTGATGAGATAAGATGACAAGATCTAGTACCATTGAATACACAAGTGGGACCCACTTCCTTGGGATATGGAAATAACTCAAATGGGACCCACAAGGTGGAGTTAGGGGTGCAAATGGTACCAAGGGGTATGCAAGGGATAGATCTAAGGATCTAAGATGAAATTAGAGATACCCACATGTGGGATCTAGGACTTGACACAACTCCCAAGGAGTGCGAATTACCCTAGGTGGACTAGTGCCTTGATAGATGGGTTAATGGAGTCAAAAGAGATGTCAAATTGTAGATCGGGACACCTAGAATGCAAACCAAGTGGACTATTCAAGATGTGATGGTTGGATCTTAGTAGATCTAATATTTCGCTATGTGACCCAAGTGGACAACAATCCCCAAAATGAGGAATGATACCCCCAAGGCAGAACTTCACAAAGTGAGATACTAGGTAGGGGTTTCAAGGTATGCTCTTTCCAAATCAAGCGGGATCACAACCACCCATGTCCTAGAAGTGGACAAACTCAAACACCCAAGGCGTGCGATTTTGCCCAAGGAGGGTTAAAAGCATGGAAAGGTGTGTCAAATCAATTCCAATGGCCACCAAATTGTAGGGCGGTGTTGAAGTAGTTGGATTCTGGAAGCACTTCTCTTTTACTTGGTTAGGTCGTGCAAAGACGGTAAGATGGCGTGGAGTAGTTAGAAAACGCTCATAAGAAGTGTCATATTATATACGTAAGAATCCAAAGGTAATTCGTAAAGAAGAGAAACAAGGAAGGTATTTAAAGCAAGTAGTTTAGGTAAGTATGAATGTGGATCTTGAAAATCATGAGCATCCAATGGTTAGATCTGCATAGATCTGAGATTGAAAGTGTATCACCAAATTGATCCAAGTAGGCATAACCCCCAAAATGAGGAATGATACCCCCAAGGTAGAAATCAAAGAAGTGACACACTAGGGGTAGGTTATCAAGTGTGGAGAGTATGAATCAAGCGGGATCTCACCTACCCATGTCTTGGAACTAACCCAACTTGCATCTCCCAAGGGGTGCGAATTGCCTTCAAGAGAGCTAGGTGCCTTGGAAAGTGTGTCAAATGGAACCCAATCACCACCAAACTAACCAAAACGTCCTCCTCCAAGCTTGAAGGGCAAGCCTCCCCACCAATTCGCACTTGTCAAAAAAAACGTCCTCTTAACCTGTAAAAAGATATGGCAAAATATGCAAGATAGCTACAATAGATCCTCCAGTGCAATGGACAAAAGCATTTACAATCAAAGCAACCAACATCCACTCCAAACCCAAGCATGTACTCCAAAAGATAGAAATTTTATTCCAAGAGCGAAGAGCCAAATTCATGTACTCCAAAAGATAGAAATTTTATTCCAAGAGCCAAGAGCCAAATTCTCTAGATGATTTTACAATGAGGGGGTCTCCTCCTTATATAGGATAATAAAGACCAAAACCCTAGATCTCATAACCACTTTTTGAAATGAGTGGTTGAGATTAAAAGATCTCAATACATGATCAATGGCTAAGATGAAACATAACAATATAACACATGGATCATTCAAATAATGATGACGTCATAGCTAAAAGGTACTCATGGAGGGTGACGTCATCCACTAGAGGGGGTAAAAGTACAAAAGCCCACCTCATATGACTAAGACATGACATATGGAGCTCATGGTGGGGCTAGGAGGAATCAATCCTTACTAGCTCATCCCCATGGCACAACAAAATAATAAAATATGTCCAAAATAAATATAAATGATCAAATCTGTCCTCAAAATCTGTGACAGACAAACAGTAAAAGGTCTCCTGTAGCCTCTGTGGACCAACCCAAGTGGTGAAAACTGGCTGGAAGATACGGGGTTGACCCTGGAAGACCTCTGTGAAACCAAGTGCCAAAACCTTGCCTCAATTGCCCAAATCGAACTCCTCAATGACCCTTTTATCCCATCTCTGGACTGCCTCGGTAACTGTGAAAGTGCTGAAACTGCCTTCTAGGGCACCTGCGTTGTCAAACTGAGCCTACCAAGCTCTCCAGAAGGGAGGATGAATGGTAATAACAAGTGGTTGGACCACCCCCTCCTCATACAGCGCCCTAGGTGAACTGGCCTCTCATGGCCCTTGCTACTCAGGCTGGGAAATCAGCCCCAAATCTGGTCAACAAGTGTAAAACTGCATCTATCACTGTCAGAAGTGCTCGGAACTGAAAGATAAGTGTCTCATTGGATCCAGAAGACCCAAATCTACTAAGAATGTGTACTCATACACCATGGGTTGCCCTGATGGGCTAGCTGTAGGGTCCACCATATATGGACAGTGCATAATCTGATGATCTGAAGTAATAATAAAACCTGCTAAACTATATCAATCACAATCTGAATCATATGTCCATCATATAGTATCATAAATAGGAGTACGTGGGCCCATACATCATCATCAATAAGCCTTCATGGCCCACATCATCACGGATCCCAAGAAATTACCACAGTCAAACTAGGTTTGACTAGGTCCATATACAACCAAGGATAAATCATATCAGTAGACTAAGACATGTTCCTCTAATCATACTCACAGCTTAACTTAAAGTATAACATCCATTCAGTGGCATTAATCATGTTAGCATATTCCTTTGTTATTTGTAATTACTTGCATAATAGTTTAAATGACAAACTCACCCATTGGACATGGTCAAACTGCTAGCGAAGGATGAAGGTTTGGAACAAGGTTGGGCAAAGGGGTGACTTGTCTAAACTCAACTGAAAGATACTTTGGACTGGGAGAAAGGGGAAACTACAAACTCTGTGCTGGACAAAATAACACAGGGGATGGTTGTGCCTCACAAATGGGTAAGTTGTTTAGAGAGTGCTTATTCAACTTAGGCATCATGTCTACATCAAGTTGATCCAAGTTCATCAAGATCATTCAATCTCATCTCATGGCCATTTTGGCCTACATAACCCTTCGGATCTCAGGTGTGCTGATAAGCACAACTAATTGCAGCTTGCATCCAGGGCATGTTTACATATGTAAGGTCAGCAATTGTTTAGATATAACTTTTAAAAACCATTGCTTTTTGGACCTTTCTTATACTCTTCAAGGAGTATTTTTAGCAGTTCATCGCTCTTGCCCTTTTTAGTTTCCATGGGCGAATTTACATAAGTTTCCATAAGTAGTACATGAGCTTTCAGTTTTAGCCAACAACATCTCAAGTGACTAGGGGGAGTTCGAGCCAATGCCAAACATCGGGACAACCGACCAGAATGATTTAGGCCCACAATCCAACTTACCAAAGACAAGTTTTGTCACCAACTCAGAGCCGAGACACTAAACATACAGGGATGCGGTCCAAACACAGAGGTAGAAAAATGGGAAGTCCTCAATACCAGAAATTCAAGTAAGACAGGTCAAGGTTTAAAGCCAAATAAGGAAAGTCATGTATGGATGGAGTCAAGTGAAGGTGGAGCCTAAGCTAGCAGACAAATGGTGTCAAGAAAGACCATATCTATGCAAGGTAGTGAACCAATGAGTTTTGTCAAACAACCTAAACGTGCAAGTAAATGTTCATTTTATAGTTCATTTTAAGTTTTACACATTTTGCCACATCATGAATTATATACCAAGCCAATGCTATGAACAAGACTAAAACAACAAGATAATAATCCACAGTCAATGATAAAACATCCATAGGTCATACAATATCATCACAAGAATATATCATCATATATCATCATATATCATCTGAAACACTGCTGCAATACAACTCTAGGCACTGAACTGAAACTGTCTGGGATAAAGGATCACATCGGTCATCAAATCTGAACTCTCAAGGCTCAGCCTTGACACAAGGTCTAACATAAGTCTGAATAATACACTGCTCTGATCATGAGTGATCTCAAAATATACAATCATCATAGCCAAGCTCTGAATAATGGAAGCTCTGGAATGTGCAGATATCTGCTAAGCAAGAATAGTATCCCTGCTACTATGGTGTGATAACAAAGAACTTCCTATCTAAGGACCTCTCCATTGTTAATTGGGCCTTCGACTTCTTCGCTTGCGCTAATTAGGCTCTTCTACCTAACTCTTGTGGTTTCTAGTTGATGCCCTAATTGCAAGTAATGAAAGCCATTCTAAGATAGGGATGTTGGTATTGATCTCTCAATGCCCTAGGGATTGAGACAAGAATCATATGCCATATCATTTCAACAAATTTATCTCTCTTTTATCAATTCACATGTCGTTTATTTCACATGCATCTTTATATATTGAAAAAACTTTAAAAATATAATATTGCTGGAAAAACGCTAAAAATCTAAATAAATTCAAAAAATCCAATAGTACCCATGAACTTATTTTTCTAGCCCACCCTAAAAACTCGCCCTAGGGTTTTAGCCATAAACCCTAGAGGGCGTCCTTTTTTGAGGAAGTACATTGGGATACATGAAAACCTTGTAATTGGTGAATTAGACGTAATTTGGTATTTCTGGTCTACCATAAAATTTCGCCCTCGGGTTTTAACCACAAGCCCTAAAGGGCATCCTCATTTGAGGAAGTGCATTGGGAAACGTGAGATTGCCTAAATTAGGGTTTCTTTAAGGTTTTTGCAATTCTAATTGGATCATCAAGTGCACCCTAGGCCACTTGATCATCTCCCCTTCAGAGCACACTTTTCTGATGCAGTACCTTGGGAAGTGTGAAACACTACCTTGGGACTTGTGAAGTGTATTGAATTGATGATATCTATTGATATTGATTGGTAGATTGAATCAACTCCTTTTATGTGATTTATGTGTCTTTATTCTTCGTTGTTGACTCCATATAAGGCATTGATCTTAGCCATAAGGCTTGCAGAAGGGTATTTGCAGATGTGTTGGTGTCTGCAGGTGTTCTTCCTCTAATAGGGACTCTCCCCTAGGTTTAAGAGTTACGCGATGGAGTTGAGGAGTTAGGTTGTGGTGACATTGGATCTAGCACCTCTCGCATGCTTACAATCACTAACATAGGGCATACTTTGAAAGGACTGCTAGTTTGAGCGGTAACATTTTTGGCACCATTGCCGGAGACTCAAAGGAAAAGTGACGACATCCCATTCGATGTGTTCCCTAGTTTATTTCATCCATTTCCAACAAGGCCTAACATTTTTGGCACCGTTGTTGGGGACTCAAAGGAAAAGTGACAACATTCCATTCGAGGTGTTCCCTGGTTTATTTCATTGATTTTCGGCAAGGCTTAACATTTTGGGCGCCATTGTCGAGGACCTCAAAGAAAAGTGACGACATTCTATTGAAGAGGGATTCCTGGGTTGAATCATTCAAATACATACAACATCTACAGTGTTGTTCATGTACATTCTTGTTTTGTACATTGGTGAGATTTGTTGATCTAACTTGACGGGTCTCTCCTGGCGACTCTAACTGAAGAAAATCAAAAGAAGTACCCTACAAAGACTAGGATGATCCAAGAGGTAAATTTTGCATTGTACTTGATAGAGGCTAACCTTGCAGGTCCTATCTGGCGACTCCATTGATAAAAAATCAACAAAAAGTGCAATTCAAGGAAACCTCAAAAGATGATATGGAATCCTTTGATGAAGCATGGATGTACCACATTGGTTTGATACATTGGATTTCTCACACATTCTGGGATATCCACATCAGTTGGAAGTTGAGAATGATGGAAAAGTGCTCTTTCCAAAGTTTTGTGAATATGAGTATACAAAATCATCGCACCTCTTGATGTTCAAGGGATTTCTCGTGAAATCCAATATAATACATGTGGATGCTAGAATGAAGTTATTTGTGCTATCCCTTAAAAGAATAATCAGGCTGCCAGAGATTGGTATCAAGAGCTCCCTCCTAAAGGGTTTCCCTCACTTGGTTATTTGATCGAGGCATTCAGCAAAGAGTGGGATCCTAATATGGATGAAGATGTGAAGAAGGGCTTGGTTGACCATGTACAGGGAAAGAGCCAAGAGGACATCCGTGATGAAGTTCGTGATGAAGAAATCAAAAAAGACACTTTAGGTTTGGAGCTTGAAGACTCTAGTCCACTGACTGCCGCAGAAATGGAAGTGTGTTTCGCTCCTCTTGATTTATCAAACCTTCCAGCGTATTCAAATGAGTTACCAAAGACATTATGGTCAACTTTTCGTAATCATGATGATGATGTCGAAGACCATGTCGAGAAGTTTATGCTATTAGCTCCATAAGAGGGTATTAAGGAAGAAGATGTCTACATAAGGTTATTCGTCCTTCACCTGGAAGGAAAGGCTCGTGAAGGACGAATTGACAAAGACATTTTGGAGCAACTGGTGTCCAGAAAAACGTAGGAGATGGATGTCTTGTGTCAAGTACGAGAAGGGCTTATTCAAGAAGGAAGAACATGTGGATCCTGTTGAGCAAGTCCCAGAAGAGCATCATGTAGTCCTTGTCGAAGAATTTCTTGATGAAAATCAAGCATCATAAGGCCTGCTTGAAGGAACCATTGATCAAGCTCTTGTCCTGGGCCTTATTTTTGAAGGTACTTCTGAAGACGAAGATGATGGCACTCCGAGAAATGAAGACCTAGAAGCTCTAGTTGAAGAACACAAGGATATGGTGAGTTCTCCTTACCCTCATGGCAAAGTTTCTTATGATATCTCAGGTCTCTTGGAGGAAAATAACAAGATCCTTGAAGATGATGATTATTGGAAGTTCATGGGTCCACCAATCTATGATCCTTCAAGAGTCAAGACCTAGCAGTATTGTTTCCATGCCCTCCAGTTGCACATGTTTTGAAGAAGTCTATGATCCTTTCCTGCCATTCCTAGAAGAAGAGGTTAGTCTGGATCGAGTCGAGCCATATTTTTATACAGGTTCTAAACAATATGACAAATTATTTGTTGAAGAGGTACTCCCAGCTGAAAAAGATATCGAAGACATGGTTGATGAAGATGTTATGGTTGTAGCTTCCCCTGGTTCCGCCATTTGTGAAGAGTGTATCAACCCCTTTGCAATTAAATTTGATGATGAAGCACTCCAAGATGTGGATCCTATTGCCATTGAAGACGATCACCATATGCAGTTGTCCCATTATAATAAAATGGTTGGAAGACTTTGGAAGCCCAATCTCTGATGAGATCTCTCTAGGCTCAGGTCAGTCTTGCCTAGCCATCATTGTAGACGATGTACGGATGCGGAATCTATTAGCAGATGATAAGAAGCCATTTCTATCCAGTATAGGTAAATTTTCAATGATGCATTTCAATAGAACAGAGGCAGGTGTGTGGGCAGGTATAGTTTTCGCTTCTCCTTACCATGATATATGTTATTTATCTTTTCGCTTAAAACTTGAAGGTACGAATTTTGTCGTTGATAATTTCAAATTTTTAAAGATTATTGTTGATACTGACATGATTATTAGAAAGTTCAAGAAAGTGTTTGCATGCCCAAAGAATGCTTGAACAGGCGCAGGGATATATTATAGTTGGTCCTCAAAGATTCTCCAGAAAATTTCCAGGGTTCATCTTTGCAAATGATTTCCCAAATTCAGAATCAGATAGCCAATTCCTTGCAAACGAATTTCACAGAACAGATATATGATAACAATAGTATATACCTGAGCTCGGTACAGGCGTAGATAGATAATGCTTGCAAAAGTAACCATCCCCCATCGCAGAAATTTGAAGGTTTCCAGGTTCACAGCTTTGTCCATCGTTCCGGTTCCATTCCAACGAAGATAATGGCATATACTCAGCTCATCCTTGACGTAGTTTTGTCCTGGATTGTTTCCAAAGACAAAGGAAGAGAATCTGGTAGTATACTCAGGTGGCTACAATGGTGGTATGATTTCACTTGACCCTTCTTTGTTATCATAAATAGGGTAGGTAGGTATAGTTTCATTTGAGTTCAGCATTTACTGTTATCTATGCATTACACTTGTAGTTATTTCATTTTGATTTTACTACATTTCATTTTGAACAAGGTAGGACCATGGTTGTCGGAAGCTTCTAATCCCACCCTACTCCCGCTCTCGTCCCTTCGAGAAAAACTTTAAGCCTAGAATTTCGTGCTCCCAAGCTACTACTCCCACGCTTCGCTCCTAAATATTTTTGAAAATGACGCTCCTGACGTCCACTTCGCTCACGCTCTACTCCACGCTTCAACAACCTAGGGCAAGACGGATGTGTCTGCCTCCGGTGCATTTAATGTCTTGGTTGTTAGATGTGTGTGTAGGTCTGCAGGTACCCAGGAGATTCTAGGGGGTTCTCATACACTCTTGAGAAGAGCGCATGTCCCACAGTTGGAGCCAGTTGTTACACCTCAAAGTATCTGCAATGTTCCCTATAGATCCACCAAAGCAAGGGAATAAAAAATGTTGATGTAAAGGCCAAGTTTGAAGCGTAGAGTGTTGATTTGGGGCTAAATACCCCTAATCATGTCATGGATGGTCCTCTTGATTTCCAATTCCAAGAGATGGTCGCCCTATAGGGGTTGGTGCCCTTGGGGGGCCAATTACTTGAACGCATGACCACACTCATTTATTTTCCATGTAAAAGGTGGTAGCACTTTGTAAAGGGCTTTGTACCCTATCTAGCACACCTTATTTGCTCACTTGGGACCTATTTTGCCCCTCCTCTGTGTTGTGTTACCCGCAAATTGTACTTCCTTATTGAAGAAGCCTACAAGGATAATGAAGGAGTACGTTGAGGGCACGCATATGTTGGGGTTAGTTGGGGCATGACATCTTCCTTTTGGCACACTTAGCACTTGGTGTAGCCTAATTGCATTTTTATTACAACTTTTATGTCAATTAGAGATGTTTTATTGTTATTTTGAGTGGTTTAGACCCTAAAGTTGTGGGTGAGCAAGCCAAATGTTATATTTTTACAATATCTTATAGGCTCATAACCTAAAATTAAGTGAGGCTAGTCTCATATAAAGAGGGTATTCCTCTCATTGTAAAAACACAAGAACATATGGGTTGATTATGAGATCTTTTCTATTTCTCTTGGTTTATTGGAGCTCTTGATGCTATGTGCACCTCTCTTAAGATGAATGAAATTGTTTCTAGGGCTTAATTTTGCACATGCTATGGTTGATACTAAGAATAGTTGCAATAACTCGTGCTCAAGGGTGACCTAAGGTGTATCTCCTTGCTCATTCCTTGGTTAATGTTTGTAAGTTTATCTCCTAACCCTAGTTTAACGTCATTCTTGAAGTGCTTTGGACTAAGTTAGGGTTTCTTGCTAGCATTTTGTCAACTTTGTATGAGACCTTCCTATCAAAGGAGCTCTCCATTGTTAATTGGGCCTTCGACTTCTTCGCTTCCCCTAATTAGGCTCTTCTTCCTAACTCTCGTAGTTGCTAGTTAATGCCCTAATTGCAAGTATTGAAAGTCATTCTAAGAGAGGGACGTTGGTGTTATCACATCCATGTTAGTTGGAGCTACCATGTTGCAGATTGTGTGGTCAGGGACCATACCATACTTTTTTTTTTCAGATCAGAGATCGGATGCCTTCAGAGGAGGCACACAGTTTTGTTCAGATTGCCCCGAGCAGACACATCAGTGGGGACAGATGATTTATTGTATTGTCCAAACATGTATACATTATTGCCTACAGAGGCACCCTTCTTTGCCAGGCTTTGCATAAGCCCATTGAGACGGTTGCCTAGCCATATTTTTTATTGAGAGTACAGAGTATTGCTGGTTTATTACTTATTGCCCGGATTCGATTGAGATCCAGTTTCAGAGTCAACTTCAGCAGCAGGTATATGGTGCAGCAGGTATAGCATTTGATGTTCTATTGCTTATGTTGTTGATTAGACTTGTTTATACATGATAGTACACTGACTTTACATATTATGTTGATGTGGTGATCTAGTTGTTATTATGATGTGTTTGGCCCTTGGTGATGTCAGTCCACCCCCTTCAGTAGGCTCCTGTCTATGCACACCGGATCACATTCCCACTATTGGTATAGACTTGGTCACTTAGTCCCCCTAGGCAGCTGACTTTGGATCCACCTTCACTCTCTCCACCCACCCGACCCATTCATGATTTCATGATTGATCTTTCCCGACTTGGATTCTGATTTGTGACCTTGAGGATCCCCTTCCCCACTGATCTCTGAGTATGCCATGATTCCCTGTCTATTGCGCCTCGGCTCTTTAGTGTGTGAGATGCACTCTCAAACCTGGGATTTGCTCCTGTCTGTTGCCCCCGATGTTGCAATGCAGTTAGGATTGTGTAGCCTCACCAGGTGCTCCCCATTGGTCATCGAAGCATGTATTGCTCACCCCCATTACTTTGCAGTATGAGCACCTTGATTATATCTATTGAGATATGTATGTAGCCCAAAAGGGCCTTAATGTAAAATGAAGAAATGAAGAAATGTAAAGCAAGCCAAAAAGGCTATTGTAAATGTAAAATCTAGCCAAAAAGGCTAAGTATGAAATTCATTGTAAAATCCATGCAATGTGTTTGTAAACACACATGGACACAGGTCAGGCGTACATGTCAGCATTTGTAGTGGTTATTTCCTCACCTAGTCCTGCGGGGCAAGGAGGTGAGAGGGAGCAAGGGACAAGCTCAAGATTGTCCCCTAGAGTCTCAAGTTATGGTTTGTTGGACACCCAGTTTGGCGGCTCTAGAAAAGAACCTCACGGAGTCTTCGGGCACGGATGTGAGTTGTGAGGTACTTGTTAGATGACCAGTGGCGGTTTCCCTGCACTATACCCATTTGTGAGGCACCGCTCTTCCCCGTGTTGTATCAAGGTATGCTTATCTCAGTGGACCCCGCTTTCCCAAGTTATCCAAAGGGTCACATAGTCTTTGTCCTTGTCATCCCTCATCCTTCACCTTGTATTCCACATCACCCAAAGTCAGCTAGGTGGTCAAGTCTATAGGTTGTGCATAGCAGTTTGAGTCTTTTGGATGTGGTGGGCCCACCTCACAGGGGCGTCGTGTTTTTGAGATATTATATATTTTTGATCACCATGTTGACATTTTATTGTTTAGTAATGTACTAACATGTATAAGGAAGCCTATTGCTTCATATTACATACAGGTATTCAACCAGCACCATGTTGACCAGATTTGACTTGGTCAAACTAGGTTGACTAGGCCATAAATGGGCCCGAAAACAATATTGTGATCGAGATTTCGATTTTGGTCACTTGTATTCTATTGGGGTCCCATATGAACCTCCAAGCATCAGAATTTGAAAAAGTTGAGGCAACGATGAGATTTTTAATTATTATTGGTCATTAATGACTTGTTTTAATTAAAAATCATGGATTTTGGGCAAACAGTCCCTAAGTGATGGATCGTGGTCGTTCAAGTGACCATATCTACTATTTTTGGGGTCCACGATCGCATTGCAACAAACGGTTCGACAATCCGGGCACTAAAAGTGGGTCAAAAGCCCAATTTACAGCTTCAGCAATAAAAACCAGCAGTTAATTATAGAAAAAATCAAAAATTGGCAAAGGCAACTATGGAAAATGGCAAAAATCAAAGGCTGGCTAATATAGGGGTGACTTGTAAGGTAAATTGGTAATGTTTGGACATGGTATTTGTTGGTGGGACCCTCCATTGGACCAGCTCACTAGGGGAGGTCGAATTTGCCCATGGGGGTGTTTTTCCTCACTTGGCACAATTCGATTTTGATGTATTTTATGGTGGGACCTTCATGTATTAGCTAAGGGGGATAAAACATGTTATAGACACCCCCTAGCTTGTGAATTATGTGTTGTATGGGCCCCACAAGGGGACCTCCTCTCTACTTGTGCGCTACACTTGGGCAATTCGCACCCTCTCTTGGCTCACTCTCCACCATTCGATTTGGTTGATGGGGGATTGATCCCAGCCCTCCATTTTGGAGGGAATATGGTTTTAGGAGTGGCCTTTCTCTATAAGAGAAGGCACTCACCCATTGTAATGTCTCGCTTGGCATTTTAGACTTGAATAGAAGAGAAAACGTTGGTAGCTCTTGATTGTCTCTTGTGTGATATTCTTTTGAGATTGTTGATTGCCATACCATCTTGATGCACTAGTGTAGATTGTTGTTGTTTCCAGCATTGTTTCTCACCATTGTTTGCAACAAGCACAAAGTCTTGGAGGAGGGTGCACCATTTGGCTGCCACTGTTGCTCCTCTCTTCGGGATTGGTCACAAAAGGGATGTTTTTTTGCCATTTTCAGTCAAGCATTTCTCTCATTTTCATTTGTGTTGCTGTAGATTTCACTTATTTGTCAATACTAATTTGATTTATGTCCATTGGTGTTGGCAGGCAAGGAGGACGAGCTGGTGGGGACTGAGCAAATCGATTTCACCTGGGGACTTCTACAATCGACTCTATTTGATCTTCGGGACGTACAACCTCATCAAAATCAAAGATATCAGCTGGTTTCAAGTAGGTGTTCCATCTCATTCTCTTGCATTTCAATTTCTAGAGTTGAAGAGAGAAAACTCACATTAAAACCCTATAAATTAAAATCTTTAAAATCCACCGTTAGAATTTATTTTGCTTGTAAACCCGCATGAAACGTTATCAAAAGCCTATATCTCAAGTTTCATTTAGTTTCGACTCCATTTACCCACTTAGCCAGGCACTAGTCATTTTCTGAATTCGCCCCACTTGGGCAAACTGGTCAAACACGTTGTTGGGTATTTTTCTGGGTTCTGGGTACTTTAGATTTGGATTGAAAACATCATTTTCTCCTAAGAAATCAAGTATCGTCCGTAGGAAGTGGTTATAAACGCCAATTTCTCGCTGCCCTAGATCTATTTCACTCACTGTTTAACCTTGTCTTGGGGAGATTTACTTCAGCATTTCACTTCCATTTTGTTATACCTCCTCATACTATTTTCAGCCATACAATCACTAAGTTAATCTTATTTTCTAATCATACTTGATTGTTGGTCACTTATTACATCACCATTACTTCACTACTTGTGTCCATCAGTTGGCTGAAATTAGACTTAGGAGCTCATCTACACTCACTCCTTGTTTTCATCTCTTATTCTTTTGGGATTTGGGTGTATTTTTGTCACTCAACCATCACTGGTTGAGCAGGGTCTCCCCCTTGACTTGGCTAAGTGCCTCGTCTAAAGTGACAATAGCCTTGTCCGGTGTGACTTCTGTTCATTGAACGGAGAACTTGGCCATTGCTGGTTACACCTTCCTAGCTGTCCACCCTCTACCATCCCTGTTGGGACCTTACTACAGCAACTAGAGTTTGTGTGATAACAGTTGGTATCGATCTCTCAATGCGCTAGGGATTGAGACAAAAATCATATGCCCTATCTTTTCAACAAATCTATCTCTCTTTTAACAATTCACATGCCTTTTATTTCACATGCATCTTTATATATTAAAAAGCCCCAAAAAGTATAATATTGTTGGAAAACTTTAAAAAACTAAATAAATTCAAAAAATCCAAAAGTAGTCGTGAACTTGTTTTTTTGGTCCACCCTAAAAAATCGCCCTAGGGTTTTACCCACAAACCCTAGAGGGCGTCCTCTTTGTAGGAAGTGCATTGGGATATGTGAAAACCTTGTAATTGGTGAATTAGACGTAATTTGGTATTTCTAGTCCACTCTAAAATTTCACCCTATGATTTTAGCCACAAACCCTAGAGGGCATCCTCATTTGAGGAAGTGCATTGGGAAATGTGAGATTGCCTAAATTAGGGTTTCTACAGGATTTTTGCAATTCTAACTAGATCATCAAGTGCACCCTAGGCCACTTGATCATCTCCCCTTCAGAGTGCACTTTTCTAAGGCAGTGCCTTGGGAAGTGTGAAACCCTACCTTGGACTTGTGAAGTGTATTGAATTGATGATATCTATTGATATTGATTATTAGATTGAATCAACTCCTTTTATGTGATTTATGTGCCTTTATTATCTGTTGTTGACTCCATATAAGGCACTGATCTTAGCCATAAGGCTTGCAGAAGGGTATTTGCAAGTGTGTTGGTGTCTACAGACGTTCTTCCTCTATTACGGACTCTCCCCTGGGTTTAGGAGTTACCCCAACAAGTTGAGGAGTTAGGTTGTGGTGACATTGGATCTAGCCCTCTCATATGCTTACCATCACTAGCATAGGGCATACTTAGTCTTCTTTGAAAGGACTGCAAGTTTGAGCGTAACATGCTCCACTCCCTATCTCCCTTTCCTCCTACAACCTCCCTCCCCGTGCCCTCCGGCCTACATACGTTACTCGCTCTCCTCAAACCTACTTTCCCACGCTCTATCTCTGGCCTCTCCTCTATACACATACTCTACGCCTCCACACTCTTCATCTCAACGCCTCAACCACACTGCGCCACTCCTCCCTCTGCCTCAACCACCACGCGCTCCTCTCAGCACCTCGACCCCTGCGCCTTCCCTCCACTGCCATAGGTCAACCCTCGGTGATCCACACTCTCTTGCTGCTACTCCACACACTCATCTCCCTTAATCTCCACTATTCTCCTCCCTTCACACTCCAATTCCTTCTCACGTCTCCACCAAACCCTAAATTCCATCATTCCAAAAAAAAATGTTATAATAATTATATTATTATTATTATTAATTCTTATAATATTATTATTAATTATTATAATATTATTACTAATTATTATTATTATAATATTTTAAAATTCCCTAAAATTTAATAATAAATTATTATTAAATCTTTTAATAACTATTATTATTATATGACCTTCAATACTATTAAAAACATATATATTATAATTATTATTATTATTATTATTAGTTAATTTTTCTATAAAATTCTAATTATTTTCTAAAAAAAAAGAAAAAAGGGACATCAAAATGGAAGAGACGGATTTTATTAAGGAGAAAAAAGGATTTTCCAAGGTTCCGTCAAAAGTTCCTATTGCAATGCCAAAAGTTAATGGCATATTTTAGAAAGTCCGATTGTCATCGCTATTTGTCCAACTAATAAAGAAAATTTTATTAATGTTGATGTTGCTAATCAACTACAAGTTCCAGAATCAATTATAGAGAAGAACGAGTGGAACAAAGAGCAAATAAACGAATTAGAGTTACAGATTGGTAATTATAATCTTGCATCTGAATTCATCGTTGCAACTATAGACGACAGTATTATTGACAAAATGTTGAGTTCTAACTAGCTAGAAACATTGGGTACATTCACCTTCAATGTAAAAAAGAAACTCATGACCTTCTTCCATGAGAAAGGAGAAAATAACAATACGTGACTCATCAGTAAGAGTCCCCTCATCACAAAATACAAACGAAGAATCACCATATGGAAGCTATGAAGATTTAGAAGAGGAAATAAAGCATGTAAACAAACTCATCATGGACAAAGATAAGGAAATTGTGCAAATCCAAAAGAAATTAGAATGCCAGGAGTTAGAGTTCTACCAGCTTCAACAACAAACTAAAGAGCTACAACAATAGAATGGTGACATTAAAAGTGCTCAGGAATTAAAGATTGCAAATATCAATAACACGATATCAAACAATAATGATGAGATCTTCCGGTTGAGAAATCATAATAAAATTCTAGTCACAAAATTGAAGAAGTTAAAGAATAATCGAAAGTCGTAACAAGCTAATGAAGATATTGAGGAAAAATTATTAGAAAAAGAAAAAAAGATTTGCCACCTTAAAGATCATAATCAAGATCTGATAGAACAGATTAAGAAGTTAAATGATGACAAGAAGTTGCAAGAAGAAACGATCAAAAAGCTTAAGAATGATAAGTTATTGGAAAACAAGTTAGAGAAAATCCAAGAGGAGGCATCAAAGTCCTCGGGAATAAAAAAACCAAGTTGTGCAATAAGGAACAAATACATATCCAATCCACATTACAGCTCAAGAAGATGCCAATCCAGCTGAAGAACAAATATATAGGGATGTTGGAGTACAAACGATGGGAACTCCACGGGTACACACTAATAGAAGTTCATCAAGTCACCAAACAACATCAAGGCGTGAAGAAAATCATATAGTGAAATTAAACCAAGAAGACACTACAAGCATGATAAAGGAAAATAACGTTATAAGAACTTCTTATTGACATCCAAATCATAAAATCAGATATCTTAAACAATGAGAGTATCAATATCCTTTAGGTCAGGAACAACTAACGAAAAATATGAATATCAGCGTAAATAAATATCATGGTAATAGATCATCATGGAAGTACAACGTTCCGCAAAGAATTGAATTAGGATGGTCCAATCCTTTTATGGTTCGAAACTTTTGCTCAACACTCAGAGGTTCATATTGTCTCGTATCATCAACTATGACATAACATAGAATGATGCGACAACATTACAAGCAAAAGTAAAGACGTAAAGCTTCTTCATCAATATGCTTTGAGGACAAAGCATTTCTGAAGAGGAAGGCAATGTAACATACAAAATATAGATAATATTATGTATTAATAATCATAAATAATAATAATAAATAGTTATTAATTGTTTAAGGTAAGCATCCTTTCATGGATGATCACCATATGTGCCTCTAAGTTCTCTATATATTTGGCACACTCGTTATAAAAAATATCTTATTCATATTGCTCATTATATATTTTGCTTTTATCCATTATGGATTGTTTTCCTATTCTTTTGGATAGCTCTATGTGAACCGGATTGGTTCACAACATCGTGGTACTAAATCCCAAGTCTGATTCTTCAATAAAAAATCAATTTCAGTAGTCATAGCATTTTCCCGTTTAAGTTATCCCTGAGCATCAACATAGGTGATAGGATCACAAGTTTCAAGAATATGATCCATCAAGGCAACACAGCCATGTTTCTAACTGTGGGTCCGCCGACCGTCATTGATATTACCAACATCAAGTCCAACGACTTCAATAGTCTTAGCATCCCACAAAGGTAAACAAGCCATCGATGAACCAGGTCGATCGGTTTCAGGAAATTAGGCAAGCGTGTCAACAGTTTCAATCGATGTGGATCGATTACTAGTCGATACGGGAGCAAAGTTGACAGCCTGGTCGAGACTTCAAAGGAAGGTACAATCGATCCAGATTTTTCAGTAATATCAAAGGGGTCACTATGTAATAAACCAAAGGGAGAGTTCAATAACTTAATCCCTAAATTCTTCTCATCAAAGATCATTCTTGCTCAAAATAATATGTTGTTTGATAGGGTCAAACAATCAATAGGCTTTTGATTCGTCAAAATAGCCCATCATGATGCAAGCATGACTTTTTGCATCAAATTTCTTCCTGCAATTATCACTGATATGTTCCCAAGTGACACATCCAGAGGTTCTGAGGTGTTCGATAGAAGGTTCCCTTCCCCACCACTTCTCGACTGGAATCATGTCGTTGACAATTCTAGTCGGAACAAGTTTCAGGAGATAGTTTGAGCAATAAGCAACTTCTACCCAACATTTAGTTGGTAGGTCTTTGGCTTACAATAGACCTCGAATTATTTCCACCAAAGTCCTATTCTTCCTTTCCGCCACTCTAATCTGTTGAGTGTGAGGGACAGATCGTTGCCAAAAGATATTGTTCTGTAATAGGTATTCTTCAAACTATCGACTCACATATTCTCCACCATTGTCTAATCTCAAACATTTAATAGATCGACCATATTGCTTCTCAACCAATGTTCTAAATTCCTTGAATCTTTCAAAGACGTGACTCTTATTTTTCAAGAAATAGACCCATGTAAACCTGGAGAAATCATCAACGAAGGATACTTCACACTTGCTAATGAAGATTTATTCATGCAACACTGTGAAAAAGCTCCAATTGTTCATGTGCTCGCCTTGCTTTTCTCGAATCTAAGGGTGCTTGATGATGCTTTCCAAGCACACATCCTGTACAAACTCCATTAGGTGGAACAAACTTCGGTAAACCTATAACCAGATCATGTGTTACCATCATTTTTAAACTTCAAAAATTCAAATGTTTGAGTCATTCATACAAAATTCAGCTCCAATCATCGATCTTAGCAATGAGTATAGTCGGTCCAAAATCACGCCTATGAGAATCACAAAACTTGTACAATCCATCTATGGGATCTAGATAGCCTACAGGAACAGACGACCCCTCCATTCTTCAGGTCCTTTACAACAAATCAATTTGACCAAAACTCAACAGTCTTGCCAGTTTGGGTAAGTTGGGCAACCGACAACAAATTCGCACTCATGTTAGGAACATGATAGACATTGTATTACCGCTCAAACTAGCAGTCCTTTCAAAGCAAGTTATTTATGTCCTATGCTAGTGATGGTAAGTATATCAGAGGAGCTAGACCCAATGTCACCTAAGTCTAACCTCTTAACTTCTTCAGGTAAGTCACAAACCCAGGGAAGAGTCCCTAATCAAGGAAGGACACTTGCAGACACCAATACACCTGCAAATACCTTTCTACAATCCTTATAGCTGAGATCAATGCCTTATATGGAGTCAACAAAGGATAATAAAGACACATAAATCATATAAAGGAGTTAATTCAATATACCAGTCAATATCAATCAATATCACAACTTTCAATGCAACTACACAACTCCCAAGGTAGGGTTTCACACTTCCTAAGGCAGTATCCCAGAAAAGTGCACTCTAAAAGGTAGTGTTATCACACAACTTGTAGTTGTCCCAAAAGGTGATCCTATCCAAGATGGTAGAGGTGTTGGACAACTAAAGAGGTGACCCAAGAGAGCCATGATTCCCAAAGATAATTGGTTGTCACATTAATCGAGGCACTCTTCACTTTAGATCAAGTCAAAGCATGACCAAGGGGGAGACCCTAGCTAACCAATGGAGGCTAGCGAACCTACTCAAGACCTTCTAGGTAGATGTGGAAATGAAGATAGAGAGATCAACAGCAAGTGGATCTAGATCTAGGGAAGATAAATGGACAAATGGAGTTAGGGCTTGGTTAAGGAGGCTTATAGAATGGACAAATGCTCAACCAAGGAATAAATATGCCACTTAAGAGTTTAAATGAATGGATCTAGATAGATCTAATGCCAATCAAGAAAACCCAAGTGGGGCCCACCCTTAAATTATGGAAAATGAGTGAAATGGGGCCCACAAGGCATATTTTGAGTTGGAATGGCACTAGGAGGGTGGCTAAACTATAGATCTGATGTTTTGATGAGGAACTAGCAACAACCAAATGATAGATTTGGAAAAATCCCACTAACCCACAAGTGCGACCTCCCTTGGAGAGATCCAGTGCCTTAGATCAGGGGGTAAATGGAGTTGGATGCCCACCAAATTTGGTCCCCAAGGTTTATTAATTATTTATGAGGTAGGTTTTAATTATTAAGCCCAAATAATCGCCAGATCTATCAGATCTAAAAACTAGGGTTTTAATCAATGAGGGTTCGAAGTGACCAATGGGTAAAATGCATGAAAACCAATACGTAACTTATAGATCTTACCACAAAAGCTTGCGACCACCTTGCAAATTGATAATCTTCCCCAAGTGAGGCAATCAAGAGTGAGATCCAACTTCCCCAAGTAGAATCGTTATCCCTCCAGAGTGACCAATGCGCCCTTCCCTACCAAAAACGATCTATAGTGAGAATCGATCAAGCATGAAAATGACTATACAGGAGAAAAGATGAAACAAGTAGCATCATATGTCACGAAGATACAATAAAGATACTCCCTGAGACAAAGGTTGATCCGAGAGAGAGATATGGGGTTTCCCCACAATAGCGCCCTCTTCAATTCGCCCTCCTCTTCTACCACACGACCTCCCTGCAGAAAAACGTTTGGACAAGCTAGATTCGCAATGATAACACAGAGAAAAGATTGTATATTCAACTTGCAAGAGCATCCATCAAAGCCAGAGAAGTAGATCTGCAAAAATAGTATTTTTATTCCAAGAGTTCAAGATCCCAAAAGGTGCCTTTACAATGAGGGGGTTTCTTCCTTAAATAGGAATGAGAGAGACCAAAACCCTAACCACTTTATGAACTAGTCGTTGAGATCAAAAGATAAATACAATATAATCAACGACTATGATGAGCCGGAACAATATCGCATGGATCAACTCACTAAGAGGGGGTGCGCACTCACTAAGGAGGCCCTGGGGGGGTCGCACCACATAAAAGATGACTAGGACAAGTGAAAAGAGCACATGGTGGGGCTAGGAGGTATTAATGTCCTTCACTAGCATCGCCCCATGTCACAATGATATAAAATATGACTCAATAACATGTCAAAGTGACCATATGACCAAATCGTGGCCACCCTCAATGAGAGAATAATATATCAAATAACAACCCGAAGAGTGTGTGGACCCCACTGACTGATGAAAGCTGAGCTGGAAGGTGTGGGATGCATCACAAGTGACCTATGAACAAACCTCATGCCAATACCTTGCCTCATTTGCCCAAATCAAATTCCTTAGTGGCCTTTTTATCCCTTTTTTATTCCACAAAAATCCTCCGGAAAAACATCAAAATGCATGAAGCTCTTTGCCTGGTGTCCCAGACACAAATCTGACTGTACCAACATGTCTGGAGATGGGGTAATATGGTAATAACAAGTGGTTGGACCCCCCATCTCCTCTGTAGCGCCCTAGGAAAACGTGCTAGATCAATGCAACTGCTGGACAGGCCAATTTTGCATGGCAAAACTGGAGAAAAGTGGAAATCTAACTATATCATCACTGGGAGTGCATGTAACTGATAACTGAGTGTCTCGATGGACTCAGAAGGTCCAAATCTACTATTGATGAGTACCCATACACCCTATGGCAACCTGTATGATCATCTGTAGCCTCAACCATATCCGGATAGTATAAAAATAATGGTCTGGAAATAATAATAACCATAAAAACATACATCAACAAAGGTGTATCACAAGACCATAAATCATCATCATATAACATCACTGGTCCAACTCATCTCGGATCCCATGGTTGACTTGGTCAAACTAGGTTTGACCAAGTCAAAACTTATCAAAATATGACCCAGGCTAGAAAAGCCTAATGTTGCAAGTGCAAATGGTTAAAGCATGCTCTTTTAATCATTCTAATAGCAAGACTTGAAGTATTAAGCCTCATTTCACTGGCAGTTAATAAATAATTATATCAAATACACGTTTAAATAATCACTTACTCAAAATAGAACCTCAAGGATATACTCACTTTGTAGACATGAACATTTTGCTAGCAAAAGGTGAGGGTGAAGAATGCAAGGCTAGGATAAAGGGATGACTTGACTAACTCAACACTATGATACTTTGGATAAGGGAAAGGGAATACACACTTAAGCATATGTCGGATAATAAACACACAGGGAATGGCGGTGTCTCACAAATGGAATAAGTTGTTCAGAGAGGTGTTTATTCAACCTTGGCAAATGTCTATAACTCACATCCAAGCTGAATCCAGCTCCGTGAGGATCTTTTCTAGAACCGCCATGACTGGGTGCCCGGCTAACCGTAGATTGAGGTTTTAGCGGACACTTAGAATTAGTTGTCCCTTACTCCATCTCACATCACAACCCGTTGGCTTCCTGAGGAATTTAATCATTATATTTAATTTCCTGGCCAACAGTCTTTGGATTTGGCATACATTTAACCACTGCTTTTTAGGCCCTTAGGACCCCTCTGGGATTTTGCATTTGCTTAGAAGCACAACTAATCGCAACTTTCATCCGAGGTGCATTTACATTCCAGTTCATTTAATTTCACGACCCTTTTTCATTGTGCTGAGAAGCACAGTTTCAAAGTATTTCCATGGGCTTTCACAAGAGATATAACAATAGTTTCCACATGTAATGATGGTAGTACAATTTGCTTCAGGTTTTAGCCAACACAAATCAAACAACTAGGGGGATTTTCCACAATCAAGGCCAAACATCGGGGCAACCGACTAGAGTGATCAAGGTATCAAATCCAACTCACCAAAGGGTAAGTTTTGTTGCCAACTCAAAGCCGAGACTAAACTAACAAGGATGCTATCCAACATAGAGGCAAAAGTGGGGAGGTCCTCCATATCACAAGCTGAGATATAAGTCAGGGCAAAAACCAAAAGGGGAGAGATAACGGATGGATGGAGAAAGTGAAGGTGATGCCTAAGCTAGCAAGCCATAAAAGGTGGGAATGATCATATCCACACTCCTAAGAGGGTAAAACCAATGAGTATAAAACAAGAGCTTCTAAATTTGAGTAATAAGACCATTTAGATAATAAATCACAACCATATCCATATCATGTATATATATACTGTCAGATCATGACCACTAGATACTAAGTCCAGCTACTAAAATGACCAAAAGAGCAAGATAATCAAAACCAATGCACATCATATACCTGCTAGGCCATATACCTATACCTGCTACCTGGACCATCTGTAACCACTGAAAACACTGTTGCTGAAGCTCTGGTCACTGCACTGCTATGTATGGGCTAAAAGGTCACCTCAGTCATCAAATCTGAGGTCATGAGGCTCAGTCTTGGCATAAGGTTCATTGCATGTCTGATCTGGGGCTGCTCTGATATGACAGTGATCATCAACAATACTGCTCATTGTAGGTTGATCTCATCAAAACTGTGTAAAGGCCTGGCTCAAAAATATACAACGAATTGCTCTGCAATCATGGTAGCCTGGCTACTATGGATGTGACAACACATAGATGAACAAGTGGCCTAGGGCACACTTGATGGTCCACTCAGAACTGCAAAAACCCTACATAAACCCTAATTCGGGCACATTCATGTTTCCCAATGCAACAAGGCAAATGAGGATGCCCTCAAAAATCTATGGATAAATCCACTAGGGGGAATTTGGTGGGTGGACGAGAATTACAAACTCACGGTTATTTTTGGAGTTCTGAATTTATTTAAAATTTTAGGGTTTTTCCAATAATATAATATTTTTATGGTTTTTTCTATATGGAAATGCATGTAAAATAAACGACAAATAAATTGGTAAAAGAAAAATAGTTTTGTTGAAAAGATAGGGCATATGATTCTTGCCTCAATCCCTAGGGCATTGAGAGATTGATACCAACGTGTCCCTCTCTAGTGATAGCTTCCAATACTTGCAATTAGGGCATCAACTAGCAACCTCTAGGGTTAGGTAGAAGAGACTAATTAGGGCAAGCGAAGGAGTCCAAGGTCCAATCAACAGTGGAGAGCTCCTTTGATAGGATAGTCTCCTCATACAAAATTAACAAAATGCTAGCAAGAAACCCTAACAGTTTAGCATAATGCACCATAAAAGCATCATCAAACTAGGGTAAGAAGTAAACCTTACCAACATTCACCAAGAAATGAGAAAGGAAAAGACCTTAGGTCACTCTTGAGCTTGAGTTATTACAACCAATCGTAGCATCAACCAAAGCATGTGTAAAATTAAGCCCTAGAAAACACCTTCATTTATCCTTCAAGCAAGAAAAATCATCCCAAGAGAGATGCGCATAGCATCAAGAACTCTAATAAACTAGTAGAAAGAGAAAAGATCTCATAATGAACCCATATCTTGTTGTGTTTTTACAATGAGAGGGAGGCACTATTTATATAAGACTAACCTCACCTAATTTTAAGTTATTAGCCTACAAGATAATGTGAAAATATAAAAAATTTGATTAGTGCACCCACAAATTTAGGGACTTAACCACACAATGACATAAAATAATAATAAAAATGTGATTAGGCTACACCAAGTGCTAGGTGTGCCAAAAGGAGGACGTCATGCCCCAACTAACCCCAACAGATGTGTGCCCTCAACGTCCTCCTTCATTATCCTTGTAGGCTTCTTCAATAAGAAAGCACAATTTGTGGGTAACACAGCACAGAGGAGGGGTAAAGTAGGTCCAAGTGAGCAAATAAGGTGTGCTATATAGGGTACAAAGCCCTTTACAAAGTGTCATCACCTTTTACATGGCAAATAAATGAGTGTGGTCATGCATCCAGGTGATTAGCCCCCCAAGGGAACCAACCCCTACAGGGCGAGCACCTCCAGGAGGTGGAAATCAAGCGGCCCATCCATGACATGATTAGGAGTAGTTGGCCCCAAATTAACACTCTATGCTTCAACATGGCCTTTATATCAAAAAATTTAGCCCCTTGCTCTGGTAAACCTGATTGGGAATGCTGCAGATACTCTGAGGCGTAACAGCTGGCTCCAACTGTGGGACATGCACTCTTTTCGAGAGTATAAGAACCGCCTAGAATCTCTTGAGTACCTGTAGACCTACATGCACATCTAACAAAAAACGACGTCAAAAGCATCATGAGGCAGACACTTCCATCCTGCCTTGTTTAAAATGAAATACAGTAAAATTAAAATGAAATAACAACAAGTGCAATGCATAGGTAACAACAAATGAACTCAAATAAAACTATACTTGCCTACCCTAATTATGATAACAGCTAAGTAACCTGACACGAGGACACGGGACACAAAGGACACGAAAATACGAGTGTCCGACATGGACATGGTGACCTCCGGAATCAGGGCACGAAGGACACGTTTTATATACATATATATTTTTTTTTAAATATATTAAAATTTAAAAATGTAGACATATAGATCCAAAAAAATTTAGAAACTAGAACATTTACAAATATTCAATAGAAATTAGAATCAAAACACATTAATGATTACACATTTGTCATTCACAAATCACAATGAGACACATAGATGCATTGAAATTTGATAGGCATTGGGCAATAGCTCTCGGCTCCCAATTATTCCCGCTGCTCCATTTCTTCTCTTTTCCCTCCACTTTTTCTCCATTCCCCATTGCGCATCTCCACCCTCACGCGTTTCCCATCTCTAGCATGCCACTCATTTTCCTCCATTCACCCTTCTTCCCATCCACGGGCCCCATCTAGCTCTCCCTCCCACATCTCTGAATTCCCTGCACTTCCTTAATTCCCCACCATACCCATCTACGCGTTCTCTCCAACGTTGCGCCCTCCCTCCTTTGTTGCATCCCACTTCCTCATTCTCCACTACTGCGTTGCCATTCTCCCCGCTTGCTCCCATCCCTTCCACTCTCCTGCGCTGCACTCCCTCCATCCGCTCCATGTTCCTCTCCCTGCTCGCCGCAACTCCTATCCTCTCGTCCACCCTGCGCCCACACTATTCTGATGTGCCCAGCACCTTATCCTCCACACCTGCATCCTCTCCCATCATTTTTTTGCGCCTCCCTCACACCTCCAACCTCGTCCTCCTCCACGTCGCTGCTACCCCCATCCCTTTGTTGCGACTGCGCCCTCCTGCTCCCTCGCTGCTCCACGGATCCCACAACATCGTTCCAACTCCTCCTCCCACCATCGCTCCCTCACCCCGAGCGCCCTTTTTTGCGAAAAACGTGTCCTGGAATCGGAACATGAGTCGCACAGTTGGGGACACGATGGGAAATCGTGTTCGACACGACTTTTGAGCGTTTCCCGATTTCGGACACGCTCAAAAGTCGTGTCGAACACGATTTCCCATCATGTCCGTGTCCGACACGCCCCCACGGGACACGTAGCCCCTTTAGAACGAATCTGGTTTCTTAGGATAACAGTAAAGGGTCAAGTGAAATCATACCACTAATGTAGCCACCTGAGTATATTGTCAAATTTTCTTCCTTTGTCTTTGCAAACAATCCAGGACAAAACCACATCGAGGATGAACAGAATACATCCCATTATCTTCGTCGGAATGGAACTGGAATGATGAACAAACCTGGGAACCTAGAAACCTTCAACATCCTGCCATGGAGGATGGTTACTTTTGCAAGTGATATCTATCCACACCTATATCGGGCTCAAGTATATACTATCATCATCATATATGTGTTCTGTGAAATTCATCTGCAAGGAATTGGCTATCTGATTATATAAAACTTGGGAAATCACTTGCAAAAATGAACCTTGGAGATTTTCTGGAGAATCTTTGAAGGCCAACTGTAATGTATCCCTACACTTGTTCAAGCATTCTTTTGGACATGCAAACACTTTCTTGAACTTTCTAATAATCATGTCAATATCAATAATCTTTAAAATTTTGAAATTATCAACCACAAAATTTGTACCTTCACGTTTTAAGCAAAAAGATAAATAATAGATATCATGGTAAGGAGAAGTAAATACTATACCTGCCCACATACCTGCTTCGATTTTGTTGAAATGCATCATTGAAAACTTACCTACACGGGATAGAGATGGTTGCTTCTCATTTGCAATGCTTCCTGAGAGACATGGCTGGAAATAATAATCATGGCCCACCTTGGGAGAGGGTAAACCCATTGGCTCAATATCTGCAAAGGAAGTCCCCGTATGAAATCCTACACAATCCTCGATGTTAGGTGAGCAAAGATGAACCAAATCCTTAGAGATCTCATCGAAGATAGGTTTTGTGAAGTCCTCCAACCTTTTATTATAATGGGACAACTGCATATGGTGATCATCTTCAATGGCAACAAGATCCACATCCTGGAGTGCTTCATCATCAAATTTAGTTGCAAAGGGATTGATACACTCTTCACAAATGGCGAAGCCAAAGGAAGCTACTACCATAACCTCTTCATAAACCATGTCTTTGATATCTTTTTCAATTGGGAGTACCTCTTCAACAAAGACTTCATCATATTGTTTAGAACTTGTATAAAAATATGGCTCGGCTCGATCCATACTAACTCCTTTTTCTATGAATGGTAGGAAAGGCTCATAGACTTCTTCTTCGAAATATGTGCAACTGGAGGGCATGGAAACAATATTGCTCGGTCTTCAAGAATCATAGACTGGTAGACCCATGAAGTTCCAATAACCATCGTCTTCAAGGATCCTATTATTTTCCTCCAAGAGGCTCGAGATATCATAAGAAACTTTGTCGTGAGGGTAAGGAAAACTCACCATTTCCTTGTGTTCTTTAATTTCTTCAACTAGAGCTTCTTGGTCTTTATTTCTTGGAGCATCCTCATCTTCGTGTTCAAAAGTAACTTCATCTTCAGACATAAGGCCGAGAATATCATCAACAAGATCTTGAACAACAGTTTCTTCAAGCAAGCTTTCTGAGTCTCGGTCTTTATCGTGGATTTCTTCGACAAGGTTTGCTTCATGTCCTTCAAAGATAGAGACATTTTGATCATCTTTGCTATCTTCTCCTTCAATATTTTCCTCAAGGACTTGGTCTTCTTCCTGGCATTCTTCTTGAATAAGCTCTTTGCTTCTTCGACATAGAGAATCCATCTCTTGCGTTTTTCTGGGCACCAATAGCTACAAAATGTCTCTATCAATTCTATAAAAGAGGATATTTTTCCTTTGGCTAGGCTTGCAAACCAAGCGCGGGCCTTTCCTTCCAAGTGAAGGACAAATAACTTCATGTAGACATCTTCTTCCTTAACGCCATGTTCTGGATCCAATAATATAAACTTCTAGACATGTTCCTCGACTCATCATCGTAATCACGAATAGCTAACCAGAATGTCTCTGGTAACTTATCAGAACACCCTGGAAGGTTTGATAAATCAAGAGGATCGAAACACATTCCAATTTCTGCAGTAGTAGACAGACCGGAGCCTTCAAGCTCTAAACTAGAAGTGTCTCCTTTGATTTCTTCACCACGATCTTCATCGTAGATGTCCTCCTGGCTCTTTCCATGTACATGGTCAATCAAGTCCCTCCTTACATCTCCATCCATATCAGGATCCCACTCTTTGTTGAATGCTTCAATCAAATCCCCAAATGAGGGAAACTCTTTAAGAGGGAGCACTTGATACCAATTTCTGACATCTAGATTATTCCTCAAATCAAGAGATAACACAAACAACTTCATTTTAACATCCTCATGTATTATATTGGATCTCATGAGAAATCTCTTGAACACGTAGAGATGCGCCGATATTGTATACTCATATTCACGAAACTTTGGAAAGAGCACTTTCCCATCATTCTTAACATCCAACTGATGTGGATATCTCAAAATGCATGAGAAATCCAATGTATCAAACCAAGGATAGTACATCCATGCTTCATCAAAGGATGTCATATCATCTTTTGAGATTTCCTTGAATTGCACCCTTTGTTGATTTTTTGGGTGGAGTCGCTAGATAAGACCTGCAAGATTAGCTCTCAACAATTATCTTATCAAAGTACAAAGCAAGTACTTACCCCTTGGCTCGGCTCAATATTTCTAAAGTACTTTTGATTTTCTTCAGTTGGAGTCGCTAGGAGAGACCTGTCAAGTTAGATCAACAAATCTCACCAAAGTACAAAACAAGAACGTACCTGAACCATGCAATAGAAGTTGGACATGTCTAAAAGATTCAACCGACCAGGAATACCTCTTCAATGGAATGTCGTCACTTTTCCTTGAGTCCCCAGCAACGACGCCAAAAATGTTACCACTCAAACTAGCAGCCCTTTCAAAGCAAGTTATTTATGCCCTTTTCTAGTGATGGTAAGCATATCAAAGGGGCTAGACCTAATGTCACCTCAGTCTAACCTCTTAACTTCTTCGGGTAACTCCTAAACCCAAGGGAGAGTCCCTAATCAAGGAATGGCATTTGCAGACACCAACACACCTGCAATTACATTTCTACAAGCCTTATAGCTGAGATCAGTGCCTTATATGGAGTCAACAATGAATAATAAAGATGTGTAAATCATATAAAGGAGCTAATTCAATATACCAATCAATATCAATCAATATCGCAACCTTCAACGCAACTACAAAACTCACAAAGTAGGGTTTCACACTTCCCAAGGAAATACCCCAAAAAAGTGTGCTTTGAAAGGGAGATAAACAAGTGGCCTAGGGCACACTTGATGGTCTAGTCAAAACTGCAAAAACCCTGCAGAAACTCTAATTCGGGTACATTCACATTTCCCAATGCACCAAGGCAAATGAGGACGTCCTCAGAAATTTGTAGATAAATCCACTAGGGCAAATTTGGTGGGTGGACCAGAATTACAAACTCATGGCTATTTTTGGAGTTATGAATTTATTTAGATTTTTAGGGTTTTTCCAATAATATTATATTTTTAGGGTTTTTATATATAGAAATGCATGTATAATAAAAGACAAGTAAATTGGTAAAAGAGAGATACGGCATATGATTCTTGTCTCAATCCATAGGGCATTGAGAAATCGATACTAACGTCCCTCTCTATAAATGGCTTCCAATACTTGCAATTGGGGAATCAACTAGCAACCTCTAGGGTTAGGTAGAAGAGCCTAATTAGGGCAAGCGAAGGAGTCCAAGGCCCAATCAATAGTGGAGAGCTCTTTTGATAGGATAGTCTCCTCATACAAACTTGACAAAATGCTAGCAAGAAACCTTAACAATTTAGCATAATGCACCATAAAAGCGTCATCAAATTGGGTTAGAAGTAAACCTTACCAACATTCACCAAGAAATGAGAAAGGGGAAGACCTTAGGCCACTCTTGAGCTTGAGTTATTACAACCAATCGTAGCATCAACCAAAGCATGTGTAAAATTAAGCCCTAGAAACACCTTCATTCATCCTTCAAGCAAGAAAAATCATCCCAAGAGAGGTGCGCATAGCACCAAGAACTCCAATAGACTAGTAGAAAGAGAAAAGATCTCATATTGAACCCATATCTTGTTGTGTTTTTACAATGAGAGGGAGGCACTATTTATATAAGACTAGCCTCACCTAATTTTAAGTTATTAGCCTACAAGATAATGTGAAAATATAACAATTTTGGTTAGTGCACCCACAAATTTGGGGATTTAACCACACAATGACATAAAATAACAATAAAAATGTGAAATTAGGCTACACCAAGTGCTAGGTATGCTAAAAGGAGGACATCATGCCCCAACTAACCCCAACAAATGTGTGCCCTCAATGTCCTTCATTATCCTTGTAGGCTTCTTCAATAAGGAAGCACAATTTGCGGGTAACATAGTCCAGTGGAGGGGTAAAGTAGGTCCAAGTGAGCAAATAAGGTGTGCTAGATAGGGTACAAGCTAAGTTGCACAAAACAAGAAACGTCTGGAAGTTTTCAAAACAAGGATAGCAGGAAACACAACCCTCCAAAAATGGAAACGTCGGGGGAAACACCAAGGGAAACGTCGTATATAAAATATATATATAGAAAAAACACGTTATCTTGCAAGAAAAAAATAATGACACACATAAATGACATTTTAGAAGGAAAACCATTTCTATATCATTGATTACATATAGAAAAGTGTATCTTTTCAAAAATGGAAAAAAAAAACAATTTTTGAGCTTATATGAGGGACCAATTGCAAAACCGTACGATACGGCCGTCGATGTTTTGACCCACATGGGTGGTGTTTCGACATCAATTCTTCCTTTTGTGGGCCCGTACAAGCGGCCAAGAGGGTTGCGGGTAATTGCGAAACGCCGTACGATACGACCGTCAACATTTCGTACCGATTTTGAAGTTTCCGGTATTGGTACGCCTGTTACCTAGTCATTTCCTGCAACATAGATACAAAGCCCTTTACAAAGTGTTATCACCTTTTACATGGGAAATAAATGAGTGTGGTCATGTGTCCAAGTGATTAGCCTCCCAAGGGCACCAACCCCTACAAGGCGAGCACCTCTTGGAGGTGAAAATCAAGAGGACCATCCATGACATGATTAGGGGTATTTGGCCCCAAATCAACATTCTATGCTTCAACTTGGCCTTTGTATCAAAAAAATTTAAACCCTTGCTCTGGTAAACCTGACCGGGAATGCTGCGGATACTCTAAGGCGTAACACATTGGAAATTCTACCATGTCGACATTAAGCATCTCCGCTTCTAGCAACTGTGAGGGCATAATCATTAGCTACATAAATTTTATGTTATGGAGCTCCACTTAAGGAAGAGAACTGAGAAACATTCTTAGCCATATGATGAGCACAACCAGAATTGACCATCCACTCGATCTAAGCGGTGTGAGCATGTAATGCCTAGGAAGTGATGATAGAAAAGGTAAAATTATCTACAGATCCACCGGTCGATCGAACAGTCGCCATGTCTCCTTCAAGATGCTTGACCTTTTCTTCCAAATATGTACTCTTATACTAGCAAGTTTTCTCCACATGTCCTACCTTGCCACGATAATGACAAGTTTTCTTCTTTTGATTCTTCTTGGTTGATGTCAACTCGTCAGTCTTTTCTTTAGTAATTTGGTCGATACACTCCTGTCATTTGTTCAAGGTGTTCGATCAACCCCGTTCTTTGTACTTTTGCTTGACCTTCCCTTTGAGCAAGTGAGCCTGGTGTTTGCTACCAAGCTTCCCTTCATCATGCAACTTTTGTTGATCCTTGATCAATAAATCACCGAAAGGATCAAAGGAAAAATCCTTACCATCTTCCTTGCATGACATCAAACTGGCACGGAATGAGGGACATAACACATCATAAGGTGTCTTCAAATTCATCGAGACAAGTTCAATGAGTTGTCCATCCTTCTTTGGAAAAAATTTCTAGCATTTGCCCAATTTCAACTGTAGCTCTTTGATACAAGCCAAATAATCCTCAATCCTTTCAAAGGAATGGAGATCCAAAGAGATCAACTCTTTCTCTATCTACATCACTCGACTTTCGTCAACCTTATCAAACAACGACTTCAGCTTTTTCCAGACATCACGAGGACAGTCGATCCCACTTGTATGAAAGCAAATCTCCCTTGAAATGTAGGTCATGATGACCCGGACAATCTCATCCTTCTTTCCGTCGATGACAAACTTAGCTTAGTCATCCTCAGGATCTAGAATAGTGGTCTTGGTATACTGCCAAAGTCCCTTGTTCTTTAGCAATGTTTCCATGTCTAGCGCCCAAATTGCATAGTTATGGCCATTCAAAATAACAAGCTCTTTCTTGGAATCCATCCTTCTGATACCTTACAAATTTGATCCAAGTTCCAAAGGTTTCAGTCAACAAATCTTCAGCCCAGAGTTGATCAACATTTTGCTCCAACTCAACACAATTTGTGGACAACGTGCTAGGTCAAAACCAGTAGCTCTAATACCATGTTGAGAAACACCCTTCGAAAATCTGGATAGATGACAAAAGAATAACAGAAAGGATATAAGTTAATAACAGATATTCCAAGAACAGAGGTGGTGATGACAAACATCGTTTACAGCACTCAAGCACAGTGCATTATGATCAAAACATCATTGTTGCCGCCTAATACACACCTCGGGTAACGTGGCAGAAATCTTCAAGCCACTGGGTATGTCCTTGGGGGCAAGTCACAAGTCAAGTATCGTCACTTAACACTTAACTCCTCCATCTAGGCCAACTCCTAGCGAAGCCGAGGGGGGGGGTCCCTAAAAAAATAACTAAGGTTAATTAAGCTAAGTTACAAAAATGAATCTAGGAGTTTATTGAGTTAAAACAAAAGCAATACGACAGCAAAAATTACTCTAACAGCATATAAAATTGAAAATAACTGAATCACAAAGACCAGTGCCGAAAGATAAAGATAGTTGCTGAAAAGTAAAGATTAATGGTGAGTTGCGTAAAGGTGGGTTGATCCCTGGTTTGGCTCACTTCAGGATTATCCTCTAAGCGAGTACAGAGCAACATTGTCGGATGTCCAATAGGGAGAGAACAAATCTCATTAATGAGTATCCCTCTGACTTCTTGTCATGTTCATTGTAACCCTTCGCTTCGACAATAAGGCTTTAAATGGATTTCCCTATTAAGCTAGCCACTCGAAATCCCCTTTATGATTTGCAACCGACGATCAAGGCAAGCCTGCAATGGTCACCAGAGCATAACGAGGGACTTGAGTCCGAGTTTGTTACTTTAAGCAAAATTGAAATATTAATCTAGTCTAATCTAAAAAATGAAATGTCGTGAGTGAATTTGTGGCCCAACATTGAATTGGAACCAACAAACATTAAATTTTAAGCCTTTTTATCTAACTAAAGCGGAAAAGTGGAAAAAATCAAACCATGAAAAGAGACTTATATCCCCCCAGGGTAGCCCACTTGTTTTTATTATGATTTTTACAATAGGGAATGTTTGTGGTCCTTTATAGATCAGAACCAACAAACGTACAAGTTTGACGCTAAAAAAATTCAACTGAAGAAAGCTAGAAGAGAAGAGGGTGTCCTGGATGGCCTGAATCTTGAAAATTTCGCCAGAGTGCCCTTCTACTTGTTCATCAAATGATAAAAAACAGCCCACAAACTTGGCACCAAATGTGCCAAATTAGTCGTTAAAAGCATTAAAAATAAAATCCTACTTAAGTACTTCGAAAGATATAATTTTTAAATGAACAAAAGTACTTAGCTAGGAGCTAGATCTACTAAAAATAAGCCTTTATACTTCTAGATCTAGTCTATAGAATGCATACTTAAACAATTCAGCCTTTTAGTATTCTTGAAAAATGAAACTAGGTTGCTTAAGTATGTAAAGAACAGTAACCAAAGAAAATTTTAGATTTTATGAAGGAGATAATAAGCAGCTTAATGTTGGGAACATCAGATCTATGGAGTCTGCTGGTGGGAAGTAGAGAGACTATGTTCTTCTGAAAGTGCTTGAAGAGATGGGAGAGCCAACCTAGATCAGCTACTCCTTCAAACGAGATCACCTGCACAACTAAAACTACTTGCAACAAGAGCGTCAAATCTGGTACTTCCTATACAAGAGGTTAGAATAACATGCGTACAAACAAATAGTAGATGTAAATTCTAGATCTCTAAGCATAGGTAAGAAATAAATGAAATTGAACCCAAATCATTTATCCTATTAACTAACAGCAGTTCTTCAAAGGCCAGATTAACAACAAATGCAACAACTAATACAAGCTACACTGTCGTTACCTCATTACCACTGACAATGCATCCACGCACAAAGCCACACACCAACAAACGAACCTCCAAAGTCTTTCTTATTCCACAAAAAATAATTACAATACAAAGCTTCAGAGCTTAGGAAGCGTTTCCATACTCCAACCATCCCAAATGCATGAGATTGCACTTGCTTAAATAGGAGAAGAGGGCGCATTTCCCAAGAGAGGATGCACTGACAAGTGTAGGAAGCTTGGTAAGGGCGCTTGAGTTGAACTAGGAGTGAGTGGGAGTGCTCCAAGGGGGATTGGAGCCACCTCTCAAGAGGTTGGCCACCATCCCAAGCTTAATGCGCCACCTCTCCTCATGAGATGCACCCCGCTCCATAAGAGATGTGCCCAACCTCCAAGAGAGATCAATCAAATCTTTAGTCACAGGACTTGGCTTCTTTCTAACTCATCTTTAACTCAAAATCAAACCGCCACCACTGCAGATGACTAAAACATGTCCCCGACATGTTTCCCCAAATCATGGGATGCTGATTTTTTCCTTTTATTTGGTCCTTTTAGGCACTTTTTGAGAGAAAATGAAATTAAGTGATTACAAATCACTAATTTCACTCTCAAAATGGGTACATAGCTAAAGTGGGTGCTCTGGGTTAGAAAACGAGCACCCCCATGGCAAATAATTCCTCCTAGTACCACTTTTATGACTTATTGAATTTTTAAAATTAAAATATCTCATTTTTGCGGGAAATTTTTTATTAACGGAAAATTAAAAAATCCTAGGGTGGACTTAACGCATGTCCATGAAACTCAAAAATAATGACTAGTATGGTAATATACATTGACACTAGACTTTAATAACCCCTTAAGGCCTAATCACCAGGACAATTACTCTAGCATTGGAGGATTGAGTGAAAAACTCGAAAATTATAAGACGCTAAAAAGTGATATACAATTAACAAGGAAAAAACACTCTAGGAGTCTAGAGTAATTGGATTGATGACCAAGTCCTAGGAAGGCCAAGCTTTTTACAAAAGGTCATCATGCTACATCATTTTATTACAATTCCCCCATTGGGGTATTAACATGCGTGAAAAAGAAAAAATGGCTTGCTGGACTTTTGAACTCCGATAATGAACAAGTAACTTGTTCAATCTTTAACGGCTCAACTACGAGTCCATCCAAGTGCAACTTGGGGGGTAACACTGTTGGAGCACAATTGTCGTTAAACCAAAACATGCAGGTGTTAATCTTCAATACAATCGCCAAAGTTAAGATCCACGAGAGGGGGTTAACCCATGTCATGAAACTCAAGGAGAGCGCTGGACGCAAATGCTATCTCCCCCCAACGTTACCCAGGTGAATTTCGAACTTGAGACCTGTCGCTCTGATACCATTTGTTGGAGTACAATTGTCGTTAGACCAAAATCTTCAGGTGTTAATCTCTGATGCAATCGCCAAAGTTAAGATCCACGAGAGGGGGTTAACCCATGTCATGAAACTCAAGGGAAGCGCTAGACGCAAATGCTATCTCCCCCCAACGTTACCCAGATGAATTTCGAACTTGAGACCTGTCGCTCTGATACCATTTGTTGGAGCACAATTGTCGTTAGTGATGAATATGGTTGTCTATGGTTGTCATTGATGACACACCATTAATGACAAAGGTGTAAATGCATGATGACAAGCAAACAAGGTGATGGGCATTGGCACACCTAATAAGCCAAATGATCCATACTGTGGTCATTTGTAATTGGCCCTAATACCCTAGATAATGAGGTGGACAAAGGACACATGGCAAGATGGCTTGGAGATGGCAAGGATGATGTGGACAAATGCATATGCCAAGCAAGCATAAGCTTGCGGGCATGAAAATGGCAAGAAGATATGCATAATGAAAACCATTGCGGGCACTCCTCAAAGTCACTCTTGGGCATTCGAATTGACAGCTCCGTGGTCAGTTTTTGAAGGGAAAAACCCCCATTAGGGCACACCATCTAAACCTTGTGGGCACACTTAACCAAAGCTGCATGTTCAGTTTTGAAGGGTTAAACAACCCTTGCGGGCTTCTCCAGCTGGGCCCATGCGGGCATGGTTGAAGGCCCATTGCGGGCATATCCTTGGGAGGTATAAGAGTTTGTTGATGGACCTTACGTGCATGAGATGGAGTAAAAATCCAGTGGTGTCAAACCCACTCTTGTGGTGTGGCACAAAAAAAAACAAATAAATATATATATAAATATATTTGTGCTTGTTGAGGATAACATGGAGACTTAATAAAAACAAAAGTAAAATATCAATGACAAGTCAGCTTGATATGGAAATAAAAAATACAATGACATTTAAAAAATGCCAAGTCGGCCAGCTAAAAGAAATAAACCAAAAAATGAAATATTTATATGGTGAAGTCGGCTCAGTTTTAAAAAGATTTTTTTTATTAAATATAAAATGTGAAATAGAGCAGGTCGGCCCAGAAAATACATGGAAAAACCAGTATAAATACAAATGAAGAGTTATTCATTTTGGTGTGGATTTTTCGGTGGAAGGAGCAGCTCTGATTTTCAGGTACTGTAGCAGGCAGCTACAGTGGACAGCAATTTTTACAGTTTACCTTTATCTTTATTTTTGGGGCAGCAGATGAAGTTAGAACAGCAGATGAAGTAATAATTTTGTTATCTTTGAATTTTTGGGGTTTGACTCAATCAGCAGAGAATCAGCAGCAGCAACAAAACATTCTTGTTTATTTCTTATTTCTGGGTTGGCTTGGTTGATGATATAGCAGCAGCATGACACCCTTTTTGTGATTTTTGCTAGTTGCTGATATAAGTAGGCTACAGTATGATGAAGAATTGAAGATGGCTGCTAGAGTCCTGAAGACTATGGACATCTTGTTAATATATCTTGGGGCCACAATATGATGCTGACAGGAACTTGAAGATTGTAATGATATGCTGGTAATGGTGAGGTTCAGAATGATGATAATGCTGGGCAGCTGATGCACAATGAAGATGTGTCTGACTTATGATATGATGCTGATGTAATGTTGGACATTCTGATGCTGAGCATGTTTATGATGCTGACTTAACAAATGAACTTCTGGGCAGTATATGCAGAAAGATGATGAACTGATTTATTGAAGACATAGTGGACAGAAAGCTTGGTGGAGTTATGACAGTAAATGATAATCAGAATGATGATGTAGACTAAAATGCCAAAGTTTGAAAACAGTGATGATATGTCATATTTGACATGCTTGTGATGTTGTTGAAATTATGAAGACAAATGTAATGTGTATGTACATATAATACAAGCAGGGTCTTGTATCCCCTTCTTAGTAGGATATCTAAGAAGAACTAGGCAGGGTCCTAGATAAAGAGTTGGTGCTCTTTTGTTTCAGTTGGTGCTGAATTGCCTCACGGTTGTAGCCGTTGAACCAAATACAAAAAGATTACAAAAACTATATCTTGTGTCTCGTATTATGTGTTGATGTGTTTCATTTGTTTAATTAGATAGTACATTGATGAATATAATGTTGAATGATGATATGATATTGTGATTGAAGTTAAAATTTGGATTAAGTTTAAGCTCACTAATTCACCCCCCCCCTCTCAGTGAGTCATTGTGTCTAGCAATTGGTATCAGAGCAGGCCTTCTGCAGAAGCCTAACAAGCTTGAAGGAAATTAGTAGACACAAGTGAAGGAAAGTCATGGAGGGATATTCAGAGGATGGAGTCCCATTGCTCAATGAATCAAATTATGAGTCTTGGGGCATCAGAATGAAGTATAACATACAGGCACGAGAATATGATATATGGAAATCAATTGAAGGAGGAACAGCTAAGAAGCCACTTGAAAGCAATGAAAAGGCACTAAGCTTAATCATGATGGCCTTGTCTCAGTCAGAGAAGGAAAGACTAAATGTTGGAAAGTACACCTCAGCCAGAGATCTTTGGAGTACACTTGAAAGTGAGCACAAAAGGAAAATTCAAGACATGGACAAAGAGAAGGAAGTCAAGACATCTGAAAATGAAGAACAAGGAATGAAGGAGGTTCAAGCATCAAGCACTAATGAAGGTAAGAACTCTTCTATTGGCAATAATTCTAAAATTAATGATGATGATGTTGCTCTTGTAAAGGATGAAGAAGATTTGTTGAAAATCAAAGAGGCTTTGGCAAGTACCTTGTTGGATAGGGATGACAAATCAAATTCAAGGCTTAGAAAGAAGATCATGGGAGCATTTGAAAAATACCAAAAGGAAACAAAGGACTTGTTCTTGAAGTTAAAACTCAAGAACAATGATTTGCAAGGTGAGTTGGATGATAAAAATCTTGAGGTCAAAAAGTTGAAGGATCAACTAGGAAATGAACAAGAAAATACTAATGTGGATCCTAGAGAACTTGAAGAGACAAGATGGGGGTTAACCTTGATCTGAAAATTCAATTGGAGGAGGCTAAAAAAAGAGAAGAAGTATTGAGGAGTCACTTGGATGAAAAGGAGAAGAAAAATGAAGAGCTTGAGATGGAAGTTGTTGGACTCAAGAAGAAAATTGAAAAATCAAACTATCATGAGAAGTTCAACAGCAGCTCGGTCATGTTGGATAAATTATTGGATTGCCAAAGGTCTCCCCATGACAAAACAGGCCTTGGGTATAAAAAGGTAGAAGACAATTTAGAAGAAGACAAGTGGTCTCCAAAGACTCCAGAAGCTGGTCCATCAATGACCAAGGATGCATCTCATGACAACAAAGATATTGGTTGTTCAAGGACACATCAAGGAGCTAGGCCCAATCCTCAAAGCAAAGAAACAACTCCATGTTGGAATCAAGTCCAAGGTATGAAAACAAGTTCAATGGTTATTGGTTTTCTTGATCTAATTATGGTCATAAGGCTTTGGATTGTAGATCCTATGGAAGAAGAAGTGCTCGAAGTACTAATGGCAAAGTTAGGTGTTGGGACTGCAATCATATTGGACATGTGGCTGCTAACTGTCACACAATGAGGTGCTACTCCTGTAGTGGCTTTGGTCACAAAGCCCAAGAATGCCCAAGTCAAAGGAGTCAACCTAGGAGGAGTTCTTCATACACATCAGCAAGAAGATCCAGTCATTCATGGAAAGGAAAGAGTGCAAAAAGAATTGAAGATCTGAAGACAAGTTCACACAGCCAAGGACATCCTAAGATATGGGTGAAGAAAAATATCTTGCTGGATCTAAATGAGGTTGAGGATCAATGCACAAAAGGAGATGAAGGTGGCTGCCATTTGGCAAGCCAAAATTAAGATCTTACAAAAGGTCTTAAGAAACTTTGAGTTCATCATTGGAGAATGGACTCAAATAGTGAATGATGACTCTCCAAGCACAAACAGGTCCTAGGATCGGATTGTTGCCATTTGGTATAAAGTTTGAAATTTGTATACAATGCATGCTATAGAAGATGAACCAGATTCAGACCTTTTGATGATAACAACAGCATAATGATAGGGGGAGCAGGAAATATGGAGATCAGGCATCCAAGGAAGAATTTATGGCATAAAGAACAGTGAGAGTATTTCGGGCTAAGTCAAATGCAAAGAAGTTTCTTCATTGATGTAAAGTTCTTTTGAGTTAAGCACAAAACTAAGGCAGCTACAGTGAAGGTAAAAGGTTGAAGTTATAACTCTGAAATACAATCATCTCTGAGACAAATTCCAGTGGATTAGAAGAAAGATACAGCGCAGGAGACCTAAGTAAATTCAGAGTACAACAACAGCTACTAATCAAAGTCATAACATCATGCAAAAGTTCTGGTTCTTACAACAGCCTAAGCATTAATAGCTACAGATCAAAGGACAATACTGGTCGGTATGAAATATATTTGATGTTGGACAAACAACAGTCATAGTCAAATCAATTATGAAAAGTTTTAAGTTGTTGTTTTAAGCTCACATTGAAGTCAGTTCTTGAAGTATACTTGATGAATGAGATATTAAGGCAGTCCTGAAATTTTCTGGAGTATAATCCCTTGATGATGACAGCTTGTCTTGATAGTAGATCAGATTGACAAAACAAAAATTACATCAGTTAATGACTAGTACAGCAGAGAGATGAAAAGTGACAATTTGACAACAAGATTGATGACATACTTGTGTACTATGATAATGAACGTGATGGTGACTTTAGTATTCTGAAGACATATCCAGGTTGACAAACTTTTTGATTGTTATGGGGAGCTTGAAAAGCTTGAAACTGCTACAGTAGTAAAACTTGAAGGAAATTGATATATGTCTATGAATTAAGAAGAAAAGCAATAAGTGCAAGAAGGATGATCTCAACAGCCATGTGTGAGATAAATCTGAAAGAAAGGAAGGACGAATTTCAAAGCTATGAGTGTGACAGGTTGAGAAGATGATAAGTCGAAAAGACTAAGTTTGAACTCTCCTAGAGCATCCAAAATCAGCAGTAAAATTTTGATGGCAAAGGGAAGCTACATGTTAGGGGGAGGTTGTTTTTGAAAAACTTCTAGATGAGCAGTAAGACGACAAGCCAGTGGACAAGTTAAAAGCTTGAAGTATGGAATGTTGATGCATGCTTACCTTTTATGAATTTAATCATTCATTGGCAAAATGGTCTCAAATAACACCTGTTATTGTTGGATTTTGTACAACTTCGAAAGATATTATTCATTATATTTTATTGTACTTTCATTGTACTTGTTTATACCTCCTAAGGGAGAAGAATTTTATATAATCAATTATGTAAACACATGAAAGAATCAATGTAAGCCTTGGGGTGCAAAAGAAACAAATGAAAAGATTAAATTTAAATTATTTATTGCCCCCAAGTGAAGTCGACCCCATTAGGGAATTTTCCAGTTTTGCACTTGTATAAATAGGAGGCTAGTGCACCTCATTATCCCGTTCACTCACTTAGCAAGTGCGCATCACTTGGAGGAGGTTGATTTCGCATCACTTGAAGGAGGAAGCTTATTTGGGGCATCTACTTGTGAAAGATACTTTCACATTCTTTCTCTTTCTTTATTTGTACTCTGATCTCGGAATTATCATCTCTGCGAAGGTTGCTGGGTTTTCTCCCAATTGGGTTTCCCAGGGTAAACTCTGTGTTGTTGTTTTGTGCTTTGTCTTGCTTCTAGTGATCTTGGTAATGCATTTATGTTTTATGCTATGAATGTATGAAATTTAACATGGTATCAGAGCCATTCTAGAAGAAGCCATTGCCGAAGCATTGTCAGAACCTTGCCGGAATTAGGGTTTCATCTTGTGAAGTCTTCACCCACCATTTTGGAGAAAAAGAGCCATAGGAATTTCACTTTTGGCAAGACTAATCCATTGGTGAAGACAGAATTCAATTCCGAGAACTCAGAGACAAGGTCAGCACCAATGGAGATACTATTGGTGATAAGGAGCTTGTCCTCCACACTTTAAATGGTCTTCCACCATCATGGGAGTCCTTTATCCAAAGCATAAGTGGTAGATCCAAACTACCAAAGTTTGACAAGCTTTGGGCAGATTGCTTTCAGGAGGAGACAAGGATCGCAGCATGACAAAGACTCCATGGCAATCAAACTGAAGAGACTCAAGCATTTGTTTGTCATACCAAGAATGGTAAGGGAAAAGGAAAGAAGTTTCATAAACACAAGCACCAATAAAGGAGATCAAGTCCCCGTCAAGAACAAAAGAAGAAGAAAGATGTATCTCAAGTTCAATGCTATAGGTGCAGGAAGTATGGACATTACACCAGTAGCTGTCGAAGTCAAATCAAAAGGAAGCATGAAGCATCCACTGCTGCTGTAAAAGAAGATCATCATCACAAGAAGCAAAAGAATGAAGATCACACATAATTTCTATTCATATCAGCACTATCAGGTACTATTCCTACCACTAGTGACACTTGGCTCATAGATAGTTGTGCATCTAGACACATGACAGGGTATAGAGAGAATTTTTCAAAATTAATTGAGAAAGATTCACATCTCCGTGTTGTACTTGGAGATGATGCAAATTACACTGTGAAGGGATCTAGAGCCACCACCCTTCAATTAGAATCAAATGATACATTATGCCTAAGTGATGTACTCTATGTACCTGGTATGAAAAGAAATCTTGTCTCCATCTCAGCATTGGAGGACAAGGGTTATAAAGTAGCTTTCTCAGAAGGGAAAGTCCTTGCTTGGCACAAGAACTCAAGCATGAGCACAACCAAGGTTATTGGCATAAGAGAAGAGAGCTTGTATAGACTAAACACTTCTCCAGTCCAAGCCCTCATACATGATGCTGCAAGTATGGGCGAGTTATGGCATAGAAGGTTAGCTCATCTGAACTATCGAGCTCTCCCAGTTCTGAAGAACAATGTAACAGGTTTGCCAGGGCTCCAGGTAGACCATGATGGAACTTGTAGAGGATGTGCACTTGGCAAGAATGCCAAGAAGTCTTTTCCAAATAGCGAGAGTAGATCCAAAGGGATTTTGGATCTAGTACACTCTGACTTGTGCGGGCCCATGACAGTTGTGTCATTAGGTGGTTATCATTACTATATCACCTTTATTTATGATTACTCGCGGAAGACCTGGATCTACTTTCTCAAGTCAAAAAAATCCGAGGAAGTGCTCAGCAAGTTCAAAGAGTTCAAAGCACAAGTTGAGAATCTATCAGGAAAGAGGATCAAGATTTTGAGATCCGATAATGGTGGAGAATATACCTCTACAGAATTCAATGATTTCTGCAAGGAAGCAGGAATTAAGAGGGAGCTCACAGTTCCCTACAACCCTCAACAAAGTGGGGTTGCAAAAAGAAACAATCGTACAATTGTGGAGGCAACCAAAGCTATGATACATGACCAGAGTCTTCAAATGTTCTTGTGGGCAAAAGCATCCAGAACCATTGTATATGTACAAAATAGATGTCCACATAAGATATTGAAGAACGTAACTCCGGAAGAAGCATTGACAGGTGTGAAACCAGAAGTGGGCCATCTCCGAATTTTTGGTTGTCCACTCTACATACATGTGCCCAAAGAGAACAGATCTAAGTTAGAACCTTCAGGCAAGAAGGGTACCTTTGTGGGATACAGTGAGTCTTCAAAGGCTTACAGAATTTACATTTCAGGATCCAGACAGATTGAAGTCAGTAAGGATGTGACCTTTGAAGAAGAAATGGCTGTCAGGAAAGGCAGAGGATCAGATATGGAGATCAATGATGAAGAAATGCTAGAACCTAAGGAGATGAGATCATCTCCCCCTCCAGTTCAAAGGGAGACAGCAGAAAAGGATGAACCTATCGATCCCATACATCCAGTTGATATCCCCAAAAATGTTGCAGGTCGGAAAAGACCTAGATGGGCACAACAGACACTGCAGGATGGAGAGGGGCATGAAGCTCCACATGGCGCTTTCAGAGAAAGCAAAAGAGCTCAGAGGTTCTCTAGTTATGTGGCACTAATGAGCAACATTATTGATTCAGAACCCACTACTTACGAAGAAGCATCCAAACATCAAGTTTGGAAGGATGCCATGATGGAAGAATCTCAATCCATCATGAAGAATGATGTGTGGGAAGTTGTGCCGAGACCTGAGGAGAAGTCAGTAGTCACTTCTAAATGGCTATACAAGATCAAGCATGGAGCAGATGGCGATGTTGAGAAATACAAGGCCAGATTTGTAGCCAGAGGATTCTCTCAGAAAGAGGGAGTCGATTATGATGAGACTTTTGCTCCTGTGGCCCGATATACTTCCATCAGATCCATTATCGCGATTGCTTCAGCTATGGGATGGAAGTTGCATCAGATGGATGTGAAGACAACCTTTCTCAATGGTGTTATTGAGGCAGAAGTTTACATCGAACAGCCAGATGGGTTTATTGTCCAAGGAAAGGAGTCTCATGTATGCAGACTAAAAAAAGCATTGTATGGCCTCAAGCAAGCACCCCGTGCTTGGTATGGATGAATAGACGGATTACTGGTGAGCTTGGGATTTTCCAAGAGTGATGCAGACCCCAACCTTTACTACAAGGTTGTAGATGATGAGCCACTGATTTTGGGTTTATATGTTGATGACTTGTTTCTCACAGGAAATGAGAAACTCATTGTGCGGTGTAAGAAGAATGTCGCCTCTGAGTTTGAAATGAAAGATCTTGGATTGATGCATTACTTCTTGGGATTAGAAGTATGGCAGAGGCAGAAAGAGATTTTCCTAGGACAAGGAAAATACACCATTGATATATTAAAGAGATTCGAAATGTTGGACTACAAGTCCATGACTACTCCGATGGATGCGAATTGAAAGAAGTTGAGAGATTCTGCTTCAGATTTTGATTTGTTTGATCCCACCATTTATCACCAGTTGATTGGGTCATTGATGTATCTGACCAACACCAGACCAGATATATGTTTTGTTGTGAATGCCCTCAGTCAGTTCATGTGCGAACCGAGGCAGATTCACTGGATTGCTGCAAAACATGTGCTCAGATACTTACGTGGCACTGTGGGATATGGATTGAAGTATGCTTCAGATGGTGACCTGATATTGCAGGGGTTTACAAACTCAGATTGGGTCGGATGTGTTGCAGATCGGAAGAGTACTTCTGGATGTTGCTTCAGTTTGGGTTCTGCAGTTTTTCCTAGTGCAGCAAGAAGCAGAACTCGGTAGCACTCAATACTACAGAGGACGAGTACATGGCTGCTAGCACAGCAGCTCGAGAAGCAGTTAAGATCCAGCAAAATCCATTGCTAGAGTTGTCGTTAAGATCCAGCAAAATCCATTTGGTGAAATAATCGGTTGCCGTTAAGATCCAACAAAATCCATTGCTAGAGTTGTCTTTGAATTTACCAATAAAGTCAAGGCCCCATTGCTGGAAGGGGACAATGACAACAACCGGGTTGAGGGGTAAGGCGGCCAACTTAGGCTTTCCTGTGAACAGTTGACATTCCTGGCAATACTTGACATGTTTGTATACATCAGCAAATATGGTTGGCCAATAATACCCGGCTCTAAGGATTTTGTGAGCAGTTGTATTCGCTGCATAGTGGCCTCCACAAAACCCTGAGTGGAGGTCATTTAAGATCTTTTTAGAATCTTGCTCATGGACACATCCAAGGATTACCCCATCAGGGTTTCTCCAACCCAAGCCTTCTTGAGTAAGGCAATATCTGGCAGCTTTGAGTCTTAGTGCCCTTCGCTTGTGTCCCTTAAGGTGATCTGGGCAAGTCATATGTAGGAGGAAATATATGATATCAGAATACCAATGGTTATCTAATTCTTGCAAGGCAAGTGTCATACGTGAGCCAGCTGGTTGGTTCGTACAGTTTATGTCAATGGCTTCCTCATTTTTCTGAGTCAACATTTTGGCTAGGCCTTGTCCCTTGATAAGTTTAGTAGGCTTTATTTCCAAGTCATATTCTTGGATTTTGGATACCCATGTGCCTCTTGTTCCTAAGCAATCCTGTTGGGATAGGATGTCTTTTACTGCAGCATGGGGGACATAATCTATAACTTTATTATAGCCAATATACGTTCTGAAATGTTTCAAAGATTTAACCATGGCATAAGCCTGCTTTTCCATTATGGTGTATTTTAGTTCTGAATTTTGCAAGGCTCTGCTCATAAATGCAATTGGTTGTTCGAACCCTTCGAAGTTCTTTTGGAGCAAAACACCAGCGATAGTATCCTCAGAAGCAAAGGAGAAAATCATGAAATCTTTAGTGTAGTCTGGACTAACCAATACGGGTGATCTAGTAATAGCATCTTTAATGGTGGTGAAAGCTTCTTTCCCCTCATTAGTCCACACAAACTTAGCATCCTTCTTAAGTAACCGTTGCATGGGTTTCATTAACTCAGCTAGGTTTAGGATAAATCTTCTGATAAAGTTTATATGACCGTTAAAAGATTGAAGGCCTTTCACATTTTTGGGGAGAGGTATCTTCTTGATTGCTTCAACTCTTTCAGGGTCTATCTTGACCCCGTCCATGTTTATAATATGCCCCAAAAGTTTCCCCTCTTCGATGCCTAATACTGACTTTGCCGGATTTAGAGAAATACCATACTCTCTGCATCGTTCAAAAACTTTTCTTAGATGATCAATATGACTGGATCTTTCCTTTGAAAAAACAGTTAAGTCATCTTGGTATATCTCGATGATTTTTCCTATCAATTCCTTGAAAGCATAATCCATGGGCCTCTGGAAAGTAGCTCCTGCATTTGTAAGGCCAAAGGGCATTCTTAGATATTCAAAGGTTCCCCAAGGAGTTGTGAAAGCAATTTTATGTTTATCCTCTTCTTTGATGACAACCTGGTTGTATCCCGAAAATCCATCAAGCATGGACATCATTTTGGATCCAGTGACCCGTTGGAGGAGGGTCTCCATGTTGGGAAGCGGATAATTATCTTTCTGGCATGCCATGTTAAGGTTTCTGAAATCGATGCATATTCTGATGCTTCCATTTTTCTTTCTAACTACAACTAAGTTGGAACACCATGATGTGTGTCGAGTGGGTGCTATAATACCTGCTGCTGGCATCTTCTCTAGCTCACGCTTGATAATAGGGGCCAACTTAGGATTTATTTGCCTGAGTTTTTGGCGGAAAGGTTTGGCATTTTGCATTTCTGGTTTGAGGGGAATGGTGTGTTGGAACACATCTTCCCTATAGGCCTTTAACTCATCATAAGTAAAGGCAAATATATCTCTAAACTCTTTGACTAGGCTTATTAATGCATTTCTTTCCTTTTCGGATGTTCCTTTTCCAATTTTTATGATTTTCGGATTTGTTTCCGTTCCAATGTTGATCTCAATGTAATCTCCTGGATTCATCTGGTCGATGTTGTTTTTCTTCCCGTCATGTCTGTCAAAGATGTTTTCTAACTTAGTGTAGCCATGTGAAATTGGGTTCATAGGTTGGCTTTCTTCTTTATACTGCTTGCCTTCTTCCTGTTCATTTATGTTGAAATTGGCAAACTCATCTAAGTTATTTATGAATCTCAGAATCTGTTCATCATCTTTGAAAACCTGCCAATGGTTCATATTGTCTGGGACTGATGGCCTATAATTTATTTCAAGGGTACAATCTCCATTCAACATTTCTTCTGAAGGCTGGAGGGTAGATGCCGCAACTGCCAACCTATCTGCTATACTGTTTTCTTCCCTATGGACTGCTTTTATGTTTAATGCATCAAAGTATTCCATGGTATCCCATACTGCATTCCTATACCTCTTAAGTCTTTTACAATGGCATGCAAAATTACCCTTGATCTGTTGCACAATTAAGTCAGAATCTCCTTTGATACTAAGCATCTTGATTTTCATGTCTTTAGCGATTTCTATGCCTAGTAAAAGTGCTTCATATTCTGCAACATTGTTGGTGGCTTCAAATTCAAGTCTAAACGCAAAGTTGAAGACTTTATCTTCAGGTGATATTAATACTATACCGGCACCTTTGCCAGATCTAGAAAAAGCACCGTCAAATTCCATTTTCCACAATCCATCAACTTTTTTATCTTTCATTTCCTCATGAACAGGATCTAAGAAGGTGGAATTTATCTGGTGGGTCCCCATGGCATCCGTATTGTAGATGTATTCATTTGATGGTTTCTGGGGATTTTCAACATGGTACCTCCTTTCTTTTTCTGAGTGCAGTTTGACATGAGTATCTTCTGAAGCAGGAACAGTTGCATAGGATAAGTCTAATTGTAGTGATCCACCCATGGAAGCACCCCACTTTCTAGAAAGAAGCATCCCCCATTTATCAAGCACATCTATGACAAGGATGTCCATGGTGACATGGATGTCTGGGTACTTGGCTAATCTGACGGTCTGATTTTGAATCATTGCCTCAACTTCGACAGGTCTAGAGTCCATGGCACAAACATTTCCATAAGGTCTAGTGGTCTTTAGATTAAGTTGTTGCATGACTTTTTTGGTCATAAGGCTGGCACCAGATCCCGAATCCAACATACAGTTATGTAGAAGAAGGTCACCTATCATCAATGATATGTAGAAAGGCGGGTGAGCTTCTTTTCTTGTTTCCCTGGTATGTAGGACTATAGGGGGATCTCCAAAATCATTCATACAACTTGTTGAAGGTTGCTCTTTATTTTCTGAGAAAGTTACCTTTTTAGGGATAGGGTACTTTGCAGGTGGAAGAGGCTTTTCAGATGCAATGGGATTAGGAAAAGCAGGGGCCTTTTCAGAAATTATAGGCTTAGGAGTATGAGGAGGAGTACTATCTGTATGAGGCTCTAACAGTTTCAAAAGTTTCTCCCTCTGACCAGGGAGTTTGCATAGCTCAAGTACTGGAACTGGAACCTTAGTGTTGGCCAACCAACTACTTAAATCAAAATTTAAATCAACAGGCTCCTTTTCAATATTAATTCTTTGAGTAATGTGAGGAACTGTTACCTTAGGAGTGTTTTGAGTAGAAGGTCCCTCCTTCGGTTTCTTCTGATATGTGTTTCCTTTGAATCTCTGGCTGTTGTTGATACTAGGTGGCATCTCACCGTAAAGTTGAGTCATATAATCAATCTGCTGATAACCTTGGTTGGCTTGAGTCACATCAAGGTTTTCATAGTCATTTCCCACATGGTTGATAAAAACAGGCTCGTCTGATGAAGTACTAGGGCCGCATCCTTCAGGATAACCATGCTCTTGAACAAAACAGGCATAATGGCAACCAAATTCCTCATGGAAATCCTTGCATGCTCTACAAAAGGGTTTAGCATACTCAACCATGTTAGCAGTCTCTAGCTGATGAGGAGGCCTCTGTTCATGGTTAGGAGGTCTCCTTTGCCAAGTAGGTTTAGCAGGGAAATTCCTGGGAGCTGGTTGTGTATGTTGAATTTGCTGAACTTGTGTTCTTTCCATGTTTATGATTTTGTTTTGCAACTCTTTTATTTGGCTCACATGTTTCTGTTCAGCTTTCTCCATTCTCTCACACATGTCCATCATTTTCTTTTCATAAGAGTCTTTCATAGGCTCTTTGTCTTTGTGCTCAATTGGTTTTGAGGGAAGTTGAGATCTAGAATATCCCTGGATATTTGACTCTCCGGAAGACTTCATGTTCTTGTCAATCTTGATGGCCAAATTTTGAGCCTCAAGCAAGGTAGCTGGTTCTTTATCTCTTATTTGGTATTGGACCTTGCCACTTAACGCTTCTATGTAGTAATCCAATAAAGAAGCCGCAGGAGGCGCATAGGTCTCAAGGATGGAATTAGCCAACTCCATGAATTTAGTGTTAAATTCATCCATAGTTTCATTTTCTGTCTTCTTCATGCTGGTTAGGGATGCCACTAGATGTCTAGGTTCTTTCTTGCAACCAAACTTGTTGAGGAAAGTTGTCTTGAAGGCTGCTATAGTGGCGAAAGAGTTGTCTGGTAAATTATCATACCAGTTTCCTGCCTTTCCTTCTAAAGATAGGGCAAAAAGAGTCATATAAACATCCTCATGTTTATCAGCACCCCTGATATAAGCGCTACACAGCTTAGTGAAGTTTCGGATATGTTGTTCAGCAGATATGGAGGCATCAGTGCCATTGAAACTTATGAGTTTATCAACAGCCTTTTCAAGAATGTCGTGAGGTTGACCTGCTATCTGAGCAAAATTGAGTTGAGTAAAGAACTCACCCATTGTGGAAAGGAAACAATTATTGTTTTCAGAATTTATTTGATTTTCTTGATTTTCTTGAAACAAAGAATGGATGTCTAAAATAGACTCAGATCTAATATTTTCAAGGATTTTACGAGAAGCAAGTTTGTTTAGTCTTCTCCTATAAACCTTTTCAGGCTCCGGGATAAAACTAAGCAAGCCTTCAGAGTTTCTTCTAGTTGAATACCTTGAGGTGTTAACTGACAGTGGAGTCGTCAGGTGGATCCAAGTCTAATTTCAGAGAGTGATTAAACTAAAAATCTACCAAAAGTAAAAACTAAAAAAGGGGGAGTGGAGTCGCCAGATAGATATGAAATCTATCAAAAAAGGTAAAACAAACTAGAAAAAACTAAGGTCGTCCAGGAACAAAAAGATTTGTCCCCGGCAACGGCGCCAAAGATGTTGTCCGCCAGATTGCACACCAGCAGCAGAAATCTTTCGAAAGCTGTCTCTTCACTACAAGTGAGAGAGGTGTGGCCTTGGGGGCAAGCAATGAGCCAGGTACTGTCACCTGAATCCCAGCTCCTCCATTTAGGCAAACTCCTAACGAAGCCAAGGGGGGTAGTCCCTACAAAAGAGTTGTCTAAGGCTCTTGTGTGTTTAAAATGTTTTTAGGTGTTGTGATGCGGATGGGTGTTGTTTAGGAGTTTTTTGAAGGTGAGAGACACAAAAATGCTTAAAATGAGACCAAGATAACGCAATCCACGTTGCAATAGAAGATAAGAGATACACTTGAATCAGATATAAATCACTCTTTACGAAAATTAACACAAGTACTCCAATATTGATAATAAGCAAAATAAAATATTGTGATTAAGGACCAGTGCCTTATGGAGTCAAAAATTGTCTGAGTGATTGAAATGCTTGATACAAGTGTTACGAGAAGAAAAGTTAGTGAGATCGTTTTGCAGCTTTATCTTGGTAAATTTAAGATTTTAGTGGTCTTGATTATTATGGCTAAGAACAAGGATATTCAAAAAGTGGAACCTTAACCAAAAAGAACCACTGGCAACCTTTTAGATGATAGGTCGGGAGCACCCAGATTGCAAAGAGGGCAAGTGTGCTTACGGCTTGACCGCCCTCGAGTCTGACAGTGGATTCCCGGCACCACCTGTTTCAGGAAGAACTCAATGATTTTGTCTTGGTTGGGGGTTTTGGGTAAAATTTTAATTAATATTATCACTTATGAATTAACAAGTCTTCCACCTTTATGAGTACTAGCCCAACCGTTTCCGGTTGGCAGAGCATACGGGTGTAGGACAAAAACCAAGCTAAATTAATTAAAAGGAAAATATGGGTTGAAAAGTTTTATTATTAGAGCACTTTGTTCAACTCTCCGACAGAGAGCGCTCTTGACTTGATCTTATGACCACAGTTCAAGAGACTTGCTAATTAACAAATGCCTAATGCAGGGAATGATGCAAAACTAATAATGCTCTCTGATAGAGAGTGCTCTTGACTTGGATTTGGCCAAGTTCAAGAGACTTTGGTTCGTTTTAAGAAGCAAAAAGTAGTTGTAAAAGCAAGATACTTCAACTTGAAATAATTAAACAATGTGATAGATCAGAAAGATATGAAACATTTGCTAACAATGCTACTTTGCCAAATAAAATAAAATTGAAAGATCTAGTGTTCTACCACACAAATTCTAATCTAATAGGTGGGATCAACCTCCGAACAAGGTCAACCACTAGAAGCCACCAGTCTTGGAAACCTTCCAGCCAGCTGGATGTCCACAAGAAGCTGATGGGGGAACGAGTAGCTACCACAAAGTTATGTGGCCTTTGGGATACAATCCCAAAGTTAGCTCTACTCTAGTCAAGGCTTGGAAGAGAAAAAACAAGATGAAAAATAAGATACTAAGCAGAAAATAAAGTCTAATCTACCCAAGAATCTCTTTCAGGTCAAAGACCGTACTCGGGAGAGCATGGGGGTGAGTAAATCGAAAATTATAACAAACACAACTTATAGAAATGGAAACTAATCTAAGAGCATATCAAAGATCTAAGCTAGAAACTCAAACCAATCAAAGACACTACAAAAATTCCCCAAATGGGGAAGTTGGGGGTGGGGGATTAAAGACCCCGCGAATCAGAGCTTTTATTAAACAAGTACAATATTTAGGGATTTCAACCTTTTGACGAAACTTGAAAATGAAATGAAACGAGCCTTAGTGGCTTTTTACAAAGGATAAATACTAGTCTTTTGGTTTGGATCGCCCTCTTGTCTTCTTGATAACTTCTTGTTTTAGAAGCCTCTTGACTTTCTTCTCCTTTGAAAACACCTACACCAATTCAAATCATCTAACAAGGCACCCTTTAATGTTAAAGAAAACAATAATAGAATTTGAAACTAGCTAATTCCTAGATCTAAATCTACATGCAAGATCCTAAATGCAAAATTCAAAACACCTTCAAGTGAGATCTAAACTAAAGATGCCTAAGTGCAAAACTAACTATGACTAACAATTTTTTGTTGTTTTTGTTATGTTTTAGGGCTAAAGATGGGGATGGACGAGAGGGAAGGAGGCACAAACCTAAGGGCAAAACGAAGAGGTGAAGGAGCTAGTGAATGGAGGTGGACGAATGCAAGGAGATAGCTAGGCTAGAATGGGACGAGAGGAAGGGTTTGAAGGCTTTTCTAAGGTAGACGAGAACTAAAAGGAGGGCAAAAACGAATGGGAAGAAGGGTATGGGAGATGGGACGAGAGGAAGAAGGTAGCTAGAGAAGATAGGGCTAAATGGTATGAAGAGAGGAGGAATTTGAGGGGGGACGAAAAGAAAGAGAAGAGGGCTAAAGAAGATGGGAAAGAAGGGAGAGCGAATGGAACGATGAGGTAGGATGAAAACAAACCTAGGGAGAAGTAGATCTAGGGCAAGGGAAGAAAGGGCTTAACAAGTCAATACAAAGGGGTTCAAGGAGAAAAAGAGGGCTTGAAGAAGATAGCCTAAGGTGACAAAGTAACCAATTTTAAGAGTCTTTTTGATAAATGGATGGATCTTTGAATCTAACACTTCTTGCCAAAATCTTGATGTTGTGAGATCGACTTTGGGAGATCCTGCAATGCACGAATGTTAGGGAAAAATGGGTCCTTTGAAGAGATGGAGGAGACAACCGAGTTCCAACTCCTCTTCAAACCTATGAGATCTGCAAAATGTATCACTTACAAAAAAGTTTGATCAAATATAGTATGCAAAGTTGAAAGAGACTAGAAGAGTGTTAGTATTTCCGACTACAATTCACTACTTCCAAATCACAAGCAACCCAACACAAATGGACAAATTGAACTCAAATGCCCATCCTAGGGACTTAAAAAAGTCTTCTAAGCTTTAAATAATTTGATCAAAACAATGAACATGTAAGCAAAAACATGGAGCAAGATCACCTTGATTAATTTGAAGCAATTCCCATGAACAAGATCAACACACCATATGGACCTCCAAAGCCACTTTATTTCAATTAGCAAAAGCTATAACACATATACAATTTGGCAGAGTAAGTTTGCCCAAAATTCTCCGTGAGATAATAACCCAAATGGGCCTCTCTTTATAGTAAAACCAAAAGTTAAAACCCTAGGTCGAATTGGCTTGAGTGAGAGCCAATGATAATAGACATGAAGGTCGAATTCCAATCAAAACTAAGCTTGGAGAGCTAAACAATGGACAACTCGACTTGTTGGTAGGTATGAGTGGATAGATGGCACAACTCGACTTTGGTGATTGCATGGGAAGTATCACCATCCAATAAGCAAACTCCAACTAGGATCCACGTGAAAGTTAGGTAGATATGCGTGAGCTTCATGAGGAGGGCGTGTCTTGACATGTGGGAGTGTGGTAGGTGCTAAATGGAGATTTGAAAAGGAGCCAAGCCTTGTGATTTGGTGAGTCATGAGGGCGCCTACCATAACTTAAATGCACATCCACCAACCCAATTACCACTTGACAACTCACCAAATCGACTTTTGAAGGTAGAAGGGCGAATTAGCTTAAGTGGATCTCTTGCTGGTGACTGGATAGTTGATTGAAACCACTTGGAGTTGATTGGAATCTTCATAAATGTCTATTGCCATGTCATTTAGCCTTTTATTTTAATCATTTCTGATTATTTTGGAGAGTTTTGGATCTCTCCAAAATATTCAAAAATATTAATTTAATTAATAATCTCTGTAAATGACTTTTTAGAGAAAATATTAATTATGAGGCTGAATTGACATCCGAAAGTTGGGTTTAGCTGGTCCATGGGTCATGTGTGATTTTTGGCTTATGAAACGAGCCATCAAACACTAAGTTCGGACCCCGGATGACTGACATATTACAAACCCAAATTTCTCTATTTAAACTATAGAGAAATTTAATTAAAATTTAAAAATAATTTAAAAAATTAAAAACCCCAAATCCGACGCGTCCGGTAAAAATTTTTCGAAATTTTTTCTGGGGTCCTAGAGACTTAGGACATTACCAAAACCTATTCTAATAGTGTCTAGTAGGTTTATACATATTAGTTGGACTCTAATAACCCCCCATGGCAAAAATTTCCAAAATCGGGCATTCCAGCTTTGGAGGAAGCGGGAGAAAAACCAAGAGATTATATCTCGCCTAAAGCAAAGTATAATCTGACGGTGAAAAAACTCCCTGGAATACCTTAGTTGTTTAATCCAGTCATGGGGAACCGAGCCACTCAGACCCTACTAGCACACTTTGTTACAAACCCCCATGGGGCCATGGTCATGTCGACTCAAAAACAAAACTGGCTAGACCCAAATATCTGAAACCCAGATACTCTGGAAGTGAACACTGATGTGTTCCAACACTGGCGGCTCAATGAGGTTTCAACTATTGTATAGATCAGTTGATAACACGGACAACCTTCAGTATGCAGAGAGATGATGGAGACAGAATGGATGTACAAGATGAAACCCAGATGATCGTGATGCAGATGAAGACCGAAGAATACCTTCCTCATTGAGAGGGAGTGTTGGATTTTGTACAACTTCGAAAGATATTATTCATTATATTTTATTGTACTTTCATTGTACTTGTTTATACCTCCTAAGGGAGAAAAATTTTATATAATCAATTATGTAAACACATGAAAGAATCAATGTAAGCCTTGGGGTGCAAAAGAAACAAATGAAAAGATTAAATTTAAATTATTTATTGCCCCCAGGTGAAGTCGGCCCCATTAGGGAATTTTCCAGTTTTGCACTTGTATAAATAGGAGGCTAGTGCACCTCATGATCTCATTCACTCACTTAGCAAGTGTGCATCACTTGGAGGAGGTTGATTTCGCATCACTTGAAGGAGGAAGCTTATTTGGGGCATCTACTTGTGAAAGATACTTTCACATTCTTTCTCTTTCTTTATTTGTACTCTGATCTCCGAATTATCATCTCTCTGCGAAGGTTGCTAGGTTTTCTCCCAACTGGGTTTCCCAAGGTAAACTCTGTGTTGTTGTTTTGTGCTTTGTCTTGCTTCTAGTGATCTTGGTAATGCATTTATGTTTTATGCTATGAATGTATGAAATTTAACAGTTATTGGTAGCTGATTGCATGAGAAAAGTAAAGTGTGGCAGCAGTAAAAGCAGATTGATGAGACCGAGCAGCTTGATAGCACTATGACATATTTCAGTCTTGTAAATCAAAGGAATTGGAAATATCAATAAGTATCTTCAGCATACTTAATAAAGTGGATGTCTTGCGCATGTTTACCATTTTTTTTTATGAGCTTCCAAAGAAGAAGAATGCAAATTTGAATCAACATATCAATTAGGGGGAGCATTCATGAAGATGGTAAGCTCAGAAAATTATTTCAAACAGCATGAGCTCAGCTTGAAAGGGGGAGTATATATGAAGATGCCAGTTAATGATCTCATGAAAGCATTCAATTTTTGGGGGGGCATTGTGAAGTCTTTGATGGCTACTCAACCCTTTGTCATTAATGTCAAATGGGGAGAAGAAAAAGCTGGTTGGTTGCCATCAATGACAAAGGGGGAGATGGATGAATATGGTTGTCTATGGTTGTCATTGATGACACACCATTAATGACAAAGGTGTAAATGCATGATGACAAGCAAACAAGGTGATGGGCATTGGCACACCTAATAAGCCAAATGATCCATACTGTGGTCATTTGTAATTGGCCCTAATACCCTAGATAATGAGGTGGACAAAGGACACATGGCAAGATGGCTTGGAGATGGCAAGGATGATGTGGACAAATGCATATGCCAAGCAAGCAGAAGCTTGCGGGCATGAAAATGGCAAGAAGATATGCATAATGAAAACCATGCGGGCACTCCTCAAAGTCACTCTTGGGCATTTGAATTGACAGCTGCGTGGTCAGTTTTTGAAGGGCAAAACCCCCATTAGGGCACACCATCTAAACCTTGTGGGCACACTTAACCAAAGCTGCATGTTCAGTTTTGAAGGGTTAAACAACCCTTGCGGGGTTCTCCAGCTGGGCCCATGCGGGCATGGTTGAAGGCCCATTGCGGGCATATCCTTGGGAGGTATAAGAGTTTGTTGATGGACCTGGCACCGAGCCATTTGAATGCAAGCTTTCAAGACAGACACCAAATGTTGAAGATTTGTATAGTAAAGAGAATGCCTGCTTTTCAGAATGGAGCAAAGAAATAGTGGATAGCGATTCTGAGTTGAGATTAGCGCACAGTGGAGATAGTGCGACTAATAAATCGAAATCCGTGATTCAGGGGAGGCAAACATGACAGCAGGAACTTGAAAAATGTTTGAGTTTGTTGGAACAGAATCTTATGCTCGTGAACAAACATTCCGTGTGCAACACATTGCTATAGGGCATCATGGGTTTGACTTTGTATTTGTTGAAAGCCCCGAGGAGAAATATGGAAGATGAGAAAGGAGGCACTTTCGGCCAACTTTGCATTTGAGTTGTCACTATTGGGAGGCCGACAGAATGCTCCACGAAGATCCTTATGCGTGGCTGCAATTCCTGCATAAAAACAAAGGAAATCACTCAAACTGTAAAACGTCGAGGTTTTAATTCTGCGATGTGAGGATGATTCGACCCCACGATCCTTATCACTGCCACTTCACGCGAAGCTTGAAAACTGGAACTCGCAGTCATATTAAGCACCGAGTCAGTTTCGGTGAGCTCAGGGTTCAAAAAAGGATTGGCACACGGCAGCCATTTAGTCAATTGCCCCAACCGTAATTCTAAATCTAAAACCAGCCACGCAATTCATGAAGATTTCCTGTAATTTAGGGGCATCCAACGAACACAATTTCATGGATTAGCTTTTGGATCGGGCAGCTGTTGATCATAACACGGTGGATTCGCTAAATTTTTGGGCTATCAAAAGATGACACTGGTTCGCGGTAAACGCAGAAGGGCACATAAAATTTCCCACCTTTGACGAGTTGTCCGCCGGTTATGCTTTGGTGTATCTCTTCAGTCATGGAGTAATCGATTTGCAGCTGCGTTAAAGTCACGATTTTCCCATCAACTGCTGCCAGCTGATATCAGAGAACACCATGACTTGTGAAATCCGTCATACTTGGCACAATCAACTCTGTGTTTTATTTAAGAATTGGCAGCCGATTACACTTGTGGTTGAATTCTATTTCAGAATCTGACAGTCAGTGGGGGTTTTATCTAGCAGTTGCACACAGTTTATCCATGCGTTCATGTTCATTGGCAGCCGGCAACAGACGAAGTTCCACGAGTTTATGTTGAAGCCACCTGGGTTTCACTCTTGATACGTGGAGTTTTCTTTTGTTAGAAAAGGTCACCTTCAGATATTTTCGAAGCTTTTGTTTGAAAAAGTAGTCCTGTTCACTTTTTATCTCCATTTATTTTATTATTTTATTTTCAAAAGTAGGTGAGTTTTTGGGCTATAAAAGAGACCAAACTCCCTCATTGTATGGATGGAAAATTTTCTGGGAGTTTCTTTACCATTGAGCTTAATGAAAAATATCATGCTGGGTTTGTGGACAGATTGGGTTTCTCTTTGCATGGTTGCGTGTTTTCACTTTAAGCTATAGAGTAAATCTAGCATAGAAGGCTATATTCTAGTCCATTGGGCAAGCATTTGCGGTTGTCAAGTTGCTTGTTGACGTTATCTTTTCAGAAGATCATAGGAGTAATAGAATGTAGTTGGTTATACTTATATTCTCCTCGTCTTTGATTATGGAACGTACTAGATTAAGGAACGTACTAGATTAACCTCACCTGTATGAAACGCAAAGCCTCCTTGAGTCCCCTTTTTGACTCCATGCTCCCTTCTGGTACTGGCACTGGCCTTTTCCTCGAGGATTGATCCTCCCGTCTTTCCCATCACTCAATCAAAATATTTTTTTTGTTACAATTGTTTCTCTAAGGCAGCCTCTTCAGTTCACCTTGCCCTCCGTTGCACCTGCCTTAGCGATCCTACCTTAGGGATACCCCCTTGAGTTGGAGAAGAGCCAACCTGAAGCAAGGAGAGAGGAGTGTGGTAACATTGGCTTCTCTCTCGAGAGTTGTCATCAAGCTGGTGTGTTTACATTTTGGGCTTCAACACACGCATATGCCAGTTTTGGGAGACAACATAGCCTAAGGAGTTGTGGTATTCATGGGGAGGTTTAAGAATTGGCTATATGGCTTTCCTATCAATGCAGCACTGTCTAATTGTGCGCAGACAATGTATTGACTTGATGACCAAAATCAACTTAGTTGAACGAGTAACAATGCACTGCCATACAACTAGTATGCAATCATGCATGCATTATAGATGAGAAGAAAGCTAGTCTTCTAACACAATGTCTAATCCATTACCATAAGAAAACTTCCACGATGATTACTTGAGAATGATCTCAGGCTTCAGCAGTGCCAGGGGCCCTTACCTTGCCATAATTGTCACCATGAACAAAAGATTGATTTTTCATTTTTAACCCACAGTTCAACAATTAGAAAACGAGAGGAAATATGTGGTTGAAATTTTCAATTCGACAAGTTTCGAACCTATTAAGCAGGTTGATCCTCAGGAGAAAGATTGATTTGTTGCTAGTTTAAATATTCTCATTCCTGATTTGACTACAGCCAACAAGTATAAAATATTTCAGGTTAGGACCCATAAGTATGACATGTAGATGTTTCCATGATCTTTTTGGCGCAAAAAAGAGGTCATGATCCAGTCATCACCAGCAGACAAGTTGGAGGAGTTTCAGAAACCAAAATGGCTCGAAAATGGTTGAAACATTTTAAAGTCATTTCCTGGCCATTTCCTAATTTGGAAATATTTCCAGGTCATTTCCAAGCAGTTCCAACTTGGAGAGGGTGTCTCTAACCCCGCTAATGCCTGATGAGGGCCGGCAAATTTAAAAATAAAAATAAAAGTATATTGTCGATGACTGCAGGTACTACAACCTACATAACTACCACCATGCCCTGCATATAAAGGACCATGTTACATATCATTCTTGAAGGAGAAGCAAAGAATTTAGGAAAAGTCTTCAAAATTGTTAACACTTTCAGGCCTTATGGAGACAGAAGGCATTTCTGAGATCAAATCAAAGAGTAGGAAACTCTGAAAGGTGATAATCTCACAATAGGTAGGGATTTGAATCTGACCCTTTCTGCAAGAGAGGTTTGGGGAGAAGTTTCTAGGCATGATCCTTTGGTAGACTACTTTTCCCATTTCTTTGAATAATAAAATCTAATTGACATAGAGCCTGTAAAATCAGTTCCAACATGGAGGAATTCAAACAGGGGAAGAGAAGGCATCTCAAAGAGGTTGGACAAACTCTTATTGTCAGAAATAATAGTGGAGGAGGTTGAGAGATATAGGTCTTAGGTGGGTAATGGAGGTGTTATCACATTCATAGTAGCTGGGCTACCATGATTGCAGAGCAGTGATGTGCATATTTTTGAGCTTTGCCTTTGCACAGTTCTAGTGAGATCAACTATGATGAGCAGTATTATTTGTGATCACTCACACATCAGAGCAGCCCTATATCAAACATGCAGTAGACCTTGTGCCAGCGCTGAGCCTCTTGACCTCAGATTTGATGATTGGGATGACATTTTCTCCCATACAGATGCAGTGCAGTGTTTGGAGCTTCAACAGCAGCATTCTCAGTGGTTACAGTTGGTCCAGATAGCAGATACAAGTATATGGCCCAGCAGGTATATGATGTGCATTGGTTTTGTTGTCGCCTAATACACACCTGGGGGGCGGCGCAGCAGGAAACCTTCAAGCCACTCGGTGTGTCCTTGGGGGCAAGTGAGAGTCAAGTGTTGTCACCTGATTACTCAACTCCTCTGTCTAGGCTTACTCCTAGCGAAGCCAAGGGGGTGATCCCTATGAAAATTAAACTAAGGCTTTTAATCTATAACAAAAGTAAAAGTCTATTCTAGGCGTTATGATGAAATAACTTAAAAATAAACCATAAATCACTGCAATATGAAATTAAAGCCCACAGCTTTTAAGATACAACACGATTCATGACATTGGTAAAAATTAACTTAAACAAAGAAATATTAAAGATCAGTGCCGATGAAAATGCAGTGCTTGTGAGGGTTGCTTCTATGGTCTCGGTGAAAGTATTGCAGTGTCTTGGTTGGTAAATTTTAAGATTATTAAATGAGTGGATTAGGGAATGGGTAAAATTATTGGTTTGGCCCAACCAAATCTAGCTCTTTGGACTGAGTGCTTTAGCGGCTTAACCAAGTGTCCAACCAGGCGAGGATGAACCTACTTAAAGTAGCCTGCTTACTCTACAGTATACACCCATGCAACCTCCCAAATCCGCCAAGAAAGATGAGATTGGATTGTCTTATTAAACTAAGTACCTTGCACCCATTTCTGATTGAGCCAACTGTTCCGACTAAGCTGCAGTGGTCAAGAGCATACTTTGGGTTGGGGTGTTGGTTCATTTTATTAAAATGTGTGAGTGGATGATTAACTAAGCTACAACCCAAGAATATCTTTTCCTCGCACCACAAAGTGATGGAGTACTTCGGTAGAGCAAGGGGTTAATTTTAAGATTAAATTTTAAGAACAAGAGTAGTTGTTGGTAGCACAAAAGTAAAATGATTGAACAACTGATTGTAAGTCCTTCAAGGACGCTTTGTGTGCTTGATGTAGTTGATTGATTAATAATGCTCAAATAAAACTAATCTAAATCGAAAAATTTAAAAATTAAAAAAGTTACAAAAAATAAAAATAAAATAGAAGTGTGAACCCCCCTGGGGGGATTGGGGTCAGGTGCTGGAATTGCCTGCTATGCTCTTTTTATTCTTTCGAGTTACAATGAAACTTGAAATGAAACACTGCTTGCCCTTTATGCTTAGGGAACAAGACAGTTTACAAATTATTGTGAAAGCAAGACAATGCTTGGAAAGCCGGTTCTCAGGATGGTTTTGAGAGCTTCCAAATGTCTTTTTTGTGAGTTTTTTAGCTCCAACCTGCTAAGAACATAAAACAGACCAACGAGCTAAAGTTGATTAGAAATGACAATCAGAACACCTTAAGAGTGTTCTGACAATGCTAAAAATTGCAAAAATGAAATCTAGCTAAACTAGTAATGAAAAGCAAGTAAAAATGAAACAAGTGTTAAATTTCATACATTCATAGCATAAAACATAAATGCATTACCAAGATCACTAGAAGTAAGACAAAGCACAAAACAACAACACAGAGTTTACCTTGGGAAACCCAATAGGGAGAAAACCCAGCAACCTTCACAGAGAGATGATAATTCTGAGATCAAAGTACAAATGAAGAAAGAGAGAGAAGATGAAAGTATCTTCCACAAGTAAACAACCCAAATAAACCTCCTTCTTTAGGTGATGCGAAAATCTGCTCCTCCAAGTGATGCGCACTTCACAAGTGTGAGAATGAGATAATGAGGTGCACAAGCCTCATATTTATACATGTGCGAAACTGGAAAATTCCCTTATGGGGCCGACTTGTCTTTGGGGGCAATACATATTTTATTTTTAATATTTTATTAATTACTTTTGCATCCCAAGACTTACATTGATTCTTTCATGTGTTTACATAATTGATTACATAAGATTCTTCTCCCTTAGGAGGTATAAACAAGTACAATGAAAGTACAATAAAATAGAATGAATAATATCTTCCGAAGTTGTACAAAATCCAACACTCCCTCTCAACGAGGAAGGTATTCTTCGGTCTTCATCAGCATCACGATCATCTGGGTTTCATCTTGTACTCTACTCTGTCTCCATCATCTCTATGCATACTGAAGGTTGTCCACACAGTCTCAGTGCATCATCTTCACCGGTCCTTCGGTGAGTCCAGGAGATCACTCGATCCTGGATTTCAGGAGAATCTCTCAATCTTGAATATCTGTGACATCCTCACCAGTCTTTCGGTGAGTCCAGGAGAATCACTCAATCCTGGATATCTGAGATAATCAGTTGTGCCATCTCTGCTATACAATTTGCAACCTATCTGTCTCATCTACCAATGGGGTCCTCGACTCCTCCCATACCTGGTTGAGATCTCAGACAAGCAAAAGGGCACGACCATCTACTGACTGTCCTACTCTTCTGCCTATGGGATTTCTCCCATATCTGGCTGAGTATCTAGACTGTAGAGGCACTTGTGAAACCACACGGCCAACTGCTGACTGTCCTACTCATCTGCCTATGGTATTTCTCCCATATCTGGCTGAGTAACCGGACTGCAGAGGCACTAGTGTGAACCCGACCAACTGCTGACTATCCTACTCATCTACCTATGAGATTTCTCCCATATCTGGCTGAGTAACTGGACTACAGAAGGTACCTGGGTGAGCCCAACCAACTCCTGACTGTCCTACTCATCTGCCTATGAGATTTCTCCCATATCTGGCTGAGTAACTGGACTGTAGAAGGCACCAGGGCAAAGCAGGGAAAGCATCTCAATGTCATCTTTCCCTCTCAAGGAGGGATATGTTCTCTTCGACTCCACGTCTTCCGCGAAAGTATTCGAACTTCATCCTGGGGAGAGCCTTGGTGAGAACATCTGTAGTCTGGTCGTGTGTCGACACGTACTGTAATTCGACCGCACCTTTCTGCACCATATCACGAATGAAGTGATATCAAATCTCGATATGCTTCGACCTGTCGTGAAATACAGGAGTCACTGACATCCGCACACAGCTCTAGTTATCATAGTGAATCGCGGTCGACTATGGAATCTGGCCAAACAATCCTGCCAGGAGTTTACGAAGCAAAACTGCTTCTCTAGCTGCTGTGCTAGCAGCCATGTACTTGGCCTCTGCAGTACTGAGTGCTACTGAGTTCTGTTTCCTGCTGTACCAGGAAATAACCGCAAAACCCAAATTGAAGCAACATCCGAAAGTACTCTTCCGATCTGCAACACATCCGGCCCAATCTGAGTCTGTAAACCCCTGTAATCCCAGGTCACTATCTAAAGCATATTTCAAACCATATCCCATAGTGCCACGTAAGTATCTGAGCACATGTTTTGCAGCAATTCAGTGAATCTACCGTGGTTCGAACATGAACTGACTGGGGGCATTCACAGCAAAACATATATCTAGTCTAGTGTTGGTCAGATACATCAATGACCCAATCAACTAGCGATAAATAGTGGGATCAAACAAATCAGAATCTGAAGTAGAAACTCTCAACTTCTTCCAATTCGCATCCATCGGAGTAGCCATGGACTTGCAGTCCAACATTCTGAATCTCTTCAATATATCGATGGTGTATTTTCCTTGTCCTAGGAAAATCTCTTTCTGCCTTTGTCATACTTCTAGTCACAGGAAGTAGTAGTAGTACATCAATCCAAGATTCTTTATTCAAACTCAGAGGTGAGATTCTTCTTACACCATACAATGAGTTTCTCATTTCCTGTGAGAAACAGGACATCAACATACAATATCAAAATCAGTGGCTCATCATTTGCAACCTTGAAGCAGAGGTTGGGGTCTGCATCATTCTGATGCACCTTCCATCTCATAGCTGAAGTAATAGCAATGATTGATCTGATGGAAGTATCTCGAGCCATAGGAGCAAATGTATCATCATAATCGACTCCCTCTTTCTGAGAGAATCTTCCGGCAACAAATCTGGCCTTGTATTTCCCATATGCCATGCTAAGTTTTTTGTGCCCATTTAGGTCTTTTCTGACCTACTGCAACATTTCTGGGGATATCAACTGGATCAATGTAATTGATAGGTTCATCCTTTTCTGCTAACTCCCTCTTGAACTAAAGGGGGAGATGATCTCATCTCCTTTGGTTCTATCATTTCATCATCGATCTCCATGTCTGATCCTCTGCATTTCTTGACAGCTAATTCTTCTTCAAAGGTCACATCCCTACTGACTTAAATCTGTCTGGACCCTGGAATGTAGATTCTGTAAGTCTTTGAAGACTCGTTGTATCCCACAAAGGTTCCCTTCTTTCCTGAAGGTTCCAACTTGGGCACATGTATAAAGACTGGACAACCAAATATCTGAAGGTGGCTTACTTCTGGTTTCACTTCTGTGAAAGCTTCCTCTGATGTCATCCTTCTAGGCTGAGAGTCATATTCCAGGAAGCTTCTTGCTGAACATCAACGAGATTCATATGTCCATTGGAACAAGTTTGTAGGCCAAATCACATGGTCTTTTCCCTACAAGTCAAATCCCGACTGATGATCAATGACATTTTATAATCAAATGAGAAAACAAATAGTTTACACAGGCATCTTAGCTAATACTTTATCACAACAATCATGAGCATGTCTACCAAACATATCTGGGAACTATCTAGATGTCTGCTATCTCCACTAGAACATGCCATCAAGAGTGTGCACTACCCTAAGCATGCAGAAAGGAGATATCATCTAGACTAGCTTCTTGAGTGTTTTGTAGCTCATATGCATAATATAACAATGTAAACTATATCAACTGCTCAATACATTAGATCTGCATATAAAAGGCATTTAAGACAAAAAACAGATCTACGTAAGCAAGAAAACAAAATACTTATCTCTTATTGTTTTGGTGTGTGGACCCCCACTGCCTTCTTGTGGGAACCATAAGAGATCCATGTTCTTGCATTCTAGATCTTCTAGAAGAGGAACTCCGAACGATCATCATCCCTTTGCTTCTTGCGATGATGATCCTCTTCTACATCAGCAGTTGAGGCTTCATGCTTCCTTTTACTTGAACTTTGACAACTATTTGCGTAGTGTCCATATTTTCTGCACCTATAGCATTGAACTTGAGATATGTCCTTCTTCTCCTTTTGATCTAGGCGAGGACTTGGTCTCCTCTCTTGGTGCTTGTGTTTATGGAACTTCCTACCTTTTCCCTTACCCTTCTTGGCATGAGAAACAAAAGCTTGGTTCTCCTCAGGTTGAGTGTCATGGCCATGGAGTCTTTGACGTGCTACAATCCTGGTCTCCTCCTGAGAGCAATCTGCCCAAAGCTTGTCAAACTTTGGTAGTTTGGATCTACCACTTATGCTTTGGATGAAGGACTCACATGATGGTGGAAGACCATTTAAAGTGTGGAGGACAAGCTCCTTATCTCGCCAATAGGATCTCCACTAGTGTTGAGCTTGTCTCTGAGTTCTGCGATCCTCATAAAGTATGAGGCAATGGATTCCGACTTTGCTATCTTCATATTTGAGAGTTGGTTTCTCAAAGTCATGGATACATTTAGGCTAGTGTGTTCAAACAGCTTAATAATGGTCTTGAACATTTTCCTAGCATTCTTCTTTCCTGAGATCTAAGGAACCAAATGATCTCTCACGGAATCCACAAGCATCCTTCTTGATTTAACATCATTCTTCCTCCATCGAGATTTATCTTCTTCGGCTTCTGATTTAGGGACCTTCTCATTTACATATAGCAAGAGATCATTTTCTTCTAGGAGTAGAAGAACCCTAGACTTCCAGGAGATAAAGTTGGAGGCTCCTTCCAAACGATCTTCAACTTTCATCCCAATCATCTTGATTGTAGATCTGGTTCAGAAACCCTAGCAGAAGCTAGGTCAAAAATGAAAGTTAAAAATTTGAAAAACTGAACCCACAGATAAATTCGCCTTGCCAAGGATAGTTGATTAGAGGGTGGGCTGGTCCAAATCAATAGAGAGAAATGAGTTAAAACTGAAACCCTAATTCTGCTGCAGCCACAAAGTTAGGTCAAAAAATTGAAAATTCTCAGAATTGAATTCTGTCTTCACCAATAGATGTGTCTTGACAAAAACGAAATTCCTATAGCTTCCTTTCTCCAAAATGATGGTTGGAGACTTCACAAGATGAAACCCTAATTCCGGTAGGGTTCCGACAATGCTTCGGCAATGGCTTTTTCTAGGACTGCTCTAATACCATGTTAAATTTCATACATTCATAGCATAAAACATAAATGCATTACCAAGATCACTAGAAGTAAGACAAAGCACAAAACAACAACACAGAGTTTACCCTGGGAAACCCAATAGGGAGAAAACCCAGCAACCTTAGCAAAGAGATGATAATTATGAGATCAGAGTACAAATGAAGAAAGAGAGAAGATGAAAGTATCTTCCACAAGTAAACAACCCAAATAAGCCTCCTTCTTCAGGTGATGCGAAAATCTGCTCCTCCAAGTGATGCGCACTTCACAAGTCTGAGAATGAGATAATGAGGTGCACAAGCCTCATATTTATACATGTGCAAAACTGGAAAATTCCCTTATGGGGCCGACTTGTCTTTGGGGGCAATAAATATTTTATTTTTAATATTTTACTAATTACTTTTGCACCCCAAGACTTACATTGATTCTTTCATGTGTTTACATAATTGATTACATAAGATTCTTCTCCCTTAGGAGGTATAAACAAGTACAATGAAAGTACAATAAAATATAATGAATAATATCTTCCGCAGTTGTACAAATCCAACAACAAGAACACGAACTAGAAAGTTCGTTTCTTGGGATCTTGGCTTGCTCTTTTGGGGCAGCCAATAGCAAGCTCTTAAAATAGTCAAATATACACTTCGACCATAAACAAATCTATCCTACAAGAACCTTAGATTTTGTGATGAAGAACAAGCTTGAAAAGGAAGACGTGTGTAATTAGATCTAGATTCAATTATTTATGCTTTGAAAGAACTATGATCTAACATAATAACTTAGATCTACTTTAGATTTGCTTGATATAATGTAAATCTGAGCATAAGTAACCAATAACCAAAGATAGCAGAAGAAGTTTGGATCAGAGGAATGGAACCCTTGGGGGGTTGAGTGTTTGAGAAGAGGAAATAGAGTCAAGCTCCCTGATGCACCGATGAGATCAATTACTTTGTTTGAATATACTGGACAAAGAGATGAACTAACATGTTCATTAAGCCATTCAACTTAGGCTACCTGTAAACAGTTGCAAACAACTAGCAAGGGGATAAGAGCATATGTGTAAATGATTGAAAGAAAGCAGTAAAGCAATGGATTCGAACAAGAAATCACACTACTATTAGCACCCTATCATCATTTACAAGAGTAAGCAAACTATAGAGTATTACTTACAGATCTTTAAGAAGATAACTTCCCTTTAAAAGACATACAATCCCGACAATACTAACTATGAAACATGATACAGTTTTACCTCAAGTATACAAGCATGAAGATCCTTCACCAAAGACAATCACCAGACTAGCCTCCGAAGCCTTCTTTATTAAACTCAGAAAAATATTACAATACACGAGCAGAGGTTCCACCTTCAAATCCTAACAATGGACCTCAACTCCTCAATTTATAGAATAAAGCAAGCCATCTAGGGCGCAAAACCCTAAGGAGGGTGAGCTCCTTGATTGTAGAGCAAGTTAGCTCATAGCCAATGAAGATGCACCATTTCACTTGGACAAAATCACTTTGAAATGGAAGCTGTCGACTTGAGCAAACGGCTCACGCGTGAGGATGGCAGATGCTTTGATGTTTCCACGTTCATGCTTTGAGAGCTTTTCGTGTGAGCTGCGATTGGTTGTTTAAATGGAAGCTTATCCATGTGGGTGGTGCCACCTCACACAAGGCAAGCGCCCACCAAAGATCTTATCCTTCACCCAACCGTACGCAACCGTGTAGAGGAGTCAGCCCCACGTGAAGGGAAGAGGGGCAAACCATGTTTCCTTGCTGCGTTGGAATGAACGTTGGGTTGGTTGCTTTAAGTTGCAGCCCCACCACGTGGGTTGTGCCACCTCAAGATGAGGTAGGCGCCCACCTTAAGACTTACCATCAACCAAATCCAAGACGTGGGCATGTGGGAGTCGGTTGGCCCACGTGAAGGTAAAGCGTAGCATGGAATTAGACATTCGTTCAACCTTTGAATTCAACCACCAACATATAACTTAACCTTTTGATATAGTCGCCAACCTTAAGTGAACTCATGCCATGTCATTTGGCATGTGCCAAATACCAATTTTTTAATTTTTTACCATGGTGCATTTTGATGCATCTTTAGCATTAAAGTGCCAATTTGTAGCTCTGATAGGCAAAACTGCTCCACCGGGCGTTTTGATCGCCCAAAACATAGGAAAACCGGGGTACCAGGGTAAAGAGGATGCTCTGAACGTGAAAACAAGCATCCCTGCGCCAAATTCCAACTCCAGATCACACTTTTATCACCACTTGAATTTTTTCATTTAAACCATTAAAAAAAATGGCTTAAAAATGAGAAAAAAAAATATATTTTTCTCGGAACTGACTGAAACTCCTGGGGGGCCTAGTACATGACCAAACGACATTATTTTAGCGTCTAGCATGTTTATAAATATTACAAAATGGACTCTAATAACCCCCTAAGGCCTAACCCCCACTTTGGGCATTCCAGCTTTGGAGGTGTAGGAGAAAAACTCATCGATTATACTCGGCTAAAGGCAATGCATAATCGACAAGGGAAAAAACTCCTTGGAATACCTTCTTTGGTTGTCAAGTCCTAGGGAACCGAGTCACTCAAAGACCACCATGCTAGCACACTTTATTACAAACCCCGTGGGGCATGGTCATGCATTACAAAAAAATTTAAAAGGGGCCCTGAACAAGCCAAACTTGGAACTTTTGAACTCTGAAAGAGCACAAGTAATTGTGCAACATTGGCGGCTCTCTGAAGTCCAACTAAAGTGCAACTTTAGGTGGTAACAGGTTTTATTATCTTGCTCTTTTGGTCATTTTGATAGCTTGACTTAGTATCTAGTAATCATGATCTGGCAATCTATATAAAATGAAATTGGTTTTTATTGATTATCTAAATGGTTGTATTACTTGCACCTAGAAGCTCTTGTTTTATACTCATTGGCTTTACTCTCCTAGGAGTGTGGACATGATCATTCCCGCCTTTATGGCTTGCTAGCTTAGGCACCACCTTCACTTTCTCCATCCATCCGTTATCTTTCCCACTTTTGGCGTTTACCCTACTTACACCTCAGCCTGTGATATAGAGGACCTCCCCACTTTTGCCTCTGTGTTGGATAGCATCCATGTTAAGTTTGTGTCTCGGCTCTGAGTTGGCGACAGAACTTACCATTGGTGAGTTGGATTTGATACCTTGATCACTCTAGTCAGTTGCCCCGATGTTTGGTCTTGATTGTGGAAGTCCCCATAGTTGCTTGAGTTGTGTTGGCTAAAACCTGAAGCAAATAATACTACCATCATTTACATATGGAAATTACTATTATATCTTGTGAAAGTATATTGGAAATCTAAATGAAAAAACACCATGGATGTGAGCTTGAGTAGTTGTGTTTCTAAACACATGCAAAATCCCCAAAAGGGTTGTCAAATGAAATAGAATGGAAACTCAAAACACCCTGGATGAAAGCTTTAGTAGTTGTGCTTCTAAGCACAGGTGAAATCCCCAAAAGGGTTGTCAAATGAAATAAATTGGAAACTTAAAACACCCTGGATGAAAGCTTTGGTAGTTGTGCTTCTAAGCACAGGTGAAATCCCCAAAAGGGTTGTATTGTCCTAAAGAAAGCAGTGGTTAAACGAATGTTAAATCTAAAGACTGTTGGCCAAGGAATTAAAATGTAATGATGTGAATTTGTAGACATTTGCCAAGGTTGAATAAGCACTTCTCTAAACAACTTACCCATTTGTGAGACTCTGCCATTCCCTTTGTATTCTTTATCCAACATATGCTTAAGTGTGTAATACCCTCTCCCTTATCCAAAGTATCACAGTGTTGAGTCAGTCAAGTCATCCCCCTTTTCCTAGCCTTGCTTTCTTAGCCTTCACCCTCTGCTAGCAAATTGATCATGTCTACAAAATGAGTATATCCTTGAGGTTCTTTTGTAAGTAAACTATTATTTAAACTTATGATTACTATAATTAAATGTTAACTGCCAGTGAAATGATGCTTAATGCTTTAAGTCTTTCACTGAGAATGATTAAAAGAGCATGTCCTAACCATTTGCACTTGCAGCAGCAGGCTCTTCTAGCCTAGGTCATATTTTGATCAGTTTTGACCAAGTCAACCTTGGGATCCGTGATGAGTTGGACTAGTGATGCTATGTGATGATGATCTATGGTCCTTGATACACCTTTTTGTGGTTCCATACAGTGGACACAGGTTTCAGATGATGGTTGATGCATTTTTTTTTTGGTTATTATTGTCTCCAGACCATTATATTTTTATTGTCCGGGTATGGCTAAGGCTACAGATGATCTTACAGGTTGCCACAGGGTGTACGGGTACTCATCTCTAGTAGATTTGGGCCTTTTGGATCCATTGGGACACCCAGTTTTCCGTTTCAGGCACTTTCAGTGACAATATGATCAGTTCTCCACCTGTTGACCAATTTGGCCATGCAGAGATGGCCTGTCAAGCAGTTGCTTTGATGTGGGACATTCTCCTAGGGCACTACAAAGGTGAGGGGTGGTCCAGCCACTTGTTATTACCATATTACCCCCTCTCCGGACATGATGGTGCAATCATATTTTGTGCCCAGGCATCAGGCAGTGAGCTACAGGCAGTTTGATGGTTTTTTTAGGTGGGATAAAAATGGGATAAAAAGGTCATTAAGGAAATCGATTTGGGCTATTGAGGCAAGGTTTTGGCATGAGGTATGTTCAGAGGTCATCTATGGTGTATCCCACTCCTTCTAGATTACCTTGCAGCATTCAGTGGAGCCCACACACTCTCCGGGTTGTCATTTTGATGTATTTCTCTCTCAGTGAGGGGGGCACGATTTGATCATTTATGACACTTGGACATGTTATTGAGTCATATGTTATATCATTGTGCCATGGGGTGATGCTAGTGAAAGAAAATAAGACCTCCTAGTCACTTGTCCTCGTCATCTTATGTGGCAGATACTTGTTTTAGTCACTTTTATGTAGTGCGCACCCCCCCAGGGCTTCATGTAGTGAGTGTGCACCCCCTCTAGTGAGTAGATCCATGTTATATCATGCCGGCTCATCTTAGCCGTTGATTGTATTGTATTTATCTTTTGATCTCCACCACTCATTTAAAAAGTGGTTTAGGGTTTTGGTCTCTCTCCTCCTATTTAAGAAGAGGCCCCCCTATTGTAAAGGCACCTTTGGGCTCTGGAAAACTTGGAATAAAAATACTATTTTTGTGGATCTACTTCTCTTGCTTTGATGGGATGCTCTTGTACATGATTATACATCTTTTGCTTTAGACATCTTTGTTGTTCACAGGTGATTTTGACAGTTACAGAGGGAGGCCGAATTGACTTGTTGCAGGGGTGCGAATTGTTTGGAGGGAAGATTGTTGGGGTTTCTCACATCCCCCTCGGGCAAGACATTTTCATCTTGAAGGGAGTTTTTCAATTGTGCTTTGTCCATTGATTTACTTCTTTTGATATGCCATGCTTAGATCTTGCTCATTTGTGAATCAAATCTCGCGTCAAGTAGTTTGTTTTGCAGGTGAAGTGGGACGTTTTTCGTCCTTGGGCTTGGAAGTTTAGCTTGGAATCACTTGGATCTAGCTTGGAATTGTAGCTAATCGCAAGGATCATCGATGTATAAGGTAGCCGCAAGCATTTGAGGTAAGATCTACAAAGTACGTATCCATTTTCATGTATTTTCACCCATTGGTCATTTAAAACCCTTAAAATCAAAACCCTCGTTTTTGTTTTTTAGATCCAGTGAGATCTAGCGATTGCATGGGGGAGAATAATTAATAAATCTTGGATCGAAAGTTTGGTGGGCATCCGACTCCATTTACCCCTCAATCTAAGGCACTGGGCCTCTCCAAGGGAGGTCGCACTTGTTGGGTAGGTGGGCTTTTGCTATATCCACATCGTGGGTATTGCTTGTTCCTTCTCAAATCCATAGATCCATTGAGTAGCAAACCCCCCTAGTGACATTTCTCTTTGATCTTCACCTTGTGGGCCCCATTTTGACCATTTTCCATATTTTAAGGGTGGGCCCCACTTGGATCTTTCTACTTGGCATTAGATCTATCTAGATCTACTAATCTTAAACCTATAAGTGGCCTTATCTTTCATTGGTTGAACATTTGTCCATCTCATAAGCCTCTTCAACCAAGCCCTAACTCCTTGGGTCCACTTATCCATCCTAGATCTAGATCTATCCCTCTTGATCTCTTCATATTTCATATTTCATCTTTCACATTTCCCTAGGAGGTCTTGAGTAGGTTCGCTAGCCTTCATAGGTTAGCTAGGGTCTCCCCCTTGATCTTGCTTAGGTGATCTAAAGTGAAGAGTGCCTCGGTTAGCATGACAACCAATTGCATTGGCAACTGTGGCATCTCTTAGGTCACCTCTTTAATTGTCCAACGCCTCTACCATCCTAGATAGGATAACCTTTAGGAACAACTACAAGTTGTGTGATAACAGGAGGTTCATCAAACCATCTACCTATTCTTCTTCAAATTGACAAGGAGGACAGAAAACCTCCAGCACCCTTTAAATTTAATCATGATTGGTTGGTTGAGGAGGATTATAGACTGTTCATTACAAGAAACTGGAAATTTTATGGTCCCTCCTTAGGAGAGTCAACCATGTATCAATTTGCTTATAATCTCAAACAAGTTAAGAACTTGTTGCAGGGTGGGCAAGGAAGAAGAAAGAAGAAAATCAAGCAGACCTTGAAAAAGTTGAAGCAGATATATCCTCTCTCTTCGAAAACAATGTCACAGGGATTTTCAATGATGAAAAAGGGCTAGTTTTAAAGACAATGGAGGACAAAAAAAGGTCCTTTTGAACAAAGAGGAGGTAGAGTGGAGGTTCAAAAGTAGATCTATTTGGTTAGAAGAAGGGAATAATAATACTACATTTTTCCACAATTACACCAATTATAGAAAAAATGTAAATACTATATGGGAAATCAGTACCTTTGATGGCTCCAAGGCAAGATCCTTTGAAGACATTGCAAATGTAGGCAAGGCACATTTCCAAAATCTATTCAAAGGGCCAGAAGTCTCAAACATAACTGGCATTATGAAAGTGATAAGACAGTTCCCCAAACTCTTTGACCAAAGCATGAATGAGAGATTAGAAGCTAAAATAACCAAGGAAGAATTGAAGGGTGTTTTGTTTTCATTTAAGAAAGCCAAGAGCCATAGGCTCAATGGCTGGTCTGTGCAATTTTACATAGATTTATATGAAATGTTAGAAGATGAGCTTTTAAGGGTGGTGAAGGAATCTAGAGATTTAGGTAAAGCATTGGGGGTGCTTAACTCTACATTCGTTGCGTTAATACCCAAAAATGAGTCTAATTCTTTCAAGGAATTCAGACCCATCTCACTTTGTGATCTCATTTACAAACACATTTTGAAGATTATAGCAAATAGGCTCAAGGGGATGTTGTCCAAAGTAATTTTGGAGGAACAATATGGGTTTCTTTTCAACAGACAAATCCACAATGTTGTGGTACTGCACAGAAGGGTTTAACTTTACATATAATCAAATCAAACAAGCTTCTAGCAGTAGTGATGAATATTGACTTAGCTAAGGCTTATGAAAAGGTGAATTGGTTGTACATCAAGTCGGTCTTGCTTCAAATGGGAATGCACCTCCACACAGTTAAATGGATAATGGGATGTGTTTCTTCGGCCTCCTTTGTTGTTCTAATAAACAAATCCCTTTCCAGCTTTTTTCAATGCTTCCAAGGGGCTTAGACAGGGTTGTGACATATCCCCTTTCTTGTTTCTTTTGGTTTCTAAAGGTTTAAGCAAGTTAGTAGCAAATGTAAGCCCACAGGGGGTAAAGCAATTGGCAATGAGTAAATGACATGAGAAGTTGTAAATGGAAGGTCACAAGTTCAAATCCCCGTGGGTACTAGCTTACAAAAAAAAAAGTTAATAGCAAATGTAAAAAGAGTGGGTGTGCTATTACGGTATTAGAGTGGCAGGATCTTTCTTTCTCTCTCACTTATTGTTTGTAGATGATATATTATTATTCAATCATGGTTCCCTTTAGGAAATGAAGATATACAAGGACATTCTAGAAACCTATTGCAATGCAACTGGGATGGATGTAATTTAAATAAACCTTGTATGTTATTCAGTGAATTAGGGCCATAATTGGAAAATCATATATCACAGATTACGCCTCGCCACTCAAGCTCCATCGAGCAGAAAGTGAAATATCTAGGTTTCAACCTAAAGCCAAATTACTACAGGTACGATGATTGGTTGTGGTTATTTTAAAAAATCAAAGCAAGAATCTCCTGCTGGTGTCACATATGGTTATCTCGTGGAGGAAGACTAGTAAAGGTAGCATTCGAAAGTATTCGAGTTTATTGGTTATCTATTGCACATGTCCCCAAAGGAATCATTTACAAGATTAGGAAAAAATGCTTCAATTTCCTCTAGACAGGGAGGAAGCAATCAAAAGGAATTCCACTTGTAGAATGGTCAAAACATACAAGGCCAAAAGAGGTAGGAGGTTGTGGCTTGAAGAATATATATGTTTTCAGCTAGGCTCTGGCAAGCAAAAGGCATTGGAGATTCTTTGTGAACGATGGATTATGGGGCAAAGTCATGAAAACTAAATATCTCAAAGGATGCTCTCTAAAGGAATGGATAAGATCAGAAAGAAAATCTGTCAAGGGTGCTTCCATTGTTTGGAAGGGGTTGGTGAGAGCTCTTCCAATTATAGGAAGATGGGTTGCATGTACAATAGGTAGAGGTGACAGGTTGACAACAGGACATGACCCCTGGGTTAGATGCAGTGGCAACTACAAATAGTCAGGAGAATTGAAGGCAAAACTTCATGCACAAGGTAAATCAAAACTAGCAAATGTATCCATCCTTGGAGCAACAAGGGGTTGGTTTCAACCCTGGTTGACAGCTGAAGAACTAAATTTGCATGGCAACTTGGCAATGGAATGGACAAATTATACTCAACTGTTAAATCACAGTGCAATTGTTTTACAAGATTTCAAAGATAAATTCAAATGGACTTGGAAAAAATCCACAAGTACTCTTTCTGCTAAATTAGAATGTGAATCCTTGATGGTCCCAAAACCTAACTGGGGGACAGGCTATGGTGGTAGAAGATGATATGGTAGCTAGGTTGTCCAATCAAAGTTGGAATCTTCACTTGGCTCCCTCTATCCAACAAGATTCTCAAATGGGAAAATGGTCCAAAAGAAGCTAGATTGGCCCGAACCGATGTATTCTTTGGAAGGTAGATGGAGAATCTGTTGACCATATCTTTGTATCTTGTTCTTTATCCAAATTAGTTTGGAATGAAATTCTACAATTGGTAAGCAAGCCAAATGAGTAGAAGAAGAGCACTCTTATGGATCATTTTGAAGCCTAGATGTCCGATGCTGCAGTCAAGTCCCATTAAGCTTTACCATGCTATGTTCTATGGGGCTTATGGCTGTGTAAAAATAAAATGATTTTTCAAGGGAGTATCATGGGTGCTGATCTGGTGTCCCACAAAATCACGCTCTCATATAGAAAAGGGTGGAAAACTCCTAAGTCAAACACTGTCAGGATTCTTAAAAAGCCAACCATTGACTTCACCAAAGCATGGGGATTCTTCGATGGTGCTTGCCAAGGAACTCCAGGTTTGTGTGTAGCAGGGGCAATTATTTTTCTTGAGAAGCATCATTTCTTCACTATCAAATATGGAGCTGGGAATGGTCCGAATAACAGAGCAGAATTTTTTGCACTTGGGTACTGATGAAATTTGCTGCAGATCAAGGTTTAAGGAATTTGCAAGTGCCAGGTGATTCCAAGCTGCTGATGGACTGGTGTAACAAAAAGTGTCAAATCACCAATTTGGCTTTAGCTTCTATAATGAGCAGAGTTATGGAGGCCAAATCCTGGTTTGACACTATATCTTTCTCCCATATCTTCAGAGAATTCAATCAAAAAGCAGACTCTCTCTCGAAGGATGCATTAGTCTGCAGGAAGGTGTTCTCTTCCAAGAGTTCAGGGGTAGTCAGGCCTTATCAGAAATTTCTTTATCCATTCTGTAACCTGTGAACAAGGTGGAAGATGGTAATCTTACAAGACTGTATGGCCTTTTCTTAGAAAAGGTGTTCTGAAAGTCTGGGCCTTTTAGAACTGGAGGACTGTAATAAGTAATTACAGGGGTGGCTCAGGCTGAAGGCCTTTTTATGTTTTTGTGAAACAGCTTTGAGGCTCGGCAATATATATTTTGATTTTACTCTTGAAATAACAAATATATAGTTTTTGTTTAAAAAGGGACCATGCTACATATTTCGGCAGATATCAAACCCTAAGTCCATTCATAGCAAGGTAGGTGGTTTGGACTAGGAGGACATTTTGGGTTTTTTAAATTTTTCAGTAGAGTTTAACCCTAAGTTGCAGGAAACTCCTAATAATTACAACCCTAAGTTCATTGTCTCCGGCTTTTGAGAGCTAAATGACTTTTGTGTAGCTCATTTTATATTTTGAGCCTTGGCATAGACTACTTTTGGACATTGCATGATGCAATGCTATTTTGTATATAAACAAGATTTTAAATAATTTGTTCCACTATGTTTGGGCAACCATATCCCTTTCCGTGAAACCGTACCCATTTCCATATTCCGTGCAACTTAGTACTAAACGATAAGCACTCCATTATAATCCACTCTTCCTTGATCTGGTTTTGTGTTGTTCCTGTGTATATAGGGTATTGTTACACCTTAGTTAAATATGTGAATACTAGAGTTTAGCAACCATCCATAGCCGGCAACCATAATGCTCCCCCGGCTGAGTTGAGAAAACTTCTATAAATGAAAGCCTGATTATGTTGGGCCAAGAGTAATCATCAGAGCAATCTAGTCACCTCACCCACTTGTGTAGATAGTTTAGGTTTCTGCATTCAAACACTTTCTACTATCATCTTTGATGTAAAGCTTTCCTCGTTGAATAATTTGTTAAGCAGTCAGGATTAGCTTAGGTCAAGTTACATATCAAAACTGTGGGTACAGATCGAGTGTGAGATAACATGAGAAAAGAAATGATAACAGATATCAATCTCAGAAAAAGAAACCCTCATAACGTAAAATAAACAAGCCAACAACTCACCGCCAACGACCAAATTTAGTCCTAGTAAAGCTGGCCATGCAAATCTGTAACGCCGGATGAAAGATGGGTTCTGAGATGATGTTGATGAAGAAGAAGCAGTGGTCGCTCCTGGAGCCTCTATTTTCGATCTTGCTCCTGGCCCAGCCCCTGCCCCTGGCCCTGCAACTTTATAATTATATGAATCAGCTCACTCATATTGTTTCATTCCATTTGTTAAACAATACAAAAATTGAAGGAAAAATGGAGGGTGGCATACTTTTCTTATGCTTCATGACGCCGCCGACGATGGTAAGTTGTATCCTCGACACAAATTAGACAGACACAGTTTAACACGCTGCCATGTTCATCTGACCCTTCCCGTTATGTCGGCCCCATTCCGAATACCTATCTTCAACCCATTCAGTTTTCACGTCTTTAAATGCAACTTTCTCCTGCCAATTTAAATAAGTACTTCTCACCGTGACATTGATGACCATGAACGAATTCAGATACGAAAGGAGCATTTTATGTCTGTACATTTACATTTTATTTTTATTTTTTTTCACACCAAAACATAGAACTTTTTATTGAAAAGAAAGTTGTGCCAAAATGTACAAGTATCCAATAAGGCCGTCATCCACCTCATAAAACGAGTGTCCAAAGAAACGTTGTTCACAAAGGACAATTATACAAAATAACAAAAAGACCAAAATAGGGTTCTTTAGGCTGTCTAGGTGGTCTACAGTATCCAGAGTGGTTATACGTCTTCAGGCTCACCAAATGAAAGGCATATCTCAAGGCTACAAACTGCACATAGTAATAACGGACAAACAACAGAGAACAACTAGAAGAATTTCAGCATGCTTGTCATAATTCGCGCTCGGGAACGATACTCCTCAAAACAGATGATACCAACCATCTGTCCAATAGCGAGTTTTGACAAAACCACTGTCGAGGAATTGAATTCCCAAAAAACATGCTGGAAAGATATAGACTGAAAATCCAGAATCAAGGAATGGGTTCACCATAACCAGTGGCCCAACGATAAAGAGGATATAGATGCAATCCCTTTGGCCCAATCTACAATAATCTTTGCATCACCCACCACACAAAGGGTCCTTAGCTCCAAATTCTTGGCAAAGTAAAGTAACCCCCAGAGTGCAAGAAGCTCTGCTCCGGTGTTTGAACTCGGCCCAGCCTTCATCTGCAAGTTATAATAATGTTCGTTTGCCAACTTCAGGACCATACCTGCCCCACATAATCCCAGTTGAGACGCTCCGTTGAAGAAACCAATCAGAGCTGAGAGATCGAAAGACGGATAACGAATCCTTCTAATCCTCCCAGAACCAAAAGGCTTGCAATAAGTGCTGAGAAGAGCCTGGACTTTAATGCAAACATGTAACGGAGATAGTAGCAATCCTTCAAAAAGAGCAAGATTCCAAGCCTTCCAGACCTGCCAGAGGGTGATAATGGGAAGGTCCAACCACAAAGGCTTGCTCAACCACCACTTATCAAGATTAGACAAACAGTCAGCCGCATCCCAACTGAACGAAAGATGATAACACTTCCGCAGATCTTCCCAAACCTGTTGAAAGAATATACAGCTTCCAAAAAGATGATCAATCGATTCTCCACAAAGTCCACACAAAACATAATGACCAGGTCCAATAAAAGCCCGTCTCTCTAAAGTATCCCAGGTGAGAATTTTTCTCCTGCAAAAAAGCCAAAGAAAACACTTAATCTTAAGTGGTACTCCAGCCTTCCAACACCAATTATTCCACCACGGCAGTGAGATAGAAAGCTCAGCATCCAACATGAGTTTGTAAGCAAGATCGGCCCGGACCGTCCCATTCTGCCCATTAAATCTCCAAACCAACTCGTCAGAAGAGTAGTTTAATAAAATGCCAGCCAGATAAAGATGACAAACATATAAATCCCACTCATCGGCCAACCTACCAGAGAGTCCCAAATCAAATGATGACTTCCACTGAACCACGTCCAACGAGAAAACCTTGATAGCTTGTTTCAACACAAAGGTCCCCTTATTATGCAAAGTTCCAACCAACTCAACCGAGAGAAAAGACTTCTCGGCTAGTCCAGCAATAGGATCAATTCCAATGAATATCTGAATACCCCTCCCCACCTTCCAACAAAGACATTGGTTAATGATCGGTAAGGTCTTTAATAAACTTCTCCATACATGTGAGCCCGAGGAAACCTGATAACCCGAACGCCGAATCCAGCTAACCACATCCAAACGCTTCATATATTTGAACTTGATCACATGTCCCCACAAACCCTGGTCGAAAAGGACACGCCAGAGGCTACGAGCACAGAGGGCCTTGTTAAACCATGCCAAATTTTGTATCCCCCGTCCTCCATCAAAGATGGGCAGCGAAATGCTATCCCAAGAAGAAAGATGGAACTTAGAACAATGAAGGGAACCCGCCCACAAAAAATAAAACATGAGACATCGAATGGAGGTAATGATGCTCAACAGAACCATAAATAAGGAAAACAGTAGACAGGTAGACTCTGGATAACATGTTTGACAAGAACTAAACGTCCATTGAGAGAAAGAAACCTGTGACCTCACGAGCTAATCCTCCTCTCGATCTTCTGTAAAAGCAAACACCAATCAATGGTCGTATATGCATTAGGTTTAAGCAAGAACCCTAGATAACGGAAACCTGAATCCAAGGGGCATAACCGGTAAGGGAAAAATTGAGAAATATGATAAGTTATAGCAGGATCATCACAAGCAGATATAATAGCAGACTTCTGTGTACTAATGATCATTCTGGACGCATCACAGAAAAGAGTCAGATAAGACCGGTAATGGCACCATTCTTTAGCCGCTCCTTCACCAAAGATGAGAACATCATCGATGAAAAGGAGATGAGTAATAAACATAGCACTGACAACCTTGATCCCCCTGATATCTTGTACAAATTTCCCCGACCTAATCAATAAACTCATACCTTCAATGGCCAAAATGAAGAGATACGATGAGAGAGTACAACCCTGTTGGATACCCCTGTTACCCCAAAAGAAATGTGAGGGCGCACCATTTATCAATACATCAAAACTGGCAGTAGTAACACATTCCATAATCCAATTCGTGATGTTCGTAGTCAAGCCAATATGAAGAAGAATCAATCTGATATAAGTCCAGTCAAGCCGGTCATATGCTTTATTGAGATCCAGCTTAAGTATGAATGTCGTCAACCTCTTCTGCTTAATAGAATGGATTCCCTCTTGCGCAATCCCCACCACATCCTGAATTTGACGATAAGGAAGAAAACCAAATTGTTCCTCTGAAATATGTTTACCCAAACACGGCTTGAGACGCTCAGCAATGATTTTAGCGATAATCTTAAATAACAAATTACACAAAGAAATAGGCCGGTAATCATTAAAAGTTGATGGTCAATCAACTTTAGGCACAAGTGTAATAAAGGTGGAATTCAAGGAGGAGGGGATCCTACCTTTAACGCGAGATTCTTCAACCGTAGCAGTCAGCTCCTCCCCCAAGAGGTTAAAGAAATGCAGATAGAACTCGACAGTCCACCCATCCGGGCCAGGACTCTTATCGATGGCAAAAGCCTTCAGAGTCCGGAGAACCTCCTCCTCAGTAATCCGACGACCAATTTCCAAACAATCATGCTCAAAAAATAAACGAGGGAAATTCTTTATCACCTTCAGCTGTTGATCAATGGGTGGAAGTTGTTTGTTGGTGTAGATATCTATAAAATCATCAACAGTCGCTTTCTTAAAAGAAACCAAGTCATAGCAGAACTCATTCTCATCAATTTTCATTTCCCAAATCGAATTATTCAATCTGCGTTGGTTGGCATAACGATGAAAGAATTTAGTGTTATTGTCCCCGGCCTTGAGCCAGATCGTTCTGCTCTTTTGCCTCCAAGTCTCCTCAATAATATTAATCAGCTTTAACTTCACACATTTAAGCTCAGCGAGTCTAATCTTCCGATCCTCCAAGAATAAGTCATCATCCACCCTACCCGATAATAGTTGTATCTCAGCTTCGACATCAGAAAGAAGTTTAGCATTTGAGCACTTCTGATCTTTCTCCCAAGAAATAACCATAGCCTTTAAACCAAAGAGTTTTCGGATAATGTTGGCTTACATTTTATTGTCTGTAGAATGGTGGGGATCCACGTTAATAATAGTAAGAGGAAAGTGGTAGTTTTCTCTAGCAAAAGAAAATGTAACTAACATAAGTTTTACTTTGAAGGCAACATTCTTGAAGAAGTGGCAGATTACAAGTACCTCCGAATTTATTTCAACAAAAATATAAGTTGGGAAGGTTACAAAAAGAAAAGAACTTTGGGAGGTTGGAAAGTGTTCTATGCTTTACAAACTATGGGATTGGAACTATGGGACTGGAAAACTATGCAAACTTTTTTTGGGTTGTTAATGATCCCGGTTATTCTCTATGGTTGTGAAGTGCGGGCCAACAGCACATCTGACTTATAGCGAAAACAAAGATTCAAAAGTGTTTGATTACAAACAAGTTCAAAATTAAAATTTCAGTCCCATAAAGGGTTTAAATTTGACGAGTAAATAGCTGTCATTTACCATTTTACATGTCAAAATACTGCCACTTCAAAAAATTAAACTTCATTAATGAAGTGTGAATTTTAACTTCACTCATCATTTTGAAATGCAATTTTATTTTTACAAGTCATTAATATCTATATCCCAAGCATATATATATATATATATATATATATATATATTTTCCTTGGAAAAAAGCGTAATTTTGTTTCATCTACCGAGAACAAAATTACCTTCTGCAGATACACTGTTGAAGAGTGTATTGTTGATAATCATGACAATTTTTAAAGACTAGTTGTCTTCTTCATGGCATACAAAAGCTTTTAAGCTTTTTTACATATCAGGTTTAGTAACTAATGGATAACATCATGTGTGACTGCTGTAACAATTACAAAAAAATATATACAAAAATGTCCTTGTAGAGAGAACACAGTTCTGTGAAAGAGCCGCAAAAACCAAAATAAACATCCAACGTAAACAAAAAGAAACATCGATCAATGCAGATCTATGAATGGTCTATGATAAAATTCCTGAGTATCCCCATTGTTAAATTCTTTTATCTTCCATATACCCAAAGCCAGCTGCAGCCCCTCCTTTGAGGCCCTGTCCTCATCTTGGTTATGTTCCCTGTAGACATGACGGAAAGCAAAAGAATCAAAAGTGTTCAATATGGCCCTGATGGAGGTCAAAATGTTTGAGAGTCTTAAATTCTGACATAGTTGAGTGCCAGAAATCCACTTAACCACATTTAATGAATCACCAAAAATTGTAATGTTTCTGCACCCAATCTCAACTGCAAAGGTAATAAGGAATTTTAGGCTCAAAATCTTAGCATAGTTGTTGATACCCACATCGAGACCAAGTGACATCTCGAAGTAGTGCTCATTTGAAAGAAAAAGGAAAGCCCCTCCCCCACAAAATTTATTATGTGAGGCCCCGTCAAAGAAAACCCACGCCTGAGTCATGTCGATTTCCATCGTCTGAATAACCCTAGATTGGTTAGCTCCAATGTTTTACAGGAAGGAAGGCAAGAGTCCACAACAAGATGTGGCAGTGATAACCGGGGAGCATGTTTTCTCAGTGAAAATGAGATGGTTGCGGGCTAACCACACCCCCCAAAGAACCAACAGAGGAAGGACTATGTAACCTTTAAAAGATGGATCATCAAACTACGCTCTCCACGTTAAATCCATAGAAACCCCCTCCCATCTGCACAGAAGGTAATCATCCTCGAGCATTCCACCCACACTTCTTTAATATAAGGACAGTGAAGAAAAAGGTGACAGACATTTTCCTCTTCAGATTTGCACAACACACACCAACCCAGTCCTTGTTTATTTCTTTTTTGAAGGTTCTCCCAGGTTGGAACTTTATTTTCCATAACATTCCACATGAACAACCGAGTCTTGGGAGGGATCTTAAGTTTCCACAACACTCTCCACCACCAAACCGGATTTCCTTGTACAAAGTCTTCACTAATCCTCATATATCCACCTTTAGGAGTGTACACTCCCGAAAGATCAATGTCCCAAATAAGTTCATCTTCACTATCATAGAGGCAGATATGATCCCTGTTGAGATCCCCTATATACATGGTAAGCTCGATTTCATCAACAACATTCAATTCCAAAGAGTTTGTGGGTCTCCAAGATTGAATGCCTAGAGGTCTCATAAGGGGGTCTGCGAGCTGATTAAGGAAGACAATACCTCGTTGCCTCAAAGCATTCACCGTCAATTCAGGTAATAGGTGTTTAAGTTCACAACCTACCCAAGGATCTTGACCAACCCTGACCTTTCGTCCATTTCCTATGTTCCAAACTAGTTCTTTTTCAATTACATGGAAAGATGAGACAACAACTTTCCATATCACAGAACCACTGGAATGTGTCTTCATAGGACTCCTCATCCAATCTTCAATCGAGTTCGGAGCAATATACTTTTGAAACATCACTTGAGCCCATATTCCACGAGTCTTAATTATTCTCCATCCACCCTTTGCTGCCAACGCTAAAGAAAAAGAAAAGATGTTCTTCAGTCCCCAACCCCCCATAGCTTTGGGGATAGCAATCCTTTCCCATCTTACCCAGGGAGAAAAAAAGGCGTCCTCTTTGCCACTCCAAAGAAAACAAAAACACAAATGTCTTGTTGATTCCAATATGCCTTTAGGGATCCAAGACAAGGACATCCAATAGACAGGGATCGCTTCCAAAACATACTTTACCAATACCAATCTCCTAGCCCGAGAAAGCCATTTGTGACTCCAACACTTCAGATGCTTCTCCAACTTCTCGACAACCACTTCCAATCCTGGATTTTATAGTCATTAGGTTTCAAATTGAAACCCAAATATTTTCATCCCGTCTTGCAAAGTTAAGTGGTTATAGGGAAAGAACCTGTTAAAAGCAGCAACCTCCTCGTCACTAAGCAGGTTTGTAGACAAAGTGGATTTTCCAAAGTTGATTTCCATCCCCGTCGCCCTGGAAAACAGAACAAGAATCTCCCTCAACTTAAGGGCATCCCGTTCCGAACCATAGCAGAAAATGAGAACATCATCTACAAAAAGTAGATGTGTGATTTGAAGTTTTGGAGAAATCTGTATTCCCCTTAGAGAACCACTACTTCTGGCTTCCTTGATAGCATGGCTCAATCCTTCAGCTACTAACAGAAACAACAAGGGTGATAACATACAACCTTACCTGAAGCCACTTCCCGAATGAAAAAAAGGTGATGTTGCCCCATTGATAAGCACAAAGAAGGAAATATTGGTACTACATCTCATAATCCATCTAATGAAACCAATATCAAAACCAAGATGAGTAAGCAAAAGGCGTAAGAAAAGACAACTTACTTTATCATAGGCCTTTGATAGATCAATTTTTAAAATTGCCCCTTTCAACTTCTTGGTTTTTATACTGTGCAACCCCTATGGCTTCATGAATTTGTCGACCTTCCAAAAACCTTATTGTTCCTCTGAGATATGAGTCGAGAGAATAGCCCTGATTCACGTTACAATGATTTTAGTATCTACCTTGTAGATACAATTACACAATGAAATAGGTCTAAAATCATTCAAAGAGGTGGGGGAGTCAGTCTTTGGAATCAAAGAAATGAAAGTTGTGTTAAAGTTGGTCAAGATTCTACTAGATTTTCTAGTAGCTTCGACCACTCTCAACAAATCATCTCCAATGAAATCATAAAGCTCTTGGAAAAATTCAATCGTCCACCCATCATGACCTGGACTTTTGTCTCACTGGAAACTGGAAAGGACTTTTTCAGTTCTTCTTTTGTGATTTCTTCCATCAAGGATCTGTTGTCACCCTCTTCCACAAAACAAGGGAAAAGTTGGGCCACTCTGATAACTTCCTCAATGGAAACTTGATCACTGGCTTTGAAAAGATTCTGAAAATGGTTCACCCCAGCCCTAGCCATACCTTCAAAAGAATTTTGTGCTTCCCCATGTTGATTTTCCAAGCTCCAAATTGTATTGGAAGATCTCACCCCTTTGCCATAGGCATGAAAGAACTTAGTATTATCAATACCACTTTCCAACCAAATAGCCCTACTCTTCAACCTCCATGTCTCCTCCTTTTCCTGTAAGAGTGTATTGCTTCTTCCCTCCAAACGAACCAAATTGTCTTTGGAATCCTGGTTCAGGAAACCCCCTCCTTCACCCTCAAAGACTAACAACAATTCTTCTTCTATCTTCTTGAGTTCCAGATCCTCCCTTTGCCTCTTCTCAAAAGCCCAACTTTTAATAGGACCCTTCATACGTTTGATGTTCGCAGCAAATTGAAAAGCAAAAGAGTTGGGATCCCTTGGATTGTAAGGAATCCAAACTGACTTAATCAGGTTAAAGAAACTCTAATCCTTGAGCCATACTTTGTTAAATTTTAGAGGACTATGCGGCTTGCAAGGCCCATCTTTTAATTCCAGAAAGATTGGAAAGTGATCAGAAATGCCTCCCCTTCCAACCCACTGCCTGAGGTGAAAAAACCTATCCACCAACCATTTCGCCAGCAGGAACCTATCTAGTCTTTTAGCTACACAACTATCTCCAACTCAATTGTTTTTCCAAGTTGGCCTGATGCGGACAGGTTCCACATCGACCAAGTTCCTTTATACAAGTTTATGAGTGAAGAATTCAGTTAGATTGTCAACTTGCGCATGAGGCCCCCAAACTTCCGCCTGTCCCAAGGAAAAATTTAAATCACCACCCAAAATCATTGAATCACCTTTTATCAATGATTTACTGAACAAGGATTCCCAGAAGGGAATCCGATTAAGGTAAGGCCCATAGACATTAATGATGGTTAGCTCCACATCAATGTCTAGAACCAAAAAATTCATCTCCAGAGCAGAGTCCATCCCCCACAAATTAGAAGCCTTCACCTTCGCTTCATTCCAACCCACAGCCAGACCTCCAGACCTACCTCTAGCATCTGAAGCCTCAAAAAGCCAGCCCGGAAACCAACTTCCCAACCGAATTTTAACCTCTTCCCCTACTCCCATCATTTCTTGTAACAAAATAACATCAGGGTGCTCAAGATTTACCACCCTCATCAATGCTGATCTTTTAGAGGGACCAGCAAGACCTCTGCAGTTATAAGACATAATTTTCATTTGCGACCCTTCTTCTGGGCTCGCACTGCTCTAAGTGCCCTTTCAATAGATTGTTGCTTCCCTTCTAACAGGTCCTTGCTTACTCTTGACTGAGCCAAAGAAATGAAAGACTGGTGTCCTCTTCCTTTGACCGGTTTCTTCTTGCCTTTCCCAAGCCCTCCAGAGGCTTTTTTAGCGGTGGAACGAAGAAAATACCCAGAGTCAGAGGAATCCGGAGGGGATGAAGGGGATGAAGGGGTTAGGATCACATATGGGGAAGGATTAGGATCAGGGGAAGGGGAGACAACCAGTAAAGGGGGAGGGAACCTTCCTTCATAAAGGAGGAGTCAAGGATAGTGGGTTGAGGCGAAAGAGAACGGGAAGAGATGGAAAGGTTCTTGAGACCTTCAACCCAATCAAGACCCGAAAAGGAAACATTTTTCAAAAATAAATTAATGGACTGAGTGAGAGGGGGAAAAGAAGTACCTGTGAAAGAGGGCACTTGAAGATTCAGTGCCACTTGCAGACCACCATCTTCCTCCTCTGGTTGGGCAGAAGGAAAATCATCGACTTGAACGGTCTCTTGATCACTACCTGATTCTTGGGTCGACACCACATGAGGAGGCAATTCTGGAGCGGTTTGGGTAACGTTTTCAAAATCCCCCTTTCTCTACGATTGAAATCCATTTAAATTCCAGAGCGGCAACTTGCATTCTGCCACCGGATGCCCATACCCGTGGCACCGCCGACACCGAAATGGGACATTCTCATAATCCAGCTTTTGAATATAAACATAGGGACCCTAGCATAAGTCCATCTCTTCCACAAGTCCATCCCTGACATTGATCCTCACCATAACCCGCGCAACCATCTGCTGATTAGTTTCCATGAAAGATAAATCCGCTTCCAAGAAGGAGCCCAAAATATTATCAATGTTCTTGAAGTGTTCCTCAGTCCAGTAGTGAAGAGGGAGGCCTGAGAGGCGCACCCACAGAGGAATGGTATCCAATATTTCTTTGCTAGAATCAAAGAGGGGGTCGCAGGGTTTGAGTAAGAAAGGAGCATGATCCAGGTTCCAATTACGGTTCAAAACCCATAGGGCATGGTTAACCTGAAGGAAATGGAAGGCAAACCAGTTTCTAGAAAGGGCCACCACCTCCGGAACATAGCCCAACTCTTCCATCCAGTTCTTCTCTGACCAACTAATCACCGTCTGCAACGCGAATGACCGACCATAAGCCCTCCCTACCAAATTTAGTTTAGCCATCTGCAAAATCTGGTGGAAACCAATATCTTCGCCTAGCGTGTAATTGATACCTTTGTTGACAATTTGGTTGGCATTGATGTCAACACAACAGTTGAATTCTAGTCCAAGAAGTAGTTAGTTATGAAAGAAGATAAGTTAATGGTTTGATTTCTTCTATGACCTGCCCTATCGCCCACAAGCCGCTCTTGCCTTAACAACTGGACAAAAATATGGTCAGTAGCTCACTGTCAAAGTTGGTTGAGAATTATGCAAAATCTATTTGATCGCACTTTTTGTGCATATAAAAATGCGTGGGCACTGAAGAATCCTTTTAAAGACCAATTCAAAGTATGGAAGAAGTCTGATGACAATCCGAAGAAGTAGACGGCTTATTGTTGGCATATTCATCTCCATCCATGTTCGATGGTGGTTAGAAGGCACGCAAACCCAGTCAAAGCAATCAACAGCTGACATATTGATAAGTGGTGTCGTCAAATGGGTTACCAATTAAAATCATGCCCATTGGATCTTAAGCATTTAAGAATTGGGGTTAAACATTAAAAATCATATGCAATCTAGGTAAATAGGTTAAAACCTCACGGCACTCCAAATGGACTAGATGGCAAATAAAGAATTAATAAGTGACTGTCTGCCAGAGTTTTATTTTTAAAATCATGACAGGATTGTTGATGTCGGTTAAACATTAAAAATTATATGTAATCCTAAATGTAAGAAAATTAAACCCTCACAGCACTCTAAGTGGATCAAATGACGAATAAAGAATTAATAAGTGACTGTTGGCCAGAGTGCTTCTTTGAGTTTGTGAAAGAATTGTTGATGTCAGTTTTATGACTTAAACAAGCAAACACAAGTATAAATAGATTTGGAGGATTGAGAGTTTAGTTATGCATTTCGATGTGTTGATAAGAGTGTGATATGTGGCTGCAAAGAGGGAGTCCGAGGAGATGCGAAGAGGGAGTCTGAGGAGCTGTGAAGAGGGAGCCTGAGGAGCTTCGAATTGACTGTCTAAGGTGCATCAAATTTACAGACTGAGGAGCAACAAGATTGATGTCCACCGAGGAACAGTGATTTTGTAAATTTATGTTTTGTAATTTTTCTGAGAAGTTTAATTATATTTTTAAGACACAGAAATTGTGAAGCTTAGAAAAAATCCAGGTTGCAGCCTGAATCATTTATTTCAGTTGAAGCTGATAATTATTTGTAGAGGTTGAAGCCTCCCACATCAGTTGCAGCTGGTGCACTTACTCTGTGTTGAAGCACAGTTATCAACAAATAAAATTGTTATTTATACTGAAGTAAAGTGTCTGGTGTGTTTTCTTGTACAAGTCACTGCATCTTTATTTTGATATGCCACTATCTTAATGATTGAAGTTGAACTCTTAATTAAAAAGTCAACTATCCCACAACACTGATTCACCCCCCCTCTCAGTGTGGTAAGTGTGCTTTTCAATTGGTATCAGAGCAGGATTTTCACTTAGGTTTAACCAACTTGAAGTAGTTTTCTGCCAAACATACTTTAGGATGGGTGGAGTAAAATTCATATATCTTCCTAAGTTTGATGGAACAAATTATGTCTTTTGGAGCAAACGAATGTCTGCTTACTTAATGTCTCTTGGATTCGAGATCTGGACCAACGTGCTTGATGGATACATCCCTCCTAAAGATGATTAGCAACCATCCACCTCTGATGAAATTGAAGCTTGTGAAAATAATGCCACAACAATGAATGCAATTCTCGTTGGTATGAATGAATCAGAATTCTAAAAAGTAATGAATTATACCACTGCTAAGGAAATATGGGATATGTTAGCAATTGTGCATCATGGTGACTCCAAAGTTCAAAAAGCAAAGCTGCAAAGTTTCAAATGCCAATTTGAAGGACTTGAGATGCTAGAAGAAGAAAACATTGTTGCTTATTTTCAAAAGGTGGAAGAAGTTGTCAACACCATGCGAGGTCTTGGAGAATCCATTGACGAGACTCTAGTTGTGCAAAAGATTTGAAGATCCCTTCCAGCTAGATTCAACCCCAAAGTATCCGCCATTGAAGAAAGGGACAGTTTGGACGATCTCAAGGTAAGTCAATTACATGGAACCTTGATTGCTTATGAAATGAGGATTGATGAACCCAAACAAAAGGAAGCAGCCTTCAAGGAAACTAAAGAAAGACAACACATAAATGAAGAACAACTTGCTTGTTCATCAGACTTGGATGTATCAGATGAAGAGTTGGCAAATTTTGTCAACAAGCTACCTAGAGGAACAGGAAGGTACAGAGGAAAGATCCCATTGAAATGTTTCAACTGTGGAAAAATAGGACACTTTGCAACAAAGTGTCCCTTAAGGAAATACAAATCAAATCCTAGAAGAAATTTCTCAGAAAGAAAGTTTGCTAACAAACAGACCTTCTTTTCACAAGTTGAAGATGGAGTTTCAGATTATGAAGAGGATGATGAATCTGCTATTGAAGGCAAGAATCAAATCTTGTTTTTGGCCAAGGAAATTCCTCATAACATTTCCAAGGACAATGAAGAAGGAGTTGTTGATCTTGAAGCAGAACTGTTGGCTACCTTAGAAGAGATAAAGAACTTGAGGAATATCAATGAAAAACAAGAAAAAGATTATCTAGAAGCCATAAATCAACTTGCAAGACAAATAAAAGCACATGTTCTCAAAAAGGATGCTGAGATCAATTCGCTTCAGGAGGAGCTAAAGAAGACGAGCTCATTAAATAAAATTTTTGAGGAAAGCTCTATAAATCTGAATAACATGCTTCTCAAACAAAGAAATGCTAATGACAAAACTGGGATTGGATTCACACATAAGTCAGAGAACCAACATGAAGAATGTTCTCTAAATCAGGAAGTCAGTATTATAAAGGAAATTCTCACCAGACATAGATCAGACCTCAATAAAATACATGAGCCATTGATTGAAGCACAAAGACTACTGTCCTTGAGAGAGAAAGAATGTGAGAAACTAGAAAAGGAAGTCTCAAATCTGAGAAAGGAATAAGGTTTCTGCAACTTTGATAGAAAAGATGATTTTGGGACAAAACTTAGGGAGTCAATGCAACCTTCAAATACAGGGTATGCTGGAAGAAGAAATCTGACATCCACTGCTCCAAGAAGATCATCTTTTGTAACGTACCAAAATACATTCTTTGGAAACTGTTAGAACTACTATAATTTTGGTCACAAAGTTGTTGAATGCAGGGATCCCAAGAGAAGAAATTTTGTTAGAAATGAAAGAAAAGAATATCCTTCTAACCGATTTGTGAATAAAATCAAGAACTCTTTCTCTGTGCTATGTGATAAAGAAGAATGCTCCAACTGCAATAATTTTGGTCACATGGCTGCAAATTGTAGAACAAGACAAGAAGAAGTAAAGATCGAAGACATTTGTGGGATAGGATTTTATGCTCAAAAAGAAGAAAGCAAATGGTACCTTGGCAGTGGATTTACCAAGCATATGACGGGTGACAAAGAGAAATTTCTCAATCTAAGAAAAGAAAGAGGAGGTGATGTGGCTTTTGGTGACAATGGTACAACAAAAATCCTTGGTAAAGGAACAATGGCTTTCAAGGGAAATGCTAAAGCTCAGGAGGTATTATATGTTGATGGTTTAAAGCATGATCTACTAAGTGTAGGACAAATGTGTGATGCTAATCATAATATTACTTTCTATTCTCATCAATGTGAAATTAGAAGAAATGGTTCTCAGAAAAAATAATTGGAAAAGGATCTCGATCTCCTAGCAATGTGTATGTCCTGGATGAAATAGAAGGAGAGAACTGCTACATCAGCCAAAATGACAACAACTGGTTGTGGCACAAAAGATTAGCACATCTGGATTTTGATAACTTAGTAAGAATCAGTCGGACAGAAGCAGTAAGAGGAATGCCAAAAATCTCCAAGCCTGCAAACAGACTTTGTGGATCATGTCTTCACAGTAAGCAAGCCAGGGCTTGTTATAAGCCAAATATTCATCAGTCTACTTCACAACCTCTTGAATTGATACACACTGACTTATGTGGAACTGCAAGAGTTCAGACACTTAAAGGTGAGAGGTATTTCATGTTGTTCATTGATGATTATACAAGAATGATCTAGGTAACTTTTCTTAAAATCAAGTCTGAAGCCTTTGAGAAATTCAAATTGTTTAAAGCTAAAGTTGAAAATGAGTGTGGTCACAAAATCAAGTGTCTCATATCAGATAACGGTGGGGAATTCACCCTAACTGAATTCAAAAAAATTTGTGAAGAAAGTGGTATCAAAAGGCAATACTGCACAGCCAACACTCCTCGGCAAAATGGTATTACAGAGACAAAAAACAGAATAGTTCAAGAAGCTGCGAGAACTATGTTGTTGGAAGCAAAACTAGCCGAAACTTTCTGGAGAGAAGCAGTAGTTGCTGCGGTATACATCATCAATAGGGCTCAATTAAGAGTCAATAGTGATAAGACACCATATGAGTTATGGACAGGCAGATCAACTTCAGTAGGACACTTCAAAATCTTCAGAAGTAAGTGCTACATTAAAATAAATGATGATCATCTGGGAAAGCTTCAAACCAGAAAAAATGAAGGAATATTTCTGGGCTACTCAACAAAGAGAAGAGCTTACAAATGCTATAACAAACGGCTGAAAAGAATTGTTGAAAGTATGGATGTTAAAGTGGACGAATAACTATTACAAAGGTCACCAAATCATGAAGAAGAGGAAGCTGATAGTGAATCTTTAGATGAAGAACAAGATGGAAATGAAGCAGGAGAAAGGGAAGAGGAACAAGAAGAACAACAGAAAGAAAAAGAAGATACCTCTTCAAATTATAACAAATCGCGAGCTCACAAACCTTCTATTAAATCAGTAAAAAGAGATCATCCTGAAGATTTCATCATTGGAAGTTTGGATGAAAGAATGCAATTGAGAAAAACAACCAGTAGAGATGTGGCTCTACTATCAACAATTGAACCAAAAAATTTCAATGAAGCATTTGAAGACAGACATTCGAACAAATCTATGCAAGAAGAAATTGAACAGATTGAAAAAGTGGCACTTGGAATTTAGTCTCACGGCCAAAGGACATGAATGTGATAGGAACAAGATGGGTGTTCAGAAATAAACTGAACGAAGATGGAAAAATAATAAGGAACAAAGCAAGACTCGTTTGCAAAGGCTATGCACAGGTTGAAGGAATTTATTTTGATGAAACCTTTGCTCCTGTGGCTCGAATGGAGGCGATCAAAATATTTCTTGCTTACTCATGTTTCAAGAATTTTAAAGTATATCAAATGGATGTAAAATTCACCTTCTTGAACGGAGATCTAAATGAAGAAGTATACACTGAACAACCTAATGGTTTCAAGCTGCCTGGAAAAGAGGACTATGTTTGGAAACTGAAGAAGTCTCTTTATGGGCTGAAGCAAGCCCCGAGGGCATGGTATGATAGGTTAGACAAATACCTTTCTCAACAAGGCTTCAAAAGATGTAATGCAAACAACAAAATATATTTCAAAACTGAAAAGAGTGGACTTCTAATCACAATTGCCTATGTTGACGCTATCATTTTTTGTTGTAATGATGATAAATTAAGTCATGAGTTTGCTGATTTGATGGCAAGAGAATTTGAGATGTCCATGATTGGGGAGCTATCATTCTTTCTTGGACTACAGATTTCTCAAACACCAAAAGGCATTTTTATATCTCAGTCCAAATATATGAAGGAAATGCTTAAAAGGTTTGGGATGGTAGACCGTGCTCCTGTAGGCACACCTATGACAACTAATTGCAAGCTCAGCAAAGATGATCAGGTCCCACAAGTTGATGCCACTTTTTATAGGTCAATGATTGGCAGTATGTTGTATTTAACATCCTCTAGGCCATATATCATGCAAGTTGTTGGAATGGTTGCAAGATTTCAATCTTGTCCAAAAGAATCTCATGTGACAACTGTCAAAAGAATCTTTAGGTATCTCAAAGGTACCTCTGAATTTGGGATTTGGTATCATAAGAACCAAAAATTTGATCTTCTAGCTTACACCGATGCAGACTGGGCAGGCAGCCTAGATGATCGAAAAAGCACCAGTGGTAATGCCTTTTTCCTAGGTGATCGCTTGGTAGCATGGTCAAGCAGAAAGAAGCCATCTATATCACTGTCCACCGCTGAGGCTGAATATATAGCTGTTGTTGAGTGTTGCACTCAGATTTTGTGGATAAATCAATCCTTGGAAGAAATTCAAGTTGACAATAGTCAGCCTACACCAATCTACTGTGAAAACACCAGTGCTATAAGTATATCAAAAAATCCAGTTATGCACTCAAAGACTAAGCATATACCGATCAAGTACCACTTTCTTAGAGAACAAGATAGTGAACAAAAGGTGAAACTAGAATACGTGAGCACAAAGGCACAAGTGGCTTACATTTTTACCAAACCCTTCCCTAAAGATACATTTGAGTATATTAGGGAGAAGCTGGGAGTTATCTCCTTCCAAAATTAATTTATGTAGTGTTTGGGTGTCATATGAGATTGGCACCTGTCGTAACCACATGATCAGTTTATGACAAGGACTCCAGGAAGTCGTTGGAAAGAGTGTTGGTGGCATTTTAATCCACTTCCTTTGCCATTGATGTTAAAGGGGGATAGGTATCCAGTAAAACAAGCTCCAGTAAAAGTCATTTGCCATTGCTGTCAGGAAGAGTTCTCAGGGGGAGTTCATGACAACAAGCTCCAATCAAAGTCGTTTTCCATTGCCATTAGGAAGAGTTCTCAGGGGAAGTTCATGACAAGAATTTTTTTACTCAGGAGGAGCCACATTTTACTTTGTGATTGACATCAATGCCAAAGGGGGAGTTTGTTGACAATTTGGTTGGCATTGATGTCAACAGAGCAGTTGAATTCTGGTCCAAGAAGCAGTTAGTTATGAAAGAAGATAAGTTAATGGCTTGATTTCTTCTGTGACCTGCCCTATCGCCCACAAGCTGCTCTTGCCTTAACAACTGGACAAAAATATGGTTAGTAGCTCATTGTCAAAGTTGGTTGAGAATTATGCAAAATCTCTTTGATCACACTTGTTGTGCATATAAAAACGTGTGGGCATTGAGGAATCCTTTTAAAGACCAATTCAAAGTCTGGAAGAATTCTAATGACAATCCAAAGAATTATATGGCTTATTGTTGGCATATTCATCTTCATCCATGTTCGATGGTGGTTAGAAGGCACGCAAACCCATTCAAAACAATCAGCAGCTGACATATTGATAAGTGGTGCCGTCAAATGGGTTACCAATTAAAATCGTGCCCATTGGATCTTAAGCATTTAAGAATTGGGGTTAAACATTAAAAATCATATGCAATCCTAAATAGGTTAAAACCTCATGGCACTCCAAATGGACCAGATGGAAAATAAAGAATTAATAAGTGACGGTCGGCTAGAGTTTTATTTTTAAAATCGTGAAAGGATTGTTGATATTGGTTAAACATTAAAAATTATATGTAATCCTAAATGTAAGAAAATTAAAACCTCACGGCACTCCAAGTGGACCAGATGACAAATAAAGAATTAATAAGTGACTATCAGCGAGAGCGCTTCTTTGAATTTGTGAAAGAATTGTTGATGTCATTTTATGACTTAAACAAGCAAACATAAGTATAAATAGATTTGGAGGATTGAGAGTTTAGTTATGCATTTGGATGTGTTGATAAGAGTGTGATCTGTGGCTGCGAAGAGGGAGTCTGAGAAGATGCGAAGAGGGAGTATGAGGAGCTGCGAAGAGGGAGTCTGAGGAGTTGCGGATTGACTGTCTAAGGTGCAACAAATTTACATAATGAGGAGCAGCAAGATTGATGTCCACTGAGGAACAATGATTTGTAATTTTTGTAATTTTTAAGAGAAGTTTAATTCTATTTTTAAGACATGGAAATTGTGAAGCTTAGAGAAAATCCAGGTTGTAGCTTGAATCATTTATTTCAGTTGAAGTTGATAATTATTTGTAGAGGTTGAAGCCTCCCACATCAGTTGCAGCTAGTGCACTTACTCTATGTTGAAGCACAATTATCAACAAATAAAATTGTTATTTATACTGAAGATGAAAAATTCACTTGCTCATTTTTTTCTTCCAACCGAGTCACATTCTGTTTCATATGAGGTTCCCTTAATACCTTGATTTGGTTCTACTTATTCTGATAAGGCAACCATAACTGAGACCAATCAGTTGCAAAATAACGATTTAATTTATTTGACCAGTCTATACTCAGTATTAACCCATAAGCTTATGGTATGTCTACCACCATAATATCAATAAATTGACACACTCTTGGGTCTGCAGCCAATCTAATCAATACATCTTTCATTTCCCCAATAAATTTAAGATCAAATCTATCTAGTTGTATAATCCGAGAAGGGGATGAAGTGGGTTGTCCATTAATTATTTTGCAAATAGATAGTGGCATAATGTTAGATGAAGCCTCAGAGTCTACCGAGCAATTATGCACATTATAATTGAAGATTTCAAAAGTCAAAAGGAAAGGAAGAGTTTGAGATCTTGATTTTCCACCTATACTTGCTTCATTAATCTTAGTACCAGACTCAACCCTTTCTGACTATTTGTATATTGTACTGCTTGATTTTACATCAAAAGCTTTTAATAACTTTGTCCTCTGTTGTGGCAGGTTACATAGTTCAAACAAAGATACATTTACCTTGGTTTTTTTGATATCTTCTACAATGTCATATCCCATATTCTGATTTCCTCCAACCCTTTTACCACTATCAGATTTGTTGACTACAGGTTTGACTTGTTTATTGCTTAATGGGTTTGTTTCCTTTACAGTCCCATGATTTACTTTTGGTTGGGACTGATTTATACTATTATTCTTCTTTATGTTTTCTTTGGCTGTGTTCATTTTGGGTAGTACCATACTTTGCTCTTCTATTGGTCCCTTACTTCTGGTGGCATAGTCCACAGATGATATTTGTATTTCTTCTACCTTTTCTTCTTCATCCAAACCCAAAGTTGGTTCCCAATACCATAATACTAATGTGGTTTCTTCATTTTGGTCTTCTAGTTCATTAGATTGATCTTCTTCCTAATCGTCATGGTCTATTAATTGTGTATCCAATAGTTGATTCATTACCAGAGTCATTGAATTAATCCATTGTGGGCAGCTTTTCTCAGAATGATGCTCTTGATGAAATGTGCAAAAGTGATCCATACCAACTTCATTCAAATTAAAAACAATAGAATTATTTAATGGTGGTTGTGGTTGTGTGCTTTCTTCCCTTTTTTTTATAGAAAGGTTTAAATGGTTTTCTTGAAGAACTAGCACCCTTTTCCTTTTCCAAATCTACTATTTTGTTGGACAACTTTTGAACCATTTTGACCACATTTCTAATTCATTTGAAGAATCTTCTTTAGGTCTAGTTAATATTCCAGGATTCTTATTTACTGTGGGTTTTAGTTCCAAATCCAAAGAATTTTTGATGATACTATCCATATCTGCCTCTACTTTCTTTGCCTCTTCATAATTTTATGCTAAAGTAGTTTTAAGAGCTCTCTTGACAAACATGGATATGGATGGGAGAAGCGTTGTAGTATAATATTCTACCAATGATTCTTCAACAGGTTTAGTTGCAGCACTAAAACTGTTTAAAATTGTGGTAAATCTTTGATTGAATTCTTGTACTTTCTCCTTCTTTTCCATCCGCATAGACAATAGTTATTTCATAAGTGAAGCCATAGTTTTTTGGTTACCAAACTTATTCAAAAAGACCTTTTTGAAATTTTCCCAATCTGCTATATAATTGGCCTGCAAGCTAAAATATCAAGATGATGCTCTAGCCTCAAAAGTATAAGGAAAAAATCTGCACACTACATCCTCATGTTCTACATTTAATATATTTAATGCCAAATAAAAGCTCTTTAGGTGATCTTCAACAGAGATCCCTTTTCCAGGGTCAAACTTAGGTAGTACTCGCTCTGGATGCTTAGGTAAATCATGTAAAGGAGCAGCTAGGTTGAGTGGTCCCCTGGCTCTCCAAGCAGGTGGTTGATTGGCATTGTGAACCATGTTAGGAATATGCCTTGGGGAATGTGGAGGTGTATGAGGTGGTGTAAGAGTCTGTGTATGTGGAGAAGAGATTTCCTCTGGACAATTAGGCCTGAACTGACTAATGGGATCTAGGATATCTTGTAATGATAAATCAACTAATTCTTCCAAAGATTCCACAAGCACATAATCCCTAGTTTGCACAACTTGTCTTCTAGGAACTTTCCTTCTAGGTAGTAATGGCACCAATGATAGTCCACCAAGTTTCCTCACGTATGATCTAGTATGTCTTCTGAAATTGTCTACTTCTGTGTGAGAAACAACATATAAATGTTCAATATGGTTAGTTTCAGAATCCAACTTTTCTTGATAATCAGTTTTAGAAATTAATTCTTCTAGTTGGGTTGTTTCAAATGAAGACCCAGAGAAATATCCTCGTGGAAGCGGATGTCCTCTACCAGCCATGCATTGGTGGCCCTCCTTCTAGCGCCAAAACTGTTGATGCCTAGAAAAACCTAGCATCGACAGTAGGGATTGTCCCCAATGAACAATCCCAATTAGATCATTCACTGTTTGGTATAGGGAATCCGTCTAGTTAATGGTACGACTACCGTAGGTGTGTTTGTTTACATTATGTACCGGTTTCCGCCTAACCCACTGTTTATATTTCATGTTAAAGTATGAATATGCAGGTGCTTCTAATCTAACTAATGCATCTAACTTAAAATTGACAGGCAGAAGCCTCAACAAGTGATTTTAATTCAAACAATTTATTACTCTGGTAACACATAGATATTTGCATAGATAAAGAAATCATTCATCACCATTGAAATAGTTCAATAAAGTTAGAAAGATCTCACAACATGAACATAAATAGAAAAGAAATAGTTCTAATCTATCAGTCACACATTCCAGGCAAACATCCGTGCAAGCTTTTCCCAGCAAACAGGTCTTTCCTCATTAGTAGAAAAATAGTTCTCTTACACAATGTATACAACCTCTAATTCACTAGAAAAAGTCCATTCTCTAGTACCCTTTCCCCATATTTATATTACAATAGAATTGTTTGTATATGACTGATCATTTCGACTTCCTCTTCCTACTTTGGCTTGCCCAGATTTGCCTTTTATGTCAATCGTTTCCTTTGTGCGTGGTCTTTCAGCTTCCTTCGCATTGTGATTGATCTCTTTGGCTTCTTCTGCGTCCTTTGGACTACCAATCTCGTCTTTTATGTTTGTTGTTCCTTTTGCTCGCGGCCTTTCAACTTCCACGCGTCCCGAGGAAACCACAAAGCCAACGTATAAGCAAAACTGATCATTAATCAAAATCACAATGAACATAATACAAATTTCAAAAGCATGAGTGTCAATATTTTTTACAAATCATAGGATTGAAGCTTCCATGATCTTATTTTGGCCTGAAAATGATAATTTACACATAGGCGGAAGGTTGAAAGGGGGTCGCAAAAATGACCAAAATCAACCTTCCTCATTCCGCAGTCCGCAATGCGGGCTTGCGGGAGACAATTTAAACCTGTCAAAAATTCCATCTGCAATCCGCAATCTGCAATGTGGGATGCGGAGCTGCAGGATTGCAGGAGTGCAGGGATGCGGGCACCAAATTCCACCTCTCAAAAATGCCATTCGCAATCCGCACTGTGGAATGCAAAACGATGGGATTGCGGGAGTGCAGGAGCGTGAAAGACAAATTCAAAAGTCCAAAAATGCAACCCGCAATCCACAATTGGAACTGCGGACATGCAGGATGCGGAAAGGCGAGATACGGGAACATATAAATGTGGATATGCGGAATGCAATTCCAAAGTAAAAAATGCAGTCCGCAATCCGCAAATCAGAAATGCGGGAATGTCAAGGTGCGAGGCTGGGAAATGTGGAAGTGTGGGAGACCATTCAATAAACCACAAAAAATCAATCTGCAATTCGCAATTGGAACTTCAGGAAAGTGAGATTGCGGCATTGCAGATTGCAGAAAAGGCATGATGCAGAACTTAAGAATGCGGAAGTGCAGAAATGCCTTTTTTTTCTTTGTTTTTTTTAATAAAATATAAGTGTCAGGGGTAAGATGAAACATCTCTGAGTAATATCAAAGGAGGGGCCCTACAATTTTACAAAATTTTGGGGATCAGGTTGCAGCTACAACACAGTCTCAGGTGAGTGAGTTGGTGAGAGATAAGGAGTCTCTCTTGGAATAGGTAGACATGGCTCAAAATCAAAAACTATATATGATCCCATTCCACGAGCAAGCCTGCAAAATACAAGAACAAATTTTCCACTCAGAAGAATTTTTAATTGAATAGATTTATAAAATGAAACAGATGATAGCTAGAACGAAGTAGATCTTTGCTAGTGCTTTATGTATAAGACATAAGTTAGTTGATACTTTTAAAAAGATGAAAAGGTTGATGATATGGAAGGAAGGAAAGTCAAACTTCCCTGATCACCTGCCAAACAAAACGGCTGCATAACTCAATTTGGATATAACACTCTTATAAAGTTGCAGGAGAGCTTCTAGAAAGATACATGTGGAAGTACCAAAATCCATCACAAAATGTGAGGAATTTTACAAAAGGATTATCAAATACATGAGAAATATCATATCACAATGATTCTAGATATGTACGAGTTGCCCACCAAGGATCAACGCTTAATGGAATTGAAAAATGGCCTAAAAGAAGATCTGGAATATATCAGGAAAATAAATGTGTTGAATGAAGAAGACCTCAAGCAGTACATTGGACAAGCATCTATAAATGCTTATTTCCTGGAAGAGAGCTATAGAGCTGCTACTGAAGGAGTGATAAGTGTGGAAAAAGAATTATTTGTTCATGAAGTATCTTTAAAATTATTGGAACCGCTACAATGTAATATAATATTTCAGGAAACATACTTATGGGACAATTATATTTCCATCCTGGAGGTCCCACCGGAAAATTAATTTAATTTGTAATTAATTGTCTAGTTTTGATGTGAAAATGCAAAAGACAAATTATGGCAATACAAAGGTTAGGGGTAGGTGAAGTGATTAGTCATGTAAAGACAAATTCTCTTGTAATATAAATAGAGGGGGGGGGATACTAGAAAGGGGAATTTTGCTAGTGAAATAGAGACTGGAGACATTTGTAAGAGAATTATTTTTCTGCTAATGCGAAGGATCTATTTGCTGGGAAAAGATTGCACAAATTTTTTGCGTGGAATGTTGTGACTAACAGATCGAAATTATTTCTTCTTTTGTTCATGCTCATGCTGTGATATCTTTTTAAATTTTTTGAATTATTTCAATGACAATGAATGATTTTACTTATCTATGCAAATGTCTATGTGATATCAAAGTAATAGATTGATTTAATTGTAATCAAAACTATCTTTGTAATTTTCTACTATGAGTGTGCATACTTTATCTTAATAGCAATCTGTTAGATTTGTATAAGCATTCTCATATTATTACTCTTCTTAAAACTCGCTCCTTGCAAGGATATATTAGTTTGTTTAAATTAGGATTAGCTAATTGATTAGGTAGGAGTGATAAGACGGGAGGTAAGAACCTACACATCACTTGTGAGGCTTCTACCTATCAATTATAGGTTAAATGCATAAGTTAGATTAGAAGCACTTGCATAATCATACTTTAAACATAAAATATAAATGGTGGGCTGGGCCGCAACTGGTACCTAAATTAAACAAGCATACCTACATTAGCCGGACCGTTAACCAGATGGATTCCCCATACCAAATAATGAATGATCTAGTTGGGATTATTCATTGGGGAGAATCCCTACTGTCGATGCTAGGATTTTCCGGTCATCAACAGGTTGTTGGCTATTTTCTCACGCGAACCCTTGTGACAGTTCCCAGTGATTTACCAGGCTTCTTTGTATTTGGTGGCTTATTTAAACAACATCATTTCATTTGAGGGGGGGGGGGTACTCCAGGAAATGATGGAAATTCTTTTCCAGAATTCTATGTTGTTTCTCTTGTGAAGTTCAAGGAAAGTTATGAAGAAATGCTAAGAAGAGATGCTAGTAGTGTTATCATACTGTCACTGTTGTTGAACTGATTCACATAAAGTATTTATCATATTACAATACTTCTGTACCGGTATAATCTGAAATTGTTTTGGATATTTTAAATACTCCTATTACTCCTTTATGGATATATTTTATGTGCATATATATATTTTATGATTATGTTGTGAAGTTCATTATCCTTGAACACATACTACTTTTTAATTATGTTCTAATGATCATGTATTTCATATGATGCCAAGTTATTTCTCATTAATTTGAATTATATGGTTAATATTTTCAATGTGTTATGTTTAAATCTTAAATTTGTTTTAGATTTATGCATATGTACATTCATCTCTTATTCATAATTAAATATAGTATTTTTAGCTATCAAATATCTCTCAGCTGAGATAGGATTGGAAGTAGATTGGATAGGACAAAGTAGACATAATTTAATTTTTAAATTAGAATTACAGTTTTATTTCTTAGTGGAAACCTACAGTTTTTTAGCAGCTACTAAACTATTTACAATTTAGCAACTACTGAATTTCTGTGTTATGATTAGATTAGAATAGGTCTTTGTTAATAGTTCAATTGGGTTAATTTTCATCTAGTTTGAATAGGTAGGAACTAACATCACAACTAATACACAAATAGATCATGAGACTCTCTTGTTGAGAGCAAACCTTTAAAGGCAACATGGCCTTATTCCTGTGAAAAGTAGCCATCCCAAACAGACAAGGGACTACTGTAAGAACCTTGTTTGGGCTATTTTTCCTTAGTTGGCCAGAGAACACTTTTCTGGCCAACAAATGGTACTGGAAGGAGGGAAGATTGACAAGGAAGCCCTCTTTAGCTATTTCTTTTTAAATTGGATCTATTTTAAAATGGCTCCTATTACTGTTTTAGAACATGCTTTTAGCATGCCTGGGCCTGCTAGAGGTATTTATGAAAGTGCAGTGAATCTCTTTCAAATGTTAATTTTTAATGGAGAGGGTAAAAGGACTGCATCTAAACATCTCACTGAATTTAGATTTATTTGTAGACATTATCATATAGTTGATGAGATCAAGATTTGCAGGCTTTTTACTGTCACTTTTAAAGGAAGAATTTGAGGTTGGTTTGAAATGTTTCCAACTAAATCCATTCATTCATGGAAACATTTCATGGAGTTGTTTATTGATGCGCATGAGGATTACAATTATTGAGAATTAACGTTTGAAATTGAAAATCTTTGGAAACAGGAAGCCTAGTCTATCGATTCTTTCTCTTCAAGATTCATGTCAATCCACTTTAGATTTCATGAGAAAGATCAACTTTATGCAGAAAGACTACCTATTATGTTTTTATATATTTTGTCTCTTTCTAATTTACATCATCAAGAAATTAATAATGAACATAAATAAGATTTATCTCATGATATGCATATTCCTAAAGATATAGTTTCATTAGATTCAAGATCTGATTCTAATTTAAAGTCTAATTCCATTGAGTCCACTAATAATGTTGAAATTTTAATGCAACAACAAGAGTCATAATTTTGTAATGAACAATTTCAGGAACAAGGGGGTGTTTATGACCATTCAACACTTATATTAATCAACCATTCTCAAACTCTTGTTAAAACATATGTAGTGGAAAAAGACTTGATGACTTTAGAACCTGAAACTGAATCCGTGAATGATAGTTGCATACATCTTGATTTTACATTTTCTTCTTCTCAATTTGAACAAGATACTCTTATTCTTTCACCAAATTTGTCAACAAGTTAGAGTTTGCACAATTATTTTTCCCTTGAATCAGTCAATCGAGATTGCCTTATTAAAAGGGAAACATCTAATTTTCCACAATTGGAAAGTTATCATGATTTTAATCCAAATCTGTTTGATGATTGTAGTTTATATCTTGGTATTAATATGCAAGGTAACACTCAACTACGGTGAAATATTGAGTTGATGAAAAGTGATTTATTTTATAAGAATGAGGGACATATTTTTATTCAATCTAAATCATTTCAAGATATTGAAGATGAAAATAATATTTTTACAAATGTCACTCATGAATCATATGCGTCTGATAACATTAAGAAGTCTAAGTTAGAGGGTAAAATTATTTCTTTTAATCTTTTGGATATTAACCATACTAATGTTTTCTGTTGTAAATCTTATGAGTCTGAAGGGGAAAACAAGATTTTTTACTTAAAGGTAATGTCAAAATCTGATTTTCAGTTTAATAATGATGATATGTCCTTAAAAAAGATATCCTCTAATTCAACTCTTTCTAAATTCTCTAATCATAATCTTGACATGCTTCTTTTTTATCATTATCCTGACGATTTTTCCATCACTCGTGCCATTGAATCTCCACAATATTCAAGTATCTCCCAATATTCTTTTCATGATCCTGTTTATGCATGGTTGGAACAGTCGTATCTTAAAAAGTTTCCATGTCACATTCTCCATTCCGTAAATACAAAAATTGATTTAGTATTTTCCATTATTAGACATCACGAATCTCAAATTCTGATACTAATGTTTGACATATCTCATCTTGTAGGAGTAAAGATGCTTTGGTGGCTTCACTGGATTTTCCATTTTACTTAATTTTTAATTACCTTTGATTTTATTGTATATATGTGCATATTTAGTTTAGAGACCTAGTTTTAGATTCAGTTTAATTTGTTTGTTTCCCTTCGTTATAAGTAGGTTGCTTTATTTTTAATAATGTGAAGTTAACAAGTGATGTGCTAATTTCGGGATGGAGACAAGCCATTGTTCAGGGAAGTACTATTTATTCTCGATATCTTTTAAGCGTTTTTGTCTTGCTTTGATTTTATATTAGGCATCTCATTTTAAGTCTTATCTCCAAATAACAATGAATAATTATTAAGACCTAATGTTGAAATGTTTACATATGATTAACTAACTAAAAGTTTTGAAAGCAAGAAAAATTTAAAAGAGTAAATGGTAAAGAGTTGTAATCATATATAATTTTTCACTCTCTTCTGAATACAACTCACTCACTTTGTAATTATTTTCATAAACTGCACAACTTAGAATCTATCTTTTACATTTTGATTTCCTTTTGTAAATAGTGTTGAGTAGAAGGTTCTAATTCATTCCAACCTTTCATCCATTCATTAAATGAAGTTTATCATAATCTTAGGGAAGGAAGAACAAATTTTATGTTAACAATTCAAAGATTTTTGAAGAATTTGGAAACTTGATGTCAATGACGAACTCATTTCTATTTTGACATGCATATTATATTCACATCTCCTATTTCTATTTTTGTTCATATTTGACCCTTTTTCTAAAATTTAATCCTTTGTATCATCATATTATGGTCAAATTAAATATTAGGAGATTTCTCCTCCTTTTTTATGCATGTCTTTGTGATTTTTACACTGTTTGTATAGTTTGTCTCATAGATTATGATTGTATCATGATTTTCTGATTTCAAGTTCATTTACCTTCTTCGATGGTTAGCTTAAATTTCGATCTTTTTGCTAATAATTTAAGATTTATCAATGCTTAATTCTTCTTTTCTTTTGAATTATGATACACACTTTTCTTGCGTGAAAATTTGATTTGATCAGGTCCCATCTTAGGTTTATGTGTATATATGTTTGGATCTTTTGGTTAAATAAAGTCCTTTATTTTCCATTTTAATTTCAAGTTTGTTTGGTTGAATGGTTTTCTAGTAGTAAATTTGATATTTTGACCTTTCTGAATTTCATTTTGTTTTTCTTAGTTTGCTTGAAGTTGGAAGGTGGGTGTTGTAAATAAATAATGTTGTGTTGGCATGTTACTATTAAACCTTATACCTTTTAAGGAAAGCATTTTAAGTGGTTTCTTGTTCTATCAAACCTTCTTACTATGACCAAACTACTCCTAGATTTGAAAAATATTTCACGAACTTAACTTTAAGCAATCAGTTAAACCCCCGAGTATTATCCTCAGACTTTTATCTTTTAAATGGTATCAAAAGTCAGTAAGTTCACCCATCAAGGATGTTTCTTCAAGAATCTTCATGAGTTAGTAACATTATCCATCATTAGACTGTCTATACAATTTTAGGACTCTTATCTTGATTTTTCTACCCGTCCATTAACTTTTGTTGTAAATAAAACCAATCATTTTAAGGCTTTGGTTAAAGAATAGGAGATCTCTTAATAGAGTCAACCTATCATGATCATCAGCCCTATCAGAATGCCATCACCATCTCTGGTCACCAAGCCAGGGTGATGGCTCTTGGTTGAAAGACTAGGAGATAGGAGGTCTCATCACGAGTCGACTCGTTCATCTCCAATAGTTATCGTGAGTGATGTTGTCAGGATTTGGTCACCAAGCCAAGGTAGTAGTCTCTAACCAAGGTTCTTATAAATATCAATGTCTCATTGTAAATAATTATGAAATAAATAAAGAAGTTAATTAAGGAATAGGAGGTCTCAGAAATGAGCTGGCCTGCTCATGATCATGGGAATCATCAGACTGACATTGCCGAAATTAGTACACCAAGCGCAGGCAATGTCTCTCGATTGTGAAATCGAGAGACATGGGGTCTCATCATGAACTAGCCCGCTCACTTCTAATGGTGCTTGTGAATGACATTGCCATCATTTGATTACCAAGCTAAGGCAATGGTCCTTAATTAATCTCTTTTGTAAATACTTTTGGTTTAAATATATTAAAAAAAAGACAAAAAAAAAACAAAAGAGAGAGAAATGGTATAAAATGTAAATAAATATTTGTATTTTAATGGATGTGATAGATTATCTTGATGTCTTTTTTAGAGTATGGTGGTCATATCTTTTTGCTGGTGTTTACTTATCTATCTTTAGCTTTTGAATATTCTTCCTTGATAGAGTTTCCTCACTATACATATATCAATAATCATTTATCTTTGTAAAGTTTCAGATATAATGCTTGGGGTAATTTATCTGGTTGTAACAGTATTTTAAGTTCAATCCTTACTATAGGCTAGTGAGTTAAGGAGGTCATGTGGTGTGAAATTTGATACTTCAAGAGCCCTCTTTCTGCTTCCTATCTTTATCATTTTCGGGTACATTGGCAGAGATAACTGGTTCGCCCAATATTGTCACCATTTGTTGGCCCCCCAACAACCTCCCCTTGATTTTGCATAAATAAAGGGCCCCCTCATTTAGCATTTGTAAATACTTAGCTTTTGGTTTTCTTTTCTTTTATCTTGTTTGATTTGAAGGTGGTTTCATGGATTTCTTTCTTCAATCCCTTAGTCTTTACGCTGCTTATTCTTTGGCATGGTTTTCATTTCATAAAATTAAGGATTTTGGTCGACATCTTTAAAGAATGTATATCAGAGTTTATAAGTGACTCAACAATTGTCATTTTGATTCTTCACAAATATACAACTTTCACAAAAAAAAAAAGATTTTTCTTTTAATACAATTGACCTTTTCTCTAAAATTATTATTGTAACTTCATTACAAATAAAAAATTAATGATAAAAACCTATTATAACCAAAAGCTTCAGAGTACATATACTTTAGTTTATATACATCAAATAATAATTAATTTAATATATTAAACAACATGCTTAGAATAATAATTTTATGGGTTACGACACTTTGTCACTTTAAACCACTTTTGACCTACACTCTAATAAAACACATTTGTAGTGCCCCTAGACTTTTTGTAGACATTGAGGGCACCTGCTAAGTGACCCGGCCGATTGAAACATTAATTAATAACCTTTTGGCCTTATTTTTGAGTATGTGTATCTGAACTGCTAATGTAAATGAATAATTGCATATGTTAAACGATTAGCTATGACCATGGAAAATTATGTTGATGGATAATGCTTAATGACTAGCTGTACGGTGATTATGTATTTGTCGACAAAATGTATATTTGATTAGAAGTTTGAATAAATCATAAATGTTTAACAATACTAGATTTAGAAATCAGATGATGGTTATTGAGGACAGTGCTACTAATAAATTGTTGTGAGAAGTGTGTGTAGAAACAAGTGAGACAGTTCACCAACGGACACACAAAGGAACATGAAGGGTCGTAGAGTACGGGTAAATCACACACAGGGGGAGCGACGACGATGTCGACTTTCGATAAGAATACCACGCATGAGCAGATAAGCATTGATCCGCTTGCTCAAGAGGAATGCGTGAGGGCGTACGAGGTGGGCCACGACGGAGCTGGTCACGTACGAGTTGAGGGGCGCGCAGTGAGAACGGACTCACTCCTCAGCACCATTAGTCCCTAGATAGCATGTAGATGGAGGATGGATGGTAACGATTCCTAAAATACCTACAAGAGTTCCCGCAAGTCAAAACGGAAAGATGGTGGCAGAAGGGCCCGACGATGCGGTACCCTGTCGAGAACGGAAAGAATGGATGCAAGGACCCAACGATGCGGTACCATGCCAAGGAATGGAAACCATGGATGACTGGACCCGACGGAGTGGTGCCATGTCAGGGAATTAAAATTAAGGAACTAGGAGCCCAATGGCACGGCACCGTGATCCTAGTGAGTTTGATTGTTTAATTTAACTGCATAAAAACTTATGAGAATAACTCTAGATTATTACTTAGCAAATGCATAAAAATAATATAGGCATTTGCACATGAATAGTGATTTTTGTTGAGCATTTAAAATAATAGAAATCATTATTGAGGAGCAAAACAGAATCCTAAGATTAGACACCTAGTCAACTAAAAGCTAGGAGTTAATTAAAATATCTGGGGGACAAACTGGAGCAAACTTAGGGGTGTTGGTGCACTTCCCAAAGAAACTGACACTTGGATGGGTGAGTGTTTTAATTAAATAATTAATTAAAAATATTTAATTACGCATGAAGCGACATGTGTCGCATGAGATTTTCCTTTATAAGGAAGGCTTGGGGAATGGGTAAAGGGCGCATAATTTGGACGATTGTCGTAATTTTCGAGTGCCTCAAAGACTTGCTGCTATCTAAGGGTTTGGCTAAGAAATCCTGGTGGGAGGGAAATCCCAAGCTAAATTTCTGAAATACATGTGTGAACTCTACGACCCGATTAGCTCGGGGGTCTGGAAGGAAGAAGAGTACTTCTAGAGTGGTTGGGTGGTTTACCGAGGTGTCCGCCGGTGAATTGTTGAGATCTCCAATAGCAGGACAACGAGGACAGCTTCAACACTCCTTCAGAACTTCGTACGCGGCTGCCGGAAAGGTATGTACAGTAAATTATGATTTATATCAGTCTGAAATTTAATTGAATAATATTCTCTGAGTATAGTTCTTGTTACAATTATGAATCGCTTTGAAAGGAATACTGGAAAGCATTGTTTGGTTAAAAATTAAGAGAATCGCTGCTGAATTAATTTGACATTGAAGATTAGATCGAACCTTGAGGATGAATACCCAACATGGATCGACTCTGTACATTTAATTACAGAGCTCTGTCTCATAAATAAATAAATTTGGATGTTGAAAATTTAGCTCGATCCTTATTTCTATTTTAAAGTCAATCGAATTCCTTTTTCAGTTTAAGGTTATACCGATTTTTGTGGGGGAATGATTTGGATCGACTCTGTCCATTTAATTACAGAGCTTGGTCTCGTAAACAAATAAATTTGGATGTTAAAAATTTAGCTCGATCCTTATTTCTATTTTAAAGTAAATCGAATTACTTTTTCAGTTTAACGTTATACCGATTTTGTGGGGGAATGATCTGGATCGATTCTGTCTATTTAATTAGAGAGCTCGGTCTCATAAACAAATAAATTTGGATGTTGAAAATTTAGCTCGATCCTTTATTTCTAATTTAAAGTCAATCGAATTCCTTTTTCAGTTTAACGTTATACCGATTTTTGTGGGGGAATGATCTGGATCGACTCTGTCTATTTAATTATAGAGCTCGGTCTCATAAACAAATAAATTTGGATGTTGAAAATTTAGCTCGATCCTTTATTTCTAATTTAAAGTCAATCGAATTCCTTTTTCAGCTTAAGGTTATACCGATTTTTGTAGGGGAATGATCTGGATCGACTCTGTCCATTTAATTACAGAGCTCGGTCTCGTAAACAAATAAATTTGGATGTTAAAAATTTAGCTCGATCCTTTATTTCTATTTTAAAGTCAATCGAATTCCTTTTTCAGTTTAAAGTTATACCGATTTTTGTGGGAGAATGATCTGGATCGACTCTGTCCATTTAATTACAGAGCTCGGTCTCATCAACAAATAAATGATTTGGATCGACTCTGTCCATTTAATTACAGAGCTCGGTCTCATCAACAAATAAATTTGGATGTTAAAAATTTAGCTCGATCCTTTAACTTTATATTTAAAAGTTAGCTCAAATTTTCTTTTATAAAGGAACACTCTGTAAGAATTGACTCTGTACATTTCATTACAGAGCTCCTCTTAGACTCTGAACATTTGTACATTTTACATTACGAAGATCTGTCTCAAAACCTGGTTGAACCGATACAGTGTGTAGATCGATTTCAGTTGTTGTGTAGATAATATTTTATGAAAATCATTCTCGGTGATCTCCTAGCATTTTAAAATCAGACTCTTGGTTTAAACTCGAAGGTCCAATTTGATCCCCACACCTTCATAGACCTCAATCTGCGATGGCGTGTTATCCTGAGCTGAGTCGTGAACCCCTGATCGTAATTTGTCTGCACACCTATCTTATTCGTTTCGCAGCTTTTGCAATGAACCCAGTATCCAGATCTGAAACTGCACTGTATCCTGTAGTGGAAGTTCGACCTCTACCTGAAATCGATTCAACACCGACGCCGATGACAGATCCGAGGTTGTAGGATCTAAGATTGCTGCTTCAGCCGAGTGATGTGAAACTAATGAGAGTCTTCCTCTCTCATCTCCACTCGTGCCTTATGTTACATGGTGAAATGGACACCTGTAATGATAACCAATAGTTGACTCACCGTTTTAACAATTCTATCGATAAGATCTTTTAACTAATAGTCATTAAGCCGATTTTTCCTTATAAAGTTAGATGGTGTAACTTTGTGTGCGATTATAAGACTAGATCATTAAAGATTATATCGAATGAACAATCTCTTAAGCCGAGAAACTGAATTGGGTTCTGTTAATATTATTTTTCTTTATTGTTTCATAGTTGTGTAAAAAATTGTTGTTGTTTTAATAGTTAGCATATCGATGCTAATTCGCCAGTCCATATATGGTTTAGAGAAATTCGTGGCAAGAATTCCGTTATTATTACATTTCTAATATTGTTTTATAATGGTGTAAAAAGTTGTTGTTATATTAGAATTTAGTTGAATTTAGTAGAGAAATTGTGACGAGGATTCTTATTATATTTGAAGTAATGTTTTATAATTGTATAAAAAAAAAAAAAGAGTTAAATGATTCAAATTATTCAAATTGTTGACCAATATATGTTCATTAGGAATGTGTTACTAATCATTCCACTTGATCGATCCACTATACTTTTATTTAGACACGTTATGTGCAAGTTTGGTCGTACCTAAACTAGAATTCCTTTATAAATTAACTTTGGGGAAATCGATAACATAGACATTGTCTTCTTCTTGAGTAATGCATTGATAAAGTATAAGAAAAATTTATCAGAACTATAATTGTATCTTGACTTACGAAAGGAAAAAGAGATTATGCTTTAGTTTCTTTGTGGAACAAAATTTATTGGATTATTACATTAGTTGAAGTTTAGGTCATACATGTTTATTTATGTATTTTATAAATGAAAACGAATAAGTTTTAATATCTAATGGTAATACGAAACATCACTGAAGTGTCTTCTTTGAATAGAAAATTGAATAATAGGTTAAATCCTTTTATCTGTTAAAGTTTGGGATTTATGCTTAACTCATTTTGTTTATAGTAAGTTATGGAACCAAGGATGGGATGGTCTATAGCGATGTGCTTCTAAAAAATACTTTTATTACAATTTAACCATAAAATAAAATGTTAATATTGTTATAGCTTTATACATAATGTGGTTGAGTAGGAAAAGAGAAAAGTAGTGTAAGTCTTATTTCATTTATAAAGAAAATGGTAAGTATGGTTATGTGAAAATATAAAATGTGGATGATTACAAAAAGGAGAAAAGTTTATTTGAGATTAGTTTTTGATATAAACTAAATAATGTGTAGAGTACAGCAAGGGAGATGAAATGATGATTATAGGAGAAGTTAAGGTTTTGTTATGTTATCTTATTTTATCCATTTTATATGGTCAACTATAAAGGAGAGAAATGATATATAAAATGGATAGGATTGAATCTTTTAAAACAACGCATTCTATTCATTTTGAATTGTGATGTATAGAAAAATAGAAAAGATAATTATAGGAGATGCTAGGTCTTGCCATGTCAACTTATTCTATTAATTAGATAAAGATGATTAAAAAATAAAAATTTTTATTACGTTCTTGATCGACAAGCCCTACATTTGGTATCAGAGCAAGGTCGAACTTAGTTTGGACCTAGACAATTCCGCACGAAACAATTTTTGATGTTTAGTCGACTAATAAATTTTATTTTACATCTGAACAGACTTCGTCATGGATCGAAGAACTCGCCAGGGTAGAGCCGGAAGGGGACGAGGACGAGCTGCACGCCCGTCAACCCCAACAACCCCTGTGGATAATCCTCCAAGAGCTGAGGAAACCATTAACTTACCTGCAGACGAGGTCATGACAATGATGAGAAACTACCACAGAATGACGGAAGTGTTGATGACACGACTTGACCGCGAGAACGTTGGTTCTCAAGTTATTGCAGTACCGCGGGCGCCACCCCCAGTCAACATACACCGAGAGTTAGAAAAGGTGAAGTTTCCTGAATTTTGGGGTTCCACTGAGGGGACCGCCGCAGAGGCATGGCTAGAAAACATGGCCATGTGTTTTTCTTTGAGAGACTACACGTCTAACATGAAGGTATGGATGGCGATACTACAACTGAAGGGGGAAGCCCTTCTTTGGTGGAAGACCTTGCAACCTCAGCTAGGTCTAGAGCTTGAGGAGATATCTTGGGAATTGTTCGATGAACATTTCCATCAGCATTACCTATCAGACGAATTGATTGAGCGACAGCTGAATGATTTCCATGCACTAAACAAGGACTGCGGACAATACAAGAGTACGAAATCCGTTTCATGGAGTTACTCAGGTATGCACCCCATGTTGCCACAGAGAAATTAAAGGTCAATAAGTTCATCTATGGATTAAACCCAGTCATACGGGACAAGGTTCGTATTTTGACACCTTCTACTTTGCACGATGCGGTCCAGAAGGCCCTCATAGCAGAAAAAGAACTTCCCGGCAAGATGCTACAAAATTGGAACTTTACGAGTACAGACCGAGGAAGTCAACCTTCGCATGCACCCAAACATCAGTATGGGAATAAGAATTTTGGAAGGAGACCTTTCAACGGAGGGTCTAACAGAGATGACAGAACACCATACCGACTGCCACCACGGAATGATCATGCAAAGCCTTTTGCAAAACCGGCGCAGTTTGGACCTAGAAGAAATGATGCACCTGCCAGAAACAAAACAAGAGGGCCTAAAGCAGGATGTTGGAGGTGTGGAGGGCCACACTTCCAAAGTGAATGTCCTCAGCAGGACCGGGGAAACCAAAGAGCCCAAGCACCGCGACAAACTACCGCAACCGATTTAGGACGAGCGCATCGTATACATGCTGCCGTCAACAACCGCCAAGCTGAACATCAGTCCACCGTCCTCAAGACTACTGGTAAGATACATGGAAATGTATTTTCCTTGCTTATAGACCCTGGAGCTACTGAAAGTTTTATTTCCTTAAAAGTTGTAGAAAATAATAAAATGATGGCAATAAGTCAAGATGATTTCGACACTGTCGAGATGGCATCCGGTAGTGTCCAGAGTGTGAGTCTTAAGGTAGAGAACTGTGAAGTCGACCTAGGAGTATGTTCTTCTAGAATATCCTTTTATGTTACGGAATTGGGTACATACGATCTAATCCTGGGGATGGATTGGCTAGAAGCACACTCCGCAGTGATGGATTGCCGAAGTAAGGAACTAATTTTCATCGATGATGAAGGTTACAAGAGGATGTTAACTGGGAAGAAAAAGAAAGTTTCCTTGAGGATGATATCGGCTATGCAGCTGAAGAAGAGCATGAGAAAAGGGTGTCAATTGTATGCAGTGATTGCATTGAACAAGGAAGGAGATAAGGTAGAAGTAATTAATCACCCCTTGTTCTCAGAATTCATGGATGTGTTTCCTGACGCAATACCCGGATTACCGCCACAGCGTGAACTGGATTTCACCATAGAACTAAAACCTGGAACCGAGCCCATAGCTAGGACTCCTTACAGAATGTCTGTACCAGAATTGAAGGAATTGCAAATTCAACTACAAGAGTTGTTAGATTTAGGACTGATCAGACCTAGTGTGTCTCCTTGGGGAGCACCTGTTATTTTTGTAAAGAAGAAGGATGGGTCTTGGCGCTTGTGCATTGACTACCGTCAATTGATCAAGGCGACCGTAAGAAATCAGTATCCCCTACCCAGAATAAATGACCTCTTTGACCAGATGAAGGGTGCGACAGTATTCTCAAAAATTGACCTAAGGTCGGGATACCACCAGTTGAGGATCAAGGATGAAGATATTCCCAAGACAGCGTTTAAAACTAGATTTGGACACTACGAATTTGTCGTAGTACCTTTTGGCTTAACAAATGCACCCAGTGTATTTATGAACCTGATGAACGGTGTGTTTCAGCAACACCTTGACAAGTTTGTACAGGTGTTCTTAGATGACATTCTGATTTATTCAAGAACACCGGAAGAACATGAGGAACACCTGAGGATAGTCTTAAAATGTTTAAGAGAAAATCACCTTTATGGAAAATTATCAAAGTGTTCATTCTTCTAGAAGGAGATTCATTATCTTGGACACATCATATCTGGCGAAGGGATAGCTGTAGATCTAGCCAAGATTGAATCCATTTGGGACTGGCCGGCACCCACAAACGTACATGAGGTACGAAGCTTTATGGGGCTTGCCGGGTATTATAGACGTTTTGTGGAAGGCTTCTCTAGAGTAGCGGGACCTATTACGGAATTGCAAAAGAAGAACCGTCCTTTCATTTGGACGGAGAAATGTGAAGAGGCCTTTGTTAAATTAAAAGAATTACTAACTACGGCACCAATCTTAAGAGTTCCCGATATGGATAAAGATTTCCTGGTGTGCACGGATGCTTCAAAGGATGGTGTTGGTTGTGTATTGATGCAAGATGGAAGAGTAATTGCGTACACGTCCAGAAGACTTAGGCCGCATGAAGAGATCTATGCGACCCATGATATGGAGATGACTGCTGTGATGCATGCTTTGAGGTTATGGAGACACTATTTGGTAGGGAGAAAGTTTGAATTAAAGACTGACCATTGTGGGTTACAACACATCTTCACTCAAAGCGACCTTAATGCAAGACAGAGAAGATGGTCAGAAGTACTCAGTGAGTACGACTTCGACATAACTTATGTGAAAGGGACCTTAAACAAAGTGGCAGATGCACTTAGTCGTAGACCTAGGATATTCTCTGTCATACCATTAAAGACCAACTTAAGAGAAAAGATCTTGACACTACAACAGAAGGACACATGGTATAATGAAGTAAAAACTGAGTTGGAGAATGAACAGATGAGGATACCCAAGTTTGAAGGGTACTCTTTGGACATGGATGGTTTATTACAGTATAACCGTCGCATGTATGTTCCTGATAATGAAGAAATTCGAGGTTTAATACTGTCTGAGGCTCACCGAGCCGTCTATAGAGCACATCCTGGAATAAAAAAGATGTACGCAGATTTGAAACCTTTGTTCTTTTGGCATGGTATGAAGAGGGATGTGGTAAGTTTTGTGGCGAAGTGTATGGAGTGCCAGATGGTAAAGGCGGAACATCAACACCCAGCCGGATTGCTGCAACCACATGCAATCCCAGAATCAAAATGGGAGGTTATTCCTATGGATTTTATAGTTGGTTTACCCTTAACCAACAGGAGACACGACACAATTTTTGTGGTCGTTGACACTCTTACCAAGAGTGCACATTTACTACCAATTAAGAACACGTATCAAGCTCCGGAGATAGCCCGAGTTTTCATTAATGAAGTAGTAAGACTACATGGAATTCCGAAGAAAATTATTTCTGATAGAGGATCAGTATTTACTGGAAGGTTTTGGACAAGCTTTGAAGAAGCTCTTAGTACTCAACTCAACTTTAGCACCGCCTACCACCCTGAAACGGACGGACAAACGGAAAGAGTGAACCAAGTATTGGAGGACATGCTAAGAATGTATGTAATGGATCAACAGAAGAAGTGGGAAGAATATCTACCCTTGGTAGAATTTGCATACAACAACAGTTATCAGAGTTCTATTCAGATGGCTCCATTTGAATTTCTCTATGGGAGATCTTGTAGGACTCCCATAAGTTGGGATATACTAGAGGATAGGACATTACTTGGTCCTGAGGTAATACAAGAGATGGAAGACCAGATGGTCACGATTCATGCTCGACTAAAGGAGGCACAGGATCGCCAGAAGAGCTATGCGGATGCACACAGGACTGATCGTAACTACGAAATTGGGGATAGGGTATTTCTACGGGTAAAACCACAGAAGAGTTCTATAAAGTTTGGAAAGGGAGCCAAGTTGTCACCTAGGTTTGTAGGACCCTTTAGGATTTCAGAACGGATAGGACCGGTTGCGTATCGTCTTGACTTGCCGTCATCATTAAGTAGAATTCATAATGTTTTTCATGTTTCTGTATTGCGCCACTATGTTCCCGATACTTCACATATCATTGACTTGAGCAATGTGCAGATAACGGACAACGGGGCCGTGATGGCCGAACCGATCTGGATTTTAGACCAGCGAATGCAGAAACTTAGGCACCGTGTGATTGATCAAGTCAAAGTACAATGGGACAGTTATAGTCTAAGCTCTGCGACTTGGGAGGACGCAACTGAGATGCGTCGTAGTTTTCCATTTTTATTCTGAACTTCGGGACGAAGTTCTAAATAAGTAGGGGTGTATGTAGTGCCCCTAAACTTTTTGTAGACATTGAGGGCACCTGCTGAGTGACCCGGCCGATTGAAACATTAATTAATAACCTTTTGGCCTTATTTTTGAGTATGTGTATCTGAACTGCTAATGTAAATGAATAATTGCATATGTTAAACGATTAGCTATGACCATGGAAAATTATGTTGATGGATAATGCTTAACGACTAGCTGTACGGTGATTATGTGTTTGTCGACAAAATGTATATTTGATTAGAAGTTTGAATAAATCATAAATGTTTAACAATACTAGATTTAGAAATTAGATGATGATTATTGAGGACAGCGCTACTAATAAATTGTTGTGAGAAGTGTGTGTAGAAACAAGTGAGACGGTTCACCAACGGACACACAAAGGAACATGAAGGGTCGTAGAGTACGGGTAAATCACACACAGGGGGAGCGACGACGATGTCGACTTCCGAAAAGAATACCACGCATGAGCAGATAAGCATTGATCCGCTTGCTCAAGAGGAATGCGTGAGGGCGTACGAGGTGGGCCATGACGGAGCTGGTCACGTACGAGTTGAGGGGCGCGCAGTGAGAACGGACTCACTCCTCAGCGCCATTAGTCCCTAGATAGCATGTAGACAGAGGATGGATGGTAACGATTCCTAAAATCCCTACAAGAGTTCCCGCAAGTCAAAACGGAAAGATGGTGGCAGAAGGGCCCGACGATGCGGTACCCTGTCAAGAACGGAAAGAATGGACGCAAGGACCCAACGACGCGGTACCATGCCAAGGAATGGAAACCATGGATGACTGGACCCGACAGAGTGGTGCCATGTCAGGGAATTAAAATTAAGGAACTAGGAGCCCAACAGCACGGCACCGTGATCCTAGTGAGTTTGATTGTTTAATTTAACTGCATAAAAACTTATGAGAATAACTCTAGATTATTACTTAGCAAATGCATAAAAATAATTTAGGCATTTGCACATGAATAGTGATTTTTGTTGAGCATTTAAAATAATAGAAATCATTATTGAGGAGCAAAACAGAATCCTAAGATTAGACACCTAGTCAACTAAAAGCTAGGAGTTAATTAAAATATCCGGGGGACAAACTGGAGCAAACTTAGGGGTGTTGGTGCACTTCCCAGAGAAACTGACACTTGGATGGGTGAGTGTTTTAATTAAATAAATAATTAAAAATATTTAATTATGCATGAAGCGACATGTGTCGCATGAGATTTTCCTTTATAAGGAAGGCTTGGGGAATGGGTAAAGGGCCCATAATTTGGACGATTGTCATAATTTTCGAGTGCCTCAGAGACTTGCTGCTATCTAAGGGTTTGGCTAAGAAATCCTGGTGGGAGGGGAATCCCAAGCTGAATTTCTGAAATACATGTGTGAACTCTACGACCCGATTAGCTAGGGGGTCTGGAAGGAAGATGAGTACTTCTAGAGTGGTTGGGTGGTTTACCGAGGTGTCCGCCGGTGAATTGTTGAGATCTCCAATAGCAGGACAGCGAGGAAAGCTTCAACACTCCTTCAGAACTTCGTACGCGGCTGCTGTAAAGGTATGTACAGTAAATTATGATTTATATCAGTCTGAAATTTAATTGAATAATATTCTCTGAGTATAGTTCTAGTTACAATTATGAATCGCTTTGAAAGGAATACTGGAAAGCATTGTTTGGTTAAAAATTAGGAGAATCGCTGCTGAATTAATTTGACATTGAAGATTAGATCGAACCTTGAGGATGAATACCCAACATGGATCGACTTTGTACATTTAATTACAGAGCTTTGTCTCATAAATAAATAAATTTGGATGTTGAAAATTTAGCTCGATCCTTATTTCTATTTTAAAGTCAATCGAATTCCTTTTTCAGTTTAAGGTTATACTGATTTTTGTGGGGGAATGATCTGGATCGACTCTGTCCATTTAATTACAGAGCTCGGTCTCGTAAACAAATAAATTTGTATGTTAAAAATTTAGCTTGATCCTTATTTCTATTTTAAAGTCAATCGAATTACTTTTTCAGTTTAACGTTATACCGATTTTGTGGGGGAATGATCTGGATCGACTCTGTCTATTTAATTACAGAGCTCGGTCTCATAAACAAATAAATTTGGATGTTGAAAATTTAGCTCGATCCTTTATTTCTAATTTAAAGTCAATCGAATTCCTTTTTCAGTTTAACGTTATACCGATTTTTGTGGGGGAATGATCTGGATCGACTCTGTCTATTTAATTACAGAGCTCGGTCTCATAAACAAATAAATTTGGATGTTGAAAATTTAGCTCGATCCTTTATTTCTAATTTAAAGTCAATCGAATTCCTTTTTCAGCTTAAGGTTATACCGATTTTTGTGGGGGAATGATCTGGATCGACTCTGTCCATTTAATTACAGAGCTCGGTCTCGTAAACAAATAAATTTGGATGTTAAAAATTTAGCTCGATCCTTTATTTCTATTTTAAAGTCAATCGAATTCCTTTTTCAGTTTAAAGTTATACCGATTTTTGTGGGAGAATGATCTGGATCGACTCTGTCCATTTAATTACAGAGCTCGGTCTCATCAACAAATAAATGATCTGGATCGACTCTGTCCATTTAATTACAGAGCTCGGTCTCATCAACAAATAAATTTGGATGTTAAAAATTTAGCTCGATCCTTTAACTTTATATTTAAAAGTTAGCTCAAATTTTCTTTTATAAAGGAACACTCTGTAAGAATTGACTCTGTACATTTCATTACAGAGCTCGTCTTAGACTCTGAACATCTGTACATTTTACATTACGAAGATCTGTCTCAAAACCTGGTTGAACCGATACAGTGTGTAGATCGATTTCAATTGTTGTGTAGATAATATTTTATGAAAATCATTCTCGGTGATCTCCTAGCATTTTAAAATCAGACTCTTGGTTTAAACTCGAAGGTCCAATTTGATCCCCACACCTTCATAGACCTCGATCTGCGATGGCGTGTTATCCTGAGCTGAGTCGTGAACCCCTGATCGTAATTTGTCTGCACACCTATCTTATTCGTTTCCCAGCTTTTGCAATGAACCCAGTATCCAGATCTGAAACTGCACCATATCCTGTAGTGGATGTTCGACCTCTACCTGAAATCGATTCAACACCGACGTCGATGACAGATCCGAGGTTGTAGGATCTAAGATTGCTGCTTCAGCCGAGTGATGTGAAACTAATGAGAGTCTTCCTCTCTCGTCTCCACTCGTGCCTTATGTTACATGGTGAAATGGACACCTGTAATGATAACCAATAGTTGACTCACCGTTTTAACAAGTCTATCGATAAGATCTTTTAACTAATAGTCATTAAGCCGATTTTTCCTTATAAAGTTAGATGGTGTAACTTTGTGTGCAATTATAAGACTAGATCATTAAAGATTATATCGAATGAACAATCTCTTAAGCCGAGAAACTGAATTGGGTTCTGTTAATATTATTTTTCTTTATTGTTTCATAGTTGTGTAAAAAATTGTTGTTGTTTTAATAGTTAGCATATCGATGCTAATTCGCCAGTCCATATATGGTTTAGAGAAATTCGTGGCAAGAATTCCATTATTATTACATTTCTAATATTGTTTTATAATGGTGTAAAAAGTTGTTGTTATATTAGAATTTAGTTGAATTTTGTAGAGAAATTGTGACGAGGATTCTTATTATATTTTAAGTAATGTTTTATAATTGTTTAAAAAAAAAAAAGAGTTAAATGATTCAAATTATTCAAATTGTTGACCAATATATGTTCAGTAGGAATGTGTTACTAATCGGTCCACTTGATCGATCCACTATACTTTTATTTAGACACGTTATGTGCAAGTTTGGTCGTACCTAAACTAGAATTCCTTTATAAATTAACTTTGGGGAAATCGATAACATAGACATTGTCTTCTTCTTGAGTAATGCATTGATAAAGTATAAGAAAACTTTATCAGAACTATAATTGTATCTTGACTTACGAAAGGAAAAAGAGATTATGCTTTAGTTTCTTTGTGGAACAAAATTTATTGGATTATTACATTAGTTAAAGTTTAGGTCATACATGTTTATTTATGTATTTTATAAATGAAAACGAATAAGTTTTAATATCTAATGGTAATACGAAACATCATTGAAGTGTCTTCTTTGAATAGAAAATTGAATAATAGGTTAAATCCTTTTATCTGTTAAAGTTTGGGATTTATGCTTAACTCATTTTGTTTATAGTAAGTTATGGAACCAAGGATGGGATGGTCTATAACGATGTGCTTCTAAAAAATACTTTTATTACATTTTAACCATAAAATAAAATGTTAATATTGTTATAGCTTTATACATAATGTGGTTGAGTAGGAAAAGAGAAAAGTAGTGTAAGTCTTATTTCATTTATAAAGAAAATGGTAAGTATGGTTATGTGAAAATATAAAATGTGGATGATTACAAAAAGGAGAAAAGTTTATTTGAGATTAGTTTTTGATATAAACTAAATAATGTGTAGAGTACAGCAAGGGAGATGAAATGATGATTATAGGAGAAGTTAAGGTTTTGTTATGTTATCTTATTTTATCCATTTTATATGGTCAACTATAAAGGAGAGAAATGATATATAAAATGGATAGGATTGAATCTTTTAAAACAACGCGTTCTATTCATTTTGAATTGTGATGTATAGAAAAATAGAAAAGATAATTATAGGAGATGCTAGGTCTTGCCATGTTTCAACAAATTTTTGAGGACAGCATGAACTCAAAGTCTATGTTGGAAAGATCACGTGGAAAGGGAAAACATGTCCACATTACTTTGTCTCGAAAGAACCCAAAACCTATATCGTGGCTGCTGTAAAAACAATACGAATTGAAAGCAGAATTTCATGAGTTATATGCTAATCCATTTGCTGCTATTTCATCAAGTCATTTATTTGACATAAAATTATACCAACAAAGAAAAGGAAATCATTTCAAACTTTAGAACAAATTCTGGTCAACCATTGTTATTTAAAAATCATTAAAGTGCAACGATACGAAGGAATGTGCGTAAAAATCTACTTGCAAGACCTGATAATGTTATTGAGGATCTCATTTACAAGAAAGATTCACCGGAATCTATGGTTTGTTATAAATATGGATATCATGTCGATTCGCTGCCACATTGAACTACCATAACAGAAAGAAGATCGCCAAGTCACTACCGAGATTGATGTCAGCATTAAAGGGAGTTTTCACACCAGCTTGAAAATCCTGTTACATGTTGCTAAATCGTTGGATAAGATTTCACGAAGATTTTTCATTTTAGATTTGTGAATATTCATTAAATTAGAATGAAACAACAAGCTTATCAACATCACAATGAAAGGAGTTTCGAAGAAGGGGATTGGGTATTTCTGAGGCTACAACCTTACAATCATATGTCTCTCAAGAAATTAAATAAGGACAATAAATTAGCACCCAAGTATTATGGTCCTTATAAAGTGTTGTAGAAGATTGGTAGTAGGACTTACAAATTGGAGCTCCCTTCATCTTCAAGAGTATATCTAATTTTCCATGTTTCTTGCTTAAAGAAGGTAATAGGAGACAAGATCTCAATTCAAACAATATTTCCAGAGCTTGATGAAGAAGGAAAATTCATATTGGAACCTGGACAAATCACTGAAACAAGGACCAAACAACTATGAAATCGGGCTATTACTGAGTACCTCAAAAAGTGGAAGAACTTACTAGTTGAATATTCAACATGGGAAGATGAGTCCTTCATACAGAGGCATCCACAACTAATCAAGCGTTGAGGACAACACTTGTCTGAAGGGGAGGGACATGTTAAGCCCTAAATATGGGCACATTTCCCCCTATATTGTGGCGCATTACATTACTTTTGATGTCGGCTTTGGTCCATTAATTGTAATTGTCATGAGTATGGTTATATTAGTTACGTCAGCTTGGGTCAGTTAGTTTGGATTGTACCCCTTCGTCTCCTATATATAGGAAGGAGACCTTTTCATTTGGAGTATCTTGTCTTGTCTTGTCTTGTGTACTTAATACATTGTATAAGGAGGTTGCTCCCTCAAAGAGGCTTGTTATTCAACTATTTTATTCAATAAAGTAATGGAGTACTTTTTAATCTATTTCTGCTCTTTTCATGCTCTTTTTTAAAATTTGTTGCATAACAACTGTATAGACTCTTCCTCTATTTTGGAATCCTCCCTTTATTTTCAGGTCTGTTCAGATCGCCCAGTCTTCCGATCATACGAACTGTCTCCATTTTCTATGTAAGGACACTTAGAGGCATACTGACCTATTCCACCACATTTGAAACATTTGAAGGGAAACTTGTTCTTGTACTTACCTCGTCCTCTTTTCAACTTTTTGAAAAAGTTTGATTCCTCATCATCTGACTCATCACAACAGTTTTTGTGATGATCATGCTTATCCTTTCCAGTGGATTTAAAAGTAGCTTCCTTTCTGAGGGGAGTCTCTTTCTTAGTTCTCATTTTGTATGCAGTCAAAATCCCCTGAAGCTCGTCCTTCATCAGGTCTCCAAGATTAGCTCGGTATTCTAACACAAACACCTTCGCATCAAACCTTGAGGGTAAAGTTTTCAATATTTTATGTACCACAGATTCTTCTTCCAAAGTAACCCCAAGAATTTTGATAGAATTAACTATCTCATCTAATCTTAAGAAATAGGAGGTAATGTTTTCTTCATCTTTCATTCTCAGAGATTCAAAGAATCCAGAGTAGTTCTATAGATTTGCTTTCTTTACTTTTTCGTCGCCTTCATAGACACCTTTGCGCTTGTCCCAAACTTCCTTGGCTGAAGCCTAGTGCATAACCTTGATGAATTCAATATTTGCTAAACCACATAGTAACGCGTTTCTAGCTTTTGCCTTGTTTTCATATATTTTCCTTTGTGTTGGATTAACTGGTACACCTGCTGGGATATTGTAACCATCAACAATAGATTTCCAAACATTAGCTCCTAGTGATTGCAAGTATACTTCCATTATGATCTTCCAGAATGTATAATTGGTGCCGTCAAACCTTGGTTCTATGTTGGTGGAAATACCTTCCTGCTTATCCATATATGAGTAATGATCTATCTTCCAGATGTAAATCTGTTATTGAAGACACCTACTCTGATACCAATTGTTGGAATCGATTTAATATTGTGATGGGGGGTGAATCAATATTAGCACATTTATCAACAATTTTTACCTTATTTAAAAGATTAGTCTTAACTTAATCTTGATCTTTAGTTATGCATCCAATATAAACAAAATAATTTATCCATATATGCACCAAGACAAAACACACATAGAAGACATGATTTTTGACATGGAAACCCAATTGGGAGAAAACCACATAATGCTCTTTTGTAATGAAAAAAATACATTCAAGGAAGCACCAAATTCATGTATTTACTAGCACCAACTGGAAGGAGGCACTGACCCCCTGATTTTACAGGAACCGACCTGAAGGAAGCTCCAACTCCCTGTGTTCTCTAGCACCAACTGGAAGGAGGCTACAACCCCCTGCTCTATGCCCCGTCCTGCTACCTAGATATCCAATATATGATTCTGACTTACTGAACTTCCAACTCTCGCACACTTCTAATCTTCTGATATTGGTTCTACTGTGCGCTATATTTGTATGCAGACGATTCACTGTCACTGTGCTGCATACATCACTTGAATTCTCATTCCTCTTAATTCTACACTTCTGTTGATGTCTTACTTCATGTACTATGTGCTTGTTGATTTTGTAGTCTGTGTTAAGGTATGCTCTGTCAATCTTCTACTGCGCATCTGCACTCACCAAATGATACTGTGCTTTCAATTGATAGTTTGCTGCTATGATATAATGCACCAGTAACAGATGGAATTGTGCACTTATTGATGTGTCCATTCTTTTTAAGAACCATAGTATTTTAGACAATCTGTGACATACCGTGCATCAATTGATTCGTCATTTCGTTTTAACGCACTTGTCTCAGATCATCCTCATCATGATGCGCTTACTGGATCCTGCTATTGTTCTGTCGTCGCGCATCAGATGGACTACTCAACTTCGCACACTTCACCTCAGTTTTCATGCATCATCCAAACATCTATGCATCACCTAATATACTTCGGTTCTGTCTCTGTGCTACTTCCTTACTTACAACATCTGTGACTGTCTGCGTGTTGTCTGCAATTTTGTCATTCCATCTTCACGTAGTTGGGCATACTTTTGTGTTTCTTCCTTTCAGTATTTGCGCAATAGTCATAGATCTACAACATCATTTTGTGCACCATCAGTATTCCCTTCTGTTGCATGTGTGCACTCGGCTCCTCGCTTGATCATGTTGTTCTGTCCTGGATCCCTTGGTGCCCCAAATATAATTTTTTATCTTCTAACTAAAGCTCGACAATCTCGCCATCGAGCTTACTTCAAATATCCAACTTACATTTCTATTTATACATGTCCTGCACGGATTGTATGCCCACAAGTTGGTTGTGGCACTCCTTCTTCCATACTTCATAGATTTTTCTTTTGCCACATGCAATCTTCTACACTGTTGATGTGTCATCCTTTTTGGGTCTTGCGCATCCATGGTCCACGACTTGGTGGGACTAACACCTTAGTGGTGTACTCTTGCGCTCTTGATGTACCATTCCTTTGAGGTATGTGCACATCCTTTCTTTTCAACTTCATGAGTCTTTGGCCCTTTCCGTACCATCCCTTATGGGTGTTGCACCCCTGATGTATCATAGGCTTGTGGGGTTTGTGCATAAACAACTTCAACTGTTGTACCCTTCTTGGAACTTATTCGCCCTTACTAACTGAAAGCAAGGCTTCTGATTGGAAAGACTTGCACGCTTTCATGACTATTCAATTTCTTACTGTTTGCGCACTCCCAATATTTGACTAAGCAATGATTGCACATTCCATAGTCTTCTTTTAACATGCTTGAACACTTGTACCTTTTTTTAACCAACTCCTTGTGTACTTGTGCACATGTACCTTTGTCCAATCGGTTCTTTGACTGCTTCCTTGAGAGAGTATGACTTGGTGGAATTGATATATGCGCTGGTACCACATGTAGTAGAATACATTGCTTATGTGCTTCTTTGAACTGGATCTGCAGATGTACCTTCCTTATGTGCTTCTTTGAACTGGATCTGCATGATGTACCTTCCTTATGTGCTTCTTCATACTGATAATGCATGATGTATCATTGGACACACATCTTCAGATTGGATGCAACTTCCAGATATACTTCTTCACACTGGCATCCATGTCCTTCACCATCTTGCGCATATACTTCCTCAAAGTGGCTTCCATATACTTCTTTAAGCTGGCATATGAATGTTATACCCACTTTGACATCAATGACTCAAATTGAATCAATTGAAATCCTCTTTGAGATAATTTAGTTGACATCAATGACAACCAAAGCTCAACAAAGGTTTTTTAAATCCATGCAAGTTTACCTTTGAAATTTGCCAACTACACTTACTTTTACATGGCTGACATCTAGCTATCTATGTGGTAATTTATCATAGATCAATGTTTCCATAATGGGATATCCTTGTCTTCCCAATTATTAGTAAAAAATAATGTAAAACATAGCTACTGACAGGTCTCTAGGATAGAATGTAAGCCAAAGTATTACACTACCAGTAAAGAAGAACTTGATAAGTAATGAATCAACTAATTTAGCATACTAACCCACAAGACTAAACTCACAAACTGACCCACAAATTAAATTGAGAAACTAGCCCACACAACAATTGGACAATCACAACAAGATAAGCCATTCATGGAAACCCTTGATACATTATCTCAATCATACTTGTCATTAAGGTGTTCCTCGGACCCCAACCTTTCTCCTTATTAATTTAGTTAAATCTTATACCATTGTATACCTAAATTTTAATGAATCTCGTCTTCTAACCTAATTGATCTTCAAGGGTAATTCTTCATTTCTAACCCTTTGCATTCTTTTTTTAATTTTATGAATTCTACATCTATATCTTTTCTTTGTTTACATCTTATTTAAACCTTTTTTTGCAAGTCATCATTTATTTAATTACTTTCTTCATTTCCTTTTAATCTTGTATACTTCTCTAATTTCTTTTAATTTCTTTATATTTCTCTATAATATTTAAATTAAATTAATAATTTAAACTTTTAAATTTTTAAAAATCATTTATTTTGTTTCATATTATCATTCCCTTCACTTCTATATAAATTCAAATTCTTGTTATATGACATCTTTAATAAATTAATTTCGTAATATCCTTATAAAATATTAATTAATTAAAATAATTATATCTTTTTATTTAGTCATTTATATTTTATAAAATTTTCAAAAATGTTTCACATATTATAAGGTATTTTAATTTCTTATATATTTTTCATTAATTTCAAGCCTTTATTTAGTTACTATATTTATAATTACATGATTATTAGTCAAATTTCTTTATTTGGTTACTTCCTCCCAATGTTTTTCCATTTTATTTAATGTAATAATTGTCTATCTAACCGATTTGGTCTAATTGTCCCCATTAATAAATTTATTGGTAACTTACCCCCCTTTTAATCGTTTTAAATTAATTACTTTTATTAGTCCCTGCTCTGCAGGGATTATAGCTATCGGTTGGACGCCATGCTCCGTTGACTGGCTTTAACTTTATTTTTTTAATCTAATGTTACATAAAGTTTTCTAAGGTTTTCTGTATTTTTGGTATTAAAATGATTTCTCTAAATTAAAAAAAAAAGTATTTCTTTAAATATTATCTATTTTTTGATTGGTGCATTACCAAGATTTGACTAATTTCCCTTGGTGTGCAAAATAATTATAGAATTATAAAAATAATAAAAATTGAAAAATTAAAAGAAAAAAGGAGAGCATACCACTTATGGATTACAATTAATTGATCTTTGAAAATTGTGACGTGATATGACCAAACATTCAATTCATGCAATAATTAATCTGTCATATATGTAGTTCACACTTTTGGTTACAATTAAGACCATTACGGGCCTGACTTGACAAAGAAACAACTTGAGAATTCTCGATGCTTCCTAACTGTCAAAGAAGCAGCTCGAGAATTCTGGAAGCAGCTCGAGAATTCTGGATGCTTTCGGATAATCTTCCTCCTTCCACTTCATTTGCAATGGTTTCATCCAGAGCCATTGTTCTTCAAAATTTGGAGCAAGATCCATTGGTTGTATTCACTGACTAAAACATACTTCGGGTAGTACTAACTATGGGTTCTCTTACGAGCTTTAATCATAATTGGTTGTACTCACTCGCTCCAAGATCCACAGGTAGCACTGGACAAAATCACCGTTAGCTCTTTCTCCCTTGTTCTCCCACTTGCTTGTATAAGCGTTAGCCCTAGTCCTCGTGCTAGAATATGCCTTAGCTTCTTCTTACCTGAAAGAATTAGCTATGGCTGTACTTACTTGCCATAGGAAGAATAGCCATGGATAGTAAATTTGGTAAGTAATATTGTTGTTTTCCATATATTTTTTTGGAAATCTTCCTGCAAATTGAAAGTGGCTATTAAATATTATATGAATAAATAGATGTAGTGTATGTGCAGGGAAAAATATTTGAAATATCACAATGGATCCTCAAGGTATAAAGATCAGCTTGCCATACTAGATGGTGAAGCTCCTACTACAGTCTTCATTGTTGTGTGCAGATCCCCCATTACCGGTGGTAGAATCGCAGTGTTCATAGACAACCCACACCTAATCGTAGAGCCCCAATAAGGTTAATGCAAATACCAACAATTTTTCTCTTCATTGTACACCTCTTCCCAGGCTTTATCTGAATTATTTTCATACACAGTTTCTTAGTGTTGTATAAGAAGAAGAATAGAAAATCAAATAAAGCCAGGTTGGATTAAAACAAGAAAAAATATTACCTATCCCTGTAGGAAACAGATTGCTTTCCCGTCCTCAATTTAACTTAACATTCAAATACAAAGCATGTTCCACGATGTCGATACTGCTTCATCGTGCCAACTAAAGCAACAATGCACCACATACTCGTTATTTGGTTTTGAGTTTTAATTAAAATTTGTTATCAGATGTTTGCTTCATTTTCACGTGTTACAAGCTGACTACTCTTTTCAATTCTGATAACTCCATTATTGCAAGGTCGGTACATCCCTTCTACAGGCATTTATTTTGACAACTGGTAGCAGAATGCTTCTTAATAATATTTGGGAGCATACTCGTTGATGTGTCATTCAAGTTTTCTTACACATACAAATTTGTTGCCTTTAACAAATTCACTGAGGGAAAATTTAAAACTTTAACTGATTGGCGTCAGTTACATATGTCTTTTAGAGATATCTTATCTCAGTATTCCTCAGCTCAATCTCAATAAATGTCTATGAAGGAATGCACTGCAGAGACAATTTGGATTTGAAAACTTCGGGCTGGCAGTTGGTAACTAAGCTGCGGAACTAAGTGCACCTATACAAAGGAGTAGAATCAACTCTAGCGGTTTCATCAATAGGACCAGGATCAGTTTCAAATCCAAAAGCTACAGCTCAACCCAGAAATTACTTATATCCTATGCCTCCCAAAAATGTTCTATCTAGCCTAACTTTCTTCCCTATATTGCTCGAGTAAACAGGAGCCATAGCATCCGAGCATATTAGTGCATATTTAAAACTCTTATGAATGAGGCAGAAATGTTGTTGTTTTCTTTCGTTGATGGCCAACGACTGCCAACATATACATACCACAATTTATAGTAATCGCCCGACACATTAAATTTTCTTTTATATCTCCATATTTTACTTTTGGAAAACAATTATTCACACAGTTGCTTATCTGAACATTGGATTCCTAAAAACATAAAATATTTTTCTTTTCTTTTTCATAATTCCCTACCCCTTCCCATCTCTGGGAGCTTTATAGGCTTACAATTGTCCTATTGGTTTGGTCTGTAATTGCATGTATATCTTAAAGCCTTCATTTAGATCCCATGAAATGTTTAGTTTCCAGAATTTTTGCAAAGTATACATCACAACTTTCCAAAATAATCAGAAAGCATACCCTGTTAGTTGGTACCTGGAAATAATATACTGTAACTAACTCAATGTTGTCCCAAGACCCGTTTATTTTCAGAAATTTGAAATACATAGGATCGAGCGACAGTCATCTATATTACGTGATAGTACAAAAATAATGAATGTGATTCTCAAAATCCCATTTAATTGTTAAATATAAGGGGGTGAAGAGAAATTACAGGCTAAACTCTTTGAGACACTCCAGCATAGCCTGAGGTACAGCTACATATTCACGTCTTGCTTCCCCATCAATGCAGATCCTAAACTCTGGCAACATGCAAATGAAGAATAATTCATCAAATTTTTCTGAAAACTGTGAAAAAACACCCGGTTTCTGCATTAAAAGTCTCTGGATTGATATTTCCAGGAACAAGAAACATGTAACATTGAAAGAATTGCAGCTGTTATGGTGCGAACATTGTTGCAGAGCTCTCAGGGGTGGATTTGATCTTTTTTTATCTTTCGTTCTATTATTTCTTGCTAACAGGAAGTAGTGTCCAATATGAAAAAGCCCATTGTATGCATTTGCAAGTGGCTGTAAGCTCAACCGGTGGCAGTAAGCTCTCAGGGGTGGTTTTTATATTTTTGCAAGTGGTTGTAAGTTGGACCGTGGCAGTAAGCTCGACCGGGTGGCAGTAAGCTCGAACACGTGTAGGAAAAATCCCATAACGTTGTATGCATTTGCAAGTGGCTGTAATCTCGACCGGGTGGTTTTGATCTTTTTGCAAGTGGTTGTAAGCTGGATCGGTGGCAGTGAGCTCGACGTGGTGGCAATAAGTGAATACATGCACGTTGGAAGGTGTAAGCCCGACCGGTGGCAGTAAGCTTGACGTGGTGGCAGTAAGCTCGACGTGGTGGCAATAAGTGAATACATGCATGTTGGAAGGTGTACTTTCTCCATGTGATTGATTGATCGGATCCAAATCTCTTGCATCAGTCGCTTGATGAAGTCTTTATCTGCCTGCTATTTTTTTTCATCTTACATCTAGCTATCTAATTGCAATTCTGGTAGAATTAATGATATTCGCTCAGTCCAACAGATTCTCCTCAACGATATTCTCCTTCATCGCCTTCATAAATCTGCATGAAAAGATCTAAAAAATGATCCAATACGATCTTTATATGCGCACTGTTGTTGTGAAAGAGATCCTGCAATAATAAAAGAAGAATTTAATCATATCCTTTTCTCTGAATATCAATGTAAAATATGCAAATTAAACAAAATTCAAATCTTCAGAACTAAAATCAATTAAGATGTGGCATGATTTCGAACGCTGGGATCTCCCTGTGGCTTCCATATGAAATGATCTGGAAATATCTCAACGATGTGATGGGAATGTAGTGACAACTTTGTGTAATGCACTAACAAGAGATTAACATGATTGATCGATTTGGATCCGATCGATCAATTCTACCATGTGATCTTGAGTATGAAACTGGCCTTTGTCCAATTCTATCGTGTGATCTTGAGTATGAAACTGGTCGATAAAACTCTGATCTTGAGTATGAAACTCTGCCCTGGACTTTTGCAAAATGAATTCTTGCATGGTTATGTGTCAACTCTACAAGGGAGGTGCTGCAATTTTAACTATAAGTGGGTCAAGTAATCTCTTACGAGAAACTGAAAAATTGCGAGTGTGGTGGTTAATGTGGTGAGATAGTGACCAGCGGTGCCATTATTACTTAATATACTGAGCATATATTTAGTTTAAGAAGGAAGACATTTATTTATTTTAGCTTAATTAAGCTAAGTTTCATAAATGAAGTTGGTGTTCTTGTAAGGCGAGTTTCAGTTGATCGAAGTTTGCAACCTTTGAAGTTTAATGCTGTTTCTTCATCTTTAGTATTTGGTTTGGCTTTGAAAATAAAGTAATAAATAGAAAAAAAAATCGGTTTGTTTTGAAAATAATGTAATAAATAAATAAATCCCTTTCTTTTGAGGTGGTGGATTTAAATAAAGGAACAATTTTTTGTATGGAATCTTTAAATGAAACATACATTCTTTTTAATATAAGGAGCATATATTTATTTTATTTAACATAACATTTATGTGAAGCGTTTACATACAATAAAAAATATATCTCCAACCTTTCGTTTCAATATTTAGTATTTTTTTTTTGGATCCCTTGTGGTTTGAAAGTTAAGTTTCATTTATGTTAAATTAATTTATAGTTCTTATTTATTATCTTCATTTATATTATAATTAATTTATAGTTGTTATTTATTATCTTCAATATTTTTATTTTTTTCATTTGTCTCAAACATACAATATGTTTCAATTATCAATCTGGAACATCCTAATTAAAGTAAAATATGTCCAAACCAAGATATAATGGACATCGCTAGAATGTTGAACTTTCTTTTTTAGTTATCACAATTGGATAATATCATAGTTATTATAAATAGAGGATGTTAATAAATTGAACGTACATAGCTACACGGATATATTTGATGTGCTAGTCTTAACATGAAAGTGCTTGGTATCCATTTAACTTGTTACTTTATTTAGGATTGTCGCAAATATTATACTTAATAAAAAATTAATTAAAAATCTCTTTAATCTTTTTAATTAATCATTTAATATGGGTTATCACTCCAATTATCTCAATTTTAGAATGGTCTAAATAATTATATACATACATACATGAACATGCCAAGTTCAATCAACTAACTCCAACTAAGAACCTTATGGTGGTAAACAAAACAATGGTAGAATGGTCTGAAATTTTCAAATTTCGATCTCCACAAAGCTCACAAATGCGTAGAGAATATGTGTTGTGAGTTGGTGGTGAAAGCATTGCCTGTAGTATGGGCGTGTCAAATCATAAATGGATATGGCAATGTCAACGACTTCCAATACTGGTTTTTTTTTTATATCATTTATATAAGCATGTTTGAATTGAAAACTAACTATATTATAAAATTCATTGTATTGTTGTATTCCAAGTCTCTTTAAACATAGATGGGGATAGCCCCTGTGGATTTTAATATTTATGTATTCATTTTCTAGTATCCACTCTAACCAAGAAAATACAAGACGACATATAGTAGTATACTTTGTTTTGTCTCGAAATCCTATATAATATTGGACTCCTGAGATTCTATATAATCTTGGATTTTTGTTATCATTTTTACTTTTACTTATTCATTAAGTTTTTTGGTTGTTATTTAATTTATTATTAATGACATTTTTAACATCCAACTTGTTTATTGACTTTTTTTCTTTAATATCGAGCAGGGACTTGCTGCATTGCAGCTATTTCTCTTGTTATTACTTATTGACCTTTACCCTTTAATTTTCTCTCAATAACCTATCCTCAACATCTACCTAACAACTAGTTTTCTCATTTATCTTTATATATTCTTCCATAAACTTGTCTAATTTTGCAAAGCTTCTTATGATCCTGAAGATGGGTGGAGTGTCCACCCAAAACATGTCGATCTTTCTAAACTTCTACACGTTGAAAATCCATAAATCATAACACAATGACAACAAACTCGGGCTACTAGGCCAACCTATTATAGAAGAAGTGTTTGTAGCTAATTATCCAAAATGGATCCAAATTAAAAGTCTCACATTTTAAACTTTGCAATAAAGACCTAGTTTTGGCAAAGTTTGAACTAAATTGTCTAAGAGCCAAAAACCACAAGAAGACAAAACAAATCATCTTGATGGTTGGAATTCCAAACAACTTTATTTTAAAAAAATGATGTTGGATTTTAAGGACATGAAGAGGGAGGAGGACAATTGGAGAGGAAATGAAGAAGACATACAATTGTAGAAGCATGAGGGGCTTTGGAGAAGATACCTTCTCAAAGATCGAAGGTTTTCCTCGAGCCAAAGCCATCTGGATTCTTGCTTGTGAGTGAGAATGCATTGAATACATGATTGGGAATGAATATCTCACCTTTGTAACAATTTCCTAAACAAAATAAAGTCCACATCAAATGCCAGTTTTCTAATTTGGGTTTCCAAGGTAAAATCTTTGTTGTCTAATGCCTATTTACTTGCTGTGTGATTGAAATCTAGTTTCATTGTTGGGTTAAAATAATGGTGGTGTACTAAAATCCATTTACTAGTCTCCATTTGTTTGTGGAAACTAATAATCACCTACAAGAACTTTTGTTTCAAGTGGATTGATGGTAGAACCATAAGATTGGGTTCTACCTTGATTAAAATGTTGGTGGGTAAATACCATAAGAACCTACAAAGACCCTTCCCTTATCTAGTTCACTAGAGTAATTAATGGATTAGCTACAACATTGTTACTCATTGATTAAATTATAGGCATACTATATTTGTTTGATTGCCTCAACCATGTATTATATGTCACCTACAACTACATTTCCTTGATCCATAACATGGTGTGCCTTACACAGGCTGTAGTAAACACATTTATATGCCGCAACAGACATTATGTTTTGCTTGTACAATGATTGGCAAGCTAAATCCATGTGTGTGTCCCAGGTTTTGAACATAAAATTGTTCCCCGCCAGATATTGTCTAAACTTGGCCAAGGCATGCATGATGGTTAACATTTATTTGTCATATATGGAGTAGAGCTTCTCATGTGGCTGCAATTTTCTGCTCTCAAAAGCTATGGGGTGTTGCTTTTTCTTTAGGACCGCCCCTATTCCTTCTCCTGATGCATCACATTCCAAAACAAATGGTTTAGAAAAATCTGGTAATGCAAGTATTGGAAAACCACTCATTACCTCTTTCATTCTTTGGAAATCCTTTTCAGCCTCTTCATCCCATTTGAAAGCATCCTTCTTGGTCAAATCAGTAAGTGGAGTCGTTAATTTGGAGAACCCCTTCACAAACTTCCTATAGTAAGTGCATATTCCAATGAAGCCTCTCAATTTTGTGATGTTTTTGGGTGATGGCCATTCAAGAATAGCCCTTATTTTTTCCAAGTGCACATTTAATCCATATTTCCCAATGATGTGCCCAAGATACAAAACTTCTTTCAACCCAAATTCACACTTGGACAACTTAGCAAATAGAGATTGTTCATGCAAGATTTTCAATACAACTTCTAAATAGTGCAAATGTTCCTCCCATGTATTACTGTAAATCAAAATATCATCAAAGAAAACCAAAACAAACCTATGGAGCTGATTGCAAAATATTTTTTTCATGCATGACTGGAAGGTGGCTAGAGCATTGGTCAAACCAAAAGGCATGACAAGAAATTCGAAATGGCCATAGTGGCATCTGAAAGCAATTTTCTGCACATCCTCCTCCTTCATTCGAATTTGATGGTAACCATATATAAGATCAATTTTGGAGAAGAATTTTGCTCCAAATAACTCATCCATGAGCTCATCTATTATAGGGATGGGATATCTATTCTTAATTGCCTTCTTGTTTATAGCTCTAAAATCAATGCACATCCTCAAGGTTCCATCCTTTTTCTTCACCAAAACAACTGAAGAAGCATAGGGACTAGAGGTTGGTCTAATGAGTCCCAATTCCAAGAGATCTTGAATAGCCTTTTGTAATGTCCCAATTTAAATGATTTTCAGATAAATAATTAAGTTGGCCTACCCAAGTCCCAAGGGTTATGTGGAAGAATTAAAATATGGACATTTGACCCTAAGGTCTATAGTTTCTCATGAAAATTAAATATTCTAAAGTGAGGGTGGAAAAATAGGCTAATAAATTATGGAATAAATGTTAAATGCTCCAAAATGAAGTGGCATTAGGTCCTAGTTGAACTTGGGGGCGCATAAGTTGACATGTGGGGTCCACATGAGAGAATATTCATCCTTTAAACATGGATCCATCACCAAATTCGAGTTGGAAGGGAAGAGGTAACATTCATGAGGGAAGATTAAGAGTCACGGGGCTAAAAATAAGCAATGACAACTATGACAAGTATTATGACACTTATGACAGATTCTATGACACCTATGACACTAATGACAGATTCTATGACATCTATGACATCTATGACAATGTAAGAGCTAAAAATAGACCAATAAGGATCATGAGAGGAGTTACACATCTCCAAAGCATCCAAAATATTCCCCAAGTCGAATTCATAGAGGAGTTGGAGACAAAAGATGCGCCAAGTGTCATGTGGGGCCAATGAAGGGTCATAACCCCCACTAATTCGAATTTCATGAGTAATTAGGGGATAATTTGAGTTCTAAGGAGGTAAATGACTCAAATAAAGTTATTAAAAGGAGGCCAAGTCGAAATGGAGTAGCGTTTGATCATTTTTTATTTGCATCTTTGCAATTTGGAGAGCTTCTAGCTTGTCCATGCTAGTGGAGTGTTTACTCTACTTGCCTTAGTACCACTTTCGAGGGTGAAAGATTCCCATCCTAATTGGAAATTGGAAAGGCCATTCAGAACTTTCATTTGGAGCTACAATGGAGTCATTAGTTACAGGTTGAAGTTACAGGGCAGCGCATGGTTCTTTCTTCTAAAACTTGTTCTCACCTCTCTTTCACATTTCCATTTATTTGTGAAAGTCCAATAAGACTCTCAGGTCTAAATACCAAGTGAAACTATGTAAAATTACCAAACAATGCATAAATGGTGCCATTTTCTCTATATCTTGTTGTTGGAGCTTGAAGAGGCCTTATTTTGAATTCTATCATTCAATCTCTGTGATTTTGTTGATGTATGGAGTGTCATTAATGTTCTGAAGATGTTTCATTAACATTGCAAAAGTCCTTGGAACCTAAAATTCGAATTTCATAACTAGTGGTGAAATTTACTATCATTTCCCCCTATGTGAAGACATGTATACAAATCTCTGATTTATGGGAGTTGAATAAGCCTATAGAAACTAATTTATGATGCATTGGGGAGCCCATTGAAGTGCTTTATCATTACCATGTCTCTTTTCTGAAACCTGGGAATTTTTAACAGCATTTGGGAAGCCATCTTTGTCCCCTACCCTTGGGGGTTTTGAACCTCGATTTGACTAGTAAAGTTCCCTATTTTTCCCTGATTATAAATTAATGTTGCAAAAGTGTTTTGAGAGTGTCCAAGCATCCATAAGACTCATTTATATGTATGAATACCTTTTAAACTCATTCAGACCTAATTTGGAAGCATTTGGATCCATTTGGAAGCAGTTGAGTCATTGCTAGTCTAAGGGTCGATTGCAATTTTTCCTAGTTTTTGCAAATTCTTAAAAAGGGACACTACACCTTATCAATCTAATATATGAAATTTTTTGGGTGTATATATGGTGGTATTTGGATAGGTGAAGTACCCACCTCCAAAAAAATGGTGTGCTCAACTCCTTTATTAGGTGGCCTTCCAGGAGGAAGGTCTCCAAATTTTTTTTCATATTTGTGTAGTAGTTTCTTTATCTCCTTTGGATGTTCTGCAATATTTATGTTTGTCTTGGGGGAGGTGATGAAACATTCATAAGCCCATTCAATATCCCCATGCCTCAATATGGACCTCATATTGTGGGAAGACACCACTTGATTCTGATAGGTGTGCATTCCTCTCACCACCCTTTGTTTTCCTTCCGAATCTTGAATTTCATTTCAGGTATTTGGTAGTTCATTGTATGTTCCCCTATAAAGTATAACCATTTCACTCCCAATACCACATTAGTATCAACAAAATCAACCACATAAAAGCTATCAAAAAATGTGTAATTACCTATGGTGAGTTGTAGCTTTGGAATCCATGTTTTGCACTCCATAGTATTGTGACTTGGAATGATGACTATGAACCCATCAAATGGTTCAGCATGTAACTTTATCCTCTCCACCATGGTTGCATCAATAAATTTATGATTTTCTCCTCCATATACCAATACCGAAACTCTTTTCCCTTGTACCACTCCTTTGCATCGAATGGTGTGAAAACGAGGCACTCCTGAAAGTACTGCCATTCTCCCTTTGTCAGGTGATGGATGATATTCTTCTGCTATTTCATATCCCTACTCTTGGGATGAAATATTTTCTTCTTCTTCCATGTCCCCTTCACCTTAATCATCATTAGAAAACACTTCAATGCATTGTGCTTTCCCCTTAGCACATTTATGCCCTAGTACCCATGGTTGGAAGCATGTGTAACATAGTCTCTTTCTTCTGAGTTCTTCTTTGCTTGGTCCCTCTTTCTTGTCCTTTTTCAAATGCATATTTTTTCCATGGCTTCTTGTCAAATATTAACTTGGAAGGAAAGTTGGGTTTGGGAGGAAACCTTGTCTTGGGTAGCACATTTTGCAGATCCCTTGCCAAGTTCATGGCATCTTTCAATGAAGTAGGTATGTGGGATTTAACTAAAACCTTCAAATGTTCATCCAAACATTTAGTAAAGAGAAATACTAATCTAAACATAGATATATCAGCCACCTTAATTGATATTTTTTGAAATTCCAACATGTACTCATCAGGGGTTCCAATTTGCTTCAACTGTGCCAGTTCCTTGAAAGGCATTTCAGGGTCTTTTTGCTTGAATCTTTCCAATAACTACCTAACGCAGTCTCCTCTCTTCTTCTGCAACTACTACTGCGTAAAGCCATGAACAACTTAAATTCTTCATATGTTATGACCTGATCATGTCCCAAGTTTTTAATCCCATGGAACCACCAATCATTAGCCTCTCCTTCAAGATGAAAACTAGCCATTTTTAGAGCATCCTCTTCAACCATTGGATTCAGCTGAAAATACACATCTAACTTTTGTATCCAAGTATTTGCAAAAATTTGAGATGAGTCATCAAAGGTAGGAAGGGGAATTTTACCTATGGCATAATTCAATATTTATTTTGAAAAGGGGTTCTATTACCTCCTCTCATTTTTAGCTTGTTTGAGACAGTAAAGAATTGATCAAATGGTAATGTCCTTCTACAATCTTCACTCAACTGTTGCCATTCTGCTAGAACTTCATTCATGCCATATTGGGTGTGAGGATATTATTTGGGCTCAATAAAACTAGGTGTGGTATCTCTTATTGATATCATAAATTCATTGGGTCGATTATGAGGCCCTGTCCTTGAGAAAATGCTTCCACCAAATACCTTCTTTTCCTCACTAGGTGAACTAGTGCTACCTCCTATTGCCAATTTGCTACCAATTTGGCCACCCATCAATTCAAACCATTGCATTATATTCCTTGTCATGTCTTCAAAAAATGGTTTCATGAATTTCCTAAAATCCTCTTTCTCCTCTATATCTGAAGTTCCTTTCTCATCCTTAGCCATAGTTTCAACAGAGGGTACCTCTTCTTCTTCTTCTTCTTCCTCTTCACCAAAAGTACCTTCAATGTGAGTTTCTAAGGTTGGGCCCTTACTTATTGTCCTCATATATGGTCACCCACATCAGGTGCAAGGACCATGCTCTGATACCACTTGTAGTGTCCCTTTTGTTAAATTTGGAGAAATTGGGAAAAATTGCAATTTTTGGCCAATTCGACCCTTAGACTAGTAATGACTCCAACGCTTCCAAATGGGTCCAAATGCTTCCGAATTGGGTCTGAAGTCGTTTTAAAGGTATTAAGACATAAAAATGAATCTTATGTATGCTTGGACACTCTCAAAAGACTTCTGCAACATTCATTTAAGTTCAGGAGAAAATAGGGCAATTTACTAGTAATTTCGAGGTTCAAACCCCCAATGGTAGAAGACACAAATGGCTTCCCAAATGCAGTAAGACCCTACAAAATTTCAGAAAAGAGACATGGAATGGTTAGAGGACTTCAATGGGAACTCAAATGCATCATTAATCAGTTCCTAAAGGCTGTTGCAACTGCCATAAATCAAAGGTTTGTAGACATGCTTTCACATAGGGGGAAATGATAGGAAAACTCCACAACTTGCTATGAATTTTGAGATAATTGTTCCAATGAATTGTATAATGTTTATGAATCTTCTTAAGTACATTAATGGCTCTCCATACAGCAACAAAATAACAGATATTGACTGAAAAAAATTGAAACTAAGCAACTTCAAGTTCTCACAACAAGATATAGGGAAAAATGGCACCATTCATACATAGTTTCACTTGGATTTTTGACCTGAGGTTATTCTGAGCATCAAATATAGAGTAAACACATCAAATTAAAAATAAATGGGGCCCCATGATCTCCCACAAATATATCAGCATCTCACCAAGTGCGCCCTTCCTCCAAGAGCAATAATATGAAGAGAAATGTGAGAGAAGTGTGGAAGCAAGTTGAATAAGAGAAGTTCACGAGCATCTCTGTAGCTTCAACCTGAAACAAATGACTCCATTGTAGCTCCAAATTAAAGGTCTGAATGGCCTCTCCAATTTCCAATTAGGATGGGAATCTTTCACCCTCGAAATTGGTACTAAGGCAAGTAGAGTAAACACTCCACTAGCATGGACAAGCTATGCTCTCCAATTTCCAAAATGAGAAATGATCAAAAGCTCCTATCCTTCTTTGTTCTTGTATTTTATAAACTTACTAAGCCATCCATAGTTCGAATTCATTCCAAATTATTCATTCCAACTCGATATGGGAAGGGATTCCAATGTGTGCCACTTGTTCAACAATTCCTAGTCTCCATTTTTCACCAATTCGAATGGGGAAGCTTCTTGGCTGCCCTAACTCCCTTGAGCGCCTTCTTGGAGGCTATTTTTAGCCCTAAAATGTCATATAGGTCATATGTCAGCAATCAGGTCTGATTCTTGTCATAAGTGTCATAGCATCTTCATCATTGTTGTCATAGAAGCTAGGGAATCTAGCCCAAGTGTCTCAATATCTCTAAGATGCCTCTTCCTCTTCCACTCAAATTCGACCTTCATTGAGTCATTCCAAGTATAATGACCTTCCAAATCCCCCAAGAACATTATACTCCACCTTGGATTCAAATGGGTGAGAATAGGATGCCATGTGGCATGGGGAATCTTGCTTTGTGTGGGTCCCACACCACCAATGTGCCTTCATGACCAAGTGTCACCTTATTTTTCTATTGTAAATATTTATTTATCCCCTTTTAAAAAATTAATGTCAAGCTAATATCCATTTGGGGTTTATTAGCTCCCTTATTCCAAATCCAAATGTTTCCACCCCAACCTAGGGAACTAGTAGATTGGTGGAATTTTCCCTTCTAGTGATTTATTTGGATGGGGACGTTACAACAATATATTAGTACCCACACCACCATGAGAAACAACATTCATAAAGGCAAGGTCAAGAGAATAAATGAAATTATTATGGACCAACATGAAACCAAAAGGGAAATATTGTAGCCCAAATCAACACTTCTCCATCCGTGATGACAGTTTTATGACGACACTTCAAATGTTGATTGTCACTCACACAAAAAGACATTATGGATGAAAGAGCCTCGAATTGGTATATGATGCTATGGCCTTAGTCATTCAATGTTTCTCTACAAATTATAATGTTTGTAACTAAGTTTGAGACAAAAATGCTCCTAATGATCTGTCAACATGTTATTTTATCCCTACTCACCTTCACTTTTCCAGTGTTTTTCATAAAAATGTTGAAAACGCTCGTTTCCTTTGGTTGCAGTGGAATTAAATGCTTGTTTCCTTCACATTTCCAGAGTTTTCCCTAAAAATTCCAAAAAATAAATAAAATTTTGAATTAGTGGCAGTTAGGGTGGTTTAGATAACTACCCCCTCAGTTACAATTTATTTGTACCCTATCATAACTGTATCCACTTACTATAAAAACAAAGGAGATGAGCCATGAAGGGGGGATTTTGCCTAAGCATTGTTATGCTTGATACATTGCTATTCTCTATCCATTTTCTATTCATGCTCTATGTTATGAAACTGTTTCCCTAGTTAGTTTCAAACCCTTATACATTGGAGCTTTGTTTGGGATTGTTGGAGAAGAAAAGAAGGAAGCCCGAAGTCTTGGTTTCACGAGGTTCTAAAGCATAGAAGAGGTAACATTGTAATTATTTCTACTGTCTTGATATATATTTGATATATTTCCCTTCCCAAATTCTAAGTTAATTTCATGTTTAATGAAGAAATCAACATTTTATATTGAAAGTTGATTTATAGATTCATGTTCTTGTTCTTCTTTCAATTTATCAATAATTTTCATTATTGTCAAATTTGTTTGAGGAAGGTTATCTTTATCAGTTTTGCAAGTTGAATCTTGGGCAAGTTGGAGAAAACCCAAAGTAGGGAAATGCATGGCTTAGATCGACCGTCATAAATAAGTTGCATAAATACTCTCTCAAATCTCTTTTTAATTAGAGTCTACTTGGTCTAAATGTGGTCATATTCATGATTATTAGTATGATTTGCTTGCTGATAAAGTTTCCTATGTCAATCTCCCTTCTTTTAGTATGTTGGTGATCTCACCCCCTTCATAGGATTTTTTCCGTACAACAGGAACCCAATATGGAGGAACATGGAGAAATAAAAGCAATGAATGGGGACAATAGAGTTGTAGAGCAACATCATGGAACCAAAGGAACCAAAATCAAGATCAAGGTGGAACATAATCAATTAGATCATGTATCCACATTTCACTTGGATGGATGGATGCTTGTGCTTTGTACTGGTTGACTACTATTCTTAATAGATCTTATTATATGACCTCCACTCATGTTTTGAGGATGAAACATGTTTGAAGGGGGATGGAATGTAATATACCTAGGGGAGGATAATATGGGGTAATTATGGAGGTACCCAAGGGGAATATATCATGTAATTTGTACCTAAAGGGGAATAATTAATGTAATGTGTCCAGAAGTAATGGAATAGGCCCACTAGGTAGTTTTAACAAATAATATAATAATGAGGGGTTATTTGGCATAAGGTCCTAGGAATACTCAAGAAAAAATAAATACACATGAGTATCATTGTATTGATGCATGTGTGATGAATTTTATTATAGCAAGTATGGCTTGTGGAGTGATTCCTTCCTTGAGGAGTATTTGATGGTGTTATGCTACTTTAAGGGTTTCTCTATATCTTGGTGTTATTCTTATGGTGAATGTCTTTTGGTTATTTTTTGAAGTATAAGGGTTCTATATCTTTGTTGTGATTGCTTTTTTGGGTCAAGGATCACTACACAATACAACAAATTGAATAGAATTGACCTTTTATTCCACACGACGACATTCAAAATTTCACTCTTTTTTAATATTTGTTTTTCTTTTCTTAGTTAGGATCTTCTCCCAGTTCTCTTCCTTTCCTTATGTTTCTTCAAAAATATTTGATAGTCCTACAATTTTAGGTGCAAGGTGATGCTCATGCTCCCAGTTAAATGCTCTTTTTTTAGAACAAAACTTATGATTTACTGGAAGATATATCCTATGTCCCACGTACACACACTTCTTACAACATTTGAGATAATTTGAATTTGTGTTCCTTCCACATATAGGACATGCAAAAAACCATTTGGTTATGCAACCACCGATATTTCCATAAGAAGAAAAGGAATGGATTACCCACATCAATATAGCCTTCATATTAAATAATGACCTTGAATGAGCATCATATGTCCTTACCCCTTCGTCCCATGCTACCTTTATTTTATCTACCAATGGTTCCAAAAAGCATCTATGTCGTTTCCTGGTGGCTTGGGATCGAATATTAACAATGTCAACATGCAAAAGTTATTTTTTGTGCATAATCATGGAAGAAGGTTATGTGTGACTAGTACCAATGGCTACACAATATATGCACTACTCAAGTTTCCAAAATAATTAAATCCATCTACTTCCATTGCAAGTTGCATATTGCGAGGATCATTGGAAAAATCATGTCATTTAGTACTATCTATAGTTTTCCATGCTAAGCTATCAACAGAGTGGCACATTATTTCATCATCACTTGCATTTTCCTGATGCCACCTCATTTTCTACGATATTTATGTAGAGTTGTAACAAAAAAAAGTAATATATACATTGCAATACTGTAGAGGAACAAAAAAGATTATTTATGAGTAGGTTGGTAGTACACGAAGGTGCATTGTCACGTACCCACCTATCTATCCAATTCGTGGAAGGGAACATGATGGAAAATCTTGGGGCTTTTACATAAAACTCAGCTCATACATTAGATTTTAAAGCAAAGAAATACATGTGTGCAGATATAAATCAATTAAACATGCACAACGGAATGAAAACCTCATCCACACACATTACATGATGCCATTCAATTTAACACAGCCAACAAATTAATACATTTGCAGAAGTAATTACATAAGAAAATACTCATCTTGATGTAATGTTGTCCCAACAACTAGCTATGTCACTGCAACGTTCCTCCCAACCATAGGTTTCTGCCCAGCCTGTATTCTTTCAGCACTTAGAGACCACCCCCGAGCTGGGCATGATATCTACAAGGAACTTGGGACTCTCAAACCCTGCATGGCCAAAGCAATGGATACCCATCTCAACCCCAACATTCTTTCACACACAGCAGCTCAAAACTGGCATGGATACACAATTCAACCATGGATTCACAGAATAGGGTCTATGCGTTTTTCCCAAAACGTGGGCACACCAAAAATGGATTGTGGCAAGAGGGAATCAACCCCAGGGAAGAAAATCGATTTCTCCCACATATGTATGAGCATTTGGTGGGCCAAAATGACCTCAATTGAACCCCAAATCGTTTCCCCTCTCTTCCCCACTATTAGCCACAACAAAAACTCCCTTCCCAGCTAGGAAAATGAAGGTAAACACAGGAAATTCATGGAGGGAAATGCCCAGGAAGCTCTAAACTCGTGGGAGAGCAAAGCTGGTTGATGGGTAATGGCTTGGGGAGCAATTCATGGCTCTTTTCTTGCCCAAGAAGCCAAACATGTTTTTCCATGCAGGGTGGCTTTCCCATACTCGAATTTGGACAGCCATACCTCCCATTCCCCAAGGCATTAACTACCTCAACCAACTCTTGGGAGAAATCAATGATAGGGTACAAAAGTCAACATGGGTAGTTGAGGGTTCATGGGTTCTCTCATTGACACTTGGCTTGACTCAATTGGCTCAAGGGTTTAAATATTTCCCCCCCAATTCCTTGTAACATCATGCCCCCATCTCTTGTTGCATTGCATAGCTAGTTGTGGGCATTTATATTAAAATGCATATTTACAATTCCCATGGTTCTCTAGCACATGGGTAGCATAGTTTCAAATACTTGCCTCTTAAAGGTCGAGCGTTCACTAGCAGGGCCTTGGCCTTGAGCTCCACGCTAGGAATCATACATAATATGCATACATTATTTACATTATAGCCCAAAATATTACAAGGGTCAAAATGGGGGACGTGACATGCATCCTAAAATGGAAGTAAAGAGTTCAAAACCATACCTATACATTCTTTTCAACCTTGGTACTGTGGGAAAATACCTTAGCACTTTTTTTGGAACACCTTTATGCACATTTCTAGAAACATCATCAACCTTCCATCTAGATTTACCACATGTTGGGCATTCATATTTACTTTCATAATTTCATAGATATAAAATGCATTCGTTTTGGAAAGCATGTATCATTTCATAGTCCAAACCCAATGATTTAATCAAACTTTTCACAACATATTCAAAATCTAGAAGTGTATTTTCTTCTAGAAGCATTTTTATTTGCAACTTTAACAATTGGGTAAAACATGTGTTAGTCCATCCATTTTTTACTTTAATGTTGTACAATTTCACAGTGGTTGATAGTTTAGTGAAACTAACTCAACCTCGGTATAATGGTGTCTTGGCATCTTCAATTAACTTCTGAATATATTAATATGAACCATTTCCTACATTGATATTGCTTTCCCACTATCACAATTCACATCTGGACTTTCACTAAAACACTCATAAACATCATTCACCATTTGAGCCATATGATCATCAACCATGGTTTCATCATCATTATTATTCTTAGGAACTTCAATACCATTTGTAAGCAATGTTGCAGAGTAATCAACATGATTATCATACTGATTATTGAAAATTTGTTCATCACCCTATCATTGGGATATCACAAGATACAATGTTAAGAAAAATAAAATTTGAAACACACACACACACACACACACACATATAACATTTTTATTTAGTGTAAAGAATATTTTTTTTTATATATATCTGACCCTTAGACAACACTATATAAATAAGATATTAAGTACTTTCATTGCATTTGTGTACCACTAAACGTGAATTTTCTCAAGTTAATCCATGAATCCCACTTTCATAGCATTTATTGCCCTTGTCAAATATAGATCTCTGGAGGAGATTTTAAAAACAAATCACATTTTATATATAATACATAACTTGTATGTAAATCTAAATTTTGTATTAATATTATCTTCATGGAAATGATATTGCAATTCAATAATATATTATAATCATACCTAATTTATAGGATCCCTTTATCCATGGAAAAACTAATTTCATATGAACTCATTATACCATGAATCGTCAAGTGGTCTTATACTTCCTCAAACGTTAGTACTGCAACATTGGAACTTTTTTTACAAGGTCTTCGTGTAGTCTTCTTATCCTCTGAATGCCTCAAAGCAAACTCTATGAATTCATCAACTACATATTGATATTCCTTTGAAATTATACATACAACCATTTTGCAAGTTAATTAAAGATAAATAATTATTAGTTACAATGAAAACATACTCTATACTATATCATATTGAACATCAAATATAGAAATTATACCTCGTCTTCAAATCTGTCCAATGCATTTTATTGACCATTTGAAAATAAAATGTGTCCAATGAATTTTTTGATCACTTGAAAAAACTACAATATGTGATGGCCAATTAGTGTATAAGAGGATTTAAATTTTAGGTGATAGAGAAGAAGATCTCTTTGTTGATTTTGGTCCAGGGATTTATAACTGGCAATTAACTCTTCTTCCTAAAGAGTGTTAGGATTTTGGGGTAACATCAACATTTGAGATATAGTATTTGGATTTATGTGAAATAGAACTACAAACAAATTATCTAACATCATTGTGCGTCCATCTGGATTATAACATTGTGCACATAAAGATACAAATTCAAGAAAATAATAGGTTTCGAGGACGACATCTTTGGCTAAGTTAGATTCCCTGCATGAATTTGGTCTCAGGAATCCCTAAATTTCCCCCTGTGTATTTCCTAAGCTTGTATGGGCTCGTTCGGGTTAATACAATCGCATATATCTAAACATCCCTGTCAACCAATTGCTCTTCATCCGGGTAAGGTTGAATAGGTTAAGCAGGAAGTATAAGTTTCTTACAGGTATCCATTTTACAAAAGAACAAGAAACTGAAAGAAAGAAATATTTTGGAAAGATTAGTGGCTTGATAAAGACCTTGATAATTATGGTGCAACAACGTACCATAGTGGATAAGTTATCAAATGACCTTTCTTACTTTTTAAAATGAACTTTAGGCTTTAGAGAAACAAAACCCTAAAGAAATAGCCATTTAATTGCATTCACTGTCCCATTTTGATTTTTCGATAATGAAAAATGGGCCCGCCATAATATACAATTGTCACGTATATTAGATCCCATGGCCATTGGAAAATGAAATCACCTTTGTCCTTTGCTTTCAAGCAAGAGAAACCTTTTCATACACCATTTGAAAAACCAACCAACTGTATAGGATGGTGTTGACGGGCCCAAATGACCTGTATCAACAATAACGGAGGATTGTATGTTGGTGAGTTCCAATTAGACTCACTCATGTTTGGAATAGTAAACACTGACCAAAATGTGAGCCCAGTTGCCACTAAAGTTTACCAATGACAATTTTCTATACATCTAACTTAATAAGTATTCTAGTTTATGCTAAAATCTATTCTCTAATTGCAAATTTGTTCCATTCAAATCAAATACTAATATAATCCTGATAAGGAACTAAAATTTTAAGAAGGGGTGTTAAATTATAGAAATGAACACGCGTTATACAATACTGGGAAATAATTCTACATAATTATTATAAATGTATTCAATAAGGCATTAGTTACCTACAATAAACAATTTTTCTAGGAATCACATACATCATCTAGTATCTAACTGTAACAATTGAAGAATATGATCATGAATCACTAATTGATGCAAATAATAGTTTCTAACACATTCAATGAAAACAAAACCAATATTTAAGTCATTGAAACATCAAAGAAGAATATTCTCAATTGAACAACAAAGGTCTTTTTTTTTTTTTACAACAACGGTTTAGAACTTTTATATATATAAAAAAGAGTGACAGAGCAGTTACATAGTGTGAGAGCTTGTCTGTTCCTCATGGGACTGACATGCCTCAACCTTCATCTTTGACAATTTAGTAACCTCCCATACAAAATCAAATCCATGCTAACTGTAGACCCTAACAAACTGTCCTAACAACTTTTTGCAGAACATAACATAACTATATCCTCTACGAGTTGAGACCCGAGCTATCAAAGTCCTATTACATTGGCTCAAAATTGGGAAGATAGAGAGACTAGACTTCCTGAACAACATTAAACTATAGTTTCTAAAAAAAACGAATAGCAGGATACCAAAATCTTAGACTAGAACTGACGACGGCGATCTAGTTCACGCTCCATTACAAGAACAGAGCCACCCTGGGTCTTAAGCTCCTGCTTCAGGTTTCTCAGCTCCATACGAATCCCTTCCAGCTTGCCATCGATGTTTTTCACTGCGCCATGAAACGCTTTGACCTGCGCCTCCAGGGTAGCCGAGCAGGGGCAACCATTCTCCAAAATATTAGCAAGACTATCAACTTTCACAGCAAGTTTAGCATTGCTATCCTAGGCTTCCTTGTTGACCGTCTGCTCCAGCGCGAACATATGCTGCAGGGATTTCTTTATCTCATAGTTCTCACCACGAAGCAGATGAACCTGGGAATCCAAGTCTTCCAAATGTTCTGTCATTTCCATTTGAGATGGAGTATTCACCCCAGAACATCCTCCAACCGCCGACCCAAGAGGAGAGCTTAGGTCTGCTTCCTGAATACCATCGCCCTGTGCAGAAGAGGAGAGGAGCGACCATGATTCCCCATTAGATTGGGGAAGTTCTTTCGGCATTCCGGCATAGCCATCCCACCAGAACAGGAAATAGATTTCTTGCACAGCAGGCAGTGGGAAGCATTTGTTTCGGCCATTTTTTGTAGACTCAGAATGTAGAAGATATCGCCACCCTTCCCTGCACCCGGCCTTTAAAGAGCACCCAGCCAACATTCCATCGGCATTTAAGGCCATTAAGATTTGCATGTCGCCCATGTGGAGTCCATGTGACTCCAGCATGTGGCCTCCCCTGATCCCAAGGCGATGAAGTGGGTTTGAAACATTATGGTAGCCGCCTTCGGCATTGAGAAGTATTAATTCAAAAAATTTCGAAAGCTTGGGAGATTTGGTGCCTTGATTTCAACCGAAAAGTGGGTTTTTCCTATGTTTTAAATTCATCAGGGGATTTCCCCTTATAGAAGACAAGAGGAGACTAAGGAATCCAGACTTTAACATGCACCTTTTGATTGCAAACCAAAGTTCCATGGTCAAGCTTGGCGCCATTGTTCGCTATTTGGTCTGCTTCAGGATTATTTGACCTTAGGATGTGGAAGAAGTCAATAGTTTTGAATTAATTTACATGGCACTTAAGAAGACGGTGGAGCTTAGAGTCAGGGTTGTTCCGATTCCTGCTAAGATTTCTTGCATCTCTGATAACCAACATTGAATCTCTGCACACTACTAAGTCTGAGAGCCTATTTTCCCTGGCAATCTCCAGTCCTTTGATGAGAGCTAACCATTCCGCACTATTGTTTGACCTTCTTCCAAGGCCCCAAGCATAGTTTTTCAACTTTTTCCCATCAAAGTTGTAACCAATTTCAACTTGTTTCCATCAAAGTTGTAACTACAAGTAACCAATTTCAAGCTCTCCCCCTGGAGGACGGGGAAATCCCCTCATAGCTTAACTTAGAGCTAGAAGTCGAAAAGGAAGTAACAAATAATCTCATAAGTTCCCCCATTCATCCCACTCGAAAGGAAGCAGCAGAAACAGTTATGGAAGGGACATCAACCCCAGGAAGAACTTGGGCGGACATGGTAAAGCATAGTAATGTTGTACCGCATATCTTCTCCCCCGAGCACTCTTCGTCGCAGGACTCAATGGATACTCAGGATGTTGTATTGATCCCAAACACAAGAGGAAGGAAATCACAAATATACCTTCATGAACAGGAAGCAGAAAGGGAACTAGAACTGGGATGACAAAAAAGTATAGAAGAAACAAAACTCCTCCAACTCAACAAAAACCAGGGAGGATAAAAACCGGAAGGCAGACCTCGATCAAGGTCTCAAATCAATAAGAAATTATGAAAGCTGTCTCCTGGAACTGCAGGGGTCTGAGGGGGTCTAGCAAAGTAGAAGCTTTGAGAGAAGTGATCAAATCTGAAAGACCAGGCTTACTTTTGCTCCAGGAGACAAAAATGCAATATGTGGAGGTTGTGGCACTCTCACGTCTTTTTTGGAAAGACTGCCATGGGAAATCTATTAGTGCTAAGGGAGATTCTGGTGGCATAGCCATCTTCCTTTCCAACAAATTTTAGATCAATTATTCTAAGGACAGTCAACACTGGATTCTGCTTGAGATTCAGGCAAACAAAGTCAGCACACAACCTTTCTCTGCAATGTCTACGGTCCAACTCATTACAAGGATAAAGACATTTTTTGGGATGAAATGGACAAACTAAAATATGACCTTCAGGGTAAAGATGTGATCATCGCGGGGGATTTCAACACTACCAAAAACCAACAGGAAAAACGTGGGGGATCTAGAGTTAGAGACCCTTACGGGGAAAGGATGGAAGATCTAATTTCTGATCTTAACATGCTTGACATCAAGATGAAAAATGATAAATACACCTGGAGCAATAGAAGATCTGGAATTGGTCATATAGCTGCAAGGCTGGATAGAATTTAAGTCACTTCCTCTTTTCTTCTAAAAGACCTTCTTCCTGCAGCTTTTGCCCTTCCATCCGCAGCCTCCGATCACAAACCCATTTGCCTAACTCTTTCTGCTCTTGAAAACCTTGAACCCATTCCTTTTCGTTTTAACCCTCTATGGCTTCAAGACGGAAATATCTTAAGTCTCATTCAAACAACCTGACATTCCTCTTTTTAGGGTTCACCTAGCTACATATGGGAATGCAAACTCTGTACTATCCGAGATGCTCTAAAGGCTTGGGCCAAAGAAAAATATAAAAACCCGGGTTCTAAAAAGCGCAAGCTTCAAACGGATTTAGCCTCTCTTCATCACATAATGGAGGATAGCGAGATCACCAACACTATCTTAAACAAAGAAAAGGATCTAAACTTACAAATTCTCAGCGCTGCAAGGAAAGATGAGGAAGTTTGGCGAATCAAGTCCAGGCAGACTTGGATTAAAGGAGAGGACAACAATACTGAATATTTTCATAAGCAAACAAAAGCGTGTCTCAGTCACAACACTATCAAAGAGCTGAAAGGTGCTAACAAGAGCAGAATTGTAGGCCAAGAGAAGCTCAAGAACGATGCTTTGGAGCATTTTAAAGAAATCTACACAGATAAAGGCAAGACTGACCTGATAGTGCAAGCAGATCTGCTCTCAACAACAAAGGTCTTCAACAGTTATGAAAATGCTTTTGTTCTCAAACGACTTCGATAATAATATAACAAAAAGTCCCTCCCCTTCCACCCCCCCCCATTTTTACACTTTGAATGCTTCTTTTTAAAACAAAACTTAAGGGGGGGTTTTAATAAATAACTTAACCAACTAACACAAGAATAATTTATTTCTCACACACAAAATTTATAGAATTCTTAACTTGAACCTTCTCTACATGAACTCCACAAGTCACAAACCTCGAGAGTCTGGGTAACACGAGCAAATTTCATTTTTTCTATATGTAATTATCGATCATAAATCTTCTCAATAATATATCATTTTAAATATTTACGGAATCTATGTACATAGGAATCATATAAGGTGGTCAACCTAACCGGTGCTACCAAGAAACTACTCAAGGCATCCTTACTCACCTCAGTAAGATGGTTGATTGATTCTTTGTTGGTATCTTGGTCCCGTTCAACATATGCAATCCACAAATTTCTAGGAATGGCCTAAACTAATTCTTCCATTGTAGGCATGCCAAACTCTTTTAAGATATCATCAACCAATTTCCACAACTTGAAATAAAATTTGGTGGCTACAAGAACATTGTCATTGATTTCATCACAAGTTGTTTTCCATGAATCCAACAAAACCAGGGTTTTCCCTTTCTCCCTTTGATCAATCCTTGGGATTGACTCAAAGGCCTGTTTTTTATATTTTCCAATCTATAATCTCATCAAACAAGTCTTGGGCGACTTTCCTTTCCTCCAATTGTATTTCCACTTGATCTGATAGCTTAATCAAATAATCATGACATTGTTGGACCTCGATCAATTTCGTAAAGGATCGTTTATGGGAATCTCTCAGATTTTCATTTTTCATAAGTGCTTCTTCCATTAAAGATTCAAGATCAAACATCAATTTATTTATTTGTACTAACTACAATTCCAATGACTATATATTTTCCTCCATCATTTTAACTTGATTCTCCTGTTGACCAAAAACATCGATTTTTTCTTCATGCTCTTTCTCTAACTTCTCAATATTGTTTTCTAAGGCAATCCACCTAAAATTCATTATGCTGATTCATTTGAATGACCTATTTCCTATGCATATCTTCCATTTTAATTCTTTGTTGTTCTAGTTGATTTTCCAAAGAAGATACATGATCTTTGTACCTATCAACCGTGGCAATCAATTCATTTATTGCTATTGAATTTGCACCATCAAAAGAACTCAACGAAGAAGTTGTATCTACTGCAATTTTCTAAGGATCTTGATCATAAATATTCCAGATTATCATAAGATCCAGAGATTCTTTTGTGCCCACAACAACTCCCCCTTCATTTTTGATCAAAAGTAAAGGCCCCCCTCGCTAAACTTTGAAACTTCTGACTACTTTTATTATCAGATCCTACTTTTGGCTCCTAAGTCTTGATTTGGGGTCCTATGGTCAGACAACTTATTATCTATTGATGATTGTCCATGAATACTATTGGTTTCCTCATTGCTTGTTGGGATTTGTTTACTTCGAATATTATTTTTTATGAATTTAATTGAGAGAAGGTATATGTGCATTTTGCTTATTGATTGGTCTTGATTCCAAATCCTTGATGTTTGGTGTCTTTTTGTGCATCTGTCTTTTAGACAAGTCCTCGGGTTGGTTTGATGAATTAATACTTGAATCTGCGTTATTTACATCCTTTGATCATTGATGTTTATGTGGTTCTAGAATTATTCTTTAAATGTTTTTCATTGACTTGAAAGTTGTCATTTGAAGTAATGATTTTCCTAATGGTTGGAGGATTCAACATTTACTTTCTTCATTGACATTTGACACGCCCTTCATACTCCTTATGTCCATCAATTTGCACTTATCTTGCTTGAATTTCTTGAATGATTCTTGTGGATTAGCTCTTTCTATGCTTTATTTTATGATCACCAATGCATGGTAAAAGGAGTAAAGTATAAGGAGGTGAAGGAAGGAGATTCAAAGAGGTATGATGAAGGTAATTTTTCATATATATGGAAGACACGGGAGCACTTGAGAATAGGGATTACTTGGTCTATTTTAAGATGATGGTGTGATGAGGAGAATTATTGAGGATAAATTTCGAGAATAAATTTTCATGGGTTGATTATGTAATGACCTGGTGATGTAATAATTTGATGACAATGATATAAAAAGCATCAATTATGTTCAAAGCAATATAATATTATTGGTATGAAATCATTAAAGTATATATGACCTCTTTAGATGGGATTGGTGCAGCTGCATACATGATTTGAAGAAGAGTGGGCAGTTATTGAATGCATGTTTTCATCCTGAAATATATATGAATGTTCTTGATCTTGATTGATCTTAGCTTATTGATGGTTGTGTCTTCTTTTTTTATTTTCAATTTTGAAGATAGGTTGGTTGAGTCCTGATTGCTATAAGTTGTGGATTTGTCGCACTTATCATTTTTATGCATGATGATTGTATCAATTAAGTCTGCTTGTTTCATCCACTTAATGTTGTTTGTAAACTCGCGTATATTACTTGAATTCATTTCTCATTTTTGGATGACTTAAATTTGTTTTTCATAAGATATCAACATTTTTGCTGAGTTCATGTCGGAGAGAAGTATTTTGGTAACATGAGCTCAATGCCCAATAAAGTAACCCGATCAAATCACATCAATCACATGAGATATACGTTCATGATGCATTTGAATATCTAACGGTGGCTATTCATAAAGAACCCTAAATATCAAACAAGCTGCAAACGCACAGGTAGCCAAGCTTTCCAAGAAATGATGGGGAAGTTGGAAAGACTAATATTGCAATGATTACTGTTTTACGTGAAATTGAACAACATATTAAGAATGGTATTTTACACAAGAGAAAAACGAATTTGAAGAAACAAATATGATTGTGACGACATGCGAGAAATGGGATGTGATCATTTGTAAAAGCAATGACATGTAACTATCAATCCTGGTTAAACTTGTGATCATTAATGAAGTGCATCTCTGGAATGACAACAGAGTTATAGTTATAGAAGCTTTAGTTGTCAGAACTCTTCGTCAAGATTGTGGGCCTCTTAGCTACCTTTCCAAATTACCTAGAGATCAAATGGAAGTTTACCTGTGGGAAATATAAGCTTCGCAAAAGATCAGGAATAAAATAGAAACAAGCGCCAGCCACCAAAATTCAGCAATTAGCTCTAAATGGGTGCTACTAATGGTTAAGGAATGAATCCAAATGTAATGGGTTCATTCACCCATATCAAATACCTACATGGAGTGAGTCTCCTGATTAGCTAGATTATCTGTCAGAACTCTTCGTCAAGATTGTGGGCCTCTTAGCTACCTTTCCAAATTACCTAGAGATCAAATGGAAGTTTACCTGTGGAAAATATAAGCTTCACAAAAGATCAGGAATAAAATAGAAACAAGCGCCAGCCACCAAAATTCAGCAATTGGATCTAAATGGGTGCTACTAATGGTTCAGGAATGAATCCAAGTGTAATGGGTTCATTCACCCATATCAAATACCTACATGGAGTGAGTCTCGTGAGTCTCCTGGTTAGTTAGATTATCTTGAAGTTCTCAAGGATGGAGCCATTATTGATACCCTCAACTTTTATGAAAAAGGGGCTTATATGTGTGTACATAATCAACAATGCGATTTTATTTTGGAGCATCCAACCATTTCTCGGTATCATGCATTTCTTCAATACGAAGAAAATGGCAATGCATTCATTTATGATCGTGGAGGTGGAATCTTCTCTTCAACCGTGACACTTATAAGTGAACACATTCATAAAGATCCAACTTATTTCTTAATGTTACATGCAATAGGATTGCATGCACTGACCGAAAGGAATGCTTTGTAGTTTATTGTACATGTGTTCACATCATAGGACTCCCCCATGCATCCAACATAGAACCCTAATATTGAATTAAGTTTTGCAAATGGATGAACTCATATAATGATCGATGGTTTAGATGTAGCTAGTAAAAAAAGGAATTTTACCAAGATTATTGGAACATATTTCCAAAATATGATCAGACACTTACCTTGCAAGGATGGACCTTTAAAATGTAGGCATCAATGTTGGATATTTACAATGAAACGATTCAAGATCATTCGTGGTCAATAAGTGCTATAATGAAGATGGTATACAAATTGAGAAAGGCATATTAGAATAGGTTAGTGGGAAAGACAACAATGAATGGGCTTTTCTTGAAAACATTGTGTCTTCATGTTACACATCTCTGGATCGAATGAGAGCACAAAGAAACATGTCCAAGGAGTTCTGAACCTGATTGAAAAGGTAGGAAGTGGACACCTTTTTCCGTAGTGGCTCGATTGGAGAATGCCTTAAAGAAACTTAGGCTATCAACAAAAGTTTCATTTGTTTGGAGATGTGATTTAGCTCACTTCAAGTGGTCATCTTCTCCTTTATTGTTTCTCTTTGCGCTAAGCATAACAGAAAAATTCAATTGAAGAATTTCTTCCTAGTCGTGAGATAATAGCTATGGAAATATTATCTTGGATCAAATATTTTGTAGATGAAATGGTTGTCTTTGCATAAGAGAATAGCGAAAATCAGTTCTCGGAGGTGGGTTCCAATGAAGAAGAAATTAGAGATGAAAAGGTGTGGGATAAAGCAATTCCATCATTCCAAGATAGCTCGATAGGGTTGATGGTAGAGTTGAATAGTTTGATTAAATCAACGATGTGGGTAAGCTAACACGCTCGTAAGTTAATAATCCGATCACTTATGTTCGATGAGCTTGTCAGTGAGGTGATGTCGGGAAAAATTTCCCAATAAAATAAAGCAATCCTAATAGCCTCATTCTGATAGTTTATCCTGATAAGCAGATCTGGTGACTCTTGACTTGGTCAAATCAACAGTTTGGGTTTATTTGATCTAATGACACTTTCAACGCAAAATTAACTAAAACTATATCGACAAATAAAAGGGTTTTACATTTTATTTAGTTTTGTAACTAAATAATGAACCATTTTTACAGGAGAAAAAGGGAACAGTTGCAACCGAAACATAAATAGTTATAGAAACTAAAAGCTCAATCTAATTCTATAAAAGGAAATTATTGCATCAAGAATTGGGGGGGATTTTGCTTGGACCTAACTATTTTAATTTGCATAATATTATGAATTGGTTATGAATACCTTGATTGCAGGGACATACATTGTTTTATTTTCATGTGAATTTATTCTTGTTTCTGTAAACTAAATATGCTAGTAGGGTTTCATGATGTAGAATACAAATTCTTTCAGTTTTCAACAATTTAACTTTATGCTTGCAATCAATCTTTGTTACTGTTAAATTAGTAGTTGGTGTAGGTCAGAATAGGATTGTATTTTCATGATAGATTAGGATTGCATTTAGGATTTAAGAATATTTTTAATGAACAATTTTCCCTCTCATGAATAATCAATTTCATTGGTGGCAACCAGGCTCATATTCTAGTCGGGGATTTCTATTCCAAATGAGATCAAAGCTAATTGGGACTCACCGTAGGAAATTCTCCCTTATTATTGACATAGCTCATTTTGTCCATTTAACAACTTCTTTGCATTGATATTCTTCTATTCTTTTCCTTTTAGTATCTCTTTTCACAAATCCACAACATTTGCTAAAAAATAATCTCCTAATGATACCACTTCAAGGGGAGGCAAGTGCAGGGAAGGGGGGGAGGGGTCCTATTCAAACTTGGAGTAAATTAAGTATTAACCTATGCATGCGGCATTGGAAGTGACTCCAACAACCAAGCAGAGATCTTAGCACTATGGAAAGGACTATAAAAATCCAAATAAATTGGAATTGCGAACCTAATTGTCATTGGAGAGTCCCTGGCTATCATTCCATCTGTTAATAAAAAGAGAAATACAAGAGAGTTCTACTTGATAAGTAGTACATGAGTGGATTCAAAACACCATCTGACTCTTTCAACAAGTCACTACCTTTCACGTCCTAAGAGATCTCAACAAATTAGCATACATTTTGTCTAAAGAAGGAAGCTATTTGAATATTGGAGAAATAAGGAAAATGGGAGGAGCATTGGTAAATGTCATATCCCCTAAGTTGTTAGCACCCCTCCATAACCTAAGACATGACAATTGTTAATACACTGGTAGAATTTTGGGAAAATAAATGACTAGGTGACTAAGAAAGTTAGTTAAGACAATGTTTTTAAGCTAAATTTTACTAAATTTGAGCAAACAACTAAAAATGACTAAATTAAATGACTAATTTAGTCATGGGATAAAAAATACCACTAGAGAAGTGACACAACTAAAAATGACTACAAAAATTACTTACTTAGTCAATGGATAAAAACCAACTAGATAAGAACTACAACTAGATTAATATGAATTAGTCCAAACATGGAGAAAGCTTGTAATCATGGAGCATATTCTTCCCTATGTTTCCTGCAATTTTTTTGAAAATTCTGATAGATTTTTTTATGGATAATTGAAATTCTTAGTTTTAGTCACCGAAATTGCATTAGAGAGGTGGTTCAATGAAATGGAAAATTACAATTTTGACAATAAAATTTTGCAATTTCGTATATTTTAACACTATAGATGGATTTGAAGACTCCCTTAAAAGGGAGTCTTCGAATCCATCTGCAATGTTAAAATTTAAGAAATTGCGGAGATAATGGAGAAAAGACCAACCTTCAACCGGATGTTCGAAGTAGATCCCTGTTGAGCTTTCAATCTCTACACTTGACCCTGCAGATTAGTCTCAACAACAAATACAAGCAAGTGCATATAATATGTGAAAGACATTAGCATAATCAATAGCGATGGTCCATAATATCATAAGCAAATGTAACCCAATGTAATTTAAACAACATTCATAACATCAATTGGATGAGAAAATGAGTATTTCCATTAATTAATAACAAGAAGTACATAATACAACCTCTTGTCGGCAACCAATCTGAACCGAGAACTAGGTCCCTCCACTTGTGCCTCCACCACTTCAATCCTCCATGCAATGGAAAAATCAAACTATGAAAGGAGTTTGGTAGGTGAACATAAAGGGTTCACAACAACAAGGATCAATGAGTGTAGACTCAAGTCACGGCAAAAATCCACTAGAGTTATCTTGATCTCTCTTTCTCCTCCCTTCCATACACCATAAGAGCTCAATATATAGCCTTCCAAAAGGTAAGTGAAAGGTCGAATCGAGTCATTTTGAGGCATATGGAGGGCCAAAGGTCACCCTAAGACTGCTTTTTGGGAGTAAAAATAGAGTTTTTTACTGTTTTTACCATGTAACTCGATGTACGCAGGCTAATTAGGTGCAGCCTATGTGTACGTTGGCTATAGTGGAACATCAAGCATACAGGAACAAAAATAGGGAAATTGGGTTCCTGAAGGAAAGATAATGGATCTGAGTCAATACAATGGATACTGAAGGCCAATAAATGTTGATGCTCACAAGTTGGAAAAATATGTTGTAACAAATGCCCCCTAATGTGTGAGGTTAGAGAAGGTACTACGATGGCCGAAATACATTATAAATCTCAGAAGTAGAGTGATGAAGACACAACTGGAGGGAGTAGCCCACTCGTCATAATACAATAATATCTCTGAATACATGTCGGCACAATACAACAATCTGATACAATGGCCATGAATAGGCAGTACATAATGAATACATGTCATGGGTGATCATAGACATGATCCATCTATAGTCAGATATGGTCTCCTGTTGAAAAGGAAACAACTGGTACAAACTACTGATGTATGAGAAATGGTATCCCATAAGTACAGTCACGATCATAAGTAGCATACTGAATGCCACTAACGCCTGGGGTCTTCTACACAAATCATCTATAGTGCAAGTCCCATCAAGTGAATAAAGGTGTTGAAGTTGAACCTGATGTGACATCGTCTGATTACTGGTCATTGATGTATACCGTTAACAGACGTGACATAACCCACCAATAATGAAAATGGGCATCAAGGCACAGAGTACAATCATCAAAGTGTGAATAGATGTGTTGAGGTAGAACACTAGGATGAATCCATTGATTAGGGTACATTGATGTATTCCCAAAACTATCGATGGCGAGAGAACCTACCACTAATGACTGCAAGCCTCAAGGTACTCAACCGAACTCTAAGTCTCAAATTCCAGAATAAATGAGTTGAAGTCGACAGAACGAAACTCTCTAGAAGGAGGGCATTAAGGCATCCCCCATCAACCAGCACGAGGTAACAGCTACGCTGAAAGATTTGGAAGATCTCAGATGAAATGGACTGACTCAATAAGGATGGCCGACATGCAATAGTCAAGAGATCTAAGGAGTGGGCGACTCTGGTTTCAAGACTTCCTTTGAACAAGAGGAGCAGATGGATAGACTCAGGCAACATAGACTCAAGTACTAGATGATAATAACACTATGCGATGCAGAAGGCATCAACAAAGGGCTCCATAATGACTAGAAGCTTAACTAGCCGGTGGAGTATGATCTGAGAAATGAGTACAGCTCCTAAGGTCCTACTATAGTCCCGACTCATAATGGATGGAGTGGAATGAATGCTATGTTCAAAGGCGACACAACAGTTGCCAACAAGAAGAAGTAAAAATTTTCCCGTCCGGCTTTTTCAGTTTTTTGATTTTTTGGTCTTTTTCATATTTGGAAAGCTTGAAAAAGACTAAAATCGCTTATAGTAAAATAGGTGAGGGAACAAGTGTCAAATAGCGAGCAAACTAGTCCCAAGCAGTGGAACATACCTATGATCAATGCAAGGAAGCATGTGCAGGATGTGGACACTCGTGGGGGTGTTCTCTCAAGGTCAAAAGGTCGTCAAATTGCGAAAGGAAAATGAAAGCTCTACATGGCTCGACAAGGAAAGTGCTCAGGCACCAGGCTAACAGTTGAGTGAGCGGGATCCGGCACAAGGCTCAAGCGGAAAGCAGGATGATGCAATGCAATCACAACTTGATAAAAATGGGGGAGTCCTTATGGGAGATGGCCAGCATAAGACAAAGTAGAGTATGAGTCTTTATTGCAAAGTCATGGCGTAACTACAAAGGACTCCCAAACCTAAAGAGAGACAACGGCATGGGTGCCAAAAGGCATAAAAACGCTCTAACTAGGGCAACCATGTTTGGACAAGCCCTACCGCCAAATAACGACACTTCTATAGCAATGTGAAGGCTCTGTGTCGGTTAAAAAGCGAGGTCGTACCCAGGGTTAATGACAAATGGTCAAAAGTCAAATGCATAATGCAGGCGAAAATGACATCTAACCTATATGACGGGTGTGAAATATACCTGCCGTAGGCGCGAAACGGTAAAAAAATCAACTCTCGTAAAAAAATCTGTTCAAAAAGGTACTCCAGGACGACATATTAGTCCAAAACAGTGTAAAACGGTAAAAACTATAGGAAAGTGGGTTTTAAAAACTATAAATAGTAATAAAAATTTACAATTACTATTCCATTTTCACATTTTATGCAAATTGGAGTTTTTGGTTAGTTTTCACCTTAGATTTTAGTTGTTGATTCCGGAAGCTACGGGCATCCATTCTTCGAGCCGTCTGGAGTAGGTTAGTCATCTCATCCTCCTCTTCCATTTCATAGCTTTTATTTCAATTTTTAGTGGTCCAATTTTTTATTAGCCCAGTCCTACATCATATCAGCGTTGTACACGAGCTATAGTTTTGCGGGTCGCGGGTAGATGCCCTTGTGATAATTTTAGGCCACGTACATGGTCGTGGATGTGGTTTTTTGATGTGCAAAAGCTAAAAATGCTTTGTTTCTTGCCTCCAGGATGGTCCTAGAGTGGAGAGAGAGGGAGCATGATGTGGTTGATGAGAAAGTCCGCCAATATTTTCCCACACAACAAGCACTACAAGCGTGTGGTCTCTACAAATTCTGGAGCATTGGGGGTTTAAGGGCCCAAAACCAATTGCTCCGCTGATTGATAAATTATTGGGACGTAGACGCGCAGAACTTCAAATTGGATGGTCAAATACTCTCACTAGAGGTGGATGACATATACTTTATTATAGGGTTGTCCCGTTGAGGGGATGTGGCTAGTGTCCGATCTCGCAATGTAGGTGGTTGGATCACCATCACTGACTATATAGACCGGTACTGTCTTCTTGGTACCTAAAAGGTGGGGAGTCAGATACCTAGTGGGGCCATTGTGAGATTGAGAATGAAGATCCTAGTGCTCACCCTCGTGAGGATAACAGGTTTTGCAGCTTTACATCAGGCTTTGAGGCCAATGATGTTCTACGCAGGAGAGTGCATGAGACCTATCATGTATGATTGGTGCACCACGCTACTGGCGTCTATGAAGACCCAGTTAACGGAGTGTAAGTTTGGACAGGCAAATAACTTCGGGTTCGGCAGTATACTCTGCAACTTCTTTTTCGAGAGAGTTTTGGGGCTCAGTACGAGGGTTGAAGTCCCTCCGCATAGTCTCCGTGACCCAGCCTTGACCCGGTGGGCTGAGGTGCTGACGCGACAGGGTGGTGGCCGACAAGTATTACCATATTCAGATGAGTTCTTTCACTGGTGGGATCGATAGGTCGTCGTCATTGATGACTATCCTTACGAGGGCATAGACTTCAATGGAGATAGGGACATGCCGCTCCCGCTAGGGGACGCGTTTGGAGACATCGGTATGTTAATCTTTTTATGTTTTGTGTATTTAAGTTTTTGGATTTTTGATTATAAGTGGAAAGCAAAAATATTTTGGTATGGTGACACATATTAACATTTGACTGTTTTCTCACAGATCAAGGTCCGCGAAGACCAGAGGGCTACCCAAGACATCGTCATCGAGCCAAGGGTGGCAAGGTGGTTGGCATTGCAACAGGGCACACACTAGAGACCGTACGGTTGAACCTGACCCGCATGACCACCAGAGTACCACTCATTGCGGTAGAGCATCTGCCAGAGGCGATGCAACGACATGTTGTAGGAGTATCGGGCACCTGGGTGCGGTTACTGCGGCACATAGCCAATGCAGTACATTATTATGTTCAGACACATCCTATCGAGGTAGCTAGGCCTCCCCATAGGGGCTAGATATCTTAGAGTCCTATATTTTTGTATCGATTATGTATATTTTTTAGAGCTACAGGCTACAGTTTTGTACTATGACACCACATTTTGGACTTATTATTTATAAAAAACTATGGTTCTCCGGTTCTACTATATGTGTATGTACAAATGTGTGAATGAATGTTTATTTGTGTGCTTCTTTATTGATGTGACAAATGCCAATCTAGGACATAATAATCATATGCATCATATACATGATTAAAACATCTTGGAACATGAATGTATGTAATGGAAACAAAATGACTCTCCAAGAGTCTTACCCTTAAGAATCTCCGTAGTAAAGTAGGGTATTGGCCATTCAATTGAGACATAACCAGCTGCGAATCCAGGCGGACTTCTAAAGACTAGATACCATGAGAAATGGCATCACAAAGTAGCTCAAATACGACACTGTACTCAGCTACATTGTTGGATGTAGGACTAAGACAAGCGCCTCCCGAAGACACAATCCGATGATTAGGTGAATAAATAACCCACGCAGCAGAAGCAAGTCGCTGCGTATGATGGCTAGCACCATCCGTGAATCCCAAGAACATGGGATATTTCGCTGACATCTGTCAACCAAACGTAAGCGAATCAGCATACCCGAAAAACCAAAAGAAATCTAAACTATGTACAGAAGCAACTATATAGTAGTATACAAAAGTATTAGCTCGAGCTAGAAGCTCAAGCGTAATGCCGCTTGAGGTAGAGCCCATTTCTAGGCTCTTTCAAGGCATTCCATTCAGAGTCTTCCAATTCGTAGGCTCCTTTCTCAAGGACACGCCTCACTATGTAAGGACCGTGCTACATGGGGTTAAACTTCCCTGGCCCTAGGGGTTCCTTAGCTTGGTCATACAAGAGGACCAAGTCACCTTCAACATATCGTCGAGGACGAACATACCTATAACAACGGGGAGACCTAAACATATGTGAATGGTTCAGAATACACCTACCACAACCGAACCAGATGTCGAAAAGGACCAGCAAACAAGTATAAGTCCAGCTAAGTATCCTGTCTCCAAGAAACATAAGTACCAAAATATTATCTAAAATGTACGGAAAGAAAGATCTGATACAAGTCACTATGGTAGAAGCATTTTCAACTTCATTATTATCAACCTCATACATAATGCAGGTAGAGCTAACCACTGAAGATGCCATAGTACCAACACCCAAGGGATCAAAATGATCAACTTCAGAATGAAGAGCAAAGCTGAAGGATGTGAAGGAATCTGCAGTGGAAAATTTATCATCACGGGAGTTGGAAATTATAGAAGTAGAATCGAACTCAGCAAGATCACCGATTTATGGATCTATAGGAGATTCTAAAGACTCATCACTAGGGAGATCAAACTTTAATGTCAAATCGGGGCTAGACAAAACTATGCCTGGATCAAACTGTATGGCAAACTGTATTCTAGACTCATCTTGTTCAATAAGATCAAGGGTAGGAGGGGGATGAGATCTATGATAAATATCCCCCCATAGCTTGTCATCACCACTCATGGCCTCAATAAAAACTTCATCTGAAGGTAAAATACCATCGAGGCAATCATGTGAACAAGATGGGTCGACTGCACACGTGGGCAGCATGACGGGATCTTCTTCCCCTGTCCGTGAAGAAGAGAGATCCGACTCTGTAGTGACTTGTTGAATATCTTGAGAAGCAAGCTCGATTGTAGACAAGGGTATATCCACTCTGATGTGCGTAACATCTCCAGACGGGGAACTCGTGGAAGGTGGATCCCACAGATCACTAAAATATGATATCCGGAGAGGTACATGATTCAATGAGGGAAGAGCATCATCGGAGATGGCTCCTATGTAGGAGATTGGTGCAAGGAGGTCAAAATCCCCCATCAATGATGGATACAATCCTACACCAATGTTCCCAGTTGCCGGCTGAGAATCTTTGATATGGGGAACAACAGTTCTCGGTGATGCTACGGAATTAGAACTAGGGAAGTCTAGCTGATTGACCGTCACAATTTTTCCTTCGTGGGGAAAGCAAATAACTCTAAACACGGAGGACACGATCGCTTTCATTGCATAGATCCAATTCCTACCCAGAAGAAGGTTGTAGTCGATGGGTGCATCAACTACCTCGAATTCAATAGTCACAGATTTCCCACCCAAGTGGACCTCAAGGGAAGGGAGAATACCATGCGGCCTAAATGACCGACCATCAAATGCAGTAATCATGGTCATAGATTTTGACATAGGAGGAGATCCAAGAGCTTTCCAACAATCGAACGACATTACCGAGGTGGAAGCACCTTCTTCAACCACCGTACATTTAACGAATTTCTGTAAGCACCTCACATGGACTTGAAAAGCCACATGATATGGCAAGCGAGGCTGAATATCAGTAGTGTCAAATTTAATGATGTTAGGGCTACACTCATCCTGTACTCCCAAAGCAGATAAAAGGGAATTCCTCTGTGAAGGACATGCCTGTAAAACCTCAAGAGTCGACATGGCACACGGAGTTTGGCCCAAATCTTCCACAATAGAGTAGTTTTGGGCGGCTCGAGCATTGGGATTATGCGTGGAGCGCTTAAGAACACCTTTCGGTATCCGCGACATAGTAGTGGGCTTCTCGATATGCAGAGAAGAGTCAGGAGGAGGAGGAGGCTCATTACCCATATTCGGTTGTGGTGCACCATAATTGCGTTAACGAGTAGCAACACTAACCTCATATTTAACTATGTTCACGCATCCGTAGCCACCGGCATGAGAAGAGGACGTTGAAGTCTCGTTAGTCCCATAGCCAGTGATGGGAGCATTCGAAGCCATATTCTGATGATGCGAAAGGGGATCTTTCAACACAGCTAGCCTCTGTGCAAGATGCTTCGATGCTTCTTCAATTCGAGGACACAAGTGAGTAAGATGATCCTCCCCGCAAAGTTTGTAAGGGAATTTCACCTTACGTCTAGGCTTACGGTCCCCACCAGCATTTCCTCCGTCCCGAGGAGGGTTGGCGTTCTCTTTCCTAGGATTATTTCGATAACTTCCATTATTCCCATTATTCCCACCCTTACGATTGTTTCTCCCCTTCTTCTTTCCACCAGGCTGCTTGTTACCTGATGGGTTCACCGATTGTATAGAATGCACATCGGACAATTGGGTGGAAGTGGACGAGGTGTGAGCCTGTCCGGGGGTAGATTAGCCAATAGAAATTTTTTGCATTTGAGTGGTAACCAAATCTATGGGTCGAGCACTTGTGGATCCAACAATGCCATCAGCATGTGGTCCAGGAACAGGCTTGGGCTCATGACGTGAGCGCGGTGCGTCAGGAATAGTATCGTACAGGATACTAGACTGAGCGTAGATTAAATCTAGCTGCTGGGATTTGAATATAGCTTGCTCCTCATTCGTGATGCCAGACACTGAAATGTCCTTTGAGATATAAGGAAGCAAATACTTGAGGAACCATTCCAACAGGAAATATGGAGGAATGTTGGCTTTCACTAGCCTCTTTCGTCGACGCCACTCTTGAATATGATCAGATATGTGTGTGGCCTTGTTCTGGTGGAAGGTAGACAAAATTTCGGTGCCAGTATCGTAGCGAACTGGCAGCTGAAAATGGTCTAGGAAAACCAAATCCATCTCATTAAAACCCTTGTAAGTTCCCCCAGGCAACTCGACATACCACTTCATGGCAACATACCACTTCATGGCTGCCCCCGTGAGGGTGCGTTGAAATAGTCTCAATTGAATAGAGTTGTGATTCAATGAATTCGAGGAGCACCAAAGGTGAAAAGTCGTAACATGATCACACAGATCCTCACCATTCTTCCCTTCGAACTTTGGAATGTCAGAAGGGAGCTTGGTAGGGACTGGAGGCCAAGTAGGATCGTGACACACCGGATCATTTGTGAGCTTTGAAAGATCTGGTAGATTCAAACGAGCAAGAAACGGGAACTGTGGCTGTAAAGCTAGATTATAAGCTCCCAAAAGAGGTTGACCTTGTGGACCTAAAGGATGATATGAACCATGACCATGACCATAGGGCTGATAACCGCCTCCAACCTGACCTGTGTAAGGGTATGAAGGTATATGTGTGTTATAAGCACCATAGTGAGGAGGGTTGTAGCAAGGGCCAGAACCGACTGCATTATAAGAAGGATTACCACCATAATGATGGGGCATATAAGTGCTAGTCGTAGCAGGAGCAGTCGAGTAATGACCATAAGTATAGGGTATGTTCCCACCTCCCATGCTAGGAGGGTTATTAACGTTAGCAAACGTGGTTTTAGTCACGAGTATATGCATATAAGCATGTGTGTTAAATTGTGTAATATGAGCCGTGTTATGAGAAGTGTTCCCACAGAAATGAGGGGTAGTCCTAGGAGGTGGTCCTCCCCTAACAGCTATAGAAGGTGGGGGGATATGATCCGACCTAAATTGAAAAGGAGTAAAAGAGGGTGCACCGCCCCCAGAGGGAGCAGTGCCCCCAAAAACAAGGCTAGAGTTAGCTTGACTACCCGACGAAGTGGATGTAACATTCGAATTAAGACTAGGCATACCAACTGAAAAGGGTGTAGTGGTCGAAGGGATTGTTGTATTGTTCATGTCTAGCATCCCATAACGGAAACCATGAGTGTGTGTACCATCAAATGGGTTTGACTCCGGGGGTAGGTTCGACCCAAAACCCGTAGGAGTGACGTGTGGGGGTGAACCTCCCTCCTCAACATCTCTAGGAGTGGAAGGAGCGGTCTGTCCATTGACATTACCCGACGGAGTCACGGGAATTCTTCCCGGGCTAGATGCAAAATTCATAACATAATATTGAAGTTCTTCAAAAGTATCGAAAGGATCGGAGGGGATCCTCCGGCGTCTCTTATAAAAAGGATGTGCTACCTTGTTGGCTGGTATCCCAACCAAACGATGAGACCGACGGAGAGGTGGATCTCGCTCCACGATAACCCCAAAAAGTCAAACAATCAAACGCCTCCTAATGGCCAACTAATGTAGTCAAAGAGCACACACCTAAAGAAACTACAGCCAAATGCACACAAATGGGATTGGCTCAAGGAGCCTCCCGACACTACAGCCAGTATGTCTCTCCTAGGAGAGGCTTGAGACTCCCAAACTATAACAAGAGGTAACAAAATCAGTTATAAGGGCTCCCAAACTTCACTGCGTGCACAGGGTCAAATCCCTATACAACAGGAAACTGTGCTATTCAACCCTTATCTGACTTAGGACAATCGCATAATAACCGCAATGAATGCCCTATGTGATACCTAGGTAAAGCAACTAAGGTCACCACGATATAACCAATGCTCAGGTGGACAGTCGCAGGTGGGATCCGTCGTATGGGAAGGGTAGCTAAGCCCGAAACTCAAGAGGTACAAATCCCTCAAGAGCCCCCGTATATGAACAAATCCTGGAAGTATCTCCCACGTTTAGCTAGTATTGGAGGGATATCTCCGCAACCAACCTCCCGTGACCTCGTGCTTAACTCTGGTTTTAGTAGAGCTTCCCGAGAACAATGATGTATACCATGGGTTTCACCACTCCTTGGTCAGACACATAATGTTTCGTTTAATATTCTTGGATTGTTTACTCACAATGATCTATTCTAAGACTCTAAAACTATACTAGTTGGTGCACCCTATAAAAGAAAATCGTTTCTAATCAATTTTAAGATTAAGCGTTGATTTTAAATGGTTGTAATTACTCAAAGGATATGGTTGTGAAACTGATGAATGTAAAAGACTCAATGGTATGCACAATCGAAAAGCACTAGACTCATCTATCCAATAAAAACAATGCCACTAATATGACAATCAATCTAATGGTTCAAAAATAAAATGCAATCTCTTTTAAAATTTCTATGCACAAGCAAGTCCTAGATGAAATCACAAGCACTCTGATGCAAGGTGTAGAACATAAAGCAAATATTTTTGTATTTTCTCTTATAAATGGAAGGAAAATGCAAAATAATGTTTTCGTATTTTTTCAATATAAATGGAAATGAAAAAATGCATGCAAAATCTAACTATTCAGAAAAGAAATGCAGAGCATATCACATAGACAACCCAGCAAATCCCAAACAGTAAGACTCATCCAAGTTAATGAGCTAGAAAACAAGAAAATGGTGGGAAACCAAAAACTCAAAAACAAAGAGAAAGAGGAGTTTTTGGTCAATAACAAGGTATGGAACAGTCAGGAAACAGGCCGAGTAAAACTCAGGAACACTCAGAACCAACCCAACAACAATCCAAGGACAAAAATCAAGCAATCCCGGAGTTGTACGCGACTGTTCATAGAACAACAACGGGTAGACGCGGGATACAGTTCATACAGGGGCGGGTAAATGCGGTCAAAACTAGGTTGACCCGCATATAGGGAAAGGAAAATGAGCTCAAATAGAGTCAAACAACCCAGAAAAAGCTAGTTCTCTAAAGTAAATCCCAACGGCCAATCAATGACACAGAAGCTTGACACACAACAACTCAAAATAAGGAAAAATGCCTAAAAAATCCCCAAAATGGAGGTTTCTCCCCAGCGGAGTCGCCATTTCTATTATGGAGAAAAAATTCCTATGGCATGGGGCAGACCACAACAGACAGATGACAGCCGAAACACTACTCAATTCTCAAAACGGTGCTATATAAACGACAATGCTAAGATAATGGAGAAAAGACCGACCTTCAACTGGATGTTCGAAGTAGATCCCCGTTGAGCTCTCAATATCTACACTTGACCCTGCAGATTAGTCTCAACAAAAAATACAAGCAAGTGCATATAATATGTGAAAGACATTAGCATAATCAATAACGATGGTCCATGATATCATAAGCAAATGTAACCCAATGTAATTTAAACAACATTCACAACATCAATTGGACGAGAAATTGAGTATTTCCATTAATTAATAACAAGAAGTACATAATACAACCTCTTGTCGACAACCAATCTGAACCGAGAACTAGATTCCTCCACTTGTGCCTCCACCACTTCAATCCTCCATGCAATGGCAAACTCAAACTATGAAAGGAGTTTGGTAGGTGAACATAAAGGGTTCACAACAACAAGGATCAATGAGTGTAGACTCAAGTCACGACAAAAATCCACTAGATTTATCTTGCTCTCTCTTTCTCCTCCCTTCCATACACCATAAGAGCTCAATATATAGCCTTCCAAAAGGTAAGTGTAAGGTCGAAGCGAGTCGTTTCGGGGCATATGGAGGGCCAAAGGTCACCCTAAGACCGTTTTTGGGAGTAAAAATAGAGTTTTTTACTGTTTTTACCATGTAACTCGATGTACGCGGGCTAATTAGGTGCAGCCTGCGTGTACGTTGGCTATAGTGGAACAACAAGCGTACAAGAACAAAGATAGGGAAACTGGGTTCCTGAAGGAAAGATAATGGATCTGAGTCAATACAATGGATATTGAAGGCCAATCAATGTTGATGCTCACAAGGTGGAAAAATACACTGTAACAGGAGTCTTCGAATCCATCTGCAGTGTTAAAATTTAAGAAATTGCGGGGGGGGGGTCATTGGGGGGTCTCTGAATCCATATACAATGTTAAAATTAAAAAAATTGCAAGGGGTCTCTAAATGCATATAATATATACATAATTGAAATTGTTAGTTTTAATCATTGAAATTGCATTAGAGAGGTGGTCCAATGAAAACAAAAAATTCCAATTTACAAGGGGTGGGAGTGGAGGTGGGGTAGGAGAGGTGAGGGTAAGGGGGTCTCTGAATCCATCTGCAACGTTAAAATTTATGAAATTGGCTCCAATTTCATAAATTTTATCATTGTTGATGGATTCAGAGACCCCCTCACCCTCACCTCTCCTACCCCACTCCACTCCCACCCCCAAAGAACAATTTCATAAATTTTAACGTTGCAGATGGATTCAGAGACCCCCTCACCCTCACCTCTCCTACCCCACCTCCACTCCCACCCCCAATGAACTAGATATATAAATATATATAGATTTTACTATTATATAATAATAATATATAGTATATTAATATATACTATTATACATTTAATATATAGTATTAATATAATATGATATATCTATATATATATATATAAACAAATTTTAAAAATGTGAAAGACAAATTGTGGGGAAAGAAAAATTGGGGGAATTTTACGTACAAGATAAGACTAAGAATACGGTACGGATCACTTGATGGTCGATTGGAATGAAATCTCAACCTTTCCCCCAAATTGTGGTTTTTATTGGCTCCTTCCTTCAACATAGTTATTATACGGATATCTGAGACTATATATCACTTGGCAAAGATGTCATTGACAACTTAACTACTCAATTTCCAGCTATCCAAGTTCAACAAGTAACATTCATTCCTTCTTTGTGAATTTATTTCCTCCTTTTGTTATCAATTTAGTTTTGATTTTGATTTAAAGTTGTCCTTTCTATTGTCAATTATTGTTTTCACATGTGTTGTGGAAAGGAAGACTGGTAAATTTGGTGCGGATTCCACAAATGGTGTAAGTGATAAGTAAACCCTATTGAACATATGACTTTGCAAACCTCTCTTATAGGTTTTGACCATTTTGAAAATTATGTGGTTGGTTTTGAGTAAATGAAAATATATATTGATAGAATTGAGTTATTTCATAACACAGTTTAAAGCATTTTCTCACACAAAAGGATCTCAATGAAAGGAAACAAAAGTGGGTAAGCAAGGTCCAAGATTTTGATTTTTACATTGAATATGTAAAAGGGAAGAATAATATTGTAGTAGATGCATTATCTAGGAGACCTTTATTTTCCCTTATGGACATTTTGAAAGATTGGAAAGATATGCTAATAGTTGAGTATGCCAAAGATAGTTTTGATTGTGATGTGTTAGATGGGGTCAAAGGAGATTATAGGTACAATATTTTGAATGCCCTGATCTACTATAAGGACCAAATATATTTGTTTCATGGTTCGAATCTAAAGCACAAGATTTTGAAGGAAGCTCATGATTCCCCTTTAGCAGGCCATCCTAGTTTCTTCAAAACATATAGGCAACTAAGGAAAAGGTTCTCTTGGAAAGGGATGAAGGAAGATGTTCTAAATTATGTGAATGAATGCAAGATATGTCATCAAAACAAAGTTGAACACACACATCATGCTGGTCTATTGCAACCATTTTCCATTCCACAACAAAAATGCGAAAGTATCTCAATGGATTTCATCACAGGTTTTCCCAAAGCTTTGGGTAAGGATTGTATTTATGTTGTGGTGGATAGACTCACAAAATTTGCTCATTTATTTGCTATTACATCATCTTTTACTGCTGCACAAGTGGTTTATATATTCTTTAGAGAAATTTTCAGATTGCATGGGCTTCCCAAGAACATTGTGATTGATAGGGATAACAAATTTTGAGTGCCTTTTGGAAAGAAATTTTCAAGTTGGTGGGAACTCAATTGAATCCAAGCACAATATATCATCCACAAACTGATGCCCAAACAGAAAGAGTGAACCAATGGTTGGACGGGTACTTGAGGAACTATGTTGGTCAGCAGCATAAAGCATGGGTTAAATGGCTACACTTGGGTGAGTTTTGCTACAATACTACTTTCCATATGGCTATTGGCATGTCTCCTTTAAAAGCAATTTATGGTTATGAAGCACTCACCTTTGTTGAGCACATCTATGGTGATAGTAGATCCCCAAAAGCTAATAATTGGGTGGAGGAAAGTCAAGAGATTTTGAAGCTTCTAAAAGACAATTTGCAGGTTTCCCAAAATCAACAAAAATAGTATGTGGATCAACATAGGGAAGAAAGAAATTTTCAAGTGAATGATTTGGTCTATTTGAGGCTGCATCCATATAAACAAACCTCCTTGAAAGGGAAAGGATCAGAAAATCTGAAACCAAGGTATTATGGCCCATACAAGATAGTTCGAAAAGTTGGGGAGGTAGCCTATGAGTTGGAACTTCCGAAAGGTAGCAAAATCCACAATGTATTTCATGTCTCATGCCTTAAGAAGGATATTTGTCAGCAAATTTATATTTAATAAAAACTCCCTCCATTGGATGATGAAGGACAACTCATACTTATTCCAAAAAAAAAATTGAAGACAAAAGAAAGGAAATTGAGGAGCAGAACCATAAGAGAATATTTGGTACAATGGAAAGATTTTCCAAGTGAGGATGCCACATGGGAAGAGGAAATTTTTTTGCAGCATCCTAATTTATAATTGCTCTCAACATCCTAATTTATAATTGCTCGAGGGCAAGCAATCTTGGGTGGGGAGGATTCTAATGTCCCCATCCAAATAAATCACTAGAAGGAAAAATTCCACCAATCTACTAGTTCTCTAGGTTGGGGTGGAAACATTTGGATTTGGAATAAGGGAGCTAATAAACCCCAAATGGACATTAGCTTGACATTAATTTGTTAAAAGGGGATAAATAAATATTTACAATAGAAAAATAAGGTGGCACTTGGTCATGAAGAAACATTGGTGGCGTGGGACCCACACAAAGCAAGATTCCCCATGCCACATGGCATCCTATTCTCACCCATTCGAATCCAAGGTGGCGTTTAATGTTCTTGGGGGATTTGGAACGTCATTATACTTGGCATGACTCAATGAAGGTCAAATTGGAGTGGAAGAGTAACTCCCATGGAAGAGGAAGAGGCATCTTAGAGATATTGAGACACTTGGGCTAGATTCCCTAGCTTCTATGACAACAATGATGAAGATGCTATGCCACTTATGACAAGAATCAGACCTGATTTCTAACATATGACCTATATGACATGTTAGGGCTAAAAATAGCCTCCAAGAAGGCACTCAAGGAAGTTAGGGCAGCCAAGAAGCTTCCCCATTCGAATTGGTGGAAGATGGAGATTAGGAATTGTTCGACAAGTGGCACACATTGGAATCTCTTCCCAACTTGAGTTGGCATGAAGCCTTTGGAAGGAATTCGAACTATGGATGGCTTGGGAAGTTTATAAAATACAAGAAAAAATAAGGAGAGGATATTTTTATCATTTCTCATTTTGAAAATTGGAGAGCATAGCTTGTCCATGCTAGTGGAGTGTTTACTCTACTTGCCTTAGTACCAATTTCGAGGGTGAAAGATTCCCATCCTAATTGGAAATTGAAGAGGCCATTCAGAAACTTCATTTGGAGCTAAAATGGATTCATTTTTTGCAGGTTGAATCTACAGGGCTGCTCGTGATCTTCTCTTATTCAACTTGCTTCCACACTTCTCTCACATTTCTCTTCATATTATTGCTCTTGGAGGAAGGGTGCACTTGGTGAGATGATGATCTCTTTGGGGGAGATCATGGGGCCCCATTTATTTTAAATATGATTTATTTACTCTGTATTTGATTCTTAGAATAACCTCGTGTCAAAATGCCAAGTGAAACTATGTAAAAATTCCAAACTATGTATGAATGGTGCCATTTTCCCCTATATCTTGTTGTGAGAACTTGAAGTTGCTTAGTTTCGATTTTGTTCAGTCAATATCTGTTATTTTTTTGCTGTATGGAGATAAATTAATGAAATGAAGAACCTCCATAAACATTATACAAGTCATTGGAACAATTATCTCAAAATTCATAGCAAGTTGTGGAGTTTTTCTATCATTTCCCCCTATGTGAAAGCATGTCTACAAAGCTATGATTTATGGCAGTTGCAGCAGACTATAGGAACTAATTAATGATGCAGTTGGGTGCCCATTTAATTACTCTAACCATTCCATGTCTTTTTTTCTGAAATTTTGGAGGGTCATACTACATTTGGGAATCCATTTGTGTCTTCTACCCTTGGGGGTTTGAACCTCGAAATTACTAGTAAATTTCCGTATTTTCTCCTAAACTTAAATGATTGTTTCAGAAGTCTTTTGAGAGTGTCCAAGAATCCATCAGCTTCATTTTTATGTCTTAATACCTTTAAAACACCTTCATACCCAATTCAGAAGCATTTGGAGCCATTTGGAAGAGTTGGAGTCATTACTAGTCTAAGGGTCGAATTGGCCAAAAATTGCAATTTTTCCCAATTTCTCCAAATTTTACAAAAGGGACACTACAATTGCAACCTTATTTTGGTTATTATTTCTTTGAATCTTGAACATGTTTTTCCTGGGGTCATGTAGTTGCTTGACATTGTTTTCTTGTTTATCTCATATTCCCTAGGAATTGCTTCATGTGATTCTATAGATTTTTATTCCTATGATTCAACCTCAGACTCTACATATATCATGTCTATAGAAACTTCAATTATTTTACTTGCAATTCCTTCTTCATGGTGCGCCCTTCGTCTCTTCTTGTTAGTAAGATAAATATCCTGGAAGGTGATTTTTTTTCTTGTACCAAAGCTTCAAAAACATATTTTGCACATTAATATTAATTGTGCATCTAAGGATATCCCAAAAAAATATACACGTCATCCATATATACAACATTAAAATATGAATCCCACACATATTTATCCATGGTAACTTTCAAATATTTAAAAACTTGAATATTCTCACCATTAACCTATGCACTTTTAATACAATTTGCAGGAACTTGCAATATTTAGCCAAATCAACATTGATAAAATTATGTTTTCTACTAGAGTTTATAAAAACAATGACATTCTTGGGAAAATATGATCACAATTGGATCTATGCAACACAAAAATTCCTCACAATTGTTAAGCAAATATTGCTCAGAAACTAGAAGAAAAGAGACAAAATTGATGCACAAATCAGAATTATATTGAACAATTGTATAGTAGCCAAACTATGGCATTAAGATGGCTGTCCAAATATATACAAATGGCATAAAATCGAAAGCCTATGGAGGCATTCGAATTGATCACAAGTGGAAAGCTTACAATTAGCAAAAATACCCATCTAAGGAAACGCCAATGCTACAACTCATACAAGGTGGTCATGAATTGGCTAAATCAACCTTGGTAGGCCACGAGTGACCAAAAAGTAGCAACATGATGGATTTTCAAGAGAAAACCATGGAGGATGTGGTGGCCAAAAAGAGGAAAAATTTCCAAAAGCAAACTAGCACCCTTGCCTTATCCTTATTCATGACAACAATAGAATAAAACTGCTTTATGTGCAGAAAAGCAGGATAAAGCATACTAAATCTAACTCAAAAAATCAAAGTAAAATTAGGAATAAAAATAGTCGGGGGAGCTTGGGTGGATAAGCATCACAAGATGTCAGCTAAGTATGCACTAGGGGACAAATAACCTAGTCTAAACACCTAGGAAACATAAATTAATGCATAATAATTATATATTAAGGTCTAGATGGGGTCAGATATTCTAACACCCCCCCTTAAGCCTAACTTATCTGAGTGCAAAAATCAGAAATAGGGCCGAGCAACAAAGGATATGGTCACCCTTTACATTTTATTTGTCCAAAAAACAAGGTAAAAGAGGAAAACCACATGGGAAAAACCTCCCCTCTAAATATGGACATGTACAAAACTGAGAAACTTTTCTTAATCTATCTTCACCATGTCATCACTCAACCCAAGAAGTGATTTGAGATGAATGAATTTATCCTCTGTAAATGCCTTGGTGAATATGTCTGTAGTTTGTTCTGAAGATGGACAACAATGCAGATAGATGATCTGATCATGCACCAATCCCCTGATGTAGTACATGTGAATTTCAATGTGCTTGGTCCTCTGCCTCTGTACTTGATCAGTTGATATTTTTATGGCACTCTAGTTGTAACACCATATGAAAATAGGTGCACTGAATTCAATCCCAAACTCAGATAGTATGCCTTGCAACCAAACACACTAAGTGGTTGCATTAACAACATTTCTGTATTTAGCCTCAACAGATGATAGTGAAATGGCACTCTGCTTCTTGCTTGACTAGAAAATAGGACCATTACAAAGCATAAAAACATAACCAAAAGTTGACTTCCAGTCTGAGTTGTCACCAACCCAATCAAAATTTTAAAACCCAATAATATCGAGTGAAGAATCAACAACATAGTGTATCCCATAAGACTTTGTTCCTTGCACATAATGCAAGATCCTCTTGGAATATTTCTAATGGAGCTAATGTGGCTCCTGCATGTATCTTGATACAACACTTACTACATAGGATATATTAGGCCGAGAGTGCGTAAGATACAATAGACTCCCAACCAATTGCATGTACAATGTGATGTTCACCAATGGTGAGGAACCACCTTCCTCAAGTCTTACACCAGAGAGGAAGGGATACTTGGATGGCTTGAACTCTCGCATTTTGAAATTATCGAGCAGATCTAAAGCATACTTGGACTGAGATACCTTTATTCCTGAAATGGACTATGTGATTTCAAGTCCAATAAATTGTCTCAACAATCCCATGTTAGTCATTGAAACAAAATTATGCAAAATAGTTTTTTATAGAAGCAATATCTACAATGGAAATCCCAGTGATCAAAATATCATCTACATATAAAACAATAAGTAAAATAAATCCATTAACATGCTTCATATAAACATTAGGATCTTATTTGCATCTGGTGAATTCTTGTGATAGAAGGAAGCTGTTAATCTTTGCATACTAGGTTCTAGGAGCTTGCTTGAGACCACATAGTGACTTTTTTCAATCTGCACACAAGAGAGGGGTCATGAACATAACCTTCTGGATGATGCATGCAAATTTCCTCCTCAAGATATCCATGGCGGAATGCACTCTGGTGCACCTCCCAGTGCTTGGATGCTACAATATCCAGAACCAATCTGATGGAATCCATCTTGGCTACAGGAGAAAAATTATCTGTGTAGTCAAGACCTTGGACTTGAGAGAATCCCTTAGCCACCAATATTTCCTTATATTTGATTGCTTCACCATCAACAACCATCTTGGTTCAAAATATCCACTTGCATTGAACCAATTTTCTGATAGGAGGCAATGAAACTAGTTCCCAAGTTTCATTATTTTGAAGAGTTTGGAACTCTTCATCCATGGAAAATTTCCATCTTGGATCATGTGAGGCCTCAGTATATGAATTTGTATCATATCCTATCATCAAATAAAATCTTTCACGAATATAAGGATCACTAGCAGAAAATGCACCATGTGCATTCTGAAATTGGGACATAGTCTTCCTTGTGTCTTGAGGATCCCTTGCAAGATCTCCTACTGCTTCAATGGTATTTTCAACCCATTTTGGCCTTACAGGTGGAACAATGTCTGCAATTAGATTCTCATCTTCATCATCAGACTCAAAATCAGAAAATTCACTTGAGGCTTCACTTACATCATCAAGTGGGGGTTTTGAGCATTCTCCTTCTTCCATTTGCATTGTATGCAAAGCTTCTTCAAACTGCACACTCCTCTCAATGAATGTCTTCTGAGTGGAGAATTTTAAGAGTTTGTAACCTTTTGCATCTTCAGGATAGCCAACACAAATACATGATTGGATTTGAGGCTGCAAATCCCTTCTCTTCTCAGGAGGAATTCTAGCCCAAGCTTTTGAGCCAAAAATTCTAAAGTGTGACATATATGGCTTGTTCCCACTCCAAGATTCAAATGGATTCATACCTTTCAAATATTTATGAGGCACTCTATTCTAGATGTAGGCTGCACAATTAATGGCCTCTTCCCACAGTCTTGGAAATAAAGACTTGGACTCAAGCATGCAGGTGGCCATCTCCTTGATAGATCTATCCTTGCGCTCTGCCACACCATTTTGTTGAGGTGTGTAGGGAACAATATGTTGCATATGCATGCCAACATCAACACAAAATTGCTGCAAATATTTCTTGACATATTCCCCTCCATTGTCAGTTCGAAGGGCCTTAATCTTCTTTCCAGAAAAAATCTCCACAGAAGCTTTAAAAACAGTGAAAATTCCAAACACTTCTGACATATACTGGAGAAAATAAACCTAACAGTATCTTGAGTAGTCATCAATGAAAGTTAACACATACTTTGCATTACTCAAGGACAAGGTAGGAAAGGGTCCTGAGATATCACTATGGATCAATTCAAGGGGTGAATAATTTCTCTTTGCTTTAGCGTTCTCATACTTGCGCTCTAGATGCTTTCCAAGGATACAACCTTGACAAATGCCCTTTGATAACTTGATGTTTGGCATCCCGTCAACCATAGAAAACTTATGCAAATCTTGCAAATACTTATAGTTGAGGTGGGAAAATATCTCATGCCATAGCTTTCCAGTCTCATTGGCATGTGTTAGGAGTGCATTTGGGAATGAGTAAGGGAGTAAATGAGAGAACTTGTAGACCTTTGAGTCATGGTCTACAACTCCTAGTGCAATAATTCTACCAGTGGATATTTCAGCAATCTCCACATAATTGGGAGTGAAGGTGAATTTCTTAGGAGATCTAGTGTGTGTCATTTGACACATAGAAAGAAGATTTGCATCCAGACCATGAACATACAAAACATTCTTGAAACAACCATTGTCTAGATCAATTATTCTATTACCTTTAGATGGAGTCTCCGAGTCATCTCCCATCGGGATTAAGGGACCACCCATGGATTCAAATGTGGAGAAGGAATCCTTTGTGGTAGCCATATTCCTGGGTTCCAGAATCAGTAATGAAGGAAGAATACTTTGATGTGCTTGCCATCAATGTATGGCATCTTTCTTTGCAATCTGAACTTGAACTTCCATCTTTCTTGTTTGCACTTTCAGGGACTAGAATATTCTTCTTCTCCAGAACCTGAGCCATCATATCAATGGTGTTCTTCATACATGCACTTTCAGGGTGCCAATCCTTATGGTAGTATGTGCAATTTGTATTTTCCTTCTTTTTATGCTTGTCCTTATTGGAATTCAAAGGCTCCCCTAATGGTTTGGATTTATCCCTCTTTTGATATGAAGGATTTGTATCTTTGGTCTTCTTATTTCCTTTGGCACTCTTGGAATCTCTTGCTGCAAGCACATGGTCTTTTGATGGCTTGATGGCTCCCATCTAGACCAGCTTGTCTTACTCTTGGGTGAGAAACTCCATGAACTCTAACAAGGAAGGCATATTCCAGTTTCGAACTGTCAACTTAGTTGCATGGAAGGTAGAAACAAACACTAAGTATTAGGAGCCAACTTTGAGAGAATATACAGAATCAATTGTTCATATTTCTTCTTGATCCCACATTGCTTGAGTTGGAGGACCAAATATTTGAACTTTGTGAAGAAATATTGTATGGAATCAAAAATACTAGGACTTGGTGAAATCAATTCATTCTCCATCTAATGGCCCCTTAACTCATATTTCTTTCCAAATAATGACTCAAGCTTGATCCATGCCTTATTTGGAGTGGATAATCCATCCAGATAAAATAAGATATCTCTGGAAGCGTTGATACATAGTAGGCCATACGCTTCATCTCTTCTATTATTCCATTTGGCCTTCTCTACAACTGATGTTAGCTCAAGCTCAATACCCATAGTGACTCTGTAAAGGCCCTTTCTCCTCAATAGAATCACCATCTTTGCTTTCCAATCAAAATAATTGAATGGAGTAAGAGTTATTGAATGAGACTGCTCCATAATCAATTGTTGCACTCCTAGTGAGACTGAATCTGAAACCTACGATTTGCAAAGACTCATAAGGAAAATTGTTATCACATTCAATATCTACTCGACATTGATCACATTTGGGAGTGCATCACACCTGGGTAGACCCCAATGGACAAGCCAAATGACTCAAGGCACACTCCCTAGGATTTATGTGTAACCTCCACTGCTTATGGTGCTCAATGGAAGTATCTAAGAGATATTGCAAGCCTAATGTGCTCTGATACCATGTGTAAATTTGATCACAATTGCATCTATGCAACATAAAAATTCCTCACAATTGTTAAGCAAATATTGCTTAGAAGCTATAAGAAAAGAGACAGAATTGATGCATAAATCAAACTTCTATTGAACAACTATATAGCAACCAAACTTTGGCAATAAGATGGTTGTTCAAAGATATACAAATGATAGAAAATCGAAATCCTATGGAGGCATTCGAATTGCTCACAAGTGGTATGCTGACAATTAGCAAAAATCCCCATATAAGGAAACGTCAATGCTCCAACTCATACATGGTGGTCATGAATTAGCTAAATTAGCCTTGGTAGGCCATGAGTGACCAAAAAGTAGCAACATGATGGGTTTTCAGGATAAAATCATGGAGGATGTGGTTTCCAAAGAGAGGCAAACTTGCCAAAAGCAACCTAGCACCCTTGCCTTATCCTTATCCATGACAAAAGAATAATAAAGCTACTTTATGTGCAAAAAAGTAGGATAAAGCATACTAAAATCATCCAACGCACTCTAACTCGGAAAATCGGATTAAAAGCAGGCATAAAAGCAGTTGGGGGTGCTTGGGTGGATAAGCATCACAAGATGTGGGCCAAGTATGCACTGGGGGGAAAATAACCTAGTCTAAACACCTAGAAAACATAAATTAATGCATAATAATTATATACTAAGGTCTAGATGGGGTCAAATATTATAACAATTCTCTTGTTGAATACATTGATGAACATGTAATAGGAATTTTCTACATGAAAGCAAACCATTAATGCTTTCTTTATCATTATTCACAACTTTAGGACACCGATAAAAAAATACCTTTTCAATTTTACATTTCAAAGTTTATGCATCTTATCCTTGTCAAGTGACTTCCACTTGTATTCCTTCTTTAATTTATGAGACCACTTTATAAAATATTTATTTTATATTCTATATTGGAAAGACTCAATAGTGCCTCAAGGTTAATTGTCCTAAACCCTATGGGAGCATCCTCTGTTAGATTAAAATATAATCCATGTCTCCAAGCATAGGGTTTCTTGGTGTCCTAATAATATATGTATTCTTCAATGCTAGGACCATTATAGTTTCCTAGAAAAAACATCTTGCTTGCTAATTCCAAAAATAGAGCTAGGGTTTTGAATAAAATTACTTACTTTTGATGCGGTAAATTTAAAATCAGCATAACTCCCTCAATATTTATTGGAATCTCTATTATGACCACAATTATGAAATTCCATGGTCATTCCACATTGAATAGTTTTTGGTTTGATTGAAACTTGGTCACTATATCAAAATATATAAGCTCTGCAATTTGTGTGGCCATCCCTGGAAAAAAACTCTAAAAACAACTAATTTTAAATCAATGATAACTTCACTTTCCAAACTCCATTTTGGACAATTTGTTTTTTGAAATTGGGTGTCTTAGTGAGAAGAAATCATATATGCAATTGGTTTCCTCATATTATGCACATAAAGTTTCAGAAATTGAGCTGAATTCTATCATCCTCTTTTCCCCTTCAAAAATATGCAAAAAATAAAAATTTCTTCCAATATTTTTGGCCCAAGAAAGTGTTGTGATACCACTTGTAGCGGTCCTTAACCTAGAAATTGGATCACAACACAGACATAGAACCCTTATACTTCATAAATAAACAAAATATACCCACTATAAGAATACCACCAATATAGATAGAAACCCTTTAGGTAGGGTAACACCATCAAATACTTCTTAAGTAAGGAATCACTACAGAAGCCATAGTTGCTACAATACAATTCATCACACATATCTCAATACAATGATACTAATGTGTATTTATACTTTTTCATTATTGTTCCTAGGGGCTTATGTAAAAAAAACCCTAATTATTATATTATTCCCTTAATACTACATATTGAACACACTAGAAACATTGAGAGGGGGGGGTGAATCAAGGTTCTGCACTTAATCACTTCTTCACTTGATCAACAAATTGTAAACAGTTGTAATCATCCATTCAACATTCAATGTAACAGATTAACAATTTTTACACAGTAGACACGAGATATGTAAGTAGAAAAACTTTGTAATACATTCAATGGTTTACATCAACTTGGTAATATTTAGCCACAATTGTAGTCCTCCTATAATTCTATGCCGCATGCATATGAGCAATAATTGCCTCAATGCTTCTTTTATGTACACCCAAAAGCAATGGTTAACCCACAACTTTTCTTTCTACACCCACTAGCAATGGTTGGGCCAAAGATTCTTTTCTTCACCCACAAGCACTGGCTGCTCCAATGCTTTATTTTTGCACCCATAGGCTATGGTTTACCCACAACTTTCTTGTACATACAAATATTTGCACCCACGAACAATGTTGTCCACAATGAATGTCTGCCTCACTGTTTAGATTCTCATCCCACTAGCAATGGTTTCCCACTACTATAATTCTAAACCCACTAATCTTTGACCTCTTTTCTTCAATCAACTTGTTAATAATATATATTTTCTGCAATAAAACACTTGGATTTTCCGCCTTTTCTTCTTTCCTTTGATCAACAAGATGTTGATCTCTTCTTCCTGTTCCTTCGCTTCCTATATTCCCCAAAATTTATTCTATCACATAACTTCCATTTTCTCACACTATCCCTCTTCAAATGAAATGTGGCTCTTTTTATTTATACACATCCACTCATGATATTTTTTCATTTTAACCGACATTCACATTTGATAAAATATTTATTTTTACAATGTATTTGGAGCCAACTCAATATTATGTTTGAGACATATTTAATTTGGCCTCTTATCAATTTTCTTTTAGGGTCAACATGTCATTTTTCATTTAAAATTTGATAAGAGCCTCACATATGTCTTCCATGGTTCTTATTCTATGTTCCTCTTCATGTGGATTGTGTATCCTTCTTATGATTCTTCTTCAATGTTGATCCTCATGTAGATTGTATGGCCTTTGTCATGCTTTTGATATATGTTTGTATTTCCAACTTTGATCCAAGTTCAAAGTTTTGACTAACACTCTTTTCTACCTGTTCACCACACTTCAAACATACCAGTTCACTTTTGTCTACTTGTTCACCTTTATCATTAATGAGCATCAATGGCAATAATTATCATGCCTTGACATCAATGACAATTTTTTCCAACAATCTCCCCATTTGGAATTGATGTCAACCTACAGTAAAACTTCTTACCAAACTCTCTTTTTATGTGGTTTTATTGTGCCTTCATTCCCCCCCTTTGACATTAATGACAAAGGATATTGTTTCAATTGTTTTTGATTTTCCATCAAGACTACTCATGTAGCTTTCCTCCCCCTGTCAACAATACTACATGATCATCTTCTGGTTTCTTCTTGGTTTCTCTTGATTGCTACATAGGCTCCCCCTATCAATGACACTTCTTTTTCTTTGAATATTTTGACTACCTTGAGTACTTACTCCCCCTTTCTTGCATAGTTATCAGCTCCCCCTTAGCTTATAATCACCTTTAGCTTGTAGAAATGTCTTCTTCAAGTTGCTCCATTTCGTCTGCTCCCATTGGGAGCATGCTCAACTTTGGATTGTGATTTCATTCTCTTATGTTTAACCATTGAGGTGTGTGAACCCTTCACATGTTCCATAAGTAAACATATGCTTTCCGCACAATTTCTCAAAGTAGCGCAACCTTTTCTTAACTGTGTAATATATCCAAATTCCCATGGTTCTTATTATTCCATGAATTTTCTATGGGCAAGTCGCAACAATTTCTCATGGAATCTTCCATACGTGCAAGTACTACCTATGAGCAGCGATCAATTTTGAACCTGTCTGAGCCCTTCTGAAGGCCTTTGGCTCGTCCCTAAAGTGTGAGGAAAAAATACTTGCCAAAAAAAAATTGATTTTTGAATTTACCCGTCCATTAAGAAGGGATAACTAAATTTCAAATTTTCAAAAGAAGGGTGACTCTTTTCATTGCCCGTTAAGATTGATTTGCACTTGCGGTCACATCAGGAAACTCAAGAGTCGATGACGTGGCTAAACCTCCTCCTGTATCACCAAACCAGGGCTTAAATGAGTCCAACAATCTATTGTTTAAATCATATTTATGCAACATACAATGGACAATGATGGCATAATTATTGCTAGACGAGTTACCCGTGAATCTGTCATCTAACGTGCCAACTCGAAACTTGGTCCTGACAACCCTGTAAGTTGATGAGAACAATAAATTTAAGGATCATTTGCACTTATTAAGGCATAAAAAAACCCCAAATTATCGAACTTCAATGCACTTCCAGGAATCTCAGATATGGAATATTGCCAAGATCCATTTCGAGTTTATGTCCATTCTGAGTCCGTGATGGTCATGGTACTCTATAATCCTAAATTCCCAATGCCATTTCCCATCTAACACGGTAACACCTTCCATAGAGCCCTGTGCAACTGCGTTAATTAATTTTAATTTCCCGCCAGCTACGGCAAATTAATTTTGATTTCTCGCCAGTGCTCTCTTGAAAATCTATTTAAATATGTCTCATAAAGTCTCCAAACCAATTTGAGCCCGTTTCTAACTTAGCGCTGTAGACTTTAGTTGGTTTAGGTAATTTTTTATACTGTCACTATTTTAATGTTTGGTTATTTCTTAATCAAATTTTATATGAAAAATTGAGTGTACTTTGCATGTTTTCGGTGAGAATGCTAACTGATAATGGTGGGAGGGAGATCTTGCTTATGGTACAAATGATCCAACTACAGCGGGGGAATATTCTTGTACCTTATCACTAAGGTCATCGTTGTGCATCCGCAGGACAGCATGCAATGGAAAAGACAGAGAAGGTCGCCCTCCAAGTAAAACCCTGGAACTTGCAGTTGCGAGACTTCGTCCGTAACTTCTAAAAGAAAGTAAGTGTATAACTCTTCTTTGGGCGAGTGACTTAACGTTCCTCGCTTCCTCTCGAGTCTCCTTTTAGTTGATTAAGCTTAACGCATCCTCGTTAAATCCTCTAATATATTACCATAAGCCCTTCTGACTTGCTCTGACCAACACTATACCTTTCGCTTCTATAATGTATTAATTCCCTGGGATGTAGATAGACTACAAGAGGTAATAGATATATAGGAATATAAATTATAGTACAAATCCAATTAGAGATTAAGCTCTTGGACCAGGTAGAACTCTCTATTTAACTCCATGAAATGCTTTAATTATTGCAACAATTTTATTAAACTCTGTCTGTTTTGGAAAAAACATAACATTTTAATTTTAATTCTGCAAATAGATTATATATATTACATGTTATAAATTAATTATTTTTAATTTATTAATTTATATTTCATAATTTAAAATCATAAATTTAGTCAAAAGTTTTTCGAGGATGTCGCAAGATCTTGGATAGGTTATGTAGTTTAAGTTTTTTTTCACAATTTAATATATTCCAAATATTGTTTCACTATCTCTGCATGTCTTGGATAAGTTGAATAAGTTATGTAGTTTAAGCTTTTTTTCTTTCAATTTATTAGATTCAAAATCAATATTTATTGTTTCATGATCTAATTAAGTTGTGTAGTTTGTTTTTTCTTTTCCAGTTACTACATGAAATAATAATATTCTATTCTTTTTGAATTATTATTTAATTGTTTTATAAATTATATATTAATTTTTATTTTTATTTTATTATTATATATATAAATTAATTAAATTTGAGTTAAATGGAAGTTTAGCTCCCAACATTTTAATATTTAAATTGTAATAGTTTAGAAACAAAATTATACTTTGCATGTTAATTAGATTTTCTAGAATTTTGAAAAATTAACATATTCTTATGTGTAGATGTATCTTAAATTGTTTTTATTTATTAGATTTTAGTTAGTTTTATGATGTTATAGATTGAATGGATAATTTATATAATTTTATTTACTTATTTTAAGTTTAAATGGTTTTTATTTTATTATAAAATTATTAAAGAATGACAATTTACAATTTAATTTATTAATCATTTGTCTAGTTGTAATTTTTGGACAAACTTATTCTAATCCAATTCTTAGTATAATAATATTTATGATAAGGTTGAATGGTATGTCTATATTAAAATTTGAGGTAAAAACATATAAAATTGCGAAGACAATTTGTTAATTACTCTACATTGTTCTCTTTGCTAGCTATAATTAATTAAAGTAGACGCATTTTTTCTTTTAATGTTTGAAAATATCAATTTTATTGTCTATATAGTAAATCTAATGCATAGACACCCACATTCATATTTTTCCAAAATGAAGAAAAGAAAAGAATATGTGGTATTTGTGTATGCTTCACGTGGAAAATCAATTTATAAAGTAACAAATAATTAATAGTGAAAGTTTATTTTAATTATTCAAATAATTAATAGTAAAAAAGTAATTTAATTAGGTAAATTTTAATAATTAACAAAACAATTAGTTTAATCAATTAAAATAGAAATCATTTATCTTATTTAAGAATGTATTCATAGCTTAATGTTTCATATATGCCTACATTGAAAAGAATAATAATTCTTTTATATTTCTTTCATTTTAATATGAATTTATTTTTTATATGCATTTTAAGATTAAATATATTGTTATTTTATAATGATGTATTTACTTATTTTATTGTTTGTATTGATTAAATAGGTGCAAAGGTTGAAAAATGTATCCAATTGGTCGCCCCACGAAAGATAAAAAACAATTGTCAATTGTTGATGCATTTGGTATCACGCAATGTTGTAATCAACCATGTAATTTCATAAATGAAGTTGATACTCATCCACATGAAGATGATGAACCTGGTTCAAAAGAACATTTAAATCTAAATGGAAAACAAGATTTCCATGGGCTTATGTTGTAAAAGATTGTAACGGTAATGAAAGGATAAAATGTTCTTGGTGTGTTAAATTTAAGAGTGACACTCCATTTGCTAAAGAGGGAAGTACCACTCTTCAAGTTAGTTGTTTAAATGGCCATGCAGAATCAGAAGCACATAATTTTTTTTAAAGCTTTTGGAGGGAGAAACCAAACAAAATAATCTTCCAATTACTAAACATGTAAAACTAATGGTAGATGTTGAGAATGAAAGAATTATATGAGTGATTGAAAACATGTATTTTGTTGCCATACATGATTTACCTTTAGAAATGTACAAGTCAATTTGTGACTTGAATAGGTACAAATGCACTCCACACATGCCTTTAACAGACAAATATTTTGCATACACAAATACAACATCTGGAAAATATTTTCTTCAAGATGCTAAAGAGGTATATTGGAAAAAGTTAAAAGATGAGATTTTACAGAGCCCCTTCTACTCAATTTTAGTTGATGTAAGCACTGATATAACAATGGGACACCATTTGATTGTTTATATTACATATCTGGAAAATGAAGGAAGAGGTAAATGTGTAACAAAATTCGTATGCTTGCTTCAAATAAAGGGTGGAACGACTCAGTGTATGTATGATGTAGTGAGGTCTCTTTTAGCAGAGATGGATCTATCTTTGATGAAGTTAGTTGGCTTTGGATATGATGGGGCATCGTCCATGAGGGGTATTCGTGAAGGTTTATCTTCTAAACTTCGTCGAGATGCTCCTAATTTGCTAGATGTCCATTGCATAGCTAAGAAAAGCATTAGCAGCAAATGATGCTTCATCTCATTTTCCAGAGTTGCAATATATTGGCAAATTTGCAAATAAAATTTATTCATGGCTTGGGAAATCTACTAAAATACACGGAGAATTGAAAGAACTAATGGAATCATTTCAAATCACTAAATTATAGGTCTTACAAATTCATCAAATCAGGTGGTTCTCTAGAGGTAAGGTCATGGAAAGACTTGAAATTAGAACGTGAGATGAGTGGCCTACATGCAAACATGTCAAACATTTTTCATAAGTGTTTCTATATATATTTATAGAAATGTTAAAAACTGCTTTCTGCCGCTTTAAAATATTGTTTCTCAAACGCGCATGCATCAACTTGGAACAATAGTGTTTGCAATTCATATGGTTTCATATCAAAAAATGAATTAAAGTCAACCACTCTGGACTGTTATAAAGATTTTGACCAGGAGTTTTCACTGCATGTTGGAAAACGAAATAGGAATATAAAATAATTTGTTATTTGTTTTTTACCAGGGTACTGCGCTGTGTTGCACTTTAAAACACGTTGTAATTAAAGAATAAAAACAAATTGTGTTTCCAAAATTTCAGGCAGAAATAGAAAGCTCTGAAAGATGGATATTATGCATATGCTTTCATAATTTAAATATATATTTGTAAATTAAATAAAAAAGGAAAGGGGAAAAGAGAAGCGAATTTATCTGGGGTCGCGGGTGATTTTATGTAACTTAAGCGTAACAATTCATCGGAGAAGAAGGAAAGGTTCATTTGCCCTTTTATGAAAGAGTTGATCAGAAATGTCCGTCGTTGCGGGAAAATTTGGCGAGTTCCTCCGCCGTTTCAGAAAAATAACAATAACTATTCCATCGTGCCAGACTTGTTCATCAAAAAAGGGCGTTGCAGTAGACTTAGGCGAGTTACTCCGCTGTTTCGGAAAAAGAACAGTAACTATTCCATTGTGCCAAACTTGTTCGTCAAAAAAGGGCATTTGAGTAGACTTAGGCGAGTTTCTCCGCTGTTGCAGAAAAATTTGGCGAGTTCCTCGGCCGTTTCGGAAAAAGCACACTAACTCTTCCGTCGTGCCTGACTTGTTCGTCAAAAAAGGGTGTGGCGGTAGACTTAGGTGAGTTTGTCCACCCTTGTGGTATACTTAGATGAGTTTGTCCGCCGTTGCGGTAGACTTAGGCGAGTTTCTCCGCCGTTGCGGAGGATTTTAATTAAAACTTTCCGTGATTTCGGAGACATCTAGGTAGGACGTTCACATCATTTACGAGGATGATTGAATAAGTAAAAGCTACTACATAATAAAAAGAACATTCTTATACCCTATGTGTCATTAAATTAATTGAAGTAATTACTTTTCAAATCATATCAAATATGATCGGTTAACAATACAATTGTAACCTATGAAACGAATTTAATTGCAATTTCACTTTTATTTCAATTGTGCACAACATATGAATACTTTTATAGAATTATAAACTGAATCTAAATACCAATTCAATTTTCAATTCAAATATTGAAACCTATCAATAAATTTTTTAAAATTATAAACTAAATATAAATACCATTTATTTTTCATTTTGAATATTCAAAACATATTAGTAATTTTATAAGATTATGAACTGAGTCTAAACACAATTTCATTACAAATATATCGAACATATCCATTCTTTTATAAGATGTAAAAATGGGTCAGGTTACTTTTCAAATTCTTTAAGAATGTGGACCTTCTATTTATATACAGGCGTGATGAAAAAACTAAGCCATATACTTTACAGCCGACTCATCCAATGGTAACGCCGTCGAACTTTTGGACAGGAATACCAAATCTCAAAGTTACAGGATCGCGGGAAGTTTATGGCTGGAAAAATGGTTGTGGGCATAACATATTTTGAATAAAGATGATGATACATTTGAAAAATTTAAAGCAAGAGAGCGTAAGAAACCTCCGTTGCAAAGTCATTTGGCACCGGTCATAATCCCCACATCTAAACTTGGGTATCTATACAACTAGTTTTGTACGTATAACATCACTGAGCTTCCTAGTTTTGAAAAGCTTTATTTCTGTGGTATCAATTCTAGATTCATCGCTGCGTGAGAAAGTATTGTACAAAGGGGCTAGTTCCCTGGGGTATATCAATCTACGGGTAAATCAATCTGACGTAATTCCTTTCTTAAAAAGAAGAGGCAGGGCATGTTGGTAGAATAAACAAAAGCAATGCGCTACATGACCCAATCAAAATGGAAATTATGGGAACAGATGTCATGAAAGAGCTAACAGGAAACAGTAATGTACCGACCTGTTAAGATGGGGATGGTGACTGGTGCGACGGTGCCAAAGTCCTAGAGCAGGTGTGCGCGAATTGTGACTGGTGCGACTATAACGAAGTCTTGGAGCAGGTGCGCGCGAATTCAAACGGAAATGGAAAAGAAACCTTCAATGAATGAAAACAATGAAATTGTTCAACGGGTTTATCGCCTATATAAGGATCTGATGCATGCGGGGCATTAATAGGGCACGTGCGAAAATTAAAAACGGGGTTAAGTGAGCCGTATGGACAAGTCAAATCGATTCTTTCAATATTAAATGCGACTGTCAAACCAAAAAAATAAGGGCAAATGGTTCCGCCGTTGTGGAAAAGATAGGTGGATTTGACCGCCTCTACGGAAAGGGAACGCAAGGCGGGCAAGTACGCGTATCTTTTCCGCAACAACAGAACGAGTTGGCTAAATTTTTCGCCTTACGCTTTCGCGCTTGTCCATGGCGGAAAAACTTGGGTTCTCTTTCCGCAAAGGCGGGCAAGTCCGCGTAGCTTTTCTGCAACGACGGGCAAGTTCGCGTATCTTTTCCGCAACGGTGGGAAAGTCTACGTATCCTTTACGCAATGGTGGAACCATTTGGCCGTCGATTCCTTGCTCTTCCGTTTCATGTCTCTGCAAAGGCAGGCAAGTTCGCGTATCTTTTCCGCAATGACAGGCAAGTCCGCGTATCTTTTCCGCAATGACGGAACTAGTTGGCTAAATTTCCTGCCTTACGCTTTCGCGCCTTTCCACGGCGGAAAAACTTGGGTTCTCTTTCCGCAAGGGCGGAAAAGATAACCGAAATTAGTCGGTGTTGCGGGCGATTTTATGTAACTTAAGCGAAACAATTCATGTTAGAAGAAGGAAAGGTTCCTCTGTCCTTTTGCTGAAGGGTTGATTGGAAATGACCGTCATTGCGGGAAAGATAGGTGAGTTCCTCCGATGTTTCGGGAAGAGAACGTTAACTTTTTCGTCGGGCCAGATTTGTTCATCAGAAAGGCTGTTGCGGTAGACTTACCTGAGATCCTCCGCTATTGCGGAGGACTTTAAGGGAAACTTTCTGCGATTTCGGAGACATTTAATCTATTTCCTCCGACAAAGTGGACATAATGTCTTAAACCTTCCGACGTTCCAACTCAAGTCAAATCGATTCTTTCACTATTAAATGCGACCATCAAAATATAAAGATAAGGCCAAATGGTTCGGCAGTTGCGGAAAAGATAGGTGGACTTGCTCGTATTTGCGGAAAGTGAACCGGATTTTTCCCACCGTGGAAAGGCGCGAAAGGGTAAGGCAGGAAAGGTTTAGCTGCCCTTTTGCAGAAGGGTTGATGGGAAATGTCCGTTGTTGCAGTAAACATAGGCGAGTTCCTCCACTTTTTCGGGAAAAGAACCTTAACTCTTCCGTCGGGCCAGACTTGTTAGTCGAAAAGGCCGTTGCGAAAGACTTACTTGAGTTTTTTCGCTATTGCGGAGGACTTTAATTTGAACCTTCGCCGGCCTCATAGACATTTAATATATTTGCTTCGACAAAGTGGATAGAATGTCTTAAACCTTCCGGCGTTGTAGCTTAGATGCTTGAGTTTTACTTAGTTAAAAAGGCACAAAAGAACTCAGAACTGAAGCAGGAAAAAGAGCTCTTTCAAGAAAAACCAAACAAGGAAAAGTAAGATGGCTTCAGACTCCTAGAAAAACGAAGGAGGGACTGCTACGTAAATATTGTATCTAGTTAATGTGATTGTAAGTAGGCATATTCATTGTTATGGTTAAAGTTGCATTTTCAATTTTTTTTTTGATCAAATTGGTCCTAAATTGCAAATTGAATTTTGCTTGGGATACTTTTGAATTACAAATAATTTGAATTGAAATTGTTCACCATCATGACCCACCATCATTAAGTTATTTTACAAAATGTGCCTATTGACTTTTAAATAATTTTCCTTCTGCTTATACTTGGCAGCAATGTTTCAGTTTATATCAGATTAAACAAATTGTGTCTAGATGTTGGAAAGTCGATGAAGTATGACAGTTGATGGAAGTAATATATATGTCAAACATAGGTGAAAATCCAAAGCTATCCAGGAGAGGAAAAAAAAGTCAAGGTTGTAATAAAAATAGTTGTAAACTTTTATTTGATTGCTGTGTGTGACATCAACACAGATTGCTGAATCAACAAGTGGATAATATAGAAACTTTGAGGCAGCAGTGTGGTTAAGACAGGTAGAAGATAACCTTGTGAGAATGACTGATAGGGTCATTGAGCAGCTTTGTAGTTATAACACATGCTTCGAATCCATTGTGGTTGAGCTGTTTGAATTGAATGGAAAATGATATGTATTTGTAAATGTTGTAAAAGAATTGGAACATGGGGTGTTTATTCATGTGAAGATAGCACATTCCCCCTTAGTTGTCACATTGAAGAAAGATTTGCATTATTGTCCTATACATTCCATTTTAATTCAACTAAACAATGTCGAACATAGTCAATGTATATAACTGATATATATATATATACTTTTAATTTTGTGAGGCATGAAAAGTCTGCATTAATGTCTTATTTTTGTTGATAAAGGGTCAGGTTTGATTTTGTAGCAACGAAAAGTTTGTGTGAATGTATTTTTTTTTAACATTTTGTCTCCTACAAATGTTTCCACTTTTGAAAAGTTGATCTTTTATTTTCTCATAATTTTGTTGTTGCCTGTTGAAATTCCTTGTTGGTTCTGTTCCTTTTGTCCTGTCTGCTTCAAATTTATTTTTCACATCTTCTGTTCTGCGGTGCATATTATTTTTACCAAGATACTCTTTACGTGTTCCAACTTTATTTAAACTTGCTTCTTATAACTTTCTATCATCTGGATTGAGTTGTTTTCCCACATTTGCAGTTTTACTGAGATAAAAAAAACCATATATGCATTAGCTTTATATTTGCTGCAACAACCACATGTGCTTGAACTTCTATTGAGCTGCCACTACAACAGAGTCAAAAGGTGTTGTCATTCCTATGCACACACCCAGATTGTTCTTAGTTTCTTCAACTATGCATATGTTTTTTTCTTTCATTCTGCATTCTCAAATCATAAATATGAATATCAGATTGGATACCTACACTGCACATTAGAACGTGTTTCCAAGCAGAGCATATTTTGTAACACAATATAGAATATATAAAATACATCAATTTTACATTGTTACCAGCTTACTAACAAGGCCTAGGTTCCAAGCAAAGAGCATCAAGTATTGCTTCCAAGTCACTACTCAACCCATTGTAACAATGATCAGAAAATGTGTTACTCATCTGTTTCAAAACTACAAGGCCCCAAGATATATCACAAAACAAGACCTAGAAAGATATCTAGCTATAACAGCTGCCATCTTTCTATGGAAGCAACTACCCTTCCATTTCAAGAGTGTTTACTTTCATGTTCCCCACTGTCAGTTGACTTGCCATCTTGTAAAAAAAAACTGCCTTAGTGTGATACATGACCACTAGAGATTGTTCCTATCAGTCAAATATCCTAAAAGGATCCATCTATTTCCATCAAGCAATGAAGGATACCACTACAACCAAATTAAATACAAGGTTGATTGCCTTTCCATCAAATTCAATTGTTTTGATTTTCTGTTCACCATACCAAGTATTCTATGTAAACTCTGTAACTCTATTTTCAAAAGATATTTGTTCTAAGAATGAAAAAGGCATTTCAAAGCACAGGTTTCCACTTCATTGATTCACAAGAGATGTGTTTGCTACATATGTATACCCTGTTTCATTTTCAGCAAATTCGTTCCAAGTTCGGTTAAAGTGCGATACTGTTAGAGCAAATTGTTATAGATTTTTATATGAGAATTCCCAATACTGTAATTCACATTCTACACCATCAAACTGATATTTCTATCTATTGTGCCCTTTTTCTTATGTTCTTAAACTGCTAACTTGAACCCAACACCTTTTTCTTCTTCTTTTTACATGCCAACTACTCCAAGCAGGTTCAATCATCAAAGTCATCAACTGTACATGCAACATATTGCACAATACCATGTATGATTTGATTTCTACCTCTTGTTTTAACTTGTTTTAGATTGCATTCCCAATCAATCTACATTTTTTTTACTTATACTTACTTAGTTTAATGCTTATTGCCAGGATGGTCGCATTGGACACATTTGAAATTGTCACTTTAGAAGCAGCAATAGTTGGAGACCCATCACCTTTTAACTTTACCCCCATCTTTACCTCCCCTAGCAGTTCATCTGTTCTAGAAATGAACGCCATTGATCCCCAAAACCCTTCACTTGCTATGCCTTGCTCGCAAAACACAACCACAAACTCTATTGCAGCTTCTCTTCAGCAAAGGAGTAGGATGCAACTTTATGGATTATGTGGCTGCAAAGACTTGGAAAAAAGCAAGGTCTCTTCTTGTATTCTACGGTGCACATATGGACTATCTTTCATTCGTGAATACCTACAGAAGGAAAAAGGTGGAGATATGCGAAGGCCTGACAAAGATTTAACTCTTGATATTGCAGTGAATGTAAGGCCTTGGCGGTCAATGTTGCCAATGTCTATTGTTGCATTTTGCAGAGTCATCCCTTGTGCTTTATGGATTTTCAAACCCCATGCCATTCGAAGTGGTACTTGCCTCCGTGTATCCCTTGTGATAGGAGGGATGGGGACATAATTTGGATTGGAATAATCCCATGGGGGTCCTTTGTAGTGTAGAAAGTCTATCACAACATAAGATGGTAATTTAGGAGGTTGATCATTGGAGTTGTAGACAATTGCAATAACTTTCCCAACTGGGCCGTTTACAAGTCCTACAGATACACACAAGTTGGATGTCAACATGACTTCTTGACCAATTGCTAGTAGAACCTTCAATGGAAGTTGTTCATCATCTATTGAGGTTTGCACGTGTTGTTTCTTTTGCTCTGCAAAGCAATGTGCAATTGGCATGTTTAGGTCTTTCAGCATTTGCTTGTTGTGCAACTCAACAGAGCTATTAGTTGCGTACAAATGAGTGGAACTGTCAAATGCATTATTCTCTTCATGTGAAAGGGATGACGTTGTCCTTGACATGAGGAGGACCCAATCTTCAAGAGTTGGTGTTGCATTTCAGAGATTGAGTAGGAGTTGACGGAAGGAAACTTGAGAAGGGCTGTTGCCTTGTTGTCGAAAGATGGTTGAAAGAGTGACAAAAGTGTCAAATGTGCGCCATTGCCTCGAGATGTGCCAGCATACATGGGGATGTCCTTTACAGGGGGTAGTTGTCCAAAATCACCAAGGAAGATGATGGAGTAACCACCAAAGGGTGTTGTACACTGCGAAGGGAAGGCTTGACGTAAGCGACAGTCAATTTGGGATAGCATTTTTGGGCCAACAAAACTCATTTCGTCAATGATGATGTATCGGATATGGCGAAATTGTTCTTGGAAAGTTGAAAGGGATTGGCCTTTAAGAGGATGCATGTCAACAATGGGTATGCGAAGGGAAGCATGTATTGTTAGCGCATTAATGTTAAAGGCATCAATACTAGTGGGAGTAAGGAGGAGTAAGGGGGAAGGGTTGTTGCTCGAGAGATGTTGGAGTGCGGATCGAAGGCAAGAAATCAAAAAAGACTTTCCTGTTCCTGTTATTCCTTGAATGACCATTTTGAGTGGGGGAAGATTTGTAGCATTTGTGGAGTGTGCAAGTGTTGGAGTGTAGGCCGCAGCTATGGTAAAGCTGCCAGTTTTGGGAAAAAGAACCAAGTTTGAAGGAAAAGTGCTAATTGTGAGGAAAAGCACCATTTTTGGCGGAAATGAACAGTGCGTGGTACGGCGCCAGATGGACGAGCTCACCGCAGATTACGGCCTGGAAATCGCGGAGCTCGTGTGCACGTCAAGGGAAAGAGTAAACAAGGTGGCCGAGTAGAAAGCTCAACCACCACAATAAATGAAGCAACGGAAGAGGGCTCAGCTACCCTCATAAAGGCAAAGTACAGGAGTTATGGTTGCTCAGACCAAGGAAGAGAAACGGGACGAAGCATTGAAGGCAAAGGACAAGGAGTAAAGAATGATGAAGTGGCGCCCATACCCGTGATCTGCGCCGAAAATCACGGAGCCTGCAGGAAGCTGCGACGTGACTGAAAGAGGCGCCTATGGTACACCTAGCCGTGTCAGTGGTTAGGGTTTTTGTGGATCACTGTTGGGGAAAGGCCCACAGTTTTGTAAAGGTGCGACCCTCAGGGCCACCTATATATATGTGTAATTGTAAAGGGTTAAGGAGTTAGAGAATTGGATAGCTGTAGAGCTAGTCACTGAGTTTACAGACAGTCTAAGTTGATGTCTGAGTCATTGTAATCTCTGTAGAAGAAGAGAATAGATCTAAGAGAAGGGCTCCCAGCTATGTGCGTGGAGTTTCCCAGAAAGATCTAAGGCTGCAGCTGTGTGCGCAACGGAACTGTGTAATTCCCATTTCAAGATAATATAAGATACAACTCCCGTGGACGTGATTTCCCCATGGAGGCGAACCACATGATTCTTGTTGTTATGGTGATGTTTTGCGTGAATGCATGTCTATGTTTTACTATCTATGTTTACATGAATGTTTTGCTACCTTTGTGAATGAGTATGTAAAGTAAGTCCTTGAAGCTCCCCTAGAAGTTATACTCGTGCAGTGTCGAAGGAGCCTGTGAGAATGCTATCGCCGCAGCGCTTGAGGAGTGTATTATTGCGTTGAAGCGCAAGGCCAGAGGTGATACATAGTGTATTGGACGTAGCGGGAAAACGCCTCGTGCGCAGACGCGGAGCTGTTGCGCAGCAAGGCAAGGAAGAGTGAGTTCCAGCGCAGTTGCGCTGTGAGACCTGTGAAAGAGCAAGACGCTCTGTTAAGAAGGGAAGGGAGAAGACTAGTCTCCACATCGCCTAGGTTAAGGAAACCTGATTCCTTAGCCCCCCCATAGCCACTTCGGGTGAGACTGCGGGCTGCTTGCAACTCGTTGCCTAAAGGGTCAGTGCGCCAAGGGGTGTTAGTTGCTACGCATCCTGAAAACCCGGGTCTGTCCAGAAAGCAGCCAACAAATGGTTTCGTTGCCTTGATATTTGTTATACCGGCGACGTGCGAGATTGATGCAAAAAATAGAGGAAGAGCGAGCCAACAAATGATTCCATTGCCGACTTTAACCCTATTATTTTGAAGGCAATGTGGTGCTGGAATCCTACAGCTAAAGAAATTCAAGAGTGGTTTGATTCAAAGGCGAGAGAGTTCGCTGAACGTGAAAATAGAAGCCCTCGGCTTCAGACAGAAGACTGGTTGCAGAAGCATATTTATACTGACCTTCACGAAATCTTCTTTGTAATGTTTGCACTCGAGTTGCATGAGTGGGTATCCAAGCTAGCAGATACTCAACCCACTGTGCATGTTGATCAACCTATCGTTTGGTCGCCTGAGCTAGTTAGCACTGTGAAGCAGGTAGATAATCCTGTGTCTTGCGCAGTAGAATTTTGGTTGAATAGTCTACTGGAAGGCTTCATCACCGAGTTTGCAGTAGATACGAGAAAGAGCTTCAGCGAGGCTGAGAGGAGCTTCTTCAAAGCATACAGGGGTAAGTTCTTAAATTCTTTGAACCTGTCGATTAAAATGCTCTTATATGAAAAAGGAAAACTATGCATAGCTTCCGATGAATATCATAGACAAGTAATGTCCGCAGATTCTGATAGTGACTTTGAAGCTATTGGTTGCACTCGTAGTGGAAAATGGTATAAAGTAGGCCTCAACCAACATTCTTTTGAGTCTATCCCAGAAGATAGTCGAGCTCGTAGAGCGAGCCATATAGAGAGACAAGGGAGTGTTCATATCCCTTATCACCCTTTTACACCGCAAAAGCCAGACGGGGCTCAACATAACCCCGCAGTAACACCTTCTAGTATCTCGCACGGTACTTCTAGTACCTCAGCTCCACCTTTGTTTAACCATCCCAGAGGCAGTGCCACAACACCTCCACGTCAACCTAGCGCAAGAAGGATGGGTGATGACATGAAGCTACCAACTTTTAGAGGAACAGGGCTAGAAGACCCTGAGCAGCACTGGTTTCTATGTGAAGCCATTTGGACGATTAAGCAAATTAATGATGATGCTGTTAAGCTGGTTCAGTTAGCAACCACACTAATAGAGAGGGCCTTAACCTGGTTTATGAAATACTTAGAAGCACAGAATAGGATGCTTGTTGATGTAAGAAATGCTATGATTAAAGAATTCAAGAAACCTAAATCAGAATCACAATGCATAACAGAACTCAAAGACATAAAACAGTTACCCACAGAGTCAGTATGGGACTTTGACCAGAAGTTCAAAGCCTTGATAGATCAAGTAAGCTTTGAGTTTGCACCGCAGCAGCATAAGGAATGGTTCATTGCTGCGCTGCTTCCTCAAATTAGACTTCCTCTTATGCAACAGAATCTCACTACACAAGAACAAGCTCTAGAGATGGCTATGAAACTAGAAGCTTCACCAATTGCTGGAACAAGCAACGATGTTGCGCAGTTGGAGAACCAAATAGCAAACCTAACTTTGCAAGTGCATGATATTAAGAAAGGAAAGGATGTTAAAGAAGAAATTTGGTGTACAAAGTGTAGAGCACAAGGACATTCAAAGGACCATTGTCCTGTTTTCATAGATTATATTGCAAGTGGAGCACCTAACCCTTTACCACAGGCACAGGGGCCTTGGTGTGAAATCTGTAGAACTAGAGGCCACAGACCACAAGAGTGTCACTTGTTATAGAAATATGTACAAACTCCAAAGAATCTCTATTGCAATTTCTGTAAATCAGTAGGCCATGATGAGAACAATTGCAGAGCATATGGGCTTATGATAGAAAGAAAATATGATGTTTATAGAGTACAGTCAGAACCACAAGGACCCACAGCAGATCCGCAGTATGACCCAGCTCACGAAGGCCGAGGAGGAAATTACAGGGGCCGTGGACGTGCAGCAGGTCTTGGTTGTGGAAGAGGACATATCACTTGTTATAACTGCGGAGCTCAAGGCCATTATGCAAGGGATTGCCAAAATCCTACAACCATCTGCAGATACTGTAAATCTTATGATCATGTCATTGAAGAATGCCCTCAGTTGATGGCCAAGATGCAAGAAAATAAGCCACAGGTTAACCAGAATATTCAATTGATTGCAGCACAAAAAAGAGAACCAGACCCTACAGTTAATATAGTGACGCGCAGTGGAGCAACCACTGGTGCGCCAGAGTTGGGAACTGGAAAGCCAGTGACACAATGGGTGCACCGCGCTAATACTAAACCATCCCCGCTGGACCTACAGAAGCAAAAAGAAGCATTCAAGTAAGCTCAAGAGTATTTCTCAGATCCGCGAGCTTCAAGTCCTGTCACAATTCCGCATAATGATATCAGACCACATGTGCCACATCAAGAGAACTGGGTACAAGGGCAGGCCACTACATCTGGAAGGCCTGATGAGGAGGATGCACTAGGCAGTGTTCATGCTTTCCTGAGAAACTGTTTAAAGTTATTGCGCAATGAAAAAGCAACTATGGAACTCCAACACCTGTTGGATCAGTGTCAACAATCTGCTTCGATGAATACACCGCAGCGTGCTGTTCATCAGATTGGGAGTCATACTAGAACCGGAAGAGAGATGAGACTCACAACGTAGATTGGAGCATTTGAAATGGATGAAGTCATTTTGGATTTAGGTTCAGAAGTTAATGTTCTCACCATGCAGACATGGGAATAGATGGGTAGCCCTCAGCTTACCAGATCTCCTATCCAGCTAAGACTTTGCAAATTAGCAATGAGTTTCTCCATTGGGCAGATTACCCAATGTACCCATTGATATTGAGGGAGTAAGAAGTTCTGTAGACTTCGAAGTAATCAAAATTCTGGATCACAGTAGACCTTACCCAACACTTTTAGGCATAGACTGGGCATTTGATAATTTGGCTGTCATTAATTTGAAGAAAAGACAGATGACCTTTGAGGATGAGCAGATCAGGGTCATTGCACTGCTTGATCCCCTTCAAGGACCACGGTATATTGAACCCATTCGAGCAGAAGAAGAAGCGCGCCACATGGAAAGTTTGTATCAGATGACTGCTAGTCATAATGATTATGTCAATCCCACAGCGGATGGCCATATCAGCTGGCGATGCGATAGCTCGTGCACATCAGATTCGAAAGCAGGATTGGAAAACTGGCAGAATCGCTCACATGAGGTTTCTGCAAGGCGTTGCACCATGATGACTAAATCCATTCGATGGATTGGCACAGAATTGAATAATACCCCAATCTTTGATGGTTTACCTGGAGTAAGTGAATTCATACATGCATATGAACAAGAAATCCCAGATGAGCAGCGCATACAAGCATTGGATGTAGCACTACGCGCTACACCCGCAAGATGGTCGGGTGCGCATAAAGAAAATATCGACACATGGAAAGACTGTCGCAGGTTGATACTGCGCAGATTTCAAGAGACTACAGCAGGAGTTTTGCGCAAATATGATGGACAGAGTGACCCCAGGTCACATGTTGAAGCATGTATTCAGCAATGGTCAGATATTCCAGAGGATGAGTGGGCTCACCTATTCATCCACACGTTGGATATAGTTCCAAGGAACTGGTATACTGAAACTGAGTTGCGCAGAGGCACTATCACTTGGCCTCTCACGATTGAAAGTTTTCAACTCACTTTCAGCTTTGAGTCAGAACATCCAAGCATTGATCAGGCTTTAAAGTGTATTAGAAAGAAGGTATTTAAACAATGTCCATTACTAGAGTATTCTCAACCAGATTGGGCTGTCCAGATGGAACATGCCCTGGAATGCTATAATTTCGCCGCTGGAGAAGAGGATGAGGATCCTCGCAACATCAATATTCCAGAGTCAGAAGGGACGCGCAAAGTTGAAGGCCCTCAGCTTGATATTCCTGCCATTACAGAACACATCAAGCTCAAGAAAATTAACATTGGTACAGAAGCCGAACCCAAGGTTGCCTCTATAGGATATTATTGGGATGATGAAACTATTGACCATATTGCAGATTTACTACATGAGTACCAGGATATCTTTCCTACCAAGTTTACATAAATGAAAGGCATCCTAGGAGATTTAGGAGTTATGCGCATACCTTTGAAAGCGGATGCTAAGCCAGTAAAATAGCGCCCGTACAGGTTGAACCCACGATATAAAGAAAAGGTCAGAGAAGAAATTGATAAGATGCTCGTAGCCGGTATCATTGAGCCAGTAGAGGAAAGTGATTGGATTAGTCCTATGGTTGTACAAGAGAAAAAGGAAAAAGGTGAAATAAGAATCTGCGTGGACCTGCGCAAGCTCAACGATGCATCAGCGCATGATCCATTTCCTACGCCCTTTACATATGAAGTGCTTGATAACATTGGAGGACAAGAGGCTTACTCCTTCACTGATGGCTTTTCAGGATACCATCAGATCAGAATCCATCCAGAGGACCTCCATAAGACCACTTTTGCGACTGAATGGGGCTCGTTCCAGTATACGGTAATGCCCTTTGGTCTTAAAAACGCTCCTGCTATCTTCTCTAGAGTCGTTGTTGCTGTTTTTAAAGAGTTCATCCATAAGTTTCTAGAAGTTTATTTTGATGACTGGACTGTGTTTGGTTTACTAAAGAACCATATAGGGAATCTAAGGATGATGTTAGAAAAATGTAGACAGTATCAGATTTCCCTCAACTTGAAAAAATGTATCTTCTGTGCTCCTTTTGGTATTTTGTTGGGTCACATTGTGTGTAGACAAGGACTCATGATGGATCCTGCGAAGGTTGCCATCATTGCTAACTTGCCTGCGCCCAACTCAGTCAAACAATTGCGCACTGCATTGGGACATACAGGATACTACAGGAAATTTATCAAGGGTTATGCAAAGATCACTGCGCCTATGGAAAGACTGCTGAAAAAGGATTCGAATTTCCAATGGACAGAAGAATGCCAACAGAGCTTGGACACACTTAAAGAAAAGATGATCACAACGCCTATTCTAGTTTTCCCAGACTGGAGAAAACCCTTTCATGTTCATGTAGATGCTTCGTCCATAGCATTGGGGGTTGTACTTACACAACCGGGAGAAGGAGGTATTGACCACCCCATTGCTTACTCTAGCAGAAAGCTGTCTACAGCCGAGAAGAACTACACCACCATAGAAAGAGAAGGACTAGCTATGGTGTATGCCTTACAGAAGTTCAGACACTATCTATTGGGTGCTCATTTTAAAATGTACACTGACCATTCTGCTTTGAAGTATTTGGTCAATAAGCCAGTGTTAGGGGGAAGAATTTGTAGATGGCTACTCCTTTTCCAGGAGTATGATTTTGAGATTATTGTGAAGCCAGGTAGATTGAATGCAAGACCTGACCATTTATCTAGGATAGAGTCAGGGGAGGAACCTACAAATTTGGAGGACAATCTGCCTGATGCGCAACTGTTCTCTATTCAAGTAGCAGATGGATATTATTCCGATATTCTTGAGTTTCTCACTACAGGGCAAGCGCCAGTTGAGTTCACAATACAGCAGAAGAAACAACTTGTTGTCAAAGCCGCAGAATTCACTTTAATAGCAGGCCAACTCTATAAGTGGGGCCCTGATGAAGTTTTGTGCAGATGCATTTTACCGCATGAGAAGAACTCCATAATCGCAGAAGCGCACTCAGGAACCGCACTAGGCCATTTCGCAGGAAAGTTGACTACGCAGAAGATCTTAGCCGCAGGTCTTTGGTGGCCAACATTGCACAAGGATACTAAGGAATTCTGCAAGTGTTGCGATGTGTGCCAGCGAACAGGAAAACCTTCAAGAAGAGATGAAATGCCGCTCAGACCCCAGATAACAGTGCGTGCTTTTGATAAGTGGGCCATTGATTTTGTGGGACCTATCAACCCACCAGGAAAGAGAACCGGCGCAAGATACATCATCATAGCTACTAAATACCTCACCAGATGGGTTGAGGTGAAGCCAGTTAAGAATTGCGACGCTGTCACTGCCGCGCAGTTCATTTTTGAGAATATTGTCACTAGATTTGGATGTCCACTAATTCTAATGAGTGATCAAGGCACACATTTCCTGAACGAGACTATAGAGGCCCTTACTGAAGAATTCCACATTAGTCACCACAAGAGTACACCCTACCACCCTCAAGCTAATGGTACGGTGGAGGCATTCAATAAGATTCTGGAGAATGCCCTGACCAAGATCTGTAACCAACAAAGAGATGATTGGGCTTAGAGTCACAACTGTGTTATGGGCTTACAGAACCACATGCAAGAAACTAACAGGTCACACACCTTTCAGTTTGGTGTATGGACAAGAAGCAGTTATGCCCATGGAATACATTGTTCCCAGCCTCAGAATTGCTCAAATTACAGAAATGGCAGATACTGATACTATGAGTGAAAGGCTGTCACAATTGGTTGCCTTAGAAGAAGACAGGCTTTTAGCTGGATTCCATCAACAAGTGCAGAAGGCGAGACAGAAGGCTTGGCATGACAGGCATATTAAGAATAAAGTCTTTCAAGAAGGAGACTTGGTACTCCTCTACAATAGTAAATTCATCAAGTTTCCAGGCAAGTTTCGTGTACATTGGTTAGGCCCTTTTCAAGTGATGAAGATAACCGAAGGAGGAGCAGTTCAGCTTGCGAAGCTTAATGGAGAATTGCTGCCCACAATGATCAACGGGAGTCGGCTCAAGCTTTATCGAGACGGCCACTCCGCCCTGTTGACCTAATCAGTTGCTGAAGTCGTGCAGATGTCCAATGTAGTTGAAAGAGGCATCGCACTTATCACAGTCTACATGGAAGTCGCGAGACTTGTTTCAGTCTCTGGCTTCCCGCGCAGTCCCTCGAAGCATCCGCGCACTCAATAAAGCCTGTTTTGAGCGTGCCTAATTTTGCTCTTGCGAAGTCCCCCAGGTTGTTGAACTCTCACTCTTGCGGAGTTCCCTGTTGTCTAGTTGTCGCTTGAGGAGTTCTCACCGTGGAGCCCTCCAGATGCACAGTTACCCATGCTAAAGTTACCCGCTAAAAATTTGAATTGCGGTAGTTCTGCAGCCGCGTCTAAGTCTTAATGAAGGATGAGACCGCCAATTAATTGTAATTTTTCTGACAGATTCGGCTTGATTTCCCTAAGATTCACATTTAATTAAGGAGCCGAAGGCCTTAGCTCATCTCCCGAAAGGCTGTCAAAACCCGTCCATCGCATTTAATGCACCACAGAGGCGCGGGGGTAAGGGGGTTGTCAACTCATCCGATTAGGCGCCAACGGTTATTAGCCCCACTTGTCCGCATCTACTACCGCCTTCAGCTATAAATACCCCTCATTCGTATATGCTTGGGTTACTTTCCTCGAGTTGTATAGTTGTCTTGTTTGAGAGTCCGAGTCATTGTTTTCAGAGCCGTGTTGTGCAGACTATTTCCCTTTGTTTTCAGAGTTCGTATCCTACGCTGTTCCGCCCTTGTCTGTTCAGTGTTAAGTCGTGCATGCAAGTTCATGACGGAGAACCTGTCAACTGAAGAATTTGTCCGTCAGTTTAGACGCAGAGGTTTAGATTTCGGAATGGGTACCCCGATCAAGATCATCGAGCTTCCTGATCCCAGACAGTCCCCGGGCACGCGGGCGTCCCAACAGCACCAGCAGCAGCAGACGGAGGAACCCTTTCCAGAGCCCTTGGCCACTCTGGTTAACTACATTCCTCTGCGACCAGATGATGCACCTGAGGTGCGTATTCCCAAGAATGCCAAGTATTCGATTCGGTTGCCACCAATGGTGGAAATCGTGCACGAAGAAGGATCCCTCCTTGGACATCTCCCGCTGGTTAAGTTCTCTAACTTTAACTTGGGAGATTATAGAACGTATCCACAGTTCGCGCCGGATCACTATCTGACAGTGGTCCATAACCCTGCTAAGAAAATTGACAAATTCGTCCCGCAGCAATTTGCAGTAAATCTAGAGAGGCCTGGATTGTTGAACCTGTTGAAGCTACTGCACTTTGGGCGTAGCAATGAAGTTAATGCGGTTGTCAAGGTCCTGTTATCCTGTGTTCATGGTGGTTATCTTTGGCTAGGGAGGCCAATCGATCTGAATGTGGACCTGATTCACCGAATTACCGGCCTATCTAAGGTTGGTAAGGACCCCAACGTCCATTTCGTTGGTAAAGACAGGGACTGAAAGCTCGCTGCACAGGTGGTGTAGAAATACAAATTGTCGAGAGGAGGTCGGGCCTATGACCTCACTATAGTTGAAGATGAAGCACTCAGATTCACAGGCAGTCTGCTCGCAGGCAGACTTTTAACGAAGTGCTGACCTAAAGAAGTCCCTGGAGCTGTTGTAGAGCTCGCAGTCGCAGTTGCGGAAGGAGAGCAGTATAACTGGTCTCTCTTCCTCCTGAATACATTCTTGGACGACTGCCGCAATGTTCAGGACACCACCAATCAACTGTTCCATTTATCTTGGCTCCTGATCTTGTGTGCCTTTGTCGGGTGGAAGGAACCGCCCAACACTCAGTTTCTTCCACGCCATTCAGGAGAGGTTACAGGGATGCGTTATGTCAACCTCTGGGATTCTAATAATCTCGTGAAGTGCAAGATGAACCACGCCGTATTCTTTGAGTACTACAATCTCCTCAGGGATACCATCCTGTAGATGCCGAGGCTTACTGAGGAGATGACAAAAATTTATGGAGCGAAGTTGGTCTTTTCTACCAACTTGCATGAAATCTATTTCCGCCCTCGTGGAATTCAGTCAAAAGAATGGGCCGTAGGGCTCTACCAAATGACTACCTAGGATGCGGAGGACATTATGAAGTCCTGGCCGGATGAATGGAAGCAGGCCGCTGACATCGCTGCCGCGATGCCACCCCCTGCGGTGCCAAAAAAAAGATAAGGGAAAGGAAAAGGCCGCGCAGAAGAATGATGAAGGTCCGTCAGGACCGCCTCCCAAGAAGCAGAAGCTGTCACACCCCGTAGAAGCGACTGGAGATCCCTCTGAGACCCTTTCCGTGGGGTTCGACCAGTACTTGAAGGAGCAATTTCGCGAGCTGCGGACCTCTCAGGCCAAGATCAGAAGTGCTCTGGACCTGCAGCTCGTGGAGTTGAAAGGTCTCGCAGGAAGAGTTGCGTAGACCCATGCGCCAGCATTCAGCTCGCAGGCGCTGCAAGCATCTACAAGCACCGAGCGGGTTGAAGTACCTACAGAGAGGCACACTGTTGTCCACATCCCGCCTGCAAGCATGACACTCCCAGATCCTTTGGCTGCACTGCAGGTAAGTGCGGTTGGCCCTGTTGAAATAAATTTGTCACAAGGAAGCAAAGTTAAGGGAAGGCTACAAGGAGATCTCTACGCAGCTTGAACTTCATGAAGCGCAAGACACTGGGCTAAGAAATGCTGTTGATGAAATCGCCCAGGAGCTGCCAGCCTGCCAGATTCAACCAGACCTTCCGTTAGTTGAGAAAGTGCAACGCATTGGTAGAAGGGCGCAAGCCCTAGAACAACAAATAGTTGCTATGGATGAGGACCATAGAAAGCAGCTCGCCGAGTTGGAAGCTCGTGTCGCAGTGCCTCCAGTAGATGAGACGCAAGAACGACTTGAAGCACTGCGCATAGCTTCTACCCAAATGAAGAGTAGAACAGAAGAAGCCCAGCAGTTAATGACGCAAGCTATGGAGGCTTGGGCGGAGCTTGAGAAGCTCCCTTCTAAAGTTGCCCTGGTAGAACAGGTGGAAGCAGCAGAACAGTCCCTAACTGTTCTGAACGAAGAAGCTAAGTCCTTGGAAGGCTTAGCAAAAATGAGAAAGATGAGCGAAGTCCGCAAAGTCCAGCAAGAACTGCACAGGCTCAGAAACAAAGATGCTACTCTCGCCAACATTATTTAGCCGTTTATGGATGAGTATGCTGAACTTGTTGCCCAAGCAGAGGCCAAGATCAAAGCATTTGCTGAATCTCAAGAGTTGGTCGATGCTGTAGAAGGAGAAGAAGCCACTTCAGACCTGGTGCAGACAACCATGGAATGCGTACAAGACATGGACACCGTTATTGCGCAGTGGAAGCAAGCTTTCGCTGCGACTCAAGCCAAGTCAGATGCACAACTAAAGTGACTGCAAGCTAGTGTGGGTGGCTCGGGGACGAGCCACAAGTAAGTGTTAGGGGCCTGTTGGAGCATAGGCCGCAGCTATGGTAAAGCTTCCAGTTTTGGGAAAAAGCACTAAGTTTGAAGGAAAAGTGCTAATTGTGAGGAAAAGCACCATTTTTGGCGAAAAATGAACAATGCGCGGTACGGCGCCAAATGGACGAGCTCACCGCAGATTACGGGCCGAAAATCGCGGAGCTCATGTGCACGTCAAGGGAAAGAGTAAACAAGGTGGCCAAGTAGAAAGCTCAACCACCACAATAAATGAAGCGGCGGAAGAGGGCTCAGCTACCCTCATAAAGGCAAAGTACAGGAGTTATGGTTGCTCGGACCAAGGAAGAGCAATGGGACAAAGCATTGAAGGCAAATGACAAGGATCAAAGAACGATGAAGCGGCGCCCATACCCGTGATCTGTGCCGGAAATCACGGAGCCTTCCGGAAGCTGCGACGTGACTGAAAGAGGCGCCTACGGTACACCTAGCCGTGTCAGTGGTTAGGGTTTTTGGGGATCACTGTTGGGGAAAGGCCCACAGTTTTGTAAAGGTGCGACCCTCAGGGCCACCTATATATATGTGTAATTGTAAAGGGTTAAGGAGTTAGAGAATTGGATAGTTGTAGAGCTAGTCACTGAGTTTACAGACAGTCTAAGTTGATGTCTGAGTCATTGTAATGTCTGTAGAAGAAGAGAATAGATCTAAGAGAAGGGCTCACAGCTGTGTGTGTGGAGTTCCCAGAAAGATCTAAGGCTGCAGCTGTGTTCGCAGCGGAACTGTGTAATTCCCATTTCAAGATAATATAAGTACAACTCCCGTGGACGTGATTTCCCTGTGGAGGCGAACCACATGATTCTTGTTGTTATGGTGATGTTTTGCGTGAATGCATGTCTATGTTTTACTATCTATGTTTACATGAATGTTTTGCTGCCTTTGTGAATGAGTATGTAAAGTAAGTCCTTGAAGCTCCCCTAGAAGTTATACTCGTGCAGTGTCGAAGGAGCCTGTGAGAACGCTATCGCCGCAGCGCTTGAGGAGTGTGTTATTGTGCCGAAGCGCAAGGCCAGAGGCGATACATAGTGTATTGTACATAGCGGGAAAACGCCTCATGCACAGACGCGGAGCTACTGCGTAGCAAGGAAAGGAAGAGTGAGTTCCAGCGCAGTGGCGCTGTGAGACCTGTGAAAGAGCAAGACGCTCTGTTAAGAAGGGAAGGGAGAAGACTAGTCTCCACATCGCCTAGGTTAAGGAAACTTGATTCCTTAGCCCCCCCATAGCCACTTCGGGTGAGATTGCGGGCTGCTTGCAGCTCGTTGCCGAAAGGGCCAGTGCGCCAAGGGGTGTTTGTTGCTGCGCATCCTGAAAACCCGAGTCTGTCCAGAAAGCAGCCAACAGCAAGGATAAGGTCAAAGGCCATGCGTTGTGTGGGAGACAAAGAGGTAGAAGAACACAAAGTTGAGAAGCTGTCTTGGGGTATTTGGGAGGAAAATCGTGCATGATCAATGAATGATATGGCTGTTGCATGCATGTGTGAGGGAATATGGTTTTCAGACCAATTATGTTCTTTATCAAAGTCACAATGGCCAAGCATGTCAAGGTCATCAACAAAGAGGTTGTTTCCAGGGTGGAGTTGAGAAAGGAGTTCCCATTCATCCATGGTAGGTGCCAAGGGAATGTGCTTGGAAGCAGAAGTAGAATCATCAGATGGAGGTGTATTGGGGGTTTCTGGCAAGCGATCAACATGCCATGCAGTGTATGTGTCTTTAATGCGAAGCCAATTAGAAGTTATGGCCAATTCTGTGGAACCAATGTCATTATGGAGGTTGCGAAATGGTTTGTATAAGAGGAGCTCACTCCAACAAAAGGAAACAAAGGAATCTGCGGTAACGGGTGGAATGGTAGTGAAGCGAGGAAAGACACGAACAATTTTGGCAGGGATGTTTGGTTTCCATTGGGAATGCTTTCTACGAGACGAGTATGACCAAGAACGTGCAGCTTCAAGAAGGGTAAGATGTTCGAGTGCAGTGGGTCGTTGCATGTATGCAAAAATGAAGGTTGGTGTTGGTGGGGTATCGAGAGAGTCATTGGAAATACGTCGAAAAACACTCTGGATAACGTTCAAGGATAAAAAGGAACGACTGCAAAGACAAAGAGGGAGCTTTTGGAGCATGTGGCAAGTCTCTTGTGAGCCAATGTCTCGATCTGCAATAGTTTCAGACAGGAAGCATCTTATTGGTTGAAGGATTGGTGCATCATGTGGACTTGCATGTGCAAGATGAGAAAGAAGTGCATGGTAGCTTTCTGATTTCAGCTCTGCCTTTGCTGCATATTTTGAAATATATTTGAGTACAACATGTCTAGAGAGAACAGGTTGGCAATCAACATTAGCTCGCCAAATTGAGAGCATGGTAGGGTTGTGAATATTTAGGAGGGAATCGTTCCTTGCAGGGTTGTATGTTTTTCGGCCATTTGCATCAATGAATAAGGAAGAGGTAGGTTGTAGCTCAAATGGAAATCCGTAACGACATTGAAGAGATGATCCTTTTTTGAAGAGGCAAGAAGATTCAGAACATTTTGTGTGCCTTTGGACACAGTTAACAAGTTCTTCATAGTCATCGAGGTGATTTGTTGCAAGTATGGAGTCTGATGCAATGGCGCATGGATCATTTATACAAAGGCTTGAAAATATGGCGTTTGAGAATGGTTGACACGAGAATGGCGTTTGAGAATGGTTGTAACAAACTTTTCAAAGTATTGTTTTGCATCTTCGACCTTTGTAACATTTGCCCAATCTAACGTGTCCATATTTGGTGCATTGTCCAACCATAGGAAGCCATGTATATGTGCAGATCCTCTGTGTTGCCATTCATACCTACATGGAAAATACAAGTGTTAGGAACAAATATTTGAGGTTTTGAATATATTGAAAATCCATGAGACTATGGTTTGTTAGCAACCTGCACCAGTAGTCTTTTGTAGAAAGGCCTTTTTGAAGAAATTCTTCCAGGAATATTTTGAATCGTTTGTCCATGTATTGAGATGCAATGTGTGGATTGGATATAAGGTTGCGAATTCTCCATTGGTATTGTTGATGTGAATTAGCTGGAGCTTGTCCAGGCATCAAAGAGTGCAAGTCTGGCCACTTCGTGTCAGCTGCGCTGAGTGTGAAGAAGAATGTTGGTGTCCCTTGTTGTGCGATCATGTCAGTTAGTTCACCTCTACTTTTTTTCCAGTATGAGTGCGTCCCGCGGAGGGTGGAGCCAAACCACATGACCTGCTCAGCTATTTTAGCATTGGGCACATCTTGTAATTGTTGTTGAAGTTCTATGACTATTGGAGGCAACGTATCTTCAATGTTACGTTTTACAAACACGGAAGTAGCATGGCTACGGTGGCGCATCACGAGGTTATATATGTAATAACGACAACGAGGATGTTGGCCAAATCTATTGTCGTGGTATCGAAGTAGGTGTAGTGCATAATCGTCGATACCAACCTCTTGAATGTGTGGTTGTTTAAGCATGGCAACTCCAATGGGAAACAAGGTTGGGAAGGCCATTGAGAGGAGGCCAATTGTGTTGTATTCATTGATAGGGGAAGTATCTATTGGGGGCCAGTCAATGCAAGGTGGAGTGGGTGCATTGCTTGTGCTTAAGAAGCGTTTCATTTCATCAACCTCAGTTCTACAATTTGTTTGTGTAGATATCAATGAGGAGGATTGTTCTTCATGGGGTTCAAGGAAGGCGAGTGATTGAATAGCAGCATTTGAGGCATTGGCAACAAGTAGGGTTTTTTCGGCTCTGACATGCCAAAGTAGGGAGGAAATGTCAGTTGGTTCAAGAGGCAAAGAAGACAGTGCAATTGAGTTAACTTGAACATCCTTGTAGTAGGGTTCAATTGAAAGCTTGTATTCAAGAGCAACAAGAACACATGTTCGACTGACAAAGAATTCATAAGGCTTCTTGTTAGGATTGGATTTACAAACAATTAGGATGTCAATGTCTGAGAGCAAGCGAGGGAGGAAATTGGCAATGCTTGAAATGTTTTGCGGGAAGCTAATAGTGTGTCCAAAATATGTATATTGACCCCCACGAGCATGAGTGACCTGTAAAATTGGGTTAACACGAGAAATGAGCATTTCTTCAACTTGAGTAAGGATAGCTAGCACAGTTGGTTGTATCCCTGGGTCCATGTTGTTTGCTAAGGAGTAGCGATGGACATTTTTTTTCTGCAATACAACGAGAGCATGCAGATGCACAAGAAGAGTGCTTTGTTTTAATTCCACAATAAGACTCCATGCATATAGAGCATACATCCATGCTAGATAATTTGTCAACCCTTTTATGGAATTGTTGTTGCACACTATCTAGGTGGATATTTGTTGGATGTGTTGGGGTGGTTGTGCATGATGTTGAGGGTGGTAAGGAAGCTTGAACAATGCGAAATGGAGAAGGGATATGAACAAGTTGGTGAGCAACTCTATATAGAAGGCATTGACATTTGTTGTTTTGTTTTTTCTTTTAAGCATAAACAATTCTTCTGCGTGCATTGATTTGATCATTGACATCATTGGTTGACATGGCTACAAAAAAAATTGTTTTGTGGTTATCAACTTTATTGTGCCTATGTTGGAAGACAAACATAGTATATATTGAATAATTGAACAAGTAAACAAAGATAGAGTGTAAAAGATAAATGGAGCATGGATAATATATGCCAAGTTATTGCAAGAAGTATAAAGTTGACAAAGTTAGCATCATTTTAAGTATAAATGTGAAATTGGAAAGATAGATTCCAATGAATATGTACTTTGACAAAATGTTACAACAAAAGTAAATCATATAATATTTAAAACTACTGATTGATGGTTACAAGTAGTAGTTAAACAATGTTCATTTTAAGTAAAAAATTGTTTATAAACAAAGAAGTATAAAGTTGACAAAGTAATCTTTATTAAAAGTATAAATTTGAAAGTGGCAAGATAGGTTGCAATGAATATGTAATTTGACAAAATGTCACAACAAAACTAAATCATATAATATTGAAGGCTGCTCATTGATGGTTACAAGTATTAATTGCATAGCATTGTCTATACAAAAAGTATGTAGTGGATAAGTATCAAGCAGGAAGAGAAAAAAGCTACATTTGAATTGCACAAAATTGTGTGACAAAGGGTTATCAAAGGTGGAGTTCAAATCCTGCGAACAATTGAGCGTGTATTAAGCAAAATGCCTTCGTTTGGATCAACTGAAGCAACAGGTGGTGATGACGATGAAGCGTCTTCAGACATAACAAGAAGCACCCTCAAGCGAGCATTTGAATTAAAAGTCTCTGTCTTCACCGATAAGGTTAGAATGTATTTGTGAGCACAAACACGTTGAACAATTTCCGACATAGATGTTGGATCACTTGAGAGAAGGCATAAATCCTGTGCAGATATGCCCATGAGTTGTTGCGCAGAATCATCGAAAGCTATGACACCGTACATTTGTCTAGTGGGATCAAGTAGATAAAGTTTTAGTATGTATCGATAAGCACATTCTGTAAACTCCCCATCACATTTTGCACAATGCCATACATTACCAACTTTGTGGGAAAAAATTTTCATGCATTGTATTCCATCGACAAATAGAGGACATGCAAGGAAATGGAAGTCATCGATGTTAATATAGGTCATTGTAGCAATAAGTGAATACCAAGTTGTTTTTTCAGAGGGTTGTAGAGATTGAAGTGCAGAGATGGAAATGCGTTTGCAAGAGCTAGAAGAAGGTGAGGTTGATTTTGTGCTCAAAGATGGCGAGGCTGAACGAAAGCCATTGTCATCAAACGATGTTTGGAGAAGATGAGATTCCTCAATATTTGGGTTTATAACGAGGTTGGTGTTTGAGAAGGTGCCAATGGTTTTTCCATTGAAGTCTGTAACACGGCCACCTTTAATTGCAAGGATAAGGGGAGTAGGAAAACCTCGAAGGCTTCCAAGGTGGGAACCCTCGATTGTGCAGTGATCATTCCAAAGTGTTATGTCTATGCTATACCCCGACATGTCCCTCAACCCAATTGTTCGTCGAATGGTTTCAGAGCCATCCCTTTTGCGTACAGTTGATGCAGGGGAAACATAAATCACAATTCCAATAAGGTAAACCATGGAATTGATAGGTGTAGTTTTGATGTCATGGATAGATTTAAAGTGGAAGCAATGAAAAGGGATTAATGGGTACTCTTCCAAACATGGTTCAATGGTTGAGGAGGGATTAAGAAAAACCTCAAAAGAACTTGTCAAATGGTTGTATGTTGGGTTGATTACTTTATCTGTGCCATTTGAGATAATGTAGACTGTGCCAACTTGTATTTGTTCATATAATGAGGTGGCTAGTTCATTGAAAGCAGAGATATGAATCTAATCTTTGATAGCACTAACAAGGTCAAAGCCAAAGAGTTGACCAGGCCCTTTTTGATTGGTGTAGGTTTTCATACTAGTCTTTGCAGTAACGCGACCTTGAATCGACCAAATTTTGTTGGAAGGGTTGAGTGATGTGAATTGAAGAGAAGGTGCAATAGGGTTTGTGGTTGCGTTTTGCGAGCAAGTCATGGAAAGTGAAGGGTTTTGGGGATCAATGGTGTTCATTTATGGAACAGATGAATTGCTAGGGGAGGTAAAGCTGGGGGTAAAGTTGAAAGGTGATGGGTCTCCGACTATTACTGCTTCCGAAGTGATAATTTCAAATCTATCCAATGCGACAATCCTGGCAATAGGCAGTAAGCTAAGTAAGTATAAGTAAAAAAACTGTAGATTGATTGGGAGTGCAATCTAAAAAAAGTTAAAACAAGAGGTAGAAATCAAATCATACATGGTATTGTGCAATATGTTGCATGTACATTTGATGACTTTGATGATTGAACCTGCTTGGAGTTGGTGGTTTTCCACAGCGCTGTTGTAGCTAGTTGGAAGCAATGTATTGTGGCAATGAATTCCATCAGAGATACAAATTCGGAAGCGGGTAGTTGTTGAGTGAAGAGAGTTGACTTGTTTGAGAGCTAAAACTTGTACAAGCAGGCAGAGGTCAACAACACCATTCATCAAAAGTGAAATAGCGTTTTCAGTTAATAGAGTCTCCATACCAGCGTACTTAAAATAGTGGCACTACAAAAGCAACCTGGAAAAGGGAAAGATCGTTATTAGCAATGAATGTTTCTATTGGAGTAATAAGGAAACAAGTAGAAACAACATCATAGATTATTTAGTTAATTTTGAAACTTAAACTGTACATTATTGAAAGACTTAAGATTTGGTAGAAGGTTAGAAGAGTAGTTGGCATGTAAAAAGAAGAAAAAAAGGTGTTGGGTTCAAGTTAGCAGTTTAAGAACATAAGAAAAAGGGCACAATAGATAGAAATATCAGTTTGATGGTGTAGAATGTGAATTACAATCTTGGGAATTCTCATATAAAAATCTATGACAATTTGTTCTAACAGTATCGCACTTTAACCGAACTTGGAACGAATCTGCTAAAGATGAAACAGGGTATACATATGTAGCAAACACATCTCTTGTGAATCAATGAAGTGGAAACCTGTGCTGCTTTGAAATGCCTTTTTCATTCTTAGAACAAATATCTTTTGAAAATAGCGTTACAGAGTTTACATAGAATACTTGGTATGGTGAACAAAAAATCAGAACAATTGACTTTGATGGCAAGGCAATCAACCTTGTATTTAATTTGGCTGTAGTGGTATCCTTCATTGCTTGATGGAAATAGATGGATCCTTTTAGGATCTTTGACTGATAGGAACAATCTCTAGTGGTCATGTATCGCACCAAGGCAATTTTTTTTTACAAGATGGCAAGTCAACTGACAGTGGGGAACATGAAAGTAAACACTCTTGAAATGGAAGGGTAGCTGCTTCCATAGAAAGGTGGCAGTTGTTATAGCTAGATATCTTTCTAGGTCTTGTTTTGTGATATATCTTGGGGCCTTGTAGTTTTGAAACAGATGAGTAGTGACTTGGGAGCAGTACTTGATGCTCTTTGCTTGGAACTTAGGCTTTGTTAGTAAGCTGGTAACAATGTACAATTGATGTATTTTATATATTCTATATTGTGTTACAAAATATGCTATGCTTGGAAACATGTTCTAATGTGCAGTGTAGGTATCCAATCTGATATTCATATTTATGATTTGAGAATGCAGAATGAAAGAAAAAAAATATGCATAGTTGAAGAAACTAAGAACAATCTGGGTGTGTGCATAGGAACTACAACACCTTTTGACTCTGTTGTAGTGGCAGCTCAATAGAAGTTCAAGCACCTGTGGTTGTTGCAGCAAATATAAAGCTAATGCATATATGGTTTTTTTTTATCTTGGTAAAGTTGCAAATGTGGGAAAACAACTCGATCCAGATGATAGAAAGTTATAAGAAGCAAGTTTAAATGAAGTTGGAACAAGTAAAGAGTATCTTGGTAAAAATAATATGCGGTGCAGAACAAAAGATGTGAAAAATAAATTTGAAACAAACAGGACAAAAGGAACAGAACCAACAAGGAATTTCAATAGGGGGTGAGTAGCACGAATAGGTTATTGCAGAACCAGGAAACAAGAAAATTCTGAGAAATAAAAGATCAACTTTTCAAAAGTGGCAACTTTTGTAAGAGACAAAATGTGTTGCAGTGCAAGTATATTTGCCCAAGTTAGTAGAAACATATATTGGTAAACACAAGGAACTGAATATATATCAATCAAGCACGGTTGCATGTGAAACCAGTAAACAAATCACATACATGATTAAATTCTAAATTTAAAAGTTGAACATACAAGTGAACAAGTAAATAAATTACAGTGCAGTGACACGAACATCCTATACCTTCCAGAAAAAAAACAAAAAAAAATACAGCAGAACCTTCTTGGTTGTTATAACAACAAATATGAATTTGGTTTGAGAGGAAAACCTTGATTTTGAATAGAAAACAAAAAGCTTTTCCTCCTGAAGAGGACCGTTGCTTCGTAAATTTATGGGGATTCGAATAAGTGAGCTGATTTCACAATAATAGTAGCAAACAACAATACAATCACAGAGGCTTGACCCATTGAATTTTATAAAGGATTACGAGGAAAGCCGGTGGTGCATTGGTGTCTGAGCATATTTAAGCATTCTTGCATTGAAATAAGTTCTTGTATTTGCAGAAGATACAATGTACAACAGGTCCAATCCGTCAACTTTAGGTCTGCGTCAATAGGAAAAGATCTGTATGACTCAAGAGATATTCATAAATTCGTGATGGATTAAACCCAAGGAAATAAATGTTGATGTGGGAAACCTTATAGAAGGTTGTTCCATGTCCAATCCGTAATTGAATGCTCAACTTTAGAAAAAGAAAATTTATACCTGGTAAGCTTTTGCCATGCAGAGATGGATCGAAGCCTTACACTGGGAATATGATTATTTTTGAAAACTAAATGCATAAAAAAAGTATTTGATCTACGGGAGATGGATGATTCAATCGAAGCAATGCAGAGGCCCATCTCAGAAAACCAAAACAAAACTGCATTTTTCTGTGCAGGGGGGGTTTGTTCATTCGGTCTCCGGATCAAATCACATGCCCAGAGGAACTCGCCTATTTTTTTTCGCAAAGGTGGACATATTCGATCAACTCTTCCGCAAAAGGGCAGATGAACCTTTCCTTCTTACGTAAAATTGCCCGTGGGCTCGAAAAAATTCGCTTATCTTTTCCACAAAAGCGGATAAAACTCGGCTAAATTTCCCGCTTTACGCTTTCGCGCCTGTCCATGGCGGGCAAACTTGAATTCTCTTTCCGCAAAGGCGGGAAAGTCCACGTATCTTTTCCACAACGGCGGAACCATTTGGCTAAATTTCCCGCCTTACGCTTTCGCGCTTGTCCACGGCGGGAAAACTTGGGTTCTCTTACCGCAAAGGTGGGAAAGCCCGTGTATCTTTTCCGCAACGGCGGGAAAGTCTGCGTATATTTCCCGCAACAACGGAACCATTTGGCCATCGATTCCTCGCCCTTCCGTTTCATTTTTTCGCAAAGGTGGTCAAGTCCGCGTATCTTTTCCGCAACGACAGGAAAGTCCGCATATCTTTTCCGCAACGACGGGCAAGTCTGGAGGTTATCTGGACGTGAACGCGCAAGATGTGCAGGCCTACATCATAGGAGAGCACAACGACAGCTCCGTGGCTCTCTGGTTGAGCATCAGCGTGGCTAACAAAAAAACTCGAAGCCAGACCAAGCTGCCAGAGGAAACCAGGGAAAACCAGGAAAAAACCGGAGAAGACTAAATCGACGGCCGATTCGTGAGGAGTTGATCCAACGGACCGAGAGCAACCTCCACATGGCAAGATTCCCTTCACTCCATGAGCGAGGAATCTAGCCGACGTGGAGGTTATGGACCTCCATGGTGAAACGCCTACGGCGTAATTAATATTAAGAAGAATATAAATGCAATGCTATTGATATTATCAAACTCTTTATAACATATTTTTTAAAAAGAAAAAGCATAGTGTTAATCTTCATAATTCAAAGGTTTCCATCACTTTTTTAAAATTATGAGTGTAAAATTATGAATTTAATATTAATATTGGTAAATGGTGATCACATTAATCTTTTTCAAAAAATATTGAAAACCTTCCCACCTAACTTAACTTTTTAAAAATTGATTATTAATAATAAACAAGGAGATTATAATCTTTAGACTTGGGATAAAGTTTATCCACAATTTTAAAAAATTGTTGCGTGCCATTAATATTAATAACAAAAGAGATTATAATCTTTAGATTTAAGTTAGAATTCATTCACAATTTTGAATAGTGTATCAGTCTTTATGAACTGCCATTTTACATGTTTACAAAACATTTTTTTTACTTTGAAAAAAAACTCGTAATATTATTTTAGGATATTACATTTTTTAGATGCTTTTCAACATTCCAGCTTTCCAAAATCTAGCAGTCATCAAGACTACCCTTCCATGTGACAACTAGTAACGACTGATTTGTTTTCTATCTGTCATCAATACTACCCTTCCTCAAACTTTACATCAAGTAGAGACTTATACATGTATTTTCATATTTCAGAGTTATAATAGGACTCTATGACTTTCCATGACTTGCTATGTCATTTGTATTCATACTATTTTCTTAGAATAAAAAAGACTAGAGGAAAAACATTCCATACTGGCATTATTTACATAACTGTCTCCAAAATGCATCTAGTTGCATGTACTGAAAAATCAGTCTGCTAGTAGTGACTGCATATCAGCCCATCTTTATGCATTATGTGCCATACTCTTTTTTCCAGTAACAAGCTTGTTCTAGACAGTCTATGTGCTTCTGTGTTATATTTGCTGTAAATATGCATGAAAGAGATTTCGTCGAAGTATGTGCTAGTTCTTCGCGTCTCAGAGACTCTGATAGTGAGAATAGAGACTCTGACAGTGAGAATTCCCCTTCATCCAATTAATGATTAATTGCCAGTCACCAAAGATAAACAATTTTTTAATTCCATTCTCTCTTTCCAATCTTAGAGTAAGTCATAACGCCATTAGTTCAGAGTAATTATTGGATCCAAATCCAATCCAGTACTAAAACTAGTTCAAAGGTCTTCAGTTATGTGTAGTATACCTCCCGCACCACACAAATTTCCCCTGCTAGTTTGAGCAACTCCATCAAAAAAAGCTCTTGGATAACTTGTTAGGTCCACCTATGGAATCTTTCTCATTTTCTTAATATGTTTTTTATTAGGAAAAAACTTTATCATATAGAGGCTCTGAATTACACAAAAGGAGTAGTGGAATTCTAAGTTTTCGAATAAGGTTGAATTTCTTACCCTCCAAATATACCAATTTACCACTGCAGGTAATGCTCTATACTCACCCACTGCTTGATTGCAACACCATTTTTTAAAGCATATTTCTACTGTATCTCCATGCCAAATGTTGTGGATGCCAATTTCTTTCTCTATTCCCTTCCAGACCATCTTGGTATAAGCACAACTTACTGCCAAGTGCTCATTTGTTTCTTCAGCTTTTTGACAAAGGCAACATCTTCCGGGTCCTGTCCAATTCCTATTTTGCAGGTGGTCCCATGTTAATGCCTTATCGGATAAAAGGTGTCGGAGCAGTAATTTGGATTTCATAGGGCATTGAAGTTTCCATTAGGTCTTCTACCACTCTCTTGCTGTCGGCTCTTGGGAATTCTTCAATAGGGTCTCATACCCAATATTTGGAGTGTAGATACCATTTGCAGCAGGTGTCCAAACTAGTGTATCCTGTCAGTCAAATTTTTTTTATGTGGTTTTCAGTTAAATTCTCAATATACTCCCAACATCTTTTTTCCTCCCCTTCAAAGTTCAACTGATCTGTTGTAATCGAGTCTCCTCATGCATTTTTGATTTGATTTAGCACTATGTAGCCATCATTTTGAAGTTTATGAATCATTCGTGATGGGATTAAGTGGGAATTTCCACTTACAAAACATATATGGTCTTGAAAATAGATGCAATAAAGCTTTGTGACTTAAACATGATGTACATTCATGAAATTTAAAATATGTTTAAATGTTCAAAATATAAGCATAAATTATTTAAGTAGAGTAAAAATACAATTCTTCTTATTATTTATTTTTGATATAAATGTGTTTAAAAAACCTTGAATTAAAAGTTATTAAATTTGATTTAACTATTAAATTATAAATAATTAATAAAACAAAGATAAATTATTTAGATTATGAAATTCAAAATATGTTTAAATATTTAAAATATAAGCATAAAGTATTTAAGTAGAGTAAAAATATAATTATTATTATTACTTACTTTGAATATAAATATGTTTAGAAAACTTTAAATCATAAGTTATTAAATTTAATATAATTATAAAATTATAATTAATAAAATAAATTAAAATTTATTAATAAAAAATTAAAATAATTATAAAATTTATGAATGACTAATCAAAACCATTTTTGGCAAGTTATAACATTTATACTTTACACTTAGAAACTGATAATTAACTTTTATGTATTTTATATTCATTTCACTCACCAAAGTCTGGGCCTAGAACCGAAGGGAGTAATACCATATCTCCATGAATGAACGAAGAAATGAGGAAATTTAAAAGTTCTGTAAATTAATTTTTTTGGTAGCCCAACCCAGTAAGGTAATTCTTCATTCCTTAGGTTCACGTTACAATTCAACGCATTAAAATGGAGCTACCATTTTAGAAACGGAAAATTATATTTGGCAATCGCTCTCGAACCTTCATTGGGTTGACCAATAATTAAACTAACTGCTCATTTATTCACCGAGTTTATTTATGAAGAGCCTGTGGTAATATAATTAATTACCACATAGCCACCAAAGATTTAATTGAATACTGCTTTTTATTAACGAGATTACTCCTCCGTGGGTAGTGCCTGGAATGGGAGGAGCGATGAATCTGTCTGGATATTAGCCTGATATGGCTTGTTGTTATGCATCGTATCGATAAGCCCCAGAAATGGCAGATGTACATGTACATGTGCATCGGAGCCAATTCTCAAACGTTTGCAAATACTGGAGCTTTGGTTACTTGTGTCAAGAATTTCCCTGAAAGTCGTGGTGTTGTTCTAGGTCTGCTCAAGGGCTTCGTGGGACTCAGCGGATAAATTGTTACTCAAGTCTATCATGCATTATATGGACATGATTCCAGATTCTTGATTCTTCTTGTTGGTTGGTTACCTTCACTTACTTCTCTACTTTTCATGTTTATTATACGCCCTGTAAGAGCTTCAATACGGAACAAGAATGAGCTGCGCTGGTTCTATCATTTTCTGTATATAGCCTTGTTTCTTGCGGGATTTCTCATGGTTTTCATTATCATTGAGAACCCGGTCAGATTTTCCATGGGAAAATACAAAATTGTTGCTGGAATCATCTCTTTTTTTGTTATGTCCCAAATTTTGCATTGGGTCACAATGGACTAAGCCCATTGGTCATATTCATGAGAGTTTGTCAAATTGATGCTAAGGGTCAAATAATTGTCAAGGAGGAAAATTACTAGTTTCGTAGGTTGAGGGTGGAAGCTTTGGGATTTGACATAAGGAGGATAATGAATGATGTTTGCACATTAGAATGGCATACATAATTAATAAATGATCAAAATAAATAAATACAAGAGAAATTCAAAGTTGCAATTGATCATGAAGACACATGGAGGATGTGGGACCCACACAAGCTAGATTTTCCATGCGACATGGCATCTTACTCTTGCCATTTCGAATCCATAAGAAGCCAAATGTTCTTGGGGTGAGTTAGAAGGTCAATATACTTTGCATGAGTCATGTAAGGTCGAATTGGAGTGGAAGAATAACTCCCATGGAAGAGGAAGAGGCAATTTGGAGCTAGTGAGACACTTGGGCTAGATTCCCTAGCTCTATGACAGCAATGATGAAGATGCTATGACACCTATGACACAAATCAGACCTAAGGGCTGACATATGACATTTATGACATGTCAGGGATAAAATTAGCCTTCAAGAGGGCGCTCAAGTGAGTTAGGGCAGCCAAAGAGACACCAATTCGAATTGGGAGGAGAGCGCTAAAATTGGAAGGACAAGTGGCATACTTGAGAATCTCTTCCCAAATTGAGTTGGCATGAATCTATTGGAAGGAATTCGACCCATGGAGGAAATTAGAAGTTTATAAAGTCATGAACAAATAAGAAGAGGAGGTTTTGATCATTTGAGAAATTTGCAATTACATTTGTGAAGAGGGAGAGCTAGTGGATGACTAGTTTCTTGCCTTAGCCAATTTTGAGGGTGAAAGATTCCCGTCCAAGTTGGTAATTGGAAATGCCATTCATACCTTTTATTTGGTGCTTTAATGGAGTCTTTATTTTCAGGTGTAAGCTATAGGGCAGCTCATGGTTTCTTTTAGTACAGCTCACTCTCTCAACCATTTTCAGTTTTGATGGCATATTCTTGCTCCTTGAAGGAGGGAATTTTTGGTGAGCTATTGTACTCTTTGGGGGAGCTTCTTGCGACAGAAAATCTAGGACACGAAATCCATATTGAATAAAAGATATATTATTGAATTGATAAGATGCTTAATGCTTTACAATAGCTCGCCTTTTATAAGGTTTGAGCATTCTTAAGAAGGGTTACGTCCCTTCAATTAAACTAATTAATAATTTACTGATTAATTTAATACAATAATTAATATTCATAGCATTGCCACTCCCTTTTAAAGAGCTTTGTCCTCAAAGCTTGAGTATTTTCCTAATGTCGTCCTTCATTCAGATTCAGTGTCGGTATTAGAATCGGACATGATTTCTTGTGTAGAGACTTGCACTTCCTTTCCATTGATGATTTTGCACTGTATTGTCTGATTGTTCCTACATTTATGGCCTGGGATCCAATCATCACCGCATCGACGACATATGTTTTTTTTTTTTTTTTCTAGTATCAGAGTAACTGTTAGATGACTTTGATCTATTTTCCATTTCATAGGCATATGATTGAGGTTTGTGGCATTGATGGCCAGGTGACCAAGTATCTGCACAGTACCTACATTATGTCTCTTTTTCTTGTCGATAATGGTTATCACCTCTTGTTTTTATTCCATCCAATTTGCGTTCTGCGGCTTTTGCTTTATGTCTTGCTACCTCTACGTTAGGTATGTCATGTAACTTTAACTCTTTTTGGAGGTACGGTTTAAGACCTCCTAAATAGGTTTCGAGTCTTTGCTTGTCAGACAACCCAAATACTCGTGTCGACAAGGATTCCCACTGATGTGTGAATTCCTCAACACTTCCAACTTGTTGTAATCTCGCAAGTTTACTGAAAAACTCATCTTCTTTGATACCTTGAAACCTATTAAAAAATCATTTTTGAACAAGTTCCAGGTGTAGGCAAAATTGTCTCTCTTCCACCATAAGTACCGATTATAGGCGTACCCTTCCATATGCATTGACGCATATTTCACCTTCTCCTCATCAGATTGAATATTGTAAATGTCGAAGTATTCTTCTGCTTTGTTTAACCAAGCAACACATTGGTCTTCACTTCCATTGTATTTCGACAACTCTATTTTTGCCTTAGGTGGGTACACTATGTAAGGGTGATATTGATTCCCTTTTGTTTTATGGTTTGATGGTGGATTGGAACTACTGGATGACGTAAGTGACATATTTGAACTGCTTCGTTGTTGGCGGTGATTTTTATCTTTTTTATTCTCTACTATCTTACTGATAGCTTCTATTTGGCTGTTTAATCGTGCCTCCATCTCTGGCAGTACTTTTGTTTCTATCTCTTGCTTAAGCGTCGTATTGTTAATATTTATTTCTTTTTGCAGTTCTTCTTGATTCTTAGCAAGTGCTTCATGTATGGAAATATGAAATGAGGCATCTAGCATGTCTGGACTGACGGCTTGGTCTTTTTTTTGCATTAATCTTTGTAACATCTCCATTAATGTATTATGGTTCTGCGTCATTTTTTGATCTAACATTTTTTGTTCCTTGCTCATAATGTCGAACTTGTCGTCCATTTTCTGCTCCATTACTTGAATGACTTCCTCTTTAATTTCTTTCTTAAGTGCTTCTTGGCTCTTGGTGGTCATTTCCTTGAAAGTTTGGAAATCCTTCTCTATTTTCGCAATTTGAGTTTTTAACTCCGTCGTCATGGTTCTTAAATGTGGTGGTGAATAATTGGAATCAATTTTTGTAGGACTAAATTAGTTAATAAAAATTATTGTAAGGACAATAATTATTATATGGATAAAATAAATAAATATAATAATGATTATATTTAAATATTTAATATATATATATATATATATATAAATATATATATATTTTAATTTGGAAATCTAATTTTTAATAAAATTAAATATTAATATAGTATTTAATTTTTATTAAAAATTAGGGTTACGGTGGAGCGAAGGGATGTTGTGGGAGAGTGGTGGGGACGGCGCCGGTGAAGTCGACGAAGGATGGGAGGCGTAGCCGGAGGGAGGGTGTGCAGCTGGGTGGGAGGCCTACGCAGGAGCTGGCCAGGGGTGGTGGGAGGGTGCGCAGTCGGGAGGGAGGGCGTGTAGCCGGGAGGGAGGCCTGCGCGGAGAAGGGAATGGAGTTGGGAGATGTGTGCGTAAGGTTGGGGGAGAGTGTGGAGAGAGAGGAGGCAAATGGCGTGGGGGAGGACTCGGTGGAAGGGCGAGCAAGTGGGAGGGCGTGGAGATATGGGGGTCGCACAGCAGTGGGAGGATGGAATGCGTAGCAGTGGGAGGATGGAGCGCGAGGGAGAGTGGACCCAAGGAAGAGAGGGCGCGGGAGGGAGATGCCGCAGTGTGGGAAGGTTTACCGCGGGCAGGGAGGCATGAGTAGTCACGGGAGAGGTAGTGGAACGAGCGGAGGGGAGCGTGGATGGAGTGTAGCAGGCGGAAAAGAGGAAGATGGTGTGGTGAGTGAGCAACGAGTGAAGGTAAGTCGAGGAGCCGAATCCGAGCTCACCCGAGGAGTTGACGAGCCGAGTCCGAGCTCAGAGTGCAGGAGCGAATCTGCTCTGAATGTGAGCCGAATCCGAGCTCAGATGGAGGAGCGTTCCACTCTGATACCAAATGCGGCAGAAAATCTAGGACACGAGATCCATATTGAATAAAAGATATATTATTGAATTGATAAGATGCTTAATGCTTTACAATAGCTCGCCTTTTATAAGGTTTGAGTATTCTTAAGAAGGGTTACATCCCTTCAATTAAACTAATTAATAATTTACTGATTAATTTAATACAATAATTAATATTCATAGCACTTCTAATGCCCCATTTATTTTATAATATGAATTAAATACTTTTTTATTCATCTCCAGAAATTTTCAGGTTGAAATACTAAGTGGTTGTATGTAAAAATGATGATTAATGAGCAAACAATGACCATTTCCCCACTACATTGATGTATGCCATTATAATGTTGATGATTTTGAATAAAAGAATGTTTCTTTGATATATTTGTGATGAATGGAATTCCATTGATGTGTATTACAAGTTTTGTATTCATCACTTGAGCATTTGAAGTCATTATACTCAGTTTATTTGCATTTGGAGAAGATTTGGTGTCATTTCCCCAAGGGTCGAATTAGTGGTTTTTGCTGTTGTTTGGGAGAGAGTTGGAACAAACTTAATAACTAATTAATGGTGCATTTTGGACCTTACTAACATCATTAATACATCCCCTACCTCTGTTCATAAATTAGAGTGGTTTTGGAGGCATTTGGGAAGCCATTTTCAGTACTTACCCAAGGGGGATTTGAACCCCAAATTGCTAGTAAAATTACATACTTGGTCCAGATTCTTAAGAGAGTTTGCAGAAGTCTTTTGGTGGCCATATATCATCCCTGAACATCATATTCGAGTCCTAATATCAGTAACATGCCTTCTCAGAATATTTGGGATCATTTGGAGCAAATTTGGGACCTAGGCATCAAAACTAGTCAAAGGTAAAAATTGGGGGAAAAGTGGAAAATTTGGCATTTTAATAAAATTTTAAAAAAGGGTCATTACAGTGGTATCAGAGCATGGTCTTGGAACCTGATGTGGTATACCATTAATGAATACTAGGAGTCAAATAAATAAGCCACCACCCTTATAAAATGAAACTGAAAGTACTTTGGTGAAAGGGAAAAAGTATGAAAAGAAGAGCAATTTTTTTGAGGAAATTATGACTAAGGATAAAAAAGGAACATTAGAGGAGAATGAGGAGTTTAGAAAATTACTGAAACCATCCTTTGAATACATGACAAAAGAACTACTACAAGGGTTCGAATTGTTAGCTAGTCGATTTGAAGGCATGGCAAAAAGATGGAGCAATGGTTCTCTTTCCAAGGAAAAGAAGGAAATGGATGAAATAATTTATGTCACAAAGGAGGAGACTCATGAACCACCTAGTTCTGAAATAGGTGAAGTAGAAGAAGCAGTACATGATGAGGATATTCATAAAATCAAAATTAAAAATGAGCAACTTCTTGAAAGGTTGCAAGATACTTGTTTTTCCTCCTATGTTTCAAATTTTCAGATGGTAGATTGCATGGAGGATTCTTATGACATGGTAGATAATGAGAAAGGTGGAAATTTGAATGTACTTGATGTGTTTGAATATGAAATTGAAGAGATCCCAACACTTTATGTGGTGGAAGAGGAACTTGAATTGTCTCTTGATGAAGGTTATGCAATGTTTAAAGAAGAGCATGATTCCTTTACGTTGGAACCAATCTATGACAAAGGTTTCACACCTTTGAAGGAGTTGCATGACACTACCCATATGAATCCTTCCCATGATGAAACTTCTTCACATTTTGATCATTTGGGTGATTTAGTTCATTCTCCTACCTCATATAATTCCATGTTTTGTAGCATTAGTATCAATGAAGTATGGGTGAAAGGGTTCTTTTTTATGATGCCACATGAGGAGTCTAGAATTCCTAGATTTACTTTTTATGATGATATGGTTGGAGCACATTATTACTCACATTTGCAGCAGCATCGTTTGTTACTTTATGATGATGCACATCTATATGGATGCACCTATGATATGCATTTGAGTCACTTGAAGACTCGTGGTTTTTCTTGCTCAACACTTGGTTCATTTGATGTTGGAGGAACTTCATACAACACTTGGGTGAATAGATTTATGATTGGAGAACATTTTTGTTGGCAGCCACATACTTTGTTATATCTTTATGATTCTCACATTCAGGGATGTATGGGAGAGACTTCTTTGAGTCATTTGAAGTCTCCTTGTTTTTCTTGCTCATTATTTGGTTCAGATTTTAATGGAGATTCTTCATTCACTTCTTGGATGAAAGAATACATGGCTAGATATTTTGATACATATCCCATCTTTTTGGAGCAGCATGATAGGACATGGGATCCTCACCTATTTTATTGGAGTAGATTTGATTGGTTACTTGATGCTTGTATGCACTTGGAAAATGGTGGTCTACTTGCTTGGAGGTATAAGCACTTTCACTATTCTTTGATGAAGTGTCTTCTTGATGTTCATTTTCATTATATTATGTACTTTGATGATATATATTTTGTACTCATGATGTTGGGAAGAATGCATACAAGAAAATGGGATCCAGGAACTATGAATTGGAGAGCACTTCAAATTGTTGGAGTGCAATACAAGTAATGGGACCCTGGGATAATTCTTAGTCTCATAAGTTTCAAGTTTTGGGGGAAACAAGTAGTATGGGGAATGTATTCCAAACTTGATAAAGTGAGCTTAATCAAAGTAGTGTAGCAGCAAGCATGGTGGTTCCTCTCTAAAATCTTCATGGAATCTCAAAGACTCCAGGTTGGGCAATTCAGTGGCAACTTCAAAGAATTATACAAAAAGTAGGTTCTTCAACACCCATGTTTGAAATTGCTTGAGGACAATAAATATTGGGAAGGGAGGATTTGTCATGTCCCAAATTTTTCATTGGGTCACAATGGAGTAAGCCCATTGGACATATTCATGAGAGTTTGTCAAATTGATGTCAAATAATTGCCAAGGAGGAAAATTACTAGTTTCGTAGGTTGAGGGTGGAAGCTTTGGGATTTGACATAAGGAGGATAATGAATGATGTTTGCACATTAGAATGGAATAAATAATTAATAAAGGATCTAAATAAATAAATACAAGAGAAAGTCAAAGTGGCAATTGATCATGAAGACACATGGAGGATGTGGGACCCACACAAGCTAGATTTGCCATGCCACATGGCATCCTACTCTTGCCATTTCGAATCCATAAGAAGCCAAATGTTCTTGGGGTGAGTTATAAGGTCAATATACTTTGCATGAGTCATGTAAGGTCGAATTGGAGTGGAATAATAACTCCCATGGAAGAGGAAGAGGCAATTTGGAGCTAGTGAGACACTTGGGCTAGATTCCCTAGCTCTATGACAACAATGATGAAGATGTTATGACAACTATGACAAAAATCAGAACTGAGGGCTGACATATGACATTTATGACATGTCAGGGCTAAATATAGCCTCCAATAGGGTGCTCAAGTGAGTTAGGGCAACCAAAGAGACACCGATTCGAATTGGGAGAAGGAGAGGGCTAAAATTGGAAGGACAAGTGGCATACTTGGGAATCTCTTCCCAAATTGAGTTGGCATGAATCTCTTGGAAGGAATTCGATCCATGGAGGACATTAGAATTTTATAAAATTCATGAACAAAGAATAATAGGAGCTTTTGATCATTTGATAAATTTGCAATTGCATTTGTGAAGAGGGAGAGCTAGTGGATGACTAGTTTCTTGCCTTAGCCAATTTTGAGGGTGAAAGATTCCCATCCAAGTTGGTAATTGGAAAGTCCATTCAGACCATTCATTTGGAGTTTTAATGGAGAATTTATTTGTAGGTTTAATATACAGTTAAGCTCATGGTTTCTTCTAGTGCAGCTCACTCTCTCAACCATTTCCAGTTTTGATGGCATATTCTTCCTCCTTGAGGGAGCGCGTTTTTGGTGAGCTATTGTACTCTTTAGGGGAGCTTCCAATGCCCCATTTGTTTTATAATATGAATAAAATACTCTTTAATTCATCTCCAGAAAATTTCAGGTCTAAATACCAAGTGGTTGTGTGTAAAAATGATGATTAACAAGCAAACAATGACCATTTCCCCACTACATTGATGTATGCCATTATAATGCTGATGATTTCTAATAAAATAATGTTTCTATGATATATTTGTGATGAATGGACTACCATTGATGTGTATTACAAGTTTAATATTCAGCACTTTAGCATTTGAAGTCATTATACTCAGTTTATTTGCATTTGGAGAAGATTTGGTGTCATTTCCCCAAGGGTCGAATTAGTGGTTTTTGTTGTTGTTTGGGAGAGGGTTGGAACATAATTAATAACTAATTAATGGTGCATTTTTTACCTTAATAACATACTTAAGACATCCCCTACCTCTTTTCATAAATTAGAGTGGGTTTGGAGGCATTTGGGAAGCCATTTTCAGTACTTACCCAAGGGGGATTTGAACCCCAAATTGCTAGTAAAATTACATACTTGGTCCAGAATCTTAAGAGAGTTTGCAGAAGTATTTTGGTGGCAATATATCATCCCTGAACATCATATTCAAGTCCTAATATCAGTCACATACCTTCTCAGAAGATTTGGGATCATTTGGAGCAAATTTGGGACCTAGGCATCAAAACTAGTCAAAGGTCGAAATTGGAGAAAAAGTGGAAAATTGGGCATTTTAATAAATTTTTTAAAAAGGGTCATTATATTTTTCTGTTGCTTCCATTAGTTGTTGTGCCCAAGGTGGGGTGATATGAGTATCAAGAACGTCAATTTAAGTACTCCTCCATCGAACCTGGAAAGTGCTTAGAAATTGAGGCTGCAAAACCCTCGACTGATTCTCAGAAAAAACAATATTCAATTAAATCTCCAGAGACTTCATTGTCATATTTCAAGATTGAGTTAAAAGAGGTTTCTAACAGAAGTGAAACTAAACCGAGTTTGGAGAAAAATGTTGGACCAACATTTGAAAACCAAATTTCTAATGCCAAGCATAGAAATCCTGCCATGTATGTCCAAATTAGGTCAAAAATTAAAAGTCTGTTGGGCAGATCCAACATGCTGAGAAAAATTTTCAACCTCTGGCCTATGCTCGCCCTCAGAAGGCAAGGGCATTAAAGAGACTCGTGCAAATCCAGAAGACATTTAAATGAGTATGATGTCATCCTGCCGCCTCCTCCTCGGAAGGGAAAATTGAGGAAGAGGTCATCATTTCCAACCAATAAGAATATAAAAAATATAATTTTCAAAAATTCAATTTAATACAATATATTTCAAACTATAGTTGAAGAAAAAATTTAGCCTATCTATAGCCTCTAGCTGCAAAATAATAAGTTCTTGGTGATACATATATGATCCCCTTCGGGGACATAATAAAACTTAATAACCGACTATAAATGCAATTGTGAAATTACTATCATGTGAGTACCATTTGTCAAGATGTCAAGAATCCCGGCTCGTGGTATTATAAAAGTGAAGTTTTGACAGTTTATAACATTTAAAATTCTTAAATTTGATCAATAAAAAATAATTTATCTAAAAATAAAATATTTTTTAAAAATATTTTTTACATTAAAATTTTCCAACCATGTTAATGTCAAAATAGCCATAACCAAAACTTGCAGGGCTAACTAAAACGCCTCCAACACACCCGAATCCGACAGACCAATTCTTGTCAAAATCTCAATTTGGAGTACTCAGATCGCAATTTCGACGATTTGGGTACTTTTAAAATTAGGAAATTAATCTAGAACATACAATCCTTATAAGTTTTACACCTGAATTTTATTAACAACATTTTTTCATTAGCCACCCAATTCTCGAGCATCCCCTTTCTTAATATATTTTTACGGAAGAACAATACACTAGTACCGTTTTACTCCCATTTACAAAATCTGTAACGGTTCATCATGCTGGAAAATTGAATCGGATGGTAACCACGTAAATCTGCATGGTCACAACAACGAAGTGAGAGAGGTGTGAATGCAAATCATAATGACAATGGTGTAAAATGCAAATACTAATATCGGTGTCATTATTTAGACATGAAGTAGGGATAAATCGCCCGCAAAAGTCTCCACAAGACAATTTGGGATTCTGATCATCAACCTCATAATCTGAGGAGTTAGAGTTTCATAAAATAGTAAGCAGCTCATCCATACTAGGACTGCAAGGAAAATCCATCTGCATACATATACAATTAGGATTGAGGGCACCCATGGTTGTGAAAGTAAACTCCAGACCCGTGACAAAAAAGGATCCTGTGCCTATATATAGCTATGAATACGAGGACAATCATAATTCGAACTCAAACGAGTTTGAGGGCGGGAAGACGCAATGTCACTTGTATCTGATAGTAAGGCGGAACAAAAAATATCAAAATTCAAATGGGCGCGACCGCGTGAGCATGCCAGACGGTTGGTTGCATTAATGAATTGTCCAGGTTGGAAAGGATTACTGAAACGGATAACATTTCTGACAGAATTATCTGAAGCGGTGATTGCGGGCGCAATCGGGCAAGATGTTAAAGGTTGTTTACCATGCGTCACATCGCCTACAGACTTGGCATCCACCATCTGATGCTTGGATGCAAGGTGATACTGATAGATGGCAGGGTTATACTGATGGGTATCCATCGAAGCAAACGTTTTAGGGAGCTACAGGAAAACGGTTTTGAGGAAAACGCCATTAATATAAAAGAAGATGGAGAGGTGGGTCCATGTCACCACGTACTCCTACAAAAGGAATCTGCAATCGGGATAAGGATTTCCCGCCTTTTTCCATGCGTTTAGTTGTGCGTCCTTGTGAAGGCCCTGCCTTGGCGTTTTCTGAGTTGCATTATCATTCCCTTCTGCTATATATTACCCGCGTTCCTTTGGAAAAATGCCAAACCACAGAGAATCGTTCAGCGCTTGGTTTTTGTTTGATTGAAGAATTACATGTATTGCAAGGTTCCTATTTGTAGTATTTTTGCGATGATAGGACAAAAGAGCGCCCATCCCTTTTTTTTAATTTTGTTTTTACTAGGAGAGTCATTTCTTGAGTGTGTTTGAGGTGATATCTCCTTCTATTGCCTCCTGCATGTGTTGGCATTAACTTATAAGGTTTTCTCTCTCATGGTGAGTGCCACGCCTATGCGTTCTACCATCTGCTAGCTAGGGCCTGCACGCTAAGCATTTATTCATTTTACACTGTGTCTCTGACCCTTATTTCCCAATCGTCCTTATTTGTGTAACACTCCCTCTCTTGGAATTGTTGCATGGCGTCTCTACTATGTGAGGAGTCTCCATACCCATGGCATTTTCTTTCTCCTCTTGTAATTTTTACACATAGTCGGTCATCGGAATTATTCTCTAGATGTTTATCTGTAATGTGAGTTTTTGTCATCCCTCTAAGTTGAGCATAGGTGCTAGTGTTGAAAAAATGAATTACTAACTGATGTATTTCAAATCCCAACGTGACTCCGTCAGAGTCCATAGAAGCACAGAGAAACTGTCAGCAGGCTTCGTGCACACATCCTTGCATTTATTCAACCCTGTTTGTATTCTGCAAGTCAAAATTCTTAGGTATAAATTAATTACAGTCTTTAATGTAACACGGTAGCTTCCAAGTGAAGCAAAGTCAAGTACGTGTATATGTAGAAGAAGAAGATATGGAAAAAAAACAAAGAGGGAGGAGAAGAGAGAAAGGAGATGAAGAAAAGGTCTTCTATGTGTTTGTGAGCTCAAGCTCATACTCATGAAATGTATTAAGAGCCCAAGCTCTGTATAAGATGAAAGATCGAAGTAAATTTTATCCCTTTGTAATGCGGCTAAGTTTCCATGTTTTAACGCGGTAATATATAAGTCTATAGTTTTATGTATTCATTCTCAAGAATGTTCAATACTGCATGTTGCACATCTTCTCCATGTTTTGGTTATTTGATATAGTGGGCTTGTCTTAACACTATTGCGTCGAAGTTCACCTTAAGTTACTAAGCCATGAAAAGTGATTTTTATGTCTTAGCAAGAAATTTTTTAATATAAAGCTTGTTTAAGAGTGGGCTCGTCGAAGTTGAATCCCGGCGAAGTCAAGAGGTCCATGAAGTTAAGAGGTCTACGAAGTAAAGTGCTCCACGAAGTAAAGAGTCCGCCAAGTCAAGTGTTTGACGAAGTAAATGCCCGTCGAAGTGAATTTTACCTCCTGCTAAGTGAAGTCCCAAGTAAAAAAATTATGGTTTCTTGTTGTATGTTCGTCAAAGTCCCAAAGCAAAAAAATAGGAAAATATATATTTACTGGTGGTTCTTTTTGTCTTCGTAGTGTTTCCCTTTATCTCGTATCATAGCTCAGTTTACGGAGAGTATAAAATCTATTTACAAAAAGAGAAAAGTAATTAAAATTAAGAATGGCTTCCACTTCAGGTGCACAAATGTCAAATTTGCAAACTCCCATCTTTTCAGGTAAAAATTATGAATATTGGTCTCTAACTATGAAAACTTTGTTCAGAGGTCAAGATGTATGGGAAATAGTAAAAAATGGCTATGCAGAACCAGCAGATCTAACATCATATAACAATCTCACACAAGTTGAGAAGGATGTCTTGAGGAACAGAGGAAGAAAGATGGAAAGGAATTGTTCTACATACATCAAGCAACACATGAAACCATACTCCCAAGAGTAGCAGTAGCAAAGACAACTAAGGAAGCATGGGATACACTGGAAACTTCCTATTGAGGTTTGATGTGAAGAACCTGCAACAATTAATTGACGAAAATACACAATATATCAGATCACATAATACTTTTATTTATCGCAGGCCACTTCGAGGGGGCAACCTCCTTTCAGAAAGATCAATACAAAATAACTTCACGGTGCCTTCATAGGCCTCAACACACACTTATATACTAAGTCTAGGCACCAATACTATGGGTTAAAACCATGGGCCACTACAAACTATGGATCAACAATACTACATGTGACTTACAAAGCATATGTGCCAACAACAATAACACAAACTATGGATCAACAAATACTATGGGATGACTTACAAAGCATATGCTTCCAACAACAATGTACTAACAAAGTAAAGACATCGGTTCCTAACATCCCCTCCCCCTTAAAAAAAAAGCTTTGTCCTAAAAGATTTAAATGTGGAAATTGTTGTTGAATCTGAAGGAGTGGTTCCCATGTAGCATCCTCTAGTTGCATGTCGTGCCACTGAATTAAGACCTTTGTGATAGAGAGAGAGCGAAGCTGTCAAGTGCGTCGATTGAGGATGGCCTTCGGCTCCAAAAGGATGGATCCTTCATTATCTAGTTCAGGTAAAATAGTTTGTCCATTGATGTTGGTGCCAAGAACTTTCTTCACACAAGAGACATGAAATACTAGATGAATGCGGGAAGAAGGAGGAAGTTCCAATTTATAAGCAACGGACCCAATATTCTGAAGAATCCGATATGGCCCATAGAACTTTGGAGTGAGCTTATGACACCCTTTGAGTTTCAGGGAGGATTTCTTGTACGGCTAGAGACAAAGAAAAATCATATCACCTGCTTGAAAAGTGCGCTCAGAGTGGTGTTGATCAGCTTGTTGCTTCATGTGATTTCTTGCCATGTGAAGATTGTCCCACATAATGCGAAGAATCTGATCGCGGTTTCGAAGGACCGTGTCAACTTCCTGAACTGGTGAACTACTGGGGGTGTATGGAAGAAGAAATGGAGGTGCCTGACCATAGACTGCTTCATATGGGGTCATTTTAGAGGCAGTGTGGTAAGAGGTATTGTACCACCATTCAGCGAGAGGGAGCCACTTTTCCCACTGATGTTGTTTTTCATAGGTGAAGCAACGAAGATAAGTTTCCAAGCATTTATTGATAATTTCAGTTTGACCATCTGTTTGTGGGTGATACCCTAAACTCATCTTCAGTTTGGTGCCAGTGTGGCGAAATAGTTTTGTCCAAAAATGACTGGTGAAAGTCGCATCACGATCCGAGACAATGGAAGAAGGGATGCCATGAAGACGAAAGATCTGGTCTAGGAAAATTTGAGCGACTGAGGAGGCTATATAGGGATGGCTGAGAGCACAAAAATGACTATATTTGGAGAGGAGTGTTGGGCTTCAATCTACTAATGCAGATCAAATCCTTAAATTTATATCAATCCGGGTTGGTAGACTTAGAGGCATATCCAAGTATAGGGACTCAAAGCTAGACTTGTCTCGTAAATCTAGTTTATCTATGAAAGAAATCTATTAGCAAACTCAGTTACTGTGATTTGGAAACACAAAAGTTCCCTTACAGGAACAGCTTCATTTGATATTTCATTCACACAGCAATTCCTATGTTAAAGCAATTTGAGATAATAAAAACAATTTCAAAGTAATCCTAAATTATCCCAGCGCTGAATAAATCCTAACCCTAAAATATGGATTGTGAAACTCTGCCTATTATTCCAGCATCGAATAAGCAATTTGAACATTAATTCCCTTTACAGGAAAGCATTCATAATGTGTAATTTGTTCTTAATACTCCATCATTGAATAATCAAGTAATGCACAGTAAATGAGATCATTCTCCAGCATACAATCGATGAGATAACTAATCAATAAGAGAACAGATCTTTATGACTGATTGAAAACTAATTTAACTCTTGCAAATAAGAAAATCGAATTCTACAGTAATTAAAACATACCACTGGCAACAATCAAATCGTTTGAAGAGATTCAATAGCTCACTGGAAAATAAAAAGAAGTGTGCAGACTCGACAGTGGGGTCCCTCCAATGCCTTGTTCCACACACAGTTGAATATTTACAGAACTGAAACTCTAAATGTATTCACCATAAATCAATTACACAGTAAAAACCACGCAGTTCAGAAGCAATATGCGTTCTTCCCAAAATCGTGATCCCCGATCCAATGTTTTGTGAAGTACTTATACAAATTCGAAAGAAAAATAGAAATGCTATAATCCTGTAAACTAATTAATGAACATAGCCATCGAGATCCTCATTCAGAATTGTGAAACTCAACAAAATCAAACTGCCCTGCTTTTGTGCTGAGTGGTAGCACAGGTGGTCATCTTTGACCGACTTTGACTTGCCACCTGTGAGAGCCACATCATATATTCGTTGGAAATTCATCCATCCTTGGATACTGAGGATCTTTCCTCCATCTTTCAGTTAATGCCTAGCTGGCATGCAAGTGCTCAACTTTGGAGACATTACGGGAAGTTAGCACATCCTGTAATTCTAAATAAAAACCTTAGTTTAAATGCTCTAAAAATCTCAAAATTCAATTTGTTAACAAGCAATGACATTTATACCTTTTAACCAAAGTCTGTGGTGAACTAAAAATCTTTATAGATCAGTATGAGGGTTTTATGGAGGAAAATGGAGGATATTTAGATGACAAAAAGAGGTCAAAATGGTGCCCAACATCTCCCCCAAGAGGAAGTTGTTGCATGTCCCCATGCCAAAAATATTTGACCCTGTTTAAAACCAAAATTTTGCTGCTGATCTTCTTGCTTCTAATCTCCTACTGAGACGATGCATCTGTTGAAGTTGGAGATGCATAAAGGACCTTCAGTCTCTCATACTTAGCTTTGTAGATCTTCTTCTGCTTATACCATCTGGATGCATTTTTAGAAATGTGTGTCCTTTGAATTCTCAGCTTCCGATTGTCTTTTCTCAATTTCTCATTCTTGAGCTCCAATTTCTTTATTTCAAGTTTCAACCTCTTAATCTCTTTATTGTTCTTGGAAGTTTTCTTCTTCTTCATTGAAAGCTGGAAAGAATTGGTGTCCATCCCTAATTCTTCACTTTCCTGTACTGAACCTTCTTTCTTTTCCTCTTGCACAGTTTGTTGCTCTGAGAAAAGAGAAGCTGAGTCTTTTAGTACTCCCTGTCTTGACTGCTTTTCCTTTTCCTTCTCCTGCTGATCTAAGAAGAGATTGATTTTCCTTGTCTGTTTTATCATCTCATCAGTTTCTTGGATATCCTGTCCTATCTCACCTACTAGGTTTCTTCTTGACTTTCCAAGGTTTGTGTGTGTTCCTCATCTTCTAATGGCTTTTCTTTTTCTTTCTCTTTCTCTTGCTGATCCAAGAAGAGATTGATTTTCTTTGTCTGTTTTATTATTTCATCAGTTCCTTGGATATCCTGCCCTATCTCACCTGCTAGGTTTTCTTCTTGACTTTCCAAGGTTTGTATGTGTTCCTCATCTTCTAATGTTGACTGGCTTCGAACTTGCTTATACTTCCTTGGCTTCTTCTGGTAGGTGGTGAAAATTTTCTCTTGTTTTTGAAACTGTTTATCTTCTTTCATTACACTCCTAGTTCGTATCCTTCTCTGAGGCTGTTTTGAACTTGTTGCCTCAGAGTTGTCTTCATCATCAGTAATCAGCAATACCTCCTTTTTCTTCTTTTTCTCCTTTGGCAGTTTTGAACTTGTTGCCTCAGGGTATGTTATCATCAGCAATTCACCTTCTTTTGAAACCTCTTCATGAAATTCTCCCTGCTCTTCAAACTGATTTTGAACTAAAAATCCTGACCATGTCAAATTTTGCTTTTGTAACTCATGCTGGATGATGATTTTGATGAGTCCACAGTGAAAAAGACTTGTCATTTTGTCTTTTTCACGCCTTTGGACAGCCTTAGTCATCTTAGTTAGACTCTGTAACAGGAAATAGGGCATATTGATCTCACATTCACCTTTCAAATGCTGCAACAGCTTGATGTGGTAGAGGTAAACAATACTGAATCTCCCTTCACAGGTGATGAATCTTTGGATGATATACACTATTTCATCCCAGGGATGAACCAGCCAGCTCCTTGGTATACCTTTCTTCCAGTTTACTGACCCTGCTCTTGATCTGCACAAAAAGGGTATCCATGATTTCTCTTTGAATTGCTTGGTTTTGAAAAATATTTCTCCTTGCTGTGGCAGGCCAATAATTTGTGCCAAAATGTCTTTAGACAGTCTGAAACTTAAATTTCCTACTGTAGCCCTCTCTCCATTGAATGAGCCAGCAAAGGCTAGGCTAACATTATCATTGTGCCCATCAAATTTTTCAAAGAAAGACACCCATTGATTTTTTTCGCAAATTTCCATGCATCTTTCATGAATGTCTGTGGGCTCAAATTTCTCTGGTTCCAGTCTAGACACCATTTTGAATTTAAATAGAAAACAGGAACCTTTCAACCTTTAACTCTGCCTTTGTCTTCCTAACCCCACAACAATACTCTGAAATTGTGAAATTTCTGTTGGTTTGAGCAGAGTATTTAACAAAGAAAAGGGTTTAAATTTTACCTCTTCTCTAGTGCCACTGTTTTTACTTCCTCCTGCACGATTTCCACAGAGATTGGTGTATTCACAGCTTCCTTCTCACTGATTGTATTTCTTCCTGCGCGATTTCTTCAGCAAATCGTGTATTCACACTTCCTGTAACCCACGGCCCCTTCTCACTGTCAATTATCTTCACACAACAGTCGATTTTGCAGAGACAACAACTAGACTCGGCCTCAAGGAGAATAACCAAGTCGTGGTTTCCAATTTTATCAATACATAATGCAGGAATCAAGCTTATTTACATGCTGTCGTGGGGCATCATTCCACGTTTTCCTTTCATCATTTCATAAACATGCCACTTCATTCAATTAAAAAAAATGAAAGGTAAGGTTTTGATTTATAAAACACTTTAATCCTTTTATATGCCCAACGTTTAATGCATAAAGTGTAAGATACACTTCAGTTTCTTTGTATACCCAATGTTTTATTGAACAGGCTGTAATAAAAGGATTTTTTTCTCTTAAAATGAACCTTTTTCCTTTAAAAGATGCGCTGAAGATATATATGACCATTGTTTCCTTCCTTAAATTCTATATATTACTTAATGCCTGATGCACTAAATACATATATAAAAGAAACTTTTGAAATTCCTTTATGTCAATATTTCACTTTTTGCTGAGAAGGAGACCCTATTTGTCTTTAAACTAAGAAGAAAACTCTGTCTGTAGAATGCAGTATGTATCCTGTAGAGTGCAGTATATGTCCTGTAGAATGCAGTATTTAAAATTTCCCTTGGGTTTGATCCTGACAACCATCTTGACCCCTAGGGTGGAAAAATGAAGTGCTGGCAGAGACTAATGGAAGGTAAGTAGGGTACTGGCAGAGACTAATGGAAGGTAAGTAGGGTACTGGCAGAGACTAATGGAAGGTAAGTAGAGTACTGGCACAGACTATCAGAATAATGAAAAAATAGGCAGTCAAGCTTTACAATAGTTGGTAATATGTCATCGCTTAAAAACAAAGAATTCTGAAACTTATTAAAACATAAAAACTATAAATTCTTACAGACTTTGCTTGATGTTCCTATAAGATGAGCTTGCTGTCTGATGAAGTTTGTTTGTATTCTGATTCATTTATGTCCTTCTGATGTCTTCTGTCTGCCATCTCAAATTCTTCAGTTTCACTGAAAGTCAGGTCCTTCTGTAGATTTATTCTGCCTTACTGGAAGTCAGGTCCCTCTGCATTGTTAAAAATCACTTGTATTGCTAGAAATCAGGTCCCTTCTGCATATGAAAAATCACAATCCTCTGCATATGGAAAAGACTTGGAGGGTTCTAAAGAAGCATGAAAATGCTTACCCCCCTCACAGGCCTACCTTTTGATTTGTCCTCAAGTCAAACAAGATCTTCATTATTTGGAAAACAAAACAAGAAATTGGAAAAAGATATTTTTGTGAATTTTCAATGGCCAGGTAAACCTGGTTTTCCAGAGAAAATTCAAGTTTATATTGTGCCAGTGAACTGGTTTTCACAACTAAACTTCCTTTTTTTATATATATATTTTTTTAGATTTTTATTTTATTTTATTTTTATATTTTTGTTTTATTTGCTTGCTGTATCAGATCAGCTAAGGAGCAGGTGAAGGAAAAACACTGATGTGTTTATCCAGCACTTGCATTTCCTTTTGCTGTGAAATCTGCTGTATAAAATCATCCTTATTGATAGGCTTGGTATATAGTTTGAGCCGATGGCCATTGACCACAAATGTACACGCTGCATCATCGATTGTTTGAAGTTTGACTGAGCCATTGTCATATACCTCAGCAATTTCAGATGGACCAAGCCAGTGAGTTGTGAATTTGGCTTTGAAGTCTTTGAACTTGGAGTCAAACAGTAGTGCCCAGTCACCGATGTGAAATTGTTTCTTTTTAATAAACTTGTCATGCCATTGAGCTCTCTGCTATTGAATCAAAGTATTGTGTTCTATGGCAGCCTATCTCATCTCATCAAGTTGATTCAATTGAAGTATTCTTTCTTGCTGAGCTTCTGAAAGATCCATGCCCAAATCTACTGCTAACTTGAAAGTATGAACTTGAAACTCTATAGGAAGGAGGACTTGCTTACCATAAACAAGTTGATAAGGAGAAAAACCAGTACTGTTTTTCCAAGTGATCCGGTATGCCCATAAAGCTTCAGTAAGCTTAGCTGACCAATCCTTCTGATGCATCTGGACAGTTTTGGTAATGATTCCTTCTAAAGTCTTGTTTGTAGATTCCACTTGGCCATTTTCTTGTGGATGGTAAGGGGTAGACTTTCGATGCTTAATTTTATACTTTTCTGCTATCTCCTGCACTAATTTAGAGGTAAAATGGGTACCCTGATCAATTACAATCTCTCTAGGTACCCCAAATCTGAAAAATATCTCCTCAAACAGAAAGTTTACCACAGTCTGTTCGGTGGCTCTTGGCAATGGTTTGGCCTCTACCCATGTGATGGTGGATGAATTGGACCAATGAAGTCAAGGGCCCACTTTTCAAATGGTTCAATGAGAATTTGTGGTTGGAGTGGCATTTCATCAGACCGGACTGGCCGTCCCATTCGTTGACAAGTATCACAACTTCTAACATACCTCTTAGCATCTTTGAAAATGGAAGGCCAATAATACCCCAAATTGAGTATCTTGTATGCTGTCCTTTTGTCTGCAAAATGGCCACCACACGGTTCATCATGACATGCCTTTAAAATATCTAAGATTTCATCCTGTCGTACACATCTTCTTATGATTAAATCATATCCTGTGTAAAAGAGATCACCATTAACCCATATATGCCTAGCACTTTGTTTAATAATCTTCTTTTTTTCTTTAGATGTGATAGATGGTGGTAGTTGGCCTGATGATAAGTAATTGGCAATGTCATCATACCAAGGAGTGATAACAGAAATTGCAAATAGGTGTTCATCATGAAAACTATCTAAAACAGGAACAACCTCACCAGTATTGTGTAAGCGAGACAGGAAATCTGCCACTTGATTTTCTCATCCAGGCTGATCTAAAACAGTGATATTGAACTCCTGCATTAATAACAACCATCTAGTAATCCGACCATTAGTGATAGATTTATTCATTAAATAGCGTAAGGCTGAATGATCTGTATGAACAAAAATTTCGTAGCTAGTGATGTAATGACGGAATTTGTTTACAGCATGAACCACTGCCAGCATCTCTTTTTCAGTGACTGTATAATTCAACTCTGCAGGTGTCAGATTTTTACTAATAAAATAGATAGCATAAGTCAAAGTATGTTCTTTCTGGCCCAATGAGGCCCCTATTGCAGTGGCAAAGGCATCAGTTGAAATATGGAAAGGCAATGTCCAATTTGGTCCCCTTAAAATGGGAGCAGCTGAGAGTTTCTCTTTAAGTGTCTGAAATGCAGATTGACAGTCAGTATCCCAATTAAAATTCACATCCTTTGAAAGCAATTTAAACAATGTTAGAGATATCTTACTAAAATTTGCAATAAATCTATGATAATAGTCTGCATACCCTAAAAAACTTCTTACATCTGTTTGAGTTGTGGGTTCAGATAAATTTTTAATGACTTGTATTTTAGCAGGATCTACTTTTATTCCAGATGAAGAAATGTGATGCCCTAAAACTATCCCCTCAGTCATCATCATAAAACACTTTTCGTTACTAAGGGAAAGGTTTGAGTCAACACACCTTTTTAGAATTTTCTCCAAATTTGCTAAGGAATCTTCAAAGGTACGTCCATATACAGAAAAATCATCCATGTAAACTTCAACACACTCATGAATTAGATCTGCAAAGATGGCCAAGACAGCCCTTTGAAAGGTAGCTGGGGCATTACATAAGCCAAAAGGTAAAACTTTGTAGGCATAAGTGCCCCAGGGACATGTAAAGGTGGTTTTGTCTTGGTCTTCGTTTGCAATACTAATCTGATTATAACCAATGAAACCATCTAAAAATGAAAAATATTCTTTTCCAGCTAAGGCATCCAGCACTTGATCAATGAAAGGCAATGGAAAATAGTCTTTTAAGGTTGCCTTATTCAACTCCCTGTAATCTACACATATGCGCCATTTACCATTTTTTTTAGGAACAACAACCAAGGGTGAGACCCATTGGCTGTCGGAGATGGGGTAAATAAATCCCACTTTTAACAACTTTTGCAACTCTTCTTTGACTATTTCTTTTAGTATAGGGTTCATTCTGCGTTGCGGTTGTCTAAGAGGTCTGATTTTTTCATCTATGTAAATGTGGTGAGTGCATGTCAGGATGAATACCTGGCATATCAGTGTACTCCCAGGCAAATGCATGGGAATATTTATTCAGCAAAGTAATCAACTGTTCTTCCTGTGATGTGGTAAGATGTGCACTTATTTTCAGAGTTTTGCCTGGACTGATTTCAACTGTTTTACTGTGAATATCTGTGATTGAATGAACATTAAAAACATCATGAAGTGCTAATGCTAGGGAATGTACAGTGCAATTTTCTTGAAAATTATAACCCAAAATTTGATCTGCTACAGCATATTCCATATCTCTTAATTCTGCAGAAATATCAGGTTCAGCAATGAAATAATCCAGCAGATCTTCGTGGTTTTCTTCCTGAAAATCAAAGAACTGATTGATACTCAGGACAGGCTAAATCACTTCTTCTTCTTGTTCTTTGGTTTCATTAATCCATGACAGCTGATCTAATGTAGAAGGTCTTTGGGCAGAAGGGTAAAGTGCAATTTGTTTTCTCTTTGTCCCATGTGAAATGAGCATACTTCCTGACCTACATCCTATGAAAGCATCCGTTGTTTCCAGCCAGGGTCTGCCAAGGATCAATGGGTGACCTCCTAAGTTAGACTTTGGCTATAGCACTATAAAATCAACAGGATACTCCTAGGAGTCTAAAGAAACAATGATATCTTCTAAGACTCCTTCTGGTGTAATTTTAGACCTATCAGCTAATTCCAAGACTGTTGTGGTGGGTCTGAGATTTGTCAAGTGAAGGTAATTCATTGTCTCTAGTGTCATGACATTAATGGCAGCACCTAAATCGATTAATGTTTTTGGGATTGAAAAGTTATTAATAGTAATTGTAACCATTGGAATTCCAGGATCTACATACTTTTCAATGAAAACAGTGTTAGACATTAATCCTGCTAGATTGCCTACCACATGAATTTTCGATGGATCCTTCCTTCTTTTATTAAGACATAGTTCCTTAACTGCTTTAGTGTAAATTGGAATATCTTTTATAGCCTGCAGTAGAGGAATTTTGACATATACATTTGTTAACTCATTCAAAAAATCAAAATCAGGTAAGGAAATCGAAGGTTTTTCTTTGACTACCTTTCAGGAAAAGGAGGTGTATAAGATACTGTTGTTTTCCCTTTTTGACTGTGATTTTCTGACTGAGATTTTTCTGTATTTAATTTTTTTGGAGTTTTGTCAGTTTCTGGTTGTTCTTCTAAGATAACAGGAGATTCTTTTTGTAAGGTTTTCCTAGATCTCAAATTGATATTTTGCAGTGGGATAATTGAGTAGGGAAGTGCCATTCCATCATCAACATTATACATGGGTCTGTCTATTTTATTATTTGGATTTGGAATTGGCTGAGCTGGCAGTTATGTAGGCCGAGGTGGAGGCTGATTGGATGGCAATTGAAGCTGTTGAGGTGGTGTACCCAATTGAGGAGCCATGTTGTTGGGTTGTTGAAAAGATGGAACTTGAAAAGATGGGGCTTGGACTTGATTCTGTTGATATTGGGGATAGGCAGAAGGTTGTTGATAGGGCTACAAATAAGCCTGTTGATATGTCTGGTTACCATGGGCATACCCTCTCCAATTTAGAGCAGATTGAGCTAATGGAGGAGACCAAGTTTGCCAAGGCATGGGTGCATTCCATGAATTCTGAATAGGAGTTTGATAATTTGTATGAAATTGCTGCATAGGATCTTGAGACATACCTGAAAATCGTGGCTGCCAAGGTCTCCGTTGTCCCATAAAGTAGAGAGACTCCATGCTGTGATTTTCCTCCATTCGAGCTGCCTGAAATTCTTTCAATCTAGGGCAGTCATCAGTTTTGTGATTAAAAGTGCATAAGCCACAAATTTCAACAGTATTTAAAGGACATTCTCTAAGTGGGTGTTTCTTTCTACATTTAGGACAAAAAATAGACAAAGTTTGATCTTGTTGGTCCTATTGTTCTTGCCTCTTCTTGGTTTTTGTTGCTTCGACGTGGGTGCCCAGGGTACTCAATAAATCGGTCTTGAAATCTTCTAGCAGATTTCCAAGCTCAGCTCTAGAAATACCACAGTTTGCAGATTTAGTTGCTTTAGTATTGATATCCCTTTTTCCAGTTCAAGCCTTTCCTCTTGAATATTTCTGACATAAATCTTGTATCTCATCAAAGGGAAGGTAAGAGATGTCACCTTTTCCCATAACATTTAAAATATCCAAATACTCTTCTCTTATTCCTTTCAAAAATATTGTTCTAATCATTTCAGGTGTTAAAGAATTGTATTTAGATTTATGTAAGTTGTATGAGAATCTTTCCAAATACTCCTCCAAACTCTCATCTTCCTGTTGAGTCATTCCAAAAATGTCATCTTTCAGACCCTTTGATCTGCAATATGCCTGATATTTTCGAAGAAAGATCTTCCTCATTTCATCCCAGCTAGTGATAGAATGTTCTCCTAAACCCATGAACCATTTCAAGGCAGCTGCTTTAAGAGTAGCAGGGAAAAGACGAAGCTTATGGGTGTCATCAGTGTATCCATAAGTTCGACATAAGATATCAAACTCGAATAGGAAAGAGTCAGGATCTTCAGAGGTCATGCCATAGAAGATTGGTAAGACAGATGGTGGAATATTCTTCATTTTCACCTCTTCTCCTAGGATAATACTAGTGTCCAAGATAGGAAATTTAAAGGTGGCTTCCTGGTCTTCTTCTGTTCTTTCACCCCTTTCATGTCTTCTCTCTTCTTCCCTTCTCTTTTGTCTGCGTTTGTTTTCTATTTCCAACATCCTCTCATACTCCCTTCTCTGTTCTGCAGTTGGTCCTTTTGATGTTTCTTCCTCAGACATTTTGAAACTACCAACTGTTGAGATGAATCCTTTTGGAAGAGAAGCTCCTGTTACTTCTGTTTTTGGGGGGTTTTGTATAAATCTTCCTTTCTCGTCTCTTAGTATTGACATAAAAGTAAAATCTATTCTGTGTTTTTGTTTGAAATTTTTGTTTTTATCAGAAAACTAAAGTTCCTAAGCCTGCTTCTACAATGCCTCCCCGGCAACGACGCCAAAATGTTGGGCTTCAATCTACTAATGCAGATCAAATCCTTAAATTTATATCAATCCGGGTTGGTAGACTTAGAGGCATATCCAAGTATAGGGACTCAAAGCTAGACTTGTCTCGTAAATCTAGTTTATCTATGAAAGAAATCTATTAGCAAACTCAGTTACTGTGATTTGGAAACACAAAAGTTCCCTTACAGGAACAGCTTCATTTGATATTTCATTCACACAGCAATTCCTATGTTAAAGCAATTTGAGATAATAAAAACAATTTCAAAGTAATCCTAAATTATCCCAGCGCTGAATAAATCCTAACCCTAAAATATGGATTGTGAAACTCTGCCTATTATTCCAGCATCGAATAAGCAATTTGAACATTAATTCCCTTTACAGGAAAGCATTCATAATGTGTAATTTGTTCTTAATACTCCATCATTGAATAATCAAGTAATGCACAGTAAATGAGATCATTCTTCATCATACAATCGATGAGATAACTAATCAATAAGAGAACGGAGCTTTATGACTGATTGAAAACTAATTTAACTCTTGCAAATAAGAAAATCGAATTCTACAGTAATTAAAACATACCACTAGCAACAATCAAATTGTTTGAAGAGATTCAATAGCTCACTGGCAAATAAAAAGAAGTGTGCAGACTCGACAGTGGGGGCCCTCCAATGCCTCATTCCACACACAGTTGAAGATTTACATAACTGAAACTCTAAATGTATTCACCATAAATCAATTACACAGTAAAAACCACGCAGTTCAGAAGCAATATGCGTTCTTCCCAAAATCGTGATCCCCGATCCAATGTTTTGTGAAGTACTTATACAAATTCGAAAGAAAACTGGAAATGATATAATCCTGTAAACTAATTAATGAACATAGCCATCGAGATCCTCATTCAGAATCGTGAAACTCAACAAAATCAAAACTGCCCTGCTTTTGTGCTGAGTGGTAGCACAGGTGGTCATCTTTGACCGACTTTGACTTGCCACCTGTGAGAGCCACATCATCTATTCGTTGGAAATTCATCCATCCTTGGATACTGAGGATCTTTCCTCCATCTTTCAGTTAATGCCTAGCTGGCCTGCAAGTGCTCAACTTTGGAGACATTACGGGAAGTTAGCACATCCTATAATTCTGAATAAAAACCTTGGTTTAAATGCTCTAAAAATCTCAAAATTCAATTTGTTATCAAGCAATGACATTTATACCTTTTAACCAAAGTCTGTGGTGAACTAAAAAGCTTTATAGATCAGTATGAGGGTTTTATGGAGGAAAATGGAGGATATTTAGATGACAAAAAGAGGTCAAAATGGTGCCCAACAAGGAGATCAACCACAACAAGAATCACTGTCTTCCTACCAGATTTAGGGTGCCCTTCAATGAAATCCATAGAAATATCTGTCCAAATCCGTGTAGGTATGGGAAAGGGTTTGAGCAATCCTAGAAGGAGTGTCGTTTCACCCTTATTGCGCTGGCAGGTGTCACATTCAGCCACCATCTGTTAAATTTTCCTTTTCATGCCCTGCCAAAAGAAGTTACGCCATGCCCGTTCATACGTTTTGAGGAACCCAGAGTGCCCTGCCGATGGAGAAGCATGGAGTTCATAGAAGACATTCTGTTGAAGATCTGTGCTCTGGGGAAGCACTAGACGACCCTTGTATCTCAGGGAAGCACCATCCCAAGAGTAATGTGGTACAGTAGAAGGGTTGCTGGTCAAGCATTGGATGATTTGAGATAAGGAAGAGTCATTGACATAACCCTGTTGAACAGATTGCAACCAATTTAGAACAGGCATAGAAATAGTTGAAAGAGAACCTTGGGCATCAAATGTGTGAGAAAGAGCATCTGCCACAATATTGTCCTTACCCTTCTTGTAAGTGATCTCATAGTCATAACCCATGAGTTTGCTAACCCATTTTTGTTGTGCTGGGGAGGAGACACGTTGTTCCAAGAAATATTTCAAACTCTGGTGATCAGTCTTGATGCAGAAATGATTCCCTAATAGGTATGGTCGCCACTTCTGTACTGCATGCAAAATAGATATCATTTCCTTCTCATATGTAGAGGCAACTAAATTCTTACTTGAAAGGGCTTTGTTGGTGAACGCAATGGGGTGTTCATCTTGGAGGAGAACAACACCAAGTCCATTGCTGCAAGCATCACTCTCAATCGTGAAGGGCTTGGAAAAATCGGGTATAGCTAGAACAGGTGTAGTACACATAGCTTGTTTCAGTTTGTCAAATGCACATTGAGTAGCATGTGTCCATGTAAAAGCATCCTTTTTCAATAGAGCAGTTAATGGAGCTACAATCTTTCCATAATCCTTGACAAACTTGCAGTAGTATCCAGTCAACCCCAAAAAACCACGAAGGCTCTTGAGTGTATGAGGATGCGGCCAATTGTTCATGGCATCGATTTTGGCAAGATCCACACGAACCCCTTGTGCTGAGATAATGTGCTCGAGATACTCAACTTCCTTCTGTCCAAAAACACATTTAGACTGTTTGGCGTGGAGATGATGGTCAGAGAAAAGTTGCATGACAAGATACAGATGCTGGAGATGTTCAACCCATGTTTTACTATAGATGAGGATATCATCAAAGAATACCAAAATGAATTTCCGCAAGTAGGGCCGAAATATTTTATTCATTAAGGCCTGGAATGTGGAAGGAGCATTAATGATGCCAAAGGGCATGACGAAAAACTCATAGTGGCCATCATGTGTGCGGAAAGTTGTTTTAGGGATATCATCCTCATGAACCCGAATTTGATGATACCCAGAACGAAGATCCAACTTGGAGAAAAATTGAGCCCCATGAAGCTCATCAACAACAGGAATTGGAAACGTATCCTTGATGGTGAGGTGATTAAGTGCTTGGAAGTCAATGCAGAGGCATCATGACCCATCTTTTTTGCGGACAAGAAGAATTGGAGAAGAAAAGGAACTAGTGCTTGGGCGAATAATACCTTGCTTCAATAAGTCCCGAATGAGCATTTCAATCTCTGTTTTTTGGTGAAATGGGTAGTGATAGGGCCTGATGTTGGGAGGAATGCTGCCAGGAAGGAGCTGAATACAATGGTCTTCTGGACTTGAAGGTGAAAATCCCACTGGTTCAGCAAAGACACCTGTATATCAATCTAGAATTTGTTGTAGATCCAAAGGAGTAGCGGAGACTGCTGATGGTTGCATTTGAATGGAATGGATCTAAGCGATGACACCATGTGAATTCTTCTTGAGGATTTTTTCCATGCGACGTGAACTGATGATGCTGAGAGACCCTGGTTGTAATCTTGTCAATGTGTGTTTTTTTCCATTGAGGGAAAACTGCATCCAAAGTTCAGCAAAATCCCATAAGATAGGGCCAAGTGTGCATAGCCATTGAGCACCCAAAACCACATCACATCCACCTAAGGTCAAGGAAAACATGTTAGAGCGCAAGGTATAATCTCCCATAGAGATATGCACATTTCTACACTTCCCTTTGCAAGTTAAGGTGCCCCCATTGGCAACCATGACTTCAAAGTTGGAGCAAGGATGGATACAATAATCAGCTTGTTTGGCGATCCGAGGGTCAATGAAATTATGAGTGCTACCAGAATCAATAAGTATTGTAAGAGGAAGCTTCTTGAAGTAACCCCTGATCCACATTGTTTGGGGGGTGGTGATTCCAGCTAAAGCATGGAGAGATATCTCTGGCTGGTCATCCTGAGACGGAGGGTCAATAGGCAGTTCCTGAATGTCTACCTGAGCGTCCATTGTATCTGGATCTTCGTCACCAATTTCAGAGGCAGGCGAAGAATCCACATCCAAGAGATAGAGCTTTTGTTGAACACATCTATGTCCCCAAGTGAATTTCTCATCACAATTATAGCAAAGCCCCTTTTCTCTGCGTGCTTGCATCTCTGTTTCAGACAAATGCTTGATAGGAGTTGGTCGAGGAGCCTGTGATATGGGTGGTCGTTGAGAACCCATATTTCGGAAGGGAACAAAGGTGGTCTTGGAGCGTTGTTGGGCTACAATATTGTCTTCTGTCAACTTAGCCAACCCCATGGCTTCCATCATTATGTTGGGACAGAACATTTTGACCTCAGAGTGGATGACATCCTTTAGACCACTGATAAAACAACTCCGGTAAAAGTCATCAGACAATCCTTCAGTGTGGTTGGCTAGTTTCTCAAATTCGGTTTGATACTCTCTCACAGTGACAATTTGGCGAAGTTTAGTGAGGGCTCCTGTGAAGTCATCAAAAGCACTAGGACTAAATTGTTGCAAAAGGAGCTAGAAAAAGTCTAGCCATTTTGGCTCTTCATGAGCCTTGATGTACCAATGGTACCATTGAAGAGCTTCCTATTCCAAATGAAAGGATGCAATCGAAACTTTGTTGACATCAAAAGTATTATGTAGACTCAAATACTGTTCTGCATGATAGATCCATCCAATTGGATCAGTACCATTGAAGCGAGGAAAATCAAGCTTCAGACCACGGAAATTGTTGGAAGAAGAGAACCCATTGTTTGATGAAGACTCGGACTGTCGTTTGTTTTTCATGGCTAAATGTTCAAGATGGAGGCCGAGAATTTTTTCATCCAAATCCTGGAGTTTGGCTTGGATGGCTGCAAGTGATTCTTCCATGGTTTTTGCTCCTGCGCGGGTGACAACCATAACTAGGTGTTTTTTTTTTTTTTTGACTGGGTAGAAAAACAAAAACAAAAACTGTTTCAGTAAAGGAAAATATGGATTTGGGTAAAAATTTGAAGGGTAATTGGGGTTTGACTAGGTTTTGGACACTATTAAATGGATAGGGAAGCAAAAAAGGAGGATTTCAGAAGCGGGGTGAAAGAATGGAAAAATTTGGCAGAGAGGAACAAAGAAGCAGAATTAGGAAAGGAACTCTGTGGTAAAATTTGAAGGTGATTGGGTGAAATATGAGGAAGTTATGGCAAACCCTAAAAATAGACAAATGTGGGATTTCGGGCTTTGGGAAGTGGAATTGGGGATAGGGTCCTCAGGAATGAAATATGCAGAATGGGAGTACAGGGGTTCTCAGGAAGTTTCAAGGGAAACAGAGTGAAAACAAGGGAGAGGCTACGGCTCGGAAGGGATCTGAAACAGATAGATCTACAACGGCTTGGAAGTGAGCGGAAACAGAAGGATTTGAAATGGTGCCAAATGGATCGAAAACGGCTGGATCTGAAATAGATTTGAAACAGTTGGATCTGGAACAGCTTTCAGAATGGATCTAAACGGTTGGATCTGAAATAGATCTAAAATGGCTGTATCTGGAACGGATTTCAGAATGGATCTGAAATGGCATAGCAGTGATCAACAACAGTTTAGCTGAAAATAGATATGGACCCCAGGTATGTGTGGCTTCCTAACAGTTCAGGGGTTTCACTCGGCCACCAATGCTGTCTGACGGCTTGCGTATTGGGGCAGTACCCCTCACTCCACGACTCAGGTAAAACTGATAACCGCTTTGCCACAAACGACAGCTCTTGGTTTACCTCACGAGTGGGAACTAGTCAATCAGGTAGGGGTCGTTTCCCTTTTCGCTGGCAGGTCCTCTCAATGGGCCAGCTACTTCGAGGTTCCTGTGGTACTCCTCATAATGAGTTTTAGGGATTATGCCCAAGTACTTCCCACAGTTAAGCGGATAGGGATTATTCCCAAATCCGAACCTGCAACAGATGCGAAAAAAAAATTTGGCAGAAATTTCACCCAGCAAGCCCAAGAAAGTGCTCTGATACCAGATGTGAAGAACCTGCAACAATTAATTGACCAAAATACACAATATATCATATCACAGAATACTTTTATTTATTGTAGGCCACTTCGAGGGGGAAAGCTCAATACAAAATAACTTCATGGTGCCTTCATAGGCCTCAACACACACTTATATACTAAGTTTAGGCGCCAATACTATGGGTCAAAACCATGGGACACTACAAACTATGGATCAACAATACTACGGGTGACTTATAAAGCATATGTGCCAACAACAATAACACAAACTATGGATCAACAAATACTACGGGACGACTTACAAAGCGTATGCGTCCAACAACAATGTACTAACAAAGTAAAGACATGGGTTCCTAATATTTGAACAAGGTAAGGACTGCCAAACTACAACTCCTTAGAAGAGATTTTGAATCTCTATCAATGAAAGATATAGAGTCAGTAGAATCATTTTATACTCGAGTTATTGGTCTGATTAATCAAATAAAGTCTCATGGAGAAAATCTAGCTGACCAAAGAGTTGTTGAAAAAATTCTTAGAAGTCTTCCTCAAAAATTTCAATCTTTAGTTGTAACCCTGGAGGAAAGCAAATATCTATCCCAATTTACTGTTGATGAGTTGCAGGCCTCACTCCTCAATCATGAACATAGAATCAACAAATCAAATACATCATTAGAAGGTGCATTTGCAGCATAGTCATCCATAATTCATGGAAGAGGTAGGGGAAGATCAAACTCTAGAGGTAGAGGAAGAAGTTATTTCAGAAGAGGACGCAACAGCATCCCTACATATGTCGTTGGTAGAGGTCAAAATCAGATCCCCAATCAGCCAAGTGGAAAAAGCTCTGATAAATAAAAAATTTAATGTCATTACTGTAAAAGGTTTGGACACTTTGCATATGAATGCAGGAAGAAGCAGTATGACCAACGAAAGCAAGGTCAAAGACAATCAAGCAACATCAACACTTCGACCAACACAATGTTCTTAGCATTGTGCCTCTCCACTTGAATGCAATGATGTCCAAGAAAGTCCAAGTGACATATGGTATTTAGACTCAGGCTGTAGCAATCATATGACTGGTAATTTAAATCTATTTTCTAGTCTAGATAAATCAGTTCAAACTAATGTCACACTTGGAAATAATATTCAAGTCACTGTTTTGGGTAAGCGAACTATTGATATTCTAACCAAACAGGGGAGCAGAAAACTATGCCTGATATTTATTATGTTCAAGGTTTGAAGCATAATTTGATGAGCATTGTACAACTATTAGAAAAAGGCTACAAAGTTTCTATGGAAGGCAAGCATTGTCTGATTAAGGACATATATCCAAGCAATTGCTTAATAGCCAAAGTGTAGATGACAAGCAATTGCTTGTTTCCCTTGAGGATAAGACCAAACATAAAAGGAAAAACAACTCAAGTTGTTCATGGAAGTCATAATGGAAACTCGGGAGTTGCATTCAAGGAAAAAAGTAAAGAAGCAGACAATCACTGTGACAAGAAAGAAAAGGACAGCAACAAAGAAATACAAGTAGCGTTTCAATCAGAAATACGGGATGAATCCTGGTTGTGGCACTTCATATTTGGACATATGAATTTTGGTGGGATGAAGCTACTACACATGAAGGATATGGTGAAAGGATTTCCATTGATTGAAAAGCCAGAGAGAACTTGTGAAGGCTGTATTTTTGGCAAACAACACAAAGAGACTTTTCCAGTCGAAAATTCATATATAGCTCGCACACCACTTGAAATTGTGCAATCTGATATTTGTGGACCAATGCAAACACCATCCATAGGAGGTTGCACTTACTTTCTCATGTTTATTGATTACTTCACATGAAAAACTTGGACATATTTTCTAAAACATAAATCTAATGCGTTTGGATGTTTTTAGAAATTCAAGGCACTTGTGGAGAAGCAAAGTGGTTACAACATCAATATCTTAAGGAAATATAGAGGTGGTGAGTATGTTTCAAATGATTTCTTAAACTTTTGTAAAAATCGTGGCATAGACAAGAAAGTCATTGCGCGGTATACACCGTAGCAGAATGGTGTCGCAGAGAGGAAGAATAGAACCATTATGGAGATGGCGCGCAGTATGTTGGCAGCCATGCATTTGTCAAATGAATACTAGGCTGAGGCAGTGGCAACTGTTGTATACATCATGAATTGATGTCCAACGAAGAGTGTGAAAAAACAAAGTTCCTCAGGAAGCTTAGACAGGTATGAAACGTAGTCTTTCACATTTAAAATTTTTTGGTTGTGTCGCATACGCACATGTTCTAGATGAGATGAGAAGGAAATTAGACAAAAAAGGACAGAAATGTATCTTTGTTGGGTATTCTGAAGACACAAAAGCATACAAGTTGTATGACCCTGTCGAAATAAAAGTTATTATCAGTCGAGATGTTCAGTTTGTAGAAAATGAATCATGGGATGGAACCGTAGAGAAGAATGTTAAAATCGTGTCACATGTCAAACATGATGACATGGCAGAGGATGTGGTTGAAACTCTGCATGTGAGTCATAATGTCGCAGCTCCGTCTACTCCTAGGACAACACGACATATTTCAGCACAAGGAACTTCGACACAAGTCGCAGTTCAAGCTACTCCAACAAGCACACCAAGAGTGCAACAAACTCCGTCAAGTAGTTAGTGGAGTATGAAATCAACAACTCTGACAAAGACAAGAAATTTGCGTGAGATATATGAGACTCGTACACCCAATTCATTCTCAGTTTTTGCATTATTTTCTCAAATTAATGATCCTCTAACATTTGAAAAAGTTGTTGAAGATAAATTTTGGGCACAAGCCATGGATGAAGAAATAGAATGCATTGATAAGAATCAAACATGGGAATTGGTCGATGTTCCTAAGGGCAAGGATGCGATAAGTGTCAAATGGATTTATAAGACCAAGTAAGATGTTGATGGAAATTTGCAGAAGCAAAAGGCAATATTGGTAGCAAGAGGGTTCACACAGCAGCCTAGCATAGACTTCAATGAAACTTTTGCACCCGTGGCATGAATGGACACTGTTAGAATAGTTTTGGCCATCGCAACACATAAGACATGGCATGTTTACCAAATGGATGTTAAGTATGCATTTTTAAATGGTTATTTGGAGGAGGAAGTATATGTGGAGCAACCACAAGGCTATGAAGTCCTAGGACAAGGACACAAAGTATGCAAGCTGAAAAAGGAACTCTATGGTTTGAAGAAAGCTCCGAGAGCTTGGTACATTCACATTGACTCTTGCCTAATTCAGAATGGATTTCACAGAAGTGAATGTGAACCAACTCTATACACAAAAATCAACAAGCAAGGTAATAAGCTAATTGCATGCCTGTATGTAGGTGATTTAATATTTACTGGTGATTTTGGCATAGAGGATTTTATATCAGTCATGGAAAGTGAATTTGAAATGAATAATTTGGGGCTTATGAAGTATTTTTTGGGCATTGAAGTCCACCAGACTGAAAATGGTATATTTATATCTCAGTCAAAGTATGCAAATGAAGTCTTGAAAATATTTAAGATTTTAAACTTCAAGACTGCCCCAACACTAGTGATAATAGGTTTGAAATTGAGCAAGGATGATGATGGGTCCAATGTAGATCCTACGTTGTTCAAAAGGCTTGTTGGTAGCCTTATGTATCTTACTATGACAAGGACAGACATCATGTATGGAGTCAGTTTAATGTCAAGATTTATGGAGTCACCAAAAGAATCTCATTGGCAAGCAGGTAAAATAATTCTGAGGTATGTAGGTGGAACAAAAGATTTTGGTATGTTGTATTCAACCTCATAAAATTTTAAACTCATTGGCTACACTAACAGCGACAATGGAGGTAGCATAGATGACAGAAAAAGCACGTCTAGGAATACATTTCATTTAGGAACAGGTGTTGTATCATGGGCTTCAAAGAAACAACCCATTGTAACTCGTTCTTCAGCAGAAGCAGAGTATGTCGCAGCTACAAGCGATGCATGTCAAGCTGTTTGGATGCAGAGGATGTTAAGTGATCTATCGTAGAACCAGCAAGAACCCACAACCATTTCCTATGACAACAATTCAGATATTGCATTGTCAAAGAATCATGTGTTCCACAAGAGAACCAAGCACATTGTAATGTCCCCATTCAAATAAATTCCAGAAGGAGAAAATTCCACCAATCTACTAGTTTCCTAGGTTGGGTGGAGACATTAAATTTGGAATAAGGAGACTAATAAACCCCAAATGGAATTTATCTTGAAATAAATATATTAAGAGGGGATAAATAAATATTTATGATGAGAAAATAAGATGGCACTTGGTCATGGAGACACATGGATGGTGTGGGACCCACACAAAGCTAGATTTCCCATGCCACATGGCATTCCACTCTCACCCATTCAAATCCAAGGTGGAGTCCACTATCCTTGGGGGATTTGGAAGGGAATAATACTTGGAATGACTCAATAAGTTCGAAATGTAGAGGAACAGTAACTCCCATGGAAGAGGAAGAGGCATTTTGGAGCTAGTGGGACACTTGGGCTAGATTCTCTAGCTTCTATGAAACAAATGATGAAGATGCCTATGACACTTATGACAAAATCAGACCTGATGGATGACATCTGACATACATGACATGTCAGGGCTAAAAATAGCCTCCAAGAAGGCACACAAGGGAGTTAGGGAATCTAAAGAGACACCTACTCGAATTGAGTGAAGGAGGAGGCTAGATTTGGAGGGACAAGTGGCATACTTTGGAATCTCTTCCCAAATTGAGTTGGCATGAAGCTCATGGATGGAATTTGAGTTATGGAATCCTTAGGAAGTTTATAAAAGTTAGGAAAAAAGAAGCAGGCCATATTTTGATCATTTGATATTTTGCATTTGGAGAGGAGAGCTAGTAGAGTGCTATTCTACTTGCCTTAGCACCAATTTCGAGGGTGAAAGATTCTCATCCTAATTGGAAATTGGAGAGGCCATTCAGACCTTTCATTTGGAGATATAATGGATTCTTTTGTTACAGGTTGAAGCTATAGGTCAACTCGTGGTTGCATTTCTTTTATCTTGCTTCTACAACCATTCTCTCATTTCTTGGCATATTCTTGCTCCTTAAGGAGAGGCGCACTTGGTGAGGTGATGATCTATTTGAGATAGCTCTTAAGGCCCCATATATTTGTAATCTGATATATATAATATGTATTTACTTCTTAGAAGACTTTTAGATCGTAATTCCAATATATTTCATGTACAAATGCTAAACTCTGAATAAATGGTGTCATTTCCCCAATACCTTGTTATTTGCACTTGAAGTGGTATCAAATTCGAATGGTTTAGTCAATATTTGATATATTAATGTTGTATGGAGTTACATTAATATGCTAAAGAAGTTTCATATTCATTAGACAAGCATTTGGAGCAATATTCCTAAGTTTCATAACAATTTGTGAAGATTTACTATCATTTCCCCCTATGTCAAAGCTAGTATACAAAAATCTGATTTATGGGAGTTGAAGAAGCTTATAGAAACTTATTTATGATTAACCAGGGATCCCATTGAAGTCCTTTATCAGTACCATGTCTCTTTTCTGAAATTTGGGAAGGTTTTACAGTGTTTGGGAAGCCATATTTGTCTCCTACCCTTGAGGATTGTGAACCTCAATTTGACTAGTAAAGTTCATAATTTTTCTCCGATTATAAATGAATGTTGAGAAGTGTTTTAAGAGTGTACACGCATCCATAAGCCTCATTTTTATGTCTGAATACCTTCCAAACTCATTCAGACCCAATTCGGAACCATTTGGAGCAATTTGGAAGCAGTTGAGTCAATACTAGTCTAAGGGTTGAATTGGCCAAAAATTACAATTTTTCCTAGTTTGTGCAAATTCTTAAAAAGGGACACTACAAGTGGTATCAGATCATGGTCCTTGCACCTGGTGTGGATGACCATTTATGAAGACAAAAAGTCAAAGAAATCATCTCCCACCCTTACAATCTAAAACTGAAAGTGTTTTTGTTGAAGAGGAAGGAGAAGGAGAAGAGGTGTATTCTATTGAAACTATGGCTAGGGATGAGAAGGGAACCTAAGAGGATAAAGAGGAATTTACTAAATTTATGAAACTAGTCTTTGAATACATGACAAAATAGATCATGAAAGGGTTTGAATTGTTGGCTAGTCAACTTGGAAGCAAAGGAGCAATAGGAGGCAGCAGTAGTTCTTCTTTCGAGGAAAAGAAGGCAATGGGTGAAAACATTTTCTCAAGGACAAGACCTCATAATAGACCTAATGAATTTCAGAGTTTAATAAGGCATACTACACCTAAATTTATTGAGGCCAAGGAAGAACTTAACACCCAATTTAATATGCAGGAGATTGTAAAAGAATGGGAAAAGTTGAGTGAAGATTGTAGAAGGACTCTACCCTTTGAGCAATACTTTAATGTTGCAAGCAAACTCAAAATGAGGGAAGGTAATAGGACTCCATTTCAGAATAAAGAATTGAATTGTGCCATTGGTAAAATGCCCCTTCCCACTTTTGATGGCTCACCTCAAAGTTTTGCAAATACTTGGGTACAAAAACTAGATGTGTATTTTCAGCTGAATCCAATGGTGGAAGATGATGCTTTGCAAATGACTATTTTGCATCTAGAAGGAGAAGACAATGATTGGTGGTTCCATGGTTTGAAAACCTTGGGGCATTATTAGGTTACCACATATGGAGAATTTGTTGATAGGGTATTAGAAATATTTGAGCAAAAAGACTCAGAATTGCCTTTCAAAGAACTAGCCCAATTGAAGCAAGTTGGAACCCTTGCTAAGTATATGATGGAATTCCAAAAATTATCAGTTAACGTGGCTGATATATCTATGGTCGGATTAGTATTTATTTTTACTGAAGGTTTGGATGAACACTTAAAAGGTTTGGTTAAATCCCACAAACCTAATTCATTGAAGGATTCCATGAACTTGACAAGAGATCTACAAAATGTGCTACCTAGGACAAGGTTTCCTCCCAAGCCTAACTTCCCTTCCAAGTTCAGATTTGAAAGGAAGCCATGTAAAAGAGATGCATTTGGAAAGGATAAGAAAGAGGGACTAAACGGGGAAGAAATCAGAAGAAATAAATTGTGTTACACATGCTTCCAACCATGGGTACCAAGGCATAAATGTGCTAACGGGAAAGAACAATACATTGAAGTATTTTCAGATAATGATGAGTATGAGGGGGGTATGGAGGAAGAAGGACATATTTAAGACCAAGATGAGGGATATTATACAGTAGAAGAAGGGAAACAAGAATAAAATCATCCTTCACCTGACAAAGGAAGGATGGCATTACTTTCAGCAGTGCCTCATTTTCACACTATTCGATGCAAGGGAGTGTTACAAGGACAAAGGGTCTCGGTATTGGTATATGGAGAGCCACACATAACTTCATTGATGTAGACATGGTGGAGAGGAGGAATATACCTACTTAACCATTGATGGATTCATAGTCATCATTCTAGGTCGCAACACTATGGAGTGCAGAACATGGATTCCAAAGCTAGAAATCACCATAGGTAATTACACTTTTTTTATATCTTTTATGTGGTTGATGTTTATGATACTAATGTGGTATTGGGAATGCAATGGCTGTAATCTATAGGGGAGCATACAGTGAAATATCAAATTCCTGAAATGAGATTCAAAGATTCGGAAGGAAAACAAAGGGTTGTGAGAGGGCATCACACCTATTCGAATCAAGTAGTGACTTCCCACAGTATGAGGTCCATATTGAGGCATGGAGATATTGAGTGGGATGTTGAATGTTACATAACTTCACCCGAACCAAAAATAAATATTTCAGAACATCCCAAGGATATAAGGCAGCTACTACACAAATATGAAAAGGTTTTTGGAGACCTCCCTCCTGGAAGGCCACCTGACAGAGGATTTGAGCACAACATTGTTTTGGAGGTGGGAGCTTCACATATACAAATCCCGCCATACAGGCATCCCAAAAAGTTTAGAGAGGAGATTGAAAAGGATATTGAAGAACTCTTGCAGTTGGGACTCATTATACCAAGCTCCAGTCCCTATGCTTCGTCAGTGGTTTTGGTGAAGAAGAAGGATGGGACCTTGAGAATGTGCATTGATTTTAGAGCCATCAACAAAAAGACAATAAAAAATAGATATCCCATCCCAAGAATAGATGAGCTCATGGATGAGCTACATGGAGAAAAATTATTCTCAAAAATTGATCTTAGATCCGGTTACCATCAAATTCAAATGAAGGAGGAGGATGTGCATAAAACAACTTTCAGATGTCACTATGGCCATTTTGAGTTTCTTGTCATGCATTTTGGTTTGACCAATGCTCCAACCACATTTCAATCATGCATGAATCAAATATTCAGCAAACAGCTCTGTAAGTTTGTTTTGATTTTCTTGGATGACATTCTAATTTACAGCAAAACATGGGAGGAACACTTGCACCATCTAGAAGTTGTCTTGAAAATTTTGCATGAACAATCTTTGTTTGCTAAGTTGTATAAGTGTGAATTTGGGCTGAAAGAAGTTTTATATCTTGGGAACATCATTGGGAAATATGGAGTGAAGGTACACTTGGAAAAAAATAAGAGCTATTTTTGAATGGCCATCACCCAAAAACATCACAGCATTGAGAGGTTTCATTGGAATATGCACTTACTACAGAAAATTTGTGAAAGGGTTCTCTAAATTAACTGCTCCACTTATTGATTTTACCAAGAAGGATGCATTCAAGTGGGATGAAGAGGCTGAAAAGGCTTTCCAAAAATGAAAGAGGTAATGAGTAGTTGTCTAGTACTTGCATTACCTGATTTTACTAAACCATTTGTCTTGGAATGTGATGCATTAAGAGAAGGGATAGGGGTTGTCCTAAAACAAAATCAACACCCCATAGCATTTGAGAGCACAAAGTTGCAGCCACATGAGAAGATCTATTCCATTTATGACAAAGAAATGTTATCCATCATGCATGCCTTGGCCAAGTTTAGACAATACTTGGTGGGGAATAAGTTTGTGGTCAAAGCTCACCATAACAGTTTGAAGCATTTTCTCGCACAAAAGGACCTCAATGAAAGGAAACAAAGGTGGGTAAGCAAAGTCCAAGATTTTGATTTTGATTTTGACATTTAATATGTTAAGGTAAAGAATAATATTGTAGCAGATGCATTATCTAGAAGGCCATCATTTTCTCTTATGGACATTTCAAAAGATTGGAAAAATATGCTAATAGTTGAATATGCCAAAGATAGTTTTGCTTGTGGTGTGTTAGATGGGGTCAAAGGTGATGATATGTACAAGGTTTTGGATGGTATCATCTACTATAAGGATATAATATATTTGGTTCATGGTTCGAATCTCAAGCACAATATTTTGAAGGAAGCTCATGACTCTCCTTTAGCAGGCCATCCTGGTTTTTTCAAAACATATAGGCAACTAAGGGAAAGATTCTTTTGGAAGGGGATGAAAGAGGATGTTCTAAAATATGTGAATGAATGCAAGTCATGTCAGCAAAACAAATATGAACAGGCACATCCTGCGGGTCTATTGCAACCATTTCCCATTCCACAACAAAAGTGCGAAAGTGTCTCCAAGGATTTCATCACAGGTTTTCCCAAGGATTTAGGTAAAGACTACATTTATGTTGTGTTCGATAGAATCACTAAATTTACTCATGTATTTGTTGTTACATCATATTTTACTGCTGCACAAGTGGCTGATCTATTCTTTAGAGAAATTTTCAGATTACATGGACTTCCCAAGAACATTGTGAGTGATAGAGAGAGCAGATTTATGAGTGCCTTTTGGCAAGAAATTTTCAATTTGGTTGACACTCAATTGACTCCAAGAACAAGCTATCATCCTCAAACTGATGGCCAAACAGAGAGAGTGAATCAATGGTTGGAAGGGTACTTGAGGAGCTATGTTGGTGAGCAGCAAGAAACATGGGTGAAATGGATACATTTGGGTGAGTTTTGCTACAACACTACTTTCCATATATCCATTGGCATGTATCCTTTTAAAGCACTATATGGTTATGAAGAACTTACATTTGTTGTGCACATATTTGGTGATAGTATAGCCCCAAAGGCTAAATATTGGGTGGAGGAAAGTCAAGAGATTTTGAAACTCCTAAAAGACAATTTGCAGGTTTCCCAAAATCAACAGAAACAGTATGTAGATCAACATAGAGTGGAAAGAACTTTTAAAGTAAATGATTTAGTCTATTTGAGGATGCATCCATATAAACAAACATCCTTGAAGGTGAAAGGGTCAGAAAAGGTCAAACCTAGATACTATGGTCCCTACAAGATAGCTCGAAAAGTAGGGGAGGTTACTTATGAGTTGGAGCTTCCAGAAGGGAGAAAACTTCACAATGTATTCCATGTTTCATGCCTTAAGAAGGCTACTGGTCAGCAAATATCTATTTCAGAAACCCTCCCTCCATTAGATGATGAAGTACAACTTGCACTTATCCCATAAAACATTTTGAATACAAGAGAAAGAAAATTGAGGAGCAGGACCATAAGGGAGTATTTGGTACAATGGAAAGATTTTCCAAGTGAGGATGCCACATGGGAGGAAGAAAAAAATTTTAGCATCCTAATTTAGAAATTCTTGAGGGAAAGCAATCTTGGGTGGGGAGGACTGTAATGTCCTCATTCAAATAAATTCCAAAAGGAGAAAATTCCACCAAACTACTAGTTTCCTAGGTTGGGTGGAGACATTAAATTTGGAATAAGGAGACTAATAAACCCCAAATGGAATTTAGCTTGACATAAATATATTAAGAGGGGATAAATAAATATTTATGATGAAAAAATAAGATGGCACTTGGTCATGGAGACACATGGATGGTGTGGGACCCACACAAAGCTAGATTTCCCATGCCACATGGCATTCCACTCTCACCCATTCGAATCCAAGGTGGAGTCCACTATCCTTGGGGGGTTTGGAAGGGAATAATACTTGGAATGACTCAATGAAGTCAAAATGTAGAGGAACAGTAACTCCCATGGAAGAGGAAGAGGCATGTTGGAGCTAGTGGGACACTTGGGCTAGATTCCCTAGCTTCTATGACACCAATGATGAAGATGCCTATGACACTTATGAAAAAATAAGACCTGATGGATGACATCTGACATACATGACATGTCAGGGATAAAAATAGCCTCCAAGAAGGCACACAAGGGAGTTAGGGCATCCGAAGAGACACCTACTCGAATTGAGTGAAGGAGGAGGCTAGATTTGGAGGGACAAGTGGCATACTTTGGAATCTCTTCCCAAATTGAGTTGGAATGAAGCTCATGGATGGAATTAGAGTTAGGGAATCCTTAGGAAGTTTATAAAAGTTAGGAACAAATAAGAAGACCATATTTTTATCATTTGATATTTTTCATTTGGAGAGGAGAGCTAGTAGAGTGCTATTCTACTTGCCTTAACACCAATTTCGAGTGTGAAAGATTCCCATCCTAATTGGAAATTGGAGAGACTATTTAGACAATTCATTGAGATACAATGGAGTATTTTGTTACAGGTTGAAGTTACAGGGCAGCTCATGGTCACATTTCTTCCAGCTTGCTTCTACAACCATTCTCTCATTTCTTGGCATATTCTTGCTCCTTTAGGAGAGGCGCACTTGGTGAGGTGATGATATCTTTGAGATAGATCTTGAGGCCCCATATATTTGTAATATGATATATATATTATGTATTTACTGCTCATAATAATTTCAGATCGAAATTCCAAGAGATTTCATGTACAAAAGCTAAATTGTGAATAAATGGTGTCATTTCCCTAATACCTTGTTATTTGCACTTGAAGTGGTATCAAATTTGAATGGTTCAGTCAATATATGATATATTAATGTTGTATGGAGTGCCATTAATATGATGACGAAGTTTCATATTCATTAGACAATGTTATAGGTCAAACCTGCACCTCTCCATCGGTGATCACCTTGAGCTGTTGATCACACAAAAGGACAACTTGGATGGAGGAGCATGTTGACCCTAGATGAGACTTTGACTTACTCCATCTTCTGACAACACTGAAAAAACCCTAAAAATGTCATTATGAGATATAAGCGCTACTCTAATTCAATAGACTTGCGCCTGTACCCTACTCCAGTGTGTAATAGTAGCGCTCAAGCCTTATGAGCACTACTCCTCTTCATCATAGTAGCGCTCAACATTCAAAAAGTGATGAGCACTAGTTTACAAGCACTATAGTAGCGCCCTGAACGCTACTTCATTGAACAATAATAGCGTACATCTCAAAAGATAATTAAAAAATAATTAATTTCACGAAGAGGATTAGTAGCAGTTGGTTTCCCAACTTCCCCAACTTCCTCCATAACCATCTCTCGACCTGAACTGCTTCTCTTGTCCTATAAATACAGGGAAGAATAAAGAGAGGGGTTAGAGACATGAATGTTATTAAGAGAATTTTAAAGAGAAGCTTGCATTGGAGGAGTTTATGCTGGAATATATCCAAGCCAGAGAAGAGCAAGACCCTAGGATCAAGTTGCAGGAGCATGTCACAAAGTCAGGTATATTTTGTAACATCAATTTGCATTTGACAATAAAAGGTTGAAGTGTCTTTCTTGTCCCAAATTAAGTGTTCATTAAAGTGATATACTTGTTTGGATCTGTTTTGGTTAATATTGGATGTTTACATTGCTTTGTCTTTTTCCATCATTATATATTATCCAAGATACGTTGAGAAAGGTACTTGTATTGGAGGTTTAGTGAATGAGAGGTGGACTTGAGGATCGAGCGCAAGATCAAATAAAAGCTAGGATCGAACGTCATTCGAAAGGTATGTTCTCAAGGCCTATAACCTATTTCTTTTCATGAACATCTCTGTAATGCAGTTAATACGCTTACCTGTCATCCCCTTTCAATTGATAGTATCAGTTTCCTTACTATAGGGTAGTTTTTCCCGCCAACAGACTGGCGACTCCGCTGGGGATAGTTGTGCTTTTGCTCTAGGAAACCTTTTCTTGTTTGTCTTCCCGGAATTATTTCAACTCCTTTTATGTGCTGAGAAACCTTGTAGGTACCCCCGGCTTGTTTTTCTCTGCTTCAATCAGTCTTTTTGCATCTTTTCAAAGTCAGTTTTTAAACTTTTAAGACCTGAGCACTACTTTGTTGTACATACAGTAGCGCCCATACGCTACTGTGCTATACATACAGTAGCACCCATCTCTTCAGGAGTGCTAGTTTCCCTACTGCACAGTAGGGTATATTTCCTGTAGCCTTCTGTTAGTGGTCTGTTTGCGTTTTTAGCCTTTTTGATGGTCTTCTGACTTTGTTTTTAGATCTCCTTGACTGGTATTTGAGGTTTTAAACTTTTCTTTAAGTCGTAAAACCTTTCTTTGAGTCTTTTTACCATCTTTAGATCGCTTGCTTACCTGTGGAATGTTTGGACTATTTATAACTCTTTTGGAAGACTAGTTTGTGTTTTGTGGTGAACACTTCCACTTGTTCTTGCCCTGACTGTATGTTGTTGATTTACAAACCTACATACTTTTGCATTCGCTGTTTGTAGCAACATTTGTTTGCTCTTTACCTATCTTATCCTTTGTTTTAGGGTTTGGTCTGTTTTGGAGCCTTTAGGGTGTCTTCCGAACTTGTTAATTTCCAACCTTCTGTGACTTGTTGTCTTTTCTGGTTTCAAGCGTGTTTAAAGTGCTTTAGGCTGATTCATTTCTCATTTCCTTGCATTAGTACGGTGGTTGTAGCTTGCTTGCCTACCTTTTGCTTGGCATAGTGGTCTTGCTAGGATTAGATGCTTTGGGTCAGTCCTCTTGTATCTTTCTCCTTTGTTTTCTCCCCACTTTGTTTCCGAGTATAGAGGCTTTTTCTTTTGCAAAAAACCTGTAGGACAAGTCTTTGCTAAGCTAGTGCCTTGACAGTTGTAAGCCTAAGAACCATTTTTAGCCATACTTACACATTGCACACAAGTCTTATTTGCTTTCCATGTTTATAGTTATTTTTCGTTTATAATAAAAGAAAAAGCAAAAATTTGGTCGCTTAAGATTAATAAGGCTTATTTTTGTTACAAGATAGCATAGGTTATTTTGTGTACAATTTCAAAAGAAAACAAAAAAGATATTTAAGTATATTTGCTCAGTTTTTCAGTTTGGAAAAGAATTTCAAATGAAAAAAAAAGAGTTTTGTTGTCGAAAGTTAGAATTTATGCACTTTTGCTTTTCTGTTGCAACCACGCCACACAAATGCACTACCTTTTGAGTAATAACAGCCCTAAAAAATCTTTAATAAAATGAAATAGAAACAATTTTTCTTTTTTAGGGATACACTACACCAACTAGTCTTGGTTAGGATCTTGAGTTTAAATCACCTTAAACCAATCAAGATCACACATTACGCAAAAATCGTAGTTCGCCTATCACAGGTAAATCCATTTCACTCAAAGCTTGCCTGGGATCTATGCAGTAGGTCTTGTGAGATCAGATTGTTGGGAATACTCCTCCTACTTTCTGTTTCGAGCATATACCAAGATTGGATCGCGTTTGGGGACTCTTTTGAGTTTCGGGCTCAGTTACCCTGCCCACGCCTTCTGATTCGACCAGCGACTATTCCCCCAGGAGTTTTCGGTGTTGTGGTATCCTTAGTATCTGAACATAGGTTCATACACAGGTGACAGTGGAGGGTATATCTACTGTACCTAGGACAGACGTGGGAGGAAATCCCTTGCAGGTCTTTGGGAGGGCGGTTGGGTGATTCCAGCGCTTGCAACCTTAGTCATTGTATTGTGGACCCCGGGTAACTGTTCTTCTTCCTTCGTTGATCTATTCTGGGCCCTCATCATCCCAGACTCTTCTCCGGAAGGCATCTCGTTTGCTTGGTTTGCATACTTAGGAATTTTTTAGTTGGCGTGTTGTTTTCCCCCTAGTCGTAGTGGCCACTAGGTTTTCTAGTTTTTATTTATATATATAATCACGGAGAACCAAGAACTTCGTAGATCGAGAAGGCTTCAAAACCTTCTGCCACTTAGAACCGAACCTTTACCGCCATCTAGACGACAGCGGGTAAACCCCAGTGTTTCTTCAGAAACCATTCCTGAAACAGAACTTCCTGAGGAATTATTTACAACGAAAAATCCCGAAATAGGAATTCCAGAGGAATTACCATTTGAAATTGAGTTTCCTGAAGAACAACAAACAGCAATAGAAAACCCTGAAATAGAGGTTCCTGAGGAACCACAATCGGGTACTCCAAATCAGCGACATTTTAGTTCAGTTGAGATTGAAGATCTTACTTCTGTGGAGTATAGCACTCCCTTTAATCCTCCTTTGACCAACCCTAGAAATACGCTTCTTTTACCCGTTGGTTTCCAGCAACCCAATTACAGTGCATATAATTTCTTGCCTGGACATTTGATGTCTACTCTAGGAGGTGAACAGGGAGTTCCACAAACTCCCACCATAGGTATGAACACTAACACTGTAAATCCTCCTTTTACTGCTACACCGAGTTCGGCACAGACAACCTCTGTGTCCACTCCGTATTTCAGTTTTAATATTGGTACATTAGGTATGTCGAGTTCAACAACTATGGCATCTACCTCTACACCTACTGTTGGACCTAGCAGTACAACCAATTTAGTTCCACCTCCTGCATTTCAACCGCTATATCATATACCCAGTACTTGGATTTCCACACCCGCTGTAGGGCCAAGTGCTTCTGCAACTGTGCATGTCATGAGTACCATGACCGCACTGTCCACGTCAGCTACCACTGGTTCCAATACCTTTGCAGGTCCCAACATGAATCAATGTAATATGCCTACAGGTAATGTCCCTTTTTCCTTATTTTCAGGGGGAGGGGGTAATATTTTTAACCAGCAATATGGCGGGGCTAACACCCAGCCAGTGGACGAACCCACAGAGCACTAACCCACTTTCATATGGGTGGCAAAATTTCAATAATACTTTCGTGCAACAACATATGACAGGGGGAAACCCCTACCAACAAGTAACTGGGGGTAACCCCTATTAGTAGATGGTAGGTGGAAACCCCTATCAGCAGATGGTCGGGGGAAACCCCTACCAGCAGACGGCTGGGGGCAACCCCTACCTGCAGTTCACGGGTCAAACTATGGGTGGTTCCCCTTTTTCAACCCCAGCTTATCAAGTACCGTCTTACCGACCTCGTTTACCATTTCTGGAAACTTTGAATTTGCCAGATCTTTCCAAACTGACCAACAATCCAGTGTATCATAACGCTACATGGCCACCCGTTCCTACCAAGTTACCTTCGGACATTCCAAAATTCGAAGGCAAAACAGGTGAAGACCCTGGTGACCATGTCACTACTTTCCATTTATGGTGTTCCTCAAACTCATTAAATGAAGATTCCATTAGATTGAGACCGTTCCAAAGGACTTTAACCGGTGCTGCAGCCAAATGGTACATTGAGTTACCTGCAGCTACATTCTCTAATTTTGGGGATCTCGCGACTGTCTTTTTGAATCACTTCCATCTTCATGTTCGGTATGATGCCGGAACAGACCTTTTGTCTACATTTAGGCAAAATAAAGCCACTCATTTATCTGACCACATTTAGGAGTGGCGAAGACGAAAGAGGCTCATCAAAGCCAACATACCTCCAGAATTCCTTCTTGAGTGGTATTTGAAATCACTCCTTCCTTACATTTCTTAGGAAGTAGCTACGTCTGGAGTGTCTAACGAGGAAGAAGCCATCCTATGGACCCAACAATTAGATCTTGTTTATGCACAATCTGGGTTACTGTATGAGATCATACCTGATGCACCACGATCGAATACTGATCTGAGTAGACCTAAACCTGGACCACATGCTGACGGCATAGTGGGTTCAGTTGACTCTGCAGCCTTCGAAGCATTGACCAAACAGGTTCATGCCTTATCTGTCAAACAATCGACTGCAGAGGATTCTTTCGTCACAACCTCTCCTTATACTTCTGAACCTGTCAACCAAGTTCAGAAAAATCAAAAGGGCCCTCGGCAGCCCAATAACAAAAAGAAGGGCAAGAAAGGAGAGGGGAACCATCAGAAGCCCAAAAAAGAGAATGTCGAAGAGGGTAACAAAGAGAAAAAGAAGGTTAAGTTCCCTTGTAAACTTTGCAAGCAGGACCACCTTACTCACCAATTCCCTCTGCTTGAAGAAGCCCAGAAGCTATAAAGAGAAAAGAAGCATGTCGTACTGAAAGATCCATTCCTTAAGGGGCAGAGCTCAACTTCTGGCACCTCCAACACTGGGGGCACTACACATGCTACGGTTGATCAAACTTTTATTAACATGGTTAATTCGGATGCACTCTTACAAACGAAAGCCAGGAACTATACCCTGGACGCACAAAAAAAGGATAAAGAGATTTCAGAATCCTCCACTCCACTCCACATACCTGTGGACCCAATGCCCAAGATCCCGAAAGGTGTCTTGAAATGAGCATCGCACAATCCCAACACTCGGGCCACCTCCAACTACAATGTGGTTGAAGATTTAGCCCAGACCCCTTGTGCCATGTCTACCTTAGAAGTCTTGCAAAGTTTCCCTTTACAATGGAATGCACTTCTGGCAGCTATTGGAAGTATGGAATCCTCTAACATGTCTGTGTGATTTGATATGGCTGATATCAAATACCGGTTTCCCTACCACGTTGCTCTTCAGATTGAAGTCATCCATGGCCCAATGACCATCAGATGAGTTGTAGTAGATGAGGGCGCGTCGACCTGCGTAATGTGAATTTCTTGTTGGAAAGCTTTGGGTTCCCTTGAGTTAGCCCCTTCTAACACACTACTTACTGCATTTGATGGCAGGACTTTCCGCCCACATGGGGTTTTGCCATCATTTGATGTCACATTGGCCGGTAAGACAGTTGCTGTAGAAGTAGAAGTTCTGGACGCCCCGCTTGATTACAACATGTTATTAGGCAGGAGCTGGACATATGCCATGTGAGCTATTGCACCGGCATTTTTTCGAGTTGTTATGTTCCCGTTTGAAGGTAAGGTCGTTACAGTCGATCAGCTTTCTTTCACTCAGAGAAACAACCAGAATTCTTCAGAGACCACAGTTCCCTTAGTTGATCAAACCGCCCCAGTTAATGAGAGTTTAGGAGCAGGTTTGTACAGGTCGTTAATAGGCACTTTCGACCTCCCCTCCCCTGTTCTTTTTATGTGTTCTGATGTGGGTACTGCTACCGAAACACTCACGGTTGGTTTAAGAACTGATCCTTGGATCCTTCCCACTACATCAAAACCTTTTGTGCCTCCATCCATTGCAGAAGTGGCCTATATGGAAACACAACATGCTGCAATGGAACATATCATGACTCCGTTAGTCTCTGCTGAGTCAGATATGGACTATGCTCCGGCATGGTCACTGAATTCCACTCACTCGTTCGATTGTTTAGACACGATTTTGCCGTCTGATGAAGCCATTTTAGAAGTCATGATGAGCCTAGACCAACCATGCGAACATATGCACCACAGGTCCTACATGCTTCCAGTTCTATACAGGATTGAGAGAGGGGAATTCTCTGTGAGACCCGGTGGATTGGTTGATTTGTCATATTCTCCTTCTACTTCGAGAGCTGTGTATGCTGAGGGAAATATGGCTAATATATCAAGAACAATTCCGATCAACATTTCCACCAAACCCGGGGTCGTGGAAAACATTTTTATTGGTGCAGATTGTTCTCCAGAAGAGATCGCTCTGTATACAAAACTTTTTAAAGAATTCCGCGACGTTTTTGCCTGGTCATATGAGGAGATGCCAGGTATAGACCTAGCCATCGTGGAGCATGTCATCACGGCATACCCTAACACAAAACCTGCGAGACAAAAGCTCCATCCTGTGAACCCTAGAAAAGAGGCCGCCATCAAGGCGGAGGTTGAAAAGTTGCTTAAAGTTGGTTTCATCTATCCGATTGACATGACGGAATGGGTTTCAAACCCCGTTCCGGTTGATAAGAAGCAAGGTACCATTAGAGTCTGTACTGACTTCCGAGACTTGAACAAGGCTTTTCCGAAAGATAACTATCCTACACCGTTTGTCGATCAAATCATAGATGCTTGTGCAGGACATGAGATGTTCTCTTTCATGGACGATTTTTCGGGATACAATCAAATACAAATTAAACCCGAAGACCAGCATAAAACAACTTTCATTTTCCCGTGGGGGACCTTCACTTACCGGAAGATGCCATTTGGATTGAAGAATGCTGGAGCTACCTTCCAGCGTGCGATGAATTTCGCTTTTCATGATATCAAACACATAGTAGAACCTTACTTGGATGATCTCCCGGTGCGATCTTGAAAGAGACGGGATCATCCAGCTCATCTTAGACAGGTGTTTGAAAGATGCAGACAATATAAGATTCGTTTGAATCCTAACAAGTGTGTGTTCTGTGTCAAATCGGGACGTCTACTGGGCTTCATTGTCTCCAGTCGTGGCATAATGGTCGACCCACTGAAAGTAGAGGCGATTGTAAATCTGCCTCCTCCTCGCACCTTGTGACAACTCCAAAGTCTGCAAGGCATGTCTAATTTCTTACGGTGATTCATCATAAACTATGCTAAAATTACTAAAGGTTTTATGAGGCTACTCAAACAAGACTCCTACTTTGTGTGGGACGAGGCTGCTCAAGCATCCTTTGAAGCCTTAAAAAAGGCACTCCTTTCAGCACCCTTGTTAAGCCCGCCAAACTACTCAAAATATTTTCTTTTATATCTGGCAGCGTCTATTAATACAATTGGTATAGTTTTAGTTCAGGAAGACGATACGCTCCAAGAGCATGTTGTCTACTATCTTTCTCGCACATTGATAGCCCCTGAGGTTAAATATTCGCACGTTGAGAAGTTAGCACTTGTCGCGGTCTATGTGGTATAGAGGTTTCGTAAATATATACTTTTATGAACTACTACTGTGATAGAAGAAGTCAATCCTTTCCAGTGCGTTCTCACCCGACGAATCATCGGTGGGAAATATAATAAATGGATTGTAATCCTACAGGATTTCGATTTGGTCTTCCAATCAGCCAAGTCGAAGAAATCACTAGTATTCGCTGAGTTAATCTTAGAATTTCCAAGTGACCTAGAATGCATTGAGGAAGAATCATCATTCCCAGATGAACATATCTTCCTCATTGCTTCCTCTGACCCATGGTACGGGGATATCTTAGTATATCTCCAGACTTTGAGGTGTCCTACTACTTTTTCTTGAGAAGAGCGACGCAAGCTCAAAAGCCATGCGAAGAACTACCTTATCATCTCATATACTTTATATCGATGTGGGGTAGATTCCATTTTACGACGTTGCTTAACTCGAGAAGAAGCCGAAGCAGTATTAAATGATGCCCACAATGGAGCTTGTGGGGGACATCTTTCCGGGTTGGAAACAACTCAGAAGATACTGCGTGGAAGCGGTGAAACGTTGTCGTCTGTGTTAGTTTTTCACCAAGAAAATGAGGGCACACCCAGCTCCTCTTCATTCTGTAATTATAGCAGGCCCCTTCACAAAGTGGGGGGTTGATTATATGACTTGCAATCTAGTTTCGGCTGGAGGACATCATTACATCATCGTTGTCGTTGACTACTTTACTAAGTGGGCGGAGGCAATGCCTACTATTAAGGCAGATGGAGAAACTGCTGCTTATTTCATGTTTAATCAGATTATTGCACGGTTTGGCATACCTAAAGAGATAGTGACTGATCATGGCAATCATTTCCAAAATAGCATGATGACCGAGTTGCATACAATGCTTGGTTTTCAACAAGAACATTCATCTTCATACTATCCATAAGCGAATGGACAAGTCGAAGCAGTGAACAAAACTTTAAAGGTTATACTGTAGAGAACTGTTAATGCTAGTCGAAATAACTGGCACATCATGTTGTACCCGGCTCTTTGGGCTTACCGAGCCAACATTAAGACTGCTACCAGATTCTCTCCCTTCCAACTTGTGCATGGGATAGAAGCAATCGTACCGATTGAATGCGAGATTCCTTTACTAAAACTAGCAGTTCAGTTACTACCAGATACTTCAATACTAGAAGAACGTTTGTTACACTTAGAACATCTAGATGAACAGTGTCGCGACGTGCTTACAACAAATGAGGTCCACAAGAAACGAGTCAAAGGACAGTATTACAAAGCCGTCAAACCTAGGGTTTTCATTGAAGGAGACTTGGTCCTACTTTGGGATCAAGACAAAGAACCCTTAGGACCTGGAAAATTCAAATCCAGGTGGCTCGGACCTTTTATAATTTCCAAAGTACCGAATAAAGGTGGCTATGAACTAATAGATTACGAAGGTAATAAGTTGGCCGAGCCTAGAAATGGGCTCTACCTGAAGAAGTACTACGCTTAGGCTGACATAGTTTTTCTTGTAACATAGCTATATATTTTTGTAAAGCTAGTTTTCGTTATGCTTGTTAGTTAATCTTATGTGTGCTTTTCATTTCGTGTACCAGATGTCAACCAAACATTTCTTAGGATTTGCTGATGGTGCCAGTCGCCACACCTGTCAGTTGGTTGCAACAGCTTGGGTCATTTACTCACCCGCTGGCCAACTTGTCTCTTCAGGGGGGGTTTGTTTGGGTCCTATCACGAATAATGTGGTTGAATACAGTGCAGTTATAGAACTTCTCCGAGATGCTCTCAGTCATGGCATTTCACATTTGGAGGTAAGACTTGACTCACAACTAATTGTATTTCAGTTAACAGGTGTCTATCAGATTAGAGATCCTGGATTGCTACGTCAGTTTCTACGAGTTAGACTATTGGAAAGACAGTTTGATTCTATTATATATGAACACATTCCAAGAAGTTTAAACACATTAGCTGATTCATTAGCAAACTATGTGTTAGACTGGCATTTGTATCATACATTTTCATAAACAACATTGTACACATAAAATTCAAACACATATATATGTAAATAACCGATACTGCATATAGCCGATACTGTATCAAAAAATATATGAGTTTTGGATCACAAGTCTATCAAGTCATGTCATAAAAGTACAAAATTGGGCATAGTAGCCTCAAAAATATATACATAGAATGTATCCCTCTCCTATGGAGAAGGAGGGATCTCATCATCATCTACTGCATTGCGATAGCATATGACTAGCCTAGCTATCTTCCACAGCACCCTAAGCCATGTCGAGGGCACCCCAACTACATCTTGTTGCATATCAATAGGTATCTGATCCATACGGCATGCAGGAACTTCATGAGTCAACCGAATCACTTTTCTCTCTATGGTCCCCAACATAGCATCTGCTGCAGTAATATCAGTTGGGCTCACAAAGATGGTAGGATGTCCCTCAGGACGAACAGGCCCAAGATCTGCATATGAAACTTGTTTAGCACTTCAAAATTCATTTATAAAAATCAAATACTTGAAAAGTTTCAAAAAAAATTAAATAATTCTCAAAAATTAAGCATACCAATATCTCCCCAGGCTCCACCTGGAGGAAGCACCAGTTCTGGATCATGACGGAAATTCAATCCAGCATATGGAAACTGCTCGAAAGCGGGCACTTGCCTCTCCCACCACCCCTATAAATCATCAACATGATAACAATAGTGACTTTCCCCACCACCCTAGCGGAGGAATATGTCACCCCAACGGCCTAGTCTGGGCTCACGGGGGTTAACCTGAGGTAGAGGCATCCCCAAACCAATAGCAGGCATCCTCTCAAAGAAGAAAATACACAAAATGCTACCGTACCCAAAATTCTTCATTGTGCCGGATTTACAACCTGTCAATTGAGATTTCATGCTCGCCAGTAAACTAGTACACCAATCATATACATGACCATGTAAGCATTGTACACCAACATGCATAGAGTGCCTAGAAGCTAGGTGTAGTGAGGCACTACCTGCCACTCGGTTGATCATACTCACTATCACCTTTAAGGGGAGGCCTTCAATGGTAGAAATCAAGATTTGGCTTCCTGATTTCTCAGCTCCAACCACACAATATGAATTCACGTACTCTTGCATAGATCTTATGCCCACACGAGAAGACCCTTTCAGATTTATTGCATCTCCCCTCTGTGAGAGACCAGTAATGAAATATGTGTCATCAACTGTAAGCTCCAAACTTTTCCCACGGATGACAAAAGTATTGGTATCCACATCCTAGTAATGAATAAGTCTTCGAAATAATTTGTTTAAGGCCCTCATGTTTACGGTTCAGTAAAACTTCAATAAACCGCATCTTCGGAGAGCACGGGGAGTGGCCGGATCTTGCATGGCCAACCTATCCATGTCCTCATGTTCTCTCTCCCTCCATTGAAGAACCATCCTGCACAAAAAATGACATTTTTTTTAGTCTCAGTGCTTGCTTTTAGGTTTTCAGGCTTGAGCGCTACTGTGTATACTACATAGTAACGTATGGACGCTACTCTGTTTGAGCACAGTAGCGCTCACCTCCTTTACACGCCACTGCTATTGTTACACAGTAGCACCCGCGTAATAAGAGTTGTGGGCATTGCGTTGCAAGCAATTTTTGGCTCAAAAAATGAAAACTAAACCATAAAAATGCAAGTGGGGAAGATTCTAACTCACTTGGTGGAAGAAGAACAGCGTTTGGATGCTTGATTTGATCGCCACAGGTATTTGAAAATGCCAAGGTTGCCCCAAAATCTTTGCCCTACAAAAACAAATTGGAAATTGATTTTTAAAATGAAATTATATATATGAATTGGATTTTAATTTTTACCCACCATTGTTTAGTTTTCTATAGTTTCAAAATCACCTAATTAATCAATTGAAACATACATATGGTGTAATACTAATCCATCTCGCATTTTTCCTTAAATTTTTGTAGGATCAATCTGCTAAGTTTAAAAATTCTCGATGTTAGACCTTGTCAACTAGTTGATAGTTCAAATTCATATATCATTCGAGATTTTTTGCCGCATTAACTAATATTTTGTTGAAGACCTAGTTTTGGCAGAGTGTGAAGCTATGATCCTAGAAGCTGACCTTTAAGTCATTTTAAGCTCTTGTTTGGACTATTTAAACCTAAACAAGATTGTCGAGCAAGCTTGTCCTCTTCGAGCTCATTAAAGTAATCGAAGGCTCATCCACTTAGGTATAGAATTATCCCTTTTTCCGGGCCTAGGTGGATTAATTACGGAAAAGGTATACTCTAGGTATACTTCTGTATGCGCTAGAAGAGTTCTTTTCCCTTTGTTTTATACTTTTTCGTGGGAGGAGACTAACTGCATGAAAAAGGACCTTTTGGAGCCTTTCTTTAGGGTTTTCAGGCTCTCTAAAAAAGAAAACACCGCTGAGCACAAACCAATCCGGGCTCGATATAAAATCCACGGATAGGTGAAAAGAGGATTGTTTAAGTTTTTCAGACTCTATAAACAGGAAAACACCGGCGAGCATTAATCTGCTTGGGCTCGATACTAAAATCCACGAGTAGATATATGGAGTTACTGTTTAAGTTTTTCAAACTCCTTAAAATTGAAAACACCGGTGAGCAAGAACAGATCTCGGCTCGATATTAAAATCCAGAGATCAGTAATATAGAGTAATCTTCTATCTCTTCTTCGAACTCTGTAAATAATGAAGAAGCTCCTGAGTCTTCCTCCCATGGGCTCGTTAAATTTTTTACATGGTTGGATCTATTGAGTTTTCATTCTTTCTTAGACTCATTAAAACAACAAGAAAGGTATTCTTTTATCTAAAAAGAATAAGGGATGGGAAAGATGTGTCATATCTTCAATGTCAAAGGCAGTTTATTCAGTTCTATCCTTGAACACAACACCTACTTGAGTCTATCTTGTCGGTTGGGTTTAGTTTTTTGACCTCAGGGTGAACCTTATCTCCGAGTTGTTTACTCCCCCGGTTGGTTATTATTCCAACCACATGGAGGGTCTGATAATGCTTCTTACATTTCAGGCTTATCATTTACCCCACTATGTCAGAAACTGCCTGAGTTACTTTGTGTCGTGCTCACTGTTCAAGGATATACCCTGTGTCGGCCATTCTACAGTTTACCTTGACCTCATGTGTCGGCCATCCTAGTGTCAGTCTTGTTACATATTATTCCATATCAGCTCATACCAGTTGAGTGTTCCTCGAGTTGGATGATGGAGGATGCCTTAAGGCCTCCCTTCCAACGAACTTCTTCCCATCAACATCAACTCATTTTACTCTGGGAATGAAGTTTAGAGTTTCGGTTAGTACCTTGGAGATTGCAGTCACCAGTGGCAATTTTCCTCGCTGTTGAATGTTGAGAATACATCAATGTCTCTTCTTCGACAGGATCCCCAAGTGTTGGACTCCAAATCCATCTATTCACACTTGGCGGATCGTACTTGGTACCTTGGGCTCCATCATCATTATCGGTGGAAGTCCTTGCGTTTGTTAACGGTATACATCAATGACCAGTAATCAAACAATACCCCCCATGTTCGACTGTCAGCTCATCTATTCACATGGTTAGGGTTTTGTACCTAGAGTTGTTTTGGATGAAGACCTTGGAATTTTGGATGACATTACCTCATTCTGTTATCACCCAAGTTGCGCAAGACTGAGCCTCACTTATATTCGGCTCTCCATGAGACATAGATCCAGTTTGTTGTTATGGCTATGATCTCTTAGTTTGACATGGATCCACGCTTGTATTCCAAGTGGCTATGATATATATACATCTCCTTGTTATGTATCAGAGATCATGTTGTATCACACTCCACATTTATATGATGTCAAAGATGTAATTGCTTGCTAACCTTGATCTTTGTTTCAGGTGTTCTTGTGACTTGTTTCTGCAATTCTTTGCTCCTCCTCTGGCTTTGGATTATAATGTATTTCGGCCATCGTTTCCCTCTGACCTCACACTTAGGGGGCATCTGTTATAGGTCAAACCTGCACCTCTCCGTCCGTGATCACCTTGAGCTGTTGATCACACAAAAGGACAACTTGGATGGAGGAGCATGTTGACCCTAGATGAGACTTTGACTTACTCCATCTCGTGACAACACTGAAAAAACCCTAAAAATGTCATTCTGAGATATGAGCGCTACTCTACTTCAATAGACTTGCACCTGTACCCTACTCCAGTGTGTAATAGTAGTGCTCAAGCCTTATGAGCGCTACTCCTCTTCATCATAGTAGCACTCAACATTCAAAAAGTGATGAGCGCTAGTTTACAAGCACTATAGTAGTGCCCTGAACGCTACTTCACTGAACAATAGTAGCGTACATCTCAAAAGATGATTAAAAAATAATTAATTTCACGAAGAGGATTAGTTGCAGTTGGTTTCCCAACTTCCCCAACTTCCTCCATAACCATCTCTCGACCTGAACTGCTTCTCTTGTCCTATAAATACAGGGAAGAATAAAGAGAAGGGTTAGAGACATGAATGTTATTAAGAGACTTTTAAAGAGAAGCTTGCATTGGAGGAGTTTATGTTGGAAGATATCCAAGCCAAAGAAGAGCAAGACCCCAGGATCAAGTTGCAGGAGCATGTCACAAAGTCTGGTATATTTTGTAACATCAATTTGCATTTGACAATAAAAGGTTGAAGCGTCTTTCTTGTCCAAAATTAAGTGTTCATTGAAGTGATATACTAGTTTGGATCTGTTTTGGTTAATATTGGATGTTTACATTGCTTTGTCTTTTTCCATCATTATATATTATCCAAGATACGCTGAGAAAGGTACTTGTATTGTAGGTTTAGTGAACGGAAGGTGGACTTGAGGATCGAGCGCAAGATCAAATAAAAGATAGGATCGAACGTCATTCAAAAGGTATGTTCTCAAGGCCTATAACCTATTTCTTTTCATGAACATCTCTGTAATATAGTTAATACGCTTACCTGTCATCCCCTTTCAGTTGATAGTATCGGTTTCCTTACTATAGGGTAGTTTTTCTCGCCAACAAACAAGCATTTGGAGCAATATTCTTAAGTTTCATAACAATTTGTGAAGATTTACTATCATTTCCCCCTATGTCAAAGCTAGTATACAAACATCTTATTTATGGGAGTTGTATAAGCTTATAGAAACTTATTAATGATGAATTGTGTTGGGTCCAGGAAATGCCCCTTTTTGGACACCTTTATTACATCATTTTGCCTTTTTGGACACCTTTATTACATCATTTTGCCCTGATTCCATCCTACTTTCTTAAGCTATATCCATGTCTTTTCCAAATCAATCAATGATATTGACAGGTATAATTTGTTATTGCCTTATTTATTTTTATGCCTAAGATTGTGAAGATTCGAATCCTGACCTTTGGTTTATGCTAACACTTGTGAGTTTATTTAGTTCAAATCTAAAGCGCATGCGTATCATCCAGGTAGCGCCAGCTGTTACTCTTCCAAGCCTAATTCTTCATACTCCAAGGAACAATGCATCCTCCACGTGAGCTGTGACAGATCCTCATTATAACAAAATATACTAAAACAGAACCTAGCTGCGACAGACAGGTCGCGTCCCAGTTTTTGAGTTTGTTGATCTATTGATTGCTCGAGCAACAACATTATTCATGGTTAACAACCTTGCGTAACACGGTTGTATCAGTTAGCTGTAACTCCACAGCATGAAGATCAAATATCTTCATTGCTGCGCGATTTTAGTGGATCTTAAACTGTATCTTCTTTGTATAAATTCCGGAAGGCTCTCATAGCCTGGGGTTGGACAATCATTACTTGTGTAAGCTGTAACAGAGCACTGAGACTCACAATCTTCCATCAATAATATGAGAGCAGAGTTCTTCATTTATGTGTCTTAATTTGCTGTGACTTTCAGCATCTCTGTTAGAAGTCCAGGGCCCACCTTCTCACAGAGATAGCTGGTTTAAGTAGGTAGAGTAGTTTAGTTTTACTTTTGTTGTGTGGTGTGGAATGATTGCAGACATTATTGGTAGTTGTAACAGAGATTAGCTTTCATTTCTGGCAGTTTATAATTGCATCTTGAATAGCTATAACATAGTGGTGTGACAGTGGACTGTGTAGGATAATTTACTTAATTGCATGTGTGTTTTAATCAGCTGTGACAGCCAAGCTCAATTCCAATTATCTTCTAGTTGTTTATTGACGGAAACATCCAATATTTGCCTTCAACTCCTGTTGCGGAAAGTAAACCTCCTGAAGATAAGGGAAGTGCTGTAGGTGCACCAGATAGAGAGGAGATCTATCATATTGATGGAACCAGAGTTACTAAGGAAGTGTGGTTGGAGACTCGCAGAATAGCAGAGGAAGAAATAAGGCAAAGAGAAGAGAGGAGAAAAGAAGAAGAAGCTAAAGCAGAGGAAGAACACATAAAAGAGACTGTTGAATTTTTTACTAGAACCATGGTTGGTAGAGAACAAGGGGGTGAGAATGAACATGAGGATCGCCGAGAGGAAGAAGGAGAAAATAATTAGCATGGTAATACGGTGGCTACATTAGAATTCCCTATCCTCTAGACACCTGGAGCAGCTCCTATGAAGAATATCTCATTAGTGCTCCATAATTTTCATGGTAAGTCCTCTGAGGATCTTGATGAGTTTCTTTTTGAGTTTGATATCCTCTGTCGCAACTATGATTACACCTTCGGTGCTCAGAAGCTGAAGCTATTCCCAGCAACCTTGAAAGGAAATGCTCTGCGCTGGTTCATGAGTTTGGGTCGTGAGACCATTACTACTTGGGACCAAATGAAGAACACCTTCCTTTCTAAATATCAAGAATATTGCAGAACTAGAGATAGAAAGGAAGAGTTGTTCAAAATGGTTCAGAAGGATGAAGAGAGTTTGGAAAACTTTGTGGAGAGATTGTTGTACAATCTGCAAAGATCTGGTCATGCTGAGATTGGCAAGGATGTTCTCAAGATTATCTTGCTAAGAGGAATTAGAGAAGATTTCCTTGATATGTTGAATCTGCTGGGGAAAGGGGATATCTCAAAGGAACCTTTTGAAAATGTTGTTGAATTATGTCGAAGGTACTCCAGGGGATCTTCCAGAACCAGCAAACCAGACAAAGACCGAGACCAGGATGTCTTTACTAGGACTCAGAAGTCAGCTAGTGGAGGTGACACTCGAGCAGAAATAGGCAACCTACTGGAGAACTTTAAAACAGACATGATGAGCTCCCTTTCCTCAGAGATGGATGCCATGAGGGAAAAACAGAAACAATTAGTAGAAGATCTTACACTTGGGGTATTCTATCCTAAATGTAGAAAGAAGCATCCACTGAAGGAGTGCCCGTTGGACAAAGCAGAGATATGTAGGATATGTGAACTCGAGCATGATACTAAGGAGTGTCCTTCATTACCTAAGGTTAAAGTAGTCCTGCAGGCATCTATTCTAGATGTAGAGCTAGCATACTTTATGGCATAGAAGAAACCATGGTAGCTTAGAAACCAAGGTATGAATCCAGATCCAGCATTTTTCCTACATAATATGAATGGAATGAACAACATGCATAATATGAATACACAATTCCCTTCACATTATTCCAACAGCCAGTGGCCTCCATCTCAGAACCTAATGCAAAATCCTAATTCATGGACACCATGGTCACAGCAGTCAAACCAAGCTCCTTGGAATTCCAACTGGAGAAACTCTTACCAAGGAAATAACTTCCCCCATCACTAGACTTAGTATCAACATTACCTCCTCAATAGTATCAGCATCAACAGTATCAACATCAGTAGTATCAGCAACCACAGCTCCCTTTCCAGAATAATGTCGCACCTATGAATGCACCACTTCGACCACAGCTACCTGCACAACCTAACCCGAACCCAAACAATAAAGCAGTCCATCAATTTGAGACTGCCAACATTCCTGCATATTCCATTACTCAGATTCCCTGCAATGATATACAACTATGATCAGGGAGGGTAGTGGAGCCTATTATCACCGAGGATGTGTCATCCCCAGTGATTGAAACTGGAGTAAATCATCACTATTCAGCAAGCCCCATTATCGAGGATGTTGATACTCCTACTGAAGCAACAGCTGGAACTCATGAAGCAACACACGATCTGTCATAGTCTACAAAATTGAATAGAGAACCACCATACCCTGAATGATTGCAGCTGCAAAAAACAGTGGAACATCCCCAATTTGATCTCGTGGGAGAGTTGAAAAAATTGTATGTTAAAATTCCATTGTTACAGGCCCTCCATGATGTGCCCATTTATGCTAAGATAGTTAAATATTTGTGTGTCAAGAAACTGGGAAGAAGGCCCAGGGATCCTCCCACTATCCACGTGTTGGGAAAACTTTCAGAGTTAATAATGGGGAAGGCCCCTGTGGCAAAGAAGCATGACCCTGGGAACCCGACTGTTACAGTGCACATAGGGAACACACAAATTCCAAATGTCTTGGTGGATTTGGGCGCAGCTATTAACGTTATGACCATAGAGACTGTGAAGAAATTGGGACTCACTAATCTGCATCCAACCCCTACTGTTTTGGAACTTGCTGATAGATCAAGGATCAAGCCTGAAGGAATTGTAGATGACCTTGTAATATCAGTTGACTCGTGGGAATACCCTGTGGATTTTTTGGTGTTACAGCCAAAATCCCAGTTGGGGGGACACCCACTGATCCTGGGAAGACCTTGGTTGGCCACAGCTGATTCCTGTATCAACCGTCGATCAGGTTCTATGACCATTTCGGATGGGACTGAGATCAAGAATCTAACCCTATACCCTCAAGCTCGACCAAGCACAGAAGCTGATACTCCATTATGGGTAGATTTGGAGGAGGAAGAGGGCGCGCAACCACTATTAACCATAGGGAGAGCCTTAACATTTAAAGATGAAACAGAGGATGATGCCATTAATAGTTTCATCAGTGAGCCCACATCAGTCAATAAGAATGTCTATCAGATCTTGGACAGTACTCTAGCTGTAACAAAACAAGAAAATCTTACAGAAGAAACTCTGATCGGTGATGATAATGTAATTCTAGTACTTAAGAATTCGAAGAGTGTTCCAGTGGAAATTGAGCCAGGAAAAACATTGAATATCAATCCTAATCTGGAACCTAGCGAGTTGGAACAGCTAGTCACTCTACTGAAACAGCGTAGGAGAGATTTTGCTTGGGAGTACACAGGCATGAAAGGAATTCCTTCTCATCTGTGCACCCATCACATCTATATTAAGAGCGACTCCAGGCCTGTATGTCAACCCCAACGAAGGATGAACCTGAACCTGAGAGACTTAGTGAAAGAGGAAATCCAGAAACTGTTGGAAACTGGATTCATATATCCAATTTCAGAAAGTCAGTGGGTTTCTCCACTTGTGATCGTGCCAAAGAAGAATGGGAAATGGAGGGTCTGTGTGGATTACAGAGAATTGAACAAGGCAATGCAGAAGGACCATTTCCCCTTACCTTTCATCGATCAGGTCCTTGATACCTTGTATGGAAAGAAGTATTTCTCTTTTCTGGATGGCTTTAGTGGCTATAACCAGATTCAGATTGCTCCAGAAGATCAAGACAAAACCACTTTCACTTGTCCCTGGGGGACTTTTTCATACCAAGTACTTCCTTTTGGGTTGTGCAATGCACCAACTACATTTCAGAGAGCAGTAATTGGAATCTTTTCAGAAATGGTGAATGATTGCATGGAAATTTTTATGGATGACTTTCCTTCATATGGTGACAGTTATGAAGAAGCACTGAAGAACTTAGAAAAGGTTCTGAAACGCTGTGAACAAAGCCAGCTCTCTTTGAGCACTGAAAAGTGCCACATGATGATGAGTGAAGGCATAGTGCTGGGGCACTTCATCTCTTCTGATGGTATCCAGGTAGATCCATCCAAAATCAAGGTAATTGAAAACATACCAAATCCTGGGACACGGAAGGATGTACGTAGCTTCTTGGGGCATGCTGGCTATTACAGAAGGTTCATAGCAAATTTTTCCAAGATAGCTTCTCCTTTGTTCACTCTGTTGATGAAGGATGCACAGTTTGTCTGGAATGATGCATTCCAAATAGCATTCACTGGGCTAAAGAATAGGTTGTCTACATCACCCATCTTACGAGGACCCAATTGGGCTCTTCCTTTTCACATTTCTTCAGATGCCTCAGACACTGCCATTGGAGCAGTTTTGGGACAACAGGAAGGTAATGCTCCTTATGCTATTTACTATATTAGTAAAAATTTGTCTCCTGCTGAACTGAATTATACTGTCACAGAAAAAGAATTTATTGCCATTGTTTATGCCATCAATAAGTTTAGACATTATATTGCTGGATATTCTACTTTTGTGCACACTGATCATTCTGCTATCAAGTATTTAATGAATAAACCAATCACGAATGATAGAGTTACTAGATGGTTGTTACTGTTACAGGAATTTGATATTACAATTAGTGATAGACCAGGAAAGGAAAATGTTGTTGCATATTTTTTATCTCGACTTACTAACAGTGATGACAATTTACCAGTCGAAGATTCCTTCCCTGACAAACATTTGTTTGCAGTATCAGCTCATTCCCCATGGTGTGCAGATATTGCTAACTTTTTGGCTGCAGGTAAGCTTCCAGCACATCTGTCAAAGAGAGAAAGAAGGAAGATCATACAACAGAGTGCTAGGTACTGCTGGATTGATGGCCATCTTTTCTACACAGGGCTTGATTTAGAAATCAGAAGATGTGTTAGAGAAGATGAAATCTTCAGCATTCTTAAAGCTTGCCATGATGAGCCCTATGGGGGACATTTTGCTGATAAGAGGACAGGTCATAAAGTTTTGAGAATGGGCTATTTCTGGCCTACATTGTTCAGAGATGCAAAGAAGTATGTTCAGGCATGTGATAGCTGCCAAAGGATGGGCCAACCCAACAGATTAGATGAGATGCCTTTACAGCCACAGCTTGTGGTTGAACCATTCGATAGGTGGGCTCTAGATTTTGTAGGGCCTATCAACCCTCCCTCAAAGCAGAAAGTTCACATCTTGGTTTGCACAGACTACATGACTAAATGGGTATAAGCTGTAGCCTTGGTCAAGGCCAATGATAAGGCTGTGGTTGATTTCCTGCATGAAGAGATTTTTACTCGGTTTGGAGTACCTAAGGAGATCATTACAGATGGGGGACCACAGTTTGTATCTCACAAGCTAGAAGCACTATTGCAGAAATTTCATATTCAACACAGAATAACCTTACCATATCATCCACAGGACAATGGGCAGGTGGAGAGCACGAACAAGGTTATTAAGGCTATTCTGACAAAAACAGTGAAGAGCCATCATAAAGATTGGGCTGAAAGACTTCCAGAGGCATTGTGGGCCTATCGTACCACTTGGCATAACACCATTGGTTTTTCCCCGTATGAGTTAGTGTATGGCAAGAATGTTGTTTTTCCAATTGAATTTGAAATCAAAACTTTAAAAACAGCTGTTGAAGCAAACTTAGATTTATCAAAGGCACAGAGGAATCGACTGAATCAGCTCAATGAATTGGATGAGAAGCGCACAGCTACAGTGCATCATACAGATTTAATCCAACAACAGCGCTCTAGATGGCATGACAGATTTATAAAGAAAAGAGTCTTCCAGGAAGGAGACTAGGCCCTGTTGTATGATTCACGATTTAAGAGGGACTTTAAAGGAAAATTGAGTACCCGTTGGTTGGGACCCTATCAGATAGATCGGGTATTTGATAATGGAACAGTCTGGTTGATCACCATTGACGAGAACAAGGTACCATTATTCGCAAATGGTCATCGGCTACGACTGTATCACAGGCCGATCTCAAGGGAGGCTTTTATTTCACAAGTTGCAGCTGATCCAGAGTATCAGTTAACGTCAGGACATGGGTTTTTAAACCCTGTGAATTCTTAAAAGTTGCAGTTTCCACACATATTTTTGTACATAAATAATTGGTTTTTCTTTCATTCTGTATTTTATCTATTTTTAATTTTTCTTGCACTTGATTGGTTTGTTTTGAAGAACTGTGTGCAGGAACTTACTGGAGGAGCAGTAGCCGTGACTGGGACAGACGACTGCAGACACCCCATATTTGTTCCTGATCTAATAAAGCTCTTTGAAGAAGATGGATAATTCCTGGTCTTCCACCGATAAAATTTGCTTATACTACAGTCTAACGCAGCTGCGACTCTGCCACATTTGCCCGTTCTGCCAAATTCTGCAGCTGCGACTCCACTATTTCTGTTTACCTTTCAAATTTTGTAGCTGCGACTCCGCCACATTTTCCCGTTCTGCCAAATTTCGCAGTTGTGACTCCGCTATTTCTGTTTACCTTTCAAAGTTCGTAACTGCGACTCCGCCACATTTTCCCGTTCTTCCAAATTCTGCAGCTGCGACTCTGCTATTTCTATTTACCTTTCAAATTTTGTAGCTGCGACTTCGCCACATTTGCCCATTCTTCCAAATTCCACAGTTGTGACTCCACTATTTCTGCTTACCTTTCTAAGTTGGCAGCTGCTACTCCACCATTTCCGCTTCACTTTTACTCCTTCTCAGCAACTGAGACTCCACTACCTTTGTTTATTCCACTAAATCCAGGAGCTGAGACTTCGCTACCTTTGTCCATTCTGCTAAACATGGCATCTACGACTCTGCTATCCTTGATTGATTCTGCTAAATCTAGCAGCCGCGACTCCATTCTTTTCCACTTCATCCTCGCTCCTTCTATACAGCTGCGACTCCACCATTTTCGCTTATTCTGCTAAATTTCGCAGCTGATACTCCTCCAGTTTGTCTGCTCTCTGATCGGTGCTGCCAATAATAGTTTGATCGGGCGTAAGTCTCAAACACCTGTTTCATCAATCCAATCGCAGTCCTCCATGGAGAAAATCATTCGGATATCGTGATACCTTTCAATTCGCATGGCGTGGCCACATCACTTCAGCACCTGTGCATTTATGCTTGTTTAAAAAATGGAGATGATGATGATGGAGGGCTATAATAGTTGGCGCACCATAATAATTACCTCGTGGCTGAACACATAAATGAAAGGTACAGTTCGGAACTTTTACATGATTTGGCAAGGAATTAAATACAGTAATAATAATTATATGCTGTCTTAACCCTTGATTGAATGAACCTATACTGTTTAATTACCGGAGGGTATGTCAGAACCACGTTTGTATTTATTCCCTGACACCACACCCGAATAGTACCAAAACACTCCAAATATGCCAATTTTCCATAACTATCTTATCTTACCGGAATTTTATGCCTACGCCGACTTTCCTAAAATACCTTATTTTCAAACTCCAACTATTGCTTGCATGTTCGTATGCTGCACCTCCCACATCGAGACTGGTGATTGTTGTATTGGTTCCGAATTTTGAGAAGAGATTAAGATGGGTAACCCGGTCCGACATGAACCAGTAGATACAGAAGTTGTGTGTGCTAATGCAGAAGTCCTTAATATTTTTACAGCAGCAGGTTGGATGGAATATTTTGAACGATTGAACGGTTTCCATACAGAAACCACATTGCAGTTTGCCCTTAACCTAACTGATACTTACTCTGAGGTTAGAGGGCTGCGTGTGGATGTTACAGAAGAGATTATATCAGAGGTCACTGGTTTACCCCAGGTTGGGAAGAAATTATTTGGACGAAAGGTGCATAATGTAAATGCTGTTAGCGAATTCTTAGCAGTAGGGGAGCATGTTCGTCCGAAGCATCGTGGGCTGGAACTGGCATCTTTACCACCACCCTGGAATCAAGTGGCAATCTTTGTGAAAAGATACATCTCCTGTGGAGGTAGGTACCAAACTGTTTCTTTCTCTGAACTCCCCTTACTTTCTCATTTACGCCATGGTAATTTGGTGAATATATCGTTCTATCTGCTCAAAGCCCTACAAACCATGGTTGGTTATGCAAAAACCGCCCAACACCCAGTTTCCTCTCTTACCAATCATGGCCTAATTAAATTACTGGTTTTAAGAGCCATTGTAAATCGTAATTTAACTTGGGAACAATTTTTGGCTGGAGATGCACCAATTATACAACCTGTTTTAGAAATGGAGGGTGTTGGTGAAGGTAGTGAGGACCGATGTTCCTCAAACCCAGTTGGGGGGGAGGCTGGAACAACAGGAAACCAAGCTAATGATGAAGAGGAAGTAAACAAGGGAGAAGCAGTAGTAACAGAAAACCCTGTAGCTGAAGAAACTGTGATCGAAACTGTAACTACAGAAGAAGTTACTCAAATAAAGGAAGCTGGAACTGGAGCAGCTATTGGAGCTGCGACAGTAGAAGCTGCAGTTGCAGAAGCAGGGATTCAAAAAGAAGGATATTGGATAGGAATAGTAGAAGAAGGCACTTTGGAATTTTTGGAAGTTGAATCCTCTTCAGAGATAAGGGGTACCCTGATTGAAGAAGAAAAGACTAAAGCGGGGACCCCTGTGTCAAAGAAACGGGGAATAGGATCAAGGAACAGAAGCCAGACACCTACTGCAACAAAGAAAAGGAAAATTAGAACTGTTAAAGCACCAATAGCAGTAGGCATGGAGGAACACCCAGTGGGAATGGTGAGAAGAAGGACTCGATCAGCAGCAGCAAAAGAAGCAGCTGTGATAGCAAAAACAACAGAAGAAGTGGAGACAATGGATGCAACTGGTGGTAATATCGAATCACCCCTAGCAGAGACAACAGAAGTAGCAGAAGTAGCAGAGACAGCAGAAGTAGCAAAGATAGCGGGAGCAGTCGGAGAGAATAGGGAACCATCTTGGGTGGAGGAAATACCTATGACAGGAATAGATTTAGAGATTCCTATTTTGAACCCTAAGTCATCTACTGTTATGCAAGAACCTCCCAGAGAAGAACCCCAAATTGAAAATCTCTTGTTTGAAAATGAACTATTAAAAGAAGAGGTGCAGATATTGCGAAATGAGTTGGAAAGATGGAAGGGATTAGTTGGAAAGCAGGCAGAAAAGAATTGGATACATTAGCAAATTGTACAAATTTATTTGAAAAGTCATCTTTTGCATTTGAAAATGAGAAGTATGGAGAGATTGTTTGTCCTGAGTGTGGAGACATATTTGCTGCAGCAAGACATAGGATTGTTGTGTTGGGGGATGTATCAAAGAAGCATGTACAGATAGAGGAGATTGAAGAAGGAGTTCCAGAAATTGAATGGGTAGGGGAAAATGAGCCAAGAATTGAAGAGATCCTTGCTTTGAGTTTAGGAGAAGAAACAGTGCAGTCCCAATCATCAGGGGGTACTGAGCTTCTTCAGTCCCAACCATCAAGGGATACTGAACTTCTTCAGTCCCAACTATCAGGGGATACTGAACTTCTTCAGGACCAGTCTCATCAGTTAGAAAAATATGATATAAACCATAAACAATCTCTGCGGCTCAAAGAAATTGAGGAACAGGGGACTGTTACACAAGAACCAGTACCCTTGAAAATGTTTAGTGGAGTTGCAATCCAGATGGCAACGTCTAATATCAAGGACTAGGAGAAAAACACTGCTACAAAAGAACCAGTGTTCTCAAAATCATTTGCTACAGTGGCAACACAAACTGAGATGGCTGAGATTGAAATGGAAAAGGAGGATGATGCTACACAAGAACCAGCAGTCCTAAGAATATTGAATGAAACTGTAACACTGACTAAGGAAGCTGAGGAGAATATGGAAATAAAGAATGATGTTACACAAGAACCAGCATCCCTAAAACCCATGGCTGAGACTGCACTACATGCACAAACCACTGCAACCCCACTAGAGGATGAAACTATCACAATACCAAAGCAAGATAAGGAAGTCATTCACTTGGATTCTGATGATGAAGAGGAGGTAGCAAACAGAAGAATTCAACGACTAGAGAAAAAGGTTTCCTTGTTAAATCTCGAATTGGATAAATGGCTCAAGTGGATCAAACAGTTCAGAACAGGTATGATCTCTCTTCAGGAGCATAGGAATGTCATTAAGGGACTAAGAGAAAAGTGGGTTGAGGAGTTATTCTTCCAGAAACTTCGGTGGGAGAAACTTCAAGAGAAATTGGAAGGATTGAAGAAACTTAAGACCCTGCAACAAGAAAAAGACAAGATGTACACTCTTTCCATAGAATTGTTAAGTTGCAGGGATCCATCCCCTTCTTACCCTGTTTTTCTCCATGAGCAGACAACCCTATTCCAAATAAGAGCTCTCAAGGATGGGAGATCATTTGATTTGGAAACAGCTACTCAGTTTTTGGAGACTTTTCTGAAGAGTGACTTTGAGGACCAACATTTGTTATGTGAATTGTATTTACATGACAGGGCTTGCTACATTGATTTTCCATCTAATCCTTTACCTATTCTAGGGGATGTTCAGCTGAGGGCATTTGCCTCTTTTGTCATCAACCATGTGAGATGGCGAGATGCTTTCCAAACCATCCTCAAGAATGAGGAGAATTCTACTGTCTGGATTAGGGGGGAACCTCAGAATCCATCAACATTCATAGAAAATCATGCTAAAACCCTCAGGGTTCCCCCAATTGCCCGATATTTTGAGAGACTGCAAGATAGACTCCTTACCACATGTGTCCCAATGATTCTCAATATGCAGCAGGATGCACTGGAAGGTAGTGAATACAGATGGCTGTACTCTTCCTCATCTCTTAAAGAAATGGATCCATATGGCTTTGAAAATTTTAGGCAAGCTTTGACAAGGATTCCTAGATATGTACAGTGCATGGAAAGGTGTGGGTCTTGGTGGCTTGGTTTGAGATTCAAATTCCCTCTCATTTGGTTGCCTATAAGCAATTCTTACAGAACCAGGTGTGCTCTAACATTAGAAGAAGAAGAGCTGTGGTGGGGGCATTGGGTATCCTGTTATGGGTTTGTTCCTCAAGGGGAGGCACCAAAACTTGCTTACAACCTCACAAATCTCCACAGATTCCACTCAGACTTAGATTCGGATTAAGGGAGGTTGTTGCATGAGGACATGCAATTGCATAGTTGGGGGGAGATATTGGGTCCAGGAAATGCCCCTTTTTGGACACCTTTATTACATCATTTTGCCCTGATTCCATCCTACTTTCATAAGCTATATCCATGTCTTTTCCAGATCAATCAATGATATTGACAGGTATAATTTGTTATTGCCTTATTTATTTTTATGCCTAAGATTGTGAAGATTCGAATCCTGACCTTTGGTTTATGCTAACACTTGTGAGTTTATTTAGTTCAAATCTAAAGTGCAGGTGTATCAGCCAGGTAGCGCCAGCTGTTACTCTTCCAAGCCTAATTCTTCATACTCCAAGGAACAACGCATCCTCCACGTGAGCTGTGACAGATCCTCGTTATAACATAATCTACTAAAAGAGAACCTAGCTGCGACAGACAGGTCGCATCCCAGTTGTTGAGTCTATTGATCTATTGATTGCTCGAGCAACATCATTATTCATGGTTAACAGCCTTGCGTAACACGGCTGTATTAGTTAGTTGTAACTCCGCAGCATGAAGATCAAAGATCTTCATTGTTGCGTGATTTTAGTGGATCTTAAACTGTATCTTCTTTGTATAAATTCCAGAAGGATCTCGTAGCCTGGGGTTGGACAATCATTACTTGTGTAAGTTGTAACAAAGCATTGAGACTCACGATCTTCCATCAATAATATGAGAGCAGAGTTCTTCATTTCTGTGTCTTAATTTGCTGTGACTCTTGGCGTCTTTGTTAGAAGGCCAGGGCCCACCTTCTCACAGAGATAGCCGGTTTAAGTAGGTAGAGTAGTTTAGTTTTACTTCTATTGTGTGGTGTGGAATGATTACAGACATTATTGGTACCTGTAATAGAGATTAGCTTTCATTTCTGGTAGTTTATAATTGCATCTTGAATAGTTGTAACAGAGTGGTGTGACAGTCGACTGTGTATCATAATTTACTTAATTGCATGTGTGTTTTAATCAGCTGTGACAGCCAAGCTCAATTCCAATTATCTTCTAGTTGTTTATGCTTTCTAGGATTTCCAGTAATTATCAGTTAGAGTTCAAGCTTGTGTTTTAATTCTGGTTGTTGTTGTATCTTCAATTGCATTTATAGATTAGACAATTAATGGCATAATTACAGTAGCTACTGGATAGATCATTTTGGTAAAGATTGAATGTTGTAGTTTGATAATTATAGGATTTAACTTCTTGCAAAAGTAATCTAGTTTCATTTCATCATTAGATCATTAACTTGCTGGGTTGATTTCTGTAGGGAAGTTGCTTTATTTTGGATTCTTAGATGTATGAATTAGATTAGTGTTATTAGGGAATGAGTTCGCTGGACACATAGGTAGGATTATTATTTACATTCAATAAATCAACTGCTTGATTTGTTTATGCATAGACTGTGCTTATTGCCTTTGAAATAAAAGACCTTCCTGGGTTTGACAATTTATATTGACCATTCTGTGTGTTAGCTTTATATAGGGTGACCAAAAAACTGGGGAGCCCATTGAAGTCTTTTATCAGTACCATGCCTTTGTTCTAAAATTTGGGAAGGTTTTACAGTGTTTGGGAAGCCATCTTTGTCTCCTACCCTTGGGGATTGTGAACCTCGATTTGACTAGTAAAGTTCATCATTTTTCCTTGATTATAAATGAATGTTGCAGAAGTGTTTTAAGAGTGTACAAGAATCCATCAGCCTCGTTTTTATGTCTGAATACCTTCCAAACTCATTTAGACCCAATTCATAACCATTTGGAGCAATTTGGAAGCAATTGAGTCAATACTAGTCTAAGGGTCGAATTGGCCAAAAATTGCAATTTTTCCTAGTTTGTGCAAATTCTTAAAAAGGGACACCACACATCGACACAAGGTATCATTTTATCAGAGAATTGATAAATAACAAAGAAATTTGTTTAGAATTTTGTAGGTCTGAAGACCATGTAGCATACATCTTTACAAAACCATTGGAAATGGACACATTTCAATATCTACATAGTTGTTTAGGAGTGACAAGTTCTACACAATGAACTTCGTCATGTACAGAGCATGTTTCAGCTCTGAAATTTTTTGTAAAATTTTAATTTGTAATACCCATCTGCTCATAATTAAGGGGGAGTGTTGGAAAAATGAATTACGAGCTGATGTATTTCAAATCCCAGCCTGACTCGGTTAGATTCCGTAGAAGCGCAGAGATGTCAGACAAACTATCAGTAGGCTTCGTGCACACTTCCTTGTATTTATTCAGCCGTGTTTGTATTCTGCAAGTCAAAATTATTAGGTAGAAATTAATTATAGTATTTAATGTAACTCAGTAGCTTCCAAGTGAAGCGAAGTCAAGTCTATGTATATGTAGAAGAAGAAATGAAAAAAACAGAGAGGGAGGAGAAGAGAAGAACAGGAGAAGAGAGAAAGGAGACGAAGAAAAGGTTTGCAATGTGTTTGTGAGCTCAAGCTCATAGTCGTGAAATGTATTAACATCCTGTTATCACATCCATAGTATCCAGGCTACCATGATTTTAGAGTAGTTCAGTATATATTTTTGAGCTTTGCCTTTACACAGCTTCAGTGAGATCAGCTATGATGAGTAGTATTACTTATGATCACTCACACATTAGAGCAGCCCCATATCAGACATGCAGTAGGCCTTATGACATGACTGAGCCTCTTGACCTCAGATTTGATGACAGAGATTACCGTTTATCCCATAGCAGTACAGTTCCCAGAGTATCAACATCAGTGTTTCAGTGGTTACAAGTGATCCAGATATAAGATACAGGTATATGGCCTGGGAGGTATATGATGTGCATTGGTTTTATTATCTTGCTCTTTTGGTCATTTTGATAGCTTGACTTAGTAAGTTAGTATGTAGTAATCATGATCTGGCAGTATATCTATATAAAATGAATATGGTTTTTATTGATTATCTAAATGGTTGTATTACTTACACTTAGAAGCTCGCGTTTTATACTCGTTGGTTTTACCCTCTTAGGAGTGTGGACATGATCATTCTCGCCTTTTATGGCTTTCTAGATTAGGAATCACTTTTACTCTCCCCATCCATCTTTTATCTTTCCCACTTTTGGTTTTACCCTGAATTACACCTCATCCTGTGATATGGAGGAATTCCCCACTTTTTCCTCTATGTTGGATAGAATCCCTATTAGTTTGTGTCTCGGATCTGAGTTGGAAACAAAACTTACCCTTTGGTGAGATGGATTTAATACCTTGATCACTCTAGTCAGTTGCCCCGATGTTTGGTTTTGATTGTAGAGAGTCCCCATAGTTTCCTGAGTTGTGTTGGCTAAAACCTGAAGCAAATTATACTACCATCATTTGTGGAAACTTAAATGAATAAACACCCTGGATGAGAGCTTGAGTAGTTTTGTTGCTAAACACATGAAAAATCCCCAAAAGGGTTGTGAAATGAAATGAATTGGAAACTAAAAGCACCCTGGATGAAATCTTTAGTAGTTGTGCTTCTAAGCACATACAAAATCCCCAAAAGGGTTATGAAATGAAATGAATTGGAAAGTAAAAGCACCCTGGATGAAAGCTTTAGTAGTTGTGCTTCTAAGCACATGCAAAATCCACAAAAGGGTCATATGGGCCTAATGAAAGCAGTGGTTAAATATATGCTAAATCCAAAGATTGTTGGCCAAGGAAATGAAATATAATGATGTGATTTATAGACATTTTCCAAGGTTGAATAAGCACTCCTCTAAACAACTTATTCCACTTGTGAGACACTGTCATTCCATGTGTGTTTATTATCCAACATATGCTTAAGTGTATATTCCCTTTCCCTTATCCAAAGTATCAGAATGTTGAGTCAGTTAAGTCACCCCCTTGTCCTAGCCTTGCATTCTTCACCCTCACCCTTTGCTAGCAAATTGATCATGTCTACAGAATGAGTATATCCTTGAGGTTCTTTTGTAAAGTAAATAATTATTTGAACTTATGATTTATGTTATTATTAATTAACTGCCAGTGAAATGATACTTAATACTTTAAGTCTTGCTATGAGAATGATTAAAAGAACATGTCTTAACCACTTGCACTTGCAGTCGTAGGCTTTTCCATCCTAGGGTCATATTTTGATCAGTCTTGACCTAGTCAAATCCAGTTTGACCTAGTCAACCTTGGGATCTGTGATGATTTGGACCAATGATGATGTATGATGATGATATATGGTATTTTGATACACCTTGGATGGATCCATACAGTGGACACAAGTTTGAGATGATGGTTGATGCACTTTTTATTTGTTATTATTATTTCCAGACCATTATATTATTATTGTCCCGGTATCGCTGAGGCTACAGATGATCCTACATGTTGACAAAAGGTGTATGGGTAGTCATCTCTAGTATATTTGGACCTTCTGAGTCTATTGGGACACTCAGTTATTAGTTTCAGGCACTGTCAAAGATGATATTGGCATATTTTCACTTTTGGCCAGTTTTTCTATGCATAAATGGCATGCCCAACAGTTGCCTTGAGCTTGCTTGTTTGCATATGGTGCTACAAAGGAGAGGGGTGGTCTAACCACTTGATATTAACATATTACCCCTCTCCATACATGATGGTGTAGTCAGATTTTGTGCCCAGGCATCCAGTAGTGGGTTTCAGGGATTTCGATGGTTTTTCAGGTAGAATAAAAATGGAATAAAGAGGTCATTAAGGAAATCGATTTGGCCTATTGACGCAAGGTTTTGGCATGAGGTATGTTCATAGGTAACCTATGATGTATCCCACTCGTTCTAGATCAGCTTGCAGCATTCATTGGGGTCCACACAGTCTCCAGGTTGTCATTTGATGCATTCTTCTCTTAGTTGAGGGGGCCAGGATTTGATCATTTATTCACTTAGATATGTTATTGAGTCATATGTTATATTATTGTGCCATGGAGTGATTCTAGTGAAGGATAATAAAGCCTCCTAGCCCCACCATGTGCTCCTAATCACTTGTCCTTGTCATCTTATGCGGCACACTTTTGTTTTAGTCACTTTTATGTGGTGCACATCTCCCTAGGGATTCTTTTAGTGAGTGTGCACCCCACTCATGTGAGTGGATCCATGTTATATTGTACCAGCTCATCTTAGTCGTTGATTGTATTGTTTTTATCTTTTGATCTCAACCACTCGTTCATAAAGTGGTTAGGGTTTTGGTCTCTCTCCTCCTATTTAAGGAAGACAACCCCCTATTGTAAAGGCACCTTTGGGCTCTGGAAATACTGGAATAAAATACTATCTTTGTGGATCTGCTTCTCATGCTTTGACGGATTCTCTTGTACATGATTATACATCTTTTGCTTTAGACATATAGGTTGTTCATAGGTGATTTCGACAGCTATAGATGGAGGCTGAATTGAATTATTGCAGGGGTGCAAATTGCTTGGAGGGAATATTGTTGGGGTTTCTCACATCCCCCTTGGGCAAGACTTTTTCATCTTGAAGGTATTTTTTCAATTGTTCTTTGTCCATTGATTTACTTCTTTTGATATGCCATGCTTAGAACTTGCTTATTTGTGAATCAAATCTCACGTTTTGTAGTTTGTTTTGCAGGTGAAGTAGGACGTTTTTCCTCCATGGACTTGGACGATTTGCTTGGAATCACTTGGATCTAGCTTGGAATTGTAACTAAATTCAAGGATCATCGATGTATAAGGCAACCACAAGCATTTGAGGTAAGATATACAAGGTACGTATCCATTTTCATGTGTTTCACCCATTGGTCACTTTAAACCCTCATATCTCAAAACCCTCATTTTTTTTTATTTTTTAGATCCGGTGAGATCTAGCGATTGCTTGGGATTAATAATTAAAACCCACCTCAATAATAATTAATCAACCTTGGATCTAAAGTTTGGTGTGCATCCGACTCCATCTACCCCCTAATCTAAGGCACTCAGCCTCTCCAAGGGAGGTTGCACTTGTTGGGTAGGTGGGCTTTTGCTAGATCCATCACGTGGGTATTGCTTGTTCCTCATCAAATCCATAGATACATTGACTAGCAATCCCTCTAGTGCCATTTCACCTTAATCTTCACCTTGTGGGCCCCATTTTGACCATTTTTCATATTTTAAGGGTGAGCCCCACTTGGGTCTTTCTACTTGGCATTAAATCTATCTAGATCTACTAATATAAACCCCTAAGTGGCCTAATATTTCCTTGGTTAAACATTTGTCCATTCTATAAGCCTCTTCAACCAAGCCCTAACTCCTTGGGTCCACTTATCAATCCTAGATATAGATCTATTTACTCTTGATCACTTCCCATTTTCATCTATCACATTTCCCTAGGAGGTCTTGAGTAGGTTCGCTAGCCTTCATTGGTTAGCTAGGGTATCCCCCTTGGTCTTGCTTAAGCTAGATCTAAAGTGAAGAGTGCATCAGTTAGCGTGACAACCAATTGCATTGGGAACCGTGGCATCTCTTGGGTTAGCTCTTTAGTTGTCCAACGCCTCTACCATGCTGGATAGGATCACATTTTGGGACAACTACAAGTTGTGTGATAACAAAGACCAAGCTTTGTAAAAGGTGAAAGATTGAAGTAAATTCCATCTCTGTGTAATGCGGTAAAGTTTCCATGTTTTAAGGCGGTAATATATAATTCTATAGTTTTATGTATTCATTCTCAAGAATGTTGAATATTGCATGTCGCACATCTTCTCCAGATTTACTTGTGTGAATGTTGTTTACATTTACGGTTTGTAAAAGAAATAAATATTTCCCAAATATTTCACGGTGGTAAAAGTTATGTTTTAACGCGGAATAACTTCGACGTAAATTTAATTTAATGTTTTGGTTATTTGATATAGTGGAAATGTCTTAACACTATTGCGTTGAAGTTCACCTTAAGTTACTAAGCCATGAAAAGTGATTTTTATGTCTTAGCAAGAAAAATTTTAATATAAAGCTTTTTTAAGAGTGGGCTCATCAAAGTTGAATCCTGGTGAAGTCAAGAGTCTGCGAAGTTAAGAGGTTCGCGAAGTAAAAAGTTCTGCGAAGTTAAGAGGTTCGCGAAGTAAAGTGCTCCGTGAAGTCAAGAGTCCGCGAAGTAAAGAGTCTGCGAAGTCAAGTGTTCGGCGAAGTAAATGCCCGTCGAAGTGAAGTTTACCTCCTGCGAAGTGAAGTCCTTGGTGAAGTAAAAAAATTGGGGTTTCCTATTGTATGTCCGTCAAAGTCCCAAAGCAAAAAAAAAGGAAAATATATATTTACTGCGTGGTTCTTTTTGTCTTCGCAGTGTTTCCCTTGAGCTAGAAGATTTCATTTTAGATGGAGCTTCTATTTGATTTTGCTTAACTTTCATAATAGACTTCAACTCTATCTTGGGTTTGACTTCTTACAAATATTGATTGTCGATCTTATATTTCCGTGCAGTTCCATTGATTGTATCCTCGAGATTTTTATTTTGCTTTATCATCATTTAGTTTTCTACCCTCTTCCTCTTCACATAAGTTGATCTTTTCTACCATAACTGTATCACCCTTTATAGGTTGGCCTATCCATTGAAGATAAACCATCACTTGAAGCTCCTATTGCTTCCTTTGTAATTTTGAATTTGATGATGCATTGAAGAGCCAATTCAACTTTGTGTTTAATATGAATATATGTTGTATTCAAGCAGACAGAAGCATTATACACAAAATTAATCAAGACAAAGAGAATGAGTCGAATGCATTCAACCTCTTTATTCATTCTTGATGGTATTATTTATACATGAAGAGAGAAGTTGGAGCAGTTACACCCGCTCCAACTTCTCATGCATTATATATTTAACTAATACATTCATTTAATGATAATAATGACATAGGAAAGGCCTTACGGCCCCCTCAGCATATCCCCCGCCAACAAAGCCTTTCTTCGTCCCGAAGAAAACAAAGAAAGATGTATCAACATCCTGGGTTTCTGCTCCTACTGAAGTAGTCCTCACTCTGCATCAACCATGCATACTGGTCTACATAGGTAACTTAGCCACAACAACCTCCAGCTTGATAGGAAAACACACGTGTACAAGGTTGTATTGTGACTGGTTACTCTTCAGCCTCCATCTTCAATCTGGTAGTAGTCCATCAAAGTCTAACCCTCTCACAATGACGGTTGGCTATCCTCTTCCGCAATGAGGTCTGTTGGTTTAAAGCGTCACCCTGGCTCATCTAGACAGCACTCATATCCATCGGCTCAGGCATGCAGGGCCTTTTGTCTCTTTGACTTTCTATGCCATTTCTTTGTCTTCTGGATTTCCGAGGTCACAATCCAGGAACATCTTTAGAATACAGCACCGAGGGGTTCAATCAATTCAAATGTTCTGATGTCATAATCTAGTGTTTAAGTTATTCTTATGTGTGTTGTAAGATGACTTCTGCTTGAATGTGGTCATTGCCAAATTCATCTATCGTGAGGCTTCCTGCTAGTTTGTAATGCTTGTGGTCGATACCGACTGCTATATATGATATTAGTTGTGGCCGACTGACATGACTCGACTCAACTCGACTGACCATGGTCAAGACCGACAACTTGTAGTTTCGACTGACTTGACTCAACTAGGTAAGTCGGCTAGAAATCGACTAAATTACATAGATTGGAGGGAATCGCCTGCCTCTGTTGAGACTCACGTTTCACCCCCTCGACTTCAAAATTTAATGAAGAGTCACTTCAGTAATTAATTACTCAAATAGACTTAACTGGAAACTCCAATTACATTTGATTGACATCGACCTAGTATGCATTCAACATTATTTACAAAATGTATATGGAAGAGATAACAGTGACCAAGACTAACGACCAAAGTGATGTGAGCCAATATAATTTTGCTTGACTAAATTGAAGTGACTTATCAAGCCATGTCGATCAATGATATAATTCCCTTCAGAAATAGATATTTTCCTTAAAATATGGTCGACTACTGGGAATAAACTTACAAAAATGACAAAGTGATGCAGGGTACTAAAAGAATTGGTCTGTCCTCCTTCACGGTAGACCAGCTAGTTTTGTTCTTTGATGGGGCAGCCCAACATGGATTGTGTGCAGCTGGTGGTGTGATTTTCTTGAACAAAAATCACTATTATACTCTTCGACTCAATTGTGGAGCTGGAACAAACATGAAGGCGGAATTATCAGCTTTGTGGTGTGTCCTGAAGACTGCAAATGTTTTTGGACTTGTTGACTTGAAGGTATATGATGATTCTAGGGTTACAATAAAATGGGCCACTGGTGACTACAGTTTGAAGGTGTTGTCTCTTCGTCATTGGTGTTTGCGCACTAAGGCACAAATTGACAAATGCAAGCAAATTACTTTTGAACATATATATAGGGAACACAATGACTTGGCAGATAAGCTGTCAAAACAAGCTTTCGATGGAGATGTTGGATATCTCATATGGGAAGAATGGTATGAGCAAATGGTACAGGACAAGGGTGCCCTTTATTTTTTTGGGGATCTCTGGGGATGATTATCCATATGTAGAAGGGTAGAAGTAAAAGTATATATAACTGTTTTATGATCTTTTTTGTTATTTTGATAAGCCTGTGAGCTTAAGTCGTGTTTTTGTAATGTCTTGAAACTATGAGACAAGACAGATCTTTGTACTATTTGATTCAAAAATAAATAGCAAAAAAAAAACAAAAATCGACAAATTGAAAGCCTCAACCAACTTCACACTATATTATAATTTTAACATCTCAAATATCTGAAAGAACTTCATTTGTATTTTCGATGGATGTTGTCAATAGACAACTCTTGAACAAAAGAGATGGTTACGATGGGAACATGTTTCGAAGTCGATGGAGTACATAGTCAAAGCTAGTGATCGTATAAGGATCCGTAGCCACTATTTGACTGCACTCGATAAACAGTTACTTTGCTTATGGTCGACTGTGGAAGTCAGAGCGAGGTCCCATCGAGCAACATCATTAAAATCACCATCCACGAAAAACTGCATGCATATAAAGTAATAGTCGGCACAAGTTAATCGATGAGTGTCCAACTAGCCAAGCATGTGTCAACGCTCGACGCAACCGACCTTGCCATCACGCGCCAATGGGCGACAGTTATATACAAGCAAAGATACTTGTCTTGGAAGAGAATGAAAGCTCCGGATCTTTGTAAAACAAGTCGTCGGGCATTCTGCTAGCAATAAGAACAGCTTGGTTGGAATCGGTGATCGATGATCGAAGGTTCATGATTTCATCAATTTTGAAATGGCAGTCTACTGCATACTTATTCAGACTAATAAATACGGTGACTTCTATTCACGACTGCCTCAGTCGGTCGGCTGCATAGGTCGACGACCTCTTCGAAATTTATGTTCCATCAAGTAATGAGCTAGACAATTTTTTACAGCATCCTTCTTCGGTCAACTGCTCATTTGCACTCCAACTTACTTCATAAGTTCTTTGGATAGTCCTTCAAAGAGGAATGAACTGATATCCCTCCTATCTCATGGTCGGGTAGGTTTCTTTAGAGGAGCAACACATCAAAAATAGCGCATGCCAAGTCGATGGGATTTTGTATCCAATTATATTATTTATCGCAGATTGACACATGAGCAGTCTTCCTCGCAAGTTTATACATCTCACAACTTCATGCAGGTTCGAACCGCTTCCCTTTTGCTAGTTATCATGCTAGTACATGGTCGACGGGATTTCTTTGATTGATTGATCGTCTCCATTCTCCCCACTGGTCGACGGGATGCTTTTATCCACGAAATATTCTTAGACTTTCTGTCGATATGTTTGCTTGGTCACAGGTGATTCTGGGATAACGGGTCACTGGTAATTAATTCCAACGGTATGCACCAATCGGTTATCACATGATGTTGTTCTGACCCGCGAATGAATTCTGGAGGATGGCTCTCTCGGTTCAAATCGACAGCCTTGGCGTGAGATCGACATCTTCTTGGTCGACTATCACAGTCGACGTCTTCAAGCTTGGCCAAAATGTGAATGCAGATATGAGAGTCGATGTAGAGCAGGGAAGTTGGTCACTCCAATTGATCATTAATGGGATCATTATCTTCAATCAAATACACTTTTCCATCTTCAGAGATATTCTTCGTGAAGTGTTCTTGAACATATAGTCAACCTTCAGTTTTTTTGTTTTTTTTAATCGCATAGACAACAACATAGTCTTTCTTGTATCGATCATCATTTTGCCAACATTTCTTTCTTGCAGGTTCTTTGATTTTCTCGTCGTTGATCTCAAGCAACGGGCAATCCTCTGGCAATCACTTCCTATAGACAGCAATCGACACTAGTCGGTGAAATATGGTCGGCAGATAATTAACTAACAAATGGTCGGTGGATAATCAAATGGAAACTGGTCGGCGTGTCCAAGAAGTGCTTCTTAAATTCTTGACAGACAGTAGTAATTTCTAATAAGTTTTGTAAATAATAAATACGTTGAGCATCGAGAAACTTTTAAGACTTATCTTGGCTTTCTTTACGCGTGGATTTTCCGAATAACACCAGAACAATCATGTTTCTTACAGGTCGCTTAATTTCTTTCCAGATAGATTCAGCGACTCTCCATCCGCTAAGATTCTCTTTACAAACAACTCCACACACAAACTTCGTCCATTAAAATCTTCAACAACACCTCACCAGCGAGCAACATTTTTATTTCTGAATCTTTTCTTACATTTGTAGGGATTCTCAATTTCTTCATCGACAGCTTCGAGTCACCTCCCATCTGCTGCTGCTGTCACCCAGACCAGATGGGAGCGGGCAACAGCGCCAATTTTGTATTTAAGCAGACAAAAGCATGTATAATTAATCAAGATGAAGCATGTATAATTAATCAAGATGAAGAGAATGAGTTGAATGCATTCAACGGCTTTATTCATTCTTGATGGTATTATTTATACAGGAAGAGAAAAGTTGGAGCAGTTACACCCGCTCCAACTTCTCATACATTATATCTTTAACTAATACATTCATTTAATGATAATAATGACATAGGAAAGGCCTTACGGCCCCTCAACAATATCCTGGTTAGTCCTTCTTGTTTTTGAGCATGTGTTTTCTCTTTTTAATTATTATATGTCCGTGACTTGGATTGAGTGTATCGATTCTCCCTTGTGGCATTTCATTGCATGTAATAGCTCTTCAACATTTATTCCAACTCTGGTTTTCCTTTACCTGCCTATCATCCACTATCCGGAGTTACTCGACCAATAATCATCAAGTCTACATCATCTGTCTTTAACACCTTTGACATGTGAGATTCTAGAATTTGCATACGACCTTCAACATTAGGGTTTGGAACTACATCATGAAGAAAAAAGTGACGGGATCTAACCAGGGATTTATCCAATGACCGTGGGAAATTTATAGCAGCAATAACTATTATTCCTTCATTTTGTTTAAAAACCATCCAGCTCCACCAGTAGTTGATTTTAGAGTCATTTTTCATATATTTTTGATCTTTGAGAATGTGGCTTCCACCAATCGCATCAATTTCATCAATAAATACGATACAAGGTAGTAGTTTCTTTGCAGCTACGAACAGGTCTCGTATCCTTCGTGCTCCAACACCCACAAACATTTCTTCAAATTCACTTCCACTGCAAGAAAATAAAGGAACTCCAGCTTCTATAATGATCTCTTGCTATCCCGTTGTCTAACGTTTGTTATCTCCCGCGAACTATAATCAACATTTTGGAATTGCGCTCCAGCTCAGTTGTCATGGAATCATTATTTAATTAGTAGCATCTTCCAAATCGTTGTAGTTTCCACCATAATGTTTATGTCTATTACAGTAATTCTTCCATTGGTTTGCTTTCTTCTAAGATGGTTTCCAGCCTGTAATTGTAATTGTTTAGCTGTAGTTTATAGGCTTGTAACAGTCTTTGCAAATGTTAAAGAAATGTAACTGAGGAAGATATTCTATTTGTACTTGTCCATTGTATTATTGTATTCCTCCTTTGGGAGATGTCATTGATGTAATTAATAATGTAAGCATCATTGAAAGAGTCAAGGTAAACCCTAGGTCTTGTGTCGGTCTAGAAGAACCCAAAAAATATTGTTATATTATGTATTTGAGAGGTTGGCCCAGTCAGTTAGGAGAAGTCGGCCCAGTTGGGGAAAACTCACCCCAATGGAAGAATATAAATAGAGGAGTCTCTCATTTGTATTCACTCAACTCACTCTCACAAGTTCGCATAGGAGAGAGAGAGAAGTTCACACAAGTGGAGGAGAAGTTGATTTTGTTTTGGGGTTTATCTTTGTACTTTGTGAATTCTATATTGAGGAATATCTTGTTGGGCTTTCCTCCCTTGTGGTTCCATCGAGAGAAATATTGTGTTCATTGTGTTTTTGTTGTGCTTGTATTTCTTTCATTGATAGATTGTTTAATGTTATTATGCTAAACAAGTCAAAACTAGCATGGTATGAGAGCACCTGAAATAAAACATTGTGCAGCCTCCGCAACTGCAGAAACTAGGGCTTCTTGTTCCGGGAGCTCCCTCCATAGATAAGTTGAAAAAGAGGGTGCATCTAACTCGCCTCACTAGGGCACATCTTTCTGTTGAAGCAGATTTCAATTCTGAGAATTTTCATTTTTGGGTCCCCCACTACAGCCCAAGAGAACTAGGGCATCAAGTTTTTGGATCATCTGCTCAGAGAATTGGGAGAGGGAGTACTTTACTCAAATCGCCTTGAGAGGCGAATTTTATCATCCAATCAGTTTTCCAAAATCCCTAAGTTGGAAAATTAGGGTTTCTCTGACAAACCCTAGGTCAAGGTAGAAGCAGTTTTCAGAAGGACAACTTTTCTGGTAAGTCTTATACCTATTCTATTTACATTTGAGGTTCTCATATTATCAAGATGACAAGCAATACCAAGCTTGATGAGAATCTTGAGGTAGCTGAGAACTTCAGGGCATGGAAGTACAGAGTCATGCTCATCCTTGAAGAACATGACCTAGAAGACTTTATAAAGGAAGGACTGATAGAACCAGAGGGAAATGAAGCCAAAGCAAGGCATAAGAAGAATATGGTCAAAAAAAAGAGGATCATTGTTGATTCTATCAAATATGAGCTTGAGAAATCAACTCAAGGGAGTGAATATCTTGAAGTATGAGTCCATGCACTCATACTTCTCTAGAGTGTCCCAGATAAAAGAACAGCTAGAATCTATTGGAGACATGGTAGAGGATGTTGAAGTTGTGATGAACACTTTGAATGGTCTCCCCATAGATTGGGAACCATTTGTTCGTGGCATTTGTGCTAGAAATAAATTGATCCAGTTCAGACAGCTATGGGAAGAGTGTGTACAAGAGGAAGATAGAATAGCGGTGAGAGAGGAGAAACTAAATGACAATGAAGATCAAGCTTTGGCAACTCATGCCAAAGGTGGAAAGAAAAGAAATAAATATGTACGTTCCCGTGAGGACTCTCCAATAATATCTCAAAGACCTCAAAAGAATAATAAGTTCAAGAGAGACCTATCTTGAGTTGAATGTATTGTCACAACACAAGACACATTGTGAGATTTTGTCCACTCAAATCTGGACACCATAAGAAGTAGAAGAAGAGATTTCATGCTTATGCAGCAGAAGATAGTGAGTATGATGAAGAAATAAAAAACAGAGAAGATGAAGACTCCAGTGAAGAATATGTTATAATATCATCCCTCACTGGTTCAGTATCTCATGGAAGTGATACTTGGCTAGTGGATAGTGGAGCTTCAAAACATATGACGGGATACATGTTAGTTTTTCAGTATTTAATTCAATATGATCTAGGATCTTAATTGAAAGAACAACATGTACAGCATATCAAGCATAAGAGACAAGAGACAAGAGACACAAAACATTTCACCGGGGAAAACCAAGAAGGTGAAAAACCCCCACAACTTCCTCAGAGATAGAATAAGCACCAATACAAAGATCACAAAGATCAAACCCCAAGAGATAGATGACTGCAACAACTACTCCTCCTCCACTTGTGCGCACTCCTCCTCTCTCTCATTAATGCGAAGTGAGTGAATGAGAGAAATGTGTAAAATGAGAGAGACACACTCTCTATTTATACACTACTTCACTTGTCTTTTAACTTTAACTAGGTCGGCCCCAACTTAACCACTTAACATAATGTTGACTGGGCCAACCCCCACTAGGGTGGTCTAATAACCCTTTAACCCACATGACTCATACAGGGCAGACCCCATCAAGGTGGTCTAATAACCCATCAAGTATAGGTTACAACACTTACAATATAACTTGCGACACTTGCAAGTACAATTGATGACACTTCCAATTGGAGGAATAATACATCTTCGTTGGAGATACAATAAGGTACAAATACAATATACAAGTGAATATATTTCGAAGTTACAAATACATCAACACTCCCTCTTAACTAGGAAGGTATTCTCTTGACACAAGTCATCAATACATATAGGCACAACTCTTCAATTATGGAGATAGATCATCGTCACTGGATCACGGAGCATCATCGTCACTGCTGCTGTACTTGTCATCTTGATCACTTGTGTTATCTCTCAATTCTTCTCATCATACGAAGTTCTACAGAGCCAGCCTTTTTTCATGTTGGATGTAGGCCTAGCCTCCTGTAGGTCTTCATCATCTCTAGCCATCATGTGGAATCCTCAGGATTGATTACGTGCATCAACAAAACCTCGAAAGAGCATCCCAGGACTTTTACGAGCCCTCACTGCTCAACCTATCGGATCTCCCAGGATATTTTACATGCAACTACACAACCTGTCCACGGCCACGGAGTATCATCCTGATACTCATTATCATGATGATCATATCATCTCATCGTCCACGAAGCACAGCCCAGATGCACATCATACAGCACTTACACCACCGACACGGGATAACACATCTACCACCATTCAGGGAAGGCTCCAGCCCTTAATTTTTGACCATGGGAGAACACATCTACACCTTTGTGAAAAATGGCTTCAGCCCTTACATCTTCACCGTGGGAGAACACATCTACACTATGTGAGAATGGCTCATCAATTGCATCACAACCATGGGAGAACACATCTACACCATGTTGGAAAATCCCATGTGCATCTGCGTCTTTCGGACTCATCACACATGGTCCAACTGATCATGCAATGCATCCACCTGATGCATATAATCACATATGATCATCTTGATCATCGTCATAGCATCATCCTAATGCGTATCATCATCGCATGATCATCCTAATCATATACACAGCATCATCCTGATGCATATCATCATAGCAAAAATTAAAGCATCGTCCTGATGCTCATTATACAGCGCTTACATCCACAGCCATGGGAAGGATCCTCCTACCACCATGCTTGGAATGGATCCTGCAAATGTGTCCCATCACTTCTTCCTCGAAGTATCTTCTATCTGAAGAACACCAAGCCTCTCTCTGAAGTACTCAAACTTCACTATGGCTAGTGGTTTAGTCAACACATCTGCAACCTACTCATCCGTCACAACATACAGGAGCTTCACTACTCCTCTCTGCACCATATGCCTGATATAGTGATATTTGATCTCAATATTCTTCGACATGTCATGGAACACCGAGTTCTCAAACAACTTCACACAACTCTGGTTGTCACAGAAGATATAAGTAGCATACAACTGGAGATCAAATAAATCAGACATTAGCTTCTCAACCATACTACCTCACAACTGGCCGAACAAGCTGCGACATACTCTGCTTCGGTTGTACTTAGTGCTACGCAGGACTGCTTCCTGACAAACCAAGAGATCACACCTAATCCCATTCTGAAGCAGCACTCTGAAGTGCTCTTCCTATCTGTAGCACTGCCTACCCAATCTGAATAAACATAACCCTCCAGGTTAACCTTTTGATTCGCATCATACTTGAGCCCATAATCAATCGTACCCTTCAGGTACCTCAGAATATGCTTTACAACAATCAGGTGAACATGTCTAGGATCTGTCAGGAACTAGCTCAAGGTGTTCACCGCAAAGCAAATATCTGGTCTCGTGTTCGTCAGGTACATCAAGGACCCAATCATCTAACGATACATCGTGGCATCAATTGAATCAGATGAAGCATCACATAATAGCTTCAGGTTCGATGCCATAGGTGTGGCCATGGCCTTGCAGTTCATCATCCCGAACTGCTTCAGGATCTCTACTGCATACTTCCTTTGTCCAAGGAATATTCCATCTGCACTCTGCCACACCTCCATAACTAGAAAGTAATGCATCATACCCAAGTCCTTCAACTCGAACTCGGAAACGAGCTTCCTCTTCGTGTCAACAATCAATATATCCTCACCTGTCACAAACAGGTCATCCACATACAGTAGGAGTAACACTGGATTTCCTTCCTCAACCTTGTAGTAAGGTTGGAATCTGCTTTACTCTTGGTAAATGCCAAACTAGACACGAAGCTGTCTATCCTGCCGTACCATGTCCTAGGTGCTTGCTTCAAGCCATACAAGGCTTTCTTCAATCGACACACATATGACTCCCTGTCATGTGTCTCAAAACCAAGTGGCTGCTCCAAATACACTTCCTCTTTGACTACACCATTAAAGAAAGCTGTCTTGACATCCATCTGGTGTGTCTTCCACTTCATCACTACAGCTAGAGCAAGTACTGTTATGATGGAAGTGTATCTAGCTACAGGAGCAAAAGTCTCTTGATAATCTATCCCCTCTTTCTGGGAGAAGCCATGAGCCACAAACCTTGCCTTGTATTTCTCTATGCTACCATCTGTAGCATGCTTGATCTTATAGATCCACTTGGAATCCACCACAGACTTCCCTTCTAGTCTAGGGACCACATCCCAAACATCATTTTTCATGATCGATTGGTACTCCTCGATCATGGCATCCTTCCATTACTGCATCCCAGATCCTGGGAACTTCAGATCCTTCAATATCTTCAATAGGTAGTTTTCTTGAACTTCTTCGCTTGGGACAAATGTTGTTGTCCTTCTTTTGTAGGTGATTGTACACAATCTTTCATACAAGTCAAAATTTAATTGCATGATTAGAAACATCTCATAGTTTTCAGAATAAAATCTTACACATAAGAACATATGTCATACAGTCATGCAATTGTTTTAGCCAATGCTTCAATACAACATTTATCCATATCCCTTAACTTTCTAGATGCCTTCCATCTCTACCAAAACATTGTTAAGAGTGTGCACAACTCCCAACATGTCATCAAAGAGGTTTCATTCTAGATAAGTAGCAATGGAATGTTGTACAGTACCATAGGCTACTTACCCATTACTATATTAGTAGTATCTTGTTCATTAATGCAACCTTTTCTAAAATGCATAATATACATCCTAAATCTAGGAACATAAGTATGTACATGACTGAATAAAATCATATATACAAGAAATAACAATTTAAATACTTATCTTTGTTTGGTTGTTGGGTGGACTCCCTCTCAATCTTTGCTTCCTTGCAGGAACTACTAGAGTGAGCTCCCTCTTGATCTTTGCTTCCTGGATTATCTGTCTTTGAACTTATATCCATCCTGGACCACTATGCATGCTTAAGTGTGCACTAGTGTCATGATTGTGTCATCCTCAAGATCTCATACATAGTCATACATTCATTAGTATAATCTCAATAATATCAAAACATTATGATTCTAAAGATGTATGGTCATGATCATTTCATACATAGGTAATAAGCGTTAGTATTCAAGGTTTCAGGGAGGACTTCTTTTACTCATGCATATTCTTATTTGACCATAGGACTCTTCTGGTTAGTCATATCATCAATCAAAGTAAGAAACATAATATGCATAAACCTTGAATACTTAAACTTCTAACTTTCATTATCATTCATACAAAAGTATATGATCCTAACACAAGGTAGGATTCTAACTTGATATAGGAAAAAACATACCTGGAATATCATGTTAGCTAGTTATGTCTAACACACCCAAACAATGTCTTCTTGTTCTCTTCAATGACTTGTGCTTAGTAACCTGCATAACTCATAAGTTAACCATTGTAGAACCAAATTATACATACCTCGTAAGTAGAGCTTCTATGTGATCCATGAGTCTTTGTCTTCATGTCACCATGGTCATATGTTCTTGATCTAGAACTTGATTTGTACCTTTCATGTTAGTGGACAAGATCATCCTCATACAATACCATAGTGCATTAGTACAATCATAAGTGTCATAACCCTAATCAATGAATGTCTTCTATCGTTCACATCCATTCATACTTTTACTAGGGTGATAAGACAAGTCTAAAATTAATCAATATTGTACTAACCTCAATAATATGAAGACAAACATATCATAACCTTAATCATTAACAGATTTCAAAACATACATGTATCTCCTCAAATCATACCTGTCGAGATTGCTTGTAGCATTCTTATGTAAGGCCTTAGCCTCATCTCCCTCTGGAATTGGAACTTATTCACTTATGCAGGTGTCCAATTCATTCTCTTCTGGGATAAACCCAATCCACTTTGATTTGTTGAGACTAGATCTGGAGTTGGATTAGGGTTTGTTAGAGAAACCCTAAAAATTCAAATTTTGAATTGCAAACTTCTAAATGGATGGAAAGATGTGCATTGTTGAGCTGATCAAGCTAGTATACTTCAATTTTGAAAACTGCAAAATTTGACCCCTCAAAATTGCCTTTGAAACTTCTGGATCTTTTGGACAGGATCCCGAACTAGGGTTTTATAAAGCCCGGTCTTATGCCCAACCAAAAAATTAAATCTTGTACCCTAAGCTTCGATTTTTATGAGGAGCTTCCAACCATGGTCTCAGATTCCAAAAATTTCAACTTTTGCAGAAACCCTAATTTTCCACCTTTCTAATAAAAATCCTGAACTAGGGTTTGATGATGCCCGGGGTTCTGCCCAACCAAAAAATTTGATCTTGGTCTCTAAATTTCGATTTTGCAGAGGAGAGAAATCCTATTCTGAGATCACTCCAAAATTCCACTTCTTTCAAAAGCCCTAATTTCTCGCGGCAGTGACAAGCCAAAAATGAGAATGCTCAGAATCCAATTCTATTTCACAGAAATATGTGCCTTATTGTTTCCGGTGCATCTCTAAAATTTTGGATCCACAGGGTCTAAAACTTCGACCTGTGGTAGCCTGACCTGTCTTCTTTCCAACCCCATAGGTCTAACCTCAAATGGATTCTCTGAGAAAATGATATGCCAAATGTCGTAACGTGACCTGTTTATAGGATAAAACAGGATAGCGAACTTGTACGGAGTGCCACATGTCACTGGTTCAACTTAGGCCTCTGAAAAGTAGACTTCTGAAACTACAGCCTATGCCCTTATTGCCACTTTTTACATAATTTCATTTGGAGCTTCCTAGCCCAAGTTGTGACCTTTTTTCCTAGGTCACCTATTTGTGACTGAGATTTAAAAGAAACCCTAGATTATATAGATCATAAAACAAAAAGTACAACGAATTAGATGTTTTGCTTCAGACAAAAGGTACATGGGGATGTTATCTTCGACCTGTAAAAGTTTCAGAACCTGAACCTTCTCCAAAATGGATTTATAGCGAAAGTGCCACGATGACTGGTTTTTGCTATATCAAGCCCTAGCTTCCAATTTGTCGCAAGTGCAACAAGTGTCATAAATGCCATACCATGCCTTCCTTCACGCTAGCTCTGATACCATGTTAGTTTTTGAGTATTTAATTCAATATTATCTAGGATCTTAACTGAAAGAACAATATGTACATCATATCAAGCATAAGAGACAAGAGACAAGAGACAAGAGACAAAAAACATTTCACCAGGGAAAACCAAGAAGGTGAAAAACCCCGCAACTTCCTCAGAGATAGAATAAGCACAAATACAAATATCACAAAGATCAAACCCCAAGAGATAGATGACTGCAGCAGTTACTCCTCCTCCACGTGTGCACACTCCTCCTCTCTCTCACTAATGCGAAGTGAGTGAATGAGAGAAATGTGTAAAATGAGAGAGACACACTCTCTATTTATACACAACTTCACTTGTCTTTTAACTTTAACTAGGTCGACCCCAACTTAACCACTTAACATAATTTTGATTGGGCCAACCCCCCACTAGAGTGGTCTAATAACCCTTTAACCCACATGACTCATACAGGGCCGACCCCATCAAGGTGGTCTAATAACCCATCAAGTATAAGTTACGACACTTGCAATATAACTTGCGACACTTGCAAGTACAACTGACGACACTTCCAATCGGAGGAATAATATATCTCCATTGGGGATACAATAAGGTACAAATAAAATATACAAGTGAATATATTCCGAAGTTACAAATACATCAACAATACAAAGAATCCCTTTCACATCTCATACAGAAGGAATCTCCACACAAGGTAAAGCTTAGAGATGACTATCAATATCCCATCAAAGGAATGGGAGAAGCCTCTTAGAAATTGGACTCTGGAAAGTCCATGAACATGAAGGATGTACTTTATGTTCCAGGTTTGAAGAAGAACCTTCTATCTATTTTAGCATTAGATAAGAAAGGTCTTCAAATTGCATTTATAGATGGTGAATTTCTTACGTGGCCAAAGGGGAAGACTATCAATGATGTAGTAGTCATTGGAGTAGAAGAAGGAGGACTTTACAAACTGAAGGGTCATGCAGATGCAGCACTAATTACTAGTAACATGAGCCCTTGTGAGCTATGGCATAGAATACTATCTCATGTACACTACAAATCCTTACCAATAGTAAGTAAGGTGGTGACTGGACTACCAGAAATCCAGGTTGATCATGAAGGAGTATGCAAAGGATGTGCTCAAGGAAAGAGTATGAAGACTCCATTTTCGAGTAGCGAAAGGTATTCTGGATATTATTCACTCAGATATTTGTGGACCCATGTCCACCACTTCACTAAGAGGGTATGTTTACTATGCTTCTTTTATTGGTGATTACTCCAGCAAAACATGGATTTATTTTCTGAAGAATAACAATGAAGTCTTTGGAAAATTTAAAGAGTTCAAGGCTCTTGTATTTCTATAAACAAGCAGGGATTAAGAGGGATCTTACTATTCCCTATAATCCACAACATAATGGTGTAGCTGAAAGGAAGAACAAAACTATCATAGAAGAAGTGAAGGCCATGATCCATGATCAATACTTACCCATGCATCTATGGGCAGAAGTAGCTAGAACCACAGTATATGCTATGAAAATTTATTTAATATTATTATTTATAAATTAATAGATTATTAGGTTACTAAGTGAAAGGGCGTAACCCTTCACTATGCTTCCTCAAGCCCTATAAAGGCGATCTTATTGTACTTTTATAAGCATCATCTAATATATTATTCTTACTTATTATCCAATATGAGAGTCGGATTCGACTATTAACTTAGTGAACGGATACGTTCACTGCATTTGGTATCAGAGCTTGGTTTCGGCTCTCCCTTCAACTCCAACCGGATAAGGTTGCTGAGCACGATTTTGGCTCACATTATTTCAACTCCACTCTACACGCTCGGATTCGGCTACTTCCATCTTTGAGCTCAATTTCAGCTCATATCAACCACACATTCTCTCGCTGCTCCATTTTACCGCTTATCACTCCTCACATCATTTCTCCTTCCACACCTGTCATCACACGCAGCCACCCTCCACCTGCGCACTCACTCTCCCATCTACTCCTCTCCCTTCCACGCTTCCCCATGCCACAACTGCCTCCTCCTCATTTTTCTCTCCCTCTCACGACAACGCCCATTCTGCACCCTACCTTCGCCCCCCCCCCAAGCTCTCAGCGCTACCTCCTTTCCGCTGCCTGCCACCCTTCCATTTCCCTGCGCACCCAGCCTGTGTGTTCCCTCTCCACCATCTTCTCCATTCTCCACACCACTCCTCACGCCGGTGATTACCTCCACTCTACCACCCTTCCCGTTCCTCCTTCACCAACACCCCCCCCCTTTCCAGCTCATACGCCACGCCCATATCACCATTTCCCTGCTTCCTCATGCCACTGCTCCAGCGCTCTCCCCCCAGCCGTTGCCACCCCCCGCCCTTATCCCTCGGCTGCTCTATCTCCCCGCCATCTCCCCTCCTTCCCTTCCCGCGCTGTTCCACGCAGCTCCCCCATTGCTCGCTCCTGCACGCCCCACCCCCTCTTCACTACTCTGCCACACTCTCACGCTGCTCCTACCGCCATTGCCTCCACCTGCCCACCTGTGCACTCCCTTTTTCCCACGCCCATCTCTCCAACACGACCTCCTTCCCTCACTCCCTTGCTGCTCACCTTTCCCATCCAGTGCCACCGCTCGGCTCCTCTTCCACCTGCGATCTCCCACAATCCCGATACCCTTCCTCCACTCCCCGACCTTCACTATCATCCCTTCCTCCTCCAACGTCGAAAACCCTAATTCAAAAAACAAATATAATAATAATAATTTATTAATTTTATTATTATTATTACACTAAAAATTAAGATTTATATAATAAAAATTAATAATAATATTATTCATAAATAATATTATTGTTAATATTATTATAAGTTATTGTTTTAAACTGGGAAAGCAGAAAAAAATTTTCCTTCTCCAAGACCATGGCGGAATTAAAAGACAAAATTGAGAAATTGGAAAAGGACATCAATGCCCTCGTTGTCAACCAAGAAAAATTCAGAGAAGAAACAAAAAATAACAAGGCACTTGAGAAAGGAATTAAAGAAGATGTTGTTCTAGTACTAGGAAGAAAACTTGATGACAAAGTAGACATCATGCACGAGAAACAAAAAGAGTTAGATAACCAGATGTGTGTGATGACAAAGAACATAAGCACCATGGCACAGAACTTGACCATCATGATGCAGAACCAGAATACCATAATGGAAATGTTACAAAAACTAAGGTCTAATACAAACCATATCAATAACTCACATATGTTGGACCACTATGTCAACAAAAATGAGAGTAAAAAAATTGATCAAGACAATAAACAAGACAAGGAGACTAAATATCATAAGGATGACCAAAATACCAATAATATTTTTTTTAAAGATGAGCTCAACCAAGATCATAATGAGAGTCAATCCAGTATCATTGACAATAAGGACGATCCATACAATGACAAAAGATGGATCCTACAATATTCAAAGGAATCCAAGTCAAAGGAATCAGATATCGTAGATTCATCTTCTACCTTAACTCTTCTACCACCCTGGAGAAACCTAAATGTAACACTATCAGGTGACTTTGAGTGTGAGAAGCCTCATGAAATGCCACTTCTCGAGATAACTTGTAAGGATAATAAAATGAAAACATTACGTGATGACAGCCTAAATATCGTAGGACAAGCGACTTCTAAAACAAGGCTTGATATGGTCAGTCACAAAAATACTCCTCGTATTCATGTAGAAGGAAAATGGGATAACAATAATAAACATAATGGAGTACAAATTCAAGTTACAAATGAAAGGAAGGTGACAAACTATTGTGTAAATACCAAGCATATACCTAATACCAGTTCTAAAAAAGACATAAAGGAAGTAATGACATTGTTTCAACACAAAATGAGAATGAAAAGACGACAACAATAATCTAAGCTTTGAGGACAAAGCTTTCCTAAGGGGAAGGCAATGCTATGAAAATTTATTTAATATTATTATTTATAAATTAATAGATTATTAGGTTACTAAGTGAAAGGGCGTAACCCTTCACTATGCTTCCTCAAGCCCTATAAAGGCGATCTTATTGTACTTTTATAAGCATCATCTAATATATTATTCTTACTTATTATCCAATATGAGAGTCGGATTCAACTATTAACTTAGTGAACGGATACGTTCACTGCAGTATATGTACATAACAGGATCTCTCACAGTGCTCTTGGAAACAAGACCCCGGAAGAGATGTTTACTGGTATGAAGCCTGAAGTTAGCCATCTAAAGATATTTGGATGTCTAGTATTTATCCACATTCCAAAAGAGAAAAGATCAATGTTGGAACCTTCAGAAAAGAAGGGAATATTTGTGGCTATAGTGAACAATCAAAGGCTTACCGTATCTACATCCCAAGATTCCTCCAGATTGAGCTCAGTCGGGATGTTGCATTTGATGAAGACACAACTTTCAACAAATCCAAGAAGACTCATGAGGATAAAGAAGAGCATGAAGATCCCAGAGTTACAGAAACAAAAAGTGTACCAGAAAGAAATGTTGAAGAAGAACCTATTCCAGAGGATCATGACATGGAAGAACCTCAGAGACCTAAGGAGACACCTCATGAGGAGATTTCACGAATGAGAAAACCAGCTTGTGCATGAGAATTAATTCAAAATGCAAGAAGGTATGGTTCCCCGGAAGGAACCAGTAGAGAGAGCAAGAGACCAAGGCCATACTCCAGTTATGTAGCCTTAATGTGTAACCTTATTGAAGAGGAACCGACATGTTTTGAAGATCCAGTAAAGAAGAAGGAATGGTTGGATTCTATGAATGAAGAATACTGGTCCATCATCAAGAATGATGTTTTGGATGTGGTACCAAGACCAAAGGAAAAGTCAGTAGTTTCATCAAAGTGGATTTTCAAAACAAAACACTCAGCAGATGGAAGCATTGAGAAGTACAAGGCAAGATTTGTAGCTCGAGGATTCTCTCAGAAGGAAGGAATTGATTATGAGGAGACCTTTGCTCCCGTGTCCAAATATAATTCAATTAGAACCATTCTTGCCTTGGCATCCAAGATGAAATGGAAGTTACATCAAATGGATATAAAGACGGCATTCATGAATGGGAAGATAGAAGAAGAAGTATATATCGAGTAGCCAGAAGGATTTGAAACAGAAGATAGAAATTCACATGTATGCAAATTGAAGAAAGCATTGTACGGGTTGAAGCAAGAACCCAGAGCATGGTATGGAAGAATTAATAGCTTCATGATGAGCTTGGGATTTACCAAGAGCGTAGATTCTAATCTTTATTAAAAGATTATGGATGATGAAACTATGATACTACTATTGTATGTGGATGATTTGTTCTTGACAGGAGAATACAAGACCATCATTGAATGCAGGAGAAGGCTTGCAACAAAATTTGAGATGAAATACCTTGGTAAGATGCATTAATTTATAGGTCTTGAAGTATGGCAGTTTCCAAATGAGATTTTCCCGAGTTAAGGAAAATACACAGTTGAGATCCTGAAGAGATTTGGGATGATGGATTGTAAGGCCATGACTAATCTGCTGGTGAAAAAATTGAAGCTCCTGAATGATGCTTCATCAGAGATAGTATATGTCACCATGTTTAAACAGATTATTGGTTCATTGACGTACTTGACCAATACTCGACCAAATATATGTTTTGTTGTGGGCTTGGGAATGTTCACTTGATTGCAGCAAAACATGTGATGAGGTACCTAAAGGGTATGTTGGATTATGGACTCATATATGCTTCAGATAGTGAGTTCAGGATGTACAGGTACACAAACTCAAATTGAGCTGGAAGTGCTGAAGATAGGAAAAGCACTTCATGATGTTGCTTTATGTAAGGAACTCACCCGTCCTTAGTTTAAATTAAATGGAATTTGATAGTTTTGAAAAGTTTTTCTAAGTTAACCCGTTTCATGTTTTGTAAAACTTACTTCTAACATAGATTTTGTTGTTTTTGTAAAACTTACTTCTAACATAGATTTTACATATCAAACAAGTAGAAATCAAATACTAATATGCATAAAAAGATCAATTTCTTCACAGTTCAATTTCTTCGCAGTTCTAGTCATGATTACTTTCAACAGTTTATATTTTCAAGAGTAAAAATTGAAATTTCTTACGAGTAAAATACCTATAGGACCGTAGAAACTCAACCGGCCCAGAAACTCAACCAGCCACAACGGTTTTACCACCCTGCCAACTAGGAAAGTCTCGCCCACTTCCTAGCTCCAAGAATTTATTCTTGGACCCCCGAGCCCAAAACTTGAGTACAACCCCGTCCAACCAGTTCATGGTTTCCCAGAAATATAAGAAACAGACCTCCTCTGTTGTTTCTCCATCATCCTTCCTTTCCTCCAAACCTCGAGTTGTCCCCCTCCTTGAAGACTCCCTTCCCATCAATTTCTCATTCCTCCATAGTGTCCCCCCTTTTTTTCCTCCCTTGCCCTTTCCTAAATACCCCTTTCATCCTACTCATGCCTTCAGGATTACTCCGCCGCTCCCGTCAACTCAATCCAAAACCCCAAACATTTATTTCATCATAATAAAATAATATATTTTTAGGTATATATTTTCTCGAGTAATTAAATGACATAAATGTCAATTAATTTAGTTGGGTGAGTGGGTTGCATATATATTAATAAATATTTGATATGCTCACTTGGGATTTTCAAGAGACGGTGGGTTAATTACTAGTCCCACTCACTATTTTTGGCATTAATTACGTTTAATTAAATAATAATTTAATAGTCATTATTGTCAAGACTTTTCAAGTTGGTTTTGGTGAGAGTCTTAATGTATTATCCATCCGAATATAATACCTTACTTGGTAATTAATAAATAACAATATTGTTTGATCCGATTAATTATTCAAATAATCACTTTTAACTTTTCTCAAATGCTTTGATTTATCATTTTTTTAATAATTTCTTTACTCATTAATACTTATAATAATTGAGTTGATCCACTATGCTTTATAATAATAAAGGACAATTTTGTCATTATTAACATTAATTGAAAATAATAATAACAATAATAATATTAATAATTAGTGTTTAATTATTAATAATGATATTTATTTGTTTATCCGACAAGTACCCTAATACTAATACAATGTTCTTTTCTTTATAAACAAGCACCCTTAAGGGTTTTGAACAATCATGATAACGATTAAACAATACAAGTCTTCTAATGCATATGGAACAGTATTTATGTTTTATTCACGATAATTTCCTTACCACAATTCTAAATGATGATACTTAACCAATTTCTTATTACAATGTTCACATATACTTAACAACTTAAATGTCCACTATATTTATTGGATCATCGTGCAATTAACTTAGTTATTCATAACCACTTATACAATTATTTAACATGTCCAATATTCATATATTGATACTAGCGTACATATGCAAAGTGTGCATGTGTGGCCAATGTATGCATAGGTCGGATATGTACTATAAGCAACATTATCTCGCATAAGCTTACTTGCTAACTAATAATAATAATCGTCCATGCAGGTAGAACGAGCATACATATAACCTAATTACTTTCGCATTATTAGTTTTTGTAAGAGTTATCCATTTAAGGTTTCATTTCATTATCTTTATGTTCACATTAGTTTAATTAATCAATTACAAGGAAGGGTACCTACCACCACTAACTCAGGTCATAATAATCTATGAAACAAATGTATTATACTGAGTTACAACACAAGAATCAACCATAGGTTTCAACACATGCACAGTTAGTTAAGTTCCCTCTAAAACATCCAAGATGTTCCTATCTAGCTACCTCCTTCTACCTAATTCACATCTAACTTCCACATCCTATCCTTCCTCTGTCGGACTACCTTGAAGTGTCACGAGATGAACGGCTCCAGTTAGAACCCATAAGTGGAAGTGTCGACTACATCGACCAAGCTTCCCCAGCAAGAAACCACCAGTCATCATCACACACCTTGGGGAGTGCGCCGTAGCACAACCCTCCCATGACTCTGGGTTTCAGGGATAAACGGTGGGTAATGCCTCCACCCCCCTTAATGGAATAAGGGACTATGTCTACATCGACATAGTGACTGCGTTGCGACTGTTGTACTCAAGTTTTATCATCGAATAACCAAGTTGGGAGGTTCAGTTTCCTGAAACCCTACACCTACCCACACATCATGATGATAACACAATAATCATGCTAAAAAATAATGCATCACTTTCATACCATTTATCTTTCAGAATCCATGTCCAAGTGGTACTCCCACCTCGTAGGACTCAGCTATCACTTAGCTCTTTTAACCTGTAGATTAGTCTCCAATCACAAGATCAAGAATATCGTGCAATCATTGACATGTATATACATTTCATTACTAATGAACAATAATGAAAATAATTTTCCTATGTACCATGCACTTGGTATCATATCCATCCATGCAACATATAACTTTAACTTGGTATCCACTTACCCACCATTTATTAAATTGCATTTTATAGCCATAATCAAAACACGAACATAATTCATCATATTAACATCACACTCATATATGTAAATGTCGAAAATAATAAATCCATATGTCCACAGTGTAATCAAACTGACAAAGTTCCACACTAAGAAGGAAACAATGTTGGGAAAATGGTGGTTCAGGTGGTAAAGTCAAAACGGGGCATTACATACACCCACCCTTCAAGAAACTTCGTCCTGAAGTTATAATCATAGTAGTGTGGGAAACTCACGACATGTGGCATCTGCTTCCTCCTAAGTGGTAGAACATGGGGTATACTTGCCACAATGGGTCTCCTTCCATTTAGACATAACGACGTCCACAAAATTTACTCACTTTATTACAAAGGAAGTGTTCTTCTATTTTGTTTAACGTTTGCATAGGTTGTTGATTTGTCCTAATCAGGGTTCATTACTATACTTAGCCATGGGATTCTTAACATCTTTGTTAAATTACATTGTATTTTCTATGAGGTGATTTATAGGAAGACCGTGTCTTCTACATAACTTTTAGTTCGATTATGAAACGTTGTCACAATTCTTTCCTTGGTTCCCATCTCAAGTTAACTTCACTTTGACTTACACCATTTACTGTTCAATGAATTACATATTATTACTCGAAAATTTCGAGGTGATCCTGACTTACGAGTCTCGAGATAGGCCCATCCATATATGGTTTAAAATTCGATACGAAATTCACCCCACCGTGAATTTCAACCTACCATGTCTACACACATACCTTGTAGGATTTGTACTATCTTGCAAGCCTAAGGTATTGTTAATCATTATCTAGCCTATCCTTACAAGGTGAAAACATGGATTACTAGAATCAATCATATATATACTCACTTTAACTTAAGTGGCTATAAATTTGTCATGCGTACTCATCCTACTCCCTTCAATTATTTTGTAAAGACACTCATTCAATTACTTCCCCTTCATCTAGCCACCAATCATATTCTTGTTTCCTCCTTTATGAACCCTTATTGATTAAAACCTATTATATTTGAATTTCATTGGCAGTACTGGTTATTTGTTATTAAGTATACACTATCCGGGAATATGTCATCATACAACCATCTCCCTTGGCTTGTGAACACTCAAAACAATATTACTAGCTGGTGTATATGAAATGTGGTGACCCATAATTTTAAGGTCACCACTCTCAATTCAATTCTCTCAACTAATTCAGCTTGGATTATAACAAGATAAAGGCCATCTATGTTGTCACCTAGACACAACATGCTCCTTACCAACAATAGTATTACACATCCCACATAAGTTTACAATTTACTTCCCTCTTGGTTCTCATTATATATAATCTGTGTATATTACTTTGTAATTATTGCCCTTAGAATTACCCATTCTTAATATCTTCCTCTTTCCCAATCATGCTTGTAACAATTTAGTTAGAGATTATCCTTACTTTATAATAACAACATGATCTCAAGTCCTTGTACATTTCTTTGGATCTCTTATGCGTTCCCTTTTACCAATCCTTCTTACTAGGAAGAAGTTCGACATCGAGGTGAACATGCCCCATGCTCTTATTAGAAAAACTAATTCTAGTTAAATGGAAACAACTTCCTCTTTGCTTAAATGGGAATGAAAGTTTCTCTTAGGTGAACATTCTAATATTTATGCGGATTTCCACTATTTACTCATCAACTCCACACAAATATTCTCATTTTGCTAAACGACATACACAACTAGCACTAGGATTTGCTCCATTACATTGAGAACATAAGCTAAAAATCATATCTGCAATGCGTGAAGGTTGGTAGCAAGGTAGGCTTTATATGTACAATAAATGAAGCTATAAACACATACTGACATCTCATCACAAGTTGGTATAAGGTTGTCCTTCGTGCTTACCATAAGCAGTGTTGCAATATCTTCGTTTTTTTCCGATATTTCCTATAAGTTTATTTCCATACCCATAGCAATATATTCCTAGATACGATGATCACAACTTTGATCATAGGTGACGACTCTCTAATGCATGCAATCGCTAGCTAGGGCATCCACCCTAAGGAATAAGACCTTAACCGTAAATTATGGCTTAGCAAGGCATTGTACTAAGCTACTCCTAGCCATTCTAAAAGGCTCAACAAGTTGGAATCAACACCGACAAGTCCAACCTTAATCCTTCTTCCATCTTACCTCGCACAAGATTCCAAGGAAAACGCTTGGAAATCTCCTCTATGGTTTTCTTGAGTCCCATCCTAGGTCCTCACATAACGACACTAAGCTTGGCATTTCAAGTTTTCTCAAGGTTTTGCCTCTCACAACTAATGTTAATCATATTGATTGACGATTAACATTAATCTAAATCTAGGTATAGTATTAATATTGATACACAATTTTAAGTCATCGTTTAATTTTAGCATTTAGTTTAACCCTTAGATAATTTTAACATTTCTTCTTAAGCTCAAATTAAAATTAAAATTTAATTTGTATGGTAACATTTAATATAACATATTATGTTGTGATATTATATTCAAATATAAATTTTATAGATTTGCACAATTTACATTTAAATATAAAATAATTTTAAATTTTATTAACAATTTACACTTCATCACATAATACATTAAAAGGTTATTTATACCCATTAACATTTCTATTTTTAAAACTATATTTTATAGGGAATTTAAGTTTAATTAATTTTTTTGTTTTGTTTTTAAAATAAATAATATACGGTAAAACCAAAACAACAAACGATCATTTTAACTTAACACCACTCCCTTCCAAGGCCACGCGGCCTCACCTCCTCCTCCGACCGCCATGCACCAAGTAAAATATTAAAAGAAATTAGATAAACCCTAAAAAGGGTTAATCCCTCGAATGTCATCCATTTCCTCTTTCAATTTTGGGCAAGCTCGGCTCTGCAACTCTGCCACTGGGAGCGAGCTCTGACTACGACTGGAGGAGGAAGGTAAGCCATGGTTTCTACCCTCGTTGTTTCTTTACATCGGACTATATATATATATATATATATATATATATATATATATATATATATATATATATATATATATATATATATATATTGTTATTGTTATAATTTTGTTTTTCATGTTTAGCTTTGGAGCGAAGGCCTCTGGGCACCTCTCCCACTCCCTCACCTGCGCGCGGCCCTGTGGAGTGGATACTACAAGCACTGCCCTCTCCCTTCTCTCTGCGCGACCTGGGCGTTGAAGGGAGAGATGCCTCCCCTTTACTCTCATCCCTAGTGATGCTCGACTAGCTGCCTTAAACTAGTAAGGAAAACAAAGTGAGCAGTGGGAACCACTCACAGTGAAGTTAAGGTTGCTTATGGACCCGTGGGCCTGTGCGTGAAATTGTTCTTGACATTCCCTGGATGGGTGTGTATAAATTCTATGTCATGGAATATTGTGGTGGATTTCCTACACACGTAACTTGACTATTGTACACATAAACTATTGTAGCTCACATGTAGAGCGTTGGCTTCACATGCGATAGGCACTGTGTTCATTTCCCCTTCACATATTTATTAGAATAACTCATCAACTAGTTCCTTCTTATGAATTTTTATATCTATGTACAATCGCTTTAGCTTGGGCATGGAGTTTACTTCAGCAAGATTACCGTTCTATGTAGAGTTGCTTGTGAAACCATTTAGATGATGATATACTAGGTAATTCTCTGTTGGACGCCATAACCTGGTATCAACATTATTTCAATGGCACAGTTCGCATGAAATTGGGAGAAGATTGTGCCCCCTCTTTTTTTTTGTTACAAAGAGTGTTGCCACATATACCAGCATTATGAGTGCCAACAACAATTCTGACAGAGTTGACATGGGCGACAATGTCAGAACATCGTGTGAAGAGAACCGACCGAAGGATCTCTTGGACATTTTCATAGCCTGGTTTGTGCATACTCTTCCACCTATGCCTGGATTTCGTAAACCTGTGTCAACATCAAAACTATGGAAGAAGGAAAAATAGTCCATCCCCCCCATCATTTAAACTAGTGGATGCCCACATAATTTTATACGAAATGCCTATGCTTACCAGCCCACCAGTTTAAACAGGAAATGAACACTTTTCACTACAGGAATAAGGGGACTAGACCCTTAGGACTGCATCTATTCCTATTCCTAGGGCTATTCCAGGTTTGTATGTATGTCCAGACCTCATAAAGTTGCAGGACTCAAGTGTAAAGACCTCTGTTGGATTCCAGACCTTCGGTAGTAGTGCCTAGTTCTTGATCACTCCATTGTCTGATCTATTTGGGAGAAATAAAGTCATCATATTTGGGCTTCCAGGTGCTTTCACTGGGGTATGCTCCGCTCAACATGGGCCAAGCTATTTGAAACATGCTGAGAAATTTCAAGGAGATGGGAGTGGATTCCATTGTTTGTGTTGCTTTCAATGACCCATAGTTGCAACAAACCTCAATTATGTGTCAACACGGTACATACCCATGGTGTGTGCCTTAATACAATTGCCAGATAAAAAATCCAGTGGAATTTTATGTCTCACACCCCCACAACACCAGGTTTATTAGAGACAACACCGCTTCTCAGAACGTTTTTTCAAATACACCCGAACCCACCGACCTGCATGCCCTAAATCTAATGCCTGAATATGGACCCCCAAATATAGAAGGCACGGAGTGAACATGCCTAAAGAGAGAAAGAATTTAATTTCATTAGATAGGAATCTCTCTTATTATGTAAATACTTGAACGCTTGGGACTTTATTTTCCTTTATTTATTAGAGGGGAGGGTTGGCATGAAGATTACCTATGTTAACACCGGGGAAGGGATATTTTAACCATGCACGTCCCTGAAGCATTAAATGACTTCACCAATACACCTTGGGGTCATCCCCACCGTCCTTTTCTTATTGTGCTATTATATGTCAAGATGGCATATTATATATGAGATTCAATTAGAAGATTGCAAGCTACATCTAGCAGGGTATAGGATGATGCCTTAAAATGAATATTGTTGACACCTTTTTCTCAATCTTAGGCTAGAAACCATTTCCTCTTGTCCTCTGTAAAAGCATTTAATAGTATAATCAATGTCTACTATTAAGGTAACCCCCCTGCAAACCAAATGGAGGTTTATTCTTTCACCTGGACCAGATTTACCCATACCAATAATTTTTAAATTTGGCGTTGCTTCCCATTAAATTGATGAAGCGTGCCCTTTACCTTTTGGGAATATTACATTTGATTTCCACATGGCAGTAAGACTTAAAACAATATTGTTTACCTTTCCCACTCTTCTTCACTCATAATTCGACTCCACACAAGACAATGGTCAACTTCTTACTCCTTTTAATTATTCAAACCAACAAAACTTATTAAATTTCTTGATTTTTTTCTTCTTCTGTGTAACCTATATACTTATTTATTTTTATATTTATATCATCATACTTGCTCCTATTCTTTTTGTTACTTTTCTTCATATTTATCCAGCTTGCTCCTATCCCCCAATCCTTAATTAACATAAAAGTGTGGCTATTATGTAAGCACGAAGTTTTCCCCCTCTGTAGGCTAGTGCCAGTACAAAAAATAGAAGTGTCCAGTTGTGTCGTATACTTACATTAAGTGTATTAACCAAGACATTTTGCTATAATACCCGGTTTCTTGGTTTGGTTAACCTGTTGGCCAGGGAGGTTAGCCTGAATGACTAACATAAGGAAATTTAATTTACCTTGGAAATGATCCACAATGCTTCCCACAATCGCACTGCAACTAAGCATACCACTTACTCATCCACACATCTAGATAGATAATATAGATGATTATTAACAATATGCACAACCACTATGGTTAGTTGGAATGGCAGAAAACAGAATCCAATTGTTCGGTAAAACTTGGTACTTTTAGGTGTATGGTGTACCTAGCATAAAATTTTAGTTGAATTCCAAGTTTCCACATGCTAGGGTGGAAATATATGAAAATATATAAGAAAATATAATGATCGACACATTAAGATAGTTTGGAACCAAAAGTATGGTATTCTTAAGAGCTACAGAAATCATGCAAGAAATAGGGTAGCACATATATATAAACAAATGAAAATTCTGAAGAAAATAAATGTTACAGAAAATAAATAAAAAATCTTGACAAAACTCAAAGTTTGAGGATAAATTTTGACTGCTCAGTGCTTGACTCGTAGTGTTAATATGCTATATTACTATGGGTGAAAAATCAATTACAGAAAAATATTGCTGCTTTTTTTTTCATTCAAGATTATGATTATATATATAATGGTTTAATCTACAGTTTCATGTTTAAAATTTATGGGATCTTCCTCTACTTCCCTTGCATAATTTTTGTTTTATCTTTGTTCTGCTAAGTTTAAAGCTAAATCATGTAGAATGAAATATACTAATATACTTCTATATCATTGACTCTTCTAATCAAAGTTGTATTTTGTTCTCATTGCAGGTAAAGAAAACTAGTTTACACACAAAAGAAAAAATGGGTATGCTGCTAATTCTTCTGTAAGGGCTACTACCTTCTAGTTGAATGCCTTTTAGCAGCCTTTTGAGAAGTGTTTCTCAAGCTCTCTGCTCATTTACGAGTTGTAATAATTTATTTTTTTGTATTCAAGATAGCCATTAGCCTCTTTATAGGCTTGTATTTCCCAAGTTTTATTTTCAAGAAAATTGTAATCTAGAACTATTTTCTAATTAACTTGAATAAAACAAGTTTGTGTTTAAACTCTATTATGCTTTATTTAATTTGTCTTTTATAGTTGGCAGTGATTGGCCATTAAGGTCCTAGTTTTCGATCCTAAGGCTCTGATACCATATGTAAGGAACTCACCAGTGCTTAGTTTAAATTAAATGGAATTTGATAGTTTTGAAAAGTTTTTCTAAGTTAACCTGTTTCATGTTTTGTAAAACATAGATTTTGTTGTTTTTATAAAACTTAATTCTAACATAGATTTTGCATATCTAACATAGATTTTACATATCAAACAAGTAGAAATCAAATACTAATATGCATAAAAAAATCAATTTCTTTGCAGTTCTAGGCATGATTACTTTCAACAGTTTATATTTTCAAGAGTAAAAATTGAAATTTCTTGTGAGTAAAATACCTGTAGGACCGCAGAAACTCAACCAGCCACAACATTTTTACCACCCTTCCAACTAGGAAAGTCTCGCCAACTTCCTATCTCAAAGAATTTCTTCTTGGACCCCCGATCCCAAAACTTGAGTACAACCCCATCCAACCAGTTCATGGTTTCCTAGAAATATAAGAAACAGACCTCCTTTGTTGTTTCTCCATCATCCTTCCTTTCCTCCAAACCTCGAGTTGTGCCCCTCCTCGAAGACTCCCTTCCCATCAATTTCTCATTCCTTCATAGTGTCCCCCCTTTTTTTTCTCCCTTCCCCTTTCCTAAATACCCCTTTCATTCTACTCATGCTTTCAGGATTACTCCACCGCTCTCATCAACTCAATCCAAAACCCCAAACATTTATTTCATCATAATAAAATAATATATATTTTAGGCACATATTTTCTCGAGTAGTTAAATGACATAAATGTTAATTAATTTAGTTGGGTGAGTGGGTTGCACATATATTAATAAATCTTTGATATGCTCACTTGGGATTTTCAAGAGACGGTTGGTTAATTACTAGTCCCACTCACTATTTTTGGCATTAATTACGTTTAAATAAATAATAATTTAATAGTTATTAGTGTTGACTTTTCAAGTTGGTTTTGGTAAGAGTCTTAATGTATTATCCATTCGAATATAATACCTTACTTGGTAATTAATAAATAAGAAGATTGTTTGATCCAATTAATTATTCAAATAATCACTTTTAACTTTTCTCAAATGCTTTGATTTATCCTTTTTTTATTAATTACTTTACTCATTAATACTTATAATAATTGAGTTGATCCACTATGCTTTATAATAATAAAGGACAATTTTGTCATTATCAACATTAATTGAAAATAATAATAACAATAATAATTATAATAATAATATTAATAATTAGTGTTTAATTATTAATAATGATATTTATTTGTTTATCCGACAAGTACCCTAATACTAATACAATGTTCTTTTCTTTATAAACAAGCACCCTTAAGGGTTTTAAACAATCATGATAACAATCAAACAATACAAGTCTTCTGACACATATGGAATAGTATTTATGTTTTATTCACGATAATTTTCTTACGACAATTCTAAATGATGATACTTAACCAATTTCTTATTACAATGTTCACATATACTTAACAACTTAAATGTTCACTATGTTTATTGGATCATCGTGCAATTAACTTAGTTATTCATAACAACTTATACAATTATTTAACATGTCAAGTATTCATATATCGATACTAGCGTACATATGCAAAGTGTGCATGTGTGGCCAGTGTATGCAAAGGGCAGATATGTACTAGAAGCAACATTATCTTGCATAAGCTTACTTTCTAACTAATAATAATAATAGTCCATGCAAGTAGAACGAGCATACATATAACCTAATTACTTTCGCATTATTAGTTTTTGTAAGATTTATCCATTTAAGGTTTCATTTCATTATCTTTATGTTCACGTTAGTTTAATTAATCAATTACAAGGAAGGGTACCTACCACCACTAACTCAGGTCATAATAATCTATGACACAAATGTATTATACTGAGTTACAACACAAGAATCAACCATAGGTTTCAACACACGCACAGTTAGTTAATTTCCCTCTAAAACATCCAAGATGTTCCTATCTACCTACCTCCTTCTACCTAATTCACATCTAACTTCCACATCCTATCCTTCCTCCACTGGACTACGCTGAAGTGTCACGCCATGACCGGCTCCAGTTAGAACTCGTAAGCGGAAGTGTTGACTACAATGACCAAGCTTCCCTAGCAGGAAACCACCAGTTATCATCACACACCTTGGGGAGCACGTCGTAGCACAGCCCTCCCATGACTCTGGGTTTCAGGGATAAACGGTGGGTAATGCCTCCACCTCCCTTAATGGAACAAGGGACTATGTCTACATCGACATAGTGACTACGTTGCGACTGTTGTACTCAAGTTTTCTCATCGAATAACCAAGTTGGGAGGTTCAGTTTCCTGAAACCCTACACCTACCCACACATCATGATAATAACACAATAATCATGCTAAAAAATAATGCATCACTTTCATACCATTTATCTTTCGGAATCCATGTCCAAGTGGTACTCCCACCTCGTAGGACTCAGCTATCACTTAGCTCTTTTAACCTGTAGGTTAGTCTCCAATCAAAAGATTGAGAATATCGTGCAATCATTGACGTGTATATACATTTCATTACTAAAGAACAATAATGAAAATAATGTTCCTATGTACCATGCACCTGGTATCATATCCATCCATGCAACATATAACTTTAACTTGGTATCCACGTACCCACCATTTATTAAATTGCATTTTACAGCCATAATCAAAACATGAACATAATTCATCATATTAACATCACACTCATATATGTAAATGTCGAAAATAATAAATCCATATGTCCACGGTGTAATCAAACTGACAAAGTTCCACACTAAGAAGGAAACAACGTTGCGAAAATGGTGGTTCAGGTGGTAAAGTCAAAATGGGGCATTACACTTTAGTATGGGATCAGGTATGATCTCATGGCTCAATAGAAAGTAGCCATTTGTTGCACTCAGTACAACAGAATCTGAATATGTAGTAGCTTGTTTAACTTGTAGCAAAGCAGTGTGGCTTCGCAAGATGTTGGCAGGATTGTTCAATGTAGAGATTGATGCCATGGATATACTCTATGACAACCAGAGTTGCATCAAGATGACATAGAATCTTGTGCTCCATGATAGATCAAAGCACATCGAGATCAAGTTCCACTATATCCGAGATATGGTGCAAAAGGGAGCTATAAATATTAAGTATGTTCCTACAGAGGAACAAGTTGTTGATGTGTTGACTAAGCCTCTGTCTCGCATAAAGTTTGAATACTTTCGAGACAAGCTTGGTGTGGTCTAGAGGGACCTCTATCAAAAGAGAGAATGATAGTTCTAGTTATTAGGGAACTGATGCCTGTCAAAGGATGACAGATGCCTGTAAAAGGATGACAGATGCCTATCAAAGGATGATGTATTCCTGTCAAAGGATGATGGATTCCTGTCAAAGGATGATAGATGCTTGTCAAAGTATGACAGATGCCTGTCAAAGGATGACGGATTCCGGTCCAGGGGTGACTGAAGATCAGTACTTTCATACTGATAGAGTTCCTCTCCTTAGGTGACGGATTTCGGTCCAGGGGTGACTGAAGATTAGTACTTGCCGACTGATAGAGTTCTTGTCCTTAGGTGACAGATTTCGGCCTAGGGGTGACTGAAGATCAATACTTGTCGACTGATAGAGTTCATGTCCTTAGGTGACGGATGGCGGTCCATGGGTGACTGAAGATCAGTACTTGCTAACTGATAGTGTTCCAGCTGATGATGTTGTTGATGAGGATGTTCTAGTTGATGATGTTGTTGATGAGGATGTTCCAGCAGAGGATGTTCGAGCTTATGATGTTGTTGATCCATCATAGTATATTGTTGACGATGATAGAAAGGATGATGTTGATGGTGATATTCCAACAGATGATGATGATGATGTTGATGATGATATTCCAACAGATGATGATGATGATGTTGATGATGATATTCCAACAGATGATACCCCAGACATATGATGATCCAAAACTTCCTACGACATATAGAGATTCACAATTCAGTTGTGCATTTGTTGATGTTACCCACATAATACCTTCCTAGTTAAGAGGGAGTGTTAAAGAAATGTAACTGCAGAAGATATTCCATGTGTACTTGTCCATTGCATTATTGTATTCCTACTTCGGGAGTTGTCATTGATGTAATTAATAATGTAAGAGTCGTTGAAAGAGTAAATGTAAACCCTAGGTCTTGTGTCAGCCTAGAAGAACCCAGAAAAGATTATTATATTATGTATTTGAGAGGTTGGCCCAGTTAGTTAGGAGAAGTCGGCCCAGTTGGAAGAAAAGTCACCCATATGATTTTTCCAATCTCCATAGACTTCCTATAGAATTTTACCATGATTTATAAGGAGTCTTGTTTCAATGAACCATCTTCCATTTTCTATTTAACAACAATCTTCCTTGTCTTTCTTCATATCTTGTTTATTGTTGATAATCAGCTTAGATTCAATCTTCATGGCTTCAAGCACGGTTCGAGATTTTGTGGAGATGGTTAAGGATGAAGATGGAAATATTTCTCCTATGCTTTTAGAGATGGCAGAGTACTTGGAACCTTATGCTACCATCAAGAAGCAGCTTCAGAACCTATTGGATCTCCTAAACACAAGTCCTCCTACTCTGGTTGTTTTGAAGTATCTCCTGTATTAGTTGAGGATTATAGTAGAGGGTGGATACAAATCATAGAATTCTGATGACCAGTCATCAGAGTGATCTAAATCCTTTTTCTTGTTTTAAACAAGATTGCAACTGCTCATAGCTTTATAATGTATTGTATATGATGGTTTCAACTTATTGAATAATAATAACAATACTTCATCTTTAGTTGCTTATACCCATGTTTTGATTACAAGAGTGAAGTAATACGATTTTGCACCCAACTGTCTCACACTTATGCTTCAAATATAGAATGAACTATCCCTTATGATTCATGCCAATAGAAATATATCATGGATAGAATCAAGTGTAAAGGGGTTGAACTAACACACACACACACACATTTGAGATATACCATCGAATATTTTCGAAGATTTTTGAGATACTTTCTTAAATTGCATATTCTCCTTCTAGTACATTAATATAATCTACAATAATCTTACCCAGATATGTCCTTGTAAGTGGGCATTGTCATAAGTAAACTTGAGATACTTAAAAGAAGATATAAGACCCTCCCAACTTTTCATTTGTTTGATTAGAGAAATCTGGATTGATCACAAGTTCATCAATTTTTTCATGAACCATAGTACATTTTTTCTGAAGTTTTTCCATTCTTGTGGTTTTCATATTCTGTTTTGTGATCCCAATCATTAGCCACTTGTTCATTATTGCATTATTTTATCCTCCAAACTTTCATCGCTCCTTTTATTGATGGATATCTTCACTATGACTTCTACAGTCCCAAGAATTATGTCCAGACTTGCTACAGTTCCAACACCTTACAGTATACTTGGCATAACTTCTTTTGGTATAGACTTCACAGTGTAAAGCTATATGTCCATAATGATTACAAGAAACAAAATAGCCATTGAATAATGGTTCATTTCCATGTTGCATAATTCATGTTGTTGTTCTACATTGCAAAGTATGTACTCCTTTCATCCAACGGTTCTTCAACTTACCTTCTTCTCTCATTATCTGAATGTGAAAAAAGATGGATTGTTTCATTTGGATTTCCTTTAGTAATCTCATTAATATCAATACCAATTATGGATTTGTCAAAAATAGTTTTTTTCTTCTTGAGTATTTCATCCAATGCTTCAGAGCTTTTGTTGTATTTTTCATGTAACTTTTGTTCCTTGACAATTCTTTCAACTTATTCTTTAAGTTTAGAATTTTCTTTTTCCAACTTGTATATTTATTCTTTCTTTGTTTTCAATTCTTCAATTAGATTCGTTTCTTCATCACAATTAATCTTCAATTTTGTTTCTAAGCCATCATTGTCTTCTTGAACCTATTGTAGCCGATCGATTAGTTTTTTATTTTTTCTCTTAGTTCTGCAAGTTCTTCCTCTAGATTGTTAATCTTGATTGCTAGGTCATTGTTGGGACTCTCCTCCTCTTGGTTGGTTTCTTTTTTTTCCTTTAATTTCTTGTTCAAACATTCAATCTTTTTGTCTTGTTTGTTGACATGTTTTCTTAGATCATGAATTTCTTCAAGGGATGCTTCGAATTAAGCTTCTAAATCAACTATTGCTTCTTGTTCATCCTCACTTTCTTCCTTTGTGTTGTCCTTTTCTTTAGATTTCTTCTTGTCTTCTATAGTTAGAAACAAGATATCATTTCTTCCTTCATCTACACTATCATCTTCTTCATCATCATCATCTGAAGATTCTTTCCATGTCTTGGTGTAGAAGCTTTTCCTTTTGGGATAGTCTTCCTTATGATAATTCCCTTTATTCTTGTGTTAAAATATTTCATTAAGAGGACACTTACCTGGAAAATGTCCAATATTTCCACACTTAAAAACATTTCAAAGGTAGTTTTTCCTTGTACTTACATGTTCCTTGTTTCATTTTCCTCGTGAAATTGGCCATTTCTTCATCATATTCTTCACTAGAGCGTGGAGAACAATAAGAAAAATATTTCTTCTTATTACATGCCTTGAATGTTGCTTCTTTAGGACTGGGCTTCTCAATTCTCATTTCATAAGCTGTGAGAATTCCATGCAATTCATCCATTGTCATTTTCTTTAAATTCCTCATTTCTTCAATGGCACACACTTTTGGATTAAATCTCATTGGTAATTTCCTTATAAATACCTTTTGAACTATTAACTTTTCATCAATATCTTCTCCAAGCCCTTTGATTGTATTCACTACTTCATCAACGCTTTGAAAGTATGTTGCAATAGTTTCTTCCTCCATCATTTTTAAGGCTTCAAATTTGCTTCTAAATGTCTGTAATTTCACTCCTTGAATCTTTGCATCTCCTTGATAAATATTTATGAGTTTATCCCACATTTATTTTGCATTTTCAGAATCCATTACCTTTACAAATTCTGTCTGCTCTAGTCCACTTAGAATTGCATTCATTGCCCTTGCATTTTGTTCATTTTATTTCTTCCTTGCTTGATCTTTTGGTTCTTTGTATCCATTCACTACACTTCTCCAAACATCAAATCCTAATGCCATCAGGTAGGTTTTAATTCTTTTACTCCAAAAGGAATAATTCGTTCCATCAAATAATGGAGCGTTGTTTGTAGAGAATCCTTCACAAGTAGCCATGTGTGTTCTTTAGGATCTCCTTCAAGTTGGTTAGACTGATATGAAGGCCTAGTCTCATACCAATTGTTGAACATACTAGGAACACTAAGAGGGGGGGGTGGGGGTGAATCAGTGTTATGCACTTAATCAATTTTTCACTTGATCAACAAATTGCAAACAATTATAATCATTCATTCAACATTCAATGTAACCAATTATCAATTTGTACACAATAGACACAAGATATGTAAGTAGAAAAACATTGTAATACATTTAATGGTTTACATCAACTTGGTAATATTCATCCACAATTGTGGTCCTCTTATAATTCTATGTCGCATGCATATGAGCAATAATTGCCTCATTGTTTCTTCTCTATACACCCAAAAGCAATGGTTAACCCACAACTTTTCTTTCTGCACCCACTAGCAATGGTTGGTCCAAAGCTTCGTTTCTTCATCCACAAGCTCTAATGCTTTATTTCTGCACCTACATGCCATGGTTTACCCACAGATTTCTTGTATATACAAATATTTGCACCCAAGAACAGTGCTGCCCACATTGAATGTCTGCCTCACTATTTAGCTTTTCATCCCACTAGCAATGGTCTACCACTACTATAATTATGAACCCACGAATCTTTGACCTCTTTTCTTCAATCAACGTTTAATAAGATATCTTGTATACAACAAAACACTTTGATTTTCTTCATTTTCTTATTTCCTTTGATTAACAAGATGTTGATCTCTTCTTCATGTTCCTTCGCTTCATGTATTTCCCAAATTTTATTCTATCACATATCTTCCATTTTCTCACGCTCTCACCTTCAAATGAAATGCGACTCTTTTGATTTATACACATTCACTCATGTTATTTTTTCATTTTAGCCAACATTCACATTTGATAAAATATTTCTTTTTACAATGTATTTGGAGCCAGCTCAATACTATGTTTGAGAAATATTTAATTTGAACTCTTATCAATTTTATTTTAGGACCAACATGTCATTTTTCATTTCAAATTTGATAAGAGCCTCACACATGTCTTACATGGTTCTTCTTCTATGTTTTTCTTCATGTGGATTGTGTAGCCTTCTTATGATTCTTCTTCAATGTTGATCCTCATGTAGATTACATGACCTTTTTCATGCTTTTGATCTATGTTTTCATTTCCAACTTTAATCCAAGTTCATAGTTCTAAATAACACTCTTTTCAACCTGTTCACCGCACTTCAAACAACACTTCAAACATCCTTGCTCACTTTTGTCTACTTGTTCACCTTTGTCCTTAATGAGCATCAATGGCAATAATCATCATGCCTTGACATCAATAACAATTTTTTTCAACACTACCTAGTGGGCCTATTCCATTATTTATGGCCACGTTACATTAATAATTCTCCTGTAGGTACAAATTTCATGATATATTCCCCTTAGACACCTCCCTAGGTACCCCATAGTATCCTCCTCTAGGTACATTAGTACACATTGGGAGGTATGTATACACATTAACATTGGGTAATTATTAAATGCATGATGCTTGAAGGCTTTCATTATGTTTATAAGCCTTATTTGAATCCTATTTTAATTTTTCATCCATATTATCATGCATTCATTTTGATGTGGTTGGATGCCGAAAATCCTAGTACGTCATATTTAAGATGTAATGCATGTAGAAAAAAAAAATATGTGAAAACATTTTTTGAACCCTTCTGGATATAAAAGGAAAATCAAATGATGGAAAAATTATCATGATTACTTACAATAGTTGGGCATAAGGAGATCATTATGGCCATAAGAGAAAGGAAAATATTATTCCTTCCACTTGCACCGCATACTCTTTCAAAAAAGAAAAAGAGACACTTTGTGGTGTTTTGTTCAAATTAAAAGTGCCCATTGGTTATAGTTCAAATCCTAAGAATCATATATCTATAGAAGAGATTAAGTTTCCTGGTATGAAAGCACATGATTTCCATGTTCTCATGCAACAAATCCTTCTAGTATTCGTGCATCATGTTCTACCAAAAAGCAGTCTAGAACACTATTTGTAGGTTTTGCTTCATTTATGGGTGAATTTGCGCAAAAGTGGTGGATTCAATGTTGAAATATTGAGAGGGGGGGTGAATCGGTATTTGTACAATTGCAACTTTTGACCACAATATATAATCATTCACTTTGTTAGCAGTATATCACTTCATTCAAGATATCATGAGAAATATAAATCAACAGTGCAAAATGAACAACCATAGATACACAATACTCCAGAATTTACGTGGAAACCCGAATGGGAGAAAACCACTGAATGATTTCTTATATATATCAAGATTACATTCAATTTATTTACCAGCGCCAATTGGAAGGAAGCACCAACTCTTGTTTTTCTAGAACCAACTACAAGGAGGCTTGAAACCCCTGATTTATAGGAACCAACCTGAAGGAAGCTCCAACTCCCTGATTTACCAGCACCGACTGGAGGGAGGCTCCAACCCATTGAAATTGCAAGCTCTAGCCTGTCCTTGCACCGTCCTTCCACCCTGGTATTAATAAGAGTATCAATCTATCATTGTCACTATCTCTGTCAATTAGTTTGTTCCAAGATAAACTATGGCTTAGCTTTGTACTTCACCGAACTCTACTTCGAATTTATTTACCTTCGACTTATCCAAATGCGACATGCAACTTGATTCTTTGATTACTTCAAATTCAGCTGCAATCTTGCACTTCTTTTGAACTGTAAAATACTTCATCTTATCCAATTTCAACGTATGACTTGTTTCTATGCTTACTTCAAATTCAGTTGTGGTCTTTCACTTTTTCTGAACTGTAAAATACTTCAACTTATCCAATTGCGACATGCGAATTGTTTCTTTGCTTAATTCAAATTCAATTGTGGTCTTTCACTTCTTCCGAACTGTAAAATACTTCAACTTATCCAATTGCAATGTGTGGCTTTTTTTTGCGCTTGCTTCAAATTCAGTTGTGGTCTTTCACTTCTTCCGAACTGTAAAATACTTCAACTTATCCAAATGTGATGTGCGACTTGTTTATGTGCTTACTTCAAATTCAGTTGCGGTCTTTCACTTCTTCCGAACTATAAAATACTTCAACTTATCCAATTGCAACATGCGACTTGTTTCTATGCTTACTTCAAATTTTGTTGCGATCTTTCACTTCTTTCAAACTCTAAAATACTTCAACTTATCCAATTGCGATGTGCGGCTTGTTTCTGTGCTTACTTGAAATTCAGTTGTGGTCTTTCACTTCTTCTCAACTGGAAAATACTTCAACTTATCCAATTGCGATGTGCGACTTGTTTCTGTGCTTACTTCAAATTTAGTTGCGGTCTTTCACTTCTTCCTAACTGTAAAATACTTCAACTTATCCAATTTCAATGTGCAACTTGTTTCTGTGTTTACTTCAAATTATACTTCTTCTTCAAATCAACTAGCCATTGATTCCCCTTCCAAAAACCTTGAAAATTAAAATTTTAGACCATCCACAGTCGCATTCGCACTCCACACACACAGTCGCATTCGCACTCCACACACACACATATCCTCCTCACAAAGTGCATTAGTCCTTGTCTACTTATAGATTTTCTTATGTCCACATGAGGGATGACATGTTTGCTTCATTACCTTAATTTAATCAATTGACCACAACGACTCTCTGAAAGATAAGGCTTTGTACCACCACAAGGGGCTTATACCCCGTCCTTCTTCAATACTTCATCGGCTTGTCGATTGTGTCGTGCCCTTCGATCGACGTACTACTTTCTTGTTATCTTCGACTTATGAACACTTATACACACAACTTGATTCGACCTATCGACAGTGTGCTCACTCCGACTATCTACATCTGCTTTGACATATGTACCACTGCGCACTTCTGCTAGTAATTGTTGCTTCGATTATATGCATCTAGTTAGACATATTTACCATTGTATTGCATTGTTATATATACTTCTTCAAACTGGCTTCAAGAATTCTCATAGACCACCTCAGCATTCAGTCCAACAATCTCCCATTTTTCATCCATGACAAAATTAAGTCCAACAATATCCCGTTTGACATCAATAAAACATTATGTCCAACATCCAATAGATCTTGAAAACTTAGAAGAGGATGTCATGGAGACATTGTTCTTACTCAAAAAATATTCCCCCCCTCATTCTTTGATATAATGATACAATTGGTCATGCACTTCGTAAGAGAGTTACAATTTTGTTGCTCGGTCGCATATCGATGGATGTACCCTTTTGAAAGGTCATTGGAATGTTACTATGTATACTTAAAGTCCACATAAATGACAACATATTATGTTCATGATCTAGTACATCACTAACAAATGTTTATACATACTTTTGATTTGGATACATGTTTTGTCTGTTTTTTCTTTAGGAACATGAAAGTTTTCAAAACTTATGTGAAGAACAGGTATAGACCTAAAGGGTGCATTTGGAAACTACATTGTGGAGGAATCCATCAATTTTTGTGCTAGATATTTTGAAAGCATGGAATACATTGGAAGCATGCCTAGTATAAATGAGGTTTGGGATGATGGAGAGGGAGAGGTTTTTCATTATGAGAAGCCATTATCTAGTGGAACTTCTATTGAATTGGATGAAACTAGTTTGTTACAAGCCCATTGGTGGGTCTTGCATAACACAAATGAAGTTCATCGTTAGATAGAGTAAGTAATAAGCATGGTCTTATAAAATATTTTTTTATTATATTCTATCAAAATATCTTGGAAATATGTTCATTGACATGACAAGGAATTAGGATGCACTTGAGTGAAATCGCCAATATCAACATCCAATCCCAAAAGGATGAAGCCTTGTTACAAAATCTCCATAACCAACAATTTAATGATTGGTTAAGAAAGCAGGTAACTATATGTTCTTTATATTATAAGTATTTTAAATTCATTAAACAATACTATTATGATATAGTTTTAAATTTCATGGTTTTCTAATGACATTTAATAATTTTCAGGTGGCAAGAAAATAAAATATTTATGATACACTTAAATGGTTGTCACGCGGACCAAGGAACATGCAACCAAGTACGATGGCTACTTAATCAATGGGTGTATATTTCATATTAAAAATATAGAAAATGTTAGAGCTACCAAAAATAGTGGTGTGTGCATAGATGCACAAACTTTGATGAGATAAAGTGCCAAAGACAAAAATCATATACGTCACATGACAACATATTTTGGAGTGATCCAAGAAATAATCATATTGCATTACTATTGCATGGAGTATCCATTGTTCAAATGTGATTGGGTAGATGTACACAAGAAGAATAGAATGAAAACTAATGAAATTAGTTTCATTGGTGAATCTGAAGAGATGCTTAAGTAATGATAGAGTACAACATGATATGTTTATTCTAGAATCGCGAGCAAAACAAGTATTCTATGTATAGGATCCTATAGAGAATGATTGGTATGTAGTTTTTACATGCCCTCCAAAGGGATTGAGAAATAGTAACACATATGAATTGGACTACGTAGACTCTATCAAGTGTTGTGTGTGAAAATCCTCACAGCAGATCTAAGAGATGATGTATACCTCACAAGAGTAATTATGATTAAGCAGGAAAATAGAAGAAGATTGTTCAATGCAGTATAATGAGCAACAAAATAATAATACAGTAGAACTCAAATAGAAGCAAAAATACTTCACACACACTAAATTATTAATCACAAATGGACATATAAATAATACAATGCATGAGGATTCGAATGCCTAAGGTGTCAATTCGAATTAGCCTTCATGGAGTGATCAAAAGATCACTGGAGTGTCATCAGAGCACAACTAGTAGTCTATCTCATCATCGGTGGAGTCATCAATGCACAAGTAACTGTCAACCGTAAGTCGAACTGAGTCTAACTGAGTGTGGTAGGTGTAATTGAATGTAACTGGCACATGGAGACATAAATTGAATGAAGGAGGCTTAGTGGAGGGCGCATGAGGAGCTAACTAGAGTCAAAACAAGTAGTCATGTCTCATCGGAGGTCAATCGGAGTGATAACAACAATGAGGAGTCAGTCTGGCCTCAAATCAAGGAAAGACTGGTGGATAACTGAAGTAAACTGGACTGGTAGGTGAGAAAGGACGAGTGGCTTCCTTAAATCAAGGAGGAAGGGCCCACTAAGCTCTAGGAGGGCTAAAATTGATCTAAGAGAAGCTCTTTGGGGCTGGATAACTGAGGGCTAGGTGTTGGACTGATGACTGGAATGCATGCAAACCCTAAAAGTGCATGCATGACTGAAAATGTAAATGATCAAAATACTGGTGGGACTAGGATGGAGTATAGGAATATCCTAACACCCCCCCTTAATCCATCCTAGGCCCTGGTAACTAAGACCAAAGGTCACCCAATACAATGAATAATAACAGTCAATAAACCAAGGAAGTGGGGAAATTTCATGGGAAAAATACCCCCCCCTCAAAACAGACTGTAAGGCACACATAAAAAATAAATGCTCCAAACTCAAGTAGGTGTGATGCTTGGTCATATGTCTGGAGGTATCTTCTTCTTGGGAAGAAGTGGATCATGTTCAAAAAGCATGTGCTTGTACTTGCTCTTCAAATCGAATGTGATGAGAACAAATCCAAAAGTATGAGGATGATCCTTGAACCTGTGATTCGAATCAGTTGAAGTAGGATCAAAAACATGAATATGCAAATAGTCTTTTGTCTTCTCCTTGGAACCATCATGGGTGAGATTATGCCAAAAAGAACCATCAAATAATAAATATTGCTTGGAATCCAAATCAGATCCAAGACTTGAATCATGGTTGCTTAAGATCTCCTTTGAACCATTTGAGGTGAGATCTAAACTAGTAAGTGCATGAGAAATTTTCCCAAGCGAATGGCAATGGCCATTATCTTCAATAAACTTCTGAGAACATGAAAGAATGATCTTACAATAGTAAATGAGAGGTGATTGCTTGGAATCCAAATCAGATCCAAGGCTTGAATCATGGTTTCTTGAGATCTCCTTTGAACCAGCAGGGGTGAGATCAAAACCATGATGTGCATGAGAAATTATCCCAAGTGGGTGGCAATGGCCATATTCTTCAATAACCTTCTGAAAGCATGGAATAATGATCATATAGTAGTAAATAAGAGGTGATTGCTTGAGGAGGGTGAATGCATTACCTCCAATAGCTGATTTTACCTCCGAAATAATCATGTGATCATGATGCAAACCAACAGACTCTGGTGCAAGAGAGGATTTAAGACCTTCTGCAATATCTAGAGTGTGGGCTGGCACAGAAAGAGAAGAATTTTGGAGCATGAGTGTAGAATCTGCAAGTTCTTTGTGGACAACTTCAATATGAGATGTGTTTGATACTGGTTCATGATCAATGAGATCATCAAGGAGGGCGAATGCATCACTTTGCTTGCTCTTGAAGGGGTTTGGACCAATTCCTTCATTCTGTCTACCAAATATTACATCCAGGTGATCCCATATCTCTTTTGGTGATGAAAAATCAGGGAGGTCATATAACATCCATTCATACATAGCAAACATCATGGCTGCAATAGCTCTTCCACCTTCATCTAACCAGTCATTCTCTTCTTCATAGGATTCGAACTCTCTTTCAAAACAATGATCAAAGAGACCATTTTTCTTCAAATGTGCTATCATCAGTGGTTTCCATTCACCATAGTTGAGTGGAGAAAGAAGATCATAGTTGAATGGAGAAAGAGGAGGGATTTATTCTAAATACATTGAAGCTGTAGAAGACCTGCAAAAATAATACAGAATATCTGCAACTACTACTGCTGCAAAAGTGCAGAAACTGTTGCACTCGAAATCTTGATAATAACCTGCAAAAAACTCTCAGGAATGGAGATAAACAATACTCTCAGCGTGCTCTGATACCATGTGGAAATCCTCACAGCAGATATAAGAGATGATGTATACCTCACAAGAGTAATTATGATTAAGCAGGAAAATAGAAGAAGAGTGGTCAATGCAGTATAATGAGCAACATAATAATAATACAATAGAACTCGGATAGAAGCAAAAATACTTCACACACACTAAATTATTAATCACAAATGGACATATAAATAATACAATGCATGAGGATTCGAATTCCTAAAGTGGCAATTCGAATTAGCCTTCATGGAGTGATCAGAAGATCACTAGAGTGTCATCGGAGCACAACTAGTAGTCTATCTCATCATCGGTGGAGTCATCAATGCACAAGTAACTGTCAACCGTTAGTCAAACTGAGTCTAACTGAGTGTGGTAGGTGTAACTGAATGTAACTGGCACATGGAGACACTAACTGAATGAAGGAGGCTCAGTGGATGGCACATGAGGAGCTAACTGGAGTCAAAACAGGTAGTCATGTCTCATCGGAGGTCAATCAGAGTGATAACAGTAGTGAGGAGTCAGTCTGGCCTCAAATCAAGGAAAGACTAGTGGATAACTAAAGTAAACTGGACTGGTAGGTGAGAAAGGATGAGTGGCTTCCTTAAATCAGGGAGGAAGGGCGCACTAAGCTCTAGGAGGGCTAAAATTGATCTGAGAGAAGCTCTCGAGGGCTGGCTAAGTGAGGGCTAGGTGTTGGACTGATGACTGGAATGCATGCAAACCCTAAATGATGCATGCAAACCCTAAAAGTGCATGCATGACTGAAAATGTAAATGATCAAAATACTGGTGGGACTAGGATGGAGTATAGGAATATCCTAACATTGTGGACTTTGAAGGGACAAAATGTAGAGATGATGCCATTGCACTTGATGGTGACATGGATTATGTTCGACAATATTGTGAAGGTGCATGGTTGGATATTGATAAATAAGTAGTATTCGTGATTTATTTATCCATTCTCATTTAATTTGTATCATGAAAATTAACATTACATTTTCATACTCTTAATTGTTTTGATTGTACATATATCAATTTATTGACTGTATTGTTTACTTAAATGTCATTCTTAAGTTTTACAAAATCTGCATATTGAAAATATTTTTGACATAAATTGTGTATATTGTCAAAGCCCAACCCCATGTCCTTTAAATTTTAATATATATGAAGACAAAAATTGTTGAAGATGTTCAAAGAAAGTCATGTTGTGACTTTATTTTTATTCTCATTAAGGTTGTAATGGATTATGATATGCCATTGTTTTATTTTTGTTATATGTCTCTTAGAGTTGTAAATTGTTTTGAAGGAATGTATGAGTGGCATTTTTAATTTGTCTTACCTTTTACCCTTTTTTGGGGAAATAGTGACAATTTTTGTATAGATAAAAACTGATTCTTTTGGTGTAATAGTTGGTTGTTCTTAGGGTCACTGAAGAGATGAGGTTGAAAGGAGATTTTTTTTATTAATATATTACTTCCATGTTACTTTGTAAGTGCATAAGCACATTATATATGTGATTTCCATTGTCCTTGAATAGATTTTCAAGAGTCTTCAATTATATATGTTGAACTCAAATCTGATTTCCATTTGCAGGGGTGATTATAAACTACCCTTAATGGCATTTATAGGGAAGGTAATAGCCACCTCGGCAAGTGGATGTAAGGGTTTCCCCTATACATGGCTTTAATGGCGATTAGAAACTAGCCCGATAAGGGATTTAAAGCATGTTTTCCACTACCTATGTAAGTTTCTATAAGGACAGTTTCAAACCACCCTAATATATAGAGAGTTTCTAGCTTCCCTCATAAGTTTCTAAAAGGGTTGGGGGGAAGTGTTCATACCACCCTATTTTAAGCTATCACTATATTTCACTATGAGGAGGTTTCAAACTGCCTCAATAAGTAGCTATGAGGGGGGTTTGTAATGTCCCTTGTTAATAATTTTATTAAAAAGACAAATTTTTCATTTTTTTCCCTAGTTCGACCTTTGACTAGTTTTGATGTCTAGGTCTCCAATTTGCTCCAAATGCGCCCAAATATTCTGAGAAGGTATATGACTGATATTAGGACTTGAATATGATGCTCAGGGATGATATATGACCTTTATATTACTTCTGAAAATCCTCTTTTAATTCTGTCCAAAGTAGGGAGTTTGACTAGCAATTCCTCTTTGACTAGTATTGGTCTCTTGGTCTCCAAATGACCCCAAATGATTCTATAATGGCTCTGAAGGTATTTGAGAGTTATTAATACATATAACAGAGTCTCATGGATACTTAAAAACCCTTAAAACACTTCTTCACATTCATTTACAATCTGGACCAAGTAGGGAAGATTACTAGTAATTTCGAGCTTCAAACCCCCAATGGTAGATGGCTCTAAATAGATCCAAATGCTCTCAAATTGTACCAGTGTGAATATGAATGATGTTAATACATAAAAATGGTGTTTATAGGTGTCTTTTAACCATCAAATGGCTTCTGCAACTCACTTTGGAAATCTGATCAATGTATGGAGTTTTACTAGTAAAATTGTGGTTCAACTCCCCTAGGGGTAGATGATGAAAATGACTTTCCAAATGCCCTCAATACAACTCGAAATTATGAATGGAAGAAGGGAACATATAAAGGAAATAAACATGAACTCATATGCATCACCATTCAACTTTTAATGTCTGTTATAACTCCCTTAAATTAGATGCAAGAAGACTAGTTTCGACCTTGGGGGAAATAGCATTAAATCTCCTTCAAATAAAATAAAATTGAACAAGATGGCTCCAAATGCTTAAGTGATGAACATGAAACTTGTAATACTCATCAATGGAATTCAATACATCATAAATATATCATAGAAACATTCTTCCATTCGAAATCATCATCAATACATTGGCATACATCAATCTAGTGGGGGAATGGTCACTATTTGCTCATTAATAATCAATTTTACATATAACCACTTGGTATTTCGACCTGAAACTTTCTGAATATGAATAAAAGAGTATATTAATCATATTACAACATAAATGGATCATGAGAAGCTCTCCCAAAGAGTACAAGAGCTCACCAAAAACGCCCTCCCTCAAGGATAAAGAATATGCCATGAAAACTGGAAATGGTTGAAGGAGTGAGCTGCACTAGAAGAAACCATGAGCTGCCCTGTAGCTTACACCTGCAAATAAAGACTCCATTAAAGCTCCAAATGAAAGGTCTGAATTTCCTTTCCAATTACCAACTTGGATGGGAATCTTTCACCCTCGAAATTGGCTAGGGCAAGAAACTAGTCATCCACTAGCTCTCCCTCTTCACAAATGCAATTGCAAATTTCTCAAATGATCAAAAGCTGCCTTCATTCTTTGTTATTGACATTTATAAAGTTTCCAATCTCTCTATGGGTCGAATTCCTTCCAATATATGCATTCCAACTCAAGTTGGGAAGAGATTCCAAAGAATGCCACTTATACAACAATTCCTAGTCTCCCACTTCCACCAAATCACATGTGGAAGCATCTTAGCTGCCCTAACTCCCTTGAGCGCCCTCTTGGAGGCTATTTTTAGCCCTAACATGTCATATATGTCATATGTCAGCCTTCAGGTCTGATTTTTGTCATAGGTGTCATAGCATCTTGATCATTGTTTTCATAGAGCTAGGCAATCTAGCCCAAGTGTAGGGGGGGATCTAGCCATATGTGGATCCCACTTCCTCCATGTGTCTTCATGATCAAATGCCACTTTGATTTTAACTTGCATATATTTATTTAGCTCCTTTATTAAATATTTATGCCATTCTAATGTGCAAACATCATTTATTATCCTCCTTATGTCAAATCCCAAAGCTTCCACCCTCAACCTAGGAAACTAGTAATTTTCCTCCTAGGCAATATTTTGACCCTTAACATCAATTTGTCAAACTCTGATGAATATGGTCATTGGGATTAGGACATTGTGACCCAATTCCAAATTTGGGACATGACAGGGTTTCAAACCCCCTCTATAAGTAGCTATCAGGGGGCTTTAAAATTGTGTCCATAAGTAGCTATGCGGGGGTTTTATTGTGTTCCAAACTCTAAGGGTTGTTAATTGTGATCCAAACTACCTCCATAAGTAGCTATGAAGTGGGTTTAAAATCAAATCCATATGTAGATATGAGGGGGATTTCAAATTACCTATGTACCTTGCCATGAGGGGGGTTCCAAACCGCTCATGTACCTCGCTATGATAGGGGTTACAAACCTCCCATGTACCTCGTGTTGATGTATATGTAACTTCGGAATGTATTTCACATATATGTATATTGTATTCCTATAGATATGTTATTATTCCTCTATACGGAAGTGTCGTCATTTATATTGTAAGTGTCGTAACTTATACTTGATGGGTTATTAGACCACCCTATTGGCTGTTGGCCCAGTTAGCATTGTGTTATGTGGTTAAGTTAAGGCCGACCTAGTAAATGTTATTAGGCAAGTCAAGTCTAGTATAAATAGAGATCGGGAGATCTCTATTTCATTATTCTATTCACTCACTCACACTTTGGAGAGTGGCGCACTTGTGGAGGAGGAGGATCTGCTGCTAGGAGAAGACTATCTCTTGTATTCTAGTTGTATCATTGCTCTATCTATCTCTGAGGAAGTTATTAGGGTTTTTCACCTTTATGGTTTTCCCCAAGTAAACTCTGTGCCTCTTGTGTGCTTGCATTATTGTGTCCATGATTAATATGATGTAGATATGCTGTACATGTTGTTCTCTCAGTTAAGATCCTAGATCAAATTGAAGCAAATTCTGAAAATTTAACATGGTATCAGAGCTAGCCTGAAAGAAGGCATGATATGGCATGTATGACACTTGTTGCACTTACGATGCTAGGGCTTGATATAGCAAAAACCAATCATCGTAGCACTTTCGCTATAAATCCATTTTGGCGACATTTTCGGATCTGAAACTTTGACAGATCGAAGATCAGATCCCCATGTACCTTGTGTCCAAAGGACAACCTCCAATTCATTGTACTGTGTGATTTATGATCTGTACAATATAGGGTTTCTGCCTCTTCCAGATCTGAGTCAAAAACAGGTGACCTTGGAAAAAAGGTCATAACTTGGGCTAGGAAGAGCCAAATGAAATTTCGTAAAAGGTGACAGGTAGTACATAGACTGTACTATCTCAGGCAAAAAATTTAGAGGCTGAAGTTGAACCAGTGACACGTGGCACACCGTACAAGTTCGCTCTCCTGTTTTATCCCATAAACAGGTCACGTTGCGACACTTGGCATAACTCTCTCTCAGAGAATCCGAATGAGGTCAGACCTATCGAGATGGAAAGATGACAGGTCGGGCTGTATCAAGAAAAATTGTTAGACCCTATGAATCGAAAAGTCTAGAGTTACACCAGAAACAATCAGGTACATATTTATGTCAAAACAAAATTATTTTTTAGCACCTTCATTCATGGCTTCCGGAATTTAGGGTTTCGGATAAAGTTGGAATTTTTGTAATCGGAGACCACGGCTGAATGATACTCATCAAAATCAAAATTTAGAGACCAAGATCAAAAATGTTGGTTGGGTAGAAGGCCGGGGTTGATCAGACCCTAGTTCAGGACTTTGATCAGAAAAGTGGAAAATTAGGGCTTCTGCAAAAATGGGAATTTTTGAAATCTGTGACCACGGCTGGAAGCTCCTCATAAAAATAGAATCTTAGAGATTTGGATCAAACCTTTTGATTGGGCAGAAGAGTGGGCTTCATCAAACCCCAGTTTGGGGTCACGTCCAGTGAATCCGAAAGTTTCAAAGGCAAAATTGAGGAGTGAAACTTTGCAGTTTTCAAATTCTGAACATACCAACTTGATCAGCTCATCAAGGCGCATATTTCTATCCTTTCGGAAGTTTGAAATTCAAAGTTTGAATTTTTGGGGTTTCTCTGACAAACCCTAATCTAGCTCCAGATCCAGTTCTTGCAAATCAAGTGGATTGGGTTAATCCTAGAAGAAGATGGATTGGTCACCTGCATAAGTGAAGAAGTTCCTGTTTCAGAGGGAGATGAGGCTAAGGCCTTACATAAGAAGATTACAAAAAATATCGACAGGTATGACTTATCCAGGTATGTTTCAAGATTTATTCATGATTAAGTTTATGGTATATTTGTCTTCATATTATTACGGTTAGTACAATCTTGATTAAATCTAGACTTGTTGTATCACCTTAATAAAATTAGGAATGCATGATAGAAGATATTCATTGATTAGGGTGTTGACACTTATGATTGTACTAATGCATTATGGTGTTGTATGAGGTTTATGTTGTCTGCTAACACAAAAGGTACACCAAGAAAGTCAAATCATGTTCTACTTCAAGAACATATGCTCATGGTGACATGAAGACAAAGATTCATCCATTGTCATGGATCACATAGAAGATCTACTTTCGAGGTATGTATAACTTGGTTCTACAATGGTTAACTTATGAGACATGCAGGTTACTAGCACAAGTCACTGAAGAGAACCAAAAGACATTATGCGGGTATGTTAGACATAACTAGCTAGCATGCTAATCCAGGTATGTTTTTCCTATATCAAGCTAGAATCCTACCTTGTGTTAGGATCTTATACTATTGTGTTGTTGATAATGATTATTCATGAAGTCATAGGTTTGAATAGTCATGGTTGTATGCATATTATGTTTCTTACCATAATTGATGATATGACTAACCAGAAGAATCATGAAGGTATAGGTTTGAGTAATCACGGGTTTATGCATGGATGATTTAACTAATCAGAAGAGACCTATGATCAAATAAGAATATGCATGAGTAAAAGAAGACTTCCCTGAAACCTTGAATACTAATGTTTATTATCTGTGAATGATCAGGACTATACATGTTTAAGATTATTGTATTTTGATAGTATTAAGATTATACTAATAAATGTGTGATTATGTATGAGACCTCAAGGATAACACAATGACGATAATAATAAGCATGCATGGTGATTAAGGATGGATATAAGTTCAAGGACAGGTAATCCAGGAAGAAAAGATCAAGAGGGAGCACACTCCAATTGTTCCTGCAAGAAATCAAAGGAGCACACTTCAGTAGTTTCTACAAGGATGCAGATATTCAGAGGGAGTTGACCACTTCTCACAATCCACATCAGAATGGAGTTGCAAAGATTTAGAGGGAGTCCACCCAGCAACCAAACAAAGATAAGTATTTGAATTGTCATTTCTTACATAATGTTATTCAATTATGTATATGCTTATGTTCCTAGAATTAGGTTGTGTATTATGCATATTAGAATAGTTGCATTGATGAACAGGATACTACTAATATACATGGGTAAGTGGCCTATGGCACTGTACAACATTCCATTGCTACTTATCTAGAATGAAACCTCTTTGCTGACATGTTGGGAGTTGTGCACACTCTTAACAATGTTCTGGTAGAGATTGGAAGGCATCTAGAAAGTTACGGAATATGGATAAATGTTGTATTGAAACATTGGCTAAGATAATTGCATGACTGTATGACATATTTCTTTATGTGTAAGAATTTTTTCTGAAAACTATGAGATGTTTTCTAATCATGCAATTTAACTTGTTGTGTAGGAAAGATCGTATACCATCACCTACAAAAGAAGGACTACAACATTTGTTTAGCAACAAAATTATCTATTGAAAATATTGAAGATATTGAAGTTCCCAGGATCTGGGAAGAATGCCATGATCAAGGAGTACCAGTCAATCATGAAGATGTTTGGGATGCAGTCCCAAGACCTGAAGGGGAGTCTATAGTGACTACCAAGAGGATCTACAAGATCAAGCATGTTACAGGTGGTAGCATAGAGACTTTTGCTCCTATAGCTAGATACACTTCCATTAAATCAGTACTTGCTCTGGCTGCAGTGATGAAGAGGAAGATACACTTTCTTGAATGGTGTAGTTGAAGAAGAAGTGTATGTGGTGCAGCTACTTGGTTCTGAGACATATGACAGGGAGTCATATATGTGCAGAACTTGGTATGGTAGGATAGACAGCTTTCTATCTAGTTTGGGCTTTACCAAGAGTAAAGCGGATTCCAACCTTTACTACAAGGTTGAGGAAGGAAATCCAGTGATACTACTTTTGTATATGGATGACCTGTTTGTAACAGGTAAGGATAGATTGATTGCCGACATGCAATGGAAGCTTGCTGCCGAGTTCGAGTTGAAGAACTTGGGGATGATGCACTATTTGTTTTTGGAATGAAGGTGTGGCAGAGTGCAGATGGAATCTTCCTTGGACAAGGGAAGTATGCAGTAGAGATCCTGAAGAGGTTCGAGATGATGGACTACAAGGCTATGGCCACACCTATGGCATCGAACCTGAAGCTTCTATGTGATGCTTCATCTAAGCTGGTTGATATCACTATGTATCGTCAGATGATTGGGTCCTTGATGTACCTGACGAACACGAGACCAAATATTTGCTTTGCGGTGAACACATTGAGCCAGTTCCTGACGGATCCAAGGAGTGTTCACCTGGTTGTTGTAAAGCATATTCTAAGGTACCTGAAGGGTACAGTTGATTATGGGCTCAAGTATGATGCGAATCAAAAGTTTAACCTGCAGGGTTATGTTGATTCAGATTGGGCAGGCAGTGTTGCAGATAGGGATCAGGTGTGATCTCTTGGTTTAACAGGAAGCAGTCCTACGTAGCACTGAGTACATTCGAAGCAGAGTATGTTGCGACGTATGAGCAGGTTGCAGATGTATTGACCAAGCCATTGGCCAAAGTGCAGTTTGAGTACTTCAGAGAGAGGCTTGGTGCACTTCAGATTGAGGTTCCTTCCAAAGGGAAGTGATGAGTCCGGAAGATACAGATGCACATGAGCTTTTCTGACATGGTTAATGTGTTCTCCCTTGGTCGTGATGTAATTGCTGAGCCATTTTTCACATGGTGGTAGATGTGTTCTCGCATGGTGAAAAAGTAAGGGCTGGAGCCTTCCCAGAATTGTGGTAGATGTGTTCTCCCATGTCGGTGGTGTAAGTGCTGGATGATGTGCATCTGGGCTGTGCTTCGTGGACGATGAGATGATTTGAAGAGGACGATGCTATGATGATCAGGAGGATCATGGATGATGAGCATCAGGACGATGCTCCACTTACTACTCTGTATATGTATATGCATCATGTTGGATGCTTGTTATGATCAGTTGAATCATTGCATCATGTTGGATGCTTGTTATGATCAGTTGGATCATTTATGTATATATGCATCATGTTGGATGCTGGATATGATCAGTTGAATCATTTATGTATGTATGCATCATGTTGGATGTTGGATATGATCAGTTGGATCATTTGTATGTATTTTGTATATGCATCATGTTGGATGCTTGGACCATGTATCTGTATATGTATCAGGTGGATACATTGTATGATCAGGTAGATCATGTATGTTGATATGTATCATGTATTTGTATTTGTATCATGTGGATACACTGTATGATCAGGTGGATCATGTATGATGATATGTATCAGGTAGATACTTGGTATGCATCAGGTGGATGCATTGTATGATCAGGATGATCATGATGACGAGCTTCAAGGTGTTGCTCCAGATGATATGTATCAAGATGGTACAGTGATGATGATCAGTGTGATCATGAGAATTAGGATGATGCTTTGTGCGATGATGATCCGTTGGATCATGAGTGTCAGGTTGATACTTGGAGGTCAGAGATGATATGTGGCAGGTTGTGCAAATAGCATGTAATCATTCCTGGGAGATCTTGCCAATCATGCTGCGGCACATAAATGTTCCTAGGATACTCTTTCCGGTATTGCTATGTAGTATGTAATCAGTCCTCAGATATCCGATAGGTTGAGTTGTGTGCTCGTAATCAGTCCTAGGATGAGGTATTACTACAGAGACATGTAATCAGTCCTAGAGATCCGAGAGGTTGAGCTGTGTGCTCATAATTAGTCCTGGGATGCTCTTTAGAGATCTTGTCGGTCGTGTTGCGGCACATAAATGTTCCTGGGATGCTCTTTAAAGGTTTTGTCTATCCACATGTAATCAGTCCTGGAGATCCGAGAGGTTGAGCTGTGTGCTCGTAATAAGTCCTGGGATGCTCTTTAGAGATCTTGTCGATCGTGCTGCGGCACATAAATGTTCTTGGGATGCTCTTTAAAGGTATTGTAGAGGAGATGCATGTAATCATTCCTGGGAGATCTTGTCGGTCGTGCTTAGGCACATAAATGTTCCTGGGATACTCTTTCCGGTATTGCATCCGCACATAAAATTAGTCCTGAGAGGCCACCTCTATCAGACCATTCGCACAGATGATGAAGACCTGCAGGTGGTGGGACTACATCCAGTATGAAAAAGGACTGGCTCTGTAGAACTTCCTATGACGAGTAGATTAAGAGATTGATTGAGATAGCAGCAGCAGTGATGATGACGATGATTCGAGGATGATGATTCACTGATGGTGATCCAGAGAAGAAGACTTGTGCTAGAAGACCTATGTCGAGAAATACCTTCCTAGTTAAGAGGGAGTGTTGATGTATATGTAACTTTTGAATGTATTTCACATATATGTATATTGTATTCCTATAGAGATGTTATTATTCCTCTATACAGAAGTGTCGTCATTTATATTGTAAGTGTCGTAACTTATACTTGATGGGTTATTAGACCACCTTGTTGGGGTCGGCCCTGTGTAAGTCATGTGGGTCGAATGGTTATTAGACCACCCTAGTGGGGGTCGGCCATGTGGGTCAAAGGGTTATTAGACCACCTTATTGGGTGTCGGCCCAGTCAGCATTATGTTATGTGGTTAAGTTAAGGCCGACCTAGTAAAGGTTATTAGGCAAGTCAAGTCTAGTATAAATAGAGATCGGGAGATCTCTATTTCATTATTCTATTCACTCACTCACACTTTGGAGAGTGGCGCACTTGTGGAGGAGGAGGCTCTGCTGCTAGGAGAAGACTATCTCTTGTATTCTAGTTGTATCATTGCTCTATCTATCTCTGACGAAGTTATTGGGGTTTTTCACCTTTATGGTTTTCTCCAAGTAAACTCTGTGTCTCTTGTGTGCTTGCATTATTATGTCCATGATTAATATGCTATAGATATACTGTACATGTTGTTCTCTCAGTTAAGATCCTAGATTAGATTGAAGTAAATTCTGAAAATTTAACACCTTGTTGTAATGGGATTCCCAAACTGACCATGTACCTCACTATGAGGAGGATTATGAACCACCCCCATAAGTTGATATGCACTTGATATGAGGGGGGTTGTAGAGCGCCCCCATAGATTGTTGGATGGGGGTTTCAAAATGTCCCCATACTTTGCTATGAATGCGGTTTATGTTGAAATTTGGTTGTGTTATTGGACAATCTACCAAGAGCGGACTCAAGGCGTGATCTCCCTAGCTTAATGCAAGACTAGAACAAATGAGACAGAATATGAAATAACTTTCCTAGATATAATTAGAGATCGAGTGACTAGATGCCTTACCTTTCAGATCGTGGATCGTTACTCCTTGATGTTGTTCCAAGCTTTATGGTCTTCAGATCTCAGCTGCAAAACCTGTCAAGACATACAGAACAACACAAGTAGTAAAATGCATCTAAACAATAACATATCTAAGTAAGCAGTTAAGCAGGCAAACTACACAAACATCATCAATGCAACAACATTTGGTGGAAAGCATTTATATTACTGTTACAAAGGGAAAGTACATAGAAGGAAGTGATTACAACCAAGGCTTAACGTAGCAATCCTTCTCCAACAAGCCAATGCCAAAGCCTCCAAAGGAAGTATGGATCTCCCAAGAGATGAATAGAGATCTCCTAAGCTAATTTCACTAGCATGTAAGTACTATAGACTTCCTCCCTTTGGAGTGAAGAGGAGCCTCATATAAATAGGACTAGGAGGATAGAAATGAGTAGAGGATTAGTGGGGGAGGACTAAGGGATCTTCCCAATAATGGAGGAACCAAAGGACAACTCAACCTATAAGTTAGGGATAGAGATCCAAGTCATCCTCCTTCTAGAAATCGCTCGAAGCTTCCTTTTATCCATATTAACTGACATCGTCGCAGGTTGTAATAGGGAAACAAGCGACAGGTGAGGTCGACACAGGCTGTATAAGGACAACATGCTACATCGTCGCACTCTATCAAGGAGGAAACTGCGATGATCCTGGTCGTCGCAATCTGGAAGAGAGCAAGTTGCGACAATCCACCTAGATTTTTAGGATAAAGGATCAACAACTCTTTCAAATTGACATCCTGTTCATGGATACTTCAAGGGTATATACACTAAGTCTCATGATGGTAAGATTTAGGTGTAACAGAATGCCCCCCAAAGCATGAAGTTGTTGAAACTGGACAAGTGAAATGCTTTGACAGACGAAATGGAAATGGCTTGTCGGATAGGAAATGTTGCTGCAGTACAACTGACTCTGAGAACACATTCTCGTATGACTCACAACATGGCTGCCGACCAATACAATGCAGATCCATGGTAGTAAAGAATCGACTGAACACAATCATGGCTACTAGATACAAGCATAGATCCATGATGAGATGATAACACAACCACGACCAATACAAATGTGGATCCGTGTGATATGACTCAAAAAATCTGCATCGCAACCTGGGTAAAACATGAGTCCCCAGGGTCTTCAAGTCGAACCCGCAATGATACAAATCTATCCATGTGATTACAAATGTCTTGATGTCGAACATGGTAGAAACCACTTGATTACCGTTCATTGATGTATACCGTTAACAAGTGCGAGGGAAATCAACATTGATGTCAATGATCCCCAAGGTATCATAGTACATATCACCAAGCGTGAATGAATGAGTTGAAGTCGAACGCATGATGAAATATTTCGATCAAGAGTCAATGATGGGAACTCATGTCGGAAGCGAGGTAACCTGTCATTAAGGCATGCAGGCCCAAGGTACTTGATTGGTTTCTAGATTCAATCCTCGGATGATATGTTGAAGTCAACAAGGATGAATCCGTCTAAGGAGGGGCATGATGAATCTCCCATCATCGACACAAAACACGACAAAGGATGTTTTGAACAGATCGGATGGTATAGTAACATATAGGACTGACTCAGAGTAGACCTGACATGGTGGAAGGTGTGTTGACTGCAAATGATGAGTGGTGAAATTATTCTTGAACATGGCCATGGCATGACTTGGCAGTATTGACATGACGAGAATGATGCCAATTCCTAATGCAACTGATAATGGAAGTATTCTTTGGATGACCCAAAGGAGTAAGAAGACTCAGGAAGTGGGTTAAACTCGAGGACAAACGGATGACCCAAGTATGTTATGTGAATGCAAATGAGTGCCATGTTCAAGAATGACTAGGTACTGCCACAGGTAAAAAGTGTAACATAAAAGCTTTCCTTTTTCCCCATCATGACTAATGAGTGCCTCATGTGTTTTTTACGAGCTTGATGAGGGTAACGAGATGCTCGGTATAGCTCATCTCATAGATGAGTCCAATCCCAAATATTTTTTGAACCTGGGAGAGGAGGGGTTCGTCCCATAGCGGGCCCTTCAATGTTAAATTTTAACGAGTCCATAGAAGGTAAACTCAGTCGTCATTTCATGTTTAGAGAGTCTGAAAAGAGATAAAGAAGACTCCAAAGTTCCTTTTTAGTAAGGTTATCCTCTTCACCCGAAAAAGGGTAAAACAACGCGAGAGAGGACTCTTCCAGTCATGATTGGCTGGAGTATTCCTTTTTCGTAAGTAGTACCCCCTGGTCCGAAAAAGGGGTAAACTATCACCAGGGAGACAACCGTTCAAATACTTTAGCAAGCGTTAACACGACAAGTTCGCTTGGCGATCTTTTCGTATTTCGAGAGCCTGAAAAGAGCTTAAAGATAGACTCCCGGGGGGTTCATTTTCCGTAGGAGTTTAACGAGCCCGGAAAAGTGATAAATCATAACTTGGTGACTTATTCTCATGGTTTTACGAGCACGAGAAAGAACAAAGAGTTAGCTCGTCATCATTAAATAACCGAATTCTAATGGGCAAAAATAAAAACAAAAATATTCGACGGATTGTTCATACCTCACAACATTTATGAGATGATCGCTGCGATGCGAGAATGGCGCAAATGAAACACTTAACGTCTCTTGCATGCTTGAAAACTAGGTCAAATAGTCAATCGAGTATTAAAATAATCCAAACTATAGCAAATAACCCATAAAGCATCTAAATCTGAAAAAGAATATTCCCTTTTTGTTTATAAAATAGGAAAAATGACCAAAAATAGTTACCATTTTCATTTGCCAAGTTTGGGGAGAAGAAAGTGCCATTTGGAGCTGATTTTCATTCATCGATTGCCGGAGCTACAATTGACCATTTCACGAACCGTTAGGAGCAGGTAAACCTAGACCTCAACCAACATCTTTCTAGTGGTTTGCAATTTTGTTTTTTGTTCATTTTTTAGGTTTTTGGGTTGATTTATGAGGGGATTTTGCACCCTCGAGTCGTCGCAAGCTTCCTTTACAGGAACTGCGATGAACCTAGGTCATCGCAAAATCCGTAAAGGAGCGTTGTGACGACATCCCCCTGTCAGCAATGATGGGGTGTGACGGCGGAAATGCCCAATTCAAAATCAAAACCTAGTCCACAAGAAAAGTTTTCAATTGTTTGGATGAGTTCTAATAGTGTTTAAATGCTTTTTTTGACAAGTTTATGGCCGTCACCATGGTTCTTGAATGGCGTGAACGTGAACACGAAGTAGAAGATATACAAGTGAAAAATGATCCATTATGTGTGGATGCATTGAGAAACTGTGGACTGTTGAAGTACTTCCAGGTTCAGGGCATGAGAACCCAAGTCCCATTACTGGAGCATATGATCCGGAGTTGGGATCCAGCGCAGCAATACTTCATGATTGGGGAACACGTGCTGAATATAGATGTTGAAGACATCTATTTCTTGACAGGACTATCCCGGAGGGGGGATAATGTGTCTCTCACCGGATCACGAGGGAGTGACCGGACGATGGATGACTTGATAGTTCAACATTGTAGTCCAGATGTCGTTGCTTCTAGTGGGAAAATTCCCATTAAGGAGGTTCAATAACGTCCATTGTGCGTCATACTCTTCACTATAGTGAGGATAGTAGGGAGCCAAGCATCTCACTTGGATACCAAGTCCCAAATGTTATACGCAGAGGAGTGTCTATCTCCTAAGGTGTTTAACTGGTGTGAGGGACTCCTCACCAACCTTCGAGCTCGGCTGACCAAGTGTCGGAGTGGTGAACTCAAGCAGTTCGGTTATGGATCAGTAGTGATCTCTTTCTTGCTGGAGCAGGTACCGCTCTTACGCCCGCAGGTGACCTTGGATGATAGGGATGCCAAGGATCCTCATATGGTTCGATAGACAGATGTGATGACCCGCCATGGTGGTGGGGGTCTGATCATCGGATTTGGCTCCAGATTCTTCACATGGCTGGAAGGCCAGCTACTCATGATCGAGGACTATCCGTACAGTGGTACGGACTTCAGACAGGATCCAGACTTGGTGTTTCCTGAGGGAGCAGAGTGGGGAGATATCGGTAAGAACAATGACCACTGTATTTTTTCACTTTGTGTATTTATAATTATTTTTTTGGGTAGTGCTGATGATTTGATAACATGTTTGTGCAGATGTGGGCCCTTCATGACCAGTCATAGTTTCACTTCTTGCGAGGAGGGGAGAGGCACTAGTTATAGCCCTAGCCATGCATGATGCCATCGTAGAGATAGAAGATGTCTATTAGAACCTCACTAGGTTGACGTTAGACGTTCTAGAGCCGGTAGTGAATGAGTTACCGTCGACCATGCAGAGGTACACGGTTGGCGTGACCTTGCGTTTCAGTGTGTTGCTCCACAAGGTAGCGAGGGAGGTTGATTGTTTCCACGGCCAACAGGCGAGGGCTGTGAGACCCAGGGGTGCATGGGCCAAGCGTTAGGCCTTATGATATTATGTATGTACTGAGAGATTGTGAGCCTCAGATTTTGTACTACTGAAAGCTATCAGGCTTCAGATTTTGTATAGACTCACTAAAATCCATCGTGCTTCAGATTTTGTATCAGCACTACTTTATCTCGATTTATATACTTTATCTTGATTTATATATATATACATACATTTTGGAGGCTTTATACATTTGTGTTCCATATGAGATCTTGTTTATGTGTTTTCTTATACAGTAAATTATTTACATGTTATGTTTTCTTTTATAGTTCATGAATATGTGATGTGTGTGCAATGTACCAATCTAAAATGAAGTTGGCCATTGAGTCGGCAACTGCGTTCATGTCTCGTGGAATGTGCAGGTACTGAATGGATTCGAAGGACCTTTCCAAAAGACGAACTCGTCTGTAGAGACGGAGTAGGATAGGGTCATGGATAGCATAAAACCGGTTGAGATGAGAGACCACCAGTTGCGAATCCGAATAGATAACAACGTGGTCCATACCCAAGGAAAGAGCGTCGGTTAGGGTTCCAATGACTGCCTGATATTCCGCAGAATTGTTGGTTTCGAAACCTAGACACATTCCTCCTGAGATGATAAGCTCGCCGATGGGAGAATAGAGCACCCAGGATGCCGAAGCAAGGTTACGGGTATGTTGGCTGGCGTCGTCCACGAATCCGTAGCAAATTTCCATCTGCACACGCAGACAGAATATGGTATAAGTAACGAAACAAGACCTAAGCACGTAACAATCAAAGCATCACACCACACAAAACACATTCCATGTACAGTATATACAACGTACTTATGCATGAAAAACTCAGGCATAGTACCTCTTCAGGTAAAGCCCATTGCGGGGCTCACCTAAAGATATCCCATCATAGTCTTCAAGTTCGTAGGCTCCCTTCTCCAAAGTGCGCTTCACTATGTAGGGCCCATGCCATATGGACTCAAACTTTCATGCCCCTAGCTTATCATGTCTTTGGTCATATGTAAGGACCAAATCACCCTCGCTATAGACGCGAGGTTCTACCGACTTGTCATACTGCGCTTTAATGCATTTCTTATGAGCCTCGTTGGCAAGAGCGGCATCGCGGCGGGTCTCGTCGAGTTTTTTCAGGTAGAGGAAGCGTTCTTCCTCAGCAGTAGTATTAGGGAGAAGTTCAACTGCGAGCTTGAGGGACAGAATCTCGCACTGTATCGAAAGGACGGTCTCCAATCCATAAACTAATTGGAAGGGGGTAAATCCAGTGGCGGTCTTGACGGAAGTTCGATAAGCCCATAGTGCGGAAAAGAGCATGTTGTGCCAGTTAGACTTGTGTGTACCCACCATGCGTTGGATCATGGTTTTCAAGACCTTGTTAATGGCCTCTACTTGTCCATTGGACTGCGGATAGTACGGTGTTGAGTTTTCATGGCGAAAACCCAATCTAGTGCTCAATTCATCAACCATGTGGTTCATAAAGTGAGAACCATGGTAGGTAACTATAGCTTGAGGAACTTCGAACCGCGCTATAACATGATTGAACATGAAGAGTGCGACAGTTTTGCCATTGTCCATGTATGTAGGCATAGCCTCGGCCCACTTTGTAAAGTAATCCACGACCACTATGACATAACCATGTCCCCCGGCCGAGGTAGGCTTACAGTGCATGAAGTTAATGCCCCATTTAGCCAAGGGGCCAACAGTAATAACCGGGTGTAACAGGGCTGGGTGGGTGCGCTTCTTATTTTGAAAGTGCTAGCATGGAGGACATTTTTTTATGGCCTCAATACAATCTTCAAAGATGGAGGGCCAATAATATCCTGTGCGAAGTATCTTCTGGGTTGTATCCATCCCAAGGAGATGACCGCCACATGCCCCAGCGTGACAGTCATTTAAGACATGTTCATCCTCCTCATGAGTGAGACAACATCGAAGAATAGAATCAATACCACGACGGTACAATGTATCACTGATGATCAGGTAATACTTTGCATGGTGGTGTATTCTACGACGGTCGTCACTAGACAGTTGGGGGCTGAAACGTTGGGTTTGAAGATATAAAGTGATATCTCTATACCACAGATCAGACGTGCTGATGAGGAACAATGATTCGTCTGGCAGAGAATCATTGGGCTCAAATTCTACATCAGGACGGGGAAGATCACAGATCAGCTCAGCAAACACCAAAGACCTTTTAGACTTAGCCTTTTCGAATAGGAGATCAAATTCCTGCAGTATCATGATCCAGCGTGAATACTTGCCCCCAAGCACCTGACGTGTCAAAACATGGTACATGGGGTATGAATCAACGATAATGGTGGTGGTGCGAAGCAAGATGTAATGTCGGAACTTTTGGACGGCAATAACTACTGCGAGAGCGAATTTCTCAACATGTGAGTAATGAGTTTCAATGTCAATGAGACCCTTACTTAAGTAATAAGTCACATGTTCCTGGGCATTGTTGTCTTCTTGTACCAAGACCATGGCGATCGTGGTGGCAGAAGCGGCAAGATAAAGGATATAATCCTTGTAGTAATTGGGCGGTTGGAGCACAAGGGCGTGCATGATAGCATGTTTGAGACTATCGAAATATTGTTGCGCTTAGTCATCCCAAATCAACGGGATGTCCTTCTTGAGTAGTCTCATGTAACCCTACGTCTTTTGCGTGAAATTACAGACAAAATGCCTTAAATAAGTTGCCTTCCCTTGCAAACTTTGAAGTTCCATGATATCAATGGGAGGTGAGAGAGAGATGATGGCTGCCACCTTCAAGGTATCAATGCGAATCCCATCTTTCGAGACAATGAAACCGAGGAGGCGTCCAGACTCGACGCAGAAGATACACTTGTGAGGGTTCATGCAGATGTTATACGGCCTGCATCTGAGGAATACCGCTGTCAGATGGTCAATGTGGTACTCGCGCTACCGTGAATGGGTAGGTAGATCGTCCAAGTAGGGTTCCACAAAGTCCTTCACGTCATGAAAGGCATACGACATGGACTGCTGGAACGTGGCACCAACATTTGTACGGCCAAAAGGGAGCTTGCGATAAGCAAACGTACCCCAAGGACAGATGAAATTTGTCTTGTGTTGATCAGCTGGGTGGATCTCAATCTGGTTGTAGCCAGAAAAGCCATCCATAAAAGAAAAAATGACACTTCCAGCACAATTGTCAATGATCTGGTTGATAAAGGGAGTCGGGTAATTGTCCTTAGGACAAGCCTTATTGAGATCCCAATAATCGACGCAGACACGAATAGTACCCTGCTTTTTAGCTACAGGGACAACGTTTGAGACCCATTTTGTCAATGGGACAGGGTAGATAAAACCAACTTTCAAGAGCTTTTCAATCTCTACCTTGATTGCCGCCGTCTTTCGGGGCTATACTGGTCGCAGCTTTTGTTGGACTGGTTTAGCATCAGGATAGGTTTGAATCGTGTGTGAAACAATAGTGGGGTCTATCCCGGGCATCTCCTCGTAGGTCCAAGCAAACACATCTCAAAATTGCTTGAACAAGGCCATGAACGTTGTAATCTTTTCAGGGGAACACTTCTAGCCTAAACGAATGTGTTCCACTACACTAGGAGTAACCGATATGTCGACCTAAATGGTAGGTTCAATGTTGGCCAAGTTGCCTTCAGAGTCCGTTTGACACGTAAGTATCGAAGACTAAGAGCTAGGGTAGACATTCGGTGTAAATATGGTGGTGATGCTATTCTCCGCAGTATCCAATGAAGGAAGGAAAGATGATCGATGATGGAGGTCTTCCCACGGAGGGTCATCCGCACTCATGATTTCCATAATGGACTCGTCAGACTAAAAAGTCCGGAGCAGAGGATCGGGTAGGGATGATGTCCGTTGTAGAGAACTGGAAGTGGAGGCCATAGCTAAGTGGTCCTCTGATGCTGACTGGATAGCCTCATAAGTGATTTCAGTGGGTGAAAGAGGCATAGTGTCTCCAATCAGGTGTGTGGTGGCTTCATCAGGTACAATCCATTGATCAGTAGAGTTGGGGATAGATGAAATCTAGGAGGAGATCATGTTCACCGTGGTAAAATGCTTTAGGGGTTCCGAGGTTGGAAAAATTCCCATAAGTGATGAATCCTTGATGAGGCCAACCCCCACACTCTCATACGGGTGCGAATATTGTCCAAGTAATGGAACATTATCGCTCGGATGAGTAGCGGTGTCAAGTGTACAAAAATCCAATTGGTCGACAGTAACAATTCGGCCTTGATGGGGGAATTGTACTATGCGGAAGACAGATGATGCGACCAGTCACGGCGTAAAACCAATTACGACCAAGCAGAATATTATAATCTAATGGGGCAGTGACCACTTCCATGTTAATGGTTGCGGTCTTGCCCCCCAACTCGATTGCTAAGGCTTGTAACAGCCCATGAGGTTCAAAGCCACATCCATCGAATGCTTTCAAGGTGGTAGGAGAACAGTTCAACTCAGGAGAGCCAATGGATCTCCAACATGAAATTGACATGACTGAAGTAGAGGCACCTTCGTCCAAGACGGTACGATGGATTGTCTTCCCAGCAATGTTTGTGGCAACTTAAAATGCCAACTGATGGGAAAGCCTCAGCTTAAAATACTCAAGACGGAACATGATGGTATTAGAAGAATCTGGATCAACCGCTCCGAAATCAGCGAGGAGAGTCTTGCGCTGGTTAGGACAGTTCTGCAAGACCTCAAGCATCAACATAGAACAAGGAGCTTGTGCCAGGTCCTCTACAATATTGTACTTCTGAGCGGCCCAAGCATTGGGATTGAAAACAACTTTTCGAATCGTGCTCTTGGGCGGACGCTATACTGACTCTAAAGAGGGCTTCTCAATGGTGAGAGAAGCGTGCGGTATGGTGACATCGAGAATCGAAGTGGAAGCTTTTTCAGTATTACTTCCAATGTGTTCCTTCTGAGGGACGGAGTCATACGAATGAGAACACGTGTTCAAGTTGACGGTCTCACTACGCAACATGAGAACATGTGCGGTGGAGGATGCTTCTCCTTGGGAAGGAGAGGTGTCTTCGATTAGTTGATGGTTCTGAGTGGGGAAGGGATCGTTGAGAACTGCGGTAGTAGAGTTTACTTTGAGAAACTTCTGAACTTCGTCTCGGTGGGGACATTCTTTTGAGAAATGGTCTCCACCTCACAACAAACAAGGATACTTCAACTTCCTCTTCTGTTTGGTGTCTTCCTGAGTGGGCTTGGGCTCCTGTTGGTTAGAATATTTCTTAGGTTTCCCTTTATTCTTCTTCTTACCACCGGTCTTCTGGGATGAAGCTGATTGCACAGAATTCACCTCTTCAGTGGAGGCAGGAGTGGTGGACTTGGTAGCGCTGTTGCTAGCCTGTGGTGGTGATGGGGAAGAACCTTGGGGGTTCGATGAGCCACCAATTTGAGTAGAAGGCTGGGAGGCGAGGGAACCAATGATGCCATTGGCATGTGGTCCCTTGGGTGGTTTCGCGAGATTATACGTAGGGCGGGGTGCGTCAGAAACAATTTCATACAATGTGCCAGATTGAGCATAGACTAAGTCTAAGTAATGGGCACGGGCAATGGCCTGTTCCTTAGTAACAGCTCCTCCCATGGATACATCTCGAGCTACGACGAGTAAAAGTGACTTTGTGAACCAGTTAGCTAAGAGTTGGTCCGGAATATGAGCCTTAATAAGACGTCATCTTCGCCGCCATTCATGAATATGATCGAAAATATGAGTGGCAGTGTTCTAGCGAAGGGAGGTCAATAAGTCTGTACCAGTCTCATAGCAGATGGGTAACTGGAAGTGGGTCAAAAATGACATAGCAAGAGATCGAAAATATGGAAAAGAATTGGGTGGTAGTTTAATGTACCACTTGGCAGCTGGGTCAGTGAGAGTCCGTTGAAATAACCTAAGACGGATCGAGTCGTCCATCAAGGAGTTGGATCAACACCATAAATGGTATGTCATCACATGGTTTTTAGGATCCTCACCGGGCTTGCCATCAAATTTGGGGATATATGATGGTAACCTAACCAGAATGGGTGGCCAGTTATGCCTGTGGAAGATGGGATCATTCGTCAGACAAGACAGGTGGGGTAAGTCCAAAGTAGCCAAAAATGGCAGCTGTTGGTTCAGCTGGGGGTACTGATAATACTGATAAGGCATGTATGGACCGGTAGGACCTTGAATAGACTAGTTGTAGGGTGTTCCCGGAGGAAACTGAGTGTAAGGGGGTATGCCGCCCGGACCATAGGTGGGTCCGCCACCATAATAAGGTGGTCCATTATCGTAAGGTGGGCGCCCACCTCCACCGCCGAGAGGGGGTGGGTCGCCTACAAATGGTGGAGTTCCGCTATTACCACCGGGATAGGATGGACCTCCGGTGCCTCCACCGGGAGGAGGTGGTGGTCTGCCGCTGCCACCGGGATAGGGTGGAACTCCACCGCCTCCACCGGGATAATGTGGACTGCCACCACCTCCGCCAGGAGGAGGTGGTGCCCGACTACCACCACCGAAAGGGTAAGGGCCACCTCCTCCACCTCCACCAGTATAGGAGGGTCCTCCACCACCACCACCAGGATGGGTTGGGCCTCCGCCACCACCGCCAGGATGGGATGGTCCTCCGCCACCACCACCAGGATGGGATGGTCCTCCACCATAAGGTGGGGTTCCTCCGCCACCAGGGGGGTGGGCCGTGGTTTCCATAATGAGGTGGTCCTATGCCAGAAGGTAGAGGTCCGCCTCCCCCTGAATTGTGTGTGGGCCCACCGCCTCTGAAGGGAGGTGGGGGTGGACCAAACGGGGGTGGTGGAACTTGAGGGACTGTAGGTGGGGGTCCATGTTGTAAAACATTTTGCTGCCCCCATAGAGTGTATGGATTTCCGGCATAAGGTATCCCATAGAGTGTGTTTCCAGGATTGAGTTGTCCCGACACAGGGTTAAGATAACCTGGATACGCTTGACTCCATGGTGGTTGAATTACATTGGATGGTCCCCCAACATGGGATAATCCCGTGGTGGAAGATCCGGAAGGTAAGGAATTGCCAACTGAAGGACCGATGGGAACTCCTCCTCCAGTATTATGGTTGGGAGGTGGGGGTTTCCCCCCAACAACAACTTGTTGACCACTGATCAAAGGTTGACCCAATGCGGGTTGTTGATTATCTACTACAGGGTTAACATTACCTGTAAGAAAGGCAGGGGGGTAGAGAGTATCCTCCCCGTGAGTTTTGGGGTGGGGGAGGAATGTGTAATGTAACTGTGGTAGTAACAGGTGTGTTGGACTGTTGTCCTTCAACAGGTTGAGTCGTCTAAGGTATAGGACTGGTCTCCTGTCTAGGGTGTGTATGTGCAGGAGTTGAGGGTTGACCAGCTTCATAAGTGGTCACGCGTTGGGTGGATGATTCCGGTGAGTCAAAAGATAAATAACGATTGTGATAAGGAGATAATGTCGGGTCTTCAACCCTTCGTAAAAGACTTTGTCTTCGAAACCCCTCAGCCATTACACGTAAACGAGTCAATTGTTCATGATAAGGTGCCAGAGGGTCGTCGGGAGTAGCCCAACTGGGTGGGGATGCAATGGAAAAATGAGCCACTGGGTGTCCTAGAGATGATGTCCAATAAGCTGCAGCTGGACCAACAGTTGCTGCAGGGTCGTCTTGGGGTGGATTTAACCATTCCACCGATCCAGGATCTCCTGGTAAAACGTAAGGTAGGTCTTGTGAAGTGGAATTTTTTGCTTCTTCACCCTGTGGGGGGTTAGAGGTAGGTGAATCTAGAGGGAACATATGTGCTCCAATATTCAAAGTAGGGTTTTCTACTTCAGGTGACACGACCGTGGCTTGTGGGTCCATTCTTACCTTCGAAATTACCTCCTGGTTAAGGGGATATTCGGGCGGTAAGTTCAGAATCCTACGGGACCTTCTCCAAGGAAAGTTAGCTAGAGTGACTGAAACAAAAGTTTCTCCTAGGGTAATCTAAACAAAAGAAAAGCAGTCCAGAAAAATCTACACAAACTAAGGCCACAAGCAAACTTATGTGATAGGAGTGGATTCAAAAGTCTGGAACCTCGTAGGATTGTTAAGGCTTCGCAAATCGCTATATACCGTAGGGTCCAACAGTAAAATGTGACAAGGAGGATTGGGATAGTACCCTTGCCTGAATACCCGACTACCTGGATAGTACATGCGTAGTAATCTCCCCGAGTGTTGTTCTCGATGTATTGCTCTGCCAAGACGGCCAAATCGATAGCTCAGTTGGTTTCAGGAATCTTAATGGTGTCTCTTGATATTCTCAAGGTACGTGGGAGCTCAAATCCGTAGTGGTGTTATCTAATGCACAACCGTATGGCACGAGACCTTCCTATATACTACCAAGTACGTGAAACACCTTTCGATATACGCCAAGTACGTGAAACACCTTTTGATATACGCCAAGTATGCGAAGTACTTGGTGGGTACGTGAAAGAGCTTCGATATACCTAGTTGGTACGTGAAAGAGCTTTGATATACCGATTGGTACGTGGAAGACTACAATACCCCCGAAAAACAATGTTGGCAAGTAATGACAGCTGCCACGTTTTACGACGTCGGAACACATCTCAAACTTAACACACAAGTTACTAAAAATTTTACCCTAGTTCTATCATTAATTTTATATGGACGGTTACGTGAATGCATGAGGTGAGTACATAAATGTAAACATAATGCAAGTCCTAACTACATACAAAAAATGTACTTTTCTTTTGATGAACTCTATATATGGGAGGGAGAAATTTCTTTCCAAGTGATTTTACCAAAGCAACCAAATGCAACACAATCGCAAATCTATCAAATTTGATAACAAAAATGTTCTTTTTGTTTTTCCGTTTTTCCAAGCAAAACACAAAAAATCAACAAGCATCAAACCAAATTCTAAACATTTTATTTTTGTCTTTTCGAATCAAAACGCAACTAAGCGATGAAAAGAGAGAAATTCCCTATCTAGAGCACTCTAATTTTTCAATTTCACTATAATGGCTTAAAAGCACAAAAAACCAAGAATGCATACAATTTCCTCAAGCATGGAATTACTCTTGTAAAAAATTGATCTCATTTGAATTCTTCAAGAAAATGAATGATTCACAATTACTGAAAGGTACAAATGATTTTTTTTTTCTCTCAAACTTTTCCAAAAGACTAATGAATGACAAATTCCAATGCATGAACCAATTTCTACAACAATTTTCAAATGCACGTGAAAATGGTAAAAATGATGCAGCTTTAATTTTCCAATGATATGCCAAGATTACAACTTGATAACAATGATATTTTTAAGCATGAAAAACTGAAAAGAAAGTTGATTTGCAGCACTCTAAACACTCAGGAAATTCTCAAGAGAATGACAAGCACTCATGTGAACTGAAAACACTCAAGCCACTCAACAAACAACTGAATGCAAACAAAGCTAAATGACATGTGCAAAGGAGGTCTGGGATCTAAGCCATTAGAAGGATTAGATTAGGTGAGGAGAGCAGGGAATACAAGGCCAAGCGAATGAAGGTGGGGGAGACCAAAGTGTCCACCACTACCAAACTTAAGCTCATTAAAAAAGGGGGCCCAATACAAATCCACACAGAATCCAAACACTTTCAACACATAAATCAAAAAGAGGTCTCTGACTGAATCTTGTAGCACAGAGGGGTCTGCACACCAACTCAAAACTCAATTAAAAAAATGGAGGGGGATGCCCTTGTATCAAATTTAACAGATTGACGCAGTCTGTGTTCAGGCACAGAGCGATCGTCGCAGGTCACAAGTGCGGGGTTTGCGACGATGTCGCAGGACACTAGTGGGAAAATTGCGACGACAACTCAGAAGACAGAGAAGCAAAGTGCAAAAAATGACATATCAACGCTCTGGATCTACTGCCCAGGTGCGACGGGAGAGATCCAAACTCAAGGATCAATAGATCTCCAAGAAATGAGCAATAAAAGGGTCTGAAGATGGTGAGTACATACTCATAGGAAGACAACGGACTCTTCAAAGTGAAGATCTGATGGTGAAAAAGGCTTAGGAGGCAAATGAGATGGCTTGCAAAAGAAATCAAATGAAAATGGCATTCAAATTGAAAACTAAAAACAATTTTCTTCCCCAGTATGTTCTTCCTAGTGGAGTCGCCAAATTTGTTATCAGACAATCTACCAAGAGCAGACTTAAGGTGTGATCTCCCTAGCTTAATGCAAGACTGGAACAAATGAGACCGAATATGAAATAACTTTCCTAGATCTAATTATAGATCGAGTGACTAGATGCCTTACCTTTCAGATTGTGGATCCCTTCTCCTTGATGTTGTTCCAAGCTTTATGGTCTTCAGATCTCAGCTGTAAAACATGTGAAGACATACAAGAAAACACAAGTAGTAAAATGCATCCAAACAATAACAGATCTAAGTAAGCAGTTAAGCAGGCAAACTACACAAACATCATCAATGCAACAACATTTGGTAGAAAGCATTTATATTACTGTATAAAAAGGGAAAGTACATAGAAGGAAGTGATTACAACCAAGGCTTAACGTAGCAATCCTTCTCCAATAAGCCAATGCCAAAGCCTCCAAAGGAAGTATGGATCTCCCAAGAGATGAATAGAGATCTCCTAAGCTAATTTCACCAGCATGTAAGTACTATAGACTTCCTCCCTTTGGAGTGAAGAGGAGCCTCATATAAATAGGACTAGGATGATAGAAATGAGTTGAGGATTAGTGGGAGAGAACTAAGGGATCTTCGCAATAATGGAGGAACCGAAGGACATCTCAACCTATAAGTTAGGGATAGAGATCCAAGTCATCCTCCTTCTAGAAATCGCTCGAAGCTTCCTTTTATCCATATTAACTGACATCGTCATAGGTTGTAATAGGGCAACAAGCGACAGGTGAGGTCGGCGCAGGCTGTATAAGGACAACATGCTGCATCGTCGCACCCTATCAAGGAGGAAACTACGATGATCTTGGTCGTCGCAATCTGGAAGAGAGCAAGTTGCGACGATCCACCTAGATTTTTAGGATAAAGGATCAACAAATATTTCAAATTGACTTCCTGGTTATGGATACTTCAAGGGTATATACACTAAGTCTCATGATGGTAATATTTAGGTGTAACAGGTTGTCATTGATGTCAACTAATGCCAAAGAGGAATCAATATTCCTTTGCTAGTTTGAAGAAGTATATGGAAGCCACTTTGAAGATGTATATGCGTAAGCAAGATGAATAAAGACATGGATTCCGATATAAAGAAGTATATCCGGAGGTACATCAAGCATATCCAGTTTGAAGAAGTACATAAGGAATACATCCAGTACATGTGGTACATGAGCAGGTCTCAAGTCCACCTAGTCATAGTCCTTCAAGGTAAAAGTCAAAGAGTTGGTGGACAAAAGTTTGGGAGTGCACAAGCTAGCCAAAGAATTGATTGGACAAGGTTCGAGAATGCGCAAGCAAGCCAAAGAGTTGATTGGACAAGCTTCAGGAGTGCGCAAGCAGCTTGGAACAAGAAATGGTTGAACAATTATGCAAATCCCAAAAGCGCGCAAGACTCACCAATCGGAGGAAGCTTTCAGTTGTTGAAGCACGCACAAGTACCAAGAAGAATGTAGCGGTTGAAGATGTCAAGTGCGCGAGTCCCACAAGCAATGGTAAATAAAGGGTGCAAGACCACACCACGAGGGTAAAAGTCCCACTAAGGAAAGAACCATGAATATGCAATAACCACAAGAGATGACACATCAGCGGCACAAAACATGACAAGTGGCAGAAGCATGGACCCTGAAGCAAAGAAGGAGGAAAGACACAACCAACTTGTGGACATACAATCCATGCAAGACAAGTATAAATAAAGGAGAAAGTTGGAGATTTGAAGTAAGCTTGAGAGAAAGGATGAAGAGCTTGTAAGTGGAAAGCTGGAAGATACAGATTAATCAAGCTTCTTATACTCTAGGCATCAAGGGATCGTGGAACCAGAACAAGATGATCTAGCAAAGAGCCGAGTGCACACAAGTAGAGGAATGGAATAGTTGATGGTGCACATAATGATGTTGTAGATCTGTGACAGTTGCGTGAAGACAAAAAGGCAAAATTACAGAAGATGTGCAAGTGCATGAGGACTAAATGACAGTATCACAAACAACACACAGACAGTCACATGTGTTATAAGGCAGAAGCACATAGACAAATTTGAAGTATATATTGTGATGTGCAAAGTGAATAAGTTTATTTGACGCACTCATACTGAGTTGATGTGTGCGGAGCAAGACAATCCATAAGATGCATAAAGACAGAGTTGCATCACAGTCAAAGATGTGCGTCATGATGAGGATGATTTGAGACAAGTGCGTTAAACAGAAAGGATGAATCATATGATGCACAAAAGGTCGCAAATTATATGAAGACTATTGCACCAAGACAGAATAGACATATCTCTGAAGGTGCACAATTCCATCTGATACTAGTGCGTGAGTTCAAAACAACAGATTATTAGTTGATGCGTAGTATCAATTGAGATTGCATATGCACAGTAGCAGAATGGAATATTGAACCTTGGAAAAGACTATAGAAGTAGATGAAGTTGCACACATCATATGAAGTTTGATGTGAGTTGAAGTGAAGTGTTGAGTGCGAAGTCCAATGATGTATGCATCACACTGATAGCAATATTACAACATACATAAGTTTCTCACACCATATGAAGTGTGACGTCAGTTGAAGTGAAGTGTTGAATGTGAAGTCAAGTGATGTATGCAACATAGTGACAACAATATTACAACATATAGAAGATGTGCACAGCATAAAGAACAACAATTTATCTGAAGTGTGCGCAGATATGAATTTCAACAAAACAATATCTTATTCTTATATATATGGGCGGTAGGACGGGGCAAGGAGTAGGGGTTCATAGCCTCCTTCCAGTTGGTGCTGGAAAACTCAGGGATTTGGTGCTTCTTTCGGGTCGGTGCCTCCAAAACCAGGGGGTCAGTGCCTCCTTCCAGCTGGCGTTAGATAAATTAGGACGTTGGTGCGTCCTCGAATGTAATCTTTTCATCATAAAAGAGCATTGTGTGAAAATTGTGTGTGTTCTGTGTTCTATGTTATTGCACATATGTGAATGAATGGATGTACACTTAAAGTTCATAATTAATCAGTTAAGAAGATAAAAAATTGTTCATAACTGCGCTAATACTGATTCACCCCGCCTCTCAGTATTAAATAGATTCCAACAATTGGTATTAGAGCAGGTGTCTTCAGTAACAGCTTAACATCTGGAAGATAAATCCATGCGCATAATTCAACATGCAAGAAAAAATATTCCTAGCTAAAGAGGATCCAACAAACATGGATACAGAATATTAAGAGACGACTAAAGTAAACTTTGAAGGAGAATTGATCAATGCTCTAGATGAACTGAAGAAGTTAAGGAAGAGAAGCAAGCAATTGTAGGAATCACTTTTGAGATTAGAATCAGATACCACCAGGCAGTTGAAATTGAGAGAAGAAAGTATGAGAAACTGGAAGCTGAAATCACTTCTCTGAGAGAAGAACTACAAAAAGTGAGCAGTCAATTGGAACATAGACTAAAATTCAGAAACAACGCTAGTGAATATTCAAACTTTGTAAAGAGATACGCAGACACGCTCAAAACTCAGTTATCAAAGAACAATCAGAAGTTTGAAGAAGAGCACAGGGATCCAACTCACATGAAAATCGAACCCGCGTAATTCAGGAGAGTTCATACAATCAGGTATCAAAATATATTTTTGGTCAACTGTTACTTTTGTCATAATTTCGGTCATAAATCAATAAACTACAAAGCTCGTGCACTTGTGTATGCTAGGATAAGTGGCTTTTGTAATCAGATGAACCCTAAATAGAACAACCTCAGTAAAATGGATGAGACCCCAAAAGAAGATCTCAATCCCTTTTGTTAACTTTTCAGAATTTACTTCAATCTGATCTAGGATCTTAACTGAGAGAACAACATGTACAGCAAATCTACAACATATCAATCATGGACACAATAATGCAAGCACACAAGAGACACAGAGTTTACTTGGGGAAAACCATAAAGGTGAAAAACCCCAATAACTTCCTCAGAGATAGATAGAGCAATGATACAACTAGAATACAAGAGATAGTCTTCTCCTAGCAGCAGAGCCTCCTCCTCCACAAGTGCGCCACTCTCCAAAGTGTGAGTGAGAGAATAGAATGTATAAAATGAGAGAGACACACTCTCTATTTATACACTAACTTGACTTGACCTTTACTCAACTAGGTTGGCCTCAACTTAACCACTTAACATAATGCTGACTCGGCCGACCCCCACTAGGGTGGTCTAATAACCCTTTGACCCACATGGCCGACCCCCAATAGGGTGGTCTAATAACCATTTGACCCACATGACTTATATAGGGCCGTCCCCAACAAGGTGGTCTAATAACCCTTCAAGTATAAGTTACGACACTTACAATATAAATGACGACACTTCCGTATAGAGGAATAATAACATCTCTATAGGAATACAACCACTTCCGTATAGAGGAATAATAACATCTCTATAGGAATACAATATAGATATATGTGAAATACATTCCGAAGTTACATATACATCAACACTCCCTCTTAACTAGGAAGGTATTTCTCGACATAGGTCTTCTAGCACAAGTCATCTTCTCTGGATCATCGTCACTGGATAATCGTCATCGAGTCATCATCATCATCACTGCTGCTGCTATCTCAATCAATCTTTGAATCTACTCATCATAGAAAGTTCTACAGAGCCAGTCCTTTTTCATACTGGATGTAGGCCCACCACCTGCAGGTCTTTGTCATCACTGGCCATACGGTGGAATCTTCAGGACTTATTACGTGCATCACAAAACCTGGCTGCAGCATCCCAGGCTATTACGAGCACACAACTCTACCTGTCGGATCTCCCAAGAGCACATTACATGTGACCCATCACAAAACCTGGCTAAAGCATCCCAGGCTATTACGAGCACACAGCTCTACCTGTCAGATCTCCGAGGAGCACATTACATGTGATCTCACCACAAAACCTGGCTGAAGCATCCCAGGCTGTTATGAGCACACGGCTCTACCTGTTGGATCTCCCAGGAGCACATTACATGTGGTCCACCACAAAACCTAGCTGAAGCATCTGAGGCCTTTTTCATCTTGTCCAGATCTCCCAGGAGCAAATTACATGTGGTCATGGCAAAACTTGGCTAAAGCATTTGCGACCTTTTTCATCCTATCCAGATCTCCCAAGAGCAAATTACATGCCATAGGACAAACCCTCACAAGAGCATCTCAGGATGTTACGAGTACACAACTCCGACCTGAAGATCTCCCAGGGCACAAATTATATGTCCTCCCAGAGCAATGTCTCGAAAGAGCATCCAAGGCTGTTACGAGTACACAACTCTGACCTATAGGATCTCCCAGACATGCTCATCTACACAACCTGATCCACGGCCACAAAGTATCATCCTAATACTCACCATACATCATCCTGATGTACACATGATCATCCTGATCATAATCACTACAACATCCTACTGCATGTCATCTGGAGAAGCTCGTCATCCACGATCATCCTGATCATACAATGCATCCACCTGATGCATACCAAGTATCTACCTGATACATATCATCATACATGATCTACCTGATCATACAATGTATCCACCTGATACATACACAGATACATGATCCACACAATGTATCCACCTGATACATATCAACATACATGATCTCAGTATCCACCTGATACATATACAGATACATGGTCCAAGCATCCAACATGATGCATATACAAAATACATACAAATGATCCAACTGATCATATCCAGCATCCAACATGATGCATACATACATAAATGATTCAACTGATCATATCCAGCATCCAACATGATGCATATATATATAAATTATCCAACTGATCATAACAAGCATCCAACATGATGCATATATAGATATAGTGAGTAGTAACTGGAGCATCGTTCCGATGCTCATCATCCATGATCCTCCTGATCATCATAGCATCGTCCTCTTCAGATCATCTCATCGTCCTCTTCAGATCATCTCATCGTCCACGAAGCATAGCCCAGATGCACATCATCCAGCACTTACACCACCGACATGGGAGAACACATCTACCACCATTCGGGGAAGGCTCTAGCCCTTACTTTTTCACCATGGGAGAACACATCTACCACCATGTGAAAAATGGCTCAGCAATTACATCATGACCAAGGGAGAACATATCAACCATGTCAGAAAAGCTCATGTGCATCTGCATCTTCCAGACTCATCACTTCCCTTTGGAAGGAACCTTGATCTGAAGTGCACCAAGCCTCTCTTTGAAGTACTCAAACTGCACTCTAGCCAACGGCTTGGTTAATACATCTGCAACCTGCTCATCCATCGCAACATACTCTGCTTCGGCTGTACTCAGTGCTATGCAGGACTGCTTTCTGCTAAACCAAGAGATCACACTTGATCCCATACTAAAGAAGCACCCAGAAGTGCTCTTCCTGTCTGTAGCACTGCATGCCCAATCTGAATCAACATAACCTTGCAAGTTAAACTTTTGATTTGCATCATACTTGAACCCATAATCAACCGGATCAGATGGAGCATCACAAAGAAGCTTCAGGTTCGATTCCATAGGTGTGGCCATAGCCTTGCAGTCCATCATCCTGAACCTCTTCAGGATCTCTACTGCATACTTCCCTTGTCCAAGGAAGATTCCATTTGCACTCTGCCACACCTCCATGCCAAAAACAAATAGTGCATCATCCCCAAGTTCTTCAACTCGAACTCGGCAGCAAGCTTCCGCTGCATGTCGGCAATCAATCTATCCTCACCTGTTACGAACAGGTCATCCATATACAAAAGTAGTATCACTGGATTGCCTTCCTCAACCTTGTAGTAAAGGTTGGAATCCGCTTTACTCTTAGTAAAGCCCAAACTGGATAGAAAGTTGTCTATCCTACCATACCAAGTTCTGCACATATATGACTCCCTGTCATGTGTCTCAGAACCAAGTGGCTTCTCCACATACACTTCTTCTTCAACTACACCATTCAAGAAGGCTGTCTTGAAATCCATCTGGTGTATCTTCCACTTCATCACTGTAGCAGAGCAAGTACGGATCTAATGGAAGTGTATCTGGCTACAGGAGCAAAAGTCTCTATGCTACCACCTGCAGCATGCTTGATCTTGTAGATCCTCTTGGAAGTCACTACAGACTACCCTTTGTGACTGCATCCCAAACATCTTCACGATCGACTGGTACTCCTCGATCATGGCATTCTTCCCAAATCCAGGGAACTTCAATATCTTCAATATTTTCAATAGATAACTTTGTTGCTGAACAAATGTTGTAGTCCTTCTTTTGTAGGTGATGGTATACGATCTTTCCTACACAACAAGTTAAATTGCATGATTAGAAAACATCTCATAGTTTTTAGAACAAATTCTTACACATAAAGAAATATGTCATACAGTCATGCAATTATCTTAGCCAATGCTTCAATACAACATTTATCCATATTCCGTAACTTTCTAGATGCCTTCCAATCTCTACCAGAACATTGTTAAGAGTGTGCACAACTCCTAACACGTCAGCAAAGAGGTTTCATTATAGATAAGTAGCAATGGAATGTTGTATAGTGCCATAGGCCACTTACCCATGTATATTAGTAGTATACTATTCATCAATGCAACTATCCTAATATATATAATAGACAACCTAATTCTAGGAACATAAGCATATACATTATTGAATAACATTATGTAAGAAATGACAATTCAAATACTTATCTTTGTTTGGTTGCTGGGTCAACTCCCTCTGAATCTTTGCGACTCCATTCTGATGTGGATTGTGAGAAGTGGTCAACTCCCTCTGAATATCTGCATCCTTGCAGAAACTACTGAAGTGTGCTCCTTTGCTTTCTTGCAGGAACAACTGGAGTGTGCTCCCTCTTGATCTTTGCTTCCTGGATTACCTGTCCTTGAACTTACATCCATCCTTAATCACTATGCATGCTTATTAGTATCATCATTGTGTTATCCTTGAGGTCTCATACATAATCACACATTTATTAGTATAATCTTAATACTATCAAAACACAATAGTCTTAAACATGTATAGTCATGATCATTCACAGATAATAAACATTAGTATTCAAGGTTTCAAAGAAGTCTTCTTTTACTCATGCATATTCTTATTTGATCATAGGACTCTTATGATTAGTTAAATCATCAATGCATAAACCCGTGATTACTCAAACCTATACCTTCATGATTATTCTGGTTAGTCATATCATCAATTATGGTAAGAAACATAATATGCATACAACCATGACTATTCAAACCTATGACTTCATGAATAATCATTATCAACAACACAACAGTATAAGATCCTAACACAAGGTAGGATTCTAGCTTGATATAGGAAAAACATACCTGGATTAGCATGCTAGCTAGATATGTCTAACATACCCGCATAATGTCTTATGGTTCTCTTCAGTGACTTGTGCTAGTAACCTGCATGTCTCATAAGTTAACCATTGTAGAACCAAGTTATACATACCTCGTAAGTAGATCTTCTATGTGATCCATGACAATGGATGAATCTTTGTCTTCATGTCACCATGATCATATGTTCTTGAAGTAGAACATGATTTGTCTTTCTTGGTGTACCTTTTATGTTAGCAGACAACATAAACCTCATACAACACCATAATGCATTAGTACAATCATAACTGTCAACACCCTAACCAACGAATATCTTCTATCATGCATTCATAATTTTGTTAAGGTGATACGACAAATCTCAAATCAAGATTGTACTAACCATAATAATCTTGAAGACAAACATACCATAAACTTAAACATGAACAAATCTCAAAACATACCTCGATGGGTCATACCTATCGAGATCGCTTGTAATATTCTTATGTAAGGCCTTAGCCTCATCTCCCTCTGAAACAGGAACTTCTTCACTTATGCAGGTGACCAATCCAACTTCTTCTAGGATTAACCCAATCCACTTGATTTGCAAGAACTGGACCTGGAGCTGGATTAGGGTTTGTCAGAGAAACCCCAAAAATTCAAACTTTGAATTTCAAACTTCTGAAAGGATAGAAATATGTGCCTTGATAAGCTGATCAAGCTGGTATATTCAGAATTTGAAAACTATAAAGTTTCACTCCTCAATTTTGCCTTTGAAACTTCCGGATTCACTAGACGTGACCCCGAACTGGGGTTTGATGAATCCCACTCTTCTAACCAATCAAAAGGTTTGATCCAAAGCTCTAAGCTTCTATTTTTATGAGGAGCTTCCAGCCGTGGTCACAGATTTCAAAAATTCCCATTTTTGCGGAAGCCCTAATTTTCCACTTTTCTGATCAAAGTCCCGAACTAGGGTCTGATCAAGCCCAGCCTTCTACCCAACCAAAAATTCTGATCTTGGTCTCTAAATTTCGATTTTGATGAGTAGCATTCAACTGTGGTCTCCGATTACAAAAATTCCAACTTTATCTGAAACCCTAAATTCCGAAAGCCATGAATGAAGGTGCTAAAAAATAATTCTGTTTTGACAGAAATATGTACCTGATTGTTTCTGGTGTAACTCTGAACTTTTCGATCCACACGGTCTGAAATATTTTCCTAAGATAGCCCAACTTGTCATCTTTTTATCCTGACAGGTCTGACCTCAATTGGATTCTCTGAGAGAGAGTTATGCCAAGTGTCGTAGCGTGACCTATTTATGGGATAAAACAGGAGAGCGAACTTGTACGGAGTGCCACGTGTCATTGGTTCAACTTTGGCCTCTGAAAATGTTTCCTGAGATAGTACACTCTGTGTACTACCTGTGAATTTATATGAAATTTCATTTGGAGCTTCCTAGCCCAAGTTATGACCTTTTTCCCAAGGTCACCTGATTTTGACTCAGATCTGGAAGAGGCATAAACCCTATATTGTACAGATCATAAATCATAAACTACAATGAATTAGAGGTTTTCCTTTGGACACAAGGTACATGGGGATCTGATCTTCGACCTGTAAAAGTTTTTGACCCGAAAACTTTGCCCAAACGGATTTATAGCGAAAGTTCTACGATGACTGGTTTTTGCTATATCAAGCCCTAGCATCGTAAGTGCAACAAGTGTCATACATGCCATATCGTGCCTTCTTTCAGGCTAGCTCTGATACCATGTTAACTTTTCAGAATTTACTTCAATATGATCTAGGATCTTAACTGAGAGAACAACATGTACAACAAATCTACAGCATATCAATCATGGACACAATAATGCAAGCACATAAGAGACACAGAGTTTACTTGGGGAAAACCATAAAGATGAAAAACCCCAATAACTTCCTCAGTGATAGATAGAGCAATGATACAACCAGAATACAAGAGATAGTCTTATCCTAGCAGTAGAGCCTCCTCCTCCACAAGTGCACCACTCTCCAAAGTGTGAGTGAGAGAATAGAATGTATAAAATGAGAGAGACACTCTCTATTTATACACTAACTTGACTTGACCTTTACTCAACTAGGTCGGCCTCAACTTAACCACTTAACATAATGCTGACTCGACCGACCCCCACTAGGGTGGTCTAATAACCATTTGACCCACATCGCCGACCCCCAATAGGGTGGTCTAATAACCCTTTGACCCACATGACTTATACAGGGCCGACCCCAACAAGGTGGTCTAATAACCCATCAAGTATAAGTTACGACACTTACAATATAAATGACGACACTTCCATATAGAGGAATAATAACATCTCTATAGGAATACAACCACTTCTGTATATATAAATAATAACATCTCTATAAGAATACAATATACATATATGTGAAATACATTCCGAAGTTACATATACATCAACACCTTCAACGTTTTGAACTTAGATAATGAGTGTTGTAAATGCCACAATCATGGGCATGATAGTCAGAGTTGTGAAAAATAGCTAGAACCAGCTAAAGATAAGAAGGATCAGGTTTATGAGGAAGGATGCGGTCTAGCTTTACATGCGAAAAATAAAAAGGGCCAATGGTACATAGACAGTGGTTGTTCTAAGCATATGCCAGGAGACAAAAATACTTTTCTAAAGTACAAGGAAGAAAAGGGAGCTATGGTCTACTTTGGGGATAATGGCTCTGCCAAAATCTTAGGAAAAGGATTAGCAAGTTTGGGAAATAGAAGGACCAAAGCAAAAAATGTCTTGCTAGTCGAGAACATGAAACACAATCTTCTAAGTGTTGGTCAGATGTGTGATCAAGGGAACACACTCACCTTGACTCAGAAAAATGCAAAATCAGAAACATGAATACAGGTAGAGTAGTAGCAACATCCTCCAGAACTCCTAACAATGTATATATTATGCATGATGAAAATGAAGATAAGTGCTACATGGGACAAATAGATGAAAGTTGGCTCTGGCATAGAATACTGAGACACATCAACTTTGACAATCTGGTCGGAATTAGCAGGAGATAAGCTGTAAGGGACATTCCAAGGATTACTAAACCATCAAACTCATTCTGCAAACACTGTGTGCACAGAAATCAAGCAAGGGTTACATTTAAGACAAACGAGTATACTACATCAAAACATTTGGAAATGGTACATTCAGATCTTTGCGGTCCAATGAGAACAAAAGGGTTAAATGGTGAGTATTATTTTCTTCTTTTCATTGATGATTACACTAGAATGATGTGGGTATTCTTTCTTAGAAAAAATAAAAAACTTTTGAATGTTTCAAGGCTTTCAAAGAAGTGGTTGAAAAAGAAACAAAATTAAGGATAAAGTGTTTGAGATATGACAATGGAGGAAAATACACTTCGGAAAAATTTGACAACTTTTGTGGAAAAAATGGAATCAGAAGACAATTCTCAGCTGCCAAAACTCCGTAGCAAAATGGAGTGGTGGAAAGGAAAAACAAAAATGTGTAGGAAATGGCTAGAACAATGTTGAACGAAACAAAGTTATTAGATATGTTTTGGAATCAGGCCATTCATACAATTGTCCACATCCTTAACATAAGTAAGATTAGGACAAACAATTTTTCAACACCTTATGAACTCTGGAAAGGAAGACCTATTATAGTTAAGCATTTCAAGATATTTGGAAGCAAGTGCTACATCAAAAGAAACAATGAAAACCTTGGAAATTTTGACTCCGTATCATATGAAGGAATTTTCCTTGGTTATTCCATTAGAATCAAAGCTTACAAATGTTATAATCTACGACTCAAAAAGATAGTGGAAAGCCCATACGTGAAAGATGATGAAGTGCTTACCCACAGGGGAGTAGGAGATGATGATGATCCGCCTATGCTTGAATATTCATATGAGGAACTTCCAGAAAATAAAGAAGCAGAAGAACCACAGGAGGTGATATATCAACATAAATTAGAAGATGGAAGACATGATACAAAGGCTCCCACCAGGTATGTTCAAAAGAATCATTCAGAAGATTTGATTATCAGAGATAAAAGTACTGGGGTAAGAACCAGAAGAATCCTAATAGATTCAACTGAAGAAGTTCATTTTTCCTTGCTATCCCAAATAGAACCAGAAGGCTTCGAAGAGGTCAGAATAGATGAACATTAGGTGAAAGCCATGAGTGAAGAATTAGATCAAATTGAAAAGAATGAGACCTGGGAACTTGTTCCAAGACCAAGAATAAGAATGTTATTGACACAAAATAGGTATTCAGAAACAAACTAAATGAAGAAGGGCAAGTTGTCAGAAACAAGGAAAGATTGGTGTGTAAAGGTTATGCACATATTGAGGGAATAGACTTTGAAGAAACCTCTGCTCCTATTGCGTGAATGGAAGCAAACAGACTATTCTTGGCCTATGCTTGTGCTGAAAATGTTAAAGTATATCAAATGGATGTGAAATCAACATTTCCAAATGGAGATATTGAAGAAGAAGTATACATTGAACAACCAGGTGGATTCTCACTTTCATATAACATAGATTATGTTTGCAAATTAAAGATATCTTTGTATGGACTCAAGCAGGCTCCCAGGGCCTGGTATTCAAGATTGGAAAAATATATGCAACAAAAAGGTTTCAGAAGAGGTAGTGTGGACAGTAATATTTATATGAAAATTGAGAATGAAAAATGATCATTATTGAAGTATATATGTTGATGATATTATATTTAGAAGCAAGGATGATAAAATGAGTCAGCAATTTGCTAAGGATATGTAGAAGTAATTTGAAATGTCTATGCTTGGAGAATTATCCTTTTTCCTCAGACTGCAGATATCTCAATTGGATAATGGCATCTTCATCTCTCAATCTAAGTATGTGAAAGAGATGCTGAAGAAATTTAACATGGAACACTGCAAATCAGTTTGTGCACCCATGGTCACTAGGTGCAATTTAAGTAAAGAGGATGAAGCTGAGGAAGTTGATAAAAGTCTATGCAAATCAATGATTGGAAACCTGTTATATGCAACTGCCTCAAGAACATATATCATGCAAGCAATTGGACTTGTTGCAAGATTTTAGGAAGCACCCAAGGAAACACATGTTCAAGCAGTTAAGAGAATTTTCAGGTATTTGAAAGGGACCATAAACTTTGGTTTGTGGTATCCACGAAGTAAAGATATAAACTTAGTGGCATACACTGATGCTGACTGGGACGGTAGTGTTGATGATAGAAGAAGTACTAGTGGAGCTTCATTTTTCTTCGAAAGCTGCCTTATATCTTGGATCAACAAAAAACAACCATCGGTCGCACTATCTACGACAGAAGCATAATATATTGCAAATTTGCAACGGCTTCCTGTTGCGCACAGGTACTATGGGTGAAACAAACTCTGAAAGATCTATAAGTAAATATTCACCATCCAACACAAATTTTATGCGACGATACAAGCACAGTCAGTATCTCCAAGAATCCTGTTATGCACTGCAAAACCAAACATATTCCCATAAAGTATCACTTTGTGAGAGAGAAGGTTACCAAAAATATTGTCAAGCTAGAATATGTTGATACTAAAGAACATATTACAGATATATTTACAAAACCTCTCCCATTTAAAGCAAATTTATTCTGCTTTTCTCTTGGATTAGGATGAGGAAGGAGCGCTACGATGACTTGGGCAAGTTTGCCACTTTTTGCGTCCACCTCTTCCTTGTTTTTCTCCTAAAAATCCACTCAATAGTTGAGTTTTGGTCTCTCATGGCCAACCTAGGCCCACTTAGCCAATTCGTGACCATTAGCTATGAGTTGGAGTTTGCTTTGTCATAGATGGGGGGGGTTTACCAATTCTAATGATGCCACATGTGAGCAATTTGAATGCCTCTAGAAGGTTTCGATTTTTTCCTATTGTAATATATTTGGACAATTAACACATTGGCATTAGAGAGATGAATAACAATTATTCAATTGGATTTCATTCTATCTGTCTTATTCTATCATATTTTTCTCTTTTCTGCACATCTTTGTGAAAACCAATTGTGAGGAAATTTTCTGTTTCTAGATCCACTTGTCATAAAAATTCCACAAGAGAAATGACGGTGACATAATATTGGGATTACCTTGGATAGAAACATTGGGGAATTTCATCTTAAACGCCAAAAAGAAGTTTCTAACATTTTCCTATAAGAAGAAGAAGAAAATCACATTGTAGGATGTTAAAATGAAGTCAAAGTTAGAAGCTCCATCATCTGAAGGCTTCAAAGATATCTCAAAGGTGATTTCGAGGAAAAATAGAAATCAATACAAAAGATGCAACAAGAATTTGACAAAGTTATTGTGGATAAGGAAGAAGAGATCTCTCATTTAAGAGATCATAATAAAAAAGTACTTCTTCAAATTAAGATGACAAGGGATAAAATGCAGTGCAATCAAAAGTTAGAAGAGGAGAATTAAGGTCTTTAGAAAAAATTATCAGGAGAAAATGAAGAAAATTCTTCCTTAAGGAAGGTTAATCAGAAATTGCTTGAATAAATAAAAAAGTTAAGAGAAAGAGAGAAAGAGAATCAAGATACTCAAAATGAATTAAAAAATATAGATTTTAAGGAAGAACTTTTATGTTTAAGGAGACATAATCAAGACTTACTTACACAAATTAGAAAGCTAAAACATGATAATAAATCTTTTTAAGAAGAGTTAGATCACAAGAGATCATTAGTCGACAAGGAAATAATGACTGACCCAATAGAGAAGTTATCAAACGTTCAAATTCAAACATCAGGAAAGGGAACCAATACAGAGTCAGTCGACACTCAAATTCAAAAGAATGCTTATATTGACAAATCACTAACACATTAAGAGCAGATGATTCCAAAGAACAAGCACAAAAGACTAGGATGCCTTATCATTGTCCAAATCACAAGAATCGATATGACCATCGACAAGGTCAAAAAGAACATAAATAGATGAGTTGTGATTTTGAAAAAGAATGGATACAAAATCAACAAAACGGGTGGAAGCAGAAAACAAGAAATTCCTCCAACAAATCAATCAACAAAAGGTCCAAATGAAGGTTAACTTGGGATGAACCACATTACAAATGATGCAACATTTTTACTTAGGAATTCGTAACTCATATCGTCGTGTTTCATAAAGGGTTGCAATGACTAGCACATAAGGTCATGAGAAGGCATTACGAGCAAGAATAAGGGATAAGTCTTCCAACAAATTATGCTTTGAGGAAAAATAATTTGTAAGGGGAAGGAAATGTAACAAACATAATATTAAATAAGTCATAAATATTCCACGTTAATAAATAATACTAATTAATTATTAAACATTCCCCACGACGAGTGCCTTCGAAATGCTCACACGCGTCAAGGTAATGGACATCAATGGAATCAATAGGTTTTTGGGAGCATGCTCACTGATAGGTGGACGATCTCCCTCAACAAACTCTAGTACTTTTGATTTTGACATGATCTAGTATTTATGTGAAGCATACGAATATTTGTTTCAATCTGGATCTCGGGTACACTCTCCTAATCTCCCTCTTGTGTGGACATTCATGGAAGCTCATGCCTATTTCAATCATGATGATTAGACCCATTGGGATATGATGTGGCTGGTATTTTCGAAGCGTCATTGATTGTCCTCCTTGCTCTAGCTTTTCCCATCCTACAAGCTCTATCAGCTTTGCGTCGAATCCTGCTCTTGTAACCCTTGCACTCCTCTTACACACTCGAGGTTGGTGGCATTTGGTTTGACTCTTCAAATTCAACACCTACAACATGGTTCATACAAAAGTCACTCGGAAGAAGACCTCCAATGGCCCCAGGCGCTCCCACATGCCTTGGGACCTTAAGGAGGTGGAGAACGCAAATAGTTTTTTCGTAAACATAGTTAGTAAGCAAACCAAGGACCACGTTGAATGGTTGTAAAGGAGGATACCTAGGGAGGTTCCAATCCCCGATGCTTGGGAGTTGGTGGAGGATTTTGATGGTTTGATTGATGATACTGGGTCCTCTCGTACATAGGAGATTCAACACACCAGAACCCTGGGACTATTCTGGTCCATGGAATCACTCTTCGGTCTCACTCTAGAAGAAATCAAGCAGAGTAACGCGTAAAAGGAAGTGAATGGATCATCTGTGAGTGCCTAGCTCGTGCGTTTAGAGGATGGGATGCGCCGAATTTCCCGTAGTCAAGTCATTGTTGATGAGCATGTAAATGCAAAAATTGATGCCCTTACCAAAGAGCTCATGGAAAAAAGCTTGAATCAGCATCCTCTGGTCCATGCAATTGGCGTTCTGAAGGTGTCTTAACGCTGTCATGAGGGTTGCAAAATAAGAAAGTGTAGGTGTTGGTTTGTCTTATATCACTATCTCTGATTTTGAATAAGGATTGCTCCAGTCTATTTGATAGAATAGTTTTTTGGAGTCTAGTTGGTGTCTCTTTAGTTCTTCTTTTTGTTGGCCATAACCCTGTAGTGTACTCAACCTTGAAACCAAGGTCACAAGAACATGTAAACCTAAAGGAAGGTTGAATAAAGGTATTGTATAGAGGAATAGGGTCAACCAAAGGTTAGGATAACATACCATCAAGCCAATTTAAAACAACATTCAACCATTAAAATGAAATTGCAACACCTTAAAAATAATTATAAAACTCCCCCCAAAAGCTCATGTAGATGCAAGACCGTGCAAGCATGAAATTGCAACCATATTTACAACCTTATTAAAATTGGACCTTAGCATTATTAAAATATTAAGGGTGACCATAATCATCCCAATAATACTATATGATTAGATTTACAAAAATTATTTGCAAACAATTACAACCAGAACTTTCCGCCGTAAAACTATGCAATTACTACACTTCCGTAATTCCAATTTAAGACACCTTCATTAACAGTTTTGCATTGATTATCGGATCAGATATGAAGCTAACATCTACAACCATTAAATAATGAATAAAAACAAGTACAAAGCAACCATCTACATCCACTAACTCATATAGAAAATTAAATCTACAATTAGCAATCAATTTCACAACCAGATCATCCGGTAAGCATCTGATTCCATGCAAAACCAACCGCGAGTCCCAAATAAAAGACATAACATCCATACAGGGCACTCTATAGCCACCAAGGGCACACTAGCATGTTCATGTACAACCATGCATCATCATATATTCAAATCTATAGAGAAACTATCAAAACAATCCAATTTTTAAGCAGTGAAACCCATAAACTAGTCATCAAAGCTTAGCAATTTTGACTGTAAAAATCAAACATGAATCAACCTAGCCATAGAGGGCACACTTGCAGGTTAAGATACAACAAATAGACATGCAAATCAATTACTACAACTGCTATCAAGATCAGGGAAGAAATAACTAAAATTTTCCACTAGATCTCAAGCAGTAAACCGAGCAACCTGCATTTGATCATCGAGATAGAAATTCACATGCATAAACACAGTTAAACTCATCCATATAGGGCACAATAGTAGCATGGAGAACAACATATAAACATATATTTCAATCATATATGCTAGATATAAAGTATAATCAAGATCCCATGGGGAAAAATCCATCATTATGCATCCATTGATTTGCAAAAAAATCACTTTCACAAATAAATATCATCTCAACTTCCATGGCTGCAATAAAATAAGAAATGTTTCATATAAAGATATGAAATAACATAAAATGGAACACTTATCTCATTAATATGCAACTGGCATCAACTGGACCACATTCCACCTTTCCTTAGGCACTGCCAAGCCAGATCTCACTTTGACAGACCACCCTTGAGCTGAGGCCATGGATCCACAAGCAGGTGCACTCAAGAATAACTCAAAATATTAGTTTGAGAATCCACAACTCAATTTCTCACCACCTACTTTCTCCTCCACCTCACTACTAGGTGTAATGGTAATCCCTTCACCACCCACGTCCCTCGAGACATTTCCATTCACCATCAAGATTTATGTGCAGGATCATGACAAAAACAAGCAATGGAATCAGAGGAACTATACCATAGTTTTCCAGGCTTGCCATAAACACCATACAAGATCACAATGCTTCAAGCACAAGGTTCATTCACATAACATAGCATACATGGATTCCCAAGATCACAAGCTAACCAAGCTCTCAACATCAATGGGATGAACAACCAAGAACAACCAACAATAATCAACAACCTTAACCAAGGAGATCAACCATGGATTTATAGAACAAAGAAGGCAATTCGAACCCAAGGGGGTTAAATCAAACCAAGGTAAGCCAACTTGAGTCAACCCAACGGGGGTTAAGTCAACCACAAGAGGCTAACTTGAATCCAACCGAAGCAATTTGAATTTCAAGGAGCGTGGCTCCAAGTCACTCCACCCAACTCAAATTCATGTGTGTACACTTCATCCATGTAGAGGAATTCAAAAATAGTGAGGTGAGGAGTTACACAAGCCAAAGCATCTTCCCAAAATAGCAAAGGAGGGGTTACACAAGTAGTTACCCAAACCAAGGCTAAAAATAGCCAGTGAGGGCGCACTTGTGCAAGTGGGGGTTACAAAACCAAGTGTAATCTCCAAAAAGGAGTTACAAAACCACCAAAGGGGCTCAATCAACAAGTGGAATCCACCTAAGCACCAAGGACCCTTGTCCCGACACCTAGTGCCACAATAATAAACAATTACAAATTACATATGTCTGGGGCTTAACAGACGAGGTATTACAAACCCCTAGCCGGTGGGAGAAAAACTATTAAACTATTGTCAATCTTAGTATTAGTTCTCAGGCATAGCTAGTAGTTTATGGTTCATACATGACACATAGACATTCTCAGTTTTTGACAGCATGGCATCTCTTGGACAATCAGTTTCATTCTGCGGAAGGTTGTCACTACTCTGTTATGTCCATTTTTTTCTATAGTTTAATATAATTCCGAACCTTACAAAACATTTTATTATTATTAAACATGAGTAATTAAGGGATGCAACCCTTTGTGAATGGTCACCAAAGGTGCCCTTAAGAGTTATATAAATGTGATACTCTTATTCTATTGTACATCATCTCATATTTTTCTGCTATTTATTATTACTATCTTATATGGATTTTTGTCTACTGTCCTTCCTATATTGGATTTTCACTAGAATGTTCATCTCACTCCACCCCCTCCGGATTTGAACCTATGACTTCCTAGAAGGAAACATATGTTCTTAACCATTAGACCCACTCAAGATGTACATAAACAACATCAACACAATGCAATCCCAAAACTTAATCAGAATGAATACATGCATTCTCAAACATCAATATATTTAAACATTAAAAAATAACAATATTAAGAGCTGACATCTTAATTTTTTAAAATCCCTTTCTATAATTAAATTAATAATAAAACCATAATGAAGGTAGATCCATGATATCATAGTTTTAGTTGGAACAATAACGTAACGTATACAACGATATCTCCTTTTCTCGACTATTTGGAATGATGTTTAGCAATGCATATGTTACCGAAAAGAATATTCTTTGTAATGTGCGAAGAATAGCGACTGTCCTTTCTAATAGACTCTCCTAATGTCCAAAGCAATTCTTGAATGAAACAACTAATACTTTTAATTTTGTTGGAGTTAAACTTCCACTATGTATAACCTAGGACATGGACGTGCCGTTCAAGTCACTATAAAACGTTGTGGTGCAATTTGATATAAAGCAATTATATAAATGATAACGACAAATTTGGCCTTACATGAAGTAACGCGGAAAAAGAGAACTGGGTATGTCTTTTATTCGAATGGACCCCGCATTATATATCGTTTGTGGTGGGCATCTTCATGCCGCAGAATACAATCTGGTTGTGATGGGAGGAAAGGGAATGGGCAAAAATAATTATTGAATTGAATTGAACAGAACATAATACCGCAGGAATGGCCAGATCCGAACCTGGATGTCGCAGGCTGTCCAGCCCCCTTTGGACGCCAGATCTGTCCTCTTCAGTATTGGTATGTACTTACCTTACCTGCCATTTCGCTTCATTATTTATACATATATATTATGTTGTAATGCTAATAATTTGCATTTCGCTTAATTATTTATGCGTATATATTATGTTGTAATGCTACTAATTTGGGATTGGTTCAGCGGACAAGCTCGCTAACGATTGGAGAGAAATTTGGAACCATAATTCTCCCGCTTTTAGCAGTTTTAGACTATGTGATTGCCATATTCACCAGCTGTTTTACTGCAAAGTCTCGTAACATCCCATCTGGCTATGAAGATCCCGCTTTACTTGCTTCTGAAACTATATGTAAGTTGTTGAAAATTTCTGTTATTCTCCTATGGTTTCAAGTACACCCACCCCTAATCAGTCAGTTTGAGTACCGCAAAAGCACTCTATCATCTATTCTTGACAAACCCAAGAGGGAATTTTCTTCTTGTCTAGAATCTAGAAGGAAAAATAAATGAATTGGCCTTCTTATACCCATCCTCAAAGATACTTTGTTCCATTTTGATATTTTAAACTAGAAATGAATCACTATCTTTCTTTGTACTAAAAAATATGTACATGCTATGTTAGTCACTGACCACTTTTTCAACAAAGCAGATCCAGGCTCACAAAATCGCCAAGAAAGCAAAACTCAGTTAACAAAATAATATTTAAAGATTCTCTACGAAGAACATTTTCCAAGTGGATGAAAACTCAAGAAACAGGACACTGGCTGCTAGATACAAGAACCCTTAATCACTAGCTTATAGTAGAACTAACATGCAATACAATAGTTTACCTGTTCAAATAAACAAAATCAATTTTGGTCTTTGCCCCAAGAGTAGCAAGGTTGCCTACAGCCAAGTGTGGGGGAGATTTTGTTATGCACCAAATTCCCAAAGGAGCATAAAATAAGAAAGAGAGAGTAATCCAACGCCTTAAGAATGAAGACAAGAGATGAATAAGAAGTCTCTTTGAGGGGGCAACCTCTTTATACAATGTATTAGATACACAAGACAAGATGAAATGATCATAGAGCTAGGTCATCCTTGGTATATATAGGAGATAAATAGCACAATTACAATTCTTGCCGACCATACAATTTCAATTAAGGTCCTAGCCGACAATAAAAACAATACTAATATAACAATAGAAATGCGATGTTACAATATATAGGGTTTAACATGCCCCTCCCCTTCAAACAAGTCTTGTCCTCAACACTTGATTAGTTTTGGATGTTTCTACGTGTAGAACTCATTTTCCCATGTCGCCTCTTGTATTGGCAAGTTCTTCCACTTGATGAGGTACTCAGTAATTGCTCCATTTCATAGTTTCTTGGTCCTTGTGTCAAGGATTGTTTCAGGTTCTAGTACCAATTTTCCTTCTTCATCAATCTTTGGTAAATAGGCTGGACTGGGATCTTGTCACCAATTACCTTTTTTAAGTAGGACACATGGAAGATTGGATGTACATGTGAAGATAGAGGCAACTCCAATTTGTAATTCATACTTCCAATCCTTTGCAACACCTTATAGGGACCATAGTACTTGGGTGCTAATTTATTGTCCTTCTTTTGTTGCTTGAGGGACATCTGTTTGTATGGCTATAGCCTAAAAAATACCCAATTTCCTACTTCAAATTTCCTTTCACTGCAATGTTGATTTGTTTGTTGTTTCATCCTATTTTGTGTTGTAGCCAAGTTATCTTTCAATGGTTGTAGAACCTCTCGTTGGTGCTTTATGTGATCCTCCATTGCTTGAACCTTTGATTCTTCTTTCAAGGATGATGTTATGGTGTTAGATTTTCTATTTTTAATCAATATTATCTAGGATCTTAATTGAAATAATAACAAGCACATCATAACACAAGAGACACAAAGATTTTCCTCGGGGAAACCATAAAGGAGAAAACCCCGCAACTTCCTTAGAGATAGAATCGTCACCAATACAATAACACAAAATGGAAAACCACAAAACAAGATAGTCTTCTGCAGCTTTCTCTCTTTCTCCTATGCAAACTTGTCTTCTCTCTCTCACTTATGCGAACTCAAGTGAGTGAGTGTGTGTCCAAATGAGAGAGCCTTGCTCTCTCTTTAGACTTTACTTTTGGGGTGACCTTTTAACTGACTAGGTCGGCCCTAACTAAACTGACTAGGCCGACTTCTCTAAGAGACTCAATAATACAATTACATTTGACCTTTTGGGGATCTATTGCCCCGACTTACAATGGAGGCTTTTACCTCAATGACCTAGAATGACTAAGCATAATAATGACATCCCTGAACGGAGGAAAAACATCTCCGTCGGAGGTACACATAAAGTACAATAATAATAAAAATATAAAATAAAAGGGAATATCTTCCGAAGTTACAATTACAACAACACTCCCTCTTAACTAGGAAGGTATTCTCTTGCCACAGTCATCAACCCCTTTGGACACAAGTCTAGATAACGTCATCATCACTGGAACATCATCATCAACACTGGATCATCACCCTCACTGCTGCTGCAATCCTCATCATGTCGATCATCGATTGGTGACATCTCTCGAATCTACTTATCATAGGAAGTTCTATAGAGCCAACCCTTTTTCATGCTGGATGTAGGCCTAGCAAGTAGGTACAGCCCAGGACCAGTCATTACATTGCCACAGCAATCACTTGCGTCTCCTACTATCGCCTCATCGTATCCAAATCATCTCATCATCACACGGAGCATAGCCCAGATGCACATCACATGTCCCACAACGGTCAGCCTACGTCTACTAGCATGGGAGGACAAACCTGCCCCCATGCGAGATCCTGCCTAGGCGTACACACAGTGTCTTATGACCGGTGGACCTCACAACGTCTCTAGTATGGGAGGACAGTCAGGAGCAAACCAAGTGCATTACGTCCAAGGACCACCTACGCCTACCACCATATGAGAACCTCGTCTACTAACATGGGAGGACAAACCTACCACCATGCGAGACCCAACCCTTACATCTACCAACATGGGAGGACAAACCTGCCACCATGCGAGAATGACTCAACCCCTACATCTACCAACATGAAAGGACAAACCTACCATCATGCGAGAATGGCTCTAGTGCATCTGCGTCTTCCGGTCTCATCACTTCCTCTTAGGAGGAACCTCGATCTGGAGAACACCAAGCTTCTCTTTGAAGTACTCGAACTTCACTCTGGCTAACGGCTTGGTCAACACATCTGCTATCTGCTCGTTTGTCGCTACATACTGGAGCTTCACTGCTCCTCTCCGCACCATATCCCTGATATAGTGGTACTTGATCTCAATGTGCTTTGACTTGTCATGGAACACCGAGTTCTCGGACAACTTCACACAACTATGGTTGTCACAGAATATACAAGTCGCCTCTAACTGAAGATCAAACAAATTAGACAGTAGCTTCCTAAGCCATACTGCCTCACAACTAGCTGAACAAGCTGCAACATACTCTGCTTCGGCTGTACTCAGTGCCATGCACGACTGCTATACTGCCTCACAACTAGCCGAACAAGCTGCAACATACTTTGCTTCGGCTGTACTCAGTGCCACGCACGAGTCCTTTCTTCAATTTGCACACATGAGTCTGCTTGTCATGTGTCTCAAATCCAAGTGGTTGTTCCACGTACACTTCCTCTTCTATTACACCATTCAAGAATGCTGTCTTGACATCCATTTGGTGTACCTTCCATTTCATCACTGCGGCCAGTGCTAGTACAGATCTGATGGAAGTGTATCTCGCCACAGGTGCGAATGTCTCCTCATAGTCTATGCCTTCCTTATGGGAGAAGCCACGTGCTACAAACCTTGCCTTGTGTTTCTCAATGCTACCATCTGCAACATGCTTGATCTTGTAGATCCATTTCGAAGTCACAACAGACTTCCCTTCTGGTCTCGGAACTACGTCCCAGACATCATTCTTCATAATCGACTGGTACTCCTCAATCATGGCATCCTTCCATTCTTTCTTCTCTGCTGCTTCATCATAGTTGGAAGGTTCTTTGTCAATTATGTTGCACAACAGGGCTACATAGCTGGAGTATGGCCTAGGGCTCTTGCTTTCTCTGTGCATCCCCTCTGGAGCGCCATACTTTTCCGCATCTTGTATTGCTTCTCGTACCCATGTTGGTTTCCTCTTGTGGGAGTTCTTCTCACGAGGTGGATCTACAGGTTCTTGTGGTTCTACCATATCACGGTCTTCATGATCTTCTGGAGTCTTTTCTTCCACAATTGTATCTCTTATCCTGGGAACTTCAGGTTCTTCAGTCACTTCAATAGGTAGTTTTCTGGATTTGTTGTATGTTGAATCTTCATTAAATGTCATGTCTCTGCTGATGTCTATTTTCTTGAATCCTGGTATATTCGGTAGGCCTTCGAAGTTTCACTGTATCCTACGAATATTCCCTTCTTTCCTGAAGGATCTAGCTTCGTCCTCTTCTCCTTCGGAATGTGTATGTACACTGGGCAGCGAAATATCCTGAGATGGCTGACTTCTGGTTTCTCACCGGAGAACACTTCTTATGGAGTCTTGTTGTCTAGTACTCGATGAGGAGTACGGTTCTATACATACACCGTTGTCCTTGCAGCTTCTGCCCATAAGTGCATCGGAAGATCTTGGTCATGAAGCATTGCTTTCGTTGCTTCCATTATCGTTCTATTCTTTCTTTCTGCAACACCATTCTGTTGTGGATTGTAGGGAGTGCTCAACTCCCTCTTAATCCCAGATTCTTTGCATAGGTTCTTGAAATCTTATGAGGTGAATTCTCCGCTATTATCTGATCGAAAGGTCTTGATCTTCTTCTCAGTGTGATTCTCGATCAAGGCATTGAATTCCTTGAACTTGCTGAATACTTCATCTTTACTTTTCAAGAAGTATATCCAAGTCTTACGGGAAAAGTCATTAATGAATGAAACATAATATACATACCCACTTAATGAGTTGGATGACATGGGACCGCATACATCAGAGTGGATGACCTCCAATATCCCTTTCGCTTTGCTTTCACTGCTTGGAAATGTCTTCTTCACGTTCTTTCCTTTCGCACATCCTTTGCAAACGCCTTCATGTTTTGTCTGAATTTCTGGAAGTCCTGCAACTGATTTGCTTGCAATGGGTAGTGCTCTATAGTGCACATGTGCAAGCCTTCTGTGCCATAGTTCACTTGGCTCCATGGAGTCATGAACCGAGGCTTGTTCATGTTGGCCCTTTAATTTGTACAAACCTTCCTCTTGCTCTCCAATCACAATCGCATCATCTATTGTCTTTCCCTTTGGCCACATTAGGACTTGGCCATCAACAAATGCAACCCTCATACCTTTAGCATCTAGTGCTGATATGGAGAGAAGGTTCTTCTTTAGTCCTGGAACATATAGGACATATTTCATCTTCAGAGATTTGCCAGAGTCTAGCTTGTATGAAGCTTCTCCACTTCCTTTTATGGGGTATTGGTAATTATCCCCAAGTTTCACCTTGTGAGGTGACTCATGCTCAGATAGATTTATGAAAGATTCTTTGTATCTCGTCATATGCTTGGAAGCTCCGCTATCTACAAGCCAATCATTACTTCCATGTGTGACAGTGCCCGTGAGTGCCGAGATCAGGACATATTCTTCATCACTTTCTTCTCTGGTTCTCTTCCTTGCAAGTTCATGATCTTCTGCGGTGCGAGCATGGTGTCTTTTCTTGTTGGTCTTCTTATTGTGGGAGACACTTCTGTTTCTGGGACAATCTCTGGAGTAGTGTCCCTTCTCATCACATGTATAACATCTAATGTTGGATAGATCTCTTCTGGGTCTTCTATAGTTCTCCCTCTGATTTTGATGCTGTTTCTCCCTCTTACTGTGATGATGGTGCTCCCTTTTGTTATGATTTCTTCTGGCGTGTCCTGTGAGAGCTTGATCATCATTTGCTCCCATCTTCTCTTCTCGTGCCACAAGTCGAGCTTCTTCTTGTGTACATTCTTCCCATAGTCTACTGAATGTGATCAACTTCTTTCTGGCACATATCCCTTGAATGAATGAGTCCCATGATCTTGGGAGACCATTGAAGGTGGTCTTCATAATCTCTCCTTCTTCTACCTTTTCTCCAACTGCTTCAAGTTGCTCGTTGATCTGTGAGACCCTTGTGAAATAGGATTGCATGGTCTCAACATTTTGAATCTTCACATTCTTAAGCTAGTTCCTCAAGGTCATCTTTCGATTGATGTTCTTCCCTTCAAATAGCTTCGTCAAAGCATCGAACATCTCCTTAGGTGTCTTCAAGGTGACACATGTGGGATGAGATGATCCTTAATGGAGTCTGCAATAATTCTCTTGGCCTTAACCAAGTTCTTCTAGTGGTTAGCCTTAGCCTCATCTCTCTCTGATGCTGGAACCTCTTCATTTACATACTTGTCCAAATCATTTTCTTTAAGGACAAGAGCAATCCTATACTTCCAAGCTCGGAAGTTATCAACTCCTTCAAGCTTATCCTCAAGCTTGGTGTGGTGAGACATATTGAATGAGTACTTCAAATGGAAATAGCAAAGCTTTTAGGTATTACCACTTTTAGATGTCCAAACTGGTTCTGGAGTTGGTTGGCCTAGGGTTTGTCAGAGAAACCCTAATTTTCCAAACTTGGAATTTGGAACTTTTGATTGGACAAGAAGATGCGCCTTCTCAAGGCGAGTTGTCCAATGTACTTGTTATCACATTTATAGTAGCCGGGGCTACCATATCTTTAGATCAGATTTTAGTCCTTTTTTCAGCCAGTCCTTTACATTGAGATGCTTGATATCAACATCAGATGAGCATTCATTCTAGGATCACTCTTATTTTCAGAACAACCCCTGAGCAGACAGTACCGCCTTATGTCATGACTGAGCCTCATGATCTTAGATTCCATGACCGATGTAGCCATTTTACCATACAGAGCAGTATGCAGTGCCCATATGTGCAGTAGTAGTATTCTAGTTGATAGTTGATGGTTCAGATGGTTGGTACAGGTATATTGACCCAACAGGTATATTGATATGCATTGGTTATGATGTCTTGCTCCTTAGCTCATTATGATAGCTTAGCTTGGTATCTTGTAGTTATGATCTGGCGGTCTATATATGTTACATGGATATGTGTGTTTCAATGGTTATCTAAAATGATTTGGTTTACTCTGAATATGAAATTCTTGTTAATACTCGTTGGTTTTACCCTCCTTAGGAGAATGGACGTGATCATTCCGCCTTTCATGGCTTGCTAGTTTTGGCATCACCTTTCACTTATCCCATCCATCTATTCTCTTCCACTTCTTGTTTTTACCTTGACTTACACTTTATCCTGTGATATGGAGGACCTCCCCGCTTTTGCCTCTTTGTTGGATAAGCATCCCTATTAAGTTTGTGTCTCGGCTCTGAGTTGTTGATTGAGTTGTGTTGACTAAAACCTGAAGCGAATAGTACTACCATCATTACATGTTATGAAAATTATTGTATATCTCTTGTGCAAGCCCAATGAAATTAAACTAAAACTGTGCCTCTAAGCACAATGGAAAAAGGGGTATGAAATCAAGGAAATCAAATATCCTGGATGAAAGCCTTAGTGGTCGTGCTTATAAGCACATTTAAAATCCCCAAAAGGGTCAATAAAGGCTTAAAGAAAGCAGTGGTTAAATATATGCTAAATCCAACGACTGCTGGCCTGGGAAACTAAAATGTAATGATTAATTCCTCACGAAGCCTACTAGTTGTGATGTGAGATGGAGTAAGGGACAACTAATTCTAAGTGTCCCCTAAAACCTTAAGTTACAGTTGGTCGGGCACCTAGTCATGGCGGTTCTAGAAAAGATCCTCATGGAGCTGTTTCAACTTGGATGTGAGCAGTAGACATTGGCCAAGGTTGAATAAACACTTCTCTAAATAACTTATCCATTTGTGAGACACTGCCATCCCCTGTGTATATTTTTATCCAACATAAGCTTAAGTGTGTATTCCATTTCCCCTTATCCAAAGTATCACAGTGTTAAGTCAGTATAGTCACCCCCTTAGCGTAGCCTTGCATTTTTCACCCTCACCCAATCGTAGCAAAATGATCATGGCCATGAAGTGAGTATTTTCTTGAAATTCTATTTAGAGTAACTGATTGTTTTTATATATTGGATGTTATTATTATTGCTTAAACCGCCAGTGATATGCTACTTTATACTTTGAGTTTTGCTATTAGAATGATTTAAAGGAGCATGCTTTAACCATTTGCATTTGCATTAGCAGGCAGTTTAGGCCTGGGTCATATTTTGGTCAATTTTGACCTGGTCAAACTTAGTTGGACCAGGTCAACTGGAGGACCTGAGGTGAGTTCGACTAGTGATGTGTGAGATTGATGATCTATGGTCCTTGTATACCCATTTGATGGATCCATGCAACAGACATAGCTTTTAGATGATGGTTGGATGATTTTCATGATTATTATTATTATTACAGACCTGTTATCACATATATAGTAGTCGGGCTACCATATTTTATTTTCAGATTCCAGTACACTTTTCAGCCAGTTCCCTTACATTTGAGATGCTGAGATGAGCATCTACATTGGATCACTATTTGATTATGGACAACAGTATATTCCCATGCCATGACCGAGTCTCAGGAAACTCAGATTTGATGACTGATGTAGCCATTTAGCCATTTACAGAGTAGTTGGTATTTCCCAGAGTTGCAGCAGCAGGTTCTCAGTGGACAGATGATGGTTCAGATTGTTATGCACAGGTATATGACCCAGCAGGTATTATTTTGTGTTATGGTTATTATTGCTTTTATACTCATTCTTGTGGCATGTCTTAGCATTTAGTATCATGATCTGGCGATCATATAGATATGTGGACCCAGTTCTATCATTTATAGATATATTGTCCTCACTCAGACTTAGAAGTTCTTGACCTATACTCATTGGTTTTACCCTCCTTAGGGAGAATAGAGGTGATCATTCCCACCATCTTTTGGCTTGCTAGTGTTGGTTTCATTATTCATTGTCTCCACCCATCCATTACCTTCCAGTTTGTTGATTACCCTGACTTACTATTTGACTAGTGGCATGGAGGACCTTCCCCCACTATAGCCTCTTTGTTGGATGAGCTTCCCTATTTTATTGTCTTGGCTTTGAGTTCCCTAAGTTGTGTTGGCTAAACCCGAAACAGATAGTGCTACCATCAATACAGTGTATATGGAAATGAAATGTATATCTTATGTGAAAGCCCATTCATGTAACAAGTGTTTCTGAACACATGTGAATGAAAGGCAAGCCTAATGAAATTGGCTTTGAAATGTAAATCTATGGAATCGTGTTTCTGAATACACATAGATCATAAAGCCTAATAAATGTAAATCCAAGAATGTGTTTCTCAACACACACAGATCAAGGCTATGGAAACTCAAAGGCCAAAAAAGCAATGGTTCTTAAATGTTATATCTAAACGATTGCTGGCCTCACTTGTATTGATTTATCTCTCACTAGCTTGCGAGTTATCATGTGAGATGGAGTAAGGGACAACTCGAGTTATGTCCCCTAGAGTCTCAAGTTACGGTTTTCCTGGCACCTAGTCATGGCGGCTCTAGAAAAGATCCTCACGGAGCTGTATCAGCTTGGATGTGAGTTTTAGGCATCTGTCAAGGTGAATAAGCACTTCTGAAGTAACTTACCCATTTGTGAGACACTGCCATTCCCTATGTCACTGCTTGTCCAACATATGCTAGAGTGTGTATCCCCTTTCCATATCCAAAGTGTCACAGTGTCAAGTTAGTAGTCATCCTTTAGCCTAGCCTATTCAGTTTCAGCCTTCACCCTTCACTAGCAAAATGATCACAACTATGAAGTGAGTATGATCTTGAAAGTCTGGTCTGAGTATTAATAAATATCGAAAACACTTTATATTTGGTTATTAGATCGCTAGAGAAATGATTACTATTTGTTATAATTATCACTTGAATGATTTGTAGAGCATGTCTTAACCTCTAACACTTGCAGCAGCTTATTTTCAGTTTGGGTCATATTATTGGTCATGTTGACTTTGTCAAACCTAGTTTGACCAAAGTCAACTACAGGACATGAGGTGGATAGACCTTCGATGATGCAGATGGATGATATATGGTCTATTACAGGTCACCAGATGGTTCCATGCATTGGTTACAGGTTTATGATGATGATTTGTGATTTTCTGCATATTTGATCATTTACAGATTATTATTATTTTATCTGTCTGGATATATTGGAGATTTTATATGATCATGCAGATATCCATAGGGTGTATGAGTACACACCTTAGGTAGATTTGGGCTCTCTAAGTCCAATGAGACAGTTGGTTTTCAGTTCCGGGCAGTTACAGTGATGATTTTCCTCAGTTTATCATTTTGGTGCAGTTTTGCCATGTTAAATGGCCTGTCAGAGCAGTATGATGATGAGATTGGTTTGCCTATGGCGCTACAGAGGGGGCATATAGTATAGCCACTTGTTTTTACTATATTGTTTTGTTCACGGACACATTGGTGCAGTCAGATTTGCCCCCAGGTGAGCAGACAGAGAGTTACAGGCATTTTGATTCTTGTCAGAGGATTTATAGAGGATTAAAAATGGTTAAATTGGCTACTGAAGAATTCAATTTGGGATACTGAGGCAATAAAATGGCATGGGATGAGTTTTGATGATGAGTGTGATGTCTTCCACCCCTTCTCCAGCAGTTTCAGCATTCAGTGGGGTCCACACCCATCTCTCCGGCACATTTCATGGTTTTCTGGAGCCTTTGGAGGCTCACGACTTTCCTAGAGGAGCACGATTTGGTGCTTAGCTTGGTCTTTTGATGTTATTGTGCCATGGGGACACACTAGGGGTGTTAGATATTACCCCCTATACCCACCATGAGCTTTATTCATGTTTATTTTATCACATTGAGTGGGACCCCCTCTCCTAGGGCGATTTCGTCCATTGACATGTTATATTTTTGAGTTGATCCATGTACTTTATGTTGAGCTCATCTCAACCGTAGATTAGAACATTTTGATCTTTTAATCTTAGCCATCCATTCAAAAAGTGGTTAGGGTTTTGGTATCTCTCCATCCTATTTAAACGAGAGAGCTTCTCATTGTAAAGGGTCTTTGGCTCTTGGAATCTTGATAATAAAAAACTTCTTGCAGATATTCTTGGGTCTCCTTTGCATCTGATATTCTTCAATGGTGATTGGAAAGTCTATTGCATCCTAGCATTTGAGAGTTTGTTGTGAAATCTATATTTTTCGTGGAAAACTTTGTTTTGTCTACAGGAGGGTGACTTCACTTTGGTGTTTTCGCAGGGCTTCCTCAACTCGTTCTCTTGGCATCTCTTGTATCAGGGGGTTATCATTAGTATCATTGTGATCTATGATTTCATCTTATTATTTCTTCTGTTGCATTTTTCTATTTCTCTTGATGCATCAAATCTGATATTGTTGACGTTTGTTGTGTAGGAGAGAGGGCGCATTGGATTCCTTGGGCAAATCGATTTGCATAGAATACTCACTCAAATCTTCTCAAATTGATCGGGAAGGCATAGATCATCATCATCAAGGTATCTACAAGGATTTCCAGGTAAGATCTACAGGTTTGTTCTTCATTTCTTGGTTCCAATCCATTGGCATCATTATTTTACTGTTAAAACCCTAAGCTAAAATAATCGAAAAATTCCCTGGCATTAATAACTTGACAAAGTGGTAAAACTGTTTATCACACCATAGTAGCTAGGCTACTATTCTTGTTTAGCAGATATCTGCACATTCCAGAGCTTCCACTATTCAGAGCATGGCTATGATGATTGTATATTTTGTGATCACTCATGATCAGAGCAGTGTATTATTCAGACTTATGTTAGACCTTGTGTCAAGGCTGAGCCTTGAGAGTTCAGATTTGATGACCGATGTGACCCTTTATCCCATACCGTTTCAGTTTAGTGCTTAGAGATGCATTGCAGCAGTGTTTAAGATGGTATATGATGTTTATTACTATGATGATGTTGTATAATCTATGGATATTTTATCATTGACTGTGGATTATTATCTTGTTGATTTAGTCATGTTCACAGCATCTGCTTGGTATATTATTCCTGATGTGGCAAACTGTTTAAAATGAACTATAAATCATAAAATGGACAATTGCTTGCACATTTAGGTCATTTAACAAAACCCACTGGTTTTCCACCTTACATAGATATGGTCTTTCCTGACACCAGTTGTCTGCTAGTGTAGGCTCCATATTCACTTGACTCCATCCATACATGACTTTCCTATTTGACTTTAAACCTTGACCTGTCTCATTTGACTTTATGATATTGAGGACTTCCCCATTTTTCTACCTCTGTGTTTGGACCGCATCCCTGTATGTTCAGTGTCTCGGCTCTAAGTTGGTGACAAAACTTGCCTTTGGTGAGTTGGATTGTAGGCCTAAATCATTCTGGTCGGTTGTCCCGATGTTTGGCATTGGCTCGAACTCCCCCTAGTCACTTGAGATGTTGTTGGCTAAAACTGAAAGCTCATGTTCTACTTATGGAAACTCATAAATTCGCCCATGGAAACTAAAAAGGGCAAGAGCGATGAACAGCTAAAAATACTCCTCGAAGAGTATAAGAAAGGTCCAAAAAAAGCAATGGTTCTTAAAAGCTATATCTAAACAATTGCTGACCTTATATATATATGAAAACATGCCCTGGATGCAAGCTGCAACTAGTTGTGCTTATCAGCACACCTGAAATCCGAAGGGTTATGTAGGCCAAAAAGGCCATGAAATGAAATTGAATGATCCTAATGAACCTGGATCAACTTGATGTAGACATGATGCCTAAGTTGAATAAGCACTCTCTGAACAACTTATCCATTTGTGAGGCACAACCATCCCCCGTGTTATTTTGTCCAGCACAGAGTTTGTAGCTTCCCCCTTCTCCCAGTCCAAAGTATTTTTGAGTTAAGTTAGACAAGTCAACCCCTTGGCCCAACCTTGTTCCTAGCCTTCATCCTTCACTAGCAGTTTGACCATGTCCAATGGGTGAGTTTGTCATTTGAACTATTGTGCAAGTAATTTTATAACCAAGGAATATGCTAACTTGATTAATGCCACTGAATGGATGTTATACTTTGAGCTTGGCTGTGAGAATGATTAGAGAAGCATGTCTTAATCTACTGATATAATTTATCTTTGGTTGTATATTATTGGGATCCGTGATGATGTGGGCCATATATATATACCTATTGATGATGATTGAGGTCCCACATACTTGATGATGATATCATATGATGGATAGATGGTTCAGATGATGATTGATGCAATTCAGCAAGTTTTATTATTACTTTAGATCATCAGATTATGCACTGTCCATATATGGTGGACCCTACAGCTGGCCCATTAGGGCAACCCATGGTGTATGAGTACACATTTCTAGTGGATTTGGGTCTTCTGGATCCAATGAGACATTTATCTTTCAGTTCCGGGGACTTCTGACAGTGATTGATGCAGTTTTACACTTGTTGACCAGATTTGGGGTTGATTTCCCAGCCTGAGCAACAGGAGCCATGAGAGGCCAGTTCACCTAGGGTGCTGTATGAGGAGGGGGTGGTCCAGACACTTGTTATTACCATTTACCCCCCCTTCTAGAGAGCCTGGTGGGCTCAGTTGGACAGCGCAGATGCCCTAGGACGCAGTTTTGGCACTTTCACAGTTACCGAGGTAGTAAAAAAATGGGATAAAGTGGTCATTGAGGAATTCGATTTGGGCAATTGAGGCAAGGTTTTGGCATTTGGTTTTCACAGAGGTCTTCCAGGGTGATCCTACTATCTTCCAGCCAGTTTTCACCATGTGGGTAGGCCCATAGCGATCACAGGAGGTCTTTTACTGCTTGTCTGTCACAGATTTTGAGGATAGATTTGATCATTTATATTATATTGGACATATTTTATTATTTTTATTGTGCCTAGGGGATGAGCTAGTAAGGATTGATGCCTCCTAGCCCCACCATGTGCTTATTATGTCATGTCCTAGTCATCATGAGGTGGATTTTTGGTACTTTTACCCCCTCTAGTGGATGACGTCACCCTCCATGATTATTTTATACTATGACATCATCATTATATTGGGTGATCCATGTGATATATTGTTATGGTTCATCTTAGCCATTGATTGTATGATGAGATCTTTTAATCTCAACCACTCATTTGATGTAGTATTGTAAAGTGGTATAGGGTTTTGGTCTTTATTATCCTATATAAGGAGGAGACCCCCTATTGTATAGCTCACCTTTGGAGCTCTGGAATATTGGAATATAACACTTCTTTGTGGAGCATATCTCTCTTGTCTTGTGGATTCTCTTGCATATTGAGTATACAGTATCTCTTCTATGTATCATTGTGGATTTTGGTGCTTCTAGTTTTCTTGCAGGAAAGTCGAATTGATGGAGAGGAGGGCGATTTCTTGAGGGTTATTGTTGGAGGGATCCACATATTCTCTCTTGGGTTGATCTTGTGACAGGGAGTATCATTATTGTATCTTTGTGACATAGTTGATGCTTTCTATTACATCTTTCTACATTTTCATAATCATCTTGCTTGACTTGTTTCTTTGATCTTGTCTTGTAGGAGGAGGACGATTTGGCTATCTTAGAGGAGGACGTTTTGGTTGGAGCTCTTGGATCTCACTCTTGAATATACACATAGGAGAATGCTATCAATTTGTAAGGTGGCCACAAGCAATTGAGATAAGATCTACAAGGTATGTGCCTCTTTCATCCATTCTATCTTCATTGGTCACAAACCCTAATTAATTAAAACCCCAATTTTGGTATTTCTTAGATCTACTTCGATCTAGCTTTGCTTTTGAAAAGATCTTAAGAACCCACCTCTATAGCATCCGCCCCTAGTTGGATCTATAGTTTGGTGGTGATTGGGTTAAAATTGACACACTTTTCAAGGCAATATAGCCCTCTTGAACCAAATCGCACTTCCTTGGAGAGGCTTGTTGGGTTAGATCTAGCATATGGGTAGGTGAGATCCCGCTTGATTTGTAATCTACACACTTGATAACCTACCCCCAGACTTTTACTTTGGTGATTTCTATCTTGTGGGCATCATTCCACAATTTAAGGGATTAAAACCCCCTTTTGAACTACCTGGCATCTTAAAACTCAGATCTAGTAAGATCTAACCCTTGGATTGACTTGATTTTCTAGATCCACATAGATCGGTGCATAAGCTACTTGGATCTACAGTTTGGTGGCCATTGGACTTGATTTGGTCCACCTTATCCACCTTTTAGCCCTCCTTGAGCAAGGTCGCACTCCTCTGGGTGAGTGAGTTTGCCCACTTTGAGGAAGTGGGTGGTTGAGATTTTTGTGGATTTGGAACGGCCATACCTTGAAACCTAGGTCTAGAGTATCGTTTTATGACGATCTACCTTGGGGGTAGCATTCCTTGTTTTAAGGGATTGTGGTCCACTTAGGGTCATATCATGAAATCCTAGATCTAGTAAGATATAACTACTTAATCTCAATTAGCCCACTTGACTTGAACTCTAGGTGTCCCGCTCTACACTTTGACATATCTTTTGACTCCATTAGCCCATCCAACAAGGCACTAGTCTTCCTCAAGCAAGGCGCACTCCTTGGGAATTGTGTCAAACCTTAGATCCGGTACATGGGTACTCCTAATTTCAACTTAGATCCATTGATCTACTCATTGCACATCCTCTAGTGCCAATTGCATCCCTTAACTTCACCTTGTGGGTCCACTTTAAGCCATTTCACATATCCCAAGAAAGTAGGACCCACTTGTGTAGTACATGGTACTAGACCTTGTCATTATACCTAATCATGTGGCCTAAATCATACATTGGTTGAAACACTAACCATCTCTCAAACCACCTTCAACCATACTTTAACTTCTAGGTCCACTCAAACTCGCATTGGTTTCCATAACTCATCATCTACTTATCCCTAGGAACCTTTGTTTGGGTCCAATCATCTGTGATTGGTTATAGGGTCTCCCCCTAGGTCTTGATTCATCCTGACCTAAAGCGAAGAGTGCCTCGGTTGACGTGACTCCCACCTCGCATTGGGAACCGTGGCATCTCTTGGGTCACCTCTTTAGTTGCCCATCTCCTCTACCGTCCTGGATGGGATACCACTAGGGGCAACTACAAGTTGTGTGATAACAAAAACATTTCTGGGTTTTCTATTCCAAGCCAAACCCTAGGTGGGTTCTCCAAGGCGTCATCCTTGGAGGACACTTAGAGGCCCAAATCCTTAGGCACTGATCTCCCTAATCCATGCGCATTCCCGGAAGGAGGCTGTTTTGCCTGTTGTTGATGCCCTGTCTGGAACTTTTGTGCTTTGATACTGTCATACCTGTTAAACAAGTCTATCAAGAGGTATTAGATAGCCCCATCCTATTCCTAACCTCCCTGCATTGGACACGATTCCCAAGGCAGTCGATATTTTCATCATTTGCTGGTACCTTGTGTTACCAGCTATTTTGTATAATAGCTAAATTTCTTGTGAGCCACCAGTTTCATGAGCATGTTCAATGTTCATCATCAGTGTTCAGAAGTTCAGAGGTCATTTTCAGGGCAATTTTGCCCCTTTCGTAATAACTGCATGTTCATACCCCCATGGGGAAAATGTAAAAAGTTGGTCTAAACGGGGTCCTTTTATAAAAGACTCGACTATCCTTAGGTTTAATTGTCAGGGGGATACTCTAGAGTGTTTTTTCCTTAGGAATTATGCATTGCGCTTCAGTCGTATATAATTTCTGAGTTTTTCACTCACACCTCCAAGGCTAGAGTATTTACCATGGTGGTCAAAACCTAAGGTGGTTATTAGAGTCTTGTGTCTAGGATTTTTTACCTGTTAGCCATCTCGATTGAGTCGTATGAACATGCACTAGGTCCCCTAGGAGTTGTTATCACATATATAGTAGCTGGGCTACCATACATTATTTTTCTGATGCCAGTACACTATTCAGCCAGCTCCCTTACATTGAGATGCTGAGATGAGCATATATATATTGGATAACTATCAGATTTTGGACAGCAGTTGTATTCCCCATGCCATGACTGAGTCTCAGGACACTCAGAGAGATGACCGATGTAGCCATTATACCATTGGTACAGAGCAGTCAGTAGTGCCCAGAGTTACAGCAGCAGTTTCAGAGGACAGATGATGGTACAGGTTGATGAGCATTCAGGTATTATGACTCAGCAGGTATATCATTGTGTTATGGTTATATTGCTTTTATACTTATTCTTATAGCATGTCTTAGCACTTAGTGTCATGATCTGGCGATCATATAGATATGTGGATCTGGTTGATCTTATTATATATATTGTATTGTCCCTACTCAGACTTAGAAGTTCACTCTTCATACTCATTGGTTTTACCCTCCTTAGGGAGAATAGAGGTGATCATTCCACCATACCTTGGCTTGCTAGTGTTGGCTCCATTATTCATTGTCTTCATCCATCCATTGCCAACCTTTTAGTTTATCACCTTGACTTACTGCTTGACTAGTGGCATGGAGGAATTTTCCCCACTGTAGCCTCTGTATTGGATGAGCTTCCCTGTTTACTGTGTCTCGGCTCTGAGTTGGTGACAAAACTTACCTTTGGTGAGTTGGATTGTAGGCCTAAATCATTTTGGTTGGTTGTCCCGATGTTTGGCATTGGCTCGAACTCCCCCTAGTCACTTGAGATGTTGTTGGCTAAAACTGAAAGCTCATGTACTATGTATGGAAACTGATAAATTCGCCCATGGAAACTAAAAAGGGCAAGAGCGATGAACTGCTGAAAAATACTCCTCGAAGAGTATAAGAAAGGTCCAAAAAGCAATGATTCTTAAAAGCTATATCTAAACAATTGCTGACCTTATATATGTATGAAAAACATGCCCTGGATGCAAGCTGCAACTAGTTGTGCTTATCAGCACACTTGAGATCCGAAGGGTTATGTAGGCCAAAAAGGCCATTAAATGAAATTGAATGATCCTAATGAACCTGGATCAACTTGATATAGACATGATGCCTAAGTTGAATAAGCACTCTCTAAACAATTTATCCATTTGTGAGACACTGCCATTCCCTGTGTTGTTGCTCATTCAGTATATACTATGGTGTGTATTCCCTTTCCCATTGCCAAAGTGTCACAAAGTTAAGTAGGTCAAGTCATCCCTTAGCCTAGCCAGTTATTTTAGCCTTCACCCTTCACTAGCAAATTGATCACAGCTATGAAGTGAGTATGGTCTTGAAAGTTTGGTCTGAGTAATAATAATAATTAATGACATTATATATTTGGATTTAGATCGCCAGTAATGATTATTTTGTGTTATAATTGTAATTTGAATAAGTTGTAGAGCATGCAATAACCTTTTACACTTTGCAGCAGCTTCCGATGATGGTCTGAGTTATATTTGGTCATGTTGACTTGGTTAGACCTAGTTTGACCAAGGTCAACCATAGGACATGAGATGGTTGGACCTTGTGATGATATGGATAGACGATATATGGTTTATGTACATATATATGATGATTCTATGCAGCAGCTACAGGGTTATGATGATGATTCTTGGTTTACAGCAGTATTTGATCATTTACAGATTATTATTATTTGCCCTGTTTCGGTATATTGGATATATATATTGATCATGCAGAGACTCATATGGTGTATGAGTACACATCTTGGGTGGATTTGGACCTTCTGAGTCCAATGAGACAGTTTGTTTTCAATTCCGGGCACTTACAGTGATGATTGAGCCTCAGTAGGCTATCCCAGTGCAGTTTTGGTCTGTCAGAGGCCCTGTCAGAGCAGATGTAATTTTTATCCGGTTGACCTAGGGCGATGTGCTTGGAGGGGGTGGTCCAGCCACTTGTTTTTACCATATTACCCCCCTCTCGGACACATTGGTGCTCTCACCTTGACAGCGCAGGCACTCCAGGAGGCAGTTTGGGGCAGTTTCACGCTTCCCGAGGCATTTCAGGATTGGTAGAAATGGCTATTGAGGAAATCGATTTGGGCTACTGAGGCAATGTTTTGGCATGGGATGATTAGTGATGATGGATTGATGTCTTCCACACCTCCTCCAGCAGTTTCAGCTTCATTGGGGCCCGCATCCATCGCTTATGGCACTTTCTGATGATTTCTGAGGTCTTTTGAGGCCTACGATTTGACCATAGAGGCACGATTTGGTATATTGATGACTATATTATTATTATTGTGCTATGGGGATTGACCAAGGGTGGCTAAAATTACCCCTTGGACCCACCATAAGCTTCCTATTATATTTTGTCATCATGATTTGGTGGGATTCCCCTCTTCTAGGGCGATTTTGTACAATTATATTATATTTTATTAGTGATCCATGTATTTGATTGTTGAGCTCATCTCAACCATTGATTAGACATTTGTATCTTTTAATCTTAGCCACTCATTCAAAAAGTGGTTAGGATTTTGATGCCTCTCCTTCCTATTTAAAGGAGAGAGCTTCTCATTTGTAAGGGGTCTTTGGCTCTTGGATTATTGGTATAGAAAAACTTTTTTGTGGAAATTCTTGTGGTCTCCTTTGCATCTGGTGTTCTTAGATGGTGATTGGAAAGTCTATTGCAACCTAGCATTTGGAATTTGTGGTAAGATCTATCTATTTTGGAAATCATTGTCTTGTCTGCAGGAGGGCGACTTCAACAAGGGCGATTTTGCAAGGCTTCTTCAAATCGACTTTCTTGGCATTTGCTTGTATCAGGGGGTTATCATTAGTATTATTGTGATCTATGCTATCTTTCTGTTACTTCTCTTGTGGCATTAGTCTTATAGCTTGATTACATCAAATCTGATATTGTTGACGTTTGTTGTGTAGGAGAGAGGGTGCATTGGCTTCTTGGACCTAATCAATTGCATAGAAAACTACCTCAAAGCTTCTCAAATCGATCGGGTTTGCATAGATCATCATCACCAAGGCATCTACAAGGTTACCCAGGTAAGATCCACAGGTTTGTTTCTCTTATCTTGATCCAATCCATTGACCTATCGCATAAATTGATAAAACCCTTATTTCTTTAAACCCTCATTTTTACATTTTTTCAGATCTACTAAGATCTAGTGGCTTCTTGGGTATGATATTTAAAACCCACCTCTATAGTATCCACGGCATCCTGGATCTATAGTTTGGTGAGGATTGGCCTCCATTTGACCCTCTTCCCAAGGCATTTAGCCTCTCCAAGCAAGGGCGCACTTCCTAGTTTGGTGGGTTGACCTAGATCTAGTATGTGGGTAGTTGAGATCCCGCTTGATTCATGATCTAGACATCCAATAACGTACCCCCAGATTGTCACTTTTCTGATTTCTACCTTGTGGGCCCTATTCCACATTTTAAGGGATTTAATCCCCATTTTGGACCACTTGGTATCTTCAAACTCAGATCTAGTAAGATCTAGCCATTGGATTGCCTTGAAATTGTAGATCCATACTCTTACTTGCTTAAACCACTTGGATCTAAAGTTTGGATGCCATTGGACTTGTCTTAACCCCACTTATTCCACTTTTTAGCCTCCTTGGGTAAAGTCGCACCACCTTGGAGAAGTGAGTTGGCCCACTTCCAGGATATGGGTACATGAGATTTCAGTGGATTTGGAACGGGAGTAATTCAAAACCTAGGTCTAGAAGGTCACCTTGTCAAATCTTGTTTTGGGGATAGCATTCCTTGTTTTAAGGGATTGTGGTCCACTTAGGTCAAACCTAGATCTAGACCTATTCATCCATCAAGACTTTAATTGCCCACTTCTCTCATGCAATAGAAGTCCTTAACCACAAGTTAACTTTACTTTGACTCCATTATCCCAATTCCCAAGGCACTTGTCTCTCTTCAAGTCAATTCGACTTTCCTAGATGGTTGGATTAACTTGTGGTTTGACCCTTGATTGATGAGCTAAACCCTTTGATGCCATCATACTTCATGATCAAGCTTGTCACTTGTACTAGTTAGCCCCAATTCAACCCCTAAACTACCCTGCATTGGACACGATTCCCAAGGCAGTGGATTTTCTCACATTGAACTAGTACTTTAATCCTGGATCCTATTTCACAAATCATAAGTCACTTTCACATCAATAATGAACCAAAGCTATTCTCATTGAACCCCTCACTTGTCTTGTGACTTCATCCTAAGGTCTAGGATAAACTATACACCTTACTTCACTTAGAATTAACTTGATTTGGTGTCTTGGTTTTGATCTCTCCTGTCGGGAGTAGATCGGGTCTCCCCCTTTGTTGTCTGGGCTAGATAACATAAAGTGAAGGTTACCTCGACTGGCGTGACAACCATCTATTGGAGGTCAAGGTGATCGTGGTTGCACCTTTTGAGTTGCCCTTCCCTATTGCCATCCATGAGTGGATACATCCATAGGGGTAACTACAGTTTAGGTGATAACAGGAGTTTCGTTTGATTCCGAGAAAAATAATTTTTTTCCGTAATTTAGACAATTTTTTAATGGTTTAAATGGAATTTTTCAGGTTGTGATAAAAATCTCATTTGGAGGCGGATTTTGGCATGGGGAGGCTCGTTTTGACGCTCAGAGCATCCTCTTTAACTTGGTGTCCTCTTTTCTTAGTTTTTGGGCGATTACGTCGCCTCTGGGGGAGTTTTGGCTAAAAATGCATCATTTTGGCATTTAATTGCCAGAAAATGACAAAATGTACTTTGACAAAAATTCAAAAAAAGGTAAAAAATGATTAAAAAATTCATGGAAAAGGGTTGATTATGGTTTTCAAAGGGGGTACGACCACACCCAATGGAAAAGGCACATGTTAAAAACATTGGATTAGAATATTTGAAAGAAGGTGAGCGTGAGCCTCTTCACGTGGGCATCATTTCGCATGGGGTAAGTGAAGATTCGAGTTTAGTGTGGTGGGCTACCATTGAATATCAAAGCACATGTTGAATCAATCTTTGGATATACGAATTAATGCTATGAATATTAAATATTGTATTAAATTAATCAGTAAATTATTAATTAGTTTAATTGAAGGGACGTAACCCTTCTTAAGAATGCTCAAACCTTATAAAAGGCGAGCTCTTGTAAAGCGTTAAGTATCTTATCAATTCAATAATATATATTTTATTCAATATGAATCTCGTGTCCTAGATTTTCTGTCGCATTTGGTATCAGAGCTACTCGGTTCTCAACTGCTCGGGTTTCATCCACTTGGTTGCTGCTCCAGAACGGGATTCGCTTCCAGCTTATTCACCAACCTCCTGCTCCCACTCACTCCATCCTCGACCCCCGGCTCCCTCACCCCTCCTTCCACCCACGTCCCTGCTCCCTCACGCCGCGCTCTCCCTCACCCCTCCTTCCACCCACGTCCTTGCTCCCTCACTTCATCATCCCAACGCTGCCTGCCACCATTGTAGCGCCGTCATACCTCCAAGCGCTCTTCTAGCCGCCATCTCCACGAAACCCTACATCAACAAAAATTCAAAAAAAATATAAAAGTTAAATAAATATTATATAATAAACTTATTATTAATAATATTTATTCTAAACTTTATAATATATATAATATTATTATTCCCAAATAATAATAATTATTATTTTTATTTGTCCTTAACCACATAAGCCAAAATCGATTCCAATTATTCACCACCACACTTAAGAAGGATGACAACGGAGTTAAAAGCTCAAATTGCGAAAATAGAGAAGGATTTCCAAACTTTCAAGGAAATGATCACCAAGAGCCAGGAAGTGCTTAAGAAAGAAATTAAGGATGAAGTCATTCAGGTAATGGAGCAGAAAATAGATGACAAGTTCGACATTATGAGCAAGGAACAAAAAATGTTAGACCAAAAAGTGACTGAGAGCCAGAAAGGTATCCAGGCGATATTACAAAAAATGGATGATAAGGAAAAACATCATAAACAACATGGCTCGGATATGTCGGTTACCCCATCTTCCAATTCTGGGTCACCAGAACGCAACAAGACGAAAGGTACTCAATACCAACCATTCGTAATGTACCCGCCGAGAGCAAAAATAGAAATGACGAAATATAACGGAGGAGAAGACCAATGCGTCGCTTGGTTGAATAAAGCAGAAGAGTATTTCGACATATATAACATTACAATGGACGAAGAAAAGGTCAAGTATGCTTCAATGCACCTTGAAGGATATGCCTACAAATGGTATATGTGGTGGAAGGGAGACAACTTCGCATACACTTGGAACTTATTCAAGAATGATTTCTTAAAAAGGTGTCAAGGAATCACAGAAGATGAATTCTTCTCAAAACTTACCAGATTACAACAAAGGGGAAGCGTCGAAGAATTCACGCATCAATGGGAATCCCTCGCTACTAGAGTATTTGGGCTATCCGACAAACAACGGTTGGAAACCTACTTGGGAGGACTAAAACCATACATACAAAAAGAGTTAAAAATGCATGACAAAACGAATGTCGAGGTAGCAAGACGAAAAGCAAAAGTAGCCGAGGCCAAATTTGACAGTTTCCAATCAAATAAAGGGAAGTCATACTCACAAAGAAACATCCAGTCGACTCCAGAGGATGATACAAACAAATACATCCCTCCGCCTAGAAGGGACGATAGGAAGAGCCTCGAGAATCAACGAATGAGGGAAGGAAAATGTCGACGATGTGGAGACAAATGGAATCCTAAACATAGGTGTCGCCCCGAGGACAACTCAAAGAAATTATATACTTGTGAAGCAGAGGAGAATAGTGAATCAGAAGAAGAAGAAGAAGAAGAGCCAGAAGATGAAGAGGAGGAAACCGCAAATATGGCAGCCGGGAAAGACGAGACCCCCAAAATCTCCCTAGCAGCCATGACAGGCATTAGTCAACCACAGACTCTCAAATTAAAAGGGCACATAAAAAATGAGAATGTTACAATGCTAGTAGACACTGGAAGCACTAACAACTTTCTTGATATAAGAGTGGCACGAAAACTCAAGTTGTTCGTACATCCAGTTCCAGACATGAAGGTGATGGTTGCAGATGGCAAGAAGATCGAAAAAGTTGGAAAGTGCCACAAGGTGAGACTTCAAATACAAGACTTCAAACTGGAATCAGAACTCTACACCTTACCGTTGGGAGGAGTAGACATCGTTTTGGGAGTCCAATGGTTACAAACATTGGGAACATATTCTGCCAATCATCAAAAACATTTCATCAAGTTTAAGTGGCAAGGGCAAAATTTTAAGCTATATGGTTTTCATCCACCAAACACACAAGTAGTTTCATCTCAGTACTCAATCGAAAAGGGGCATCAACATACGTAATACAATGTCATCAACTGGAAGGAAAAGAGGAGGAACCAAATGAGTTCAAAAAGGAAATCCAAAAATTACTCCAGAAACATGAACACATATTTCAAGACTTACCCATGCAGCTACCATCAGAAAGGAGTATAGAACACATAATCGAGATTAAACCGGGGTCAAATCTTGTCAAGGTTAAACCATATAGGTATCCCCACCACCACAAAACATAAATAGAAAGGTTGGTTCAAGATCTACTGAATTGTGGTGTCATCACCAAGAGTAGAAGCCCTTATGCAGCTCCAGTCATACTAGTACGGAAGAAGGATGGATCGTTTAGATTATGTATAGATTATAGAGGATTAAACAAAATAAAAATTAAGAACAAGTTTCCAATCCCCTTCATCGATGATATGCTGGATGAACTTCATGACGCAAAATATTTTTCGAAACTCGATTTAAGGTCAGGGTACTATCAAATCAGGGTCAGATTAGAGGATATCGCAAAGACTGCTTTCCAAACTCATGAAGGACATTATGAATTCAAAGTAATGCCTTTTGGGTTAACTAATGCCCCTGCCACATTCCAGGCAACTATGAATGAACTATTTCAGCCATACCTAAGGAAATTTGTGTTAGTATTCTTCGATGACATCCTTATATATAGCAAGACATGGAAAGAACATTTGACGCATCTAGAAGAGGTTCTATCTCTTCTGAAGGAAAACCAGTTCTATGCAAAAAAGTCAAAATGCACATTTGGGAAGCAAGAAGTGGAGTATCTCGGTCATATAAACTCAAAGGAAGAAGTTAAGGTGGACCCAAAGAAGATCCAGGGGATGAAGGAGTGGCCCAAACCAAAGAATGTTTCAAAATTGCGAGGATTTTTGGGATTAACAGGTTACTATCGAAGGTCATCAGGAACTATGCACACGTCACTGCCCCACTAACAAATCTCCTAAAAAGAAATTCTTTTCAATGGGATGATGAAGCAAGAAGATGCTTTGAAACATTGAAACAAATTATCTCTTCAACTCTCGTTTTGGCAACACCTGATTTTGCAAAACCATTCGTAATCGAATGTGATGCTTCAGGGTTTGGGATAGGAGCTGTGCTAATGCAAGAAGGTCATCCAATCGCTTTTGAAAGCAGGAAGTTGAACAAAAGAGAATACCTACAGTCGACATACAACAAGGAAATGCTTGCCATCATGCATGCATTAACTAAATGGCGACAATACCTTTTGGGAAGTAAATTCCTAATCTGAACAGATCATAATAGTCTACAACACTTATTATAGCAGAAGACATTAACAACCGAACAACAAAAGTGGATAGAGAAAATCTCTACCTTCGATATGGAGATCCTACATAAAAAGGGGAAGGACAATGTAGTAGCTGATGCTTTATCAAGGAAAGATGAAGAGATACAAGTCTACGCCGTATCCATGGTGATCCCAGAATTTTTGGACGAAATTCGTAAGGAATATGCCAAGAATTCAGAGGTTTGCTCCATGATTAACAACATAAATCAGTATCCGAAGTTTGAATGGAAGAATGATCTCTTATGGTACAAAGGACGTATTTACTTAAGTTCCAATTCCAGTTTTAAGACCAAGGTGCTTAAAGAGTCACATGACTGCCCAGCCGCTGGTCATGTAGGATTTTTTAAAACCTACTATAATGCAAGGCAATCATTCTTTTGGAAGGGTATGTATGCCGACATTCACAAGTATGTTGCAGATTGTGACATCTGTCAGCGGAATAAAACTGAGAATATCTCAAGTCCGGGGTTACTCCATCCGTTACATATTCCAAATAAAAAATGGGAGGAAATTTCAATGGATTTCATTGAAGGTCTACCCATATCAGATGGAAAAGACAAAATACTAGTTGTGGTAGACAGGCTAACCAAATATGCACATTTTGTTGGAGTGAAGAAAATTGATTCGGCAAAAGAAACAGCCGAAGCTTTTTGTAAAAATGTCTACAAATTACATGGTTTTCCGAAGATTATAGTAAGTGATAGGGATGCCAAGTTTAAAGGGAACTTCTGGAGAGAATTTTGCAAGCAAATTGGAACGTCTCTTAACATGAGCTCAGCTTATCATCCCCAAACAGATGGACAGACAGAAGTTGTCAATAAATGCTTAGAAACCTACCTCCGTTGTTTTGTAACTGATAAGCAAAATAAATGGTTCCAATGGCTACATCTTGCGGAATGGTGGTATAATTCTACTTATCATACATCTGCTAGAGTGACACCATTTCAAGCCTATATGGATATGAACCCCCAAAATGGAAGGATTTCATTACCAACCAAGCAAGGGTCGCATCAGTAAATGACCATTTAGAAGAAAACCAAAAGGTTGTCCAAGTACTTAAAGAGAATTTGAATACTGCCAGGAATAGAATGAGACAACAAGAAGATCGACACCGAACAGAACGAGAATTTGAAGTTGGAGATTGGGTATTTGTAAGACTACAATCCTATAAACAATTATCACTTAAACAAGGTGGAAAAAATAAATTGGCTCCACGTTTTTATGGCCCATATCAAATCAATAAGAAGATTGGTCAGGTGGCATATGCGTTGGAATTGCCAACTACAAGTCGCATTCACAATGTTTTTCATGTTTCATGTTTGAAAAAGATGATAGGTCAACACCAGAAGGCACAAACAATACTTCCCTTGTTAGATGAAGAAGGAAGAATCATATTCGAGCCAGAATCTATCATTGCTACTAGAGAGAAGAGATTAAGAACGCGAGTCATTAAGGAATACCTCATTAAATGGAAAAATCTTCCTGAAGAAGATGCAATATGGGAATCAGAACAATTTCGACAGTTACATCCCTCATTACCATTGCTTTGAGGACAAAGCTCTTTAAAAGGGGAGTGGCAATGCTATGAATATTAAATATTGTATTAAATTAATCAGTAAATTATTAATTAGTTTAATTGAAGGGACGTAACCCTTCTTAAGAATGCTCAAACCTTATAAAAGGCGAGCTCTTGTAAAGCGTTAAGTATCTTATCAATTCAATAATATATATTTTATTCAATATGGATCTCATGTCCTAGATTTCTGTCGCGATTAATAAGAGAAGATGGCGTGAGCTTTGGGGATTAGCGTGGGCCCTTCGCTCACGTGGATTTGGCTCACGAATTGCTGGGGAAAATGGTCATAGTGTTGGGCGTTTAAAACAATGAGGAGGGCGTTGAAGCCATGGTGAGGTGGCAATCACACCTACCAATCACACCAACGCAAGCTTCACTTCACTCCAAGCTTGTCTCTTGATTGGAATTCGCCCTCCTTCTCCATGCTCACGACTTAGGGTTTTGGCTCTTGATTTTTGTATAAAGGAGAGGCCTCTTGGCTCTCTTAGGGTGGATTTTCGTGTGCACAAAAGCTCTGGCAAAATATTGTAATACGTTTTATGTGGAATAAAGTTTAAGGCTTTGGAGGCTCATCTTGTGTTATTTTGGATCAATGCTTATGGAATGAGGTGATGTTGTTTCATATTTTCATTTTGTTATTCAATATTGGTTAGCTAGTTCATGCTTGGGAAGGCTTATTCAAGCACATGAGTTCAAATATTTGTAGTCTCAATTTATTTGAATATTCATTGTCTTTATAGATCTAAGAGTGTATGCATATTACTAGTTTGTATTTCATGCCTTTTGATCTCCATTGATGGATAATACATGACTAATTTCCTATCTTGTTAGCATTTGATTGTGATATGTTTACAGATCTTCTCGTCCATTCAAGTAAGCTTGTGGAGCTAGGTTGTGTCCCCTTTTCTTGAAGCTAGGCAAAAGATCCAAAACAAGCATCAAGTGGACTCCAACTTCTTCAAAAAAGATTCGAAAGAGCTAAGTATTGCACTTCGATCCATCTCTTAAAATTTCAAATCTACCTTTGGTTACAAGTTCCATAGTTTAAACTTCTTCAAGCTTTTTGATTTTGCTCATTGATCTTTTGGTTTGTTGGTTTATTTTCCACCCATTTTGGCAATTTCTTGGCTTCTTCTAAGTGTGCCCTAGTTGGGTCACTTTTTCCATCCTTTAGCACTCTTCTTCCATTTTATTTTTGCCATTGTTTGTCTTCTCTTCTTAGGTCTGATCTTTGACCTTTTTTTCCATCTTGTTTGAGGTTCGTTTTTTAGGCCTCTTCTTTCCCACTGTTGGGGCTTCCTTTACCCCACCTTTGGAGTTTCTTTTGCCCACTGTTGGGCATTCCTTTTGCCCACTGTTTGGGCTTCATTTGGCTCACTGTTTTAGCCATCTTTTGCTCACTGTTTACTTCTTTTTCTCACTGTTTTTACCCTCTTTCTTGCTCACTGTTTTAGCTTGATTTACATCTCACTCTTGCTCACCGTTTTGACCTTTTTTTTATCTCTGATTTTTTTCCCCCTATTGGTTGCCCATTCTAGGTTTGATTTTTCCTCTTTTGAGGTCTGTGTTATCTCTAGGGTTGTTCCTCCTGCTTATTTTTAAATTTTTGATTATGATTGGTTTTTATTGTTTTTTTTATTTTGCTTTGTTTATATTTTATGATTTATTGATTGTCTTTTTGGTTCCTTTTGTTACCTGAAATCATCAAACTTTTTTATTCATTAACTATAAGCCCAGATATGTGCAAGGGAGAATATGTTTTATGATGGATTCTCACAATTGGCAGCATATTGATTTCTGATGGCAGAAGGTCCAAATGAGTGGATTCTTCTACTCTTATCAAAAACAACAGAGATAAAAAGGAGGATCCAAAGATATTGAAGCATTATGTATTGATACCAAACAATGAAGATGGCCCAGCGCTTCTGCATCCTTGTCCTACTTCCACGACTTAAGGAAGACATCAATAAAAATAAGTGACTTCGTTTTGCATTATACCAAGCCTTGAAAAAGTCATTGTATAAGCCACCGGCCTTCTTCAAAGGCATTCTCTTGCCTCTCTGTCAGTCACGTACTTGCAATCTGCGGGAAGCTGTCATTATCGGAAGTGTCATTCAGAAAGTCTCGATTCCTTCACTTCATTCTAGTGCCGGTCTAATGAAAATAGCAAAGATGGAATGAAAAGCTGCGTCCATGTGCTGAGATCCTTAAGCAAGTAACTGCTAAATTGTCTGCCAATCGAAACTTATGTTGTGCCAGATATTCTGCTTATGTTGTGCCAGATATTCTGCTCAAGGATGCTGTGTATTTTGCTGTTGGATTCTCTCATTGTGAGTTGTCCAATTATTCAAGCTTTAAAGCATGATAAAGGATGACATCGAGGTTCCAACATATGTTGCCTTACTCACGTACTTCGAGATAATGACCTTGCTGTGAAATTCGCAGCTTACAAATCATTGTGTGTTCTTATCAACGACGTCCATCTCAGATTTGAAGGCGACATGCGAGGATCAGGTCCAGATCTTTAGGCATAAAATCAATATTAAATTCAATTACGGTTATGATTGGTGACAAGTGACAGAGACCAATTTTAAATTCAAAGGAGGATTGGCAATCAAAATATCCTTAGCAAGCAGTTACAGAATCAATTACAAGTGGCAGAGTATTTGGAGTCTGCCAGATTAAATTCCAGATTTCAAGTTAAAGATAAGCTCCAGATTAAAAAGGGATTAGTCTAAAAATCGAATGTTAAATACCAGTTATCACCAACCTGCTCGAGCTGAAAGGTGTCAAGCATTGGATACAATTCGTATATTAAGACTATGACTATTAAAATATATCTCAGATTTGGTTCTGCTTAAAATCAGCTACAGCTGATCCAATATCAGATTTGATGTTATGTTTTTGCTAAATTAAGGAGATGTAAGCCTTAAAATATATCTCAGATTTGACATTATATATTGGTTAGAAGGTCTCGACTGGATGGAGGAGAGAAGAAGTCCCAGCTAAGGGCTCTCGAGAGAAGAGAGGAGCAGAGAGTTCTTCCCTTCAGGAGAACGCAGGGGACTGGAGGTTGGCAATTATTGGAGTATGTAAGCTCTGCTTTGAGCACTACCTGTATGACATAGAATTGGTTCAGTTTCAAACAGGTTCTGTTTATGAATGAAGTATGATGATGATTTGTTTCTGTATTTTATGAATTGTTTTTCTGGTAATTCTATTAAGTATATGGTCATTTATATTCCATTACTATAATTCTTATCAAGAGAAACAATTATCCTTATATGTTTATACACAGTAACAGTTTCACTTCATGTTTTCAGGATCATAGAATCCTTACTATTGAATGCTGTATTGTATTTTGTGTTATATGGTTTCTACAGTTTGTCTTGCAGCCCTCATTGATTTACCAGCTTGTCACTTTAAATACTTTGATCTTCTTATAAACACCTGTATCATACCAATGTGTGACATATACCAGTTTGGTTTATTGTAAATTGTGTGATGCTTTTACAGCTTTTGATTTCATACCAATTTGTGTTTTCAGTGTGATTTCATTTGATTTATACAAAGATTTCCTTAAGCTTGAATCCCGTAGTCTAGGTTCAACTTTAGGGATAACAGTCTGATTTCTTCATCTTCGTCTAGCTTGTTGAAGTCTGTTTTGGCCTCTCTTCTTTGCTTTTTAGTCCTCTCTTGTTTCTCGGTTTCCTACCTTTGTTTTCTACTTTCTCTTCTATCCTATTCTCTTCTTCTATTTCATTGTTCTTTCTCCTTTGCTTGTTTGTTCTCTTCTTATTGCTTGGTTAGTGTTAGTCTTAGATTAGGGCTTTCTAGAGTTAAGTTTTCTTTTATGTTTGGTTTTTTAGAGTTAGTTACATCCATCAATTAAATCTTAACTTAGTATTTTCATTTACTTAGTTTGTTAAGCTTAGTTCTTAGTCTATTTTTATTTTGTTACATTTGTTAGTTAGATTTTAATCTTAGTTTCAATTTCATCATTCAAACTAGATCTTAGCTTAGATTTCAGTCCTTAGTCTTAGATTCATTTGATTTTGTTTCTAATCCTAACATTTGATAAGTTGTTTGAGTTTTGGTGTGTGAAGAGCATTCATAGGTCCATACAAGAATATTTTAGCCCAAAGGCTAGATCCAAGATCAACAACAAGTGCATAAACCAAGGATATCAAGCAAACATTCTTCTTCCTCTTCAAAAGATAGAAAAAAACCAAAAAAGAGATTGTAAACCATAATAAAAGAGCAAGTGGGATTTAAGGGTCCTGTTATCACATATATAGTAGCCGGGCTACCATACATTATTTTTCTCATTCCAGTACACTATTCAGCCAGTTCCCTTGCATTTGAGATGCTGAGATGAGCATCTATATTGGATCACTATCAGATTGTGGACAGCGGTTATATTCCCCATGCCATGACTGAGTTTCAGGACACTCAGAGAGATGACCGATGTAGCCATTATACCATTGGTACAGAGCAGTCAGTAGTGCCCAGAGTTACAGCAGCAGTTCCAGAGGACAGATGATGATACAGGTTGATGTGCATTCAGGTATATGACTCAGCAGGTATATTATTGTGTTATGGTTAGATTGCTTTTATACTTATTCTTATAGCATGTCTTAGCACTTAGTGTCATGATCTGGCGATCATATAGATACATGGACCTGGTTGACCTATTATTTATATTATATTGTCCCTACTCAGACTTAGAAGTTCACTATTCATACTCATTGGTACATACCCTCCTTAGGGAGAATAGAGGTGATCATTACACCATACTCTGGCTTGCTAGTGTTGGCTCCATCATTTCATTGTCTTCATCCATCCGTGGCCTACCTTTTAGATTATTACCCTGATTTGCTACTTGACTAGTGACATGGAGGACCTTTCCCCACTGTAGCCTCTGTATTGGATGAGCTTCCCTGTTTATTGTGTCTCGGCTCTGAGTTGGTGACAAAACTTACCTATGGTGAGTTGGAGTTCCTTGAGAATTCCCCCTAGTCACTAAAGTTGTGTTGGCTAAACCTGAAACTTTTAGTGCTGCCATCAATACAAAATCTGGAAAAATGAAATGCTATATCTTGTATGTGAAAGAAATGCCAATTGAAAATGGCCATGAAAAATAAAATGTTATATCTTTTGGAAAAATAAATACCTAGGTAAACAAGTTGTCCATGACACACCTAGAAGTGCTCAGGTAAACAAGTGCCTTAAAAACACACCTGCAGCAGAAAGCCTAAAAATAAATGTAAATCTATGCAATGTGTTTGTAAACACACATAGATCAAGGCTATGGAAACCTCAGGCCCAAAAAGCAATGGAACTTAAATGTTATATCTAAACAATTGCTGGCCTTGTTTGTATTATGGATTGTGCGCATCTGTGAAGGTGAATAAACCCTCTTTAAACAACTCATCCATTTGTGAGACACCGCCATTCACTGTGTTATTGCTCATTCAGTATATACTATGGTGTGTATTCCCTTTCCCTTGCCAAAATGTCACAAAGTCAAGTCAGTCAAGTCATCCCTTAGCCTAGCCAAGTATTTCAGCCTTCACCCTTCACTAGCAAATTGATCACAACTATGAAGTGAGTATGGTCCTGAAAGTCTAGTCTGAGTAATAATAATAATTAACGACACTATATATTTGGATTTAGATCGCCAGTCATGATTACTCTGTGTTATAATTGTTATTCGAATAAGTTCTAGAGCATGTATTAACCTTGACACCTTGCAGCAGCTATGGATGATGGTCTGAGTTGTATTTGGTCTTGGTTGGACCTAGTTCGACCATGGAGGACCATGGGACATGAGATGTTAGACCTTATGATGATATGGATAGATGATATATGGTCTATGTACACATACAGGATGATTCTATGCAGCAGCTACAGGGTTATGATGATGATTCTGGGGTTACAGCAGTGTTTGATCATTTACAGAGCATTATTATTGGCCTTGTTCCGGTATATTGGATATTTATTTTGATCATGCAGAGACTCATATGGTGTATGAGTACACATCTTGGATAGATTTGGACCTTCTGAGTCCAATGGGACAGTTTGTCTTCAGTTCCGGGCACTTACAGTGATGATTGAGCCTCAGTAGGCTGTCCTAGCGCAGTTTTGGTCTGTTGGAGGCCCTGTCGGAGTAGAGATGACTTTTATCCGGTTGACCTAGGGCGCTGATGATGGAGGGGGTGGTCCAGCCACTTGTTTTTACCATATTACCCCCCTCCCGGACACATTGGTGCCCTCACCTTGACAGCGCCATCACTCCAGGAGGCTGTTTGGGCAGTTTCACGCTTCCCAAGGCATTTCAGGATTGGTAGAAATGGCTATTGAGGAAATCGATTTGGGCTACTGAGGCAAAGTTATGGCATGGGATGATCAGTGATGATAGATCGGGGTCTTCCACACCTTCTCCAGCAGTTTCAGCTTCATCGGGGCCCGCATCCATCACTTATGGCACTTTCTGTGGATTTTTGAGGTCTTTTGAGGACCACGACTTCACTAGGGAGGCACGATTTGGTACTTTCATGATTATTTATTGGTTATTGTGCCATGGGGATTGACCAAGGAGGGATAAAATTACCCCTTGGACCCACCATGAGCCTCTTATGATATTTTGTCATCATGATTTGGTGGGATTCCCCTCTCCTAGGGCGACTTTGTCCACTTATGTTATATTTTATGTGTGATCCATGTATTATGTTGTTGAGCTCATCTCAACCATTGATTAGACATTTGTATCTTTTAATCTTAGCCACTCATTCAAAAAGTGGTTAGGGTTTTAGTGCCTCTCCTTCCTATTTAAAGGAGAGAGCCTCTCATTGTAAAGGGACTTTTGGCTCTGGATTATTGGAATAGAAAATTATTATTGCATCTATCTCCAATGTTGTGGTGAATGTTTTTGGTGTTCGTTCGTTGGTTCTTCCTTTGCACCGAGTTATTGGAGATCTTGTTTGCCATATCTTTTGTACCACGATTTTGCATCTACAGGTGGAGGCCGATTTGCTTGGAGGAGGAGGTATTGGTAGGGGAAGACTCTCCCTACTTCTTCTTTGGAGCTCTTCGTTGGTAACAGGGAGTATTACTGTCCCAGGACCTTCTATTTCATGTTACTATTTGCATTTCTCTTGTATTTCTTCCATACTTGATCTTATTGATTGAATTTTATTCCTTGGTTTGACAGGTAGAGGAAGGCGCACTTGTGGACTAGGGCATCAAATTGGCAAGCAAATCAACAATCTCTCATTTGATCTCTGCGGGAATCTTCCTCAACATCAAGGCATCTCAACCACATCATTCAGGTATGATCTCAAGGTAAGTTCTATCTCCATGATCTATCCAATTGTCAAAAACATTTAAAACCCTAATTAATTAAAACCCCAAATTTTGCATTTTCTCAGATCTACTTAGATCTATTGGGTTGTTGGGCGTAATATTAAGAACCCACCTCTATAGCATCCACGGCATCCCGGATCTATAGTTTGGTGAGGATTGGCTTCCATTTGACCCCCTTCCCAGGCCAACTTAGCCTCTCCCAAGCAAGGCGCACTTCCTAGTTTGAGCAGGTTGACCTAGATCTAAGCGATGGGTGTTTGAGATTCCACTTGATTTGACATCTACACATCAAATAACATACACCCAGGTTGTCCCTTTTCTGAAATTCACCTTGTGGGCCCCATTCCACAATTTAAGGGATTTAATCCCCATTTTGGACCACTTGGAACACTTAAACTCAGATCTACTAAGATCTAACCGGTGGATTGCCACGAAATTATAGATCCATACTCCTATCTGACCGATCTACTAGGATCTAAAGTTTGGATGCCATCCGACTTGTCTTGACCTACCTAAACCCCAATTTAAGCCTCCTTGGGCAAAGTCGCACCACCTTGGAGAAGTGAGTTGACTCACTTCTAGGAACTGGGTACTTGAGATTTTTGGAGATCTGAAACCGGAATAATTCGAAACCTAGGTCTAAGCTGTCACTTTGTCAAATCTTGCCTTGGGGACTGCATTCCTTGTTTTAAGGGATTGTGGTCCACTTGGGTTAAACCTAGATCTAGACACATTCAATCATCAAGACCTATATTGCCCACTTATCTCATGTTGTAGGAGTCCTAAACCATAAGTCAACCCTACTTTGACTCCACTTCCCAATTCCCAAGGCACTGGTTTATCTCCAAGACAACCCAACTCTCCTAGATTGTTGGATTGACTTGTGGTTTGACTTTTGCATGGTTTACTATACCCTTAAGGCTATCATGAATCATGGTCAAGCTTGTCTTATGTACTAGTTAGCCCCAATACATCCCTTAAAACTATCCTGCATTGGACACAGTTCCCAAGGCAGTGGATCTTTTGACATTGACCTAGTACACTCATCCTAGATCTCACTTCAAACATTGTAAGTCACTTTCACATCAACTATGAACCAAAGCTATACCTATTGAACCCCTCACTTGGCTTGTGACTTCACCCTTAGGTCTAGGATAAACCATACACCTAACTTCACTTAGCAATACCCTGATTTGGTGTCTTGGTTTTGATCTCTCCTATCGGGAGTAGATCGGGTCTCCCCCTTTGTTGCCTGGGCTAGACAACATAAAGCGAAGGTTGCCTCGACTGGCGTGACAACCATACATATTGGAGGTTGAGGTGATCGTGGTTGCACCTTTCAAGTTGCCCTTCCCTATTGCCATCCATGACTGGATCCATCCATAGGGGTAACTACAGTTTAGGTGATAACAGGTCCCACACCCAACTTCCCCATTTGGGGAAGTTTGTAGTGTCTTGGTTCTTTGTTTGTTCCATTTTTATATTAGTTTCACTTTTGCAAGTAGATTACTAATTGCTAGATTAGCCTTCCACTTTTGTATTTTACATTTGTTAACTAATTTGCTAGATTTCCATTTTACAAGTAGAACACTAATTGCTAGATTAGATCTTCTTGCATTCTAGAACACTAATTGCTAGATTAGCCTTCTCTCATTTTATTTGATTTACTTGTTGTGTATCTTGCTTATAAGTGTTTAAATCATAAAAAGAACACAAAGTCTCTTGAATTTGTCATAAGACAAGTCAAGAGCACTCTCTATCGGAGAGCATTTGTTGCATTTGCACTTTCATTCTAGATTAGCGAAGACTCTTGAATCTCACCATAAGGTGGATCAAGAGCACTCTCTGTCGGAGAGCTTTCTTTGTGCTCTAATAAAATATTCATAACTCACCACTCCCCTTAAAATTGGAATTAATCGTTTCTATACCGCGTATGCTCTGCCCTTCCCTGGGAGGTTGGGTTACTCAGAAACGATATAGGTTATTTAATTGCTCATATTAATCCAATTTTAATCATAATAAAATTTTCACCCCATAACCAATGCAAATCCGGCGTTGTTCGACAATACTCTAACATGGGCAAATTCTAAGAAGGGGCGCTGGGTAGCTATACCTCGTTTTCAGTGGCTGGTTAGTTATTGAACGCCTCGTTGGAAACTTGGTTAGTCCAACATATCCTTGTACGGAGCCACTTAGAGTATTTCTGGATAGATTTCCAATACCTTGCGTATCGCTTGGAAATTCCCCTCAACTTTAATAATCGAGATCATCCTAAAATACACAATAAAATTTACCAAGAGCATTGCAAAACGATCTCACAAACATATCTTTGAGATTTGTATTTCAACATCCCCAATACACATTTGACTCCATTTTAGCACTGGTCTTGAAACTCATTTTTGCATCACCTAATTTGGACCATTTGTCCTTCATTTATCAGTGATTTATTTCTTGTGGATGCTTTGAAATCTGTCATCTTATATATTGTGTATCTTATCTTGTGTTTTGCAACAACAACTTGGATTGCTTAATTTGATATTGTGTATCTCATAAAAAACTCCTAAACAACACTCATTCACACCATACATCACCATAAAAACACTTAAAACACAAGAGCCTTAGAAACTCTTTGTAGGGTCTACCCCCCTTGGCTTCGTTAAGAGTTTGCTTAAATGGAGGAGTTGGGATTAGGTAACAACACTTGGCTCTTTGCTTGCCCACAAGGCCACACCTTTCCCACTTTCAGTGAGGAAACAACTTTCGAAAGATTTCTGCTGCTGGTGTGCATCTCGGCGGACAACACCTTGATTCTGGATCCGTCAATTAATCTCATAAGTCACTTGTACAATCACATTGGATCAATTTCATATCTCATAAGCGTCTTGATCCAACCCATACTTCACCTTGTGACTTCATCCATAGATCTAGGGTTTACTACACCTAACACCTTACGTACTTCAATGTGTCTGATTTGATCTGGTGTCCTGGTTTGATCTCTCCTATCGGGAGTAGATCTGGGTCTCCCCCATTGTTGTCTTGGGCTAAGACAACATCAAGTGAAGATTGCCTCGATTGGCGTGACAACCATCCATTTGGGAGTTGAGGCTATCTTGGTTCACCTCTTTGGTTGCCCATCCCCTCTACCGTCCTTACGGATCCACCTTATAGGGGCAACTACAAGTTTGGTGATAACAAGACCATTTATTTTTATTTGTCTGACCATAGTCATGGCTTCAGATGATTATTCAGATGGTCACATGGTGTATGGGTACTCACCCTTAGTGCATTTGGACCTTCTGAGTCCATTGGGATACTCAATTTGCAGTTTTGAGCATTTTCAGTTGAGATATTTTTTAGTTTATCACTTTATTGCAGATTTGCCATTTAAAATGGCCTGGCAGCATAGTTTGACATTTTATTTGGTTCACCTAGGGTGCTACATAGAAAGTATGGGGTCCAACCACTTGTTATTACTATATTACCATGCTTCCAGACATTTTGGTGCAGTCAGTTTTGGCCCTAGGTACCAGGCAGTGAGCTACAAGCATTTTATTCTTTCACAGGTGATTTTCTGAGAAATAAAAATGGTAAAAATGGCTACAGAGGAATTCTATTTGGGCTATTGAGGTAAGGAAATGGTATGAGGTTGATTTTGATGATGTGTGTGTTGCATCCCACACCTTCTAGAGCAGGTTGTTGCATTCAGTGGGGCCCACACACTCGCCGGGCTTTTATATTTTGATTTTACTATGTCATTGAGGGGGCACGATTTGGCCATGTGGTCACAGTATTGTATCATGATGTTATTTTATGTTATTGTGCCATGGGGACACACTAGAGAAGGAATATTTCACCTCCTAGACGCACCATGAGCTTATGTTATGACTATAGTCACTTTTATGTGGTATGTCCTCCCTAGGGCGACTTAGCTAGTGTGCCCTCTCTATTTTTGAGTTGATCCATGTACTTTATATTTGGGCTCATCTTAGCCATTGATTTTCACTTATGTATCTTTTGATCTCAACCACTCGTTAAAAAGGTGGTTAGGGTTTTGGTCTCTCCCATTGCTATTTAAAGGAGAGACCCCCCTCATTGTAAAGGGACTTTGGCTCTTGGAATTTAATAATAGAAGAAATATTTGCAGAGACTCTTGGATCTTCTTTGTTGGGTGTTCTTAGATGTTGATTGGAAAGTCTATTTCTCCTAGCATTTGATATTTTGTGGTGAATCCAATATTTTTGTAGAAACAGTGTTTAACTGCAGGGGGACGATTTCACTTGGGACGTTTTTGCAAGGGGCTCCTCAACCCGTTTCTCTTGAAGTTGCTAATATCAGGGGGTTTTCAATAGTATCATTTGATCTTTGATTTCCAGTTGGTATGTCTTTTGTTTTTACAGTCATTTTCTCTTTGCATCAAATCTAACTTTTGTAGTTTGCTTGTGCGGGAGAGGAGGGCGCATTTGGTTCTCTGGGAAAGTCGATTTCACTTGGACACTCTCTCAAATCACCTCAAATTGATCGGGAAGGCATAGATCATCATCATCTAGGCATCTGCAAAATTATCCGGGTAAGATCTACTCGTAATTCATTTATTTTGGGTTCCATTCCATTGGCCATTTCATTTACTGTTAAAACCCTAAGCTATTTTTCCTTCAAAAAATTCCCTGACTCAAACAACTTAAATTTTTGGCGAAATATTTCCGGGTTTTCCACCTTAAGTCTAACCCAAGGTGGGTTCTCAAGGGCGTCATCCTTGAGGGACTCCTTTTGGCCCATTTCCCTAGGCACTGATCTCTTACCCATGTGCACTTCCTGTTTTTGCCTGTTTTCTGGGTTGTTTGATGCCAGTTTTTGACTTGTGTGCTAAGATACTGTCATACCTTCTATCAAGTCTAATCTAAAGGTACTGTTATCACCTAAACTGTAGTTACCCCTATGGATGTATCCACTCATGGATGGCAATAGGGAAGGGCAACTCAAAAGGTGCAACCACGATCACCTCGACCTCCAATAAATGGTTGTCACGCCAGTCGAGGCAACCTTCACTTTATGTTATCTAGCCTAGACAACAAAGGGGGAGACCCGATCTGCTCCCGACAGGAGAGATCAAAACCAAGACACCAAATCAAGTTAATTCTAAGTGAAGTAAGGTGTATGGTTTACCCTAGACCTTAGGATGAAGTCTCAAGACAAGTGAGGGGTTCAATGAGTATAGCTTTGGTTCATTATTGATGTGAAAGTGACTTATGATTTGTGAAATAGGATCCAGGATTAAAGTACTAGTTCAATGTGAGAAAATCCACTGCCTTGGGAACCGTGTCCAATGCAAGGTAGTTTAGGGGTTGAATTGGGGCTAACTAGTACAAGTGACAAGCTTGATCATGAAGTATGATGGCATCAAAGGGTTTAGCTCACCAATCAAGGGTCAAACCACAAGTTAATCCAACAATCTAGGAAAGTCGAATTGACTTGGAGAGAGACCAGTGCCTTGGGAATTTTGGGATAATGGAGTCAAAGTAAAGTTAACTTGTGGTTAAGGACTCCTATTTCATGAGACAAGTGGGCAATTAAAGTCTTGATGGATGAATAGGTCTAGATCTAGGTTTGACCTAAGTGGACCACAATCCCTTAAAACAAGGAATGCTATCCCCAAGGCAAGATTTGACGAGGTGACCTACTAGACCTAGGTTTTGAATTACTCCCGTTCCAAATCCACTGAAATCTCAAGTACCCACGTCCTAGAAGTGGGACAACTCACTTCTCCAAGGTGGTGCGACTTTACCTAAGGAAGCCTAAAAGTGGGATAAGTGGGGTCAAGACAAGTCCAATGGCATCCAAACTTTAGATCCAAGTGGTTTAAGCAAGTGAGAGTATGGATCTACAATTTCAAGGCAATCCAATGGCTAGATCTTACTAGATCTGAGTTTGAAGATACCAAGTGGTCCAAAATGGGGATTAAATCCCTTAAAATGTGGAATAGGGCCCACAAGGTAGAAATAAGAAAAGTGACAATCTGGGGGTAGGTTATTGGATGTGTAGATCATGAATCAACCGAGATCTCAACTACCCACATACTAGATCTAGGTCAACCCACCAAACTAGGAAGTGCGCCCTTGCTTAGAGAGGCTAAATGCCTTGGGAAGAGGGTCAAATGGAGGCCAATCCTCACCAAACTATAGATCCGGGATGCCGTGGACACTATAGAGGTGGGTTTTAAATTTCTTGCCCAAGAAGCCACTAGATCTTAGTAGATCTGAAAAAATGTAAAAATGGGGTTTTGATTAATTAGGGTTTGAAATATTTTAGACAAGTGGATAGATCATGGAGATAGAAATTACCTTAAGATCATACCTGAGTGATGTGAATGAGATGCCTTGATGTTGAGGAAGATTCCCGCAGAGATCAAATGAGAAATTGTTGATTTTGCTTTCCAAATTGATGCCCTAGCCCACAAGTGCGCCCTCCTCTACCTGTCAATCCAAGGAAAATCGATTTCAATCAGAGAGGTCAAGTGTGGAGGAAATACAAGTAAAATGCAATGATAACATAGAATAGAAGGTCCTGGGACAGTAATACTCCCTGTTACCAATGAAGAGATCCAAAGAAGAAGTAGGGAGAGTCTTCCCGTACCAATACTTCCTCCTCAAAGCAAATCGGCCTCCACCTGTAGATGCAAAAACGTGGTACAAAAGATATGGCAAACAAGATCTCCAATAACTCAGTGTAAAGGAAGAACCAACGAACGAACACCAAAAACATTCACCACAACACTGGAGATAGATGCAATAATAATTTTCTATTCCAATGATCCAGAGCCAAGTCCCCTTACAAATGAGAAGCTCTCTCCTTTAAATAGGAAGGAGAGGCATCAAAATCCTAACCACTTTTTGAATGAGTGGCTAAGATTAAAAGATACAAATGTCTAATCAATGGTTGAGATGAGCTCAACAATAAAATACATGGATCACTAATAAAATATAATATGAGTGGACAAAATCACCCTAGAAGAGGGGAATCCCACCAAATCATGATGACAAAATATAATAAGAAGCTTATGGTGGGTCCAAGGGGTAATTTTAGCCACCCTTGGTCAATCCCCATAGCACAATAATAATAAAATAGTCATCAATATACCAAATCGTGCCTCTATGGACAAATCGTAGGCCTCAAAAGACCTCAGAAATCATCAGAAAATGCCATAAGTGATGGATGCGGGCTCCGATGAAGCTAAAACTGCTGGAGGAGGTGTGGAAGACATCGATCAATCATCACTGATCATCCCATGCCAAAACATTGCCTCAGTAGCCCAAATCGATTTCCTCAATAGCCATTTCTACCAATCCTGAAATGCCTCGGGAAGCGTGAAACTGCCCCAAACTGCCTCCTGGAGTGCCTTCGCTCTCAAAGTGAGGGCACCAGTGTGTCCGAGAGGGGGGTAATATGGTAAAAACAAGTGGCTGGACCACCCCCTCCAAGCACAACACCTTAGGTCAACCGGATAAAAATCACATCTGCTCTGACAGTGTCTCTGACAGACCAAAACTGCATTGGGATAGCCTACTGAGGCTCAATCATCACTCTAAGTGCCCGGAACTGAAAACAAACTATCTCATTGGACTTAGAAGGTCCAAATCCATCCAAGATGTGTACTCATACACCATATGAGTCTCTGCATGATCAAAATATATATCCAATATACCGGAACAGGGCAAATAATAATAATTTGTAAATGATCAAATACTGCTCTAAACCATGAATCATCATCATAACCCTGTAGCTGCTGCATAGAATCATCATATACATGTACATAGACCATATATCATCAATCCATATCATCACAAGGTCCAACCATCTCATGTCCTATGGTTGACCTTGGTCAAACTAGGTCTAACCAAGTCAACATGATCAAATATAACTCAGACCATCATCGGAAGCTGCTGCAAAGTGTCAAAGGTTAATGCATGCTCTACAACTTATTCAAATAACAATTATAACACAAAGTAATCATTACTGACGATCTAAATCCAAATATATAATGTCATTAATTATTATTATTACTCAGACTAGACTTTCAAGATCATACTCACTTCATAGCTGTGATCAATTTGCTAGTGAAGGGTGAAGGCTAAGATAACTGGCTAGGCTAAGGGATGACTTGACCGACTTAACTTTGTGACACTTTGGCAATGGAAAAGGGAATACACACCATGGTATATACTGAATGAGCAACAACACAGGGAATGGCGGTGTCTCACAAATGGATAAGTTGTTTAGAGAGTGCTTATTCAACTTAGGCATCATGTCTATATCAAGTTGATCCAGGTTCATTAGGATCATTCAATTTCATTTCATGGCCTTTTTGGCCTACATAACCCTTCGGATCTCAGGTGTGCTAATAAGCACAACTAGTTGCAGCTTGCATCCAGGGCATGTTTTTCATACATATATAAGGTCAGCAATTGTTTAGATATAGCTTTTAAGAATCATTGCTTTTTGGACCTTTCTTATACTCTTCGAGGAGTATTTTTCAGCAGTTCATCGCTCTTGCCCTTTTTAGTTTCCATGGGCGAATGTATCAGTTTCCATAAATAGTACATGGGCTTTCAGTTTTAGCCAACAACATCTCAAGTGACTAGGGGGAGTTCGAGCCAATGCCAAACATCGGGACAACCGACCATAATGATTTAGGCCTACAATCCAACTCACCAAAGGTAAGTTTTGTCACCAACTCAGAGCCGAGACACAGTAAACAGGGAAGCTCATCCAATACAGAGGCTACAGTGGGGAAAAGTCCTCCATGCCAATAGTCAAGTAGTAAGTCAGGGTGATAAACTAAAAGGTAGGCAATGGATGGATGAATACAATGAATAATGGAGCCGACACTAGCAAGCCAAGGTATGGTGGAATGATCACCTCTATTCTCCCTAAGGAGGGTAAAACCAATGAGTATGAATAGTGAACTTCTAAGTCTGAGTAGGGACAATACAATATATATAATAAGATCAACCAGGTCCACATATCTATATGATCGCCAGATCATGACACTAAGTGCTAAGACATGCTATAAGAATAAGTATAAAAGCAATATAACCATAACACAATGGTATACCTGCTGAGTCATAATACCTGAATGCTCATCAACCTATACCATCATCTGTCCTTTGAAACTACTGCTGTAACTTTGGGCACTACTGACTGCTCTGTACCAATGTTATAATGGCTACATCGGTCATCTCTCTGAGTGTCCTGAGACTTAGTCATGGCATGGGGAATACAACTGCTGTCCAAAATTTGATAGTGATCCAATATAGATGCTCATCTCAGCATCTCAATGTAAGGGAACTAGCTGAATAGTGTATTGGAATCAGAAAAATAATGTATGGTAGCCCGACTACTATATATGTGATAACAGGTACTAGTTAGCCCCATCTTAATTTTAACACTTCTACCTTGGACATGTTTTCCAAGGCAGGAGAAATTTCTATCATTCACTAGTGCCTTGATCCTGAATCCTTTTGTAAAACTCATAAGTCACTTGTACTACCACATTGGATCAATATTTGCATTTCATAAGCCTCTTGATCCAACCTTAATTCATCTTGTGACTTCATCCTTAGATCTAGGGTTCACTATACCTCACACCTTATGTACTTCTTTCATTTGATTTGATCTGGTGTTCTGGTTAGATCTCTCATGTCAGGAGTTGATCTGGTTCTCCCCCTTTGTTATCTAGGGCTTGGATAACATAAAGCGAAGAGTGCCTCGATTGGCGTGACAACCAATCCATCTTGGGGATTGAGGCCCTCTTGTGTCACCTCTTTGGTTTCCCGTCCCCTCTGCCGTCCTGTATAGGATCATCCATTGGGGCTGTTACCCCCATTTTGGCAGGGGTGTCCACAGAGCCCAGAACTTCTTCAATTGCCAATTCTGCTCATCAGTTTGCAATTAGTTCTACAGAACAGTTCAGATGGTCAGAATCAAAGGCCTTACGCTAAGGATGATTCCATCCTAGAAAATTTTCCTGTCATCGCATGTGGTGATGAGAGAAAGACAGACTGCTCATTGGTGTCTCAGTCATAATTTTCTGAACTACAAATCATTTATAAGTCTGGCTGTAGTTCAGGACTGTCGAAAGATTGTGCTTATAATGTTGTGGAGAACATGACCCAAATTTTTCTAGGGGTTCCATTATCTACAGGGCTTGCGCAGAGCTGTTGTTCATCCCCTTCAAATTGGGAAGAGGCCACCAAGTATAATTGTTCACCACTCAAAAAGAAGAGATTCAAGTGAATGAATATTGTTTTTCTTTCCAAGCCGTAATACTTGCCAGCAAAGGTAGTGCAGTAGGATCTCATTATACACTGAGAAGTGACTTGGGACATGGTCCAGTGCATGTTCCATATAGCTATGTCAAAAGCCTACATATTTGAAGGAGCGCGGAAACAAACATGGGGTCAACCAGCTAATTGTTATTGCATGTATCAAAGCCCATCTTTCTGAGGTGGTGATAGCTGAAAGCAGCTTGTTTGCTTCTAGAATCCAGTGTTTTGATCCGTCTCTTCATCTCAAACAAAGTTCTCTCTCCTGTTTGCTATATTTCCAGCAGTAGAGCGGAGATGGAATTATATAACACGGAATGTTGTACCAGATGCGGCTGCAACAGCAGTAACTACTTTTGCCAGGATGAACGGAAGTATCTGTCGTGGCTCTCTCTCTGCACATGTTTTGTTGACAACTGCGATTTGCTGAAGCCACACGATATATTTTTGAAGTCGTATAACAAAATTCGACAGCATCGGAAGGCAGAGCTTAGTCCACGCGATTATTCAGCAGCTCGATATTTGTTCCACAATGCCAAGCGCCACGGGTTTCAAACGAGGGCTCGATGTTAAGCGTTTTAATCAACTCGATGGAGGTTTAAACTCACAGTTCCATTCATAGCCGATTGATGCACCAATGCGGAGTTCGAATTTTAGCTTAGAGGGTTCACGCAGATTCCATCTAGGCAACAACCGATTTTTTAATGCTGGGTTACAGAACACGGGTTTCAAACAGAAGATCAACACGTAGTCGACCCTAATTTTCATCGGAGATCACCGTCGATGTCTGTCAGTTCTCCGAAAATTAAAGAGGAAAAATCTTAAGGATTCGCCATTTCTGTGATGTGGCCGCCATTGATAGGAACTCTACAATTTCAAAGCATAAAAATTAGTGGAGTTACTTGTGACAAATGAGGGATCAACCACGAAAATCATGTGGCAGCCAAACTGATGAGTCAAGCGCGGTTTTCAGCAAGATGACGGTCACGCCATTCACACAAATGGGTGTGACCTGCCTTTTTGACAGCTGATTTTTATGCTGAGTACCATAGATATTAAACTCGGTGTTCAACGATTCCATCAGCACGTTGGGAGATAAGCTAATCAGAGGTCAGGGGAAAATCGACATTTTCATCGACAGTCAAAGACATTTTCCTGGGCAGCGAATTGCAGTGATGGTTGTTTATTTTATTCAGGATCTAACAGTTGTTTGGAGACAGTCTCAGCCACGTAAAATTTCGGAGGATTGGTCCTATCCACCAGGTGACCCGTGTTTCAATAGCAACCGATTTCCATCTTGATTGAGTCAAACTCTTGATCGACATATTTGGCTGCATGAGGGTGGGTGTGATTAGCCAAAAGTGAGGTGCCTTTAGTTATTATTTTATTCACTTTTAGTCATAAGTGGATCTTGACCCACTTTTTATCAATTTTATTATTGTTTTCTTTTAGAGGAGTCTTTTTTTTTGGCCTATAAAGAGGAGATCCTCTTTCATTGTAAAGATGGAAAATTTTTGGGAGTTTTCTTCCCTAGAACTAAATGAAAAATATCATGATGGGATTCTCTGGATAAATTTAGAGCTCTTTTTTCCCTTTGTATGCCATTTTTCTTTGTGTGCCATCTTTCATTTTGTCTGAGGCAATACCTCTCTTAGCTCTTTACTTTCGATTCTTAAGCTGGGATCATCTGAATAGAAGGCTAACAATCTAGCACAACTTTATTTGACCCATGTTTTTCTCTTAAGTTTTGCGGCTTTCAGGTATTCTCTAGTGCAAGAGCTCTTAGTTGGTCACTACATTCATCTGGCAGCAAGGCCCTTTTAGAGTTTTCCTTTGACTCCATTCGCCCCTCTTTGATACTGGCATTGGTCTTTCCCTGAGGATTGATCTTCCTTTCTTTTCCATCACCCATCTAAAACTATCTTTTGTTACTTCCGTTTCTTTAAGGCAGTCTCTTCTATTCACCTTGCCTGTTACTGTACCTGCCTTAGCGATCCTATTTTAGGGATACCCCCTAGTGTTGGAGAAGAGCCAACCTGAAGCGAAGAGGAGAGGAGTGTGGTGACATTGGCCTCTCTCCTAAGAGAGTTGTCATTCCAGCTGGTGTGTTGCATTTTGGGCTTTCAAACGACACGCATGCCATTTCGGAGGACAACAGGGGCAACTACAAGTTGTGTGATAACAATACTCACTTCTCCAAACTTGTGAACAAAATCCCAAAATAGCTGATGCGCTAGTTTTCCTCCGGTAGTAGTGACGGGCCTGTTATCACCAATCTTGTAGTTGCCCCTACAGATGGATCCAAGGTGGATGGTAGAGGGGACAGGCAACTAAAGTGGTGAACCAAGAGAGCCCTGGTTCCCAAATGGATGGTTGTCACGCTAACCAAGGCACTTTTCGCTTTTGCTACCAAAGCCAAGGTAGCAAGGGGGAGACCCAGATCTACTCCCGATAGGAGAGATCAACCCAATCACCAGATCAAATCAGACAGAGTGAGGTAGGTAAGGTGACAGGTATGGAACCCTAGATCTAAGGAGACTGAGACACTGTGGAGGCTTAGAGATAATATGACTTGATGAATAGATCTTAAGCACAGTGATTCAGGGATTAAGTATGATTCCAGGATTCAAAGCTAGTTTAAAATGGTCAAAATCAACTGCCTTGGGAAATGTGACCCTTAAAACAGGGAAAGTGTCCCAAAACGTAGATCTGACAGTTAGGGCTTTCTAGCTATTCTTGATGAAGGGATATGACAGTGTCAAAGTGTGCAAGCAACCAAACAGGGATCAACCCACAGGAAATTTGCACAACCCAGGAAAGTCGTGAGGGCTTGAGGAGATTAGTGCCTTGGGGTTTGGGCCTATGGAGTCACCCAAGTAAGACATTTTCAAGAACCCACTTTGCAATTAGCCCTATCTACAATACCTAGATGTGGTTTACCAAATGATCAAGGGATTTGATCAATAGAATTTTTAGGAGAATTTTAGTTGATTTTAAATGAGGGTTTTAAGTAACTTTGACAGATGGATAGATCAATGGAATGAGAAACTTACTTTGAGATCATACCTGAGTGATGGAAGTGCTTGCCATGTTGTTGAAGAATGTTCTTGCAGAGATCAAATGGGAGATCTTTGATATTTCTTGCCACAATGAGATGCCCTAGCTCCACACGTGCGGCCTCCTCTTCTGTCAAACCAAGGAAATCGATTCAATCAGTAAGATCAAGAATGGAGGAAATACAAGTAAAAGCAAATGATAACATGAAGTAGAAGGTACAAAGACAGTAATACTCCCTGTTACCGACAAAGAAACCACAACGAAGAGGCAGGGAGCGTCTCCCCTACCAATGCATCCTCCTTGAAGCAAATCGGCCTCCACTTGTAGATGAGAAAAACATGGAACAAAATGATAGCAAGATAATCTCCAATAACCCAGTGCAAAGGAAGAACAAACACTCAAACTCCAATATCCATCACCACCACAAGACAAGTAGATGCAATAATAATTTTCTATTCCAATAATCCAGAGCCAAAAGTCCCTTTACAATGAGAAGCTCTCTCCTTTAAATAGGATGGAGAGATACCAAAACCCTAACCACCTTTTGAATGGATGGATAAGATTAAACGATCAACATGATCTAATCAATGGTTGAGATGAGCTCAACATAAAGTACATGGATCAATATAACAATATAATACATCAATGGACCAAATCGCCCTAGGAGAGGGGGTCCCACCTGTTATCACACAACTTGTAGTTGTCCCTAATGGTATCCCATCCGGGATGGTAGACGAGATGGACAACTAAAGAGGTGACCCAAGAGATGCCACGGTTCCCAATGCAAGCTGGGAGTCACGACAACCGAGGCACTCTTCGCTTTAGATCTAGATAGGATGAGATCAAGGGGGAGAGCCTATGGCTAATCGACAGAAGACTAGCAAAAGCAATGGTTCCTAGGGAAGTGTGAAAGTTAGGTTACGGAAACCAATGCAAGCTTAGGTGGACCCAAGGGTTTAAGTATATGGTTGAAGAGGCTTAAGAAGTGACAAGTGTTTCAGCCAATGTATGATTTAGGCCACCTAGGAGGATCAAAAGACAGATCTAGTAACATAAAATACACAAGTGGGACCCACTTCCTTAAAATAGGGAAAATGGTCCAAGATGGGTCCACTTGGTCAAAATTAATGGGAGATGGTACTATAGGGGCTCTATGACATGGATCTATGGATTGACAAAGAATTGAGAGCACCCAAGTGTGGGATCTAGGAAAAGCCACTAACCCCAAGAAGTGCGAATTGCCCCAAGGAGGACTAGTGCCTTAGATCAAGGACCAAATGGAGTCGGATGTCTACCAAAATGTAGATCGGGGCAATCAAGGTGCAAAACAAGGTGGGTTTTGAAAATCAAAGGCATCCAATGGCTAGATCTTAGTAGATCTGAGATTCAAAATGCATCACTCAATGACCCAAGTGTGGCACAACCCTCAAAATGAGGAATGGGGCCCACAAGGCAAAAATCAAAGAGGTGAAGCACTAGGGGTAGGTTATCAAGTGAGAGGAATGCAAATCAAGTGGGATCTCACCTACCCATGTGTTGGAACTAGCTTAACTCACCTACCCAAGGAGGGCGACCTCACTCAAGGAAGGCTAGGTGCTTTGGGGGAAGGGTCAAATGAAGTCCAAATGCCACCAAACTATAGATCCAAATTGCTGTGGATACTATAGAGGTGGGTTCTTTTTATTATACCCAAAGCCAAGCTAGATCTTAGTAGATCTGAGAAAAACAAAAATGAGGGTTTTAATCAATTAGGGTTTTATGATCTAGAATTCATGGGTAAGCCAAGGAAGAAGAAGACCATACCTTTGGAGCATACCTGGATGAAGAGATGGATGCTAGTTGAGATGAGGATTACTTTGCCCAAAGATCAAATGAAGAATTTTGAAGCCCTCTTGCCAAAACGTCCTCCTCCAAGCCACACGTGTGTCCCTCTAACCTGTCAAAACCAAGGAGCAAAGCATCAATCAATTCATCATGTTGAGGGTAGATACAAGCAAGAAATAGATAAGCAAAGAATAGTTGGTACAAAGACAAAACCACTCCTTGTTTGATTCACGAATTGGCATGAAGTTGTAGGGCAAGCCTCCCCACCAATACGCATTCCTCCCAAGACGTCTTCTTCACCTGTAAATCAAAAGTATGGCAAAATATGCAAGATAGCTACAAGAGATCCTCCAGTGCAATGGACAAAAGCATTTACAATCAAAGCAACCAACATCTACTCCAAGATCCAAGCATGTACTCCAAAAGATAGAATTTTATTCCAAGAGCCAAGAGCCAAATTCTCTAGATGATTTTACAATAGGGGGTCTCCTCCTTATATAGGATAATAAAGACCAAAACCCTATACCACAAAACCACTTTACAATACAACATAATGAGTGGTTGAGATTAAAAGATCTCACAATATAATCAATGGCTAAGATGAGCCTAACATAACATCACATGGATCACTCAAAGAGAGTGCGACGTCATCCTTAAAAAGATTAAGGAGGGTGACGTCATCCCTAGAGGGGGCTAAATATAACATGGGCCCACCCCATATGACAAGGACATGACTAAGCAAGCTCATGGTGGGGCTAGGAGGCATCAATCGTTGCTAGCTCATCCCCAAAATCTGTGAGAGACATGCAGTAAAAGGCCTCCTGTGGCCTCTGTGGACCCCACTAACTGATGAAAACTGGCTGGAAGATAGGGGGTTTACCCTGGAAGACCTTTGTGAAGACCAAGTGCCAAAACCTTGCCTCAATTGCCCAAATCGAATTCCTCAGTGACCCTATTATTCCATTTTTAACCTGCCTCGGTAACTGTGAAAGTGCTGAAACTGCCTCCTAGGGCATCTGCGCTGTCCAACTGAGCCCACTAGGCTCTCCAGAAGGGGGGTAAATGGTAATATCAAGTGGCTGGACCACCCCCTCCTCATACAACGCCCTAGGTTAACTGGCCTCTCATGGCCCCTGCTGGTTAGGCTAGGAAATCATTCCCAAATCTGGTCAACAAGTGGAAAACTGCATCTATCACTATCAGAAGTGCCGGGAATTGAATGATAAGTGTCTCATTGGATCCAGGAGACCCAAATCTACTAAGAATGTGTACTCATACACCATGGGTTTCCCTGATGGGATAACTGTAGGGTCCACCATATATGGACAGTGCATAATTTGATGATCTGAAGTAATAATAAAGCCTGCTGAACTGTATCAATCACCATCTGAATCATATGTCCATCATATAGTATCATCACCAAAAGTATGTGGGACCATCAATCATCATCAATAAGCATGCATGGCCCACATCATCACGGATCCCAATAAATGACCATAGTCAAACTGGGTTTGACTAGGTCCATATACAACCAAGGAGAAATCATATCAATAGACTAAGACATGTTCCTCTAATCATACTCACAGCTTATCTCAAAGTATAACATCATTTAGTGGCATTAATCATGTTTGCATATTCCATTGTTATTTATAATTACTTGCACAATAGCTTAAATGACAAACTCACCCATTGGACATGGTCTAACTGCTAGCCAAGGATGAAGGCTAGGAACAAGGCTAGGCAAAGGGATGACTTGTCTAAACTCAACTAAAAGATACTTTGGACCGGGAGAGGGGGAAGCTATACTCTGTGCTGGACAAATAACACGGGGAAGGGCTGTGCCTCACAAATGGGTAAGTTGTTTAGAGAGTGCTTATTCAACTTAGGTATCATGTCTACATCAAGCTGATCCAAGTTCATTAGGATCATTCAATTTCATTTCTTGGCCTTTTTGGCCTACATAACCCTTCGGATCTCAGGTGTGCTAAGAAGCACAACTAATTGCAGCTTGCATCCAGGGCATGTTTATATATATATATAAGATCGACAATCGTTTAGATATAGAATTTAAGAGGCATTGCTTTTTTTTGGACCTGTTATCACATATATAGTAGCCGGGCTACCATACATTATTTTTCTCATTCCAGTACACTATTCAGCCAGTTCCTTTACATTTGAGATGCCGAGATGAGCATCTACATTGGATCACTATCAGATTGTGGACAGCAGTTATATTCCCCATGCCATGACTGAGTTTCAGGACACTCAGAGAGATGCCCGATATAGCCATTATGCCATTGGTACAGAGCAGACAGTAGTGCCCAGAGTTACAGCAGCAGTTCCAGAGGACAGATGATGGTACAGGTTGATGTGCATTCGGGTATATGACTCAGCAGGTATATTACAGGTGTTATGGTTAGATTGCTTTTATACTTATTCTTATAGCATGTCATAGCACTTAGTGTCATGATCTGGCGATCATATAGATATATGGACCTGGTTGACCTATTATATTATATTATACTGTCCCTACTCAGACTTAGAAGTTCACTATTCATACTCATTGGTACATACCCTCCTTAGGGAGAATAGAGGTGATCATTACACCATACTTTGGCTTGCTAGTGTTGGCTCCATCATTTCACTGTCTTCATCCATCCGTGGCCTACCTTTTAGATTATCACCCTGACTTACTACTTGACTAGTGGCATGGAGGACTTTTCCCCGCTGTAGCCTCTGTATTGGATGAGCTTCCCTGTTTATTGTGTCTCGGCTCTGAGTTGGTGACAAAACTTACCTATGGTGAGTTGGAGTTCCTTGTGAATTCCCCCTAGTCACTAAAGTTGTGTTGGCTAAACCTGAAACTTTTAGTGCTGCCATCAATACAAAATCTGGAAAATGAAATGCTATATCTTGTATGAAAAGCCCATTCATGCAATGTGTTTCTAAACACACATGAATGAGAGGCATGCCAAATGAACATGGCAATGAAAATAAAATGTTATATCCTTTGGAAAATAAATACCTAGGTAAACAAGCTGTCCATGACACACCTAGAAGTGCTCAGGTAAACAAGTGCCTTAAAAACACACGTGCAGCAGAAAGCCTAAAAGAAAAAATGTAAATCTATGCAATGTGTTTATAAACACACATAGATCAAGGCTATGGAAACTTCAGGCCCAAAAAGCAATGGAACTTAAATGCTATATCTAAACAATTGCTGGCCTTATTTGTATTATGGATTGTGCGCATCTGTGAAGGTGAATAAACCCTCTTTAAACAACTCATCCATTTGTGAGACACCGCCATTCCCTGTGTTATTGCTCATTTAGTATATACTATGGTGTATTCCCTTTCCCTTGCCAAAGTGTCACCAAGTCAAGACAGTCAAGTCATCCCTTAGCCTAGCCAGTTAATTTAGCCTTCACCCTTCACTATCAAATTGATCACAACTATGAAGTGAGTATGATCCTGAAAGTCTAGTCTGAGTAATAATAATAATTAACGACAATATATATTTGGATGTAGATCGCCAGTTATGATCATTATGTGTTATAATTGCTATTTGAATAAGTTGTAGAGCATGTATTAACCTTGATACTTTACAGCAGCCTTGGATGATGGACTGAGTTATATTTGGTCTTGGTTGGACCTAGTTTGACCATGGAGGACCATGGGACATGAGATGATAGACCTTATGATGATATGGATAGATGATATATGGTCTATGTACGCATACAGGATGATTCTATGCAGCAGATACAGGGTTATGATGATGATTCTTGGGGTACAGCAGTGTTGGATCATTTACAGAGCATTATTATTGGCCTTGTTCCGGTATATTGGACATTTATTTTGATCATGCAGAGACTCATATGGTGTATGAGTACACATCTTGGATAGATTTGGACCTTCTGAGTCCAATGGGACAGTTTGTTTTCAGTTCCGGGCACTTACAGTGATGATTGAGCCTCAGTAGGCTGTCCCAGTGCAGTTTTGGTCTGCTGGAGGCCCTGTCGGAGCAGATGTGATTTTTATCCGGTTGACCTAGGGCGCTGATGATGGAGGGGGTGGTCCAGCCACTTGTTTTTACCATATTACCCCCCTCCCTGACACACTGGTGCCCTCACCTTGACAGCGCCAGCACTCCAGGGGGCTGTTTGGGGCAGTTTCACGCTTCCCGAGGCATTTCAGGATTGGTAGAAATGGCTATTGAGGAAATCGATTTGGGCTACTGAGGCAAAGTTATGGCATGGGATGATCAGTGATGATAGATCGGGGTCTTCCACACCTTCTCCAGCAGTTTAAGCTTCATCGGGGCCCGCATCCATCACTTATGGCACTTTCTGTGGATTTTTGAGGTCTTTTGAAGACCACGACTTCACTATGGAGGCACGATTTGGTACATTCATGATTATTTATTGGTTATTGTGCTATGGGGATTGACCAAGGAGGGATAAAATTACCCCTTGGACCCACCATGAGCCTCTTATGATATTTTGTCATCATGATTTGGTGGGATTCCCCTCTCCTAGGGCGACTTTGTCCACTTATGTTATATTTTATGTGTGATCCATGTATTATGTTGTTGAGCTCATCTCAACCATTGATTAGACATTTGTATCTTTTAATCTTAGCCACTCATTCAAAAAGTGGTTAGGGTTTTGGTGCCTCTCCTTCCTATTTAAAGGAGAGAGCCTCTCATTGTAAAGGGTCTTTGGCTCTTGGATTATTGGTATAGAAAAATATTCTTGTGGAAATTCTTGTGGTCTCCTTTGCATCTGGTGTTCTTAGATGGTGATTGGAAAGTCTATTGCAACCTAGCATTTGGAAATTTGTGGCAAGATCTATCTTTTTTGGAAATCATTGTTTGTCTACAGGAGGGCGACTTCAACAAGGGCGATTTTGCAAGGCTTCTTCAAATCGACTTTTTTTGGCATTCGCTTGTATCAGGGGGTTATCATTAGTATCATTGTGATCTATGCTATCTTTCTGTTACTTCTTTTGTGGCATTAGTCTTATCTCTTGATGCATCAAATCTGATATTGTTGACGTTTGTTGTGCAGGAGAGAGGGCGCATTGGCTTCTTGGACAAAATCGATTTGCATAGAAACTACCTCAAAGCTTCCAAATTGATCGGGATTGCATAGATCATCATCATCAAGGCATCTACAAGGTTACCCAGGTAAGATCCACAGGTTTGTTTCTCTTTCCTCTATCCAATCCATTGACATAACTCATAAATTGTTAAAACCCTAAATATCTTTAAACCCTCATTTACATTTTCTCAGATCTACCTAGATCTAGTGGGTTGTTGGGCATAACACTGAAAACCCACCTCTATAGCATCCAAGGCATCCCGGATCTATAGTTTGGTGAGGATTGGCTTCCATTTGATCCCCTTCCCAGGCCAACTTAGCCTCTCCCAAGCAAGGCGCACTTCTCTAGTTGGGCAGGTTGACCTATATCTAGGTGGTGGGTGTTTGAGATTCCACTTGATTTGACATCTACACATCAAATAACATACACCCAGGTTGTCACTTTTCTGAAATTCACCTTGTGGGCCCTATTCCACATTTTAAGGGATTTAATCCCCATTTTGGACCACTTGGAACACTTAAACTCAGATCTACTAAGATCTAACCGGTGGATTGCCACGAAATTATAGATCCATACTCCTACCTGACCGATCTACTAAGATCTAAAGTTTGGATGCCATCCGACATGATTTGACCCACCTAAACCCCAATTGAAGCCTCCTTGGGTAAAGTCGCACCACCTTGGAGAAGTGAGTTCACTCACTTCTAGGAACTGGGTACTTGAGATTATTGCAGATCTGAAACCGGGATAATTCAAAACCTAGGTCTAGACTGTCACTTTGTCAAATCTTGCCTTGGGGATTGCATTCCTTGTTTTAAGGGATTGTGGTCCACTTGGGTTAAACCTAGATCTAGATACATTCAACCATCAAGACCTATATTGCCCACTTATCTCATGTTGTAGGAGTCCTAAACCATAAGTCAACCCTACTTTGACTCCACTTCCCAAATCCCAAGGCACTGGTTTCTCTACAAGGTAATTCAACTTTCTTAGATTGTTGGATTGACTTGTGTTTTGACCTATGCATGGTAGACTATACCTTTGAAGACATCATGAACCATGGTCAAGCTTGTCTCATGTACTAGTTAGCCCCAATACAACCCTTAACTATCCTGCATTGGACACGGTTCCCAAGGCAGTGAATCTTTTGACATTGACCTAGTACACTAGCCCTAGATCTCACTTCAAACATTGTAAGTCACTTTCACACCAACTATGAACCAAAGTTATACCTATTAAACCCCTCACTTGGCTTGTGACTTCATCCTTAGGTCTAGGATAAACCATACACCTAACTTCACCTAGAAATACCCTGATTTGGTGTCTTGGTTTTGATCTCTCCTGTCGGGAGTAGATCGGGTCTCCCCCTTTGTTGTCTGGGCTAGATAACATAAAGTGAAGGTTGCCTCGACTGGCGTGACAACCATACATATTGGAGGTCGAGGTGATCGTGGTTGCACCTTTTGAGTTGCCCTTCCCTATTGCCATCCATGACTGGATCCATCCATAGGGGTAACTACAGCTTAGGTGATAACATTTTGGCGCCGTTGCCGGGGATGCAATAGGCTTACCCTGGTCCGACATATTATTTTTGTTAAAGCTCTCCTCCCCTTTCTCTTTGCCTAACATTTTGGCGCCGTTGCCGGGGAAGGCATAGGCCTACCCTGGTCCGATATATTATTTTAAAGCTCTCCTCCCCTTCTCTTTGCCAAACATTTTGGCGCCGTTGCCGGGGACGCAATAGGCTTACTTTGGTCCGACATATTATTTTTGTTAAAGCTCTCCTTCCCTTTCTCTTTGCCTAACATTTTGGCGCCGCTGCCGGGGAGGCAATAGCTTGCCCTAGTCCTTCCTGCATATACAACGACACATATCTTGGTAGAAGAGTTAAATCTACCTGGCGACTCCCAATCGTGACTCCGCTGAGGAGCGAGCTCATTTACATCCTTACAACACAAGAAGTAAAGTAAACTTAGATCAAGTTGAAGGAACCCCAATTACATATCGTAAAAGAGATCCTAGAGCACAACCATCTAACTTCCTTTGGAAATTGGTTAACGATTCTCCAAACAGAGCTTCAGGATCCCCTTTGATTAATTCGGTTCCTCCCTCATCCCCTAACTCAAACCTAAACACAAACTTACCAACTCCAATGGCCGGAACAAACCCAGGTAACCAGAATGTTCCTCCACCACAAGCTCCTAGGATTTTTGGAAGAAAGGCAAAACCATCTCCTTTAGACTTTTCCCAAATCCAGGGTGCACCCCATGACATGCCTGAAAAGCATTTTGAAAAGGTTCCCAGATTTGATGGAGTATCTGCTATATCAATTGAAGACCACATTGATAAAGTATGGGAACACATGGGGGCATATGGAGCATCTGAGGAAGATGTGTTCATGAGGGGTCTCCTGGCATCCTTGGAAGGAGATGTTAGGAAGTGGTTTGACAGGTTGCTTGCCTCATCCATTGATGGGTATGATAACTTTGTCAACAAGCTAAACAGTGAGTGGTCCCGAAAGCTAGATGGGAAGTTTCTCTTACATCAACTTTTTGATATCAAGAAAAGAGAAAATGAAACAGTCCATGAGTTTAACATAAGATTTGACAAGACTGTAGCCGTTATCCCTGAAGAAATTAGACCAAAAGATCAAGCAGTTGTCATTCACTACTTGAATGCTTTTGAGGGATGGGTTGGTTATCAGCTAAAGGATAAAAACCCAAATGACTTAAAGACCGCTCAATCAAATGCTAAGATGGCTGAGCAAAATGTAGCATCCATGGGGAAACAAAACTTTTTTGATCAATTTACCCCATCCACTTCTAGATCTGACCCTAGACTCCGAAAACCAAAGGAACCTGTGAGTGTGCCAAAGGAATCCAAGGACACTTTAGAAGTCATGCAAGAAATGATGAAACAATTAACTGTCCTAACTAAGAATGTGGCAAGTTTAAATGACCCTGAGAGACATAGAAATCCTTATGGCCCTAAACCTTACTGGAATAATAATAGAAGGCCTGATGGGGATAGGGATAGACGACGACCTGAGTATCCAGAAAACTCTGAAAAGAAGGAAGTCAATTGGTGTGATGAAGAAGAAGAAATACCCTCTGACACCATTGACCATGATGACCAACCAGAAAACATCAACTTTATAAATGACTTATCTTATGATGAAGACTTTGGAAGAATCCTTTTAGAAGAAGAGCCATGGGAGCAAGAAGATGACATAGTTGAAGAACCTAGCTCCACATGTTGTGCCTTAGAACTCCCAAAACCTAAAGAGCAACCAAAGTATCAAATCTACAAACGAGGAAGTACCTCCCAGCCTTCTTTCCTTGATAAACATAAAAAGATTGATGAAGATAAAAAGGAAGAAGAAGATCTTGCCATAGATGATTATGATCTTAAGATTGATATGAAGAAAGAGCTAAGCAAGATAATGTGTAACATCCCTGTCACTGAGTTAATGAAGGTGCCCTCTGTTAGATGCCAAGTAGAGGAATTTTTCAATGGTATTGGCCAAGAGAAAACTCCTGAACCGGTCCTTAAATCATGTCATATCCAAAAGCTTAGTGGAACACAACCTAGTGAAACAGAGAAGGATCCACCAATAAACATCCACTCAGCCATTTATGAAAGAAAGAGCGGTGGTCACTCTCCCTTTTACCTTACCTTGCATATTCAAAACATGCTCCTTCACAATTGTATGTTGGATTCGGGAGCAACAATGAATGTTATGCCTTTACAAGTTATGAAGGAAATGGGACTTGAAGTGACTAGGCCCTATGGAAATGTCTGTGGTATAGATTCCCGACGAGTGCCATCTTATGGTTTGATCAAAAACCTTAGAGCTGATCTTTTCACATGTTCAGACATTTCTACCATGATGGATGTAGTGGTCATTGACTTGCCCCCAGCGTATGGAATGCTTTTATCTAGAAAGTGGGCAGCTGGTCTAGGTGGATACCTTATGATGGATTTATCATTTATTTGTGTTCCCAACCCTGATGGAGCTTTGATTCGGGTTAACAGAGAGCCTTGTTATAATGAGCATGTTGAATCTTTTGATGAAGGGTTGAAAAACACATATGGGGATGAATTGTTAAATAATGCCAAAACTAACCTTGTTGAAGATGAGGATGAATTATATGAAGTTGATCAAAATATGTGTATGGTCATGGAAGATTCTGATTCTTTTTGGGAAGATAAGCAAATGATTGAAACAACAAGAACAATTGGAGATGAACTTGTTGAGGAAGTAGATGAATTGAGAGGACATGAAAATCAACCCCAAGATCACGAACAAAACAATGAAAACATTCAAGAGCCTTCTATAGAAGATCACACACTTGAAGGGGTTGAGGATGGCATAAGAAATATAGGAAGAGATGAGAGTTTGCTTGATGATCAAGGCATGGAACAAGCTCCCCCAACAGAAAACCTTCATGATCAAACAAACAATGAGGAAAACATTGAAAACCCAACACATGAAGATGAGTTTGATGATATTAGGAGGGGAGAAAGAATTCCTTTCACTGTTAGGGAATGGTTTGCCTTGACTGATCACAATAGAGAAAGAGAAAGCCAAGGACTTGCACCTATCTACCCATGGGAAAACAATCTTGCAACATCTACTAGGGTCGAAACAAATGAAGAGCCTGAAGCCACTTATTATTCTGATTCAGAAGATTCTTTTTCTCATTTATCCTTAGAAGACGGTAGCCTAATTCAAGTCCATGATAACTCTCTGAGTTGGGAAGAGGATGCCCTAATTAATGATGCTCCTGAAGGAGACTATAATCTAAATAACCTTGCTATTTTTCAAACTCCTTCAGAGCCTCAAAGCCATGCTTTATCTACATATCCGCATATCCCTAGTTTCCTCCTACCGTCTGAGTCATCTAGTCATCATACTCATGATCTTTCTCACATTCCTACTTCCTCTACATTTCATTCTGAGTCAATTTCTCCCAGACTGGAAAACATGGTTATTCCTGTTCCTTCAGGGGAAGGTTCTAGTCATAACACTGTCATATCTAGAGAGCCACCTCCCTTGGAAGAACATAGAGACTTCTTGACTGTAGGTGAAATTGTTAAAAGAATTGTGTCTCCCCATGGGGAAGAGCCAAATGAGGTAATCCAAGAAACAAGAAGGGAAGTTAGGGAAGTCCTTGTTGGCACAGTTGCTATTTCCTTAGATGGTGGTCCACCCAGAATTGATGCAGTTCCTTCTAGGAGAAACTCGAGGATTGTCACGCCTCAACCGCAAAACCCTGCCGAAATCCACCCCATGCCTATTCGTAACATTGGAGTTATTCCTGAGTCAGTCAATAGAAATAATTTTCCTACAGGAAGTCAAGTCATCATTCCCAACAATTTATTGCGTATAAGATCGGGACAAGCTGATGACTTATGGGTTGGACCTTTCACAGTAGAGCGATGCATTGATAGCATGTGCTTTCTGACCACTGGTAGTGGACGACGTATTTTATATCCTGTCCATCAGAGGGACTTGAGGGATCACATCCCTGATCCCACATAGTTGGGATCGCTCCGCTTGCATTGCCTGGTAGATTAGGGTAGGTAGGAAACCGAATAAGCGTACTTAGGCAGTAGTTAGTCCTTTCAGCCATTGAGTCTGGCACCTTCTTAGTCTCTAAGCTCCTTTGTAAGCTTCTAGTTTAAACTGAGTACCTGTCACTTTTTCTTTTCCTGCACAATAAATTTCAAATTTGGCAAATTACGTTAGTAGTTTAATTTACTTTCTGCATTTGTACTTTATGCATTTATATTTCTGACATAGAGTAGATTTTATTTCAGTTGATTTTATATTTTTCCCACACATGCGGCATGAGGTATTTTCTTTAGATGTTTGTGAATGCAGAAAATAGGTTGCAAGAATAAAGCTGGAAATAAAATGGTAGAGTGCTGGATCGTGGATTCGAGTAGCAGAGTTCGAGGACCAGAGATTCTGAGGTTCTCAAGCGCTCATTTCAGCAGAGCACTTGTCCCAGCCGGAGCCAGATGTTATCACATATATAGTAGCCGGGCTACCATACATTATTTTTCTCATTCCAGTACACTATTCAGCCAGTTCCTTTACATTTGAGATGCCGAGATGAGCATCTACATTGGATCACTATCAGATTGTGGACAGCAGTTATATTCCCCATGCCATGACTGAGTTTCAGGACACTCAGAGAGATGCCCGATATAGCCATTATGCCATTGGTACAGAGCAGACAGTAGTGCCCAGAGTTACAGCAGCAGTTCCAGAGGACAGATGATGGTACAGGTTGATGTGCATTCGGGTATATGACTCAGCAGGTATATTACAGGTGTTATGGTTAGATTGCTTTTATACTTATTCTTATAGCATGTCATAGCACTTAGTGTCATGATCTGGCGATCATATAGATATATGGACCTGGTTGACCTATTATATTATATTATACTGTCCCTACTCAGACTTAGAAGTTCACTATTCATACTCATTGGTACATACCCTCCTTAGGGAGAATAGAGGTGATCATTACACCATACTTTGGCTTGCTAGTGTTGGCTCCATCATTTCACTGTCTTCATCCATCCGTGGCCTACCTTTTAGATTATCACCCTGACTTACTACTTGACTAGTGGCATGGAGGACTTTTCCCCGCTGTAGCCTCTGTATTGGATGAGCTTCCCTGTTTATTGTGTCTCGGCTCTGAGTTGGTGACAAAACTTACCTATGGTGAGTTGGAGTTCCTTGTGAATTCCCCCTAGTCACTAAAGTTGTGTTGGCTAAACCTGAAACTTTTAGTGCTGCCATCAATACAAAATCTGGAAAATGAAATGCTATATCTTGTATGAAAAGCCCATTCATGCAATGTGTTTCTAAACACACATGAATGAGAGGCATGCCAAATGAACATGGCAATGAAAATAAAATGTTATATCCTTTGGAAAATAAATACCTAGGTAAACAAGCTGTCCATGACACACCTAGAAGTGCTCAGGTAAACAAGTGCCTTAAAAACACACGTGCAGCAGAAAGCCTAAAAGAAAAAATGTAAATCTATGCAATGTGTTTATAAACACACATAGATCAAGGCTATGGAAACTTCAGGCCCAAAAAGCAATGGAACTTAAATGCTATATCTAAACAATTGCTGGCCTTATTTGTATTATGGATTGTGCGCATCTGTGAAGGTGAATAAACCCTCTTTAAACAACTCATCCATTTGTGAGACACCGCCATTCCCTGTGTTATTGCTCATTTAGTATATACTATGGTGTATTCCCTTTCCCTTGCCAAAGTGTCACCAAGTCAAGACAGTCAAGTCATCCCTTAGCCTAGCCAGTTAATTTAGCCTTCACCCTTCACTAGCAAATTGATCACAACTATGAAGTGAGTATGATCCTGAAAGTCTAGTCTGAGTAATAATAATAATTAACGACAATATATATTTGGATGTAGATCGCCAGTTATGATCATTATGTGTTATAATTGCTATTTGAATAAGTTGTAGAGCATGTATTAACCTTGATACTTTACAGCAGCCTTGGATGATGGACTGAGTTATATTTGGTCTTGGTTGGACCTAGTTTGACCATGGAGGACCATGGGACATGAGATGATAGACCTTATGATGATATGGATAGATGATATATGGTCTATGTACGCATACAGGATGATTCTATGCAGCAGATACAGGGTTATGATGATGATTCTTGGGGTACAACAGTGTTGGATCATTTACAGAGCATTATTATTGGCCTTGTTCCGGTATATTGGACATTTATTTTGATCATGCAGAGACTCATATGGTGTATGAGTACACATCTTGGATAGATTTGGACCTTCTGAGTCCAATGGGACAGTTTGTTTTCAGTTCCGGGCACTTACAGTGATGATTGAGCCTCAGTAGGCTGTCCCAGTGCAGTTTTGGTCTGCTGGAGGCCCTGTCGGAGCAGATGTGATTTTTATCCGGTTGACCTAGGGCGCTGATGATGGAGGGGGTGGTCCAGCCACTTGTTTTTACCATATTACCCCCCTCCCGGACACACTGGTGCCCTCACCTTGACAGCGCCAGCACTCCAGGGGGCTGTTTGGGGCAGTTTCACGCTTCTTGAGGCATTTCAGGATTGGTAGAAATGGCTATTGAGGAAATCGATTTGGGCTACTGAGGCAAAGTTATGGCATGGGATGATCAGTGATGATAGATCGGGGTCTTCCACACCTTCTCCAGCAGTTTAAGCTTCATCGGGGCCCGCATCCATCACTTATGGCACTTTCTGTGGATTTTTGAGGTCTTTTGAAGACCACGACTTCACTATGGAGGCACGATTTGGTACATTCATGATTATTTATTGGTTATTGTGCTATGGGGATTGACTAAGGAGGGATAAAATTACCCCTTGGACCCACCATGAGCCTCTTATGATATTTTGTCATCATGATTTGGTGGGATTCCCCTCTCCTAGGGCGACTTTGTCCACTTATGTTATATTTTATGTGTGATCCATGTATTATGTTGTTGAGCTCATCTCAACCATTGATTAGACATTTGTATCTTTTAATCTTAGCCACTCATTCAAAAAGTGGTTAGGGTTTTGGTGCCTCTCCTTCCTATTTAAAGGAGAGAGCCTCTCATTGTAAAGGGTCTTTGGCTCTTGGATTATTGGTATAGAAAAATATTCTTGTGGAAATTCTTGTGGTCTCCTTTGCATCTGGTGTTCTTAGATGGTGATTGGAAAGTCTATTGCAACCTAGCATTTGGAAATTTGTGGCAAGATCTATCTTTTTTGGAAATCATTGTTTGTCTACAGGAGGGCGACTTCAACAAGGGCGATTTTGCAAGGCTTCTTCAAATCGACTTTTTTTGGCATTCGCTTGTATCAGGGGGTTATCATTAGTATCATTGTGATCTATGCTATCTTTCTGTTACTTCTTTTGTGGCATTAGTCTTATCTCTTGATGCATCAAATCTGATATTGTTGACGTTTGTTGTGCAGGAGAGAGGGCGCATTGGCTTCTTGGACAAAATCGATTTGCATAGAAACTACCTCAAAGCTTCCAAATTGATCGGGATTGCATAGATCATCATCATCAAGGCATCTACAAGGTTACCCAGGTAAGATCCACAGGTTTGTTTCTCTTTCCTCTATCCAATCCATTGACATAACTCATAAATTGTTAAAACCCTAAATATCTTAAAACCCTCATTTACATTTTCTCAGATCTACCTAGATCTAGTGGGTTGTTGGGCATAACACTGAAAACCCACCTCTATAGCATCCAAGGCATCCCGGATCTATAGTTTGGTGAGGATTGGCTTCCATTTGATCCCCTTCCCAGGCCAACTTAGCCTCTCCCAAGCAAGGCGCACTTCTCTAGTTGGGCAGGTTGACCTATATCTAGGTGGTGGGTGTTTGAGATTCCACTTGATTTGACATCTACACATCAAATAACATACACCCAGGTTGTCACTTTTCTGAAATTCACCTTGTGGGCCCTATTCCACATTTTAAGGGATTTAATCCCCATTTTGGACCACTTGGAACACTTAAACTCAGATCTACTAAGATCTAACCGGTGGATTGCCACGAAATTATAGATCCATACTCCTACCTGACCGATCTACTAGGATCTAAAGTTTGGATGCCATCCGACATGATTTGACCCACCTAAACCCCAATTGAAGCCTCCTTGGGTAAAGTCGCACCACCTTGGAGAAGTGAGTTCACTCACTTCTAGGAACTGGGTACTTGAGATTATTGCAGATCTGAAACCGGAATAATTCAAAACCTAGGTCTAGACTGTCACTTTGTCAAATCTTGCCTTGGGGACTGCATTCCTTGTTTTAAGGGATTGTGGTCCACTTGGGTTAAACCTAGATCTAGATACATTCAACCATCAAGACCTATATTGCCCACTTATCTCATGTTGTAGGAGTCCTAAACCATAAGTCAACCCTACTTTGACTCCACTTCCCAAATCCCAAGGCACTGGTTTCTCTACAAGGTAATTCAACTTTCTTAGATTGTTGGATTGACTTGTGTTTTGACCTATGCATGGTAGACTATACCTTTGAAGACATCATGAACCATGGTCAAGCTTGTCTCATGTACTAGTTAGCCCCAATACAACCCTTAACTATCCTGCATTGGACACGGTTCCCAAGGCAGTGAATCTTTTGACATTGACCTAGTACACTAGCCCTAGATCTCACTTCAAACATTGTAAGTCACTTTCACACCAACTATGAACCAAAGCTATACCTATTAAACCCCTCACTTGGCTTGTGACTTCATCCTTAGGTCTAGGATAAACCATACACCTAACTTCACCTAGAAATACCCTGATTTGGTGTCTTGGTTTTGATCTCTCCTGTCGGGAGTAGATCGGGTCTCCCCCTTTGTTGTCTGGGCTAGATAACATAAAGTGAAGGTTGCCTCGACTGGCGTGACAACCATACATATTGGAGGTCGAGGTGATCGTGGTTGCACCTTTTGAGTTGCCCTTCCCTATTGCCATCCATGACTGGATCCATCCATAGGGGTAACTACAGCTTAGGTGATAACAGGACCTTTCTTATACTATTCGAGGAGTATTTTTAGCAGTTCATCGCTCTTGCCCTTTACTCACATGTGTTAATAAACACATTCTAGAGTTTACAGTTTCCATGGGCAAATTTACATAAGTTTCCATAAGTAGTACATGAGCTTTCAGCTTTAGCCAACAACATCTCAAGTGACTAAGGGGAGTTCGTGCCAGTGCCAAACATTGGGACAACCGACCATAATGATTTAGGCCTACAATCCAACTTACCAAAGGCAAGTTCTGTCACCAGCTCAGAGCCGAGACACTAAACAAACATGGATGTGATCCAACACAGAGGTAGTAAAAAGGGAAGTCCTCAATATCAGAAAGTCAAGCAAGACAAGTCAAGGGTAAAATCCAAATAAGGTCATGGATGGATGGAGTCAAGTGAAAGTGGTGCCTAAGCTAGCAGACAAATGATATCAAGAAAGACCATATCTATGCAAGGTAGTGAACCAGTGAGTTTTGTTAAGAAACCTAAATGTGCAAGTAATACGTCCATTTTATAACATCATTAAGATAATTCCTTTTCATTTTACAAAGTTTGCCACCTCATGAATCATATACCAAGCTAATGCTGTGAACATGACTAAAACAACAAGATAATAATCCACAATCAATGATTAGAAATCCATAGGTCATACAACATCATCATAAGAATAATCATCATAAACAATTTGAAACATTGTTGCAATAACATCTCTAAGCATTTAACTGAAACTGTATGGAATAAACGGTCACAACGGTCATCAAATCTGAACTCTCAAGGCTCAGCCTTGACACAAGGTCTAACATAAGTCTGATAAAACACACTGCTCTGATCATGAGTGATCTCAAAATATAAACTCATCATAGCCAAGCTCTGAATAATCCAAGCTCTGAAATGTGCAGATATCTGCTAAGCAAAAATAGTAGCCCTGCTACTATGGGGTGATAACATCTGGCTCCAGCTGGGACAAGTGCTCTAAGGGAGAGAGCACTTGAGAACCTCAAAATCTATGGTCTTGAATTGCTCTGCACCAATCTTCAATCCAGCATTGCATCATCCTTGCTTTTAGCTTTTTTTTTGCACCTGTATCTGCACTCACAAACACTAGAATACCTCATGGAGCATGTATGGGAGATATATAAAATAAAACTGAAAATGACATCTATTCTAAAATAGAAATTGAAATGCATAAAAGAAATTCTAATCTAACATGGCATGTAAATATTGTTCATCATTCATTTTTTTTTTATTATTGTGCAGGGGGAAAAGAAGACTTTTTCAGGAAGGCACACTCAACTCAACTTGCACAGGAAACCCAAAAGAAAAATCAAGAAAACTAACCACTCTTCAATGCATGCAGGAGGTGAGACAAGCTTAGGAAGGAGCAAGGCTCAACTCAATCAGAGACTCAGTAAAGGATATATCAAAGATGATTTCACAGGGTAATCAGAAGTCAGATCAAAAGATGCAGTTAGAATTCGACAAAATCGTCACAGATAAAGAAGAAGAGATCTCTCGTTTAAGAGATCATAATCAGAAATTGCTTCTTCAAATAAAAAAGACGAAGGATAAAGCACAACAGAATCAAAAGCTAGAACAGGAGAATCGAGATCTTCAGAAGAAACTATTAGAAGACATTGACGAAAATGGTCACCTCAGGAAGCACAAACAAGATCTAATGGATCAAATTCAGAAGCTTAAAGATGATAAGAAAGCGCAAGAAGAAATGACCCGAAATCTTAAAAAAGAAAAAGACTCGTTAGACAATAAGTTGGAGCAAATTCAGAAGAGGACATCAAAGCCCTTGGACTCAAAAATCTATGTTGAGAAAAAAGAAGCAAATACAAATTCAGTCCTCGTCACAATTCAGAAAGAAGACAATCTTGTAAAAAAACAAACAACAATAACTCCCTATCGACACCCCAACCATATAAACCAGTATCCTAAAAAGTGGGAATTGTCGAAAGATAATGGTACTAATGTGCTCAAAGCACCTGACAACAGATCAATAGAGAATCCCAACAGTCGGAAACAAATCAATTTTGGCTGGATTGATCCGTCAACATATCGGAAGTTATGTTCTACACTTAGAAGTTCGTACCGACATGTTTCGTCAGCTACGACGTCACAAGGAACGGTGCGCCAACGTTATAAGGCTTTGAGGACAAAGCCTTTCTAAGAGAGAGGCAATGTTATGAATAAAATAATAATAAAATAATAATAAAATAAACATCAACATATATATATATATATATATATAGTAATAATAACAACAAACAAGAATAATATAATAATATAATTAATTAGTGAAATGGTGTAACTCTTTATGAAGAGTTGCATTAGACACCCTTTAAACAATTATAAATACGGGAAAGTCTATCTTGTAAAAGACATCATCTTATCTTATCAATTTATATATCATTTTACATCTACGGATTTGTGGGTTATTTCAGAAATTATGGGTTCAACCTTAACTTATCGAGAATATCCAACTATGGATATTACATAGTTTGTGTCTCGACTTTGAGTTGGCAACAAAACTTACCTTTGGTGAGTTGGATTTGATACCTTGATTACTCTAGTCAGTTGCCTTGATGTTTGGTCTTGATTGTGGAGAGTCCCCATAGTTTCTTGATTTGTGTTGACTAAAACTTGGAGCAAATTGTACTACCATCATTACATATGGAAATTATTGTTATATCTATTATGAAAGCCCATGAAAGTGCTTTGAAAACTGTGCTTCTCAGCACAATGAAAGAAGGCTTTGAAATGAAATGAATTGAAATGAAAAGTACCCTGGATGTGAGCTACGATTAGTTGTGCTTCTTAGAACATGCAAAATCCAAAAAGGGTCATATAGGCCTAAAAAGTAGTGGCTAAACATATGCTAAATCTAAAGAACTGCTAGCCAAGGAAATGAAATGAAATGTAATGATTAATTCCTCACGGAGCCTACCGGTTGTGATGTGAGATGGAGCAAGGGACAACTAATTCTAAGTGTCCCCTAGAACCTCAAGTTATGGTTAGCCGGGCACCCAGTTCATGGCGGTTCTAGAAAAGATCCTCACGGAGTTGATACAACTTGGATGTGAGTTGTAGACATTTGCCAAGGTTGAAAAAGCACCTATCTAAACAACTTACCCATTTGTGAGACACTGCCACCCCCTGTGTATTCTTTATCCAACATATGCTTGAATGTGTAATACCCTTTCCCTTATCCAAAGTATCATAGTGTTGAGTCAGTAAAGTCTTTCCCTTTTTGCCTAGCCTCACATCCTTAGCCTTCATCCTCTGCTAGCAAATTGATCATGTTTACAAATGAGTATATCCTTGAGGTTCTTTTGAAAGTAAGTTATTATTTTAAAACTATTATTATTTATTAACTGCCAATGAAATGATGCTTGATGTTTTAAGTTTTGCTATGAAAATGATTAAAGGAGAATGTCTTAACCATTTGCACTTGCAGCAACAGGCTTCTCTAGCCTGGGTCATATTTTGATCAGTTTGACCGATCAAACTTAGTTTGACGAAGGTCAACCTTGGGATTCGTGATGAGTTGGACCAGTTATGTTATATGATGTTGATCCATGGTCCTTGATATACCTCTTGATGACTCCATATGATGGACACAGGTTTCAGATGATGATTGATGCATTTTGGTGATTATTATTACTTCGAGATCATCATATTTTTTTTTATTTGTCCGGGTATGGTGGATGCTACTGATGATCTTATGGGTTACCATGAGGTGTATGAGTACTCATCTCTAGTGGATTTGGGTCTTCTGGATCCATTGAGACACTTACTTTTCAGCTTCAGGCACTGTCAGTGATGACATGAGCAGTTTTTCACCTGTTGACCAGTTTGGCCATGCTGATGCTTAGAGGGTGAGTCGTTGCCTAGGGCGCTACAGAGGAGAGGGGTGGTCCATCCACTTGTTATTACCATATTACCCCCTCTCCAGACATGATGGTACAGTCAGATTTTGTACCCGGGCACTAGGCAGTGGGCTATGTGCAGTTTGGTGGTTTTTCAGGTGGAATAAAAAGGTCATTAAGGTAATCGAATTGGGCAATTGAGGCAAGGTTTTGGCATGAGGTCTGCTCAGAGGTCATCTATGGTGTATCCCACTCCTCATCTATGGTGTATCCCATTCCTTCCAGATCAGCTTGCAGCATTGAGTGGAGTCCACATAGTCACTGGGTTGTGTTTTGATACATTCTTCTCTCAGTTGAGGGGGCTAGGATTTGATCATTTGTACACTTGGACATGTCATTGAGTCATATGTTATATTATTGTGCCATGGGGTGATGCTAGTGAAGGACAATAATACCCCCTACCCCCACCATGTGCTCCTAATGTCTTGTTCTTGTCATCTTATGTGTCACACTTGTTGTTTAGTCATTTTTATGTGGTGCGCACCCCCCTAGGGATTCTTCTATGTAGTGCGCACCCCCCTCATGTGAGTGATCCATGTTCTATACCGGCTCATCTTAGCCGTTGATTGTATTATTTTATCTTTTGATCTCGACCACTCATTTCAAAAAGTGGTTTAGGGTTTTGTTCTCTCTCCTCCTATTTAAGGAAGAGACCTTCCTATTGTAAAGGCACCTTTGGAGCTCTAGAAACTTGGAATAAAAATATTATTTTTGTGGATCTACTTCTTTAGCCTTGATGGATGTCTTTGCAATTTGAATATACAATTTTTTCTCTGCATATCATTGTGGATCTACTTGTCCAAACGATTTATCTGCAGGGGCCCGTGTGGGTTGAAGAGGAGGACGATTCAAGGGGACGCTATTGTGGGGAAACCCCATATCTTACCTTTGATCTTCTTTTTGTCTGAGGGAGTATCATTATTGTATCTTAGTGACATAGTTGATTTCTTTTTCATCTTTTCATCCTTATAGTCATTTTAATGCCGGGATGATTCTTACATAGATCTTTTCTTACATGAGGAGGGCGCACGTGTGACCTTGGAGGGCTAGCGATTTCACTTGGGTAGCTTGGATATCACTCTTGATTAACACACAGGGGGAAAGCTATCACTTTGCAAAGTAGCCACAAGCTCTAGAGGTAAGATCTACAAGGTTAGTATTTATTTCAAGCATTTTTACCATTGGTCACTTCAAACCCTAAAAGTTAAAACCCTTATTTTTTTATTTTTCAGATCTATGGAGATCTAGCAATCACTTGGGCTTAATAATTAAAACCCACCTTAATATTAATCATAACATTCTCGATCTAAAGTTTGGTGGACATCCGACTCCATTTGCCCCCTCGATCTAAGGCACTGGGCCTCTCCAAGCGAGGTCGCACTTTTGGGTAGGTGGCCTTTTTGCTAGATCCCAACTTGGGTTTTGCCTAATCTTCATTGTTTCATTAGATCCATTCATTTTCAAAACCCCTAGTGCCTTCCTTCTTTGATTTTCACCTTGTGGCCCCATTTGGACCAATTTCCATGTTTTAAGGGTGGGACCCACTTGGATCTATAATTTTGGCACTAGATCTATCTAGACCCACTACTTTAACCCTATACGTGACCTTTATTTATCCTTGGTTGAACATTTGTCCTTCCTTAAGCCTCTTCAACCAAGCCCTAACTCATTGGGTCCACTTATCTATCCTAGATCTAGATCTAATCCTCTCTTGATCTTTTCCTTTATCATTATCACATTTCCCTAGGAGGTCTTGATTGGGTTCGCTAGCCTTCATTGGCTAAGCCAGGGTCTCCCCCTTGGTTTTGCTTAGGCTTGATCTAAAATGAAGAGTGCCTTGGTTAACATGACACCCAATTGCATTGGGAACCGTTGCATCTCTTGGGTCATCTCTTTAGTTGTCCAACACCTCTACCGTCCTAGATAGGATAACCTTTAGGGACAACTACAAGTTATGTGATAACAAGACCATTGTGACTAGCGCCCCCTTCATACGTGATTTTTTAATTAATCTAAAGTGCAAACCTTAGGTACTTTGGTTATTTAGTGTGATAAGTTCTTTTTCTTTATTGACTTTAATTAATCACACTAAAACCTTATAAAACACAAGATAATATACTTAAATTAATCCATTACTTCAAAGGTGCAATTATTAACACTTCAAAACATAGGGAGACCATAAGTTGATGGGTTCCCACTCCATTAAATAATTGTGTTAATTAATTGTTCATCCATTCCTTTAATCATCAATTTGAGATTGTGTATTATCTTATTAGCATTTTTACTTGTTAGGCATACCATAATCACCAATTAACACTATGAAGACATGAATATACATCACCCCTATACTTCCTAGCCAACCGCCATGGCTAGCACTCAAAAATGAAGCAGCACCACCTCCAAGCAAAGAAACACATGTACCTCCTGCCCATCCAACTATCTAGCCATGAAATCCTACAAGCTTGACACCTGTGAAAATTTTCACAAGTGATATTACCAAAACCTCAATGTAGTAGCATGATGTAACAGGTTGCAGATTTCATTGAGTTTGACTGCGCTTTGTTCTGATTTCTGGACCTTGAGACAATCATAATCTAATATAAAATCCTAACGAAAGAGCTATAAACACATTGCTGCAAGACACTATGGTTTCAGATATGTGAATTAGTCTCAAGGTTATACTCAGTTTCTTTTTCTGCTTCTCTCTGTTTTTGTTTACCTCTATATTATTTACACAAAATTATCCTCTGCTCTTCTGTTGTTATGTACTTATTTCTTTCTCATCTGCTGAGCAGGGCAAATTCGTCCATCCATTCAGTGTATATTTTAGAGTACATTTTCATTTTAATCTCCAGAATGCAAGTTAGACATTAATGGGTGATACACATTATACATTTCATCTATCCTATCGTATCTTTGGTTGCAAGGTAGTCACTGTAAATGAAGTTGAGGCCTTGTATGAGCTATTTAAGAAATTGAGTAGCTCTGTTATTGATGATGGCTTGATACACAAGGTATGCTATTTTTACAACTTTGTCAGGTTTTCTACAACTCATATTCTGTGCATATAATATATAGGGATTATCCATTTGTAAATAAAAACTCCTTGGTTTAGGTTTTCTTATCATAAGAATGACAGATGTTTGAAATCTATCTATGTTTCATGCTTTTGAACACAAATTTATAAGGTTCTAGTGTTTTGATAGTGAGGCAAATGAATGCATTGGGAAGCTTGTATTAGGATAGGCATTTTATATACAGCTTTTAAATCCATTCTTGAGTAATTTTCCCCTCCAGGAAGAATTCCAGCTAGCATTGTTCAGGAGCACGACAAAAGAGAACCTTTTTGCAGACAGAGTAAGTGTGGTCCTATTTTCTTCCAGAGCTTTTAAATATTGTTTCAGGAAGCAATGACAATGAAAAGCAATGAGAATGTTGTTGGAAACGTATTCTATATATATATGTTTTGTTATTTCATGAAAAGCAATGAGAATGTTGTTGGAAACACACACACACACGCACACACACACACACACACACACACACATATAACATAACCACAGTAAACCCAAACACTTATTAACAGAAGTCAGAGAAGGGATATTACAGCAGTAGTTTTGCTGCATGACACCTCTATCACAGCCATAAAGAACCTACTACTGCTTGCTGATATCTTCAGGTTAGAGACTATATTGTAATCGGATTTGTTGTGATTTAGTAGTGCTGCTACAGTCATAAATTGGATACTGCTGTTCATGAGGTTTTGTGTCATTAGTTGTTGGATGTAAGTTTTGTTATTTCATGAAAAGCAATGAGAATGTCACTGGAAACATATTCTATATATATATATATATATATAATCTCCTGGAGACTCAAATCAATGTCACACAAACTTAAATCAACAACAAAACAAATCATATTACACCCGAGGGAATCCTACAAGAATTTCACAGCAGTCATTGGCAAAGTGTTTGACCAAGTCCAGAACCAAATTACATACACAGTTAACTCAAAAATTCAGTTCAAACCCAGCAAGGGACATTACATTGTACTCTTTAATCTTTATTTGTAGTTATTTTTGTGCACAAGAGTTGTGCCTTCGACACCCTTGCATTGCCATTATGACTTGTAGTTTCTAGTCCTGTTGAACTCTCATGGTCATTTGTGAACATGATTATAATTTCTTTTTTCTTTTTAAGGATTGCTTGTTTGTTACAATATTTAAATATATTCTTTGTGAATCCGCCATGGCCTCATATTTATTGTACATTTTGACAGATTTTTGATCTATTTGATTTGAAGCAAAATGGAGTGATTGACTTTGGGGAGTTTGTTCGATCTCTTAGCATTTTCCATCCGTTTGCGCTCCTTGAAGACAAGATTGATTGTAAGTAAAACAAGTAATTTGATAAGGTTCAGTTGATATCATAATTCTCTTGTTTGCTTTGCAACTTACATTACGTCCCTTACATTAATATAGTTCTTATCATTGTGAAAATGTCATATAATTAATTTAGATCATATAACTAATGAAATATTACCTGTCGGAAATTTTCTTGTAGTTGCTTTTAGACTTTATGACTTGAGGCAGACAGGCTACATTGAGCGTGAAGAAGTGAGTATCTAAGATTTTATGTTTAGTGCGTCATATGTGAATTTTGGACATTCATAATAGTACACAACTTGGGTTACAATTCCCTTTAGTATTTTTCCAATTCAGAGGGTATATTGTTTTACTTCATAGTTTTCTCATGTTTTGCTTTACCTTTAGCTTATACAAGATGCTTTAGTGCTCCTTTAGTCCATCTCTACTGGATTATACTTTTGAGTCCCGTTTACCTACCTTTTTGGTCATTCGTGGGAATTAATAAAATTATAAAACTATCTTATCATATCTTATGTTATCTTGGTTGATAAATAGATATGAAATTGTATCTTGTTGAAAAACCTAGAAACAATCAAGACATTTTATATTTGATCTTTAAAAAAAATCATGGTGGAGTTTTGAGGCTCAATTCCCTTGGCTACAAAATGTCAAGATCCCTAAGCCAAAGAACTTTATGGTTCACATGGTATCTTATACTTTGTAACAATTTTTGTTATTGAACTTCTTTTAATATTTTGTCTGTCATGATATAAGTATGAATAATATTCCAGAGAATACATATCTAATTTATCACACACACATAGACATAGACCCACAAACACATATATCAATTATAAAGATAAGTTGTCTATGTGTGAAGCAAGTGTCCTATTCATCATGGTTTTATTTTTTATTGTTAAAAAAATTAATATTTTTTTCGAAAATGTTGGTTGATGCTCCTTGGCATTTGGATGGCATCTTGGCATGGTTGATCATCATTTATAGTGGAATGCTCCGCTTGATCTTCACTCTTGGCACACATTTTGATGCATGGTTATGCTTGGAGACTGCCACTTAGAGGGTGCATGTTTTTCACTTGGAGAGCTGCACCTACCTGTTATCACCAAACTTGTAGATGCCCCAAAATGATAGATCCAGAACTGGATGGTAGAGGGATGGGCAACCAAAGAGGTGAACCACGAGAGCCTCGATTCCCAAAGGATTGGTTGTCACGCCAATAGAAGCACCCTTCACTTTGAGTTGTCTTAGCCCAAGACAACTATGGGGGAGACCTAGATCAACTCCCAATAGGAGAGATCAAACCAAGACACCAGATCAAATCAATAAGAGTGAAGTACGTAAGGTGTTAGGTGTAGTAAACCCTAGATCTATGGATGAAGTCATAAGATTAATTAGGGGTTGGATCAAGAGGCTTTAAAAGATGTAAATTTGATCCGACATAGGATTACAAGTGACTTATGGGATTATGAAATAGATCCAGAATCACAGTACTAGCAAATGATAATGAAATCCATTGCCTTGGGAACCGTTTCCAATGCAGTTGGGTTAAGAACAGGATTGGGGCTATCTAGTACTGTTAGATTAGACTTGATTAAAGGTATGACAATGTTTATGCATCACAAGTCGGAAACCGGGGTCAAACTAACCAAAATCTGGCTAAGTCTGGGAATGCGCATGGGTTAGGGGAACAGTGCCTAGGAAATTGGGCCACAAGGAGTCCTCCAAGGGTGACACCCTCGAGAACCCACCTTGGGTTAGGCTTGAAACAGAAAACCCAGAAATCTTCTGCCAAGATTCCAACTAGTTTGAGCTAGGGAATTTTCAGAAGGAAAATGAACTTAGGGTTTGAAGATTTAATAACAGTAGACAATCGGAATAGAAGATTAACCCATGAAAATTCAAAGTACTTACCTCCTGTGACTTGCAGATGCCAAATGCAATGATGTTCCAACTCCCTCGAAGCACCTTCAACGTAATTTGACAATCCCAAGGTGAAATTGGCCTCCTCAGAGCAAGTGCGCCCTCCCTCCTGCAAAATGACAATCTCTACGAGAATTGGTTTACAAAAGCGAAAGTAAATGATGCAAGAAGAATCAGTAAGCATAAATATTGATCAAAGATACAATAAGAACTACTCCCTGATTATTTTACTCCATCAGTGAAACGATCCAGAGAGACCCCCACGAAATCCCTTCAATGAAGTCGCCCTCCTCCTGTGACTTGCAGATGCCAAATGCAATGATGTTCCAACTCCCTCGAAGCACCTTCAACGTAATTTGACAATCCCCAAGGTGAAATCAGCCTCCTCAGAGCAAGTGCGCCCTCCCTCTTGCAAAACGACAATCTCTAGGAGAATTAGTTTACAAAAGCGAAAGTAAATGATGCAAGAAGAATCAGTAAGCATAAATATTGATCAAAGATACAATAAGAACCACTCCCTGATTATTTTACTCCCTCAATGAAACAATCCGGAGAGACCCCCACGAAATCCCTTCAATGAAGTCGCCCTCTTGTAGAGCACACATCAAGAAAAAACGTATAGCATGGAAGATCATCAAACAATGAATATGTGACATGCTATTAGAGCTACAATCAAGCACAAGAACAATCTATAACAAAGGCACAAGAGTTTTTCCAAAAAATATTTCTTTATTGCCAAAAATCCAGAGCCAAAAGTCACTTTACAATGAGAAGCTCTCTCCTTTAAATAGGAAGAAGAGATACCAAAACCCTAACCACCTTTTGAATGGATGGCTAAGATTAAAAGATACAAAAGTTTTAATCAATGGTTGAGATGAGCTCAACATAAAGTACATGGATCAACCCAAAAATATAACATATACATGATGGACAAAATCACCCTAGGAGGACGTCCCACTCAATATGACTAGAAAAACATGATAACCCGCACATGGTGGGTCTAGGGGGCAATATCTAGCCTCCCTAGCGTGTCCCCATGGCACAATAAAATTATATGACCAACTCAAGCACCAAATCGTGCTCCTTTGGGAAAGTCGTGAGTCCTCCAAAAGCTCCATAAAACCATAAAAATGTGCCAGAGAAATGTGAGAGGGCCCCACTGACTGATGCAACTGCTCTGGAGGGTGTGGGAGACATCATACACATCATCAAAACCATTCCTATGCCATTTCCTTGCCTCAGTATCCCAAATTGATTTCTTTTGTAGCCATTTTCACCATTTTTATGCCTCTGTAAATCCTCTGTAAAGTATAAAAATGCCTGTTAATCCGGGGCCAAATATGACTGCACCATAATGTCCGGGAGTATGGTATAATAGTAGAAACAAGTGGCTGGACCCCATACTCCCTCTGTAGCGCCCTAGGTGAACCAAATAGATCATGAAACTGCTCTGACAAGCCATTTTTAATGGCAAATATGCACCCGAATGATAAACTGAGGAAAATATCAGCTGTAACTGCCCAGAACTGAAAACCATCCATCTAAATGGACTCAGAGAGCCAAAATCTAGTAGAGGTGTGTACTCATACACCATATGGATCTCTGCACAATCATATAATATCTCAAATATACCCGAACAAATAAAAATAATAATAATCTGTAAATGATCAAATATAATAAAAATGCCAGATCATTATCATAAACCTGTAACCAATGCATGGAACCATCTGGTGACCTGTAATAGACCATATACCATCTATTTGCATCATCCAAGGTCTATCTCACCTCATGTCCTGTAGTTGACCTTGGTCAAACTAGGTTTGACCAAGTCAACATGACCAATAAAATGACCCAGGCTGAGATCAAGCTGCTGCAAGTGTTAAAAGGTTAAGACATGCTTTACAAATCATTCAAGTAGCAATATAACATATAGTAATCATTTCTCTAGTGATCTACAACCAAATATTCAATGTTTTTATTATTATTATGGCTCAGACTAGAACCTCAAGACTATACTCACTTCATGGCTGTGATCAATTTGCTAGTGATGGGTGAAGGCTGAAGACTATAAGGCTAGGCTAAGGGATGACTATACTAACTTGACACTGTGACACTTTGGATCTGGGAAAGGGAATACACACTAAGGCATATGCTGGACAAGCAAATAACACAGGGAAAGGCAGTGTCTCACAAATGGATAAGCAGTCTGGGAAGTGTTTATTCGACCTTGACAGATGTCTACAAATCACATCCAAGCTGATACAGCTCTGTGAGGATCTTTTCTAGAGCCGCCATGACTAGGTGCTCGACAAACTGTAACTTGAGACTCTAGGGGACACTTAGAATTAGTTGTCCCTTACTCCATCTCACATGATAACCCGCAGGTTAGTGAGGAATAAATCATTACAAGTGAGGCCAACAATCATTAGATATAGCATTTGTTAAACCATTGCTTTTTAGGCTTTTCATTCACTTCCATAGCCTTGATCCGTGTGTGTTGAAAAACACATTCTTGGATTTTCATTCATTTCACATGCCTTTCATTCACGTGTGTTGAGAAACACATTCTAGAATGGGCTTTCATTTGAGATATACATTTCATTTTTAGACACATTGAAATGGTGGTAGTACTATCTGTTTCAGGTTTTAGCCAACAACAACCCAAATGACTAATGCGGAAGTTCCACCACTAAGGATGAAATCCAACTCACGAGAAGGCAAGTTCTGTCACCAACTCAGAGCCGAGACATAAGATAAACAGTGAAGCTCATCCAACAAAGAGGCCAAAGTGGGGGAAAGTCCTCCATATCACAGGTCAAGTAGTAAGTCAGGGATAATGCTATAACGGGAAGGTAATGGATGGATGGAGAAAGTGAATAATGAAACCAACACTAGCAAGCCATAGGATGGTGGGTGTTGTCCGCCAAATTGCACACCAGCAGCAGAAATCTTTCGAAAGCTATCTCTTCACTATAAGTGAGAGAAGTGTGGCCTTGGGGGCAAGCAATGAGCCAGGTACTGTCACCTGAATCCCAGTTCCTCCGTTTAGGCTAACTCCTAACAAAGTCAAGGGGGGTAGTCCCTACAAAGAGTTTCACTAAGGCTCTTATATGTTTTAATGTTTTAAGTGTATGGTGAAGCGGATGGGTGTTTTTTAGGAGTTTTTTGATGATGATGACCACAATTACATAAATGAACACAAGATAATAAGCAATCCACGTTGCGTTATAAGAGTACAAGATCAACAGTATATCAAAGACTTGAAAAATGAGATAGCATCCACAGATAAATGATTTTAAAAGGACAAATGGCCCGACAATATAGATATATGAAAAATACAACAATTAGACCAGTGCCTTATGGAGTCAAAAAGTATGTATAGTATTGGGGGATGTTGAAAATAAGTCTTGATAGTAGCTGTTCGTGAGATCGTTATGCAAATTATCTTTGTAAATTGTAAGTTTTAGGTGGTCTTGATTATTAGGCTAAGAACAAGGATATTAGAAGTCCAGAAATAGTACTGGTAACCTCTTAGATGATAGGTCGAAGCCACCTAGATTTCAAGAGGGTAAGTGTTCAATTGGCTTGACCACCCTCGAGTCTGACAGCGGGATTTCGGCACCACCCATTTCAGGAAACAACCTCAGTAAATCTCGAAAGCAACGTCGGTTCGTTGGTTGGGGTAAAATTTTATTAAGTTATCACTTGTGAGTTTAGCAAATCCAACACCTTTCTGAGTACTAGCTCAACCCTTTCAGGTTGGCAGAGCATACAGGTGTTGGATAATCGACCAAAATAAATTAATTATGAAGGGATGTGAGTTGGAATATTTTATTATTAGAGCACAATTCAACTCTCCGATAGAGAGCGCTCTTGACTTAGTCTTAAGACCAAAGTTCAAGAGACTTTAATTAATCTAAATGCCTAATGCAAGGGAAATGCAACAACTAAATGCTCTTTGACAAAGAGTGCTCTTGACTTGGATTTGGCCAAGTTCAAGAGACTTTAGTTCTTTTTATGAAATAGAAGCAGTTGTAACTTGAAGAACAAATATGAAGATTTAAATGACTGAAAATAAAAAGATGATAATGAGATGTAACAAGATGCTTGAAAACAAACTGAAAATAAACTTAGTGTTCTACCAAACAATATTAATCTAAAAGTGGGATCTACTTCCGAACAAGGTTGATCACTAGAAACACTAGTCCTTGAGACTTTCCAGCTAGCTGAAACTTCAGCAAGGAGGCTAATGGGGAACGAGAAGCTACCACAAAGCTATGTGGCCTTTGGGATGCAATCCCAAAGTTTGCTTACTCTAGTCAAAACTTGGAAATGGAGTATAATGAAAATAAAGAAGTTGATCTAAAGCATAAAACAAGAGAAATCTAAACTAGCAAAGCACAACACTCTTTCCCAAATGGGGAAGAAAACCCAAAAAGTGGAGGACTCCTCCACTTAGCCTTTTATTAAACGATTACAAATGCCTTGGGTTTTAACCCTTGAAGGACTTTAGAGAGAAAAATAATACTTGGTAAATAAAATGAAGCAAGCCCTTGGTTGCTTTTACAAAGGATAAAAATGTTTCAAGTTTAGATCATTCTCATGATCTCTTCACTTTAGCTTTTGTTTGGATCTTGCTTCTTCAAGTTTTTTCAAGTTTCTTCTTCTTAAAGCATCTACACAAGTCTCAAAAAATCTGAACCAAGGCACCCATTAATCATTAGAAAAAGACAAAACAATGAAACTATTTAGACTAGAATTTATAAAATACTTCAAAAAACTAGATGAATGAGATTTTATTTCGAAATATGCATAAATGTAAAAACGGACCAGCAAACTACATATTCCTAAAAGATGATGGGAAAGAGATCTAAAATATAAAAATTATGAAATATTTTTGGTATATAAAATCTATCTTTTGAATGATAAAAAAAATGCAACCTACAACAAGCTAAATGCAACCTACAAATCTTCAAAAAAAGAGAAGCAAACTAATATTAACAAACTAACTAACTGAAAAGACTAATGTTTGTTTCTTTTTGTAATGTTTTTAGGGCTATTTTTGGAGAAGGACGAATGGGAGAGATGGGCAAAAGACGAATGGCAAAATGGAAAAAGAAAGGGAGAGCGAATGAGGAAAAGAGGAAAGAGGCTTTAGGTAGCAAAAACGAATGGGTGGATGAGGCAAAGGAAAGAGAGCTTGAGGAGAGGCTCAAAGGGGAAGAAAATGAATGGGTGAAGGGAACTAACAATGGAGAGGGAGAGACAATGCAATCTTTAGATCTTGCCTTTGGGAGGTTTCTTGAAAACAAACTGTTAGAACAAGTTCTTTGATGGTGGAGAAGAGGGAGAGACAACCGAGTTCATCTCATCTCAACCTTTTGAGAATCTGCAAGCATACAACACTTATACAAACAAAACTTGGTTAAATTTAGAGTGTTAGACAAGAATGAAAAAAGAGACAAGGTAGTAAGACCGATTACAATTTGTACTTTCAAGACTATTCAAGCCTAAAACTAACATACAACTTGTACCATCAAATGTTTGTTCTATGCTCTTAATAAAGAGATCTAAGCATAAATTATAACCAAGATTGAAATTGCATAATGAAATAACCACAGATATTACCTCAACAATGAAGATTATTTACTCATGAACCAAAAGAAATGCACATCATTTGCCTCCAAAGCCAACTTTATTTCCACAAGGTAGCAATAGCTACAAGCTCCTTACAAATATGAGCAGAGTAAGTTTACAACAATTATCCATGAAGAAGAGAGCTCAAAGGCCTCTCTTATATAGCAAAACACAAAGCTAAAACCCTAATTCGAATTGGCTTAGAAGAGAGCCAATAACATAGTAAAAAATCCAAATCCAATCAATCCCAGGGCGTGGAGTGGAGCTCCAACCCATAAATAAAAGACAACTCGCAGTTCTACATTGAATACAAGTAGGTAGGGGTGGGGAGGTGGCCTCCACCTAGGCAAGGCGCCCCTCATCCCCTCCTTGGTAGTATCACCTTCAAATGGCATGCTTCCAAGTGTAAACACGTGAGGATACAAGAGATATGTGTGAGTTTTCATGAGGTTGACGTGAGGATCATGTGGAGATCTTCTAGGAGTTGCAACAAATGCTAACTCAAGCTCATAAAAGAGCGAAGCCATTAATTCTCCTAAACATAAGGTAGGCGCCTACCCTTCCTTTATTGCACTTCACTTAACCATTAAATACCATTACACATCACCAAATTCGAATTTGCATGAAGGTGGGTGAATTTCTCACTGAAGATCTTCTGCTGGTGACTGGATAACTCACTGAAAGCACTGGGAGTTGACTGGAATCTTCATTAACGACTGATGCCATGTCATTTAGCCTTTTATTTTATCCTTTTATGATTATTTTGGAGATATTTGGAAATCTCCAAAATATTCATTTTTATTATTTTAATTAATAATTTCTCTGTAAATGCCTTTTTAGAGAAAATATTAATTATGAGGCTGAATTGACATCCGAAAGTTGGGTTTAGCTGGTCCACGGGTCATGTGTGATTTTTGGCTTATGAATCGAGCCATCAATAACTGAATCCGGACCCCGGACGACTGACATATTACAAATTGAAATTTCTCTATTTAAACTATAGAGAAATTTATTAAAATTTAAAAATAATTAAAACCCAAAACCGGAGGACTCGGTAAAATTTTTTTGAAATTTTTTCTGAGGGTCCTAGAGACTTGGGACATGACCAAAACCTATTCTAATAGTGTCTAGTAGGCTTATATACATTAGTTGGACTCTAATAACCCCGCATGGCTCAGATTTTCAAAATCAGGCATTCCAGCTTTGGAGGAAGCGGGAGAAAACCTCATCGATTATAGCTCGGCTATAGGCAAAGTATAATTGACAAGGGAAAAAACTCCCTGGAATACCTTAGTTGCTTAATCAAGTCCTGGGGAACCGAGACACTCAGAATCCTACTAGCACACTTTATTACAAACCCCGTGGGGCCATGGTCATGTCAACTGAAAACAAAAACTGACTAGCCAAAATTGGCTAGGCACAAATGCTGGATCATCTGATACATTGGAGTGCAAACATTTATCATGTTTGTCAAATGGCGACTCTTCAGATAATCCAACTATTGTACAAAATAGCTGATAACAGTGGGAATGATCACCTCCATTCTCCTAAGGAGGGTAAAACCAATGAGTATAACTAGGAACTTCTAAGTATGAGCAGGGACATAAATAAATAAATAATACAACCAGTTCCACCATATCTATATGATTGCTAGATCATGACACCAAGTGTTAAAACATGCCACAAGAATGAGTATAAAAGCAATAATAACCATAAACACATGATAATACCTGTTGGGTCATATACCTGTGCACAAACCATTTGAACCATCATTTGTCCACTAAGAACCTGCTGCTGCAACTCTGGGCAATACATAATGCTCTGTAATGGCTAAATGGCTACATCGGTCATCTAATCTGAGTTTCCTGAGACTCAGTCACGGCAAAGGAATACACGGCTGCTCATAATCATAGGAGTGATCAGAAATAGATGCTCATCTCAAGCATCTCAGTGTAATGGACTGACTGAAAAATGTACTGGAATCTGACAATAAAGATATGGTAACAGTCAGAATTGGACAAAATTGTCACAGATAAAGAAGAAGAGATCTCTCGTTTAAGAGATCATAATCAGAAATTGCTTCTTCAAATAAAAAAGACGAAGGATAAAGCACAACAGAATCAAAAGCTAGAAGAGGAGAATCGAGATCTTCAGAAGAAACTATTAGAAGACATTGACGAAAATGGTCACCTCAAGAAGCACAAACAAGATCTAATGGATCAAATTCAGAAGCTTAAAGATGATAAGAAAGCACAAGAAGAAATGACCCGAAATCTTAAAAAAGAAAAAGACTAGTTAGACAATAAGTTGGAGCAAATTCAGAAGAGGACATCAAAGCCCTTGGACTCAAAAATCTACGTTGAGAAAAAAGAAGCAAATACAAATTCAGTCCTCGTCACAATTCAGAAAGAAGACAATCTTGTAAAAAAACAAACAACAATAACTCCCTATCGACACCCCAACCATACAAACCAGTATCCTAAAAAGTGGGAATTGTCGAAAGATAATGGTACTAATGTGCTCAAAGCACCTGACAACAGATCAATAGAGAATCCCAACAGTCGGAAACAAATCAATTTTGGCTGGATTGATCCGTCAACATATCAGAAGTTATGTTCTACACTTAGAAGTTCATACCGACATGTTTCGTCAGCTACGACGTCACAAGGAACGGTGCGCCAACGTTATAAGGCTTTGAGGACAAAGCCTTTCTAAGAGAGAGGCAATGTTATGAATAAAATAATAATAAAATAAACATCAACATATATATATATATATAATAATAATAATAACAACAAACAAGAATAATATAATAATATAATTAATTAGTGAAATGGTGTAACTCTTTATGAAGAGTTGCATTAGACACCCTTTAAACAATTATAAATATGGGAAAGTCTATCTTGTAAAAGACATCATCTTATCTTATCAATTTATATATCATTTTACATCTACGGATTTGTGGGTTATTTCAGAAATTATGGGTTCAACCTTAACTTATCGAGAATATCCAACTATGGATATTACATAGTTTGTGTCTTGGCTTTGAGTTGGCAACAAAACTTACCTTTGGTGAGTTGGATTTGATACCTTGATTACTGTTATCACGCAACTTGTAGTTGCCCCTAGAGGTATCCCATCCGGGACGGTAGAGGAGTTAGGAAACTAAAGAGGTGACCCAAGAGATGCCACGGTTCCCAATGCAGGTGGGAGTCACATCAACCGAGGCACTCTTCGCTTTAGGTCAAGGTATAACTAGACCAAGGGGGAGACCCTATACCCCAATCACAGTTGATTGGACCCAAACAAAGGTTTCTAAGGGTAGGTAAGAAATGAGTTACGGAGACCAATGCAAGGCTAAGTGGACCTAAGGGTTAAGGTATGGTTGAGGGAGGTGTAAGAGATTGTTAATGTTTCAACCTATGTATGGTTTAGGCCACATGATGGGGTATGACAACTAGGTAAAGTACCATGTGTTTACACAAGTGGGTCTAGTTTCTTGGGAAGTGTGAAATGGTTCTAGGTGGACCCACAAGGTTAAGTTAGGTGTGAGGATGGTACTATAGGTTAGATATAGGCTAGATCTATGAGTTTGAGTTGGTTCTAGGAGTACCCATGTACTAGATCTAGGGTTTGACACGAATCCCAAGGAGCGCGACTTGCTTGGAGAAGGACTAGTGTCTTGTTGAATGGGCTAATGGAGTCAAGAAGTATGTCAAAGTGTAGATCGGGACACCTAGAAGCCAAGTCAAGTGGGTTGGATGAGATCGAATGGTTGGATCTTACTAGATCTAGGTTTTTAAGTGATTACTCTAAGTGGACCACAATCCCTTGAAACAAGGAATGCAACCCCCAAGGCGGATCGTGACAAAAAGATAGTATAGACCTAGGTTCCAAGGCATGGGGATTCCAAATCCACAAAAATCTCAAACACCCACCTCCTAGAAGTGGACAAACTTAGATTTTCAAGGTGGTGCGATTTGCTCAAGGAAGGCCCAAAAGTGGGTTTTGGTGGACCCAATCAAGTCCAATGGCCACCAAAATGTAGATCCGGGATACTAGTACCCCGATCTATGTATCTTCAAAATTTCAAGTGAATTGAATGGCTAGATCTTAGTAGATTTAAGTTTTAAGGTACCAAGAAGATCAAAAGGGGGTTTCAACCCCTTAAAACATGGAGAGATGTCCACAAGGTAGTTTTCACCAAAGTGAAGATGTGGGTATAGGTTATCAAGTGTTTCGATTCCAAATCAAGTGAGATCTCACCTACCCATGTGCTAAATCTAACCCAACAAGCTTCTCTTAGGAAAATCGATTTAGGTTCAAGAGGGCTTTTTGCATTGAAAAGTGTGTCAATTTTTAGCCAATCACCACCAAACTATAGATCCAACTAGGGGTGGATCCTATAGAGGTGGGTTTTTAATATCTTTTCAATTGCAAGGCTAGATCTAAGTAGATCTGAAAAATACCAAAAACAAGGGTTTTAATTTGATTAGGGTTTTTGTGATCTAGAAATTATGGAAGATTCAAGGAAGAGAAGATCATACCTCTTGGAACATACCTGGATGAAGAGATGAATGCTAGTTGAGACGAGGATTACTTTGCCAAAGATCAAATGGAGAATTGTTGAAGCCCTCTTGCCAAATCGATTTTTCCAAGCCACATGTGATTCCTTCTAACCTGTCAAGCCAAGGAGCAAAGCATCAATTAGTTTAACAAATCGAAGGTAGATGCAAGCAAGAGAGAGAGAGAAACATAGAATAGTTGACACAAAGGCAAAACTACTCCCTGTCAAACCAAAACGACTTCTTCCAAGATTGAAGGGCAAGCCTCCCCACCAATTCGCCCTTGTCCAAAATCGCCCTCTTAACCTGTAAATAAAATGTGGCAAACATGCAAGATAGCTACAATAGATCCTCCAGTGCAATGGACAATAGCATTTACAATCGAAACAACCAACATCCACTCCAATCCAAGCATGTACTCCAAAAGATAGAAATTTTATTCCAAGAGCCAAGAGCCAAAAATCTCTAGATGAATTTTACAATGAGAGGCTCCCTCCTTAAATAGGATGGGGAGAGAGTACAATCATAACCACTTTTTACATGAGTGGCTAAGATTAAAAGATCTCAAGATCTAATCAATGGCTAACAATAAATCATAACCATATATCACATGGATCACCCATATAATGATAGCGCCCCCACTAAAAAGGTACAATAAGGGGTGACGTCATCCACAAGAGAAAATATAAGCATCAAAATCCACCTCATGGTGACTAGGACATAACAATATAAGCTCATGGTGGGGCTAGGAGGTTTTAATCCTTACTAGCTCATCCCCAAGGCACAATAAAAATAATAAAATATGTCCAATATAATAAAAATGTCCAAAACTGTCCTCAGAATCCATGACAGTCAAGCAGTAAATGTCCTCCTGTGATCAATCTGGGCATACCCACATGGTGAAAACTGGCTGGAAGGTAGTGATGCCACCCTGGAAGACCTCTGTGAAAACCAAATGCCAAAACCTTGCCTCAATTGCCCAAATCGATTTCCTCAGTGACCACTTTATCCCATTTTTTAACTGCCTCGGGAACTGTGAAAGTGCCAAAACTGCTCCCTAGGGTGCTAGCGCTGTCCATCTGAGCCCACCAGGCTCTCCGGGAGGGGGGGTAAATGGTAATAACAAGTGGCTGGACCACCCCCTCCATCATCAGCGCCCTAGGTGAACTGGCCTCTCGGGGCCCCTGCTGCTCAGGCTGGGAAATCAGCCCCAAATCTGGTCAACAAGTGTAAAACTGCATCAATCACTGTCAGAAATGCCCGGAACTGAAAGATAAGTGTCTCAATGGATCCAGAAGACCCAAATCCACTAGGAATGAGTACTCATACATCATGGGTTGCCCTAATGGGCCAGCTGTAGGGTCCACCATATATGGACAATGTATAATCTGCTGATCTGAAATAATAATAAACCTGCTGAACTGGATCAAACATCATCTGTATCATATGTCCATCATATGATATCATCATCAAACATGTGGGACCATAAATCATCATCAATAATCATCCTTACATGGCCCACATCATCACGGATCCCAAGAATATATAATCAAGGATAAATCACATCAGTAGACTAAGACAATGTTTCTCTAATCATTCCCACAGCTAAGCTCAAAGTATAAATTCCATTCAGTGGCATTAATAAAGTTAACATATTCCGTGGTTATATAAAATTACTTGCACAATAGTTCAAATGACAAACTCACCCATTGGACATGGTCAAACTGCTAGTGAAGGATGAAGGCTAGGAGCAAGGTTGGGCCAAGGGTTTGACTTGTCTAACTTAACTCAAAAACACTTTGGATTGGGAAAAAGGGGGAAGCTACAAACTCTGTGCTGGACAAAAGAACACGGGGAATGGCTGTGCCTCACAAATGGATAAGTTGTTTAGAGAGTGCTTATTCAACTTAGGCATCATGTCTACATCAAGTTGATCCAAGTTCATTAGGATCATTCAATTTTATTTCCATGGCCTTTTTGGCCTACATAACCCTTCGGATTTCAGATGTGCTGAGAAGCACAACTAGTTGCAGCTTGCATCCAGGGCATGTTTTTCACATATTTATAAGGTCAGCAATTGTTTAGATATAACTTTTAAGAACCATTGCTTTTTGGACCTTTCTTATACTCTTCGAGGAGTATTTTTAGCTTTTCATTGCTCTTGCCCTTTTTTTTTGTTTCCATGGGCGAATGTTTAGTCTCCATAGGTAGAACATGAGCTTTCAGTTTTAGCCAACAACATCTCAAGTGACTAGGGGGAGTTCGAGCCAATGCCAAACATCGGGACAACCGACCAGAATGATTTAGGCCTACAATCCAACTCGCCAAAGGCAAGTTCTGTCACCAACTCAGAGCCGAGACACTGAATAAACAGGGATGCGGTCCAAACACAGAGGTAGAAAAATGGGGAAGTCCTCGGTATCAGAAAGTCAAATGAGACAAGTCAGGGTTTAAAGTCAAACAGGAAGGTCATGTATGGATGGAGACAAGTGAATATGGAGCCTACACTAGCAGACAACCAGTGTCGGGAAAGACCATGTCTATGTAAGGTGAAATACCAGTAAGTTTTGTTAAATGACCTAAAAGTGCAAGCAATTGTCCATTTTATGATTTACAGTTCATTTTAAATAGTTTGCCACATCAGGAATAATATACCAAGCACATGCCATGATCATGACTAAATCAACAAGATAATAATCCACAGTCAGTGAGAACATATCCATAACATCATCATAATAATCATCATCATGCATCATCTGAAACACTGCTGAAATACATCTCTAGGCACTGAACTGAAACTGTAATGGGATAAGTGGTCACATCAGTCATCAAATCTGAACTCTCAAGGCTCAGCCTTGACACAAGGTCATAAAATCTGAATAATGTATTGCTCTGATCATGAGTGATCCAAAATATATAGCCATGCTCTGGAATAAAGGAAGCTCTGGAATGTGCAGATATCTGCTGTACAAGAATAGTAGCCCTGCTACTATGGTGTGATAACATCTGGCTCCAGCTGGGACAAGTGCTCTAAGGGAGAGAGCGCTTGAGAACCTCAGAATCTCTGGTCTCGAACTGCTCTGCATCAATCTTCAATCCAGCACTGCACCATCCTTGCTTTCAGCTTTTATCTTGCACCTGTTCCTGCTCTCACAAACACTAGAATACCATCATGGAGCATGTATGGGAAAAATATAAAATAAAATTGAAAACTAATCTAAAGCATAAACTGAAATGCGTCAAAATATAGATATAAATTAACATGGCATATATTATTCTCATTTTTATTTACTGTGCAGGAGGAAAAGAATACTTCTTAAATCAGGCAAATCTCAACTTGCACAGGCAGCCAACAATGTAAATGCTAACTATAATTTCTTAAAAATGTATGCAGGAGAAGAGACAAGCTTAGGAAGGAGCAAGACTCAACTCAGGCAGAAACGGGACAATACTCGGCACACAGAAAAAGAAAAATCACACAAATCCTACTGCTCAAGTGAGCTTATTTAGAACCTACCTACTCTAAACAGGCAAGGCAAGGTAAGGAAGGTTAGGGATGATAATCCCTTAGCTCCCTTTGATTGATAGGGAGTAAGATGCGTTGGCCAGTCCCAGTGGTGAGAAAACACATCTCATCAATGCAGCGCTCAACCGTAAGTGGTCCAACCCAAAAGTCACCTGATCCCCTGGATCGTATATAAAATAAATCATTAGGTACTACAACCTTATCACCAATTTCGAACCTTTGGTGATTTACAGATTGAGGGATGACTTCAATAACATGTTCAGGAAAAGGTTGGATATCGGAAGTACACTGAGGCTGAGGTGTAATTATACTTGAATTCCTATTAGGAGGAATTTCATCAAATCTGGGAGGTCCAGCGTCTAAAGGTACAACTATGCTACCAATCAAGACTTCTCCTATAGTTCCCCTAGGAGGACTTTCTTCTAGTGGGTGAATGATATTCTTTGGTGTTTCCCCTATAGTCAACAAGTCAGTATCAACATCCTCATTTACTTCAGCTTGGGTTAAGGGTGGAGGGCTTTGATTTTCACTACTTCTGCTACTACCCTCTCCTGATGGGATAGGAATGGTCATGTTCTCTAAAAATGCCAAATGGTCATCAGAAATGGGACTATGAACTGTGCTAGGTGCACTTTGATTCCTCATATCCAAAGGTGTTGGTGAAGAAATAAATGTGTCTGTGGAATCAATATCCTCTTCACCACTAGGTAACTCGCTAGGCAAAAGGAAACTAGGGAAATAAGGAGGTAAATGTGAGTCAGTGGGTTCTTCTTGAAAAATGGCTAGATTATTCAAAGAAAAGTCTTCCCCAGGGGCATCATGGATCAAGGCATGTTCTTGCCAACTCATAGAGTTGTCATTCACCTGCCTTAAAACCCCATCCTCTAAGGACAAATGGGACAAGTGATCAGGCACATCCAAAAAGTGACAATCAACTAGTTCTTCATCATTCCCCTCAGGTGAGGGCAGGTGTGTTCCTTCATTGTTATTTGTCCAAGGAGTGATGTGAGGTAAGCCTTGTCTTCCTCTTTCTGTGTTAAGGTCAACTAGGAAAAGCCACTCATGTACTGTCCTAGGTATATACTCACCCCTTCTAATTTGATCAAAGTTATCTTCCGAAGTGTTTAGCTGAGTAGGATGTGTAGGTTGGTCAACGTTTGGCCCTACACTACTGGGTTGGTTCGAGGTCCCAAGGTTTTCTGATACTGCACCCCGAATGGACTGAGGGTCAACCTCAATAATTCTTTCTTCTTCCATGCTAGGATCATCATCATGACCACCCATGACCATAAAGATACCCTCAGGTAATAACTCACCCTCACCAAAAGTGTTTCTCACACCATCCTCATAATTCTCAAGATGTCCATCATAAAATGGCTCCCGATACACCCTAACCAAAGACCCATCAGAGTTGGGGATGGTAGCATATGATAAGTCCATCTGAAGATGTCCCCCTAGCCCAGCGGACCACTTCCTACAAAGGAGCATGCCATAGGCTGGAGGGAGATCTATAACTACTATATCCATAAGCATAGATATGTCGGGGCATGAAAACAGGTCAGCTCTCAGGTTTTTGATCAAGCCAAAGACTTTAACTGGTTTAGAGTCAATCCCACAAACGTTCCCATAAGGTCTTGTTATTTTTAATCCCATAGCTTCCATGACTTGTAAAGGCATCACATTCATGGAGGCACCAGAATCCAACATACAGTTATGAAGAAGGATATCACCTATGCGTAGTGTAAGGTAAAATGGTTGATGACCCCCATTCTTCCTCTCATATAGGGCAGTTTGGATGTTAATGGGAGGGTCATCCTCTTCATCAACCACATCACAAGGTGCTGGGTTTTGAGAAGATGAATCCTCACCACTAGTCGTGGCGGTCTCAGGGATACTCTCGAAAAACTCTACTACTTGCTCCTTTATCGAAGGGATTTTCATTAACTCAGTGAGTGGAATGTTATGCATAACTTTGTCTAACTCTCTTTCGATGTTGATATCGAAGTCATACTCAGGAAAAGGGACTGGCTCACTCACTGGATTAGGCAACTCTTTGTTTTTCTTTTCACTAAAAGGGATAGGCTTTGGGCCATCCTTTCTTCGTTGATAAGTTTTATAAGGAGCTTGATCATTACTAACTTGTTCAGTAGCATAGATGGGACCACTAGGGTTGGTTTCTTCTATGGTGTTTTCTTCATGATCAATCAGGATTCTTCCGAAGTCTTTGTCAAACTTTAAGTCATCAACCCAATTAATGTTCTTTGGAGAATCCGGAGTATCATCACCATGGGTGGTATACTCAGGATCTTCCAACTTTTGCTCTTCAGACCAGTTTATGATAGGAGGTTCTTGGTTCATAGGGTTTCTTCTATCACCTTCATTAGGTTTCTTTTGTTGATTCCAATAAGATTTAGGACCATAGGGCTGCCTATATCTATCCCCTTCTCTGTTCTTGGCTAGGTCCCTAGTTAGGAGAGTTAAGTTTTTCATCATTTCATGCATACTCTCCATCATTTCATTGGGATCTTTGCTAGGTTCCTTACTCTTCTTAAACTTAGGCTCAGATCTGGAGTAAGAAGGTCCACTAATTAGGTCAAAGAAGTTTTGTTTTCCCATGGAGGCAGCATTTGCCTCAGCTTTCTTAGCATTGTCTTGGGCTATCTTCAAACTACTAGGGTCTTTGTCCTTTAGATGGTAACCCAAGTAACCCTCATAAGCATTAAGGTAATGGATCAAGATGGCTTGGTCAAGGGGCCTTATGTTACTTGGGATGTTGGCAACAGTCTTATCAAAGCGTTGGTTAAACTCATGGACAGACTCATTCTCTTTCTTTTTGATGTCAAAAAGTTGGTGTAAAAGGAAACGCCCATCTAACTTGACTGACCATTCTTGCTTGAGTTTATCGGTGAATACATCATACCCATTGATTGATGATGCAGGCAAGCGGTCAAACCATTTGCGAGCATCACCCTCCAAGGATGCGAAGAGACCCCTAATAAGCGCATCTTCCTTTTCAGCCCCATAAGCTTCCATGTGAGCCCAAACATTGTCTATGTGGTCCTCAATAGAGGTGGCACAGTTGCCATTGAATTTTGGGATCTTTTCAAGTACTTGTCTGGCATACTATGGGGAGCAACCAAGATCTGAGAGAAGTCTAAGGGAGAAGCCCTAGACTTATGACCAAAAGCACGAGCAACAGGAGGATTGTTTTGGTTGTTGATACCAGAGTTTGACTGACCTTGTCCTGCCATTGGATTAATTGGGATTGAACTAGAGTTATGATTAGGAGATAAAGGAGGAACTGGATTGAACAAAGGGGATCCTAAGACACGGTTTGGAGAACCTGAGTTAACAAGTTTCCACAAGAAATTAGTTGATTGGGTTTTAGGATCTCTTTTGTGATATGTGAGTGGGGTTCCTTCCAATTGATTTGGATTTGATTTACTTCGTGTGTTGTAAGGATGACTATGAGCTCGCTCCTCAGCGGAGTCACGATTAGGAGTCGCCAGGTAGATTTTTAGGCTCTACTACCAAGAGATATGTCGTTTAAAGTGCAGAGAGATAGTGAGACACAAAGGTGTGTTGAACCAAGGTAGGCCCCTACCTCCCCGGCAGCGGCGCCAAAAATGTTATCACGCAACTTGTAGTTGCCCCTAGAGGTATCCCATCCGGGACGGTAGAGGAGTTAGGCAACTAAAGAGGTGACCCAAGAGATGCCACGGTTCCCAATGCAGGTGGGAGTCACATCAACCGAGGCACTCTTCGCTTTAGGTCAAGGTATAACTAGACCAAGGGGGAGACCCTATACCCCAATCACAGTTGATTGGACCCAAACAAAGGTTTCTAAGGGTAGGTAAGAAATGAGTTACGGAGACCAATGCAAGGCTAAGTGGACCTAAGGGTTAAGGTATGGTTGAGGGAGGTGTAAGAGATTGTTAATGTTTCAACCTATGTATGGTTTAGGCCACATGATGGGGTATGACAACTAGGTAAAGTACCATGTGTTTACACAAGTGGGTCTAGTTTCTTGGGAAGTGTGAAATGGTTCTAGGTGGACCCACAAGGTGAAGTTAGGTGTGAGGATGGTACTATAGGTTAGATATAGGCTAGATCTATGAGTTTGAGTTGGTTCTAGGAGTACCCATGTACTAGATCTAGGGTTTGACACGAATCCCAAGGAGCGCGACTTGCTTGGAGAAGGACTAGTGTCTTGTTGAATGGGCTAATGGAGTCAAGAAGTATGTCAAAGTGTAGATCGGGACACCTAGAAGCCAAGTCAAGTGGGTTGGATGAGATCGAATGGTTGGATCTTACTAGATCTAGGTTTTTAAGTGATTACTCTAAGTGGACCACAATCCCTTGAAACAAGGAATGCAACCCCCAAGGCGGATCGTGACAAAAAGATAGTATAGACCTAGGTTCCAAGGCATGGAGATTCCAAATCCACAAAAATCTCAAACACCCACCTCCTAGAAGTGGACAAACTTAGATTTTCAAGGTGGTGCGATTTGCTCAAGGAAGGCCCAAAAGTGGGTTTTGGTGGACCCAATCAAGTCCAATGGCCACCAAAATGTAGATCCGGGATACTAGTACCCCGATCTATGTATCTTCAAAATTTCAAGTGAATTGAATGGCTAGATCTTAGTAGATCTAAGTTTTAAGGTACCAAGAAGATCAAAAGGGGGTTTCAACCCCTTAAAACATGGAGAGATGTCCACAAGGTAGTTTTCACCAAAGTGAAGATGTGGGTATAGGTTATCAAGTGTTTCGATTCCAAATCAAGTGAGATCTCACCTATCCATGTGCTAAATCTAACCCAACAAGCTTCTCTTAGGAAAATCGATTTAGGTTCAAGAGGGCTTTTTGCATTGAAAAGTGTGTCAATTTTTAGCCAATCACCACCAAACTATAGATCCAACTAGGGGTGGATCCTATAGAGGTGGGTTTTTAATATCTTTTCAATTGCAAGGCTAGATCTAAGTAGATCTGAAAAATACCAAAAACAAGGGTTTTAATTTGATTAGGGTTTTTGTGATCTAGAAATTATGGAAGATTCAAGGAAGAGAAGATCATACCTCTTGGAACATACCTGGATGAAGAGATGAATGCTAGTTGAGACGAGGATTACTTTGCCAAAGATCAAATGGAGAATTGTTGAAGCCCTCTTGCCAAATCGATTTTTCCAAGCCACATGTGATTCCTTCTAACCTGTCAAGCCAAGGAGCAAAGCATCAATTAGTTTAACAAATCGAAGGTAGATGCAAGCAAGAGAGAGAGAGAAACATAGAATAGTTGACACAAAGGCAAAACTACTCCCTGTCAAACCAAAACGACTTCTTCCAAGATTGAAGGGCAAGCCTCCCCACCAATTCGCCCTTGTCCAAAATCGCCCTCTTAACCTGTAAATAAAATGTGGCAAACATGCAAGATAGCTACAATAGATCCTCCAGTGCAATGGACAATAGCATTTACAATCGAAACAACCAACATCCACTCCAATCCAAGCATGTACTCCAAAAGATAGAAATTTTATTCCAAGAGCCAAGAGCCAAAAATCTCTAGATGAATTTTACAATGAGAGGCTCCCTCCTTAAATAGGATGGGGAGAGAGTACAATCATAACCACTTTTTACATGAGTGGCTAAGATTAAAAGATCTCAAGATCTAATCAATGGCTAACAATAAATCATAACCATATATCACATGGATCACCCATATAATGATAGCGCCCCCACTAAAAAGGTACAATAAGGGGTGACGTCATCCACAAGAGAAAATATAAGCATCAAAATCCACCTCATGGTGACTAGGACATAACAATATAAGCTCATGGTGGGGCTAGGAGGTTTTAATCCTTACTAGCTCATCCCCAAGGCACAATAAAAATAATAAAATATGTCCAATATAATAAAAATGTCCAAAACTGTCCTCAGAATCCATGACAGTCAAGCAGTAAATGTCCTCCTGTGATCAATCCGGGCATACCCACATGGTGAAAACTGGCTGGAAGGTAGTGATGCCACCCTGGAAGACCTCTGTGAAAACCAAATGCCAAAACCTTGCCTCAATTGCCCAAATCGATTTCCTCAGTGACCACTTTATCCCATTTTTTAACTGCCTCGGGAACTGTGAAAGTGCCAAAACTGCTCCCTAGGGTGCTAGCGCTGTCCATCTGAGCCCACCAGGCTCTCCGGGAGGGGGGGTAAATGGTAATAACAAGTGGCTGGACCACCCCCTCCATCATCAGCGCCCTAGGTGAACTGGCCTCTCGGGGCCCCTGCTGCTCAGGCTGGGAAATCAGCCCCAAATCTGGTCAACAAGTGTAAAACTGCATCAATCACTGTCAGAAGTGCCCGGAACTGAAAGATAAGTGTCTCAATGGATCCAGAAGACCCAAATCCACTAGGAATGAGTACTCATACATCATGGGTTGCCCTAATGGGCCAGCTGTAGGGTCCACCATATATGGACAATGTATAATCTGCTGATCTGAAATAATAATAAACCTGCTGAACTGGATCAAACATCATCTGTATCATATGTCCATCATATGATATCATCATCAAACATGTGGGACCATAAATCATCATCAATAATCATCCATACATGGCCCACATCATCACGGATCCCAAGAATATATAATCAAGGATAAATCACATCAGTAGACTAAGACAATGTTTCTCTAATCATTCCCACAGCTAAGCTCAAAGTATAAATTCCATTCAGTGGCATTAATCAAGTTAACATATTCCGTGGTTATATAAAATTACTTGCACAATAGTTCAAATGACAAACTCACCCATTGGACATGGTCAAACTGCTAGTGAAGGATGAAGGCTAGGAGCAAGGTTGGGCAAAGGGTTTGACTTGTCTAACTTAACTCAAAAACACTTTGGACTGGAAAAAAGGGGGAAGCTACAAACTCTGTGCTGGACAAAAGAACACGGGGAATGGCTGTGCCTCACAAATGGATAAGTTGTTTAGAGAGTGCTTATTCAACTTAGGCATCATGTCTACATCAAGTTGATCCAGGTTCATTAGGATCATTCAATTTTATTTCCATGGCCTTTTTGGCCTACATAACCCTTCGGATTTCAGATGTGCTGAGAAGCACAACTAGTTGCAGCTTGCATCCAGGGCATGTTTTTCACATATTTATAAGGTCAGCAATTGTTTAGATATAACTTTTAAGAACCATTGCTTTTTGGACCTTTCTTATACTCTTCGAGGAGTATTTTTAGCTTTTCATTGCTCTTGCCCTTTTTTTTTGTTTCCATGGGCGAATTTTTAGTCTCCATAGGTAGAACATGAGCTTTCAGTTTTAGCCAACAACATCTCAAGTGACTAGGGGGAGTTCGAGCCAATGCCAAACATCGGGACAACCGACCAAAATGATTTAGGCCTACAATCCAACTCGCCAAAGGCAAGTTCTGTCACCAACTCAGAGCCGAGACACTGAATAAACAGGGATGCGGTCCAAACACAGAGGTAGAAAAATGGGGAAGTCCTCGGTATCAGAAAGTCAAATGAGACAAGTCAGGGTTTAAAGTCAAACAGGAAGGTCATGTATGGATGGAGACAAGTGAATATGGAGCCTACACTAGCAGACAACCAGTGTCGGGAAAGACCATGTCTATGTAAGGTGAAATACCAGTAAGTTTTGTTAAATGACCTAAAAGTGCAAGCAATTGTCCATTTTATGATTTACAGTTCATTTTAAATAGTTTGCCACATCAGGAATAATATACCAAGCACATGCCATGATCATGACTAAATCAACAAGATAATAATCCACAGTCAGTGAGAACATATCCATAACATCATCATAATAATCATCATCATGCATCATCTGAAACACTGCTGAAATACATCTCTAGGCACTGAACTGAAACTGTAATGGGATAAGTGGTCACATCAGTCATCAAATCTGAACTCTCAAGGCTCAGCCTTGACACAAGGTCATAAAATCTGAATAATGTACTGCTCTGATCATGAGTGATCCAAAATATATAGCCATGCTCTGGAATAAAGGAAGCTCTGGAATGTGCAGATATCTGCTGTACAAGAATAGTAGCCCTGCTACTATGGTGTGATAACAATTACTCTAGTCAGTTGCCCTGATGTTTGGTCTTGATTGTGGAGAGTCCCCATAGTTTCTTGATTTGTGTTGACTAAAACCTGGAGCAAATTGTACTACCATCATTACATATGGAAATTATTGTTATATCTATTATGAAATCCCATGAAAGTGCTTTGAAAACTGTGCTTCTCAGCACAATGAAAGAAGGCTTTGAAATGAAATGAATTGAAATGAAAAGTACCCTGGATGTGAGCTATGATTAGTTGTGCTTCTTAGAACATGCAAAATCCAAAAAGCGTCATATAGGCCTAAAAAGTAGTGGCTAAACATATGCTAAATCTAAAGAACTGCTAGCCAAGGAAATGAAATGAAATGTAATGATTAATTCCTCACAAAGCCTACCGGTTGTGATGTGAGATGGAGCAAGGGACAACTAATTCTAAGTGTCCCCTAGAACCTCAAGTTATGGTTAGCCGGGCACCCAGTTCATGGCAGTTCTAGAAAAGATCCTCACGGAGTTGATACAACTTGGATGTGAGTTGTAGACATTTGCCAAGGTTGAAAAAGCACCTATCTAAACAACTTACCCATTTGTGAGACACTGCCACCCCTTGTGTATTCTTTATCCAACATATGCTTGAATGTGTAATACCCTTTCCCTTATCCAAAGTATCATAGTGTTGAGTCAGTAAAGTCTTTCCCTTTTTGCCTAGCCTCACATCCTTAGCCTTCATCCTTTGCTAGCAAATTGATCATGTTTACAAATGAGTATATCCTTGAGGTTCTTTTGAAAGTAAGTTATTATTTTAAAACTATTATTATTTATTAACTGCCAATGAAATGATGCTTGATGTTTTAAGTTTTGCTATGAAAATGATTAAAGGAGAATGTCTTAACCATTTGCACTTGCAGCAACGCTTCTCTAGCCTGGGTATTATTTTGATCAGTTTGACCGATCAAACCTAGTTTGACGAAGGTATATCAAATGTATAATGTGTATCACCCATTAATGTCTAACTTGCATTCTGGAGATTAAAATGAAAATGTACTCTAAAATATACACTGAATGGATGGACGAATTTGCCCTGCTCAGCAGATGAGAAAGAAATAAGTACATAACAACAGAAGAGCAGAGGATAATTTTGTGTAAATAATATAGAGGTAAACAAAAACAGAGAGAAGCAGAAAAAGAAACTGTGAGTATAACCTTGAGACTAATTCACATATCTGAAACCATAGTGTCTTGCAGCAATGTGTTTATAGCTCTTTCGTTAGAATTTTATATTAGATTGTGATTGTCTCAAGGTCCAGAAATCAGAACAAAGCGCAGTCAAACTCAATGAAATCTGCAACCTGTTACATCATGCTACTACATTGAGGTTTTGGTAATATCACTTGTGAAAATTTTCACAGGTGTCAAGCTTGTAGGATTTCATGGCTAGATAGTTGGATGGGCAGGAGGTACATGTGTTTCTTTGCTTGGAGGTGGTGCTGCTTCATTTTTGAGTGCTAGCCATGGTGGTTGGCTAGGAAGTATAGGGGTGATGTATATTCATGTCTTCATAGTGTTAATTGGTGATTATGGTATGCCTAACAAGTAAAAATGCTAATAAGATAATGCACAATCTCAAATTGATGATTAAAGGAATGGATGAACAATTAATTAACACAATTATTTAATGGAGTGGGAACCCATCAACTTATGGTCTCCCTATGTTTTGAAGTGTTAATAATTGCACCTTTGAAGTAATGGATTAATTTAAGTATCTTATCTTGTGTTTTATAAGGTTTTAGTGTGATTAATTAAAGTCAATAAAGAAAAAGAACTTATCACACTAAATAACCAAAGTACCTAAGGTTTGCACTTTAGATTAATTAAAAAATCACGTATGAAGGGGCCGCTAGTCACAATGGTCTTGTTATCACATAACTTGTAGTTGTCCCTAAAGGTTATCCTATCTAGGACGGTAGAGGTGTTGGACAACTAAAGAGATGACCCAAGAGATGCCACGGTTCCCAATGCAATTGGGTGTCATGTTAACCGAGGCACTCTTCATTTTAGATCAAGCCTAAGCAAGACCAAGGGGGAGACCCTGGCTTAGCCAATGAAGGCTAGCGAACCCAATCAAGACCTCCTAGGGAAATGTGATAATGATAAAGGAAAAGATCAAGAGAGGATTAGATCTAGATCTAGGATAGATAAGTGGACCCAATGAGTTAGGGCTTGGTTGAAGAGGCTTAAGGAAGGACAAATGTTCAACCAAGGATAAATAAAGGTCATGTATAGGGTTAAAGTAGTGGGTCTAGATAGATCTGGTGCCAAAATTATAGATCCAAGTGGGTCCCACCCTTAAAACATGGAAATTGGTCCAAATGGGGCCCACAAGGTGAAAATCAAAGAAGGAAGGCACTAGGGGTTTTGCAAATGAATGGATCTAATGAAACAATGAAGATTAGGCAAAACCCAAGTTGGGATCTAGCAAAAAGGCCACCTACCCAAAAGTGCAACCTCGCTTGGAGAGGCCCAGTGCCTTAGATCGAGGGGGCAAATGGAGTCGGATGTCCACCAAACTTTAGATCGAGAATGTTATGATTAATATTAAGATGGGTTTTAATTATTAAGTCCAAGTGATTGCTAGATCTCCATAGATCTGAAAAATAAAAATATGAGGGTTTTAACTTTTAGGGTTTGAAGTGACCAATGGTAAAAATGCTTGAAATAAATACTAACCTTGTAGATCTTACCTCTAGAGCTTGTGGCTACTTTGCAAAGTGATAGCTTTCCCCCTGTGTGTTAATCAAGAGTGAGATCCAACCTACCCAAGTGAAATCGCTAGCCCTCCAAGGTCACGCGTGCGCCCTCCTCATGTAAGAAAAGATCTATGTAAGAATCATCCCGGCATGAAAATGACTATAAGGATGAAAAGATGAAAAAGAAAACATCAACTATGTCACTAAGATACAATAATGATACTCCCTCAGATAAAAAGAAGATCAAAGGTAAGATATGGGGTTTCCCCACAATAGCGTCCCCTTGAATCGTCCTCCTCTTCAACCCACACGCCCCCCTGCAGATAAATCGTTTGGACAAGTAGATCGACAATGATACGCGGAGAAAAAGTTGTATATTCAAATTGCAAAGACATCCATCAAGGCTAAAGAAGTAGATCCACAAAAATAATATTTTTATTCCAAGTTTCCAGAGCTCCAAAGGTGCCTTTACAATAGGAAGGTCTCTTCCTTAAATAGGAGGAGAGAGAACAAAACCCTAAACCACTTTTTGAAATGAGTGGTCGAGATCAAAAGATAAAATAATACAATCAACGGCTAAGATGAGCCAGTACAGAACATGGATCACTCACATGAGGGGGGTGTGCACTACATAGAAGAAGCCCTAGGGGGGTGTGCACCACATAAAAATGACTAAACAACAAGTGTGACACATAAGATGACAAGAACAAGACATTAGGAGCACATGGTGGGGGTAGGGGGTATTATTGTCCTTCACTAGCATCACCCCATGGCACAATAATATAACATATGACTCAATGACATGTCCAAGTGTACAAATGATCAAATCCTAGCCCCCTCAATTGAGAGAAGAATGTATCAAAACACAACCCAGTGACTATGTGGACTCCACTCAATGCTGCAAGCTGATCTGGAAGGAGTGGGATACACCATAGATGAGGAGTGGGATACACCATAGATGACCTCTGAGCAGACCTCATGCCAAAACCTTGCCTCAATTGCCCAATTCGATTACCTTAATGACCTTTTTATTCCACCCGAAAAACCACCAAACTGCACATAACCCACTGCCTAGTGCCCGGGTACAAATTCTGACTATACCATCATGTCTGGAGAGGGGGTAATATGGTAATAACAAGTGGCTAGACCACCCCTCTCCTCTGTAGTGCCCTAGGCAACGACGCACCCTCTAAGCATCTGCTGGACAAGCCACATCAGCATGGCCAAACTGGTCAACAGGTGAAAAACTGCTCATGTCATCACTGACAGTGCTTGAAACTGAAAAGTAAGTGTCTCAATGGATCCAGAAGACCCAAATCCACTAGAGATGAGTACTCATACACCTCATGGTAACCCATAAGATCATCAGTAGCATCCACCATACCCGGACAAATAAAAAAAAATATGATGATCTGGAAGTAATAATAATCACCAAAATGCATCAATCATCATCTGAAACCTGTGTCCATCATATGGAGTCATCAAGAGGTATATCAAGGACCATGGATCAACATCATATAACGTAACTGGTCCAACTCATCACGAATCCCAAGGTTGACCTTCGTCAAACTAGGTTTGATCGGTCAAACTGATCAAAATATGACCCAGGCTAGAGAAGCTTGTTGCTGCAAGTGCAAATGGTTAAGACATTCTCCTTTAATCATTTTCATAGCAAAACTTAAAACATCAAGCATCATTTCATTGGAAGTTAATAAATAATAATAGTTTTAAAATAATAACTTACTTTCAAAAGAACCTCAAGGATATACTCATTTGTAAACATGATCAATTTGCTAGCAGAGGATGAAGGCTAAGGATGTGAGGCTAGGCAAAAAGGGAAAGACTTTACTGACTCAACACTATGATACTTTGGATAAGGGAAAGGGTATTACACATTCAAGCATATGTTGGATAAAGAATACACAAGGGGTGGCAGTGTCTCACAAATGGATAAGTTGTTTAGATAGGTGCTTTTTCAACCTTGGCAAATGTCTACAACTCACATCCAAGTTGTATCAACTCCGTGAGGATCTTTTCTAGAACCGCCATGAACTGGGTGCCCGACTAACCATAACTTGAGGTTCTAGGGGACACTTAGAATTAGTTGTCCCTTGCTCCATCTCACATCACAACTGGTAGGCTCCGTGAGGAATTAATCATTACATTTCATTTCATTTCCTTGGCTAGCAGTTCTTTAGATTTAGCATATGTTTAGCCACTACTTTTTAGGCCTATATGACCCTTTTTGGATTTTGCATGTTTTAAGAAGCATAACTAATCGTAGCTCACATCCAGGTTACTTTTCATTTCAATTCATTTCATTTCAAAGCCTTCTTTCATTGTGCTGAGAAGCACAGTTTTCAAAGCACTTTCATGGGCTTTCATAATAGATATAACAATAATTTCCATATGTAATGATGGTAGTACAATTTGCTCCAGGTTTTAGTCAACACAAATCAAGAAACTATGGGGACTCTCCACAATCAAGACCAAACATCAGGGCAACTGACTAGAGTAATCAAGGTATCAAATCCAACTCACCAAAGGTAAGTTTTTTTGCCAACTCAAAGCCGAGACACAAACTATGTAATATCCATAGTTGGATATTCTCGATAAGTTAAGGTTGAACCCATAATTTCTGAAATAACCCACAAATCCGTAGATGTAAAATGATATATAAATTGATAAGATAAGATGATGTCTTTTACAAGATAGACTTTCCCGTATTTATAATTGTTTAAAGGGTGTCTAATGCAACTCTTCATAAAGAGTTACACCATTTCACTAATTAATTATATTATTATATTATTCTTGTTTGTTGTTATTATTATTAATATATATATATATATGTTGATGTTTATTTTATTATTATTTTATTCATAACATTGCCTCTCTCTTAGAAAGGCTTTGTCCTCAAAGCCTTATAACGTTGGCGCACTGTTCCTTGTGACGTCGTAGCTGACGAAACATGTCGGTACGAACTTCTAAGTGTAGAACATAACTTCCGATATGTTGACGGATCAATCCAGCCAAAATTGATTTGTTTCCGACTGTTGGGATTCTCTATTGATGTGTTGTCAGGTGCTTTGAGCACATTAGTACCATTATCTTTTGACAATTCCCACTTTTTAGGATACTGGTTTATATGGTTGGGGTGTCGATAGGGAGTTATTGTTGTTTGTTTTTTTACAAGATTGTCTTCTTTCTGAATTGTGACGAGGACTGAATTTGTATTTGCTTCTTTTTTCTCAACGTAGATTTTTGAGTCCAAGGGCTTTGATGTCCTCTTCTGAATTTGCTCCAACTTATTGTCTAACGAGTCTTTTTCTTTTTTAAGATTTCGGGTCATTTCTTCTTGCGCTTTCTTATCATCTTTAAGCTTTTGAATTTGATCCATTAGATCTTGTCTGTGCTTCTTGAGGTGACCATTTTCGTCAATGTCTTCTAATAGTTTCTTCTGAAGATCTCGATTCTCCTCTTCTAGCTTTTGATTCTGTTGTGCTTTATCCTCCGTCTTTTTTATTTGAAGAAGCAATTTCTGATTATGATCTCTTAAACAAGAGATCTCTTCTTCTTTATCTGTGAAGATTTTGTCGAATTCTGACTGCATCTTTTGATCTGACTTCTGATTACCCTGTGAAATTATCTTTGATATATCCCTGACTCCCTATTGTATAGCTCACCTTTGGAGCTCTAGAATATTGGAATAGAACACTTCTTTGTGGAGCATATCTCTCTTGTCTTGTGGATTCTCTTGCATATTGAGTATACAGTATCTCTTCTATGTATCATTGTGGATTTTGGTGCTTCTACTAGTTTTCTTGCAGGAAAGTCGAATTGATGGAGAGGAGGGTGATTTCTTGAGGGTTATTGTTGGAGAGATCCACATATTCTCTCTTGGGTTGATCTTGTAACAGGGAGTATCATTATTGTATCTTTGTGACATAGTTGATGCTTCTATTACATCTTTCTATCATTTTCATAATCATCTTGCTTGACTTGTTTCTTTGATCTTGTCTTGTAGAAGGAGGACGATTTGGCTATCTTGGAGGAAGACGTTTTGGTTGGAGCTCTTGGATCTCACTCTTGAATATACACATAGGAGAATGCTATCAATTTGCAAGGTGGCCACAAGCAATTGAGGTAAGATTTACAAGGTATGTGCCTCTTTCATCCATTCTATCTTCATTGGTCACAAACCCTAATTAATTAAAACCCCAAATTTTGGTTTTTCTTAGATCTACTTAGATCTAGCCTTGCTTTTGAAAAGATCTTAAGAACCCACCTCTATAGCATCCACCCCTAGTTGGATCTATATTTTGGTGGTGATTGGGTTAAAATTGACACACTTTTCAAGGCAATTTAGCCCTCTTGAACCAAATCGCACTTCCTTGGAGAGGCTTGTTGGGTTAGATCTAGCATATGGGTAGGTGAGATCCCGCTTGATTTGTAATCTACACACTTGATAACCTACCACCAGACTTTTACTTTGGTGATTTCTACCTTGTGGGCATCATTCCACATTTTAAGGGATAAAAACCCCTTTTGAACTACTTGGCATCTTAAAACTCAGATCTAGTAAGATCTAACCCTTGGATTGACTTGATTTTCTAGATCCACATAGATCGGTGCATAAGCTACTTGGATCTACAGTTTGGTGGCCATTGGACTTGATTTGGCCCACCTTATCCACCTTTTAGCCCTCCTTGAGCAAGGTCGCACTCCCTTGGGTGAGTGAGTTTGCCCACTTTGAGGAAGTGGGTGGTTGAGATTTTTGTGGATTTGGAACGGCCATACCTTGAAACCTAGGTCTAGAGTATCATTTTGTGACGATCTGCCTTGGGGGTAGCATTCCTTGTTTTAAGGGATTGTGGTCTGTTATCACACCATAGTAGCAGGGCTACTATTCTTGTACAGCAGATATCTGCACATTCCAGAGCTTACATTATTCCAGAGCATGGCTATATATTTTGGATCACTCATGATCAGAGCAGTATATTATTCAGATTTGTATATGACCTTGTGTCAAGGCTGAGCCTTGAGAGTTCAGATTTGATGACTGATGTGACTACTTATCCCATACAGTTTCAGTTCAGTGCCTAGAGATGTATTACAGCAGTGTTTCAGATGATACTGGATGATTATTATTATGATGATGTTGTATGACCTATGGATATGTTCTCACTGACTGTGGATTATTATCTTGTTGATTTAGTCATGATCATAGCATGTGCTTGGTATATTATTCCTGATGTGGCAAACTATTTAAAATGAACTGTAAATCATAAAATGGACAATTGCTTGCACATTTAGGTCATTTTACAAAACTCACTGGTTTTTCACCTTACATAGATATGGTCTTTCCCGACACCAGTTGTTTGCTTGTGTAGGCTCCATATTCACTTGTCTCCATCCATACATGACCTTCCTGTTTGACTTTAAACCCTGACTTGTCTCATTTGACTTTCTGATACCGAGGACTTCCCCATTTTTCTACCTCTGTGTTTGGACCGCATCCCTGTTTATTCAGTGTCTCGGCTCTGAGTTGGTGACAAAACTTGCCTTTGGTGAGTTGGATTGTAGGCCTAAATCATTCTGGTCGGTTGTCCCGATGTTTGGCATTGGCTCGAACTCCCCCTAGTCACTTGAGATGTTGTTGGCTAAAACTGAAAGCTCATGTTCTACCTATGGAAACTTAATAAATTCGCCCATGGAAACAAAAAAAAAGGGCAAGAGCGATGAAAAGCTAAAAATACCAACGTTGAAAAAGTCGGACTCGGCAAGAAGTCGGCAAGGGTCCCGAAAACAATTTTTCGGAAAAATCGGCGAAAAAATCGGAAAAAGTCGGAAAAAGTCGGCAAACATTAAAAAATACAAAATACATTCATTTTTTTCAGAATTTTAAACATATAAAGCAACAATAACATCAGATAAACACATTGGAACATAAATATGTAGAAAGCACTGATATATATCATCATCATGTAGTCATGTCAAATATAAAATGATACATCAAAGTCGATACTGAATCCTGAAAGTCTGAAACACCATAGTTGTCCAATCAAGGACTCAAAACTCAAAAGTAGATAACCAATACAAAATGACATCACATATATAAATGTATCTCAGGAAAACTAGTAGCTATCTATCTAATATCAATGCCCTCTTCCCCTTTTACGGGAAAAGGTCATGGGCCGTTTGTCAGGCCTGCCCCTAGCACTAGAAGTAGCAGCAGAAGACCCTGCCCCTGCATCTAACATCGGACGACGAGTGACGGATGGAGGACTAGATGTATCAATCGGTGTAGGCGGTGGTGGCGATGCTAGCACATCACCCTCCGTGGTGGTTCTGACCCCCTCCACCTCCTCCTCCTCCTCCTCCTCCTCCTCCTGCCCTTCCTCTCCCTCTAGCCATGTAAGTTCCTCCTCCATGATAGGAGTCTCAATCTCCACCCTCCAATCAGACAAAATATCAATATTGTCTAAGACGATGGCATCAGCATTTGGTGTTTTATTTATCTGTGCCATCCATAAGCGGAGATTATAATGGACGTAGACCAAATCATTGAGACGTGTGAACTCCATCCTGTAAGAGGAAAATAATTTTTTTGTATGAGTCTAGAGGTTCAAGTTTAAAAAATTAATGAAACATAATTATAATATGTGAGGATGATAGATTCACAAATTATATTAAATGAAATTGATTTGTTGAAAATTTAAAGTCTAAGACTCTAACCTTCTGCGTCTCTTGGCATGTACTTTTTCAAACACACTCCAATTCCGCTCACATCCTGAAGCGGTACATGTTTGGCTCAGAATCTTGATGGCAAATTTCCGTAAATTTGGTGTCCTTACACCATAGGTTCGCCACCAAGTAGCTACAACAAATAAGGAAATAAATAAATCATAATTCAAAATTTCAAATTTCAACTTGCAAATAAAAGTTAAACACTTTAATAACTTACCTGGCATGAAACTGGTCCTGTCACGAATAGCATCAGCAAAGCTAAATACTCCAGCACCATCCTGATACACCTCTAACTCGCGATTGATTGCATTGCGAGTCTCATAATCAGGAACCATCCTCTGAATACAAGTGAAGAGCCCCTCCAACACCTCAGCATCAAAATCAAATTTGCATTTGTAGGAAAATGCAGGGTTGAGGAAGAGTGCTGCTGCATGAATGGGTCTATGAAGCATCCCGGTCCATCGACTATCAATCAACTCCCATAACAACATGTGCCTCTCGTGCCCCGGGGTACCCCTGCCCACATAATAATTCCGGATGGCCTCTTTGGCCCTATCCATGGCCTCATACAAATAGCCCATTGCGGTCTTATCACCATCAACAAGTCTCAAAACCCTTACCAAAGGTTCACTCACCGCGCACACTTCCCCCACTCCTTCCCAGAATGAGTCAGTGTACACCAACTTGGCAATGGTTCTCCCATCCTCTCTCCTGCTGTAAGCACAATCACGCCAATCATCAGAAACAAACATTTGCTTCAACTCAAACTGAAATCGAAGCAAGGACTGAAGAGTAATGAAGGTGGTGGCAAAGCGTGTGATTGCGGGACGCCTCAAGTCCCTGTTTTTGGTGTGCCTCCTCATGAGGCTAAGAACAAAAGTATGGTTATAAATAAACTTGGGGATGCTCTTAGCTTGATCAATCACCACCTTGATAAAGGGAACTTTCCCCATATCCTCCAGCATCAAATCAATACAATGAGCAGCGCATGGAGTCCAAAACAAAGCGGGGTGCCTCTCCATAAGCATCCTGCCAGCAGCCACATAATTAGCTGCATTATCCGTAATAACTTGCACAACATTGTGCACCCCAATGTCCTGTAGGAACCCATCTAACAACTCACATAAGAGCGCTGCATCTTTTACATATGCCGATGCATCGACTGATTTCACAAACAAGGTACCTCTAGGACAATGTACCAAAAAGTTGATAAGGGATCTACCCTTACCATTTGACCAACCATCTGACATGATTGTGCATCCAGTGTTCTCCCATGACTGCTTGAGCTCCTCCAACCTAGCACTGATGTCCTTCTTTTCTGCTTGAAGGATTGGACCCCGCAACTCATCAAAGGTGGCACTTTTATACCCCGAGCCAAATGATGCAATGGCATCACACATCTGCTGCCAAAATGGATTGTTTTTTACGATGCTGAGAGGTATGTGACTCCAGTAAAGACACCTCCCCATCACCCTGTCCACTTCTACCTTGTCATTTTTCTTTATCACTGCCTTGATAGAAGGTTGTGATCCACCTCCTGTTCGTGGACCAAAATAGTGTGAGGCCCCCGGCGTGGCTGTGGAACCCCTCTCACTACCCTCAGTGAAAGTGGTAGATCCTGTTTCCCCCACACTTCTTGCTAGGCCAAAAGCTGCAAGCTCAGCTCTGTTTGCGGCGATCTCATCCTTCTTTTTATTCTTTTCATGGATTGCGTCATGGGCAGATCTCATGATCTCTGGGGTCACTGCAGTACAAACGCCAACATCATGCCCAGGGAGTTTAGCTAGAAGGTATTTCAACCTGTTAACACCTCCTGACATGTGATGCCCACACAATTTGCAACTCAAAGTTTTCCTATTTCCATCATCCTCGGGCTCACCATACTGCCAAAACGGATCCAATGGCTTTGGCATCTTCGAAAATGGAATGGCAGCCTCAAAATGCAAACCTAGGGCACAAAAATACAAAAACAAGAAATTAAACCCCATTTGAAAAAATTGCAACAATTTGGCTTAAAAAATCAGACCTCTAAATTTATATTTTTGGCCATGAAAAAATGATAACAAGAAGGTGGCTAAATATCTAAGAAAGAAAACATGCTATTCCATTCTAAGAATCTAAAACCCCCTTGCATTTTGACTCTTTTTGATATTTATAATTTTATGGACATCGAAATCTTTGGAAAAATGGCAAAAAAAAATAAGAGAATAGAGGAAAGAATATAGGCAAGCAAACATGAAAAAAAATCATAAAACAAATACAAGAAAATGAACCACTACATACCTGTGAGACGAATTGGTTGATTGGCAAAGTTTTGACTCTTGAAATTGAATCCCTCCTCCACAAAAATTCACAATGGTGAGCTTGGATGTTGTTTGGAGTCTTGGATGCCTCCAAACTAGTTGATGGTGCCCTCTTGCCCTTCACACTCCTTCTCCAACAGTCAAACAAAACAAATGACAAAAAAAAAATCACTTTTGACCTTTTAATCCGCGGCCGTGACTGCCTGGGCGACTTTTTCCTTCGACTCGCGATTTTTTCCAAAAACTCGGCGATTTTTCGAAAAAGTCGGCACTCGGCGATTTTTAAAAAAATCGCGATTTTTACTCGCCGATTTTTCGGCAAGGGTTTGACCTCGCGATTTTTACGAAAAATCGCGATTTTTCGCCGATTTTTTCAAGCTTGAAAAATACTCCTCGAAGAGTATAAGAAAGGTCCAAAAAGCAATGGCTCTTAAAAGTTATATCTAAACAATTGCTGACCTTATAAATATTTGAAAAAATGCCCTGGATGCAAGCTGCAACTAGTTGTGCTTCTCAGCACATCTGAAATCCGAAGGGTTATGTAGGCCAAAAAGGCCATGGAATAAAATTGAATGATCCTAATGAACCTGGATCAACTTGATGTAGACGTGATGCCTAAGTTGAATAAGCACTCTCTAAACAACTTATCCATTTGTGAGGCACAGCCATCCCCCGTGTTCTTTTGTCCAGCACAGAGTTTGTAGCTTCCCCCCTTTTCCCAGTCCAAAGTATTTTTGAGTTAAGTTAGACAAATCAACCCCTTGGCCCAACCTTGCTCCTAGCCTTCATCCTTCAATAGCAGTTTGACCATGTCCAATGGGTGAGTTTGTCATTTGAACTATTGTGCAAGTAATTTTATATAACAACGGAATATGCTAACTTAATTAATGCCACTGAATGGATGTTATACTTTGAGCTTAGCCGTGAGAATGATTAGAGAAGCAGTGTCTTAGTCTACTGATGTGATTTATCCTTGGTTGTATATTCTTGGGATCCGTGATGATGTGGACCATGTATGGATGATTATTGATGATGATTGATGGGTCCACATGTTTGATGATGATATCATATGATGGACATATGATGCAGATGATGTTTGATCCAGTTCAGCAGGTTTATTACTACTTCAGATCAGCAGATTATACATTGTCCATATATGGTGGACCCTACAGCTGGCCCATTAGGGCAACCCAGGGTGTATGAGTACACATTCCTAGTGGATTTGGGTCTTCTGGATCCATTGAGACACTTATCTTTCAGTTCCGGGCACTTCTGACAGTGATTGATGCAGTTTTACACTTGTTGACCAGATTTGGGGCTGATTTCCCAGCCTGAGCAGCAGGGGCCCCGAGAGGCCAGTTCACCTAGGGCACTGATGATGGAGGGGGTGGTCCAGCCACTTGTTATTACCATTTACCCCCCCCTTCTGGAGAGCCTGGTGGGCTCAGATGAACAGCGCTAGCACCCTAGGAGGCAGTTTTGGCACTTTCGTTACCGAGGCAGTTAAAAAATGGGATAAAGTGGTCACTGAGGAAATCGATTTGGGCAATTGAGGCAAGGTTTTGGCATTTGGTCTTCACAAAGGTCTTCCGGGGTGGCATCACTACCTTCCAGTCAGTTTTCACCATGTGGGTATGCCCAGATTGATCACAGGAGGACATTTACTGCTTGACTGTCATGGATTCTGAGGACAGTTTTGGTCATTTATATTATATTGGACATATTTTATTATTTTATTGTGCCTTGGGGATGAGCTAGTAAGGATTGATACCTCCTAGCCCCACCATGAGCTTATATTGTCATGTCCTAGTCACCATGAGGTGGATTTTGGTGCTTATGTTTCTCTAGTGGATGACGTCACCCTCTTATTGTACCACTTAGTGGGGGCGCTATCATGATATTGGGTGATCCATGTGATGTATTGTTATGATTTATTGTTAGCCATTGTTAGCCATTGATTAGATCTTGAGATCTTTTAATCTTAGCCACTCATGTAAAAAGTGGTTAGGATTGTACTCTCTCCCCATCCTATTTAAGAAGGGAGCCTCTCATTGTAAAAGTCATCTAGAGATTTTTGGCTCTTGGCTCTTGGAATAAAATTTCTATCTTTTGGAGTACATGCTTGGATTGGAGTGGATGTTGGTTGTTTCGATTGTAAATGCTTTTGTCCATTGCACTGGAGGATCTATTGTAGCTATCTTGCATATTTGCCATATTTTATTTACAGGTTAAGAGGGCGATTTTGACAAGTGCGAATTAGTGGGGAGGCTTGCCCTTCAAGCTTGGAAGAAGTCGTTTTGGGTTTGACAGGGAGTAGTTTTGCCTTTGTGTCAACTATTCTATGTTTCTCTCTCTCTCTTGCTTGTATCTACCTTCAATTTGTTAAACTAATTGATGCTTTGCTCCTTGGTTTTGACAGGTTAGAAGGGATCACATGTGGCTTGGGAAAATCGATTTGGCAAGAGGGCTTCAACAATTCTCCATTTGATCTTTGGCAAAGTAATCCTCGTCTCAACTAGCATTCATCTTTTCATCCAGGTATGTTCCAAAAGGTATGATCTTCTACTTCCTTGAATCTTCCATGATTTCTAGATCATAAAAAAAACCCTAATCAATTAAAACCCTTGTTTTGGTATTTCTTAGATCTACTTAGATCTAGCCTTGCTCTTGAAGAGATATTGGAAACCCACCTCTATAGCATCCACCCCTAGTTGGATCTATAGTTTGGTGGTGATTGGCTAAAAATTGACCCACTTTTCAAGGTAAAAAGCCCTCCTTGACCCAAATCGCACTTCCTAGTGAGAGGTTTGTTTGGTTAGATCTAGCACATGGGTAGGTGAGATCCCACTTGATTTGCAATCTAGACACTTGATAACCTACCCCCAGATTCTTACTTTGGTGAAATCTACCTTGTGGACATCTCCATGTTTTAAGGGGCTAAAACCCCCTATTGAATCTATTAGTACCTCAAAACTCAGATCTACTAAGATCTAGCCCTTGGATTGACTTGATTTTTTGAACACGCATAGATCGGGGTACTAGCTACTTGGATCTACAATTTGGTGGCCATTGGGTTTGATTTGGTCCACTTAACCCTTGTTTTAGCCCTCCTTGAGCAAAGTCGCACTCCCTTGGGTAAGTGAGTTTGCCCACTTCAAGGAGGTGGGTGTGTGAGATTTTCGTGGATTTGGAATGCCCATACCTTGAAACCTAGGTCTAGACCGTCTTTCTGTCACGATCCGCCTTGGGGGTAGCATTCCTTGTTTCAAGGGATTGTGGTCCACTTAGGGTTATTACTTGAAAACCTAGATCTAGCAAAATCCAACCATTGGATCTCATTTAACCCACTTGACTTGGCTTCTAGGTGTCCCGATCTTCACTTTGACATACTTCTTGACCCCATTAGCCCATCTAACAAGGCACTAGTCCTTCTCTAAAGCAAGTCGCACTCCTTGGGAATTGTGTCAAACCCTAGATCTAGTACATGGGTACTCCTAGAATCAACTTAGATTTATAGATCTAGCCTTTATCCGACCTATAGTACCAACTTCACACCTAACTTCACCTTGTGGGCCTACCTAGAACCATTTCACACTTCCCAAGAAAACAAGACCCACTTGTGTAAACATATGGTATTATACCTAGTCATCATACCCCATCATGTGGCCTGAACCATACATAGGTTGAAAAACTAACAATCTCTTACACCACCTTCAACCATACCTCAACTCCTAGGTCCACTTAGCCTTGCATTGGTTTCCGTAACTCATCATTTACTCATCCTTAGAAACCTTTGTTTGGGTCCAATCAACTGTGATTGGTTATAGGGTCTCCCCCTAGGTCTTGTTACACCTTGACCTAAAGCGAAGAGTGCCTCGGTTGACGTGACTCCCACCTTTCATTGGGAACCGTGGCATCTCTTGGGTCACCTCTTTAGTTGCCTGTCTCCTCTATCGTCCCGGATGGGATACCTCTAGGGGCAACTACAAGTTGTGTGATAACATGGTCCACTTAGGGTCATATCATGAAACCCTAGATCTAGCTAGATCCAACCATTCTATCTCAATTAGCCCACTTGACTTGACCTCTAGGTGTCCCGATCTACACTTTGACATACCTTTTGACTCCATTAGCCCAACCAACAAGGCACTAGTCCTCCTCAAAGCAAGTCGCACTCCTTGGGAATTGTGTCAAACCTTAGATCCGGTACATGGGTATTCCTAATTTCAACTTAGATCTATAGAGGTACTCATTACATGTCCTCTAGTGTCAATTGCATCCCTTAAGTTCACCTTGTGGGTCCACATTAAGCCATTTCACATATCCCAAGAAAGTATGACCCACTTGTGTAGCACATGGTACTATACCTTGTCATTATACCTAATTATGTGGCCTAAATCATACATTGGTTGAAACATTAACCATCTCCCAAACCACCTTCAACCATACTTTAACTTCTAGGTCCACTCAACCTTGCATTGGTTTCCGTAACTCATCATTTACTTATCCTTAGGAACCTTTGTTTGGGTCCAATCATCTGTGATTGGTTATAGGGTCTTCCCCTCGGTCTTGTTTCACCTTGATCTAAAGCGAAGAGTGCCTCGGTTGATGTGACTCCCACCTTGCATTGGGAACTGTGGCATCTCTTGGGTCACCTCTTTAGTTGCCTATCTCCTCTACCGTCCCGGATGGGATACCACTAGGGGCAACTACAAGTTGTGTGATAACATTTTTGGCGCCGTTGTCGGGGAGGTAGAGGCCTACCTTGGTTCAAAATACCTTTGTGTCTCATTCTCTCCCTGCATTTCAAACGACATACATCTTGGTAGAAGAGTTTAAAAGTCTACCGGGCGACTCCTATTCGTGACTCCGCTAAGAATCGAACCCACAAAGAGATGTCTGCTCAAAATAACATCTCTCCCGAAATGACCATGGAATTTATGTCAAACATGTGTGAAATGGTCACCAACATTGCTATGTATCTTAAGAATCAAGATGAGGATTTTAAAAGACGTGATCAACAGACCAAAGAAATGTTAAAATCCATCTGTAGCAATTCAACCCCTCCAAAGGCTAGTCCTCCCAAGACTCAGCAGCTCAAGCCGGCTGATCCACAGCCTAGCAAGGCAGTGCATCAACCTGTCCGAAGAATCTTGCCGAAAGCTCGAAATCCTTCATCTGAGGTCATCTCAAAGGGTAAAGCTGTGACCAACACTAGTCAAGCTCCTCCTACAAACAAAAAGGTAGATCAAGAGATAAAAATTGATCCTCCCCCTAAAACTAATGTTCCAAAAGCAACCCTTTGGAGAAAGCAACCAAAGCCTCCCACAATTTTAAAGCCAAGTCAGGAGCTTCCAAGAACAAACATCCCTAGTAAGCTAACCAATTCATCTGCTTTGGTTGCCTTGAAAGACCTAATCAAAATCCCATCTGTCAAGTATGACATCATGAAGTTCCTAGGTTTAGGTGTAGATGAAAAGGATAAGGAAAACCCCTACAACCTGAACATTGATGTTACAAGCTTCCTAGCAAAGGCAAATATGCCTATTCCCTTCTGTGAAATTTTCAAGATCCCTTCATTCCGCAAAAGCTACTACTCATCTTGGGATTCAAACAAGGAAGCAAGTTCCTAAGAAAGCTTCTGCAGAGATCAAGGATTCCCCTGTCATGATCCAGAGTGTCTCAGGTAACAATTCTGGAAGTTTCCCGCCCTTCTATATTGCGCTGGAAGTAAATGGTTTGATATTGCATAACTGCATGCTTGACTCTGGAGCTGAAGTAAGTGTCATGCCTTTAAAAGTCATGGAACAACTTGAGTTGGTACCCACAAGACCTTATAGAAATGTTTGTGGAATGGATTCAAAAACTGTGAAATCTATTGGGATAATTGAAAATTTTCCTGCTAGGTTGGCTGCCTGCTCTGACATTGAGCTCTCAATGAGTGTCCTAGTCCTAGATATCCCTGACGCTTGGGGAATGTTGCTATCCAGGGAATGGTCGGCAAGATTGGGAGGAAGTATCCAAATGGATCTCACGTATGCCACAATCCCAACTAAGAAAGGGTCATCCATAACTTTGTTTAATGAACCACCTATGCAAGAGCATGTTGAGACGCCTGAACATTTATTTACTGAAGCAATGTATTCAAGTGATGAGATTGGAAACTTCATGGTTCTAGCAAATTATTGGGAGGAAGTTAAGAAGCAGCCCTTTTCACATGAACAAGTCTGGAAAATGCGCTTTGATGGGGCCCGTTCCTGGCATGGTGCAGGAGCCGGTATAGTTTTAATTTCACCATCAGGAGAAAATAACTTGTTCTCTTTTCGATTGGAGTTTGAGTGCACTAACAATGTGGCTGAGTATGAAGCATTGATTTTAGGCTTGGAAATTGCTAGAGAAAGAAACATCAAATCTTTATCTGTCACAGGAGATTCTGACCTCATTGTGTCCCAAGTCAAAAATGAATTCACTGCTAAGAATAATAGACTTAGAGACTAGAGGAATGCAGTTTGGGATACCATTGAGTGTTTTGATGCCTTCGGGATTAAGGTTGTTCCCCGTGAACAAAACACTTTGGCTGATGAGCTGTCTATTATGGCTAGTACTCTTCAAACCTTTGAGTCTTTAAAGCAACAAAACTGCAAACTTGAAGTTTTATTCAGACCCTCTGTCCCTGATAACGAAGACCATTGGCAAGTTTTTGATAATGATGCCCAAGTCATCCAATTTTTGACTGCTTCTCGAACCCCAATGGTAAACTTTGAAGATGAAATGAAAGGTAGTTCAATTGAAGGAATGGATGTCACGGAAATCACTTTCCCCCTTGAGAAAAATTTCAATAGGCATGATGAGTACAAAGGTAGGAGATCGAAACCAGTGGATGGGGTTATTGAAATAAATGTAGGCTCTTCTTGTTCCCCAAAAATGATCAGAATTGGGATAAATGCCTCGGAAGAAGAAAGAAGAAGAATTATAGAACTAATTAGAGAGTATAAAGATGTATTTGCATGGGTCTATGATGATTTGAAAACTTATGATCAGTCCATTAGAGAACACACTATTCCTCTCAAAGAGGGAGCCAAACTGTATCGACAAAAGTTGCGAAACATGAATCCTAAATTAGCTCCCTTAATCAAAAAAGAATTGGAAAAGATGTTGGCAGCAGGTATCATTAGGCCAGTTAGGCATACAACCTGGGTATCCAATCCCGTAATCGTAAGGAAGAAAAACGGGGAGATTAGAATTTGTATTGACTTTAGGAACCTGAATCAAGCGTCTCTAAAAGATAACTATCCATTGCCCAACATGGAAAATCTGTTGCAAAGTGTAACAGGGGCTGGCATGCTATCTTTACTTGATGGTTTTTCTGGTTATAACCAGGTCCAAATCAAGAAAGAAGATCGTGGGAAGACAACCTTCACCACCCCGTGGGGAACATTTGAGTATATAAGGATGCCATTTGGACTTCTAAATGCAGGATCAACCTTTCAAAGGGCAATGGATCATGCATTTGAAGGCTTAATTGGCAAAATCATTGCAATTTACCAAGATGATCTAACCGTTTTCTCTAAAGACAGGGGAGACCACATAAAGCACCTAAGGAGAATCTTTGAAAGGTGTCGAAAATTTGGAATATCTTTGAATCCTAAAAAGTCTACTTTCGGTGTGGATGAAGAGAAGTTGTTAGGTCACATTGTTTCCAAAGAAGGCATTAGAATTGATCCTGAAAGAGTACAAGGAATTCTAGCCATAACTCCCCCAAAAGATGTCAGCTCATTACGGTCATTTTTCGGGAAAATAAACTTCGTAAGAAGATTCATCCCTAACTTAGCCGAGTTGTCCAAACCCTTAAATAACTTGCTTAAGAAGGATGCAAAGTTTATTTGGGATAAGAAATGTGATGCCTCATTCGAGTCTCTAAAGAAGCAATTGCTTCTGCACCCGTCCTAGTAAGTCCAAATTACAATAAAGAGTTTTTGATTTATTCCTATGCGTCTGAGGACACCATAGCAGGTGTGTTGTTGCAAAAGAATGAAGACAACCATGAGTAACCAGTTGCATTTATGAGTAAAAACCTTAGAGACGCAGAGCTAAATTACACAACCACTGAAAAACAAGCCTATGCCTTGGTCAAGTCTTTAAAACACTTTAGGACGTATATCGGATACTCCAAGATTGTTGTCTATGTCCCTTATCAAGCAGTAAAGGATGTGTTGTCTCAGCCTGATGGCATAGGGGTTAGGGGAAACTGGATTTCTAGGATTCAAGAATATGATATTGAAATCAAACCAATTAAGATAGTGAAGGGCCAAGGGTTAGCACAACTATTGATTGATTCCAAAATGCAACAAAATAACGTGGTTCTTTATATTGATGAAGATCACAAGTGGTACAAGGACATCGTTTTCTACCTTAGACATATGACCTGTCCTAATCACCTTGTAGACCACCAAAGAAGAGCTTTAAGGTTAAAAGCATCTAAGTATGTATTAACTAAAGATGGTTTGGGTTGGAAGAATCCAGATGGAATCATCAAGGAAATGCATTCTGGATTATGCGGAGGACATTATGCACCTAGAACCACAGCTGCTAAGATCATGAGAGCTGGGTATTATTGGCCATCCTTGTTCAAAGATGTGCACACATTTGTAAGAACATGTCAAGAGTGTCAATTTTATTCAGGAAAACCTAGACTACCTTCCTTGCCTTTGACCCCAGTCATTATAGAAGCTCCCTTCCAACAATGGGGAATGGATTTTGTAGGACCAATAAACCCAAGCTCTTCAGGTGGATATAAATACATCTTGACCTGCACAGATTATTTTACTCACTGGGTTGAAGCTGTCCCTACCAAGAAGTGCACCGCAGAAGTAGTCAAATTTTTAGAAGAAAATATTGTTGCCAGATATGGTTGCCCTTGTAAAATCACAACTGATAATGCCCTAGCTTTTAGCAAAATAGAGATGTCGACCTTTTGTTCTGACCACGGCGTCACTCTATCCCACTCCTCCAATTATTACCCCTAGGGTAATGGATTGGCTGAGTCAAGCAATAAGAACCTAATCAGGCTTCTAAAAAGAATGATCGGCAAAAACAAAAGGACTTGGGATGTCAAGCTTAAGTATGCCCTCTGGGCAGATCGAACAATAGTTAAAAGAATAACAGGAAAAGCTCCTTTTGAAATAGTGTATGGGCAAAACTGTAGGCTTCCGATCAATCTTCAAATCCCTGTTTATGAACTACTGCGACAGTGTTCCACTGAGCAAGAAGCCATGCAAGCAAGAATTGACAAGTTAGTAGAAGTAGATGAAAACAGAAGGGAAGCATGGGATAAAATGGTGTTGGAACAAGAAAGAATAAAAGGAACTTTTGATCAACGAAGCAGGGACATAAGTTTTGGAGTAGGTGATATAGTTCTACTGTGGGATAAGAACAAAGAGAAACCTGGAAACCATGGCAAGTTTGAAAAGATATGGATGGGTCCCTATCAAATAAGTAGAGTTGCAGCTAAAAACTCTTTTTGGTTGGAAACATTGGATGGGTATGAATTGGAGCTGCTAATAAATGGGGTACTGTTGAAACACTACTACCCCCTTATTCCCTTTGAATGATCATACCTTGCCTTGCCTGTTTAGAGTAGGTAGCTTCTGAATAAGCTCACTTGAGCAATAGGATTTGTGTGCTTTTTCTTTTTCTGTGTGATGAGTATTGCCCCCTTTTTCTTTTCTGCTTGGAGTGTCTGCTTGTTTTTCTGTTTGATTGAGTTCAGTCTTGCTCCCTAAGTTTGTCTCTTCTCCTGCATGCATTAAAGAATCTTTAGTTGCCGTTTACATTTTTGGTTGCCTGTGCAAGTTGAGATTGCCTGCTTGAAAAAGTTCTATTTTCCTGCTGCACAGTTATAAAAACAATGAATGATGAATAAATGATATATGCCATGTTAGTTTAAAATTTCTTTTATGCCTTTCAGATTATGCTTTAGAGTAGATTTCAGTTTCAGTTTTATTTTATATCTTTCCCATATATGCTCCATGAGGTATTCTAGTGTTTGCGAGCGCAGGAACAGGTGCAAAATAAAAGCTGCAAGCAAGGATGGTGCAGTGCTGGATTGAAGATTGATGCAGAGCAGATCGAGACCAGAGATTCTGAGGTTCTCAAGCGCTCTCTCCCTTAGAGCACTTGTCCCAGCTGGAGCCAGATGTTATCACACCATAGTAGCAGGGCTACTATTCTTGTTTAGCAGATATCTGCACATTCCAGAGCTTCCATTATTCAGAGCATGGCTATGATGATTGTATATTTTGTGATATCTCATGATCAGAGCAGTGTATTATTCAGACTTATGTTAGACTTTGTGTCAAGGTTGAGCCTTGAGAGTTCAGATTTGATGACCAATGTGACCCTTTATCCCATACAGTTTCAGTTCAGTGCTTAGAGATGTATTGCAGCAGTGTTTCAGATGGCATATGATGTTTATTACTATGATGATGCTGTATGATCTATGGATATTTTTATCATTGACTGTGGATTATTATCTTGTTGATTTAGTCATGTTCACAACATTTGCTTGGTATATTATTCCTGATGTGGCAAACTGTTTAAAATGAACTATAAATCATAAAATGGACAAGAGCTTCTCATTTGTAAGGGGTCTTTGGCTCTTGGATTATTGGTATAGAAAAACTTTCTTGTGGAAATTCTTGTGGTCTCCTTTGCATCTGGTGTTCTTAGATGGTGATTGGAAAGTCTATTGCAACCTAGCATTTGGAATTTGTGGTAAGATCTATCTATTTTGGAAATCATTGTCTTGTCTACAGGAGGGCGACTTCAACAAGGGCGATTTTGCAAGGCTTCTTCAAATCGACTTTCTTGGCATTTGCTTGTATCAAGGGGTTATCATTAGTATCATTGTGATCTATGCTATCTTTCTGTTACTTCTCTTGTGGCATTAGTCTTATCTCTTGATTACATCAAATCTGATATTGTTGACGTTTGTTGTGCAGGAGAGAGGGCGCATTGGCTTCTTTGACTAAATCGATTGCATAGAAAACTACCTCAAAGCTTCTCAAATTGATCGGGTTTGCATAGATCATCATCATCGAGGCATCTACAAGGTTACCCAGGTAAGATCCATAGGTTTGTTTCTCTTATCTTGATCCAATCCATTGACCTAACGCATAAATTGATAAAACCCTTATTTCTTCAAACCCTCTTTTTTTACATTTTTTCAGATCTACTAAGATCTAGTGGATTTTTGGGTAAGATATTGAAAACCCACCTCTATAGTATCCACGGCATCCCGGATCTATAGTTTGGTGAGGATTGGCCTCCATTTGACCCTCTTCCCAAGGCATTTAGCCTCTCCAATCAAGGGCGCACTTCCTAGTTTGGTGGGTTGACCTAGATCTAGTATGTGGGTAGTTGAGATCCCGCTTGATTCATGATCTACACATCCAATAACCTACCCCCAGATTGTCACTTTTCTGATTTTTACCTTGTGGGCCCTATTCCACATTTTAAGGGATTTAATCCCCATTTTGGACCACTTGGTATCTTTACACTCAGATCTAGTAAGATCTAGCCATTGGATTGCCATGAAATTATAGATCCACACTCTCACTTGCTTAAAACACTTGGATCTAAAGTTTGGATGCCATTGGACTTGTCTTGACCCCACTTATCCCACTTTTTAGCCTCCTTGGGTAAAGTCGCACCACCTTGGAGAGGGGAGTTGGTCCACTTCTAGGACGTGGGTACTTGATATTTTTGTGGATTTGGAACGGGCATAATTCAAAACCTAGGTCTAGTAGGTCACCTTGTCAAATCTTGCCTTGGGGATAACATTCCTTGTTTTAAGGGATTGTTGTCCACTTAGGTCAAAACATTAAATCTCTAGATCTAGACCTATTCATCCATCAAGTCTTTAATTGCCCACTTGTCTCATGCAATAGGAGTCCTTAACCACAAGTTAACTTTACTTTGACTCCATTATCCCAATTCCCAAGGCATTGGTCTTTTTCCAAGTCAATTCAACTTTCCTAGATTGTTGGATTAACTTGTGGCTTGACCCTTGTGTGGTAAACTAAACCTTTTGATGTCATCATACTTCATGATCAAGCTTGTCACTTGTATTAGTTAGCCCCAATTCAACCCCTAAACTACCCTGCATTGGACACGGTTCCCAAGGCAGTGGATTTTCTCACATTGAACTAGTACTTTAATCCTGGATCCTATATCACCAATCATAAGTCACTTTCACATCAGTAATGAACCAAAGCTATACTCATTGAACCCCTCACTTGTCTTGTGACTTCATCCTAAGGTCTAGGATAAACCATACACCTTACTTCACTTAGAATTAACTTGATTTGGTGTCTTGGTTTTGATCTCTCCTGTCGGGAGTAGATCGAGTCTCCCCCTTTGTTGTCTGGGCTAGATAACATAAAGTGAAGGTTGCCTCGACTGGCGTGACAACCATCTATTGGAGGTCGAGGTGATCGTGGTTGCACCTTTTGAGTTTCCCTTCCCTATTGCCATCCATGAGTGGATACATCCATAGGGGTAACTACAGTTTAGGTGATAACATTTTGGCGCTGTTGCCGGGGAGGCAGTAGCTTACCCTGGTTCGACATACTTTTCTTAAAGCCCTCCCATTCTCTTTGCCTAACATTTTGGTATTGAAGGCATAGGGCTTACCTTGGACAAACTAGTAGTCATTATTCATTCTCTCCTGCATATACAACGACACATATCTTGGTAGAAGAGTTTAAAAAATCTACCTGGCGACTCCCAATCGTGACTCCGCTGAGGAGCAAGCTCATTTACATCCCTATAACACTAGAATTTAGACAGATCTTATCGTTATCTAGAACCTATGGGGTGCATCATTTTATTTTCAGGTTCTTGAATTTAAAAATAAATATAAAAATATAAAAAATAAAAATAAAAAATTATTATCCATGGCTGCTTCTGAGCGACCTAGAACTTTCGGTCGTTTAAAAGTTTTTGACTTTTCAAAAATTGTTGGGTATCCTCATCATATTCCTCATCAAGCATGTGCAAGGTTGCCTATTTTTGATGGAAGTTATGAAATCTCTGCTAAAAGACACCTTGAACTTTTTAGGGAAATTATTAAAGAGTTATCCATAACCCATGAGGATGTGTGTATGAGACTATTGGCTTCATCTTTCAAAGAAAGAGCTGGACTCTGGCTTTCGAATTTGAAACCCAATAGCATTTCTGGTTATGACATGTTTGAAAATAAATTCCTAGATGAATGGGGAAGTGAAATCGATGATATGTATCTTTCGAATCAAATCCAAGATCAAAACCTTCTCCTTTCCGATCCTATTGTGGAATCATTTAACAATCAAATATCAAGTGATTTGTCAACATCCGGAGATGACTTTTCCTGCCCAATTTTTTCTGATGATAAGTCTTCTACTTTTGAGTCAATCGAAAGTCAAATCTTTAATCATTGTACAAACCATAAGTTTTCAAATTGGTTTTTAGGTAGCCCTAGTCCTGATCCTGAGGGAATTTCTGAGGATGAGCTTTCAGTTAACAGGTCTACTGAAGTTCTTCCCTCAGAGAGACTCATTAGTCATTCTGTCTTTAGTGATCATTCATTTCCTTATCAACTTACTGAAGAAGAAGAAAGTGGAGACATTAACCAAGATCATTTAGTAGTGCTTTCACATGATCATTGTGCAAATAATTAGGATGTTTTAGATGAGCCTGTTAATTTTATCCTTGACAAATTGAATAAAAATGATCATTTATCCTCGTACGAATTTAATGATGAATCAATAAGTCAATTTCAAGGTGAGGATGAATTAGTGAATCATACTAGATATTCTAATCTTTGCTCCATTTCTTATAATGAATCTTTAAATTTTCCTTTTTTTATCCTTAGTCAAGATAGCTTAGAGTTAGATAGCTATGGTCAATCTTGTCCTCAGATTGTAAATATTAAACTTGATCAAAAGCTTGAAATAATTCCTAGAGTAAAGAGTGTTTTCTTTTGTCAAAATCTAAGGTCGAACTTGTCTATCTATTTGGGGGAATTTTCATATTTACAATCCACCCTCCCGTCCCAACACTTTCAATCATCTTTCGGTTGGTGCTATAGTCAATCTTTTGCCTTTGGAATTTTCAGAAGGAAGTATATGCATGATTACATGTTTGGAGAAAAAACACTTCATTCCCCTTTTCGGTCACTTTGGAACCATAATGCTTGTTGTCAAGTTATCAATCACTCTTGGTGGCTAGGAAAGGTGTTTAAAGATCAATTCCATTTTTTCTCCATTTTTGAACATCAAGTGGGTTTGACTTTGTTTTTTTCGTCCTTTAAACTTTAAGTTATCCCCACTTGGTTTCTATTTGATCATTAATCCCAGGGAGAACCAAATTGAATATGTAAGAGAAGTAAATGAGGAAGTTATGTTCTGTGAAAAAGAATTGAGTTACAAGCCTTATATTTTTCCTCCATCAATCTTAAGCAATAACTTGCATGAATTTTTTGATCCTATCAATTCTTGGATGGAGGATGTTTGCATCAGTCAATCTTTTCCTTGGCATGATTTCATTTTGCACCATTCAAACCTTTATTCAATTTTTGAACAAACCTGGAAGATTGCATTCTCAAATTCTTTGATCTTTAATCCAATCATGACTTGTTTCATTACCATGAATCAAAGAAGAATCACTAATATGTTTGATGAATGGTTGCACTGGATTTATGATTTTACCAAGCATTTGTGATGACTGGTTAGATTAGAGTAGGTAGGAAACCGAATAAGCCTACTTGGGCAGTAGTTAGTCTTTTCAGCCATCGAGTCTGACACTTTTTTTATTTTTTATTTTTTATTTCTTTTCCTAAGCTCTTTTGTAAGCTCCTAGTTTAACTGAGTACCTGTCATTTTCTTTTTCCTGCATAATAAATTTCAAATTTTGCAAATTATGTTAGTAGTTTAATTTACTTTCTGCATTTATATTTCTGACATAGAATAGATTTTATTTCAATTGGTTTTATATTTTTCCTACACATGCGGCATGAGGTATTTTTGATGTTTGTGAATGCAGAAATAGGTTGCAAAAATAAAAAGTTGGAAGCAAAATGGTAGAGTGCTGGATCGTGGATTCGAGTAGCAGAGTTCGAGGACCAGAGATTCTGAGGTTCTCAAGCGCTCATTTTAGCAGAGCACTTGTCCCAGCCGGAGCCAGATGTTATCACATATATAGGAGCTGGGCTACCATACATTATTTTTCTGATGCCAGTACACTATTCAGCCAGTTCCCTTACATTTGAGATGCTGAGATGAGCATCTATATTGGATCACTATCAGATTTTGGACAGCAGTTGTATTCCCATGCCATGACTGAGTCTCAGGACACTCAGAGAGATGACTAATGTAGCCATTATACCATTTGTACAGAGCAGTCAGTAGTGCCCAGAGTTGCAGTAGCAGTTTCAAAGGACAGGTGATGGTTCAGATGATGAGCATTCAGGTATATGACTCAGCAGGTATATCATTGTGTTATGGTTATATTGCTTTTATACTTATTCTTATAGCATGTATTAGCACTTAGTGTCATGATCTGGCGATTATATAGATATGTGGACCTGGTTGATCTTATTATATATACTATATTGTCCCTACTCAGACTTAGAAGTTCACTATTCATACTCATTGGTTTTACCCTCCTTAGGGAGAATAGAGGTGACCATTCCACCATACCTTGGCTTGCTAGTGTTGGCTCCATTATTCATTGTCTTCATCCATCCATTGCTTACCTTTTAGTTTATCACCCTGACTTACTACTTGATTAGTGGCATGGAGGAATTTTCCCCACTGTAGCCTCTGTATTGGATGAGCTTCCCTGTTTATTGTGTCTCGGCTCTGAGTTGGTGACAAAACTTACCTTTGGTGAGTTGGATTGTAGGCCTAAATCATTTTGGTCGGTTGTCCCGATGTTTGGCATTGGCTCAAACTCCCCCTAGTCACTTGAGATGTTGTTGGCTAAAACTGAAAGCTCATGTACTACTTATGGAAACTGATAAATTCGCCCATGGAAACTAAAAAGGGAAAGAACAATGAACTGCTGAAAAATACTCCTCGAAGAGTATAAGAAAGGTCCAAGAAAGCAATGATTCTTAAAAGCTATATCTAAACAATTGCTGACCTTATACATGTATAAAAAACATGCCCTGGATGCAAGCTGCAACTAGTTGTGCTTATCAGCACACCTGAGATCTGAAGGGTTATGTAGGCCAAAAAGGCCATGAAATGAAATTGAATGATCCTAATGAACTTGGATCAACTTGATATAGACATGATGCCTAAGTTGAATAAGCATTCTCTAAACAACTTATCCATTTGTGAGACACTGCCATTCCCTGTGTTATTGCTCATTCAGTATATACTATGGTGTGTATTCCCTTTGCCATTGCCAAAGTGTCACAAAGTTAAGTCGGTCAAGTCATCCCTTAGCCTAGCCAGTTATTTTAGCCTTCACCCTTCACTAGCAAATTGATCACAGCTATGAAGTGAGTATGGTCTTGAAAGTTTGGTCTGAGTAATAATAATAATTAATGACATTATATATTTGGATTTAGATCGCTAGTAATGATTACTTTGTGTCATAATTGTTATTCGAATAAGTTGTAGAGCATGCATTAACCTTTGACACTTTGCAGCGGCTTTTGATGATAGCTCTGAGTTATATTTGGTCATGTTGACTTGGTCAAACCTAGTTTGACCAAGGTCAACCATAGGACATGAGATGGTTGGACCTTGTGATGATATGGATTGATGATATATGGTCCATGTACATGTACATGATGATTCTATGCTGCAGCTACAGGGTTATGATGATGATTCATGGTTTACAGCATTATTTGATCATTTACAGATTATTATTATTTGCCCTGTTCTAGTATATTGGATATATATATTGATCTTGCAGAGACTCATATGGTGTATGAGTACACATCTTGGATGGATTTGGACCTTCTGAGTCCGATGAGACAAATTTTTTTCAGTTCCGAGCACTTACAGTGATGATTAAGCCTCAGTAGGCTATCCTAGTGTAGTTTTGGTCTGTCGGAGGCCCTGTCAGAGCAGATGTGATTTTTATCTGGTTGACCTAGGGCGCTATGCTTGGAGGGGGTGGTCCAGCCACTTGTTTTTACCATATTACCCCCCTCCCAGACACATTGGTGCCCTCACTTTGACAGCGCAGGCACTCCAGGAGGCAGTTTGGGGCAGTTTCACGCTTCCCGAGGCATTTCAGGATTGGTAGAAATGGCTATTGAGGAAATCGATTTGGGCTACTGAGGCAATGTTTGGGCATGGGATGGTCAGTGATGATGGATTGATGTCTTCCACACCTCCTCCAGCAGTTTCAGCTTCATCGGGGCCCGCATCCATCACTTATGGCACTTTCTGATGACTTCTAAGGTATTTTGAGGCCTACGATTTGACCATGGAGGCACGATTTGGTATATTGATGACTATTTTATTATTATTGTGCTATGGGGATTGACCAAGGGTGGCTAAAATTACCCCTTGGACCCACCATAAGCTTCCTATTATATTGTGTCATGATTTGGTGGGGTTCCCCTCTTCTAGGGCGATTTTGTCCAATTATATTATATTTTATTAGTGATCCATGTATTTTATTGTTGAGCTCATCTCAACCATTGATTAGACATTTGTATCTTTTAATCTTAGCCACTCATTCAAAAAGTGGTTAGGATTTTGATGCCTCTCCTTCCTATTTAGAGGAGAGAGCTTCTCATTTGTAAGGGGTCTTTGGCTCTTGGATTATTGGTATAGAAAAACTTTCTTGTGGAAATTCTTGTGGTCTCCTTTGCATCTAGTGTTCTTAGATGGTGATTGGAAAGTCTATTGCAACCTAGCATTTGGAATTTGTGGTAAGATCTATTTATTTTGGAAATCATTGTCTTGTCTACAGGAGGGCGACTTCAACAAGGGCAATTTTGCAAGGCTTCTTCAAATCGACTTTCTTGGCATTTGCTTGTATCAGGGGGTTATCATTAGTATCATTGTGATCTATGCTATCTTTCTGTTACTTCTCTTGTGGCATTAGTCTTATCTCTTGATTACATCAAATCTGATATTGTTGACGTTTGTTGTGCAGGAGAGAGGGTGCATTGGCTTCTTGGACTAAATCGATTACATAGAAAACTACCTCAAAGCTTCTCAAATTGATCAGGTTTGCATAGATCATTATCATCAAGGCATCTACAAAGTTACCCAGGTAAGATCCACAGGTTTGTTTCTCTTATCTTGATCCAATCCATTGACCTAACGCATAAATTGATAAAACCCTTATTTCTTCAAACCCTCATTTTTACATTTTTTCAGATCTACTAATAAGATCTAGTGGCTTTTTGGGGTAAGATATTGAAAACCCACCTCTATAGTATTGTTAGGAACCTATGTAAACCCTTCTCTTTACTATGTTAGTATATTGTTATTGGACGCATATGCTTTGTAAGTCGTCCCGTAGTATTTGTTGATCCGTAGTTTATATTAGCCCATAGTATTGACCCATAGTATTGGACGCATATGCTTTGTAAGTTGTCCCGTAGTATTATATGTCCCATGGTTTTGACTCATGGTATTGGGCATAGACTTAGTATATAAGTGTGTGTTGAGGTCATTGAAGGCACCGTGAAGTTAATTGTATTGAGCTCGCTCAAAGGAGGTTGCCCCCTCGAAGTGGCTCGTGATCAATATAAAAGTGATTTTGTTCTATTATTTCTGCTATTTCGCATATTCTTAGTAATTAATTGTTGCAGGTGCATCTCATCTGGTATCAGAGCACTTTCCTTGGCATAAGTGGGAAATTTTTTTCTTTTTTTGGGTGGCGACTTTCAAATCAATTTTTGAAACTTTCTGCACAAAATCAGAAGAAACTGATTGCATATCTGATTTCCTCTTTCAAAAATACGCAATTTCAAAAAAAAATCATCTCATTTGGAGTTCTAAAAGTGGAGATATCCCGGATTTAAAATCAGCAATTTTTCAGAATTTCGGTGACGACCGCGGAAATTGCGGCGAGAAAATCTTTTGACTGAGTGCCCAGATTTCTATTCCACTTTCATGGGTAGAAGCAGAGTGGTTGTTCCAGTTCCGGAAACATGCTATACTAGCGATTCTGAGTAATATAGATCCGGTTTTTGAACATTGGGTGGAATTTCTGCCCAAATTTTTTCTGTTGCAGGTTCGGATTTGGGAATCATCCCTATCCGCTTAACTGTGGGAAGTACTTCGGCATAAGCCCTAAAACTCATAGTGACGAGTACCACAGGAACCCCGAAGTAGCTGGCCCATTGAGAGGACCTGCCAGCGAAAAGGGCAACGACCCCTACCTGATTGACTAGTTCCCACCCGTGAGGTAAACCAAGAGCTGTCGTTTGTGGCAAAGCAGTTATCAGTTTTACCTGAGCCGTGGAGTGAGGGGTACTGCCCCAATACGCAAGCCGTCAGACAGCATTGGTGGCCGAGTGAAACCCCTGAACTGTTAGGAAGCCGCACATACCTGGGGTCCATATATACTTTCAGCTGAACTATTGTTGATCACTGCTGCGCCGTTTCAGATCCATTTGCAAGCCGTTCCAGATTCAGCCGTTTTCAATCCATACGGCGTTGTTCCAGATCCCTTTCGAGCTGTACAAGAGTATAAAATTCAGTTTTTTCTCCATATCTCCCTTATTTTTACTCTGTTTCCCTTGAAATTTTTGGGGAACCCCTGTCATCCCATTCTGCATATTTCATTCCTGAGGACCCTATCCCCAATTCCCCTTCCCAAAGCCCGAAAGCCCATATTTGTCTATTTTTAGGGTTTGCCATAACTTCCTCAGATTTCACCCAATCGCTTTCAAATTTTACCACAGAGTTCCTTTCTGAACTCTGCTTCTTTGTCCCTCTCTGCCAAATTTTTTCATTCTATCACCTCGCTTATGGAATCCCCCTTTTTGCTTTCTTGTCCTTTCGACAATGTCCAAAATCTAGTCAAACCCCAATTACCCATCAGATTGTTTCCCCAATCCAAATTTCCCTTTACTAAATCAGCTTCTGTTTGTGTTTTTCTATCCATTCCACAAAAAAAAAAAAAACAAAAAAAAAAACTGGGTTATGGTTGTCACCCGTGCAGGAGCAAACACCATGGAGGAAGCACTTGCAGCCATCCAAACCAAACTCCAAGATCTGGATGAAAAATTTCTCAGCCTCCATCTTCAGCATTCAGCCATGAACAATAACCGACAGCCAGAATCTTTTGCAGCCATCGGGTTCTCTTCTTCCAACAATTTTCGTGGGCCGAAGCTTGATTTTCCTCGCTTCAATGGTATTGATCCGACTGGATGGATATACCGAGCAGAACAATATTTCAGTCTGCATAATACTTTTGATGTCCAGAAAGTTCCACTTGCATCCTTTCATTTGGAACAGGAAGCCCTTCAATGGTACCGTTGGTACATCAAAGCTCATCCCGAGCCAAAATGGTCAGATTTTTGCCAACTCATTTTGCCACGATTTGGCCCTAGTGCTTTTGATGATTTCACAGGAGCATTCACTAAACTTCACCAAATTGGCACAGTGAGAGAGTATCAGACAGAATTTGAGAAATTGGCCAATCACACAGAAGGATTGTCTGATGAATTCTACAGGAGTCGTTTTATAAGTGGTCTCAAGGATGAAATTCGCTCAGAGGTCAAAATGTTTTGTCCCCACACAATGATGGAAGTCCTAGGGTTGGCTAAGCTGGCTGAGGACAAGATTGCAGCTCAACAACGCTCCAAACCCACCCTTGTTCCCTTCAGAAATATGGGTTCCCAACGACCTCCCATCACGCCTTCTCCTCAACCAACTCCTATCAAGCATTTGTCTGAAATAGAAATGCAGGCACGCCGAGAAAAAGGGCTTTGCTATAATTGTGATGAGAAATTCACTCGGGGACATAGATGTGTTCAACAAAAGCTCTATCTCTTGGATGTGGATTCTCCGCCTGCCTTAGAGCTTGGTGAAGTAGCTACAGATACAGTGGATGATCAGATCGACATTCAACACCCGCCTGTTGACACCCCATTTCAGGACGACCCACCTGAGATCTCTCTCCATGCTGTAACCGGCGTCACCACCCCACAAACAATGCGGGTCAGGGGATACTTCAAGAAGCTCCCTCTTACCATACTCATTGATTCTGGTAGCACTCATAACTTCATTGACCCTCGGATTGCCAAACAGGCTGACTGTTTTGTCCATCCTTGCTCCAGCTTTGAAGTCATGGTTACCAATGGGGGCACCTTACCTTGCAAGGGGAAGTGTCACAATGTGCGTATCTCTATGGAAGATTATAACCTACGCTCTGACATGTTTGCCTTGCCCTTAGGCGGATGTGATGTGGTTTTGAGCGTTCAATGGTTACGCACACTTGGCCCCATCTTATGGGATTTTGCTAAACTTTGGATGCAGTTTAAAGTCAACGGGGCACAACACAAATTTATGGGCTTACAACCAGGGTCTCTCTGCATCATCAGTTCACATCGCCTGGAAAAAATCCTTAAGAAGAATTCACATGGTGTCATCGCTCAGCTCAATTCCATTCAGATGCACCCATCAACAGTCTCCACTACTTCCTTGGATAGATATGCAGGTATCTTTGCTGAACCAATGCGCTTGCTACCTTCACGAGACCTTTCCGGTAAGAATTTAGCCACATCTACCTCTCAACAGGAAATGATGGCTATTTTGCATGCAATACAGAAGTGGCAGCCATACCTATTAGGGAATTATTTCTGCATCAAGACTGATCTCCCGAGTCTGGAAAATTTTCGGGAACAATGGGTCTCCTCCCCAACACACCTGAAATGGGTTATCCACCTCATGGGTTATCCCTATGTGATCACTTGCAAGAAGGGTAAGGACAATATGGTGGAAGATGCTCCTTCTTGCACAATTGATGACCCAGTTTCTCTTACAACTCTTTCTCTGCTTGTTCCAAATTGGGTGCAATATGTTCAACAGGGCTCTCTCTTCTATGAACTCCATGCTTCTTCATCAACAGGGCACTCTGGGTTCTGCAATAGGTATGACCAAGAACAATGTAACTTCTTTTGGCAGGGACTAAAAATGACAATTCAACAGATGGTGGCTGACGATGATACTTTCCAAGTCAACAAGGGTGAAACGACACTCCTTTCGGGATTGCTCAAACCCTTGCCCATCCCTAAACAACTTTGGCCAACTATTTCTATGGATTTCCTAGCAGCGCTCTGGTGGTACAATACCACATTTCACAGAACACCATATGAAGCGGTCTATGGACAAACACCGCCAGTTCTTCTTCCATACACCCTTAGCAGCTCCCCAGTTCAGGCAATTGACTCGGTTCTTCGAAACCGCAATCAGATTCTTCTCATTCTGCAAGACAATCTTCACATGGCCAGAATTCGCCTGAATCAACAAGCCGATCAGCACCGTTCTGAGCGCATTTTCCACGCAGCTGACAGGGTTCTTCTTCATGTACAGCCTTCCAAGCAATCCTCCTTGACACTCCAAAGGCGTCAGTGGCCTGAAATGCAACCCGAGGATGCTACCGGGGAACCACTCTTTCAGCTTCTGCAGCAATTTCTCCAACCAAAGCTTTGAGGACAAAGCTTTTTCTAAGGGAGAGGAGATGTTAGGAACCTATGTAAACCCTTCTCTTTACTATGTTAGTTTATTGTTATTGGACGCATATGCTTTGTAAGTCGTCCCGTAGTATTTGTTGATCCGTAGTTTATATTAGCCCATAGTATTGACCCATAGTATTGGACGCATATGCTTTGTAAGTTGTCCCGTAGTATTATATGTCCCATGGTTTTGACTCATGGTATTGGGCATAGACTTAGTATATAAGTGTGTGTTGAGGTCATTGAAGGCACCGTGAAGTTAATTGTATTGAGCTTGCTCAAAGGAGGTTGCCCCCTCGAAGTGGCCCATGATCAATATAAAAGTGATTCTGTTCTATTATTTCTGCTATTTCGCATATTCTTAGTAATCAATTGTTGCAGGTGCATCTCAAATCTGATATTGTTGACGTTTGTTGTGCAGGAGAGAGGGTGCATTGGCTTCTTGGACTAAATCGATTGCATAGAAAACTACCTCAAAGCTTCTCAAATTGATCGGGTTTGCATAGATCATCATCATCAAGGCATCTACAAGGTTACCCAGGTAAGATCCACAGGTTTGTTTCTCTTATCTTGATCTAATCCATTGACCTAACGCATAAATTGATAAAACCCTTATTTTTTCAAACCCTCATTTTTACATTTTTTCAGATCTACTAAGATCTAGTGGCTTTTTGGGTAAGATATTGAAAACCCACCTCTATAGTATCCACGGCATCCCGGATCTATAGTTTGGTGAGGATTGGCCTCCATTTGACCCTCTTCCCAAGGCATTTAGCCTCTCCAAGCAAGGGCGCACGTCCTAGTTTGGTGGGTTGACCTAGATCTAGTATGTGGGTAGTTGAGATCCCGCTTGATTCATGATCTACACATCTAATAACCTACCCCCAGATTGTCACTTTTTTGATTTTTACCTTGTGGGCCCTATTCCACATTTTAAGGGATTTAATCCCCATTTTGGACCACTTGGTATCTTTAAACTCAGATCTAGTAAGATCTAGCCATTGGATTGACATGAAATTATAGATCTACACTCTCACTTGCTTAAAACACTTGGATCTAAAGTTTGGATGCCATTGGACTTGTCTTGACCCCACTTATCCCACTTTTTAGCATCCTTGGGTAAAGTCGCACCACCTTGGAGAGGGGAGTTGGTCCACTTCTAGGACGTGGGTACTTGAGATTTTTGTGGATTTGGAACGGGCATAATTCAAAACCTAGGTCTAGTAGGTCACTTTGTCAAATCTTGCTTTGGGGATAGCATTCCTTGTTTTAAGGGATTGTGGTCCACTTAGGTCAAAACATTAAATCTCTAGATCTATACCTATTCATCCATCAAGTCTTTAATTGCCCACTTGTCTCATGCAATAGGAGTCCTTAACCACAAGTTAACTTTACTTTGACTCCATTATCCCAATTCCCAAGGCACTGGTCTTTCTCCAAGTCAATTCGACTTTCCTAGATTGTTGGATTAACTTGTGGTTTGACCCTTGTGTGGTAAACTAAATCTTTTGATGTCATCATACTTCATGATCAAGCTTGTCACTTGTACTAGTTAGCCCCAATTCAACCCCTAAACTACCCTGCATTGGACACGGTTCCCAAGGCAGTGGATTTTCTCACATTGAACTAGTACTTTAATCCTGGATCCTATATCACCAATCATAAGTCACTTTCACATCAATAATGAACCAAAGCTATACTCATTGAACCCCTCACTTGTCTTGTGACTTCATCCTAAGGTCTAGGGTAAACCATACACCTTACTTCACTTAGAATTAACTTGATTTGGTGTCTTGGTTTTGATCTCTCCTGTCGGGAGTAGATCGGGTCTCCCCCTTTGTTGTCTGGGCTAGATAACATAAAGTGAAGGTTGCCTCAACTGGCGTGACAACCATCTATTGGAGGTCGAGGTGATCGTGGTTGCACCTTTTGAGTTTCCCTTCCCTATTGCCATCCATGAGTGGATACATGCATAGGGGTAACTATAGTTTAGGTGATAACAGGCTCTACTCATGAAGGCAATTGGTTGCTCGAACCCTTCGAAGTTCTTTTGGAGCAACACCCCGGCAATTGTGTCTTCTGAGGCGAAAGAGAAAATCATGAATTCTTTGGTGTAGTTAGGGCTGATTAACACAGGTGATCTAGTAGTAGCATCTTTGATGGCTACAAAGGCTTCCCTCCCTTCATCATCCCAGGCAAATTTAGCATCCTTTTTTAACAACCTCTGCATGGGTTTCATTAGCTCGGCTAAATTTGGGATGAATCTTCTTATGAAGTTGATATGGCCGTTGAAAGATTGGAGACCCTTAACATTTCTAGGAAGGGGAATTTTCTGGATAGCTTCAACTCTTTCGGGGTCAACTTTGACCCTGTCTTTGTTAACAATGTGACCTAAAAGTTTACCCTCCTCAATGCCAAAGACTGATTTTACCGGATTTAAAGAAATCCCATATTCTCTGCATCTTTCAAATACCTTCCTAAGGTGACCAATATGGCTAGATCTTTCTTTTGAAAATACAGTAAAGTCATCTTGGTATATTTCAATGATTTTTCCCACCAATTCCTTGAAGGCATAATCCATGGTCCTTTGAAAAGTGGCCCTAGCATTTGTGAGGCCGAAAGGCATTCTCAGATATTCAAAAGTTCCCCAAGGGGTTGTAAAAGCAGTTTTGTGTCTATCTTATTCTTTGATGACTACCTGATTGTAACCCGAAAAGCCATCAAGCATTGGCATCATGCTTGATCCAGTGACCCGTTGGAGGGTCTCCATATTTGGAAGGGGGTAATTGTCTTTTTGGCATGCTATGTTTAGGTTCCTGAAGTCTATACATTCATCATGTTTGTCAAATGGCGGCTCTTCGGATAATCCAACTATGGTACAAATAAGTTAGTAATAGGGCCCATTGTGGGTCCATACAATAGATGGAACAACGTTGGGGGGTGTCTATCTGGGGTTTTATCCCCCCAACACAATACACATGGTCCCACATACAACATAACCATGAAATCGAATTTCCCTAAGTGGAGAAAAACGCCCCCCATGGGCAATTCGTCCACCTAGATGAGTAGGGCAAGAGAGGGCCCCACAATACATAATACCATGCCAAAAACATTACCAATTTTCCTTAGGAATCATCCTTATATTTTCCAGCCATTGATTTTCACCCTTTGTTATAGTTGCCTTTGTCAATTTTTGATTTTCCATGTATTTTATTGCTGGTTTATATTGCTGAAGATGTAATTTGGGCTTTTGACCCATCTAAAGTGCCCAGATTGCCGATCCGTTTGCTGCAATGTGATCGTGGACCCCAAAAATAGTAGGAATGACCACTTGAACGACCTCGATCCATCACTTAGGAATTATTTGCCCAAAATCCATGATTTTTAATTAAAACAGGTCATTAGTGACTAATAATAATTAAAAATCTCACAAATGCCTCAATCTTTTTGCATTCTGTCACTTGGAAGCTCATATGGGTCCCCTGTAGATAATTATTGACCAAAATCAAAATTCTGGTCGCAACATTTTTTCGGGCCCATTTTTGGCCTGGTCAACCTAGTTTGACGAAGTCAAATCTGGTCAACAATGGTGCTAGCTGAATACCTGTGTGCAATCATGAAGCGAAAGGCTTCCTTATACAAGTTAGTACATTACTAAACAATATGACAATAATATGGTGATCCAAAAACTGCATTAAATCTCGGAAAATACAAGGCCCCAGGTGAGGTGGGCCCACCACATCCAAAAGACTTAACTGCTATGCACAACCTATAGACTTTACCACCTAGCTGACTTTGGGTGATGTGGAATACATGGCGAAGGATAAGGGATGACAAGGATAAAGATCGTGTAACCTTTTGGATAACTCGGGAAAGTGGGGTCCATTGAGATAAGTATACCATGACAAAACACGGGGAAGGGCGGTGCCTCACAAATGGGTATAGTGCAGGGAAACCACCACTGGTCATCTAACAAGTATCTCACAACTCACATCCATGCCCGAAGACTCTGTGAGGTTCTTTTCTAGAGCCGCCAAACTGGGTGTCCGACAAACCATAACTTGAGACTCTAGGGGACAATCTTGAGCTTGTCCCTTGCTCCCTCTAACCTCCTTGCCCCGCAGGACTAGGTGAGGAATATCCAATACAAATGCTGACATGTATGGCTGACTTGCATGGATTTTACAATGAGTTTCATACTTAGCCCTTTTTTGGCTAGATTTACATTTACAAAAAGCCTTTTTGGCTTGCTTTACATTTCTTCATTTCTTCAATTTACATCAAGGCCCTTTTGGGCTACATACATATCTCAATAGATATAATCATGGTGATCATACTGCAAAGTAATGGAGGTGAGCAATACAGGCTTCGATGACCAATGGGGAACACCCGGTGAGGCTACACAATCCTAACTGCATTGCAACATCGGGGGCAACCGACAAGAGCAAATCCCAGGTTTGAGAGTGCATCTCACACACCAAAGAGCCGAGGCACAATAGACAAGGAAATCATGGCATACTCAGAGATCATTGGGGAAAGGGATCTGTTATCACATATATAGTAGCCGGGCTACCATACATTATTTTTCTCATTCCAGTACACTATTCAGCCAGTTCCCTTACACTTGAGATGCTGAGATGAGCATCTAGATTGGATCACTATCAGATTGTGGACAGCAGTTGTATTCCCCATGCCATGACCGAGTCTCGGGACACTCAGAGAGATGACCGATGTAGCCATTATACCATTGGTACAGAGCAGCCAGTAGTGCCCAGAGTTGTAGCAGCAGTTTCAGAGGACAGATGATGGTACAGGTTGATGAGCTTTCAGGTATATGACTCAGCAGGTATATCATGGTGTTATGGTTAGATTGCTTTTATACTTATTCTTATAGCATGTCTTAGCACTTAGTGTCATGATCTGGCGATCATATAGATATTTGGACCTGGTTGATCTATATATATATTGTATTGTCCCTACTCAGACTTAGAAGTTCACTATTCATACTCATTGGTTTTACCCTCCTTAGGGAGAATAGAGGTGATCATTCAACCATTCCTTGGCTTGCTAGTGTTGGCTCCATTATTCATTGTCTTCATCCATCCATGGCCTACCTTTTAGATTATCACCCTGACTTACTACTTGACTAGTGGCATGGAGGACCTTTCCCCGCTGTAGCCTCTGTATTGGATGAGCTTCCTTGTTTATTGTGTCTCGGCTCTGAGTTGGTGACAAAACTTACCTATGGTGAGTTGGAGTTCCTTGGAATTCCCCCTAGTCACTAAAGTTGTGTTGGCTAAACCTGAAACTTTTAGTGCTGCCATGAATACAAAATCTGGAAAAAATGAAATGCTATATCTTGTATGAAAAGCCCATTCATGCAATGTGTTTCTAAACACACATGAATGAGAGGCATGCCAAATGAAAATGGCTATGAAAATAATGTTATATCTTTTTGGAAAATAAATACCTAGGTAAACAAGCTGTCCATGACACACCTAGAAGTGCTCAGGTAAACAAGTGCCTTAAAAACACACCTGCAGCAGAAAGCCTAAAGAAAAAATGTAAATCTATGCAATGTGTTTGTAAACACACATAGATCAAGGCTATGGAAACCTCAGGCCCAAAAAGCAATGGAACTTAAATGCTACATCTAAAGAATTGCTGGCCTTATTTGTATTATGGATTGTGCGCATCTGTGAAGGTGAATAAACCCTCTTTAAACAACTCATCCATTTGTGAGACATCGCCATTCCCTGTGTTATTGCTCATTCAGTATATACTATGGTGTATTCCCTTTCCCTTGCCAAAGTGTCACATAGTCAAGACAGTTAAGTCATCCCTTAGCCTAGCCAGTTAATTTAGCCTTCACCCTTCACTAGCAAATTGATCACAACTATGAAGTGAGTATGGTCCTGAAAGTCTAGTCTGAGTAATAATAATAATTAACGACACTATATATTTGGATGTAGATCGCCAGTTATGATCATTATGTGTTATAATTGCTATTTGAATAAGTTGTAGAGCATGTATTAACCTTGACACTTTGCAGCAGCCTTGGATGATGGTCTGAGTTATATTTGGTCTTGGTTAGACCTAGTTTGACCATGGAGGACCATGGGACATGAGATATTAGACCTTATGATGATATGGATAGATGATATATGGTCTATGTATACATACATGATGATTCTATGCAGCAGCTACAGGGTTATGATAATGATTTTTGGGTTACAGCAGTGTTTGGTCATTTACAGATCATTATTATTGGCCTTGTTCCGGTATATTGGATATTTATTTTGATCATGCAGAAGACTCATATGGTGTATGAGTACACATCTTGGATGGATTTGGACCTTCTGAGTCCAATGGGACAGTTTGTTTTCAGTTCCGGGCACTTATAGTGATGATTGAGCCTCAGTAGGCTGTCCCAGTGCAGTTTTGGTCTGTCGGAGGCCCTGTCAGAGCAGATTAGATTTTTATCCGGTTGACCTAGGGCGCTGATGATGGAGGGGGCGGTCCAGCCACTTGTTTTTACCATATTACCCCCCTCCCGGACACACTGGTGCCCTCACCTTGACAGCGCAGGCACCCCAGGAGGCTGTTTTGGGTAGTTTCACGCTTCCCGAGGCATTTCAGGATTGGTAGAAATGGCTATTGAGGAAATCGATTTGGGCAACTGAGGCAAAGTTATGGCATGGGATGATCAGTGATGATAGATCGGGGTCTTCTACACCTTCTCCAGCAGTTTCAGCTTCATTGGGGCCCGCATCCATCACTTATGGCACTTTCTGTGGATTTTTGAGGCCTTTTGAGGACCACGACTTGACTATGGAGGAACGATTTGGTACATTCATGATTATTTTATGGTTATTGTGCTATGGGGATTGACCAAGGAGGGATAAAATTACCCCTTGGACCCACCATAAGCCTCTTATGATATTTTGTCATCATGATTTGGTGGGATTCCCCTCTTCTAGGGCGATTTTGTCCACTTACATTATATTTTATTAGTGATCCATGTATTTTATTGTTGAGCTCATCTCAACCATTGATTAGACATTTGTATCTTTTAATCTTAGCCACTCATTCAAAAAGTGGTTAGGGTTTTGGTGCCTCTCCTTCCTATTTAAAGGAGAGAGCTTCTCATTGTAAAGGGACTTTTGGCTCTGGATTATTGGAATAGAAAATTATTATTGCATCTATCTCCAGTGTTGTGGTGAATGTTTTTGGTGTTCGTTCGTTGGTTCTTCCTTTGCATTGAGTTATTGGAGATCTTGTTTGCCATATCTTTTGTACCACGATTTTGCATCTACAGGTGGAGGCCGATTTGCTTGGAGGAGGAGGTATTGGTAGGGGAAGACTCTCCCTACTTCTTCTTTGGAGCTCTTCGTTGGTAACAGGGAGTATTACTGTCCCAGGACCTTCTATTTCATGTTACTATTGCATTTCTCTTGTATTTCTTCCATACTTGATCTTACTGATTGAATCTTCATTCCTTGGTTTGACAGGTAGAGGAAGGCGCACTTGTGGGCTAGGGCATCAATTCGGCAAGCAAATCAACAATCTCTCATTTGATCTCTGCGGGAATCTTCCTCAACATCAAGGCATCTCATCCACATTACTCAGGTATGATCTCAAGGTAAGTTCTATCTCCATGATCTATCCAATTGTCTAAAATATTTTAAAACCCTAAATTAATCAAAACCCCATTTTACATTTTCTCAGATCTACTTAGATCTAGTGGGTTGTTGGGCATAATATTGAAAACCCACCTCTATAGCATCCACGGCATCCCGGATCTATAGTTTGGTGAGGATTGGCTTCCATTTGACCCCCTCCCATGCCAACTTAGCTTCTCCCAAGCAAGGCGCACTTCACTAGTTGAGCAAGTTGACCTAGATCTAGGTGGTGGGTGTTTGAGATTCCACTTGATTTGTCATCTACACATCCAATAACACACACCCAGGTTGTTACTTTCCTGAAATCCACCTTGTGGGCCCTATTCCACATTTTAAGGGATATAATCCCCATTTTGGACCACTTGGAACACTTAAACTCAGATCTACTAAGATCTAGCCGTTGGATTGCCACGAAATTACAGATCCATACTCCTACCTGACCAACCTACCTGGATCTAAAGTTTGGATGCCATCCGACTTGTTTTGACCTACCTAAGCCTCATTTTTAGCCTCCCTGGGTAAAGTCGCACCACCTTGGAGAAGTGAGTTCACTCACTTCTAGGAACTGGGTACTAGAGATTTTTGGAGATTTGAAACCGGAATAATTCAAAACCTAGGTCTAGACTATCACTTTGTCAAATCTTGCCTTGGGGATAGCATTCCTTGTTTTAAGGGATTGTGGTCCACTTGGGTCAAACCTAGATCTAGACACATTTATCCATTAAAACCTCTATTTCCCACTTGTTCCATGTACTAGGAGTCTTAAACCACAAGTCAACCCTACTTTGACTCCACTTCCCAATTCCCAAGGCACTGGTTTCTCTCCAAGTTAATTCAACTTTCCTAGATTGTTGGATTGACTTATGGTTTGACCTATGCACGGTGAACTAAACCCTTGAAGCTATCATGTATCATGGTCAAGCTTGTCATCTGTACTAGTTAGCCCCAATACAACCCTTAAACTACCCTGCACTGGACACGGTTCCCAAGGCAGTGGGTCTTCTGACATTGAACTAGTACACTAGCCCTATATCTCACTTCAAACATTATAAGTCACTCTTACATCAACCATGAACCAAAGCTACACCTATTGAACCCCTCACTTGGCTTGTGACTTCAACCTATAAGGTCTAGGATAAACCATACACCTAACTTCACTTAGAAATACCCTGATTTGGTGTCTTGGTTTTGATCTCTCCTGTCGGGAGTAGATCGGGTCTCCCCCTTTGTTGTCTGGGCTAGATAACATAAAGTGAAGGTTGCCTCGACTGGCGTGACAACCATATATTGGAGGTCGAGGTGACCGTGGTTGCACCTTTTGAGTTGCCCTTCCCTATTGCCATCCATGACTGGATACATCCATAGGGGTAACTACAGTTTAGGTGATAACAGGATCCTCAAGGTCACAAATCGGAATCCAAGTCGAGAAATAATATCATGTATGAGTTGGATGGATGGAGAAAGTGAAGGTGGATCCAAAGTCAGCTGCCTAGGGGGACTAAATGACCAAGTCTATACCAAAGGTAGGGGTGTAACTCGGTGTGCATATTACAGGAGCCTACTAGGAAGGGGTGGACTGACATCACCAAGGGCCCAATCACATATCATAAAAAATAGCTAGATCGGGAAATTAATCATCATATGTAGAGTTAGTGTACTATCATGTATAAACAAGTCTAAGCAACAATCATGAGCGATATACATCAAATGCAATACCTGCTGCACCATATACCTGCTGCTAAGGCTATCTTTGAACTGGATCTCTGCTGAATCCGGGCACAAATAGTAAACCAACAATACTCTGTGATAGTCTCGATCAAAACAAGACTAGGCAACTGTCTCAATGGGCTCATACCAAAGCCTGGCATGGAAGGGTGACCCTGTGGTAAATGCTAAGTGACATGTCTGTATCATTGTACAACCATCTGTCCCCTCTGATATATCTGCTCGGGGCAATCTGAACAAAACTGTGTGCCTCCTCTGAAGGCATCAGATCTCTGATCTGGAAAAAAAAATGCTGTGCGGTCCTCGGCCGCACAGTCTGCAGTATGGTAGCTCCAGCGAACATAGATGTAATAACATCAGGCTCCAGCTGGGACAAGTGCTCTAAGGGAGAGAGTGCTTGAGAACCACAGAATCTCTGGTCCGTAGCACCCCTCTCATCATCATCAAGGTACATGCACATGCATGCTATCTGCATCATCATCATCAATATGTAACTATCCCTGTAAAATGCAGACGCTATACCAATCTCTGCAGACCGCTCGTCAGGACATACATCATATATATAATATAATTCAACAGAAATAAACAAAATGACAATGCTGAAATGAAAATATATCAATAATGAAATCAACTCTATAACATTTTAAAATTTTATTAAGCCAACACATAGGGTGTAATAAAGGTGAAAAACAACTGAACCGAAACTATGGTACAAAAGATATTATAAAAGGGGAAAATGGTGTAAAAAGGTGTGAAATGACTGCGAGATAAAACAAAACAAAAAGGGCAACCGGTCGTCAGATAGAGGTGGGGAAGAGAAAAAGGCAAAGGACAACTGGCTGCTGCTCTCGAGAGCTTATTGGCCGCAAAAACGGAGAAAGGACTAAAGTCGGGATCTAGGAATATCCCCCCGGGTGAACCCGAGAACATACTCTTGGAGCTGGTGACCACTCACGGAGATGGAGAAGTAATGCCCATCCTCAGTAGATAGAAAGTATGAGTCCCTGTCGCAGACCTCAATCCTAAAGGGGCCCACCAGAAGCCCGGTATGGTTGCCAACCATGTGGTGGAAAACGTGGTGTGGTATAACACCTGATCACCCGTGGTAAAGGTCCTCCGATTCACCGATGGGGGGTCCACACCTATGTCGCGGAACACCGATACATCGGCATTCCCACCACTATCAGGGTGCAGGTCCTGTTATCACATATATAGTAGCCGGGCTACCATACATTATTTTTCTCATTCCAGTACACTATTCAGCCAGTTCCCTTGCATTTGAGATGCTGAGATGAGCATCTATATTGGATCACTATCAGATTGTGGACAGCGGTTATATTCCCCATGCCATGACTGAGTTTCAGGACACTCAGAGAGATGCCCGATATAGCCATTATACCATTGGTACAGAGCAGTCAGTAGTGCCCAGAGTTACAGCAGCAGTTCCAGAGGACAGAGGATGGTACAGGTTGATGTGCATTCAGGTATATGACTCAGCAGGTATATTATTGTGTTATGGTTAGATTGCTTTTATACTTATTCTTATAGCATGTCTTAGCACTTAGTGTCATGATCTGGCGATCATATAGATACATGGACCTGGTTGACCTATTATTTATATTATATTGTCCCTATTCAGACTTAGAAGTTCATTATTCATACTCATTGGTACATACCCTCCTTAGGGAGAATAGAGGTGATCATTACACCATACTCTGGCTTGCTAGTGTTGGCTCCATCATTTCATTGTCTTCATCCATCCGTGGCCTACCTTTTAGATTATTACCCTGATTTGCTACTTGACTAGTGACATGGAGGACCTTTCCCCACTGTAGCCTCTGTATTGGATGAGCCTCCCTGTTTATTGTGTCTCGGCTCTGAGTTGGTGACAAAACTTACCTATGGTGAGTTGGAGTTCCTTGAGAATTCCCCCTAGTCACTAAAGTTGTGTTGGCTAAACCTGAAACTTTTAGTGCTGCCATCAATACAAAATCTGGAAAAATGAAATGCTATATCTTGTATGTGAAAGAAATGCCAATTGAAAATGGCCATGAAAAATAAAATGTTATATCTTGTGGAAAAATAAATACCTAGGTAAACAAGTTGTCCATGACACACCTAGAAGTGCTCAGGTAAACAAGTGCCTTAAAAACACACCTGCAGCAGAAAGCCTAAAAATAAATGTAAATCTATGCAATGTGTTTGTAAACACACATAGATCAAGGCTATGGAAACCTCAGGCCCAAAAAGCAATGGAACTTAAATATTATATCTAAACAATTGCTGGCCTTGTTTGTATTATGGATTGTGCGCATCTGTGAAGGTGAATAAACCCTCTTTAAACAACTCATCCATTTGTGAGACACCGCCATTCCCTGTGTTATTGCTCATTTAGTATATACTATGGTGTGTATTCCCTTTCCCTTGCCAAAGTGTCACAAAGTCAAGTCAGTCAAGTCATCCCTTAGCCTAACCATTTATTTCAGCCTTCACCCTTCACTAGCAAATTGATCACAACTATGAAGTGAGTATGGTCCTGAAAGTCTAGTCTGAGTAATAATAATAACTAACGACACTATATATTTGGATTTAGATCGCCAGTCATGATTACTCTGTGTTATAGTAGCTATTTGAATAAATTGTAAAGCATGTATTAACCTTGACACCTTGCAGCAGCTATGGATGATAGTCTGAGTTGTATTTGGTCTTGGTTAGACCTAGTTTGACCATGGAGGACCATGGGACATGAGATGTTGGACCTTATGATGATATGGATAGATGATATATGGTCTATGTACACATACAGGATGATTCTATGCAGCAGCTACAGGGTTATGATGATGATTCTTGGGATACAGCAGTGTTTGGTCATTTACAGATCATTATTATTGGGCTTGTTCCGGTACATTGGATATTTATTTTGATCATGCAGAGATTCATATGGTGTATGAGTACACATCTTGGATGGATTTGGACCTTCTGAGTCCAATGGGACAGTTTGTTTTCAGTTCCGGGCACTTACAGTGATGATTTAGCCTCAGTGGGCTGTCCTAGTGCAGTTTTGGTTTGTTGGAGGCCCTGTCGGAGCAGAGATGACTTTTATCCGGTTGACCTAGGGCGCTGATGATGGAGGGGGTGGTCCAGCCACTTGTTTTTACCATATTACCCCCCTCCCGAACACATTGGTGCCCTTACCTTGATAGCGCCATCACTCCAGGAGGCTGTTTGGGCAGTTTCACGCTTCCCGAGGCATTTCAGGATTGGTAGAAATGGCTATTGAGGAAATCGATTTGGGTTACTGAGGCAAAGTTATGGCATGGGATGATCAGTGATGATAGATCGGGACCTTCCACACCTCCTCCTGCAGTCTCAGCTTCATCGGGGCCCGCATCCATCACTTATGGCACTTTCTGTGGATTTTTGAGGTCTTTTGAGGACCACGACTTCACCTTGGAGGCACGATTTGGTATATTCATGATTATTTATTGGTTATTGTGCCATGGGGATTGACCAAGGAGGGATAAAATTACCCCTTGGACCCACCATGAGCCTCTTATGATATTTTGTCATTATGATTTGGTGGGATTCCCCTCTCCTAGGGCGACTTTGTCCACTTATGTTATATTTTATGTGTGATCCATGTATTATATTGTTGAGCTCATCTCAACCATTGATTAGACATTTGTATCTTTTAATCTTAGCCACTCATTCAAAAAGTGGTTAGGGTTTTGGTGCCTCTCCTTCCTATTTAAAGGAGAGAGCTTCTCATTGTAAAGGGACTTTTGGCTCTGGATTATTGGAATAGAAAATTATTATTGCATCTATCTCCAATGTTGTGGTGAATGTTTTTTGGTGTTCGTTCGTTGGTTCTTCCTTTGCACTGAGTTATTGGAGATCTTGTTTGCCATATCTTTTGTACCACGATTTTGCATCTACAGGTGGAGGCCGATTTGCTTGGAAGAGGAGGTATTGGTAGGGGAAGACTCTCCCTACTTCTTCTTTGGAGCTCTTCGTTGGTAACAGGGAGTATTACTGTCCCAGGACCTTCTATTTCATGTTACTATTTGCATTTCTCTTGTATTTCTTCCATACTTGATCTTACTGATTGAATTTTATTCCTTGGTTTGACAGGTAGAGGAAGGCGCACTTGTGGACTAGGGCATCAAATTGGCAAGCAAATCAACAATCTCTCATTTGATCTCTGCGGGAATCTTCCTCAACATCAAGGCATCTCAACCACATCATTCAGGTATGATCTCAAGGTAAGTTCTATCTCCATAGTCTATCCAATTGTCAAAAAACACTTAAAACCCTAATTAATTAAAACCCCAATTTTGCATTTTCTTAGATCTACTGAGATCTAGTGGGTTGTTGGGCACGATATTGAAAACCCACCTCTATAGCATCCACGGCATCCCGGATCTATAGTTTGGTGAGGATTGGCTTCCGTTTGACCCTTCTCCCAAGCCAACTTAGCTTCTCCCAAGGAAGGCGCACTTCACCATTTGAGCAAGTTGACCTAGATCTGGTACATGGGTGTTTGAGATTCCACTTGTTTTGACATCTACACATCAAATAACATACACCCAGGTTGTCCCTTTCTTGAAATTCACCTTGTGGGCCCCATTCCACATTTTAAGGGATTTAATCCCCATTTTGGACCACTTGGAACACTTAAACTCAGATCTACAAAGATCTAACCGGTGGATTGCCACGAAATTATAGATCCACACTCCTACTTGACTGATCTACCCGGATCTAAAGTTTGGATGCCATCCGACATGATTTGACCCACCTAAACCCCGATTGAAGCCTCCTTAGGTAAAGTCGCACCACCTTGGAGAAGTGAGTTCACTCACTTCGAGGAACTGGGTACTTGAGATTCTTGCAGATCCGGAACCAGAATAATTCAAAACCTAGGTCTAGACTGTCACTTTGTCAAATTTTGCCTTGGGGACTGCATTCCTTGTTTTAAGGGATTGTGGTCCACTTGGGTCAAACCTAGATCTAGACACATTTAACCATCAAGACCTATATTGCCCACTTATCTCATGTTGTAGGAGTCCTAAACCATAAGTCAACCCCACTTTGACTCCACTTCCCAATTCCCAAGGCACTGGTTTATCTCCAAGACAACCCAACTCTCCTAGATTGTTGGATTGACTTGTGGTTTGACTTCTGCATGGTGAACTATACCCTTAAAGCTATCATGAATCATGGTCAAGCTTGTCTTATGTACTAGTTAGCCCCAATACATCCCTCAAAACTATCCTGCATTGGACACAGTTCCCAAGGCAGTGGATCTTTTGATATTGACCTAGTACACTCATCCTAGATCTCACTTCAAACATTATAAGTCACTCTCACATCAACTATGAACCAAAGCTACATCTATTGAACCCCTTGCTTGGCTTGTGACTTCATCCTTAGGTCTAGGATAAACCATACACCTAACTTCACTTAGAAATACCCTGATTTGGTGTCTTGGTTTTGATCTCTCCTGTCGGGAGTAGATCGGGTCTCCCCCTTTGTTGTCTGGGCTAGATAACATAAAGCGAAGGTTGCCTCGACTGGCGTGACAACCATATATTGGAGGTCGAGGTGATCGTGGTTGCACCTTTTGAGTTGCCCTTCCCTATTGCCATCCATGACTGGATCCATCCATAGGGGTAACTACAGTTTAGGTCTACGGCTAGTATGGGGAACGAATCTATGGGATCCACAGTCCAACGGGATTGCAACTTCGCCTATCAGAAACTCGAGAGTCACCTCCCTTGCAGGGGTCGGGTCAGGCTGCGGGACAACGGACCTAGGGTGTATGACACCAATCTCGGTTTCACCAATTGTCCAAAAATCAGGAGGATGGGCAGGCAGGCTCTTGGTGGAGGGGTGGGTGGAAGGCGAAGATGCAGCGTGCGTGCTACACCCCTCTCCCAATGGTACAGGGACCTCAGCAAGCAAGAGGAAACTCGGGAAGGTGTGCGGGCGTGGGGAGGGAGGTGGGGTAATGAACGGTAGTGGCTCAAATTCTCTCATAAAATTGGAGGGAAGGGAGAATTCCTGGAAAAAAGACTTGATCTGACGAATCGCTCTCCCTATCAGGCGGCTCCTGGGAAGATGGCTCCTCCCACCAGTAGCGCGGGGAAGTCCTCTGGCCTGTCTAGCAAGGTTATCATTCATTATGGCCAGGATCTCAGGGATAGTCCTAAAACTTCTCTCCTCCGGGGGTGGGATTCCTCTCACTTCCCAGTCCTCCAGGGGAGGGGGAGTGTCTGCGCTACGCTCCTCCATCTCATGGTCCTCCTCAGTGTATGCAGGAAAATTATGCGTGATCGCTCTCAACTCATCGGGCAGAGAGATCTCCAAGCCCTTAATCCCCGTGATAGAATAATCGTCCAGATACAGTTGAGTCAACTGCTCCCGGAGGCTCGCAGGCTGAGAGTGATCCGTGGGGGATTTCTCTCATGTCTCCATAGGCTCATGCTCCCCAGGAGGAGCTGTCAGCTCGTTTTCGGGCTGCTCGTGGCTAAGTTCCTGTATACCCTCTTCCTCTGAATCCTCATCATGTGAGCGCAATGTGGGGGTGGAGAGCCACCTACCAAAAGGATGTCCTAACACGGCCTCATCATCAAAATCCTCCCTTTCATCCCCAAAGGCTGTGAACATTCCCTCCTGGCTCGGTTCACATCCGCCGTAGGTTTTGTGCAAAGCATCCTCCATGCCCTCGATATGCCCCTCATAGAAAGGCTCTCGATAAACTCTCACCAGGACCCCATTTGGATCTGGAACGGAGGCATAGGATAAGTCCATTTGTAGGTGCCCTCCTAGTCCGGCTACCCATTTCCTGGACAGGAGCATGCCATAAACTGAGGGAAGGTCGATGACCACTACGTCCATGAGCGTGGATATGTCTAGACACGAGAAAAGGTCGGCCTTCAGATTCTTGATCAGGCCGTGAGCTGGTACTTGTCTAGAATCTATACCACAAACATTTCCATAGGGTCGTGTCACTTCCAGGCCTAAGGCCTTCATAATGCACAAGGACATGACATTCGTCAAGGCTCCCGAGTCAAGCATGCAGTTGTGAAGTAGCATGTTGTTAATACGAAGGGTGAGATAGAAGGGCTGGTGCCCTCCATTCTTCCGCTCGTATATAGCGGTGTGTATCGTGACTGGGGGATCCTCTGTCTTTCTCTCATCCTCAGGGGTCATTGTAGAGGTGCTAGGGACATCAGCGGGGGTGGTGAACGACTCCCTCTCAGTGGGAATGCTATAAAGGAACTCAGAAATCTGGTCCTGGATTGAAGGGAGCTGCACCAACTCAGACAGGGGGACACTTTGCATAATCTTGGCTAGTTCCTTTTCCAACTCAATGCCCTGCCCAAAAGTATCGAGGTCCGGGTGGGGAACTTCACGCCTCTTGATAAAAGGTGCAGGCCTCTGCTCCTCCCCGTGTCTTCTGTAGATCTTGATTCGTTGAGGCTCATCAGTCACAGGGCGGACTGGTAGACAAGAGGGGCCAACTTCTTCTTCCACTTCCTCTTCTTCCTCATCCTCGATGAGGACCCGGCCGAAGTCTAGATCGAAAGGTGAGTGTTCGATAAAGTTTATGTTTTCGATCTGTTCAGGTTCAACAAAATTGCATTCGGCTTCAGGGTGCTCAAACTCACATCTATCGCACCAATGTATGGCCCTTGCGTCTTGGACCTCAGGGGCTACGGGAGGCTTCTTGTTGTCTTTAGTGTTAGGCCTCCTATTTTGGTTCCAGTAAGGTTTGGGGGCATATGGGGCCTTGTAACTATCTGGTTCCCTATTCTTAGTTAAGTCCCTTGTGAGGAGAGTTAGGGTTTTAATCATTTCCTTCATGTTTTCATTTGTCCCTAACTTTGTGTCTTATTTTTCAGGCTCTTTGCCCTTGCGGGCATGGGACTCGGTGCGGGAGGTTGACGGAGCGTAATGGTCAAAGAAGTTCTGTTTACCCATGGATGCAGTGTTTGCTTTGGCTTTTCGTGCATTGTCCTAGGCAATCTTTAGGGTGATGGGCTCTTTGTCTTTGAGGTGGTATCCAAGCCATCCCTCGAAAGCATCTAAGTAGTGGATCAAGATGGCAGGATCTTTGGGGCAGATCGTCTTAGGTATCTGTGCTACCACCTTATCGAATCTAATATTGAATTCATGAGTGGACTCGTTCTCTTTCTTCTTGATTCCTGATAGTTGGCTAAGTAAATACTTGCCATTCAGCTTGATCGACTACTGCTCGTTGAGTTTGGTTATGAAGTCATCATAACCAGTGACTGATCCGACAGGTAGTCGATCAAACCACTTGTGGGCATCGCCCTCAAGTGACATAAATAAACCTCTCATGAAAACATCTTCCTGGGTGGCCGGCCCCATAAGCTTCCATGTGTTGCCACACGGATTCAACATGATCTTCAATGGTGATGGCTGTGCTCCCACTAAACTTTAGGATCTTTTCAAAGTACTTTTCAGGCATGTCATGGGGAGCACCTAGAACTTGAGCGAAGTTTAGGGGTGAGGCTCTCGCCATGTGGCCAAATGCACGCGGACCAGGGTTGGCGTTAGCCATCTGGTTGGTGTTCGGAGTTGGGTTGGGAGCGGTGGAGGGTTGTGGCACTACTACGCTAGGCGAGGCTGCAGAGTGAATTGCCTGCCAAAACGAAGTGGGGGAGTGCTCACTAAGGTTGCGTCTGATGTATGTGATAGGTGTGCTACGCAGTGTATTAGATCGATCAAGGCTACGAAGGTTATATGGAGTTGCCAGGTGAACTAAATACCTTGTTCACCAAAGGTGGAATGTCGTGGTGGGGGAAGTGGTGAGTGAGACAAAAATGTGTTGGCTGCAATAATGATGTGAAATAGAAATCAGCCAACAGAGTTTTAAGTTCTGATGTGATGATGGAAGAGAAAACAAATAGACAGACTCAAAATTCAATCAAAAACATGGGTAGGCCTCTACCTCCCCGGCAGCGACGCCAAAAATGTTATCACACAAACTCTAGCTGTTTGGTAGTAGGTGTCCCAACAGGGCTGGTAGAGGTGAACAGCTAGGAAGGTGTAACCGACAATAACCAGGTCCTCCGTTCAGGGAACGAAAGTCACACCGGACAAGGCTACTGTCACTTTAGACAAGGCACGTAGCCAAGTCAGGGGGGAGACCCCGCTCAACCAAGTGGTGGTTGAGGGACAAAAGTACACCCAAATCTAAAAGATGGAAAGACAAACAGGCAGAAGATGAGTGTAAGTAGGTCCTAAGTCTAGTTTCAGCCACCGGTTGGGCACATAGATGAAATAAACACTTAAATGAAATGCGACCAATAATTGAAAAGATGAATTGAGTAGATTAGATTAAAGATGAGATGGCTGAACATAGTCTAAGGATGTGAATTGAGTTGGAAGTGAGGTGGTGAAGTAAACTGCCTAGGAAAGGGGTTAGATAGTGGACAAATGTACCCAGGGCAGAGAATAATTAGCATAAATAATCACTTCCAACAATCGGTACTGGATTTCCTAAGGTAAAACGACGTTTTAAACCCAAATCAAAAGTACCCAGAACCCCAAAATGACCCCAAATCAGCAGAAGAGAAAAACGCCCCCAGGTGGGCGCTTTTGCCAAGTCGACCAGTGCCTAAACTATGGGTTAATGGAGTCGGAATTGTCTCAAACTTGATATATAGGCTATTAGGCTCAAATAACAAGCGGGTTTGCAATAAAAACAAAGCTCTAATGGTGGGAAATTAAGTTATCAATTTTTAGGGTTTTCTCTAATGGTTGCAGCTTAACATCAACAATGAAAGAGAGATTATGAGAAACGAGAAGAGATTCTGTACCCGGATAATGAAGATGAAGATACCCCCGTGCTGAAGACAAACCCCGAAGATCAAGTGCTGAGCTAGAGTACATTTTCCCCCTTTCCGTTTTGGAGCAGCCAGTGACCCAATGCATTTTTGTACCTGCCACAGAGAGATAAAATCAATATCTATAGCAAATAACAAAAATAGACCTGCAAATGAGCAACAAATAATGAGTAAAGCAAATAGCAACAATGCAAATTCACTTCCCTGTTGAAAACCTGAAGAGAAACGCTAGCAAGGAGCTGCTGGCTCAAGTGCTGCGTTTTCCTCCAGTGGCTAGCTTCACTTGCAAATCGAAATGCTCAAGGAGAGATGGGAACACCACAAATAACTCAGCAATGCATCATAAATATTGATCTCAATCAACACAAGAAAGGTTTCACTCCAAATCACAAGTAACTCATTCGAAGTGTGTCTCAAAAATCTCTATATGAAGTCTCAACAATGCCAAGAGGCTCTACAATGGAGTGAATGCCTTCTCTTATAGAGAAAGGTCACTCTCAAAACAAGTTTCCCCCCAAAATGGAGGGCTAGGATCACTCCCCCATCAAACAAATCGAATGGTGGAGAGCTCTCCTAGTGGGGGTGCGAATTGCCCAAAGATAGCGCACAAGTGGATAAGAGGGGCCGATTGTGGGGCCATACAATAGATGGAACAACGTTGGGGGGTGTCTATATGGGGTTTTATCCCCCCAACACAATACACATGGTTCCACATACAACATAACCATGAAATCGAATTTCCCTAAGTGGAGAAAAACGCCCCCCATGGGCAATTCGTCCACCTAGATGAGTAGGGCAAGAGAGGGCCCCACAATACATAATACCATGCCAAAACATTACCAATTTATCTTAGGAATCATCCTTATATTTGCCAGCCATTGATTTTCACCCTTTGCTATAGTTGCCTTTGTCAATTTTTTATTTTCCATGTATTTTATTGCTAGTTTATACTGCTGAAGATGTAATTTGGGCTTTTGACCCATCTAAAGTGCCCGGATTGCCGAACCGTCTGCTCCAATGTGATCGTGGACCCCAAAAATAGTAGGAATGGCCACTCGAACGACCCCGATCCATCACTTAGGCATTATTTGCCCAAAATCCATGATTTTTAATTAAAACAGGTCATTAATGACCAATGATAATTACAAATCTCACAAACGCCTCGATCTTTTTGTATTCTGTCACTTGGAAGCTCATATGGGTCCCCTGTAGATAATTATTGACCAAAATCAAAATTCCGGTCGCAACATTTTTTTGGGCCCATTTTTGGCCTGGTCAACCTAGTTTGACCAAGTCAAATCTGGTCAACAATGGTGCTGGCTGAATACCTGTGTGCAATCATGAAGCGAAAGGATTCCTTATACAAGTTAGTACTTTACTAAACAATATGACAATAATATGGTGATCCAAAAACTGCATTAAATCTCGGAAAATACAAGGCCCCAGGTGAGGTGGGCCCATCACATCCAAAAGACTTAACTGCTATGCACAACCTATAGACATGACCACCTAACTGACTTTGGGTGATGTGGAATACATGGCGAAGGATAAGGGATGACAAGGATAAAGATCGTGTAACCTTTTGAATAACTCGGGAAAGCAGGGTCCACTGAGATAAGTATACCATGACAAAACACGGGGAAGGGCAGTGCCTCACAAATGGGTATAGTGCAGGGAAACCGCCACTGGTCATCTAACAAGTATCTCACAACTCACATTCGTGCCCGAACACTCTGTGAGGTTCTTGTTATCACATATATAGTAGCCGGGCTACCATACATTATTTTTCATTCTGGTCGGTTGTCCCGATGTTTGGCATTGATTCGAACTCCCCCAAGTCACTTGAGATGTTGTTGGCTAAAACTGAAAGCAAATGTACTACTTATGGAAATTGATAAATTCGCCCATGGAAACTAAAAAGGGCAAGAGCGATGAACTGCTAAAAAATACTCCTCGAAGAGTATAAGAAAGGTCCAAAAAGCAATGATTCTTAAAAGTCATATCTAAACAATTGCTGACCTTATATATGTATAAAAACATGCCCTGGATGCAAGCTGCAACTAGTTGTGCTTATCAGCACACCTGATCCAAAGGGTTATGTAGGCCAAAAAGGCCATGAAATTAAATTGAATGATCCTAATGAACCTGGATCAACATGATGTAGACATGATGCCTAAGTTGAATAAGCACTTTCTAAACAACTTATCCATTTGTGAGACACCGCCATTCCCTGCGTTGTTGCTCATTCAGTATATACTATGGTGTGTATTCCCTTTCTCATATCCAAAGTGTCACAATGTTAAGTCAGTCAGTCACCCTTTGGCCTAGCCAGTTTACTTTTAGCCTTCACCCTTCACTAGCAAATTGATCACAACTATGAAGTGAGTATGGTCTTGAAAGTCTAGTCTGAGTCATAATAATAATTAATAACACTATATAGTTGTTGGTAGATCGCCAGTAATGATTACTTTTTGTTATAAATGCTATTTGAATGAGTTGTAGAGCACGCATTAACCTTTGACACTTTGCAGCAGCTTCTAATGATGGCCTTAGTTATATTTGGTCAATATTAAGCTGGTCAAACTTAGTTTGACCAAGGTCAATCACAGGACATGAGATTATTGGACCTTGTGATGATGCAGATAGATGATATATGGTCTATGTACATGTACATGATGGTTTTATGCATCAAATACAGGTTTATGATGATGATTTATGGTTTTCAGCATTATTTGATCATTTACAGATTATTATTATTTCACCTGTTCCGGTATATTGGATATATTATATGATCATGCAGAGATCCATATGGTGTATGAGTACACATCTTGGTAGTTTTGGACCTTCTGAGTCCAATGAGACAGTCTATTTTCAGTTCCGAGCAGTTACAGTGATGATTGAGCCTCAGTAGGCTGTCCTAGTGCAGTTTTGGTCTGTCGGAGACCCTGTCAGAGTAGAGTTGGATTTTATTTGGTTCACCTAGGGCGCTGATGATGGAGGGGGTGGTCCAGCCACTTGTTTTTACCATATTACCCCCCTCCCGGACACACTGGTGCCCTCACCTTGACAGCGCAGGCACTCCAGGAGGCAGTTTGGGGCAGGTACACGCTTCCCGAGGCAGTTTTGGATTGGTAGAAATGGCTACAGAGGAATTCGATTTGGGCTATTGAGGCAAAGTTTTGGCATGGGATGATCAGTGATGATGAGTGGGATGTCTTCCACACCTTCTCCAGCAGTTTCAGCTTCATCGAGGCCCACATCCATCACTTATGGCATTTTTTAATGATTTCTGAGGCCTCCTCAGGCCCACGATTTGTCCATAGAGGCATGATTTGGTACTTTGATGACTATTTTATTATTATTGTGCTATGGGGATTGACCAAGGGTGGCTAAAATTACCCCTTGGACCCACCATAAACTTATTGTTATATTTTGTCATCATGATTTGGTGGGATCCCCTCTCCTAGGGCGATTTTGTCCACTTATGGTTATATTTTATGGTTGATCCATGTATTTTATTTGTTGAGCTTATCTCAACCATTGATTAGATCTTTTGATCTTTTAATCTTAGCCACTCATGTAAAAAGTGGTTAGGATTATGGTCTCTCTCCATCCTATTTAAGGAGAGAGCCTTTTATTGTAAAATCATCTAGAGATTTTTGGCTCTTGGCTCTTGGAATAAAATTTCTATCTTTTGGAGTACATGCTTGGGTTGGAGTGGATGTTTGTTGTTTTGATTGTAAATGCTTTTGTCCATTGCACTGGAGGATCTATTGTAGCTATCTTGCATATTTGCCATATCTTTTTACAGGTGGAGAAGACTTCTTCAACAAGTGCGAATTGGTGGGGAGGCTTGCCCTTCAAGCTTGGAGGAGGACGTTTTGGGTTAAACAGGGAGTGGTTTTGTCTTTGCACCAACTATTCTTTGCTTATCTCTTTCTTGCTTGTATCTACCTTCAACATGTTAAACTGATTGATGCTTTGCTCCTTGGTTTTGACAAGTTAGAGAGACACATATGTGGCTTGGAAAAATCGATTTGGCAAGAGGGCTTAAAAAATTCTCCATTTGATCTTTGGCAAAAGTAATCCTCATCTCAACTAGCATTCATCTCTTCATCCAGGTATGCTCCAAAGGTATGATCTTCTTCTTCTTTGAATCATCCATAATTTCTAGATCATAAAAACCCTAATTAATCAAAACCCTCATTTTGGTTTTTCTTAGATCTACTTAGATCTAGCCTTGCTTTTGAAGAGATATTAAAAACCCACCTCTATAGCATCCACCCCTAGTTGGATCTATAGTTTGGTGGTGATTGGGTTAAAATTGACACACTTTTCAAAGCAATATAGTCCTCTTGAGGCAAATCGCACTTCCTTGGGAGAGGTTTGTTTGGTCAGATCTAGCACATGGGTAGGTGAGATCCCACTTGATTTGCAATCTACATATTTGATAACCTACCTCCAGACTCTTACTTTGGTGATTTCTACCTTGTGGGCATCATTCCACATTTTAAGGGATTAAAACCTCCTTTTGAACTACTTGGCATCTTAAAACTCAGATCTAGTAAGATCTAACCCTTGGATTGATTTGATTTTCAAGATCCATATAGATCATTGCCTAAACCACTTGGATCTACAATTTGGTGGCCATTGGACTTGATTTGACAGACCTTATCCACCTTTTAGCCCTCCTTGAGCAAGGTCACACTTCCTTGGGTGACTGAGTTTGCCCACTTCTAGGACCTGGGTAATTGAGATTTCAGTGGATTTGGAACAGGCATACCTTGAAACCTATATCTAGAGTATCATTTTGTGACGATCTGCCTTGGGGGTAGCATTCCTTGTTTTAAGGGATTGTGGTCCACTTGGGTCATTTCATGAAACCCTAGATCTAATCTAATCCAACCACTCTATCCCAATTATCCCACTTGATTTGACTTCTAGGTGTCCCGATCTATACTTTGACATATCATTTGACTCCTTTAACCCATCCAACAAGGCACTAGTCTTCCTTAAGTAAGTCGCACTCCTTGGGAATTGTGTCAAACCTTAAATCCCATAAGTGGGTATTCCTAATTTCAACTTAGATCCATAGATCTACTCATTTTATGCCCCTTAGTACCAATTTCATCCCTTAAAGTCCACCTTGTGGGTACCATTTGAGTCATTCACATACCCCAAGAAAGTGGGTCCCACTTGTGTAATACATGGTACTAGATCTTGTCTTTTTAGCTCATCATATGGCCTAAATCATGCATTGGTTGAAACAATAATCATCTCTCAAACCACCTTCAACCATACTCTAATTTCTAGGTCCACTTTGCCTTGCTTTGGTTTCCGTAACTTACCATTTACTCATCCCTAGAAACCTTTGTTTGGGTCTAATCATCTTTGATTGGTAGTAGGGTCTCCCCCTAGGTTTTGATTCATCTAGATCTAAAGTGAAGAGTGTCTCGGTTGACGTGACTCCCACCTTGCATTGGGAACCGTGGCATCTCTTGGGTCACCTCTTTAGTTGTCCATCTCCTCTACCGTCCTGGATGGGATACCACTAGGGGCAACTACAAGTTGTGTGATAACAGGACCCTACGGGGATTTGAGGCCAAAGGATTTTTTGGTTCACCTTGATTGTGGTAAATTGAACCGTGGCATCTCTTGGGTCACCTCTTTAGTTGTCCATCTCCTCTACCGTCCCGGATGGGATACCACTAGGGGCAACTACAAGTTGTGTGATAACAGGACCCTACGGGGATTTGAGGCCAAAGGATTTTTTGGTTCACCTTGATTGTGGTAAATTGTTTACATAAAGCATAAATCAATGTCAAATCACATCTCTCATCCATCAAAAGAGGGGTGCCCTAGGGAGAACTGATGCACCCTGCCTTGCTGGTTGCTGGGAGGTAAATTTTGTGAAATTCCGATGGTAATTTGTGAGATATCTTGTGTTTAGTATCGCTGGTTTTTTACTGCAGAAAATAACTTCAGCAGGTTACATATTCATCATTATTCCAAACCTTTCAAGTCTAAGGGTTCATTGTACTTATCTTCCATTGACTCCTTAAGGCACTGGTCTACCAATTGTGGGTAGGTCTTGTAGGGATAGAAGTACTTTTTATTGTGGTTCTTATAGGTCTATCCTTACCTCATTTCGGGGAGCTTCCCGTGGCCCAAGGAGTAGGGTGTAAAGGAGAAAGGGGTTACTTTGAGGTGACATTGGGTGTACCTCCTTGAAGAGTTGCCAATAATAGCATTGGGTCCAATTGGTCCGCTTATCTTATTCGGGTCCACATACCTTTGGTCGTGGAAGACTGCTAGTTTTTGAGGTAACATGCCTCACAAATGGGTGATGTGTAATGAGATAATCTCCCCCAACCATCACCAATCAGACTTTCCCCTTGTTTGACTCTGACTTTGCTTTAGCTCCTTCTTGGACTAGTCTTTATTTGATTTCTTGGAGTCTTCAATCTTGTTCCCCTTATTTGAATTTAACTTTGCTTTAGCTCCTTCTTGGACTAGTCTTCATTTGACTTCTTGGAGTCTTTAATCTTGTACTTTTTTGTTTCTGGAGACCTTGGCCTTCGATTTTATTAGAGGCCAATTAGCAAGTTTTCTACTTTCTTCTTTCTTTTCTTTGATTGATTTTCTTTCTTTGACTTGGTCTTTAGTTTGCTTTGACTTTGTAGGTACATGGAGGCTTGGATTGGGAGTTTCATTTTTCATGCCCTTTTTGAGGCATAGGAAGGGGAAAGGATTTTCATGCTTCAGGTCTAGGAAAGATCATTGCTCCATGTCTAGGAAAGATCATTGCTCCATGGCAACTCACCCCCCTTGATGATAGCCAGCCCCAGGGTTTTACAAGTGAGCCTTCTATATTGTCAAAAAATATCATTACAACACAACATTGCAACTAAGATGCCTGCATGGTGAAGGGGCCACAGAGAGGAGATCAAGAGTTCAACTTCATCAAGCTTAGTCCAAGGATACAGACCAGAATCATGAAGTGGAATGGATGATGGATGGATGGTCATTAGGTGAACCCAAAGAAGGGGGTAAAAGTCCTTGCAAATTACTCAAAAATTATCTAGGATCGATGGTACATAAGTAAATCAAGGATCTACTACCCTTGTCAACCTGTGAGTGTGATACTACTAATTATACTCATAAGATAATCAATACATCAACTTATGGTAATAGCAGCATCTAGTACATCATCATGGCATGGCATTGCGGTAACAACACGGCATATATCTAATCATCACATCACATCTCATTACATCAAAGGGGAGGCCCAAGAGCAGCAAAGATGGGCCTCAATACTCGGGATTGCATCTTGCTCAAAAAACAAAAATTGAGTCTGGAAAATAGTATGCCCACAGAATGTGGCATAACGGGTCCAAGGGTTAGTTCTGGGTTTCTTTCCGTGCATACTCAAGAGCAGTCAAGCCACTATTCTTACCATACTGAGACTCTAAAGACACAGAGATCTTGGACAGAGTCAGTTGCAGTTACATTCATTCTTTGTGAACAACATTTTCAACCTGTTTGGTCATCAGAATAACAAGCTTTAGACATGGTGATTTTTGATGGCGTTGTTTGGTACGTGTCAGGATTGCCTTGTCCCTGTGGATTCAGCCTTTAGATCAACATCATTAGCAACAGAACAACAATTAGATACCTACAGAATGTGGAAGTGATGCGGTCTATGAAGCTTTTGACTTGAGAACTCCGAGGTAGGGGAGCCATCGTGAATATGAAAAAGTGCCTAATCGATGGTAATCAATGCGCAATGGAAGATCGTTTGCATCTTGTCTGGACTAATGGTAATGGCATTGGATATGATGATCCACTAGAAGTTTATATGACACGGTGTAATATGGATTAGCCAAAAGGATCTCTTTTGGTTAATAAATTAAAACAGGATCATTAGAATTCATCAAGGAGAAAACAGAGCTATCTCCGCCAGTAGTTCCTGAAGAAGAAAGCCTTCTGGAATCACAATCTCGACATCAAATTTGACATCTTTTGTTGTACTTTTAATAAACTCCGCACGTAATGCAACTGATACAAGACGGGAAATGACTGTTATTAGTAGTAGCGAAACTGCGAAAGGTCCAACAAGTTCGTAAAGAAACTGAAACATGAACCTTGGAAGGGCACGACCCAGTTCCCTTTCTTTCATGCTTACATTGGCCTGGTTATCAGTTGAATGAAATCCCAGAAAATCGCGTGGTGGGCAGCTTGTTTCTGATAGTGATGATTTCAGAACTTTTGCAAAAGAAGTCCATGTCACTGGTGTGGAGCTTAAATTTGTGGCACCCTAGCTTCAGAATATCATCGTCGAGAGAGGGATGACAGTGCAAGTGATCGAAGGCGGGTTTGAAGCCTCCATTGGATGATCGATTTTTGTTCCAGCTCTAATTTCGGGAAATCGATAAATCAACAAAGGTTCCCAAAATGTTTCCTATATAATAATTTTGGGTTTCATTTTCTATGCATATTCCGAGAACTGTTTGTCTGCTATGGGACTGTGGAAGTGCTATGTTCCATTGACTTGACGCCCAACGTGAAGAGGGGTTTACCTCGATGTTTGTATGGGACCAGGTCCAGCTCACACTTCTAAGGCATTCATGAACGAGCTATCTCATGTGGCATGGCTCAATGTATGGGATAGTGGGGTCTTCGGGTTCGTTGAATCCCAAAATGCTGCCCACTTTATGTTTGTGGACCCCCTTTAAAGAATCATATTTATTTGTGGCGGGTTGAAGGAGTTAGTATAGTCAAGGGAATTGTTATATGATGTTATTACTTGACTATGTCATTTGAAGTGGTAAGGGGAGAGGATTTAATAAGCTATGTTCCATTGACTTGACGCCCAACGTGAAGAGGGGTTTACCTCGATGTTTGTATGGGACCAGGTCCAGCTCACACTTCTAAGGCATTCATGAACGAGCTATCTCATGTGGCATGGCTCAATGTATGGGATAGTGGGGTCTTCGGGTTCGTTGAATCCCAAAATGCTGCCCACTTTATGTTTGTGGACCCCCTTTAAAGAATCATATTTATTTGTGGCGGGTTGAAGGAGTTAGTATAGTCAAGGGAATTGTTATATGATGTTATTACTTGACTATGTCATTTGAAGTGATAAGGGGAGAGGATTTAATATTTTATTGAGAAAATAAGTTGGATCTAACCACTTTTTGGGATGTTTGAGGAGTGTTCGAGGAAAATGAGGCCTTGGACCTTGTGTATCTTGTTGGCATTGACCACTTCTCTTTGAAAAGTTTGTTAGATCTTTAAGCTAGATCTATGAAAATAATGTCATTTTATTATAGAGTAAAATGAAGCTACAACCTATATAAGGGTTGGCTATCTCTCATTTGGTCATGGTTGGATTTGGGGAGAAATCTCATTGAGCTTAGTTGAAATTCTATTGGTTTCCTTGGGTGGTGAATCAAAGTACTTTCTATTGAATGGTATTGTGTTTTTCATGTTTTGCTTGTGGACGGAATCTGCAATGTGATAATGGTTTTGGTTTAATGAAGTGAGTAGAGTCTCTTCTTCTCTGTGTGATGGTTATTAATTGGAAGTGATAAGTGTAGTATGTCTTCTCAAGCTATGGTTATATACTCTCTTGTCTTTGCATAATAATTATCCTCCCAAAATCATTTGAAAATATCTAATCAAGTATTTTCTCTTAGTAGATTTCTGAAATCAGTAAAACGATTAGAGAGCGATTAGGGTATGTAAGCTTGCTGGCCCAGTCCTCTTAATCTTTCCTTTAAAATCCTTTATTGAACCTTTGTTTACCCCATATTGCCCAATGGATAAGACAATAGCCCTTATCCTTCCATCCACTTCTTTTATTATTACTAAAACAAACCATTTTACTAAGGAACTTAGCAAGAGAACAATTTAGAGTGTTATAAGCTATTATAGAAGTAATACCATCAACCACCAAAATTATGATTCAAGATAAAAAAAAAAATCAGCAGGCATATGGACGAGGCACATGGCATTGCACTGGAGCACATCTCTCATCAAGTCACCCTGATCTGTCAGCTAAAGAAAATGCTAGAAGTGTATCTGATGCAAAATGCAAAGCATTGATCAGTCTCCTCTGTGCAACTGGTGTTTTGATAAAAATCACAACTGAAAAAGTCTCCTAGTCACCCCTGTAGGATATGGGGTAACAGGAAACATTACCCAGGCTTTTTCGACTCGATTTCTGTACCATTATCGTAAATGTTTCCTGTATAAAAATGGCGGAAGAAAAGGGTGTTACAAATACATTTATTATATGGGATTGTAGACCTGGTCAGTGTTCCCTAATTCTGAGCAATGGCACTATAATGAAAATAGGTTTTTCTATTGATTAGAATTTTTTCTAGATAATGTAAGGCGTCTCAAACATGGTTACTGTTGCTGCATACTTAGTGTGTTTATTTCAAACTTCCTCAACGTAAACGGAAATATTGATTGAGTTGCCTGTGATTGATAACTGAATAAATATCTAAATAATGTCATGAGTCAAAGTTCCCTATAGCCTCAGAACCATCGTACACAATGCCATGGAAGCTGATTAATTCTGTCTTTCCACAAAAATTAGAAATTGTGTTAAGGTTTAGACCGAGAGTGAGGATTGCTAGCCATTGAATGGAGATGGTTGGAGTTCATTTTTTTAGTAAATGTTTTTGAATAAATTAATAGTTATTTATATAAACCCATAGAGTAAAAATGGATGTCTTTGATATGGTGAATCATATATATATCATATACAAAGGGACATCTCCTCTGCCTTTTTGATGATTAATGGAATTTTCATAACCGTTACGGAATTACATATTTGACAGTTTCAGGGTTGTAATTTGCACACTTCTCTAATTGGCTAATATGGACAAATATATTTGCAGGTACAGCAGATGATAGTAGCCATCCTGAGTGAATCAGACATGAAATTGACAGATGACATTCTTGAAGCTATAGTGGATAAGGTGGTACCGGAATATTGATCTCTGTTGTGACAGTTCTGAGAGCTTCATATTTGTTATTTCCTAGTTTACAACCATCTTATGTAAATTTTCGTTGTTTTCTGAATGGGATCCCAGACATTTTCAGATGCAGATTTTCGTCATGATGGTAGGATTGATAGAGAAGAATGGAAAGAGTTTGTTCTGCGAAACCCTTCTTTGTTAAAGAATATGACTCTACCCTATTTGAAGTAAGCAACCTCCTGAACAGTATATGCTAAATTGCTAATATCAATTTTTTAAGTAAATTAATATTTTACTGTCTGCTTAGATCTCTTTGCACACTGAGCAGAAACTATAGTTGATCGTACATGCACTGATTCTTGGTCGTGTAGTTTACTTTCAACTTCCTACAATATTTTTCAGTTGCTCGGTGATGGAGATATGCTACCAAACTATCTTCACACCAATTTCAAATTACATCAAATCCAAGTTTTAAAATTCAGGCAACTGCAGCTACTTGCAACCCACATAAGATTCAACACAAGACATACTTTCAAAACAAAGAGAAGTCTTCATAATTTCATGAAAAGATTCTAATACATTGGAAAATCTTCATAATACTAGACCCGCGAAAGTGAGAACCCAAAGGATTTTTCATACAATACTTTGCTCTCACTCCCTTTTTATGGATGCTTTTGTAGAGGCTTGAGGAGAGTGTAACCACCAATATTTCTTTGTGATACTTGGAAATATGGGAGAGGCACTCAAACATAGATCTTACATCATCTAGCGACCCCTTGAGTTGGACACTACTCAGAGGATCTCGTCTTTCTTTCCAGCAATGTTATCAGAACCGGACCGGTGGTCGAACCGGCCGACCCCGAGAACCGGAACCGGACAAAAACCGGGAAACACACCGGATCAAAAAACTGGTTGAGCAAAAATACATAAAATATTCATATTTTCAATATATATATATATATATTTGTGAATATATTAATAAAAATATATTGAAAGTTTGAAACTAGTACTACACAGGAAATGGTGCACAAATAAGGATTCAGGAATGAGATGAAATGTTGAGCAGCTGATCATTTAGTATTAGGAAATGTGTGTTGGAAGCTTTTCACCAATGCACATTTGTACCTTCCAAGGGGTAAGGATTTAGGCCAAGGGTTTTTCTTCCAACTTCCAATATTAAGAATATGACAAACATAATGTAATTGTAAGTAATAGAATTCCAAGATTAAGGTTAACAAGTTGATTATTGAAAGAGATATTTATGTTGATCACCCAGTATATCGGATCTGAAATATTTATTCAGAGATTTCCTTAGGCTTATGAGTTACGTAGAAGAGCATATATTACTCATGAACTTAGAATGGCGAATTGACTGTAATAAGTAAACTAAGTTACAATGTATAATTTGTAAGGTCAGCTATTACGCTGTACACACTGTAATGTAACTGTTACATTAGCATACTCAGATTTATCTCATGTAGCATGAAAATCACTTATAAAATTCCATGACAGCAGTATAAGAAGATAATCAATGATCAATGAAGTGATTGCTTGTTTGAGTCTTCATATCCATGTGACAGTGAACAGAGGTAACTAGATCTGAAGGTTATAATAATCTAGCAAAGATCACAAGTAGTGCCAAGTTTAACTATAACAGTGTAACCTTGATCCAAGTTGTCTAAGCCTTAAGGCTGGAAAGTTTGAACTTTGAAATTGAGACTACGAAGAAGAGACTGAGAGTATACCTATGGGCTCTGAGTACTGTACTACTGTGTACACTGTCACGACTTGCACTCAGCCACCAATACTCAGTCACCTCTGTTGTCGGTAATCCGTACCCTGGTTCCCTGAGCCATCACCTTTGCACAGTAAATTCCTGATTCCGTACTCCGTACACAGCCGCCCACAAGCAAAACGAATAAGACAGGGAAAATTCCACAAATGATTGTGATTGATACGGAGGGTGGGATCCTCCATTTATAGCGTTAGAAGGGACCATGAGTCAATTCAAAAGATGACATGTGGACCTAATTTTATATTTTATTAGAAAAAATTGAGAATTTGTTGTTTTTGGGGTCCTTGGCGTTTTTGTATGGAACCACCAGTTTGGAGAAAACTGGTCGGTTCCATATAGAACCGGCCAGTTCAGACATGAAACTGGATGGTTCCGTACATAACCGGCCAAAAATGGTTTGAAAGTGTGATTTGACTCAGCAATCCATGTAAACTGGTCCAACTGGCCGGTTTTTTCAAAACCGGTTGGGTTCTGATAACATTGGTTGCAGTTAGTAGCAGCTGATGAGTTCTCTGAAGTTCCTCAGTTACTTCAGCATGCTACCTGAGATGTGGCGACCACATGAAGAGCAGTTGCCTTCCAGTTGGAGTCATGGCAGACTCTAGAAGTAGTTAGAGCATTACTTGTGCTTGTGTGGAGAGTTAGTATGCTCTAGGATGAGAACTACTTAGTTGACCTCTGAGGAGGTACAATATGCATATGTTTAGTTAGAGCAGTGGCTCAGGATTCAACATGTGCAGGTGGCACAAAACATTGCTGATGATGATTCCTTTATTGTGATGTTGTTCCCCACTGAGACAAAGAGATTCATTGACAGATGTGAAGGGAGTTAGCTTCTGAGTTCAAGATAAGGATCTTGACCTGTTGTATTACTTCTTGAGATTGGAGGTGTGGCCGAGACTAGATGAGATCTTCCTCGGCTGAGGGGAGTACACGGTTTAGATCTTGAGCAGATCTAGCATTGTGAGTCCATGGCTACACCGATGGTGATGAATCTAAAGAAGCTGGGTGTGCTTCTGATTCAGATTTGGTAGACCACACCATGTATAGACAGTTGATTGATCTGTGATATACTTGGTTGACGCTAGACCAGTATACTCTCATAAGAGGCTGTGATTATTTTCTTTGTGAGAGCCAGTGTTTAGGGTGCAGTACAGATTGGCATCCAGGATGACACCTCGTATATGCTGATGGACAAGCCAGTGAGCAGCGCTAGAGGGAGAGTATGATGTAGAGTTGCAGAGGGATTTGCAGCACAGTTCCAGAGGAAGTCTGGAGTGACATCCAGTGACATAGACAGAGCAAGGAGTCATCTGAAATCGTTTTCCTTGGCATTGCAGGAAGAGAGGGGTGCATCAGTGGAACTGGGCATAATCGTTGGGGCAAGATAAAGCATCAAATCTTCACTTGATCTTTGCGGGAACAATCCTTGCCCGAGACACTGCAAGGAGTCATCTGAAATCGTTTTCCTTGGCATTGCAGGAAGAGAGGGGCGCATCAGTGGAACTGGGCATAATCGTTGGGGCAAGATAAAGCATCAAATCGTTTTCCTTACAATGACTCCCAGTTCCAGAGGAAGTCTGGAGTGACATCCAGTGACATAGACAGAGCAAGAAGCTCATCTCAATAGAATCACTTGATGAGAGATGACACTGATGGATGAGAAACAGTGTCTAGTAGTGCAACTTGTAGTGGTATGCTCTAGTGTAGAGGGAGCGGGAGGTTCCAGCACAAAGGGAGCAGTTGCAACATTGTTGATGTTTGCAGCATCAGTGAGACATTCTCCCTGGACTGGGAGAACACAGTTCGATGGACTAATCTGTGATGGACATATCAATGGACTGATATGTTGTACATGGACAATTCTCGATGGACTGAGTTGTGTTGGTATGAGTCTCTGGGTTAGTGCCCAGCAGCCCTTATGGTTGGCAATACTAGGTTGGTGTAGAAATTTGATAAAATAACAAATTCTCTTTATGAAATTTTATCAAACACTTTGAATGCATAACCTTGGTTTATCATTTATTTGAGTTATGATTTATGTAACCATTGTACAATAAATCTACTGATAATTGAAACATAAACACTTATACATTCACCCAATGACCTAGCTGAAGAGTTGAAGACAAATGCATACACATTGAAAACTCAGAAAGTTAGGGCCAAGCTCAGGCCAAAACCCAGAGAGATTTTTATTAAAGAGCAGCAACTAAATTACAGCAGAGACATTAATGCTTAAGCAATCTGAAATACATTGGGAAATGTGCCATAAACAGAAATAAAATACTAGCAATAAATGCAGTTGTACAGCCCTGTTATCACCAATCTTGTAGTTGCCCCAAATGGTGGATCCTATACAAGATGGTAGAGGGGATAGGTAACCAAAGTGGTGAACCAAGAGGGCCTTGATTCCCAAGATGGATTGGTTGTCACGGCAATTGAGGCACTCTTCACTTTATACTATCAAAGCCACAAATAGTAAAGGGGGAGACCCTGATCTACTCCCGACAGGACAGATCTAACCCAATCACCAGATCAAGCTGTAGAAACAGAGTACGTAAGGTGAGGGGTGATGAACCCTAGATTTAAGGAAACAAGGTCACTGTGGCTTAAGAATGGTAAGATTAGATTATAGGTGCTTAGACACAGTGACTCGATAATTAAAAATGATTCCAGGATTCAAGTGCTAGGACAAATGATCAAAATCAACTGCCTTGGGAAACATGACCTTTAAAACAGGGAAAGTGACCTAAAGAGTAGATCAGATGGTTTAGGATTTCTAGCAAAGCTTGGATGAAAGATTTGACAGTATCAAAGTATGCAAGCTCAACACAAGAGGTTTACACAACCCGAAAAACAAGCCAACCAAGGAGGGCGCAAGGATAGAGACCAGTGCCTGGGAAAAAGGGGAAGATGGAGTCCTCAAAGCATGACGCCTTAGAGAACCCACTTGTGGATAGGCCGTAAGATGAAAACATAGAAATGGTTTGCCAGTAAACCAAGAAATGAAACCCAGGGAATTTTCCAATTGATTTAGAGTTAGGGTTTGAAAGAGAACGACAGATGGGTAGGATAGAAGAATAATTTACATACCTTGCAAGCGTACTTGTGTCATGGAAATTGATGCTAGTATGTCAAGGATTGTTCCCGCAAAGATCAAGTGAAGATTTGATGCTTTATCTTGCCCCAACGATTATGCCCAGTTCCACTGATGCGCCCCTCTCTTCCTGCAATGCCAAGGAAAACGATTTCAATCAGCAAGCAACAATGAAGGTAAATGCAAATGACGAAATGATAACAAAGAGTAAAAGGTACAAATACAATGATACTCCCTGAACCAGACGAAGAGAAGAGAGAGAGACAAGGAGAATCTCCTCAGCCAGTGCGCCTTCCCTCCAATTCTACTTCTTCACCTGCAAGTAAAACGTGGAAGATAGATGTGCAAAATAACCACCAAGATCCTCAATGCAATGGAAGAACAGTTTCAATTGACATATCCAACACCCAAAACCGGATCACAAGAAAATATATTTTATTCCAGAAGCCAAGAGCCAAAAGTCCCTCTACAATGAGGGGGCTCTCTCCTCTAAATAGCAATGGGAGAGACCAAAACCCTAACCACCTTTTTAACAAGTGGTTGAGATCAAAAGATACATAAGTTATAATCAACGGTTGAGACGAGCTCAACATAAAGTACAAGGATCAACTCAAAAATATAAGAGGGCGCACTAGCTAAATCGCCCTAGGGGGAACATCCCACATAAACGTCACTAGGAAACACAACATAAGCTCATGGTGGGTCTAGGAGGTGATATAATCCTTCACTAGTGTGTCCCCATGGCACAATATCATTAAATAATATCATCAAAGTACAATAATGTGACCACATGGCCAAATCGTGGGCCCCTCAGAGACACCATAAAATCATAAAAAATAAGCCTGGAGAGTGTGTGGGCCCCACTGGATGCTGTAACCTGCTCTGGAAGGTGTGGCAAGCATCACACACATCATCAAAATCAACCTCATGCCATTTCCCTGCCTCAGTAGCCCAAATCGAATTCCTCTGTAGCCATTTTACCATTTTTTATTCCTTTGTAAATCACCTGTAAAAGATAAAAATGCCTATAGCTCACTGCTTGGTCATCTGGGGCCAAATCTGACTATACCAAAATGTCTGGGAGTATGGCAATATAGTAAAAACAAGTTGTTGGACCCCATACTCCCTCTGTAGCGCCCTAGGTGAACCAAATAGAAAGTCAAACTGCTGTGCTAGGCCATTTTTAATGGCAAATCTGCACCAGAATGATAAACTAAAGAATACCTCAACTAAAAATGCCCGAAACTATAAACTGAGTATCCCAATGGACTCAGAAGATCCAAATGCACTAGAGATGCATACTCATACACCATGTGGATAACTGCATAATCATATAATATCATAACCATGCCTAGACAGATAAAAAATAAAATCTGTAAATGATCAAAATCATAAAAATATCTCAAATCTGTTAAGTTTAGCATAAAATTCACAACAAGAGCGTAATAAGGATCATTGAAAGAAACACAATCACAAGATAGACACAGATTTATCTTGGGAAACCCTCATGGGGTAGAAAACCCAACAAAACTTCCTCAATATAGACGATCAACAAATACAAAGATGTAATCCCCAATCAAGAGCTCCTTCTCCTCCTTCGCAGATCTCTCTCTCTCCTATGCGAGTTTCACAAGTGAGAGTGTGTTAAATGAGGAACACACCTCCTCTATTTATACTTTACTTCACTTGACTTTTAACCCTAACTGGGCCGACTTCTCCTAGGAGAGTCTAATAACCCCTAATAACTTAACTTAGGGCCGACCCCACTAGGAGAGTCTAATAACCCAAGTTATAACATTTCAACAAAGGAATAAAACATTTCCGGATGAATAATAATGTCCCGATGGAGGAATGAAACATCTCCGAATAATAAAGTACAAATAGAATATTCTTAGAAGTTACAATAATTCAACACTCCCCCTTAACGAGAAGGATATTCTAACAACATCTGCAGGAGCAAGGAGTCATCAACAACAACATAGTGATACATCTATAAATCATTGGAATTTTTCTTCAATCATCATCAGTAACTCAAACAACCACTGGAACATCTTCAACATCTTCAATACTGGAACATCAACATCTTTAATACTGAGTCTTCATCTTCTGCAGCACTCGATCACTCGATCAACTACAACAACAACATCATCTAGATCTCTTGATCAACAGTATCATCATTTCGATCTCCCGATCAACAGCATCATCTGGATCTCTCGATCAACAACATCATCATCTGGATCTTCCCATCAACAGCATCATTCGGATCTCTTGATCAACAACATCATTATCTAGATCTTCTGATCAACAGCATCATCTGGATCTCTCAATCAACAACATCATCATCTGGATCTTCTGATCAACATCATTTGGATCTCTCGATCAACAACATCATCATTTGGATCTTTCGATTAACAACATCATCTGGATCTCTCGATCAACAACATCAACAACATCATAATCTGCAACATACATGATCCAATTACGGGATGATCAATCCCTCTCACTTTAGGACATAAGTCCAAGGATGATACAATCCTGATCCACTTACGGGATGATCAATCCCTATCAATTTAAGACACCATATCATGTCTAGGGACGATGCAATCCACTCGTCAACTTAGACAAAGTCTAAGGACAACTTCTCGAAGACACAGGTCTCCGGATCCATTTAGGACTAAAGTCCAGGGATGATGCAATCCACTCGTCTACTTAGACAAAGTCTAAGGACCACTTCTCGAAGACACAGGTCTCCGGATCCATTTAGGACTAAAGTCTAGGGATGATGCAATCCACTTGTCTACTTAGACAAAGTCTAAGGACCACTTCTCGAAGACACAGGTCTCCAGATCCATTTAGGACTGAAGTCCAGGGATGATGCAATGCACTCGTCTACTTAGACAAAGTCTAAGGACCACTTCTCGAAGACACAGGTCTCCGGATCCATTTAGGACTAGAGTCCAGGGATGATGCAATCCACTCGTCCACTTAGACAAAGTCTAAGGACCATTCATCTACCTCATCGTCAGAATAGGTAACCTCATCGTCGGAACAGGTATCCTCATCATCGATACAAGTATCCTCGTCATCAACCTCATCGTCGATCCAAATATCATCATCGACCATATCACTCTCCCTTTCGAGGAGGGTCCTTCTGAACTACACCAAGCTTGTCTCGAAAATACTCAAACTTTACTCGAGATAGAGGTTTGGTCAATACATCAGCAACTTGTTCATCAGTGCTCACATACTTGAGCTTTATAGCTCCTTTCTGCACCATATCCCGTATATAGAAATATCGGATCTCTATGTGCTTTGACTTATCATGGAACACTGGATTCTCCGTCATCTTGATACAACTCTGGTTGTCACACAGGATCACAGTGGAGTCCATCTCCAAGTCAAATAGTCCTGACAGCAACTTCCGAAGCCATATGGCTTCACAACTAGCAGAGCAAGTTGCTGTATATTTCGCTTCAGTTGTGCTGAGAGCCACACTGGACGACTTCTTGCTAAACCAGGAGATCATAGCAGATCGCAGACAATAACATCCACCCGATGTGCTCTTTCTGTCTGAGACACTTCCAGCCCAATCTGCATCTGTATAACCATACAATCTGAAGTCATGATCCCCAAGGTAATATAGACCAAAGTCTATCATACCTTTTAGGTACCTCATCACATGCTTTGCAACTATCAGGTGAACACGTCTAGGCTCAACTAGATACTGACTCAGGGTGTTCACAACAAAGCATATATCTGGCCTAGTATTCGTCATATACATCAATGACCCAATAATCTGTCTGTACTGAGTTACATCCACTAATTCTGGCGATTCATCAGCTAACAATTTCAAGTTGGTATCCATGAGAGTGGCCATGGCTTTACATTCCAACATATCAAATATTTTCAAGATTTCCACAGCATACTTTGCCTGGTTGAGAAAGATTCCTTCTGGGCCTTGCCATACTTCCAGACCTAGGAAGTAATGCATCAATCCGAGATCTTTCATCTCAAATTCTGCAGTTAGCTTCTTCTTGCTTTCCATGATCTGTTTCTCATTCCCTGTCATAAATAGATCCACATACAGTAATAGTATGACAGGTTCATCATCCATAACCTTAAGGTAAAGGTTAGGGTCAGCTTTAATTTTGGTAAAGCCCAAGCTTGTCAAGAAGCTATCAATTCTCCCATACCAAGCTCTAGGAGCTTGTTTCAATCCGTACAGAGCTTTCTTCAACTTGCATACGTGAGTTCTTCTATCTTCAACCTCAAATCCTTGTGGTTGTTCTATGTACATGTTATCACACAACTTCTAGTTGTCCCTAAAGGTATCCCATCCGGGATGGTAGAGGAGATGGACAACTAAAGAGGTGACCCAAGAGATGCTACGGTTCCCAATGCAAGCTGGGAGTCACGTCAACCGAGGCACTCTTCACTTTAGATCGAGGTGAACCAAGACCTAGGGGGAGACCCTATAACCAATCAAAGATGATTGGACCCAGACAAAGGTTCCTAGGGATATGTAAAAGACAAGTTACGGAAACCAATGCAAGGTTAGGTGGACCTAGAAGTTTAAGTATGGTTGAAGGAGGCCTTAAGGAATGACTAGTGTTTCAACCAATGAATGATTTAAGTCACATGATAAGATAAGATAACAAGATCTAGTACCATGAAATACACGTGGGGCCTACTTCCTTGGGATATGGAAATGGCTCAAATGGGACCCACAAGGTGAAGTTAGGGGTGCAAATGGTACTAAGGGGTATGTGAAGAGTAGATCTATAGATGTAAGGTGAAAATAGAGATACCCACATATGGGATCTAGTAATTGACACACATCCCAAGGAGTGCGAATTGCCCTAGGTGGACTAGTGCCCTGATGGATGGGCTAATGGAGTCAAAAGAGATATGGAAATGTAGATCGGGACACCTAGGATGCAAATCAAGTGGGCTATTCAATATGTGATGATTGGATCTTAGTAGATCTAATATTTCACTATGTGACCCAAGTGGACAACAATCCCCAAAATGAGGAATGGTACCCCCAAGGCAGAACTTCACAAAGTGAGATACTAGGTAGGGGTTTCAAGGTATGCTCTTTCCAATTCAAGCGGGATCACAACCACCCATGTCCTAGAAGTGGGCAAACACAAACACCCAAGGAGTGCGACTTTGCCCAAGGAGGATTAAAAGCATGGCAAGGTGTGTCAAATCAAGTCCAATGGCCACCAAATTGTAGATCCAAATAGTTTAGGCAAGTATCAATGTGGATCTTGAAAATCAAGGGCATGCAATGGCTAGATCTCCATAGATCTGAGATTGAAAATGCATCACCAAATTGACCCAAATGGGGCACAACCCTCAAAATGAGGAATTTGGCCCACAAGGCAAAAATCAACAAGGTGAAGCAATAGGGATAGGTTATCAAGTGAAGAGAGTGTGAATCAAGTGGGATCTCATCTACCCATGTGCTAGATCTAACCCAACTAGCTTCTCCCAAGGGGTGCGAATTGCCTCAAGAGGGCTATTTTGTCTTGAAAAGTGTGTCAAATGGAACCCAATCACCACCAAACTATAGATCCGAATTGCCGTGGATACTATAGAGGTGGGTTTTCAATATCTTTTCAAAATCCAGGCTAGATCCAAGTAGATCTAAGAAAAACAAAAAAAATGGGGGTTTTAACTTTTAAGGGTTTGTGACCAATGAAGAAGAATGGATGGATCTAGGCACATACCTTGTAGAACTTTCCTCAATTGCTTATGGCCACCTTGCAAAATTGATAGCATTCTCCTATGTGTAAATTCAAGAGTGAGATCCAAGAGCTCCAAGCCAAAACGTCCTCTTCCTACAAGACAAGATCAAGTGAAACAAGCCAAGTAAGATGATTATGAAAATGATGGAAAGATGTAATAGAAAGCATCAACTATGTCACAAAGATACAATAATGATTCTCCCTTTCACCAAGATCAACCCAAGAGAGAATATGTGGATCCCTCCAACAATAACCCTCAATAAATCGCCCTCCTCTCCACCAATTCGACTTTCCTGCAAGAAAACAAGATGTAGCTCCAAGATCCACAATGATACATAGAAGATAATAAGATATACTGTATACTCAAGATGCAAGAGAATCCATAAGACAAGAGAAATATGTTCCACAAAGAAGTGTTCTATTCCAATATTCCAGAGCTCCAAAGGTGAGCTATACAATAGGGGGTCTCCTCCTTATATAGGATAATAAAGACCAAAACCCTATACCACTTTACAATACAATATGAAAATGAGTGGTTGAGATTAAAAGATCTCAATACATAATCAATGGCTAAGATGAACCATAATAACATAACACATGGATCACTCAAAAAGGTGATGATGTCATAGCTAAAAGATACTTAAGGAGGGTGACGTCATCCACTAGAGGGGGTAAAAGTACAAAAGCCCATCTCATATGACTAGGACATGACACATGGAGCTCATGGTGGGGCTAGGAGGCATCAATCCTTACTAGCTCATCCCCATGGCACAATAAAATAATATAATATGTCCAAAATAAATATAAATGATCAAATCTGTCCTCAAAGTCTGTGACAGACAAGCAGTAAAAGGCCTCCTGTGGCCTCTGTGGACCCACCCAAATGATGAAAACTAGCTAGAAGATAGGGGGTTCACCCTGGAAGACCTCTGTGAAAACCAAGTGCCAAAACCTTGCCTCAATTGCCCAAATTGAATTCCTCAGTGACCCTTTTATCCCATTTCTGGGTTGCCTTGGTAACTGTGAAAGTGTTGAAATTGCCTCCTAGGGCACCTGCGATGTCAAACTAAGCCCACCAGGCTCTCCAGAAGGGGGGATAAATGGTAATAACAACTGGCTGGACCACCCCCTTATCATACAGCGCCCTAGGTGAACTGGCCTCTCATGGCCCCTGCTGCTCAGGCTGGGAAATTAGCCCCAAATTTGGTCAACAAGTGTAAAACTGCATCTATCACTGTCAGAAGTGCCCGGAACTGAAAGATAAGTGTCTTATTGGATCCAGAAGACCCAAATCTACTAAGAATGTGTACTCATACACCATGGGTTGCTCTGATGGGCTAACTGTAGGGTCCACCATATATGGACAATGCATAATCTGATGATCTGAAGTAATAATAAAACTTGCTGAACTGCATCAGTCATCATTTGAATCATATGTCCATCATATAGCATCATCATCAAGAGTATGTGGGACCATCAAATCATCATCCGTAAGCATACATGGCCCACATCATCACGGATCCCAAGAAATGACCATAGTCAAACTAGGTTTGACTAGGTCCATATACAACCAAGGACAAATCATATTAGTAGACTAAGACATGTTCCTCTAATCATACTCACAGCTTAACTTAAAGTATAACATCATTTAGTGGCATTAAACATATTTGTTCATTCCGTTGTTATTTGTATTCACTTGCACAATAGCTTAAATGACAAACTCACCCATCGGACATGGTCTAACTGCTAGCTAAGGATGAAGGCTAGGAACAAGGTTGGGCAAAGGGGGTGACTTGTCTAAAGTCAACTAAAAGACACTTTGGACTGGGAGAAAAGGGAAGCTACAAACTCTGTGCTGGACAAAAAAAAAACATGGGGAATGGCTGTGTCTCACAAATGGGTAAGTTGTTTAGAGAGTGCTTATTCAACCTAGGCATCATGTCTACATCAAGTTGATCCAGGTTCATTAGGATCATTCAATTTCATTTCATGGCTTTTTTGGCCTACATAACTTCGGATCTCAGGTGTGCTGATAAGCACAACTAATTGCAGTTTGCATCCAGGGCATGTTTACATATACATATAAGGTTAGCAATTGTTTACATATAGCTTTTAAGAACCAATGCTTTTTTGGACCTTTCTTATACTCTTCGAGGAGTATTTTTATCAGTTCATCGCTCTTGCCCTTTTTAGTTTCCATGGGCGAATTTATATAAGTTTCCATAAGTAGTACATGAGCTTTCAATTTTAGCCAACAACATCTCAAGTGACTAGGGAGAGTTCGAGCCAGTGCCAACATTGGGACAACTAACCAGAATGATTTAGGCCTACAATCCAACTTACCAAACGCAAGTTTTGTCACCAACTCAGAGCTGAGACACTAAACAGACAGGGATGCGGTCCAAACACAGAGGTAGAAAAAGGGGAAGTCCTCAATACCAAAAAGTCAAGTAAGACAAGTCAAGGGTTAAAGCCAAATAAGGAAAGTCATGGATGGATGGAGTCAAGTGAAGGTGGAGCCTAAGCTAGTTGACAAATGGTGTCAAGAAAGACCATATCTATGCAAGGTAGTGAACTAGTGAGTTTTGTCAAACAACCTAAATGTGCAAGTAAAATAGTCCATTTAAAATTATTATCAAGATAGTTCATTTTATACAGTTTGCCATATCATGAATTATATACCAAACCAATGATGTGAACATGACTAAAATAACAAGATAATAATCCACAGTCAATGATCATACATCCATAGGTCATACAACATCATCATCAAAATAATCATCATATATCATCTGAAACACTGCTGCAATACATCTCTAGGCACTGAACTGAAACTGTATGGAATAAAGGGTCACATCGGTCATCAAATCTGAACACTCAAGGCTCAGCCTTGACACAAGGTCTAACATAAGTCTGAAAAATACACTGCTCTGATCATGAGTGATCTCAAAATATAAAGTCATCATAGCCAAGCTCTGAATAATGGAAGCTCTGGAATGTGCAGGTATCTGCCAAGCAAGAATAGTAGCCCTGCTACTATGGTGTGATAACATCTGGCTCCAGCTGGGACAAGTGCTCTAAGGGAGAGAGCGCCTGAGAACCTCAGAATCTCTGGTCTCGAACTGCTCTGCATCAATCCAGCACTGGACCAACCTTGCTTTCAGCTTTTATTTTGCACCTGTATCTGCGCTTACAAACACTAGAATACCTCATGGAGCATGTATGGGAAAAATATAAAATAAAACTGAAATTGATATCTATTCTAAAGCATAATCTTAAATGCATAAAAGAAATTTTTAATCTAACATGACATATATCATTCATTTATCAATCATTTATTTTTTTTATTTCTGTGCAGGAGGAAAAGGAAACTTTTCAGGAAGGCATACTCAACTCAACTTGCATAGGCAGCCAAAAATAAAACAGAAAAACTAAACATTCTTTAATGCTTGCAGGAGATGAGACAGGCTTAGGAAGGAGCAAGGCTCAACTCAATCAACAACAAAACAAGCAGACACTCAAAGAAGAAAAAGAAAAGGGGCAATACTCAGCACACAGAAAAAGAAAAAGCACACAAATCCTACTACTCAAGTGAGCTTATTCAGAAGACTACCTATTCTAAACAGGCAAGGCAAGGCAAAGCAAGGGAAGTCAGGGATGATAGTCCCTTAACTCCCTCTGGTTAATAGGGAGTAAGATATGTCGGCCAGTCCCAGTAGTGAGAAAACACATCTCATCAATACAACGCTCAACAGTCACTAGATCCCCTGGATCGTATGTAAAACAAATCATTAGGGATAACGACCCTATCACCAATTTCAAACCTTCGGCGATTTACAGATTGAGGGATGACTTCAACAACACATTCAGGCATAGGCTGGATGTCAGAATTGCATCGAGGTTGAGGTGTTACTATGCTTGAATTCCTATCAGGAGGAATTGCATCAAACCTGGGAGATCCACCGTATAAAGGTACAACTACCCTACCAATCAGGACCTCTCTAACTACTTTCCTAGGAGGACTCTCTATTCTTGGTTCTTCAACTTGTGGGTGAATGATATATTTTGAAGTTTCTCCCACAGTCCAAAAGTGTCTATCAACACTCTCATCTACTTCCGCATGGGCTGGAGGTGGTAGGTTTTGGTTTTCAACACTTCTGCTACTACCTTCTCCAGATGGGACAGGAATAGTCATACTCTCTAAAACTGCCAGATTATCAATGAGAAGGGGTGAATGGCTAGGAACCGTGCTAGGAATACTCTGAGTTCCCGTATCTAAAGATGTTGGCGAAGAAGTAGGAGTGTGAAATGAATCTGTGGAGTTCATACTTTCTTCAACAATAGGTAACTCACAGAGAAAAAGGAAGCTAGGATAAGGTGGAAGTAGACTTGACTCGGCAGACTCTTCCTGAAAAATATCTAGATTATTCAAAGAAGAATCCTCCCCAGGGGCATCATGGATTAAGGCATGTTCTTACCAACTCATGGAGTTGTCATTCACTTGCCTCAAAATCCCATCTTCCAAGGACAAATGGGACAAATGATTAGGAACATCAAAAAAATGATAATCAGTTGGTTCCTCATCATTCCCTTCAGAAGAGGGAAGATGTGTCCCTTCATTGTTATTTGCCCAAGGAGTGATGTGAGGTAAGCCTTGTCTTCCCCTTTCTGTGTTAAGGTCAACTAGAAAAAACCACTCATGTACTGCCCTAGGTATATACTCACCCCTTCTAATTCGATCAAAGTTAACCTCAGAAGTATTTAGTTGAGTAGTGGGCTCATGTTGTTCAATGTGTGGCCCTACACCACTAGGTTGGTTCAAAGTCCTATGTTCTTCCGACACTTCACCTCGAAGTGACTCAAGGTTTGTTTCTCTAACAGTAATAGCTCTTTCCCTTTCTTCCTCAGAAGAACTATCATCTCCAAATGACCTCCAAATGTTTTCTCTTTCTGGACTAGAATCCTCATTGTGGCCACCCATGACCATGAAGATACCTTCAGGCAATAACTCACCCTCACAAAAAGTGTTCCTTACACCATCCTCATAACTCTCAAGATGACCATCACAAAATGGTTCTCGATATACCCTAACCAATGACCCATCAGAGTTGGGGATAGTAGCATATGATAAGTCCATCTGAAGATGTCCCCCTAACCCAGCATACCACTTCCTACAAAGAAGTATACCATAGGCTGGAGGGAGATCTATGACTATTATGTCCATTAGCATGGATATGTCGTGGCATGAAAACAGGTCAACTCTTAAGTTTTTAATCAAGCCAAAGACTTGAACTGGTCTAGAATCAATTCCGCAAATGTTCCCATAGAAGCCTGGTTATTTTTAATCCCATAGCTTCCATGACTTGCAAAGGCATCACATTCATGGAGGCACCAGAATCTAACATACAATTATGAAGAAGGGTATCACCAATACGAAATGTAAGATAAAAAGGTTGGTGACCACCATTCTTCCTCTCATATAAGGCAGTTTGGATGTTAATGGGAGGGTCCTCCTCTTCATCAACCACAGTACTAGGTGCTGAGTTTTGAAAAGATGAACCTTCACCATTACTTGTGGGAGTCTCAGGGATACTCTCGAAAAACTCTACCACTTGCTCCTTTATTGATGGGATTTTCATTAACTCAGTGAGTGGGATGTTATGCATAACTTTGTCCAATTCTCTTTCAATGTTGATATCCAAGTCATATTCAGGAAGAGGGATTGGCTCACTCACTGGACTAGGCATCTCACTGCTTCTTTTTTCACTGAAAGGTGTAGGCTTTTGGCCATCCTTTTTTCGTTGATAGTTTCTAGGAGGAACTTGACCACCACTACTAACTTGCTCAGTAGCATAGATGGGACAACTAGGGTTGGGCTCTTCTATGGACTCTTCTTCATGATCAATCAAAATCCTTCCGAAGTCCTTGTCAAGTTCTAAGTCATCAACCCAGTTAATGTTCTTTGGAGAATCAGGAGTATCATCACCATGGGTGGTGTTATCACATATATAGTAGCTAGGCTACCATACATTTTTTGTCAGATTCCAGTACACTTTTCATCCAGTTCCCTTACATTGAGATGCTGAGATGAGCATCTATATTGGATCACTATCAGATTTGGACAGCAGTATATATTCCCCAAGCCATGACTGAGTCTCAGGACACTCAAAGAGATGACCGATGTAGCCATTATACCATTTGTACAGAGCAGTCAGTAGTGCCCGGAGTTGCAATAGCAGTTTCAAAGGACAGATGATGGTTCAGATGATGAGCATTCAGGTATATGACTCAGCAGGTATATCGGTGTGTTATGGTTATATTGCTTTTATACTTATTCTTATAGCATGTCTTTGTCATGATCTGGCGATCATATAGACATGTGGACCTGGTTGATCTTATTATATATATTATATTGTCCCTACTCAGATTTAGAAGTTCACTATTCATACTCATTGGTTTTACCCTCCTTAGGAAGAATAGAGGTGATCATTCCACCATACCTTGGCTTGCTAGTGTTGGCTCCATTATTCATTGTCTTCATCCATCGATTGCCTACCTTTTAGTTTATCACCCTGACTTACTACTTGACTAGTGACATGGAGGATCTTTTCCCCACTGTTGCCTCTGTATTGGATGAGCTTCCCTATTTATTGTGTCTCGGCTCTGAGTTGGTGAGAAAACTTACCTATGGTGAGTTGGAGTTCCTTGTGAATTCCCCCTAGTCACTAAAGTTGTGTTGGCTAAACTTGAAACTTTTAGTGCTGCCATGAATACAAAATCTGGAAAGTGAAATGCTATATCTTGTATGAAAAGCCCGTTCATGTAATGTGTTTTTCAACACACATGAATGAAAGGCATGCCAAATGAAAATGGCCATGAAAATAAAATGTATATCTTTTGGAAATGTAAATACCTAGGTAAACAAGCTGTCTGTGACACACCTAGGTAAACAAGTGCCTTAAAACACACCTGCAGCAGAAAGCCTAAAATAAATGTAAATCTATGCAATGTGTTTATAAACACACATAGATCAAGGCTATGGAAACTTCAGGCCCAAAAAGCAATGGAACTTAAATGATATATCTAAATTATTGCTGGCCTCATTTGTATTATGGATTGTGCGCATCTGTTAAAGGTGAATAAACCCTCTTTGAACAACTCATCCATTTGTGAGACACCGCCATTCCCTGTGTTGTTGCTCATTCAGTATATACTATGGTGTGTATTCCCCTTCCCTTTGCCAAAGTGTCACAAAGTTAAGTCAGTCAAGTCATCCCTTAGCCTAGCCAGTTATTTTAGCCTTCACTCTTCACTAGCAAATTGATCACAGCTATGAAGTGAGTATGATCTTGAAAGTCTAGTCTGAGTAATAATAATAATTAATGACATTATATATTTGGATTTAGATCGCCAGTAATGATTACTTTGTGTTATAATTGTTATTTGAATAAGTTGTAAAGCATGCATTGACCTTTGACACTTTGTAGCAGCTTCTGATGATGATCTGAGTTATATTTGGTCATGTTGACTTGGTCAAACCTAGTTTGACCAAGGTCAACCATAGGACATGAGATGGTTGGACCTTGTGATGATATGGATAGATGATATATGGTCTATGTACATGTACATGATGATTCTATGCAGCAGATACAGGTTTATGATGATGATTCATGGTTTACAACAGTATTTGATCATTTACAGATTATTATTATTTGACATGTTCCGATATATTGGATATATTTTATGATCATGCAGAGACTCATATGGTGTATGAGTACACATCTTGGATGGATTTGGACCTTCTGAGTCCAATGAGACAGTCTGTTTTCAGTTCCGTGCACTTACAGTGATGATTGAGCCTCAGTAGGCTATCCCAGTGCAGTTTTGGTCTGTCGGAGACCCTGTCAGAGCAGAGGTGATTTTTATCCAGTTGACCTAGGGCGCTGTGCTTGGAGGGGGTGGTCCAACCACTTGTTTTTACCATATTACCCCCCTCCCGGACACATTGGTGCTCTCACCTTGACAGTGCAGGCACTCCAGGAGGCAGTTTGGGGCAGTTTCATGCTTCCCGAGGCATTTCAGGATTGGTAGAAATGGCTATTGAGGAATTCGATTTGGGCTACTGAGGCAATGTTTTTGCATGGGATGATCAGTGATGATGGATTGATGTCTTCCACACCTCCTCCAGCAGTTTCAGCTTCATTGGGACCCGCATCCATCACTTATGGCACTTTCTGATGATTTCTGAGGTCTTTTGAGGCCTACTATTTGTCCATAGAGACACGATTTGCTATATTGATGACTATTTTATTATTATTGTGCTATGGGGATTGACCAAGGGTGGCTAAAATTACCCCTTGGACCCACCATAAGCTTCTTATTATATTTTGTCATCATGATTTGGTGGGATTCCCCTCTTCTAGGGCGATTTTGTCCACTTATGTTATATTTTATTAGTGATACATGTATTTTATTGTTGAGTTGATCTCAACCATTGATTAAACATTTGTATCTTTTAATCTTACCCACTCATTCAAAAAGTGGTTAGGATTTTGATGCCTCTCCTATCTATTTAAAGGAGAGAGCCTCTCATTGTAAAGGGGACTGGTGGCTCTGGATTATTGGAATAGAAAATTATTATTGCATCTATCTCCAGTGTTGTGGTGAATGTTTTTGGTGTTCGTTCGTTGGTTCTTCCTTTGCACTGAGTTATTGGAGATCTTGTTTTGCCATATCTTTTGTACCGCGTTTTTGCATTTACAGGTGGAGGCCGATTTGCTTTGAGGAAGAAGTATTGGTAGGGGAAGACTCTCCCTACTTCTTCTTGGGATCTCTTCGTTGGTAACAAGGAGTATTACTGTCCCAAGACCTTCTATTTCATGTTATCATTGCATTTTACTGGTATTTCCTCCATACTTGACCTCTCTGATTGAAATCGATTTTCCTTGGATTGACAGGTAGAGGAGGGCGCACTTGTGGGCTAGGGCATCAATTTGGCAAGCAAAATCAATAATTTCTCATTTGATCTCTGCGGGAATCTTCCTCAACATCAAGGCATCTCTCTTCATCACTCAGGTATGATCTCTAGGTAATTTCTATTTCCATGATCTATCCACTTGTCTTAAATATTTCAAACCCTAATTAATCAAAACCCCCATTTTACATTTTCTCAGATCTACTAAGATCTAGTGACTTCTTGGGTAAGAAATTTAAAACCCACCTCTATAGTATCCACGGCATCCCGGATCTATAGTTCGGTGAGGATTGGCCTCCATTTGACCCTCTTCCCAAGGCACTTAGCCTCTCCAAGCAAGGGTGCACTTCTTGGTTTGGGTGAGTTAACCTAGATCTAGGACGTGGGTAGTTCAGATTCCACTTGATTCGTAATCTGCACATCCAATAACCTACCCCCAGATTGACACTTTTCTGATTTCCACCTTGTGGGCCCTATTCCATGTTTTAAGGGATTTAATCCCTTTTTGGACCACTTGAAATCTTTAAAATCAGATCTAGTAAGATCTAGCCATCGGATTGCCATGAAATTGTAGATCCACACTCTCACTTGATCAACCTACTTGGATCTAAAGTTTGGATGCCATTGGACTCATCTTGATCCATTTATCCCCATTTTTACCAGTGTTACACGGGTACGCGTTTCCGGACCCCGGAAACGAGTTTCCTCGCTCCCACGCGTTTCGGAAACTAGGAAACGAGTTTGGGTACGTTTCCACTGCGTACCCAAATCCGGAAACGGCGGGAAACGCACATAGGGGTCGTTTCCTCAAAAGGCGGAAACGTTGGCAAGTTTGTGGCCCAAAAATAACCACGTGGCGGCTCGGATTTCCTCGTTTTGCCTCTGATTTCAGTTTCCCTCAGATTTTCTTCACCCGTCGTCTTCCACACGGCCCATTTCCAAGGGTTTCCGGATACAACTTTGTCGTTTCACTGATTTTCGGGTCGGGTTTTCACTTTGCAGAGGTCGCGTTCATTTTCGGGTTGGGTTTGCACTTTGCAGAGGCCGTGCTTTGCAGAGGCCGCGTTTACTAGTTTTCGGGTCGGGTTTGCACATTGCAGAGGTTGGGTCGGGTTTGCACATTGCAGAGGTCGCGTTTACTAGTATTTAGTTACTAGTTACTACTAATCAGTAATCTTTAAAGTTTAAACTCTTAAATTATAATTTTTAATTTTTTTAATTTTGTAGTATTCTGGGTGGGGTCCCCTATAATTTAAAAATTTTCCTATGTTGAAGACCTCGACGTACCCTTCGGCGTTTCCTAAAATTTGGGGGGTACTTCTACATATGTCGTTTCTGCGTTTCCCCGCTCCCGCGTCCCCACGTCCCGGAAACTTGGTGGAACATTGATTTTTACCCTCCTTGGGCAAAGTCGCACCACCGTGGAGATTGGAGTTGGTCCACTTCTAGAACGGCAGGGCTACTATTCTTGTACAGCAGATATCTGCACATTCCAGAGCTTCCTTTATTCCAGAGCATGGCTATATATTCTGGATCACTCATGATCAGAGCAGTACATTATTCAGATTTTATGACCTTGTGTCAAGGCTGAGCCTTGAGAGTTCAGATTTGATGACTGATGTGACCACTTATCCCATTACAGTTTCAGTTCAGTGCCTAGAGATGTATTTCAGCAGTGTTTCAGATGATGCATGATGATGATTATTATGATGATGTTATGGATATGTTCTCACTGACTGTGGATTATTATCTTGTTGATTTAGTCATGATCATGGCATGTGCTTGGTATATTATTCCTGATGTGGCAAACTATTTAAAATGAACTGTAAATCATAAAATGGACAATTGCTTGCACTTTTAGGTCATTTAACAAAACTTACTGGTATTTCACCTTACATAGACATGGTCTTTCCCGACACTAGTTGTCTGCTAGTGTAGGCTCCATATTCACTTGTCTCCATCCATACATGACCTTCCTGTTTGACTTTAAACCCTGACTTGTCTCATTTGACTTTCTGATACCGAGGACTTCCCCATTTTTCTACCTCTGTGTTTGGACCGCATCCCTGTTTATTCAGTGTCTCGGCTCTGAGTTGGTGACAAAACTTGCCTTTGGTAAGTTGGATTGTAGGCCTAAATCATTCTGGTCGGTTGTCCCGATGTTTGGCATTGGCTCGAACTCCCCCTAGTCACTTGAGATGTTGTTGGCTAAAACTGAAAGCTCATGTTCTACCTATGGAAACTAAAAAATTCGCCCATGGAAACAAAAAAGGGCAAGAGCAATGAAAAGCTAAAAATACTCCTCGAAGAGTATAAGAAAGGTCCAAAAAGCAATGGTTCTTAAAAGTTATATCTAAACAATTGCTGACCTTATGAATATATGAAAAACATGCCCTGGATGCAAGCTGCAACTAGTTGTGCTTCTCAGCACATCTGAAATCCGAAGGGTTATGTAGGCCAAAAAGGCCATGGAAATAAAATTGAATGATCCTAATGAACCTGGATCAACTTGATGTAGACATGATGCCTAAGTTGAATAAACACTCTCTAAACAACTTATCCATTTGTGAGGCACAGCCATCCCCCGTGTTCTTTTGTCCAGCACAGAGTTTGTAGCTTCCCCTTTCTCCCAGTCCAAAGTATTTTTGAGTTAAGTCAGACAAGTCAAACCCTTGGCCCAACCTTGCTCCTAGCCTTCATCCTTCATTAGCAGTTTGACCATGTCCAATGGGTGAGTTTGTCATTTGAACTATGGTGCAAGTAATTTTATATAATCACGGAATATGTTAACTTGATTAATGCCACTGAATGGAATTTATACTTTGAGCTTAGCTGTGGGAATGATTAGAGAAACATTGTCTTAGTCTACTGATGTGATTTATCCTTGATATTATATTCTTGGGATCCGTGATGATGTGGACCATGTATGGATGATTATTGATGATGATTTATGGTCCCACATGTTTGATGATGATGTCATATGATGGACATATGATGCAGATGATGTTTGATCCAGTTCAGCAGGTTTATTATTATTTCAGATCAGCAGATTATACATTGTCCATATATGGTGGACCCTACAGCTGGCCCATTAGGGCAACCCAGGGTGTATGAGTACTCAATCCTAGTGGATTTGGGTCTTCTGGATCCATTGAGACACTTATCTTTCAGTTCCGGGCACTTCTGACAGTGATTGATGCAGTTTTACACTTGTTGACCAGATTTGGGGTTGATTTCCCAGCCTGAGCAGCAGGGGCCCCGAGAGGCCAGTTCAGCTAGGGCGCTGATGATGGAGGGGGTGGTCCAACCACTTGTTATTACCATTTATCCCCCCTCCCGGAGAGCCTGGTGGGCTCAGATGGACAGCGCTAGCACCCTAGGAGGCAGTTTTGGCACTTTCACAGTTCCCGAGGCAATTAAAAAATGGGATAAAGTGGTCACTGAGGAAATCGATTTGGGCAATTGAGGCAAGGTTTTGGCATTTGGTTTTCACAGAGGTCTTCCAGGGTGGCATCACTACCTTCCAGCCATTTTTCACCATGTGGGTATGCCCAGATTGATCACAGGAGGACATTTACTGCTTGACTGTCATGGATTCTGAGGACAGTTTTGGTCATTTTTATTATATTGGACATATTTTATTATTTTATTGTGCCTTGGGGATGAGCTAGTAAGGATTAAAACCTCCTAGCCCCACCATGAGCTTATATTGTTATGTCTTAGTCACCATGAGGTGGATTTTGATGCTTATAGTTTCTCTTGTGGATGACGTCACCCCTCATTGTACCTTTTTAGTGGGGGCGCTATCATTATGTGGGTGATCCATGTGATATATGGTTATGATTTATTATTAGCCATTGATTATGTTGTGAGATCTTTTAATCTCAACCACTCATTTCAAAAAGTGGTTTTGAGATCTAGGGTTTTGGTCTTTATTATCCTATATAAGGAGGAGACCCCCTCATTGTAAAATTCATCTAGAGATTTTTGGCTCTTGGCTCTTGGAATAAAATTTCTATCTTTTGGAGTACATGCTTGGATTGGAGTGGATGTTGGTTGTTTCGATTGTAAATGCTATTGTCCATTGCACTGGAGGATCTTTTGTAGCTATCTTGTGTATTTGCCATACTTTATTTGCAGGTTGAGAGGGCGACTTTGACAAGTGCGAATTGGTGGGGAGGCTTGCCCTTCAAGCTTGGAAGAAGTCGTTTTGGGTTTGACAGGGAGTGGTTTTGCCTTTGTGTCAACTATTCTATGTTTTTCTCTCTCTTGCTTGCATCTACCTTCAATTTGTTAAACTAATTGATGCTTTGCTCCTTGGCTTGACAGGTTAGAAGGAATCTCATGTGGCTTGGAAAAATCGATTTGGCAAGAGGGCTTCAACAATTCTCCATTTGATCTTTGGCAAAGTAATCCTCGTCTCAACTAGTATTCATCTCTTCATCCAGGTATGTTCCAAGAGGTATGATCTTCTCTTCCTTGAGTCTTCCATAATTTCTAGATCATAAAAATCCTAATCAAATTAAAACCCTTGTTTTTGGTATTTTTTTAGATCTAGCCTTGCAATTGAAAAGATATCAAAAACCCACCTCTATAGGATCCACCCCTAGTTGGATCTATAGTTTGGTGGTGATTGGCTAAAAATTGACACACTTTTCAATGCAAAAAGCCTTCTTGAGCCTAAATCGATTTTCCTAAGAGAAGCTTGTTGGGCATGATCTAGCACATGGGTATATGAGATCCCACTTGATTTGACATCTAGACATTTGATAACATATACCCATATCCTTACTTTGGTGAAAACTACCTTGTGGACATCTCTCCATGTTTTAAGGGGTTGAAACCCCCTTTTGACCTTCTTGGCATCTTAAAACTTAGATCTACTAAGATCTAGCCATTGGATTCACTTGAAACTTTGAAGGAACATAGATCGGGGTACTAACATCCCGGATCTACATTTTGGTGGCCATTGGAGTTGGTTTGGTCCACCAAAACCCATTTTTGGACCCTCCTTGAGCAAATCGCACCCCCTTGATTTTCTGAGTTGGTCCACTTCTAGGAAGTGGGTGTTTGAGTTATTCGTGGATTTGGAATGCCCATGCCTTGAAACCTAGGTCTATACTGTCCTCTTGTCAAGATCCGCCTTGGGGATTGCATTCCTTGTTTCAAGGGATTGTGGTCCACTTAGGGTCTTCACTTAAAAAACCTAGATCTAGTAAGATCCAACCATTAGATTTCACTCAACCCACTTGACTTGGCTTCTAGGTGTCCCGATCTACAACTTGACATACTTCTTTGACCCCATTAGCCCACTTAACAAGGCACTAGTCCATCACCAAGCAAGTCGCACTCCTTGGGATTAGTGTCAAATCCTAGATCTAGCACATGGGTATCCTTGAAATCAACTTCAACTCATAGATCTAGCTTACATATAATCTATAGTACCTATTTCACACCTAACTTCACCTTGTGGGTCCACCTAGAACCATTTCACACTTCCCAAGACAACAAGACCCACTTGTGTAAACACATGGTACTATACCTAGTAATCATACCCCATCATGTGGCCTAAACCATACATAGGTTGAAACACTTATTATCCATTACACCACCTTCAACCATTCCTTAACCCTTAGGTCCACTTAGCCTTGCATTGGTTTTCGTAACTCATCATTTACCTACCCTTAGAAACCTTTGTTTGGATCCAATCAACTGTGATTGGGGTATAGGGTCTCCCCCTTGGTCTAGTTACACCTTGACCTAAAGCGAAGAGTGCCTCGGTTGACGTGACTCCCAACTGCATTGGGAACCGTGGCATCTCTTGGGTCACCTCTTTAGTTGCCTGTCTCCTCTACCGTCCCGGATGGGATACCTCTAGGGGCAACTACAAGTTGTGTGATAACATTTTTGGCGCCGTTGCCGGGGAAGGTAGAGGCCTACCCTGGTTCGACATATATTTTTCAAACCTCTCCTCCCGTTCTCTTTGCCAACATTAACATTTTTGGCGCCGTTGCCGGGGAGGTAGGGGCCTACCTTGGTTCAACACACCTTTGTGTCTCACTATCTCTCTGCACTTTAAACGACATATCTCTTGGTAGTAGAGCCTAAAAATCTACCTGGCGACTCCTAATCATGACTCCGCTGAGGAGCGAGCTCATAGTCATCCTTACAACACACGAAGTAAATCACATCATTTGGAAGGAACCCCACTCACATATCACAAAAGAGATCCTAAAACCCAATCAACTAATTTCTTGTGGAAACTTGTTAACTCAGGTTCTCCAAACCGTGTCTTAGGATCCCCTTTGTTCAATCCGGTTCCTCCTTTATCACCTAATCACAACTCTAGTTCAAGCCCAATCAATCCAATGGCAGGACAAGGTCAGTCAAACTCCGGTATCAACAACCAAAATAACCCTCCTGTTGCTCGTGCTTTTGGTTATAAGGCTAGAGCTTCTCCCTTAGACTTTTCTCAGATCTTGGGTGCTCCCCATAGTATGCCAGACAAGTACTTTGAAAAGATCCCGAAATTCAATGGCAACTCTGTCACCTCTATCGAGGACCACATAGACAATGTTTGGGCTCATTTGGAAGCTTATGGGGCTGAAGAAGAGGATGTGTTTATTAGGGGTCTCTTTGCATCCTTGGAGGGTGATGCTCGCAAATGGTTTGACCGCTTGCCTGCATCATCAATCAATGGGTATGATGTATTCACCGATAAACTCAAGCAAGAGTGGTCAGTAAAGTTAGATGGGCGTTTCCTTTTACACCAACTTTTTGACATCAAAAAGAAGGAGAATGAGTCTGTCCATGAATTCAACCAACGTTTTGATAAGACTGTGGCCAACATCCCTGGTAACATAAGACCCCTTGACCAAGCCATCCTGATCCATTACCTTAATGCTTATGAAGGTTACCTGGGTTACCATCTAAAAGACAAAGACCCTAGTAGTTTGAAGATAGCCCAAGACAATGCCAAGAAAGCTGAGGCAAATGCTGCCTCCATGGGAAAACAAAACTTTTTTGACCTAATTAGTGGACCTTCTTCCTCCAGATCTGAGCCTAAGTTTAAGAAGAGTAAGGAACCTAGCAAAGATCCCAATGAAATGATGGAGAGTATGCATGAAATGATGAAAAACTTAACTCTCCTAACTAGGGACCTAGCCAAGAACAAGGAAGGGGATAGATATAGGCAGCCCTATGGTCCTAAACCTTATTGGAATCAACAAAAGAAACCTAATGAAGGTGATAGAAGAAACCCTATGAACCAAGAACCTCCTATCATAAACTGGTCTGAAGAGCAAAAGTTGGAAGATCCCGAGTATACCACCCATGGTGATGATACTCCGGATTCTCCGAAGAACATTAATTGGGTTGATGACTTGAAGTTTGACAAAGACTTCGGAAGAATCTTGATTGATCAAGAAGAAAACACCATAGAAGAAACCAACCCTAGTGGTCCCATCTATGCTACGAAACAAGTTAGTAACGATCAAGCTCCTTACAAAACTTATCAACGAAGAAAGGGTGGCCCAAAGCCTATCCCTTTTAGTGAAAAGAAAAACAATGAGTTGCCTTGTCCAGTGAGTGAGCCAATCCCTTTGCCTGAGTATGACTTTGATATCAACATCGAAAGAGAATTAGACAAAGTTATGCATAACATTCCACTCACTGAGTTAATGAAAATCCCTTCGATAAAGGAGCAAGTGGTAGAGTTTTTCGAGAGTATCCCTGAGACTGCCACAACTAGTGGTGAGGATTCATCTTCTCAAAACCCAGCACCTTGTGATGTGGTTGACGAAGAGGATGACCCTCCCATTAACATCCAAACTGCCCTTTATGAGAGGAAGAACGGGGGTCATCAACCATTTTACCTTACACTACGCATAGGTGATATCCTTCTTCATAACTGTATGTTGGATTCTGGTGCCTCCATGAATGTGATGCCTTTACAAGTCATGGAAGCTATGGGATTAAAAATAACAAGACCTTATGGGAACGTTTGTGGGATTGACTCTAAACCAGTTAAAGTCTTTGGCTTGATCAAAAACCTGAGAGCTGACCTGTTTTCATGCCCCGACATATCTATGCTTATGGATATAGTAGTTATAGATCTCCCTCCAGCCTATGGCATGCTCCTTTGTAGGAAGTGGTCCGCTGGGCTAGGGGGACATCTTCAGATGGACTTATCATATGCTACCATCCCCAACTCTGATGGGTCTTTGGTTAGGGTGTATCGGGAGCCATTTTATGATGGGCATCTTGAGAATTATGAGGATGGTGTGAGAAACACTTTTGGTGAGGGTGAGTTATTACCTGAGGGTATCTTTATGGTCATGGGTGGTCATGATGATGATCCTAGCATGGAAGAAGAAAGAATTATTGAGGTTGACCCCCAGTCCATTCGGGGTGTAGTATCAGAAAGCCTTAGGACCTCGAACCAACCCAATAGTGTAGGGCCAAACATTGACCAACCTGCACATCCTACTCAGCTAAACACTTCGGAAGATAACTTTGATCAAATTAGAAGGGGTGAGTATATACCTAGGACAGTACATGAGTGGCTTTTCCTAGTTAACCTTAACACAGAGAGAGGAAGACAAGGCTTACCTCACATTACTCCTTGGACAAATAACAATGAAGGAACACACCTGCCCTCACCTGAGGGGAATGATGAACAACTAGTTGATTATCACTTTTCGGATGTGCCTGAGCACTTGTCCCATTTGTCTTTAGAGGATGGGGTTTTAAGGCAGGTGAATGACAACTCTATGAGTTGGCAAGAACATGCCTTGATCCATGATGCCCTTGGGGAAGATTTTGCTTTGAATAATCTAGCCATTTTTCAAGAAGAACCCACTGATCCACATTTTCTTCCATACTACCCTAGCTTCCTATTGCCTAGCGAGTTACCTAGTGGTGAAGAGGATATGGATTCCACAGACACACCTTATTCTTCATCAGCACCTTTGGATATGAGAGATCAAGGTACACCTAGCACAGTTCACAGGCATATGCCCATTCCTGCTGACCATTTGGAACTTTTAGAAAACATGACCATTCCTATCCCATCAGGAGAGGGTAGTAGCAGAAGTAGTGAAAATCAAAGCCCTCCACCCTTAACCCAAGCTGAAGTAAATGAGGATGTTGATACTGACTTGTTGACTATAGGGGAAACACCAAAGAATATCATTCACCCACTAGAAGAAAGTCCTCCTAGGGGAACTATAGGAGAAGTCTTGATTGGTAGCATAGTTGTACCTTTAGACGCTGGACCTCCCAGATTTGATGAAATTCCTCCTAATAGGAATTCAAGTATAGTTACACCTCAGCCTCAGTGTACTTCCGATATCCAACCTTTTCCTGAACATGTTATTGAAGTCATCCCTCAATCTGTAAATCACCAAAGGTTTGAAATTGGTGATAAGGTTGTAGTACCTAATGATTTATTTTACATACGATCTAGGGGATCAGGTGACTTTTGGGTTGGACCACTTACGGTTGAACGCTGCATTGATGAGATGTGTTTTCTCACCACTGGGACTGGCCAACGCATCTTACTCCCTATCAATCAAAGGGAGCTAAGGGATTATCATCCCTAACCTTCCTTACCTTGCCTTGCATGTTTAGAGTAGGTAGGTTCTGAATAAGCTCACTTGAGCAATAGGATTTGTGTGATTTTTATTTTTCTGTGTGCCGAGTATTGTCCCGTTTTCTTGTTTCTGCCTGAGTTGAGTCTTGCTCCTTCCTAAGCTTGTCTTTTCTCCTGCATACTTTTTTTAGAAATTATAGTTAGCATTTACATTGTTGGCTACCTGTGCAAGTTGAGATTTGCCTGATTTAAGAAGTATTCTTTTCCTCCTGCACAGTAAATAAAAAAAAGAATAATATATGCCATGTTAGTTTATATCTATATTTTGACGCATTTCAGTTTATGCTTTAGATTAGTTTTCAGTTTTATTTTATATTTTTCCCATACATGCTCCATGATGGTATTCTAGTGTTTGTGAGAGCAGGAACAGGTGCAAGATAAAAGCTGAAAGCAAGGATGGTGCAGTGCTGGATTGAAGATTGATGCAGAGCAGTTCGAGACCAGAGATTCTGAGGTTCTCAAGCGCTCTCTCCCTTAGAGCACTTGTCCCAGCTGGAGCCAGATGTTATCACACCATAGTAGCAGGGCTACTATTCTTGTACAGCAGATATCTGCACATTCCAGAGCTTCCTTTATTCCAGAGCATGGCTATATATTTTGGATCACTCATGATCAGAGCAGTACATTATTCAGATTTTATGACCTTGTGTCAAGGCTGAGCCTTGAGAGTTCAGATTTGATGACTGATGTGACCACTTATCCCATTACAGTTTCAGTTCAGTGCCTAGAGATGTATTTCAACAGTGTTTCAGATGATGCATGATGATGATTATTATGATGATGTTATGGATATGTTCTCACTGACTGTGGATTATTATCTTGTTGATTTAGTCATGATCATGGCATGTGCTTGGTATATTATTCCTGATGTGGCAAACTATTTAAAATGAACTGTAAATCATAAAATGGACAATTGCTTGCACTTTTAGGTCATTTAACAAAACTTACTGGTATTTCACCTTACATAGACATGGTCTTTCCCGACACTAGTTGTCTGCTAGTGTAGGCTCCATATTCACTTGTCTCCATCCATACATGACCTTCCTGTTTGACTTTAAACCCTGACTTGTCTCATTTGACTTTCTGATACCGAGGACTTCCCCATTTTTCTACCTCTGTGTTTGGACCGCATCCCTGTTTATTCAGTGTCTCGGCTCTGAGTTGGTGACAAAACTTTCCTTTGGTAAGTTGGATTGTAGGCCTAAATCATTCTGGTCGGTTGTCCCAATGTTTGGCATTGGCTCGAACTCCCCCTAGTCACTTGAGATGTTGTTGGCTAAAACTGAAAGCTCATGTTCTACCTATGGAAACTAAAAAATTCGCCCATGGAAACAAAAAAGGGCAAGAGCAATGAAAAGCTAAAAATACTCCTCGAAGAGTATAAGAAAGGTCCAAAAAGCAATGGTTCTTAAAAGTTATATCTAAACAATTGCTGACCTTATGAATATATGAAAAACATGCCCTGGATGCAAGCTGCAACTAGTTGTGCTTCTCAGCACATCTGAAATCCGAAGAGTTATGTAGGCCAAAAAGGCCATGGAAATAAAATTGAATGATCCTAATGAACCTGGATCAACTTGATGTAGACATGATGCCTAAGTTGAATAAACACTCTCTAAACAACTTATCCATTTGTGAGGCACAACCATCCCCCGTGTTCTTTTGTCCAGCACAGAGTTTGTAGCTTCCCCTTTCTCCCAGTCCAAAGTATTTTTGAGTTAAGTCAGACAAGTCAAACCCTTGGCCCAACCTTGCTCCTAGCCTTCATCCTTCATTAGCAGTTTGACCATGTCCAATGGGTGAGTTTGTCATTTGAACTATGGTGCAATTAATTTTATATAATCACGGAATATGTTAACTTGATTAATGCCACTGAATGGAATTTATACTTTGAGCTTAGCTGTGGGAATGATTAGAGAAACATTGTCTTAGTCTACTGATGTGATTTATCCTTGATATTATATTCTTGGGATCCGTGATGATGTGGACCATGTATGGATGATTATTGATTATGATTTATGGTCCCACATGTTTGATGATGATGTCATATGATGGACATATGATGCAGATGATGTTTGATCCAGTTCAGCAGGTTTATTATTATTTCAGATCAGCAGATTATACATTGTCCATATATGGTGGACCCTACAGCTGGCCCATTAGGGCAACCCAGGGTGTATGAGTACTCATTCCTAGTGGATTTGGGTCTTCTGGATCCATTGAGACACTTATCTTTCAGTTCCGGGCACTTCTGACAGTGATTGATGCAGTTTTACACTTGTTGACCAGATTTGGGGCTGATTTCCCAGCCTGAGCAGCAGGGGCCCCGAGAGGCCAGTTCACCTAGGGCGCTGATGATGGAGGGGGTGGTCCAGCCACTTGTTATTACCATTTATCCCCCCTCCCGGAGAGCCTGGTGGACTCAGATGGACAGCGCTAGCACCCTAGGAGGCAGTTTTGGCACTTTCACAGTTCCCGAGGAAATTAAAAAATGGGATAAAGTGGTCACTGAGGAAATCGATTTGGGCAATTGAGGCAAGGTTTTGGCATTTGGTTTTCACAGAGGTCTTCCAGGGTGGCATCACTACCTTCCAGCCATTTTTCACCATGTGGGTATGCCCGGATTGATCACAGGAGGACATTTACTGCTTGACTGTCATGGATTCTGAGGACAGTTTTGGTCATTTTTATTATATTGGACATATTTTATTATTTTATTGTGCCTTGGGGATGAGCTAGTAAGGATTAAAACCTCCTAGCCCCACCATGAGCTTATATTGTTATGTCTTAGTCACCATGAGGTGGATTTTGATGCTTATAGTTTCTCTTGTGGATGACGTCACCCCTCATTGTACCTTTTTAGTGGGGGCGCTATCATTATGTGGGTGATCCATGTGATATATGGTTATGATTTATTATTAGCCATTGATTATGTTGTGAGATCTTTTAATCTCAACCACTCATTTCAAAAAGTGGTTTTGAGATCTAGGGTTTTGGTCTTTATTATCCTATATAAGGAGGAGACCCCCTCATTGTAAAATTCATCTAGAGATTTTTGGCTCTTGGCTCTTGGAATAAAATTTCTATCTTTTGGAGTACATGCTTGGATTGGAGTGGATGTTGGTTGTTTCGATTGTAAATGCTATTGTCCATTGCACTGGAGGATCTTTTGTAGCTATCTTGCGTATTTGCCATACTTTATTTGCAGGTTGAGAGGGCGACTTTGACAAGTGCGAATTGGTGGGGAGGCTTTCCCTTCAAGCTTGGAAGAAGTCGTTTTGGGTTTGACAGGGAGTGGTTTTGCCTTTGTGTCAACTATTCTATGTTTTTCTCTCTCTTGCTTGCATCTACCTTCAATTTGTTAAACTAATTGATGCTTTGCTCCTTGGCTTGACAGGTTAGAAGGAATCTCATGTGGCTTGGAAAAATCGATTTGGCAAGAGGGCTTCAACAATTCTCCATTTGATCTTTGGCAAAGTAATTCTCGTCTCAACTAGCATTCATCTCTTCATCCAGGTATGTTCCAAGAGGTATGATCTTCTCTTCCTTGAGTCTTCCATAATTTCTAGATCATAAAAATCCTAATCAAATTAAAACCCTTGTTTTTGGTATTTTTTTAGATCTAGCCTTGCAATTGAAAAGATATCAAAAACCCACCTCTATAGGATCCACCCCTAGTTGGATCTATAGTTTGGTGGTGATTGGCTAAAAATTGACACACTTTTCAATGCAAAAAGCCTTCTTGAGCCTAAATCGATTTTCCTAAGAGAAGCTTGTTGGACATGATCTATCACATGGGTATATGAGATCCCACTTGATTTGACATCTAGACATTTGATAACATATACCCATATCCTTACTTTGGTGAAAACTACCTTGTGGACATCTCTCCATGTTTTAAGGGGTTGAAACCCCCTTTTGACCTTCTTGGCATCTTAAAACTTAGATCTACTAAGATCTAGCCATTGGATTCACTTGAAACTTTGAAGGAACATAGATCGGGGTACTAACATCCCGGATCTACATTTTGGTGGCCATTGGAGTTGGTTTGGTCCACCAAAACCCATTTTTGGACCCTCCTTGAGCAAATCGCACCCCCTTGATTTTCTGAGTTGGTCCACTTCTAGGAAGTGGGTGTTTGAGTTATTCGTGGATTTGGAATGCCCATGCCTTGAAACCTAGGTCTATACTGTCCTCTTGTCAAGATCCGCCTTGGGGATTGCATTCCTTGTTTCAAGGGATTGTGGTCCACTTAGGGTCTTCACTTAAAAAACCTAGATCTAGTAAGATCCAACCATTAGATTTCACTCAACCCACTTGACTTGGCTTCTAGGTGTCCCGATCTACAACTTGACATACTTCTTTGACCCCATTAGCCCACTTAACAAGGCACTAGTCCATCACCAAGCAAGTCGCACTCCTTGGGATTAGTGTCAAATCCTAGATCTAGCACATGGGTATCCTTGAAATCAACTTCAACTCATAGATCTAGCTTACATATAATCTATAGTACCTATTTCACACCTAACTTCACCTTGTGGGTCCACCTAGAACCATTTCACACTTCCCAAGACAACAAGACCCACTTGTGTAAACACATGGTACTATACCTAGTAATCATACCCCATCATGTGGCCTAAACCATACATAGGTTGAAACACTTATTATCCCTTACACCACCTTCAACCATTCCTTAACCCTTAGGTCCACTTAGCCTTGCATTGGTTTCTGTAACTCATCATTTACCTACCCTTAGAAACCTTTGTTTGGATCCAATCAACTGTGATTGGGGTATAGGGTCTCCCCCTTGGTCTAGTTACACCTTGACCCAAAGCGAAGAGTGCCTCGGTTGACGTGACTCCCAACTGCATTGGGAACCGTGGCATCTCTTGGGTCACCTCTTTAGTTGCCTGTCTCCTCTACCGTCCCGGATGGGATACCTCTAGGGGCAACTACAAGTTGTGTGATAACAGTCACTTCATCACATCTTGCCTTGGGGATAGCATTCCTTGTTTTAAGGGATTGTGGTCCACTTTGGTCAAACCTTGAATCTTTAGATCTAGACTTATGCATCCATCAAACCTTTAATTGCCCACTTGTCTCATACAATAGGATTCATCAACCACAAGTTAACTTCACTTTGACTCCATTAATCATAATTCCCAAGGCATTGATTTCTCTCCAAGTCAATTCGACTTTCCTAGATTATTGGATTAACTTGTGGTTTGATCCTTGTTTGGTGGACTAAACTCTTTGATGTCATCATATATCATGATCAAGCTTGTCACTTACTAGTTAGCCCCAATTCAACCCCTAAACTACCCTGCATTGGACACGGTCCCCAAGGCAGTGGATTTTCTCACATTGAACTAGTACTTTAATCCTGGATCTCACTTCAAATATTATAAGTCACTCTCACATCAACAATGAACCAAAGCTATACTCATTGAACCCCTCACTTGTCTTGTGACTTCATCCTTAGGTCTAGGATAAACCATACACCTTACTTCACTTAGAATTAACTTGATTTGGTGTCTTGGTTTTGATCTCTTTTGTCGGGAGTAGATCGGGTCTCCCCCTTTGTTGTCTGGGCTAGATAACATAAAGCGAAGGTTGCCTCAACTGGTGTGACAACCATCTTGTTATCACACCATAGTAAGCAGGGCTACTATTCTTGTACAGCAGATATCTGCACATTTCAGAGCTTCCTTTTTCCAGAGCATGGCTACATATATTTTGGATCACTCATGATCAGAGCAGTATATTATTCAGATTTGTATATGACCTTGTGTCAAGGCTGAGCCTTGAGAGTTCAGATTTGATGACTGATGTGACCACTTATCCCATTACAGTTTCAGTTCAGTGCCTAGAGATGTACTTCAGCAGTGTTTCAGATGATGCATGATGATTGCTATTATGATGATGTTGTATGATCTATGGATATGTTCTCACTGACAGTGGATTATTAGCTTGTTGATTTAGTCATGATTATAGCATGTGCTTGGTATATTATTCCTGATGTGGCAAACTATTTAAAATGAACTGTAAACCTTAAAATGGACAATTGCTTGCGCTTTTAGGTCATCTAACAAAACTTACTGGTATTTCACCTTTTACATAGACATGGTCTTTCCCGACACCTGTTGTCTGCTAGTGTAGGCTCCATATCCACTTGTCTCCATCCATACATGACCTTCCTGTTTGACTTTAAACCCTGACTTGTCTCATTTGACTTCCTGGTACTGAGGACTTCCCTATTTTTCTACCTCTGTGTTTGGACCGCATCCCTGTTTATTCAGTGTCTCGGCTCTGAGTTGGTGACAGAACTTGCCTTTGGTAAGTTGGATTGTAGGCCTAAATCATTCTGGTCGGTTGTCCCGATGTTTGGCATTGGCTCGAACTCCCCCTAGTCACTTGAGATGTTGTTGGCTAAAACTGAAAGCTCATGTTCTACCTGTGGAAACTAAATGAATTCGCCCATGGAAACAAAAAAAAGGGGCAAGAGCAATGAAAAGCTAAAAATACTCCTCGAAGAGTATAAGAAAGGTCCAAAAAGCAATAGTTCTTAAAAGCTATATCTAAACAATTGCTGACCTTGTGAAAATATGAAAAACATGCCCTGGATGCAAGCTGCAACTAGTTGTGCTTCTCAGCACATCTGAAATCCGAAGGGTTATGTAGGCCAAAAAAAGGCCATGGAAATAAATTGAATGATCCTAATGAACTTGGATCAACTTGATGTAGACATGATGCCTAAGTTGAATAAGCACTCTCTAAACAACTTATCCATCTGTGAGGCACAGCCATCCCCCGTGTTCTTTTGTCCAACACAGAGTTTGTAGCTTCCCCCTCTCTCAGTCCAAAGTATTTTTGAGTTGAGTTAGACAAGTCACACCCTTGGCCCAACCTTGCTACTAACCTTCATCCTTCACTAGCAGTTTGACCATGTCCAATGGGTGAGTTTGTCATTTGAACTATGGTGCAAGTAATTTTATATAACAACGGAATATGTTAAAATAATTAATGCCACTGAATGGAATTTGTACTTTGAGCTTAGCTATGGAATGATTAAAGAAGCATTGTCTTAGTCTACTGATGTGATTTATCCTTGATTATATATATTCTTGGGATCCGTGATGATGTGGACCATGTATGGATGATTATTGATGATGAGTTATGGTCCCACATGTTTGATGATGATATCATATGATGGACATATGATACAGATGATGTTTGATCCAGTTCAGCAGGTTATTATCATTACAGATCAGCAGATTATACATTGTCCATATATGGTGGACCCTACAGCTGGCCCATTAGGGCAACCCAGGGTGTATGAGTACTCATTCCTAGTGGATTTGGGTCTTCTGGATCCATTGAGACACCTATCTTCCAGTTCCGGGCACTTCTGACAGTGATTGATGCAGTTTTACACTTGTTGACCAGATTTGGGGCTGATTTCCCAGCCTGAGCAGCAGGGGCCCCGAGAGGCCGGTTCACCTAGGGCGCTGATGATGGAGGGGGTGGTCCAGCCACTTGTTATTACCATTTATCCCCCCTCCCGGAGAGCCTGGTGGGCTCAGATTGACAGCGCTAGCACCCTAGGAGGCAGTTTTGGCACTTTCACAGTTCCCGAGGCAGTTAAAAAATGGGATAAAGTGGTCACTGAGGAAATCGATTTGGGCAATTGAGGCAAGGTTTTGGCATTTGGTTTTCACAAAGGTCTTCCAGGGTGATCTCACTATCTTCCAGTCAGTTTTCACCATGTGGGTATCTCCAGATTGATCACAGGAGGACATTTACTGCTCGATTGTCATGGATTCTGAGGACAATTTTGGTCATTATCATTATATTGGACATATTTTATTATTTTATTGTGCCTTGGGGTGAGCTAGCAAGGATTTATACCTCCTAGCCCCACCATGTGCTTATTTTATCTTGTCCTAGTCATCATGAGGTGGATTATTGTACTATATACCCCTCTTGTGGGATGACGTCACCCTCATTGTACCATTTAGTGAGGGCGCTATTGTTATGTTGAGTGATCCATGTGATATTATGTTATGGATTCATCCTAGCCATTGATTGTATGATGAGATCTTATAATCTCAACCACTCATTTGATGTAGTATTGTAGAGTGGTATAGGGTTTTGGTCTTTATTAGCCTATATAAGGAGGAGACCCCCCATTGTAAAGCTCACCTTTGGAGCTCTGGAATATTGGAATAGAAGATTTTTTGTGGAGCACATCTCTCTTGGCTTGTGGATTCTCTTGCATATTGAATATAAAGTATCTCTTCTATGTATCATTGTGGATCTATGTGTTTTTGCTAACCTTTTGACAGGAAAGTCGAATTGGAGAGAGGAGGGCGACTTTTGGAGGGTTATTGTTGGAGGGATCCACATATTCTCTCTTGGGTTGATCTTGTGACAGGGAGTATCATTATTGTATCTTCGTGACATAGTTGATGCTTTCTATTACATCTTTCTACCATTTTCATAATCATCTTGCTTGACTTGTTTCTTTGATCTTGTCTTGTAGGAGGAGGACGATTTGGCTATCTTGGAGAAGGGAGATTTGGTTGGAGCACTTGGATCTCACTCTTGAATATAAACATAGGAGAATGCTATCAACTTGCAAGGTGGCCATAAGCAAATTGAGGTAAGATCTACAAGGTATGTGCCTCTTTCATCCATTCTATCTCCATTGGTCATAAAACCCTAATTAAATCAAAACCCCAATTTTGGTATATTTTAGATCTACTTAGATCCACCCTTGCATTTGAAAAGATATTAAGAACCCACCTCTATAGGATCCACCCCTAGTTGGATCTATAGTTTGGTGGTGATTGGCTAAAAATTGACACACTTTTCAATGTAAAAAGCCTTCTTGAACCTAAATCGATTTTCCTAAGAGAAGCTTGTTGGGTAGGATCTAGCACATGGGTAGGTGAGATCCCACTTGAATTGACATCTAGACACTTGATCACCTATACCCATATCCTCACTTTGGTGAAAACTACCTTGTGGACATCTCTCCATGTTTTGAGGGGTTGAAACCCCCTTTTGATTTTCTTGGTACCTTAAAACTTAGATCTACTAAGATCTACCCATTGGATTCACTTGAAACTTTGAAGGAACATAGATCGGGGTACCAACACCCCGGATCTACATTTTGGTGGCCATTGGACTTGGTTTGGTCCACCAAACCCACTTTTTGCCTCTCCTTGAGAAAGTCGCACCCCTTTGGAGTTTTGAGTTGGACCACTTCTAGGAAGTGGGTGTTGGAGATTTTCGTGGATTTGGAATGCCCATGCCTTGAAACCTAGGTCTAGACTATCCTTTTGTCCCGATCTACCTTGGGGATTGCATTCCTTGTTTTAAGGAATTGTGGTCCACTTTTGGTCATCACTGAAAAACCTAGATCTAGCAAGATCCAACCATTGGATCTCATCCAAACCACTTGACTTGGCTTCTAGGTGTCCCGATCTACACTTTGACATCCTTCTTGACCCCATTAGCCCATCCAACAAGGCACTAGTCCTTCTCCAAGCAAGGCGCACTTCTTGGGATTAGTGTCAAACCCTAGATCTAGCACATGGGTAATCCTAGAACCAACTCTAACTTGTAGATCTAACCTAGATCTAGCCTATAGTACCATCTTCACACTTAACTTCACCTTGTGGGCCCACCTAGAACCATTTCACACTTCCCAAGGCAACAAGACCCACTTGTGTAAACACATGGTACTATACTTAATAATCATACCCCATCAAGTGGCCTAAACCATACATAGGTTGAAACACTAACTATCCATGATACCACCTTCAACCATACCTTAAACATTAGGTCCACTTAGCCTTGCATTGGTTTCCGTAACTCATCATTTATTCACCCTTTGAAACCTTGGCTTGGTTCCAATCAACTGTGATTGGGGTATAGGGTCTCCCCCTTGGTCTAGTTATATCTTGACCTAAAGCGAAGAGTGCCTCGGTTGACGTGACTCCCACATTGCATTGGGAACCGTGGCATTTCTTAGGTCACCTCTTTAGTTGCCTAACTCCTCTACCGTCCCGGATGGGATACCTCTAGGGGCAACTACAAGTTGTGTGATAACATTTTTGGCGCCGTTGCCGGGGAAGGTAGAGGCCTACCCTGGTTCGACATATATTTTTAAAACCTCCACTCCCGTTCTCTTTGCCAACATTAACATTTTTGGCGCCGTTGCCGGGGAGGTAGGGGCCTACCTTGGTTCAACACATCTTTGTGTCTCACTACCTTTCTGCACCTTAAACGACACACCTCTTGGTAGTAGAGCTTAAAAATCTACCTGGCGACTCCTAACCGTGACTCCGCTGAGGAGCGAGCTCATAGTCATCCTTACAACACACGAAGTAAATCAAATCCAAATCAATTGGAAGGAACCCCACTTACATATCACAAAAGAGATCCTAGAACCCAGTCAACTAACTTTTTGTGGAAACTTGTTAACTCAGGTTCTCCAAACCGTACCTTAGGATCCCCTTTGTTCAATCCGGTTCCTCCTCTATCACCTAATCATAACTCCAGTTCAAACCCAGTCAATCCAATGGCTGGACAAGGTCAATCAAACTCTGGTGTAAACAACCAAAACAACCCTCCTGTTGCTCGGGCTTTTGGTCATAAAGCTAGAGCTTCTCCCTTAGACTTCTCTCAGATCTTGGGTGCTCCCCATAGTATGCCAGACAAGTACTTTGAAAAGATCCCAAAATTCAATGGCAACTGTGCCACCTCTATTGAAGACCACATAGACAATGTTTGGGCTCATATGGAAGCATATGGGGCTGAGGAAGAGGATGTGTTTATTAGGGGTCTCTTTGCATCCTTGGAGGGTGATGCTCGCAAATGGTTTGACCGTTTGCCTCCATCATCAATCAATGGGTATGATGTATTCACCGATAAACTCAAGCAAGAGTGGTCAGTCAAGTTAGATGGGCGTTTCCTTTTACACCAACTTTTTGACATCAAAAAGAAAGAAAATGAGTCTGTCCATGAGTTTAACCAACGCTTCGATAGGACTGTAGCCAACATCCCAAGTAACATAAGGCCCCTCGACCAAGCCATCTTGATCCATTACCTTAATGCTTATGAAGGTTACCTGGGTTACCACCTAAAGGACAAAGACCCTAATAATTTGAAGGAAGCCCAAGACAATGCCAAGAAAGCTGAGGCAAATGCTGCCTCCATGGGAAAACAAAACTTCTTTGACCTAATTAGTGGGCCTTCTTCCTCTAGATCTGAGCCTAAGTTTAAGAAGAATAAGGAACCTAGCAAAGAGCCCAGTGAAATGATGGAGAGTATGCATGAAATGATGAAAAACGTAACCCTCCTAACTAGGGACCTAGCCAAGAACAGAGAAGGGGATAGATATAGGCAGCCCTATGGTCCTAAACCTTATTGGAATCAACAAAAGAAACCTAATGAAGGAGATAGAAGAAACCCTATGAATCAAGAACCTCCTATCATAAACTGGTCTGAAGAACAAAAGTTGGAAGATCCTGAGTATACCGCCCATGGTGATGATACTCCGGACTCTCCAAAGAACATTAACTGGGTTGATGACTTAAAGTTTGACAAAGACTTTGGAAGAATCCTGATTGATCATGAAGAAAACACCATAGAAGAAAACAACCCTAGTGGTCCCATCTATGCTACTGAACAAGTTATCAATGACCAAGCTCCTTTTAAAACTTATCAACGAAGAAAAGATGGCCCAAAGCCTATCCCTTTTAGTGAAAAGAAAAACAAAGAGTTGCCTAATCCAGTGAGTGAACCAATCCCTTTGCCTGAGTATGACTTTGATATCAATATCGAAAGAGAGTTAGACAAAGTTATGCATAACATTCCACTCACTGAGTTAATGAAAATCCCTTCCATAAAGGAGCAGGTGGTAGAGTTTTTCGAGAGTATCTCTGAGACTGCCACGACTAGTGGTGAGGATCCATCTTCTCAAAACCCAGCACCTTGTGATGTGGTTGAGGAAGAGGATGACCCTCCCATTAACATCCAAACTGCCTTGTATGAGAGGAAGAATGGGGGTCATCAACCATTTTACCTTACACTGCGCATAGGTGATCTCCTCCTTCATAACTGTATGTTGGATTCTGGTGCCTCCATGAATGTGATGCCTTTACAAGTCATGGAAGCTATGGGATTAAAAATAACTAGACCTTATGGGAACGTTTGTGGAATTGACTCTAAACCAGTCAAAGTTTTCGGCTTGATCAAAAACCTGAGAGCTGACCTGTTTTCATGCCCCGACATATCTATGCTTATGGATATAGTAGTTATAGATCTCCCTCCAGCCTATGGCATGCTCCTTTGTAGGAAGTGGTCCGCTGGGCTAGGGGGACATCTTCAGATGGACTTATCATATGCTACCATCCCCAACTCTGATGGGTCTTTGGTTAGGGTGTATCGGGAGCCATTTTATGATGGACATCTTGAGAATTATGAGGATGGCGTGAGAAACACTTTTGGTGAGGGTGAGTTATTACCGGAGGGTATCTTTATGGTCATGGGTGGTCATGATGATGATCCTAATATGGTAGAAGAAAGAATTATTGAAGTTGACCCTCAGTCCATTCAAGTGTCAGAAAACCTTAGGACCTCGAACCAACCCAATAATGTAGGGCCAAACATTGACCAACCTGCACCTCCCATTCAACTAAACACTTCGGAGGATAACTTTGATCAAATTAGAAGGGGTGAGTATATACCTAGGACTGTACATGAATGGCTTTTCCTAGTTGACCTTAACACAGAAAGAGGAAGACAAGGCTTACCTCACATCACTCCTTGGACAAATAACAATGAAGGAACACACCTCCCCTCACCTGAGGAGAGTGATGAAGAACTAGTTGATTATCACTTTTCGGATGCGCCTGATCATTTGTCCCATTTGTCCTTAGAGGATGGGGTTTTGAGGCAGGTGAATGACAACTCTATGAGTTGGCAAGAACATGCTTTGATCCATGATGCCCCTGAGGAAGACTTTTCTTTGAACAATCTAGCCCTTTTTCAAGAAGAAGCCACTGACTCACACTTACCCCCTTATTACCCTAGTTTCCTCCTACCTAGTGAGTTACCTAGTGGTGAAGAGGATATGGATTCCACAGACACACCTTATTCTTTGGATATGAGGGATCACAATGCACCTAGCACAGTTCATATTCCCATTCCTGCTGACCATCTGGAACTCTTAGAAAACATGATTATGCCTATCCCATCAGGAGAAGGTAGTAGCAGAAGTAGTGAAAATCAAAGCCCTCCACCCCTAACCCAAGCTAAAGTTTTGACCATAGGGGAAACACCAAAGAATATCATACACCCACTAGAAGAAAGTCCTCCTAGGAGAACTGTAGGAGAAGTCTTGATTGGTAGCGTAGTTGTACCGTTAGACGGTGGACTTCCCAGATTTGATGAAATTCCTCCTAATAGGAATTCAAATATAGTTACACCTCAACCTCAATGCACCTCTGATGTCCAACCTTTTCCTGAACATGTTATTGAAGCCATCCCTCAATCTGTGAATCATCAAAAGTTCAAAATTGGTGATAAGGTCGTAATACCTAATGATTTATTCTATATACGATCTAGGGAATCAGGTGACTTTTGGGTTGGACCACTTACTGTTGAGCGCTGCATTGATGAGATGTGTTTTCTCACCACTGGGACTGGCCAACGCATCTTACTCCCTATCAATCAAAGGGAGCTAAGGGATTATTATCCCTGACCTTCCTTGCCTTGCCTTGCATGTTTAGATTAGGTAGGTTCTGAATAAGCTCACTTGAGCAGTAGGATTTGTGTGATTTTTCTTTTTCTGTGTGCCGAGTATTGTCCCGTTTTTCTTCTTCTGCCTGAGTTGAGTCTTGCTCCTTCCTAAGCTTGTTGCTCCTCCTGCATGCATTTAAGAAATTTTAGTTGTCATTTTTATTGTTGGCTGCCTGTGCAAGTTTGCCTGCTTGATGAATTTTTCTCTTCCTCCTGCACAGTAAATAAAAATGATAAATGAATAATATATGCCATGATATATTTATATGCATTTCAGTTTATGTTCTAGATCAGATTTCAGCTCAGTTTTATTTTATTTTTATCCCATACATGCTCCATGATGGTATTCTAGTGTTTGTGAGAGCAGGAACAGATGCAAGATAAAAGCTGAAAGCAAGGATGGTGCAGTGCTGGATTGAAGATTGATGCAGAGCAGTTCGAGACCAGAGATTCTGAGGTTCTCAAGCGCTCTCTCCCTTAGAGCACTTGTCCCAGCTGGAGCCAGATGTTATCACACCATAGTAAGCAGGGCTACTATTCTTGTACAGCAGATATCTGCACATTTCAGAGCTTCCTTTTTCCAGAGCATGGCTACATATATTTTGGATCACTCATGATCAGAGCAGTATATTATTCAGATTTGTATATGACCTTGTGTCAAGGCTGAGCCTTGAGAGTTCAGATTTGATGACTGATGTGACCACTTATCCCATTACAGTTTCAGTTCAGTGCCTAGAGATGTACTTCAGCAGTGTTTCAGATGATGCATGATGATTGCTATTATGATGATGTTGTATGATCTATGGATATGTTCTCACTGACAGTGGATTATTAGCTTGTTGATTTAGTCATGATTATAGCATGTGCTTGGTATATTATTCCTGATGTGGCAAACTATTTAAAATGAACTGTAAACCTTAAAATGGACAATTGCTTGCGCTTTTAGGTCATCTAACAAAACTTACTGGTATTTCACCTTTTACATAGACATGGTCTTTCCCGACACCTGTTGTCTGCTAGTGTAGGCTCCATATCCACTTGTCTCCATCCATACATGACCTTCCTGTTTGACTTTAAACCCTGACTTGTCTCATTTGACTTCCTGGTACTGAGGACTTCCCTATTTTTCTACCTCTGTGTTTGGACCGCATCCCTGTTTATTCAGTGTCTCGGCTCTGAGTTGGTGACAGAACTTGCCTTTGGTAAGTTGGATTGTAGGCCTAAATCATTCTGGTCGGTTGTCCCGATGTTTGGCATTGGCTCGAACTCCCCCTAGTCACTTGAGATGTTGTTGGCTAAAACTGAAAGCTCATGTTCTACCTGTGGAAACTAAATGAATTCGCCCATGGAAACAAAAAAAAGGGGCAAGAGCAATGAAAAGCTAAAAATACTCCTCGAAGAGTATAAGAAAGGTCCAAAAAGCAATAGTTCTTAAAAGCTATATCTAAACAATTGCTGACCTTGTGAAAATATGAAAAACATGCCCTGGATGCAAGCTGCAACTAGTTGTGCTTCTCAGCACATCTGAAATCCGAAGGGTTATGTAGGCCAAAAAAAGGCCATGGAAATAAATTGAATGATCCTAATGAACTTGGATCAACTTGATGTAGACATGATGCCTAAGTTGAATAAGCACTCTCTAAACAACTTATCCATCTGTGAGGCACAGCCATCCCCCGTGTTCTTTTGTCCAACACAGAGTTTGTAGCTTCCCCCTCTCTCAGTCCAAAGTATTTTTGAGTTGAGTTAGACAAGTCACACCCTTGGCCCAACCTTGCTACTAACCTTCATCCTTCACTAGCAGTTTGACCATGTCCAATGGGTGAGTTTGTCATTTGAACTATGGTGCAAGTAATTTTATATAACAACGGAATATGTTAAAATAATTAATGCCACTGAATGGAATTTGTACTTTGAGCTTAGCTATGGAATGATTAAAGAAGCATTGTCTTAGTCTACTGATGTGATTTATCCTTGATTATATATATTCTTGGGATCCGTGATGATGTGGACCATGTATGGATGATTATTGATGATGAGTTATGGTCCCACATGTTTGATGATGATATCATATGATGGACATATGATACAGATGATGTTTGATCCAGTTCAGCAGGTTATTATCATTACAGATCAGCAGATTATACATTGTCCATATATGGTGGACCCTACAGCTGGCCCATTAGGGCAACCCAGGGTGTATGAGTACTCATTCCTAGTGGATTTGGGTCTTCTGGATCCATTGAGACACCTATCTTCCAGTTCCGGGCACTTCTGACAGTGATTGATGCAGTTTTACACTTGTTGACCAGATTTGGGGCTGATTTCCCAGCCTGAGCAGCAGGGGCCCCGAGAGGCCGGTTCACCTAGGGCGCTGATGATGGAGGGGGTGGTCCAGCCACTTGTTATTACCATTTATCCCCCCTCCCGGAGAGCCTGGTGGGCTCAGATTGACAGCGCTAGCACCCTAGGAGGCAGTTTTGGCACTTTCACAGTTCCCGAGGCAGTTAAAAAATGGGATAAAGTGGTCACTGAGGAAATCGATTTGGGCAATTGAGGCAAGGTTTTGGCATTTGGTTTTCACAAAGGTCTTCCAGGGTGATCTCACTATCTTCCAGTCAGTTTTCACCATGTGGGTATCTCCAGATTGATCACAGGAGGACATTTACTGCTCGATTGTCATGGATTCTGAGGACAATTTTGGTCATTATCATTATATTGGACATATTTTATTATTTTATTGTGCCTTGGGGTGAGCTAGCAAGGATTTATACCTCCTAGCCCCACCATGTGCTTATTTTATCTTGTCCTAGTCATCATGAGGTGGATTATTGTACTATATACCCCTCTTGTGGGATGACGTCACCCTCATTGTACCATTTAGTGAGGGCGCTATTGTTATGTTGAGTGATCCATGTGATATTATGTTATGGATTCATCCTAGCCATTGATTGTATGATGAGATCTTATAATCTCAACCACTCATTTGATGTAGTATTGTAGAGTGGTATAGGGTTTTGGTCTTTATTAGCCTATATAAGGAGGAGACCCCCCATTGTAAAGCTCACCTTTGGAGCTCTGGAATATTGGAATAGAAGATTTTTTGTGGAGCACATCTCTCTTGGCTTGTGGATTCTCTTGCATATTGAATATAAAGTATCTCTTCTATGTATCATTGTGGATCTATGTGTTTTTGCTAACCTTTTGACAGGAAAGTCGAATTGGAGAGAGGAGGGCGACTTTTGGAGGGTTATTGTTGGAGGGATCCACATATTCTCTCTTGGGTTGATCTTGTGACAGGGAGTATCATTATTGTATCTTCGTGACATAGTTGATGCTTTCTATTACATCTTTCTACCATTTTCATAATCATCTTGCTTGACTTGTTTCTTTGATCTTGTCTTGTAGGAGGAGGACGATTTGGCTATCTTGGAGAAGGGAGATTTGGTTGGAGCACTTGGATCTCACTCTTGAATATAAACATAGGAGAATGCTATCAACTTGCAAGGTGGCCATAAGCAAATTGAGGTAAGATCTACAAGGTATGTGCCTCTTTCATCCATTCTATCTCCATTGGTCATAAAACCCTAATTAAATCAAAACCCCAATTTTGGTATATTTTAGATCTACTTAGATCCACCCTTGCATTTGAAAAGATATTAAGAACCCACCTCTATAGGATCCACCCCTAGTTGGATCTATAGTTTGGTGGTGATTGGCTAAAAATTGACACACTTTTCAATGTAAAAAGCCTTCTTGAACCTAAATCGATTTTCCTAAGAGAAGCTTGTTGGGTAGGATCTAGCACATGGGTAGGTGAGATCCCACTTGAATTGACATCTAGACACTTGATCACCTATACCCATATCCTCACTTTGGTGAAAACTACCTTGTGGACATCTCTCCATGTTTTGAGGGGTTGAAACCCCCTTTTGATTTTCTTGGTACCTTAAAACTTAGATCTACTAAGATCTACCCATTGGATTCACTTGAAACTTTGAAGGAACATAGATCGGGGTACCAACACCCCGGATCTACATTTTGGTGGCCATTGGACTTGGTTTGGTCCACCAAACCCACTTTTTGCCTCTCCTTGAGAAAGTCGCACCCCTTTGGAGTTTTGAGTTGGACCACTTCTAGGAAGTGGGTGTTGGAGATTTTCGTGGATTTGGAATGCCCATGCCTTGAAACCTAGGTCTAGACTATCCTTTTGTCCCGATCTACCTTGGGGATTGCATTCCTTGTTTTAAGGAATTGTGGTCCACTTTTGGTCATCACTGAAAAACCTAGATCTAGCAAGATCCAACCATTGGATCTCATCCAAACCACTTGACTTGGCTTCTAGGTGTCCCGATCTACACTTTGACATCCTTCTTGACCCCATTAGCCCATCCAACAAGGCACTAGTCCTTCTCCAAGCAAGGCGCACTTCTTGGGATTAGTGTCAAACCCTAGATCTAGCACATGGGTAATCCTAGAACCAACTCTAACTTGTAGATCTAACCTAGATCTAGCCTATAGTACCATCTTCACACTTAACTTCACCTTGTGGGCCCACCTAGAACCATTTCACACTTCCCAAGGCAACAAGACCCACTTGTGTAAACACATGGTACTATACTTAATAATCATACCCCATCAAGTGGCCTAAACCATACATAGGTTGAAACACTAACTATCCATGATACCACCTTCAACCATACCTTAAACATTAGGTCCACTTAGCCTTGCATTGGTTTCCGTAACTCATCATTTATTCACCCTTTGAAACCTTGGCTTGGTTCCAATCAACTGTGATTGGGGTATAGGGTCTCCCCCTTGGTCTAGTTATATCTTGACCTAAAGCGAAGAGTGCCTCGGTTGACGTGACTCCCACATTGCATTGGGAACCGTGGCATTTCTTAGGTCACCTCTTTAGTTGCCTAACTCCTCTACCGTCCCGGATGGGATACCTCTAGGGGCAACTACAAGTTGTGTGATAACACATCTATTGGCGGTCGAGGTGATCGTGGTTGCACCTTTTGAGTTGCCCTTCCCTATTGCCATCCATTTATGGATACATCCACAGGGGCAACTACAGTTTAGGTGATAACAGGTGGTATACTCGGGATCTTCCAACTTTTGTTCTTCTGACCAATTTATGATAGGAGGTTCAGGTGAAGCTTGGCTCACAGGGTTTCTTCTATCACCTTCATTAGGTTTCTTTTGTTGATTCCAGTAAGGCTTGGGACCATAGGGCTGCCTATACCTTTCAGTTTCTTTGTTCTTAGCTAGATCCCTAGTTAAGAGAGTTAAATTCTTCATCATTTCATGCATGCTCTCCATCATTTCATTGGGATCTTTACTAGGCTCTTTCCCCTTTTTAAACTTAGGCTCAGATCTGGAAGAAGATCCACTGATCAGGTCAAAGAAATTTTTCTTTCCCATGAAAGCAGCATTTGCTTTGGCCTTTCTAGCATTGTCTTGTGCTATTTTCAAACTATCAGGGTCTTTGTCTCTTAGATGGTAACCAAGGTAACCTTCATATGCATTTAGATAATGAATTAAAATGGCCTGATCAAGAGGTCTAATGGTACTTGGGATGTTGGCCACAGTCTTGTCAAAGCAAAGGTTAAACTCATGGGCAGACTCGTTCTCTTTCTTTTTGATGTCGAAAAGTTGGTGTAAAAGGAAGTGCCCATCTAACTTGACTGACCATTCTTGTTTGAGTTTATCAGTGAATACATCGTTTCCATTGATTGACGATGCAGGAAAACGGTCAAACCACTTGCGAGCATCACCCTCCAAGGATGCAAAGAGACCCCTCATAAACACATCTTCTTCCTCAACCCCATAAGCTTCCATGTGAGCCCAGACATTTTCTATGTGGTCCCCAATGGAGGTCGCACAATTCCCATTGAACTTTGGGATCTTTTCAAAGTACTTGTCCGGCATATCATGGGGGGCAACTACGACCTGGGAAAAGTCTAAAGGAGAGGCTCTAGCCTTGTTTCCAAAAGCACGAGCGATGGGAGGATTGTTTTGATTATTGTTTCCAGAATTAGATTGATTTTGTCCAGCCATTGGTTTGATTGGAGTTACGTTAGGATTAGGATTAGGATTAGGAGATGAAGGAGGAACCAAATTGAATAAAGGGGATCCCAAGATACGGTTTGGAGAATCTGAGTTAACAAGTTTCCAAAAGAAGTTAGATGATTGGGCTTTAGGATCTCTTTTGTGATAAGTGAGTGGGGTTCCTTCCAGTTGATTTGGATTTGATTTACTTCGAGTGTTGTATGGATGACTATGAGCTCGCTCCTCAGCGGAGTCGCGATTAGGAGTCGCTAGGTAGACTTTTGAACTCTTCTACCAAGATGTATGTCGTTTAAAATGTAGGGAGAGTGTGAGATAAACAAATGGATATACTTTTTAATTAAGGATTGAAATGATAACCATCTAGATTAATCCGGATGCGATAAGATATGAGTTATGCATGGATATTCGTAGACACCTAAGGTAAGCCTCTACCTCCCCTGCAACGGCGCCAAAAATGTTATCACACAACTTGTAGTTGTCCCTAAAGGTATCCCATCCGGGATGGTAGAGGAGATGGACAACTAAAGAGGTGACCCAAGAGATGCCACAGTTCCTAATGCAAGCTGGGAGTCACGTCAATCGAGGCACTCTTCACTTTAGATCGAGGTGAATCAAGACCTAGTGGGAGACCCTATAACCAATCAAAGATGATTGGACCCAAAGGTTCCTAGGGATATGTAAAAGACAAGTTACAGAAACCAATGCAAGGTTAGGTGGACCTAGAAGTTTAAGTATGGTTGAAGGAGGCCTTAAGGAATGACTAGTGTTTCAACCAATGAATGATTTAGGCCACATGATAAGATAAGATAACAAGATCTAGTACCATGAAATACACGTGGGACCCACTTCCTTGGGATATGGAAATGCCTCAAATGGGACCCACAAGGTGAAGTTAGGGGTGCAAATGGTACTAAGGGGTATGTGAAGAGTAGATCTATAGATGTAAGGTGAAAATAGAGATACCCACATATGGGATCTAGTAATTGACACACATCCCAAGGAGTGCGAATTGCCCTAGGTGGACTAGTGCCCTGATGGATGGGCTAATGGAGTCAAAAGAGATATGGAAATGTAGATCGGGACACCTAGGATGCAAATCAAGTGGGCTATTCAAGATGTGATGATTGGATCTTAGTAGATCTAATATTTCACTATGTGACCCAAGTGGACAACAATCCCCAAAATGAGGAATGATACCCCCAAGGCAGAACTTCACAAAGTGAGATACTAGGTAGGGGTTTCAAGGTATGCTCTTTCCAATTCAAGCGGGATCACAACCACCCATGTCCTAGAAGTGGGCAAACTCAAACACCCAAGGAGTGCGACTTTGTCCAAGGAGGGTAAAAAGCATGGCAAGGTGTGTCAAATCAAGTCCAATGGCCACCAAATTGTAGATCCAAATAGTTTAGGTAAGTATCAATGTGGATCTTGAAAATCAAGGGCATCTAATGGCTAGATCTACATAGATCTGAGATTGAAAATGCATCACCAAATTGACCCAAATGGGGCACAACTCTCAAAATGAGGAATTTGGGCGACAAGGCAAAAATCAACAAGGTGAAGCAATAGGGGTTGGTTATCAAGTGAAGAGAGTGTGAATCAAGTGGGACCTTACCTACCCATGTGCTAGATCTAACCCAACTAGCTTCTCCCAAGGGGTGCGAATTGCCTCAAGAGGGCTATTTTGCCTTGAAAAGTGTGTCAAATGGAACCCAATCACCACCAAACTATAGATCCGAATTTCCGCGGATACTATAGAGGTGGGTTTTCAATATCTTTTCAAAATCCAGGCTAGATCCAAGTAGATCTAAGAAAAACAAAAAAAATGGGGGTTTTAACTTTCAAGGGTTTGTGACCAATGAAGAAGAATGGATGGATCTAGGCACATACCTTGTAGAACTTACCTCAATTGCTTATGGCCACCTTGCAAAATTGATAGCATTCTCCTATGTGTATATTCAAGAGTGAGATCCCAGAGCTCCAAGCCAAAACGTCCTCCTCCAAGATTGCCAAATCGTCCTCCTCCTACAAGACAAGATCAAGTGAAACAAGCCAAGTAAGATTATTATGAAAATGATGAGAAAGCATCAACTATGTCACAAAGATACAATAATGATACTCCCTTTCACCAAGATCAACCCAAGAGAGAGTATGTGGATCCCTCCAACAATAACCCTCAAGAAATCGCCCTCCTCTCTACCAATTCGACTTTCCTGCAAGAAAACAAGATGTAGCTCCAAGATCCACAATGATACATAGAAGAGATATTGTATACTCAAGATGCAAGAGAATCCATAAGACGAGAAATATGCTCCACAAAGAAGTGTTCTATTCCATTATTCCAGAGCTCCAAAGGTGAGCTATACAATAGGGGGTCTCCTCCTTATATAGGATAATAAAGACCAAAACCTTATACCACTTTACAATACAATATGAAAATGAGTGGTTGAGATTAAAAGATCTCAATACATAATCAATGGCTAAGATGAACCATAATAACATAACACATGGATCACTCAAAAAGGTGATGACGTCATAGCTAAAAGATACTTAAGGAGGGTGACATCATCCACTAGAGGGGGTAAAAGTACAAAAGCCCACCTCATATGACTAGGACATGACACATGGAGCTCATGGTGGGGCTAGGAGGCATCAATCCTTACTAGCTCATCCCCATGGCACAATAAAATAATATAATATGTCCAAAATAAATATAAATGATCAAATCTGTCCTCAAAATCTATGATAGACAAGCAGTAAAAGGCCTCCTGTGGCCTCTGTGGACCCACCCAAATGATGAAAATTGGCTGGAAGATAGGGGGTTCACCTTGGAAGACCTCTGTGAAAACCAAGTGCCAAAACCTTGCCTCAATTGCCCAAATCGAATTCCTCAGTGCCCCTTTTATCCCATTTCTGGACTGCCTCGGTAACTGTGAAAGTGTTGAAACCGCCTCCTAGGGCACCTGCGTTGTCAAACTGAGCCCACGAAGGGGGGATAAATGGTAATAACAAGTGGTTGGACCACCCCCTTCTCATACAGTGCCCTAGGTGAACTGGCCTCTCATGGCCCTTGCTGCTCGGGCTGGAAAATCAGCCCCAAATCTGGTCAACAAGTGTAAAACTGCATCTATCACTGTCACAAGTGCCTGGAACTGAAAGATAAGTGTCTCATTGGATCCAGAAGACCTAAATCTACTAAGAATGTGTACTCATACACCATGGGTTTCCCTATTGGGCTAACTGTAGGGTCCACCATATATGGACAGTGCATAATCTGATGATCTGAAGTAATAATAAAACCTGCTGAACTGCATCAATCATCATCTGAATCATATGTCCATCATATAGCATCATCATCAAGAGTATGTGGGACCATCAAATCATCATCCATAAGCATACAAGGCCCACATCATCACGGATCCCAAGAAATGACCATAGTCAAACTAGGTTTGACTAGGTCCATATACAACCAAGGAAAAATCATATCAGTAGACTAAGACATGTTCCTCTAATCATACTCACAGCTTAACTTAAAGTATAACATCATTTAGTGGCATTAAACATATTTGTTCATTCCGTTGTTATTTGTATTCACTTGCATAATAGCTTAAATGACAAACTCACCCATCAGACATGGTCTAACGGCTAGCTAAGGATGAAGGCTAGGAACAAGATTGGGCAAAGGGGGTGACTTGTCTAAACTCAACTAAAAGACACTTTGGACTGGGAGAAAGGGGAAGCTACAAACTCTGTGCTAGACAAAAAAAAACACGGGGAATGGCTGTGCCTCACAAATGGGTAAGTTGTTTAGAGAGTGCTTATTCAACTTAGGCATCATGTCTACATCAAGTTGATCCAGGTTCATTAGGATCATTCAATTTCATTTCATGGCCTTTTTGGCCTACACAACCCTTCGGATCTCAGGTGTGTTGATAAGCACAACTAATTGCAGCTTGCATCCAGGGCATGTTTACATATACATATAAGGTCAGCAATTGTTTGGATATAGCTTTTAAGAACCATTGCTTTTTTGGACCTTTCTTATACTCTTCGAGGAGTATTTTTATCAGTTCATCGCTCTTGCCCTTTTTAGTTTCCATGGGCGAATTTATATAAGTTTCCATAAGTAGTACATGAGCTTTCAGTTTTAGCCAACAACATCTCAAGTGACTAGGGGGAGTTCGAGCCAGTGCCAAACATCGGGACAACCAACCAGAATGATTTAGGCCTACAATCCAACTTACCAAAGGCAAGTTTTGTCACCAACTCAGATGCCGAGACACTAAACATACAGGGATGCGGTCCAATCACAGAGGTAGAAAAAGGGGAAGTCCTCAATACTAGAAAGTCAAGTAAGACAAGTCAAGGGTTAAAGCCAAATAAGGAAAGTCATGGATGGATGGAGTCAAGTGAAGGTGGAGCCTAAGCTAGTTGACAAATGGTGTCAAGAAAGACCATATCTATGCAATGTAGTGAACCAGTGAGTTTTGTCAAACAACCTAAATTTGCAAGTAAAATAGTCCATTTAAAATTACTATCAAGATAGTTCATTTTATACAGTTTGCCACATCATGAATTATATACCAAGCCAATGCTGTGAACATGACTAAAATAACAAGATAATAATCCACAGTCAATGATCATACATCCTTAGGTCATACAACATCATCATAAGAATAGTCATCATATATCATCTGAAACATTGCTGCAATACATCTCTAGGCACTGAACTGAAACTGTATGGAATAAAGGGTCACATCGGTCATCAAATCTGAACTCTCAAGGCTCAGCCTTGACACAAGCTCTAACATAAGTCTGAAAAATACACTGCTCTGATCATGAGTGATCTCAAAATATAAAGTCATCATAGCCAAGCTCTGAATAATGGAAGCTCTGGAATGTGCAGGTATCTGCCAAGCAAGAATAGTAGCCCTGCTACTATGGTGTGATAACAGTACACTTCTTCCTCAATTACACCATTCAAGAAGGTTGTCTTCACATCCATCTGGTGTAATCTCCTCTTCATCATGGATGCAAGTGCCATGATGGTTCTAATGGAAGTGTACCTTGCAACTGGTGCAAATGTTTCTTCATAGTCAATTCCCTCTTTCTGAGAGAGTCCTCTGGCCACAAACCTTGCCTTATACTTTTCAATGCTACCATCCGCAGCATGCTTTACCTTCTATATCCATTTGGAAGATACCACACTCTTGTCTTTTGGTTTGGGAACTACATCCCAAACATCATTCTTCATCATTCTTCTACCCATTCTTTCTTATGAACTGCTTCTTCATAACTGGTAGGTTCTTGATCTACAAGATCACACATCAAAGCAACATAGCTGGAGAATGGCTTTGGTTTCTTGCCTATTCTTGTGGAACCTTCTGGAGCTTCATATCTTTCTGCTTCCTGTATAATTTCTCTTGCCCATGCTGGCTTTTTCTTCCGTGATATGTTCATAGGTGGGGGTTCTTGAGGTTCTATCATATCATGGTCTTTTGGTGTTTCCTCTTTAGGGGAGGGAGCAACTTCTGTATTTCTAGGAGGTATATCTTCTTCATATACTTCATACTTGCACTTTTTGGATCTTTTGAGAGCATTTTCTTCATCAAATGTTACATCTCTACTAATTTCCATGTGATGGAATCCTGTGATGTATATTCTGAATGCTTTGGATGCTTCACAATACCCAACAAATATTCCCTTCTTTCCAGAAGGATCCAGCTCAGTTCTCTTCACTTTTGGTATGTGAACATATACAAGGCACCCAAATATCTTGAGGTGGCTTACCTCAGGCTTCTTCCCTAGGAACATTTCTTCTGGAGTCTTGAATAGTTGAACCATTGTCACTTGTTCTATGGAACAAGTCTCATCATTCTTCATTTGTAGGTGATCGTTGTACGATACTTCCTACAAGTCAAATTCAATAGTATGGTTAGAAACATCTCATAGTTTCCAAATAAATGCATAAAAACATAAGTCATACTATCTTAGCCAATGCTACAACATTCATCCATATCCCACATTCATGTGGTAACTTTCTAGATGCCTTCCATCTCTACCAGGACATTATTAAGAGCGTGCACTACTCCCAATATGTCAGCAAAGAGGTTTCACTCTAGATAAGTAGCAATGGAATGTTGTATAGCACCATAGGCTACTTACCCATCACATGCATAACACTGCAAACATCCTAATACACATCTAAATAAATGTGTATACAACTTGGATACTATCATTTAGAAAAATGACAATTCAAATACTTATCTTTGTTTGTTTGGTAGGATCTCCTTTTGATCCTAGTCTTCTGATCATCATTAGAGTTTCTGAACCAATCTTGTATGTTGCTTCTCCTATTCTCCTAGAGAGCTTTGAGGGGACTCCTTTTCTTCTAAACTGGAGAGAGTCTTCTTCTGTCTTGTCATGTGCTTTGAAGCACCACTGTCACAGAACATATTTTTCGATTTCTTCCTTTGCTTGCTTCCTGGGAGGTTCTTCATCCTCTTCTTCTTCACTATCATCTTCTGCTAGATGTGCTTGATGTCTTTTGGGGTGAAAGCCCTTCTTGTGTTCTTTTCTCTTTGATGGACAATTTCTAGCAATGTGTCCTGTTTTGTGACAATTGAAGCACTGGAATGAAGAGTGGTCTCATTCTGGATTGGTTCTTCTTTTCTTTTGAAACCTTTGGCGAGGTTGAGACTCCTTGTGGCTTTCCTTCTTGAATTTGGATTGACTTCTTCTCTTGGTATGGGTAGCTAATGCTTGATTATCTTCTTTAAGTAGGGCCTCTCTATTGGCTACTCTAGCCACCTCTTGAATGCAATCCTCCCATACAATGTCAAACTTCATGCTTTCTTTTCTGGCACACATGGTTTGGATGAATCAATCTCAAGGTCTAGTGAGACCATTGAGAGCAGTCATGACTAGTTCATCTTCATCAAGGGAGTCTCTAATGGCTTCTAGTTGTTCCTTGAACTGGGAGACCCTTGTGAAGTAATCTTGAATGGATTCTCCTTGACTCATCTTAGTGCTTTCAATTGAGCTCTCAGGTTCATTTTCCTGTTGATGTTCCTCCCTCCATACATTCTGGCTAGGGCATCATACATTTCTTATGGGGTCTTCTTTGATGACACTTGAGGGATCAAGTGGTCTTTGATGGAATCAACAATGATTCTCTTTGCCCTAATCATGTCCTTCTTGTACTTCTCTTTAGCTTCATCTTCCGCAAGTTATGCAACTTCATCTTTGATGTATTGGGCAAGGTCATTCTCTTCAAAAATGAGACCAATCCTATATTTCCATGCTCGAAAATTCTCTATGCCCTCTAGCTTATCCTCAAGCTTAGTGCTTGGGGCCATCTTATCCAGGAGGTCACCAAAAATTGAAAATTCTCAAAATGCAAAACTGACCTTACTAGGAGATGTGCTTGACTGAGTTGAGTTGACTGGTGTACTTGGTTTCTGGAAACTTCAACTTTTCACCCTTCAAACTTGATCAACGAATTTCGGATTTGCAACAGGTTTTTTGGTTTACTGGTTTACTGGTTCGCAGCTTTTCTGGTTCACTGGTTCGCAGCTTTTCTGGTTCACTGGTCATTGGTTCACTGGTTCGCAGCTTTTCTGGTTCACTGGTCATTGGTTCACAGCTTTTCTGGTTCACTGGTTTTCTGGTGCTTCTGGTCCAGAAGTCAAACTAGGGTTTGACTTATCCCGAGGTTCTACCCACTCAAAAACTTCGATCTAGGGCTCAAAATTTCGCTTTTGAGGAGCATCTAGCCATGTAATCAGATTCCAAAAATTCCAACTTTTGCAAAAACCCTAATTTCTCACCGGAGGAAGAAGAGAGATTTTTCACCTTCTGAAAGATGTCCTATTCAGGCTAGCTCTGATACCATGTTAAGTTTAGCATAAAATTCACAACAAGAGCATAATAAGGATCACTGAAAGAAACACAATTACAAGATAGACACAGATTTATCTTGGGAAACCCTCATGGGGTAGAAAACCCAGCAAAACTTCCTCAATATAGACGATCAACAAATACAAAGATGTAATCCCCAAACAAGAGCTCCTTCTCCTCCTTCGCAGATCTCTCTCTCTCTCCTATGCGAGTTTCACAAGTGAGTGAGTGTGTGTTAAATGAGGAACACACCTCCTCTATTTATACTTTATTTCACTTGACTTTTAACCCTAACTGGGCCGACTTCTCCTAGGAGAGTCTAATAACCCCTAATAACTTAACTCAGGGCCGACCCCACTAGGAAAGTCTAATAACCCTAGTTATAACATTTTGATAGAGGAATAAAACATCTCCAGATGAATAATAATGTCCCGACAGAGGAATGAAACATCTCCGGATAATAAAGTACAAATAAAATATTCTTAGAAGTTACAATAATTCAACAAAATCACCATCCAAAACCTGTAGCTGCTGCATGGAACCACCTGGTAGGCAATAAAAGACCATATATCATCAATCTCTAACATCACTGGTCTAACTCATCTCATGTCTTGTGGTTGACTTGGTCAAACTGACCAATAATATGATCCAAGCTAAAACATCAAAATGCTGCAAGTGTAATCGGATATGACATGCTTCGTTAGTTATTCAAATAACAAGAACATAAAGTAGCGTTTCATTGGCGGTTTAAAACAAGATATTCAATGTAAACTTTATAAATAATAATAATAGCTTAGAACAGAACCTCAAGAATATACTCACTTCATGGCTGTGATCAATTTGCTAGTAATGGGTGGAGGTGAATTAGATGAGAGGCAAGGCTAAGGGATGACTGTACAAACTCAACACCATGATACTTTGGAAGTAGAAAAGGGAATACACACTAAAGCGTATGTTGGATAAAGATAACACAGGGGATGGCATTGTCTCACAAATGGGATAAGTTGTTTGGGAAGTGCTTATTCAACCTTGGCAGAAGTCTACAACTCACATCCAAGCTGACTCAGCTCCATGAGGATATTTTCTAGAGTCGCCACGACTAGGTGTCCGACAAATCGTAACTCGAGACTCTAGGGGACACTTAGAATTAGCTGTCCCTTACTCCATCTCACATCACAACCCGTAGGCTCCATGATGAATTAATCATTACATTCTAAGGCTAGCAATCATTGGATATACCATACATTTAACCACTGCTTTTTGGGCCTTTCATTCATTTAATTTCATTGGCCAACAATCTTTGGATTTGGAAAACATTTAACCATTGCTTTTATTAGGCCTTTCATATCCCTTCATTGGGGATTTCACATTTCATAGCCCTTCTTTCATTGTGTTTAGAAACATAGTTTTGAATTTCATTTCAATGGACTTTCATAATAGATATACAATAATTTCCACAGACATGTAATGATGGTAGTCCTATCTGCTTCATGTTTTAGCCAACACAACTTACACAACTCAGAGCCGAGACACAACTAAACAGGGATGCTATCCAACAAAGAGGCTAGAGTGGGGGAAGTCCTCCATATCATAGGCTAAGGTGTAAGTCAAGGAAACAACGAAGCTGGATGGTGACGAATCGATGGAGAAAGTGAACAGTGATGCCAAAACTAGCAAGCCATATAATGGTGGGAATGATCACCTCCATTCTCCTAAGGAGGGTGAAACCAATGAGTATAGACAAGAACTTCATAAATTCTGAGCAAGCAAGACTATATAGATATAAGTTAACAACCATGTCAATAATATATAAATAGACCGCCAGGTCATGACCACTAAATGCTAAATCAAGCTATAAGAATAACCAACAAAGCAATAATAAACCAATACACAACCATATACCTGCCTGGTCATATACTTGCACCAATCACCTGAATCATCAACTGTCAACTGGAAACCTGCTGCTACATATCTAGGCACTGCATACTGCTCTGTATGGAAAAATGGCTACATCGGTCATCAAATCTGAGTTCCTGAGACTTAGTCATGGCATAAGGCTGAACAACTGCTCATGGGATGCTCTGAAAATATAAGTGATCCTGGAATGAATAATCATCTGATTCTGATCTCAAGCATCTCAGTGTAAAGGACTAGCTTAAAAAAGGACTGGAATCTGATATGAAGATATGGTAGCCCCATCTACTATAAATGTGATAACAGGCCCTACTGTATGGCCTCCTACAACAAACTACCTCGAAATCTGTGCCGATGGCTGCCCTCGATTTCTGTGCCAATGTCCTTTAGCAAAACAACAGAGAACACCCTCAAAATCTGTGCCAAAGACAACTCCTCTATTTCTGCAATAATTAATGCTGTTGTACGGACTGTACGGATCCGTACAATACAGATTTTCTCGGTTTCTATGTAGAGGTACAACTCCCTTCTCCTCGATATTTGTGCACAAGCAAAAATCTCCTCCTTCTGCTGCAATTCTTGCTCTCTCTCACAAATGGATTTGCTCTCTTTTGAAACCCTAGATCTCTCTCTTTTTCTTTCTTTTGTCTTTCTGTGTGTTTTGGCTCTCTTCCCAAGGTGCATTAAATAGATGACTTTACCTCCTTGAAACCTTAACTAATTCAAACTAACTTTTGAATGGCTAAGATCACTTTTGATCTAAGGGTTTACATTAAATGCACATTAAATGTCATTTTTTTAATCATTTAATGCACAAATACATTTAATAAAGTCATTTCACTTTTAAAACATAAAGTCACTTTTTATATTTCAAAAGTACATTTCCTAGGAAAGACAATGGTAAACACAAAAACATGGAAAGGGACCTTTCTCATTACAAATTTCAACAGTTGGTGCCGAGCATCCCTTGGGGTGTAGCACATGTGGTTGGGATAACTTGTCATTGGGTTGGTGCCCAGCAACCCTTGGGGTATAGCCCATGTGGTTGGGATAAGTTGTCACTGGGTTGGTACCCAACAACCCTTGGGGTGTAGCCCATGTGATTGGGATAAGTTGTCACTGGGTTGGTACCCAACAGCCCTTGGGGTGTAGCCCATGTGGTTGGGAGACTTATGGCTTGTAACCCATTGTCCCTTGAGGTTGTAGCCCCTGCGGACGTGGAGAAGTCTCTCATGTGGTTGTAGCCTTGTGAGCCCACATGTGGTTGTAGCCCTTGTGGTTGTCATGTGGTTGTATCCCTTGACATGGTTGGCAAAGTTTCACATGAGGTTGTAGCCCTTGTGAGCCCACATGAGGTTGTAGCCCTTGTGGACATCATGAGGTTGTAGCCCATGATATGGTGATGACTCACTTGTGGTTGTAGCCCTAGTGATCTATTTGGGTTGTAGCCCATAGAGAACATCATGTTGGACGTGAGAAGACCTTTCTTATGATGAAGAGATGTTTAAGACAAGTCGTGACGCTCAGATGATATCCAGATGTGTTCTAGCATGATGATACCCCTAGCTAAGAGGATGTGTTGGTGATTGTAGCGTCAGGAGGTATCCTGAACAAGTCGTCCCCAAAGAAAGATAAATAATAAACAATTGTTATTATGTATAATGCAAGTCGGCCCCATCAAATGTGAAAAAGGCAACCCTCAACAAGTATAAATAAAGTGTCTCCTCCCTCATTTCTTCACTCAAGCAATTCGCTCAAGTCAGCTACAAAAGTGGGCAAGAGAGAGAGAAGAAGACAAAGGCAGGAAGAAGACTATTTCTGGGTTTGCTATCTTTGGGATTTCTCTTGCATCTGATTTCTCTTATATCTGGATGTACTTTGTATCTTGAATTATATCTCTGAATAAGAAAGGTTGCTAGGTTTTCTTCCCTTGTGTAGAAGGGTTTCCCAGGATACAAATCCTTGTGTCTTTGTGTTTTTGTGCATGGTTATCTTTCAGTGATCCTCATTTATTTCTGCTGCAAATAATTCAAATTATACTACTATATTAAAAATCTAACATGTTGAATCTTTGATTTACTTGATTTATTGATTGCTCCTTTCATTTACTTGTTAGATATATTGCTAGATTAATTGCCTAGTTTCTTTTATTAAATCCTAAGTCATTTTCTCCAAAACGACCATCCTTAAATTTCTTAGGGTCTACCTCCCTTGGATTTTGTTTAGGAGTTGCCCTAAACAGAAGGAGTTGAGTGTTGTGGTGACAGTTACACCTAACTCATTGGCTTTCCCTCGAGACAATTCTTAGTGAGTTGAGATTTTTCTCATGTCCACGTGTGGGTCTAGGAGGCAACAAGACCCATGGTATTTGGAATTTATTTAATATTTTTGACTAGTAAACCAAGGAGGGCACCTTATAAGCCCAATGACTTGGCATTATTTGGCAATTTTTATTGTAAGAGGGTTGGATCTAGACCCTACATCTAGCAACCACCCTCTTACAGATCATCAAATTGTAACAACTCATTCCACAACTTTGTAACAAACCCTAGATCTCATCTAAGAGGCAAATCGACCCTCCTAGGCTATTTAAAGGAGGTCAATTTCTCCTCTAGAGGTCAAAATTTTGGGATTGCAATACAATTTCTTGCTCTTACTCTTGATTGGTGTACTTGGGGAGCTTTTTGTGGAAGCTTGTGGAGAAATCTTGATGTGACGGTGGATCTTATCTTCACTAATTTGAGGTAAACTTGTTTTGATGTTGCTTAAGCTTAGTAAAGTAAAATAGGTAATTGTTGCAACCTTGCCGATTATGCTTGAAGTTTAGGTATGTTTCAATTGATTGCTACAACCTCCTTCGTTCATGTTTAAACTTCATTCATTAAGCTTTTAACCAATGATTTGTGGTTCTTGGGAGTTAGATGGCTTGTTCTTGATGATCACAGGTTTGCTGGGTTATTTGGAGTAAGGAATCTACGTGGCTACCTCAACTAGAAAATGAGAGGGGTTGTCTTATCCTCCACTCTCCCTTGATGATTTTTATTCACCATTATTTTGTTTTTGACTACATTTGCCCTCAAGGCACTAGTCTAGGGTTTTGTTAGTATTTTTGTTGCATTTACCAATTTCTTCCATTATTTAAGTCTTCTTACCAATCTTTGTTTTGTAAGTACTTGGAATCAAATCCAAAAGGAGAGGCTCTAAAGGAATCAATTTCCCCTCCTTGTTCATCCAATTATTATTATCAAACCCTAAGGAATTTAACTGAAGTCTGAAACACCATAACTAACATATAAACCAGCACTTTGTGATCTATCTATGGTGTAAGTAAGCTTCTAGTTTTTCTCTAGATCCAAGTACTACTTCATAGGTTGATTCTACTTGAATACCATTGTCAACAACATTAATGTGGATGTACCTAGTGCTTGATTTCTTGGATGTACTAATTTGTTAATATTTTCTATAAGTTATGGTTAATTTGGATTGATCTCATACAATTACTTTTTGATATTCTTGGTTCATTTCATTATTGATCTATTGAGACTTTTACATTGCTATAAGTGGTTGCTATTTCATTGATGCTACGAGTTGTTGATCATAAAAGATACATTTATACATTTTTCATATTGGAAGCATTTATGCACATATTTTGCTAAAGGAATCTGGGATTCTTGGGTAGAAGAAGTGTGTCGGCGCCTATGAATATCTTCAAGAGTTGTCGTTAGGTGGGTAAAAATGTAGTTGAAGGGAACACTACTAGACAGTCACCACTGCTGGGACATGTCTCCTTGATTCCTCATTAGGTTCAAGACATTGGACATCCCCTTTGACTCCGATCTAATACCCTTCTTTGAATCGTATCACATTAGACAGCATTGAACACGAACTTGGACCTTACATACCTTGAATATATCGAGGACCCCCATAGGAATCCTAAAACCAACCTATCGGTCATCTTGTTACTAAAGTGCACCGAACACATCATTCGAGAATATTACTCTTTACACATCTGAGAGGGCGGGTAGTGTGGCCAAGGGTACAGTCAAGCCTCCTTGGTATGCTTTGAAAGATTGGGCCAAGAATCATCATTGGATCTTGTGGGCAGATCTAAGGGCTATAGTAGTTTGACAATCCCTTTGACTATCAAGCCTTGTTGGGATTTGGGTATTAATTTTATTATTCAAGAACTCATATGGTTAATGGTTAATGTGAATGCTTCTATATCATTTGTGGTATCATTGCATTTTAATGTTCATGATTACATTTTATACATCTTTGAAATGCTGAATTGAAGTGTGTCTTATATCTTAACTAAATATCCTTAGTTATACACCTTCTCTCTAAAAAATAAATCTAGGCTGGTATTTGGGGTTAGCTAGGTATTCCTTAGTTAGCCTTAGAAAAAGTTTGGCTAGGGTCTTTCCCTTGGTTAGTCTAGGTTCATTCACTGTTAAAACTAGGAAACCTAAAAGAAGAACTCCTTATGGTTGTGACACATTGGGAAGGAGTCCATGGTTGTGTCGGTTTAGCGGTCAATTCCTTCCCTATCCATTGACTGCTTGGTTGTGCATAAACAAGGCCAAAAGCCAAAGAGCACATAAATATGAAGTTTGTGAATGAGCATAGGCTCTCCTCTAGTCTGGTTTGTGTAGCGTGGATGCTTGTGGATTCCAATATCGTATGCATAGGCTCTATGGATTTAATGGAGGCCCGAGGGCTTGACCAATTTATTTAATAAATAGTGCAAATTTATTGTTGTGGTATTTTTGTTTGTTTTAAATTGAAATGTGGATTGTTGTGTGTTGTTTGTTTAATAATGGAACTGAATTGATTTATAGCAATTGAAAATAAAATGTCTAATATTGAAATTAAATTTGTTGCACCTAGAATAACGAGGTGCTCTATATCCCAGTATAGGGGAGATGTTGTAAGATTTGTTATGTAACATAATGTGACTAAAAATAAAAATTAATGAAAAAGATTCATGTTCATAAAATTAAAAAATTAAAAACTAGCATAGATTTATTTTAAACCCAGATATATCAAGCATTGAGAGGGATCAAATTTATTGAGGTGTAAATTTTTTCTTGATGTGTAAAAAATTTACACAAGAATTTGGATTCCTCTCAGTGCTTGATAGATCTGGGTTTAAGATGGATTAATGCCGGTTTATAACAATTGTGGAGAGATTCTACTTTGTCTATAATATAATTAATATTGGAGTTACAACCTTGCCACATTAATGAAACAAGAGAATTTTGTTTGAAAATTTCCTTTTCTCACACCTCTAATTTTGAATTCTTTGTCTATCTGGTTTTGGGGTTTTGATTTTCTCACACTTTAAATTTTGAATCCCATGTCTATTTTTGTAAGATAAGGTGCTCATCTAACATGGGCATTATTTATTCAAATATTTCTGTTCTATGTGTAGAACCATGGATGTATTTATAATTTTACTAACTTGTTGGTCGGTTGATTATCTAAATGCCTTTCAGTAGCATTAGTAAGAGAAAAAAATGACATGTTGGTTAAATTTCTGCAGCAACATCACAACGGCATTTCCAAGTTTTGTCTTCAACTCTGAAGTGGAGGAAGCATAAACTAAGTCTATTATTGCTGGAGAATCCATCTTCAAGAAACCAAATTTTCTGAAACTGGTCCATCATCGATGGATTGATCCACATTTTTCCTATTTGAGGTAATCAAAATGCAGGCAATTTTCAGAAGATGGTTTCTTCCAATGGCGATAACGATGAAGAGCAGTGATCAAGTTATTATAGTTTCTGAAAATTATTATTGGGGGTGCTTGATTCAAAAGGACGAGCAGCCTGCAATGAGATTTGCGTTCAGTTATATACGAATTCACGAGTAGAGTGATCGTGTATTAGTTACAGTGTACATAATGTTTTTACTTCAGAGTTGAGTGCCTTCCAAAATCAACAAGACATTTACTCTAGTTGGAGATTTAGCAACTTGCTTGTTCGTATTGGAAAGAATTGTAACTTCCAAATAGGGTAATTTTGAGAAGGCTGTCTAGAAACATACAATGAAATTCGATATTGCAGGTTATTATTTCTTTATTTATCAATATCAACATGACCAATTCTCAATATTGCAGGATGTTAGTAATTCCTGCCTTTTTAGACTTTGTATATAAACTGAATTGACGAACTTATTAATTTGCACGATGCTTTTCAAAATGAAGTATTTATTAGTTTTCTAACCTAAGTTCGGTTAGGTTCAAACTATTAAGCTCCAAAATAAATTGTGTGCACCAATCAGATGTTTCAAAACGAACTGTACCTAAGTTTGGTTAGGTTCAAAATATTAAGCTTCAGAATCATAGAAAAAAGTATCTGCACTAATTACATGCTTTAAGTCGAAGCTTCTGTTACTCCCTTAACCTAAGTTAAGTTTGGTTGTGTTCAAAATTTAGAAAAAAAAAACTACCCTCAGTCAAAACTTTTATTAGTCCCGTTACCTAAGTTTGGTCAAGTTTATTGATAAAAAAAAACTATATGCATCAATTAGAGGTTGGTTGGTCAAGTTTAAAAATTTGCTTGGCTTTTTATTTGGTACAATTTTAGTTTAATTTTTTTTTTAATTAGATGTATCGACTAGAGACTTGCCAATTTTATTTGGATTGAATTTTTATTTGGTACAATTTGAGTGGGCTTTGTTTCCTTCCAAATTAGCATGTATGATTAAAGCTTCGAAGAAGCAAGCTAACTAAGTGGAGCCAAAGGGGAAAAGGTAATGTCACCATACCAAGCCCCTTCCAACTTTTGGTTGGCTATTCTCCAACTCAAGGGGCCTTTCCCTAAGATAGGATTACAAGGGAAAAGACCATGAGGAGCAAGTTGATTTGAAGAGGTTGCCCTAGCAAAATGGTTTGTCTCATTTTATGGTATAGGAGTATATAAGAGGACCACTCCAAGGACTAGTTCCGATCCAATCAAGGGAAAATGGAGTCAGAGGAACACCAACTAAGAGGGCCTTGCAAAATAGGTCTCCAAGAGAAGATAATTACATCCGCTAACCCCAATTTACTTGGCCGATCAAAGATGAATTAGGGTTTACAAGTGAAGGGATTGAATAAAGTATCCACTTCCTTTCAAGATTTACGGGGTGCACCTTGTAGATAAAGGTTTTATGGCTACACAATCCGGATTAAGGCAAAGATGCAACACATAAATCTTGTATAAATAAGATGGCAAGAAATGATGAAATAGAGCTTAACTTAAAATGGCTTTCTCTAACTAGATAGTATTACGCATTCAAAGAATCAAGCAAAGCGTAGAAATTATTTAGCAATGTAAAACACCCAACAATCTTTCAACCATGAAGCTCCAAGCAAGAGAGATGCGCCACACATGAGCAAGAAGGGAACCCTTAAGACACAATTTACTCCAAGAAAAAGATATTTCAATTAGGCTCAAGCCTGAGAGAGAACTCCAAAAATCCAACCATGAGAAATGAATGAGAACCAAACCTTATAAAGGTTGTAGCTTCATCTCATTCTATAATAAAATAGCATTAACATCTTAGATCTAGCCTAGGGTGGAGTAAACAAATGGAAAAACCCCAATACTCAACTAACAATACATACAAAAATGAGTTATTAATGCCACATGTACAATGTCCATCAAGTATCACCATGCAAGGTGGAATGCTCCAAGAATAAAGGTGAATAATCCATGAACAACCACCCTAGATCTAGGGTTTAACCCCCTAGATCTCTCCCATGCCAAATGACCTCCATGAAATGTGAAAGATAACCAAGAAAATCAACTGGAAGAGAGGACGATCTCCCTGAAATCATTCCACAATAACCTCACAAGTGGAACAACCTCCAAAAAGTGTGTAAGATAACCAAGATAAGGCCCTAGAAGAGGAATGACCCCATCCATAAGTAACAAAGTGTTGCTCCAAAGTGGATGGCCCCTCTACAAATGGAAAGCAATAGTCTCAAAAGGCTAAAAAAGGTGATGTGTTATCCTCAAACAAGTGACAAAAGGCTCCAAGAAGGCAGGTGGCTCTTCCAACAAGTGCACTAATGCCCCTCCAAGGTGGTGGATCCTACAAATATGGCATAGTTGTTCCCCTTATCATGGAATGAAGAATCAAGCCTAGACTCAGGATTTGACCTAAGTCTCCTCCAACTCTAGCAACTTCTCCTCAAGTAGCATAATAGGTGACTAAAGCATCCTCAAAGTGGCAAAGTAGTAGCATAATAGGTGACTAAAGCATCCTCGAAGTGGCAAAGTACATAAACTTGTGTGCAATAAAAACCCCACATGTCAATAAAATATGAAAATTATCCTCAACATATGTGCCATAATACCAACTCGTCAATAAAAACCCTAAACCCATCCATCAACAAATAGAATGATATAAATTGCCTCCACAATGTGCCAAAATGTGAACCAATGCTAGGTGCTCGTCATCATCATGAAAACCATCAATGAAGTGATATTCCATCCATATATGATGTAGAACCAAGACTAAACACGTTACCACAGGAACATCAATCATCCATCATCCAACAAAGCATCAACGTGAACATGCCATCCCCTATTGAATTTGTGATGAAGATCACCAGTGGACACCCATGCAAAATGGGGGCAATAGGGATAACAATTAAGATGTTGGTGTTATTTTCAAACAACTATCCAATTGTATAGTTGTTATAGTTGTAAACTTATGTAGGTCAATTTTTTTATAGTTGTAATAGTTATCATTGGGCCTCTTCATATTGTTATAAATAGGGATCTTTCTCATGTAGTTTTTACAACATATCTAATAGATCCAGCCTTCCCTCTTACATAAAGTTTTGGTGTTGTAGAGAGTTCATGATCTGTGATGTTAGTATCTTAGCATCTTCATGGTATTAGAGATTATCTCTACAAACCACTTCTCATTTTTTCTCAAAGATATTGGTAATGATCTATTGTTTGTTTTGTGCGTGGGGGTTGTATTTTTTGCACTATTAGTGATTTGGAGATTGTAGGTCACAGTTTTAATATTTTTTTTCTTTATCTTGCTCTTCGTGGTTGTTAAATTCATTGAGTCTAGGGCTATTGAGCTCTCAATTCCCCATAATTATCATACCTGGAAACTCAAAATGCTAGAACTTCTACAACAAAAAAGTCAATGGAAAATGTTGAATGAAGCACAACCAGTATTTACAAAAAAAATTGAGAGATTTTCCTATAGGAACAAACTTTATGAAGGCATGGGTTTAAATGGACTGCATGTTTCATATTGTTGAATGTAAACCACCAAGACAAAGTTGAGACAAGTTGAATTCACTATTTGGAAATGTCAATGAATTTCGAGCATTGCATTTGGAAGTTGAATTGTCATCTCTTGTACCTAATGAAAATTCTTCCATTGGAAATTCTCTTGCCAAATTCAAGTTGGTGTTGTCATAGTTGAAAGGTTATGGAAAAAACAAAACAAATGAATAATGTATTTTTCTAACTTTGTCCAAGTTGAAAGGTCATTTCCAGGTTTTCCTCACCTTTTATTCCACCATGGATGCACTTGGATCATAGTTTAAAATGTTCTCATTTGAGCTTCTCTATGAGCATCTTACCAGAGAACAATCTATGCTTACGAATTAGCTGTTATTTATGGATCTAAGAATCAAGCTCTTGTGGCTCAAACCTCTAAAGGAAAGTCACAAAACTCGATACAAACATAAGACTGATCCTACTCAAGCTGATAAGTCTACCTCTAAGCCTTAGCGGAATTCAAAATCATATGCTTCTCCATCTTCAATATCCAGTGAGTCTTCCTCCAAGACAAAGAAGAAGTCAAGTGCTAGTTGTAGTTTTTTGGCATACTTGGACATGAAGAATCCAAATGTTGGATCAAATTAGAAGTATTCAATGAAGCCAGGTAGCGATAGAAAATTTTAGTGCCCAAACCTTCTTCTAGTAAAGGGCATGCCCTATATGTCCAAGCTTTATCTACATCTTTAGGTAGTTGGATACTTGATTTAGCACCTCACACTTAATGACTCACTCCCATGAATGGTTGAACTTTCTACATCTTATAGTAGGATTTTGTAGACTATAGTTGGAGACTCTACACAACTTGATGTTTTAGGACCAGGCATCGTGTAGTTCGATGATTGTTGCTTTAATAATGTTCTCTCTGTCCCTAAAAAATTTGCCCATCTACTCTCTAATTATCTGATTTGTCACTCTGGTGATGGGAAGACATTGGAATTTACTCCTGATGATGTGATCATTAGAGAACTACATAATCCATAAATTGTTGTTGCTTGTGGTAGAGTTGACCATAATTCTAAATTGCACAAGTTTGATGGTTTTGAGCCTTGTTCATAATCCTTTTTCATTGCACGCATTGATTCCTTAAGCAAAATTTGGCATGGAAAACTTGGACATAATTTTACAGGTATTTACAACAATTGAGCACACATAATTTGGTCTTTGGTATTCCTAAAGTTTCTTGCACTGATGGAGTTTGTCCACGTTGTGTTGGAAAACAATATAAGAATCCTTTTCCTAAAGGTAAGGACCTGCATGCTACCAAATCTCTTGAGTTGGTACATAGTGATGTAATGTGATTTCCAACTTGTTCATTTTTAGGGGATAAGTATGTGCTCGCTATTATTGATGAGTTCTTAAATCACTTTTCAATGTACTTTCTTAATTACCAAAGTAAGGTCTTTTCTACTTTTAAGGCCTTCAAATATTTTGTTGAGAAGCATACCTCTCTTTCTATAAAGAAAATACACACAAAAAATGTTGAGCGGGTGTTGTCCGCTAGATTGCACACTAGCAGCGGAAATCTTTCGAAAGCTGTCTCCCTCACTGGAAAGTGGGGAGAGGTGTGGCCTCGGGGGCAAGCAATGAGCCAGGTACTGTCACCTGAATCCCAGCTCCTCCGTTTAGGCTAACTCCTAACGAAGCCAAGGGGGATAGTCCCTAAAAAAGAGTTTCACTAAGGCTCTTGTGCTTTAAGTGTTTTCTGTGTGGGGTGATGCGGATGAGTGTTGTTTAGGAATTTTTAGATGATAGATCACAATTTATGAAATAAACACAAGATAAGCAATCCACGTTGCGATATGAGACAAGGGATTCGAGATATAACCACTTTGATAAAATTAAAGCAAGACAACCATGGAAATATAAATGCTCCAGATAGATAATAAGAAAAATAGAAAGATGCGAAGGACCAGTGCCTTATGGAGTCAAAAAAGAGTCTTGAATGCTTGGGTTGCTTGATACAAGAGTTCAAAGTGGTAATGTTCGTGAGATCGTCCTGCGATTAATCTTGGTTTATTGAATATTTTAAATGGTCTTGATTATTAGGGCTAAAACCAACGATATCAAAAGAGTGGAACCTTAACCATGAATAAATACTGGCAACCTCTTAGATGGTATGTCGGGAGCACCCAGATTGCAAAGAGGACAAGTGTACTTACGGCTTGACCGCCCTCGAGTCTGACAGTGGATTCCCGACACCACCTGTTTCAGGAAGCACCTCAGTGATTTGATACTGGTTTTGGTTTTGGGTAAATTTTTTATTATGTTATCACTTGTAAGCTTATCAAGTCCTTCACCTTTCTGAGTACTAACCCAACCGTTTCTGGTTGGCAGAGCATACGGGTGTTGTACAAACGACCAAAATAAATTAATTAAGGGGGAATGTGGATTGAAATGTTTTATTATTAAGAGCACTTGTTCAACTCTCCGACAGAGAGCGCTCTTGACTTAGTCTTAAGACCACAATTCAAGAGACTTCCTACTTTAAAATGCCTAATGCAAGGGGAAAATGCAAAACTAACAATGCTCTCCGACAGAGAGTGCTCTTGACTTGGATTTGGCCAAGTTCAAGAGGCTTTGTTTAATTTAAGAAAATAGAAGCAGTTGTGAAAAACAGTTATGAAGCTTTGTAGAATTAAACCATGTGATAGCTCAAATAAAGTAAGAGACAACTAACATGTTATTTGCATAATGAAATAATGCTAAACAGACTTACTGTTCTACCAACAGTTTTACTCTAAGGTGGGATCAACCTCCGAACAAGGTCAACCACTAGAACCGCCTGCACTTGAGAACCTCCAGCTAGCTGAAAGCTCTACCAAGGAAACCGACGGGGAATGAAGAGTAACCACAAAATAATGTGGTCCTGCCCTTGAGATGAAATCTCAAGGATACAACTTCCGGTCAAAGGCTTTGCAAGAGAAATACAAGATGAAACAAAAGACTACTCTAAAGCAAAAATTGAAACATCTAACTTAACCAATCACCACACTCTTCCCCAAATAGGGAAGAAAACCAAAAAAGTGGAGGCCTCCTCCACTTGAACTTTTATTAATCCTCTAACAATTGCCTTGGGTTTTAAAACCTTGAAGGACTTTTGAGAGATAGATAATACTTGCAAAAATTAAAGAAGAAGCAAGTTTTTGCTTGCTTTTACAAAGGATAAGAAAGACTTTGTATATTCAATCACTCCTTATGGATTTCACTTGATTTTGCTTTGATTCTTTGCTTCAAGATCTAACAAATATATTTCTCTCCAAAAACACCTACACAAGCTCAAAACAACTCAACAATGCACCCATTAACCATTAGGAAAATAAAACCAATTTGAAACTAGTTAAGTCTAGATTTAAAAATTTAACTCTAAAATGTGAAACGCATGAGATTTTGACATTAAAACTTTAACTATGATGAAACAGACCAGCGAACAACAAACTCCTAAAATGCAATGGGAAAGAGATCTAGATCATAAAAATTTTGGGAAATTTTTGTGGAAAATATTCTATCTTTTAAACTTGCAACTAGGGTTGAAAATGCAAACTATACTAGTGTGAAAAAGAAATCTAGAATGCTTCTAACACTTACTTTTCAATGCATGAAATTGATCTACAAGATGCAAGTAAAACCTAATATCTAACTATGACAAGCTATCTTGCAAAAAGAGAAGCTAATACCTTAACAACAAAAAAAATGAACTAACTAAACAATTCGTTTTTGATCTTTTGAGTGTTTTAGGGCTCTCTTTGAAGGTGGACGAATGGAAGAAGGAAGCTTTGGAAGGGAAAAACGAATGGAGCTTAAGGGCTAAAGATGAAGTCAAAGGGATGAGGTAAAATGAATGGGTGGATGTAGAGGTAGATCTAGGGCAAAGACTATGAGATGGAGGAGGAGATGAAGAGTAAAACGAATGGATGAGGGTTTTTTGAGGTAGGGAGAACTATGGAGGAATATAGGCCTAACAAACCAATGAGAAAAGGGAAACACGGAGCAAATGAGAGGGGTTTGAAGAAAGAACCCTTTTGTAACCAAGTTTGAATGATGAAAATTTTGTTGATGGAAGAGGAAACCCTCTCTGCTTTGATGCCAATCTTAAGATCTTGCTCCTTGGAAGTATCCCGCAAACACACTATTAGTAAATGTTTTTGTTGGTGGAGAAGAGGGAGATACAACCGAGTTCATCTCATCTCAACCGTTTTGAAGATCTGCAAATGTACAAAAAACTTACACAAACAAAGCTTGATCAAATATAGAGAGTTAGACAAAAATGCATAAGGAGACAAGGTAGTAAGACCGATTACAAGTTGCACTCTTTATACTATTCAAGCCTAAGCCTAGCAAACAAATTGGGACCATCAAATGCTTTCCCTACGCTCTTAAGAAAGAGATCTAAGCATGTATTTAAATCAAACTTTGAAATTGCATAAATCAAGAAAACATCATAGATATTACCTCAAAATAAATTAGTAACTCATGAACCAATAGAAGTGTACACAAATTGCCTCCAAAGCCAACTTTATTTCCAATGATAGCCAACAGCTATTACAATCTTTGCAGAGTAAGTTTACAATAATTCTCCATGAGAAGAGAGCTAGAATGCATCTCTTATATAACAAAACAAGAAGCTAAAACCCTAATTCGAATTTGGCCAAAGAGAGCCAAATAACACTAAGTTGTAAAGTCGAATTCCAGTTCAAAATCAATCAAAAGGCTTGGAGTGGTAGTACACATGGCAAAGTCGAGTTTGGGAAGGTATGGGAAGCTCCACCCATCCAATGAGGGAGCTCCAACTAGGATTGATGTGAGCTTAGAGAGGGATGACATGAGCTTAATGAGGGAGGGTGTGAGATTGAAAGGAGACAAGTTTAAGATATGGTAGGTGTGGTAGGTGCTAACTCGAGCTTGCAAAAGGAGCCAAGTCTAGTGATCACACAAATCAAGGAAGGCACCTACCTCAAGCTAACCAACCCATTCATCACATGACACATCATCAAATCGAGTTTCCAAGGAAGGAGGGCGAATTCTCTATTGGAGTTTGACTTATGCTGACTGGATAGTGGTCTGGTTGATGACTGAGATGATTGGAATCTTCTTTAATGCCCAGTGCCATGTCAATTAGCCTTTTATTTTATTCATTTCTGATTATTTTGGAGAGATTTGGATTTCTCCAAAATATTCAAATTTATTAATTTAATTAATAATTTCTCTGTAAATGGCTTTTTAGAGAAAATATTAATTATGAGGCTGAATGCTTCTAATATTAATTTCTCTAGAATGCTTCTAACACTTACTTTTCAATGCATGAAATTGATCTACAAGATGCAAGTAAAACCTAAGATCTAACTATGACAAGCTATCTTGCAAAAAGAGAAGCTAATACTTTAACAAACAAAAAAACAAACTAACTTAACAATTCGTTTTTGATCTTTTGAGTGTTTTAGGGCTCCCTTTGAAGGTGGACGAATGGAAGAAGGAAGCTTTGGAAGGGAAAAACGAATGGAGCTTAAGGGCTAAAGATGAAGGCAAAGGGATGAGGTAAAATGAATGGGTGGATGTAGAGGTAGATCTAGGGCAAAGACTATGAGATGGACGAGGAGATGAAGAGTAAAATGAATGGATGAGGGTTTTTTGAGGTTGGGAGAACTATGGAGGAATATAGGCCTAGCAAACCAATGAGAAAAGGGAAACAAGGAGCAAATGAGGGGTTTGAAGAAAGAACACTTTTGTAACCAAGTTTGAATGATGAAAATTTTGTTGATGGAAGAGGAAACCTTCTCTGCTTTGATGCCAATCTTAAGATCTTGCTCCTTGGAAGTATCCTGCAAACACACTATTAGTAAAGGTTTTTGTTGGTGGAGAAGAGGGAGATACAACTAAGTTCATCTCATCTCAACTGTTTTGAAGATCTGCAAATGCACAAAAAACTTACACAAACAAAGCTTGATCAAATATAGAGAGTTACACAAAAATGCATAAGGAGACAAGGTAGTAAGACCGATTACAAGTTGCACTCTTTATACTATTCAAGCCTAAGCCTAGCAAACAAATTGGGACCATCAAATGCTTGCCCTACGCTCTTAAGAAAGAGATCTAAGCATGTATTTAAATCAAACTTTGAAATTGCATAAATCAAGAAAACATCATAGATATTATCTCAAAATAAATTAGTAACTCATGAACCAATAGAAGTGTACACAAATTGCCTCCAAAGCCAACTTTATTTCCAATGATAGCCAATAGCTATTACAATCTCCGTAGAGTAAGTTTACAATAATTCTCCATGAGAAGAGAACTAGAATGCATCTCTTATCTAACAAAACAAGAAGCTAAAACCCTAATTCGAATTTGGCCAAAGAGAGCCAAATAACACTAAGTTGTAAAGTCGAATTCCAGTTCAAACTCAATCAAAAGGCTTGGAGTGGTAGTACACATGGCAAGGTCGAGTTTGGGAAGGTATGGGAAGCTCCACCGATTCAATGAGGGAGCTCCAACTAGGATTGACGTGAGCTTAGAGAGGGATGACGTGATCTTAATGAGGGAGGCGTGAGCTTGAAAGGAGACAAGTGTAAGATATGGTAGGTGTTAACTCGAGCTTGCAAAAGGAGACAAGTCTAGTGATTACACAAATCAAGGAAGGCGCCTACCTCAAGCTAACCAACCCGTTCATCACATGACACATCATCAAATCGAGTTTCCAAGGAAGGAGGGTGAATTCTCTATTGGAGTTTGACTTATGCTGACTGGATAGTGGTCTGGTTGATGACTGAGATGATTGGAATCTTCTTTAATGCCTAGTGCCATGTCAATTAGCCTTTTATTTTATTCATTTCTGATTATTTTGGAGAGATTTGGATTTCTCCAAAATATTCAAATTTATTAATTTAATTAATAATTTCTCTGTAAGTGGCTTTTTAGAGAAAATATTAATTATGAGGCTGAATTGACATCCGAAAGTTGGGTTTAGCTGGTCCATAGGTCATGTGTGATTTTTGGCTAATGAAACGAGCCATCAATCACTGAATTCGGACCCCGGGCGGCTGACATATTACAAATTATTATTTCTCTATTTAAACTATAGAGAAATTTATTAAATTTAAAAAATAATTAAAAACCCAAATTCGACGGACCCGGTAAAATTTTTTCGAAATTTTTTCTGAGGGTCCTATGGACTTGCGACATGACCAAAACCTATTCTAATAGTGTCTAGTAGGCTTATATACATTAGTTGGACTCTAATAACCCCCCATGGCCAAAATTTTCAAAATCGGGCATTCCAGCTTTGGAGGAAGCGGGAAAAAACCTCATCGATTATAGCTCGGTTGTAGGCAAAGTATAATTGACAAGGGAAAAAACTCCTTGGAATACCTTAGTTGCTTAATCAGGTCATGGGGAACCGAGACACTCAGATCCTACTAGCACACTTTATTACAAACCCCCATGGGGCCATGGTCATGTTGACTCAAAAAACAAAACTGGCTAGTCACAAATGCTGGATCATCTGATACACTAGAGTACAAACATTCATCATGTTTGTCAAATGGCGGCTCTTCAGATAATCCAACTATGGTACAAAAAAGTTGGTAACAACGGGGAGGGGGGGGGGGTTATGTGTCAATCAAGCATTCAAAGCTTTTTGCAGAGAGCATGACATTCAACATCATCACTTTGTTTTCTTCACCCCACAACAAATGGCATTGTTGAAAGAAAGAATTGGACATTAAAAGAGATGGGCAATTGTATGACTCACTCCAAGAACATGGCACCTTAGTTTTAGGTTGGAGTGAATTGTGCTGCATTAGAGAAATTTTGAGGTAAAAAATGGGCCTCAAAACAAAGAAAATGTACTATAAAAATCAATCAATCGCATTTTAGAGGATGACATCATCCCCCATGGTTGAGGTGGCATTGCTTGAGTTAAAATGATATTTGTAACATTTTCAATGATGGATAATAACCCATACTTAACCATAGTAGTTCTATAAGTATTTTTGAAATCTTACAGTGAAGTACTTATTTCGCACTTTTTCAATATAATAATATAAATGTTCTTTCATAATTTTTGGAAAAAAATATATATATACCTAGAAAAATACCCATGTAATTTTGTACTATATAAATTTGGAAAAATATTTTTTTAATTGTTTATACTTTCAAGACATGATAAGACACTTGCACTTAAAAAAACTCACAAAGATTAATAAAGTATTGAAAAAACATTTTATTTTTTCAAATGTGTCATAAAAGAAATTCACATATTTTAAAATTATTTTAATGAAGTTCAAAAAATTATTTTCACGTGAGTATGATAATATATAACATATATAGTATGTAAATAATATATAATGTTTAGTATCTAATATGGCACATAATATTATAATATCGTATGTATATATATTTAGTTTATTATAGTATAATTAATATATAATATATAGTATATATTTTATTATATAATATAATATATTATAGGTGGGGTGTTAAAGATTATGTTTTTAATGAATATATATATTTTTATATTTTATTTCAAAATATTAATTATTGAAGGACAATATTTTTTTAGTAGCTCAATTTTATTTGTATTCACATCTTTTATTTCTAGTCACATTAATGTAGTGTTTTTTATTAATTTTATTTTTATTCAACTTTTCAATTTAACTTAACTATGGTTTACATAGATTGTAGTGTAAAAGGTAAGTTGCTAATATACCTTCCCCACAAAATGACAAACTCGTAATATTTTATTATTTCTCTTAGGAGGCCCATTTTAAACCTCGAAATCTCTCTAATAAATTACATTCAAAATCGCATGCTTCATAAGGAAGTGTTAAATATGACTTTGGAGGAAGCTTGGACCCATGTCAAGCTTGATGTTTCTTATTTCAGGGTATTTGGCAGTCAAGCTTGGGCCCTAATTTCATATGAAAAGCACAAAGCTATGGAGAAGAGGAGACATGCATTGATTTTTGTTGGTTACTGTGAACATAAGATGTCATATTAGTTATTTGATCTTGTTTATGAAGTTGTATTGTTTTGATTGATGAGCGCTTCGACCTGACCATTTACCATAATCCTCCTATAGATTCTTTTGTAGAAGATGGTGAAGATCGCGTTGGCATTTTTTTTCCAAAACAAGAAGACAATGGAAATTATGTTGTTGTATATCACACTAGTGTTGAAAATCAACAAGTAAAAAATATGCCCAATGCTGCAAATCAACCAAATAATTTTTTTTCATCAACACAACTTGATCAAGGACATAATTTGAGGAGCATCTTTTGTGAGTGAAAGAGACTTGACAAATATGGCTATGGGCCAACTAATTTCAATTATGTATCCACTAACCCTTGCCATACTTGTTAACAAACAATTAGTGTTTGTCATTTTAGTCACGCCATTTTTGTTGATCCACAACAATTTTTTGATGTTGTTCATATACCAAAATGGATTGTTGCCATGATAGAGGAGTATTTTTACTTGCTAAAGAATCACACTCGGGTTTTCATTTCTCTTCCCAAGGGACGAAATCCAGTTCATTGGAAATGGGTCTACTGATAATCAAATATGCAACATGTGGCTAGGTTCACAAGCATAAGGTGCATCTTGTGGCCAAGGGATTTTCATAGGTTGAAGGAATTGATTATTTTGAGACATTTTCCTTGGTTGCCAAGATGGATTACATATGCCTGGTGCTTCCCGTTGTTTCCTCCCAATGCTAGAAATTCTATTAAAAGGATGTGAAGATTGATTTTGTTAGATCTTTCCCTAACCCCCCGGATACTTTATCAATGTACAAGGCCATAAGGCCCATTACATAGTCAATGGGTAGTGACTTAATGAAAAAGGGCCATCTTTATTGAATAAAGGCCCTTAGGTGGTTGACCCTCATTAATAGCAGTACCACGAGTAGTTAGGGATTTTTTTATTGAAGTCATATATAGAGTAGTAAACTATGTATTGTTTTGTCAAGAATTGTTATTGTAGTTGTAGCTTTACTCTTGTAGGTTGCCCACTTGAAGAGGCAAGTGAACACAACTCTCATTTTGAATATATTTCATATAAGAGCTATTTTTCTAGTTCTATCGATTATCTATTGTGTTTTTCTATGTTTTCTTTGAATTTACGGGTTTAAGCATATCACATGTGATATCAGAGCTCTTTCTTGGGCTAAAAAGGAATAATTTTTAAAACTAGGGTTTGGTTATTTCAAATGAGTCATCTTGGAATTTTTGCTCCAATCTATTTTCTATGAAGTTTCAAGGTCTGAAATTTTTAGAGTACAAAAAGGACCTATGGAAGTAATTGATGTCAAAATTTTAGCATATGAGTTTCTATAATTTCGGAGATACACTCTTTGTAAGTTCAGGTTTGTCAATAATATAGAAGGTTTGGCTCCTTCACACAAGTCATCTTCAAATTTTCAATCCAATTTTTTTTATGAAGTTTCAAGGTATGAAATTTCCATGTTACCTCAAGGACATTAGTAAGTAGCATGGGTCAAAATTTCAAGTTCTGGGTTTCTATACATTTGGAGATAAACCCTATGTAAGTTAGTGTTTGTGACTAGCCCAAAAACTAGACCTAAACATGTGTCCCGGGTAAAACTATTATACCTAGAGTTGGAAAGATACAAATTGAGTTCCTATAGTTGCATTGGAAAGATGGGAAACAATTTTTTTGGTCCAAATTTCCTATTTAGATATGAAATATTGGATGTGTTGTAGGTCATACAAGTTTTCTCTTTTTTGAAGTCGAAAACTAACAAGATTTTGGAAAATTACCCTACTTTTTGCTTAGCACATCAAAATATTGTAAAACTAGTGGAATTGCAGAGTAAACATATCAATATACTATAGAACAAAATTTCAAACTTAGAGGTGAAAAAATTTAGGTGTTTTAGAAGCTTCAAGATTGTCTCTAAATCAAGGTTTTACAAAGAGTTGTGCTTATTTCAAAATCTTGGCTTCAAACCCTACCTTGACAAGTAAGTTATTTTCTAGTTATTGTAGAGCTATTTTTGGGGTTAGCGAGCTCATTTTTACTTAAGAGACGTGTTTCGGTTTATTTAAATAACAAAGGGATATGTTGTTCAATAGGTAAACTTGTGATTGGGGAAGCATACATGTTCAAAATACAAGTGGTACTAATTAGTCTCGTTATTGGATACCCTTATAATCTCTGTTAGTACCCCTTCAAGTAGTACCGCATCAAATAACACCTATATATAGAATTTCACTTCCACGTACTCTTGGGTATATTGCAAGTCCCCTAGGTATATTTGGAACCAACTTTAGATAAAATTGATTGACTACCTTGCTGCTATAATACATTGAGAACAACACTCGAAGATATCACTCTCTAATACCTAAATAGTTGTGTAGTATGGCTAAGAGCATGATCCAACCTCCTTAGTTAGTGCCCTGATATATTGATATGAGTACTATTGTTGGACCCTACACGTATATCAGAGAGTTGTAGCACCTGACACTCTGTCATCGCCAGGACCTTGTAAACCTTACTCTCACTTAACAATCCCATGGTGGAATATGCTCCTCCCTATAGACCACCTTTTAAGACACCATACAACATGAACACATGCTTTAATGTTGTAAGGTTTTATGCCCTAACAGAACAATACAAGACTTTTTAGGAAAACATCTAGGACAATGATGACTGATATATGAAAGAGATGCATCAACTTTAAGAGGGAGTATGCAACCTAGATCATAAGTTAGATTAGAAGTTGGAAAGTATAAACAACTCACTTGCTTAGTTGAAAGCTCATGGCATTGAGAAGAAGTCCCTTGGAATACACAACATAGTGAACCACACTAGGAAGGAACATCTCACTCAATACTATTTAGCTACCAGTAACCCCTTTCCGGTCCTCACAACCATAATCCGCTCTCCATGGATAATAACACCTAGAACTGATTTCCTAAAATAGAATTGAGCAAGTTTGATGGTTCTAACCCATTAGGATGGGTCACCTAGATGGAACACTACATCGCACTTATTGGCATCACTAATGATATGATGAAACTTAGGGTGGGGTTCTTGTATTTGGATCCAGGATGATGGAAATGGTGGGAGTGGAATATAAAATCCTATGGGTGCCTCATCCTTGGATTTTATTTGTTATATCTCTCCATGACCGTTATGAGCGAGATACTCACTATTTGGGACAACTTACCACATTGCGCCAAATAAGCTCAGACATAGAATTTATCTCTACCTTTGAGCAATTCGCCATAGGTACAGAGAACTTAACATATTCTTTCTATAAAGAATGTTTCATTAGTGACCTCAAGGAGGTGATTCAAGCACAAGTCAAAGTGTAGCATCCTTCTACCTAGTTGGACACATCTCAGAGGGCTCTAGAAGAAGAAACAATAATTAATGCACAAACCAACAAACCTTCTTTCATTCACCATTGACGCCCTACACAGTTCTATTCCTCAAGCACAATTGTCTCTCCTCCATTGAAAGTATAGAGGTTGTCTTGAACAAAAATGGCAGATCGACAAAGATGAGGACTTTGTTATAATTGTGATGAAAAGCATGCTCCGAGTCATAAATGTAAAGAACATAAGTTATCTCAAAGTGATGTGACCATTCCTACCCATTCCAAAGACATCATTATGAAAGATACCCCTAAGTTTGAGGTTGTTGACCAAATTCCTCCCATACAAGAAGAATTGGGGCCTGAATTCCATCAAGAAGAATCACTCATATCTCTTCTTACTTTATTTGGTATTTCAACCCTGTAAATCTTGAAATTTATGGGTTAAATCAAGCACCAAAAAGTAGTAGTTTTGGTAGATAGTGGTAGAACCCACAACTTTATTCACTAGTGATTGGCTAACGAAATTCAATGTTCTGTCCTCTAGGTGCCTAACTTTCAACTTATGATAGATGATTATAACACCTCATTTTTGACCCCAATATGTATAAAAATGTAAATATTTTATGAAAAGGATACAATCCGGATATGCATGGTCCAGAGTGACCAAGATATGTAAACTTGTAGATTTCCACTCTTTAATATAAAAATCAATGGTTGCTGCAGACTAAAGGTAAAAACAAAAGAGATGGGGGACTATCCTTCCACAAAAAGGGGAAAAGCTACCCAACCCATGCCTTCCACCAATCCAACTCTCCATGCCACTTGTCCACTTTTATGCCACTTTTCTATCCTCCAGCATGGATATAAATAGAGAGAGATAACCATCTTTCCATTCATTCCTTCATGTTAGAAAGAAGTCCTTCTGGCTGCTAATCCGGAGATAGCTACTACTAAACATGTCACCCAAGATAAAAATGCGTACTATTCCGTGCTATCCCGTACTATTTTGTACTATTCCATACCACCATCACCTTGCTTCTCACAAAGAACCAAATAGAGAAAAATAGAACTCCCTCAAGCTTGGAAAGGAATTAAGGGTAACAAACCCAAGGTACTGTTAACTCAGAGAAGGGATCCTGAGGTACTGTTAACTCAGAGAAGCGAGCCCCATTCCTTGGTTGAGGGATAGCTGTAGCCAAAGAAGTCGACACCTTCTTGTGGATTGATAGTCCCCGCTCAGGGGTGTCCTATCAAAGTAATATACGGCTTGAAAATTCCCATGGTTGGGTGGAACGACCTTAGACTGCAGACAATCGGTTCTTTTCTTTCTAGATAAGTATTATTTGTGAATGGAATTTGTTGTGGGAAATTATTGAATTGTGTTTAATATATTCTAGGATGAATGTTTTACTTAAATTGCATGGAATTACTATCATTTGAGGTATTACATTCATAAGAAATATAATTGCATACTTGCATTTGTTTTCATAAATATCTAAATTACCACAGTGCCCAAATACATTCAAATTTCCATTGTAAATGTCAATTTAAGCAATAGAAATCCAAATTTGGATAGCGTGAGTGTTCTTGGGTAAAAATTTGGATGTTTCCTAGCCAAATTAGCATTGTGAGGGTGCCAGTTTTGTGACAATTTGGTATTAGAGCTCCAGGTTGAAATACTGGAGTTGTATGGGCCATAAATCCAAATTTATAGGCATAAATCAGAAATGGTTCTGGGGAAATAAGTTTCTGTTAAGTGACAAAGAAGGGGTTAGGAATAATTTCAAATCAATTTCGAAATTTCCCCTTATTATCCGATTAAATTTTTTGCATAATCACGAAATATAAAAAAAAATGGAAAATTTTTGTCGGGCCCCACTCATGCCACATGGATGGATGACGTGGAGAAGCCACGTGGATGGGTGACATGGAGGAGCCATGTGGGAAAGAGGTCCAATGTGGAGGGGCCATGTGGGAAAAATGTGTGATGCGAACCAACCACATCAGATCCATGTGCACATGTGACCGTAGGTGATGGAGAGTGAAGGAGGAATAGATCTAATTGTTAGATGGTGGATATCAAGATCGACGACTGACAACGTTTCAGGATCATGAAGGTGCATGAACTATAACTAATCAACACGACCCTGAAGTGGTAAATCAGTTGATGATGTATCACCCTCTCCTACATCTAGGATCGTGAAACTGGGTTTGGGAAACCACTTTTGTCGAATTTTGAAACCACTGTCAGTCTGACAGGAAGTGATGTGACATGGGGAGATGTGACGCACAGTAACATCGGGAAAGGTGGGATCTTTGTCAATCATGTCAATCGTGGAAGATCGTGTATATTTAATCGACGACCAACATTGATTCAGGCCTGCAAACCTGTGCGACAACTAACCAATGGGAATGATCCTGAGATGAAAACCACATTGCAATGTGTCACCCCCTCATGCATTCAGGCTCGTAAAAGCAGTTTCAGGAAACCACTCTTTTTGGAGCCTAAAACCACTTATCACTGACAACTGGTAAGGAGATATGGGTGGCATATGAAGCATGTAGACCAGAAAGAGAAGGGGTTTTGTAGCTGACTTTTGGATGCCCGAGATCGGAAAATGACAGTGGCCTCATGCACCAGATTGCACGAAAATGAAAGATTTACACAAGTTAAAAAAAAACAAGTATGGAGCCAAAATCTTGCTTTTGCCATATCAGGAGCAGATTAAATCAAAAACTGGTGAGACTTGTGCCATTTCAAATATATTAAAGGAGACTTCAAGATCACTAGTGAGGGACAAGGACCCATTCTACTAAGATTGGACAAAAATTCCAATTTAATGGTTTTTGAATGTGTGTAGCCCGAGGACAGATGGAGGCTCGATTGAGACTCAAATCATTACAGTGTAGTTTTGATATAGGAACATAGACAATTATGGAGCCTTAAGGCCAAATTCAAAAATGTGCAAACCCGAGGGTTGAAAGAAGGCCAAAATCCACTATTTGGGTGTGCAAAAGTGCGATTTTTTAAAACTTGAAGGAGGAAAAAGTGGCCCCAGAAATCATAACCATAAAATTTATTGATTTCGACATTTGTTCTACTCATCAAGATGAAAAACGTTTATTATGGGAAATTTTTCCAAAAATGCTTAGTTTGGAAGATAGCAGTTTTTAGTAAAAATTCAAGTCAGGAAGAATGACAAATTAAAAGTTGGTGATTTCAGAATTTTGTAGGTTTTGATAAGAGCATCGAATTCAAACAGTGAAAATGTACAGGTGCACACCATTATATGGGCTATCAGTGTCTAAGATAAAAAAAAATTGAGTTCCTTATTGTTTTTCTTATACAGGTCTCCAAAAGTGGTCCTTCAGAATAGTTGCAACTATAGAAAGGAGAGTAAAATTAGACGAAAACTGTGTTTTTAGAGAGATATAACTCTTAGTGGTGAAACCAGTATTGAACATGGGTATGGTAATTGGAGAGAGTAATAGTAGGAGAATAAAAAATATGAACCTGAATTTGAATCAGTATTTTCTAAATTTCCAAAAATCTAAAAAAATGAGCCTACAACTTACTTTTGACAAAAGTTGTCAAAAAGGGGAATTTTCTAGAACTTATTTTTATGCATAAAATTTGTTATGAATTTTTGGAAGGAATTTTTCTAACAGATTTTGATTATTTGAACACATTGCAGATATTTTTGTGGCAAGTTACTACAATTTACAAGTTTACATCTCAGTGCCACACAAACATAATTATATAGTAAATATGGAAGGGATAGAAATTTCAGGTAGTTTGAGAGAAGAAGCCAGATGGTAGAATATCAGTATAGGCAATGAAGAAATAGAATCAAATGGACACAAAGTCAACTTAGAATCAATAGAATTAGTGGAAACAATGAAAGGTTTGAGGATGGAAGTACATAGTTGTAAAGCTGATAATGAGAGAATGTTGTGGGATTAGGAGTAGCGGAATCAGTTAAATACTCAACTTATGCAGAGTTTGAACTTGTTACAGAGGCAACTGCAGGTTGGATCAATTTCATGCTTTGAGAAGGAATATAGGGTTATTTCAAAGAAGATATCTCATGAAAAATCTAGACACTCTAAGAGTGTTACTAGAGGTCACATTCACCACCTCAGGAAAATATGAGATCTTATACCACATAGGATTCTAGCAGTAGTCCATAAATTTCTCCAAGGAGGCATCATAAAAGAAGACATCTGGAAGGAGTGTTTCAAGGAGAACTTAGAAATATTAAACTACCCACTTTTGATGGTGAGAACAAGAAAGGTGAATATGTTGAGGCTTGGCTGCTAGGGATGAGGAAATACTTGTGCTTGGATAATTACTCTTCAAATATGGAGGCTAGAATTGCCATTTATAACTTGTAGTGGAAGGCTTCCATATGGTGGGATCAACTAGTGGAAGTGAAGCGTATCAGTGAGAAGAAAATTTCATGGAAACATTTCAAAAAGTATTTCCAACAGAAATACTTATCTGTACATTATTATAAGAAGAAAATGGAGTTATTTGAGCTCAACTTGGGAGCTATGAGTATGGAGGATTATGAAAGGAAATTCTTAGAGTTGTTGAGGTATGTGGTATTTATTAAGGAGGAAAAAGTAAAAATTCAGAGGTTTCTAAGTGGACTTCCTACATTTTACAAAGACATAATCCAATATGATGAACCTGAATCCCTTGAAGAGGCCATTCGAAAGGCTAAGCATAGATATGATCAGAATAGAGGTCGAGAATCTATATAGAAATCCTGGAGGGATAAGCAAAGAGGTAAGAAATATCAAAGGAAGAAAGGATTCCAACCTCCATTCTTAAGAAATCAACAGATTTCATTTCAGCAGAGCAATCCCAACCCAAAGGAACCACAGAATGCAGAGTCCCAAGGAAAATGAACAAATACCTCATTTAAATGTTGGGGATGTGAAGGGAACCATACATTCAAAAACTGTCCTTATAGAGAAGGCCAAATGAAAACTATGTATAACATACAAGAGGCAAGCACCATGGAGGATGTGGCTATAGATATTCCCAGAATCTGCGCAGATCTAGATAACTAGCAGGCAGAACATCAATCCAATATGATTGAGATTGAAGGTAAGATTAATGATCAACCCATTGACATTTTAATTGATTCATGGGAAAGTCATAGTTATATTGATCCCAATTTGGTTGAAATATTTAAGCTAAATAAAATCAAACATGATAAGTCATGGATGGTACAATTGGCTACTAGAACTAAAAGAAGAATCAATGAGATAGTAAAATGTTGTTCCTTAGATATGAATGGAATCCATACAACTATACATTTGAATATAATACCACTCGGCTCTTATGATGTACTTATTGGAATGGACTGATTGGATGGACACCGTGTCATGTTAGATTTCCATAATAAGACTCTCACTTGTCTTAATGAAGAAGTAACACATAAGATAATGAAAGGCATTTTCTGAGGCCTATTTCCATAAGGAAATTTTGAGTTGTACAACTAAAAAGATGTTTCAGAAAAGGGTGTCAGATGTATGTATCTCATGTGGAAGAACAAGAAAAGGCAAAGGGTCCTAACTTGGAATATTTCACAGTATTACAGGAATATGTAGATGTGTTTGAAGAAATACTAGGATTACCACCAAAAATAGATATTGATTTCTCTATTAACTTGGTGCCTGGAGCTGCCCCAGTTTCCAAAATACCATATCGAACTTGAGTACGCTTGAATTGAAAGAATTACAAATGTATCTTGAAGAGTTGTTGAGGAAAGAATACATACAGTCAAGTGTGTCTCCTTAGGGAGCACCAGTACTCTTTGTAAAAAAGAAAGATGGGACCTTGAGATTGTGTATTGAATTCAGGAAATTAAATAAGGTTACAATGAAAAACAAATATCCTCTACCTATAATTGATGACCTATTTGACCAACTAAAAGGAGCAAGGATTTACTCCAAGACAGATTTGAGATCAGGATATCACCAAGTGAGAATAAAGGATGAAGATATAAAAAAAACAACCTTCATGACCCGATATGGTCATTATGAGTTTGTGGTACTTCCATTTGGATTATAAAATGAACCAACTATCTTTATGTTCTTAATGAATGGCATATTTAGAAAATATTTGGACAAGTTTGTAATTGTGTTTTTAGATGACATTCTTATTTACTCAAAATCAATGGAAGATCATGAGGAGCACTTGAGATTAGTTTTACAAGTATTAAGGGAGAATTAGTTATATTCCAAGCTAAGCAAACGCTCATTCTATAAAAAACAAACCCAATACTTGGGACACATCATATCTGAGGAAGGGGTAGCAGTGGATCCAAAGAATATTGAAGCTATCATGGGGTGGCATACACCTAGGAATGTAACAGAAGTTGGATAATTTATGGGGCTGGCTGGATATTATAGAAGGTTCGTAAAAGGATTCTCAAAAGTATCACATCCAATTACATCTTTAAAAAATAAGGGAGTCAAATTTAAATGGAAAACCAAGAGTGAAGAAAGTTTCCAAGAGTTGAAGAGATTACTTACCAGTGCACCAATTCTCAAAATTGCTGATCCAAATGAATATTTTATGGTATGTACATATGCCTGTAAAGAAGGAATTGGTGGTGTACTCATGCAAAATGAACATGTGGTTAGTTATGAAAGGAGTATGAGAAAAATTATGCCACGCATGATTTAGAGTTGGATTCTATAGTGCATGCCTTAAGAATGTGGAGACATCATCTCATGGGCAGAAAATTCGAATTAAGAACATATCACAGTGGGTTGAAGTATATATTTGTGCAGCATAATCTAATGCAATAAACACAATATGGTTGGAATTCCTATGTGATTTTTAATTCGAAATCAAACATATTAAAGTCAAGGAGAATAAAGTTGCAGATGCACATAGTCGAAGAGCACATACAATGCATGCTGCAGCCATTAGCATGTGCCAATCATATTTAAAAATCAAAATTTTGGAAGTTGTGATTTCATACCATCATTATATCCAGGTGAAAGAAGGATTACAATAAGAGAATTTATAGCATAAATTCAAAGGATATAGGTTGCAAAACGATGGCATTCTTATGAATAATAACATAATTTACATTCCTAATTCCGTGGAATTAAGGAAGATGGTAATGGATGAAATACATAAGGTGACATATGCAGGACATCCTGGATATCAAAAGACTATTACAGTAGCAAGAAGCCAATACTTCTGGCCATCACCAAATTACCCAGAACAGTCAAACAACATGAATCACTTATGGTAGTGGTGGATAAATTGACAAAGGATGCACACTTCATTCTGGTTAAATCAAATCATAAGGAAACCAACATAGCATAAATTTATATGAAGGAGCCTTGCAAGATTCGTGGAATACCTTGGGTAATTGTTTCAGACTGAGATCCAAAATTTACTTCAAATTTTTGGAAGGGATTATTCAAAGGATTTGGAACAAATCTGAATATGAGTACAACATATCACCCATAGACCGATGGACAAATTGGTTGAGTTTACTTACAATAATGGATATCATGCATCTTTAAAGATGAGTCCATTTGAAGCCTTATACGGAAGGAAATGCAATACTCCAATTAGCTAGGATAATCCAACATATAGAGTGGTTATTGGGCCAGAATTGCTCAAAGAAATGGAATAATAGATGGTTAAGATTAGAAAGAATTTGAAAATAGCACAGGACAAACATAAAAGTTATGCAGACAAAGGAATAATAGAAAGAGAATTCAAATTTGGTGATCATGTGCATCTAAAAGTTAGGCCAAAGAAAAGTTCACTGAAGCTTGGGATATGTGCTAAGTTAGCACCCATATATTGTGGGCCATTTGAAATATTAAATATGATAGGGCCTGATGCATATGAAATTGCATTTTTTACTTGTATAAAAGTGCACAATGTGTTTCATGTATCTTTATTGAAAAAGTATGTACTTGATCCTAACCAAATTGTTGATTGGGCCTTGATTTAGGTGGAACCGTAAAGAGATATACCGGTGCTACCAGTACGTATCCTAGACAAGAAAGTCACGTTGCTATGAAACATGGTCGTTAGGAAGGTAAAGGTCCAGTGGAAAAATTACATCCCTGAGGAATCAAATTGGGAGCTTGAGGATGTTGAGTCATGGATTTGTCCCTATTTTCATCACTTATCAACACCTATTTCATTCCTCTTCTTCCTATTATTGCCCATTTATCATTCCATTTTCCATCCATTTGTTGTAACTGCTCGTAGAATACCATATTACTCCCATTGATGCTTTAGTGGTTAATAATAATTATTTTCCTTTATGTTTGATGAATTGAAGACTTTTATGCATAATTTTACTGATGATGGTTTGTGAAGTGATTTTTCATATTAGCAGCAACATCACTCTTGGTTCAAGCCTCCAAAGTTAGCATTCTAGCACACATCCACATGGAAATATACAACATGTTTGTGTTCTTAGGTTTGATGACATGGATTTGTGATCTTAAATTCATACCTAGGTCCAACATGGCAGCCGCCAACTCATGATCAAACGGTTCCAACCAAAAACGCTTGTCAGATAAGAACACATTGATTTGCATTGCAATTTTTAGGCAGATGAAGAAGAATCTCGAAAATATGGGAGATGGGTTTTGTGAGTAATGGCCTCCTTTACTTGAATCGCGAGAAAATCCCCCAAAACAACCGCGGTTTGAGAGATACGAGTGGTTCTTTAAAGGGGATTTTGCTAGATTTACTATTGCGGTTGGTGTTTCAAATTAGCAATATGTTAAAACACATTCCAAGTTGGGAATTCGGTTCCTCATCCTCATGAGGAACTTTTATCTATAAATATGTAATCAATCTCATGTATGGGGGTTGAACAATTAGTATTGAAATTCATTATTCTCTTCGGATCTAACTTTGTAACAGTTCAAGCTTGGTTAATAGATGCTGGTGGTTTCTTAAAGCAGAGTTGTAGACTTTCATTGTGGAGATACGACTCTGCTCAGTGGAGGAAGGGCCCTCTTCCCTGAGCAGATGATGGTAGTGTTGGTTGTAAGTGTGTTATTGTGTGAATTTGTTTATTATTTAGTTACTGTTTTCATTCATTGTTATATTTATTGTTGTTGTTACTCCCGTTAATTCATTTTGATAGATCGTTGGCCAACATAGCACTTCTTTCAGATTTATGTAATTAGATCTTGCTTCGTAAGAGTTGATTTTTATTGCAATGTTTGAAGTGTGATTAGATTTACAGTGTGGTTTTATGAGTATGTTTGGGGTTTGATTTATTTTCAAGAAGGTGTGATCTAGTTTACAATGAGTTTTGATTTCATACCAATAGATCAACAGTTTCAAGTAGAAATTGTTCTTGCATAGATATTGCACGACAGCTTTGAAATAAAATACTTCCTCGGGTTGACAATTTATGTTCTAGGAGTTTCAGTTGTTTATTTAATTAGACAATTAATTTGCCCAACATTTTGGTGCCATTGCCGGGGAAGTTATCAATGGTGCAAAATTACATCTGACATTTTTTTGTAGATGCACTGTTAAAGTAGAGCATGGTAGATGTGTTCCTGATCCCTAGGTGTCAGGGAGGTAAGATGTAGTGAAGAGCTATGCATCGTTCGATAGACGGAAACGGGATCAGCCTCACAAGGGTCATGGCATGTAGTTTGCATGATTATTTTTTAGTTGATTGAATTTGCTTTGAGTGTGGATTTTATTTCTTTTCATTTAGTTTTATTTCATTTTTATTTCTTGGTTCGTAAATATTGTCATTCCCCTTAGTGGTGTTGTAAGCACCACCCATTCTACTAACAAGTTGACAGGAACATTCAAAGGAGGAGCCTCAAGATAGCCCGCAAAGTAATTTTTATTTGTTGGGAAGAGATGGCAGGTGAGAAAAATGAAGAAAGTGTTACCTTTGAATCCCCCATCAGAGATTCAGGAGGAGTGGCACCAACGCAAAGCATTCCCCCACATGTTCTACCAAATTTTCACGCCCTACGATGGTTCATGAGCCTCGGTGGGAATTGCATACAAACTTTGGAAGACATGAAACATGTATTCTTGAAAAGGTACTAAGATGATTGTAGGGTCAATGAAGATATAATATAAATGAAAAAAGGGGAATAATAGAGTTTGGAGGATTACATGGAAAGCTTTCAATACGACCTTCAAAGATCCAAACAAAGGAAACTAGGAAAAGAGACCTTGAAAACACTCATACTTAAAGGAATCCAAGATGAATATTTAGAAATCTTAAATCTAACGGGAACATGTGATGTATTTTAGCTATCATATGATGATGTTTGTGAGTTATGTATAAGGTATTCAAGAGGAAACTCCAAGATTGGTCAGAATTCTAAAGAACTTTCCTCTAGATTTTTGAAATCTGTTGCAAAAACATGAGTTTTAGGACCTGAAATCAGTAATTTATTTGAAAATTTTAATGCTGATATCAATGGTTCACTAAATTCACAATTGGGTGTTTTGCAGGTTAAGGACAAGCATGAGGAATTTAAAGAAACAATTTTCCCTCGGTGCCAGAAGAAACATCTTGCAATGGATTGTCCTTTGGATAGTCTCACAATTTGTGGCATATGTGACTTGACGCATTCCACGGATTGTTGCCCCTCCTTACCCATGATGAAATCAACATATCAAAGAGATCTAGGAGTTGCAACAACCATGGAAATCGTGGTGTACATGTATGGTTCAAAACTCTATCCCTCCATTTCCTTACTCTCATACTCAATCATTAAATACTCCTCCACCATGGCAGTTGTTGCAGCCTCAATTTAACTCTTACCTACCTTATCCACAAGGTTGGAGTGGCATATATTATGATCACATGGCCACTCTCCGTTATGATACAACACAACTCGGTCCTTCAAGATCATCCTCACAAACCAATCCTCTACACCAGCCACATCTATCTTCTCATCAAACTCCTTGGTATACAACACAATTTCCTGTCCAATCCACCCGCCACCCTAACCATAATAAAACAGTATAGTATGCTTACAATGATGAACTGCAAAATTTCACTACACTTCCCGCATGTTCTACCTTACCTACACTGCTAAAAAAGACTATGCATTGTTGCAGCAAGTCCATACAAGGCGCTAACAAATTATAGGTCCAAGATTTGCAGATGAAGTTTCTTCTAGTCCTCATCAACAAGCATACAAGATCAACAAGCTACACATAATATTTGAAGAACAAGGATTGGAACCAAAAACTGAAGAATTTCCAACATCATTGTCACCATAGCTAGATCTCTTATGCATTCATGAAGATCAATTATTTGAGGAACTTCATATGACAACTATGGTAAATCAAGGAAGCAAAGATTATATTGAAGCTTGGTTTAAATCTACTATTAGTCTGTAGCATCATTCCATACTTTAGCAATTCTTTGCACCATCATTTCAAGGGAATTTGATCTCTCATATCCTAGCATTCATAAAGTTATATTTTTTTGTTGGGAGTATGAGCATACTTGATTCCTTTCTTCGAAAGTGGCTCCATTGGAAGTTTTCTTACACTTGAAGAAAATTTGTCTTTTTCAAGTAGAATAGGATATTGTAAATAAATAAAATAGTAAAGAGAAAAATATGTCTAGTTGTGAAAACCAGTTTACTGGCACAACTAGACATGAGATTTTCTTGAAAACCAGGTTACTGTCTGGCAAGGTTCACAATAAGATCTGTGAGTTTCATGTTGGTTCTATTTTTCACAATGGTTCTTTACAATCATTTATTTTTTACTCGTATTAAATGATGTGGAATTCATTAAGGTCCACCTTCCAATGGTCTTGTCCCATCGACTCCAACACATCATTTGGGATTGATATTAGAGTTTTATAGTGCCCTGGGATATGCATGAATCAATGGAAGATTTCCTTGTTGTTAATCTTGGGGATTCATCAATGCCTCTTGATTGACAAATCTTGCAGGTGACTTGACTGCAACACATCCATTTGTTCTGTCAATATGCACTAAGGTACTTTAGAGATCAATGTCATCAAAGGTGAGTTGCTTCACATTGGTTAAGGGCATACATTAATGGTCGGTAATCCAATGGTTTCTTTCCATGCCCGACTTCAACAAATTCAATCGCATGGTAAGAATTGTACCTCGGTTTTGTAGCAGCTGAATATTATGTGATCTAATGGTGTCAACCATGACTTGCAACATCATTTGTTTCAGTAGTTTTGCAGTTCCTTTCCATTTTGATTTCAACAATTGATTTTCAGAATAAGAGAAGGAGCTCTCTGCTTTTGTGGCTGAATTCCTCCTCATCATTTGTCTCAACAGTTAATCTTGCATGCATGCAACACATTTCTTCATTAAGATTAGATTCAGCCTCATACAGTTTCAACTCTCAGCTACATCTCTCTCAGCATCAGTTTGTCCTATGTTAGCTCCAACAGACATTAGTCTATCCATGTCAACCAAGGATTCCACGAAGGTAAAACTTGAGGTAAAATAGCATGAGTTTTTTATTTGTTAAAGTTCTGGAAAATATCATCAAAACCATTAAGAATTATCCATTTCAATTATCTACCATTTGTCAATTTTCAAGGGTATCAAAAGCTTTCAGTTTGGGGGGAAATACCTAGCCATCTTTGTCCATCTATTCCCATCTTTTCCCATTTGATTCTAACACCTCACCATTTGTACTTTGTGAGAAAATGATTCATAAAGTTTGCTGAAATAGTTGTTGAAACTCCATCAGAATTGCTAGAAATCACTTGAGGGCTACTTTTGAAGGTATGATGGCTATGAAGAGGAAGCATAAAGCTACTAAGATGATCTAGACGAGCTCATATTGAGAAATCATCACTTGTTGCATTCATGATTTGCTAACGATAACATGTTTTAATATTGTCCTTTCATGAGAAATGCAATAGTCACTATTTGAATAAGTTTCAAGTATTATTTGGAAAGAAGCATCATATTCTATTAGCATCATCAGTGGGCAAGCAAAGTGGTTTTGGTCACTATGCATGGTAAAATGAAAGCAACAATTAAATGAGTCCTTCTAGTTTGGATATTACATAGGTATTGGGTTGCATGAGGACATGCAACAATTTCAGTTTGGGAGAGATGTTGGGTCACAAATTTGTCCCTATTTTCATCACTTATCGACACTTATTTCATCCCTCTTCTTCCTATTATTGCCCATTTATAATTCCATTTTCCATCCACTTGTTGTAACTGCTCATAGAATACCATATTACTCCCATTGATGCTTTAGTGGTTAATAATAATTATTTTCCTTTATTTTTTATGAATTGAAGACTATTATGCATAATTTTACTGATAATGGTTTGTGAAGTGATTTTTCATATTAGCAGCTCAGCATCACTCATGGTTCAAGCCTCGAAAGTTGGCATGCTAGCAAACGTCCACATGGAAATATACAACATGGTTGTGTGCTTAGGTTTGATGACACAGATTTGTGATCTTAAATTTGCACCTAGGTCCAACATGGAAGCCTCCAACTCATGATCAAACGGTCCCAACAAAAAATGCGTGCCAGATAAGAAAACATTGATTTGCATTGCAATTTGTGGGCATATGTGTTACAACGTATTTTTCCACCCTATGAGCATTTATACTGATTTGGCCTCTGTTATTCATTTGATTGACTCAAAACCACTTTTTTCCCTCCAGGAACCTCTTTTTCCCTATTTTCGTTCCTGTACGCGAGCTACTTTATTGCAACTCGGACATGCACGGGCTGTCCCACTATAGCCCGCGTACATCGACTTAAATGGTAAATTATAGTAAAAAACTCACTTTTTACTCCAAAAAGCGATCATAGGGTGACCTTTGGTCCTCTATGTATCCTGAAATGACTCAATTTGGCCTTTCACCTACCTTTGGAGGGTTATATATTGAGCTCTTATGGTACATGGAAGGAGGAGAAAGAGAGAGCATCGGAACTCTATTGGATTTTTTCCATAGCTTTAGTCTACATCCATTGATCCTAGTTGTTGTGAACCTCTTATGTTCACCTACCAAACTCTTCCATATCTTGTGAAGGACTCTATCCTTTACTCGTGATTTTTCCATTGCATGGGGGATTGAAGTGGTGGAGACACAAGTGGAGGGACCTAGTTCTCGGTTCAGATGAAATGTCAGCAAGAGGTTGTATCATGTACTTCTTGTTTACATTAATAGAAATACTAATTTTCGCATCCAATTGACCTTGTGAATGGTTGTTTATTAACATTGGGTAACATTTGCTTATTATATCATGGACCATGCTATTGTTTATGCTACCATCTTTCATATATTATATGCACTTGCTTGTGTTTATTGTTGAGACTAAGTTGCAGGTTCAAGTGTAGAGATTTGAAAGCTCAACAGGGATCTACATCAAACGTTCGGTTGAAGGTTGGTTATTTATTCCACATCTTACCATTTACATTTAAATAGCATTGCATTGGGAATTGAGTTGATTTATGGTAGTCATCTGTCTGTTGTGGTCTACCCCAAGCCACAAGAAGTTTTTATACATAATAGAAATGGTGACTCCACTGGGGAGGAACCTCCATTTTGGGGATTTTGGGAATTTTTCCTTATTTTGAGTTTATGTTCTGTCGAGTTTCTATGTCATTGATTGGTTGTTAGGGTCTGCATTGAAAATATTAATTTTTCTTGGTCTTTGGATTCATTTTTGGTCCACCTACCTTTCCCTGTACGCGGGTCAGCCTTGCTTAGCTCATGTGGACGCACGACTGTTAGTACAATAGCCTGCGTATACACGCTACTGTTCTATGAACAGTTGCGTACAACTCCAAGATTTTCTTATTTATCTTTGGTTGTTGCTAGGTGAGTTCTGGGTGTTCTTGAGTCTTAGTAGGCCTGTATTCTGACTGTTCCATGCCTCTTTACTGACTAGAAACTCCTCTTTGGTTTTTGAGCTTTTGGTGTTCAACCATTTTTTGTTTTTTATAGCTCATTAGCTTGGCTGAGTCTTGCTTTTTGGGATTTGTTGGTTTGCCTGCTTTGCATGCTCTGCATTTTTCTGAAGAGTTATGATTCCGCTTGCATTTTTCATTCATCTATATTGAAAAATACAAAAAAAACATTGTTTTGCATTTTCATTTCATTTGTTATGAAAATACAAAACAAATTCTTTATGTTATTGCATTTTGCGTTAGATTGCTTGTGCTTTCATTAGGACTTGCTTGAGCATGAAATTGTAAAGAGATTGCATTTTTATTTCTAAAAACAAAACGTTGGTTTGATTGTCATTTAGTGGCATATTTTTTCCATTGATAGAAGGGTCTAGTGTTTATTGGATGTGCATTTATTGAGTCTATTCACACCATTAGTTTCACGACCATATCCTTTGAGTAATCATAGCCATTAAAATGAACACTTAAGATCAAATTGATTATAAATGATGTTATCTTTTATAGGGTGCACCAACTAGTATAGGTTTAGAGTCTTGGAATAGATCACTGTGAGTTAACAATCCAAGTCTATTAAACAAACATTGTGTGTCTGAACAGGGAGTGGTGAAACCCATGGTATACATCAGTGTTCTCAGGAAGCTCTACTCAAACCAGAGTTAAGCACAAGGTCACGGGAGGTTGGTTGCGGAGATAGCCCTCCAATATTGGCTAAACGTGGGAGATATTTCCAGGATTTGTTTGTATCTAGGGATTCTTGGGGGATTTGACCCTATTGAGTTTCGAGATTAGCTACCCTTCCCATACGACGGATCCCACCTGTGACTGTTTGCTTGAGCATTGGTTATACGTGGTGGCCATAGTTACTTTACCTAGGTATCACATAGGGTACTTGCAGCGGTTATTCCGTGAGTGTCCTGAGTGAGATATGGGTCGGACAACATAGTTGTGTTTGCACAGGAATTTGACCCTGTTCGCGCAGTGAAGTCTGGGGTCCCTTATAATTGATTATGTTACCTACAGTTATAGTTTAGGAGTCTCAAGCCTCTCCTAGGTGAGACATACCGGCTGTAGTGTTGGGAGGTCCCTTGAGCCAGTCCTGTTTGTGTGCATTTGGTTGTAGTTTCTTTTAGGTGTATGCTCTGTGACGATCTCGTAGGCCATTAGGAGACATTTATTTGATGACTTTTTGAAGTCATCGTGGATCGGGATCTGCCTCTCCGTCGATCTCGTCGGTTGGTTGGTTTACCAGCTAGCGATCCGTCATAGTCTTTTTGTAAGAGACGTCAGAGGACTATCATTGGTCCATTATTCACATCTCACGAGCTTCAAAGAGCTCCCATTATGGGTTCCACATCTGGCACGTCTGGAATCCCTTCGACTCCACCCACTAGTCCGAAGCGAACTTCCCCTCCTCACATATTCTCTCTGAGGACTGATTGGGTGGGGGGTTCATCACACATCACTCCTCATGGGTATGGAACATCCCATCCCACGAGCACAAACCCTTTTGATGAAACATGGTCATCAGGTTATTTATATGGTTCATCCTTGGGGATTCCAGGTTTTGGTTCCACATTCGTCCCTATGACCTCAAACCTTTTTTCATTGGGTATGCCCGGTTTTATGCCGACTGTTACTTCCACCATGTCTATTAGTCATGATAGCTCTAGCATTGGGATTGGGGGCACTACACCCCCTTTTACTGCATATCAGTTTGGGAGTGGTCACATCCCTCCATCTACTCCGTATGTTGGAGGAGGGCCACCTCCTACGACAACCCCTAGTGTTAGTGTGAACCCTTTCTCTAGTGGAGGTTTCACAATAGATATTGGATCTATGACTTACATTCCATATTTTAACCCACATACCTCTATACCTGTACCCTCGAACGCTTTTATGATGCTGAATCCCCCCCTATCTCTAGTTCATCGATTCTAGTGGGTGGGAATATACTATTTTCATACGACCCTCACTCATCTAGTTTCCCTTCCTCGAGTGGTTATATGGGACCCCATTCTTATGGATTTTCAACTAGTCCTAATTATTATCCCAATCCCTCCCATGGAATCCCTTTTATGCACATACCTGTGTATCATAACATGGGTTAGTTCGGAGGAGGTTATTATCCTTATGGTCATGGTCACGGCTTCTATCAGAGTTCTTTGACACCTCAGGTGTCGGCTACGATGAACACAATCTCACCTTCGTAGAGTCATTCTCTTTCGGGAGCTTATAATAAAGCTTCACATCCTCATCTACCATTTCTTCCTAGGTTAAATTTACTCGATCTTTCGAAGCTCACGAACTATCCAGTGTGTCATGATCCTACATGGACTTCAGTCCTCACCAAAATCCCTTCTGACGTTCCAAAGTTTGAGGGGAAGAAGGGTGAGGATCCAGGTGATCATGTAACCACATTTCATTTATGGTGCTCCTCGAATTCCTTGAACCGAGGCCTTCAGTCCTCACCAAAATCCCTTCTGACGTTCCAAAGTTTGAGGGGAAGAAGGGTGAGGATCCAGGTGATCACGTAACCACATTTCATTTATGGTGCTCCTTGAATTCTTTGAAATGGTATGTCGAGTTTCCTGGGGGCACATATAGGGGTTTCAACAATTTAGCTTTGGTTTTCCTAGATCACTTCTAGCTGTCAGTTCGTTATGATACTGGTACTAATATTTTATCCGCCTTCTGTCAGGACAAAGACACACATATCTCTGATCATATTCAAGAGTGGCGCCGGCGGAAGAGGCTAGTGAAAGCCAACATTCCTCCAGAGTTTCTGTTGGAATGGTTCCTTAAGTATTTACTCCCTTACGTTTCGAAGGACATTTCATTGTCTGGTATTATGACTGAGGAATAAGCTATTTTTAAATCCCAGCAGCTAGACCTAGTCTATGCTTAGTCTAGCATCTTATACGACATTATACCTGATGCACCATAGTCACGACATGAGCCCAAGCCCATTCCTGGACCACATGCCGATGGTATTATTGGATCCACAAGTACTCGTCCTGTAGATTTGCTTACGAATCAGATGCACAATCTGTCTATTAGCCAATCTACCTCTGGATAGGCTCACGCCTCATCTGTTTCCACCCAGTTGTCCGATATTAACTCTATACAATCGATGAACCCATCAGGTAACCAACAACCTGGTGGGAAGAAAAAGGGGAAAAATAATCGTAGAGGTGGGAATAATAGGAACAATAACGCTAAGAAATACAATGCCAACCCTCCTCGGGATGGCAGGAATACTGGTGGGGACTGCAAACCTAGACATAAAGTGAAGTTCCTTGTAAACTTTGCATGGAAGATCACCTTACACATTTATGTCCTTGTATTGAAGAAGCATCGAAGTATCTTGCACAGAGCCCAGTTGTGCTTAAGGATCCCCTTCCTCATCACCAAAACATGGCTTCGGGTGCTTCCATCTCCGGTAGTGGGACTAATGAAACTTCGACATCCTCTACCCATGTTGGCGGTTACATATGCGTTAACATGGTTAAATCGGAGGTTAGTGTTGCTACTCGCTCTCATGATTATGGAGATCCACAACTTTCGTTAGGGAATGAGTCCCCTCCACCTGCGACCCCTTTGCATATCGAGAAGCCTAATTCCATGCCGTGGATATCGAAAGGTGTTCTCAAGCATTCAGCGCACAATACCAATGCCAGAGCCACCCATAACTACTCAATTGTAGAAGATCTAGGCCAAACTCCGTGTGCTATGTTGGCTCTCGAGGTTCTCTAGGCTTGTCCTTCTCAAAGGAACGCCCTATTTTGCGCTTTAGGAGTCCAGGATCAATGTAGTCCTAATATTGTCAAGTTCGATACTACTGATGTTCAGCCTCAGTTGCCCTATCATGTGGCTTTCCAAGTCCATGTTAGGTGCCTACAAAAGATCGTTAAACGTACTGTGGTTGACGAAGGTGCTTCCACTTTAGTAATGTCGTTATCTTGTTGGAAGGCTCTAGGCTCCCCTCCATTTTTGAAATCTATGACCATGCTTACTGCATTTGATGTTTGTTTGTTCAAGCCGCATGGTATTATCCCCTCCCTTGAGGTCCACTTGGGTGGGAAGACCGTGCCAATTGAGGTCGAGGTGGTTGATGCACCCATCGACTACAACCTTTTACTGGGTCAGAATTGGATCTATGCTATGAAAGCGATCGTGTCCTCGGTTTTTAGAGTTATTTGCTTTCCCCACGAAGGCAAGATTGTGACTGTCGATCAACTAGATTTTACTAGTTCCAATACTGTTGTGTCACCATAAACTCAAGTTCCTTATATTGGAAATTCTTAGCTGGCAACTGGGAATATTGGTGTAGGATTGTATTCCTATTTGATGGGATATTTCAACTTTGTTTCACCAATCTCCTTTATAGGAACCGTTTCCGATAGTGTCCCTTCCTCATTACATAATGTACCGTTCCGGACATCATATTTTAGTGATTCATGGAATTTACTTTCCACGAGTTCCTTGTTTGGAGACATTTCACACATCGGAATGGATATGCCATTGTCTGCAACTGATCTTGCTAATCATGATATTCAATAAGCCACTGCAGAGCCCGATCTTTCTTCTTCATGGAAAAAGGAAGAAGATCTCGTTATGCTACCCACGTGGGCAATCGAATCATCTTGCTCACATGACTTCCTCGATGGTACTTTACCTTCGGATGAAGCCATTGTTAAGGCCATGAATGATAATGACAAGCCTTGGGGGGATCTCTATCATAGATATCATTTCCTTCCCACCCTTGATCTTATTGAACACGATGAGTCTACAATCCAGTATGCCATCCATTTGGATTTTGATCCATTCGTAGTTATGTCCAGCCCCGGTGATTCTGATCTCCTTAGTGTTGAGTCTTTGGGCTCTCCTATAGATCCGCAAATTGGTGTTCTTGCTAAGTTTGATTCTGCTTCTAGAATTGTCAACTTCCGTGATGATGAATTTGTTCTTACAGATTCCTTCACGTCCTTCAACTTTGATCTTCATCCTAATGTTGATCATAACCCATCAGGCATTGGTACTATAGAGTCTTCATTGGTCAGCTCTACCTGCATTATGCCTGGGGTCGATAATAGTAAAGTTGAAAGTACTTCTACCACAATGACTTGTATCAAATCTTTCTTTACATATGTTTTAGATATGATCTTAGTACTAATGTTTCTTGGAGACAAGATTCTTAGCTGGACTTATACTTGTTTACTGGTCCTTTTTGACATATGGTTCGGTCATGGCAGGTATATTCAAAACCTTGCATTAGGTTTAGTCTTCCCCACTGTTATGATGCATTTGAACCTTTTTCCATCCGAATTCGCCATAGGGTCGAACCTATTGGCCATTGGTGTGTTAGCCATCTTTATATGCATTGTCCACCATTTTGACAACAGAGCCTACCTAACATGGGTCACCCTGGTCAGCACCCTTATGCCATTTTGGTGCCCATGCTGAGTTTTTGTCATAGGCTCGAGATCCTTTTTAGATTTACCATGAATTTGAGAAGAAGCCTCATATCTTTCTTTCTCATATATTTCTAGCCATCCCTGATAAGGCTCCCGTTTTTGTGTTTAAGTCGCATGTGCATTTATTTTGATTCTGCTTGCAGTAATGAGCCTAATGCCGGCTTCCACGCTTTTACCTCGTTATATAAGCCTCCATCTTTGATCTCATTTCTGTTAAGATATGTATCACTTTGCCTTTGTGATTTCACATCCTTCACCCAGAGGAGACACCCCCTGAGTGTCTTATCTTGCTCATGTTCCTTGCATTATGCATAGCTTTGTTCCATGCGCTTGGAACTAGTCTCGCATGTCCCTGACACTCGTTTGCTCCCATTACGAGCATTATTCCACCTTTACTTCGAGCTCGTGAAAAACAATAAGGAGGTTACAAGCATTCTTCTATCTCTCCTTTCAGCTTGTTAAAAACAGTAAGGAGGTCACGAGTTTACTTTTTCGGGCTCATTAAACCTTTACGGAAAATGTTTTTATAAAGTCTTTTTTAATCCCTTGTTAGAATTTTTCAAATCAAACAATATTGCCGAGTATACTTGTCATTTCAGACTCGTTAAAGGATTTTAAGCGACATCCACTTAGGTATAAGTTTACCCTTTTCCGGACCTTTGTGGATTAATTGCGAAAAAGGTATACTCTAGTCATACGTGACTAGAAGAGTTCTTCTCTCAATGTTTTACACTTTTTCGGGTGAGGATACTAACGTTACGAAAAAGGAATCCCCATTTATGTTGAGTTGTGATTGCATTGCATCATCTTGCTTTCCTTTGAGCCTTGTGCTGGCTCCTGCTTTTCGTAGTTATTATCCATGTGCCTGTGCATTTTACTTTCCGATCCAAGCAGAGCTTCCATTTATCTTTCACAGCTTGATGACGCTTACCTTGAGGGAACACCCCCCCGAGTGTCCACATCTTGCACGTGCTTCCTTGAATTGATCATAGGTATGTTCCATTGCATGGAACTAGTTTTCTTGTACTTGACACTCGTTCCCCCACTTGTTGTACTATAAGAAATTTTATACTTTTTCAAGCTTTCACAATATGAAAAAGACCAAAAATCATATAACTGAAAAAGCTGGACGAGAAAATATTTATTACCTCTTGTTGGCAGTTGTCGTGTCACCTTTGAATAGAGCATTCATTTCCACTCCATTTATCATGAGTCAAGACATAATAATGTAGTAAGATTTAAAATTAACTATTATAAATTTTTTCTTTGTCGAAAACAAAAAAACAGAACAAGCTACTTATTTAGCCTCTCTTGAATCAAAAAACATGTATCTGACTACCTTCATCTGCTTAACTGTCTCAGAAGCCGTTTGAAGTATTATCTGATGGTTGAGCTGTCGTATTTGGTTGGTTGCACAGGCAATGAAATTTGGGTGGAGAATAGTCATTGGAACAATAGTGGGCTTTTTCGGAGCAGTTGTAGGTAGCGTTGGGGGCGTTGGTGGGGCGGGATATTCGTTCCCATGCTTACTCTGATTATTGGATTTGATGCCAAGTCCTCAACAGCCATATCCAAGTGTAAAAAGACATGTTTAGAAAAGAATGGCTGAGATATTCGCTTCTTTCTTTGATTTTTTCCTAATGAGGCAGCTTTTAGAGTGATTCCTTCAGATTCTCATCTGCAGGGTAGCACTTGAGAACATATTTTCCAAGTTTAAGAACCTCTTTCTTAGAATCAAAATTGAAAACGAATTTGGGAAATTTGATTAGGGGTGTGGGGTATTTAAGATCTTGTTTCTGTGGTTGAACAACTCTGGTATACTCCTGCTGTGCCTTGTTCTTCCCTTTGCTTTGATTCGTTCTTATTTTGTTTCAGTTATGATCAACTTCTTCTAGTCAATCTTAATTTCTCTTTGCTGTTCTGCAAAATTTTCGACGTGCTTGAGAATTGTAGCTATGACTTTTTGTTAACTCTATTTTTCTTCACTTTTCTGGAACACTTTAGGTGTAGGTTTAATATGCTCTTCTCTATGCTTTTCCGTTTCAAGTATCTTCAAAATTTTACAGAGGAGAAGTGGAATTAGATGTTGGTTTTTGGGGTTTTAAAATTTAATCTGAGATCTCCGAACTTGCAGATATCTGCATTTTATATTATTTTGTTTACTATTTAGGCATCAAACAACAAGATAAAAAGGAACGTTGCAGGTCTTACATTTTTAGTTAATTCTCTTCACGATGGCACCATGTTCTTGCCCGCCTTTTCCTTCTCCGAGGACGCCTTTGTGGTTCGTTCCAGGAGGCTAAGAAAACAACATTGAAAAAGAATCGCAAGATTCAAATATTTCTCTGTTAAATGAGGCCTTGAATGTAGACCTTACAGAGTCCTTGAGAAAAGATCCTGAAAATAGCGAAATGAACAGTTATTGTCCAGGGGATTCCATTGAGGGGTCTCAGATTCAATTCTATGGAGAGTTTACAGTCTATTCTTTGGAAAAATCTGATGATCGAGACTCTGAACAGCAAATGACTGTTGAGAGAGACAAAAATGATGCAAATGAGCATTATGATAAATCTGTGGAAGAAAGAAACAATAAAGAAGGGGCCGAAGCATCCAGTGCAGATAGTAAATAGGGCAGCGCGCATACCACATCTTCCGAAAGTGGGAACTGGATCATGAGAATTCTAGAGTTGAGATCGTTTTGGAAAGACCGGAGGAAATCCAATTCTGTGGCAGCCATGGAACCATGTGATTTACAGAAGCAGAAACAGGGATCTTCAAACAAGCAGAAACAAGGATTGTCAAACAAGCAGAAACAAGGATCTTCTTGTGAAGATTTGGAAACATCCACGTGGCAACATTCCATTCACTATCTTTAAACAAGCAGAAACAAGGATTTTTTTGCGAAGATTTGGAACCATCCACGTGGCAGCATTCCATTCGCTCTATGAGCGAGGAATCTAGCCGACATGGATGGTTACCCTTCTCCTTGTGAAACACCTACGGCTTAATTATGACTGATTGTTGATTTGAGCTCAGGCAAAATTTTATTATGCTCATAAGGTTTGGATGCATTGAGTTAAAAGATAAAGTATGCTATGTTCGCCTTATTCCTTTGCCTTATTTTATCAATTACTTTGTATGCCTTTATAAATCAATTCATGACATTTTTTGATATAATCCACGAATGGATATTTGATTGGTTTAACTTTATAGGCATGAACATAATATCCTTAAGAGAAAAGGAGAATACCTTACGTCGAAGTTTGTGCTTAGGAAATATTAGGTGGATCAGATTTACTATAGATAGCATTTGTTATAGAATTTAAAATTAACATAAAATTTTGTGCAATAGAAAATGGTATTTGTGCTTAGATAATATTAGGTGGTTTAATGGATTAGAACTTAGGAAATGTTAAAGTGGGTTATTAAATTAGAATTTAAGACATATTAGATAGTTAATTAAAAGTTCATAAAATCCTAGGTAGTTTATTAGAAAGTAAATGATGTAGACTTTAAATCTTAGATTAAATTCTGGTTAAAGTATAAGGGATATGAGGTAGTCATTTGGGTTAGTATTGATGTTGGATAGAATTTAAAATAATTTTTTTAGATTTAGGAAATATTAGTCTTTAAAATAATTGGGTTTGGTAATTTAGTTTCTAATAGACATTAAATTTTGAGTTAATTTTTTAATTTTAATTGTTGGGTTTTTTTTGCTTTAGTAAACCTAGTCTTTTGGGGAAAAAAATGATTGCTTGATTTCTGGTTTAGTTGATTAATGTGTTTTATTTTCTTGAGTTTAGATGAGTAGAATGAGTTCTTAACTTGGTTTGGATTGATTATTTTCACATTTCCCACAGTTTGAAATTGCGTTTTCACATACAATGTTGGCACCTATAAGCTTACGAGCCCCGGTTGACAATTTAATGTTGTATTAATAGTGCATATAATTTTACCGACACAACGCATTCTTGTCCTCTAGACTATGGATCGCAAGAGATGCAAAACACTCAACAACTTCCACCACATAATTCATATATGGAGGGAGGGAATTATATGGCTAGGGGGAACCTTCAACGATGGGGCATAATTTAGTTGTAGGTAAACCTTCAGGAGTTGGAAAAAACATGACTGGGGGAAACCCCTAGCCACATGGAAACCTACATGGGGTAAGCATGTATGGGGTCACCTCCTTCCTAGGTTCCAAAACATGGTGATGGGACATACTTACCAAACTAATGCTTCAGGGAACATTTACCCTAGAGCACCTTATCCAGGAAACAAAAATACCCCATGGGGTCAACATAATTCAATGGGTATACCTCCACTTGGGGCTCCACCAATGATCCCCCCACCCCCTCCTCCACCACCTTCCCAACCCCCAAACATGGTAGGACCTTATAACTTTAACCAATCAAATTATGGTCCTAGTAGTCCACAAATGCCTTATCAATACTACTTGATCGACAACTGAACCGACAATTACACTTTTTGGCTACATTGGATTTGTCAGACTTGTTGCATTTGGCTAACAACCCCATACAACATGCCCCATATTGGCCAACCATCCCTGCAAAGATTCCATCTAACGTACCTAAGTTTGATGGTAAACCTGGTGAGGATCCAAAAAACCACATGATGACTTATCATTTGTGGTGTTCCTCCAACTCGTTAATGGATGACTCCATTCATTTGAGGCTTTTCCAAAGGACCCTCATTGGTACTGCCACATAATGGTATATAGAATTACCCCAACATAATCTTAGCGACTTCAAATCTCTTACGATGGACTTTTTTACCCATTTCCAGTTACTTATCCGCTATGAAACCAATACTGACTTGTTAACTTCGCTAATACTATCCACCTCTACTCACATCTCCGATCACACCCATGAGTGGAGGAGGAGGCGTAGATTAATAAAATCTACTATCTCGGATCAATTATTGGTTGATTTATTTACAAAGTATTTATTTCCACCCATCGCTAGAGATGTTTCCATGGGGAGAGCCATTACTGAAGAACCGATGATTGCTCGTGCCCAATATTTAGATTTGATCTATTCCCAATCAGGAACATTATATGATTTTATTACCAATGCTACTCACCCCACAAATGATCCTTCGAGACCTTCTACCGAACCTTGTGTGGATGGTTTATTTAGTTCAGTAAAGGCCCAACTTGCATCAAAGTCTATTGGACAACAAGGTCATTCGACCTCTACGCCAAATCAGAATCATGCTATGAATAACACCAAGAATTCCCCTTCTCCTTACCAACCCTCTGAGGTGAATGCGGTCCAATCGTCTTCATCTCAAGGAAAGAAGAAAAACAAAGGAAAGTTGAAAAATTCTTCGAACCAGCAAGAGAACCTGAAACCCCAAGATACCAATGTTAACACTAAGCCTAAGAGAAAGGATAAATTCCCCTACTTAATACGTGAAGGTGACTACTTTACTAAAGAATGTACTCATCACGAGGAAATTAACAATATTTTAAAGGGTCCCTCACATGCTGCAGTGTTAACTGACCCTTTCCCACCACAACAACAACAAATGGTCTCTCATGACACTACACCTTGTTTGGGTAACACCAACCATCCCTATCAAGGGGATACATCCTCGACCATTGACATCCTTATGATGTGTGGCGAAATGATTGGTCAAGGGAAGATTGTTACTTTCAACCATCTTGACTTTTGTACGCATAATATCCATGACAACTCTTCTCACAATGTCTCTTTGTTAGGGCATGTGAAACCTCAGTATGAGGATCTTGGAGTCAGTCTCTTAAAAGACTCTTCACTCATGGGAGTCTTCCCCTTACCCGCACCTAATTCTCCATCATGATTTTCCATATTTAACATGATTATGTCTATCGTGCAACAATCCCATAAGTCAGATGACCCTTGGGTAGTACCCAATTTATCACAACTTCAGTCCATTAGTGATTCCATGCCACTCAACCCCATTGAGGCAGCATATAATGTTATTCAATCCATGTCCAATGACCCAGTCCTCGATGACCAACACCTTGTGGCATCAGACAAACATTCTCTATCGTCATGGTTGGACTCTTCTATGCCTTCCATGGATTACCTCTTGCATACTTTCCCATTAGATGAATCCATTATGGATGTTATGAGTCTAGATGAACCACCATGGGAAGATAATCATCATAGGTCATCTTTCCTCTCCGCATTGGATAAGGTAGAAGACAATATCAAAACCATTTTTCCACCTGATATAATTGACAACCCAAAATCCCCTATTTTGACTCAAGGCTTGGTCTCTGAAGGAAATTTTGGAGATATCACACCCATGATGTCGATTGATATATTGATGAAACTCAGAATCACGGAAAATATCCAACTCGTCCAAACTTGGTCCTCGTAAGAGGTTAAAATTTAGAAGGCCTTGTTTTAGGAATTCCACAATGTCTTTACATGGAGCTACGAAGAAATGCCAGGTATTGATCCATCCATTGTAGTTCATGAGATCAAGAACTACCCAGGAGAAAAACCTGTCAGGAAGAAGCTTCACCCAGTACACCCTTGCAAGACTTCTACCATCAAGGCAGAAGTTGAAAATTTTTTGAAAGCTAGATTTGTTTATCTTGTTCCGCTAATTGAATGGATCTCTAATATTGTCCCAGTATTGAAAAAGTAGGGCACTATTAAATTTTGTGTCAATTATAGGGATCTGAAGAGGTCGTGTCCCAATTACAGCTACCCTACTCCCTTTATCGACCAAATCATTGATAACTATGCTGGAAGCATCGTCTTCTCATTTATGGCTGTCTTTTCTAGCTATAATCAGATCAAGATTCTCCTATTTGATCAACATAGGGTCGCTTTTATTTTCCCATGGAGAACATTTGCATATTGCAAGCTACCCTTTGGTCTAAAAAATGCTGGGGCTACTTTTCAAGGGTCCATGGAATATGCCTTTCACGATATAAAGCATATTGTAGATCCTTATCTTGATGATCTACCCGCTCACTCCACTCATCGAGATGATCATTCAGACCACCTTAGAGATATTTTTCTTCGGTGTCGTCACTAAAATATATGCTTGAATCCACATAAGTGTGTTTTTTGTGTCGAAGCCGGCGTACTCATGGTCTTCATAGTCTGCAAAGATGGGATTAGAATTGATCCACTAAAATTTGAGGCCATTTTGGCCTTACCATCCCCCACCAATATACTTGAACTTCAAAGTTTGCAAGGGAAGGAAAACTTTTTGTGTCATTTTGTTTGTAACTTTGTAGAGATCACTCAAGGCTATATGTGATTACTGATGAAGGGTATCCCTTTGTTTGGGATGACCAAGCTCAATGTTCATTTGTTAATCTCAAAAAATCCTTGACACACACACCCGTGTTACAACCTCCTGATTATACATGAGACTATATCATTTATCTCATCGCATCCACTTGCACCATAGGGATGGTTTTAGTGCAAGAAGATCATAATGGCCAAGAACATGTGATTATTATCTAAGTAAGAGTCTTGTCGACTTCGAAACTCGATATTTGCATGTTGAGAAGTTGGCTTTGGTAGTTTTCATTGTTGTCCAAAGATTTTGTCACTACATTTTGCTACTCAAGACAACAATTATTGCAGACTCCAACCCCATGTACCACTTTTTAACTCATCAAGTACTAGGGGGCAAGTATTCTCATTGGATTGTGGTCCCCAAGAGTTTGATTTGGAGTTCAAAAAATATAAATCGAAAAAATCCTTGATCGTTGTTGAGCACATATGTGACCTTCCTCGTACTGATGTAGAATTTGAGCCCATTGACCCCCTTTTGGATGAGTCATTGTTTCTCATTAGTATTTGACTTGGTATTTCTAGCAGGATCTATTGGGCCTTAATAGGATGGGGACTTTTTTAATAGTTGTCGTCCATGAATATAAGAAGGGTTGGAGATCCTCCTTGTGACATCTCCCAAGAGGACATGCAAATTCCCATCTTTATCTTATCATTGTCCTTGTGGAATCACAGATTGTAGATATACAACCGAGCGTTCTTGATCAATGTTGATCTCTATGAACAATGATTCCCAGCTATATCTATCACTCTCCTTATATAATGAGTCTCATCTGTATCTCTCGTTCTCCTTGTATAATGATATACATGATGATGAGGAGAATGGAGATCAAAACATAGAATGAAGAAACTCAAAGATATTGTAACAATAAATTTGTTATAAAAACAATTGTGGGTTTGCTAAACTATCAATGAAAATAAACTAGTATCTCTTGCTACTAGAGGGGGAGGAATCACTCATGTGTGAATAATTATTTATGCACATAAAGAAAGAGCGGGCAATGTATGATCAGCTTCCATCTTTCTTTTGTGTTAATAGAAAATATAGGCATGTGTGATTGTTATATTAATTGATTGCGTTAGACAAAAGGCAGGGATGGGTTTGGTGACATGCAGTCGACATCAAGTATAATGCAAAATAAGTGATTGGTTTGGATTGGTTGGTTGGCTATGATTAAGTGAGGTTGTGAGGTGTCAAAACTAGCTCAGGACAGGCTGGCAGAGCTGTTACAGGTGAGGTATCAAAAGAAGCCCAGCATAGGTTAGCACAGATGTTGCAGGCCCCTGCTGTTCGAGTTTCTTAGTGATGCATTGAGTTTCGTGGCAACTACAAAGGTGAGCACGTAGGCACACATTGGAATTCAGTTAGGCATGGGGCATGCAGCACAATTTCCAACCATCTACATGTACTGTATAAGATTTTATCTTCCGGACAAGTCGTAAAGACGTTTGAGCGTTTGATATACAATTTCTTTTTAATTAAATATTTGTGATTAAGGTAGGGCAGTTTCAATTTTTTCAGCACTATCAATGATCCCAAGCAAAAGGGAATTCTAATTTCTGATTAATATTCTTCAAGCAAGCCATTTTTCTCAAGAATCGTGGTCGTACTAGTACACGAACAGTTTTGGGAGGTGGTTTTTAATTATCCGCTCGTCAAAAACGTGTATTACTTCTTAATTGTCCACCCCATGAAAAAAATCAAACATATAGGTATTGTGTACGATTTTGTTTATATTTTTGGATTGCTATCATTAATTTAATTTAATATATATATATATATATATTTTTGTTGTTATCGTTAATTTAATTTGTAGATTATGTAACTATTTATGAACCTAAGTTTGGTAGAATTTATTTGGATTGTTATTAGTAATTTAATTTGTAGATTACGTAACTATTTATGAACCTAAGTTTGGTAGAATTTATTTGGATTGTTATCATTAATTTAATTTGTAAGTTAATTATTTACGAACGTATTTTTGGTAGAATTTACAACACAGAGATGGTAGAATTTATACTTTTGGGTGATTAGAACGATTGTTGGGGTGAGGGATTATACTTTAGAGTGTAAACTTTTTTATCTTGAATTTTTTACACTTTAAAGAAAAATTTACACCTCAAGAAATTGGATCTAAGTCTAAGATAGATCTATACTAGTAGGTATAAGCGTATAATGAAGAGCTACTCCCATTTATAGATGCAATGTTTCAATTTTTCTTTTAATGCAAGCATTCTTGTAATGGATCCTGGTACTTGTGGGGCCCTAGCAAGCACCCAATGTCATTTGGAGAAATTATGTCTTCTTGTGGTTACAATGTTTTTCTAAATGAGTAACACTATAAAATCTATTAATGTACTTATGTCATTTGACATTTTGGAAGTAGAAATCATTTTTATTTAAATTGATTTTATGTAAGTTGAGAAGGCAAACATATGACCTAAACCATTGTACATGTAAAGTTCAATTTGAGTGAAGGTTTATTAAATTATCACATAATACAAAGGGGAGATTATCAATGTTCTCAATTCTTATATTAAGAGAACATGAGTACTTTTTGATGTAGAACTGGTTTATAAATCATTCATTTGTAAGAGCTCTATCTAGTGATATTATTTCTTTGTAGAAAAAAAGTTAAATGTAATAAACCTAAAGGATGTGCTCCTTATAGAAAAACGTTAAATGTAGTAAACCTAAAGGATGATGATAATAAAACATTAAATTTATAAAGGAAAATTCAACATATATGTAAAGAGATTGAGAGTAACAACATCAACTATGGTGCCCAACCTTCTCTTCGAGGGTTGTGATGTGGATATGGACTTTGTCCCTTTCTCTTCTATGCAAATAGTCATAGTAAAAATCCTTTCCAATGGGATGAAGATGTATCATGAATAGAACAATTCAAACATGGAAAGGGAAGCAACATTCGCATCTAGTTCAAACGAACCAAGGTGTTTTAAGTTAATTGCACCTTCATAGACTATTGACCCCCTTGTAGAATGGAAACATATCATAAAGAAAAAGGCATATGCTAAAAAATGAATCACTATATAATTTGTCATCTGCTTTGGTACTATATGAGTGGAAAAATTGGAGACAAACTTGTGGGGCCCATTTTAGGTGTAGTGCCTATTGTGGTGATATCCAATCTTGAAACTTCTAGAGCCCATTCAAGGCATCGAATGAATTTTTGTGGTAAAAAAATTTGCAAATGAAGTTTCCAACCCTCCAACATTGTTCTATTCATTTAGAACTTCCTCATGGCACAAAGATCACCTTCATCAGAGTATGAATGTGTAACGAACATAAAATAAAATAATAATTAACTAATTAATAATTAGGTTAACTAAAGTTAGGTTATGAAATGAGGTGTCTCCTCAACATTAAATTCCCAAGCCATATTTAAGGCAGGGCCATCATCATATCATTATATCATCTTATAAATTATATTTTTACTATTTACCTATTTATGGAGCCATTATCGTATTTACTTATGGTGGAAGTTTATTAAGTCAGATTACTCCGCTTCATTTGGTATCAGAACCAAGTTGGCTGATCCGGCCTTTAGCAAAAAAAAAAATTGCAGACCTTGTCTGGTCATTTTCAGAGTTTCTCTGAGTTTGGTTTTCAGAGTTTCTCTGAGTCCGCACTCTTCATGTCCACGCTCTTCACTCCTCGCCCTCCTCTTCTCCCTCCTCCTCACCCTCGCCACGCACCACTCACACCCTCCTGAATGTTGCTTCTGTGCCACTGTGTTCAACTCCCACGACAAATCCTCCCTCCCACGAACCACCATCTCCTCTTCTCACCTTCCTAGACCTACCCCATCCTCCGCGGCCTCCCTCTACACAAGAGTGTGGCACCTCCCTTCCTCCACACTGCCTGCGCTAGCCCACACTGCAGCTCCTCTCCATACACTCCCGCCTCCACTCTACTACCCGCTCTCAGCCACGCCCCATCACCATCCCTCCTACCTACACATCCATGCCCCATCACCATCCCTCCTACCTACACATCCATGCCCTCCTTTGCCTTCCCACCAACCCTGCCTACGCAACCCCTGCCGCCATCGCCCAACCTCCTCCTCGTCCAGCATTCTCCACGCTACCCTCACCCATCCTCCTCCACGCTCCTCTCCCTCCGCCACCACTCCTGCCCACCCTCCGCCACCTCCTGCCAGCTCCACGTGAGCCCTACACAAAACAAAAAAAAATTATCCATTTTCAAAACAAAAAAATGTTATAATAATAATAATATTATAAACAATATTATTAATTATAATATTTTAATCAACAAAATTATTATTACTATTTAGTAATAGTAATTATCAATTACTGTTAGTACTATTAAAATACATATATTATTATTATTATTATTATTATTATTACTTTTAATAGTTGAAAATCCAAAAAAAAAATCCCAAAGAAAAGAATATTGAAAGAAAATTTGAAGTTCAAAAAAAAGGGGAAGATCAAAAAGAAAGAAATAAAAGATATATCTTTTACAAAGGGGGACCACATTAAGGGTTATTACACCTTTTTGGTGTCTACTTATTGTCGAGAAAAAGAAGACAAAGTCATCGACCATTTATCGTCGAAGAAATCAAAGTCAAAATACGACTTGTCATTGTTGAAGAAATCAAGTCAACGAAGACTAATTATCATCAAAGTCGAGACCAGTGATCATCAAAGAAGACCAAGTCAAAGAAGACATTAAAGACAAAGTCCAAGCAAGACTCCTTATTGTCAAAGAAGTCGAAGAACACTTATCACCGAAGAAATCAAGTCAAGGACAATCATTTATTGTTGAAGAAGTCAAAGTAAAGGAAGGATTATCAAGAAGTGGAGACGCGCTGTCAACAAAGAAGATTGAGGCAAGAAGACCAAGTTATCATCCTAAACCAGGAATTATGGCGATTTCTGAATCAGAATTGCGGTCCAAAATAAAAGTAGCATTGGACAAAGCATTTGACACGATGACGCGGGATATGTCTAAAAGATTTATAGAGCAAGAGAATCATTATCTAAAAATCCGTATTGAGAGATTATCTACGCAAATTGAGGAATTAAAAAACGAAAACGATTTCAATCAGAGATTGAAAAATCAAGATATAAAGAAAGAAATAAACGATTACAAAGCAGAAATAATATGCTTGAACAAAGTCGTTAATGACAAGGACAAAGAATTGAAGCAAATACGGAAGAAATTTGAGGATCAAGAGTCAACGATTGACCAATGTTGACAACAGATAAAAACTCTTCAACAACAAAATGACGACTCTAAAAAGGCACAAGCTGGAGATCACAAAAAGTAATAAAACAATATCCAACAATTCTGAAGAAATTTTTAGATTATGAAATCATAACAAAACACTAATCACAAAAATTAAGAAGTTGAAAAATAGTCGGAAAGCAGATCAAGCTACGGAAGACATTGAAGGAAAAATTCTAGACAAGCAAAAAGAAAATAACTACATCAGAAGTCATAATGAAGATCTTAAGGAACGACTTAAGAAGTCTGAAGATGACAGGAAATTGCTAGTAGAAGTGATTAAGAAGTTTCAAAATGATAACAGGCAGTTGGAAAGCAAGTTGGAAAAGTTACAAAACGAAACCTTAAAACCTCGAGAGACAAAAATACAACTTCCAACTCAGATCAACGCTCAAAAGATGACACTGGTCATATCTGTGTATTAACTGGTTTTGCATTATGCATTATGAACCTCTCCAACACCTTTTGTATGTACTCACTCTGAGACAATGTCAATTTGCGATTTTTCGTATCTCTCGTTATTCTCATACCAAGGATTTGCTTTGCAGCACCCAAATCCTTCATCACAAATGAATTAGCTAACTTCCTTTTGAGTACATTTTTATCCTGCATGTTAGACCCTGCAACAAGCATGTCATCCACATACAATAACAAGATAATATATCTTTCATTGTCTAGCTTCTTGAAATAAACACAGTGGTCAGAATGACATCTACTATAACCTTGTTCTGTCATAAACCTGTCAAATTTTAGATACCACTGCCTTAGAGCTTGCTTCAAGCCATACAAGCTCTTTTTCAACCTGCACACCAAATTCTCCTTCCCTTTGAACTCATACCCTTGTGGTTGTTGCATATATATCTCTTCCTCCAAATCCCCATGGAGAAATGTTGTTTTTACATCTAACTGTTCAAGATGCAAATCTTCTACCGCCACTAGACTTAAGACAGTCCTAATTGAATTCATCTTAACAACAGGAGAAAATATTTCATCAAAATCTATACCTTTCTTCTGTGCAAACCCCTTTACTGTTAGAAAAACATGATCGCAGAGCAATAACAATAAACAGAAATGCAAATATAATCACACACACATTACAAGAGAGACACAGATATATCGTGGTTCACCCCAAGATGGGCTACATCCACACTGAAGTTGCCAGTCCTTATTATTATTCCGTCCAGCAAAGTGAAGGGATACAACTTGCAGCACAACCACTGCACTTCCTCTTCACTGTCTCATAGTCTCTCTTCCGATATCAGAGATCTTTACAATGCATAATACCTAATACATCCACCCTAGCCGTGTTACAATGACTTTCTTTTATAAGGGAAATACAATGGGAAAATACCACGGGTTACCCAAAACCATGGGCTTGAAATTTGTTGGCGAAACAACCCAAAAAAAAATTCTTAGGGGCTACACCCCAAAACCCCCTGGGATCGTGTCGAGATCATAACCAAACCTGGGGTACGGACACGGCTGAATAATAATATCTCTGAATTTGGAGATCAAGCTCCACAACCAACATTTACAACAAGTCTGGCCTTGTACCGCTTCTTACCTCCTTCTTCTTCCTTCAACCTATAAATCCATTTGTCCTGTAATGCTCTTTTACCAGTAGGAAAATGAACCAAATCCCAAGTCTGGTTTCCTACCAATGAGTCCATCTCCTCATTCATGCCTTTCTCCCACTTATTTCTAGTTTCCACCTACATTGCTTCTTCATAACATTCTGGTTCATCAGCATCAGTCATCAATAAATAATACATTGAAGGAGAGTATTGTTCAGGGAGTCTACTTAACCTAGTAGATATTCTTGCATTTGCAGAAGTTTCAGGTACTTGTTGCTGTTCTTGATTTTCTGACACCTTTGGAACTTCATTTTCTTCAATTTCATCAAGTATTGTGTACTCTGTGTTTTCCTTTTTCTGTTTCTTTCCCTGCAATTGATCTTTATACATGACCTTTTCATTGAATATCACATCTCTACTCCTAATGATTTTGTTATTTTCATAATCCCATAATCGATAACCAAAATCATCAACCCCATATCCAATAAAGGTACATTTCTTGGATTTAGCTTCAAGCTTTGTTCTATTATCTTTATCAATATTAACAAATGTTTCACAACCAAACGTTCTCAGAAATGAGTAGTTTACCTTTTTATCTGTCCATGCCTCCTCTAGAATACCACCATCCAAAGCACTTGAAGGTCCTATGTTTATTAAATAAACAAACAATATTTACAACATCCGCCCAAAATTGTAAGGGAAACCCTGTATGCAATCTCATACACCTTGCACGCTCCATGATCGTTCTGTTCATCCTTTCTGACACACCATTTTCTTGTGGTGTTCCTGGGATTGTCTTCTCTCTACGAATCCCATGGCATGAACAGTAACTATCAAACTCATTGCCGCAGTATTCATCTCCATTATCAGATATGAGACACTTCGACCTTTTTCCTGTCTCATTCTCAACCAAAGCTTTCCACTTCTTAAAAGTAGCAAACACATCAGATTTTTGTCTAATGCAATAAACCCAAGTTTTCCTAGTTGCATCATCAATAAATGTAACATAATAATGAGAGCCACCAAGAGATTGTACCTGAGCTGGTCCCCATACATCTATATGCACAAGCTCTAACTTTTCATTCTTCTTATGTTTCCCAACCCTAAGAAATCTGACTCTCTTCTGTTTTCCATAAACACAGTTCTCACAGAATTCCAAACTTACCTGCTTCAAATATGGCAGCAAATTCCATGAGTGGATAATTTACATCCCCTTCTCACTCATGTGGCCAAGCCTATGATGCCACAATGTTGTATCTGTTATTGTGGAAGCTAAAGAAATAGAATAGTCAATATTATGAGGACATAAATACAACGTACCTACCCTATCTCCTTTTGCTATCACCATTGATCCTTTAGTGATATTCCACCACTTTTCTCCAAATGTAGATAGACAGCCTCCATCTCCCAACTACCCTATTGAGATCATATTTCTTTTCATAGCAAGAATATGCCTTACATATTTCAATAGCCAATCAGTTTCATTCTTAACTTTTATCCATACCTTACCCATTCCAACAATTTTACATGGCTCATCATCACCCAATAAAACATGTCCAAAATCGCTTGGAACATAATCATGAAAGTATTTCCTATGGGGTGTAGCATGACATGAAGCCCCTAAATCTACTACCCAATAATCACTAGTATTATCTAATGCAAGAATCAAATCATCTTGTAACACATCACCTAATACATTTGCTTCCTGGGTACTTTCCTGCTGTGCATCTCCTTTCTTCTTTAGAGATCTGCAATCTTTCTTCAGATGTCCTTTCTTTCCACAGTTCCAACACTCTATTTTTCCCAATCTGGACTTGAATCTTCTCGTTTTAGACTTGCCATGATTACCTTGGCTCTTTCCTCTCTCCTTTCTTCTTCCCATGCTCTCCATGGTCAACGCATTATCTGATGTCTCACCTGTGCTTTTTCTTCACATTTCCTCACTAAGAATAACACCAATAACATCATCAAATTTCAAGGTGTTTGAACCAGAGACAGAGTTACTTACAGCCATGACCAAGCTATTCCAGCTTTTTGGCAATGAACACAAGATTAGAAGAGCCCTAACCTCATCATCAAAGTTCACACTTACAGAACTTAGTTGATTTGTAACCGTATTAAACTCATTTAAATGATCAGTAACAGATCCACCTTTAGACATCTTCATATTAAATAAACGCTTTATTATAAGTACCTTGTTGGAGGCCGAGGGTTTTTCATATAGTTTACCCAGTGTGCTTATCAAACCCTCCGTTGTCATTTATTTTGAGATATTGAAAGCCACCGACGAAGCCAGGCTCAGCCGTATTGTTCTCAAAGCTTTTCTATCAAGAACCTCCCATTCTTTGTCCTTCATGGCCGCCGGATGCTTTTCTCTTCCTCCCAACGGCAAGAATAGATCCTTCTGGTACAGATAGTCCTCCATTTGCATCTTCCATAATTGAAAGTGTTGGCCATTAAACTTCTCAACCTTAAACTTTCCTTCTTCTGCCATTGCTCCCACTCGAACTATAAACCCTAGCTTCCTGTGGGTTTATCTGCCAAATAGACCTTTGGCTCTGATACCAATTGTTAGAAAAACAGGATTGCAAAGCAATAACAATAAACAAAAATACAAATATAATCAAACATACACATTACAAGAGAGACACAGATATATCGTGGTTCACCCAACTTGGGCTACATCCACACTGAAGTTTCTAGTCCTTATTATTATACTGTCCAACAAAGTGAAGGGATACAACCTACAGCACAGCCGCTACACTTCCTCTTCATTGTTTCACAGTCTCTCTCCAATCTCAAATATCTTTATAATGCATAATACCTAATACATCAACCCTATACGTATTACAATGTCTTTCTTTTATAAGGGAAATACAATGGGAAAATACCACGGGATACCCAAAACCATGGGCCTGAAAACTGTTGGCAAAAACAACCCCAAATTTGTTTTCGGGGGCAGATTTCGAATGAGTGTACAGTCCTCTGGGGTGAATGGCTGAGACAATATAATCTATGAGAATGGAATATCTAGCTCCACAACAAACAGTTTCATCTACCCAATTTCTAACAGCAAGTGGGTGTCTCCTCTGGTAGTAGTTCCAAAGAAAGTTACGGGGAAATGGCATATCTGTGTTGACTTTCGAGAGTTAAATAAGGTCACTCTTAGGTATTATTTCCCTTTACCATTCATTGACCAGGTGTTAGATACCTTATCTAGGAAACAATACGTTTCTTTCCTCGATGGGTATAGTGGATACAGCCAAATATTGATAGCACCTGCGGATCAAGACAAGACCACCTTTACTTGTTCTTGGGGAACATATGCCTATAGAGTTTTTCCATTTGGAATATGTAATGCACCTGCCACTTTCCAGCGTGCAGTCTTAGGAATGTTTGTTGACCTTATACATGACTATGTAGAAGTATACATGGATGATTTCATAGTATATGGTAATACCTTTCAAGAAGCCCTTGATAACCTTGAAACAGTTCTTATCCGGTGCCAAGAAACAAACTTAGCCCTTAGTCATGAGAAATGTAATATGTTACTAACAGAGGGTATAGTTTTGGGACATCATGTCTCTTTTCAAGGAATCAAGGTGGATCCTGCCAAGATATAAGTAATTGTTAATCTCCCTTCTACAAAAACTCAGAAGGAGATGAGAAGCTTCCTTGGCCATGCAAGCTATTACAGGCGTTTTATTGAAAACTTTACCAAAATAGCTGCACCTATGTTCCAATTACTCATGAAAGATACACCTTTTCAGTGGATTGAACCTTTTCAACATGCTTTTGAGACCTTAAAGGAAAAGCTATTAGTGGAACCAATACTTAGGGGCCCCAATTGGTCCCTTCCTTTTCATATATCCACTAATGCTTCTGACATGGCCGTAGGAGGGGCCTTAGGTCAAAAGGAAGGCCAAGCATCATATGCCATTTACTTTGCTAGCAAGAATTTGACTCCTGCAGAGTCAAAATACATTGTTACTGAAAAAGAGTTTCTGGAAGTAGTCTATGCTATCAATAAATTTCGTCACTACATCACAAGCTACAAATTTTTTGTACACACAGACCACTCCGCCATTAGGTTTCTAATGAACAAACCAATCACCAATGGCAGGGTGACTCGTTGGATTCTTTTACTACAAGAATTTAACATCACTGTTGTTCATCGTCCTGATCGGGAAAATGTGGTAGCATATTTTCTCTCTCGTATTCAACTTGACGATAGTGCTAGTCCCGTTGATGATAGCTTTCCTGATGAGCATTTGTTCGTTGTGTCTTTTCAAACCCCTTGGTTTGTAGACATAGCCAATTATTTAGCAACTGGAAAGTTACCAAACCATCTCTCCCCACCTGAGAAACGTCGAATCATAGTCGAGAGTTCTAATTACTATTGGGTTGAAGATGATCATTTTCGTAATGGCACTGATCTTATTATTAGACGATGTGTACAAGAGGATGAGATGACAGAGATCCTCCATGCATGTCATGGTGGACCATGTGGTGGGCAATTTTCCGACAAAAGAACAACATACAAAGTGTTGCATTCCGGATATTACTGGCCAAGCATCTTCAAAGATGCTTCCAAGTATGTCAAGGGATGTGACAGTTGTCAAAGAATGGGTAGACCTACGCCATCCGATGATATGCCCTTACAACCCCGGGTTATGATTGATCCTTTTGAAAAATAGGCTCTGGATTTCGTAGGTCCAATTTCCCATATGTCTCGTAAAAATAAGTATATCCTAGTTTGGACATACTACGTCACCAAATGGGTGGAAGCAAAAGCTTTATTCTGAGCCACAGAAAAATATGTGGTAGAGTTTATATATGAAGAGACATTTACCCAGTTTGGTATACCTAGGGAACTTGTCACTGATCAAGGATCTCAGTTTACCTCCAAGTTAATGAAGGAACTTACTGAAAAAATATGGCATCAGATATTGTAAATCTTCACCATATCACCTGCAAGCCAATAGTCAGGTATAATTTACAAATAAGGTATTAGAGGCCATCCTGACCAAGGCTATCCAGCTACAACACAAGGATTGGGGAGATAGGCTTCCAAAAGCCTTGTGGGATTATCGAATAACATGGAGGAATACTACTGGCCACACACTCTATGAACTTGTTTATGGTAAACAAGTTCTTCTACCCACTGAGTTTCAAGTAAGAACCTTTCATATGGCTGCACAATTAGGGATGGATCTAGAAGAAGCACAAAAACAATGAATTTTACAAATAAATGAATTAGACGAAATAACACAAGATGCAATTCAACGAACAATTCTAGTACAGAACCAATGCAAAAAGTGGCATGAAAAATATATCAAATAGAAACAATTCAAGACTGGAGATTGGGCACTACTATTTGATTCAAGGTATAAAAATTTTAAAGGGAAGTTGACCACCCATTGGATGGATCCATATGAAATAGTTACAGCTTTTGACAATGGATCTGTTGAGATCAAAACAATTGACGATTCACAAATTTATTTTGTTGTAAATGGACATAGATTGAGACTCTATCATCAACCAATCTCTAAACAAGATTTTGTTCAGAATGTCTCACGGCAAAAGGAGATGGAGCTGGTTGAAGGGGAAGTCTCTCCTCCTAGTTATTGATGTATTTTTGGGTTATCTTCATTTGTGCATATGTAAATATACTTTTGTTTCTTTAAATAAATAAGATTCATTTCTGACAGCTGGTTTGTATTTACACAGGAAATTAATTCTTATGTTCAGCTCATAAGATTTTGTCAATTAAAAAGAGGAATAATCTTCTCCTTTCCCTAGTTTTTGATAAATTTTCATATGATTTTTCTTTGTACACATGTTTTGCTTTGAATAAATTTGAATCATCAATTGACAAGTGGTTTGTAGGATGATTACAGGAACTTTTCAGCTCATAAAGATCATTATCCAAAAAAGGGAAGTGCTCTAAAAACTCATAACACATCTCGATCCCTTCCCTCCTGATTATTTTAAGAATTGAAAATTTATATTGAAAGAATTAAAGTGTTCTTTATATCATCTTTTGCCACTTATCTAATATGATTCTTGCATCTCTTCGAATAAGCCTTCCAGATATTTTATATCAGTGATCCTATATTTATAAAGAGGTTGATAACTAAAAAAAATTCTTCATCTAAAGCCCAGAGGTTCTCGGTACATTTTGACCTTGTTGTTAAGTTAGTAAGTAGAGCAATATTTTCTAAACCATAACAGGAGGGGAACCTTGGAGATGTTATTTTTGAGAAACATCGTTGTAATCTTTTGAAGAAGGGAATTTGGACTAGATAGATCTTCTTACTATTATCTTTTGGCTCCATCCAGTTCACACTAATGCAATCAACCATATGTATCTTTGATTCGACAGACATTATTTTCACTAGTCCATATAAGAATAGTTGTCTTCCAACCCATATATCATCCCATCCTGTAGCATGGTTTTCAAAGTTACTCCCCCATCCACTCACTTTTAGGCAATTCATTGTCGAATATCTATAGAGGGTGGAAAATCTGGGACACGAGCCTCTGATGCAAAGAGGGTTCAAGAGGATAACCCGCCGGAGTACTGAACAGGCTTGCTGGCAGCGGGTACTAGCCTGTGGTATGACCAAGTAAACTCGATGGGGTACTAAACAGGCTCAACTGATAGAGGGGAATTTTCCTGGGGAAGACATCTTGTTTATTAAAAATTGTGTAAAGAAAAATCTTTAATGGTTCTGCTATATGTTGTTGAAAGTCTAATCGAAGAAAAGTATGTATGGTTGAGTTAAGGAAATGAATTTCATCAATTGGCCAAGAGAGAATAGCCTCAAGATTATCTTAAGACCAGTTACCTAACCTTCATGGATAAAAGATTTCCTATCTTTCCAGGTGGGGCCATATACTTAAGATTTCCACGGACCTGAATGTGAAATTTGATAGGATTGCTCTATGTACTGTGATTCTTGGACTCTAGGGAAGTTTGATTGAGTTCCTATGAGTAGCTTTGACAAGAAAATCTGATTAAGTTTGATATTCTCTTATTTCTATACAAGGATCACTAAAATTTTATCTGAAAGTCTTTGACGAAGAGAGGCATATTTATTTTTGTATTCTGAAGTATAAAGGATGACTGGTTTCCATTAGCATTTTTACACTATCTATACTGTCATCACTTGTATGGTCTTCATGTATGGGTCATTTATGAAATTGCATATTGTTGAAAATACATGTATGGATCATTTTTATTAGTTAAAATTTCTTTTTCGTACAATAACAACTTTTTAGAGTCATCTATTGACTGTTAATTGGAAGTATTTGAATACCAATCAGTTTTTATTTGATGGCTTGAGGACACACCATATTTTTGGTTTGGGGGAGCATTCAAAATTGTTTCTATTTTCTGTTTACTTTTAAAACAATTAAAAGTTCATCTATCTCTTATGAAATGATCTGTTGTTTCAGGAATAATGCAAGTAACAGAAGAGAAGACTGTTTTGATCCATGCTGAACAAAGAAAGAGGGACTGGAATAGTTCATCAGTCAGGATGTTTTCAGAAAAAGAGTAGGTTTACATTGTCCTTTTGAAAGAAGCAGCCACAACAGCAGTAGTTTCATTCTTGAAGATTTGTTGGCAGCTTCAAAAAATTCTTTGCATAATCAGAAGTAAGATAGATCCAACAAGCACATCTTGTACAAATAAATGGTCTCTATCAAGGGTCGAATCAAGTGTCGAATGCAGTGTCACATGAAGGGTTGAATGAAGTGTCGAATGAAGCGAAGGAAATAAGATGTCGAATGAAGTGTCGAATGACGATCTGAATGAAACCATAGCTTTATAAGAGCATGACTAAGTATGCCAAGGTATTCAATTTTTGAATTTTGATTATAAACAAGGAATTCAATTGATTAACCATATCAAGAACTATCAAGTCTCATCTCTATGTATATAAAGACACTACAATCTCATTCTTTGACTCATTTCGACTCCACAAAACGATTTGATTAACCTTGCATCAATGCGATTTTGACAATTTTTATCTGACTATCATATATTTTCATCTCCTCATCAATTTGTATGTGAGGATCATCATGCAAGTCGTCATTTTATTAATCAAAGATCATCATGATTTTTAATAAGCCTTATGTTATAATTTCATGATGAAAAATTTCTTTCAACCTGTCCAAAGTTTATTTTGGACATGGTTGAAAATTTCACAGTTTTGCGAGTTCATCAACGCATACACCTTTATCATGGCACACAATTCAAGTTTTGAATGATGATATGATCGTTCAAATGTGCCAAATTCCGACCTCATAATCATTCAAACGTTCAAATGGACCGCGTTTTAAACTGACGCCTGCTTGATCTTCATCCTCACTCTGTTCACTCTCATATTTTCTGAGTCCATCTAGTTGCATTCCTTGCATCCACTTACCTCCGTTCAACAATGCCTATCTGCCATGATCCTGGGAGCTACCAAGATTTTCTCTAGATCCCTGAGTTCCAAGCATGCCGTGAGCTCTTTCTTCAAGCTGGTTGGGGCCCGTTCCTCCATCTTCTCCAGGGCCACGATGATGAAATCTCATTACTATTTTCCAAGGGATTCGACGACAAGGTGGCTAGGGTTGGCCACCTTATCTTTCCAGTAACTGAGGAATCCATTGCGGTGGCTACAAAGGCACAAGCACCTCTTCCTCCCTCGGATGTCTCATGACTTTTCTCTCAGAGCTGATTACCAACACATTGCGGGCACGAAGGGGTTCCACCGGGAGTGGGTCAGGCTAGAGTACCTTGATCCCTTAGACATCATCGTCTGCCTTATAATTCGTGAGGGTAATTTTACCATCTTTAAAGATTTCCATCTCGGATTATTAGCACATTTTGTCAATAACCAAGCTCTCAATTTTCCATTTTATTTTCTGAAGAGTCTTGAGAAGATGTCAAACCAAGTGAGGAAAAACACAACTAACCCCACTGGTAGCTTGTACCACCACTGCCTCATTAAAATCTTGATTATTCATCAATTGAGGGAAAAGGGGCAAATGTGGGAAAGTTTTTTGTTTGAAGTGTTGAACCCCCATTTGGTTGAGAAGCCCATTGCCAAAGCTTCTTCTTCTCGAAAGCACCATCGACTTCAAACTCGTGATGGTGAACCTACCCAGACCTCTGCCTGAGTAAAGAGAGACACTAAGTCCGTGCAGTTTGATGAGGGCACCTCAAGAGTAAGGCAGCTTAGTCGTTCATCTTCCTCTTCTGAGCCTGTCCATAAGGACGTGACCATTAATCCCCCACTCTTTTTGCAGATACCAACTAAACATAGAGGGACAAACCACATTCAGTCCATCGTACATCATTCAGCCGGTTCATTCAGACAGCCCGATGCCCAGCCAGACGAACCTATCCCTGACACGTGCCTTCTTGCATTAGCTGATGTCTTTGCTGGTTTTCTTGAAGTTTTCGTCGTCAAACTTACTCCTGCACTCACTCAAGGAAAGCCTCCTGAAAAACAAACCACCTCTATTGACCTTGAAACACTTCCAAGAGGGTCGAGTCCTCACAAGAATTCTGAGTACCCTGCAGAACCATCCACTCAAAGCCATCAAACAATCGATAGGTTGACTCAGGACGTTGCACGATTAACAAGTCAAAATCAGAAATATATTGATATGATCACTGAGCTTCGTCAAGAGAATATGGAACTGTGTCTTCAAGTGAAGAGTGTCGAAGACCTTAATAAAGCCATAACGTCTTCTCATGACTCTCTTCAGGAGAGACACAATACCTTGAAGGCCCAAATCAGGAATTTTAGGCCCAAATCCACTTCTTCCTCTTCTAAGTCGAAGGTAGCTGCTGTCGTAGCTCAGCCTTCTTACTAATGTATTTTCCTCTTTGCTCAGTGGGACCTGGCATATCTCCGGTTTGGGGGAGTGTTGATGTCCAATTTTTCCATCAATTTTGAATCATTGAACGTGCTATGCTGGTGCTATTTTTTCCATTTTTGGTGTATTAACTCATATTTCTCACCACTTAGACCTCCATTTGAACTCAGGTATGAACATATTTAAATCTTTCATGAATATCAATTTATTATCATCTTTTTATGGCTAATTAATGTTAAATTAACACTTCTAGACCTGTTGGGCACATAGTTTTCATTTTCCAGGTTGTGGTTTTCATACGGATGCTCATTCTCATTCAGACACTCATTCGCATTCAGATGTCCATTCAGACCTTCGTTCGCACCCCATAAATCTTTTGTTAGCACATTTTGGAGCATTGAAGACAGAAACCAAGACATGGGTTTTGCTGCCCACCTGGCACTTATGGATAGTGAGCTCCTGTTGGTGAAGATTCGCATCATCACTAGCCCAAGCCTCAATCGCATCTACTATCCATGTCCAAGGAACCACTATGCACGAATTAGGGGAAAACGACCTGTGTGTTTCAATGAGTCGTTTCTCTAGCATTAAAAACCCTCTATTTTTAGAGAGGTCAATAACTGAAAGGGTCGGCCTATTCTCCTTTGTAAATATTATATAAAGACGCCAAGGGTTGTGAAGAAGACACAGAAAAACATTGTGTAAACTTTGCCTCTAGTTTAATATAAAAGCTTTGTTTTAGCTGTTGGTTTTTGTCTTTTGTTTAATGGTTGGTGACTAAGTAGATTAGGAACAAACCCCTATTGCTTGAGAAGGGACCCTCAATAACCATAGGTTCCATTTGTGCATATCCAGTGATTTCTCTTCATTTTTGCAGATAAGTGATTTCGGTTTTAATGTTTATGTATTTTGTTTTCCTGTAGATGATGTTCAACTGTTCATATTTAGTTTCATATTAGCACATAGATTAATTATTTCAAGTTGTAGTTGTGATGAAATCCACTTATACTTAGATTCTATTTTACTGAGCAAATAGGACATAGTTCTGGTTTAAGTAGAAGCAGTGTAGTTGTCTTTTGATTATGATTTAAGTAATTTATGACCACTTTCATTTGTTTTCATGCCTAGAACCTAGAATAGCCTAAGCTTGCTTAAAATGTTATCATAGACTTTATCAAATACCAGTTTATCTCATTTCTGAAATAGGTTCAGCATTTCATCTTCATTTCTCATTTAAATTTATAATCAGTCTTTCATTTCCATTTACATAGCATTTCATTGTTTTAGACTTTGTTAGTCCATTTCTTTAGTTATTTCATTTCAGTAGGTATAATAGACTAGCAATCAATTTCAAGTTCAAACTCAATAGTCTCATTTGGATTTCAAAGATGCATTACTTTTCAGTTGTTTAGGGTTTGATTCTGATAGCTTACATAACTCAGTTAAGTATAGGTTTACTTTTCAATTATAGATCAGTTGCATCATATTTCCATGATTGAGTAAAATTCCTTAGGTTAAGGTTTGATTTGCAGTATAGATAGCATAGTAGCACTGTTGTTTTCTGTTGTAGGTTTGCTTACAAGACAAAGATTGTTCCAGTCATTTGAGTTTTTGTTTTGTACTTAGGTTTGTGTACAAATTCCAAAGTTTAGATTGAAGTCTTTTAGTGTTTGATATCTCATAAAATAGTTTGAAATCTTTTATAGGAATTGCATAAGTTGATAGCCATTTGTGTGAGTTTGATAGATAAGCATTACATGTCTCAATTTCGAAATAGTCATTAGAGTTAGAATTTGTGTTTTGATTAGTAGTGTTTCATTCTGAGTATTGTAGCTAGTTTTCAAATGTCATTTGCTTATGGATGAGTAATAGGTTACAATGTTCAAGTTTTCTTGTAATTGGTCTATCTTCAGTTTTCATATTTTTGGAGAAGTTAAATTAGATTTATTTCCGTTTTGCATCTTCTTAGCATTTGTAAGTCATTTTGATACAATTATTCAAGAAGATTGGAATTAGTTAGGCTTACTTGTGAATCAATTAACTGTTGAAGTAATAGTTGTCAATGCATGTTTTGTTCTTAGGATAGCATTTCATTTTGTCTTCTTATATTTGTAGTTAATTGTCACTTAAACTTCTTAGTTGTCATCTTGTTCAACGTAACATAGTTTCTTGTCTTTACATAGTTAGTTTGCAAATTAAATTGTTCTATAGCTAGGTTTCTGAATTTGTTACATAGTTAGAGTTTTAATAGCCTTTTCCATTCCTAGATTAGGGTTTAAATGATTGTTTAGTAGTTTTCACTTCCATATAGTAGCTTGTTTTCGATCAAGTCTTGTTTCCTAGACTAGTACTTTCTTTATATCTTGCAATTTCAATTCTTGTCCATAGAGTAGAATAGTATAGATTGATACTATTCTGATATGTTTGTTAGGTTAGGTCTAATTAGTTTGATAGTTATATTTTTAAGTTTGACTCGGTTTTTCATTTTGAAAGATATTTAAATCTTTTCATTATTAAATATTTCTAAGATCTTCCTAGCCAATATCTTAGTTTCCCTTCTACCTCAACATATATTTTGTGACAACTCGAAGTGTACAAACCCTGGTTGATAATTAATATTTGGAGAATTTAATAGATATAAATAACACCAAACAATCAACTGCTAATGAAATCCTAGCATTACGAAGTTCTTCTTTAAAAAATAACCATCGTTCTTTGATGTCCCTAAATGATGTACCGATGAGGATTCTTATTGTACTCCAATTTCTATATTTGAGGTGTCATTCTTCGAGCTTTTTTCCTAGTCTTTTCCTTCCCATTAAAGAAATATTTATCAGTAGTTCGATAATGATGGTTCTTAGGGAGGAAGTTCCTATACTCATCAAACACATCATTTCCTAAACTTTTGGAGTGTCAAGATATCACTCTAAGACCCCACACCAGACATGCAAATTTACCTTTTGTTTGAATACCTACAAGATGTGGAATTATGTTATTACTAGTATTATACAAAGCAATTATTCAAAAAATGCATGAATCAGTGATCAAATTAAAAACTATTAGAGTGCAATACTTTAATATTGATTAGCCATGAGGAATCATGAATTACCCATGTAACTATTCCATGGAATTGAAATTGTCTTTGACCTATTGGTTTGGAGATGTCATACATAGTAATGCCAACCCATACCTTTAGAAGGTCATCAGTAAGAGGCTCAATAAATATGTCCATATATTTAACTTGGTACTTACTTAATTATTTGAAAATGCACACATTTACTACATTGAATATATAATAAATTAGTATATCTAACAAACAATTAAAGTACAATTGAAATTATATGTATTTGAAAACAATATTATTATTTTCAAAAAATACCTAGAACAATCATTGGCAACATTGTGTGATCCCTCTTTAATGACATCCAAGGAGGAAGGTTATTGCTTATAACAAAAATAGGAAAAACTGAGTAAATAGAGTTCATCTCCCCAAATGGATTGACACCATCAACTGCTAATGAAATCCTAGCATTACGAAGTTCTTCTTTAAAAATTAGCCATGTTTCTTTGATGTCCCTAAATGATGTACCATGTGTAGGCATTCACATAACACCATCTTCATTCTTATTTCGTGCATGGTAATCCTTAAATTGTGCCATGTTTTTTCACCTAAACAATCATTGGAAACATGGAATTATGGGAATACGATGAAGAACCTTGTGGGGCACCTTATTTGTTACTTGATTGATTTGATATCTACTAATTCCACATTGAGGGAATTCTTACTTTGTTGCATTTTATCCATAATATATAATATGGTAATTAGGACATGCATCAATGGCCTCATACTCCATTCCTAAATGTTTCATAATCAGAATTATTGGTATGTGCGAGGTAAATGATTTGGTGATGGTAGAAGAATATCACCTAACAATTTACAACATTCAAAAAAAATTAAAGTAATGAATATTGCTCATCAACTTTGCATCAACCTTTTTACAATATAATTAACACTTATAAAATGGAAAGAAAAAAATGGTATTCAATATGCATGGAGAATTATATTACATACATTAGGATCTATGTGAATCAAATGTTAGATAAACCATTCAACACTTTCAAGTTCACCAACAATAAAATCGCAGAGATAAGATTTTTCTTTGAGCCATCACATTAGTGTTTTTCTGCCTTCCCAATGAGAGGTACATCTTCAATATATCCATCAAATTTATCATCCATCTACAAAGCATGAAAGGTATCATTGATCCATCTATTATTCCCATCATTATGAATTACATCAATATCATCATTTTCCTCAACCATAGGATTAACTTCATGATCTCCATCATTCACTCCATGATGATCTCCATCAACTTGTTTACCAATATTTCTACTAGAATTTGGCACATCATGCTCATTGTTCGATCCAATCTTAATATGCTTTGTCTTTGTGATTACAAATTACAATCAAATATTTTTATTATATATAAATCAGATATTAAAACATTAAATTAAAACTTCTAAATCAAATTAATCAAAATAAAAATTAAACATGTAACAAAGAAATATGTCTAGTACGTCTTACCATTTGATGAAATTCACGCCCCCTTCGAAGTGCCCATATTCCCAACAATGTTTTATAGTTGTATACCATTGTAATATACCTAGGTGTATATTACCACTATTTACATATTAATAGATATATTTTAATAAACTAGGTTAATTATTGGTTAATTGATAAATACTATACGTCATGTCTATTTATTAATAGACATGACTTTTCCCTATCGAGCCTTATATAATTGGCCTAATAGCAATGTAACCATCATCAATTCATATATTCAATAATTATTATCAATAATACCAAAAATGTAAGACTTTTCATCTTAAAAGTGGTATCAAAGCTTTGTTTGTCTGATCCGGCCTTTGGCCATCATCTTGGAGCTTCTCTAAAAATTTGGCCTTTGGCCATTAAAATCATATTTTCTGAAAAATTAGTCTGCTACAAAAAATTCTCCATTTCATCTCTTCCCACTCATATCTCTCTTGTGAACTCTCTACGCTTTCCCATCTCCATTTCCAGTTTCCCATACACGCCCTACATCACATGTCCACACCGCACACTCAAATCTTCTTTCCCCTATGCTTCTCAACTCCACTCCTTAAACCCTACTCCACACCATCCACATTACCACCCATGCTAATCGGTTACTTCCTCAAATAACACTCCAATTTTCATCGTTCCCAACCCTTCTCCACAATCCAACCCAGCTCTACTTACCTTATTTTAACCCTACACATCCCACTCCAAAAATTCCAACGCACCAGCAATTCATCGCAGCCTCCCTTCCGCGAACAACTCCCTCCATCAAATCTCCCTCCACTTTGGCTCCCTCCTCACCTCCCTCTCAGCACCATCCTTGGCTCCCTCCCTGGAACCCACCTCTCAACACCATCCATCTCCCTCCATTTCAATGTAACTCACCCTTTCTATGCTCACCAAAATATACTCCCATCTCATTACTCGCAAACCCTAATTCAATTTGAAAAATAATTATAATAGTATCATTTTAAAAGATAATTATTATTATAGTTTCTAATAACCCATTTTTATACAATTCAAACAAAAAAACCCTATGCCATTCTAATTCAAAAAATTATATTATTATTATTATAAAAAATAATAATTATTATTATAATTAAGAAAAAAAGAAGGGCATTCAAAAAAAAATTATTATTATTATTATTTTAAAAATTACTATTAAAATTATATAATAATAAATTTATTATTTTTATAATAGTTATTATTATTATAGTTATTGTTTTTGGAAAAATAATTATTTTGGAAAAAAAAGGTTGTTTAAACCTTATCAAAATGGAAGAGGGAGAAAAATAGATTTGTCGATGTTCCATCAAAAATGTCGATGGCGATGCTCGAAGTTAATGGCACATTTTATCAAATCCCTATTACCATCACCATATGCCTAGCTAATAAAGAAAATTTTATCAATGTTGATCTTGCTAATCAACTACTAGTTGCAAAATTAGTGTCTTGGAGAAAACTTCCTATGGCTTGGGGTAGACCATAATAGACAGCTGACTACCAGAAATTAACTCAATTCTCAATGCTATGCTATATAAATAAAAATGCTAAGACAATGAAGAATATAACCGACCTCGATCCAAACGTTTGATGTAGATCCTCGTTGGAGCTTTCAACTCATGCACTTGAACTTGCAAATTAGTCTTGACAGCCAATATACAACAAGCGCATATAATATATAAACGACATTAACATCATCAATAGCAAGGGTCCATGATATTATAGGTAAATGCAACCCAATGTAATATAAACAACATTCACAACATTAATGGACGAGAATATGAGTATTTCTATTAATAAATAACGAGAAGTACAATGTAATACGACCTCTTTTCGGCATCCAATCTGAACCAAGATCTGTGTCTCTCCACTTGTGCCTCCACCACTTCAATCCTTCATGGGATGTGTTAAGTCAGTAAATTTTTCTCCATTTTTGAGTTATTTTCTCCAATTTTGGTTTGTTTTTGAATCTACCTCAGTTAAATTTTTGATTTTGAGATTTAGTTTTTGTCTTCTTAGAAACTTTATGAGTGATTGAATAAGTTTTGAGCCCAGTCTTTTTCAGATTTTATTTGATTTTGGTGACTTTTTATATTGTAAAGGGGGTAAATAAGGTCATATTTTCAAAGATTGACTCATTAATGTGTGGAGAGAGCAGTCATGATCGTTCCTTAAATCAAGTATCTTTTAAAATCTCCGACAAATTAGCAGAAAGTTGAAAAACTGCTAAATTTTGACATAGCAGCTATTCTTGTAGCGCTAGGCAAAATTTTAACACAGGGCGCGCTACAGGAATATCGCGGTCTGTGTTTTTTCCAATTTTTGAACTGATTTCAATCATGATGAAGAATGGGGGTGTCTAATCACCTTGTGTGAGTGTTTTAACACGTGTTTGCAACAGTTTGAGCATGATTTTAGCTGGTTGCTAGTCACGAAGTAAAACAAGCTCATCATTGCATGGTATGCGGGATTAGTTGCACAGAAACCAGCAAATCCCGGTTAGCTGTCAAATTTCTCTTGTTACACGCATCCTTACAGAGGAGTAGTGTTCGTGAAGGAGAGCTCACTGCTAAAACGGTGGATTGTGTTGCTGAAGAGAGGAGACAGGTGTGTTTATTGCCAACAAGAATTAGGGCTTCCAAATTCATCCATCAGCAGTTAAAGACATGATATGAGGACACCTATTCTCATAAAAGGAGACCATTAATACCCCAAAAAGAAGCTGTAAGCCACGACAGATGCATAGCTGACAGGTATTCCGATATAAACCCTCACAGCTGGAAAATTTGGGTCTTTTTCGCTGCACAATTATCTGGAAAAATTGCTGGCTGGAAATGATAAAATAAATCATAAAATGAGCATTTCACAACAAAAATAACTATTTGAAGCTAGTATGAGCAATATGCATGAACAGAGCAGCGGAATAGTTTCAAATGTAAAGTATTCAGTCTAGGAAATGCAAATGACAATTTGAATGAAGAATTTTATCATTTGTTCTCTTATACATTCAAAATTCTGGAAAGAACATTAAGAGGACTCGCAGTTTTTTTCTATTATGCTCATTCTTACACAGTAGGTGTGGTTGGTTTATGCAAGTGGTTTAAACATTGCTGAAAATTGTTATGACCTGTAAAATCACTTGCTCGGAGAACATATGAAACTTCTTATACAGACTTTGTTGTATGGTCGAGAGGAGAGAACATTGAATTGAAGGTCTGTCCAGGAGTGTGTAGCATAGTTCAAAGGAGCTCAAAGCATCAGAAAATAGCTTATAAAATATATTTTGAAACCTGAAATCAGACTGTTCCTGTTTCCTGAAAAGAAGAATATGGTGAAAAGTGGCAAAAGTGGTAAGGTCAACAGGGCTGAGCCCACAGACTTAACATGGATTCAGAAGCTTCCTGACTGTGCATAGCTGTTTCAGTAGGCAGGCTGGTTGAAATTTTTCAAAAAGATAGATGGTTTTGATGCTCAGGTGTCCTGCAATTTTGCTAAGGGACTTAAAAATGAGATGATTATAATGGATACTTTGAGGTTTAAGGCTGACTATGCTGATGGTTATGATAATTGGTGTGGAAAGCAGAGAACTCCCTGCACATTACAACAGTGTGAGAGTGGAAGCTTTTCCTCGGAAGGAAATCAATTAAAAAGCAGTAAAAGTGTAGGTCCATGTGATTTTTTTTTTTAAGTTCAATATTTATGGGTACATCAATCAGTAATACATGGAAGCCTTTAGATGAATATTCAATTTTCAAAATCGTAAAGAGGATGCCTAGATCTCAAGAAGAATAGCTGACATAAAAAAAGGAGGCAGTAGAGACAGAAATCTGCTCTGTTTTTCCTGTTTTGAGCGATTGAAGCCAAATACAGACCGCGAGCTGATGGAGAGGAATTTTTGAAAACCAAAGGAGGTTTTTGTTCCTAAGATACCCATATACAAAAACCTCTCTCAGTTTTGCAACAGCTGTCAAGGATTGAAAGATTCAGTTTAATCTTTGCAGCCTATTTTCTAGGGATTTTAAAGATTTAATATTTTCCTGTTTTAGTGTTCATCTTGCGGGGCATATTCTGATTGACTGGAGATGAATTTTTAAAAACCAAGAGAGGTTTTTGTCCATCACGGACCCATTTACAAAACCTCTCTCAGTTTTTACACAGGTGTCACCAATTGAGAGATATGAAAGCTTCTTTGACACCTATTTTCCAGAAATTCGTCATATTTGCCAGGAATCCGATTTACTATTTTTAGTTAATTAGTTGAGTTAGTTAGTTAATGTAACTGCTCAGTGGTTTCAATTTCGACCTAATGAAGGGGAAATAGAACCATTTCTTTGTAATGATAAAAGAGGGACAAAGGGCACTGAAGAGGGGTTCTGATTTTGGAGAGCATTAGGAGGTCTGCTAAGCTGCTTATACTTCCAGACTTGTTCAGTGATAGGTACTGTGAACTCTCATATGCATTTTTTGATGAAACTATGAATATATGACTCATTACCCTACTTTTGATCTGTGTTGGATTCATTTTGAGCTTATTTAGTTTCATAAATGATAAATTCATTTCTGGTTTATGTGTAATTTTCCAGTGATGCTTGTCCTTTATGTATGAATGTCATTTCAGTCTTTTGTTGGGATATGGTGATATATATACATCTTTATTGAGTTATGTGTATGATTTAGTTGTTGCCTATTTACTGAATGTATTCCCTTTATGCCTTTGAAGTCAATGACCAAAATATATGAAACAGAACCCTAAAAACCTAGTTTGAATTGATTTTTTATTTTGAGATTGTGTTGGCTTGTTACCTTAGCCTTAGTAACAATTTCTGACACAAACATCTTTGGCGCCGTTGCCGGGGACGAAGCTGAAGCATATCTTCCCTGGGATACTTATCAGTTTTCCTGGTTTAAGAGGTGGACTTGAACCAGCACTTTTTAAAGGCTATTTTCACCAAGTTTGACAGAGTGGCTACTAGAGGAGTTGGAAGAATTAGAAAGTTTCAGTTATCCCCAGCTTTATGCAGCCCTAATTAATTTGAACCACTGTCACCCCTTTCTCTTTCTGAGAAGAAGAAACAAAATCTGTCCTGACAAATTGATTGGCGACTCCACTATTTCAACATGCAGAGATCGATGTCCATGGGAGCTATTCTGGCTTGAAGGTTTGCCCCTTTCAATTTTTCTGATATTCCAGGTTTTCCAAATCCAATACCTATTATGGATGTTTGGGGAGATTGCCTTCCACGGTTTAGAGAAAGCAAAGAGGATAATCCTTCAGATCACCTCATCAAATTTCATCAATGTATGGTCCAGTTAAATATCCAGCATGAAGATGTGCTCATGAAGATGTTCATGTATTCACTTGAAAAAGATGCACGAGATTGGTATTTTTCTCTTCCCGCTGCTAGCATCTCCTCACTGAAAGATTTTCACACATGTTTTCGGAAACATTGTAAGTATCTATTCCCAGCTGAACTCTTTTTAAAAGATTGTTGTGAGCGGGATGATATTTATAATACAATTTCTGATTTAAAAAATCATGATGATGAGTACAATCAAGGGTTCAAAACATGTCATGAAGAAGTTGAAGTTTCAGAATTTATTGAAGATGAGAAGGTAACAGTTTCATATAGTGTTGTTAAGGAAGAATGCTATAATCATTGTGATAACCAGGTTGTTGTTTTAGGACAGTTTGAGGATTGTCCAAGTGATGATATCAGTAAAGATGGTTTGAAACATTCTCATAACAATTTCAACAGCCTTAATAGCAGTTTGAATGATAACCCTTTTGAAGATCAATCTCTAGTTCAACAAACTTTTGAAAATCAGTGTTGTGTTAAAGATCAGCTTTGTATTGAAGAAAAAGATGAACCTTTAGCATCATCATTAGAAATTCTTCAGATTACTCCTTGCTATGATGAAGAGATTAGGTTTCCAAGTCAAGAAATTTGTGATGAATTAGATCCTGTTCCTCTTGATTTTAATACTAAATTTGATGAAGGTCAGGCTGGCCACAATTTTTCAGAAGTGGTTTTTATTCATGGTGATGATAAATCTGCTGTTCAAAATCATTATGAAGATGGTCTAATTTTTAATAAATATGATGATGAAATTGAAAAGAAAGACCCAGAAATCTGTGAGGAGTGTGATATGTTACAATCTGATCAGCAGATTCAAGAATGCATTCAGTCTATTATCCTTGAACAACAAAAGCCAATGCCTGATAATCATTTATTTGAAGACAGTGTGGAAAAGGAGGTTCAAAGTGTTGACATTATTGTTGATACTGTTCAAAAATTTACAGAACAAATTCAGGCTGATCCTGATGTCTTTTATCGCCAATGCCTGATTGAAATTCATGGAACAAAATATTCTTTTGGACAGCTTGTCGTTTTCATAGAGCAGGAAGAAGTAACTTGTGGAAGTTTTATTGATCCAGTAGCAGATTATAAATCTGTCATTTCAGAAACATTATTTGATGAAAGTGAGTATAAGTGGTTAAATCTCTGCTCTTCATGTTTTCCAATATTTCTGATTATATATATATTTGGAGTTGGAAACAAGTTTTGGTGGGTTGACCAAATTTTTTCTTGGTTATATTGGAAATGGGATTTTGATTTGATTCAGTAGTTGGAAGGTTCCTCAGAGAAAGAGAGTTGATTTTCATTGTATATACCGGTGTGAGTAGGATTGAATAAAGACTCCATAGCCCAATGGAAGACAGAAGGCACTAGTCTACAGGTTCTTGAAGCCTCACAGGGAGGACTTCATCCCGCAGCTGGAGCCAGATGTTAAGTCAGTAAATTTTTCTCCATTTTTGAGTTATTTTCTCCAATTTTGGTTTGTTTTTGAATCTATCTCAGTTAAATTTTTGATTTTGAGATTTAGTTTTTGTCTTCTTAGAAACTTTATGAGTGATTGAATAAGTTTTGAGCCCAGTCTTTTTCAGATTTTATTTGATTTTGGTGACTTTTTATATTGTAAAGGGGGTAAATAAGGTCATATTTTCAAAGATTGACTCATTAATGTGTGGAGAGAGCAGTCATGATCGTTCCTTAAATCAAGTATCTTTTAAAATCTCCGACAAATTAGCAGAAAGTTGAAAAACTGCTAAATTTTGACATAGCAGCTATTCTTGTAGCGCTAGGCAAGATTTTAACACAGGGCGCGCTACAGGAATATCGCGGTCTGTGTTTTTTCCAATTTTTGAACTGATTTCAATCATGATGAAGAATGGGGGTGTCTAATCACCTTGTGTGAGTGTTTTAACACGTGTTTGCAGCAGTTTGAGCATGATTTTAGCTGGTTGCTAGTCACGAAGTAAAACAAGCTCATCATTGCATGGTATGCGGGATTAGTTGCACAGAAACCAGCAAATCCCGGTTAGCTGTCAAATTTCTCTTGTTACACGCATCCTTACAGAGGAGTAGTGTTTGTGAAGGAGAGCTCACTGCTAAAACGGTGGATTGTGTTGCTGAAGAGAGGAGACAGGTGTGTTTATCGCCAACGAGAATTAGGGCTTCCAAATTCATCCATCAGCAGTTAAAGACATGATATGAGGACACCTATTCTCATAAAAGGAGACCATTAATACCCCAAAAAGAAGCTGTAAGCCACGAAAGATGCATAGCTGACAGGTATTCCGATATAAACCCTCACAGCTGGAAAATTTGGGTCTTTTTCGTTGCACAATTATCTGGAAAAATTGCTGGCTGGAAATGATAAAATAAATCATAAAATGAGCATTTCACAACAAAAATAACTATTTGAAGCTAGTATGAGCAATATGCATGAACAGAGCAGCGGAATAGTTTCAAATGTAAAGTATTCAGTCTGGGAAATGCAAATGACAGTTTGAATGAAGAATTTTATCATTTGTTCTCTTATACATTCAAAATTCTGGAAAGAACATTAAGAGGACTCGCAGTTTTTTTCTATTATGCTCATTCTTACACAGTAGGTGTGGTTGGTTTATGCAAGTGGTTTAAACATTGCTGAAAATTGTTATGACCTGTAAAATCACTTGCTCGGAGAACATATGAAACTTCTTATACAGACTTTGTTGTATGGTCGAGAGGAGAGAACATTGAATTGAAGGTCTGTCCAGGAGTGTGTAGCATAGTTCAAAGGAGCTCAAAGCATCAGAAAACAGCTTATAAAATATATTTTGAAACCTGAAATCAGACTGTTCCTGTTTCCTGAAAAGAAGAATATGGTGAAAAGTGGCAAAAGTGGTAAGGTCAACAGGGCTGATCCCACAGACTTAACATGGATTCAGAAGCTTCCTGACTGTGCATAGCTGTTTCAGCAGGCAGGCTGGTTGAAATTTTTCAAAAAGATAGATGGTTTTGATGCTCAGGTGTCCTGCAATTTTGCTAAGGGACTTAAAAATGAGATGATTATAATGGATACTTTGAGGTTTAAGGCTGACTATGCTGATGGTTATGATAATTGGTGTGGAAAGCAGAGAACTCCCTGCACATTACAACAGTGTGAGAGTGGAAGCTTTTCCTCGGAAGGAAATCAATTAAAAAGCAGTAAAAGTGTAGGTCCATGTGATTTTTTTTTTTAAGTTCAATATTTATGGGTACATCAATCAGTAATACATGGAAGCCTTTAGATGAATATTCAATTTTCAAAATCGTAAAGAGGATGCCTAGATCTCAAGAAGAATAGCTGACATAAAAAAAGGAGGCAGTAGAGACAGAAATCTGCTCTGTTTTTCCTGTTTTGAGCGATTGAAGTCAAATACAGACCGCGAGCTGATGGAGAGGAATTTTTGAAAACCGAAGGAGGTTTTTGTTCCTAAGATACCCATATACAAAAACCTCTCTCAGTTTTGCAACAGCTGTCAAGGATTGAAAGATTCAGTTTAATCTTTGCAGCCTATTTTCCAGGGATTTTAAAGATTTAGTATTTTCCTGTTTTAGTGTTCATCTTGCGGGGCAGATTCTGATTGACTGGAGATGAATTTTTAAAAACCAAGAGAGGTTTTTGTCCATCACGGAACCATTTACAAAAACCTCTCTCATTGTTTACACAGGTGTCACCAATTGAGAGATATGGAAGCTTCTTTGACACCTATTTTCCAGAAATTCGTCATATTTGCCAGGAATCCGATTTACTATTTTTAGTTAATTAGTTGAGTTAGTTAGTTAATGTAACTGCTCAGTGGTTTCAATTTCGACCTAATGAAGGGGAAATAGAACCATTTCTTTGTAATTATAAAAGAGGGACAAAGGGGACTGAAGAGGGGTTCTGATTTTGGAGAGCATTAGGAGGTCTGCTAAGCTGCTTATACTTCCAGACTTGTTCAGTGATAGGTACTGTGAACTCTCATATGCATTTTTTGATGAAACTATGAATATATGACTCATTACCCTACTTTTGATCTGTGTTGGATTCATTTTGAGCTTATTTAGTTTCATAAATGATAAATTCATTTCTGGTTTATGTGTAATTTTCCAGTGATGCTTGTCCTTTATGTATGAATGTCATTTCAGTCTTTTGTTGGGATATGGTGATATATATACATCTTTATTGAGTTATGTGTATGATTTAGTTGTTGCCTATTTACTGAATGTATTCCCTTTATGCCTTTGAAGTCAATGACCAAAATATATGAAACAGAACCCTAAAAACCTAGTTTGAATTGATTTTTTATTTTGAGATTGTGTTGGCTTGTTACCTTAGCCTTAGTAACAATTTCTGACACAAACAGGATGGCAAACTCAAACTATGATAGGAGTTTGGAAGGTGAACATAAAGGGTTCACAACTACAAGGATCAATGAGTGTAGACTCTAGTTGGGGAAAAAATAAACTAGAGTTCTCTTGCTCTCTCTTTTTCCTCCCGTCCATATGTCATATGTGCTCAATATATAGTCCTCCCAAAGGTAAGTGAAAGGACACATCGAGGTGTTTCGGGGAAAATGGAGGGCCAAAGGTCACCCTATGACCACTTTTTGGGAGTAAAAAGTAATTAACTAGTGATTTTACCATTTTAAATGCTACCCGCGGGCTGTAGTGATGCAACTCGCGGGTACGCCCACTGAAGTGATACAGCTAGCGTACAGGGGAAAAATAGGGAAATAATGTGTCTGAAGGATATAAAGTGGATATGAGTCAGTAAAATGGATCCTGTAGGCCAAAGAGTGCTGATGCTCACAAGGTGGAAAATTACATTGTAACAGATTCTGCCTAATGTGTGAGGTCGGAGATTGATGCTACAATGGCCGAAATACATTATAAATCTCAGAAGTGAAGTGGTGGAGACACAAGTGGAAGGAGCAGCTCACTCATCATAATACAATAGTATCCCTGAGTACATGTCGGTAGAGTACAACAATCTGATATAATGGCCATGAATAGGAAGTACATAGTGAATACATGCCATAAGTGGTCACAGCCATGATCCCTCTCTAGTAAGATATGGTCTCTTGCTGAAAAGGAAAGAACTGGTGCAAACTGGAGGTACAAACTGTTGATATCTGAGAGGTGATATCTCATATGTAAAGTCACGATCATAAGTAGAATACTGAATGCCACTATCGCCTGGGGTCTTCTACACAAGTCTTCGACAGTGCAAGTCCCATCAAGTGAATAAAGGAGTTGAGGTCAAACCTGATGTGACATCATCTGATTACTGGTCAATGATGTATACTGTTAACAGATGCGAGATAACCCACCAATAATGAAAATGGGCATCAAGGCACAGAGTACAACCGTCAGAGTGCGAATAGATGTGTTGAAGTCGAACACTAAGATGAATCCATTGATCAGGGGACATTGATGTATTCCCAAAACAGTCGATGGTGAGAGAACTTGCCACTAATAACTGCAAGCCCCAAGGTACTCAATCGAGCTCTAAGCCTCAAGTTCCAGAATAAATGGGTTGAAGTCTACAGAACGAGACTCACTGGAAGGAGGGCATTAAGGCATCCCCCATCAACCAGCACGAGGTACCATCTATGCTGAAAGATTTGGAAGAACTCAAGTGAAACGGACTGATTCAATAAGAATGGCCGACATGCAATAGTCAAGAAATCTGAGGAGTGGCCGACTCTAGTTTCAGGACTTCCTTTGAACAAGAGCATGAGCAGATGGATAGACTCAGGCAACATACACTCAATATAGACTGTGCGATGTAGGAGGCACTACAAAGGGATCCATAATGATTGGAAGCTTAACCAATGGGTGGAGTAAACTGAGAAACAAGTACAGCTCCTAAGGTCCAACTATAGTCCCGACTCATAATGTATGGAGCGGAATGAATGCTCTTTTCAAAGGCAGCACAACAACTTCCAACTAGAAGTAGTAACCATAATCCCGTCTGAGTTTTTGGAATATTTGATTTTTTTTTGGTCTTTTTCATATTTGGAAAATCTTGAAAAAGAATAAAATTGCTTATAGTACAACAAGTGAGGGAACGAGTGTCAAATAGCAAGCAGACTAGTCCTAAGCAGTGGAACATACCTATGATCAATGAAAGGAAGCGTGTGCAGGGTGTAGACACTCGGGGGGTGTTCCCTCAGGGTCAAAAGGTCATCAAATTGTGAAGGGAAAAAGTAAGTTCTGCAGGGCTTGACAGGGAAAGTGCATAGGCACTAGGATAACAACTAAGTATGTGGGAGCCGAAACAAGGCTCAAGCGGCAAGCAGGATGATGCAATGCGATCACAACTTGATATAAATGGGGGAGTCCTTAATGGGAGATGGCCAGCATAAGACAAAGTAGAGTATGAGTCTTTATCGCAAAGTCATGGCATAACTACAAAGGACTCCCGATCTTAAGGACAAACAACGACATGGGCACCATAATGCAAAAGGGTGTTCTAACTAGGGTACCCATGTTCGGAAAGGCCCTACCACCACATAATGACACTTCTATAATAGCGTGAAGGTTCTGTGTCGGTTAAGAAGCGGGGTCGCACCTAGGGTTTATAAAAATGGTCAAAAGGTCAAATGCATAATGTATGTGAAAATGACATCTAACCTATATGCCAGGTGTCAAATATACATGCCGTAGGCGGGAAATGATAAAAAACAAGTCTCACCGAAGAAATCTAGTAAAAAAATGCTACTCCAAGACATTATATTAGTCCAAAATAGCTTAAAATGGAAGAAACTATAGACAAGTGGGTTTTGAAAATTATAAATAGTAACAAAAAATTACAATTTACAATTCATTTTTACTATTTACCCATTTGGAGTTTTGTGGTTAGTTTTCACCTCAAAGTTCAATTGCTGATTCTGGGAGCTACGGGCGTTCGTTCATTGAACCATCAGGAACAGGTTGGTAGTCCCATCCATAGCTTTCATTTTAATGCTTTTATTTTGATTTTCAGTGATTGGATTTTTTATGTGGCCAAGCCCTAAATGGTCATGGCGCTACTCGTGGCCTATTATTATGCAAGTCGCGGGTAGGGCAAGGTACTCGCAGTCAACGCATGCGTTGAACGCGGGTACTCGCCTCTGTGAGCAAAATTTCCCACAAGTATGGCCGTGAAGTTAGTTTTTTAAATAAAATTAACTAAACTCTTTGCTTTCTCTTCCTCCAGGATGGTTCTAGAGTGGAGAGAGAGGGAGCATGACCTTATGGATGAGGCCATCCGCAATGATTTGCCTGCACATCAAGCGTTACAAGCATGTGGGATATACAAATTTTGGAACATAGGGGGTTTGAGGGTCCAAAACCTATTGCTCTGCCATTTGATAGATTACTGGGACATAGATGTACAGAACTTCAACCTAGACGGGCAAATACTCTCTTGGAAGTGGATTATATCTACTTTATTACTAGTTTGTCCCGTCGAGGTGAAGTAGCAAGCCTTCGATCTCATTCTGTGGGTTGTGGGATTACAATCCTCGACTATATAGAGCGGTATTGTGTTCCAAATACTCGGGCAGTGGGGATTCAGGTTCCCATCAGAGCCATAGTCAATCTGAGCATGAAGGTTATAGTGGCTACCCTAGTGCGGATTTCAGGTTCAAAAGCTCTTCACCAGGCATCCAGGCCAGTGATTTTCTATGCGTCACAGTGTATGCAGCCCATGATATTTGACTGGTGCACAATGCTACTGGGGTCCATGAAGACCCAGTTGATGGAGTGTAAGCAAGGGGAGGCAAAAAACTTTGGATACAGCAGTATCTTATGATGTTTCTTCTTTGAGCGAGTTCTGGGGCTCAGTCTGAGGGTTGAAGTCCCTCCTCATAGTCTTTGCGACCCAGCCATGACCCGGTGGGCAGAGGTATTGACGCAATAGGGTGGTGGCCGTCAGGCATCACCATACATAGAGGAGTTCTTTCGCTAGTGAGACCGACATGTCATAGCTATAGATTACTACCCCTATGCAGGGATAGACTTCCACCAGGATCGTGACATGTCGCTTCCACCAGGAGCAGCGTTTGGATACATCGGTGAGTACTCTTTTTATGTTTTTTGGTGTATTAAATTTTTATGGATTTTTTATTATAAATGTAAATGCAAAAATATTTTTGGGGTTAGTATCATATATTAATATTCCACTGTTTGCTCGCAGACAAGGGACTAGTGAGACCCGAGGGCTTCCCGATTCATCGTCGACGGGGTAGGGGTGATGAGGTAGTGGGTGCTACGGCAGAGTGTACACTATAGAATGTGTGGGTCAACCTATCACGGATGACCAACAGGTTACCGGGTATAGAGATAATGCGGATACCAGAGGATATGCAGCGCCATGTGGTGGGGGGTACCGACCAGCTGGGTGTGACTACTGCAGCGTATAGAAAATGCAGTACAGTATTACTATGAGACGCATCCTGTCGAGATGGCACCTAGGCCTCCTCGTAGGGCTTAGATATCTCAGAGTCCCATTTTTGTATCGATATGTATATTTTTTAGGTCTACGGGCTCCAGTTTTGTATTATGACACTTACCATTTTTTGGACATATTATTTATGAAAAACTATGGTTCTCTGGTTCTACTATATGCGTGTATGTACAAATGTATGAATGTATCTTTTATTTGTGTGCTTTATTAAGAATGTGGAAAATGCCAATCTAATACATAGTTAGCGTATGCATCAGATATATGATTAAAACTTCTCGGAACATGAATGTATGTAATTGAAACAAAATGTTATTCCAAGAGTCTTACCCTTAAGAATTTCCGTAGTAACGTAGGATCCCTCACATGGTACTGAGCATTTAACTGAGACACAACTAGTTGTGAATCCAGGAAGACTTCTAAAGAATGGATACCATGTGAAATAGCATCCCGAAGTAACTCAATCACGGCACTATACTCAGCCACATTGCTAGATGTAGGACCAAGACAAGCACCTCCTGAAGACACAACTAGGTGGTCAGGTGAATAAATAACCCAGGCAGCAGAAGCAAGTTGTTGCGTATGATGGCTAGCACCATCCGCGAATCCTAAGAACGTAGGAAATTCCACTGACATCTGTCAATCAAACGGAAGCGAATCAGCAGACCTGAAAACCAAAAGAAAGCTAAACTATGTACAGAAACAACTATATAATAGTATACAAAAGTATTAGCTCGAACTAGAAGTTCAAGCGTAATACCGCTTGAGGTAGAGCCCATTCCTAGGCTCCTTCAAGACATTCCCCTCATAATCCTCTAATTCATAGGCTCCTTTTTCTAGGACACGCCTCACAATGTAAGGACCATGCCACATGGGGTTAAACTTGCCTGCCCCCAGGGGTTCTTTAGCTTGGTCATTTAAGAGGACCAATTCACCTTCAACATATTGCCGAGGACAGACAGACCTATCGTACTGAACCTTAACATGACGTTTATTGGCATCTATAGCCACGGCGGCATCTTGACGTTGCTCGTTAAGCTGCTCAAGGTGGATTAAACGTTGCTCAATACCCGACGTATCAGAGAGGAGATCTATGTCTATTTTAAGCGAAGGGATTTCACATTCAATCGGTAAAATCAACTCCACACCGTGTACCAGCTGAAAAGTGAGAACCCGGTGGCAGTCTTGACTGTGGTTCGATACACCCACAAAGAAGGACATAACATAATGTGCTAGTTGTTCTTTCTTTGTTGGATGGTACGTTGGAGAATGGTCTTTAAAGACTTATTGACTGCTTCAACTTGACCATTCACTTGGGGATAGTAAGAAGATGAGTGTTCTTGACGAAACCCAAGCTTGAGAGACAAATCCTCCATCATTTTGTTCTGAAAGTGACTGCCATGGTCAGTGATAATCTCTTTCGGAATACCGAACCGAATAATAATCTGATTGAACACGAAATGGGCTGTTGTAGCACCATTGACTTTTACTGTAGGCATCGCCTCAGCCCATTTGGAAAAGTAGTCCACGACCACTATGATATGGTGATGCCCCCCAACCGAAGCTGGTTTGCAATCCATGAAATCCACCCCCCACTTAGTGAAGGGACCGATGGTGACGACCGGATGAAGGGGCATTGGATGCGTGTGTATATTCTGGGAAAACACCTGGCAAGGGCGACATCTCTTCACAGCTTTCACACCATCCTTAAAGATGGAAGGCAAAAAGTAACCAGCTCGCATAATACGTTGGGCTGTAGCAAGCCCGAATAAGTGACCGCCACATGTCAAAATCCTCATAGTGTATTTAAGAGATGATGTATACCTCACAAGAAAGAATTTAGGAATAAGATTAAGAGTGGTCAATGCAGTAAGATGAGCAACAGAATAATAATACAGTAGAACTCGGATAGAAGCAAAAATACTTCACACACACTAATTAATTAATCACAATATGGACAAATAAGTAGTACAATGCATGAGGATTGGAATGCCAAGGTGGCAATTCAAATTAGCCTGCATGGAGTGATCAAAAGATCATTGGAGTGTCATCGGAGCACAACTAGAAGTCTATCTCATCATCAGTGGAGTCATCAATGCTCAAGTAACTGTCAACCATCAGTCAAATTGAGTCTAACTGAGTGTGGTAGGTGTAACTGGAACTAACTGAATGAAGGAGGCTCAGTGGAGGGTGCATGAGGAGCTAACTGGAGTCAGAATGGGCAGTTCAGTCTCACTAGAGGTCTATCGAAGTGATATAGTCAGTTGAGAGTCAATCTAGCCTTAAATCAAGGAAAGAACTCAAGATAACTCAACTAACTGAATTGGTAGGTGAGAGAGGACGAGTGGCTTCCTTAAATCATGGAGGAAGGGTGCACTAAGCTCTAGGAGGGCTAAAACTGATCCGAGAGAAGCTCCTGGGGGCTGGCTAACTGAGGCTAGGTGCTGGGACTGATGACTGGGATGCATGCAATTGCATGCATGCATGCAAGACTAAAAACTGCAAATAATGAAAATGATGGTAGGACTAGGGTGGAGTATAGGAATATCCTAACACCCCCCCTTAATCCATCCTGGGCCCTGGTAACTGAGACCAAAGGTCACCCTATACAATGAATAATAATAACAGTTAATAAACCGAGGAAATGGGGAAAACCTCATGGGAAAAATACCCCCCCTCAAAATAGACTGTAAGGCACACACAAAAATAAGTGCTCCAAACTCAAGCAGGTGTGATGCTTGGTCATATGTCTAGAGGTATCTTCTTCTTGGGAAGAAGTGGATCATGCTCAGAAACCATGTGCTTGTACTTTCTCTTCAGATCAAATGTGATGAGAACAAATACAAAAGTATGAGGATGATCCTTGAACCTGTGATTCGAATCAGTTGAGGTAGGATCAAATCTATGAATGTGCATACAGTCTTTTGTCTTCTCCTTCAAATGATCATAGGTGAGATTATGCCCAAAAGAACCATCACATGATTGCTTGAAATCCAAATCAGATTTAAGACTTGAAGAATAGTTTCTTGAGATCACCTTTGAACCAACAGGGGTGAGATCAAAACCATCATATGCATGAGAAATTATCCCAAGTAGTGATTGCTTAGAATCCAAATTAGATCCAAGACTTGAATCATGGTTTCTTGAGATCTCCTTTGAACCATTAGAGGTGAGATAAAAACCAGTAAGTGCATGAGAAATTATCCCAAGTGAATGGAAATGGCCATTATCTTCAATAACCTTTTGAAAGCATGAAATAATGATCTTATAGAAGTACATAAGAGGAGAGTGATCAAGGAGAGCGAATGCATTACCTCCAATGGCTGATTTGACCTCCGAAACATTCAATATATCATGATGCAAACCAACAAACTCTGGTGCAAGAGAGGATTTAGGACCTTCTGCAATTTCTAGAGTGTAAGCTGGCACATAATTCGAAATAGAAGAAATTTGGAGCATGAGTGTAGAATCTGCAAGTTCTTCTTCTTTGTGGACAACTTCAATATGAGATATGTTTGATACTAGTTCATGAACTATGAGATCATCAAGGAAAGTGAATGCAATAGTGGGCTTGCTCTCGAAATGGATTGGACCAATTCCTTCATTCTGATTGCCAAATCTTTCATCTAGGTGGGCCCATAGCTCTTTTGGAGATTCATCTGCAGAATCAATGAAGAGGGGTCTCATGCATCGAGACATAGAAAACATCATTGTTGAAAAGACACTGTCACCTTTATTTAACTAGTCAATCTCTTCTTCAGAGGATTTGAACTCTCTTTCAAAACAATAATCAAAGAGATCATGGCTCTTCAAATGTGCTATCATTTTTGGTTTTCATTCATCATAGTTGAATGGAGAAAGAGGAGGGATTTCTTTTGAATTCATGGAAGTTGTAGAAGACCTGCAAAAACAATAGAAAAGTTTGCAACTGCTACTACTGCAAAAGATGCAGAAAGTGCTGCAACTACTGCACTCGAAATCTTGATAATAACCTGCAAAAAACTCTCAGCAGTGGAGATAAACAATACTCTCAACATGCTTTGATACCATGTGAAAATCCTCACAGCGGATCAAAGATATGATGTATACCTCACAAGAAATAATTTAGGAATAAGATTAAGAGTGGTCAATGCAGTAAGATGAGCAACAGAATAATAATACAGTAGAACTCGGATAGAAGCAAAAATACTTCACACACACTAATTAATTAATCACAATATGGACAAATAAGTAGTACAATGCATGAGGATTGGAATGCCAAGGTGTAAATTCGAATTAGCCTTCATGGAGTGATCAAAAGATCACTGGAGTGTCATTGGAGCACAACTATAAGTCTATCTCATCATCAGTGGAGTCATCAATGCTCAAGTAACTATCAACCATTAGTCAAACTGAGTCTAACTGAGTGTGGTAGGTGTAACTGAGTGCAACTAGAACTAACTGAATGAAGGAGGATCAATGGAGGGCGCATGAGGAGCTAACTGGAGTTAGAATGGGCAGTTCAGTCTCACTGGAGGTCTATCGGAGTGATACAGTCAGTTGAGAGTCAGTCTAGCCTTGAATCAAGGAAAGAACTGAAGATAACACAACTAACTGAAGTGGTAGGTGAGAGAGGACGAGTGTCTTCCTTAAATCAAGGAGGAAGGGCGCATTAATCTCTAGGAGGGATAAAACTAATCCGAGAGAAGCTCCCGGGGTCTGGCTAACTGAGGCTAGGTGTTGGGACTGATGACTGGATGCATGCAATTGCATTCATGCATGCAGAATGCATGCTGCATGTAGGAATGCATGCAAGACTGGAAACTACAAATAATGAAAATGCTGGTAGGACTAGGGTGGAGTATAGGAATATCCTAACAGCCCCCCTTAATCCATCCTGGGCCTTGGTAACTGAGACCAAAGGTCACCCAATACAATGAATAATAATAATAGTCAATAACCCGAGGAAATGGGGAAAACCTCATGGGAAAAATACGCCCCCTCAAAATAGACTGTATGGCACAGACAAAAATAAGTGCTCCAAACTCAAGCAAGTGTGATGCTTGGTCATATGTCTGGAGGTATCTTCTTCTTGGGAAGAAGTGGATCATGCTTAGAAAGCATGTGCTTGTACTTGCTCTTCAGATCAAATGTGATGAGAACAAATCCAAAAGTATGAGGATGATCCTTGAACCTATGATTCGAATCAGTTGAGGTAGGATCAAATATATGAATGTGAAGATAGTCTTTTGTCTTCTCCTTCGAACCATCATAGATGAGATTATGCCCAAAAGAACCATCACATGATTGCTTGAAATACAAATCAGATTTAAGACTTGAAGAATAGTTTCTTGAGATCTCCTTTGAACCAGCAGGGGTGAGATCCAAAACCATCATATGCATGAGAAATTATCCCAAGTAGTAATTGCTTAGAATCCAAATTAGATCCAAGACTTGAATCATGGTTTCTTGAGATCTCCTTTGAACCATTAGAGGTGAGATAAAAACCAGTAAGTGCATGAGAAATTATCCCAAGTGAATGGAAATGGCCATTATCTTCAATAACCTTCCGAAAGCATGAAATAATGATCTTATAGAAGTACATAAGAGGAGAGTGATCAAGAAGAGCGAATGCATTACCTCTAATGGTTGATTTGACCTCCGAAACACTCAATAGATCATGATACAAACCAACAAACTCTGGTGCAAGAGATGATTTAGGACCTTTTGCAATTTCTAGAGTGTGAGCTAGCACATAATTCGAAATAGAAGAAATTTGGAGCATGAGTGTAGAATCTGCAGGTTCTTCTTCTTTGTGGACAACTTCAATATGAGATATGTTTGATACTGGTTCATGACCTGTGAGATCATCAAGGAAAGCGAATGCAATAGCGGGCTTGCTCTCAAAATGGATTGGACCAATCCCTTCATTCTGATTGCCAAATCTTTCATCCAGGTGGGCCCATAGCTCTTTTGGAGATTCATTAGCAGAATCAATGAAGAGGGGTCTCATGCATCGAGACATAGCAAAAATCATTGTTGCAAAGACACTGTCACCTTTATTTAACCAGTCAATCTCTTCTTCAGAGGATTCGAACTCTCTTTCAAAACAATAATCAAAGAGATCATGGCTCTTCAAATGTGATATCATTTTTGGTTTCCATTCATCATAGTTGAATGGAGAAAGAGGAGGGATTTCTTCTGAACTCATGGAAGTTGTAGAAGACCTGTAAAAACAATAGAAAAGTCTGCAAATGCTACTATTGCAAAAGATGCAGAAACTGCTGCAACTGCTGCACTTGAAATCTTGATAATAACCTGCAAAAAACTCTCAGGAATGGAGATAAAAAATACTCTCAACATGCTCTGATACCATGTGAAAATCCTCACAATAGATCTAAGAGATGATGTATACCTCACAAGAAAGAATTTAGGAATAAGATTAAGAGTGGTCAATGTAGTAAGATGAGCAATAGAATAATAATATAGTAGAACTCGGATAGAAGCAAAAATACTTCACACACACAAATTAATTAATCACAATATGGAAAAATAAGTAGTACAATGCATGAGGATTCAAATTCCAAGGTGGAAATTCGAATTAGCCTTCATGGAGTCATCAAAAGATCACTAGAGTGTCATCAGAGCACAACTAGAAGTCTATCTCATCATCAGTGGAGTCATCAATGCTCAAGTAACTGTCAACCATTAGTCAAACTGAGTCTAACTAAGTGTGGTAGGTGTAACTAAGTGTAACTAGAACTAACTGAATGAAGGAGGCTCAGTGGAGGGTGCATGATGAGCTAACTGGAGTCAGAATGGGAAGTTCAGTCTCACTGGAGATCTATCGGAGTGATATATTCAATTGAGAGTCAGTCTAGCCTTAAATCAAGGAAAGAACTGAAGATAATTCAACTAACAGAAGTGGTATGTGAGAGAGGATGAGTGGCTTCCTTAAATCAAGGAGGAAGGGTGCACTACGCTCTAGGAGGGATAAAACTGATCCGAGAGAAGCGCCCGGGGGCTGGCTAACTGAGGTTAGGTGCCGGGATTGATGACTGGGATGCATGCAATTGCATGCATGCATACAGAATGCAGGAATGCATGTAAGACTGGAAACTGCAAATAATGAAAATGCTAGTAGGACTAGGGTGGAGTATAGGAATATCCTAACACCACACGCCCCAGCATGGAAATGATTAAGCACACGATCCGCTTCTTCGTGAGTCAAGCAACGACGAAGAATATAATCATTTCCTTAGTGATACAAAGTGTCACCGATGATAAGATAATCTTTAGTGTGATGTTTCACATGCCGTCGCTCATCCTGTGAATAATGCAAAGGAAATTTCAAAGTTTGGAGATATACAATGACATCCCCATACCAAGGGTCCTCTGATGAGATAAGAAATAAGTGTTCATCCACAAAGGAATCTTCATGTATGACATCCTCATCAAGTCTCGGAAGGTTTGACATAAGCTCAGCAAACACCAACGATTTCACCGAATTCGCCGAAGCAAAATCGAGATCAAACTCCCGAAGGATTACAATCCATTTATTGTACTTCCCCCCTATAAGGCATCATGATAGAACGAACTGAAACGGATTGATATGTGCTATAATTGTGGTCGTTCTAAGCAAAATATAGTGTCGTAACCATTGGACTGCATGGACAGTCGCAAGTTCCAACTTTTCCACGTGAGTATATCTCAATTTAGCGTCTACTAGATTTCGAATACGGTAATAGATCACATGCTCGACGAGCACATTATCAACCTGAACTAAGACCATGCTAATCATCTCTTGAGATGCAACCATGTAAAGTATAAAATCTCATGGAAAGTCAGGTGGACTAAGCACAGGGGCTGATACCAAATCTTTTTAAGGGTATCGAAAGACTGTTGGGCTCGCTCATCCCAGATAAATGGTGTGTCTTTCTTCAACAAGCACGTGAAACCTTTGGTAAGCTTAGCATAATTGACTACAAAGAGATGTAGAAAAGTAGCTCTCCCTTGGAGGCTCTGGAGTTGAAACAAGTTGCGCGGAGGAGACAACCGAAGTATTACCTCAACTTTAAGAGGATCGACTCTAATACCCTCTTTCGAAACTATAAGTCCTAGAAGGCGACCAGACCTCACTGCAAAGATGCATTTATTGGGATTCAACTGAATTTTGTAGTGTATACATTGTTCGAGAATCCAACGAAGGTGCTTGGGGTGGTCCACTCTCTTGCGAGAATGGTCGACAAGATCATCCAAGAAAACCTCCATTATACTTTTAAGGTCATGAAAGGCATAGGTCATGGCACGCTGAAATGTAGCTCCGACGTTTTTAAGGGCGAAGGGCATTTTTCGACCCCAAGGAAAAATGAAAGCAGCTTTATGTTGCTCCTTGGGTTTGATTTGAATCTGGTTATACCCTGAAAAGCCGTCCATGAATGAAAAAATCTCACTTCTCGCACAAGCATCCAAGATCTGATCAATGAATGGAGTGGGGAAATTGTCTTTCGGACACTGCACATGATTCAGGTCTCTAAAATCAGTGCATACACGGATTGTTCCCTGCTTCTTATCGACAGGAATGGGGTTTGACACCCATTCGGTAAGGGGAACGGGGTAGATAAAACCAGCTTTGAGCAGTTTCTCCACCTCTACCTTGATAGCTGCTGCCTTCCTAGGGTTAACATCATGAAGACGTTGTTGAACCTATTTAGCATGAGGATACGTTCTAATCTCGTGTTCGACAATACTAGGGTCTATTCTTGGAATCTCCTCATATGATCAGGTGCAAGCTTCCCGAAGTTCAGTAAACAATTCGATGTAAATGGCAACCTCCTCAGAAGAGCAATCGTCACCGATGTAAACGTTCTCAATATTTTCGAGAGTGCGAGAGATGTTGATCGATTTATTTGGGGAAATATTATCCATGTTCCCCTCCACATAAATCTCATGTGAGACCAAAAGAGCCACTGGGTGACCAACCATCTTGGAAAGAGTCGTCCTAAACCTTTCTTGCTTGGCAAGATCGAGGTTGGGAAGAAAATAAGAGCGATGATGCATATCCTCCCAAGGTCTCTCACTACCACACATGGCCTTGATAATAGCTTCATCCGAGGGTAAAGTATCATCAAGGCAATCGTTCGAACAAGATGATTTGACTGCCCAAACTGGAATCATAACAGGATCTTCCTCATCTGTCCGAGAAGAGGGGAGATCCGACTTTGCAGTGGCTTGTTGAATATCCTGATAAGCAAGCTCAACAACAGATAGTGGCATAGACATCCGGACGTGCGCAATGTCTCCAGACGTAGAACTCGTGGATGGTAAAGCCCGTGGATCATCAAAATATGAAGTCCAAAACGGTACATTATGCAATGGAGGAGATGCATTGTCGGAAATGGTTCCAATAAAATTAACGGGTGAAGGGAAATCATAAGATCACATCAATGAAGGGTACATCCAACACCCATGTTCCCAGTTGTCGGCTGAGAATCTGTAACCTACAGAACTACTGATCCCGCGGATGCTATGGGAGGAGGTTTAACAAAATCCAGCTGATTGATTGTCACAATATTTCGTTCATGTGGAAAGAAAATAATTCTGAATACAATAGATGCGACAACTTTCATAGCATACATCCAATTCTGACCTAGTAAAAGGTTGTATTCGATGGGCGCATCAACCACTTCGACTTCAATAGGCACAGGTTTACCTCCCAAGCGGACAACAAGGGAAGAGATAATCCCATGCGGCTTAAATGACCGACGGTTAAATGCAGTGAGCATGGTCCTAGACATGAGTATAGGAGGAGAGCTAAGAGATTTCCAACAAGCTAAAGACATCACTAACGCATAAGCGCCTTCATCAACCACCGTTCTTTTGACAAAATTCTGAAGGCACTCCACATGGATTTGAAAATCCACGTGGTAAGGTAAGCGAGTTTGAACATCAGTAGTGTCAAACTTGATAACGTTGGGACTCCCCCCATCCTGAACTCCTAACGCACTCAAAAGGGCATGCCTTTGAGAAGGACACACCTGTAAAACTTCAAGAGCCGACATGGCACATGGAGTTTGGCCCAAATCTTCTACAATGGACTAGTTTTGGGTGGCTCGAGCAATGGGATTATGCGTAGAGCGCTTAAGAACACCTTTTAGTATCCGCGGCATAATAGAGGGCTTCTCGATATGCAAGAAATTATTAGGAGGAGGGGGAGGCTCACTCCCCATATTGGGTTGTGGTGCACCATAATCGCACTGAAGAGTAGCAACACTAACCTCCGATTGGACCATATTCACGCATCCATAACCACTAGTCTCATTAGGTCCATAACCAGTGGCAAGAGCATGCAAAGCCATGTTTTGATGATGAGGAAGGGGATCCTTCAACATAGCTGGGCTCTGTGCAAGATGCTTCGATGCTTCTTCAATTCGAGGACACAAGTGAGTAAGATGATCTTCCCCACAAAGCTTACAAGGAAATTTCACCTTACGCCTAGGTTTACGGTCCTCACCAGCATTTTCTCCTTCCCAAGAAGGGTTGGAATTCTCCTTATGAGGGGTATTGCGATTACTATTACTGTTACCATTGTTACCACCCTTACGGTTGTTTCTCCCCTTCTTCTTACCACCATGCTGTTGGTTACCCGATGGGTGTGTCGTTTGCATAGTGTACTGTACATCGGACGATGGGGTGGAAGTGGACAAGGTGTGAACCTATCTAGGAGTAGACTGGTTAAGCGACAAATTTTGCATTTGATTAGCCACCAAATATACAGGGTGAGTACTTACAGATCCCACAATACCATCGGCATGCGGTCCAGGAACTGTCTTGGGATCATGTCATGTTCACAATGCGTTAGGAATAATGTCATATAAAATGCCAGACTGAGAGTATAGTAAATATAACTGCTGAACTTTTAAGATGGCTTGTTCCTTAGTCATAATACCGGACATCGAAACGTCCTTAGCAATATATGGAAGTAGAGACTTGAGAAACCATTCCAACAGAAACTCTTGAGGAATGTTGGATTTTACTAACCTCTTCCGTCGACGCCACTCTTGAATGTGGTCAGAAATATGTGTGGCCTTATTTTGACGGAAGGTAGACAAAAGTTCAGTACCAGTGTCGTAACGAACCGGAAACTGGAAATGATCCAAGAAAATGAAAGTGATCTCATTGAAACCCCTATAAGTGCCCCCAGGAAACTCAACATACCACTTTGCAGCTGCCCCCATGACGGTGCATTGAAATAGTCGTAACCAAACGGAATCGTGATTCAATGAGTTGGAAGAGCACCAAAGGTGAAACATTGTGACATGATCACCCGGATCCTCACCACTTTTCCCCTCAAACTTAGGAATGTCTGAAGGGAGCTTGGTAGGGACCGGAGGCCAATTAGGGTCGTGACACACCGGATCATTCATAAGCTTTGAAAGATCTAGAAGATTCAGACGTGCAAGGAATGGGAGATGCGGCTGGAAATCTTGATTATAAGCTCCCATAAAGGGTTGATTGTAAGAACTTGAAGGATAAGAAGGACCATAAGCTTGACCATGAGCATTAAACTGCTGATTATACGGACCCGATGGACCATAATCTTGACCATGGCCATAAGGTTGATAACCTCCTCGGGCCTAACCCGTGTGAGGGTAAGTAGGTATATATGTGTCTTGAGCACCATATTGAGGTGGGTTATAATGGTCGCTAGCACCGACTGTGTTGTAGTAAGGGTTGCCACCATAATTATGGGGCATATACGTACTATTCGTAGTGGGAACCATGCTGTAATGACCATGATGGTAAGGTATGTTCCCACCCCCAGCATAAGCATTAGGATTAGCGTGAGCAGTCGTGTGGTGACCATAAGCATGAGATGTATTCCCAACCCCAACATTGGTGTTACTATTAGCAGGACTGGTGGCGTTGTGACCATGAGGATAAGGTGTATTCCCACCTCCTACATTAGCATTACTAGTAGTGGCAGCGGACGTAAAAGTATGTGGTATATGTCCACCCCTGTGGTTGGGAGGAGCGTTAACATTCTCGAAAGTGGTCCTAGGTTGACGGGTAGAGGCATGTGTATTAGGTTGTGGATGGCGAGTCGTGTTGCGAACAGTGTTCCTAATAGGTTGGGTAGCCTTAGGAGGTAGCCGTCTTCCAACATTTGCATTGTTAGGAGGAACATGACCGGTCCCCATACTATGTGTGTGAGTGGAAAACGTGGTGCCCCCAGTGTGTTGGAGAAAACTTCTTATGGCTTGGGGTGGACCACAACAGACAGCTGACTACCAGAAATTAACTCAATTCTCAATGCTATGCTATATAAATGACAATGTTAAGATAATGAAGAATATAACCAACCTCGATCCAAACGTTTGATGTAGATCCTCGTTGGAGCTTTCAATCCATGCGCTTGAACCTGCAAATTAGTCTTAACAACCAATGTACAACAAGCACATATAATATATAAATGACATTAACATCATCAATAGAAATAGTCCATGATATTATAAGTAAATGAAACCCAATGTAATATAAACAACATTCACAACATTAATGGACGAGAATATGAGTATTTCTATTAATAAATAACAAGAAGTACAATGTGATACGACCTTTTGTCGGCAACCAATCTGAACCAAGATCTGGGTCTCTCCACTTGTGCCTCCACCACTTCAATCGTCCATGGAATGGAAAACTCAAACTATGATAGGAGTTTGGAAGGTGAACATTAAGGGTTCACAACTACAAGGATCAATGAGTGTAGACTCAAGATAGGGAAAAAATCCACTAGAGTTCTCTTGCTCTCTCTTTCTTCTCCCATCCATATGCCATATGTGCTCAATATATAGTCTTCCCAAAGGTAAGTGAAAGGACACATCGAGGTGTTTCGGGGCAAATGGAGGACCAGAGGTCACCTTATGACCGCTTTTTGGGAGTAAAAAGGAATTAACTAGTGATTTTTACCATTTTACATGCTACCCGCGGGCTATAATGATGCAACTCGCAATTACGCCCATTGCAGTTATACTACTAGCGTACAGGGGAAAAAATAGGGAAATAATGTGTTTGAAGGATATGAAGTGGATCTGAGTCAGTAAAATGGATCCTGGAGGCCAAAGAGTGTTGATGCTCACAAGGTGGAAAATTACGTTGTAATAGATGCCCCCTAATGTGTGAGGTCAGAGACTGATGCTACAATGGCTGAAATACATTATAAATCTCAGAAGTGGAGTGATGGAGACACAAGTGGAAGGAGCAGCTCACTCGTCATAATACAATAGTACATGTCAGTATAGTACATGTCAGTATAGTACAGCAATCTGATACAATGGCCATGAATAGGCAGTAGATAGTGAATACATGTCATAAGTGATCATATCCATGATCTCTCTACAACAAGATATGGTCTCCTGCTGAAAAGGAAACAACTGGTGCAAACTGGAGGTACAAACTGTTGATATCTGAGAGGTGATATCTCAGGTGTAAAGTCATAATCATAAGTAGCATACTGAATGCCACTATCGCCTGGGGTCTTCTACACAAGTCTTCGATGGTGCAAGTCCCATCAAGTGAATAAAGGAGTCAAGGTCGAACCTGATGTGACATCGTCTGATTACCGGTCAATGATGTATACCGTTAACAGACGTGAGATAACCCACCAATAATGAAAATGGGCATCAAGGCACAGAGCACAATCATCAAAGTGCGAATAGATGTGTTGAAGTCGAACACTAAGATGAATCCATCGATCAGGGGACATTGATGTATTCCCAAAACTGTCGATGGTGATAGAACTTGCCACTAATGACTGCAAGCCTCAAGGTACTCAACCAAGCTCTAAGCCTCAAGTTCCAGAATAAATGGGTTGAAGTCGACGGAACGAGACTCGCTGGAAGGAGGGCATTAAGGCATCCCTCATCAACCAGCATGAGGTACTAGCTACGCTGAAAGATTTGGAAGATCTCAGGTGAAACGGACTGACTCAGTAAGGATGGCCGACATGCAATAGTCAAGAGATTTGAGGAGTGGCCGACTCTGGTTTTAGGACTTCCTTTGAACAAGAGCATGAGTAGATGGATAGACTTAGGCAGCATAGACTCAATATAGACTGTGCGATGCAGGAGGCACCACAAAGGGCTCCATAATGACTAGAAGCTTAACCAATCGATGGAGTAAACTTAGAAACAAGTACAACTCCTAAGGTCCAACTATAGTCCCGACTCATAATGTATGGAGTGGAATGAATGCTCTGTTCAAAGGCGACACAACAACTGCCAACTAGAAGTAGTAACCATAATCTCGTTCGGCTTTTTGGAATATTTGATTTTTTTTTTATTTTTTTGGTCTTTTTCATATTTGGAAAAGCTTGAAAAAGAATAAAATTGCTTATAGTACAAAAAGTGAGGGAACAAGTGTCAAAGTGATCAGACTAGTTGCAAGCAGTGGAACATACCTATGATCAATGCAAGGAAGCATGTACAAGATGTGGACACTCGGGGGGGTGCTCCCTCAGGGTGAAAAGTTCATCAAATTGTGAAGGACAAATGGAAGCTCTGCAGGGCTCAATAGGGAAAAGTGCTCAGTCACCAGGCTAGCAACTGAGTAAGCGGGAGCTGGCACAAGGCTCAAGCAGCAAACAGGATGATGCAATGCAATCAAAAATTGATATAAATGGGGGAGTCCTTATGGGAAATGGCCAGCATAAGACAAAGTAGAGTATGAGTCTTTATCGCAAAGTTATGGCGTAACTACGAAGGACTCCTGATCCTAAGGACAAACAACGGCATGGGAACCATAATGCAAAAAGGGGTTCTAACTAGGGTACCCATGTTCAGAAAGGCCCTACCGCCGCATAACGACACTTCTATAACAGCATGAAGGTTCCGTGTCGGTTAAGATGCGGGGTCGCACCTAGGGTTTATTATTGTTCCCATTGTTTCCACCCTTACGGTTATTTCTCCCCTTCTTCTTACAACCAGGTTGCTGGTTACCCGATGGGTTTGTCGTTTGCACAATGTGTACATCGGACGATGGGGTGGAAGTGGACAAGGTGGGAACCTGTTCGGGAGTAGACTGGTTAAGCAACAAATTTTTCATTTGATTATCCACCAAATCTACATGGCGAGTACTTGTGTATACCACAATGCCATCGGCATGTGGTCCAGGAACTGACTTGGGCTCATGTCGTGTTCGCGGTGCATCAGGAATAATGTCATATAGAATACCAGACTGAGAGTATAGTAAATCTAACTACTGAAATTTCAAGATGGCTTGTTCCTCAGTCATAATACCGGACATAGAAACATCCTTAGCAATATATGGAAGTAGAGACTTGAGAAACTACTCCAACAGAAACTTTGGAGGAATGTTGGATTTCACTAATCGCTTCCGTCAACGCCACTCTTGAACGTGGTCATAAATATGCGTGGCCTTATTCTGACGGAAGGTAGACAAAAATTCAGTACCAGTATCGTAATGAACCAGAAACTAGAAATGATCTAAGAAAACCAAAGCGATCTCATTGAAACCCCTATAAGTGTTCTGAGGCAACTCAACATACCACTTCGCAACTGCCCCTGTGAGGGTGCGTTGAAATAGTCGTAATCAAGCGGAATTGTGATTCAACAAGTTGGAAGAGCACCAAAGGTGAAACGTTGTTACATGATCACCTAGATCCTCACCACCTTTCCCCTCAAACTTAGGAATGTCCGAAGGGATCTTGGTAGGGACCGGAGGCCAATTAGGGTCGTGACACACCGGATCATTCATGAGCTTTGAATGATCTGGAAGATTCAAACGTGCAAGGAACGGGAGCTACGGCTGGAAAGCTTGATTATAAGCTCCCATAAAAGGTTGATTGTAAGAACCTGAAGGATAAGAAGGACCAAATGCTTGACGATGAGCATTAAACTGATGATTATACGGACCTGACGGACCATAAGCTTGACCATGGACATAAGGTTGTTAACCTCCTCTGACCTGAACCATGTGAGAGTAAGCAGGTATATCTGTGTTTTGGGCACCATATTGAGGTGGGTTGTAATGGTGGCCAACACCGACTGTGTTGTAGTAAGGGTTGCCACTATAAGTATGGGGAATAAACGTACTATTCGTAGAGGGAACCGTGTTGTAATGACCATGATGGTAAGGTATGTTCCCACCCCCAGCGTAAGCATTAGAATTAGCGTGAGCAGTCGTGTGGTGACCATAAGTATGAGATGTATTCCCAACCCCAACATTGGTGTTACTAGTAGTAGGAATGGTGGCGTTGTAACCATGACTATGAGGTATATTCCCACCTCCTACATTAGCATTACTAGTAGCGGCAGTGGATGTAAAAGTATGCACTATATGTCCACCCCCGTGGTTGGAAGGAGCGTTATCATTTGCGAAAGTGGTCCTAGATTGCCGGGTAGCGACATGTGTAATAGGTTGTGGATGGTGAGTTGGGTTGCAAACAATGTTCCTATTAGGTTGGGTATTCCTAAGAGGCGGTCGTCTTCCAACATTAGCAATGTTAGGATAAATGTGACCAGTCCCCATACTATGTGTGTGAGTGGACAACGTGGTGCCCCTAGTGAGGTTATTGCCCCCAGTGGATGCAGTGTTGCTAACACCATGACTAGTGCCAGCATGACTACCAAATGTAGTGGAAGGATCAACTATGTTGTAATTAGGCATACCAAAAGAGAATTCGGTAGGGTTGATCGTAGGACCTATGTCATCATGTAGCTCTAGCATCCCGTATATATAATTATGTGGAAACGAAGGATCGAATGGGTCATTCTCGGGCGAATCTGGACCAAACAAACTAGGTTGAGTCTCCGGTGGATCCGGACCAAACAAAATAGGTTGGGTCTCTGGTGGATCACCCCCCCACGCCTCACGAGCAGTAGGGGTGTCTGAAGTGTGCTTGAATCTACCCGATGGAGTCGTAGGGATTTCTCCTGTGTTAGAGTGTGCAGTCATAACATTGAGTATGTATGTTTCATAAGAATCCGAAGACTTGGAGGGAGCCCGCCAGCATCCCCTAACAACACGGTGTGAAAGCTCGGCCGACTCTAAACCATCCATCTGACGGGATCGACGGAGAGTGGGACTCCACTCCATGATATCTACAGAGAGACTATAAAATTACAACGTCCCCTAACAGCCAACTATCGATCAAAAACAGTAAATCAAAAGCACACACCTAGAGAAACTATAGCCAAGAGCAGACAAATAGAGTGGCTAAATGAGCTCCCAACACTAGAGCTGGTATGTCTTGCCTAGGAGAGGCTTGAGACTCCCAAAATTTAGCTGGAGGTAACAGAATCAGTTATAGAGGTTCCCAGGCTTCACTACGTGCAAAGGGTTGTAACCGTCGGCAACAAACAATTGTGTTGTCCAACCCCTATCTGACTCAGGACACAAACAATATAACCACTGCAAGTACCTTGTGCGATACCTAGGTAAGGCAACTATGGTCACCGCAGTATAAACAATTCTCAGGGGGACAGTCGCAGGTGGGATCCGTCCTATGGGAAGGGTAGCTAAGCCTGAAACTCAAGAGGGTCAAATCCCCCAAGAGTCCCTAGATACGAACAAACCTTGGAAATATATCCCATGTTCAACCGGTATTGGAGGGATATCTCCGCAACCAACCTCCCGTGACCTCGTGCTTAACTTTGGTCTGAGTAGAGCTTCCTGAGAACACCGATGTATACCATGGATTTCACCACTCCCTGGTCAGACACATAATGTTTCATCTAGTAGTCTTGGATTGTTTACTCACAATGATCTATTCCAAGACTCTAAACCTATGCTAGTTGGTGTACCCTATAAATAAAATCGTTCTAATCAATTTTAAGATTAAGCGTTAATTTTAATGGATGTGGTTACTCAAAGGATATGGTCGTGAAACTAGTGATGTATATGACTCAATAGTATGCAAAATCGTCAAACTCTAGACTCATCTATCCAATAAAACAATGCCACTAACATGCAAAATCAATCCAACGGTTTCGAAATAAAAATGCAACTCTTTTATATTTTCAATGCAAAGCAAAACCTAAATGAAAGCAGTAAGCACTCTATGCAAAATGCAGTACATAAAAGTAAATTTTTTTTATTTTTTATTTTCACTTATAAGCAAAAGGAAAATGCAAAACTATTTTTTTGTATTTTTCAATATAATGAAATGAAAAATGCAAGCAAAATCCCACTATTCAGTTACAAAAATGCAAAGAAAATCACTCAGACAACCTAGCAGATCCCAAACAATAAGATTCAGCCAATGGAATGAGCTTAAAAATTAAAAATGGGTAAAAACCAATGTGGCTCAAAACCAAGAGAAAAGAGGAGTTCTGGTCACAAACAAGGCTTGGAACAGTCAGGAACAAGGCCAAACAAGACTCATGAACACTCAGAATCAACCCAACAACCACCAAAGGCCATAAACAAATCACCCTCGAAGTTGTACGCTATTGTCGAAGGAATACCTACGGGTACCTGCGGGCTATAGTGCAAATAGAGGTGGGTAGACACGGGCAGAAATAGGCTCACCCGCATACAGGGAAAAGCAAATGACCAGAAAAAGAGTCCAATGGCTTAGAAAAAGGATGTTTTCTATAGAGTATCCTAATGGCCAATTAATGACACAGAGACTCGACACACAACAACTCTAAATAAGGACTAATGTCTAAAAATCCCCAAAAAATGATGTTCTCCCCCAGCGGAGTTGCCATTCCTGTGTTGGAGAAAAATTCCTATGGCTTGGGGTGGACCACAACAGACAGTTGACTACCAGAAATTAACTCAATTCTCAATGCTATGCTATATAAATGGCAATGCTAAGATAATGAAGAATATAACCAACCTCGATCCAAATGTTTGATGTAGATCCCTATTGGAGCTTTCAATCCGTGCGCTTGAACTTGCAAATTAGTCTTAACAGCTAATGTACAACAAGCGCATATAATATATAAATGACATTAACATCATCAATAGCAATGGTCCATGATATTATAAGTAAATGCAACCCAATATAATATACACAACATTCACAACATTAATGGACGAGAATATGAGTATTTCTATTAATAAATAACAAGAAGTACAATGTGATACGACCTCTTGTCGGCAACCAATCTGAACCAAGATCTAGGTCTCTCCACTTGTGCCTCCACCACTTCAATCCTCCATGGAATGGCAAACTCAAACTATGATAGGAGTTTGGAAGGTGAACATAAAGGGTTCACAACTACAAGGATCAATGAGAGTAGACCCAAGATAGGGAAAAAATCCACTAGAGTTCTCTTGCTCTCTCTTTCTTCTCCCGTCCATATGCCATATGTGATCAATATATAGTCCTCCCAAAGTTATGTGAAAGGACACATCGAGGCGTTTCGGGGCAAATGGAGGGCCAAAGGTCACCCTATGACCGCTTTTTGGGAGTAAAAAGTAATTAACTAGTGATTTTTACCATTTTACATGCTACCCATAGGCTATAGTGATGCAACTTGCGGGTACACCCACTGCAGTGATACAGCTAGCATACAGGGAAAAAAATAGGGAAATAATGTGTATGAAGGATATAAAGTGGATCTGAGTCAGTAAAATGGATCCTGCAAGCCAAATAGTGTTGATGCTCACAAGGTCAAAAATTATGTTGTAACACCTGACGAGGGTATTGCCCCTAGTGGGTGCAATGTGGCTAACACCATGACTAGTGCCAGCATGACTACCAAAAGTATTGGAAGGATCAACTGTGTTGTAATTATGCATACCAAAAGAGAATGCGGTAGGATTGATCGTAGGGCCTGTGTCATCATGCAACTCTGGCATCCCGTATAAATAATTATGTGGAAACGAAGGATCGAACGGGTCGTCCTCGAGTGGATCCGGACTGAACAAACTAGGTTGGGTCTCCAGTGGATCCGGACCAAACAAACTAGGTTGGGTCTTGGGTGGATCATCCCCCCACGCCTCACGAGGAGTAGGGGTGTTCGAAGTGTGGTCGAATCTACTTGATGGAGTCGTAGGGATTTCTCCCGTGTCGGAGTGTGAAGTCATAACGTCGAGGACGTATGTTTCGTAAGAATCCAAAGACTTGGAGGGAGCTCGTCGGCGTCCCTTAGAAACATGGCGTGAAAGCTCGGCGAGCTGTAAACCAGCCAATCGACGGGATCAGCGGAGAGTAGGACTCCGCTCCATGATATTTTCAGAGAGACTATAAAATCACAACGTCCCCTAATGGCCAAACTCTCGATCAAAAACAGTAAATTAAGAGCACACACCTAGAGAAACTACAGCCAAGAGCAAACAAACAGAGTGGCTAAATGAGGTCTCGACACTAGAGTCGGTATGTCTCTCCTAGGAGAGGCTTGAGACTCCCAAACTTTAGCCGAAGGTAACAGAATCAGTTATAGAGGTTCCCAGGCTTCACTGCGTGCAAAGGGACGTAACCCTCAGCAACAAACAATTGTGCTACCCCACCCCTATCTGACTCAGGACACAAACAGTATAACCACTGCAAGTACCCTGTGCGATACCTAGGTAAGGAAACTATGGTCACCGCAGTATAACCAATGCTCAGTGGGATAGTTGCAGGTGGGATTTGTCGTATGGGAAGGGTAGCTAAGCCCGAAACTCAAGAGGGTCAAATCCCCCAAGAGTCCCCAGATATGAACAAATCCTGGAAATATCTCCCACATTTGGCCAGTATTGGAGGGTTATCTTCGCAACTAGCCTCCCGTGACCTCATGCTTAACTCTGGTCTGAGTAGAGCTTCCTAAGAACACCGATGTATACCATGGATTTCACCACTCCCTGGTCAGACACATAATGTTTTGTCTAGTAGTCTTGGATTGTTTACTCACAATGATTTATTCCAAGACTCTAAACCTATGCTAGTTGGTGTACCTTATAAATAAAATCATTCTAATCAATTTTAGATTAAGCGTTAATTTAATGGTTGTGGTTACTCAAAGGATATGGTTGTGAAACTAGTGATTTATATGACTCAATAGTATGCAAAATCGTCAAACTCTAGACTCATCTATCCAATAAAAACAATGCCACTAGAATGAGAATCAATCCAATGGTTTCAAAATAAAAATGCAACTCTTTTATATTTTCCAATGCACAAGCAGAACCTAAATGAAAGCATCAAGCACTCAATGCAAATGTAGTACATAAAAGTAAATTATTTTTTTGTATTTTCACTTATAAGCAAAAGGAAAATGCAAAACTATTTTTTTATTTTTCAATATAATGAAATGAAAAATGCAAGCAAAATCCCACTATTCAGTTACAAAAATGCAAAGGAAATCACTTAGACAACCTAGCAGATCCCAAACAGTACGACTCAACCAATGGAATGAGCTTAAAAATTAAAAATGGGTAAAAACCAACAAGGCTCAAAACCAAGAGAAAAGAGGAGTTCTGGTCACGAACAAGGCTTGGAACAGTCAGGAACAAGGCCAAACAAGACTCAGGAACACTCAGAACCAACCCAGCAACAACCAAAGGCCATAAACCAATCACCCCCGAAGTTGTACGCTATTATTGAAGGAATACCTGCGGGTACCCGCAGGCTATAGTGCAGATAGAGGTGGGTAGACGTGGGCAGAACTAGGCTCACCCACGTACAGGGAAAAGCAAATGAGCAGAAAAAGAGTCCAATGGCTTAGAAAAAGGGTGTTTTCTATAGAGTATCCTAACGACCGATCAATGACACAGACAATTGACACACAACAACTCTAAATAAGGGCTAATGCCTAAAAATCCCCAAAAATGGATGTTATCCCCAGCGGAATCGCCATTTCTATGTTGGAGAAAACTTCTTATGGCTTGGGGTAGACCACAGCAAACAGTTGACTACCAGAAATTAACTCAATTCTAAATGATATGCTATATAAATGACAATGCTAAGACAATGAAGAATATAACCAACCTCGATCCAAACGTTTGATGTAGATCCCTGTTGGAGCTTTCAACTCATGCACTTGAACCTGCAAATTAGTCTTGACAGCCAATATACAACAAGCACATCTAATATATAAACGGAATTAACATCATCAATAGCAAAGGTCCATGATATTATAAGTAAATGCAACCCAATGTAATATAAACAACATTCACAACATTAATGGATGACAATATGAGTATTTCTATTAATAAATAACAAGAAGTACAATGTAATACGACCTCTTGTCGGTAACGAATCTGAACCAAGATCCGAGTCTCTCCACTTGTGCCTCCACCACTTCAATCCTCCATGGAATGGCAAACTCAAACTATGATAGGAGTTTGGAAGGTGAACATAAAGGGTTCACAACTACAAGGATCAATGAGTGTAGACTCAAGATAGGGCAAAAATCCACTAGAGTTCTCTTGCTCTCTCTTTCTCCTCCCATCCATATGCCATATGTGCTCAATATATAGTCCTCCCAAAGGTAAGTGAAAGGACACATCGAGGCGTTTTGGGGAAAATGGAGGGCCAAAGGTCACCCTATGACCGCTTTTTGGAAGTAAAAAGTAATTAACTAGTGATTTTACCATTTTACATGCTACCCGCGGGCTGTAGTGATGCAACTCGCGGGTACGCCCACTGAAGTGATACAGCTAGCGTACAGGGGAAAAAATAGGGAAATAATGTGTCTGAAGGATATAAAGTGGATCTGAGTCAGTAAAATGGATCCTGCAGGCCAAAGAGTGCTGATGCTCACTAGGTGGAAAATTACGTTGTAACAATTAGACATAGAAAAAAACGATGTGAATGAAGAGCAAATAAAAAATTTAGACTTATAGATCAGGAATTATAATCTTACGTTAGAAATCACCATTGCAACTATAGACGACAGTATTACTAACATAATACTAGGATCTATTTGGCTGGAAACATTAGATACAAACACCTTCAATGTGAAAAAGAAAGTCACAACCTTCTTTCATGAGAAGAATAAAATAACAATACATGAGTCATTGCTAAGATTCCCTTCGTCAAAAGTTATAATGGAAGAATCATCGTATGGAATATATGAATATATAGAAGAAGAAGTAAAGTGCTTGAATAGACTCCTCATCGACAAGGACAAGGAAGTTGCGCAAATCCAGGAAAAATTACGATGCCAAGAATCAGAGGTCTACCAACGTCAACAAAAGATAAAAGAGCTAGGACAACAAAGAGATGACATAAAAAATGCGCACAAGTTGGAGATCACAAAATCAATAAAACATTATCAAACAATACTGAATAAATCTTCAGACTAAGAAACCATAATAAGATGCTAGTTACAAAAATAAAGAAGTTAAAAAATTCTCGAAAAACAGGGCAATCTAATGACGACACGGAAGAGAAACTATTGGAAAAATAAGAAGTAAATCGCCACCTTAATAGTTATAATCAAGATCTTAAGGAGTGGCTTAATAAGCTCAAAGATGTCGAAAAGTCGCAACAAGAAAATTTTGAGAAGATTCAGAATGATAACAAGATATTAGAAGAAATTCATAACGAGACATCAAAATCTTCAAGAATAAAAGTACATGTTATGGAAAAAGGCACACTCACAGATCCAGTTCATAACATTGCTCATGATGTCATCAAAGTTGAAGAAAATCATAGATGAAAGTTAAAACAAGAAGACACTACAAATAGGATCAAGGAAAATAATGTTATAAAAATTCCCTATCGAAATCCCAATCATGAGGGTAGATATCCTAAAATCCAAGAACAACTAACAAAAGTTACCGATATCAATGCAATTAAGTCTTATGATGACACTTCACCATGGAAATATAACGTTCCACAAAGAATCGAATTAGGATGGATTGATCCGTCTACATTTCGAAAGTTGTGTTCATCACTTAGAAGTTCATATCGACATGTATCATCAACTACAATAAGTAAATAATAAAAACCAATGGAAATGTAACCGACTCTTTCAAGAACTATTGAATCGTGGTACTATTATCCAAAATAAATCACTAAAGAAGGTTTGTCTATCATCAAGCTTGGAAGCCTCTATGATGTCACATTTGATTAAGCAGAATCCAAGATTCATGGATGAATATTTTCAAGGAAGGATGACTTGTAATATACCTAGGTGTATATTACCACTATTTACATATTAGTTGATATATTTTAATAAACTGGGTTAATTATTAGTTAATTGATAAATACTATATGTCATGTATATTTATTAATAGACATGGATTTTCCCTATTGGGATTATATAATTAACCTATTGTCAATGTAACCATCATCAATTCATATATTCAATCATTATTATCAATAATACCAAACATGTAAGACTTTTCATATTACAACCATATTCCCAACAATGTTTTATAGTTGTAGACCTTAAAATTCTCATATTCATTCCCTTGAAATTTTTGCAAGGGCACCAACATTTACCATAACCAAATTGCTCCCTTAACTTAGCAACAGTACTCAAACTTTCATCGTTTGATATTGGCATTTTTAACTATATAATTTAATCAATGAAACTATAAGTAGATAGGAAAATGATGTAACGATGTTATAGTTTTCGAAACAACGAAACAATCTATTGTATACATTGAGAGAATCACATAATTGTCACCTTAATATGAATCGTTTATATATAATTATTTTTATGCACACTATCGAGTCGACTTGGTAAAAAATGACGTTAGTTGACCATTTCAAATAAAAATGGTCATGTGGAGATGAAACAGTTCCAGCATATGGACGTCGAAACACTGACGTAATGAAGCACTCATCAAAATCGTGACATATATCAGGGTTAAATTTAAAAGTTGTAAGGAATTTGCAACATGTATGGTTCCCAACGTCATTGTAAAAAAAACCATCGGAATTCACATCCAAATGTAGTAGTGGATCATCAATTGAACTAACCCAATTTGAATCAGTGCAACCCACAAGTTGAGAAGCACCTAAGGTATATTGAACACCAAAATTGATAGTACCCTTAATGTACCTCAAAATATGCTTGCATAAATTTCAATGAATCTCATGAGGATCTTGAGAAATTGATAGACCATCCTAAATACAAAGGAAATTTTAGGTCATGTATCTGTCAAATACACTAGACTCCCAACTAGTTTCCTATATAGTGAAGAATTAAAATGTTTTGAAATGCAGTTGGTGGAAAGTTGTATGCCTAACTTGAATGGAGTGGGCACAAGGTTGCATTCAACCATGCCAAAACACTAAAGTAAATCAAGGTAATACTTCTACTAAAAAATGGAAATCTCATTTGAATATTGAAGGACTTGCAAACCAATAAAATAATGCAAAGGACCAAGGTATGTGATGTAAAATTAGTCACAACAGATCTAATGAACAAGTAAATCAATCACAACAGATGAACATAGAAAATATGGTGTAAACTATGTAAAACATACACAGTGCTCAATATCCCAATAAGGGTGAATAATTACAATACAATCTGACAATGTGAGTGAGCAATTCGAATTGACTAAGAAGGTCATTCGAATCACTGAATGGAGTAGCTTGACTCCAACTAGGAGTCCTCATCATCAATCAGTGGTGGTCATCAATGCACAAGAACCAGTCATCCAAGTGTCAATCTGAGTCTAACTGAGTGTAACATGTGTAACTGAAGTGTGTAGCATTGATATAGGGAAGGAGACTTAGTGGAGGGTGCATGGGAGGATTAACTGAAGTCAGAACAAGTCATCTAGTCAATCTGGAGGTCCAACGGAGTGAAACAGTCAGTCGGGAGTGAAACTAGCCTCAAATCAAGGAGAATCGGAGCTAACTGAGTGTAACTGAAGTGGAACTGCAGTGGTAGGTGAAGAAGTGCACCCTTCTCAGGCAGTAGGTGAGAAGTGGGCGCCTTCCTGACTAGGAGGGATAAATATCTGAATTAAGTGGCTCCCGGGTGCTAGAATAAGGTGGGTAAGGTGCTGGAGGCATCACATGGTGACTGGGATGCATGCAAACCCTAATTTCATGCAAGGTCCTGAAAAAGATGATGTGGATATCCGAACACCCCCCCTCAAGCTAGACTATGATGTGCAAAAAATAATGTGGGGCCCTGGTTACTAAGACCAAAGGTCACCCCAATACAATAATCATCCAAACTAATAACAGTCAATAAACCGAGGAAATGGGGAAAACCTCATGGGAAAAATACCCTCCCTCAAAATAGACTGTAGTACACCAAAAGATTTAACTGCTCCAAAATCAAGTAGATATGTCTGGAGGTATCTTACTCTTGGGAGTAAATGGATCATGCTCCAAAAACATGTGCTTGAATTCTCCATCAGTGGATGCAAGCGAATGTGGAGACTTTAAGAACTTGCTCTTCATACCGAAAAAGGTGAGAACAAATCTGAAAATATGAGGATGATCCTTGAACCTGTGATTCGAACCAAGTGAGGTAGGAATAGCTCCAATCTGATCAAATAGATCTTGAAACTTGAACTTCTTATCAATAGAAGTTAAATCAGTTCCAAAAATAGATGAATGGTTTCTTGATATCTCCTTTGAACCAACAAGGGTGAGATCAAAACCAAAATCAGCAAAAAGTGCATGAGATTTGAACTCAAGCGAATGGTAGTGCTCTTCATCTTCATTAAAAATCTGAGAAACTTTGCAAATGATAGAACATAAGTCTATAGGATGCATGCAATCAAGGAGGGCGAATTCTTCACCTCCAAAATCAGATTTTACCTCCAAAACTTCAAGTAGATCATTATTCTGCATGCCGACAAACTCATGTGAAAGAGAGGATTCAAGAACCTCTTCGGAATCTAGAGTATGAGCTGGTTTATCTTGCTCAGAATTCGAAATAGAAGACTTTGAGAGAGTGAGTTTTGAATCTACAGTTTCTTCTTCATCTTGAACAATTGTTGAGGCCAACACATGATCGGAAAGAACACATAAGGAGATCTCACTGGGCTTGTTCTCCAAAAGGCTAGCATGATCCTCTTCTTCTTGCTTTCCAAATTCTCTGTCAAGTTGGACCCATAGATCACTTGGATTTTCGGTAGTATTACTGAGGTAGCGCATACAAGGAGACATAGAAAGACAAATTGCTCCAAAAGCTCTGTCACAATCATTGAGCCAATCATTCTCCTCTTCATCAGAATCAAAATCTCTTGTATTACCAATGCACATATCAAAAAGACATTGTCTCTTCAAGAATGCAATCATCTTTGGTTTCCATTCATCATAGTTGAATGGAGTAAGAATATCTTGTGAAGAAGAAGTCTCCATCTTTGCATTAGAGAATGCACATGGAGGAAGTAAGAAACTTGCAAATCACACACAAACAAACACTATGTTTTCAGCCTTGCATGCACATGAGCGAATGCACATGAGATTTTGCATGTCGCTGCTGAAATATATTGGTGAGCAAAGATTGCTCTCTCTTCATGTAGAACACCTGTAGAAAAGAAATCTTGTCCCTGCCATGGCTCTGATACCATGTAAAATTAGTCACAGCAGATCTAATGAACAAGTAAATCAATCACAAAGGATGAACATAGAAAATATGGTGTAAACTGTGTAAAACATGCATAGTGCTCAATATCCCAATAAGGGTGAATAATTACAATACAATCTGACAATGTGAGTGAGCAATTCGAATTGACTAAGAATGTCATTCGAATCACTGAATGGAGTAGCTTGACTCCAACTAGGAGTCCTCATCATCAATCAGTGGTGGTCATCAATGCACAAGAACCAGTCATCCAAGTGTCAATCTGAGTCTAACTGAGTGTAACATGTGTAACTGAAGTGTGTAGCACTGATATAGGGAAGGAGACTCAGTGGAGGGTGCATGGGAGGCTTAACTGAAGTCAAAACAAGTCATCTAGTCAATCTGGAGGCCCAACAGAGTGAAACAGTCAGTCAGGAGTGAAACTAGCCTCAAATCAAGGAGAATCAGAGCTAACTGAGTGTAACTGAAGTGGAACTACAGTGGTAGGTGAAGAAGTGCGCCCTTCTCTGGCAGTAGGTGAGAAGTGGGTGCCTTCCTAACTAGGAGGGCTAAAAATATGAAGTAAGTGGCTCCCGGGTGCTAGAATAAGGTGGGTAAGGTGCTGGAGGCATCACATGGTGACTGGGCTGCATGCAAACCCTAGAATTTGCATGCAAACCCTAATTGCATGCAAGTTCCTGAAAAAGATGATGTGGATATCCAAACATGTTATATCAAACTAATCCATCAATGTTTGTTGAACACTCCAAATCATGGATGAATAATTTCTAGTGAGAATTAAATCATCCATGTACAAAACCAAAATCATGAGATCAACATGTTGCCTCTTAGCGTAAAATATAGGATGATAATGGCAATGATTGAAACTTGAAACAATCAAAAAAAATTCTATCTTTTCATATCAGGATCGGGGAGCTTATTTGAGGCCATACAATGAACATCATATCCTACAAACATCAAAAGGATCTTGTACAAAACCAGGGGGTTGATCCATGTAAAATTCATCATGCAAAAGTCCATGTGAAAAATTTGTAATGATACTTAAACCCAAACTTTCATAGAAAACATAAGAGAGAATAGATAGAACCAAAAAAATATCTCTTGTATGAAATATATTCAAAATAGAGAGCTATTTTCACTTGCCTCTTCAAGGGGAAAACCTCTAAGAGAAAAGATCCAAATACGATAACCAAATTTTTGAAAAAACATTACATAACTTACTACTCTATATATAGCTTCAATAAACAAACTCCTAACTACTTGTGGTCTTGCTATTAATGAGGGTTAACCACCTAGGGGCATTTATTCAATAAAGAAGGACATTTTTTATTAGGTCACTATCCACTAACTATTTGATGGGATTTATGGCATTGTACATTGATAAAGTAGGGGGTTTGGGATAGGACCCTAACATGTCTTCCCTCTTCAAAAGCAACATTATCCTCAATGTTGGAGATGAGGAAACTGTTGGAAAATTGTTGATGTTTCCCAAGAGGCATTTTTTGGTGAAGTATCCTTCCAATGAATCAAAAATTCATGGATAGTGCAGTGACATAGGCGATGCTCACTAATGTCTAAAATTTATGCTAGTTAATGGAGCCAAATTGAGCCTTCTTCATCCAGTTTTGGTTATGTAGTTTGAACTTGAGCATTCTGACCCACGAGCTTCTTCAAACATGAGACACAAAATACTAGGTGAATCTTGGAGTGCGCTAGGAGCACTAATTTGTAAGCCACCTGACCAATGCATTAAATAATATAATATGAGCCATAAAACTTTGGTGCAAGATTTTGAAGGTATTTAACTTTGAGATAGGCCTGCTATAAGGCTAGAGATGAAGGAACACCTATTCGTCTTCTACAAATGCATGCTTTGAGTGTTGCTAGTTTGCTTGTTGCTTCATGCAATTTTGAGCCAGTGGGGAATTTTCCTGGAGTGTGAAAAGAGTGGCATCCCAATTATGATGTAGATAGGTTTAAAGACAATTGTTGAATATTTTTGTCTAATCATTGGTTTGGGGATGATAAGATGCTCATTTTTAACTAAGTGCCTTGTAGTTTAAATAATTCTTGCCAAAAAAATTTGGTGAATGTGAGATCATGATCTAAGACAATGGAGGTAAGTATGCCATTAAGTTTGAAAATATGGTCTAGAAAATTTTGTGCAACAAAATGGGTGTCGAAGAGCACAAAAATGAGCATTTTTGAAAAATTTGATCAACAGTTATCACTACGATTATTTAATTGTAACTTTCTTTCAAAATACCAACAATAAAATCCATGGAAATGTCGGCCCAAATAGTGGTTGGTATTAGCAATAGTTGTTTTTCCCCAAGAGTCTTCGTTGTCTCACCCAGGGAAATTTTTAGGGGCGAAATTTCGCCAATTGGCTATTTTTTGGACCTTTTTTCAAAAAATAAATTCGATATTTGGTCATTTTTAGGCTCTAATATCGCCTATATTTACATTAAATATGTTTTTTTATCATAATATTCGCCAAAATTTACAAGTTTTAGTAGTAAATTGTATGTTTCATATTTAATATTCGCCTACCAATCTATATTTATGTTTTTTTCAATCCAAAATAATCGCCTAGAATACTATACTTAAGTATACTTTTATAATCCTTAAAAAATACCCTGGTCTCACCCTTGTTCCTTTGGCAAGTATCACATTCCGCTATAAATGTAAGGATATCCTTTTTCATTCCATCCTAGAAGAAGGAGAGCCTAGCGCATGCATAAGTTTTATGAAAGCTTGAGGGACCAATGAGAGGAGATGAATGCAATTCTATTAATATTTTCTACTTTAATGTAGATTTAGGTACCATAAAAAAGTGACCGTTATACCATAATGTATCTTGTTTCCAAGTGTAATCCTATGGCATTTGGGATCCTCCTAGAGAACTGCTTGATGAGTTGATATGCAATAGAATTAGTTATCCATTATTGTCGTGTTTCCTCTAACCATTAAGTATTGAAGAATATAAGTCAAAGAGGGATCCCTCTTCCTCATGTTTCCTTTACGAAGCATCTGCCACAACATTGTCTTTTCTCTTTTTATAAATGATCTCATAATCATATCCAAGTATCATGGTGACCCATTTATGATTTTCTGGGGTTGAAAACCTCTAATCTAAAAAATACTTCAAACTATGGTGATTTGTATTGATCTAGAAGCACCTCCCTATGAGATACGAATGTTATGTGTCAATTGCATGTAGAATGACCATGATTTCTTTCTCATAGGTGTATTTTCCAAAATTCCTATCACACAATTGTTTAGTGGTGAATGTTAAGGATCTTCCATCTTGATTTAAGACTACACCTAAACCTTTTCCCAAAGCATCACATTCCAATACAAAAATTTTAGTAAAATTAGGCATGGCTAAGACTGGCGTGATGCACATGGATTGTTTTAAAATTGAAAATGTTTTTTTGGCCACTTTATTCCATGTAAAGGCATTTTGCTTGAGAAAGGTTGTCAATGTGGTTGAAATTTTACCATAGTTATTCACAAAATTCCATAGCATCCCATAAGAACTAAAACCCACATAATCTATTTAAGGTTTTAGGGAATATCCATTCTTACGTTGCCACAATATTCTTGGGGTCCACTCTCACCCCATATTGTTCCACAATGTGACCCAAGAATTCGAGCTCTGTGACACTAAAAACTCATTTCGAGCATTTAATGAACAACTAATGGTTGTGAAGGAGTTGCAAGGTTTTATCAATATGTCATCAAATAATACCAACACAAAATCATGAACATATGGCTTCAAAATTGTATTCATCATGATTTGGAAGATAGAAGGGGTATTACAAAGTCCAAAGGCATTACAAAAAACTCATAATGGCCTTCATGTGTGCAAAAATTTGTCTATGGATTATCAACCTCTTTCATCCTGATTTGGTGGTATCTTGAACAACGGTGAAGTTTGGTGAAAATTTTGGCACCATGGATTTCATCTAGAAGATCATCAATGACTAGGTTGGTGAATTTATCCTTGATGATCAACTTATTGAGAACACAAAAATTGGGACACATATTCCAAGTGCCTTATTTTTTACAAACCATGGCCATAGGGGATGAATACGGGATATGCATGGAACGAATGATTCTTGCCTCTAGTAGCTCCTGAATGGTCTTTTCAATTTCATTATTTTGTGCAAATGGGTCCCTATATGGTCATACATTCGTTGGTTGATGGCTTGGAATCATGGGAATACCATGACCATGCTTTCCTCTAGATGAGGATAAACCATTACATGTCTCAAAGACCTGGTGATACTTGTCCAAAACCCTCTACAAGTCAAGTTGGATTTCTAGTGTATTTTTATCCAAAGCCTAGATGACATGGAAGTGAGCAATAATTCCAAAGTGGTCTTTCTTCAATTATTTTTCCAACTGATGAGAACTTATGATTGCAATGGAGCCTAATTGGATCCCTTTGGGGGTGCGAGTATGAGAGTATTGAGTAAAACTCGAGTATAATTCCTTGAAATCCATGGTAACTAGCCCTGTTATGCATAGCCATTCTTCCCCTAAATCTATATCACAACCACAAATATCTATGGTAAACATATAAGTTTCAATATCATAGTCACCCAATGGGAGTCTCACATTTTCACAACATGAAGCACATTTCATCATCCCATAATTGGTGTCACAAACCCAACACCTTCACAATGCTAATTTTGCTAGGAAACATCCGTAATTTTACCCAGGAACACTCACGATATCCAAATTTAGATTTATGCTAGTTAAATTGACATTTGTAGTGGAAATATGAATGTATTTAGGAACTGTGGTAATTTAGATATGTATGAAAACAAATGCAAGTATGCAATTATATTTCTTATGAATTCAATCCCTCAAATGATAGTAATTCCATGCAATTTAAGTAAAACATTCAGCATAAAATATATTAAACACAATTCAATAATTTTCCACAATAAATTCCATTCACAAATAAATACTTATCTGGAAAGAAAAGAACCGACTGTCTGCAGAACAAGGTCGTTCCACCCAACCATAGGCTCTGTCAAGCCATATCTTAATTTCACATGCCACCCCCAACCTGGGACTATCAATCCACAAGAAGGTGTTGGTTTCTATGGCTACAACTTTCCCTCATCCAAGGATGGGGCTACCTTCTTTGAGTTAACAGTACCTTGGGATCCCTTCTCTGAGCTAATAGTACCTTGGTTTTGTTACCCCCAATTCCTTTCCAAGCTTGAGGGAGTTTCGTTATTCTTTGTTTGGTTCTCCATGTGCATCAGGGTGATGGTGGTACAGAATACTATGAAATAGCACAACATAGTACAAAATAGTACAGATTTCTATTTCGGGTGATAGGTTCTATAGTAGATATCTATGGATTGGCAGCCAGAAGGACTTCTTTCTAACATGAAGGAATGAATGGAAAGATGGCTATCTCTCTCTATTTATATGCATGCTAGAGGATAGACAAGTGGCATAAAATTGGACAAGTGGCATAAAATTGGACAAGTGGCATGGAGAGTTGGACATGTGGCAGGCATGGGTTGGGTATATTTTCCCCTTTTTGTGGAAGGATAGTCCCCCATCTCTTTTTTCTTTACCTTTAGTCTGCAACAGCCATTGATTTTTATATTAAAAAGTGGAAATCTACAAATTTACATAGCTTGGTCACTATGGACCATGCATATCCGGATTGTATAATTTTCATAAAATATTTACATTTTTATACATATTGGGTTCAAAATAGGGTGTTAAATTCCCTTCCCCCTTAATTTATGCACCATCCTCAGTGCATGTCACACTATTTACATATACAAAATTTCAAAATAGATGCGGGTATTTTTCCTGCATAGTATCCTATGTTAGGAAGATTAATGTCTAATTAAATAAACAACTGAAACTCCCAAAACAGTAATTGTCAACCCGAGGAAGTCTTTTATTTCAAAGCAATCGTGCAATATCTATGCAAGCACAATTTCTACCTGACACGGTTGATATATTGGTATGAAATCGAAACTCATTGTAAACTAGAACACACCTTCTTGAAAAGAAATCAAACCCCAAACATATTCATAAAAACGCACTATAATTCTAATCACACTTCAAACAATGCAACAAAAATCAACTCTTACGAAGCAATATCTAATGACATAAATCTGAAAGAAGTGCTATGTTGGCCAATGATCTATCAAAACGAATTAACAGGAGTAACAATAGCGATAAATCTAACAATGAATGAAAGCAGTAACTAAATCATAAACAAATTCACAAAATAACACACTTACAATCAACATTACCAACATTTGCTCAGGGAAGACGGCCCTTCCTCCACTGAGAAGAGTCGGATCTCCACAATGAAAGTCTACAACTATGCTTTAAGAAATTACTAGCATCTATTAACCAAGCTTGAACTGTTACATAGTTGGATCCGAAGATAATAATAAATTTCAATATTAATTGTTCAACCCCCATACATGAGATTGATTACATATTTATACATAAAAATCCCTCATGAGTATGAGGAACTGAATTCCCAACTTGGAATATGTTTTAACAAATTGCTAATTTGAAACACCAGCCTCAATAGTAAATCTGGCAAAATTGCCTTTAAAGAACCACTTGTATCTCTCAAACCGCGATTGTTTTGGGAGATTTTTTCTTCTTCATATTGTTATGGAGAAAAAATTCCTATGGCTTGGGGTAGATCACAACAGACATATGACTACCAGAAATCAACTCAATTCCCAATGCAATGCTATATAAATGTAAATGCTAAGATGTGGAATAAATAACCAACCTTCAACTGGACGTTTGATGTAGATCCCCATTGAGCTTTCAAATATCTACACTTGAACCTACAGCTTAGTCTCAACAATAAACACAAGCAAGTGCATATATGTTATAGCGTATTTTTCCACCCTGTGAACATTTATACTCTTTGGCTTCCCTCACCCACTGATAAACTCAAAACCATACTTGTGGTTCCCATTGAACCCTATTTTTCACCACTTTTCCTCCTATACACGAGTTGCTCCACTATAGCCCGCGTATATACGTAGGTTGTCCCACTACAGCCCGAGTACATTGTCCTCCTATACGCAAGTTGCTCCACTATAGCCCGCATATACGTAGGTTGTCTCACTATAGCCCGCGTACATCGTCCTTTTTGGTAAATAATAGTAAAAAAACTCACTTTTTACTCCAAAAAGCGATCTTAGGGTGACCTTTGGCCCTCCATGTACCCCAAAACGACTCGATTCGACCTTTCACCTACCTTTTGGAGGGCTATATATTGAGCTCTTATGGTGGATGGAAGGAGGGGGAAAGGAAGAGCATAGAAACTCTATTGGATTTTTGCCGCGACTTGAGTCTACATCCATTAATCCTTGTTGTTGTGAACCTCTTGTGTTCACCTACCAAACTCCTTCATAGTTTGAGTTTTCCATTGCATGGGGGATTGAAGTGGTGAGTCACAAGTGGAGGGACCTATTTCTTGGTTCAGATGAGTTGCCAGCAAGAGATTGTATCATGTACTTCTTGTTTTCATTAATAGAAATACTCATTTTCTCGTCCAATTGATCTTGTAAATGTTTGTTTAATTACATTGGGTTACATTTGCTTATTATCGCATGGACCATGCTATTGTTTATGCTAATGTCTTTCATATATTATATGCACTTTCTTGTATTTGTTGTTGAGACTAAGCTGCAGGTTCAAGTGTAGAGATTGAAAGCTCAACGGGGATCTACTTCGAACATCCAGTTGAAGGTTGGTCTTTTATCCACATCTTAGCATTTTCATTTATATAGCATTGTTTTGAGAATTGAGTTGATTTCTAGCAGTCATCTATCTGTTGTGGTCTACCCCATACCATAGGAATGTTTTCTCCGTAATAGAAATGGCGACTCCGCTGGGGAGGAACCTCCATTTAGGGGATTTTTAGGCATTTTTCCTTATTTTGAGTTGTTGTTTGTCGAGCTTCTGTGTCATTGACTGGTCGTTGGGTTCTGCATTAGAAAACTTGATTTTTCTGGGTTGTTTGATTCATTTTTGGCTCATTTAACTTTCCTCATACGTGGGTCAGCCTTGTTTTGCCTGCGTCTACCCGCTACTGTCAGTACAGTAGCCAGCGTACAGACACTACTATTCTATGAACAATTGCGTACAACTCCGGGATTGTCTTGTTTATGACCTTGGATTGTTGTTGGGTTGGTTCTAAGTATTCCTGAGTCTTAGTAGGCATGTTTCCTAACTGTTCCATGCTCTATTATTGACCAGAAACTCCTCTTTATTTAGTTTTTGAGCTTTTTGGTTTCCCACCATTTTTTGTTTTATAGCTCATTAGCTTGGCTAAGTCTTACTGTTTGGGATTTACTGGGTTGTCTGTGTGATATGCTCTGCATTTTTACTGAATAGTTTGATTTTGCTTGCATTTTTTCATTTCATTTATATTGAAAAAATACAAAAACATTGTTTTACATTTTCCCTTCATTTATAAGCGAAAATACAAAAATATTTGCTTTATGTTTCTGCATTTTGCATCAGAGTGCTTGTGTTTTCATCTAGGACTTGCTTATGCATTGAAATTATAAAGATATTGCATATTTATTTATGAAAGAACCGTTGGATTGATTGTCATACTAGTGGCATGCTTTTTATGGATAGATGGGTTTAGTGCTTTTCGATTATGAATATCATTGAGTCTTTTCACGTCATTAGTTTCATGACCATATCCTTTGAGTAATTACAACCATTAAAATTAATGCTTAATCTTAAAATTGATTAGAAATGATTTTCTCTTTTATAAGGTGCACCAACTAACATAGGTTTAGAGTCTTGGAATAGATCATTGTGAGTTAACAATCCAAGACTATTAAATGAAACATTATGTGTCTAACCAGGGAGTGGTGAAACCCATGGTATACATCAGTGTTCTCAGGAAGCTCTACTCAAACTAGAGTTAAGCACGAGGTCACGGGAAGTTGGTTGCGGAGATAGCCATCCAATACTAGCTGAATGTGGGAGATATTTCCAGGATTTGTTCGTGTATGGGGGTTATTGGGGGATTTGACCCTCTTGAGTTTCAGGCTTAGCTACCCTTCCCATATGACGGATCCCACCTGCGACTATCCACTTGAGCATTGGTTATACGTGGTGGCATTAGTTGCTTTACCTAGGTATCACATAGGGAATTCGTTGCGGTTATTCTACGATTGTCCTGAGTCAGATAGGGGTTGGATAGCACAGTTGTTGTTGTATAAGGATTTGACCCTGTGCACATAGTGAAGTTTGGGAGCCCTTATAACTGATTATGTTACTTCCGTTTATAGTTTGGGAGTCTCAAGGCTCTCCTAGGTGAGACATACCGACTGTAGTGTCGGGAGGTCCCTTGAGCCAGTCCTGTTTATGTGCATTTGGCTGTAGTTTCTTTAGGTGTGTGCTCTTTGATGATTTAGTTGGGCTGTTAGGAGACATTGTTTTTATTGACTTTTTGAAGTCATCGTGGAGCGAGGTATGCTTCTCTGTCGATCTTGTCATTTGGTTGGTTTACCAACTAACGCATTATCATGTCCTTTTTACAAGAGACGCTGGAGGACTACCGCTGGTCCTATTGATACTTCTCACAAGCTTCAAGAAGCTCATATTATGTCACGGTGGGAATTCCTGTGACTCCTTCGAGTGGCATCGAAGGAAACTCTGCTCCTTCCACTCCTAGGGGTGGTTGGGAGGGAGGTTCACCACCACACGTCACTCCTTCTGGTTTTGTGATGAACCCACTCGCGAATCCAAACCCATTTGATGGTACACACACACACATGGTTTTTGATATGGGATGCCAGATCTTGATGATACAACAATCCCTTCTACCATGACTCCCTTCTCATTTGGTATGCCCAGTCTTAATACGAATGTTACGTCCACTACGTCCAGTATTCATGCTAACTCTAGCCTTGGTGTTGGGGGCACTACTCCCTCTTTTTCCACATATCAATTTGGGAATGGTCATATTCCTCCATCTATTCCAAATGTTGGAGGAGGGCCACCTCCTAGGACTACCCCTAGTTTCGGTGGGAACACTTTCCATAATACGACTCATATTCCACCTTTTAACCCACATGCCTCTACGCATATACACATACCTACGAACACATTTGCTAACTTGAATGTCCCCCCTAATATAGGGGGTGGGAACATACCTTTTATGGTCATCACACGACTGCTCCTGCTACGAATAATACTTATATACCCCATAATTATGGTGGTAACCCCTATTACAACGCAACTCGTGATGGCCTTATTACAACCCTCCTCACTATGGTGCTTACAACACACATATACCTACGTACCCTTACACGGGTCAGGTTGGGGGTAGTTATCATCCCTATGGTCATGTTCATGGTTTATATCATCCTTCAGCTCCACAAGGTCAGCCTCTTTTGGGAGCTTATAATCAAGCTTCGCAACCGCAACTTTTGTTTCTTGCTCGTTTGAATCTACCAGATCTTTCGAAGCTCACGAATGATCCGGTGTGTCACGATTATACTTGGCCTCCAGTCCCTACCAAGCTCCCTTTTGACATTCCAAAGTTCGAAGGGAAGAATGGCGAGGATCCAGGTGCATGTTACTACTTTTCACTTATGGTGCTCCTTGAATTTGTTAAATCATGACTCTATTCGTTTGAGACTATTTCAACGCACCCTCACAGGGGCAGCCATGAAATGGTATGTCGAGTTTCCTGGGGGAACTTACAGGAGTTTTAATGATTTGGCCTTGGTTTTCCTATATGCTTCCAGTTAGCTACGATACTAGCATCAAACTCTTATCTACCTTCCACCAAGACAAAGCCACACACATATATGATCATATTCAAGAGTGGTGTCGACGGAAGAGGCTAGTGAAATCCAACATTCCTCTAGACTTTCTGTTGGAATGGTTCCTTTGTCGAAAACAAAAAAACAGAACAAGCTACTTAAAAGGAGCAAGCTATTTTTAAATCCCAGCAGCTAGACCTAGTCTACACTTAGTCTGGTATCTTGTATGATATTATTCCTAATGCATCGAGATCACGTCATGAGCCCACCATTTCAATCTAAGTAAAGAAATGTGTCCCAAGACACAGGAAGAGACAGATTACATGTCCAAGATTCCCTATCAATTAGTATTTGGCAGCTTGATGTATGCCATGGTGTGCACAAGACCAGATATTGCACAAGTCGTGGGATTTGTGAGCAGATATATGAACAATCTAGGTAAAGAACATTGGAAGGAAGTACAATGGATTCTCATGTATTTGAGAGGTACTACCACTGAGACATTATGTTTTGGAGGTTCAAACACTTTTCTACAGGGATATGTTGATGCAGATATGGTAGGTGATAAGGATAGCAGGAGGAGCACCACAGGGTATGTGTTTACTGTAGGTGAAACAACATTAAGTTGGATTTTGAAACTGCAGAAGGTTGTTGCACTTTCAACAACGGAAGCATAGTATGTTGTTGTTACAGAGGCTAGTAAAGAGATGATTTGGTTGAAGAGGTTTATGGAGGAATTGGGTAAGAAGCATAAGGATAACAGGTTGTATAGTGACAGCCAGAGTGCCATTCATCTTGCAAAGAACTGAACATTCCATTCCAGGACTAAACATATACAGCTCAAGTACCATTTCATATGCTCTGTTCTGGAAGATGAACTATTGAAGCTGGAAAAGATACATACTAGCAGAATCCTGCAGACATGTTCACAAAGGTAGTGACCAGAGAGAAACTGAGTTCTTGCTTGGTTTCAGTTGGCCTTCTAGCATGAAGGTGAAGAGGAGAAATTTGCCAAGTCCAAGTCCAACAATTGCAACAGCAGTGGAGTTGTTGTGATCAGTCTCCAAGTGGGAGATTGTTGGTTGGGGAGCCAAATATTCTAGTCTCATAGATGATATTGTCTCAGCCGTGCACCCCAGAGGACTGTACACTCATTCCCCTACCTTGGAGTTCGGGGGAAATGCCCCCGAGAAAAATGTTTGGGGCTATTTTCGCCAACAGTTTTTGGGCCCATGGTTTTGGGTATCCCGTGGTATTTTCCCATTGTATTTCCCTTATAAAAGAAAGACATTGTAATATGGATAGGGTTGATGTATTAGGTATTATGCATTGTAAATATCTCTGAGATCGGAGAAAGATTGTGAAACGGTGAAGAGGAAGTGCAACGGCTGTGCTGCAGGTTGTATCCCTTCACTTTGCTGGAAGGTATAATAATAAGGACTGTCAACTTCAGTGTGGACGTAGCCCAAGTTGGGTGAACCACGATATATCTGTGTCTCTCTTGTAATGTGTATGTGTGATTATATTTGTATTTTTGTTTATTGTTATTGCTCTGCGATCCTATTTTTCTAACAAAAACTAGCATTGAGGAGTTTTTGTAATTCTTCTTTGACTATATCCTTTAAGGTTGGGTTCATCCTTCTATGAGGTTCCTTACAGGTGGTATGTTTGCATCTGTGTAGATATGGTAAATACAAGTATCTAGGTGTATACCCTTCATATCGGTGTATTCCCATGTGAATGCTCCAGTTTGACTTTTAAGAATTTTTAGTAATTGCTCTTGTTGATTCTTATCTAAACTTGCGTTTATATGTAGAAAATTTTTAGGACCGACCTCACAAGGTATGGTATAGGATCCTATATGCTCTTCGATTTCAAAGAAACAAGGTGTATTTGTAAATGTGGAGAGGCTCATGTTCTCTTGGAATTCATCTCCAAAAGATTGATCAAGCTGGGAAAAGGACTAGGGAAAGTCTATACATGTTGTGGAAGAGACAAATTGATTCAACACATTTTCGGTAGTTTTTTATTGAAGTCCCCAAGAGTAGTCACTAACAAGTGAAAGTTCTTCCAAATTTTCATCCCCGAAAGGACAATATAACCAAAATAAGTTTTCGGTTACTGGTTGTGCTGGTGGGTATAAGGCAAGTTTTCTTGTAGATAACCCATCAAAGATGATCATTTCTCCATCCCTACATCCTATAAATGCATTAGCAGTGGCTAGCCATGGTCTTCCCAAAATAATAGGGTGTCCTTTAGAAGGATCCTTTGATTGAATGACCATAAAGTCCACAGGATATTCCCAAGAATCCATTGATATAATGATATCATCTAGGACTCCAGCAGGCTGTACCGTAGTGCGGTCTGCTAATTCCAGCATTGTTTGGGTAGGATGGAGAAACTATCCTAACTGTAAGGTTTCTAAAACCGTGGTGGTCATTAGTTTAATAGCATCCCCTAGATCGATAAGTGTGTTTCCTATAGCAGTGTTATTGATAATAATAGTTACCACAGGATTTCCTAGATTTGTATATTTTGGAATTCTAGGTTGATCTGCTATGTAATCAGAAATTTCACCTATGACATGAATTGTTAGAGGGTCTTTCTGTTTGTTACTTGATATTTTGATACTGAGTTCCTTTATTACTTTAATATAAATTGGTATGTCTTTAATGGCTTGCAATAAAGCGATTTTGATACAAATAGTTTTCAATTCATTAATAATATCATACTTTGGATGAATTGCATGTTTCTCTATTGCTAGACGCTCTGGATATGGGGGTACCTTTTCTCCTAGAGTTACTTCTTTCTGAAGGTGGTTATGTTTTGAAACTTTTGGAATAACCACATTTTCGAGAATGGCATCATTCAAGATTTCACTAGGTATGTATTCTTCTTCATTCTCTTCACGAATACCAACTGATGATTTGGGTTGATCTTGCAGAACTCTTCCAGACCGCAATTGAATTTCATACACTGGTGCAATCGAAATGACATAAGATGGAAGAGGTTGCAACCCAATGCTGTTAATATCTTGAGTTGTTTTATTGTTAGGGTTTGGTATCAGCTGTGCAGGTAGTATTGTGGGTCTTGGGGGATTCATATTCTAGAAATGGTGGGGTTGATGTGTGATAGGGGGCAGTGAAGGAGGCACAAATCCAGGAAAGAGTTGCTAGATATTAGGTGGGTAAGGATAGTTAGGAATAGGAGGAGGTGGTGACTGAGCATATGCTTGTCCTCTCCATCCATGTAACCATTGCTGATGTTGAGCATTCTGAGGAGGATACTGAGGTGGCCAATTTTTCCAATTCGGTGTGTTCCATTGTTGAGGTGGTTGGTAAGGATGATAATAGGGTGGGAACTGTAATGATGGATCATGATATGATGGTTGGTCTCTAGGTTTCCAATTCCTCCTAGATGTTTCATCAAAATTCCTGCTCTTATATATGGCTTGTAACCCAGGCCACGATGGAAAATTTTCAAGTGGATGATCTTCTGTGCAAATGTGACATACTGAAACATTATTCAATGGGCATTCCCGTTGGGGATGTTTATTCCTGTACCTAGGACAGAAAATACTCATTGTTGCATGCTCTTCCTCTTGTCTCTTCTTAGCTTGCAATGCATCTAATTGAGAACCCATTGCTCCTAAAATATATGTTTTGAAGTTTTCTAATAGGTTTCCCAATTCTACCCTTGTGACTCCACCAGGACTAGAGGTATTTCCTTTTAGGTTTCTATTATAAGATTCCTGAAAGTGCTTCACACTTTTTCCTCTACTTCTAGATTAATTCCTACACATCTCACAGATTTGTGTGAAAGTCTTATGGGAGATATCTCCAGCTGCCATGAGGTTAAGATTTTCTAAAAAGTCTTCTGAAATTCCCTTAAGGAAGAGAGTCCTTACTGCATCTTCTCAAAGGTCACTATATTTTTATTTATGTAATACATAGTTGAATCTTTCGAGATAATCTTCTAGCCTCTCATCTTCAAGTTGTTGCATTTTGAAAATGTCATTCCGAGAGTCCTTAGGTTTATAGTAATCATGATATTTCCGTAGAAATGCAGTTTTCATATCTTCCCAAGTTCTAATGTTGAATTCTCCTAACCCCATAAACCATCTTAAAGCAGAATCTTTCAGTGGGAAAAGTTTTAACTTTTGGCCATCTTGTAGGTAATTATAGATTCTACACAAAATGTCAAATTCAAATAGAAATGTATCTGGATCCTCACTACTCTTCCCATAAAAGGTAGGTAGTGAGGAGGGAGGGATGTTTTTCATGGTCACATCCTGTGCAGTATCTAAAATAGGAAATCCAAAAGTACCTTTAGTTTGAATTTCTCCCTCTTCTTCATTGTGTCTAGCACTTAATCATTGTCTTCATTCTCCATGTAGACTTGATTTCCAAAGAGAGAAAACCTAGGTGGTTCCTTTCTTGGTGAATATGGGATGTCCCAACGCTCCTTTTCAGGGAAAGTATTCCTCCTTTTAGGAGAGGAATTGTCAGCTACATGAGAGTCTAGTTTTGTAGGTCCTATAGTTGTTTTTTCAATCTGTGAAACAACTATATTTGCAGAGTTTTAAAAAAGAGCGTCTACTTGTGCAGGATCAACAAAGTCTACTAAATTCAGACCCCCTACTAGTGAGAAGGTTGTGTCTTTGGGTTTTGGAACTAATGGAGGATTAAGAGGTTCTGATGGTTTATATTTTTGAGCTTCGTCTTTCGTAAGTTCAGTCTCAATGTGGTCCTGAGGTTATTCTAATAGGGCTTCTTTATGGACTGAATTCTCTGATGTCTCTATGGTTCCCCCTGAATGGTATCCAAAAAGGATTTCTTTAGCTTTCCAAGTAGAACTATCCCCTTTGTGTGTTTTCCGATACCTTTCTGCTGAGTTAGTAGTTGGGGTGGCACGCCCCCCGTAAAGGTTAGCAGGAATTTTAGTGGTGTTTTGGAAGCTAGTTTTAATGTATCTACCTTTTGAATCTCTAGATCTATTCATGAAAGCAAAACTAAAACTAAAGAAAAACCTAATTGCATTACTAGTATTGCTGGGTTTTGGGGATGCCTGTTATAACAGATGCGCAGGTTCTTACCTCTTGTCTTACAGCTCACCCACCACCAGCCTATAACTAAGTTTCAGAAGGAAAATTCTACCTATCACTAAGTTTTATAAGGAAATTCTACCTATCTACAACTCCTCGGCAATGACGCCAAAATGTTTGGTGTTATTTATATCTATTAAATTCTCCAAATATTAATTATCAACCAGGGTTTGTACTCTTCGAGTTGTCACAAAATATATGCTGAGGTAGAAGGGAAACTAAGATATTGGCTAGGAAGATCCTAGAAATATTTAATAACGAAAAGATTTAAATATCTTTCAAAATGAAAAACTGAGTCAAACTTAAAAATATAACTATCAAACTGATTAGACCTAACCTAACAAACAGATCATAATAGTATCAATCTATACTATTCTACTCTATGGACAAGAATTGAAATTGCAAGATATAAAGAAAGTACTAATATAGGCAACAAGACTTGATCGAAAACAAGCTACTTTACGGAAGTGAAAACTACTAAACAATCATTTAAACCCTAATCTAGGAATGGAAAAGGCTATTCAAACTCTAACTATGAAACAAATTCAGAAACCTAGGTATAGAACAATTTAATTTGCAAACTAACTATGTAAAGTCAAGAAACTATGTTACTTTGAACAAGATGACAACTAAGAAGTTTAAGTGACAATTAACTACAAATCTAAGAAGACAAAATGAAATGCTATCCTAAGAACAAAACATGCATTGACAACTATTACTTCAACAATTAATTGATTCACAAGTAAGCCTAACTAATTCCAATCTTCTCGAAGAATTGTATCAAAATGACTTACAAATGCTAAGGAGAAGCAAAATGGAAAAAATCTAATTTAACTTCTACAAAAATATGAAAACTAAAGATAGACCAATTAAAATAAAACTTGAACATTGTAACCTATTACTCATCCACAAGCAACTGACATTTGAAAACTAGCTACAATACTCATAATGAAACACTACTAATCAAAACACAAATTCTAACTCTAATGACTATTTCGAAATTGGACATGTAATGCTTATCTATCAAACTCATACAAATGCCTATCAACTTATGCAATGCCTATCAAAGGTTTCAAATTTTATGAGATATCAAACACTAAAAGACTTCAATCTAAACTTTGGAATTTTTAAACAAACCCAAGTACACAACAAAAACTCAAATGACTGGAACAATCTTTGTCTTGTAAGCAAACCTACAACAGAAAACAACAGTGCTACTATGCTATCTCTACTACAAATCAAACCATAACCTAAGGCATTTTACTCAATCATGGAAATATGATGCAACTGATCTATAATTGAAAAGTAAACCTATACTTAACTGAGTTATGTAAGCTATCAGAATCAAACCCTAAACAACTGAAAACTAATGCATCGTTGAAATCCAAATGAGACTATTGAGTTTGAACTTGAAATTGATTGCTAGTCTATTATACCTATTGAAATGAAATAACTGAAGAAATGGACTAACAAAGTCTAAAACAATGAAATTCTATGTAAATGAAAATGAAAGACTGATTATAAATTTAAATGAGAAATGAAGATGAAATGTTGAACCTATTTTAGAAATGCGATAAACTGATATTTGATAAAGTCTATGATAACATATTAAGCAAGCTTAGGCTATTCTAGTTTCTAGGCATGAAAACAAATTAAAGTGGATCATAAATTACTTAAATCATAATCAAAATACAACTACACTGCTTCTACTTAAACCAGAACTATGTCCTATTTGCACAGTAAAATGGAATCTAAGTGTAAGTGGATTTCATCACAACTACAACTTGAAATAATTAATATATGTGTTAATATGAAACTAAATATGAAATGCTGAAGATGGATTCGAATCCCAGCTGGTTAAAAAACACACTAAAATACTGGAAAATTAACCTACACCCTAGCTAACTACTTCTACATAAACAAAATACTGAAAATTCTAGAAATGCATTAAAATTCTGTCTAAGTGCGAATGGAATGCTGAAAGACAATATGAATGAGAATGCGAACAACCGACCATATGAATTCTGAAGATACAAATTACATGTAAACAAGGAAAAATTGCATTTTATGAACAACTGAATATCATCTACAGGAAAACGAAATACATACACATTAAAACCGAAATCACTTATCTGCAAAAACGAAGAGAAATCACTGGATATGCACAAATGGAACCTTTGGTTGTTGAGGGGCCCTTCTCAAGAAACAGGGGTTTGTTCCTAATCTACTCAGTCACCAACCATTAAACAAAAGACAAAAACTAGCAGCTGAAACAGAGCTTTTATATTAAACTCGAGGCAAAGTTTACACAACGTTTTTTTGTGTCTTCTTCACAACCCTGGGTGTCTTTATATAATATTTACAAAGGAGATCAGGTCGACCATTTCAGTGGTCAACCTCTCTAAAAATAGAGGGCGTTTAATGCTGGAGAAATGGCTTATTAAAACACACAGGCCGTTTTCCCCCAATTCGTGCATAGTGGTTCCTTAGACCTGGACAACAGATGCACTGGAGTCTTGGGCTAGTGATGATGTGAATCTTCACCAACAGGAGCTCACGATCCATAAGTTCCAGGTGGGCAGCAAAACCCATGTCTTGGTTTCTGTCTTCAATGCTCCAAAATATGCTAACAAACGATTTATGGGGTGCGAACGAAGGTCTGAATGGACATCTGAATGCGAATGAGCATCCAAATGTGAATGAGCATCCAGATGGTTGTCCGTATGAAAACCACAGCCTGGAAAATGAAAACTATGTGCCCAATAGGTCTAGAAGTGTTAATTTAACATTAATTAGCCATACAAAGATGATAGTCAATTGATATTCATGAAAGATTTAAATATGTTCATACTTGAGTCCAAATGGAGGTCTAAGTGGTGAGAAATATGACTTAATACACCAAAAATGGCAAGAATAGCACCAGCATAGCACGTTCAATGATTCAGAATTGATGGCAAAATTGGACATCAACACTGATGGTGTTAATCCATTTGGGGAGATGAGCTCTATTTACTCAATGTTTCCTATTTTTGTTATAAACAATAACCTTCCTCCTTGGATGTCATTAAAGAGGGATCACGCAATGTTGGCAATGATTGTTCCATGTATTTTTTGAAATTAATAATATTGTTTTTAAATACATATAATTTTAATTGTACTTTAATTGTTTGTTAGATATAATAATTTATTATATATTCAATGTAGTAAATGTGTGCATTTTCAAATAATTAAGTAAGTACCAAGTTAAATATATGGACATATTTATTGAGCCTCTTACTAATGACCTTCTAAAGATATGGGTTGGCATCACTATGTATGACATCTCCAAACCAATAGGTCAAAGACAATTTCAATTCCATGGAATAGTTACATGGGTAATTCATGAGGCCTCATGGCTAATCAATATTAAAGTATTGCACTCTAATAGTTTTTAATTCGATCATTGATTCATGCATTTTTTGAATAATTTCTTTGTATAATACTAGTAATAACATAATTCCAAATCTTGTAGATCTTCAAACAATGGGTAAATTTGCTTGTTTGGTGTGGGGTCTTAGAGTGATATCTTGACGCTCCAAAAGTTTAGGAAAGTATGTGTTTTATGAGTATAGGAACTTCCTCCCTAAGAACCATCATTATCGAACTACTGATAAATATTTTTTTAATTGGAAGGAAGAGACTAGGAAAAAGCCTCGAAGAATGACACCTCAAATATGGAAATTGGAGTACAATAAGAATCCTCATCGAGTTAAACAATTTGATTCCATATCACATGTAATAAAATTATAAAACTTATAATATTTATAATATTGAATTGTTTCTATGGTATATAATATTTAATTTTGTTCATTTATGTTCTGTAAAGGTCACCGATGCATTAATGAGATTCCTGGATGAGGAATGAAAAGATACTCCATCCAATTCAATAGGTTTCCCTACTATGAGCACTTACAAGTTAGGCATTTGTTTGATACAATGAATATTGGGAATAACGTTATAGAAACACCATGGAGAATCTTAGATGGAAGGAGTAACAAAAATAAAATCGACATAGTTTTTAGTGACATTTTGGAACCCAATCATGTAATTGGAAATTTGATTTGTTATTCCAATGATGGAAAAGTAGACAATATTCCATGGTTATTTACAGAGAAGTAAATCGATGATGTAAAATACGTCATTAAAAAAAAAAATTCCCACTAGTTTTTCTTCAAACATAAAGAATATATTAATGAAGAAAGGAGAATTTGGTGGGGTAAAAGATCACGATTGACATACATTTATTAATGTAATTTGGTAAATTACTCTTCGTTTCTTCTAGGAATTGGTTGTTGTTTTGAATTTATGAATAAAATAATGAGTATGTGTCCTTCTATGGTTCAATTTGTTCTACCTCTTTCTCTCCCAAATACCTTTGACAACAACATAAACTAAGTTATATTTGATCTCGACAAGTACATGAGGTAAGGTATCACAATTTATAATCAAAAGGTTAACTACAAAATTAGCGTAGATGTGATTTAATTGCATGGTATGCATATATTTATTATTGTATTCAATATTCCTACATATTTAAGTTGATTCAACTTGTTTAGGTGGTTTCCATCCAAAGAAATCCATAAAGAAGATATAAGGTATTGGAAAAGAGAAATTCCTTGGCTAATATGTGAATTGCAAAAGTATCTTCCTTTTTTTTTCAATACACAAGAATACTACCTCATACACCAAGTTGAGGAGATTGAAATATGTGGACATGTACACACAAGGTCAATGTGGATGGTGGAGAGGCACTTGAAGGCATTGAAAGATTTTGTTAGACAAATATCATGTCTTGAGGTTTCTATGGTTGAGGGTTATACCGTATATCAATCCATTGTGTATATTACTGAGTACCTTCCCGATTTGTAGCATCACCACATAGTAACGTGCCTCGCATTTGGGACATTGATTCCAAAAAAAATATGAAGGGGAGTATAGCTTCTTATGGTTCATCAACATATACCATAGGTTTGTGTTGGGGTTCTCTCATATTGATTGGATCTTAAGCTATGTGACTAAGGGTGGATTCAAATCCAATTTTGCTTGGGGAGCATCATAATAGTAAACCTTTGAGGATATGAAATGACACCTCTACTCAGCACCACTCCTTACTCGACCAAACTTGCAACAACCCTTTGAGATTGAGATAGATGCCTCTAACTATGTTATCAGTGAAATCCTCACTTAGCATGGACATCTAGTGGCCTATCATAGTGAGACACTCTTTAATTCAGTTCATAGGTATCCCACCTATGAAAAGGAGATGTAATCCATTGTGCAGGCTCATTGCCAATGGAAACATTACATATTAGGGAAGTATACCATCATCCACACTGATCACAAGCCCCTATATTTCATGTAGAAACCGGGAAATATACAGAATAACCACCATCAAAAGTGATCAACATACCTACAATAGTTCCACCTAAACATCAAGTATAAGAAGGGAAGCACCAATCACATTGCATACTAACTCAACTGACCTCCAGTTGCTGCATTGAATACCGTGCTCAACTCTTGTGGACATGAGACATCTAGGTGACACAAATTGTATGACAGTGACCTTGAATTTTTTTTATTTCGTATCAAAAATTACAAGTAGGTAGATCAATGTCAAACTTTCATCTCCAATGTAAACTTATATGTCATCTTGGCCACCTCTATGTTCCTTCAAGAGAGTGAGATAAGATGATTTGGGGGTCACATTATAGTCTAGTGGAAGGGCACTTTGATGTAGAGAAGAAAATTACATTTTTGTAGAAGTACTTCTACTAGTTGAAGCTCCAACTAGACGTTGGTAGGTACATTCGATAATGCACCCATGTGCCATTTCCAAAGCTGCCATCAAGAAGCAAGGATTGTACACCCCATTTCCAATTCGAGACAGGCCTTGGATTATGTCTCTATGGAACACATGTCAGTCTTTCCTTCAACCAAGCATGGCAACGATTATGTATTTATGGTTGTTGGCATGTTCTCTAAGATGACAATTTTAACTCCTTGTAAGAAGAGCATCACATCAGAGAGAAATGCCAACCTGTTCTTCGAGCGTGTTTGGGTTCATTTTGGCCTCCCATAGACCATTATTTTAGATCAATACAACAGGTTCCTAAGTACCTTTTGGTCCATCCTATGGTTGATGATGGACACTAACATGACCAAATCAACTAACTTCCACCCACAAGTCGATGAGTAGAAATAAGTGTTCAATAGGATCAATATGCATATCCTAGGAATATACAACTCCAAACATCCCTACACTTGGGATGATAAACTTCCTTATGTTAATCATAAAAACAGATCCTTTCATAGATTTATTAGCCACAACCATTTGTAGGTATGCCCAAGATTCAAACCATTATCCCCAATTGATGTAGTACTACCCATTGCATATACATATGAAGAGTCCTCCCATGATCAAACAGAGTCTAATCGAGCATACAAATTTGTTGACATATCTAACAAATCTAACAAGTTCATGATTCTTATTGAAATCTAATTCCAAGTATAAGTGACATCACCAGCATTGAGTTCCACATAAGTTTCAGGTTGGAAATAAGGTGTAGTTACATTTATAGAAAGAGCACCTCTTAGGGCCCCATTGGAAGCTCTAGCCACTTCAATATGGGCCTTGCACCATCACCAAGGTTGTGGGGGAGAATGATTTTGAGTTAAGTATTCCCCTTTTCCTTGGCTTGCACCTTGTATTTAATGTGGAGCTTCTTCAACCATATTTTCCACCACTCTTGGACACCTTAGAGGTAGTCGAGCACTTGGATCCTACTAAACTCAATATCGACTGCGTTGAGAAGGATACAATTGATCGGATCATAGAAAATGAGATGAAGGGAAATCACCAACAAAACATCCAATTGTATTAGGTCGTCAAAGCAAGGCAACTTATTCACTAGGGAAAGTGGCTCACCAAGATTTCGATTCAAAAAATGTTTCCTCATTTGATGGAGAACTTGAAACAATGGGGACCATTTCTCCCTAAGGGGGGAGGATTGGTCCAAGTGGATATTGGTGGCCACCCACCTATTCCACCAAGATACAATGATTCTCCATCTTCTGAGCAGTATTCTATCATTTTCCTGTTCCCAAACTTTTGCGGTTATTTTTAGGCCCTAAACGATGTTTTTTGGCCAATCAGGAGACCATGGGTTGTTATGGCATGCCTTGGACCTAGTCAAAAGTTGTAATTCTTGGTTATTTCTTTTTAACGATCTATTTAGCGTCCATAACAAAGATTGTATGTAAAATTTGCACCCCTAAGAAGTTGACGTATCAACTAGCCACCTTGGGGCCCATAAATGATTTTGGTACTTCATCTCCTAGGACTAGGTTTCTAGATGTTAGTTTTTTTTCCTCTTTATGATTATGATAAAAAGGCCCTTTGTGGTCTCTTTGTAATGAGCTCTTGCAAATGAGCATAGCCGACACATCTCTCTTTAGGGATAAGCTACCATCATTTGAGCTAGTTGGTATTGCAATTTACAGTGTTTTTCCATTCCATTCATTAATATAATTTGGGTTTTATTGTACTACTGTTATTTATACAAAAAATTTGTATGTGTGTTTCCATTTCATATTAATACCTTCATTGTTGAAATTTGGTTTTCATTGATGTCAACTAATGTCAAAGAGGATGTCAACTGATGTCAAGTGGATTCAGTATTCCCATGCTAGCTTGAATAAATATAGAAAAGCCACATGTTGAAGAAGTATATGCGCAAGAAAACTGATGAAGGATATGTATTCTAGTCTGAAGAAGTATATCTAAAAGTTGCATCCAGTCTGAAGAAGTGTGTCCAGGGGTACATCATGCATATCCAGGTATAGAAGTACATAAGGAAGGTACATCATGCATATCCAATTTGAAGAAGTACATAAGGAATGTATCCTACTAATGTGGTACATGCACATATATCAAGTCCACTAGTCACACTCCTTCGAGGTATAAGTCAAAGATTTGGTTGGAAAAAAGTTGGAGAGTGCACAAGCAACCCAAAGAATATATGGGACAAAGGGTAAAGTGCACAAGCCAACCCAAGCATGGAATGGTCAAAGATAGAGAGTGCATAAGCAATATGAAACAAATTATGGTTGAAAAGTAATGAAAGAATGCAAGTCTCACCAATCAAAAGAAGCTTTCATTTATTGGAGCGTGCATAAGTACCAAGAAGGGGGTGGCAGCTGAAGTTAGAATATGCACAAATTCCACAACCATTAGTACGGAAAGTGCGCAAGACCCACAAGTGATGGTACCACAAAAGTTTAAGTCCCACTAAGTCAAGGACTAAGTATGCGCAAGACCCACAAATAAAGGACACATCAATGGTGCAAATGATGACATGTGGTAGCAACACAATCTGTGAAGCAAGGAAGAAGAAATGCCACAACCAACTTGTGGACATACAATCCATGCAGGACATGTATAAATAAGGAGGCAAGTTGGAGATTTGAAGCAACCAACTTGTGGACATACAATCCATGCAGGACATGTATAAATAAAGAGGCAAGTTGGAGATTTGAAGAAAGATTAATAGCAAGGATGAAGAGCTTGTAAGTGGAAGATACATATTTATATTCGGGGCATCAAGGGATTGAATAACAAAACAACATTATCTAGCAAAGAGCCGAGTGCGCACATGCATAGGAATGATACAACTGATGGTGCACAGAGTGATTCTTTAGATCTGTGATGGTTGCAAAAATACATAAAGGAATAATTACCAAAGTATGTGCAAGTGCGAGAGGATCGAATGACAATATTGCAGACAATACACAGTTAGTCATAGATGTTCTAAGAAAGAAGTGCAAAGATAGAACTAGAGTATGTCATAAGATTGACAGAAGTTTGGTTGATGCATGAAGGTTGAAGTGAAGTGTGTGAAGTAAAGAAGTCCATCAGATGCACAATGATAGGGAAACATCAAAATCAAGTATGCACGTCATGATGAGGATGATATGATATAAGTGGGTTTAACCAAAAGGATGCATCATATGATGCACAATTTGTCGTATATTGTTTGAAATAATGTGGCATGTAAACTGAACTAACGCATCTCAGGAAGTGCGCAATTCCATCTAATACTAGTGTGCAATCTCAGAGCAACAAGCTATCAATTGAAGCACAATATCAGTTGGTTGGTGCAGTTGAGCAGCAACAGAACGATAGAGTGAACCTTGGTGTAGACTACATAACCAGTTGAAGTAGCACATAGTACATGAAGTGAATCAATAGCAGAAGTGAAGTGTTGAGAGGAATGAATTCAATTGATGTATGCAAGGAAGTGACAACAATATGACTGCATACAAGGTGCACACATTTGAACTAATATCAAAAGATCTAAAGTGTTGCTACACCAAAATCTTATCATCATGAGATATGTATTCTTGAATTGTCCTAATTCCTAAAGCATTGATTCCAAACTAACTGAAAGGAAAAATTTGACATGTTTTTACCTATGTTGTCACATTGACGCACCTTGCATATTGGCAAAGCACGTCAGGTCCTTGATGGCGCACCTTTCACATTGAAAAAATGCGTCGCTGACACTAATTGCCTTTGAACAACATGTGTCACCCTTCAATGATGTAGATTGTTGAAAAAGTGTGTCACTGTCAGTTGGGAAGGAAAAAGAGAAGCTTCAAGGGACTTCTAGAATGAATCCCTTCGTGGAGGCCTATCCCAACAAATCAGTAAAGGTAGCAGTCAATCCCCTAACTCCTTGGGATCATCCCTTAGTCTTATCCATCAAATCCTCAACTCCTTCTATCCTCTTTGGCCTATATATACAAGCTTCCTCTCCATGGTTGGAAGGAGGAAGAACTAGAGCACCCAAATGCTGGAGAAATTCTGCTAGATTTGAAGTCCCTTCATCCATTAGAGGCAAGGTTGGATATTTGAGGCAAATATTAGTTGGAAGAGATTGCAACATCAAGGTTTAGGTTGTAATCTCTCCCTTTGTATTTTCATCTTATACAGTAATATACATGCTTTTTCATAAATATTTGTTCATGTTAGATCTTTAGAACTTGTTTCCTTGACTACTTGTTTAGATTAGTTTATATCACATGTTGCTTTCACTCTTGTTTCCATTTGTTTGTCTTGTGTTGTTTTGCAGCCGAGAGATCAAGATCTACATCAAACAAGGAGAAACAATGGATGGCTCCCAAATATGTCATATTTTATATCATTAGAAAGTCAAATAGATGGGAAAGTTTGATTATAAAACCTGACTTTTATGTTGGATGGTACTCATTTTGTTCTAAGTTTAGATCATTAAATTTTTTCATGGAATTATTGTCTAGGAGAATCAAAACACTATATATTTTAGTTATTTCTAGTATTTTAATACTTAGAATTGATTTTGAGTAATTTTTTACTAATGGTGAAATATTGTGTTTTAGAAATTACTTCTTATCATTTCGACACTCATTCCAGCACTCATTTATGCACTAGTTGTGTACCACGCTCCATGGTTGACATGCATCCACTTCACCAATTCAAATTATGCCACTTGGAGGTTTCATATGGATGCTTCTAGATGGTGAGGAGTCTATTAGAACTCACCCAGCACGCACATGTGAAGTTAAATTTGCAAAATATTCCAGTTAGTTGTTTTGTGGCATAATTTTTGATGTGATGAGGTCGAATCTGAGAAATTGGAGACATGGGTTTTTATCCCAGCATATCCAATTGAGTCCATGGTAGATGGTTTTCCAAAAATCCAAATATTGCAAGAGATATTGGGGGATCTTTAACTCGAATTTGCCCAAAATGACGAAAACCCAGATTTTGTGTTGGCCATTTTTTTTTTGAGTTTGTTGAACAGATTGCCGAGTTGGGGGAATTATATTATCCATTCCTACATTAAATTTATGTATAAAATGGCCTCTTCAGGCTGAGGAGAATGGCTTATTGTTATTAGGTTGATTTCTCATGTAATTGAAGGTAGAGAGATGATAATAAAACTCTGCATTTTGTACTGGTAATTCATTTTCTTTGCATTACATGGATTAGATCAGAAATGGGATGTTTAGAGGATCGTTGTGAATATCATTGATGTTTTGAATATCGTGTTCATATTGAGGCGTCGTTAGACTAAGCTGTCTCAAGTGGCAAGGGCCACCACGAGAGGTAGCATAGTCTTTATTCTCTTAGTTCTGTAGATTAGATTTTCGTTTATGGTTATTGCAGATTTTTAATTCTTAATCAGTAGTTAAATTTCATAGAAGTTTTAGAGTTCCATTTAGTAATTTGTTGTAGATCATTTTAATAGCTCATAGATTTTAGGTTAATCGTTTATGTTTGGATATGTGCACAGAATTAATTTAAATTTCATAGAGATAATTTAAATTTCATAGAAGTTTGTTTTGGATTATACAGAGTTTATTTTCATAGATTTTGTTTTCAATCAGACTGAGTTTCTTTTAGATTTTATTTTACAGAGTTTGTTCCAAATTTCATAGAGTTTTGATTTAGATTACATAGAACTAGTGTTAAACTTGATAGAACTTGTTTAAATTATATAGAGTTGGTTTTAAATTGCATAGAGCATCGTTTTAGATTGGGCAAAGTTTGTTTAAATATAAATAGATTTGATAGAGTTTATTTTAAGAACAAATAAATTTGATAGGATTTAAATTGGTAGAAATAGTCTATAGGTTTAATAGTTAAATAGATTTGCAAAGATAAGATAGTATGTAGGATTAAGAGTTAAATCATGCATACAAATATACATAGATAGGTTTGGTGAATTTGTCTTAAGTATAAATAGATTTGACAGAATTCTTTTAAAACAAAGATAGGAATTCTTTGAATGATGGATAGATTTAAAGTTTGTAGAAGTAATTTGTAGGCTCAAGTGTTGAATTGATTTGTAGAAGATAAAATGTTGGATGGATGAAAACGTTTCAAATAGAAAATTGTTTTACATTTAAATGGTTAGAATAGATTAGAATTAGAAGTTTACAAATTTCTTGTAAATGGAATTGGATCAATATGTTTGATGATTAAATCGCCCTGCATTAAATTAAAACCATTATGAATCAGTTCAAACAACAAATGATGAATGAGGGAAGAAAGATGAATTGGACTCGATTTTAATTGGACAAATCACAATAGGGGATATAATAATTCAATCTGAATCTTGACATACTGTTGGAATCAATCAATGTAGAATATCTTCTGAAAAGCATAAAACATAGTGACAACATTGTTTGTTGAGTAGTTTCCTTTTTAGATTTGGCAAGACTCATTGAAGATTTGATAAATAGTGAGATTAATTTGATCTCAAAACTCTCGCATTTGATTTTTAGTAATTTCAACCACCAACGGAGGAATTAATGACATAACTCGGTAGATATGGTCATCCTATGGTGAGTTTTCTCCCAAGATGATTGGGCTAGCTGCAATTTTTTTGTGTGTTTGCCAGCATTAGATTAGGCTAGATTAAGCCCTGATCCTGCACATATTGTGCTTGCACCTCTAAGTCTATGGATCTCGGCTGATAATTTAATGTCGTAAATACTATCATATATTTTTACCGACAACAACTATAGCTACAAGGTAAGCAATCCTTTGCATTCTTTGTGATTGGATTAATCTAGGAAAGGCATTTATATTCTGTCATGTTTTGTTCTATATCTAAACCATTTAGGCTAGGGACCTCGATATTTTTCTGCAACGATTGAGAAATCCTATAACAAGTGTGCACGTATCAGAAGTACAGCAAGGAAATATCTTATTTTGTATAGCTGGGTAGCAGGACGAGGAAAGGAGCAGGGGGTCGTAGCCTCCTTCCAGTTGGTGCTAGAGAAAACCATGAGTTGGTGTTTCCTTAAGGTCGGTGCCTGTAAAACTAGGGGTTCGGTGCCTCCTTCCAGTTGGTGCTGGTACACAAAAGAAGTCGGTGCTTCCTTGAATGTAATATTTTCTTTACAAAATAAATTTCCATGGTTTTCTCCCATTTGGGTTTCCACGTAAAAATTTTGTGTGTTCTGTGTTCTGTGTTCTTTGTTGTAGTGCATATATGGATGAATGTTTATGATGGATGCATAATTGAATATTAAGATTAACTTTAGACTAATATGTTTAAGAAGTTAAAAATTGTTCATAACTGCGCTAATATTGATTCACTCCCCCCAACTCAGTATTAAATTGATTCCAACATTCATTTCATTCTACAAATAAACCATATCACAAAGTTAAGGTTTGCTATTCATTTTTGTAACAAATTGTTTGAGATGAAGACTACAAATACATTCTTTACTTAGTCAAGTTCAACAATTGCCTTGATTACTTGTAGAACTAATAACACATGTGTTGTGCTTATTAAGTGATTGTCTATGGAATTGATCAAATGATATTGATTTATAATTTTCTACAGATATTCCATTGCGTAGTATGCCACAACAAATCTTACAATCTTTTCCAAAAACTTGTGAGTTTATCTTCTATTATGCAATTTCTACTTAATATTATAATTTAATATTACACGTATAGTGCTTAGATTAATAAAATCATTTAAAAAAAAAAAAAAATCATTTGAGCGAGGATGGAGGTCTCGTCTAGGGTTTTGCAGTTTGGAGCTACAGAATCGTCCGGAACCATCGATTTGAGATTCGAGGATGGATGTGGACTGTTGTGAGTGGAGCCATCTGGGAGCCAGATCACTAGGATCTGTACGGGTGGATTTTGTCAGAGGGAACAGTTATTGCCACCTTTTCAACCTTTTTGCAGACGCGGATAGGTGTTTTGATATACCGGTAGCACCGGTCTCTGGGTCATTATGTCACTTGATACTGGGACTCCTTCCCTTTCTAACCCTTTCCTCGGTGGTGTGATTGATTCACGGGATGTGCCTACTCCTATATTGCAGCAGGGTTATGGCAGGAACCCTAACCTAGTGGGAGAGAAGGCACGGTGCAGACGGAAGACAAAGACATACAAAGCACGGGAAGGTTTACAGAGGTTCGTTATCCCAGCGAATGCACATTTGGACAGAGTCGAGATGCTCGCGGATCGAGCTCTGGTAGGTCATCTGGAATTTGCATCTGGATCAAAAGTTGCGATAGCAGAATGGGTGAAGACAAACTAGGCGCCGCTTGTGGGAAATACGCCGAGAATAAACCTGTTGGTTAACTAGTGGATTTTATTTATCTTTCCCTCAAACGAATCGATGTTGTGAATCCTTGAAGGGACTTGGCTATTTAAGGAGGGGTCTTTAAACTTGAAGCGATGGCATCTGGATTTTGATCCTATCCATGAACGCCAAGGGATAAGGCATTTATGGATGATAGTTCCTGCTCTCCCTATTGAAATCTGGACGGAGGAAACAGTGGCAGGGATTGCAAATTCTGTGGGTAGATGTATAAAGGTGGATAAGAATTCTGTCATGGGCATTGACATGCGATATGCCAAGGTACTCGTAGAACTGGATGTGAGATTAGGGTTGCCGGCCTCTATTGAGATTGCTTGGGGGGATCGATGCTGGACACAAAATTTGGATTTCTTTAGGATTCCTTTCCGATGTTACATTTGCCGGGAGCTGGGCCATACTAAGGCGAAGTGTCCGGCCCGTCTGTCTGGTCTGAAGAAAGAGGATTGCCAAGGGACGAAAAACAATTGTATCTCTGGTCCGGATTCTTTGGTGACGGTTTCCACAAACCCTATCCACTTTGATCCGGCTATTTTGGAGCGGGCTCCTCAGAAGACTTCGGATCCCGGTAAGTTAAGCCCTACCCTGGATGTTGCTTTTAATGCTCTCACAAATGAGGAATTTGACTTTATCACTGATAAAGAATCAGATTTAAATAGAAGAATTTCTTTGGGATTGGTTCATTTGCGGCATGGTTTGTCCACACCTGAGTCTGTTTTTGGGAAGGCTGGTGTTGATAATAGCCATAAACCGGTTGGGGAGACTGAGTTTGTCCAACCCACATTGTGCCCTAGTGCTTTTACTGATGGACCTCCCTCTGGGGAGATACCGACTGTTACTGTCTCCACTCCTGCAAATACTTGTATAAATTTGGTTGACTCCTGCCCAGATAAATTGATGGATGTTTCTGTCTCTGAAGCATTGGGGGATTGTAGTGACCGGAGGGAGGGTGGTTTGGAATCTCTTAGCATTTATTCAAAATTCCCAGCGAAGGAATCCAATGTTTTATCAATACCATCAAAGTTTCAGAATGTGACGATTAGGAAAGCCAGGAGGAAGAAGAAAGGCTCTGATCCTGAACCTTTAGGGGTCGATGGAGTTATTGTTGTTGAAGGAGAGACTTCGGCTGGTAAAGAGATGGGTCTTAGAGCACAGGTACCCATTGTAGACATTTCCTAATGTCTATTGTCTCTTTGAATGTGCGTGGGTTGGGTGGGGTTTTGAGGGCTAGGGCCCTATCCAACCTTCTACAAACTACTAGACCCGGTGTTGTGGTGATACAAGAAACAATGTGTTCTGCGGTTGATGCTGTGTCTAAATTGGGGAATATATTACCTTATTGGGAGATTTCTGCTGTAGATGCCTCTGGTCTCTCGGGAGGTTTGGCGGTAGCATGGAATCCGTTGTTATACTCTTTCCTGTCTTTCAAATCTGAGTGGGGGATTCTGTTAAAAGGACAGTGTATTGATCTGAATCTTGGTATTTCTGTGTTCAACTGTTATGCTCCCTATACGAATCGACTGGTTTTTTGGGATTCTCTTTCAGATTCTGGACTTTTGCAAGATGAAAACCTCATTTTCGTTGGAGACCTAAATTTCACCTTATATCCTTCGGAAATATGGGGGAAAAGGGCCAGACTTGATCCCCTGGCGGATTATTTCAACAGATTTCTCCTGAAGCATGAGCTGATTGATATTGTGCCTACAAATATGAGTCCATCCTGGAGTAATGGCAGGGGGGAGATGAAGGAGTACACAAGAGATTGGATAGGTTTTTGGTCAAGGAATCCATGCTGGGGAAATTACAAAGATATCGGGCTTGGACCCATGGGTATAAGGTATCAGATCATTGGCCCATACTTTTTCAGTTTGATGATTACGGATTTAAATCAAATATTTCGTTTAAATTCAATCATTCATGGTTGATGGAGAATGAATTCTGCAATTTGGTTAAAGATTTTTGGTTAAGAGATGATGTTGTGGGGGAAAATCCTTTGGTTTTTTTCTGCAACAAAATGAGAATACTTAAAAGATTGGTGAAAGACTGGATTAAGAAGAGAAAGGATGCTGACAAGAAGGAACTCACCCTTATAGAAGACGAAATTCATAAGACACATACTGAAAATTTCCTGGGGAAGCTGAGACAGGAGGATTTTGAGGTGGTGAAACAGCTTGAGAAGAAAAGGGCTGATATTCTGCTTAGGGAGGAGATGGAATGGCATTTGAAAAGCAGGGCTCTGTGGTTAAAACACGGAGATCAGAATACTAAGTTTTTTCATTCGTATGCCTCAGCCCGTCGAAATCTGAATGCCATTTGGGATCTGAGGGATGCTGAGGGAAATATCTGTTCCGGAGATGAGGATTTAAAATTGGCAGCATATCAGCACTTTGAAAATATCTACAAAGAAGAAGGAAACAGTGATCTTAGGGAGCAATTGAAAATTGCTGGCCTCTTTCCCAGATTTTTTGATGATGATGAGGCTGCTGCCCTAGGCAGGGAGGTTTCTCTTGAGGAGGTGGAACACACGTTGAAGTTGTTTGCAGGTGAAAAAAGTCCCGGACCCGATGGGTGGCCGGTGGAGATTTTCACACATTTCTTTGATATCATGGGGCATGATTTACTGAAAATGGTAGAGTACACAAGATTGAGGGGTTTCACTTCAGGTGCATTAAATTCTTCTTTTGTTACTTTAATACCGAAGAAAGGAAAACCGGAACACTTTGGAGATTATAGGCCTATTGCCTTGTGCAATTTGGCTTATAAATTGGTTTCAAAAATTATAGCACAAAGAATTAAAGGGGCTCTTTCTGAGCATATTACTGCAGAACAGTTTGGATTTTTAAACAATAGACAGATACATGATGCCATTGGGGCTTCACAGGAACTGCTCCATTCTATCAAAAGCAGAAGAATTAGTGCTATGTTGTTAAAACTTGACCTGGAAAAGGCTTATGACCGGGCGAACTGGACCTTCTTGAGACTTATCCTGATCCAAATTGGAATGCCCCCACTTGTTATAAATTGGATCATGTCTTGTATAACAACTGCTAGCATAGCCATCTTAATCAATGGGTCTCCATCCTCTTTTTTTAAATGCACTAGGGGTATTCGGCAAGGATGCCCACTGTCCCCTTTATTGTTTTTGCTGATCGTTGATGCTTTAAGCAGAATGTTAAATTTTGCAAAACAGGAAGGATTAATGAAGGGTGTAGATTTGGGCTTGGACTGTATTATTTCTCACTTAATCTTTGTGGATGATATACTCTTGGTTGGATTGGCTACGGCTGCGGAATGGAGAGTATTTCGAAATATTTTGGAATGTTTCTGCAGAATCTCGGGGATGAAGATTAGTGCTTCAAAGTCCAATTTTTTCTACCAGAATGTGGACCCTGATATAAGACTTGGTATTACGACTATTCTGCCTTATAAGTATTTTCCTTTAGAGGATGGTCTCATGTATTTGGGGTTCTTTTTAAGACCTAATAATTACCAGATCAAAGATTGGTGGTGGCTGGTGAGGAAATTTGAGACCAGGATTACACATTGGTCAAATAGGATGCTCTCAGTGGGTGGCAGAGTAATTCTGATTAAGGATGTGCTTCTCGGGGTACCGGTGTATTGGCTATCTCTCCTTGAAATACCCAAATATATTCTTAATGTTCTCAGGAAATTGATTTTCAACTTTCTGTGGAGTGGGAGCACTGACAGAGCAACATTAGCAATGACGGGCTGGGAATCGATATCCAGACCAGAGGTATTTGGAGGCTGGGGTATAAAGGATATCAATGTTTTTAGCATGGCACTAAGGGCAAAAAGTCTCTGGAGATGCATATTCAATCAAAATCTCTGGTCCAGGATATCATCTGCAAAATATATCAATATGAATCCAGTGGATTGGATAAGACTGGGAATGCCATTGAGTCCGGGATGCTCTCCCTTGTGGCGTGGGATGATGAAAACTTCAGGTTGGTTTCTACGTGATATTAGATGGCTTGTTGGAAATGGAAAGACAGTCAGGATTGGTATAGATGATATTTTGGGTATTTTAGATCCTGTACAACCAAATTACATGATTCTGGAATATCTGAAATCATATGGCATCTGCACATTGGATCGTATCAGAAATAATTTTGAACAGAGGTGGTTTCAGTCTTCGGATTTGGGTCTTATCAATGAAGATGCCAGATCCTGGGATAACTATATCAGATCTCTGGAAGCAGCCGGTATCACCCTTACTCAGCATGAGGACAAATTGGTGTGGATTGGGAATAAGAAGACTGGTATCATTACAGCCAAATATGCATATGACAGGATGATGCAGGAAAAATGTATCTATCCACAACACTGGTGGTATAGAAAAATATGGATGTGGAATATGGCTCTGAAACACAAAGTTTTTCTGTGGCATACTCTCCAAGGTACTTTAAAGACTTGGGATAACCTTTCTAGACGAGGCTGGATGGGACCTAGCTGGTGCATTTTATGTAAGGATAGTTTAGAAACTATAAATCATCTATTCCTTCATTGCTCCTTCAGTCTGAAAGTCTGGGAATTTTGCAGTGCAAATCTCTCTATCACTAAAGTTTGGGGGAAATCAAATTTTGGGGAAGAATTGCTTTGCTGGTATCGTGAATCCCTAGATACCATACAGATTCCTGTATTCATATCTTGGGCACTCTGGTATTATCGGAATCTTTGTACTTTTCAAGATAAAGTTCCAGAAGTTGTGGCTTGTGGGATTACTATTTTGAATACGATGAAGCTTTACTCTGAACAGCATTCACCTGCAGTGGTCAGAAGGATTGAACCTTTTTCTTATATTGTAAACAGACCCATATGTTTCTTTGATGGAGCTGCACAGGATGGGCTATGCGCGGCTGGCGGTGTTATATATTTAAATGAGGACCATTACTTTGCACTATGGCTCAACTGTGGCCGGGGCAGTAATATGAAAGCTGAACTTTTAGCTCTCTGGATGATTCTGAGATGTGCCAATATATTTGGACTGGTAAATTTATTGGTATTTGGTGACTCAAGAGTCACTATAAAATGGGCCTCCAATGAATCTGAAATAAATGTATTGGCTCTTACACATTGGTGCAAACGCGTCAGAATGGAGATAGATATGCAGGAAAATATTACTTTTTCACATATCTTCAGGGAACATAATGGAAAGGCAGATGAATTATCTAAAAGAGCATTAACAGGTATTGAAGGATATTTATCTTGGGAGGAGTGGATGGAATCCAGCATCCAGGAATGTGGTGAATGTTATATTTTCTAGAAAATTTTGGATAGTCTTTTTGTGGTCTACTACAGTTACTGTACTGTAGGGATAAGAGTCTAGTGGATACATATTATGTTATATGTTTTTGATGTAAACGGAAAAAGTTTATGGGTCCACTCTCATGCACATGTAGAATGTATCTCTATCTTTTAGAAGAGGTGGCTTATGCAGAATGTATCTCTCTCTTTAGAGGAGGTGAATATCTTTGTACTATTTGATTCGATGAATAACAATAGTACGTTTTTTTTTCGGCTGAAAAAAAAAAGATTAATAAAATCATTTGAGAATGTAATAAAAGAAACTAAAAAAATAATTATCACTCTGTCCACACAATGGACACAAGATTTACCATAGGGAAGCCAATATGGGAAAACACGACCATAAGGTGAGGATTGTGCCATATTGTTTTCTTCTTAGATATACATGCAAACACAAAGAAAGGTAGACTCATTATGAAGTCGAAATACACATATTTGTGACTCAATTGGCTATTATAGGGTCTTTACTTCCTTTGTTTTCTCATCATATCCCACTCCTTTTCTATGCTCAACTATGGAACAACAAATCGATACAATAGGAATGAAACCCCTTCCTTTCCTAGAAACCTAGTGTTTAACATGTATTGGTAGTTGTTTAGGGTTAGGGCTAGGTTTTTGCATGCCCAAACCCTTAATAAGGGTTAGGATTTTGGTCTCTTTAGAATATTCTTCATTGTGCAAAAATAGTAGCTCCACATGTGTTAGTAATTGGAGTTGACGTGGCATTCACTTAGTACTATGGTGGTCAAACCATATGTCAACTTATGGGATGCATTACTTATTCATTCTGAAGCGGAGTAATCCGACTTCTAAATAAACTTCCACCATAAATATGATAATGGCTCCATAAATAGGTAAATAGTAAAAATATATTTTATAAGATGAGATAATAATATGATGATGGCCCTGCCTTAAATATGGCTTGGGCATTTAATGTTGAGGAGACACCTCATTTCATAACCTAATTTTAGTTAACCTAATTATTAATTAATTAATTATTATTTTATTTTATGTTCATTACATTGCCACTCTCTTAGAAGGGCTTTGTCCTCAAAGCCTTATAATGTTGTTGCATCGTTCTTTGTGAAGTTGTGGCTGATGAAACATGTCAATATGAACTGCTAAGTGTAGACCATAACTTTGGATATCTGTATGGGTCAATCCATCCCAAGTTGATTTTTTGTTGACTGCTAGGATTCCCTACTGATCTATCGTCAGGAGCTTTGATCACATTAGTATCACTATCTTTCGACATTTCCCACTTTTTAGCATCTCGGTTTTTATGGTTTGGGTGTCGATAGGGAATTTTCATAATGTCATTTTCTTTTACGAGTGTCATCTTTTGAGCGTTGATCGGAGTTGGAAGACATAATCTTTTACCTACTCAGTGATCCTGAAACAGTTAAACAAATCAAAATATTCAAATGCATATTAACTCTTGATTTCAAATATGTTATTATTAAGTAGATTGATCTGTTCTTCTGTGTATAGCCGTTCATTTTAGATCAATGTTAACGACTAAATCCAGTGATATAAAAGCTATAGTAAAATAAATCCGCTCTGGTCGATGATAGAGATGCTCTAAAATGAGAAGGACAGGATCTTTAAATTTCTTACAGAGCACAGAAAGAAATTAAAAAACAAATGTCACTACATAAATCTAATAGCTCTGCAATCAGGAACTTACAGGCCAAACATGATGATACTCTGACTCGTTGGATCGCCAAAGGAAGTTCCGAACTTTGAGCACATGATGTTTAAGCGTGTTTCCCTCCACAGGATCTACAATTTTCTCCAAACTTCTCTCTGAATCAGACGAAGCGCTATCTCCATCCAGAAAGATTCTTTCTGCCGAACCTAATGTAACGGCCAAGAGGAGTCCAAATGAAGCAACCGTTACGGCTACAAGCAGCCATTTCCTCCGACCTCCAACCATATTTGATCATATGAAATCTAAATTTTCAAACTTGCAAGAGACAAATTCCGCAAGCAGATTCTTCAGGGCTAAAATGCAGACTCCTTACACGGTGAGCCGGTTAACAAGCAAATTTTGATTCATCACATTTACAGAAGGTTCAGACTTTGCGTCTTTTCCACTAATAAGATCAAATACTGTAAATGCCCTGCTGCAAACCGAGTTATTTATCAGAAATTGACAAAACTTGCATGGATAACACAATGCAAGCAAGTTCAAGACTAACCGTGCTACGGAAAGCTTTCACGGAATGATATATCACTATCAGGCCAGATTTGCAGGACCTCTGCTTAAATGTGATCTAATTCCGTCAAATGTCCAGTATTGTCTTCCACAAATGTTGCAAATTACTCTAATTCCGCCAGACCTTAGTTATAAAAATACGCATAGTCTTTCGCCTCTTATTTGATCTAATTTAGCTCAAAATAGCTCAAATTTATTCAAAATACTTGGATTGACCCTAACTTTGCGAAGAAAAATAAAAAGAGATCGAAATGATGAAAGCAGCTGTTAAAAACCTCAAATCTGGCTTGGATTTCGTCCAAACAAGCTGAATAACATGCCTCCGAGAAGCCTAGACACGGTCTTCTGAAAAGATCGTAAGGCTGCTCGTAAGGTCTCCAGGTTTTTACATCTTGTGAATTTAATGAAATTGATTGTATTAACTAATTTGGATGTTTCGTGTCCGAAATATGCTGTTTTCAGTTCTTTGATGCCTGCGACGTGTTGCTTAAGGTAGTTGAAGTCTGTACACGCCAAGCGGTGAATGACATTTGCGCGAGACCGAACCTTAGAATCTGAGAAAATCAAGAAGTCTTATATTTATGAGAAATTCTTCTAAAATGAAAATCTAAATATTTGCTACTGAAAAGTATTTTTTTATGGAAACCGTGGGATTAGTATGTGAAACTTAAGGTTGGAAGATCAATACCGGGTTTTATTTAGGATATTTAAGATGAACTGCACTCTATTGAATATTCTCAGGTAATCACGTGTTTTTGGCTGTGTATAAGATCGCTTGTCGGTGTTTTGCACTAAAAACTCTAGCTTTAGTTGTATCAAAATAACTTAGGGTTTAATCGTACAAACAATGCCATAATATGACTCTAGCTTTAGTTGTATCAAAATAACTTAGGGTTTAATCGTACAAACAATGTCACAATATGACGGTATTTAAAGTTTAAGGTTTAGACTGATCAGAGTTTTGCGTGATTCTTTAATTGTAAGATCTGGACATTCTATTTTTTCGTTTAAGAAATCTGAGGTTCAATAACTGATAAAGGATTCTTTGTCGTTGCCGTTGGCCATTCTAACTACGTTTCATCTGTGCTGTTGCACAGAGAAATTTATGTTACAAAGAATGCCTTAATGTGATGATATTTAAAGTTTAAACTTGACTTGTGAGTGCTTCTTTAAGGTCAAGATCTGGACTGTTCTGTATTTCAGTTGTTTGTGATGTTTTGAAGGGTATTATGCTGGGTAGCTTCTAAGCTCACCTTGTGCACCTATAATGGTATGGTGAACTATCAAATGTAATGGAAAGATTTACGATTTCTCCTGGAAAAGAGATATAACTAAAAAGACAGAAAAAACAAAAGCAAAAAAAATCTACCAGATCTGATAAACCAATTGAGCTGAAGGGACATCAAACAATTCAATCAACCAATCTAATAACAAATCATGTATACATGGTAACAAATTTTCATAACTACGATCCATGATATATGTGTAATTTCCTTAATATTATTGATCAAGTTTCAATTTCGAGGAAACATAAGCACAACACACACATACAGACTTGACTGGACTGTAGAACCTCTTCTGAGAGTAAAAACTTAAATTTGATCAAGGATATGTAAATATAGTATATGGAAGGACACTAGCTTAATACCCGAGTGAAAAAGCTTGCAATTATTCAGTTCGGAAACCTTGCAGGAACAACTAGCAATTTATATAAAGTCAGAGTCTTTTTAATCAATTCTGTCATTTGGGGCGGCCTTAGAATGCAGAAAAATACATGTAATCGATCGAATTCTGACCAGGTTCGTCAAAGAGAAGACAACCCACATGCACAAATAGATCCAAGCTGCTAAATTTGGGAACAAAACTGATTCAAATCAATGAAACGATCAGGTTTAGCTTAGAAACAGAACCCATTTTAGCAGTTCTCCGGTTATATGGGAGGAAAAAAAACGAGTCAGGATGTGGATCAGACAAGATGTGAATGCAACTGAATGGATTGTTGTTCATTGGAAATGCTCCAATTTAGCATAATTGAGCATAATTTAAAGTAAGTTATAAGCTTTCTCTTGAAATTTTTTACCCCAAATGCCTACACTTTTTCTATTTACTACCTATTTTCTTCATCCTCTTACTTTCTTTGTCTTCCCTTCTATTGGTAGGTATGTGTATGTATGGCACACAATCACATGCTATTGGGGAGATGTTGAACTAGGTGAATATTTCAATGATTTTGTACTTGCATCTTATACGTACAAGCATCTCTATAAATAGACTTAAATCCTTCTTAACAACAAAATATAGATATTGCAAGGTTGATTTTTTTTTAAAGTTAGAGCCATATATTTATCCTCCTAATAATGGAATTTCATTTATGGAAAGTAAACAACAATATTAAAGTGATAGGAACAAGCGACAAAACAACACATCATTTTCTAATGAGCAGTCAATGAAAGAAACAAGCTCAATATAACATGACCTTCCCTCAAGTTGACATCACTTGCATGCTCTATCGCTTGTGACCATGAAGGGCCAAACACTCATAATAAGAGAGGGGTTGCATAAGCCATGTGTATACCATTCAATATATGGTAACAACTACCTCAAACCAAACTTTTCCGTGTTAATTTAGAGTTATAGTTGGTAGCTCTTGGGTTTTGACGTGGCTTGATGACTTAAAGATAGTAATAAAAATTGAAAAGAACCATAGCATAGTGTCGTTCTGTGCCTCTTATGTTTGGATTAAAGTATAAATGTCCCACAATTATATATGAATCATATATATAAAGAATTTACAGAAGTGTAACGTGGCTTGTAGTGATTGTTGTTATCACAAACCAATATGGTGATTATAATTGAGTTGTGTATTCAAGTATGTTAATGGGATTTAGAAAAGGAAACAATTGAATTTGTTGTTTGCTTGTTGGATGACCCAAATGTGCAATCAAGTTAAGTGAAGGGATGGGACACCCAAACAAGTAACAGGAAATTGTACAACCATGAGAAAATTAAAGAAAAAAAAAAATATCTCGTCCTTGTTGATATCACCCACAAAAACCTTTAAAAATAATTGCAAGCACAATTGAAATGATTTGATTTCAAGGGTTGTGGCGATGATAAATGAGAAATGGGATATATATGGGGAGAAATACTTAAATGAGTTATCTATACAATATATCTATGTACAAAGCTATAAGGCAACATTGAACTTATTCCAAATTGATAAATTAGTTAAAGTAGATATCATGTCCCTTTGTTATATTAGTAAAGGTAGAATGGAAACTTCCATGATATCACATTTAAATAAGACTAAATAGAAGGGAGTGGGAACACATTCAATTATAACCAACTAGCTCTAGGAACCAATGAACAATAAGTCCATAAGAAGCTTGTGACATAAAGTTGCAATTCAAACAACCAAACAATCTAAACATCCATTTTAATGAGCATACCCTATATATTTTGTTGATTAAAATAAATAATAACATCTTAGTTATAATTATGTCTTCCAATAGTTTATTCCCAAAGATAAATTCTCTTTATGATAAGGAAACTATGAGGTGCCATTGGCAATTTCCCATAACTTAGGATATAATTTTATAAATGATGTTGCATAAAGCAATGGGGACAAGAGTAATTAATATAGCATTAAAACCCTTTGAGGTAATTCCTACCCCATCATGATTAGTCTACGAATCGCAAGCCATGGTCTAAAATGTGCTAATGGAGATCAAATTTCCATGTAAACCATCCAAACCCAAGGAAAGACCAGCATTCCATGTTATACCTCCTTGATATTTGGGTTTTTATGGTTTGCAATGATCAAAGAGGGAAGAGGGATGGTTGAATTAAAGTTTGTATGAAGTATTATGTTAACTCATTTGTGATCTCTTGGTTTTATTTTAAAATTTTCATTTCAAAGGAAGGGAGTTCTTTTACAATTCTAAAATTTCATGGTTGTTTAGAAGAAGTTGTTTTGTATTTATATTGCTTCGCTTAGCCACCATATGTGGGAATTTTGACTCTATAAAATCTCCTATTTCTCCTCCAAACCCTCCACCTAATGAATAAGTTATTTTTCATTTTGAATTAGAGGTTCAAGGATTACTTGATAATTGGTAAGTGTGCAATTGTTATATCTACCTATAAATGTATCTCTTCTAAGATATATAGAAAATATTTTCTTATTATAGATGACAATTTCAAACCAAAGTGATTGTTATGCCACTTGAAATTTACATCTTTCCTTGATAATTGAAACTTAAACATTCATTAAAACATTCATAACTGAAATTTAAACATTAAATTTTTTATAGATATAAAGAATTAAACTATATTTCATAAACATTATATAAAATAAATATTAAATTAAAAACTATTATTCAAAACTTATGTAATGATCAAATATATAATATGCATTCTTTTATAAATTTACTTAAAAAAATGTAAATAATTATTTAAAAAATATTTATAAATATACTTCAAAAAATCACACAATTTATTCTAGTATGGTGTTGTTGGAAAAACAAGACAAACTTCATAACAAAAAGCTGCTTAGGAAATGCTTTTTGGGGTGTCCACTATCATTTTTTTTGAAAAACACATGTTAAAATTGTTGAACATTAGGTTTACTCTTCCAACATATTGCACTTGTAGAAGATCAATTCTATACCATAATTCCCACCCCATCATGATTAAGCCATGGCCTAAAATGTGCTAGTGGAGATCAAATTTCTATGTAAAACATCCAACAAATAAAAATTGACATTGAAATTGAAATCGTCTTCTGCTGCCTTTGCCAACAAATGTACATCTTCAGCTCGAACAAATGTATATCCTGGCATACAACCATTAGTACTTGCAAGGATTACTCAAGTCGAAGAAATGCTGATTTCTCGTGTTAACCCAATCTTACAAGTCACTCATGCCCGTGGCAGACAATATACATATTCTGGCCACACTATTAGCTTCCCGCAAAACATTTCTAGCATTGCCACTTCCCTCCCTTGTTTACTTTCAGACATTGACATCCTTTTTTTCGCAAATGCAGCCCTACAAACAAGCCTTATGAATTCTTTGTCAGTCGAGCACGTGTTCTTGCTGCTCTTGAATACAAATTATCAAATGACCCATACTACAAAGATTTTAGAGTTAACCCAATTGCAGTATCTTCTTTGCCTCTTGAACCAATAGACATTTCATCCCTCCTTCATCATGTCACACCCGATGAAACCCCATTTGTTGACCATACCTCATCTTCTATTGTTCAACCAACCAGCTTCCTTGAACCCCACGAAGTACAATCCTCCTCCTTTATATCTACACAAACAAATTGTGGAACTGAGGTTGATGAAATCAAATGCTTCTTAGCCACAAGCAATACATCAACTCCACCTTGCATTTACTGGCCTCCAATAGATGCTTCCCCTATCAATGAGTACAACACAATAGGCCTCCTCTTCATGGCCTTCCCAACCTTGTTTCCCACTGGAGTTGCCATGCTTAAACAACCACACATTCAAGAGGTTGGGATGGACAATTATGCACTGCACCTTCTTCGATACCATGAAAATAGATTTGGCCAACATCCTCAGTTTCGTTATTACATATATAACCTCATGATGCACCACCATAGCCATTCTACTGCTTCCGTATTTGTCAAACGAAACATTGAAGATACATTGCATCCATATCTATATTGTCAGAAGACGTGTGAATCCTTGATGCGGTGAGAGTCATTGATAACCAATTACTTTCCTTGGTTTATTAGTGATTTTCAAAAGATTAATTCATATAGTGACCTGTTTGTTAGCCTTTACATGGTTGAGAAGCATGTAAAGTTTTTATTGTGGACTTGAAATCTTCAATGAGAAGAAAGAAACATATATGGGTTTCCCACTATATCTTCCATTCTTGAACAAGCATAACGAAGATTCACCACTCCTATTGTGTTGTAAGTCTGCATTTTGTTCACAAGTAGTTTGTGCAGTGTATGAGCTATTATAATCATTGTTTTCATTGATATTATTGCAGAAATATTTTTTCAAATTGCTTATATATTTCAGATATAGTGGTAATCTATAGTGTTGAGATTACTACTACAGAGATTGTGAGAAAAAAAATTGTAGTTGGCCTACTATGTTGATGAACTTAACACTATTTTTTGTTATGGGTTGAGTGTCTATGTCTTTGTAATCTGAGATTGTTACAAACTTTGCTCTTTTCCTACCAGTATCCTTCGCTGCCTATGCCTATGTTTTAGTTCCTTCTAACTTTCCTCTTTTCCTACCGGCATTCATTTTTGCCCCTCAAGGGGCAAATGCTAGTTTTATCCTCAATCCTTCAAACCAATTATGGAAAGGTAGATTGCATACAAGGGAACATTGATTCGAATTGTAAACTCACACAATTTGACTTTACAACCAATCTCTTATTTATATGGGAAAATTGAATTATAGAAAGGAAGTTAACCAATTTGGAAATTTGTACTCAAACTAACAACATTTCTTTATCTAGTATTACACTCTATTAAAAATTAAATCTAGAAATTTGATGAATAAAGCATGTACCTATTTAAAATTGATAACCAAAATTGAAGAGAAAAGGAAAATACGATCCATGGGCGGGCCCTGCTTGGATATTGCACAACACACAATTACACACAGACTATATACAGAATCTCACTCCTGGGAGTTTGATTTCTTCATTAGACAGAAGTTGAATACAATGCGTTCAGATCTCCAATCCTAAGTTCCTCAATATGATCTTTTTTAAGTACCAGTCGAGGTTCTTATATAATATTACATAGGGGAAGAAACATCGAACCGAATGATTCAATCTCCCAGATGTTTTAGCTAAGAATAGAAATTGTTACACTCAACAGTCTAGATTCCTAGAGCTGTAACATTGATTAATTCATAATCTTGTCCCCATGTCAAGATTGTCACGAGGATGAGATTTGCTAGAGTTATCCTTACTTAACTTCAGGTTAATCTGCCACGTTGAATTTACTTTGATTGGCATAAAAAGATACCTTGTAATGGTTCAAATGATTCCCAAATGACACCTCACCATTTGAAACTTCCAATGAGCGAAACCTAAGTGGAAGATTTGGAAATGGAGGCTTGTACATATGTTAACCAATGATTCCTCTTTCCCAGAAGTGTCGGAATAGGTACTAGAATGGGTGCTCGAATTTCGAGCTCCAAAACATCCTTTTTTCTCTTAGCATTTGAAGTAAGTTTTCCAACACTTGATGATTTTTACAATTCCTTCAAATAAAAAGAAGTTATCACATTAATGCATAAGAATAATTTGTTAAATTCAAATACATTGGGATATTTAAGATATCTGTTTTTTAAAGTAACCAAACTTTTAACATTTTAAATGGTCTACTTATGAAAATTTGGCTCTTCAATTGTTTTATTTACATCTTTAACTTGTATTGCATTTAATTAATTAATTAAAGTAAAAGATAATCTCCTAAAGGTAAATGTATTAGATTGCAATTAAATGTGACGTCAAATTAAGGAAATGTAGTCAAGGAAAGTGATAATTTTAGGGGATCATCATCCCCCCAGACCGAAGATATGGCACGTTATTGGGCCATAAGTAAATTGGAACTAACTTATTTATTTCAACGCTCTGTATTAACAACAATCTTCAAGAGAATTAAACCAACATTTATTTAATCTAAAAAAAATAGAACTTAGGAAAAAGAAGTATTAATGCTACATTATGAGAATAGCCAAAACTTATTTTTATGATTGTAAATTTTAAAATAGAACCAAACTAATTCAAGCATGTAGGAAATTCAAATCTCTTAATACATATAAGTTCATCAATTAGTAACAATTTATGCTTATGAATACCATAGAAATTATGATGGGGAATTTTTCCTCTTATCCTTATGAGGTATAGATGGTCTATAATGTATGTAAAGCCCATAAGAAACCAATCATCCATGTTTAATTTCTCAAAATATTACTGTCATTTCAAGTAATATTGATAAAGTTCACATTTGAGTTTATTAGACTCCTACACTTATAGGTCCCACTTCTAGGACAATGATATCCTAGATATAGTATGAATTAGATGATAGGGTCTTAAGTTCAACTTATGACCATTCTCAAATGACAAATAAATAAATAATTGGCTTAATTATGTATGTATGCACTAGGGGTCTTCGTTTGATTGAACTATGTGCATAACAATGTGTTTATCATATCTGTTTTACCCGACATAGCCTCGCTGCCAATGAGCATGTTCAGTACCCTGGTGGGTTTACCTTGGTACCATACAAGCATGGCCCCGCTACCAGTAGACCTGTTCAGTATCCCAGCGAGTTTGATTTTATTTATCGGAATTTCGTATTTATGATTTTACTCGGCATGGACCCATTGCCAACATACATGTTCAGTATCTCAGTGGGTTTGCCTCGTAACTACATATTTATTTCAAAATATATTGCTTAACAAAGTATGCAGAATCCAGTTTGTACTAGAGTTTATTAGGTCTACTAAGCACATAATGCAAAATCAAATTTAACCGATGAGCATTATTTATAACAGCCTGAAATTCTAGTTCATGTCAAAAGAGAATGACCTAAATCTATTCTCTAGTCCCTATGTCTATCCTCTTCATATAAAAGTTTAATAGCGTTCCCCATAGATAGAAATATGACTTACACTCCTGCTACTATTTGATAAAGATACTTAAATAACACTATTTGATGATGAATCTAGGATGTACAAGTTACCTATGTGTATTACTATGTAGACCTCAAAGTTTAAGTGAATCCCCATAATATTTTAAAGTTTGGTCTTCTAGCAAATGTTATTATTAATGGTCAGAAATATGCATGTATAAAGATCTAAGTTGATTTGATTAAATCATTAATACCATATTCATCTTAGTTATTTTATTGAAAAAAAAACACAAAGTGATTCTGCATTAAACTTAAACATAAACTAACATGCAACTTTTATTATCCTACGTCTCTTACCTAAAAATAAAGAAAACTTCTTTATTCAAGTGTAAGAAATTTTCCAATGTAGCCATGTGCAAAGCAACACAAGAAACATACCCATATCCACATATGAAAAAGTTACCTCAGTGATTACCTGGATATGAGGAACCAACTAACCTATTTGATTTGGCATTAAAAAGTGTTGAAGGAGAGAATGGTATTGTGTCCTGATTACCTCTTGGAACCAATTTAAGATGTAATCTTGATATTTATCAGTATTAATTTCTATACCATCCTCAATCATGTCATGCATATCCTCCTCTTCTAAATGATGGATTTATTTAATATGTGAAGGATCTGTTGATATGCTTGTTGAGAAATCCTCGATATCAGGTCTTAATAGTTTCTCTCCATTGGATGTAGTCCCTAATTTTTCAGCTTCCTCTACAGTTTGGAAAGGAGAGTGGAACTTTGGTTCTTCTATCATTTTCGGATAGGTAGATAAGCTCTTGGATACTATCATGATATGGTATTCCTGATAAGGAGAGATCCCGACTACTGCTAGGATTTGAGAGAGTTCTTCCAATATTATCATCGTCTTTGAATTCATTTTTTTAGTTGATAAGTCCTGTCTCACACATGGATTAGTATTTGGGGTTCTTACAACACCCAATGAAATAATAACTGAAATTTTAAGAATCCTATTGAAACAAAACTGAAATGAGATCAATTGAAAAACTAAAGCACGCTACTCAAAGAAAACTTGAACTACTCATGCTACTTTAGAACTTGTTGTCACTGAGTTATCTATTCACAAGAGTTAGCTCTTCAGAAAGGAAACAAACTGGCAAGAAAGAAAACAAACTTGCAGAAAATTTGTTATGAACCCATGTCAACCCTTCTCTTTACTTTGTTAGTATATTGTTGTTGGATGCATATGCTTTCTAAGTCGTCCCGTAGTATTTGTTGATCCATAGTTTGTATTATTGTTGTTGGATGCATATGCTTTGTCAGTCGTCCCATAGTATTTTTTGATCCATAGTTTGTACTGGCCCATGGTTTTGACCCATAGTATTGGCTCCTAGACTTAGTATATAAGTTTGTGTTGAGGCCAATGAAGGCACCGTCAAGTTATTTTGTATTGAGCTTGCTCAAAGGAGGTTTCCCCCTCGAAGTGGCTTGCGATCAATAAAAATATTCCGTGATCTGATATATCGTGTATTTCATCAATTAATTGTTGCAGGTTCTTCACATCTGGTATCAGAGCACTTTCTTGTGCTTGTTGGGTGAAATTTCTGCCAATTTTTTTTTTCGCATCTGTTGTAGGTTCAGATATGAGAATAATCCTTATCCACTTAACTGTGGGAAGTACTTGGGTATAAGCCCTAAAAATAATTGTGAGCAGTACCATAGGAACCTCGAAGTAGCTAGCCCATTGAGAAGACCTGCCAGTGAAAAGGGCAACAACCCCTACCTGATTGACTAGTCCCACCTGTGAGGTAAATCAAGAGCTTTCGTTTGTGGCAAAGAGGTTATCAGTTTTACATGAGTCGTGGAGTGAGAGGTACTGCCCCAATATGAAAGCCATCAGACAGCATTGGTGGATGAGTGAATCCCCTGAACTGTTAGGAAGCCATGTATACCTGGGATCCATATCTATTTTTAGCTGATAAATCACAGATTTCCTCTATCTAGAACTGTTGTCGATCACTTCCACACCGTTGCAAATCCTTCTATTTCCAATCACTTCCGGGTCGTTGCAGATCCATCTGTTTTCGATCCCTTATGCGCCGTAGCAGATCCATTCTTAAAAAAAAACTTATAAAATTACATTTTTTTCGCCATATCTCCATTGTTTTCACTCTATTTCCCTTGAAAATTCCCTGACACCCCTATAATCCCATTATGCATATTTCATTCCTAAGGACCCTATCCCAAATTCCACTTCCCAAAGCCAGAAATCCCACATTTGTCTATTTTTAGGGTTTTCCATAACTTCTTCGACTTTCACCCAATCGCCTTCAAATTTTACCACAGAGTTTCAGTGGTCTAAAGGATGCAATCCACTCTGAGGTCAAAATGTTTTTTCCCAACACAATGATGGAAGCCCTGGGGTTGGCTAAGTTGGAAAAAGACAAGATTGCCACCCAACAACGCTCCAAACCCACTTTTGTTCCCTTCTGAAATATGGGTTGTAACAACCTCCCATCCCGCCAGCTCCTCGACCAACTCCTATCAAGCATTTTTCTGAAACAGATATGCAGGCACGCAGAGAAAAAGGGATTTGTTATAATTTTGATGAGAAATTCACTCGAGGACATAGATGTGTTCAACAAAAGATCTATCTCTTGGATGTGGATTCTCCACCTGCCTCTGAAATTGGTGAAGAAACTCTAGATACAATGGATGATCAGGTCGACATTCAGGAGCCTCCTATTGACCCTCCATCTCAGGACAACCACCCATAGATTTCTCTCCATGCTTTAGCCGGAATCACCACCCCCCAAACAATGCGGGTCAGGGGTTACTTCAACAAGCTTCCTCTTACAATACTCATTGATTCAGGTAGCACTCATAACTTCATTGACCCTCGGATCGCCAAATAGGATGATTGTTTTGTCCATCCTTGCTCCAACTTTGAAATCATGGTTGCCAATGGGGGCACCTTACCTTGCAAAGGGAAGTGTCACAATGTGTGTATCGCTATGGGAGATTATAACCTGCGCTCTGACATGTTTTCCTTGACCTTGAGTGGATGTGGTATGGTTTTGGGTGCTCAATGGCTATGCACACTTGGCCCCATCTTATGGGATTTTATTGAACTTTGGATGCAGTTTTCACCCAATGGACAAAAGCACGCATTGACAGGATTATAACCAGGGTCTCTCAACATCATCAATTCACATCACATGGAAAAAATCCTTAAGAATAATTCACATGGTGTCATTGCTCAGCTCCATTCCATTCAGATGCAACCTTCAACGGTCTCCACTACTCCTTTGGATCTACAAAAAATTCTGGATCGATATACAGGTGTCTTTGTTGAACCAGTGGGATTGCCAACTTCAAGGCCAAAGGACCATCATATTCCGCTCTTTCCTAGAAGTATTCCTCCCAACAACAGGCCATATCGCTACCCATTTCACCAAAAAGAGAGATTGAAATGCTCGTTCGGGACTTACTGAAGCAAGGTATTATTCGCCCAAGCACTAGTTCCTTTTCTTCACCAGTTCTTCTTGTCCGCAAAAAAGATGGGTCATGGCGCCTCTGCATTGACTTCCAAGCACTTAATCACCTCACAATCAAAGATAAGTTTCCAATTCCTATTGTTGATGAGCTTCATGGTGCTCAATTTTTCTCCAAGTTGGATCTTCGTTCTGGGTATCATCAAATTCAGGTTCATAAGGATGATATCCCTAAAATAGCTTTCTGCACACATGATGGCCACTATGAGTTTTTGGTCATGTACTTTGGCCTCACTAATGCTCTTTCTACATTCCAGGCCTTGATGAATAAAATATTCCAGCCCTACTTGCGAAAATTCATTCTGGTCTTATTTGATGATATCCTCATCTACAGTAAAACATGGGTTGAACATCTCCAGCATCTGGATATTGTAATGCAACTTTTCTTTGACCATCATATCCACACCAAACAGTCTAAATGTGTTTTTGGATAGAAGGAAGTAGAGTATCTCGGGCACATTATTTCATCACAAGGTGTTCGCGTGGATCCTTCCAAAATCACTGCCATGAACAATTGGCCGCGTCCTCAGACACTCAAGAGTCTTCGTGGTTTTTTGGGGTTGACTGGTTACTACCGCAAGTTTGTCAAGGATTCTAGGAAGATTGCAGCTCCATTAACTGCTCTATTGAAAAATGATGCTTTTACATGGACACCTGCTATTGAGTGTGCATTTTCCAAACTGAAACAAGCTATGTGTACTACACTTGTTCTAGCTATGCCCTATTTTTCCAAGCCCTTCGCTATTGAGAGTGATGCTTGCGGAAATGGACTTGGTGTTGTTCTCCTTCAAGATGAACATGCCACTGCGTTCACCAGCAAAGCCCTTTCAGGTAAGAATTTAACTGCCTCTACATATGAGAAGGAAATGATGGCTATTTTGCATGCAGTCCAGAAGTAGTGACCCTACCTATTAGGAAATCATTTCTGCATCAAAATTGATCACCAGAGTCTGAAATATTTCCTGGAACAACGTGTATCCTCCCCAACACAACATAAATGGGTTAGCAAACTCATGGTTTAAGACTATGAGATCAATTACAAGAAGGGTAAGGACAATATTGTGGCGGATGCTCTTTCTCACACATTTGATGACCACGGTTCTCTTTCATCTATTTCTATGCCTGTTCCAAATTGGTTGCAATCTGTTCAACAGGGTTATGTCAATGACTCTTCATTATCTCAAATCATCCAACGCTTGGCCAAAAACCCTTCTGTTGTACCACATTACTCTTGTGATGGTGCGTTCTTGAGATACAAGGGTCGTCTGGTGCTTCCCCAGAGCACAAATATTCAACAGGATGTCTTCTATGAACTCCATGCTTCTCCATCAACAGGGCACTCTGGGTTCCTCAAAACATATGAGCAGGCACAACGTAACTTCTTTTGGCAAGGAATGAAAAGGATAATTCAACAGATGGTGGCTGAATGTGATACCTGCCAGCGCAATAAGGGTGAAACGACACTCCTTCCGGGATTGCTCGAACCCTTTCCCATACCTACATGGATTTGGACATATATTTCTATGGATTTCATTGGAGGGATCCCTAAATTTGGTGGGAAGACAGTGATTTTGGTTGTGGTTGATCGCCGCTCCAAATATAGTCATTTTTGTGCTCTCATCCATCCCTATACAACCTCCTCAGTTGCTCAAATTTTCCTGGACCAAATCTTTCGCCTTCATGGAATCTGGTTAGGCACCGCCAATTCTTCTTCCATACACCCCCAGTAGTTCACTAGTTCGGGCAGTTGACATGGTCCTTCGGAACTGCGATCAGATTCTTCGCATTTTTCTGGACAACCTTCGCATGGCAAGAAATCACATGAAGCAACAAGCCAATCAACACCGTTCTGAGCGCACTTTTCAAGCAGGTGATATGGTTTTTCTTCGTCTCCATCCTTACAAGAAATCCTTGTTGAAACTCAAAGGGTGTCATAAGCTTGCTCCAAAGTTCTATGGGCCATATAAGATTCTTCAGAAGATTGGCTCCGTTGCTTATAAATTGGAACTTCCTCCTTCTTCCCGCATTCATCCAGTGTTTCATGTCTCTTGTCTGAAGAGAGTTCTTGGCACCAACATCAGAGGACAAACTATTTTACCAGAACTGGATAATGAATGATCCATACTTTTGGAGCCGGAGGCTATCCTCAATAAGCGCACTTGTCAGCTTCGCTCTCGCTCTATCACAGATGTCTTAATTCAGTGGCACGAAATGCAACCAGAGGATGCTACATGGGAACCACTCCTTCAGATTCAACATCAACTTCCACATCTAAAGCTTTGAGGACAAAGCTTTTTCTAAGGGGGAGGGGATGTTAGGAACCCATGTCAACCCTTCTCTTTACTTTGTTAGTATATTGTTGTTCGACGCATATGCTTTGTAAGTCATCCCATAGTATTTTTTGATCCATAGTTTGTATTATTGTTGTTGGACGCATATGCTTTGCAAGTTGTCCCGTAGTATTTGTAGATCCATAGTTTGTACTGGCCCATGGTTTCGACCCATAGTATTGGCTCCTAGACTTAGTAAATAAGTTTGTGATGAGGCCAATGAAGGCACCGTTAAGTTATTTTGTATTGAGCTTGCTCAAAGGAGGTTTCCCCCTCGAAGTGGCTTGCGATCAATAAAAATATTCTGTGATTTGATATATTGTGTATTTCATCAATTAATTATTGCAGGTTCTTCACAAAATTAAATTGCAGGAAAGTAAACAAACATCAAACTTGCAGAAAGAAAAGCACAATTGCATGAAAGGAACAACAAGGCTTTAGAGAGACCCATGAAAGTGGATGCGTCGGGATATTACACCACGGAAACCTCGTAGTGAGGCCATCTTTGCATCTCACTATTTTTCCTCCCCCAAGTTGTGTAATTTAAATGCAACCTACCTATCTACACTTCAACCCCTTTAGCACCTCCCTGAAAATGACGCCAAAAATGTCGATAAAATTATATGCACTATTAATACAACATTAAATTGTCAACCGGGGCTTGTAATCTTAGAGGTGCCAGCACTGTATGTGCAGGATCGAAGCCTAGACTAGCCTAACAACTAAGACAAATGTTGGAAACACAATTTCAAACTATGGGAAATGTGAAAATAATCAATCCAAACCAAGTTAAGAACTCATTCTACTCAACTAAACTCAAGAAAATAAAACACATTAATCAACTTAGCGAGAAATCAAGCAATCGATTTTTTTTTTGTAGAAGTCTAGGTTTACTAAAGTAAACAAAAACCGACAATTAAAATTAGAAAATTAACTCAAAATTTAATGTCTATTAAAAACTGAATTACCAAACTGAATTATTTTAAAGAGAAATGAAGCATAAAAGCTTCTATTTACGCTCGTAATTTCTCTAAAATGCCCACAGGCAATCTGAATCCCACGTATTGGTAAATAATAATGAATATTGATAATTATAAGATGATAAATATACAATTGTTGGCCCGCTTTTATAGTAGCTTGGGCATTGCCCATTTGAGGGGGACGCATCCTCTCATTAACTATTACTCCTTATTATTAATATTAATGTATTATTAATTATTTGTTACATTGCCTTCCCCTTAAGGGAAGCATTGTCCTCAAAGCTTTATTGAAGACAAAGGTTATGTTTGATTTTTTGAACTGTCATCTCTCGATCTTTTGTGTTTAGTCAAGTTGCGACATTTGATTAAATGAGGCGATATGAGTTACGAATTCCCTAGAAGAATTGCCGCATCGTCTTTGATGTGTTCCATCCCAAATCTAATTTTTTCGAAGCTATTTGATTGCTTTGTGGGATGGGTCTTCTTGTTTGTTGTTTTGTATTTTGATTTGATATTCTTGCTCGTCTAACATCATCTCTCCTCCGTGTGTGTTCATTTTGACCCTTTCGTTGGTCAAAATGACGTTTATAATTGGGGTGTCAATAAGGAGTTTTTGTTGTTTGTTCTTCTGCTGGATTGACTTCTTTTTTATTTGTATTGATGACTGGATTTGTATTTGCTTCTTTTTCTCAACGTATATTTTTGAGTCCAAAGGCTTTGATGTCCTCTTTTGAATTTGCTCCAACTTATTGTGTAACGAGTCTTTCTTATCATCTTTAAGCTTTTGAATTTGATCCATTAGATCTTGTTTGTGCTTCTTGAGGTGACCATTTTCGTCTATGTTTTCTAATATTTTCTTCTGAAGATCTCGATTCTCCTCTTCTAGCTTTTGATTTTGTTGTGCTTTATCCTTTGTCTTTTTTATTTGAAGAAGCAATTTCTGATTATGATCTCTTAAACGAGAGATCTCTTCTTCTTTATCTGTGATGATTTTGTCGAATTCTGACTGCATCTTTTGATTTTCTTGCGAAATGACCATGGGGATATCCTTGAAGTCTTTAGATGCCATGACTTTGGAATCTAACTTCATTCTAACATCTTGTAGTGTGACTTGCTTCTTCTTATACGAAAACGTTAAAAACTTTTTCTTCATATTTAAGATAATTGTCTCCAATGTTTCCATCCAAGATAAGCCAAGAATGATGTCAACTTCATTTAGGTAAATAGTCGTAACATTGAATTGGGATGTGAACTTATATTCATCAATTTCTAGTTGTAAGTCCCTAATTGCATATTGCTTCTTTATCTTTCTTTTTTATTATACTTAGTTCTGGAACGAATAATTGATTTGCCAAGGTGACGTTAATGTGATTTTCCTCGATAATTGGGCAAATAGCGATGCTAATGGGATTTCTTTGAATAATCCTTTCAAGTTTTAGTATGTCAACGGCTACCTTTGAGCGGGTCTTATGGAATATTCCTCTTTTGTCACTTTGAGACTCCATTTTTTCTTCCTTTGACTTTGATTTTTGTATTTCTTCCTTCGATAATAAATGGTCACACCAAGGGTGTAATATTTTGCTCTAATTAATAATTGTAATTTTTTACAATCATTAAATAATTGTATTATTATGGGCCATAAAAATAATTTTTTTTGTGAAAATAAGGAGATTTAGGTTTTTGAAATAATAATATGTATTATTATGGATAAAATAATACTATTAATGAATTTAATGTTTTAAACTATTATAATAATATTTATTATTTTTAATAAAATATTATTATAAAAATTTCTTGTGAAATAGATGGGAATTAGGGTTGTACTATAATAATATATATTACTTAGAAATAATAATATTATTATAATATTTTATTTTGAATTTGAATAGGGTTTAATGGAGATGGAGGAAATGGTGGATCGATGGAGGGTAGGGAGAAGCTGGAATGGATGGCGTGAAGGATGAGAGTGGATCAGTGAGTGAAGACGGAGGAGGTGGTGACTGGAAGTGGGAGAGGGAGAGTTGCATGGAGAGAAGCTTACGCAGGTGGGAGGGCAAGCAACACGGGAGGCGAAATGGAAGGCAACACTGGCGAGTTTGCAGGGTAATGGAGGGCTAAGCGTGGAGTAAGGGCAGCCATGCGCAATTGCTGCAGTGTGGGTGCAAGGGAACAATGTGTGGAGGGAAGAAATGGTGGAGAGCGGGAGTAAGGCGAGGAGCGTGGTGAAGTGAAGTGGTGGATGGGAGGGCGGACTGTGTTGGTGTGGGAAGTGAAGTGGGGAGTAGATGAGGGGAGGCTGGTGGGTGATAGAGGAGAGGGAGCTGAGCTGAGGTGACGCGGGGGTGAATGGAAGGTCCGGGGTGATGGGAGATGGAGGGAGGGAGAAGGCGTAGGGGGGAAGTAGGTGCGCAGCAGCAGGAGGTGGCCAGGAGGAGGGAGAGAGGGAGTCGAAAGATGGAGGAGGGTGGCGTGCGTGTTGGGTGGAGGCATGAAGCAAGAAGGCGAGTGAGGGAGGAGCATCAAGATGGAAGGTGCTGGATGGCGAGAGGAGGGAAGTTCACTTGAAGGGTGAGTTTGGGGGCGCGGCGGTGTGAGTAGTGCGGGGGAGAGGGACGTTGAATGTGGAGTGCCGCTAGTGGGTGTGCAGGTGGAGCAGGGGCAGAGGGATGACGTGAGTGCGCAGAGTGTTGCGGAAGTACTAGATGGGGGATGTTGCGGAATGAAGCGGGGAGGAGTGTTGTGGCCAAGGGCCTTTTTCAGTCAAAAACCAGAATCTTCAGAAACTCTGAAGTGATGGATACCAGCCGGATCAGAGTTGGCTCTGATACCAAATGAGGCATAAAAGCTTATTTTTACACTTGTAATTTGTCTAATATTTTCATAGGCAATTTGAATCCCACATATTGATAAATAATAATGAATATTGATAATGATAAGATAATAAATATACAATTGTTGACCCACTTTTATAGTAGCTTGGGCATTGCATATTTGAGGGAGACACATCCTCTCATTAACTATTACTCCTACTTATTATTAATATTAATGTATTATTAATTATTTGTTACAAATAATATTTCCTGAATCTAAAAGACGTATTTTAAATTCTATCCAACAACAATAATAACCCAAATGACTACCTAATATTCCTTATACTTTAACCAAAATTTAATATAATAATTACTTTCTAATAAACTACCTAGGATTTTATGAACTTTTAAGTAACTATATAATATGTCTTAAATTATAATCTAATAACCCACTTTAACATTTCCTAAGTTCTAATCCATTAAACCACCTAATATTATCCAAGCACAAAATACCATTTTCTTTTAAACAAAATTTGACACTAGTTTTAAATTCTATAACAAGTCCTATCAATAGTAAATCTGATCCACCTAATATTTCCTAAGCACAAACTTCAATGTAAGGTAGTCTCCTTTTTTGTTAAGTACATTATGTTCATGCCTATAAAGTTAAACCAATAAAATATTAGTTCCCAGAATATATCAAAACAAGGCATGGATTGATTTATAAAGGAAGACAAAGTAATTGATAAAACAAGGCAGATGAATAAGATGAACAGAGCATACTTTATCTTTTAACTCAATGCTTCCAAACCTTACCAGAAGAATAAAAATTAAAAATTTGCATGAGCTCAAATCAACAATCAGTCATAATTTTATCCTCAATCCTTCAAACCAATTCTGGAAAGGTAGATTGCATACAAGTGACATAACATTGATTCGAATTGTAATTACTTGCGCAGAGAAAAAAAACTCACACAATTTGAATTTACATCCAATCTCTTATCTATATGGGAAAATTGAATTATAGAAAGGAAGTTAACCAATCTGGAATTTTGTACACAAACCAACAACGTTTATGTATCTAGTATTGCACTCTATTAAAAATAAAATCTACTAAATTAATGAACAGAGCATTTACCTATTTAAAATTGATAAACAAAATTGAAGAGAAAAGGAAAATATGATCCATAGGCAAGCCCTGCATGGAGATTTCATAGCACACAATTACACACAGATTATATACATAATCTCACTCCCGGGAGTTTGATTTCTTTGTTAGACAGAAGTTGAATACAATGCATTTAGATCTCTAATCCTAAGTTCTTCAATCTAATATTTTTTAAGTACCAGTCGAGGTTCTTACATAATATTACATAGGGGAAGAAACATTGAACCGAATGATTCAATCTCCCAGATGTTTTGGCTAAGAATAGAAATTGTTACACTCAACTGTCTAGATTCCTGGAGCTGTTACATCATTTAATTCATAAGATCGTCCCCGTGTCAAGATTGTCACGAGGATGAGCTTTGCTAGAGAATATCCTTACCTAACTTCAGGTTAAACTACCACATTGACTTTAATTTGGCTGGCATAAAAGATACCTTATAACGGTTCAAATGATTCCCAAATGACACCTCACCATTTGAAAATTCCAACGAGAAAAACCTAAGTGGAAGATTTTGAAATGGAGGCTTGTGCATATGTTAACCAACGATTCCTCTTTCCCAGAAGTGTTGGAACAGGTACCAGAACGGGTGCTAGAATTTCGGGCTTGAAAACATCCCTTTTTCTGTTAGCATTTGAAGTAAATTTTCCAACACTTGATGATTTTTACAATTTTTGCAAATAAAAAGGAGTTATCACACTAATGCATAATAATAATTTGTTAAAATCAAATACATTGGGATTTAAGATCTCAGATTTTTAAAGTAACCAAACTTTTAACATTTTAAATTGTATACTTATGAAAATTTGGCTCTTCAAATGTTTTATTTACATCTTTTACTTTTATTGCATTTAATTAATTAATTAAAGTAAAATATAATTTTCTGAAGGTAAATGTATTAGATTGTAGTTAAATGTGATGTTAAATTAAGGAAATGTAGTTAAGAAAAGTGACAATTTTAGGGGGCCGTCACGATAGGAGGTAGTAACTGGGTACAAAGGTTGTTGATAATAACTGAAAAAGTGGTTGAAAATATCCTTCCACTAATTGAATAGTTGTGGATGGGAAGGGATCTAACTCTTTTATGACTTTAATGAACCCCTCGGGTTGGTCATTTTGTGGTGCTACACTAGCCTTGTCAAAGACAAACTCCTCACCTATACATCCTTCATTAGAAGGGTCTTGGGTACCTTATGGTGGTTGTTGCTTATCTACGGGTCCAAATTCCTCGGGTCCCAACCCTTGCATCCTACGTGATCTTATCATACCGTGGTCCACCATGGTATAGAGATGGATGGTACCATCTACGTCTCTTTCTAAGTCCTTCTAAATAAAACACACAACAAATCCTAGTCAATCTAAAGGCAATAAGAAAACATGTGTATAGGTGGGATAAATAGCCGGATCTGTTGGAATCAATTTAATACTGAGAGAGGGGGTGAATGAGTATTAGCGCAGTTATCAACAGTTTTTACTTTCTTTAATAGATTATCCTTTACTTAATATTTATCTTTAGTTATGCATCAACAAATAAATATCCACACATATATGCACCAACACAAACAACACATAAAACATAGGATTTTTACATGGAAACCCAAACGGGAGAAAACCATGGAATTCTTCTTTTTATTGAGAAAGAATACATTCAAGGAAGCATCGAATTCATGTGTTTACCAACACCAAATGGAAGGAGGCACCAACCCCTTGGTTTTATAGGCACCGACCTAAAGGAAGCTACAAATCCATGTGTTTCTCCAGTACCAACTAGAAGGAGGCTATGACCCCATGTCCCCTTGTTGTTTTATAGGCACCAACTTGAATGAAGCTCCAAATTCGTGTCTCCTTACTGTTTTATAGGCACCAACTTGAAAAAAGCTCCAACTCCCTATCTCTTTGTTGTTTTACATGCACCAACATGAAGGAAGCTCCAACTCCCTGTCTCCTTGTTGTTTTACAGGAAACAACCTAAAGAAAGTTACAAATACATGTCTCCTTGCCCTGTCTGACCACCCTGATGTCCAATGTATGATTATGTCTTACCGAAATTCAACTATGAACACACTTATGATCTTCTAATAATTATTTTGTTGTGCACTATGTATGAAGTCAATACTTAGTCACTGAGCTGCATACATCACTTGAATTCTCATTATTCTATAATCACACTTCTGCTAATGACTTATTTCATGCAATGGGTGCTCATTGATACTGCATTCCATGCCACTGATTATCTCAGCGTTCTTTCTATTGTGTGACTGTAATGACCAACTGATACTGTGCTTTCAATTGATAGTTTGATGTTCTGAAATAAAGCACTAGTAACAGATGGAACTACCCACTTACTGATTTGTTCATTCTATTTAAGTGCTATAGTCTCTTAGACAATCTACGACGTTCTGTACATCAAATGATCCGTCCGTTCCGTTTAATGCACTTGTCTCCAATCATATGCATCATGACGCATCTGTCAGATCCTGCTATTGTTCTGTCGTTGCGCATCAAATGGAGTCCTCAACTTTGCACACTTTCACTTCTACTCATATGCATCAGCTAGACATATGCGCATTATCTAATAAACTTCAGTTTTGTCTCTACACTTCTATATTTACAACATCTATGACTATCAGGGTGCTGACTATAATTTTTTCCTTCAAAACATCGAGCACATGTGCATACTTCAATATTTCTTCCTTTCAGTACTTGCGCATTTATCACGGACCTACAACATCATTCTCCACACCATCAAAACTTCATTCTACTACGTGTGTGCATTCGGATCCTCGCTAGATCATATTGTTCTATCCTCGCGCTCCTTTGATGACCCGAAAATCAAATTGAAACTTTCACTTGAAGCTCTTATGCTCTCACCATCAAGATTACTTCAAATCTCCAACTTGCATCTCTATTTATACATTTCATGCATGGATTTTATGTTCACAAGTTGGTTGTGGCATCCCTTCTTCCATGCTTCATAGATTATACATATGCTATGTGTCATCATCTGCGATATTGATGTGTAATACTTGGTGTGTCAAGTGCCCTCATGGTCCACAACTTAGTGGGACTTTACACCTTGGTGGTCTTCCTTTTCACTCCTGATGTACCATTTCCTTGAGGTATGTGTGCATCCTTACTCTTCATCTTAATGAGTCTATGACCTTTTCTATACCATCCTTATGGGTATTGCACCCTTGTGGTATTAATACTTTTTTGAATCTATGCATACTCCAACTTCTACTTGGGGGTATTAAATTGTGGGATTTGCGCACCTGCTGTTCCATTGGCTGTGGAATTTGATCATATACTTGCTTCAACCGCTATACCTTTCTAGGAACTTGTGCACGTTCCTCTATCCGAAAGCATATTCTGATTATCTAGACTTGTGGAATTTTAGGAATGTCCAACCATTTGTTGTTTCTTACTGCTTGCGCACTTGCGACCATTAACCAAGCAACACTTATACCTGCTTGCGTGTTCCAAAGACTTCTTTCAACATTCTTGCACACTTGTACCATTTGTTCAGCCAAATGCTTGGTTGCTTGTGCACATATACCATTGTCAAGCCAGTCCTTTGACTACTATCATGAAAGAGTATGACTTGGTGGACTTGACATTGTTGCAGGTACCACATGTAGTTGGATACATTACTTTTGTTCTTCTTTGAACTAAATCTACATGCTGTCTCTTCCTTATGTACTTCTTCAAACTAATTATGTAATATGTATCCTCCTTATGTAATTCTTCAAACTCATCATTTATGATGTATCGTTGGACACATCTCATCATACTGGATGCACTTCTAGATATACTTCTTCAAACTTGCATCCATATCTATCATCTTCACCATGTTGCGCATATACTTCTAGCATTCATGTTATTCTTTATCTTGTGCATATACTTCTTCAAAGTGGCTTCCATATACTTCTTCATGCTTATGTAGGAATGTGGTATACTCTTTGACATCAGTTGATATCAATGAATCAGATTGAATCAGTTGATATCCTCTTTGACATTAGTTGAAATCAATAACAACCAATTCTCAATAGGATCCTCACAAATGTGTCAAGTTGTCACAACTCGCGATATACCGCAGGGTCCAACAATAATACTCGGACCAATATTTCAGAGCACTAATCAAGGAGGATTAGGACCATACCCTTGACTATGTTACCCAACTACTTGACAGTACATGCGTAGTAATAGCCTGAGTGTTATTCTTGGTGTATTGCTACAACAAGACGACCGAAAGGGTTACTTAGTTGGTTCCAAGCTTCTATGTGGGTCTCTCGATATACTCAAGGTACGAGGGAGATCAAATCCATAGTAGTGTTTTCTAATGCACAACCATTCGAAAGGGGCCTTCCGATATACTCTAGGTACGTGGAAGAACCACATAGTACCCGAGATGCAGTGCTGGAAAATAATGACAAATCCTACACTTAACAATGACGGAAGACGTCTCTAGCCTATCACACAATGTGGCTAAAGATTTTAAATTAATGGGTGCATAATTTTATCTTATGATGGTTAAGTGGAAAAAATGAAGTATTGGATTGACTGAAAAACCATGCAAAAATGAAGTGCAAGCCTTTGTTTTGATGAATGGCCTACCTGAGAGAGAGAGAGAGAGAGAGAGAGAGAGATTTTTCCCAAATGCAACAAACCTCATGCACATGCAATTTTTGCTTTTATTTTTCAATGATATGAAAAAACTAAACTAGCATGCGCCCCAACTTGAAACTACAACAAACGAAATCCTTCAATTTCACACCAAAACGCAATTTTTTTTTACTTGTTTCCTATCTTTTCAACAATACTGAAAAAAAGAGATCTATAAGCTATGAAGAGAGAGGTCCTACCGATGTTTCCAATCAAAATGAAAAGCAAAGAAAAGAGCTATCAAATATTCTTTAATTAAGACTCAAATGGATATAAAACTTGTTTTTTTTTTACTTTTATTTTATATGAATGCAATATCTAAAAAAAAAACTTAAATCAAACTAATACAAATGTAAAAAAAGAAATATTTTCAAGTATTTTCAATCTAGTAAAAGAGACAAAAGAAAAACTTTTCTTTGAATCACTATGAAACAAAAAGATCAATATACTTCTACAAAAATCAGTGGCTAAAGATTTTTGAGGAAACAAAGACCAAACACAAGACAACAACGCTCACTATGCACACCAAACTTTTTAAGATTCCTATGCAAACCAAACCACACTTCAATCTCTAAGCAATGACAAAATGAGTCAAAATCCAGTTCTAGAGAAGAACACAACTGTGAAAGATAGTGAAAACCCCTAAGGAATAACCCAATCCAATACCTAAGCATGAAACCTAGCCAAAATTTGAAAATTATGCACAATGTCGCAGTTTGCAGGCACACACCAGTGCGACAATTAGTAGTGTTGCAGGTACATCAAAACCCAGGTGTGACAATTTCACACTCTGTCTTCACATAGAGTGCGGAAAGAGAAGTTTATTTTTTTTAAATGAAGAAAGGTTCCAAAAACTCAAAAAAATTAGTGTACTAAAGGTTTGAAAGTCAATCTGGATCTCCTGACGACTCAAATGGCCAATCTCAAGCAAAAAATAAGGTAAAAAATGACAAGATCAAAGAAGGGAAAATTTTCAAATCAAACAAATCCTAAGCCTTTCCCTAGTATGGTCGCCAATTTTGTTTATGGATTAGTCCACTAGTGCGGACACAAACCTACCTCCCTAATTCAAATGGTTTGAACTAGAACAAAAAGGAAAAGAATACACCACTTTCCCTAGATCATGCAATCAAAGTATTGGTTAGTGAAGAGATCTCATACCTTGTGTTTGAAGTTCATCCTCTCTATTTGTGCCTTCCAGCTCCTTTGTTTTGGTTGATCATTTGTATGTTGATACAACACAAAACAACAAAAGTGAAAGAAACAATGTACTATTGATAGGATCTAAACAAATAGTCAAGGAGAAATGCTCTAAATATTTAGATCACATAAGACAAATCTTTATGGGAAAGAGAATGTATTGCTGCATTATAAATCAATAAAGGAAAAGACTTACAACCATGCCTTGACATTGTGAAGGTCCTTCCAATGGGTCCTTTTCCTTAGCTTGTCACCTTGCCTCAAGAGAATGGCTATCAAAGGTTCAACATAGTTTCCCCAAGATTTAGCTACTATGAACTCTTCTATACTCACTCATGTGAATGAGCTTGCATTTATAGGAAAAAAAGGATAAGGAAGAGATGAGAAGATAAGGGGAGACTGATAGGGTGAGATCCCAACAAGTAATCAGTTCAACTGACATCCACCCTAATAGGAGGGGGTATCCATCCACGAGGGATTCTCTCTAGAAGCTCCTTGAACCTCTCTTTCTCCATCCATGCAGACAATGTCTCACCCTAGTAAATCACAAGTTGTGACATTTATGGGTGTCGCAGTTTGCATGAAAGCAAGCTGTGAAATTGTCTCGATTTTCTAGAAAGCAGCTCGCGACAATGAAGAGTGTCACAAGTTGTCATACAAGAACCTGTAACAATGCTGCCAACTAAGTTGTTTGGAGGGAAGAAACTTCATAACTCTCATCTTCATTTCAAGTCTTATCAAGATACTTCAAGGATTGTGGCAAGGTTGAAGGTACATAGTTCATTATCATGGTGACGACGGAATTTCTATGTAACAATGCGCACCTTTAAAAAAATATCAAAGATGAAAAAGGTTGGCAATTAACCTAATATACTATAAAATGAGAACTATAGACAATGAATGAGAATTCTAGCCATAAAGATTCATATTTTTACATCAAAAACACCAAAAAACAACACTAAAATGAAAATTGGTGATAACAGTATCACCCCCCCCCTTTTTTTTTTGGGGGGGGGGGGGGGGCGTAAAATTACAACTTTCTAGAAACCATGGGTGGTGTCGTTGCAATTGAAGCCCTAAATCGACCCCTGGATTGAAAATTGGACCTCCTAAAATCACCATCATTTTTATTCGAAATTAAAAAAAAACAATAACTTAAAAAAATAGAATTTAAAACAAATTAAAAAGGTGAAAATTCAAAAATGCAAATTTTATAAAAAAATATTCAAAAAAAAATTAAAATATTTACAACATTACAAAAAATTATAAACATTTTTTTTAAATAAAAAATAATTATAGAAACAATTGTTAAAAAAATCAAAATGAAACAAAAATTTCAAAATTTCAAAAAAATAACATTTAAAAAAAAAAAAACTTTGAAAAAAATTGAACAAACAAATTTATATTTTTCTTAAAAATATTCAAAATAACCCTTTTTTTTTTTAATTTTTAAAATAAAATATACAAAAAATTGAAAATAAAAATTAAATAATTTTTATGTGATCTCAGAGCTACCACAGTTTCAAAGTTACGAGGTCTAAACTTTGAAACTGTGGTAGCTCCGAGATCACCTGAAACAAACAACCACAAAAATTAAACAATTTTTTTAAATAAAATTTTAAATATTAAACAAAATTAAAAACAACAAACAAAAAACAAAATTAACCCTCCCCCCCCAAAATTAAAACTTTCGATTTGCTAGAAAGTAGCCCATGACAATGAAGAGTGTCGCAAGTTGTTATACAAGAACCTGTAAGAATGATGCTAACTAAGTTGTTTGGAGGGAAGAAACTTCATAACTCTCATCTTCCTATCAATTCTTATCAAGATACTTCAGGGATTGTGGCAAGGTTGAAGGTACATAGTTCATTATCATGGTGATGTCGAAATTTCTATGTAACAATGGGCACCTTTTAAAAAAAATGTCAAAGATGAAAAAGGTTGACAATTAACCTAATATACTATAAAATGAGAACTATATACAAAGAATGAGAACTCTAGTCATAAATATTCATATTTTTACATCAAAAACACCAAAAAACAACACTAAAATGAAAATTGGTGATAACACTATCACCCCTTTTTCTTTTCTTTTTTCTTTTTTGTTTTTTTTGGGCAGGGGTAAAATTACAACTTTCTAGAAAACATGGGCGGTGTCATTTCAATTGAGACCCTAAATCGATCCTTGGATTGAAAAGTGGACCTCCTAGAATCACTGTCATTTTTATTCGCAATTAAAATTAATAAAAAAAACAAAACTTTAAAAAAAAAATAGAATTTAAAAGAAATTAAAAAAGTGAAAATTCAAAAATGCAAATTTTATAAAAAAGAATCATAAAAAAAATTTCAAAAATATTTAAAATATTTACAACATTACAAAAAATTATAAACATTTTTTTAAAATAAAAAATAATTATAGAACAAATTGTAAAAAAATCAAAATGAAACAAAAATTTCAAAAAAATATAAATTAAAAAAAAATTACATATAAAAAAAAAACTTCGAAAAAATTTGAACAAATCTTTTTATATTTTTCTTAAAAATATTCAAAATAAACCATTTTTCTAAAATTTTTAAAATAAAATATTCAAAAAATTGAAACAAAAATTAAACAATTTTTTTTAAATAAAATTTTAAATATTAAACAAAATTAAAAACGAAGAAACAAAAAACAAAATTAAAACCCCCTCTTGCCCCCACCCTACCTCCCCCCCTCTACGATCCCCCTTCCCCCTCCCCCCTTCCCTCACTCTCCTCCCCTCTCCCATCCACCATCCCCTCCCCACTCTCCCCAACCCCTCCCCCTCCTCCTCTCCCTCTCCCCTTCCCCTCCCCCTCCTCGCCTCGTGCTCCCTACCCCATCGACCCCTCTTCCCAGTCAATCACTTCCGAGAATTGCACTGCCATGAAGGGCAGCACTTGGGAGGATGAAGGAGAGGAGCTGCTCCCTCGTCCTCCCAAGCGCCACCCCTTCACGGTCGGAGGGGTTTTTTTATTTATTCTTTATTCTTTAAAATTTTATTTTCAAATTTTAAAATTTCTTATAAACTATAAGTGGTCTCGGAGCATCCAGGGTGTCAAAGTTACGGAGTCGACGTTTCAAATCCATATCACACTGTGGATGCTCCAAGACCACCTACAACAAACCACATAAATTCTTATAAATTGTTTAATTTTGTTTTTGTTTTTTTTCATTTTTTAAAAACTTTAGTTTTATGGAAATTGTTTTGTAAATTTTTTTTTTTTTTTTTTTCAAAAAATTTCAATGTTTTTTAAGATGATAATTTTAAAAAAAGGTATTTTTAACTTTTTGAATTTTTTTAATATTATTTTTTGGAGTTTTTCTTTTAATTTTGTTGTTTATAGATTTTTTTTATAATGTTGTATATATTTTTTGAAAAAAAGTAGTTTGTTTTCTTGAATATTTTTTTTAATAAATTTTGCGTTTTTTTATTTTTCACCTTTTTTAATGTTGCTTTCTTAAAGTTATTGTTTTTAACTTTTAACCTCGAATAAAAACACAAGTGATTCTAGAAGGTCCACTTTTCAATCTTGGGTCAATTTAGGGTTTTGATTGCAACAACACCACCCATGGTTACCCGAAAGTTGTAATTTTAGCCCCTCCCCCCCAAAAGGGGTGATATTGGTAGCACCACTTTTCAAAACGGAGGTAAAAACAACTACTAAATATGACATCCAAAAAAATGAGAGCTTGTGCGGGTTCTCATTTTATATTATACTTTGTTAATTTTAGATTCAACAAGTAACTAAATCATACAGATGGTTTTCTAGCCTTGGATGGAGAACATATGGAAGACACAAATATAAGTAGGTGTCACAAAATATCTATAAGATAGTGGATACCTAATCACAAAAGTAACCTAACAATTTCTTGATGGGGGCATAACCAAATCTTGCAAAGGGTCTACATAAGAAGGATCACAAGTTAGCGAAGGGATTCATTAATTTGAAAACTTTGTAGCTTGTGAGCATATATGTAAGAGTATTCAATGAAGTTGAAACAAAACTAAGCAGTATATCCAAGATCATGGAAGCATCGATACCATAGTGCAAGGAAACAAGAGACAAAACCATGGCAAAGACAAGTTCAACCATAAAATAATGAGAATTGAAGATAGTCTAGTCATAAAATACACAAGAAATTTCCAAGGTTGGTGAAGAGAAGTGCATAACTATGTGAGGAAGTTTGTGACTATGCAAAATTCAAAAGAATAAATGAAGCATGGACTCTACACATTTCTTATTAATGCTATTGAGTTTTATTCCCCATGAGTGTTTCTCTAATTACAAATATTGATGTACTATGTAGATGTGTTTGTATGTTGTTTTTTACATGTTACATCAGTAGCAATGTTTGAATACTTATCTAAAATTTTCATACATGATATAATCCTAAATGGGTAAATTTTAAGGATTAAAATTTATTTTAAAGAAATCATTTTGAGTCCCATTGGGATATATTGTCTCTCCCACTAGATACATATAATTAATACGAATTTTTTGGTTCTGTCTCTTGGGAAATAAAAGCATATAAAATTACATTCCTACTTGAAAATTTTGTATAGACACGATAGATACATAGACTAATAACATATATATATGTAGAATTTGATCCAACTACTCAAAGCCAAGGTTTCATATTCATTTTTGTAACAGGTTGTTTGATTTGAAGACTACAAATACATTCTTTAATTAGCCAAGATCAACAATTGCCTTGCCTACTTGTACACCTAATAAACAAATATGTTGTTCTTATGAAGTGATTGGTTATGGAATTGATGAAATGATATTTACCTATAAATTGTTGTGGCTATTCCATTGGATAGTTTGTCAGAACAAATCTTACATGTTTTAGAAAAACATGTGAGGTTATCCTCTATTATGCAATTTTTATTTAATATTATAATTTAATATTACACTTATAGTGTTGAGATTAATAAAATCAATCAAGAATGTAATAAAATAAACTAAAACAACAAATACCACACTGTCCACACAATGCACACAAGATTTACCATAGGGAATCCAATATGGGAAAACCTAGCCATAAGGTGAGGACTATGCCTTGTTGTTTTCTTCTTAGATGTAAATGAAAATACAAAGAAAGGTAGACTTATTATGGAGTTGAAATAGACATGTTTTTGGCCCAAATGGCTATTACAAGGTCTTTACTTTTTTCGTTTTGCTTAGAATATCCCACTCCTTTCTATGCTCATCTATGGAACTATAAATTGATACAATAGGAATTAAACTCCTTCCTTTCCTAGACACCTAGTGTTTAGTATGTATTGATAGTCATTTAGGGTTAGGGTTAGGTTTTTGCATGCCCAAAATGCCAATCAAGGTTAGGATTTTGGAGTCCTCTACAATATTCTTGAATGTGCACAAGTGACTAGCTCCACATGTGTGAGTAATGGGATTTTATGTGGCATCCACTTGGTACTATGGTGGTCAAAGTATAGGTCAACTTATGGGAGGCATTACCTATTCATTCATACTTTGAGGAAGATGATTTTTGTGCCATGGGAAATCTCTAAATGAGTGGAACAATATTGAAGGGCCGAGAACTTCATTGCAATTTTTTTACCACCAAAAAATAATTTAGTGCCTCAAATGGGATCTAGAAGTTTTAAGGCTGCATGTCACCACAATAGGAAATACCCTTAAAATGGGCCCCACAAGTCTATGGCTCCAATTTTTCCACTCAAAAGTTACCAAATCAAATGGAAAATCATATAGTGATCCATTTTTTAGCATATTCCTTTTTCTTTATGATATATTTCCAGTCAACTAGGGGGTATATAGTCTATGGAGGTGTAGTTAACTTAAAATACCTTGGTTTGTTTGAACTAGATGGTAGGTCATCACATGGTTTTTCGGGTCCTCACCGGGTTTGCCATCAAATTTGGGAATATCTGAGGGTAACTTGACCGGAATGGGTGGCCAATTATGACTGTGGAAAATGGGATTGTTGGTTAGATGAGACAGGTCGGGTAGGTCCAAAGTAGCAAAAAATGGCAGCTGTTGGTTTGACTGCAGATAGTGATAGTATTGATATGGCATATATGGACCAGTGGGACCTTGAATCGACTGATTATAAGGTGTTCCTGACAGGAATTGGCCATAAGGGGGTGGTCCTCCGGGGTTGGGTGTTTGACCATATGTAGGTCAACTACCATAATAGGGTGGTTTGCCGCCAGAAGGTGGGGGTCCTCCATTGCTGGAATAAGGTGGACCTCCAGGTGGGGGTCCTCCACCACCACCGAAATTTGGGGGTCCTCCACCTATGCCGCCAGAATAGGGTGGGCCACCACCTCCGCCACTGGAATAGGGTGGGCCACCACCTCCAGAATAAGGTGGGCCTCCTCCGTAAGGTGGGGTCCACCATTACCCAAAGGAGGTGGTCCTCTGCCACCGTCGGAATAAGGTGGGCCAACGCCTCCAGAATGAGGTGGGACTCCTCCATAAGGTGGGGCCCACCACTACCAGAAGGTGGTGGTCCGCCACCTCCGCCAGGATAAGGTGGCCCTCCACCAAAGGAATGGGGTGGGCCTCCACCTCCACTAGAAGGTGGAGGTCTGCCCCCTCCGGAAGGAGGTGTTACGGATAAAAACTTCCTATGGCTCAGGGCAGACCACAACAAACAGATGACTACTAGAAATAAACTCAATTCCCAATGCAATGCTATTATAAATGTAAATGCTAAGATGTGGAGTAAATAACCAACCTTCAACCGGATGTTCGAAGTAGATCTCCGTTGAGCTTTCCAATCTACACTTGAACTTGAATATTAGTCTCAACAACAAATACAAGCAAGTGCATATAATATGTGAAAGATATTAGCATAAACAATACCATGGTCCATGATATAATAAGCAAATGTAACCCAATGTAATTAAACAAACATTTACAAGATCAATTGGACAAGAAAATGAGTATTTCTATTAATGAAAACAAGAAGTACATAATACGACCTCTTGTCGGCAACCCATCTGAACCAAGAACTAGGTCCCTCCACTTGTGCCTCCACCACTTCAATCCCCCATGCAATGGAAAACTCAAACTATGAAAGGAGTTTGGTAGGTGAACATAAGAGGTTCACAACAACAAGGATTAATGGATGTAGACTTAAGTCACGGGAAAAAACCAATAGAGTTTCTATGCTCTCTCTTTCCTCCTCCTTCCATGCACCATAAGAGCTCAATATATAGCCTTCCAAAGGTAGGTGAAAGGTTGAATCAAGTCATTTTTGGGGTACATGGAGGGCCAAAGGTCACCCTAAGACCGCTTTTTGGATTGAAGAGTAATTTCCTATTGTTTTTTACCATTTAACTCGATGTACGCTGGCTACATTGGTACAGCCTACGTATACGCTAGCTATAGTGGAACAACTAGCGTACATGAACAAAAATAGGGAACAATGGGTTGCGGGAGGACAAAATGTGGATCTGAGTCTCTAAAATGAATATTGAAGGTCAAAGAGTGTTGATGCTCACAAGGTGGAAAATTACGCCATAACAGGAGGTGGACCATACGGTGGTGGGGGTGGGGGGGCATGAGGGAAAGTTGGTGGGGGTCCAATTTGTGCAACATTGAAATGTCCCCATGGAGTGTATGAGTTTTCGGGATAAAGTATCTTGTAGAGTACATTTATGGAATTAAGTTGTCCCAACACAGGGTTAAAATAACCTGCATACACTTGAATCCATGGTGGTTGAGTTGGGTTGGATGGTCCCCCACCATGAGGTAATCCCATGGTGGATCCCACAATAGGTAAAGAGTTGCCAAGGGAATGACCAATGGGCAGTCCTTCACTGGAAATATGGATATAAAATGAGAGTTACCCCCCAGTAACAACATTTTGACCACTAGTGGATGGTTGACTCATAATGGGTTGTTGACTACTTACGATTAGAGGAACACTACGCATACTAAAACCAAGAGGTAATGAGTATCCTCCCCATGAGTTTTGGTGTGGGGGAGGGGTGGGTAACATTCCAGTAGTAGTAGTAGTGGTAGGGGTGTTGGATTGTTGTCCTTCAACATTCTAAGTCATTTGAGGTTTGGAACTGGTCCCCTAATTGAGAGGTGTACTTGCAGGAAATGAAGGTTGACCAAGCTCGTAAGTGGTCACCTTGTGGATGGGTGTCTCCAGTGAAGTAAGTGATAATGAGCGAATGGGAGTGTATTGAAACATGGGTGTCTCTTGGATGTTTCTTCTTCATTATAGACTATTGCAATGAAGTACATCACCGCGTTGACGCAATTGGTCCATGAGTTCATAGACTGGAGCCATACGTTGGGCATGAGGGGCCCAAAGAGGGGAAGTTGCAGTGTCCGTATCGATAACCAAGTGGGCCCATTGTTTCCTGAGAGAGGTGTCCCAAAAAGATGCAGATGGATCGAATGTTGCGGATATAGGGTCATCTTGGGATGCATTTAACCATTCTAAAGATCTAGGTTCTCCTGCCATCACGCGATGGAAGGATGTGTCTTGTGAAGTGGAAGGTTCTCCCTCTTCAGCCCTTGACAGGATAGAGGTTGGTGAATCAGGAAGAAACATGCTTGCTCCAGACTCCATAGTGTAGTTTTCTACTTTAGGTGACATGACCGTGACTTGTGCGTTCATACTCACCCTTGAAATTACCTCCTAATTAAGGGAGTATTTGGGTGGTAAGTTCAAAATTTTGCGGGACCTTCTCACAAGTTGTTCAGCCAGAATGACCAAACCAAAATTTCTCCTAAGGGTATACTAAACAAAAGAAAAATAGTCCAGAAAAATCTACACAAACTAAGGCCACAAGCAAACTTATGTGATAGGTGTGGATTCAAAATTCTGGAACCTCATGAGATTGTTAAGGCTTTGCAACTCGCGATATACTCCAGGGTCCAACAGTTATGCTCGGCCCAATTTTTCATAGCACTAACCAAGGAGGATTAGGACCGTACCCCTTCCCATATAACCCGACTACCTGATAGTACATGCGTAGTAGCTCCCCGAGTGTTGTTCTCATTATATTTCTCTGCCAAGATGGTCAAATGGTTAGCTCAGTTGGTTTTAGGAATCCTAGGAGTGTCTCCCGATATATTCAAGGTACGTGGGAGCTCAAATCTGTATTGGTGCTATCTAATGCACAACCATACAACAAGATCCTTCCTATATACTATCGAGTATGTGAAACACATTTCGATATACTACTGAGTACGCGAAGTGCCTTTCGATATACCGTAAGGTACGTGAAAGAGCTTTCGATATACCGGTTGGTACGTGAAAGAGATTCGATATACTGGTTGGTACGTGGAAGAACTAAAGTGTCCCCGGGATGCAGTGCAAGAAATAACGACAGCTGTCATGTTTTAAGACACCGTTGAACACGTCTCTAACTTAACACACAAGTTACTAAAATTTTTAAATTAGTTCTATCGTTAATTTTATCTAGATGGTTAGGTGAATGCATGAGGTGAGTATATAAACATAAACATAATGCAAACTCACCACTTCAAGCGAACTCACCTGATAAAAAAGACCCAAATACCAACACAAGAAAACCAAACAAAACACTGCTAAACAAAAAGACCTATGCTTGGAAGACATAGTGTAGAGATGTCTGCTGATCAATCCAAAAATCAAAAGGTTTGGAGCAAGAAACCAAAGCATCAAGTTGTAAAACTCAGTGCAGGTTATGGTTGGGAACATAGCGCCCGACACAGGTTGCGAATAGGGAAAAAGTGTTAGCAGCGCAAAATGTTAGATCGGCAAAAGCGTCGATGGTGCAGTATAACCAGAGGCAAAATGTGCTCCTGGGTGGAAAGGCGCCCTGTATGTTCTGCCCAGGTGCGTCGGGAGAATAACTCAAAGAAAACAAGGAAAAAACTCCATCCAATGATCAAATAAATGGACTTAGAATGGCTCAACAGACCCAGAGAAAGTCAGCAAACGCTCAGAAGAAAGAAAATGAAGGTGAAAATAGGCTTAAGAGGCAAAGCAATGGCTCAATAAAGAAATCAAGAATAACACACTCAAATTTGAAATCAAAACTAATGTACATCCCCAGTATGGTCGCCATATTTTTTATTGGACAATCTACTCGAGTGGACACAAGCCAGATCTCCCTAGTTCAATGTGAATCTAGAACAAATAAGGACAGAATACAAAGCTACTTTCCTATATCTAGTTAAAGATCGAGTACTTAGACATCTTATCTTCAGATAGCATATCTTCTTCCTTATTGTTGCTCCAAGTTCCGTGGTCGTCAGATCTTGAGTTGCAAGACCTATCAAGACATATGGAAACAATACAAGCAGTAAAATATGTCTAAACAATAACTGATCGAAGTAAACAATTAAGGAAGTAAACTACAAAACATTATCAACACAATAACGTTTGTGGAAAGGGTTTATATTACTGTATAAAAGAGGGAAATACAAAGTAGAGAGATGATCACAACCCAAGCCTTAACGTTGCAATCCTCCTCCAAAAATCCATGCCAATGCCTCCAAAGGATGTGAGAGTCTCCCAATAGATGGATAGGGATATCCTAAGCTAATTTCACCAACATGCAAGTGTTATAGACTTCCTCCCTATGGAATGGAGAGGGGCCTTGTATTTATAGGACCAAATGGATATAGTAGGTTGAGGATCATGGGGAGAGGGCTAAGGGATCCTCCTTTGAGGTTAGGGAACCATAGGACAACTCACCTAGGAGTTAGGGATAGTGATCTACCTCATCCAACTTCTAGAAGTCGCTCGAAAACTACCTTTATCCCATTTAACCAACCCTGGTGCAGGTTGCATGAAGACAACAAGCACCTAAGAAGGAAAACGCAGAACTAACTCAGACAATCTGCGCCGTCGGCACAGGCTAGTAGAGTACACTTTGCGCCACCCCTAGTTGGGCACTTCTTGCTCAAAGACAATATGCGCTGACCCAACTAGAAATGTGGACAAAGGGAATCAACTTGCTCTACATGACTTACTTGATCATGGGAACTTTAGGGATTGAGGCACTGAGTTAACATGGGACTCGTGATGATGAGATTTAGGTGTAACAAGGGACAAAAAATGTAGATAATAACAACAACACTAATGTTGTTGGGGAAAATAATGAAAAATATAACACAAAATTCCCTTGCTTGTTATGCAAGGAAGATAATCTAACTTATAAATTCCCTAAGATGGAAATGACGCAGAAGTTGTTGGCTCAGTAGGAAGGGTCTTCCCAAACTATTGTATTAACTAATCCATTTCCTCAACATCAACAACAAATGATTTTTGGTGCACACCAAAACCCTATAGCTTCTAAAGGGGGAAATGAGGGAACCTCCTCTGGTGGGTGGCAGTTCAGGCCCAGGTGAAGTTTTCATGTGTGAATAGGATTTGTATCTCTAGAGTAGGAAGAAGAATTAAGAAACTAATTCATTTGGATCCAAAGGTAAGGAAACCCTTAATGTTTATAATTACAATTATATGCATATAGAGAAACCTGCCAAAGATACTTTGCCAAGAATACCAAAGGGTGTTCTCAAGAAAGATGTGTAAAATGATTAGAACTATAGCATAGTTGAAGATTTGTCCTAGGCTCCATGTGCAATGTCTACACTTGAGGTACTTCAAAGTTGTCCAACTCAAAGGAAGACCTTACTTTCAGCTTTAGGAGCTCTATATCTTGCAGACAGTCAAGTGATTACTTTCAATTTTGGAAATTGGAAGCCTCATTTACCCTACCATGCTTCTTTTCGGATCCAGTTTGTATCTAGAAACACTAAGATTCATCGGACAATTCTAGAAGAGGGTTCCTCCACATGCGTAATGTATTTATCATGATGGAAGAATTTGGTATCACCTGACATGGTTCGTCCTATCACCGTGTTGAAATATTTTGATGGCCACCTCTTCCAACCTCATGGAATTATCCCTACTTTTCCTATAGAGATAGAGATAAAAGTAGTCAAAGTGTATGTGGAAGTGGTTGATTCACCAATTGATTATAAATTATTACTAGGGATAAGTTGGACTCAAGATATGATGGAAGTGGTATCGTCGATATTTCGCGCCATCAAGTTTCCTTGTGAGGTAAATATTGTAACAATTGACCAACTAACCTTAAACAGTAATGAGTTCAATCAAGATCATGGATCCAATATTCCTTTAGTTTCCAATTTTGCGAGAATTTGTGAAAACATTAGTGTGGGGATGTAACCTTCATTAATGGGAAATTTTAATATTCCCCCACCTGATTTGCAATATAATGCATCACCAATGCACACAATTTCAACAGTTTCCACACCTCCCACATATAAGGAGTTTCTATTTAAGTATTTGTACTTTAACAACCCTTAGAAGTGTTCAGCCTCTGAAGTTGGGTGTAGTCATATCAACCAACCATTATATCCCTTGGTTTAAATTTCTAATGAGGAGAATCCTTTGAGTTCATGCTTACTATTATCACTCGATATTCTTCCAAGCTGTGGCATAAGGGCTCACTGATGTAACTATTTCAACTACACTCTTGTGGATGGAAACTAGCATTTCCAAGCACAGAGAGGACTCTCTCTCTCACAACTCTTTCAACATGCAAAATATCACTTAAATTGGATGGTTGTGTATTAATAGTGGTGGTTAGACCTTCAGATAAGGGTATTAAAGATTTCAATTGGTTGGGTTGAGGATAGGTATATCACAGGGCATGGAGTCAAAATTTCATAGATTTTCTGTTACAGATGAATGATTGGACTATAATTTGAGAAGTAGAGACAAGATAAATGAAGTTTTTTCATGTCAAAAGGATATTAACAGATGGTAGTAGAAAGGGAAACAAAAATCCCCCACAGAGTTACAACATTGAATGAATTCTAACTTGCAATTTCAGAAAGACAAAGTGGAGTATCTAATCATATGTATCTAAATCATCAAATGATAGACGAATTTCAAACCATGTAATCTTGATTTAAACACTTTAGAAGAAGACAATCAATGGAAAATACTAGCAAGGGAAACATGCACAGGAATTACAGACATCAAAACATTCATTTCAAGAATTTCTGCTCCAAAATTTAAGTCTTCGCATTAATCAAAGGATGGGTTTCATTACATACTTAGAGTTTTCTTATCTCAAAATCCCAACCATTGGGTCTTATTCAAAACCTGCCTTTATAGGATTACAAAAATCAAAAATTTCTCGACTACTTCAACCATATGTGGCTGTTTATTAAATTCACAACTGCAACTGTTGTTAATAAATCAGATTAACTACTAGTCTTATGGATCATTTATTCAAAATAAAAATAAAAACTAGAAATGATGTGGTTGTCTTCCTTCTTCACTTCGAGATGCTCGAACCAACTGCTTCTTGAATTGGAGATGAGCCAGTGGGGGAATTTTAGTGCGCTGCCAGTTTAAAACTCGAGTTGTTGAACTGCCTTTTGTTCTTTATATTGAGCGATTTTAGGATGATTTGTAGGGAATGACGTATTGTTCCTTTCTTTTACCTTCATATCGACTCCCAGTCGCGGAACGTTGAGCCTTTTTCCTACCAAATTTTGCATTTTTTACACATTTGTGATTTATTCTGAAACTCCAAATTTAGCCCGCAATCCGAAATCCGCAAGCCACGATGATGGAGTCGAAAGTAGGCACCCCAACGCACAAATTCAAGAGATTACACCTCCGAATTCCACAATCCGCAATCTGAAATACGAGCATCGGAAAGTCAGAACACCTTCTACATAGATTTGAAGAAATCATTCCTCCGACTTCCGCAATTCGAAATGCGGGAGTCAAAAATTTGGATCCCCAATTGACAAATTTGAAGAAATCATGCCTCTGACTTCTGCAATCCACAATGCAAGATTCGGAAGTTGGAACCCAAAATTCACCGCTTCGAAGAAATCATGCCTTCGACTTCTGCAATCTGCAATGCGGGAGTCAAAAGTTGGAACCTCAAATTCACCGCTTCGAATAAATCACACCTATGAATTCCGAAATCCACAATGTACGAGTCAGAAGTCGGAACCCAAACTTCACTGCTTTGAATAAATCATGCCTATGACTTCCACAACCCACAATGCGGGAGTTGTAAGTCAAAACCCAAAATTCACAGCTTTGAAAAATTTACTCCTCCGCAATCTGCAATCCAAAATGTGGGAGTCGGAAAGTCAGAACTCCAACGCACAACTTCGAGAAAATTATTCCTCGGACTTCCGCAATCCGCAATGTGGGAGTTGGAAAGTCGGAACCCTGATGCATAACTTTGAGAAAATTACTCCTTCGACTTCCATAATCCGCAGGGCAGGTTCAAAAAGTTAGAACCTCTATGAAATTTCTCTACAGCAGTCGATATAGCTCTATCTCCAATCTCGACCATTCAATCTCTTAAGAGTGGAAGACCTTTTTATCATTTTTCTTTCTTTGGCTTGCTCATCCAGTCGGAAGCTGTTAATACTTAGCCATTTTTGGGGAGTTTTTGCTTCTTCTTTTGGAGTAAAATGTTAGTGGGCATGCTTGAGATTTTGGTAGGGTGTTCCCTTTCCTTCCCCTATGGGATTTTTCTTAGAGGTGTTAACAACGGATCCAACTAGGGATGCTATTTTTGCGCCCCTAAATTGTCTCTTTCCTCACTATATTTCACTATTATGTCATCACATTTAAACCTAAATCATTACATTCACTCTCAAAAGCTTATCCAGAGGCTTATCTTTTTTTCAATCTATTAATTAAAAGTAATGAAATTGAATGGCATGATTTATTACTTTTAATGCATTATATATCATTTATTGGTGATAAATTGATTTTCACACTTGGTGATGCATTCCCACACTGTGGATTAAGATCAAATGGCCCTTATTCTGGTACCCCATTCGGTACTTCTTCCGGTCCTAAGTTCCACACTGGTTTGATGGCATGTTTCTTATTGGTTTGGCTTACCTTTATCTTTTGACTTTCGTTTACTCTGATTGACCTACCAGAATCCTCTAATACTTGACGATTATGTGCATCTGAATATGCAAATCAAAATCATAAGTTCATGTTAAGACTCTGATTCAATAGTATTTTGAATTCAAAAAGGAAATACATTTAAATAATTATTTTCCTTTTATTAAAAGTATGTTTAATTGAATCAATTCCAAGATCATAAGTTTCAAATTCCATTTCATGTAAACATAAAAACTTATAAAGTGACATTGGTTTACATGCCACCTAATAAAACAAAAGGAAGGAATGATTAATGGAATGGTAATTAAAATTTAAAAAACATGATATCTATTAAAAAAAACCCATATCCATTAAAAGGGCCACCATATGTAATTATTTTAAGAAAAGCCCTATTCATTAAAAAGCCATATCCACTCAACGTTTCATACCATATTCATTAAACGTTTCATGCCATATGAATTAAAAGCTCATAATGGATGATTCATTTGGTTTGTTCTACATATTACAAACTAACGGACTTTTTTTTATATACAGGTTCAATTGAAAATGGAGGGCGCTCATGGAATAATACACCAATGCACAATCATGCAAATTACAAATGGATCACATGATACAATAAACAAAACTCAACCATTATTTAAATCTAGCACCCAACAACTAATTTAGGCAACAAACCAACATAAATTCAGCCTGAGAATCCGGATTTATGAATTAAATTTTAGTTACAGGTTATTCAGACCTTCATTCACATTCAAACGGTCATTTGAACTGTCATTCGCACCTCTGAAATCATTGGTTCGGGTACTTAGAGGCAGTAATGCAAAAAACAGAAACATGGGTTTTGTTCGTGGTGGTCCTCTCATGCTTTTCCACCTCCAAGATTCCACCCAGGTCATTTATTCATCTACAAGAATCTCGAGGCCTAATTATTTGAAAGTAGAAATTTGTTTTTGGACGAATGAATGAAAAACGCATCTCTTCAGTTTTCTCTTTAATCGATTCAGTTCCAGGCATTAACCTCTGATGTCTAAACTCCTATATGTACAGGCTCTTAGACTTGCTCAAGCGGGGGGAAAACGTTGTGTAAAATTTGCTTCCAATTTTAATACAAGATCTCTATTTAGCTATTGATTTCATTTTCCATTTTTGCGTAGAACATCCACTATTCTTGAGAAGGGCCCCTCAGCAACAACAGATTTACTTGTGCATATGTTTCGTTTTCTTTCTTCTTGTACAACTAAGTAATTTAATCTTCAAGTACTGTGAATGTTCATAGCTTCAAGTCGTTTTTCCTGTGTGTATCAATTCAGTATGTATAAAATCCATTTAGCTTTCCCCTGTTCATAATTTGTTTTTTTTTATCATCTGGCCTGTCGTACGCACCAGGCAGACTGTCGTTCAACCTTTAATATTTTCAGTTGCATTTTATAGTTAGCTAGGGTTTGAACTTTCATATTTAGTGTTTAATTTATATTTTGTAGTTGATTAGCATTTAAATTTACAGTTAACATTCATTTTATTTCTAAGTTGCATAATGTTCTCATAGATCTTATTAATTTCATTTAAATTTTAGTTCATTTCATTTCTGTAGCTACAAGAAGATTCAGCATTTGATTCCCATTTTGCATTTGAACTTACATCCAGTACTTCATATCTGTTTACATAGCATGTTACTGTTCTAAATATTGTTAGTTCCATTCTTAGTTTAGTTTATTTCATTTCTATAGGTGTAAGAGAATAGAAATTGACTTTTTATTAAAACTCAGTAATCTCATTTGGATTTCAAAGATGCAGTAGTTTCAAGTTGTTTTATGGTTTGATTGTAAAATACTCACATAACTTAGTTCAGCATAGATTTGCTTCTCCATTATAGATCAATTGCATCATCTTTTCATAGTTAATTAAAATGCCTTAGTTTATGGTTTGGTTTACTGTAGAAGTAGAATAATAGTACTTTGTTTCCTATTGTAGGTTTGCTTACAAGTCGAATTTGTTTCCAACCATTTGAATTATTGTTTTATGCTTAGTTATAGGTCTGCTCTGAGTTTAGGTTTCCTTTTGCATTTGATATTTTATAAAATAGATTGAACTATTTGATTAGATAGAAAGTTTTCTTAAAACAAATAGAACGATAATAAGATTTACTCTTCTTTAGATATAAGTCTTTAGCTTCACTCAGAATAGTGATTAGGTAGAGTCTGAATGAAGTGTCGTATGAAGTGTCATTTGATAGCAGATAGGTTAGGATATCCTAGAATAATCTAAACTTTAGTTCTGCACATATAGTGTTTGCATCTCACAAGCTACCTTCCCCCATTGACAATTTAAGTTGTAATTAATTAGCATATATTTTCACCAACAACTATCCTCCCTGTGAGGTAGCAAGAAGAGTAGACTAGCGTCCTTTTTATTTTTATTTTTTTTGAATGAATGCAAATAGAACTGAAGAATAGTTGACTGAAACTCAAAAAAAAAATGGTAATGTACAATGAGGGTGGGTTGATAGAATCATTTTTTCATTGGAGATAGTTTTTTAAGAACCGTTTGTTGACTGGTCCTTTACCTACTAGTTCACCCTCTTTGTCTAGCAAATTTAAGGCATTATTTCCATGGTAAGAAACAACTGTATGAGGCCCCTTCCAGAGATGATCAAATTTTTGGGCTTGTTATTCTCTTCTAGCATCCCACTTCTGCACCAAATCTCCCACCTAGAAATTATCCTCCTTGGTTCTCTTGTCAAAAATTTTCTTGACTTTCTCTTGAGACAATATAGATTTGACATGTACCTTGTCTTTGGTTTCTTGTACTTCAATCAACTGATTGGCTCTCCTTATCTGAGGGCTTGGGTCTTCTTCTTTTTCTTGTAATAGTATCATTGCAGGTCCATTGAGGGAATCGAGAAATATTACCTCTATTCCATATACCAATTTGAAAGGAGAAGTCCCAATAGATCTCTTTGAGGAAATCCTATCATCCCATAGAGAAAAAGTCATCTTGGTATGCCAAATCCTTTTATTTTCTTGCAGCAACTTCTTGATGATCCTAACTAGACTTTTGTTAGATGACTTGGCCAATCCATTTCCATGGGGGTAGTAATAAGTAGAATGGCCCAATTTTATGTGAAATTCATTGCATAATTTGACCATCTTCTTGGATTTGAAATCTTGGGTGTTATCAGTGATTATTTTAATAGAACAACTAAAGCTGAACATGATATTTTCCTCCAAAATTTTGATGATGACATTGTTAGTGGACTGTTTGGTTGGTACTGCTTCAATACATTTGGTAAAGTAATCCGTGGTAGCCAATATCCACATGTGTTGTCCAGAAGAGTTGGGAATGATTTCGCCAATGAAATCTAGCCCCCACTCCTAGAAAGGGGCTTCTACAGAAATTGGTTTTAAATGCAAAGGCAAGAGCTTCCTTTTTCCTTCAAATATCTGGAATTCATGGAAAGTAGATACCTCTTTATATGCATCATTGAACACAGTGGGCCAATAAAACCCTGCTCTGAGAATATTTTTGATAGTGGCCTTCCAGTAATGGTGTCCCCCACAAAAACCTTTGTGAAACTCTCTTATGGTCATTCTAGCTTCATCTTCCAGCATACAATTCAATAAAATACCTCCAGGGTCTTTCCAATAAAGACCTCCATTTAGTATGCAAAATTTTGCAACCTTCATTTTTATTGGCCTGGATTTTCTCTTGCCCATTTCAGGGGGTGCTTGAAAGTTCTGCAAAACATATATAATGTTAGAGTACCAAGGAGATGATGAGAATTTTTCTGATACCTGAAATAGTGGGTCTTGAGTAGTGCCTTCCAACATGTGTGAGACCAAGTTCACACTTAGTGAATCCCAATTTGCTTCAGCCATGAGTCTGGCCAGTCCCTGCCCTTTGACAAGATTTGTAGGCTTGATTTCCAAGTCATACTCCAATAGTATAGCTATCCATTTTTCCCTTTGACCTTCTAGATCAGGATGTGTCAATATGTCTTTTACAACAACATTAGGGACAAAAGCAACAACATGAGAATGTAAAACATAAAATCTCAAATCCTTTAGGGTTTTGATCATGGCATAGGCCTATTTTTCCATAATATTGTACTTGAGCTTAGCATATCTGAGAGCCCTGCTGAAGAAAGATATGGGATGCTCATCTCCTTTCTGATTTTTTGTAGAAGAACTCCTGCTATGGAATGTTGTGAGGAAAAAAATAAAACATAAGAAATTCTTTTTCAAAATCAGGACTGATTAGTACTGGTGCTTCAACTATTGACTTCTTTACATATCCAAATGCTTGCTTGGATTTTACAGTCCACCTGATATGATTATGCTTTTTAAAGCATGTTTGTAATTGATTTCATGATTTCTGCAAAGTTGGGGATGAATCTTCTTAAGAAGTTTACTCTGCCAAGGAAAGATTGGACTTCCTTTTTACTCCCGGGAGCTCAATTTTCTGTATGGTGTCAGCTCTGTTTGGGTCAATTTAATTCCATCTTTAGATATTATATGACCCAACAAATTACCTTCTTGCATGGAAAAGTTTGAATTCTCGGGGTTCATAGAAATCCCAAACTTTCTACATTTAAAAAATACTTGGTTTAGATGTTTCAAATGTTTTGCATCAGATTTGGAATACACAGTAATATCATCCATATATATAACCGTGAACTTATCTCTTTATTCTGCAAAATATATATCCATAGCTCTCTGAATTGTGGCTCCCGCATTTAGTATACCAAAAGGCATTTTGGCATACATGAAAGTCCCCCAAGGTGTGGTAAATGTTGTTTTTTCCTGATCTTTTGGTAACACTTTTACCTGATTGTACCCTGAAAACCCATCCAGCATGGAAATTCTTGCTGCCCCTACAAATTTCTGCAAAATATGATCCATTTTGGGAAGGGGATAGTTGTCTTTTAGGGACACTTTGTTTAGATTTCTGAAGTCTATACATAGTCTGGTTTCTCCATTTTTCTTTCTTATTGGAACTATGTTGGCTACCCAATTTGAGAATCTTAATGAGACTATGATTTTGGATTCATATAGTCTCTTCACTTCCTTTTCTATGAGAGGGAGTAGCATAGGGTTCATCCTTATTAGCTTCCGCTTGAATGTTTTTTCACATGTCTTTACTGGTATGGTGTGTTGTATGATAAATGTATCATATTCCTTTAAGTCTTCATAGCACCATGCAAAAACATCAGAAAATTGTATCATTAAGTCCACATAATAATATTTAGTACCTAGGGTTAGGGATTTAGATAGATTGATAATTTTAGGTCCCTCATCATCCCCAATGTTGCAGTCATCTACTTCATTGTGGTTTGGAACAAATTTAGGGTTTTTGGCCACATCATTTTCATCAAAAAGATTTTCTAATGGTACTAACCCTTTGTGGATATGGTTTCTTTTCAACTGAAGGATCTCTTTCTCCCCCAATGTTGTGAGGAACTCTGTTGAATCAGGTTCCCATTATTCATTTGTACAGTTTTCTTGATCAATATGGGTATTGGAAAACTCCTCTGTCATATCTAGAAATTTCTTTATTTGCTGATCATCTTCAAAGATATGTCAGTGTCTAGTATTGTCATGGACAGAAGGCCTATGCTTTATATTGATCATATAGGTTCTTGTGGGATAAACATGGAGTTGGAATATGCTAGCAGAGCTAGCCAAGGTATATGCTATTGCGTTTTGCTCTCTAGGGATGAAGGAAATATCGTGTTCTGTAAAGAAGTTATCGAATACATCCCAAACAACATTCCTATAAGCCCTCATTTTGGGGTGTTTGGTTTATATACCCCGTTCAATTGTTGCATTATTAGCTCCGCATTTCCATAGACTTTTATTTTTTTAGCTTTTAGCTTCCTAAGTGCATTCATTCCTAGCAGCAAAGCTTCATATTCCGTGACATTGTTTGAGCAATCAAACATCAATTCAAATGATTGCAACTTGGAGCATTTATTTCCTTCATCTGGAGGTGTGATCCATACTCCGACCCCTAATCCTTCCTTTTTAACGACCCCATCAAATATCATAGTCCAGATACCTTCCTTCTAGGCTGTAGCTGTAGCTTCTGGTTCTATTTCCAACTTCTCATCGCTGCCCCTTTCTACCCGTTGGTCATTGTCTTGTTCTCTTCCAAAGATACCAATGAATTGTATGTCTTTCTCTCTATTAAACCTGTCATTTTTTTAGTGATTTTCATATCTTTTTCTCCTAAACCAAGGTCATAACAGAAGATCGAAGAGCCTACATCAATGTCTACAAAAATATGGGATGGTTTTCAGGTTTAATTTTACTGCTTACTACATAGGATAGTCTTTGTTCTCTATATAGTCTTCTTTTTTCTCCAAAAATAGGGATGGTGGCATAAGACATATCCATCTGCAGTGTTCCCTTCAGTTTAGATGCCCAATATCTTGATAATAACATCCCAAATTTGGGTGAGATGCCCACCACTAATACGTCCATTACCACATTCTTCTGAGGGATTTGTGTCAGTAATAAAACCATACCTTTGATTAGCCCCAGGCATTGTACTCTTCTGGAATCAAATGAGAATAAGTCCTTATAAGGTCTGGTGATTTCTAGTCCTATAATTTCTACCACTAATTTTGGCATGAGGTTATGTGAGGCCCCAGAATCTAACATAGCATTATGTAGTATATGATCATGTATATTCAGAATGATATAAAATGGGGGAACATCATCTTCTTGAGATATTTCAACATGGGGTCCAAACAGAAGGGTGAGCTTATCATCATGTAAATTAAGAGTATCTTGTTGCTTTCCTTCCTCTCCCTTCATTATTCGCAAAATCTAATTCTTATATTTTGTATTTTTTAAACATTTATTGAAGGGGATTGAGATATTTATCTTAGAGATTTCATTTTCTAAACTGAAAGAATAATGGGTCTTCTCTAGTGTTTTCACATTACTTTCATCCTTCCCTTTTGGGACCCTTTTAGGAGCTTCAACATTCTTTTCAGTTGTCCCATCAGGGATAAGGGACTTTGGATCACCCTTCTTGAGGGTTTCTTTATTTTGTTGTTGAGAAGTAGATGGCTCTGCTGAAGCCTTTCCTTGGTCTGATGTTACCTTTCTATTCCTCAAATTATGTTGTCTCTAAATTTAAAAAATTTCATTTTGGAAACCTCTTTGATATTGTTTAGACTCAGACTCTTCTAGGCTGCTATCTAACTACAGAGATGATTGATCACATTCTTCTTTAGTTAAATAAAATTGGGGTTACATCTGATCAAAGAGGTGCATCTGATCTTTAGGTTATCCATCTTCCTCTTCTTCTTCAGCTACAAAATTTTCAGCAAAGGGTGGTCTTATTGGCTGATTTTTTGCATTTCTAGGGTCCCTTGGCTCTCTTGGTCTTCCCTGTGGGGAATGAGGTCTCTTGTAGTTCATGTTATTAGCTTGAGGCTTAGGAATTTCTCTACCACGGGGTTTGTTATCTAGGGAAATTCTATCCACTAGTATTTCCATGGTTTTCATCATATGTTCAAACTTGGTGTCAATAAATTGGGAGGTGGAAGGATGTCCTATTTCATTGAATCTCTTTTTATTAGTTTCAGTTTTGTGCCTTATTTTACCTGAGGCCGTCAGATTAGCTTCTACTTCAACAACATATTTCAACATATCAGGAAGGGTAGCATATCTCCTTTCTCTCAACATGAGAGAAAAGTCCCTGTCAAAACAGTTAGCATAGTGAATTTTGGCTGCACCCATAGGGGGTTTGATGTCCATAGGGATAGAATTGTACATTTTCATGAACCTGGATGAAAATTCTTGGACAGTCTCAACATTATTTTTCTTCATGTTTTCATATTGAGTGAGAATTTGGAGAGGATTTTTTTTATCCTTCCATCTATCTAGTAAAGCTTGTTCCAACCTCTCACAGGTAGCAATACCTCCATTTGGAAGGGTTTTGAACCATTTCTTTACTTCCCCTGAAAAACTTTGGGAAAATAACCTAATCTTGACATCATCTTCATCTATCTCTTCAATATCTATGAAGTCAATAAAATGGTCCACATGTTGTTGTGCAGTACCACCCCCTTCCCCATAATATCTCATGAGGCATTGGGCATAGTGTTAATTTTTTAGCATTAATTCAAAATACTCTAGGATCTTTACTGAGAGAATAACATGTACATTATATCAATGCATATCAATCATATCAAGCATATCAATCATCACAAGATGCAAACATAAGAGACAATAGACACACAGAGTTTCCGTGGTGAAAACCCAACGATGAAAACACCCACAACTTCCTCAGAGATAGATAGAGCAATGATACAACCAAAGTACAACCCAAGTACACAGAGATAGACTCCTCCTAGCAACTGATCCTCCTCGTCACACGTGCACCACTTTCTGAGTGATGGAAGAGTGAGTTATGAAGTGATCCAAATAGAGATCGGGAGATATCTATTTATACTTGTCTTGACTACCCAATAAACTTATGGGGACAACTTGTCTAGCTTAGTACTATAACCCAATGTTAACTTAATCAGGGCCGACCCCACACATGGTGGTCTAATAACCCATCGGCAAGTTATGACACTTGTGACACTTGTCAATACAAATGACGACATTTCCGTATAGAGGAACAATAACATCTCTATAGGAGTACAATATACATAGATGAAATACATGGGTGAAATACATTCCGAAGTTACATATACATCAACACTCCCTCTTAACTAGGAAGGTATTTCTCGACACATATCTTCTAGCACAAGTCTTCTTCTCTGGATCATCATCAGCGAATCATCATCCTCAAATCATTGTCATCATCACTGCTGTTGCTATCTCAATCAATCTCTGAATCTACTCGTCATAGGAAGTTCTACAAAGCCAGTCCTTTTTCATATTGGATGTAGGCCCACCACCTACAGGTCTTCATCATCACTGGCCATATTGTGGAATCCTAAGGACTTATTACGTGCGTCACAAAACCTGGCTATAGAATCCCAGGCTGTTACGAGCACATAGCTCTACCTGTCGGATCTCCCAGGAGCACATTACATGTGACCCATCACAAAACCTGGTTGAAGCATCCCAGGCTGTTACGATCACACAGCTCTACCTATTGGATCTCCTAGGAGCACATTACATGTGATCTCACCACAAAACCTATATGAAGCATCCCAGGCTGTTACGAGCACACAGATCTACCTATCGGATCTCCCAGGAGCATATTACATGTGGTCATGGAAAAACCTTGCAAGAGCATCCTAGGCTATTACGAGCACAAAGCTCTACCTGTCGGATCTCTCAAGGACACATTACATGCCATAGGACAAAACCTCACAAGAGCATTTTCTAGATCTCCCAGGGAGCTATTATATGCCAGTGACAAAACCTAGCAAGAGCATTTGCAAATCTGCTAGGGCGCTATTATATGTCCTCCTAGAGCAATGCCTTGAAAGAGCATTTGAGGCCTTTTTCATCCTGTCCAGATCTCCCAGGTCTACTTACATGCTCATCTGCATAACCTGTCCACAACCACAAAGTATCCACCTGATACTCACCATACATCATCATGATGTACACATGATCATCTTGATCATCATCACTGCATCATCCTGATGCATGTCATCTAGAGCAACATCCTAAAGCTCGTCATCCATGATCATCCTGATCATACAATGCATCCACCTGATGCATACCAAGTATCTACCTAATACATATCATCATATACAATGTATCTACCTGATACATACATAGATACATGATCCACACAATGTATCCATTAACACACATGATCTACCTGATCATACAATGTATCCACCTGATACAGATACAGATACATGGTCCAAGCATACAAAATGATGCTTACATACATAAATGATCTAACTAATCATACAGAGTAGAAACTAGAACATCATCCTGATGCTCATCATCCAACGCTTATATCCATAACCATGTGAAGGATCCTCCTTCCACCATGCTTGGAATGGCTTCAGCAAATGTCTCCATCACTTCTTCCTCGAAGTGTTGTCAATTTGAAGAACACCAAGCCTCTCTCTGAAGTACTCGAACTTCACTCTGGCTAGTGGCTTCGTCAACACATCTGCAATCGGCTCATTCGTTGCAACATACAGGAGCTTCACTTCTCTCCTTTGCACCATATCCCTGATATAGTGATATTTTATCTCTATGTGTTTCGACCTATCGTGGAACACCGGGTTCTCAGACAGCTTCACACAACTCTGGTTGTCACAAAATATACCAGTAGCCTCCAGTGGTAGATCAAATAACTCAAACAATAGCTTCCGAAGCCATACTGCCTCTTTACTAGCCGAATAGGCTGCAACATACTCTGCCTTGGATGTACTCAGTGCTATGTAGGACTGCTTCCTGCTAAACCAAGAGATCACACCTGATCCCTTAATGAAGCAGCACCTATAAGTGCTCTTCCTATCTACAACACTGCCTGCCCAATCTGAATCAACATAAACCTATAGGTTAAAATTTTGATTCGCATCATACTTGAGCCCATAATCAACTGTACCCTTCAAGTACCTCAGAATATGCTTTACAGCAACCAAGTGAACACTCCTCAGATCTGTCAGGAACTGGCTCAATGTGTTCACTGCAAAGCAAATATCTGGTCTCGTGTTTTTTAGGTACATCAAGGACCCAATCATCTGACAATACATAGTGACATCAACTAGCTCAGATGAAGAATCACACAGAAGCTTCAGGTTCGATGCCATAGGTGTGGCCATGGCCTTGAAGTCCATCATCCTGAACGTCTTCAAGATCTCTACTGCATACTTCCCTTGTCCAAGGAAGATTCCATCTGCACTCTGCCACACCTCCATACCTAGAAAATAGTGCATCATCCCCAAGTCCTTCATCTCGAACTTGGCAGCAAGCTTCCTCTTTGTATCAGCAATCAATCTATCATCTCTTGTTACAAACAGGTCATCCACATACATGAGTAGTATCACATGATTTCCTTCCTCATCCTTGTAGTAAATGTTGGAATCCGCTTTACTCTTGGCAAAGCCCAAACTATATAGGAAACTGTCCATCCTACCATACCAAGTCCTAGGAGCTTGCTTCAATCCATACAAGGCTTTCTTCAATCTGCACACATATGACTCCCTGTCATGTGTTTCAAAACCAAGTGGCTGCTCCACATACACTTCCTCTTCAACTACACCATTCAAGAAAGCAGTCTTGACATCCATTTGGTGTATCTTCCATTTCATCACTGCAGCCAGAGCAAGTACTGATTTGATGGAAGTGTACCTGGCTACAGGAGCAAAAGTTTCTTCATAATCTATTCCCTCTTTCTGAGAGAAGCCACGAGCTACGAATCTTGCCTTGTATTTCTCTATGCTTCCATTTGCAGCATGCTTGATCTTGTAGATCCATTTGGAAGTTACAACAGACTTCCCTTCAGGTCTTGGGACAACATCCCAAACATCATTCTTCATTATTGATTGGTATTCTTCAACCATGGCATCCTTCCATTCTTTCTTTTCTGCTGCTTCTTCATAATTGGAAGGTTCTTTGTTCATGATATCACAGAGTAAAGCAACATAGCTGGTGTGTGATCTAGTTCTCTTCTTTTCTCTATGTTCTTCTTCTGGAATGCCATATTTTTTTGCATCTTGAATGAGCTCTCTAGCCCATGCAGGTTTCCTCTTGTGAGATTTATTCTCACGAGGTGGATCTACAAGTTCTTGCGGATCTTCAATTTCACGATCTGCATTTGGAATTGCTTCAGTCATAGTAGTGTCTTGAAATCTAGTTTCCTTAGGTTCTTCATAATATTCAATAGGCATCTTCCTTGATTTGATGAATGCTGAGTTTTCATCAAATGTCACCTCTCTGCTGACATCAATCTTCTTGAACCCTGGAAAGTATATTCTGTAAGCCTTTGAGCTTTCACTGTAACCCACAAAGATACCCTTCTTTCCTGAAGGATCTAGCTTGGTCCTCTTTTCCTTTGGGACATGTGTGTATACTGGACAACTAAATATTCTGAGATGGCTGACTTCAGGTTTCTTACCAGAAAAGACCTCTTCTGGTGTCTTGTTGTCCAATATCTTGTGGGGTGTTCTGTTCTGCACATATACAGTTGTCCTAGCTGCTTCTGCCCATAGATGCATAAGTAGATCCTGGTCACTGAAAGTTCATCTTTTGGGTTATCTTTTTGTGTTGGGTTGGACGTTTCCACTATCGCACCACATTAATATGGACAGTGTGACATTGTCGCAACCCAAATTTGCAGGATTTGCGATGACCCGGGTTCATCACAGTTCTCGTAAGGGAAAACTACGATGACCCGAGGATGCAATAGCCCTCCACAAATTAACCAAAAAAACCCCAAAAATGGACCAAAATAAAAAAATGTAAACCACTACAATTATGTTGAATGAAGTTTAGAGTTACCTGCTCCAGATGGTTGGTGAAATGGTTGCTCGTAGCTCCCGGAATTGACAAGTGAACTTTTGGCTCCAAATGGCACTTCTTCTCCCCAAATTGGTAAATGAACAATGGTGACTATATTTGGTTTTTTTTTTCTATTTATAAACAAAATGGAATATTCCTTTTCAAATATTTTATGCTTTTAGGTCATTTGCTATAGTTTGGATCACTTTTATCGCATTTGAACACATGATTGACTATTTGACCTAGTTTTCGAGTTTGCAGGAGTTGTTAAGTGATCTTTACACGCCATTCTCGTTTCATAATGGTCATCTCAGGTATGAACCCCTTGAGAGTTTTGTCATTATTTTATAACTGTTAGATTGTGATGATGAGCTTACTCTTTGTTCTTTCTCGTGCTCTTGAAACTATGAGAATAAGTTACCAAGTTACGATTTATCACTTTTCCAAGCTCACTAAACTCCCATGGAAAAGGAACCCCCCCGAAGTCTATCTTTAAGCTCTTTTAAGGCTCTCGAAATAGGAAAAGATTGCCAAGTGAACTTGTCGTGTTCACGCTTGTTAAAGTATTTGAATGGTCATCTTCCTGGTGATAGTTTACCCCTTTTCTGGACCAGGGAGCACTACTTACGAAAAAGGTATACTCCAGCCAATCATGACTGGAAGAGTCCTCTCCTGCATTATTTTACCCTTTTTCGGGCGATGAGGCTAACTTTACGAAAAAGGACCGTTGGAGTCTTCTTTAGTTCTTTTCAGACTCTCTAAATATGAAATGACGACCGAGTTTACCTTCTCTGGACTTGTTAAACTTTTACATTGAAGGGCCCGCCATGGGACGAACCCCTCCTATCCCAGGTTTGGAAAATATTTGGGATTGGACTCGTCTATGAGATGAGCTATACCAAGCATCTGGTTACCCTCATCAAGCTCGTAAAAAACACATGAGGCACTCATTGTTCATGATGGGGAAAAAGGAAAGATTTTATGTTACACCCTTTATCAGTGGTAGTACCTAGTCATTTCTTGAGAATGGCACTCATTTGCATTTGCATACTGCACTTGGATCATCCATTTGTCCTAAAGTTTTACCTATGTCTTGAGTCTTGTTACTCCTTTGATTCATTCAAAGAATGCTTCCACCATCAGTTGCATCAGGAGTTGGTATCATAACTCTTCAAGTCAATACTGCCAAGGCATTCCATGCCCATGTTCAAGAATACTCTCACTACTCATTATCTGCAGTCAGTACACCTTCCATCATGTCGGTCTACTCTGAGTCAATCTTGCATGTCACTGTACCATCCGATCAGCTCTACACATCTTTTATCATGTTTCGTGTCGATGATGGGGGATTCATCATGGCCCTCCTTCGACGGATTCATCCTTGTCGACTTCAACTCATCATCCGAGGATGGAATCTAGAAACCAACCAAGTACCTTGGCCCTGCATGCCTCAATGGCAGGTTACCTCTCTTTCAACATGAGTTTACATCATTGACTCTTGATTGAAATATTTCATCTCGCATTCGACTTCAACTCATTTATTCACGCTTGATGATATGTACTGTGAAACCTTGGGAATCATTGACATCAATGGTGATTTCCCTTGTGCTTGTTAACAGTATACATCAATGACCGGTAATCAAGTGGTTTCTACCATGTTCGACGTCAAGACATTTGTAATCACATGGATATATTTGTATCATTGCAGGTTCATCTTGAAGACCCTGGGGAGTCATGTTTTAACCAGGTTGCGATGGATTTTGTATTGAGCCATATCGCACAGATCCACATTTGTATTGGTCGTGGCTGTGTTATCATCTCATCATGGATCTACGCTTGTGTCTAGTAGCCATGATTGTGTTCAGTCGGTCATTACTACCATGGATATGCATTGTATTGGTCAGCAGCCATGTTGTACGTCATATCAGACTATCTACTCAGAGTCAGTTGTACTGCAGTAGCGTCCTTCATCCGACAAGCCATTTCCATTCCTTCTGTCAAAGCATTTCACCTGTCCAATGTTCAACAGCTTCATGCTTTGGGGGGCATTCTATTACACCTAAAATCCTAACATCATGAGATTCAGTGTATACATCCCTAAAGTTTCCTTGACTAAGTCATTGGCCTGGAAGAGATATAACCCATTTACACTAGGTTTTGAGAGGTCATCACAGGCTGCACTCATGCAACTTGCGACGTCGAATCTTGCTCTCTTGCAGAGTGCGACGATGTCAGTTAATGGACAAAAATAGCTCCTTCGAGCCCATTCTCGAAACCAGCTGACATGGATCCCTATCCCTGACCTTGTGGGAGAGCTGGCACTCGGTTCCTAACCTCTTGGAAGGATCCCCTATCTCTCTCCTACCATATCTCAACGTACCCTATCCATACCCTATCCACTTAGTCCTATATAAATGAAGTTCTATCCCTCTCCAAAGGGAGGAAATCTATAGTGTCTACATGTTGGTGAAATCATCTTGAAGAGATCTCTACTCATCCATTGAGAGACTCACACTTACTTGGGAGGATATGGCATTAACTTGGATGGAGAAGGATTGCTATTTTAAGCCTCGATTGTAATCATTCTTTTCTATGTACTTTCCCTATATTTACAGTAATATAAATGCTTTCCACCAATATTGTTGTTATTGATGATATTGTGTAGTTTACCTGCTTAACTGTTTACTTAGATCTGTTATCGTTCGGATACTTTTACTTGTTTGTCTTGTTTTGTGCATCTTGACAAGTCTTGCAGCTTAGATCTGACGACCACAAGGCGTGGAACAACATCCAGGAAAAGGGACTGCAAACTTAAGGTAAGACATTCGATAACTTGATCCTTAACTAGATCTACGAAAGTGGTTTATAGTCTGTACTGCTTGTTCTAGAATCACATTGAGCTAGGGAGATCTGGCTCGCATCTGCTCGAGTGGATTGTGCATCAAACACTTATCCTATACCACCATCGAGATGATCCACTTTTATTCCCCTGAAACCCGATGCGAATCCAGTCAAGCAGAGGCCCTACCGGTTGAATCCAAGGTACAAGGAGCGGGTGAAGGCTAAGATTGAAAGAATGCTGGAAGCAGGCACTATAGAACCAGTCGAAGAATCATAGTGGATCATCCCGATGGTGGTCCAGGATAAGAAAACCGGTGACACCAGAATCAGTATCGACCTAAGAGAGCAGCAACCGTATTAGTTGAATCTGAGGTTCTACGAGCGTGACAAGCAAAATAGGGAGCGACTCTAGCAAAGGAAGCATAAAATAAAAAATAAATAATAATAATAATAATAATGTGTGTGTTGACAAATTTAATCACAGACTACACCAAACCACGGTATGCTTCGGCGAGTCGGAAGCTACCACGATGTGGAAGGGTTCAATCCAGAAATAAATGAAGCAATTAAACCATAACAACCGGAGGCAAAAATGAAAAATCAGCACAGTTAATGCCTGATGCACGCAATGGATTTGGGGAATCGGCATTGGATTTGGAAATTATTATCCAAGATCAGCCAGACGTGGAAGTTCACCACTATAAATATGGGGCAGGGGAGCAGTTTGACCCATTGTGTGTTAAGCAAGAATTTGCAGAGAAGTGCATGGAAGTTTACATTTCGAGCGCAAGTACTCAGCAGCCAGAACTCATACCAGTTATGGAGGAGCAGCCCGAAGTTATGTTTGGAATACCACTCAAAAAGATGAGGGGCACAAATCGACCCCCAGACATTGGCCGTGCACTGAAGAAAAGGACCTGTGCCTCAACACGATTCACCAACGAAGACTCAGGAAATTCAAGTGTTGAAGTACTACAATAAGGGCATTATGGCCCAAGGATATCAGAGTATGTTTCGCCACGCTAGAAAGGGGAACCAATGATGTGGATAAACAAGAATGAGAAGTATCCTATCGTAATGCCATCGGTACCGCAAGGAGTTCCTCAAGTCAGGAACATTGTGGAAAATTTGCAGAAGCTACAGTATACCGACCATGACCTTGTGAATATCCCAGAAAGCATGGAAGGCTATGTTGATGTCCGCCATGAAGGGGCACCAACCATGAAGGAACCCGCAAGATGGGCATTGGGATTGTAGCATTCGGGGTTGTTAGGCCTCATATCGCACTTCAGGCGATTAGCACAGGTAAATGCATGGGTCAAGCAATTACTGGCGTGTTTTCATGGCGGGTATCTATGGTTGCATGAGAAGATTCCAATCACAGCCGACTTGATCCCAAGAATCACCGAGCTTCCTAAAGACACCGAAAACCCTTCCCAATTTTTCCAGAGAAAGGATAATGACAAGAAGCTTACAGAAAGGTTGAAGATAAAGTACGGTGTGGAGAAAAATTCCAAAGGCTATCTCATCCACACAATCAAGAACTAGGTCGTCGGAGTTGGAGCGAAGATCCTAGCGGTTAACATAGCATGGAAGAATAGGCCTAGGGAATGCACTTTGGGCATCATCGCCTCTGCGGAACGATGTGCCACAGGAGAACGGATGAACTAGTAAAAATTCCCGCTACACTAGTTGATCGACGATGCATACGATGCGCAGGAGTATGGGAAGGCGTTTACCTACTCATGGATGATCATGTTAGTCGCATTAGTAGGATGGAGGGAACCTGACCACTATCAGGGTATGGACACTGTAGAAGCCTAGGTACGTGAAGGAGCACGGTACCAGAACTTATGGGAAACAAATGACAAAGAGAGGTAGGTAGACAATGTTATACAATTTTACGTGCTTTTGGAGAGGATGCAAATAGATGCGCAAATGATACCGCGAATACCAGATCAAGCAACAACGAAGTATCGATCGATAGCAAGGCTATCGGTCGAGCCCCAGACAATTTTTCTTCAAGCCCGAGAGGATAAGTCAAAGAAGTGGCTGCCAATGGAGTACAAGCTCATCGAGGCAGAGCTAGATGCCATCATCGACAGATGGACCGAAGAATGAAAAGTCCCAGCTGATGAGAAAGACATGTCAAACATAGAGAATGGGAATGCAACAACTCAACTAAACCCAACCGAGGAGGACAAAGGATCAGTCAGTTGGAAGGAAGATGCAGGAAAAGACAACCCTATGAAAGAGCAGTCGGAGGGGTCTAGCCATGATGGAGCCTCAACAACACCCACCTAGGAAGATTCTGACCTAGATGCACAGATAGATGAATGAAGGACAAAGCAGAGGATGGACTAGGGTGCAGGAAGTACCAGTGGTGGTCTTCCAAAGGAGCAGGGGAATCGGCTCCTAGAGACACTGACAGAGGTCATAGTGACCAATAGCGTGAGAGTTACACAACACTCCACTGACTACTTCCACCAGGTAAACCAATTAAACCAACTACTAACCATGTTATCCAACGCAGTTGTCGAGTCCAATGTACCGCATGGGGAAGTTCGATAGAGTGCGTCGACAAGCAGGGTTGAAGTAGCAGTTGGGAAAAACCCAAGGTTAGTTAAATGTTTTCCAAATGCGATGTACATAGGGAACAAAGGGATGGATGTGGAGATAAGAAATTTGACTCAATAGATGTAGACTTCAATATGCTACTAATGTTGTCGCTACATAGGATTCAAACCGCAACAAGTGCAGAAATCCATGACTGAGAAGCCGGAATGCATGACCAGATGGTGCGGTACAAGCAGAAGGTGCACATCAGTGAGACAGAGGTACAGCGGTTCCAGGAAGAGCAAGCCCAAACATTAGCCGAAAAAGAGAAGGCCATAGAGGATAGGAAGCGATTGGAAGAAGCAATCATCAAGGTATGCGAGAAAACCCCTGAGGTAGAGCAGGACCTACTACCAGAAGAAAAATCCATCTTATTAGGTGTGATTATTGAGAAACTGTGGAAGGAAAAAGCAGAGCTAGAGGCAAGGGTGTTACCTAGCACATCACCAGAAAAAATTCAGGATCGACAGAATGCGATTGAGGAAGCTATGATGGAAATCACGGAGATGGAGAAGGAAACCAAGGTGGTTGTAGAGAGGGTCACAGAGTTTAGGGGCAGTATAGTCCAGGATGACCAGCTGAATGCACTGAAGGAAAAACTTAGTGAAGTAGAATCACACTTAGAGTCCTTTAATGCATCGATGAAAGCAATGCCCTGAATGATACAAATGACAAAGGTAGCAGAACTGAAAAGCATGCAGCAGTGCGTAACGAAGGCTCGTGAAAGAAAACAACGAAGGGCCACACATTTGGATGAGATCCAAACGAAAGAGTAAGTTCTCGCAGTATGGGTAACAGAGGCAATGAAACAAGTTAAGAAACAATGGGAGTAAGTGCAACAGAATAATTGCAAACACCCAACAAACCAGCAAATTGATGAATGTAAGCAACTCAGAACGTCGACAAAGGAAGTGGTCGACCAGATCAAGAACGAGTATGATGATTTCAAACAACAGGTGAATGCACTAGAGGTGTCCAAATGAGGTGGCTCGAGGTAGAGACACAAGTTTGTGTTGGGGGCATGGGCACGATATTAGTCCGCATGAAGTGCGGAAGCCGACAGTGTGAAGGAGGACCATCCACAGAAGAAAGGTCCATTCGCGGAGAACAAGGAGCCGACGAAAGTGCGAAAGTCGTTTAGTTAGATAGAATAGGTCATGTGGACCATTTTGTAACCACTTAGTTTCATATAAATAGGAGTATCATTGTAATCCTAAGGCCATCATCATCAGATATAGTTGAATCAGAATGAGCTGTTTTGAACTGTGTTTTATCCATGATAAGATGTTTTGACTGTTTTTGTGAAGGTTATACCGCAGGTTTTGATGAATGCATGAAGATGTTCGATTATGGTTATATCTTTTGTCTCTGTTTCTGTTAGATGGTGAATACTTGCGATATGTTTAAAACTCTATGGTTTAGTAATTGCTGTTGATGCAAATGATCAGCTTAACCATGTTGATGTGAATGTCTGTTATGTATTGTTTCTGCGAATGATGAATATGTGAATAATGAATGTATAAATGTGTGCGAATCTAAATCTATGGTTTCTAGTGCGATAAGGTTGAAGTGCTTGCATGTCCTTTCCCCACTACGAAAACTTGGTTCCTACAGCCCCCTTAACCATCTCGGGTGAGGCTTCACTCGCTTTGCGGATGTTGCTGGAAAGGGTAAAACCTTTCTGGGTCGGTGCTTAAGGCTGTTTGGTTGGGTTTGTTGATGATAGTGCGGAGTGAACCCCTTTCGAAAGCCATTGTGTCAACAAAGTTTCCGCAATGGAGAAAGGACATGCAAGCACTTCCACTCTATTGCACTAGAAACTAGAGATTTAGATTCGCACACATTTATACATTCATTATTCGCAGAAATAATACATAACAAACATTCGCATCAACATGGTTAAGTTGATCATTCGCATCAACAATAATTACCAAACCACAGAGTTTTAAACATATCGCAAGTATTAACCATCTAACAGAAACAGAGACAAAAGGTATAACTATAATTGAACATCTTCATGCATTCATCAAAACCTGCGGTATAACCTTCACAGAAACAGTCAAAACATCTTATCGCGTATAAAACACAGTTCAAAACAACTCATTCTCTGATTCAACTATGATCCCGATTATGCCCTTAGGCTTACAATGATACTCCTATTTATATGAAACTAAGTGGTTACAAAATGGTCCACATGACCTATTCTTAACTAACTAAACCACTTCCGCACGTTCGTCGGATCCTTGTTCTCCATGAATGGACCTTTCTTCAGTGGATGGTCCTCCTTCGCACTGTCGGCTTATGCAATTCATGTGGAAGAATCCCGTGCCAACTAGCCCCCAACACAAACTTGTGGCTCTCCCTCGAGCCACCTCAGCTGGACACCTCTGGTACTATTCTTGGCCGTCACTATGGTAAACTTCTGAAGCTGTTCATGACGTCTGGAGCTCGCTGTCATGTACTTCTCGAACTCATCTTCCAGTATCTTGAAACCTTGATCATCTACCTCAAACCCATCCTCTAGTCTCTGGAAACCTTGATCATCTACCTTTTCTATGCCTGCTCTTGTGCTTCAGGTTTGCTACAATCTGGGAAAAAAGTCATCTACATCGCCAAATTGTGAAACAGGCCAACTACTCTGGCACATCTGTTTCGCACATTTGACTGTTCGCTGGTGGAGCTGGCATACCTTTTCTCTTGGTGTTCTAGTGGTCGCAGGGACCATAGTTCTTCTAACTAATACCACACTCTTATACATCTCGGGTGGGACCTCATTTCTATTCCTCCCAACTGTCTGTGCCGCTTCCTTTGTGGTTTGTTGATGCACACTCATTGTTATTTCCCTTAGCGTGCCTGGAGTGCTTCCGCTGGAGAAGAAATGCACCATTGCAACTAGCTCACTTCCCTTTTCCAAGACTTCCTTGGGATTGCTCACTCAACCTCCTAACTCTTTGCATCTAACTTACTGACTCGCATCATACAACTTATTGATTCTCCTCGTAGGACTCTCTTTACTTCAACTTGCGTTCTTCAATCCCTGCGCCGATATTTATACTTTCTTCTTGACACTTGATCATCGTTTGAAAAATATTTCCCACAACCATCTGATTCTGTCATCATACTTCTCCGTTGTCTTCCGTTGATGCTGATCCGCAGTGATCATGCTCGGATTTGACTGCTGCATGCCAAACGTGCGAAGCATCGATGAGCAACCCGGGTGGCCATGCTTTCCAATTTTTTCATAATTGCTTCTTTTTGTTTTTCACTGTGTTTCTCAGTTGCTATGCGCCCGGTCATGGCGGTAGGGATTCAACCGATTCTGGTTTACTAGCTTTGGCAACAAAATGCCGTCTAAACTTTTCAACTGCACTGCACCTCCGTCAGTAACAAAATATATTATGTAGGGACCCAACCAATGCATCTGTAACTTTCCTAGATGTTTTGCAAACTTACTTTCATATAGCAGAACCATATCTCCCACTGAAAGTGCTTTGGTTTAACATGTCCATCATGCCAAGCCTTCTGTCGATCCTTTTCTACCTTTTGATGAAATCCGGCGATGAACCGATCCTCATCGAGTTGTACTAATTGTGCCAATCATTCTTCTAGTGCTCCATCGTCACTCATTCCTGTAGCTACTGTAATGTGTAGACTTGGGACAATATACTCCATTGGCATTACAACTTCCTACCCATAAACAAGCTTGAATGGGGTCTGGCTGGTCAAATGTTTGCAAGTTGTGCGATACGCCCAAAGTATCGCAGGGATCTTCAAATCCCAATCATCTCGGTTCGTGTTACATACTTTTGTCAGTGCATGCTCCAATATTTTGATGAATGCTTCAACCGTCTCATTTGCTTGCAGATGGTAAGGGGTGTTCTTCCTATGTTGAATTTGAAATTCCTCTATCATTGCTACGATTTTCTTATTAATGAAATGAGTCCCTTGATCACTCATGAGTATCTTCGGGCATCCAAACTTGGTGACCACATTTTCGAAGAGGAATCTTGCTGCAATTGCAGTTGAGCAATCCTTCACCGGTGTAACTTTTTCCCATCGTGTCAAATAGTCTTTCGCAGTGATTATGTAGCGCGACCCTATTCTTTTTCTTGGTGGGTTGATGGGTCCCACGAAGTCAATTGCTCATTTGTCGAAATCCTGAAGTGTCAATTGAGGTACTAATAGCATTTCATCCTGTCGTGATGAATTCCTTGCCCGTTGACATATGCCGTGGCTTTTGGTGTAGTCCGCAACATCTCCATGCATTGTCAGCCACCATAGTCTTGCTTGAAGGATCTTCCTTGCAGTGGCATGTCCTCCGTAGTGTCCTCCAACGATCCCATCATGAGATTTTGCTAAAATCCTTTCCTGCTCATGCAGAAGGACGTATTATTGAAATATCTCATATGGTCCCATCTTATACAATTGCTATCAATTGAAAATCTGCAGCTTTGATGACTAGCTGCTTCTTTTGATTGGTAGTGAATCCTGCCAGCGCCTCTCCTGTTACTAAAAATTGAATTCTTTTTCATAATGGTCATTGACCATTCCGACCTTGAACAACTGAGCATCCGAAATACTTCGTCAATGATCCTTGGCTCTTCCCCGGACTCTATCTGCGACAAGTGGTCCGGTCCTGCATTCAGTCACCCTGGCTTGATGATTATCTCAAAATCAAACTCCTGGAAGAGTAACAGCCATCGACAAATATTCCCCCCCAACATAGGCTTGTTCACCAGGTATTTTAATGTTGAATGATCGGTGAAAATTTTAAAATGACCCCCTAAGAGATAGTTCTGAAACTTCTGTAAGGCGTAGACCATCGCCAACCCTTCCCTTTGCTGTGGTCGTGTAATTCTTCTCCCCCGTAGACAGCTTTCTACTAGCGAATGCTATCGGGTGGTCTATTGCACCTTCTCCTGGTTGGGCCAAGATGACTCCTAATGCAACTAATGACGCATCGACGTGAACGTGGAATTCCTTCGTCCAATATAGAAATGCGAGGATGGGTGCTGCAACCATCTTTGATTTTAATATATCCAAACTCTTCTGGCATTCTTCATTCCATTCAAACTTGGTGTCCTTCTTCAACAACTTCTCCATCGACGTCGTGATCGCTGCATACCCTCAGATAAACTTCCTGTAGTACCCTGTGTGTCCCAATGTCACTTTCAACTACTTGAATGTTGCCGGCAGTGGTAGGTTGACAATAATTGATATTTTTGCAGGATCGACCAACATTCCTTCCCTACAAACTACGTGCCCTAGTAAAATCCCAAATGGAGCACAAAAAATGCACATTTTTAGGTTCAATGAAATCTGGTGCTCTCGACATCTTTCCAACATCAACCATAGATTTGCAACATGATCCTTGACCAACCGATACACCATCCAGTTGTCCATATAGACTACAAGAAAATTATGGATGTAGTCCTTGAACGCCGCAACTACCAATCTTGAAAAAATTGTTGGTGCATTCTTTAGAGAAAATGGCATCACCGTGTATTGAAAACATCTCCACTTAGTGATAAAAGTTGTCTTGTGCCGATCTTCCTTTGAAATCTTTATCTAGTGGTAGCCGGAGAATCCAACTATGAAGGAGTATATTTCCTGACCACCAACTCCTTCCAACACCTCATCTGTAAATGGTGTAGGGAATGGATCGTGTAGGCATGCGTTGTTCAATTTTCTTAAATCGACACAGATCCTGACTTCACCGGTTTTCTTATCCTGGACCACCATCGGCTGATCCACTCTAATTCTTTGACTATTTCTATAATGCCTTCTTCCCACATTCATTCAATATCATCCTTCACCCACTCCTTGTACCTTGGATTCAACCGGTAGGGCCGCTGCTTGACTGGATTTGCATCAGGTTTCAAGGGAATTTTCATTTCACCTAAGTCCCCAGAAATTCCTTTCATCTACGAGAATTTCGTTGGGAAAAAATTGTGAAAATCATGCAACTGATCAGTCATCTTTGCGATAGTTGATTCATCCCAATAATCCCCAATACTGACGAACTTTAGATTCTCCTCTGACCTAATGTTCACATTCTTGATTTTCAACGGTTGCTGAAACTTGTCAGAAGGTATTTCTGGTGCCTCAACATTGCGACTTCCTTCTGACTCTAGTACATACGTAGCCCTTGGATCATCCTCATCATCCAGTTCTCCTGTGATATTGTAGCATTCCATTAACATTTCTAGTGTCGCAGTCCACTGAAGCCCCAGTGGTTGTTCTGTCGGAACTGTTTCAAATATATTCTCCTGAATCGCCTGTAATGCACTATGGATGAAGGGGTTTTTGTTGGAGAAACTGAATGTTTGGCTAAAGCCAACTGTTAGATGTTCCCAAGAGATTTTTCTGTGTTGCAGTTCTACTGTGATACACCAACCCCGCGGTACTTCATCGAGTTTTTGAATAAACGCATGGACCCATTCCTGTTTCGCTCGTAATCCCCATTTGATTTCGCATTTAGCCAAATGTGCCTTCGGATCACCTCTTCCATCGAACTTCCTTCCATCATATCCTTTTGCATTGCTAAACCTAACCATCATTAGGTGGCGACAGAGTGTCCAGGTAGTTATGTTGTACTTGTGCGTTTCCCACCGTCGCGCTGTTGTAGCCTTTAGGGCTTCTTCTAAGGCTAAGAGTTGTTGTGGTTCTGCCACTTTTTCCTCAAATTTAGTGAGAAATGTAGCCAAATTGGGAAATCCCTCATATGTTGGTATCTCACACTCTTCTGTGGCTACTCTTCACAATGACTGAGTGATCCTTGCGCACCTCCTAAATGACACTTCATGCATCCGGTTCTGCCAATTTTCAAGTGTTTTGTCCAAATCTGATGATTCCGAGCTGCTACTGCGCCACCCTAACTCTCCATCCATAGTAGGGTTGATATAATATTTGGAAATGTTGTATACATTATCCCATCCTTCTGTGAACTCATCCCTCGACGACTCTACATAATATTACATTATAATATTTCAAAATTTTCAAATATTATTAATAATAATTATTATTATTTTTAATATTGTTAAAAATAGTAATATTATAAAATATATATATATATATATATATATTATTAAATATAATAATAACTTCTTATCTCTGAGGCCAAGTCCCTTGTTCAAACATCCATGGCATCTTATAGTGACGAATACATAGATCTTCTTGAGAAAATCCTTAAGGATATAGATGAAATAAAGAAATCTATTGACCAAATGTTTAAAGAAAATGAAGATGGATGTGAAAATAGGGTAGAACAAACCACCCAAGCTACTGTAAAAGGTGAAAATACAGTAGACTATTATGTCATTTCCGATGAGAGTAATAGCATCAATAAAGATATTGTGCAAGACAAAGATATAACATACCATAGTAATGAAGAAAATGACAACGAAATATTTGACAAGAAAAAAGATGATCCTCACCAAGATTGTGATAAGAGACAAGCCGATGTTACTAACAATAACAATGATCAATGCATTGACAATAATATCACAATAACAAACGCACGAAGGATATATGCCAACACAAGGACTTCTATAAAGAACATCAAGGAAAGAAACTATAATATCTATCAGACACAAGATAAGACCGGTGTTCTTATGAGCATTATAAGCACAAAGAGCCCGTTCAAAGGAACTGACACAAAATGTGTTGGGAATAACAACACGAAAATAGTTAAGGTCGTAATGTATGTTGAGCATGTTCAATTGACGACAAACATAGTTAAAAGAAGCAATCACACAAGTAGAAAAAGCGTAAACAAAACTTCACCAATTTCATACTTAATGCAAATACCAAGACAAAATAATCAAAAGGAGGCAATGGTCGTAATCAAAATCGCATCTCTTAAGTCATCAGTGCGACATAGAGCCAGAATAAAAGACATCATGAGAAAACTCAGCTTTGAGGACAAAGCTTTCCCAAGGGAAAGGCAATGCTACAACAATAAATTAGTAAATAAATAGGTTATAAACTATTAGTAATAGTAATTAATTATTATTATAGTTATGAAGAGGAATGTATCTTCAATAGTGGATGGCCCAACCATATTTAAGGAGGCCATATCCATTGTATTTTATCATCCATTAATTATTATATATTTATATATCTGTTTATTTGAAAATGGAACATCTTCCTCCCTAGACCTGGATACAGGCTAGCTTAACCCGGATACGGACTATCATATTACACCGGATATTGTTGTATTAAGAGTCCAACTAGATACGGTTGCTGCACCTGCGAAGCAGAATCCAAAGTTGAGGAATCAAATGAGGACAATACGAGAAGTCAACAGGACTACCACTTTGAAATAGAAGATAATATACCGAAAATATCATTAGCCACTATTACAGGGATATCCCAACCTCAAACATTGAAGCTAAAGGGGCATATAAAAATAATAATGTCACAATTCTCATAGATACGGCAGCACCCATAAATTTATTGATGTTAATATTGCTAAGATATTCAACCTATTCATATTCCTGGTTCCTAACATGAAAGTTATGGTAGCAGATGGAAAGAATATTGAAAATGTGGGAAGTGTCACAAGGTCAAATTACAAATGCAAGAGTATAACCTAGAGTCTGACTTCTTTGCGGTACCACTTGGAGGAGTCGACATGGTATTAGGAATCCAATGGTTGAAAACATTGGGTACTTACTCCACAAACCATCAAGAGCATTTTATCGAGTTCCAGTGGCTATGGAAAAAGCACAAATTGCACGGTTTCCAACCACGTCCAACACAATTGGTTACATCACATCAAATGGAAAGGATAATTCGAAAATCAGCACTGGCATACATAATTCAATGTCAAGAGATGGAGCTGCTAACATGTGAAGGTGATGACTACAAACCACCAGGAATACAAGAACTAATTCAAAAACATCACAAGGTGTTCTAAGAGCTTCCGATGGAGCTCCCACTAAACAGGAAGATTGAACACATAATTGAGGTAGAACCAGGGGAAAAACATGTCAATAGAAAACCATACAAATATCCACGTCACCATAAAACAAAGATCAAAAGGTTAACTCAAGATCTGCTAAAATGTGGTGTCATTTCAAAGAGCAGAAGCCCGTATGCAGCTCCAATAGTGTTAGTTCAAAAGAAGGATGGATCTTTCAGATTGTGCATATATTACATAGGGTTGAACAAGATAAAAATCAAGAATAAATTCCCTATTCCATTCATTTATGAGACATTGGATGAACTTCATGGAGCTAAGTATTTCTCAAAATTAGACTTAAGATCAGGATATTATCAAATCAAGGTTAGATTATAAGACGTAGCAAAAACCGCTTTCTGTACTCATGAAGGCCATTATGAGTTCAAAGTAATGCCCTTCGGATCAACTAATGCTCCAACCACTTTTCAAGCCGCAATGAATGAATTGCTCTAGCCATATTTGAGAAAGTTTGTATTAGTAATTTTTTATGATATCCTCATATATAGCAAAACTTGGAAAGAGCATCTACTACACCTAGATCAAGTACTCACCATCGTGGAAGAACATCAATTTTATGCAAAGATGTCTAAATACACTTTTGGAGAAGAAGAAGTTGACTATCTGGGCCATAAAATATCAAAGGAAGGAGTCAAAGTCGATCCAAATAAGATCAAGGAAATCACTGAGTAGCCCAAACCAGATAACATCTTTAAATTAAGAGGATTTCTAGGCTTGACGGGATACTATCGAAGGTTTGTGAAAAATTACGCCCATAAGATGACCCCTCTAACAAATTTATTAAAGAAAAATTCATTTCAATGGAATAATGAAGCTGAAAAATGTTTTGAAGCATTAAAAAGCATTATGTCATCAATGCCAGTATTAGCAACACCGAACTTCACAAAACCCTTTGTAGTTGAATGTGATGCTTCAGGATTTGGGTTAGGAGCAGTCCTGATGCGAGAAGGTCATCCAATAGCGTTTGAAAGACGAAATCTCAACAAGAGAGAATGTTTGAAATCTACATACGATAAAGAAATGCTTTCCATTATACGTGCTCTAGCAAAATGGTGACAATACCTTCTAGGAAGCAAAATATTGATACGAACATACCACGATAGTCTTCAATATCTCTTACAACAAAAAATATTGTCAACTGAACAACATAAGTGGATAGAAAAAATTGCTACATTTGATATGGAGATATTGCATAAGCAAGGAAAGGACAATATAGTCGTTGATTCTCTATCTAGAAAAGATGAATAATTCAAAGCTTATGCGATTTCAATTGCAGTCCTTGACTGGTTGGATGAAATCCGAGGTGAATATGCCAAAGATCCAGACACATTTGCCTTAATCAATGATCCTAATAGAGGTACCAAATTCGAATGGAGGAATGACATCCTTTGGTATAAAGGAAGGATCTACTTAAACCTGACATCAAGGTTTAAGACTAATGTAATGTCCCCATTCAAATAAATTCATAACAGGGAAATTCCATCAATCCTACTAGTTCCCTAGGTTGGATGGAGACATGAGGATTTGCAATAAGGGAGCTAATAAATGGTGTTTGGACATTAGAATGGAATAAATATTTAATAAAATATCTAAATAAATAAATGCAAGAGAAAATCAAAGTGGCAATTGATCATGAAGACACATGGAGGATGTGGGACCCACACAAAGCTAGATTCCTCATGCCACGTGGCATTCTATTCTCACCCATTCGAATCCAAGGTGGAGTCTAATGGTCTTGGGTAGTTGGAAGGTCAATATACTTGTCATGACTCATTGTAGGTCGAATTGGAGTGGAAGAGTAACTCCCATGGAAGAGGAGGAGGCATTTTGGAGCTAGTGGTACACTTGGACTAGATTTCGTAGCTCTAGGACAACAATGATGGAGATGTTGCTGAGTAAAATATGCACTATCTAATTCAACACTTAATTCTCAACCCAGGGGCTCGTAAGCTTAGAGGTGTCGGCACAATATGTGCAGGACCTAAAGCCTAAACTACCCTAGCCTAACCTAGAGTTGGTAATCTACCTAAAATTGAGTAAGGGTTCTGAACTATCAATCGACTTGTCAAACAAACCTTCAAATGGAACTGCATTCAGACACTACATACGACACTCACTAATTAATATAGGATTCTAAATTCAATTTCTATTCTAGGAAATGATTTAATATCAAAAGGAAATTAGTCTATGAACTTTGAGAATCTCGACACTATTCTAAATACAAAAGACAATGACTAACTAGAGAAATACATGTAATCCTATTTGAATTTCAAATTCTAAATCTATATTAATGAGTACTTGAAATAAATCTATCTACTTACTATCTAAACAAGAAAACAGAGTTATGATATTCTAATCTAAAAGAACTCGTAAAAACTATTAACAATACTAAACTAACTTTGCAATTCTAATCTATCAAAAGACTTCAACAACTTGTAAGTAAATTCTATCTACTTAAGCAATGATTAATGAAAGGAAACTATCTATGACTATGAGAAACTTGAACAACAACTAAGCTTATATTGGCAAGTAAATCTATATCGAAAGCAAACCATACTACTCTATTTCTTATGACAAATTCAAGTGCAGCTATGTTATGTAATCGAAACTTCTAACTTCAAACTATAAGACTGTCTCAACTCAAAGAAGAGATTTAACTAAGCAAACTTGGACTATTCTACAGTAAATCAAAAGTTATTGAATTATGAATAAAAAATCGATTACTCTATGTGTATTTGAATGACAATCTATTGTTCAAAACAAAGCTTATTGTGTTGTAAAAAGGAAATTAACTATTTGCATTCAAACAAAAGATCTATTGCATAGTAAATAAATGAAATTGACATGACAACTAGCTGAAAGTAATGGAAAGTTTAAGAAAGACAATTGATTCTTGGATCCAATATGCAATGCAACGAGAAATGAATTCAAAAACATGAAAAGCAAACTCAAATTCAAATTTTAATCTACACTAAGAGCATTAATGTAATCACATAAAGCAAACTGAAACAGAGAGCTCTTCCTAAATGAATTCAAATACATAAAAGAAAACCTAATTTCAAATGCTATTCCACACTAAGAATATTAATGCAGTCACACAACACAAATTTAAAACAGAGATCTCTTCCTATTTGTGTACGATGAGCTCATATGACAGAACGCAAGCAATGAGAAACAAGAGTATATGTTGAAACAACAACACAAGGAGATAATGTTAGAAGCATTTGATTCAACATACAACACATTTCTACAGTAATGAAAACGGAGAAAATACAATAACTTAGTTGAACGATGGAAGTAGAAACAAAACACAATGAAACCCACTGCCACTGAGGGGCCCTCCCAAGTAGCAGTGGCCAAAGCTTCACGAATTACTCAATCACAGAGTTGGAATTGGAACAGGAACAGAGCAACATTTTTATATTATCAAAAACGGATTTGTGCATTACAGTCCTCCTCAAGACCTCTGAGGTCGAATTTATACATGAAAAATCCAGTAGGGAATAATAGAACTTAATCCCCAAGTTCCTCAGCTGTTAAAACTAATCTCTAAATTTAGAAAATGGCCAACCACGTTTTCTAGGCAAGTTTGTTTTAAAAGAATAACGAACTGCTCCCAAATGGATTTGAATTTCCACAAAATTCTTCACGAGGACCTAAATAGGCCTATTCTGCACAAAACCCATGTGATGGAATTTAGAATTTCACCTTCATTTTCTCGGAAATCAAGCCTGAAATTTGTTGTCTATTAAAAACACGTTTTTGACAGAATTTTTGAATTGCAAGCTGCTCACATCTGAACAGTTCTGGGTGAGATCCGATAGGTAAAAATCCACGTTGAAGATGCCCTCTTCAAAACCCACCTTCTTGCTTCCAGCGTGGAGATTCGAAAGTAGGCAAACCAATGATTTCGGAGGTGCGAATGACAGTCTGAATGGCCTGTAACTGTAATCAGTTCAAAGAAATCTGGATTCCTAGGCTAAATTGATGCTAGGTTATTGGCCATATTGATTGCTAGGTGCTTGGGCAAGTTATGAACCGAATCTTTACAGGCAGAAGCTCACGAACCATGTGTGCCTGGTGGGCAACAAAACCCACGTCTCTGTTGGCGTCTCCAATGCGTCCAAGTAGGCAAACAAATGATTTTTGAGATGTGAATGAAGGGTTGAATGGTCGTCCGAATGCGAATGAGCGTCCAAATGAATGTCCGCATGAAAACCACAGCCTGTAGCATTAAAACTATATGCCCAATAGGTTTAGAAATGTTAAATTGATATTAATTTGCCATATAAGATGATAATCAATAGAAAATCATAGGAGAATTAAATGTGTTTATCCCTAAGTCCATATGGATGTCTGAACGATGAGAAATATGAACTTGATGCATCAAAAATGGCAAAACAATATAACCATAGCATGATCATGGATTCAAAATGATGACAAAATTGGGCATCAACAGATGCTATGACACCTATGACATAAATCAGACCTGAATGATGACATCTGAGATAAATGACATGTCAGGGCTAAAAATAGCCTCCAAGAGGGCGCTCAAGGGAGTTAGGGAATCCAAAGAGACACCTATTCGAATTTGGTGGAAGAGGAGGCTAGAACTGGAGGAACAAGTGGCACACATTGGAATCTCTTCCCAACTTGAGTTGGCATGAATCCCTTGGAAGGAATTTGACCCAAGGAGGACCTTAGAAGTTTATTAAATACAATAACAAAGAAGAAGAATGGCTTTTGATCATTTTCAGAATTTGCATTCGCGAAGAGAGCTAGTGGAGTGCTTCTCTACTTGCCTTAGCCAATTTCGAGGGTGAGAGATTCCCATCCTAGTTGGTAGTGAGAAAGGCCATTCAGACCTTTCATGAGAGCTTCAATGGAGTCTTTATTTGCAGGTGTAAGCTACAAGGTAGCTTGTGGTCACTCTTAGTGCAGCTCATTACTCCAACCATTTCTAGTCTGCTTGGCATATTCATGATCCTGGAGGAGAGGCGCATTGGGTGCGCTATTGTTCTCTTTGGGGGAGTTTCTAGTGCCCCATTTCTTTTGTCATATAATTTAAATGCTCTTTTCTTCATTTTCAGAACTGTACCAAGTCTAGAATTCAAGTGGAATGATGTAAAACTAATTATTAATGAGCAAATGGTGCCTATTTCCCCACTATGTTGATGTATGTCAATAATATGCTGATGTATTCGAATGGACCAGCGAACTATTGATGTATTAATGATGTATGGACTTTTATTTATCTATTATACAAGTTTCATGTTCAATGCATAATATTTTGGAGTCATTTGGTTCAATTTCATAGCATTTGGAGAAGTTTTCCTATCATTTCCCCCAAGGTCGAAACTAGGATTTTATACCTGATTTGAAGAGAGTTGTAACATACTTAATAACATGAATAGTGATGCATATGAGACCTTAATAATGTCCCCTAAACATACCCTTCTTCTATCCTGAAATTTGAAAGAATCCAACAACACTTGGAGAGTCATTTTCAGCATCTACCCAGGGGGGATTTGAACCCCAAATTGCTAGTCAGGTTCCCTACATTGGCCAGAATTAAAAGAGGATTTGCAGAAGTATTTTAAAGGTCCAAAAGCATCCCTGAACCTCATACTTATGTTCTAACATCATCCATACACCTTCTTGGAATATTTGGGAGCAATTGGAGCAATTTGGAGACCAAGACATCATAACTAGTCAAAGGTCGAACTAGGGAAAAAAAAAATGAAATTTTCACTATTTTCATAAAAACTCAAAAAAGGGACATTACAAGTGGTATCAAAGCATGTTATTGGTACCTGATGTGGTTAACCATTCATGAAGACAAGGAGTCAAACAAATAATCTACCACCCTTAGAACCTGAAATTGAAGGTGTTGTTGTTGAAGAGGAAGAAGTAGGAGAATAAGAGTATCTTGTTGAAACTATGACTAAGGGAACTTCAGATGATGGTGAGGAATATATTAAACTCATAAAACCCCTCTTTGAAGACATGACCAGGGACATGACCAATAACATTACCCAACAGATTATGAAAGGATTCGAATTGATGGCTAGCCAACTTGGAAGCAAAGGAGTAATAGGAGGCAACAATAGTTCACATTCAGAAGGAAAGAAGACAATGGGTAAGCACATTTTCTCAAGCACAAGACCCCATAATAGACCTAATGAATTCAAAGCATACCAAGGCCTACTACACCTAAGTTTCTTGTGCCAAAAGAAGAACCTAACACCCAACTTGATCTTGATGCAATGGCGAAAGAATGAGAAAAATTGAGTGAAGATTGTAGAAGGACTCTACCATTTTATCAATACTTTGTTGTTTCAAACAAACTCAAAAAGAAGGAAGATAATAGGGCTCTATTCCAGAACAAAGAATTAAATTGTTTTATTGGTAAAATTCCACTTCCCACTTTTGATGGTTCCTCTCAAAGTTCTGCTAACACTTGGGTGCAAAAACTAGATGTGTATTTTAAGTTGAATCCAATGGTGGAAGAGGATGCCTTAAAAATGGCTATTTTGCATCTAGAAGGAGATGCCAATGAATGGTGGTTTCATGGTATAAAAACTTTGGGACATGATCAGGTTACCACCTATGGAGAATTTGTTGACAAGGTATTAGATATATTTGAGCAAAAGGACCCAGAATTACAATGAACTAGCCCAATTGAAGCAAGTGGGAACCCCTGCTGAGTATATGATGGAATTTCAAAAATTATCAGTCAAGGTGGTTGATATATCTATGGTAATATTAGTGTTGTTGTTCACTGAAGGTTTGGATGAACCCTTATAAGGTTTAGTTAAGGCCCACAAACCCAATTCATTGAAGGATGCTATGAGTTTGTCAAGGGATTTACAAAATGTACTACCTAGGACAAGGTTTCCTCCCAAGCCCAACTTACCTCCCCAATTCAGATTTGAAAAGAAACCATGGCAAGAAGATGAATGTGGAAAGGATAAGAAAGAGGAACTAAGCAGGGAAGAAATCAGAAGGAAGAAATTGTGTTACTCATGCTTCCAACCATGGGCACCAAGACATAAGTGTGCTAAGGGAAAGGCCCAATTCATTGAAGTATTTTGTGATGATGAGTATGAAGGGGGCATGGAGGAAGAAGGACGTATTTCATCCCAAGAAGAGGGATATACTACAAAAGAAGAAGGGAAACAAGAGGGAAATCATCACTTACCCGATAAAGTAAGAATGGCAGTGCTTTCAACAGTGCCTCATTATCACACTATTTGATGCAAGGGTGTGGTACTAGGAAAAATGAACTCAGTTTTGGTAGATGGAGGATCCACTCATAATTTCATTGATGCAGACATGGTGGAGAGAAGGATTATACTGACTAAACCATTTGATGACTTCACAGTTTTCATTCCAGGTCACAACACGATGGAGTGCAAAACATGGGCTCCAAAGCTGCAAATCACCATAGGTAAATATACATTTTCTGATAGCTTTTATGTGGTTGATGTTGCTGATATTAATGTGGTTTTGGGAGTGCAATGGTTGTACTCTATAGGGGAGCATACAGTGAACTATCAAATTCCTAAAATGAAAATCCAAGATTTGGAAGGAATACTAAGGGTTGTAAGAGGGCTGCACACCTATATGAATCAGGTAGTTTCCTCCCACAACATGAAACACAAGAATGGAAAGGTTTTGGGAGACATTCCTCATGGAAGGCCACCTAATATAGGAGGAACAAGTTTGCAGCATGATAAATTGAGATTGCTTGAGGGAAAGCAATCTTGGGTGGGGAGGACTGTAATGTCCCCATTCAAATAAATTCATAACAGGGAAATTCCATCAATCCTACTAGTTCCCTAGGTTGGATGGAGACATGAGGATTTGCAATAAGGGAGATAATAAATGGTGTTTGGACATTAGAATGGAATAAATATTTAATAAAGGATCTAAATAAATAAATGCAAGAGAAAATCAAAGTGGCAATTGATCATGAAGACACATGGAGGATGTGGGACCCACACAAAGCTAGATTCCTCATGCCACATGGCATTCTATTCTCACCCATTCGAATCCAAGGTGGAGTCTAATGGTATTGGGTAGTTGGAAGGTCAATATACTTTTAATGACTCATTGTAGGTCGAATTGGAGTGGAAGAGTAACTCCCATGGAAGAGGAAGAGGCATTTTGGAGCTAGTGGGACACTTGGACTAGATTCCCTATCTCTATGACAACAATGATGAAGATGCTATGACACCTATGACGCAAATTAGACCTAAATGCTGACATATGACATAAATGACATGTTAGGTCTAAAAATAGCCTCCAAGAGGGCACTCAAGGGAGTTAGGGAAGCCAAAGAGACACCTATTCGAATTTGGTGGAAGAGGAGGCTAGAATTGGAGGGACAAGCGGCATATTCATGATCCTTGAGGAGAGGCGCATTGGGTGAGCTATTGTTCTCTTTGGGGGAGCTTCTAATGCCCCATTTATTTTTTCATATAATTTAAATTCTTTGTTCTTCATTTTAAGAACTATACCAAGTCTATAATGCAAGTGGAATGATGTAAAACTGATTATTAATGAGCAAATGGTTCCTATTTCCCCACTATGTTGATGTATTCAAATGGACCAGTGAACTATTAATGGATTCATGATGTATGGACTGTTATTTATCTGTTATACAAGTTTCATGTTCAATGCATAAGCTTTTGGAGTCATTTGGTTCAATTTCATAACATTTGGAGAAGTTTGCCTATCATTTCCCCCAAGGTCGAAACTAGGATTTTATACCTGATTTGAAGAGAGTTGTAACAGACTTAATAACCTGAATAGTGATGCACATGAGACCTTAATAATGTCCCCTAAACATAACCTGCTCCTGTCTTGAAATTTGAAGTAATCCAACAACACTTGGAGAGTCATTTTCAGCATCTACCCAGGAGGGATTTGAACCCCAAATGGCTAGTCAGGTTCCCTACACTGGCCATAATTAAAATAGGATTTGCAGAAGTATTTTAAAGGTCCAAAAGCATCCCTGAACATCATATTTATTTTCTAACATCATACATACACATTCTCAGAATATTTGAGAGTAATTGGAGCAATTTGGAGACCAACACATCATAACTAGTCAAAGGTCAAACTAGGGAAACAATTGAAATTTTCACTATTTTCATAAAAACTCAAAAAAGGGACATTACAACTAAGGTGTTGATATAATCTCATGACTCACCAGCTGCAAGACATGTAGGTTTCTTCAAAAATTCTTATAATGCCATGCAATCATTCTATTGGAAGGGAATTTATAAGGACGTTCAAAATTATGTAGTCGAGTGCGACACATGTCAAAGAAACAAAAGTGAAAATTTCATGACTCTGGGGCTACTCCACCCACTTCACATTCCAAAACAGAAGTGGGAGGAAATCTCCATGGATTTCATTAAAGGGTTACCCTTATCTCATGGTAATGACAAAATCATCGTGGCAGTGGACCGATTAACAAAATATGCACATTTTATGGGTATAAAGAAAACTGATTCCGTTAAACAAATCGTTGAAGTATTTTGTAAAAATATTTACAATTTACATGGATTCCCAAAAATTATTGTTAGCGACAAAGATGCCAAATTCACAAGCAATTTTTGGAAAGAATTCTTTAAACAAATTGGGATCGCTCTTAACATGAGTTCAGCTTATCATCCACATACAGATGGGAAAACAAAAGTTGTCAACAAATGTTTGGAAGCCTATCTTCGTATTTTTGTCACTGACAAATAGAACAAATGGTTACAATGGTTACATCTCGCAGAATGGTGGTATAATTCTACCTATCACATGTCAACTAAGATGGCACCCTTTCAAGCATTGTATAGTTATGAGCCTCCTATATGGAAGGAAATCGTTCAAGGTGATGCAAAAGTACCTGCAGTGAAAATTCAACTTGAAGAAAATCAACGAGTAATGCAAGTACTCAAGGATAATTTAACTATGGCACAAAATCGTATGAAGTAACAAGCAGATCAACATAGAACATAAAGAGAGTTTGAATTATCAAATTGGGAATTTGTAAGGCATCAACCATACAAGCAATTGTCACTTAAGCAACAAGGAAAAAATAAATTGGCTCCCAAGTTTTATGGACCATATCAAATTATCCGAAATATTAGCCTGGTAGCATATGAATTGAAGTTACCAGATAAGAGTTGAATTCACAATGTTTTTCGTGTTTTGAATCTAAAAAAATTGTTGGGTCAATATCAATCTGCTCAGACAACACTTCCTACCTTGGACAAAGAAGGAAAACTTGTTTTAGAACCAGAAGTCATCATCAACATCAGAGAAAGAAGACTACGTTCTAGAATGATCAAAGAATACCTTATTAAATGGAAGAATTTCCCAGAAGAGGATGCTTCATGGGAAACATAGAAGTTCCTTCAGTAATATCCGTCATTGCCTTGCCTTGAGGACAAAGCAATTTAAAAGATGAGGGAAATGTTATATCCTTGCTTTGAGGACAAAGCATTTTAAAATATATAACATAATAGACTATGCTTAAATATTAGTGTAAATTTTAAGAGTTGTGACTATTATGAAGAGTCACCTTTAAAACCCGATAAGTCATATATATAATCAGGAATTTTCATTGTAATAACCATCCAAATTTTTTATAAAATATTATTTATTCATATCTTCGGGTTTATCCTTTTCTCGCTCCAATGTATATGATGAAAATGGTAGCGGAGAGGGGGAAACCTTGCTTAACTCTAATATTACAATAATTAATATCTTGCGACCACCCCTCTGTGCTCTTAAACTTGCCAATGGCAGTCTCGTATGTTATTGTGACAACTCTCAACATGAGAGGAACCTTTAGCTCTTATAACATATTCCATAGGTTATTTCTAGGAACCCAATCGAAAGATTTTATAAATTCTATAAAGCAATAAAAAAGATTGCATTTATTATTACAACATTCCTCCGCAATGATCCTGAGCAAAACAACGTGGTCCGTGGTTGAGTGATCTCTTCTAAAGCCTACTTGACCTTTAGCTCACTTGCCCTCATTTTCTAGCCATATGCTTATTTTCTTTTCCAAAATAATACCATAAATCTTTGCTAAGAGAGGGATGATCATAATGGTCCAATAATTAGAGGGGTTATTTTTATCACCGCTTCTAAAAAAAGGTATAATGAGGCTCTGAGTCTAAGGTTGAGGGAAACATTTCTTGATCGCTAAATTGAAGAGTTTTTGCATGTGAGGGATGATGACAGGTCCTCCAATTTTTTATTTTTATGCTTGGTATCCTTTAATGTCCTTAGTTTTTCCATTCACTAGACAATTAACTCCAAAATCTATGTCATCTATTGAGAAAACTTATTTTGTTGTAAGGAGGGTTGGAATGTTATCTATGGCATTTGAGAATTCGTAAATATTTTTAAGATAGGATTTCCAATCCTTTAAAGCAATCTTGTTATCTTCAATGGTTTTGCTAGTTAGAATTTGCCTCTAGAATTTCTTAGGAGCTACCTCAGAGAGGTGTAAAAGATTTTCTTGTCTTTTATTTATGTAACGCCTATTTTTCATTTTCATTAGGGCTTTGTATATCTTAATCTTGTCAATTTTTAGAGACCCTTCCATATCTTCCTCGATCTCGCTTATTGTGTTTTTACACTCTTTATCATACCAAGGGTTGGTTATTCTCTTTTTGTTTTTTACCCAAGGCTTTGATGGAGAACTTATTAATGGAAGATGAGAGGACTATAGTAAAATTATAGTAAACGCCTTCTATATTATCCAATCTTAAAAGGGGGAACAAGTCATTTTTTAAATCATTTAGAAAAATATCACCTTTATTTCTATTGAATATTAAATGCATATGGTCACAAGAATTTTCTTCTATGTGATTGCTATGCATCACAAGATTGAGGGTTACAATTAGAGGTCTATGATTTGATCCTGGCTTGACATGCTCGTTTAAAATGTCTAAACTTATCATTTTGTTGTATAAAGGGATATCAGAAATGACATAGTCTATGACACTACTGCCAAGCCAATGAATACAAGTCATTTGGCTAGAATATGGCCATTTCATTAAACCAGTGCAAATTATAAGATCATGAGCACTATAGAGCTTGACTAGTTTAGAACAGAATAAATTGTCACCTAGATCAGCATAACTTCTTTTGTGTTGGTCTTCATCTAACCAAAGAGGATTAGGGTTGAAATGATTGCTTAGAATAGTAGCTTGATTACTTGAAGTTCGAGCATTAAATTCACCCATTAAGAGGATACTACCTCCATTCCTTACACTATAAATATCATTTTATAACCCATTGTAAGGACATTTTATCTAAATTGCTTTTCTTATAAAAGTTAAAGTTAATAAGTGCAAAATAAGAGATTGTTGTTGTGTAGGTATTTTTAGCATTAATGTTTGTAATCTCTATCCATATTGTTGGGGTCTTTCTTGTAAAGCCTAACAAGGGGGGAGATGTTCTTCCTAATGTAGCAGGCTATATCTCCAATTCCTCTACGACCAGATGGACTGAAGGAAAAATCCTTCTATGTTAGGGACCTTAAATTCTTCATGCTCCGAGGTTTCGACAAGCAATATAATATCAATTTAACTCGGGATTCAACTTAACTTGAAGCCTTTGAAAACCCTCCAAAGTTTCAAGAAAGGATCCTAAGCTTATCTAGTTGCTAATATTATTATCATTTTTATTATATCCCGAATAACAACTTTTTTATAATTTATATAAACAATATCTACATAATAACATTTCTATCACAATAAAACATAAATATATTTAATTATTATCATCAAATCATCAAAATTTAATAAAAGAAATCAAATTAAAACTTTACATCACTTGAAACTGATTTTCCCAATCCTGATTAAAATAAAACAATATAAGACCAAAACATAATGCTAGGTCTCGTGCACGGTGCAATCCTGACAAAAACAATGTAACGCCAAAACGTACTACTAGGTCTCGTGAAGAACTTCGGCAGCGAACGGCATTTGTCAACGTTGGCTTGTCCTTTATCCCCGGCAGTAAATGGTGTGACAAAGAACGTTTAATCTCATAAATCATGACACAGACCGGTTAATCCATAAATCAGGCCCACCGTGGCCTATACTACACTTGTCAATATTAGCCTCAAGCAACAATCCAGGAACGCTGTATTTTACTGGTTTTTTGTGCTCCTTATAAACTCACCCATAATGGAAGAAGAGCATCCTTCTTACTTTTTAACGAATCAATCTCGTAATTGTAACGTTTCCTGACTATTAAATAAAATGTGACACATCTGTACCATGGCTACAATATGAGGCCATCATAGCTATATGTGCCAAATTATTGCAGGCTTGCCCCCACTCTGCTAAGGATATCACGCCTAATCTTATTGCAATCTGAAAATGGCCTGTAACTTCTTTTTGGAGAATCTGAAGTAGATACTTCAGAGTTGAGGGGCCCCAATGTTTCCTCTCTGTTCGATTTCGGGATAAAAGTAAATGGGCTAAAGGGAGAATGAGTTGAAATTAGGCAATTGAGATTAGCACTTCAATGGATTTGGAATTGGACTCCAGTGTTGTAAGATCCAAAAGAAAAGTAAATTTCAGAATTGAGATCGACAGTCCGAGCAATTTGAAAGCTCTCAGCGCATGAGTACAGATCCAGCTTCAATATAAGTCTGTCTCTGTATAGGTGTACTAGTTTAATTTTCTAAGAGGATGGGGAGATCACGGTTCAGAATTTCTCATGTGATGCCACATTGGTGGTTTTACAAGGTCAGAGACATTGACAGAACAACTGATCAGAGGCCTCCTCATCCCGATCCCGAGGACAAGACAATAGCACTAGATTTTCAGCGCACAATTAGTCTGCCGAGGAGCGATTATTACAAGTTTACCACTTCTCAGACATTTTCAGAGCGGGTTTATGCTTCTCCTATCCTCAATTACAGGGTTGCTTCCGATATTTGCATTCCCGAAGCAAAGAAAAAGCAAAAAGAAGGGATTCGGATTCAATCGAGGGGAAGAATCAATAGCGCACAAGGTAAAAGCCGTCCACCTTCGGGTACGTTAGTCGAAGCGAGAATATCGGCAGGGTGCAGCTGCAGAACGCGGATAACGACTAGTCCTTATGTGCGGTCGAATAAAAAACATATCGTCTTAAAGAAGGTTTCTGATGTTGTGAAAACTCAGAAACTCAACAGCAATTGTAGCCGGGATTTTCCCGGAGTTTTCCAAAGAAAATACGTACAAGCCGCCGAGAAAAGGAATAAAATTAGCGCAGATCCATATAAATCCCGGGTTTGTTATGCGCCAAAAAGTCTCAACGCCGTAGAGAAAGCTACACTATACAATGTGCTAAAAAGGGATGATTCTTGTGATTTTGAAGAGTTGAAGAAGGAGGTTTACGAAGTTATGGAGGATCCGGTTTCGAAGAGGGGCTATGGAAGAAAGTGTTCCGCGTTTTGCTGCAGCTGTAGATTGAGTATCTCGTCCATTGAACCCGATGCAGAGAGCTCGTGTGATGTGGGTTTATCGAGCGAAGATGATGAATCTGAAGACAGTACTCTTCAAGTTCCGTTCTTAAATAAATGTTCTGATTACAACAGTTTGGTTTTGGGTATGAAGCTCAAGTGTCCTCCGACTGTGGATGACTTGAAGGAGAGTGCGGCTACCTTGTTCAGAAGACGTGATGATCATGGGCTAAGCTCCCATGCGCAGGCACAGGCCAAGCTCGGCGAAATGATTCGAGCAAAGGGTTGTAAGAAGCCAATTAATCATCATAGGTATGATCATCAGACTTTGATGGAGTATCCAAGATCAGCTTGCAGGGATGGTCTGGACTCTGTTTATTTCAATAAAAATAAAAAAGGTGTTCTGAATTCACTAGAATTATATGGGAAATCCATTAATTATGCAGAAAGCGATCCGGAACAAACCCCAAGGAACAATTCGTTCTCTGATTCGTTCTACCAATCCAAGGAACAAACCCCAGCTGCTGTAAATTCAGATACGGAAACCGAAATTAAGGAAGTGCAGCCGGAGCCGAATCCCCATCACGGCAAAGGAAATTCTGTACTGAATAATCGTTCAAAAATTGATCATGGAAGCCCAAGACTAAAACGGGGATATCGAAGGTCCGCAGAGCAGAAAGCTCCAGTGCCGAGCGAGGCTCAAAGAAAAATCTCAGAGAGTTTTGCCATTGTTAAATGCTCGTATGATCCACGAAGAGACTTCAGAGAATCTATGGTAGAGATGATCATAAAAAATGGTATTTGCGAATCCAAGGACCTTCAAGAGCTTGTGCGTTGCTATATCTCTCTCAATTCGGACGAGTATCATCCTGTCATTCTTGAGGTTTTTGAGCAAATTCAGTCAGATTTATTAGGCATTCAAGCTTGAACGAGGGAGGATCTTAAATCTTTCGCAGGCATGTGGATATGAAGAAACGCTCATGAGGCCTTCCATTTCAGTTCATTCCTTCGACAAGCAATACTAAGGAATTGAAAGGTCTTATCATGTCTGTGAATACAGTGATTCCAGCCAGAAGCTATACACCGCCTTTTTATTTTATCTATTATGCACTGTGTACTGTTATTTATTTTCCTTATCTAAATGTGAATCGTTTGGCATATGTATGACTCTATATCGACATTGTGAACCAACTCATAAATGTTTGTCACTGGAAACTGTTTCAATTAACACATAGCCCTGTGTTTCTGCAAACATCTGCAGAGTTTTATCCCAAGGATGACTGGTTTGATTTGCTTATTGGTCGAGTAAACATGTTCAATAAGCATAGTAAAATTATTTTACAGACCGTATATCGTGAGTATAAAAGAAATGATACAGACAATTATGAGTAGGAAAAGCTTGACAAGAGAATGTCGGAACAATTATGAGTAGGAAAAGCTTGACTAGAGAATGTCGGAAAGCGAAAGTAAATTCTTGCATTTCGGTGCCAGTTCAGATTCTATAACAACTGCAAGCAATTACATGATTAGATTAATTCAATATTGTCGGTGTTGTGACTTTGAAGTTCGCTGCAGTGTTTACATATATTGCTTTTATCTTAAAGTAGGCATCTATGATCTACAACTTTATTATTATTATCATGCTTACATTTTCCATGAGATTTTCTCCAATTAAATTTAATAATCTACCATTTTATTGTATGCACACACTTTTGATAGAACGGATCCCGAGATCTTTTCTTTTTGCTCTCTGAATAGTCAACAGTTGGAAGCATGGCATTTGCCAGTTGAAAATACCGGTGTTATAAAATAATAACTAGGCTGTTTTCTCTTTGCCTATTTTAATTATGTTGTGACCCAAGTCGACACACACAGGGATGGTGTAAAACCAATTCAATTAATTCAATGAAAATGATTATATATAGAAGAGAAATAATTCTCAACAACCCAAACTTCAGATCTTAAAACTATGGATCTCAACCCACTCATCTATCTTGAGAAGATACACAATAATCCAATCTTTAATACAATGCCTATGATTTCGACATCCTCCCTTAATGGAGAAATAGATCAAAATATGCCTGTAATTCTAGGCTTACAAATCATCAAAGCAATTTAACAATTTAATCTTCTGGGACTCCAACCTTTGAACTCTACAATCCTCCATCTTTTTCATTTTGACCTTAGTTGTTGTCAGATAATATTTGCTTATGTTTTCTCGTTTCCTGCTCTTCCAGTTTGAGAGCTTGAAGTCTTCACACATTGATGTATAGTGCAATCTATTATTTGACTGGGCCTCTGTTGTCCTGGATCTTCCTTCAGGTTCAACACATTCTGCAAAATTAGTAATTGTCATCCAGGTTCGTCTACAATCAGCTGTATTCCGTGCAGTGGAAGTCTACAACATTGGCTCATGGGTCAGTAGTGTCAAGACATTAATGATGTCCTCTTCTTCACTTACAGCATCAACATGGTTGCTTTCAATTGCAATCTTAGAGTTCAGTGTTTCAACAATGTTTATAGCATTGACATCCCCATTACATTCAGCAGATAATGAACCTTCTTCACCATTCATCATTTCAAGAATAAATTTCATTTCATTCTTGATAGCAATCTTTTCAAGTTCAGTTAGAATTTCTTCATCATATCTCGGTCCATTTTCAATTTCAGTTTCAAATTGTACTGCAACAACTAAAGGGTTGCATTCAACATAGTGAGGTTCACCAACTTCTGCTTTTGCAGGTTTGCTAGGTTGTGACTCATCCATATATCTGCTCTTCACACCAAACTCCATTTCTAGAATATCCCAAAACATTTTTGCATTGTGTACTTCACCAAATTCATATAAAATATAGGACAGAGTACTTTCATCTAGCGTTGAGTGAATAAGATATAATGCTAGTGCACCTCTTCTCTTATCATGAGAATCAACAAAACCATTTTGTACATATTGCCATAGATCTACTGAACCAAGCAATCCTTCCATTTTAATTGCCCAAATTTCAAAAAATTTACCTGAGAAAGATGGCAGAACAGGCATTAATCTTTTCAATATTGCATCTATTTCTTCAAATTCTTCATTGATCTGGTCTATTTCTACATTTTGATCCTCTAGCAAAGGTTCTTTAGCTGCAACTGGAGACACTCCATATTGTTTTTGATTCTTTCTTCTGAATTGTTTCAGTTCTCTCCGAAACTGTTTGAGCTTTCTTTCTTGACCCATGATTACTCAACGTAATGCATACACATGATTTACCTCTTCACGGTGATCTTCACAGGAGCAGCTTCTCTTCACTTTCAACACTGGCGACTTAACTTTCCTTCACTCGGGTAGAAATTATGCAGGCAACACGCAGTGACGTGCCCTGATGTCTAGCACCCACGCGACAGGTTCCAGCACGGAAAAACGCGCCAGACCACTACTGAACTACCGCTCTCTCACAGAGTCTCGGATCACAGTAGTGCAGGGGTACCGTGCCTGGGTAGGCTTGCAGCTCGCGGTAGTCTGAGTTCACGGGTTCTTTTCCTTCCTGAGAGCAACGACTTCCTCTTTGGGGGCTCCTCCGCGATCTCTGGTACCATATTAAGAATTTGGAGATCTCAGCGTTCAGCTTTCAGCGTTGGCAGCAATCTCATCAAATTAAGCAGCGATCCAATGAGTCTCGAGGTGGGCAGAGGCAAGCCCGCAATCTCGTTCACATGGCGATCTTTTCCTTCACATTTCTTCTATGTAGCAGAAGGTGGCTCTTATGCACAGAGTAGCGATGATCTCTCTCTTCTCTGCAACGGATGGTGGGCGGCAGCAATTATGTAAACAACAGCTTCACGTATTCTCACACATCAGCCACGGATTTCCTCCACGGTGTCTATAGGCAGGGATCTCTAGGTCTGCGGCCTCCACTAGTCAGCTCCTCAAGCTTCACCAAAAGGCTGAATACCTCAGCTCTTCCACACAAATACTTCACACAATGTCAGCAAAATAAAATTCATACAATGTCTCCTAGCAAGGCTCAGGCAACTATCAGAGACTCCTCTTGAAATGAAAACGCACGAGCCCCTTCACACACAATAATCTCACCATCAACAACAGCAAAATCAAGTCCATCAGCAGCGACTTCTTTCAGCACTCACGCCCAACTCTTCCCTATCCATTGATCTTCTTCACACAGTCAGCGTGCCTTAATGGGCTTTCACAGGCTCTCAGGCTTCTCACGTTTCTCAAAGGGATTCTCCCCAACAGGCCACGAAGGCTCTCATAGCAGGATGCCAATCAGGCTATCTCACAATAGTAGGCCACAATGGGCTTCTCAATCAACAGGCCGCAGAGGGCTCTTCACACCAACAGGCCACTATGGGCTCTGATACCAAATTAAGAATTGGAGAGGAGGAAGTGCAGAGCCAAAGGCTTGCACACACACAGGAATGGTGTAAAACCAATTCAATTAATTCAATGAAAATGATTACATATATAAGAGAAATAATTCTCAACAACCCAAACTTCAGATCCTAAAACTATGAATCTCAACCCACTCATCTATCTTGAAAAGATACACAACAATCCAATCTTTAATACAATGCCTATGATTTCAACATTATTCCAACAAGTCGTACATTCTTTTCAAGGGATATCAGATTTCTATCTCTAGATTCGTCCAAATGTTTATAGTTAACATAAGCAATAATGGATGTATTTATTTATTTCTATCTTTCCAAATAAGAAAAACTAGGTTATTCATAAAGCTATTCTATTTCTATCTTTCCAAATAAGAAAAGCTAGGTTATTCATAAAGCTATTCAACCTGTAAAGGCTGGCACCTTACTTCATCGTCAACCTTCTTTAAAGAGCATGCTTCACAACTGGAGTTTTTAATTAGAAAATTTGATCATTTGAGGGAGCAGGTTTCCATGTTTATAGATATTTAGATCCTCTTTTAAAACACTTTTAAGGTTTTAGTTAACCCTGTTGTAGCAAAGTAATCGAAAAAGAAAATTCATACACGCGGAAAAATAGGTTTTTTAATTCACACCAGAGAGTAACTAGTCATAGCTAACCTTATTTAAAAAACAAAAAAACTTCATTAACAAGTAACCAAGTAACCATGTTCCATATAGGTCATTAGTCATAACTAACTTTGTCTATTAAAAAAAAGACTTTATTCTACATGAAGAAAATGTTGTTTTAGCCAAAATAATACCACAAAGTAATCATATTCCTTTTTTAAGTCATCATATTCCTTTTTTAAGTCATCACTATAGTTATTGTTAAATAAATCATATATATTAAGTAGTATTTATCTTTAATTTCATAAATAAAATTAAATGTTAATTTGAAATACACTTTAATTATATGTTTATGAAAAATAATTAGCATAGATTCATTTCATCCTATATCTATCAAGTTTTTAAAAAATCAATTTTTTTGAAGTTGTAAATTGTTTTATCATAGTATCACTCAACTTAGTTGAATTCATAACTCAAAACTTATGAAAACATATACACACATAATGTGAATATCATATTTGTAGTATTTTTATTTATATCTAAACATTGTATCTCTCTTTTTATTTCTCTCTCTATATCAAATTTGCCTATTTCATATATATATATATATATATATATAATTAATATTTATTTTATTTTAGAGAGAGATAGCACTAATAAATAATATTACTATTATTATTTGTAATGAATATTATATCTTAAAAGTAAATATGATTATGATAATAATGATAGTCATTAATGTCCATTGAAACCATCTTTGTTTTATAGGATTTTGATCTATGACGATCAGGGAGTCGACTGGAGGACAACAAAGTCGATTAGATGAGCCAAGCCCTATTATGGCAGAAGCAAACAATAATTAAACTAAATAAGAAAATCAATGTAGATAATTACGAAATATAAACCATGAAAGCAATAAACAAAACCACTCACATGAAAATGCTATTTGAATATGTAATGATGACTTTGTGGTATTGTTGATAAAATATCATAAAAGGAACACAATAACTCTAATATTATAAAATAGATTTATTCCACATGCATCATGCAATAAAATCTCCTATTTAACCATTATTTATATAAGAGAGGTGGAAATCTATTCATCCGACATGTGTTATGGGATGTAAATATTCTATACATATAGCTATATAATAGAGGTGAAGGAGACCATTTTGGGTATTGTTGACGTCACTCGTCAACTTGCAAGAAACAACCAGAAAAATAGGCCTTGTTGCCTTATTCTAAGTCCTATATCAGCTGAGAGGGAGGTTTATAATTTAAACAATTAAACAACCTGATAAATTATGGTATGACCAGATTTAATAAAAAAATCTAAATCATAATCATATCACATTAAATATTTAATTACATTCACCAAAATAATAATAAAAGAATTACTACCCTCTGAAAATATAATTGTTAAGACAATCACAAAAGATCTTGACAACATAAAATATAAGCACGGGATAAACCAAAGGAGATAAATAAAACAAAAAATAACTTCATATAATACCGATGCAAATGAAACAGGTTCAAGAAAATCTTAAAGTGATCATCAGCTATCTACAGCTCCTTAAGTCCTATTCTCTACTATTCATCCATCGATTCCCAACAGGCTATGACAATCCTCTATTTATGAAAAGAAATGATAACTAATAGCCTAGATCTCAAGGATCGAGTCACTAAGTTAGGTGTAACAATATTCTAGAGATAGGTTCACCATTAATTCGATTTACAATGTGGATGATGATAGTTAACACTTGTCATCATCACCATAAAGATATTCTTGAATTAGAAAAACACATGAGCTTCATAAATGCGATAGTTCAATTAAACTGTGTAGAATAGATATAACCGAGATTACTCCTAGAATAGAATCATTGAAGCCATGATGACACTTCTAATACCAACTTAAAGTCCCCGAGACTTGAATCACAAACTCCCTTAAACTATACATCATTATTCGAGATAAGTCAACCAAAACAAACAACTCAATTCAAGAAAGACACCTATTAAAAAAATAATTCAAATTGGGATTTTAGTTTAAATATTTTAGCTATAGAAAATTTTAGTAGCTACGAAATCAAAGACAACAATATAACATAGTGCCTTTAGGATATTCGATTATGAAGGTACTCTATATAAAAGAGAGTCAAAAAATGCAAAGACAAGAATATAAAATGCAATAATTACCTTAATTTTTCCTTTAACATTTAATTCCTGAATTGATGATTGACCAAAAGACAGATCAAGGCCATATTTGAAAGCTTGAAAATTGTGTATAGAACATTCTTTCAAAAATAAACCAAAATACCAAAATTGGAAAACTGATAACAAAACTCTACAATCTTGGGGCCACATCAATAGATACCTGTATAGGGGGTTTCCTTCAGGCTTCAATTAGCTTAAATCTAAGTTTCTTGAGTTTGGCCTTGTTTCTATCTTATTTAAGAATACCATTTCCTTCCCTTATGTATCGTGAGGCTTCTTTATTCCTTGTACTCATTCTTCTTCTCCAAAATATTAGTAGCATTAGATTTGATATTTTCATTCTCTAATTTCACATAATGATTGAGAAATTCAAGCTCCTTTACCTCATTCTCTAGCCAACTTATTCTTTCAGTTTTCTTGTCTTCCAAGGAGACTCCAAGACTATTGGGATGAGTAAAATTATAGTATTCATTGGTTGCTTGACTAGCGCTTCCTTCACTTGTTCCTCATCATGATTAGAGTTTGCCTGCTTGTTTCTTGTGGCCAAAGTTGAATCATAGGTTAAATGCAGCCTAAGTTATAGATTCACTAACAAATGCATTTTCAAGACTGTTCAGAGGTTCTTCATCTGAGTCTACAAGACCAATGACGTGTGGGTTTTTTGTCTTTATATTACCATTGTTTGCATAGGAAAAATGTCTGGCCATGCCCCTAGTAATCCTATGTGCAAGCAACTTGGCACTTTGTCTATTATCTTCCTCTAATTGCTCTCTTTTTATTTTCTTGGACTTAGGTTTTGAAGAATGAACCAACTTGTTAATTAATCACTTCCCCTTTTGCTTAGTTTCATATTTAGATCGAGAATTGATCTCGGGACTAGGAGAGTCATGGTTTTGATTAGGAGAGGCTCCAAGGCTAAAACCTTGGGCGTCTGAAATATCATAGGATGATACTCTATCATTGGGATTCTTATGATTTGAAACCCTCTCCTCATCAATAACAGGTGGATTAACCCTAGGGGTTTCTACAATTTCAACAAAATGATTTTGGACCAAAAACAATTCCCAATTATTATTTAACTCTACTAGCCTAGCTTGAACGAAGATTTTGATCAAACTATAATGGAATAAGATCCTATCGATATTATTCTTGCTTCTTTGGATAAATATAGACATCTTCTTCAGGCTATTTAACAAATAATAGGGAATATTGATAAGATAGCCTAAGATCATCATGAGAAACCTCACATGATAGAAATAAATAGAGGAATACCCTCCCTCGCAAGTAATGTATCTTTAGATGAGGTATAAGGTCATGCACCAATGCTTTTTGAAGAGCTTGGCAGGAATATCCTTTCTAATGTTAATCTCCTAGTTAGGGTTCTTAAGAAAACATATCCAACTATCATTCTTGAGTCTTCCACCTTTAAATCATTTTCTCCCTATTGGGGAAGTTCAGTAGCCTAAGTGATATATGTCTCAGAAAGATGCAGATCAATGTATCTGACTCGATCCTTCACTCCATCAAAAGATAGGGCAAATTCCCTAATAACTAGTACATTGTATCCATCAAACTTCTTCAGGAAGGACACCCAACTGACCTTTTGAAATTGTTTCAGAAATTTCTCACGTGCTTCGAGGAATTCAATTCCAAACATTTCAAATCTGACCACAGGGACCATCACTCTAAGAAACGGTTTAGATGCAGAGAAAAATGTAGTATAGGAAGAATAGAATAGGGCAAGGTCATAAAATAAACAAGCTACCGCTTTCGGTCTCCAAGGCCAAATACTAAAAATCCTCGAAAGGATATGAAAATCCATCAAATCAAATGTCTTAGTGTACAAAAAAATAAAAGGAACGATTATGGATTGCGGTCTCTAACAATAAGGGAAATTTGATTTCCAGAGCTTTTTAAATGAGTGATTAATAAGATCACGAGTCATCATAAGGGATAATTCACTTGAAAAATGTTAGCCATAATGATAATTAGTGATAATTAGTGGCAATTCAAAATGATAAAACATAGCATCGAAAGGTAATGTATTAAGTAGAGATAAATGTTTTAAATAAAATAGGGTTGATATGATATATATTAACGTTTGATTATATTAAATAGAGTCATGCATCTTTATTATGCTAATTTAACAATGTAATGATCAAAGTATTATACCTTTCAATTTGAATACAAAATAAGATGAATTATACTAAATAGAGTCATGCATCTTTATTATGCTAATTTAACAATGTAATGATCAAAGTATTATACCTTTCAATTTGAATACAAAATAAGATGATATATACTAACTTATGATGGAAAATAATAATTGTAATAAAATAAATATTAATGAGCTACTAAAATCTTATAGATAACTTGGGTGTATAAATTGTTAAAATATGAAATATTAATTTCATGATGTCAACATGAAATTTGATAATAAGCATTCTATATCATCAAACATACAAGGTAAGGAGTGAATTAATAAATTTTATGAAATATTTACATTTCCATAGCTACTGAATATCGAATAATAATCAGTTAGTCAAATGCAATTTAGCCACTATTTTTTCCATTGATTAATCCCGAAAAAATAGACATGTTAATCAAATGATCATAAATGATAGACCATATAATGAAAAATGATCGAACCAACAACTTTGAGAAACCAAATTAAAATCTCAAGATATCCAGAAAACTAAAATATGAAAATAAAATCTTTCAATAAGAGCACAATTTCTTTTGATAGCTTTTGGAACCATGATCAAAGTGAATTAGACCTGGAAAATGTTAGGTAAAATAGTACAAAGAACTAACTTAAAGTAAAGATAAGAAGCAAATCTCAACCTTTGCCAAAATTTTATAATGGGGCCCCTTATGAAATGAAAGGGATTTGTTGGGGGCCAACAAATTCCAACACATTGGGTGAAAATGTTTTCTTTTTTTATCCATCTTAGAAATTTACTCATAGATAAAATAAAACTAGCTTCATAATCATAGAATGCATCTCTAGGCTACAGGTCCCACCATATGTCCAAAAATTCAAAAAGATATTTTCATCAAACGCTTCACCAGAAAATGAACAATTAACTTCTTCCAATTAAATTGTAAGGTTTCTCAATTTTAAACTTACAACAACTAACACCTAACACAAATTGTGACAAATACCTAAATTTTGTCATATGAGAAGATGAGTGCCTCTATGTATTTATTACATCTCCTTGACATGACATTGCTTCATTGTCCACGACCATCCACATCCCCGATGAAGATGCCTTGTACCATATGAGTATTGACCAACTACCAATGAGTGTCTATAGCCCCAACAGGTTTACTCATACTTCCCACATAAGTCATGTTGAAATTTGGTTGTCATTGATGTCAACTAATGTCAAAGAGGATGTCAACTGATTCAGTCCGAGTCATTGATATCAACTGAAGTCAAAGTGGATACAACATTCCTGCAAAAGTGTGATGATGTAATGGAAGCCATTTTGAAGTAGTATATGCGCAAAATGAAGAAGGACATGAATTCCAAAAGTATATGCGCAAATGGTGAGGGTAACATATATGAATGCAACTTTGAAGTATATCCAAAAGTGCATTTAGTCTGAAGATGTGATGCCAAAGATACATCATGCATGATAAGTTTGAAGAAGTACATAAGGAAGATACATCATGTAGATCCAATTAAAGAAAGAACACAAGTAATGTATCCTACATCATGTGGTCACATCAAGTCCACCAAGTCATACTCTCTCATGATAGCAGTCAAAAGAGTTGGTTGGACAATGGTACATGTGTTCAAGCAGCCAAGGAATTGGTTGAGAAAATGGTACAAGCGTGCAAGTTTGTTGAAGGAAGCCTTTGGAGTGCACAATAAAGCCCGCGCGTTGCTTGGTCAATGGTTGGAAGTGCACAAGCAGCTAATGGTTGGCAATCCTGAAAGCACGCAAACTTAGCCGATCAGAAGATGATTTTATTAAGTGGAATGCGCACAAGTTCCTAGAAGGGGACAGCGGTTGAAGATCATCTATGAGAAACTTCCATAGCCGATAGTACAACAGATGCACAAGTCCCACAAGTGATGACACGACAGAAGTCAAAGTCCCACCAAGTAGAATTTGGTGTATGCACACAATCAACAAAGTATCAATACACCAAGTGCACATTACCCACAAGTGATGAAGAGACAAGGGTCATAATTCTACCAAGTAGAAGTTGGTGTATGCACAAAATCCGCAAAGCTTCAATATCTTAGGGCGCATTACCCATAAGGGATGGTACAACACAGGTCATAGACACTTCAAGATGAAGTGTAATATTGCGTACATACCTTAAGGAAATGGTACATCAATGGTGCAAAGGTACACCACCAAGTTGTAAAGTCCCACTAAGTTGTGGACCATGAGGGAACTTGATACATCAAGGATGACACATCAATAGCGCACAAGATGACACGTGGTATATGCATAATCTGTGAAGTATGGAAGAAAGGATTCCATGACCAACTTGTGGAAATACATTCCATGCAAGAACTATATAAATAGAGATGCAAGTTGGATATTTGAAGCAAGCTTGATGGCGAGAGCATGAGAGCTTCGACTGTAAGTTTCAGTTTGATTTTTCAGGGCATCAAGGGGGATCATGGAGGAGCCGAATGTGCACATGCAGCAAAATGAAATTTTGATAGTGCGCAGAATGATGATATAGATCTGTGATAGATGTGCGAGTACTGAAAGGAAGAAATACTGAAGTATGCGCAAGTGATTGATGTTTCAAAGGACAGTATTACAGTCAACACACTGATAGTCACATACGTTGTAAAGACAGAAGCATAGAGATAGAACCAAATTTTATCAGACAATGCGCAGATGTCTAGTTGATGCATATGAGCATAAGTGAAAGTGTGCGAAGTTGAGAACTCCATCTGATGCGCAACGATAGAACATCAACATAATATGATAAGCACATCATGATGCATATGATATGAGAAAAGTGAGATAAATAGAACAGATGAATCATTTGATGCAGAGGACGTCGCAGATTGTTTGAGAGAATGCAACACTTAATCAGAACAGACACATCAATAAGTGTGTAGTTCCATTTGTTACTAGTGCTTCATTTCATAGCAACAAACTATCAATTGAAAGCACAATATTAGTTGGGTATCATAGTCATGCATAACAGGATGTTGAGATAACCAGTGACACAGACTGTAGTATCAACAAGCACGCGGTATATGAAGTTAGTCATTATTAGAAGTATGATTTGAGAGGAAAGAGAATTCAATTGATGTATGCAGTAGAGTGATAGAGTATAGACTACATACAAAGAAATCGCACAGCGGAATCATCAACAAAAGATCAGAAGAGTGTGTGGATTTGAAGTTTAGTAAGACAAAGACACATATTGGACATTAGGGCAGTTGGATAGGGCAAGGATATAGGGAGTTGGAGCTTCCTTCAGGTTGGTTCCTGCAAAACAAAGAAGACATGGGGTCGCTTCCTTCAGGTTGGTTCCTGTAAAACAAAGAATACAGGGGGTCGCTTCCTCCTTCCAGTTGGTGTTGTAGAAGACATAGGGAGTTGTAGCTTCCTTCAGGTCAGTGCCTGTAAAACTAGGGGGTTGGTTCCTCCTTCTAGTTGGTGTTGGTAAATGTAGGAATTTGGTGCTTCCTTTAATGTATTCTTTCTCATTATAAAGAAGCATTCCGTGGTTTTCTTCCATTTGGTTTTCCATGTAAAACTCTTGTGTGTTATGTGTTGTTTATGTGATGTATATATGTGGATGTTTATTTTTTGATGCATAACTGAATATAAAGATTAAGTAAAAGTATAATATGTTAAAGAAGGTAAAAACTGTTGATAACTACGCTAATACTTATTCACCCCCTCTCTCAGCATTAAATTGATTCCAACAAATATTGGTATCAAAGTAGGTTTCTTCAGTAATAGATTAACATATGGAAGATAGATCATTCCGCAGAAATGGATATGCAGGAAGGACTTTCTACCAACAGAGCACCAAGATTTGACAACACCAATTACATTTTCTGGAAGGTACGTATGGAATTTTATTTGCAATCATTGGGAGCATATGTTTGGAAATATATTGTCGATGGTTATAATGTCCCAGTAGTTGTACCAGTCAATCCAACGAAAAGGAGACTCCGTGAAAGCAATGCTAGATCCAGAAATGCTCTATTACATGGCTTGACAAGTGATGAATTCATCAAAGTTATGCACTGCACATGAGCTAAGGAATTTTGGGACAAACTCAAAGTTATATATGAAGGTGATGACAAGGTAAAGAAAGAAAAGCTGCAAAACTACTCTGGGAAGTTTGAATATCTGAGAATGAAAGATGAAGAGAACATCACATCCTACTTCCTAAGAGTAGGAGAGATAGTTAATGCTATCAAGAGTCTCGGGGTCACTCTATATGAAGAATCAGTTGTACAGAATATATTGAGAACTCTGCCTCAAAGATTCGATGTGAAGGTATCTATGTTAGAAGATCGAGCTAATCTTGAAGGTCTGATGAAGGATGAGCTTCAGCGGATTCTCACTACATATGAGATGAGAACTGATAAAGAGACTCCCATCGGAAAGGAAGCTACTTTTAAATCCATAGGAAAGGATAAGCATGATCATGACAAAGATCGTTGTGATGAGCCAGATGATGAATAATCAAACTTTGTCAAGAAGCTAAAAAGAGGACAATGAAAGTACAAGAACAAGTTACCCTTTAAATGTTTCAGATGTGGAGGAGTATGTCATTATGCCTCAAATTTTCCTTACAAATGAAATGGAGACAACGACAGTGATGAGGAATCTAGTTTATATGATTAGAATACTACGCGCTCACAAAAAAACCTGAGAACAGAAGGAGGATTCCAAAACAAAGGAAGTGTCTGTACACAGAAGAAGGAAGCAATGCATCCGAAGGAAGTGACTGCAAAAAAGAACCTATGGAAGTACTCTTCATGTCACATGTAGTGGAAGAAAGAAAATATGAAAGAAATAAGAGTAGTTCAAAGAACACTCCAGTTGTGCAAAGAAAACCAGGATCACTAGACAAGTATTTCTTTAGTGGATCGTTCAAAACACCTCCAAAGCCAATCACACCTCCAAAACCTGTTGAAGAGTTCAAGACTGACAGTCAATCCGATGATGAAGACACTATAGACATTGACTGGAAAGGTGAATTGATAAGTGCCTTAGACGAGTTAAAGAAGTCTAAGAAGAAGAATAAGCTATTGTTGGAACAACTGCCAAAGTATGAAGAACATGACATACCATGTTAGGAATTTGTTGGTGCATATATTCGTGAAAGGATAACCAGCTATGAGATTCAACTGAGTTGCTCACAAGAAAAGGTTCTAGTACTTGAGAGAGGGAAATATGCATTAAGAGCGTCACTAGAGGAATTGGAGCAAGAAATCAGGATGATGACAAATCAACTTGAGGAAAAGGATAAAGAGATATCTCGTCTAGAAGACAAGTTGACTGAGATAAAGGGCAAGAAACAAGTGTGTATTGCAAGTAGCGATCCTATCTGTGCACAGTCAAAAAGTGATAAGACAGAATATGAAGATGAAGTGCAAAATAAGTTAAAAGATATCACATCAATGTTGAACAAGATTCTAAAGGATCCGAGGCCACCAGAAGACAAAACAGGTCTTGGTTATGTAAAGACACCAAAGAAGGTCTACGATAGAGAACATTGTTCAAATCATGATAAGTTCTTTAGGTATGATAATTCCTTCAATTATAAATCCTTTAAGTATTCTAATCAAAGAAGGCTCAATAGGGTGAAGTGCGCAAGATGCAGTCGTTTTGGCCATATTGCAAAATATTGTCAAACTGTGAGATGTTATGCATGCGACTGTTTTGGACACCAAGATATGTACTTTCCAAGAGCAGTAAACTATCCTGATGAAGATTGGTTGTGCAAAGGCTATCACATTCAAAGATACTACATTGGAAAATATTTGGAGCAAAATCAAAACATAAGTGCACACAACAAGACTTGGGTCAGGAAATCTCCTTAGAAGAATGTTGAAGATACTGACAATCCAAGTGCAACAAGCAATTGTTTCCTCTCTAGCTAGTCCCATCGGACTATGGAAGACCCTTGAGTTCAACACAATGCATCTTAAGGAATTTAAGGGGTTTTAAGTTAGGTGTTTGGTTAAGAATGTGTGATGTTAGTCAGAATGTGTCATTAGAATGTGTCTGAAGTTAGAATGTGTTCATTATGTTCGCAAATGATTATATGTTAAGTTGATTATGTCACAGAAAGGAAAAAATCATGCATACATTAAGTGGTTGTAGTTTTACATTGCATATGATATATTACAGAACAAAGAAGTATCACATTGATTTTAGTGGCATAAATACAAACAGACAAAATTTACATGAAGAATCAAACACTGCTGAAAGATATGAGAATGTGAAAAAGAAATCCTTTCATTAGATTCAAAATTAGGCATGATTACAAAGTTGCATGAGTTAAGAATCCATGTTGAAGCCATGAATGGCATATACAAAATGGGGATAAATTTTGAGAAATGCCAATGCATTCTATAGCCGCAATTCAAGATCAAGCTCTGTATCTAGCCAGTTCGCAAGACATAACTCCAAATCCACTGGAATCAGGGCTGCGCATTCAGAAGTAGGATGCAGAGGAAGAAGCTGCAGAGTGGTAGACGACCATGGTTCAACATGCTGAGGCTGAAGAAGAGACAATTCATCCAAAATTTTTTGTTTCTAATGCTCCATATTATCAACCCGACGAGTTAGAAGTATCATCTTCTTAGAATGTCTATGGTTCACCTAATACGGAGAGTATTGATGAAGAATTTGGTTGTTCTGCACTTGTTGCTATCAGGAATCCATATCAGATCTCAAGTGAGAAAACTCAGCTTATTGAGTCTAAATGACAAGATGCATATTCTCAAGAGAATTGTTTACTCTGTGATAAAAGGATGCCATTGGAAGGAAAAATAAGAACTCGAGGAAGGATCAAACAACAATGCGACACGAAAATGGAAGAATGCAAGAAGTGATGAACCATGAATTATTCGCAGAAATATTATGGAGGTTATTGAAAGGTGTTTGCATGCATGGAATTAGTTTGAATTCAATGTCGCACAAGTTGAAGAATGTGGTGGAGTCACCAAAATTAAATACTATATTTAATGAGTTTTGGAAATAGTACAAAAAGGTGGAAATCCAATTCATTGAACCATATGATGAAGAATGTTTCCTCAAAAGGTTGAGTACAGAGGTGACACATCATTGTTGCCACATGAATTGAGTGTCATGTCTGCTCTTATGCCGAGTTGGCCGATAAATGAAAAGCGTGCCATATATTTGGTTGCCTTGGAAAAAGATGCGATAACATTAAATGCGACATGTGAAGCATTCAGGCGCATGAAGTGTAATGCAAAATCAATAAAGCACTGGCCTATGCACTGCGCAGTTGGATGACAACATAAATCACTGCGTAAGGAATGTTGAAGTATTGTGACAAGAACAAGAGATCAAGATCAAGGAATCATGTAATATCTATACTAAAAAAGTAATCAAATATAATTATGAAAATATATCAACAAAGCAATGAAGTATGAAGATAGGGGGAGTCATCCCTGAAATGTAGTCATGACAAGGCCAACGAAACACACATAGAATAATCTACATAGCACAAATAATTGGCACCTATTTTCCATTGATTTCAAATGGGGAGAGATGCATGGAAATGAGGCATGAAATGCACAACATGAAGCTGGCATAAAATACCGAGACATGAAAAAGATGCATCAATTCAGCAAGACAAAATGAAATAAGAGATGCATGAAGCTGAGGCATACATGATGAGGCTAGACATAGAAGTTATGCATGAAGTCAATAGGACAACACGAAAGGGGGAGAATTGCAGACAACAAAATAAACAACTTGAAGACTTATCATATGTGAAAAAGCATGAAGTAAATAATCAAAGGAACAACATGAAGCTACAAAAGACATGAAAGTGTGTGAAGAATATCACTTGAAGAAATGACATAAAGATAACTGAATGCATGGTTCACGTAGAGGAAGAAGAAGTACTAATAGCAGAGGGAACAGTATCCAAAATCCCAAAGAACTCAAAGGGAGCATATACACAGGAGGAGCACTGCGACCAGGGACAAATGACTGTGGTTTTCTCCCGTTTGGGTTTCCTCGTAAAAATCCTGTGTTATGTGTTGTTTATGTGATGCATATATGTGGATGTTTATTTTCTGATGCATAACTGAAGATAAATATTAAGTAAAAGGCTATTCTGTTAAAGAAGGTAAAAACTACTGATAACTGCGCTAACATTGACTCACCCCCCATCTCAGTATTAAATCGATTCCAACAAGTTAGTATTGTCAACTTTGATTTGACTACCCTTTAATATATGTATATGCTATGATACTTGTAAATAAGTGAGGTTAATTAAAGTAGGGAGGTCAACAAGTATTGCCCCATTGCCAACACACATCTATAGGCCCAACGGAGTTACTTGTTGTTCCCGTACTAAGTTAATGCTTCCAACTTCTATTTTTGTCTACACCTTTAAGATTTTAAATAAAGATAATTGCATGTATATATATATCTTGCATGTAAAATTTAGGTGCAAGAGAAGCGGGGTGGTAAGAGAGTGCCTAAAATTTACCAAGAAAATTACTCATTCACGAAATTGAGCTAAAAGTCTTCCCTCCATCAACCATTTCAGGTATAATTTATAATTTATTTAAGGTATAATGGATGAGGCATGGAAAAAAAATGTAGGTGTCCTAGAATGAAACTATGTTTGTGATAAAAAGATGAACTTACTGAACATGGAGTTCCCCTACAGCTAGACATTCAATCCTGGATCATGGAAACTTTATTAAAAGAATTTGAGTGATAAGATTATTTAGTTGGTGACGGGCATAATAATTCCCAGGTGTACCATAATTTTATCGAAAAGGTTGAGCTTTTTTCAAACTGGAAGGTAGCCTATACTTAAACCAATCCAACCCAATCAAAACAAGTATAAGGACGCCTATACTTACCTGGTATACTTAAACGTATACCAAGTAGACGCCCATTCAGATACTTTTAACAAGCATGAAAGGAATCAAGATTGCTCGGTGATCTTTTCATTATTTTAGGAGTCCAAAAAGAGCTTAACATAAACTCCCTAAGTGCCTTTTTCATAAAGGAAATGCTCGGCCCGAAAAAGGGGTAAAAGGATACCGAACAAAAGTAATGGCCTGTTAGGAACCCATGTCTTTACTTTGTTAGTATGTTGTTGTTGGACGCATATGCTTTGTAAGTCGTCCCGTAGTATTTGTTGATCAATAGTTTGTGTTATTGTTATTGGCGCATATGCTTTGTAAGTCGCCCGTAGTATTGTTGATCCATAGTTTGTAACGGCCCATGGTTTTGATCCATAGTATTGGCACCTAGAATTAGTATATAAGTGTGTGTTGAAACCTATGAAGGCACCGTGAAGTTATTTGTATTGAGCTTGCTCATAGGAGGTTGCCCCCTCGAAGTGGCCTATGATCAATATAAAAGTGATTCTGAGTTCTGTCATTTCTGCTATTTCGCATATTTTTATTAAGTAATTGTTGCAGGTGCATCACATCTGGTATCAGAGCCATTTCTTGGGCTCGCTGGGTGAAATTTCTGACCAAATTTTTTTTCGCATCTGTTGCAGGTTCGGATTTGGGAATAATCCCTATCCACTTAACTGTGGGAAGTACTTGGGCATAAGCCCTAAAACTCATTGTGACGAGTACCACAGGAACCCTGAAGTAGCTGGCCCATTGAGAGGACCTGCCAGCGAAAAGGGCAACGACCCCTACCTGATTGACCAGTTCCCACTCGTGAGGTAAACCAAGAGCTGTCGTTTGTGGAAAAGCGGTTATCAGTTTTACCTGAGCCGTGGAGTGAGGGGTACTGCCCCAATACGCAAGCCGTCAGACAGCATTGGTGGCCGAGTGAAAACCCTGAACTGTTAGGAAGCCGCACATACCTAGGGTCCATATCTACTTTCAGCTGAACTATTGTCGATCACTGCTACGCCGTTTCAGATCCATTTTGCAAGCCGTTCCAGATCAAGCCGTTCGGCGTTGTTCCAGATTCCTTCCGAGCCATAGCCGCTCCAGTCTGAAAATCCGAGCCGTAGCCGCTCCATATCTCCCTTGTTTTACCTCTGTTTCCCTTGAAATTTTCAGGGAACCCCTGTCATTCCATTCTGCATATTTCATTCCTGAAGATCCTATCCTCAATTCCCCTTCCTACAGCCCGAAATCCCACATTTGTCTATTTTTAGGGTTTGCCATAACTTCCTCAGATTTCACCCAATCACCTTTAAATTTTACCACAGAGTTCCTTTCTGAATTCTGCTTCTTTGTTCCCCTCTACCAAATTTTCCCATTCTTTCACCCCGCTTCTGAAATCCTCATTTTTGCTTCCCTATCTATCCAACAGTGTCCAAAACCTAGTCAAACCCCAATTACCCTTCTGATTTTTTCCCAAATCCAAATTTTCCCTTACTGAAGTAGTTCCTGTTTTTGTTTTCCTACCCAGTCAAAAAAAAAAAGAAATCCTGGTTATGGTTGTCACCCATGCTGGAGCAAAAACCATGGAGGAAGCACTTGCAGCCATCCAAGCCAAACTCCAGGATCTGGATGAAAAATTTCTCGGTCTCCATCTTGAACATTCAGCTATGAACAACAAACGGCAGTCTGAGTCTTCAGCAGACAATGGATTCTCTTCTTCCAGCAATTTCCGTGGTTCGAAGCTTGATTTTCCTCACTTCAATGGTACCGATCCAATTGGATGGATCTATCGTGCAGAACAGTATTTCAGTCTGCATAATACTTTTGATGTCAACAAAGTTTCGTTGGCATCCTTTCATTTGGAACAGGAAGCTCTTCAATGGTACCGTTGGTACATCAAGGCTCATCCAGAGCCCAACTGGCCAGACTTTTGCCAACTCCTTTTGCAACGATTTGGTCCTAGTGCTTTTGATGACTTCACAGGAGCCCTCACTAAACTTCACCAAACTGGCACTGTGAGAGAGTATCAAACCAAATTTGAGAATCTAGCCAACCACACCGAAGGATTATCTGATGAATTTTACCGGAGTTGTTTTATCAGTGGTCTAAAGGATGCCATCCGCTCTAAGGTCAAAATGTTCTGTCCCAACATAATGATGGAAGCACTAGGGTTGGCTAAGTTGGCAGAATACAAGATTGCAGCCCAACAACACTCCAAGCCCACTTTTGTTCCCTTTCGAAATATGGGTTCTCAGCGACCACCTATACCGCAGGCTCCTCGACCGACTCCTATCAAGCGTTTGTCTGAAACAGAGATGCAAGCACGCAGAGAAAAGGAGCTTTGCTATAATTGTGATGAGAAATTCACTCGGGGACATAGAATTGTTCAGCAAAAGCTCTATCTCTTGGATGTGGAGTCTCCGCCTGCCTCTGAAATGGGTGACGAAGATCTAGAAACACTGGATGCTCCGATTGACATTCAGGAACCACCTATTGACCCTCCATCTCAGGATGACCAACCAGAGATATCTCTCCATGCTTTAGCTGGAATCACCACCCCCCAAACAATGCGGGTCAGGGGTTACTTCAAGAAGCTTCCTCTTACAATCCTCATTGATTCTGGTAGCACTCATAATTTCATTGACCCTCGGATCGCCAAACAAGCTGATTGTTTTATCCATCCTTGCTCCAACTTTGAAGTCATGGTTGCCAATGGGGGCACCTTACCTTGCAAAGGGAAGTGTCGAAATGTGCGTATCTTTATGGGAGATTATACCTTGTGCTCTGACATGTTTGCCTTTCCCTTAGGGGGATGTGATGTGGTTTTGGGCGCTCAATGGCTATGTACACTCGGCCCTATCTTATGGGATTTTGCCGAACTTTGGATGCAGTTTTCCCTCAATGGACACAAACACACATTGATAGGATTACAACCAGGTTCTCTCAGCATCATCAGTTCACATCGCATGGAAAAACTCCTCAAGAAGAATTCACATGGTGTCATCGCTCAGATCCATTCCATCCAGATGCAACCATCAGCGGTCTCCACTACTCCTTTGGATCTACAACAAATTCTGGATCGATATACAGGTGTCTTTGCTGAACCAGTGGGATTTCCACCTTCCAGGCCAGAAGACCGTCGTATTCAACTCCTTCCTGGCAGCGTTCCTCCCAACATCAAGCCCTATCGCTACCCATTTCACCAAAAAACAGAGATTGAAATGCTTGTTCGGGACTTATTGAAGCAAGGTATTATTCGCCCAAGCACTAGTTCATTTTCTTCTCCAGTTATTCTTGTCCGCATAAAAGATGGGTCATGGCGCCTCTGCATTGACTTCCGAGCACTTAATCACCTCACCATCAAGGATAAGTTTCCAATTCCTGTTGTTGATGAGCTTCTTAATGAGCTTCATGGGGATCACTTTTTCTCCAAGTTGGATCTTCGTTCTGGGTATCATCAAATTTGGGTTCATGAGGATGATATCCCTAAAACAGCTTTCTGCACACATGATGGCCATTATGAGTTTTTGGTCATGCCCTTTGGACTCACTAATGCTCCTTCCACATTCCAGGCCTTAATGAATAAAATATTTCGACCCTACTTGCAGAAATTCATTCTAGTATTCTTTGATGATATCCTCATCTATAGTAAAACATGGGATGAACATCTCCAGCATTTGGATCTTGTCATGCAACTTTTCTCTGACCATCATCTCCATGCCAAGCAGTCTAAATTTGTTTGGACAGAAGAAAGTTGAGTATCTCGGGCATATTATCTTAGCACAAGGGGTTCGCGTGGATCCTGCCAAAATCAATGCCATGACCAGTTGGCCGCATCCTCAGACACTCAAGAGCCTTCATGGTTTTTTGGGGTTGACTGGATACTACCGCAAGTTTGTCAAGGATTATGGGAAGATTGCAGCTCCATTAACTGCTCTATTAAAAAAGGATGCCTTCACATGGACACCTGCTGCTCAGTGTGCATTTGAAAAACTAAAACAAGCTATGTGTACTACACCTGTGCTAGCTAGGCCCGATTTTTCCAAGCCCTTCACTATTGAGAGTGATGCTTGCGGAAATGGACTTGGTGCTGTTCTCCTTCAAGATGAACACCCCATTGCGTTCACCAGCAAAGCCCTTTCAGGTAAGAATTTAGCTGCCTCTACCTATGAGAAGGAAATGATGGCTATTTTGCATGCAGTACAGAAGTGGTGCCCATACCTATTAGGAAATCATTTCTACATCAAGACCGATCACCAAAGTCTGAAATATTTCTTGGACCAGCGTGTCTCCTCCCTGGCACAACAGAAATGGGTTAGCAAACTCATGGGTTATGACTATGAGATCACTTACAAGAAGGGTAAAGACAATATTGTGGCAGATGCTCTTTCTCGCACATTTGATACCCAAGGTTCTCTTTCAGCTATTTCCATGCCTGTTCCAAATTGGTTGCAATCTGTTCAACAGGGTTATGTCAATGACTCCTCCTTATCTCAAATCATCCAACGCTTGACCAACAACCCTTCTGTTGTACCACATTACTCTTGGGATGACGCTTCTCTGCGATACAAGGGTCTTCTGGTGCTTCCCCAAAGCACAGATATTCAACGGGCTGTCTTCTATGAACTCCATGTTTCTCCATCGGCAGGGCACTCTGGATTCCTCAAAATGTATGAACGAGCATGGCGTAACTTCTTTTGGCCGGGCATGAAAAGGACAATTCAACAGATGGTGGCCGAGTGTGATACCTGCCAATGCAATAAGGGTGAAACAACACTCCTTCCAGGATTGCTTGAACCCTTGCCCATACCTACATGGATTTGGACAGATATTTCTATGGATTTCATTGAAGGGATCCCTAAATCTGGCGGGAAGATAGTGATTCTTGTTGTGGTTGATCGCCTCTCCAAATATAGTCATTTTTGTGCTCTCAGCCATCCCTATACAGCCTCCTCCGTCGCTCAAATTTTTCTGGACCAGATCTTTCATCTTCATGGCTTCCCTTCTTCCATTGTCTCGGATCGTGATGTGACTTTCACCAGTCATTTTTGGACAGAACTATTTCGCCACACTGGCACCAAACTGAAGATGAGTTTAGGATATCACCCACAAACAGATGGTCAGACTAAAATTGTCAATAAATGCTTGGAAACTTATCTTCGTTGCTTCACCTCTGAACAACAACATCAGTGGGAAAAATGGCTCCCTCTCGCTGAATGGTGGTACAATACCTCTTACCACACTGCCTCTAAAATGACCCCATATGAAGCAGTCTATGGTCAGGCACCTCCAACCCTTCTTCCATACACCCCCACCAGTTCACCAGTTCAGGAAGTTGACACGGTCCTTCGAAACCATGATCAAATTCTGCGCATTTTGCGGGACAATCTTCACATGGCAAGAAATCGCATGAAGCAACAAGTTGATTAGCACCGTTCTGAGCGCACTTTTCAAGTCAGCGATATGGTTTTTCTTCGTCTCCAGCCGTACAAACAATCATCCTTGAAACTCAAAGGGCATCATAAGCTTGCTCCAAAGTTCTATGGGCCATATCGGATTCTTCAGAAGATTGGGTCCGTTGCTTATAAATTGGAACTTCCTCCTTCTTCCCGCATTCATCCAGTCTTTCATGTCTCTTGTCTGAAGAAAGTTCTTGGCACCAACATCAGTGGACAAACGATTTTACCCGAATTGAATAATGAAGGATCCATCCTTTTGGAGCCGGAGGCCATCCTCAATCGGCGCACGCATCAGCTTCGCTCTCGCTCTATCATAGAGGTCTTAATTCAGTGGCACGACATGCAACCAGAGGATGCTACATGGGAACCACTCCTTTAGATTCAACAACAATTTCCACATCTAAAGCTTTGAGGACAAAGCTTTTTTTAAGGGGGAGGGGATGTTAGGAACCCATGTCTTTACTTTGTTAGTATGTTGTTGTTGGACGCATATGCTTTGTAAGTCGTCCCGTAGTATTTGTTGATCAATAGTTTGTGTTATTGTTGTTGGCGCATATTCTTTGTAAGTCACCCGTAGTATTGTTGATCCATAGTTTGTAACGGCCCATGGTTTTGATCCATAGTATTGGCGCCTAGAATTAGTATATAAGTGTGTGTTGAAACCTATGAAGGCGCCGTGAAGTTATTTGTATTGAGCTTTCTCATAGGAGGTTGCCCCCTCGAAGTGGCCTGTGATCAATATAAAAGAGATTTTGAGTTCTGTCATTTCTGCTATTTCGCATATTTTTATTAAGTAATTGTTGCAGGTGCATCACATGGCCAAGCAAGGAGGAAGTGTTCAGTCAAGGGACGAGTATGGGAACCAAGAATAACGGTGTTGGGGGGAACAATGATGGGGTCTCCTTGCGGGTTGATGAATGTTCGAAAAACAATGTAATAACTGCAGTATGGATGGAGCGGAGGGCTCATGGATAGGTTGTGATGCAAAAATTGGTAAAAAAAGACAACGACCGATGTGGCACGAAAATCGATGCGACAAGGTGTGGGAACACAATGTCGAAGAAGTTTTGGGTGAGAGTGAGGAATGATCGAAAGTGTCACCATGGGGTTTCAAAACTAAATTTGATGGTAGAAAAATTGCCAATAAACTGATAATGGCCGATGTGGCGCGCAAATCGAGGTGACGATGGGCGCTAAAAATTCCTAAAGAAATTTTTGGGAGAAAATGATGAATGGTATCAACCATCATCAAGGTCTCGTCAAACTGAATCCAAAGTTGTCAACAGTTCCAAAAATGGAGTTCGACACGCAAATCGAGGCAACGATGGGCACTAAAAAATGCCTAATTTTTTTTTTTGAAAAAAACGAGAAATGGTCTCAAACATTCTCAAGTTCTCGTCGAACTAAATCTAGGGGCATCAACGGTTCGAGAAACGGACATCGGATGATCCTGATATGGCAAAACAAGAATAAGTCCAATGTCTATAAATAGTAAGTGGACCCTCATAAGAGGTGTCATTTGTGATAGGTGAGTTTGACAGGAGATTAGAGGATCCCAGAGGTGAAAACTAAGGTTGCGAGAGATTCGACCGGTGGATTTACATTTTGAGAGTTGCAAGTAAGTCTTCATGTCCTTAGCTATGTCATTTAAGCGTTTTTATTGGGAATTGGGCCTCTAGGGAGGCATGCCAGGCATTTATTGGGGCCAAGGTGGCAAATCGTGGGTTCCAAGAGGACTTGTGCACTCTGGAGCACCGTTTTGGATGAGGTATCCATGCTCACACAACGCAGTTATACCTCCCAGTGACACAGTCCAGAGCGCGCTGAGTGTCTCCAGAACCGCGCATTGCCCCGCAGCTCTGGCCTGCTTAGTTGCACTCAAAGTGCAACTAAGGGGCATGTAGTTGCACTCTGAAGCGCGGCTGTCCAAGAGGAAAGCGGGCTGCAGAGTGCAACTGCAAGCCTAACAAGTGCGCTCTAGAAGCACGCGTTTCAAGGGGAAAAACGTGCTCCAAAGCACATTTGTGAGGCCATATCATGTGTTGGGATCTTTACGCCGATTTGGGGGTATGGGAGGTTGATATGGTTCTAATGGGATTTTATTGTCGTGATTGGCAGGATTCCAGTGGTTACTTGGAGAGAGCGGGAGGTTTTGGGTACTATATGGCAGAACATCCGGATGAACAGGGCTGTTCAGGAGGCCCTAGCTGACTGCGGGATCCTAAAGTTTGCATAGGTTCCATTGATGCGTTCAGCACCTCTGTTGCTGAACAAGTTGATCGAGTTTTGGGACTCAGACATCAAGGCTTTCATGATTCAAGGTGAGTGACTAGATCTGACCCTGACCGATGTATATTTTTTGACTGGATTTCCCAAGTTGCGCATGGTTGCTGATACCCAGCCGAGGAGGCCAGGGAATGTATCGTTGCATACTTTGTTGGACAGACATTTTCTGCCTGTGACGGAGGTGAGTGGTTCTGCACTTATGATTTATGATCTGGAGAGTTCGACAACTCAAGTGATTGCAGCAATGGTGGTACGTATTTTGGGTTTGCATGGCCCTCTCCGGATCTCGGGAGGGCAGATGATGCTGGTAGAGCGATTCCTGAATGGGACGTATTTTGCTTGGGGTCAGATGTATTTGTCAGCTATTCAGCGGGAGCTGAGCAAGGTGAGGCACTTGGTGAAGGATTTCTGTTTCCCCTCCTTCCTATGTTCATTTTTATTTGAGCGACTGCCTACACTGCGGTCTCATAGAGTAGTGCGAGACGGGTTACCGACAGAGCCGCGGATGCAGCGTTGGGGCAAGATGAGAGGGAAGTGTTTATCCATTGTTCTATCCAAGATATCTTGCAATTATGTGGATAAAATGAACCTCTCTAAGGGAGATTGTTGGCTTCCCTTGAATCTTGCACCTCCTAGGTGACACTATTGTATTTAGTTGGACCATTGGGCAATAAAATCTTGGTTTGGCAGACTCTTTTTCCATATTGATTGTTTTATCTCTTACCCCCTCTTTTATTTCAAATTATTTCTTGTTATTTATTTTTTGTTTTGTTCTAATCAATATTTTTCTTGGCCATTTGGGGTTTTAGTTATTTAATTCTCAAACACAACATTGGGTACTTCTTGCAACCTCAAGGATACTCTCACTGTGGGAAGGATATCCATCCTTGTGGCTATTTCTCCCAAAACTACGTTAGTTTTTCAGAAATTTCAATCTGATCTAGGATCTTAATTGAGAGAACAACATGTACAACATATATACAACATATCAATCATGGACATAATAATGCAAGCACACAAGAGACAATAGACACACAGAGTTTCACTGGGGAAAACCATAAAGGTGAAAAACCCCACAACTTCCTCAGAGATAGATAGAGCAATGATACAACCCAAGCATAAGAGATATACTCCTAGCAGCAGCTTCTCCTCCTCCACTAGTGTGCCACTCTCCAATGAGTGTAAGAGTGAGAAAGTGAATGAACAAATAGAGTGCCTCCCACACTCTATTTATACTTGACTTGACTTGCCTAATAAACTTTACTAGGTTAGCCTTAACTTAACCACATAACATAATGCTGACAGGGCCGACCCCTAATAGGGTGGTCTAATAACCCTTTTACCCACATGACTCATACAAGGCCGACCCCAACAAGGTGGTCTAATAACCCATCAAGTATAAGTTACGACACTTACAATATAAATGACGACACTTCCGTATAGAGGAATAATAACATCTCTATAGAAATACAAACACTTCCATATAGAGGAATAATAACATCTCTATAGGAATACAATATACATAGGTGAAATACATTCCGAAGTTACAATTACATTAACACTCCCTCTTCACTAGGAAGGTATTTCTCGACACAGATTTGCTAGCACAAGTCTTCTTCTCTAGATCATCGTAACTGGATCATCGTCATCGTCACTGCTGTTGCTATCTCAATCAATCTCCGATCTACTCATCATAGGAAGTTCTACAGAGCCAGTCCTTTTTCATACTGGATGTAGGCCCACCACCTGCAGGTCTTCATCATCACTGGCCATACTGTGGAATCCTCGGGACTTATTACGTGCGTCAACAAAACCTCGAAAGAGCATCCCAGGCATTTTACGAGCACACAGCTCAACCTATCGGATCTCCCAGGATCTTTTACATGTGACTGTCACAAAACCTTAAAAGAGTGTCTTGCCCAGCAAGATCTCTAAAGAGCAACCGAGGCCTTTTACGTGTCTAGCACAACCTATCCGGATCTCCAGGACTTATTACATGTGACCCCTCCCACAAAACCTTAAAAGAGTGTCTTGCCAAGCAAGATCTCTAAAGAGCATCTGAGGCCTTTTTCATCCTGTCCAGATCTCCAGGACTTATTACATGTGGTCCCCACAAAACCTTAAAAGAGTGTCTTGCCAAGAAAGATCTCTAAAGAGCATCTAAGTCCTTTTTCATCCTATCCCAATATTTAGGACTTATTACATATTGTCTAGCAAAACCTTAAAAGAGTGTCTTGCCAAGCAAGATCTCTAAAGAGCATCTGAGGCCTTTTACGTGACTAGCACAACCTGTCCAGATCTCCAGGACTTATTACATGCTACCCTTGAACAACCTGTCCACGGCCACAGAGTATCAACCTGATACTCACCATACATCGTCCTGATGTACATGATCATCCTAATCATCATCACTGCATCGTCTTGATGCATGTCATCTGGAGCAACATCCTGAAGCTCGTCATCCATGATCATCCTGATCATACAATGCATCCACTTGATGCATACACCAAGTATCTACTTGATACATATCATCATGCATGATCCACCTGATCATACACTGTATCCACCTGATACATATACAGATACATGATCCACCTGATATATATCAACATACATGATCTACCTGATCATACAATGTATCCACCTGATACATATACAAATACATGGTCTAAGCATCCAACATGATGCATATACATATACATGATCCAACTGATCATAACAAGCATCCAACATGATGCATATACAGAGCAGTAATTAGAGCATCGTCCTGATGCTCATCATCCAACGCTTACATCCACAGCCATGGGAAGGATCCTCCTCTCACCATGCTTGGAATGGCTTCCAGCAAATGTGTCCATCACTTCTTCCTCGAAGTGTCATCAATCTGAAGAAAACCAAGCCTCTCCCTGAAATACTCAAACTTCACTCTGGTTAGTAGTTTCATCAGCACATCTGCAACCTACTCATCCATCGCAACATACAAGAGCTTCACTCCTCCTCTTTGCACCATATCCCTGATATAGTGATATTTGATCTCAATGTGTTTCGACCTGTCGTGGAACACCAGGTTCTCAGACGGCTTCACACAACTTTGGTTGTCACAAAAGATACTAGTAACCTCCAGCGGGAGATCAACTAACTCAGACAGTAGCTTCCAGAGCCATACTGCCTCACAACTAGCTGAACAAGCTGCAACATACTCTACTTCGACTGTACTCAGTGCTACACAGGATTGCTTCCTGCTAAACCAAGAGATCAGACCTGATCCCATATTGAAGCAACACCCAGATGTGCTCTTCCTATCTGCAGCACTGCCTACCCAATCTGAATCAACATAACCCTGCAGGTTAAACTTTTGATTTGCATCATACTTGAGCCCATAATCAATTGTACCCTTCAGGTACCTCAAAATATGCTTTACAGCAACCAAGTGAACACCTCTGGGATCCGTCAAGAACTGGCTCAATGTGTTCACCGCAAAGCAAATATCTGGTCCCGTATTCGTCAGGTATATCAATGACCCAATCATCTAACGATACATCGTGACATCAACTGGATCAGATGAAGCATCACACAGAAGCTTCAGGTTTGATGCCATAGGTGTGGCCATGGCCTTGCAGTCCATCATCCCGAACCTCTTCAGGATCTCTACTGCATACTTCCCTTGTCCAAGGAAGATTCCATCTGCACTCTGCCACACCTCCATACCTAGAAAATAGTGCATCATCCCAATTCCTTCATTTCGAACTCGACAGCAAGCTTCCTCTTGGTATTGGTAATCAACCCATCCTCACCTGTTACAAACATGTCATCCACATACAAGAGTAGTATCACAGGATTGCCTTCTTCAACCTTGTAGTAAAGGTTGGAATCTAGTTTACTCTTGGTAAAGCCCAAACTGGATAGAAAGCTATCTATCCTACCATACCAAGTCCTAGGAGCTTGCTTCAAGCCATACAAGGATTTCTTCAACTTGCACACATATGACTCTCTGTCATGTGTCTCAAAACCAAGTGGCTGCTCCACATACACTTCCTCTTCGACTACACCATTCAAGAAAGTTGTCTTGACATCCATCTGGTGTATCTTCCATTTCATCACTTGTAGCTAGAGCAAGTACTAATCTAATGGAAGTGTATCTGGCCACAGGAGCAAAAGTCTCTTCATAATTAATCCCTTCTTTCTGGGAGAAGCCATGAGCTACAAATATTTCTTTGTATTTCTCTATGCTACCAACTGCAACATGCTTGATCTTATAGATCCACTTGGAAGTCACAACAGACTTCCCATCTGGTCTTGGGACCACATCCCAAACATCTTTCTTCATGATCGACGGATCATGGTATTCTTCCATTACTTCATCCCGGATCCTGGGAACTTCAATATTGTCAATAGATAGCTTTGTTGCTGGAACAAATGTTGTAGTCCTTCGTTTGTAGGTGATGGTATACGATCTTTCCTACAAAGCAAGTTAAATTGCATGATTAGAAACAACTCATAGTTTTTGGAATAAATTCTTACACATAAAGAAATATGTCATACAGTCATGTAATTATTTTAGCCAATGCTTCAATACAACATTTATCCATATCCCATAACTTTCTAGATGCCTTCCAATCTCTACCAGAACATTGTTAAGAGTGTGCACAACTCCCAACATGTCAGCAAAGAGGTTTCATTCTAGATAAGTAGCAATGGAATGTTTTACAGTGCCAGAGGCCACTTACCCATTACATGTATATTAGTGGTATACTGTTCATTAATTCAATTATTCTAATATGCATGATACACAACCTAAGTCTAGGAACATAAGCATATACATCATTGAGCAATATTATTTAAACAAACAAGTATGCAAGAAATGAAAATTCAAATACTTATCTTTGTTTGGTTGTAGGGTGGACTCCCTCTCAATATTTGCTTCCTTGCAGGAACTACTGGAGTGTGCTCCCTCTTGATCTTTGCTTCATGGATTACCTGTCTTTGAACTTATATCCATCCTCGATCACTATGCATCCTTACTAGTATCATCATTGTGTTATCCTCGAGATCTCATACATAATCATACATTCATTAGTATAATCTTAATACTATCAAAACAAAATAATCTTAAACATGTATGGTCAAGATCATTTCATACACAGATAATAAACATTAGTATTCAAGGTTTCAGGGAATACTTCTTTTACTCATTCATATTCTTTATTTGACCAAAAGACTTTTCTAGTTAGTCATATCATCAATCAATGTAAGAGACATAATATGCATAAACCCTTGATTACTTACATTTCTAACTTCATGAATAATCATTATCAACCATACAACAGTATAAGATCCTAACACAAGGTAGGATTCTAACTTGATATAAGAAAAACATACCTGGTTATCATATTTTCTAGTTATGTCTAGCAATGTCTTCTTGTTCTCTTCAATGACTTGTGCTAGTAACCTGCATATCTCATAGGTTAATCATTATAGAACCAAGTTATACATACCTTGTAAGTAGATCTTCTATGTGATCCATGACAATGGATGAATCTTTGTCTTCATGTCAACATGGTCATATGTTCTTGAACTAGAACATGATTTATCTTTCTTGATGTACCTTTCATGTTAGCGGATAACATCAACCTCATACAACACCACAATGCAATAGTACAATCATAAGTGTCAAAACCCTAATCAGTGAATATCTGCATTCCTAATTTTATTAAGGTGATACGACAAGTCTAAAGTTAATCAAGATCGTACTAACCTTAATGAAGACAAACATACCATAAACTTAATCATGAACAGATCTCGAAACATACCTGGATAAGTCATGCCTGTCGAGATTGCTTGTAATCTTCTTATGTAAGGCCTTAGCCTTATCTCCCTCTGAAACAAGAAATTCTTCACTTATGCAGGTGACCAATCCATTTGATTTGCAGAAACTGGATTTGGAGCTAGATTAGGTTTTGTCAGAGAAACCCTAAAAATTCAAATTTGAATTTCAAACTTCTGAAAGGATAGAAATATGCGCCTTGATGAGCTGATCAAGCTGGTATACATAGAGTTTGAAAATTGCAAAGTTTCACCCCTCAAAATTGCCTTTGAAACTTTCGGATCTTCTAGGCAGGATCCCAAACTAGGGTTTGATAAAGCCCACCCTTTTTCCCAACCAAAAGGTTTGATCCAAAGCTCTAAACTTCGATTTTTCTGAGGAGCTTCCAGCCGTGGTCACAGACTTCAGAAATTCCAACTTTTGCAAAAGCCCTAATTTTTCAGCTTTCCGATCAAAATCCCGAACTAGGGTTTGATTAAGCCCGACCTTCTTCCCAACCATTTTTTTTTTATCTTGGTATCTAAATTTAGAATTTGATGAGGAGCATCCAGCTGTGGTCTCCGACACAAAAGATTCCAACATTCTCTGAAACACTAAATTCCCAGAGCCATGAATGAAGGTGCTCAAAATCCAATTCTGTTTTGATAGAAATATGCACCTGATTGTTTCTGGTGTAACTCTGAAATTTCAGATCTACAGGGTCTGAAAATTATTCCTGTGGTAGCTTGACCTATTATCTTTCCAACCCCATAGGTATGAACTCAATTGGATTCTCTGAGAGAGAGTTATGCCAATTGTTGCAATGTGACATGTTTATGGGATAAAACAGGAGAGTGAACATGTACGGCATGCCACGTGTCATTGGTTCAATTTCAACCTTTGAAAAAATTACATGAGAAATTAAAGTCCGTGCCCTACATGTCACTATTTACGAAATTTCATTTGGAGCTTCCTAGCCCAATTTATGACCTTTTTTCCTAGGTCACCTGTTTATGACTCAGATATGGAAGAGGCAGAAACCCTATATTGTACAGATCATAAATCAAAAAGTACAACAAATTAGAGGTTGTACTTTGGGCACAAGGTACATGGGGATATTATCTTCGACTTGTAATATTTTCAAATCCTGAAACCTTGCCAAAAAAAATTTATAGCGAAAGTGGTACGATGACTAGTTTTTGCTATATCAAGCCCTAGCTTCGCAAGTGCAACAAGTGTCATAAATGCCATACCATGCCTTCTTTCAGGCTAGCTCTGATACCATGTTAGTTTTTAAAAAATTTCAATCTGATCTAGGATCTTAACTGAGAGAACAACATGTACAACATATATACATCATATCAATCATGGACATAATAATGCAAGCACACAAGAGACAATACACACATAGTTTCACTGGGGAAAACCATAAAGGTGAAAAACCCCACAACTTCCTCAAAGATAGATAGAGCAATGATACAACCCAAGCATAAGAGATATACTCCTAGCAGTAGCTTCTCCTCCTCCACTAGTGCGCCACTCTCCAATGAGTGTAAGAGTGAGAAAGTGAATGAACAAATAGAGTTCCTCCCGCACTCTATTTATACTTGACTTGACTTGCTTACTAACCTTTACTAGGTCGGCCTTAACTTAACCACATAACATAACGCTGACAGGGCTGACCCCTAATAGGGTGGTCTAATAACCCTTTTACCCACATGACTCATACAAGGCCGACCCCAACAAGGTGGTCTAATAACCCATCAAGTATAAGTTACGACACTTACAATATAAATGACGACACTTCCATATAGAGGAATAATAACATCTCTATAGAAATACAAACACTTTCGTATAGAGGAATAATAACATCTCTATAGAAATACAAACACTTCTGTATAGAGGAATAATAACATCTCTATAGGAATACAATATACATAGGTGAAATACATTCCGAAGTTACAATTACATCAACAAACTAAGGTCCTAACACAATTGATCAAATAATTCCATGATGAATCATCAATCCATCTAGAAACAATCTTTGGAGTTGGTATATTTCCAATATGTTTTTGTATACATCTCTTTGCCAATGAATAAAAGAAGGGGAACTGAAAAATTGTTGTGGATACCTAAAAGGAGGGCGATGATGTCTCTGATAATGATGTCAAGGATGTCAGTATGTGTAGGATATATACCATGAAGATGATGTCATACGAGCCTATTTGTTAGGAACCCATTGTTCGGATATCCACATCATCTTTTTCAGGATCTTGCATGCAATTAGGGTTTGCATGCAAATTCTAGGGTTTGCATGCACTTTGCATGCATCCCAGTCACCAGGTTGATGCCTCCAGCACCTTATCCACCTTATTATAGCAACCGGGAGCTTCTTACATCAGTTCTTTAGCCCTCCTAGTCATGAAGGTGCCCACTTCTCACCTACTGCTAGAGAAGGGCGCACTTCTTCACCTACCATTGCAGTTCCACTTCAGTTACACTCAGTTAGCTCCGATTCTCCCTGATTTGAGGCTAGTTTCACTCCCGACTGGCTGTTTCACTCCGTTGGAACTCCAGATTGACTAGATGACTTGTTCTAACTTCAGTTAGCCTCCCATGCGCCCTCCACTGATCCCACTTCCCTATATCAGTGCTAAACACTTCAGTTACACATGTTACACTCAGTTAGACTCAGATTGACACCTGGATGACTGGTTCTTGTGCATTGATGACCACCACTGATTGATGATGAGAACTCCTAGTTGGAGTCAAGCTACTCCATTCAGTGATTTGAATGACCTCCTCAGGCAATTCGAATTTCTCAGTCATTGTTACTGTATTCTATTGTAATCATTCACCCTTACTGGGATATTGAGCACTGATGCATGTTTTGCACAGTTTTACACCATATTTTCTATGTTCATCTGTTGTGATTGATTTACTTGTTCATTAGATCTGCTGTGACTAATTTTACATAGTATCAGAGCCATTGCAGGGACAAGATCTCTTTTCTACGGGTGTTTCTACAAGAAGATTTGAGTGAATTTGCTCAAAAATTACAAAAAGTTTTGGCATGAAAGATCTCAAGGGCATTCGCTCCTGTGCATGCAAAGCTTGAAAATACTTCCAATACCACTCCAGAAGCTTGAGTTTCCACATAAATCCTGGATCTAATACATTGGACTGATTCAACATTGTTTGATCTCCAATCCCAGGTGTGATGCAACTCTAAAAGGGTGGATTGTTCGACCTCATTGTTCTTGGTTTTATTGTGATTTGCAGGTTATTGTCTCCATCAATTGCATTCGCTACTCTGCCCTTGCAAGCTTCTCTACATCAGTGTGCACTCGCTCCTAGCAATGGAATACTCTTCTTCAGAGCCTATCCTCACCCCATTCAATTATTTTGATTGGAAAGATGATATGGAGATCATATTACGTTCAAAAGGTTACTACCGAGTCACTCTTGGTCTTGAATTGGAGCCAAACACCTTGTCAGATAGAACCAAACACTACAACAAGCTTGATGAAGCTTATGGTCTTCTTTGTCTCTCCATCTCCAAAGATCTTCACTTCCATCTCAGCGGATTGAAGACTCCAAAAGCTATATGGGAGAAACTTGAAACACTATTTGGCAAGCAGGACGAGCTTAGGGATTTTCAATTAGAGAATGAATTGATTGCCCTTAGTCCTGAGAATTTCGAGACCATTAATGAATTCTTCACAAAATTCAAGAACTTGAACATGCAGTTGAAGAACAGTGGAGTTATCAAAGAGGATAAGCAATTGATCCTCTCCATTCTTAGCAATCTTGGTAAATATTATTCGGTATTTGTCTCTACTTTCAATTCCGGTCGGCTAACTACCTCGAATTGGAAGATGCCTACCTTGAATGCCTTCAGTGAGTCCGTCACAAAAGAGCATGACAAGTTGATTCAAATGGGGTCCATAAGCTCCAAAGATTCAGCCCTATATGTTCAAGGACCCAAGATATCAAATGGTAAAGGAAAGCAAAAGAAGGAGAAGCCCAAATTCGAACCTCACAAGCAAAGAGAGAAAGGCAAACAGACGGATGCACCATCCAGTTCAAAGTTCAAGCAAAAGGGCAAAGAAGTTAACCAAAAATCTAAATGTACTTATTGCAACAGTGGCTTTCATCCCGAAAGTTCATGTATGAAGAAGACTATAGATCAAATGGCCCTCCTTTTGGAAAAGAACAACATAACTCTTCCTGACGGTACAAGGAAGAAGGATAGGAATGATGATCATGAAATAGGACAAGCGCTCATGGCAACTGTTTCGAAGCTCACTACTCTCTTGATAGATTCGGTTGCATCGAATCATATGGCTGCAAATATTGATTCTTTTTCTTCATTCGATCCAAACAACTCCATCCCCATCCATTTGAGAGATGACTCAAAAATTTCTTCAAAGGGCAAAGGTACGATTCATGTAGATCATGGAAGCTTTCAGAATGTGCTCTATGTGCCTTCCTTGGCTTCAAATATTCTTTCTGTGTATCAAATGACACACACTGGTGAACTGAAGCAAGTTACATTCAGCCCTAATACAGTTGACATTTATGATATAAAAAATGGAAGACTTGTTGCAGTCGGAAAGGCAAACCACATTGCAAAATGCTATGAGTTTTCACACTTTATTCCGTTTGCAAAGCCCACTGCTCTTCGCACACATGGTAATGAGGTTAGTAGGATTTGGCATGAAATATTTGGACATCTTAATTATAAGTATTTGTTGCTGCTATCAAACAATTCCATGGTAGATGGTCTTCCACAACTCCGTTCCTCGAAGGGAATATGCACTGGTTGCATTATTGGGAAGCACCCCAAGCACAGATTCGACTGCAGCAAAGCTAGCAGAGCTTCTACAGTTTTGGGGTTGATACATTCTGATATCAGTGATCCACTGCCCCATATGTCATTAAATGGTTCAAGGTATGTTTTGACATTTATTGATGATTTTTCCCGCTTTACATGGGTATTTTTTCTCAAAAACAAGTCATAAGTGCTTGGAAAATTCAAGGATTTTAAGGCTTCTGTTGAGGCCGCCACTGAGAGCAAGATCAAAGCTCTTAGATCTGATAATCATGGAGAATATATCAAGGCTGAGTTGCTGCAAATTTGTGCCCAAAGCAGAATTCAGATCCAACATACAGTTCCCTACACACCCCAGCAGAACGATGTAGCGGAAAGGAAAAATCGGTCACTGAAAGAGATGGCTACATGCATGATTGAATCAAAAGGTTTGGCTGCAAATATTTGTGCTGAAGTAATCAGTGTTGCTGCATACATATAGAACCGTGTTCCACATTCATCCGTGAAAGGTATGACTCCTTTCGAAGCATTCTTTGATCACAAACCGGATGTGTCAAATTTGAGAGTTTTTGGCTCTACTGCATGGGCTAGAATTCCTTCCAAGAAGAGATGAGCTTTGGATCCACAAAGTATTGAGTGCATACTGATAGGATATGGGGAAGAATCAAAATCATACAAACTCATGGATATCATATCTAAAAATATATTCATAGAGTGCAGTGTGCAATTTGAAGAACCGCTTCAAGAATTGCAACTAGTCGAGGAAGAAATTGTCGTTTCACCGCCTTCACTAGAAGAAGATCCGTGCAGCGATAATGAAGGTATGAGTTCTGATATTTCTGATATTTTAGCAGCACATGATGATCATGACATATCAGGTTCAGAATCCGACCATTATGATCCTCCTCAGTTACCAAAGTGGGCCCAAAACACTCTTCAATTTGCTGGTTCGAACCTTTGAAATCCTGCTGATCCGAGATGAACAAGAGCAGACTTTCAAAGAGCAGGTATGGATCTTTCTATTGCTGATCCATTACTTCCTGAGATTTGTTATTTGATGGCTAGTTCAGATCCCACATCATACTATTCTTCCCACCGAGATTCGAGATGGCAAAGTGCCATGGATGAAGAGTACAGTTCTCTTCAAAAGAACAATACATGGGAGCTAGTTTCTCTTCCACCTGGAAGAAAATTAGTGAAGTGTAAATGGGTCTACCGCACAAAAGTTACTACTGATGGCTCTATCAGAAAATACAAAGAAATGTTGGTGGCAAAAGGTTTCTCCCAAGTCCAAGGAGTGGACTACACTGAGACGTTTGCACCGGTTGCAAAGATGGATTCCGTCCACCTTGTTTTGGCTATTTCCGCATCCAAGCATTGGGAAGTGCACCACATGGATGTGAAGAGTGCATTTCTACATGGAGACCTTGCTGAAGAGGTATATATGCAGCAGCAAGAGGGCTATACATCAGATCCATCATTAGTTTGCAGATTGAAGAAATATTTGTATGGGTTAAAACAGGCCCCAAGAGCTTGGTACGCAAAGATGGACTCCTTCCTTCTTTCTCAAAATTTCCAAAGATGCAAATCTGATCCGAATGTGTATCTTCAGTGAGTTAAAGGTAATTTGTTGGTTATTGTACTTTATGTTGATGATCTTCTCATTACTGGTAGCACTCTTACTTCAATAAATAATCTAAAAACTACCTTAAATCTAGCTTTTGACATGAGCGATTTGGGCTTGCTGAGTCACTTTTTGGGCTTGGAGATAGCTCAAAATTTTGATGGGATCACTATATATCAGCAAAAATATGCTTCCAACCTATTATTGAAGTTTAATATGGCTGAATGTGAGGCAGCCCCATTCCCATTCCTCTCAGGAATCAATCTTGAGGAGGGATATTCTACACCGCTTGCAGATTGCAGTATGTATCGACAGTTGATTGGTTCACTACTTTATTTGACACACTCAAGGCCTGATATTTCATATGCTGTGAGTGCCGTGTCAAGGTATATGTAGAAGCCACATGAGCTTCATTGGCGAGCAGCCAAGCGGATCTTGCAGTATGTGCAAGGTACAAAACATTTTGGCATACATTATGCTGCAGATTCTGAGCTTGATTTCATTGGTTTTACTGATTCAGATTGGGCAGGTGATAGCATTGATCGGAAGTCCACTTCCGGTTATGTTTTCATGATTGGTCATGGTGCTATTTGCTGTTCCAGCAAAAAGCAGGCAGCCATTTCACTTTCTTCAGCAGAGGCAGAGTATCGAGGGGCAGTCAATGCATGCATTCAGGCAGTTTGGTTGCAGGGTATTCTTTCCGAGTTTGGTTTTGGTGGCACTACTTCGACTATCATATTTTGTGACAATCAAAGTGCTATCAAGATCTCCACAGATCCAGTTCAGCTGCAGAGGACCAAACACATTGAGATTCATATGCATTACATTCGACAGTTGGTGCATGATCGCACCATCATTCTGCAATATTGCCCTACTGATGAGCAAATTGTAGACATCTTCACCAAGAGCTTCACTGAGAAGAAGTTCTCTTACCTCCGTTCATTGTTGGGGGTGATTTCCATCATGGTGGAGACAGATTGATCCATTATTATGCTTTATCTTGAGGGGGGGCTTTCTTCCCACTGGGTTTTCCCTCTTTCCTCACTTAGTTTATTTTCAACATTTTTTGGATTATTGTATTGGGGTGACCTTTGGTCTTAGTTACCAGGGCCCCACATTATTTTTTTTACACATCATAGTCTAGCTTGAGTGGGGGTGTTCGGATATCCACATCATCTTTTTCAGGATCTTGCATGCAATTAGGGTTTGCATGCACTTTGCATGCATCCTAGTCACTAGGTTGATGCCTCCAGTACCTTAGCCACCTTATTCTAGCACCCGGTAGCTTCTTACATCAGTTCTTTAGCCCTCCTAGTCATGAAGGCGCCCACTTCTCACCTACTGCAAGAGAAGGGCACACTTCTTCACCTACCACTGCAGTTCCACTTCAGTTACACTCAGTTAGCTCCGATTCTCCCTGATTTGAGGCTAGTTTCACTCCCGACTGACTGTTTCACTCCGTTGGACCTCCAGATTGACTAGATGACTTTTTCTGACTTCAGTTAGCCTCCCATGCGCCCTCCACTGAGCCCACTTCCCTATATAAGTGCTACACACTTCAGTTACACATGTTACACTCAGTTAGACTCAGATTGACACCTGGATGACTGGTTCTTGTGCATTGATGACCACCACTAATTGATGATGAGGACTCCTAGTTGGAGTCAATCTACTCCATTCAGTGATTCGAATGACCTCCTTAGGAAATTCGAATTGCTCAGTCATTGTTACTGTATTCTATTGTAATCATTCACCCTTACTGGGATATTGAGCACTAATGCATGTTTTGCACAGTTTTACACCATATTTTCTATGTTCATCTGTTGTGATTGATTTACTTGTTCATTAGATTTGCTGTGACTAATTTTACACCCATGCCAACCCTTCTATTTACTTTGTTAGTATATTGTTGTTGGATGCATATGCTTTGTAAGTCGTCCCGTAGTATTTGTTGATCCATAGTTTGTATTATTGTTGTTGGATGCATATGCTTTGTAAGTCATCCCGTAGTAATTGTTGATCCATATTTTGTATTAGCCCATGGTTTGTATTGACACATGGTATTGGTTCCTAGACTTAGTATATAAGTTTGTGTTGAGACCAATGAAGGTACGGTGAAGTTATTTGTATTGAGCTTGCTCAAAGGAGGTTGCCCCCTCGAAGTGGCCTGCGATCAATAAAAGTGATTTTGAGTTCTATCATTTCTACTATCTCGTGTGTTTTCATTAATCAATTGTTGCAGGTTCATCACACTATTGCTGTTATGAACTATAATAACTTTGAAACTGGTGCCAAATCTAGATGAGTAAGCTCCAAAGTTGTATCAGTATGCAATGTGGGAGATGGATATTGCAACTCATCAATAGAATATTCATTTGATGTGATGATATCTACTATTGGAATAAAATGAATCTAATCAATAAAGGAATCAAGACAACTTGATAAAAGTTGATGAAGCCCCCTCAAAACCTAATCTAGCTTTGGTTGGTCTCATCACAGTTGAATGCAATTTGTGATCCTTTGTCCATTCTTACCAAGGCCACCACTAGTGTAGCCCATATTCACAAGTAATTTAGACCGAGATCCACAAGTATGTACCTCAAAGGAAGGTTTTGTAGGCTAATGAATCACAATAAGTGCATGCTTTTTAATAAAATCTACAGTGTCTTCCTCTTCATGAGAATCTGTAGTGTGAGAAGAAGAATTTGAGGTAATAGAGATAGAATATGAAGATTCAAGAGTATATCTTGAATTATCATTTTCATTTTCATAATTGGAAAGGGAGGAAGAAGAATCCTCCTGATCATAAATGGAGGAAACAAATTCCTAATCATTAATGGAATAAGTATAATCATCAATAGTGGATGAAACAGACTCTTCATCAACACTCTCATCATTAGAAGTGTCATCAACAATGGATGGTGCATGATCATTATCTGTATAAAATTATTGTATGATATTGGAGCTTAACCAAACTAGATGAGAAGAGATACCCTATCCCAAACTAGGAATAATATATTCTTTCTCTTTTAATTTGTCCCAAAGATGTTCAATCCGTAGATTTAATTTTTCCTTCACCTCATCACAGCAGGTGATTCAATCAAAAAATTCAACTTGCTATTGAGTATGATTGTCATTGATATCAAAGAAGTTCATTAATGACAAAGGAAAAGTATAGCAATTCAGTGTAAATGGTCGACGCCATATTTAGTTGATACTTAATTCTGGTTGTCTCTTAAACTAGTCTAAAATTTTGAAACAAAAAGTGGTAAATAGTCGACCTCTTGTATTATGGTCGAGTCCTTGTAAATTAAGTCAAGAGTCAACCTCTTTTCGACCTCTTGTCGATCGGTGCCGACGTCTTATATTATGGTCAATCCCTTGTAAATTAAATAAATAGTCGACCTATTTTCAACCTCTTGTCCACCATTGTCAGTCGAAAAGTCAGAGTCAGAGTTCGACATCGAAATCAACAAGTTGGAGTCAAAACGACGGAGTCGGAATCAGATTTGTCATTCAAAACCGAAGCTATGAGTTGGATTCACAGTCAGAAATTCAGATTTGAAGTTCGACATCGGAATCAGCAAATCAAAGTCGAAACAATGGAGTTGAAAATGTTGAATGAAGAGTGTATTTTTTAGGTTCTCAATCCCGACATCGGAATCAACCAGTCAGAATCAGAATGACAGAGTCAGAATTGATGGTGAATATCGACATATTGTAAATCAACGAATAAGAAATTCGGAGTCAGGATTGCGGAGTCGAAGTGCCTCATAATCACGTTGTTAATATTCGCAGGTTAAAATAGAGAGGTAATTTCTAATTAGTTTTACTTGTGAAGGGTCACGATGAAGATTTGTGACTGTTAAGTGAAGAGGCTCGATTGAGGGTATATAAACAAGGCTTTAATCCTTCAAATAATTTGTCTCTGTACATTAATATAGAAAATCAGAAAGTGTACATAAAACAGAGAACGCATAATCATTTAAAGGGTGGTTGGGAGGCGTAAGGACAGGCTACAAAAGCATGTAGGAAGTCATAGATTCATTCCAGTTGTTGTTGGTAAACAGAGTGTCATTGCATCCTTTGGTTGTAGTTGAAAATATTGGGTGTTGTTGCATCCTTCCGTTGTAGCTAAAAATATTGGGTGTTGTAGCATCCAACAAGTTGGTGCTTGCAAATACTTGTAAATATAATTTTGCAGTAATAGAAAGTGTTTGTGGTTTTCCCAATTGGGTTTCCACGATAAAATTATGTGTTCTTTTTCTATTGTTGATTTTGTCTTAAAAGTGATAAAAATTGAAGAAATTTCTAAATATTGATTCACCCCCCCAATCTCAGTATTACTTGATTTTCCAACAATTGGTATCAGAGCGGGTCTCTTCACTAAAGTCTAACCACTTGAAGAGAGATCTTTTATCACTATGGATCAACAAGGAAAAATGTCCTCCAAGGTTCCACTATTCAATGGTGAGGATTATGTGTTTTGGAGTGTTAGGATGAGAAGTCATATAATGTCTATTGGACTAGAAGTTTGGCTATCTATAGAAACGAGGTATATATATCCAAAACATCCTCCCACAAATCTTGAAGGAATAAAACAATTTGTATACAATGCAAAAGTTGTTAATTCAATCTTGGCTGGATTATCCAGAACAGTCTTTTCCATGGTGATGCATTGCAAAACAACAAAGGAGATCTGGGACAAATTGCAGACCATCTATGAAGGAGACACCAAGGTAAAAAAGGGAAAAACTCCAAACCTTTAAAGCTCATTTTGAAAGTCTAAAATGAAGGAAGAAGAGAACATTTCAAAATACTTTGAAAGAATTGATGAAATTGTTAATGCAATTCAAGGGCTAGGAGTAGAATTGGAAGAAATGAAAATAGTTGAAAAAGTACTAAGATCACTTCCAATGATTTACAATCCTAATATTTCCACCCTAGAAGATAAAGAAAATATTGACAAGATCACCATGGATGAACTATATGGGATCCTCATAGCTTATGAAACGAGGATTGGACAAGATAATTCTCAAAAGAAGGAAACAACTTTTAAAGCATCAAAAGTAGCTAAGAAATATAAAACAAAGATCCAATCAGAAGATTCTGTTGATGAAGAAGCACTTCTTGTTAAACATATTAAGAAGGGTACTTGTAAATACAAATGGAATTTTCCTTTAAAATGTTTCAACTGTGGGGGAATTGGTCACTTTGTTTCCAAATTCCTTTATCTGTAATGTCCCCATTCAAATAAATTTCAAAAGAGGAAATTCCACCAATCTACTAGTTTCCTAGGTTGGGGTGGAAACATTGGGATTTTGAATAAGGGAGCTAATATGTAATGTCCCCATTCAAATAAGTGCATAGTAAGACAATCCCATCAATCCTACTAGTTTCCTAGGTTGGATGGGAACATGTGGGATGGTAATAAGGAAGCTAATAAATGATATTTAGACATTAGAAGGGTTCAAGTATTTAATAAATATGATGAATAAATAAATTCAAGAGAAATTCTAGGTGGCAAGTGGTTTTGGAGACATATGGAGGTGGTGGGACCCACACTAGCTTGATTTTTCAATGACACATGGCAGCTCTCTCTTGCCAATTCGAATTCATGGGAAGGTGAACACTCTTGGGTGAGTTGGTAAGTCATAACACATGGCATTGAGCATCTTAGGTCGAAATGGGATGGAATAGTAACCTCCATGGGAGAGGAAGAGTCAAATTGGAGACTAGTGGACACTTGGGCTAGATTCCCTAGTTTTATGACAACAATAATGAAGCATCTATGACATTTATGACAAAATTCAGACCTGACTTCTTACACCTGACCATTATGACATGTCAGCCCCAAAAATAGGCTCAAGGAAGGCTCTCATGGAGTTGGAGGAATCCAAAGAGGCTCAAATTCGAATTTGGGAGAAGATGGAAGGTTGGAACTAGGAGACAAGTGGCAAATGAGGAATATTTTCTAAATGGAAAATTATTGAATCTATTGAGAGGATTTCGACCCCTTGAAGGCTAATGTTGGTTATAAAATGTAGAAATCAAGTATGAGAATGGCTTTTGATGATTTGAGAAAAATTGCATTTGTGAAGAGAGAACTAGTGGATGACTAGTTTCTTTCCTTAGCCAATTTCGAGGGTGAAAGATTCCCATCCAAGTTGGTGTTTGGAGAGGCCACTCAGGTCTTTCATGGTGCTTTAATGGAGTTTTATTTGCAGGTAGCAGCTACAGGAAGTTTCATGGTTTGGTTTAGTGCAGCACTTTCTCTCCACCATTTCCAATTTTGAAGGCATATTCGGGCTCCTTGAGGGATTGCGCTTTGGGTGAGATCTTGCACTCATTGGGAGAGCTTCATATGATATTTTTCTGATTGTAATAGCTTCATATCCTCTGTTCTTCATACTCAGAAACTCTCAGGTCGAAATACCCATTGAATGTATGCAAAATCATTGATTAATGAGCAAACAATGTCCGTTTCCCCAATGCTTTGATGTATGACACTATAAGGTTGATTATTTCGAATGGATGGATGATTATTTGATATATTTGTGATTAATATACTGCCATGGACATATTATACAAGTTTCATGTACTGTACTTGAGCATTTGAAGCATTTTTACTCAGTTTGTTTGTATTGAGAGGTGAAATAGTGCCATTTCCCCAAGGGTCGAATTGGGGGTTTTTGCTGTTGAATGTGAGAGAGTTAGAACAGTAGTAAAAATCAATTTATGGTACATATGATACCTTAATAACATAATTAACACATTACATACCTCTGTTCACAAATTTGTGGGATTTTGGAGGCATTTGGAAGGCCATTTGCAGTGTTACCCCGGGGGGATTTGATGCACAAATTACTAGTCAAAATTACCTATATTGATCAGAATACAAATCAAGTTTGCAGCAGTATTTAGAGGGCCATAAAACATCCCTGAACCTATTATTCAAGTCTAAATACCATTCATACACTCTTACAGAAGATTTGGGAGCATTTGGGTTGATTTGGAGGTCAAAACAACAAAACTAGTCAAAGGTCAAAATTGGGGAAAAAGTGGAAAAATTGGCATTTTAATAAATTTTTGAAAAAGGGTCATTACAAGTGGTATCAGAGAATGTTCTTTGCACCTGATGGTCCTAACAAGAAGTCAAAAGAATAATCCACCACCCTTTGAACCAGTAGTTGAAAAGGTTTTTGTTGAAGAAGAGGTAGTAGAAGAAGAGGAGTCTTTTGCTGAAACCATGGGTAGAGAGGAGGATGAAAAATTAAAACATAAGGAGGAACTTATTGCAACCTTAGATCCCTGTTTCTCTAAACTTTCAGCAAACATGGATAGGATAGGTGATAAATTGTTGCAAGGATTTGAATTGTTGATTAGCCAGCTTCAAAGCAAAGGGATAATAGGAGATAATAGCGGTTCACACTCAGGGGAAAAGATGAAAGGGAATGAGCATATTTTCTCAAGTACAGGACCTCTTAATAGACCTGATGAATTTCAAAGCACACAAAGGCATACTGCACCTAAATTTCTCACACCCAAAGAAGAGCCCAATCTTGCATTGGATTACAAGAAACTAGTAAATGATTGGAATGATTTGAATGAAGAGTGTAAAAGAGGTGTACCACTCAGTGACTACATTGATGCTATGCAAAAGATTAATAGTAAGGGAGACAATAGGAGTCCATTCCAAAACAAAGAACTAAATAGTGCTATTGGAAAAATGTCACTTCCTACTTTTGATGGTTCTTCTCAAAATTCTGCTAACACTTGGGTGCAAAAATTGGATGTATATTTTCAGCTGAATCCTATGTTGGAAGAGGATGCATTAAAAATGGCCATTTTGCATTTGGAAGGAGATGCCAATGAATGGTGGTTTCATGGGCTGAAAACCTTGGGTCATAATCAGGTTAAAACATATGGAGAATTTGTTGACAGGGTACTAGAAAGATTTGAACAAAAAGATCCAGAATTGCCTTTCAAAGAACTAGCTCAATTGAAGCAAACTGGGTCCCCTACTGAATATATGTTGGACTTTCAAAAATTATCAGTCAAGGTGGCTGATGTATATATGGGAAGATTAGTATTGCTTTTCACTGAAGGTTTGGCTGAACCCTTAAGAGGTTTGGTCAAAGCCCACAAGCCAACTACATTAAAAGATGCAATGAGCTTGACTAGGGATCTCCAGAATGTGCTTCCTAGAACGAGATTTCCTCCTAAGCCTAGCTATAAATTTGAAAAGAAACCTTGGAAAAGGGATGGATATGATAAGAAACCTTGGCAAAGAGAGTCATTTGAGAGGAATAAAAAAGAGGGACTAAACAGAGATGAACTTAGAAAAAAGAAACTATGCTTCACATGCTTCCAACCATGGACACCGGGGCACAAATGTACCAAAGGAAAGGCTCAATACATAGAAGTATTTTCTGATAATGAGGGGTATGATGGGGGCATGGATGAAGATGGACATATTTCAGATCAAGAAGAGGCATATGAGACAGCAGTAGAAGAGGAAAGACAAGAAGAAAATCAGCCTTCACCGGACAAAGCAAGAATGGCAGTGCTTTCAGCAGTACCTCGCTATCATACTATCCGCTGCAAAGGTGTGGTACAAGGACAAAGAACTTCAGTTTTGGTAGATGGAGGAGCCACTCATAACTTCATTGATGCAGAGATGGTAGAGAAAAGAAAGATACCTATTGAACCATTTGATGGCTTCACAGTTGTCATTCCCGGTCACAACACAATGCAATGCAAAACATGGGTTCCAAAGCTGCAAGTCACCGTAGGTAACTATACTTTTGTTGATAGTTTTTATGTGGTTGATGTTGCTGATACTAATGTGGTTTTGGGAGTGCAATGGTTGTATTCAATAGGAGAGCATACAGTAAATTATCAAATTCCCGAAATGAAATTCCAAGATTCAAAAGGAGTACAAAGAGTTGTGAGAGGGCAACACACTTATCCAAATCAAGTAGTGACTTGCAATAGCATGAGATCTATATTGAGGCATGGGGATATAGAATGGGCTGCTGAATGTCATATTACATCTCCCAAGCCAACTATAAATATTGTCAAACACCCAAAGGAGATAGAGAGACTCTTGCAAAAATATGAAAAGGTTTTTAGAGACCTTCCACATGGTAGGCCACCGGATAGGGGGGTTGAGCACAGTATTGTTTTGGAGGAGGGTACTTCACCAATTAAGATACCACCTTATAGACATCCTAAAAGGTTTAGAGATGAGATTGAAAAAGCTATCCAAGAACTCCTAGAGTTGGGACTCATTAGACCAAGCTCTAGCCCTTATGCTTCTTCAGTTGTGCTAGTGAAGAAAAAAGATGGAACATTGAGAATGTGCATAGATTTTAGAGCCTTGAACAAAAAGACTATAAAGAATAGGTATCCTATTCCTAGGATTGATGAGCTCATGGATTAGCTGCATGGGGCCAAATACTTCTCAAAAATTGACCTTAGATCAGGGTATCACCAAATTCGAATGAAAGATGAAGATGTGCAAAAGACCGCTTTTCGATGTCATTTTGGCCACTTTGAATTTCTTGTCATGCCTTTTGGGTTAACAAATGCTCCAGCCACCTTTCAAGCATGTATGAATAGGATATTTTGCAAGAAACTAAGAAGGTTTGTTTTGGTTTTCTTTGATGATATTCTCATTTACAGTAAAACATGGGAAGAGCATTTGCAGCAGTTAGAGATTGTGTTGAAAATCTTGCAAGAAGAGTCCTTATTTGCTAAATTATCAAAATGTGAATTTGGAATGAAAGAACTACTGTATCTTGGGCACATTATTGGGCAAGAAGGAGTGAAGGTACACATGGAAAAAATTAGGGCTATCTTGGAATGGCCATCACCAAAAAATATTACCGAATTGAGAGGCTTTATTGGCATATGCACCTACTACAGAAAATTTGTGAAAGGGTTCTCCAAGTTGACTTCTCCACTCACTGATTTGACTAAGAAGGATGCTTTCAAGTGGGATGAAGAGGCTGAAAAGGCCTTCCAAAAAATGAAAGAGGTAATGAGTAGTTGTCCCATACTTGCACTTCCTGATTTTACTAAACCTTTTGTTGTGGAATGTGATGCTTCAGGTGGAGGAATAGGGGCTGTCCTAAAGCAAGGCCAACACCCCATAGCCTTTGAGAGCAGAAAGTTGCAGCCTCATGAAAAACTTTACTCCATCTATGATAAATAAATGCTGGCCATTATGCATGCATTGGACAAATTCAGACAATACTTGGTGGGCAGCAAGTTTGTGGTGAAAACTGACCACAATAGTCTAAGACACTTTCTCACCCAAAAAGATCTAAATGAAAGGCAACAAAAGTGGGTAAGCAAGATTCAAGCTTATGATTTTGATATTGAATATTTCAAAGGAAAGAATAATATAGTAGCAGATGCTTTGTCAAGAAGGCCTTCTTTTTCTCTCATGGATATTGCCAAGGATTGGAAAAACATGCTACTAGTTGAATATGCCAAAGACAAATTTGCTTGTGATGTGTTGGATGGAATTAAAGGGGATGATAATTATAGGATTTTGAATGGGCTGATATATTATAAGGGAAGAATTTATTTAGTTCATAACTCCAAGCTCAAGTACCGAATTTTGCAAGAAGCACATGATTCCCCACTAGCGGGCCATCCGGGGATCTTCAAAACTTATAGACAGTTGAGGCAAAGATTTTTTTGGAAGGGGCTGAAGGAAGATGTTCAGAAGTATGTGAATGAATGTAAAGCATGTCAACAAAACAAATCAGAACTTACATGTCCATCCGGCCTATTACAACCATTGCCCATTCCGGAGCAAAAATGGGACAGTATTTCCATGGATTTCATCACCGGATTGCCTAAATCCTTGGGTAAGGATTGTATCTATGTGGTAGTTGATAGGTTGACAAAATTTGTTCATTTTTTTGCTGTTACATCATCTTTTAGTGCTGCACAAGTGGCTGATATTTTTTTCAAAGAAATCTTCAGATTGCATGGGCTTCCCAAGAGCATTGTCAGTGATAGAGATAGTAGATTCATGGGTTCTTTTTGGAAAGAAATTTTTAGATTGGTAGGCACTCAATTGACTCCAAGTACCAGCTATCATCCACAAACTGATGGACAAACAGAGAGGGTAAACCAATGGTTGGAAGGATACCTAAGAAACTATGTGGGAGGGCAGCAAAAAGCATGGGCAAAATGGCTACACTTGGGTGAGTTTTGCTACAACACCACTTATCATATGTCAATAGGAATGTCTCCTTTCAAAGCATTATATGGTTATGATGCACTTACATTTGCTGACATTATATTTGGTGATAGTAGATCCCCAAAGGCTAAAGATTGGGTGGAAGAGAGCCAAGAAATTTTAAAGCTCTTGAAAGACAATTTGCAGGTTGCTCAAAATCAGCAAAAACAATATGCTGATAGACATAGAGAAGAGAGAACCTTTCAAGTCAATGATTTAGTATATTTAAGGTTGCATCCCTATAAACAAACATCTCTCAAAAAGAATGGAGAAGAAAAATTAAAACCAAGGTACTATGGGCCATACAAGGTAGTGCGGAAGGTTGGAGAAGTAGCATATGAACTAGAACTTCCGGAAGGGAGTAAAATCCACAATGTATTTCATGTTTCTTGTCTTAAGAAAGCTCTTGGTCAGCAAATCATCACTTCAAAAATACTTCCTCCTTTGGATGATGAAGGTCAGCTCACACTTGTTCCGGAAAAGATTTTGAAGACACGGGAAAGAAGGTTGAGGAGTAGAATCATCAAAGAATATTTAGTGCAATGGAAGGACTTACCAAATGAAGATGCCACATGGGAAGAGGAGAAGATTTTGCAGCATCCAAATTTGAAATTGCTTGAGGACAAGCAATCTTGGGTGGGGAGGACTGTAATGTCCCCATTCAAATAAGTGCATAGTAAGACAATCCCATCAATCCTACTAGTTTCCTAGGTTGGATGGGAACATGTGGGATGGTAATAAGGAAGCTAATAAATGATATTTAGACATTAGAAGGGTTCAAGTATTTAATAAATATGATGAATAAATAAATTCAAGAGAAATTCTAGGTGGCAAGTGGTTTTGGAGACATATGGAGGTGATGGGACCCACACTAGCTTGATTTTTCAATGACACATGGCAGCTCTCTCTTGCCAATTCGAATTCATGGGAAGGTGAACACTCTTGGGTGAGTTGGTAAGTCATAACACATGGCATTGAGCATCTTAGGTCGAAATGGGATGGAATAGTAACCTCCATGGGAGAGGAAGAGTCAAATTGGAGACTAGTGGACACTTGGGCTAGATTCCCTAGTTTTATGACAACAATAATGAAGCATCTATGACATTTATGACAAAATTCAGACCTGACTTCTTACACCTGACCATTATGACATGTCAGCCCCAAAAATAGGCTCAAGGAAGGCGCTCATGGAGTTGGAGGAATCCAAAGAGGCTCAAATTCGAATTTGGGAGAAGATGGAAGGTTGGAACTAGGAGACAAGTGGCAAATGAGGAATATTTCCTAAATGGAAAATTATTGAATCTATTGAGAGGATTTCGACCCCTTGAAGGCTAAGGTTGGTTATAAAATGTAGAAATCAAGTATGAGAATGGCTTTTGATGATTTGAGAAAAATTGCATTTGTGAAGAGAGAACTAGTGGATGACTAGTTTCTTGCCTTAGCCAATTTCGAGGGTGAAAGATTCCCATCCAAGTTGGTGTTTGGAGAGGCCACTCAGGTCTTTCATGGTGCTTTAATGGAGTTTTATTTGCAGGTAGCAGCTACAGGAAGTTTCATGGTTTGATTTAGTGCAGCACTTTCTCTCCACCATTTCCAATTTTGAAGGCATATTCGGGCTCCTTGAGGGATTGCGCTTTGGGTGAGATCTTGCACTCATTGGGAGAGATTCATATGATATTTTTCTGATTGTAATAGCTTCATATCCTCTGTTATTCATACTCAGAAACTCTCAGGTCGAAATACCCATTGAATGTATGCAAAATCATTGATTAATGAGCAAACAATGTCCGTTTCCCCAATGCTTTGATGTATGACACTATAAGGTTGATTATTTCGAATGGATGGATGATTCTTTGATATATTTGTGATTAATATACTGCCATGGACATATTATACAAGTTTCATGTACTGTACTTGAGCATTTGAAGCATTTTTACTCAGTTTGTTTGTATTGAGAGGTGAAATAGTGCCATTTCCCCAAGGGTCGAATTGGGGGTTTTTGTTGTTGAATGTGAGAGAGTTAGAACAGTAGTAAAAATCAATTTATGGTACATATGATACCTTAATAACATACTTAACACATTACATACCTTTGTTCACAAATTTGTGGGAGTTTGGAGGCATTTGGAAGGCCATTTGCAGTGTTACCCCGGGGGGATTTGATGCACAAATTACTAGTCAAAATTACCTATATTGATCAGAATACAAATCAAGTTTGCAGCAGTATTTAGAGGGCCATAAAACATCCCTGAACCTATTATTAAAGTCTAAATACCATTCATACAATCTTACAGAAGATTTGGGAGCATTTGGGTTGATTTGGAGGTCAAAACAACAAAACTAGTCAAAGGTCGAAATTGGGGAAAAAGTGAAAAAATTGGCATTTTAATAAATTTTTGAAAAAGGGTCATTACATAATAAACCCCAAATGGACATAATATTAACATAAATATATTAAAAAGGGTTAAATAAATATTTATGATAGGAAAATAAGGTGGCACTTGGTCATGGAGACACATTGGTGGTGGTGGGACCCACACAAAGCTAGATTCCTCATGCCACATGGCATTCTATTCTCACCCATTCGAATCCAAGGTGAAGTCTAATGATCTTGGGGAGTTGAAAGGTCAATATAATTAGAATGACTCAATGAAGTTCGAATTGGAGCTGAAGAGTAACTCCCATGCAAGAGGAAGAGGCATTTTGGAGCTAGTGGGACACTTGGACTAGATTCCCTAGCTCTATGACAACAATGATGAAGATGTTATGACACCTATGACAAAAATTAGAAATGAATTCTGACATCTGACATATATTACATGTCAGGGATAAAACTAGCCTCCAAGAAGGCGCACAAGGGATTTAGGGAAGCCAAAGAGACACCCATTCGAAATGAGGGAAGATGGAGACTAGGAATTGTTGGACAAGTGGCACACATTGGAATCTCTTCCCAACTTGAGTTGGCATGAGTCTTTTGGAAGGAATTCGAACGAAGGAGGTCTTTGGAAGTTTATAAAAGTCAAGAATAAATAAGGAGAGTATATTTTGATCATTTGAGATTTTGCATTTGGAGAGGAGAGCTAGTAGAGTGTTATTCTACTTTCCTTAGAACCAATTTTGAGGGTGAAAGATTCACATCCTAATTGGAAATTGGAGAGGCCATTCAGACCTTTCATTTGGAGATACAATGGAGTCTTTTGTTACAGGTTGAACCTATAGGGCACCTCGTGGTCACATTTCTTTCATCTTTCTTCTACAACCATTCTCTCATTTCTTGGCATATTCTTGCTCCTTGAGGAGAGGCGCACTTGATGAGGTGATGATCTCTTTGAGATAGCTCTTGAGGCCCCATATATTTGTAATATGATATATATACTTTGTATTTACTGATCAGAATACTTTCAGATCTAAATTCCAAGAGATTTCATGTATAAATGTTAAACTATGAATAAATAGTGTCATTTCCCCATTACCTTGTTATTTGCACTTGAAGTGTTATCAAATTAGAATGGTTCAGTCAATATATGATATATTAATGTTTTATGGAGTTCCATTAATATGCTGAATAAGTTTAATATTCATTATACAAGCATTTGGAGCAATATTCTTAAGTTTCACAACAATTTGTGAAGATTTACTATCATTTCCCCCTATGTCAAAGCTAGTATACAAACATATGATTTATGGGAGTTGCAGAAGCTTATAGAAAATTATTAATGATGAATTATGGAGCCCATTGAAGTCCTTTATCAGTACCATGTATATTTTCTGAAATTTGGTAAGTTTTTACAGTGTTTGGGAAGCCATCTTTGTCTCCTACCCTTGGGGATTGTGAACCTCGATTTGACTAGTAAAGTTCATCATTTTTCCCTGATTATAAATGAATGTTTCATAAGAGTTTTAAGAGTATACAAGAATCCATAAGCCTCATTTACATGTTTGAATACCTTCCAAACTCATTCAGACCCAATTCAGAACCATTTGGAGCAATTTGGAAGCAATTGAGTTAATACTAGTCTAAGGGTTGAATTGGCCAAAAATTACAATTTTTCCTAGCTTGTGCAAATTATTAAAAAGGGACACTACAAGTGGCATAAGAGCATGGTCCTTTCACATGATGTGGATGACCATTCATGAGGACAATAATTCAAATAAATCAGCCCCCGCCCTTAGAAATTGAAACTGAAAGTACTTTGGTGAAAGGGAAGAAGTAGGAGAAAAGTGCATTCTTTGGTAACCATGAGTAAGGATGAGAAAGGAACCTTGGAGGAGAATGAGGAGTTTATAAAATTATTGAAACCATTCTTTGAAGACATGACAAAAAAAACTAATGCAAGGGTTCGAATTGTTGGCTAGTCAATTTGAAAGCAAATTGGGAAAAGGAGGGGGCAATGGTTCTCCTTTCGAGGAAAAGAAGGCAATGGATGAAAGAATTTATGTCACAAAGGAGGAACCTCATGTAATGGTGGAACATGAGGTACATGTTGATATGCATGTTCTTGAAGATGCTACACTCAAACAAGAATAAAGATAAGCACTTGTCTTTGTTCAGAGCGATTATGAGTTGCCTCATGGAGAGAGTTGCAAAGCCTTGGAGGAGGCACATGATCTCACAATAGTTGGACCAGCCAATTATGGAGAAGATGAATTAAAGATTTCGATAGGTAAGAGTTGTAAATATTTAAGGTTGGTTCATAATTCCTCACCCCCTACTTCTTTTTCAGCCACATCAATTGGGGATGAGAATTGGGTGAAAGGTTTTTTTCTAATGGTGCCACATGAGAGGTATGAAACTCCTACCTCTCCTTTTTATGATGACATGACTAGAGAACCTCATTATTTACATTTGCAGAAGCATATTTTTTTACCTTATGATGATACATATCTTCATGGATGCACCTATGATGTCCACTTGAGTCACTTGAAGACATGATTTTCCTTGTTCCTTACTTAGTTCAATTGATGTTGGAGGAACTTCATCGAATACTTGGGTGAAGAGATATATGATTGGAGCACATTTTTATTGGCCGCAACATCCTTTGTTATTTCTTGATGATACACATATTCATGGATGCACAAATGGTACTTATGTGAGGCCCTTGGAGGCTCATTGTTTTATTTGCTCCCTACTTGGTTTAGATTTTAGTGGAGATTCTTCATTCACTTCTTGGATGAAAGAATACATGGCTGATTGTTTTGATGCATCTTACATATTTTTGGAGCAGCATTATAGGACATGGGATACTCACCTGTGTCACTGGAGCAGATTTAATTGGTCACTTCATGCTTGTATGCACCTGGAAAATGGTGGTCTACTTACTTGGAGGTACAAGCACTTTCATGATTCTTTGATGAGGCACCTCCTTGATCTACATTTTTATTATGTTTTCATGTACTTTGATGATCTGTATTTTGTACTTGTAATGTTTGGAAGAAGGCATACAAGGAAATAGGATCCAGGGATTCTCTTACCTGATGGTATGTGTTGGAGAGCACTCCTAATTGTTGGAGTGCAATACAAGCAATGGGACCCTGGAATAGTTTTAGTCTCATTGGTTTCAATTTTTTTTGTTTCGGAAAGAAAGCAGGTTCTTCAACATCCATGTTATAATTGCTTGAGGACACGCAATCTTGGGTGGGGAGGACTGTAATGTCCCCATTCAAATAAATTTTAAAAGAGGAAATTCCACCAATCTACTAGTTTCCTAGGTTGGGGTGGAAACATTGGGATTTTGAATAAGGGAGCTAATAAACCCCAAATGGACATTATATTGACATAAATATATTAAAATGGGTTAAATAAATATTTATGATAGGAAAATAAGGTGGCACTTGGTCATGGACACACATTGGTGGTGTGGGACCCACAAAAAGCTAGATTCCTCATGCCACATGGCATTCTATTCTCACCCATTCAAATCCAAGGTGGATTCTAATGATCTTGGTGAGTTGGAAGGTCAATATACTTGGAATGAATCAATGAAAATCGAATTGGAGTGGAAGAGGAAGAGGCATTTTGGAGCTAGTGGGACACTTGGACTAGATTCCCTAGCCCGATGACAATAATGATGAAGATGTTATGACACCTATGACACAAATCAGACCTGAATGTTGAGATCTGACATATATGACATGTCAGGGATAAAAATGGCCTCCAAGAAGGCACACAAGGGAGTTAGGGCAGCCAAAGAGATGTTGGGATTTTCCTATACTCCATCCTAGTCCTAACAACATTTTCCATTCTTTCATTTTCAGTCATGCATGCATTTTGCATGCAGTCATGATTTTTCATGCATGCATGCAATTGCATGCATCCCAGTCATCAGTCCCAGCACCTATCCCTTAGTTAGCTATCCCTGGGAGATTCTTTCTGATAATTTTTAGCCCTCCTAGTGCTTAGTGCGCCCTCCTTTCACCTACCACTTGTGAAAGGCACCCTCTCTCACCTACCACTCAGTTGCACTTCAGTTAGTTGAGTTATCTTTAGATATTTCCTTGATTTAAGGCTAGATTGACTCCTCAACTGACTGTATCACTCCGATGGACCCCCAATGAGACTAGACTTCCTATTCTAACTCCAGATAGCTCCTCATGTGCCCTATATTGATCCTCCTTCACTACATTAGTGCTTTTGCTACTCAATTCTTCTTCTATTTTCCTAAATTCTTTCATTGTGAGGTTTACATCATCTCTTGGATCTACTGTGAGGATTTTCACATGGTATCAGAGCCATTTGAGAGTATATTCTACCTCCATTCTTGAGAGTTTTTTACAGGTAATTCGAAGTTGCAGTAGTTGCAGTAGTAGTAGTAGCAGTTTCACTTTTGCATTCGCTCTAGCAGTTAAGATGAGCAATTCGAATGCTCCCCTCTCTCCTAGAATCCTCACTCCTTGCAATTACTTTGATTGGAAGGATGATATGGAAATGTGGTTGAGAAATAAATCTCTACATAGGATAACAATGGGAAGAGAATCCGAACCAATTCAGCTGTGGAGAAAGCCAAGCATCTAAATCGATTAGATGAAGCCTTTGGTTACATGTGCCTTCATATTTCTAGAGATCTACTATTTCATCTCGAAGAGTTGAAGACTCCAAGAGAGTTATGGATGAAATTAGAGGGTCTCTTTGGAAAAAAAAATGAGCTAAGGGGCCATGCTCTTGAAAATGAATTGGTTTCCCTACAACCAAGCAATTTTGAGACCATTCAAGAATTATTCTCGAAATTTAAAGGCTTAGTTATGCAATGCAAGCAGTGTGTCATTGAGAAAAAGGATGAGCAGTTGGTGCTCTCCATTTTGAGTAAGCTAGGATCTCAATTTTTTGTCTTTGTATCTACCTTCCAGTCTGGGTGAATGTCAATCCCTAGATGGAAGATGCCAACCTTAGAAGTTTTTACTGTAGCTCTCATTCAAGAAGAAGACAAATTGATTCAAATGGGTGCCATCAAGGCCTCCAAAGATCTATCTCTTCTAGTTGGAGAAGCAAATAGTGCGAATGTGAGAGGGAGGCAAAAAGGTAAGGACAAGAAGCCATCTAAATCCAAGCTGAATGACAAGTCAAGTCCATCAAAAGGAGCCTCCATCTCCAAGAAGGACAAACAGAAAAGATCTGAGTGTCCCTACTGTAAGAGAGGAAACCACCCAGAGAGATCTTGCATGCACAAGAACATAGATCAACTAACCAAGCTTCTTGAACATAACAAAACTACTATTCCAAAAGATGCAAGAATGTTTGATTCTGGAAGTGGATCTGATGGTCATGAGGATTGCCATGCATTGATGGCTGGATTTTCAAAATCAAGGGCCCTCCTCATAGATTCTGGAGCCTCCAACCACATGGTTTCCTCTAAAGAATTATTTTCTTCTTTAGATATCAAAGATGGGCCTACTATTCACATGGGAGACAACTCTCAGATCTCTTCCAAAGGGTTGGATATAGTACATATGGAGCATGGAAAGTTCAAGAATGTTCTATTCGTTCCCTCCTTGACATCAAATTTGTTGTCTGTATATTAGATGACTCACACCGGATCACCAAATAAGGTGACTTTTGGTCCCGACACAGTTGATATTAGAGAGAGCTCTACTGGGAAGACTATAGCGAAAGGGTTTGCAAATCATGCCTCCAAGGCATATGAGTTCTCACATTTTCTACCCTTATCTCTTCCTACTCCTTCGGAATCTGATGAAGATCCGATTGACTCTTCTTCTAATGAAGATCAAGATCAAGATCTTGATGTTGAGATCAAAGTTCAATAACATTCAGATTTAGATCCAGAACCAACACATGTTCTCAATCCAGAGCCAAGGCCAATATGAGCTCACAAAGTCCTTGAAGCTACTGAGAACACAGTTGAGGATTCATCTAATCACAGAACTACTAGATTTCAACATCATGCCAACCTTGCATTATGCCATCTACCTCTCCATGAGAGATGCAGCATGATGGTGGGGTTCAGTCTTCCATCCCTTGAGAAGACTCATCACGATCCATTCGTTCCAATAGCAGAAAGGTTTTCTGAAAGACTTGCTTCATCCAATACATCCTCTACACAGTAGGAGGCACATCAGAAGACCAGATCCAGATCTAGCACCTGCATTGGCATCCTATAGAGGATCAACTTGCCAAGTTTTTTGCAAAAGATTTCACTTAGGAAAGCTTCTTCCTTTTCTTCTTAGTATGATGGTTCTTTGATTTACTTTACTGTTCTTTTGGGGGGGGGTATTTTTCCCATGAGGTTTTCCCCATTTCCTCGGTTTTATGGACAATTCTTATTTTTATCATTTATTTGATTGTATGGGTGACCTTTGGTCCTAGTTACCAGGGCCCAGGATGGATTAAGGGGGGGTGTTGGGATTTTCCTATACTACATCCTAGTCCTAACAACATTTTCCATTTTTTCATTTTCAGTCATGCATGCAGTCATGATTTTGCATGCATGCATGCAATTGCATGCATCCTAGTCATCAGTCTTAGCACATAGCCCTTAGTTAGCTAGCCCCGGGAGCTTCTTGCTGATCATTTTTAGCCCTCCTAGTGCTTAGTGCATCTCCTTTCACCTACCACTTGTGAAAGGTGCCCTCTCTCACCTACCACTCAATTGCACTTTAGTTAGTTGAGTTATCTTTAGATGTTTCCTTGATTTAAGGCTAGATTGACTCCTCAACTGACTGTATCACTCTGATGGACCCCCAGTGAGACTATACTACCTATTCTGACTCCAGTTAGTGTTGGTAGTACGACTGTCGTTACACCAAAACCCGCAAGTGATTGGTAAACTCACCACCACCAGATTTCATGGATCCACGAGAGGCGATTAGTCCCTTGTCACGATACACTGGGAAGCGCTGACTACTTGCAATTTCGTGCAACAATATCCCCCTCAGCGTGAGCCGAGTGTGTATCGAACTCGTGACCTCTAGATCTGATACCAATTGTTGGTAGTACGGCTGTCGTTACACCAAAACCTGTAGGTGATTGGTAAACTCACCACCACCAGATTGTTAGGATATTCCTATACTCCATCCTAGTCCCACTAGTATTTTGATCATTTACATTTTCAGTCATGCATGCACCTTTAGGGTTTGCATGCATTCTAGGGTTTGCATGCATTTTGGATGCATCCTAGTCATTAGTCCATCACCTAGCCCTCAGTTAGACAGCCCCCAGGAGCTTCTCACTATTCAGTTTTAGCCCTCGAGTTGCTTAACACGCCCTTGTTCCTTGATTTTAGGGAGCAACTCGCCCTTCTTCACCTACCAGTCCAGTTGTCTTCAGTTTACATTCAGTTACACTTAGTTACACTCAGTTACACCTACCAGAGTTAGTTTGACTGATGGTTGACAGTTACTTGAGCATTGATGACTCCACTGATGATGATGAAGACTTCCAGTTGTGCTCCGATGATCATGAGGACACCTAGTTGTGCTCCGATGACACTCTATTGATCTTATGATCACCTTGAGAGGCTAATTCAAATTGCCACCTTAGGCATTCGAATCCTCGCTACCATTGTACTATTTATTTGTCCATACTGTGATTAATTAATTAGTGTGGGTGAAGTATTATTGCTTCTATCTGAGTTCTACTATACCATATTATTCTGTTGCTCATTATACTGTATTGTTCACTCTTCTTCTATTTTCCTGCTTAATCATAATTACTCTTGTGAGGTATACATCATCTCTTAGATCTGCTATGAGGATTTTCACACAGATTTCAAGGATCCATGAGAGGCGATTAGTCCCTTGTCACGATACACTGGGGAGCGCTGACTACTTGCAATTTCGTGCAACAGTTAGCTCCTCATGCGCCCTCCACTGAGCCTCCTTCACTACATTAGTGCTTCATGTGCCAGTTACACCTACCACACTGAGTTAGACTCAGTTTGACACCTGGTTGACCGATACTTGTGCATTGATGACTCCACTAATGATGATGAGGACTCCTAGTTGTGCTTTGATGACACTCCACTGATCTTTTGATCTATCCATGCAGGCTAATTCGAATTTCACCCTTGGTATTCGAATCCTATGCATTGTATCATTATTGTTTTACTATTCAGATTAATGAAACATGTGTGATTATTCTGCTCCTATCTGAGTTCCATTGGATCCATGTTCTGGTGCTCAATTCTTCTTCTATTTTCCTAAATTATTTCATTGTGAGGTTTACATCATCTCTTGGATCTACTGTGAGGATTTTCACAAGAGACACCCATTCAAAATGAGGGAAGATGGAGACTAGGAATTGTTGGACAAGTGGCACACATTGGAATCTCTTCCCAACTTGAGTTGGCATGAGTATTTTGGAAGGAATTCGACCCAATGAAGTCTTTGGAAGTTTATAAAGGTGAATAATAAATAAGGAGAGTAGCTTTTGATCATTTGATATTTTGCATTTGGAGAGGAGAGCTAGTAGAGTGTTATTCTACTTGCCTTAACACCAATTTCGAGGGTGAAAGATTCCCATCCTAATTGGAAATTGGAGAGGCCATTTAGACCTTTCATTTGGATATACAATGGATTCTTTTGTTATAAATTGAAGTTGCAGGGCATCTCGTGGTCACATTTCTTTCAGCTTTCTTCTACAACCATTCTCTCATTTATTGGCATATTCTTGCTCCTTGAGGAGAGGCACACTTGGTGAGGTGATGATATCTTTGAGATAGATCTTGAGGTCCCATATATTTGTAATATGATATATATATACTCTATATTTACTGCTGATAATACTTTCATATCGAAATTCCAATAGATTTCATGTACAAATGCTAAACTATGAATAAATGGTGTTATTTCCCCAATACCTTGTTATTTGCATTTGAAGTGTTATCAAATTCGAATGGCTCAGTCAATATCTGATATATTAATGTTGTATGGAGTTCCATTAATATGCCGAAGAAGTTTCATATTCATTATCAAAGCATTTGGAGCAATATTCTTAAGTTTCATAACAATTTGTGAATATTTACTATCATTTCCCCCTATGTCAAAGCTAGTATACAAACATATGATTTATGGGAGTTGTAGAAGCTTATTGAAACTTATTAATGATGAATTGGGGATCCCATTGAATTCCTTTATCAGTACCATGTCTCTTTCCTGAAATTTGGGAAGGTTTTACAGTGTTTGGGAAGCCATCTTTGTCTCCTACCCTTTGGGATTGTGAACCTCGATTTGACTAGTAAAGTTCATCATTTTTTCCTAATTAGAAATGAATGTTGAAGAAGTGTTTTGAGAGTTTCCAAGCATCCATAAGCTTCATTTACATGTCTAAATACCTTCCAAACGCATTCAGACCCAATTCGGAACCATTTGGAGCAATTTGGAAGTAGTTGAGTCAATACTAGTATAAGGGTCGAATTGGCCAAAAATTACAATTTTTCCTAGTTTGTGCAAATTCTTAAAAAGGGACACTACATTATCCCAAAAAATAATACAATGATGAGTGCCCTGAATAATTCAAGAAGAACAAAAGGAGTTTTATGAAGAAAAACAAAAAGAAGACCTTTTACTCCATGGATGATAGCTGCTCAGATGAATCTAGTGAAGATGAAGAAGAAGAAGTTCTATTCATGGGAATATAGAGAGAAAACCACGAATAATAATTAGAAGGATTGGTATATATTGAATCAGAGCTCATACGTTCTCTTGAAGAATTAAGGAAGTATAATATAATATCCCTTTTTTGAAATTTATTAAAATGGTGAAAATTTCTATTTTTCCACTAGTTCGACCCTTAACTAGTATTGGTTTCTTGGTCTCCAAATGGCTCCAAATACTCCCAAATTATCACAGAAGGTATATGGATGGTATTAGGACATGATTATGAGGTTCATGTATGTTTTATATTCTTCAAAAATCTTCTGCAACTCTCCTTTGAATTCTTCCCAAGGTAGGGGATTTGACTAGCAATTAGGGGTTCAATTCCCTCATGGGTAGGTGTTGGAGATGGCTCTCCAAATGCTATTGGACCATCTCGAATTCCAGGATAGAATAAGGAGACATCTACGGGACATAATTATGGTCTCATATGCATCACCATTCAGTTTATTAAGTCTACTACAACCCTCTCAAATCAGATACAAAAGACTAGTTTCGACCTTGGGGGAAATGATAAGCAATCTTCTCCAAATGCTATGAAATTGAACAATATGACTCCAAAAGATTATGAAATGAACATGAAACTTTTATAACACACTATTAACAGTCCATACATCATTAATTAATTAGTGTTTCACTTTTCCATTCGAATATATCAACATAACATTGGCATACATCAACATAGTGGGGAAAATGGCACCATTTCCTCATTAATGATCACATTTACATAGTTCCACTTGTAATCTCGACTTGAAACTATTATGAGTATAAAGAACAGAGAATTTACATCATATGACAAAATAATGGGACATTATAAGCTCCCCCAAAGAGAACAACAGTTCACCAAGTGCGCCCCACCCAAGATTGCTTGCTCTCAAGCAATTTCAGATTTGGATGCTGCAAAATTTTTTCCTCTTCCCATGTGGCATCTTCACTTGGTAGATCCTTCCATTGTACCAAGTACTCTTTGATAGTTATGCTCTTTAATCTTCTTTCCCTTGTCTTCAAATTTTTTTTTGGAACACGTATGAGCTGACCTCCATCATCCAAATCAGAAAGTGTTTCTGAAATGACAATTTGCTGGCCAATAGCCTTATTAAGACATGAAACATGAAATACATTGTGGATTTTACTTCCTTCGGGAAGTTCTAACTCATATGCTACTTCCCCAACCTTCGGAACTACCTTGTATGGGCCATAGTATCTTGGTTTTAGCTTCTCTGCTCCCTTCTTTTTCAAAGATGTTTTTTTATATGGCTACAACCTCAAATATACCAAATCATTGATTTGAAAAGTCCTTTCTCCCCTATGTTGATCTGCATATTGTTTTTGCTGATTTTTGGCAACCTACAAGTTGTCTTTCAAAAGATTTAAAATTTCTTGGCTCTCTTCCACCCAATCTTTAGCTTTTGGGGCTCTACTGTCACCAAATATAAGCTCAACAAAGGTGAGTGCTTCATAACCATATAATGCTTTGAAAGGAGACATTCCTATTGACATATGAAAAGTGGTGTTGTAGCAAAACTCACCCAAGTGTAGCCATTTTACCCATGCTTTTTGCTGCTCTCCCACATAGTTCCTTAGGTACCCCTCCAACCATTGATTCACTTTCTCTGTTTGGACATCATTTTGTGGATGATAGCTTGTGCTTGGAGTCAATTGAGTGCCCACCAATATGAAAAGTTCTTGCCAAAAATCACCCATGAATCTGCTATCTCTATCACTTACAATGTTCTTGGGGAGCCCATGCAATCTGAAGATTTCTTTTAAAAAAATATCAGCCACTTGTGCAGCACTAAAAGATGATGTAACAGAAAATAAATAAGCAAATTTGGTCAGCCTATCCACTATCACATATATGCAATCCTTGCCCAAATATTTGGGCAAACCTGTGATGAAGTCCATTGAGATACTCTCCCAGTTTTGTTCTGGAATGGGCAATGGTTGCAATAAACCAACTGGGCATGTGAGTTCAGATTTGCTTTGCTGACATACATTAGATTCGTTCACATATTTTAGAACATATTCCTTCAACCCCTTCCAAGAAAACATTTTCCTTAATTTCCTATAAGTTTTGAAGATCCCCGGATGGCCAGCTATGGGGGAATCATGTGCTTCTTGCAAAATCTTGTACTTGAGTTTTGAATTTTGAACCAAATAAATTCTGCCCTTATAAATATCAGCCCATTCAAAATCTTTTAGTTATCATCCCCTTTGACCCCATCTAACATATCACAAGCAAAACTATCTTTGGCATATTCAACCATTACCATGTTTTTCCAATCTTTTGAAATGTCTATGAGAGAAAAGGAAGGTCTTCTAGATAATGCATTTGCTACAATGTTATTATTCCCTTTTAAATATTCAATATCAAAATCAAAGGCTTGGATCTTGCTTACCCACTTTTTTTGCCTTTCATTAAGATCCTTCTGGGTGAGGAAGTGCTTTAGACTATTGTGATCCGTTTTCACCACAAACTTGTTTCCCACCAAGTATTGTTTAAACTTGGCCAATGTTAGGATATTTAGACACTTAGGAGTTAGTTAAGATCAACTTGTGTAATATATCCGTTAGAAAAAATGTGTTTCTTTAGTATGTATTTGTAAATATTTAATCCGACAGTCACGATATGTTCTAGACATAGAGTGATCCGGCTGCTCAAATTCTCTTAGATCATAACCCCCTTGATCCGTGGCTTAACACATGATTGGTCCATGATCTCTATTTAAAGAGCATGGAGGGTCATTGTCTAGTTGATTGATTATAAGAAGCTCATTTGTAACTTTCTTTCTTTTGCATAATAAACTACTCCGTAGAAGCTATTTGGCCGGGGCTGTGGAGTGTTTCCCTTTTGAGGGTTTAAACCACGTCAAAATATCGTGTGTCGATCTGTAATCTGTTTGTGTGAAGTGGTTTCTCTAGGTTAATGTTACAGTGACGTTTTTTTTTTTTTTTAAATATCTCTTATTTTATTAGTTTTTATTATTAGATTTGTTTATTTTCATATTGTTGCTTTCTCTGTCTGTGTATGCTCTTTTCCGTGCGCCTTGTGCGATCTCGGCAAATCAGAAACAGAAAGGGAAAGGGTTTTTCTCGGTTGTGTATGCTCTTTGCCGTACACCTTGTGCGATCTCGACAAATAAAAAACAGAGAGAAAATGTGGAATTTTCGTTTACCAACTAGGATGGGAATCTTTCACCCTTGAAATTGGTGCTAAGGAAAATAGAGTAGCACTCCACTAGCTCTCTTCTCAAATGCAATTGTGAAAATGATAAAAAAGCCCCCTTATTTCAAATCCTAATGTCTCCATCCAACCTAGGGAACTAGTAGGATTGGTGTAATTTTCCTATCATGAATTTATTTGAATGGGGGCATTACAGTCCTCCCCACCCAAGATTGCTTTCCCTCAAGAAATTTCAGATTTGGATGCTGCAAAATTTGTTCCTCTTCCCATGTGGCATCTTCACTTGGTAGATCCTTCCATTGTACCAAGTACTCTTTGATAGTTCTGCTCTTTAATCTTCTTTCCCTTGTCTTCAAAATTTTTTCTGGAACACGTATGAGCTGACCTCCATCATCCAAATCAGGAAGTGTTTCTGAAATGAAAATTTGCTGACCAATAGCCTTCTTGAGACATGAAACATGAAATACATTGTGGATTTTACTTCCTTCGGGAAGTTTTAACTCATATGCTACTTCCCCAACCTTCTGAACTACCTTGTATGGGCCATAGTATCTTGGTTTTAGCTTCTCTGCTCCCTTCTTTTTCAAAGATTTTTTTTTATATGGCTGCAACCTCAAATATAACAAATCATTGATTTGAAAAGTCCTTTCTTCCCTATGTTGATCTGCATATTGTTTTTGCTGATTTTTGGCAATCTGCAAGTTGTCTTTCAAAAGCTTTAAAATTTCTCGGCTCTCTTCCACCCAATCTTTAGCTTTTGGGGCTCTACTATCACCAAAGATAATCTCAACAAAGGTGAGTGCTTCATAACCATATAATGCTTTGAAATGAGACATTCCTATTAACATATGAAAAGTGGTGTTGTAGCGAAACTCACCCAAGTGTAGCCATTTTACCCATGCTTTTTGCTGCTCTCCCACATAGTTTCTTAGGTACCCCTCCAACCATTGATTCACTCTCTCTATTTGGACATCATTTTGTAGTTGATAGCTTGTGCTTAGATTCAATTGATTGCCCACCAATCTGAAAAGTTTTTGCCAAAAATCACCCATGAATCTGTTATCTCTATCACTTACAATGTTCTTGGGGAGCCCATGCAATCTGAAGATTTCTTTAAAAAAATATCAGCCACTTGTGCAACACTAAAAGATGATGTAACAGAAAAGAAATAAGCAAATTTGATTAGCCTATCTACTATCACATATATGCAATCCTTGCCCAAATATTTGGGCAAACCTGTGATGAAGTCCAATGAGATACTCTCCCAGTTTTGTTCCGGAATGGGAAATGGTTGCAATAAACCGACTGAGCATGTGAGTTCAGATTTGTTTTGCTGACATACATTAGATTCATTCACATATTTTAGAACATATTCCTTCAGCCCCTTCCAAAAAAACATTTTCCTTAATTTCCTATAAGTTTTGAAGATCCTCAGATGGCCAGCTAGGGGGGAATCATGTGCTTCTTGCAAAATCTTATACTTGAGTTTTGAATTTTGAACCAAATAAATTCTGCCCTTATAAATATCATCCCATTCAAAATCTTTTAGTTATCATCCCCTTTGACCCCATATGACACATCACAAGCAAAATTATCTTTGGCATATTCAATCATTACCATGTTTTTCCAATCTTTTGAAATGTCCATGAGAGAAAAGGAAGGTCTTCTAGATAATGTATCTGCTACAATGTTATTATTCCCTTTTACATATTCAATATCAAAATCAAAAGCTTGAATCTTGCTTACGCACTTTTTTTGCCTTTCATTAAGATCCTTTTGGGTGAGGAAGTTCTTTAGACTGTTGTGATCCGTTTTCACCACAAACTTGTTTCCCACCAAGTATTGTTTAAACTTGGCCAATGTTAGGATATTTAGACACTTAGGAGTTAGTTAAGATCAACTTGTGTAATATATCCGTTAGGAAAAAATGTGTTTCTTTAGTATGCATTAGTAAGCATTTGTAAATATTTAATCCGACAGTCATGATATGTTCTAGACATAGAGTGATCTGACTGCTCAACTTCTCTTAAATCATAACCCCCTTGATCCGTGGCTCAACACCCAATTGGTCCATGATCTCTATTTAAAGAGCATGGAGGGTCATTGTCTAGTTGATCGATTATGAGAAGCTCATTTGCAACTTTCTTTCTTTTGCATAATAAACTACTCCGTAGAAGCTATTTGGCTGGGGCCGTGGAGTGTTTCCCTCTTGAGAGTTTAAACCACGTCAAACCATCATGTGTCGATCTGTGATCTGTTTGTGTGAAGTGGTTGCTCTAGGTGTTCGGTATTTTGGGAGTACTCTGTGTACCCGAACATGGTATCAGAACTTTTATGAAGAGCCGCTTTCGGTTATGATCTAGATCTTGAACTGGTGTTGCCGAAACTTGAAAGGGTTTTTGGTTCTAAAATTTCTTTGCATATCTAGGCTATGGGAGGTGTTCCATTGCATCCAGAGCACCGTTTCCATTGGGAAATAGTTTTCGTTTGATAAAAAACAGTTCCCGGTTGCTTCAGAAACGCATATTTCATTAGATCTGAAGGTATAATGTTACAGTGATGGTTTTTTTTTTTTTAAATATCTCATATTTTATCAGTTTTTATTATTATATTTTTTTAGTTTCAGATTGTTGCTTTTCCTGTCTGCGTATGTTCTTTTCCATGCACCTTGTGCGATCTCGGCGAATTAGAAATAGAAAGGGAAATGGTTTTTCTCGGCTGTGTATGCTCTTTGTCGTGCATCTTGTGCAATCTTGGCAAATAAAAAACAGAGAGAAAACGTGGACTTTCCAGGCAAGCTAACGAGATCTAACCCCATAAGTGTGGATTTTTTTTTATTTTTTTATTTTTTATTTATTTTTTTATTTTTATTTTATTTTATTTTTTCGGTTTGTGGTGTGATTTGCAGGAAAAGAGGCAAGCACAAAAACTGAGAGAGAAGAGTAAAAAAAAAAAATCATCTTCCTCCTTCCCTTCTTTTACATACCTTTTAACGTTAGCTCACTTAGTTCAAAGTTGTTTTATTCCTTGATAGGTCTTGAGTTCAAGTCTTATTAAGTTATTTTTAAACAAAGGTGCATGCAATTTCTATTTTTAAGTTACTTTATCGTAAAAGTGCATCTCACTTAAATAAATAAAAAGTGAGTCACTTAAGTTCATTTTTTTTGTTGCACTATTTAAAGTAACATCATTAAAAGTGAAAATCACTTATTTTACAAAAGTGATTCACTTAAAAGCAACTTTCTTGTAAAGTGAGTTTCAAAGGTTCATCTTGGGAAGAGGGGGGTTCTTTTTTTTAGCTAGACATTCTCTATCTGCCACGTCACTACTGGGCACTTCTTCAACTTTTTCTTTGTTCAATCATAACTTCAGTTTTCAGTGCCATTTTTTTTGAAACCGCATATTTTTTCGAGCTCTTCGCATCCAGACTACTGGTTTCTGTTTTTACAACTATTAATTTACAATATGGACGCCCCTTGTGATATTCTACTTACCAGTTCCAACTATTTCTCATGGAAATCTCCTATGGAGGATGTTCTACGAAGTAGGGGACTTTTCAGAATTACTTCAGGAAAAGAAACAAAACCCACTGATGATGATAAGAAAATAAAATGGGAAAATAGATGTGACGAACCTCGTGGATTGATTGGGATGTCAATCTCTACTGATTTGCAATTCCACATATCTGGAATTGATGAACCTGATGCTGCTTGGGACAAGTTGGAATCTGTGTTTGGTAAACACAATGAAATTCGAGGTCACCAACTCGAAAATGAGTTGATTTATTTAAATCCAAGTGATTTTTCATGCATTCAAGATTATTTATCTAAGTACAAAACTCTTAAACTCTTATGTGAAGAATGCAAGATTAAGAGGGAAGACAAATAATGCATTTATCATATTCTTTCAAAACTTGGACCTGCATATTCTGTTTTTGTATCTACATTTTACTCCATGAAGGAATTCTTGAATGCAACAAGCTATCAAGAGCCTAGTCTTGAATCCTTTTGTGATTCCTTGATTAGAGAGAAAGATAAGCTTATCCATCTTGGAATAATTAACAATGCAGATACATCTGGGAAAGCCTTATTGTCCCAACAAAAAGAAAAGTCCAAGCCTCCCAAGAAACAAAATTTTTGCAATAATAAGTCAAACAAGGGTCCAAAACCCTCTCAGTCAGTGCCTTCTTTAAAAAATGACAAAGGATCCAAGCCAAAAGGAAAGAAGACTGAGCGTCATTGCAACTATTGCGGGAAAGATAATCATGATGAATCTAAGTGTTTCAAAAAGATGGAAACCTTGGAAGCAACAATGAAGAAGCACCACATCAGCCTAGATTCGCCTTCAGAATCTACCTTTCATGGGGATGCACTTTGTGCTTCTGGTTATTCTTATAATGCATCTTCTTCTTCTACTTCAAATGAATGGCTCATTGATTATGGAGCATCTTTTCATATGGCTAAGGATCAAGCCATCTTTTCTACTATGCATGAGTGTAACACCAAACAAATATTTGTTGGTGATGATAGATCTCTAAGTGTTGTAGGATATGGAATAGTTCCAGTAGATAATGGTCATTTAGTGATGTACTATGTGTTTCAAGAATTTCCTGCAATTTGTTATCAGTCTATCAAATCATTCATTTTAGTGAAGGTAAAATTGTGACATTTACACCTCACCAAGTTGTAATCAAGGATTTTAAAGATCCTCAACATGTCCTAGCTACAAGAATTGTTGATGATATTACCAGGTTGTACAAATTTAACAACTTTGGGTCATCACCTTTTCCTTCAGTTTTTGTTGCTCATAGTGATAACTTGAACAAACTTTGGCATGAGTGATTTGGTCACTTAAATTATCGCTTATTGCAACAACTATGTAAAGACAATATGGTGACTGGTCTTCCGATAGTAACTTGCAGGGATGGTGTTTGTGCTGGTTGTGTACTCGAAAAACATCATCGGGACAGTTTTGACAAACGTGCCTCTTGGCATGCCTCGGTTCCCTTGGAGCTTGTGCATAGTGACTTGTGTGGTCCTCTTCCATCTGCTTCATTTTCTGGTTTCAAATATTTCTTAACTTTCATTAATGATTACTCCAAACGCACTTGGTTTTATTTCCTAAAACTTAAGAGCGAAGTATTTAACATGTTCTTGGCCTACAAGGCCCTTGTTGAAAAAAAATCTAGTCATCAAATTATTAAGTCAAGATCTGACAATGGAGGAGAATATGTTAACAAAAAGTTCACTACTTTCTGCACTAAACAAGGAATCCAACAATAACACACTATTCCATATAAACCCCAACAAAATGGTGTAGCTGAACGGAAGAATCACACTTTAAAAGAAATGGCTAATTGTATGATCCAATCTAACGGACTAAGTCTTCAATTTTGGGTTGAAGCCATAAATTATACAAATTATATAGTTAATCGCACCCCCACTAAAGATTTACAAGGTATCACACCAGAAGAAGCATGGAGTAAAATTAAACTAGATTTAAGTCACTTCTGTGTATTTGGTAGTGAAGCATGGGCTCACATTCCAAATGAAAAACGAAAAGCATTGCAGCCTAAAAGTGAAAAGTGCATATTTGTTGGATATTCTGAAGATGTAAAAGGTTATAGACTTCTTCAACCACATTCTCATGATGTAATCATTATAAGAGATGTTAAATTTGATGAAAATCTCTTGGCCTGCGAGCCTAACTCGACGATTGTGCCATCTTTGTCCTGCGAGCCTGATTCAGCGATTGTGCCTTCTTCTTCTTCCAAATTCCTTGACAGGTTTCCAACTCCAGTTTCTGATGACAATGAGGATGAAAATCCACCTCTACCAGCTCATGTTCCTCCAGTTTCACCAACACAAGTGCTTCCTCGATGGGTCCATTCAACATGTGAAGTAGCTGGTGATCTTGCCGTTGATCCTAGAGATCAACGTCGAACACATTCTCAGTTTCAGCGAGCCTCTTCTCTTTTGACTCAAGTTTCTGAGAATCATGATCCAGAAACTTTTGCAAAAGCTTCAGGAAATCCAGATTGGGATACAGCTATGGATGAAGAATATCGTTCCTTAATGGCGAACGATACTTGGGATCTTGTACCTCTTCCAAAAGGAAGAAAACTTGTTAGATGTAAATGGGTCTACAGAACTAAGTATGCATCAGATGGAAGTGTTGAAAGACTTAAGGCAATGTTAGTTTCCAAAGGTTTTTCCCAAGTTGAAGGGATTGACTACAATGAAACCTTTGCTCCTGTCGCAAAAATGAACTCCATCCGCCTTGTTCTTTCCCTTGCAGCCTTACATCACTGGGAAGTCCATCAAATGGATGCTAAGCCTGCCTTCTTACATGGTGATTTACAGGATCAAATTTACATGGAACAACCTCCTGGCTATGTTCAGAATAACTCTAGCCTTGTCTGCCACCTTAAGAAATCCTTATATGGCCTTAAGCAAGCTCCTAGAGCTTGGTATGCCAAAATGGATAGCTTTCTCCTTGACACTGGTTTTTCTAGATGCCATTCTGACCCCAATGTCTATACCAAGAAAGTAGGAAACCATCTTATCATACTTGTTCTATATGTTGATGACCTTATTCTTACTGGTAGTGACCCTAAGCTTATAACCCATGTGAAATCCAGTCTTAAGCAAAATTTTGAAATGTCAGACTTAGGACATTTGCATTATTTTCTTGTTCTCCAAGTCCTGCAAACCAAAGAAGGAATCTTTCTTTCTCATTCTAAGTATGCTTGTGACCTTCTTCATCGCTTTCACATGGAAGATTGTACACCAACCCCTTCTCCCTTCTAGTCTGGAGTCAAACTTTTTGCCACTTGTACTTCACCTGAAGTAGATGCCACTTTGTATCGTCAGCTTATTGGTAGTCTCTTATAATTGACTCATTCCCGTCCTGACCTTTCCTTTGTCGTTGGTTGTGTTTCCCGTTATATGCAAACACATCATGAAAGTCACTGGAAAGCAACTAAAAGAATACTTCGATATATTCAAAGTACAATTCAGTTTGGGATTCATTACAGTACAGGGGGGAAACCTTTGTTGGTTGGTATCACTGATTTAGATTGGGCCGACGATCTTGATGATCGAAGTCTACTGCAGGTTATGTTTTCAGTCTGGGATCTGGACCTATCACTTGGGCTTGTAAGAAACAACAATCTCTTTCTTTTTCTTCAGCAGAGGTAGAATATCGAGCCTCAATTAATTGACTGTCAGGAAGATTTATGGCTTCGACAGATCCTTTCAGAGTTTGGATTCGAGCAGCAGCAGCCTACTCCACTTTGGTGCGACAATCAAAGTGCCATCAAGCTTGCCAAAGATCCAGTCCTACATCAATGCAGCAAACACATTGAGCTACATATGCACTTCATCAGAAATCTTGTTTATGATCGTGTTCTTGAAGTGCTCTTTTGTCCTACAGATGATCAAGTTGTAGACATCTTCACCAAGTCTCTTATAGAAGTGAAGTTTACTAAACTTCGATCTATGTTAAGAGTTCAGGAATTTGTCATTAAGGGGGGATATGCTCTAATGCCTCCTTCCTTCTCCTAATAGTGTCACTTTTGTAAATCCTTCAATCTTATCTCAAGTTGTTCTTAAGGGGGGATGTTAGGATATTTAGACACTTAGGAGTTAGTTAAGATGGGAGTACCCTGTGTACCTGAACAACCAAGGCATGCATGATGGCCAACATTTCTTTGTCATAGATGGAGTAAAGCTTCTCATGTGGCTACAACTTTCTACTCTCAAAGGCTATAGGGTGTTGATTTTTCTTTAGGACAACCTCTATTCCTTCACCTAAAGCATCACATTCCAAAACAAAAGGTTTAGAAAAATCAGGTAATGCAAGTACTGTACAACTACTCATTACCTCTTTCATTTTTTGGAAGGCCTTTTTAGCCACTTCATCCCACTTGAAACCATCTTTCTTGGTTAAATTAGTGAGTGGAGAAGTCAATTTGGAGAACCCTTTCACAAGCTTCCTATTATAGGTGCATATTCCAATGAAGCCTCTTAATTCTGTGATGTTTTTTGGTGATGGCCATTCAAGGATAGCCCTTATTTTTTCCATGTGCACTTTTACTCCTTCTTGTCCAATAATGTACCCAAGATATAAAAGTTCCTTCGTCCCAAATTCACATTTAGACAACTTAACAAACAATGAATGTTCATGCAAAATTTTCAACACAACCTCTAAATGATGCAAATTCTCTTCCCAAGTTTTGTTGTAAATGAGAATGTCATCAAAGAAAACCAAAACAAACTTTCTCAACTTCTTGCAAAAGATCCTATTCATGCATGCTTGGAATGTGGCTGGAGCATTAGTTAATCCAAAAGGCATAACAAGAAACTCAAAGTGGCCATAATGACATCTAAAAACAGTCTTTTGCACATCTTCTTCCTTCATTCGAATTTGATGTTAACTTGATCTAAGATCAATTTTGGAGAAATATTTTGCCCCAAATAGCTCATCCATGAGCTCATCAATTCTAGGGATAGGATACCTATTCTTGATTGTCTTCTTGTGCAAAGCTCTAAAGTCTATGCACATCTTTAAGCTTCCATCTTTTTTCTTCACCAACACTACTGATGATGCATAAGGGCTAGAGCTTGGTCTAACGAGTCCCAACTCTAGGAGTTCTTGGATGGCCTTTTCAATTTCATCTCTGAATTTTTTGGGATGTCTATAGGGTGGTATTTGGATGGGTGAAGTACCTTCCTCCAAAACAATGTTGTGCTCAACCCCCCATCAGGTGGTCTACCATGTGGAAGGTCTCCAAAAACTTTTTCATACTTTTGTAGTAGTTTCTCTACCTATTTTGGGTGTTCAAAAACCTTTATGTTTGGCTTGGGAGAGGTGATGAAACATTCATCAGCCCATTTTATGTCTCCATGCCTCAATATGGATCTCATACTGTGGGAGGTCACTACTTAATTCAGATAGGTGTGCTTTCCTCTCACAACCCTTAGTATTCCTTCTGAATCTTGGAATCTCATTTCAAGAATTTGATAGTTCACTGTATGCTCCCCTATAGAGTACAACCATTGCACTCCCAATACCACATTAGTATCAACAACATCAACCACATAAAAGCTATAAAAAAAAGTGTAATTACCTATGGTGATTTGCAGCTTTGGAACCCATGTTTTGCACTCCATAGTGTTGTGACCTGGAATGATGACTGTGAAGCCATCGAATGGTTCAATAGGTATCTTCCTTCTCTCTACCATGTCTGCATCAATGAATTTATGTGTGGCTCTTCCATCTACCAATACCAAGGCCCTTTGTCCTTGTACCACTTCCTTGCATCGAATAGTGTGATAACGAGGCACTGCTGAAAGTACTGCCATCCTTGCTTTGTTAGGTGAAGGATGATTTTATTCTTGTTTCCCTTCTTCTGTTGTATCATATCCCTCTTCTTGATCTAAAATATGTCATTCTTCCTCCATACCCCCTTTATACTCATCATTATCAGAAAATACTTCAATGTATTGTGATTTTCCCTTAGTACATTTATGCCCTGATGCCCATGGTTGAAAGCATGTGTAACACAATTTCTTTCTTCTAAGTTATTCCCTGTTTAGTCACTATTTCTTATTATTTTTAAATGCATCTCTTTTCCAAGGCTTTTTTTCAAATCTGAGTTTGAAAGGGAAGTTAGGCTTGAGAGGAAACTTTGTCCTAGGTAGCACATTTTGTAGATCTCTTGTCAAGTTCATGGCATCCTTCAATGAATTTGGTTTGTGGGCCTTAACTAAACCTTTTAAGGGTTCAGCCAAACCTTCAGTAAAGAGTAATACTAACCTCACAATAGATATATCAGCCACCTTAACTGATAATTTTTGGAATTCCAACATATACTCAGCAGGGGTTCCAACTTGCTTCAATTGGGCTAGTTCTTTAAAAGGCAATTCTGGGTCTTTTTGCTCAAATCTTTCTAATACCCTGCCAACAAATTCTCCATATGTTGTAACCTAATCATGTCCCAAGGTTTTCAGACCATGGAACTACCAATCATTGGCTTCCCCTTCAAGATGCAAAATGGCCATTTTTAAAGCATCCTCTTCCACCATTGGATTCAGCAGAAAATACACATCTAGTTTTTGTACCCAAGTATTTGCAGAACTTTGAGATGATCCATCAAAGGTGGGAAGTGGCATTTTACTTATGGAATAATTCAATTCTCTATTTTGAAAGGGATTCCTATTACCTTGCCTCATTTTGAGCTTGTTTGAGACATCAAAGTATTGATCAAATGGTAGGGTACTTCTGCAATCTTCACTCAATTTTTTCCATTCAATTAGAACTTCTTGCATATCATATGGAGTATTAATATTTTATTTGGAATCAATAAATTTAGGTGTGGTAGGCCTTTTTGCACTCTGAAATTCATGAGTTCTATTATGAGGTCCTATCTTTGAGAAGATACTTTCACCCATTGCCTTCTTTTCCTTGAAAGGTGAACTACTGTTGCTTCCTCTTTCCCATTTGCTTCCAAGTTGGTTGGCCAACAATTCGAATTCTTCCATCATATTTTTGGTCATGTCTTCAAAGAGTGGTTTCGTGAGTTTCCTAAAATCCTCACTATCATATGAGGTTCCCTTCTCATCCCTAGCCATAGTTTCCTCAAAATGCACTTCTTTTCCTACTTCCTTCTCTTCAACAAACACACTTTCGGTTTCAATGTCTAAGGGTGGTCCCTGACATCTTGTCCTCATGAATATAAAACCACATCAGGTGCAAGGATCATGCTCTGATACCACTAGTAATGTCCATTTTTTGAAATTTATTAAAATGGTGAAAATTTCTATTTTTTCACTAGGTCGACCCTTAACTAGTATTGGTTTCTTGGTCTCCAAATGGCTCCAAATGCTCCCAAATTGTCACAGAAGGTATATGGATGGTATTAGTACATAATTATGAGGTTCATGTATGCTTTATATTCTTCAAAAATCTTCTGCAACTCTCCTTTGAATTCTGCCCATGGTAGGGGATTTGACTAGCAATTAGGGGTTCAATTCCCTCCTGGGTAGGTGCTGGAGATTGCTCTCCAAATGCTATTGGACCCTCTCGAATTTCAGGAAAAAATAAGGAGACATATAGGGGACATATTTGTGGTCTCATATCCATCACCATTCAGTTTATTAAGTCTACTACAACCCTCTCAAATAAGATAAAAAAGACTAGTTTCGACCTTGGGGGAAGTGATAGGAAATCTTCTCCAAATGCTATGAAATTGAACAATATGACTCCAAAAGCTTATGCACTAAACATGAAACTTGTATAACACATTATGAACATTCCATAAATCATTAATTCATTAGTGGTTCACTTGTCCATTCGAATATATCAACATATCATTGGCATACATCAACATAGTGGGGAAAATGGCACCATTTGCTCATTAATGATCAGATTTACATAGTTCCACTTGGACTCTCAACTTGAAACTATTCTGAGTATGAAGAACATATCATTTACATCATATTACAAAATAATGGTGCATTAGAAGCTCTCCCAAAGGGAACAACAACTCACCAAGTGCGCCCCACCTCAAGGATCATGAATATGTTGAGAAAACTTGAAATGGTTGGAGAAACAAGCTGAACTAGAAGTGACCATGAGCTGCCTTGTAGCTTGCATCTACAACATATGACTCCATTGAAGCTCCAAATGAAAGTTTTGATTGGCCTTTCCAATTACCAACTAGGATGGGAATATTTCACCCTCGAAATTGGTGCTAAGGCAAGTAGAGTAGCACTCCACTAACTTTCTTCTCAAATGCAATTGTGAAAATGATAAAAAAGCCCCCTTATTTCAAATCTCAATGTATCCATCCAACCTAGAGAACTAGTAGGATTGGTGGAATTTTGCTGTCATGAATTTATTTGAATGGGGACATTACATATAAAAGGTTCTACAAACAATTAAAAACTAGAGTGACAGAGTTTGAAGAGAAAAACAATCATACAGAAAGAATTATTGTTGACATAAAAAATCAGCTTCAAAAAGCTAAAAGGGTTGAAAACAGTCTAGAATGACATCTCAAGAAAAGAGAGCAAGAATTAGAGAAGTTGAATATGAAATGGTCTTGCTTAGAAAGAAGATTGATGAATAATCATTTCAATCAAAATTTAAGAGCAACTCAAAAACTCTAAATGACATCCTAAGTTGCCAAAGATCATCCAGTAATAAAACTAGATTAGGTTATGACAAAGGAATAAAGTCAGAACAATCCTCTTCCATAATACAAGATGAAAATAAAAGGAGTTATGTTGTGGTACTCAAAGACCCAGTTGAAAAGGAAGATAGTAAAAATTTTGCTTCTTTTCAAAATGAAAGTAGGACAGAAAAAAATGCCAAGAAGACCAATAACAAGCAAAAATATGCAACTCTTTTTGGGTAATCATTATGTTTGTAACAATTTTGGGAATAAAGCATTTGATTATAGGATGTACCAAAAACATAATCAGAAATCTCCCTAAATGAAAGACAAATCTAGTGATATTCCAAAAGGTAGAAGTCATAATTCTTTTGCAACCTTAAAGACAGAGGTATGACATAGAATGCTACAAATCTGGTAACTATGGGCATATAGCTAGAAAATGTAAACAAGTGATTCCTATTGAAAAATGAGCCACAACTAAAGACAAGGAGAAAAGAAAGGCTTGGAAAAAGATAGAAGATGGGAAAGAAAATTGTCTGATAGCTCTAAGTGCCAAAGAAAAGAAAAATCTATGGCATGTGGACAGTGTATGCTCAAAGCACATGACAAAAGACCCAAGCAAGTTCATAAGCCTAAAAAGAGATCAAAGGGGAAAAGTCACTTTTGGAGATAATTTATCTTCAAAAATAATTGGAAAGGGTACAGGGGTTCTTAGAAACAAGGTTAAGGAAAAAAATGTTCTCTAGTAGAAAACTTAAAACCTAATCTCCTAAGTGTGAGTCAAACCTATGATCAAGGGCACATTTGCATATTTGACTCCAAGAAATGTGAAATCAAAAAGAAAAATTCAAGAAAACTTCTTGGGACTACTATGAGAACTCCAAGCAATGTATACATCCTAGAAAATGAAGAACAATGTTACATGAGTCAGACTGATGAAAGTATGATGTGGCATGGAATGATGGGGCACTTGAACTTTGACAATATTGTAAAAGTAAGTAAGAATGGAGCCATAAGAAACTTGCCAAAGATCATAAAACCTCCAAACTATGTTTGTAGACATTGTCTTCATGGGAAACAAACAAAAGCAAGCTTTAAGATCAAAGAGCATAACATCACAGCCATTGGAAATAATTCACACTGGTCTCTGTGGACCTACAAGGAATAAAAGCATGCAAGGTGAGCGTTACTTCAGGTTATTCATTGATGATCATACAAGGATGACTTTAGTAACATTCCTCAAGGAAAAATCAGAAGCCTTTGTGAAGTTTAAAGCTTTTAAAGCACTAGTTGAGAATGAAACAAATCTCAAAATTAAATGTCTAAGGTCCGACAATGGTGGCGAGTTTACCGCAAATTAATTCAATGAGTTTTGCGAAACTCATGGAATCAAAAGGCAGTTTTCAGCCCCAAAAACTCCTCAACAAAATGGAGTTGTTGAAAGAAAGAACATGACAGTTCAAGAAGCAACTAGAACCATGCTTAATGAAGTTGAACTTCCAGATAGCTATTGGAGAGAAGCAATATTATACAGCTGTTTATATACAAAACATAGGACATATCAGAGTAAATAATGACAAAAATCCCTACGAGCTATGGTTTGGAAGACCAACATCAATCAATTACTTTAGAGTCTTTGGAAGTAAGTGCTACATAAAGAGAGATGACAATGATCTTGGAAAATTTGACTCCAGGACATATGAGGGCATATTTCTTGGATATTCATCCACCAAAAAGACATACATATGTCACAATCTAAGGTCACACAAGATCATAGAAAGTGAAAGTGTAATTGTTGATGACACTAAACCAAGAAAAATTAAAATTCAAGAAAATGAGGATGATGAAGAAACTAATGGTGAAGAGAAAGATGAAGATTCTCAAAAGGAGGAGTTTCTAAAAGAAGAAGAGAAAGATGAATATTCTCAAAGGAAGGATTCTTTAGAACAAGTAAAAGAAGAAAAAAAAGATGAAGAATCACATGAAAGTGAAGACGAAGACTCTCCTAGATCTGATACAAAGAATCCATCTAGAAGAATTCAAAAGAATCATCCTGAAACTCTAATCATAGGTGACAAGGATGCACGAAGTCACTACAAGAAGAAGACTGATGTTTCAATTAAAAACATCAATCTCATTAGTTGATCCAAAAACATTTGTAGAAGCTAGAAAAAATAATGATTGAATTAGCGCCATGAATGATGAGTTGGACCAAATAGAGAAAAACCAAACTTGGGAACTTGTCCCAAGACCGAAAGGGATGAATGTTATTGGGAACAAATGGATTTTCAAGAACAATTTTCATGAGGATGGTCAATTCATAAGAAACAAAGCCATAATAGTATGCAAGGGATATGATCAAATATAAGGTATTGACTTTGAAGAAACTTTTGCACCCGTGGCAAGACTTGAAGCCATTAGAATGTTTTTAGCATTTGCATGCTACAAAAACTTCAAAGTATACCAAATGGATGTAAAATATGCATTCCTTAACGGAGAACTTGAAGAGGAAGTCTATGTTGAACATCCTGAAGGTTTTCTCTTATCAGAAAACAGAGATTATGTTTGCAAACCAAAAAAGGCACTCTATGGCCTCAAACAAGCTCCAAGAGCATGGCTCTAAAGATTGGACAAGTACTTGAATCAGCAAGGATATAGAAGAGGGGCCACTGACAGTAATATCTACATAAAGTTCGAAAAAAAAACATGAGCATTGTTGTTGTCTACGTAGATGATATCATATTTGGAAGTGATCTACATATTTTGAGTGTAAAGTTTTCTTCAGAAATGAAGAAGGAGTTTGAAATGTCAATGTTGGGTGAACTGACATTCTTCCTTGATTTACAAGTCTCTCAATCAGAAAAATGGATCTTCATCTCTCAAACCAAGTATATCAAAGAATTGTTGAAAAAGTTTAAAATGGAAGAATCAAAACATGTTAGTACTCCTATGGTCACTGGATGTAAATTAAGCAAGGATGATGAGTCTTTGGAAGTAGATCATACCATGTATAGGTCAATAATTGGTAGTTTTCTATATGTAACAACTACACGACCATATGTCATGCATTCTGTATGCTTGGTCGCCAAATTCCAATCAGCCCCCAAAGAAACACATGTGGCAACAATAAAAAGAATCCTTAGATATCTGAAAGGAACTATGGAGTATGGCTTATGGTATCCAAAAGGAAATGACTTCACTCTAAAGGCATTTACTGATGCAGATTGGCAAGGAAGTATTGATGATAGAAAGAGCACCAGTGGAGCAACATTTTACTTGGGAGATTGCTTGGTATCATGGCTAAGCAAAAAGAAGTCCTCCATTTCACTTTCTAAAACATAAGTTGAGTATATTGCTATTGCATCATGTTGTACTCAATTCATCTGGATGAAAAAAACATTAGAAGATCTACTTGTGAAATATGAGGACCCAATTGTGATACACTGTGACAACACGAGTGCTATAAACATATCCAAGAATCCAATCATGCACTCTAAAACAAAGCACATTCCAATAAAATATTACTTTCTAAGAGCACAAGTGTCACAAAATGTTGTCAAATTGGAGTATGTTGATACAAAGGAACAAATTGCAGACATCTTTACTAAGCCACTAACTGGAGGGTCTTTTACCTATCTCAGGCAGAAGCTGGGGGTTATCCCTCTTCCTTAGTATAAAATGAAGATTGTACCATGTCACAAAAATATGGATATAGTTGACAGGGGGAGTTTTGAGATCCTTTGCCATTAATGTCAAAGGGGGAGAAATTTGAAGAGTTGTTGTCATCAATGACAAAGGGTTGTTGTCATCAATGACAAAGGGGGAGAATGTTGAGTATGATTTCCATTGATATCAAAGAAGTTCATTAATGACAAAGGAAAAGTATAGCAATTCATTGTAAATGGTGGATGCCATATTTAGTCGATACTTAATTTTGTTTGTCTCCTAAAACTAGTCAAAAATGTTGAAAGACAAAGTGGTCAATAGTCATATAAAGTTAGTTGGTGCCGACCTCTTGTATTCTGGTCAAGTCCTTGTAAATTAAGTCAAGAGTCGACCTCTTGTTGATCGGTGTTGGCCTCTTATATTATGGTCAATCCCTTGTAAATTAAATAAATAGTCGACCTCTTGTCGACCATTGTCAGTCGGAAAGTTGAAGTCAGAGTTCGACATCGGAATCAACAAGTCGGAGTCAGAACGGCGGAGTCAGAATCAGAGTTGTCAGTTAGAACCGGAGTCACGATTCAGAGTCGCAGTCGAAAAGTCGGATTGGAAGTTTGACATCAGAATCAGCAAGTCGAGGTCAAAATGGCGGAGTCGAAGGCGCTGAATTAAGAGTGTATTTTTGAGGTTCTGACTCCCGACATCTTAATTGACAAGTCGGAATCAAAATGAAGGAGTCAGAATGGATAGCGAATATCGACATATTGTAAATTGACGAATAAGAAAGTTGGATTCGGCATATCGGAGTCGGGATTGCGGAGTCGAAGTGTTTCATAATCACAATGCTTATATTCGCAGGTTAAAACAAAGAGGTAATTTCTAATTAGTTTTATTTGTGAAGGGTCACGATGAATATTTGTGACTGTTAAGTGAAGAGGCTTGATTAAAGGTACATAAACAAGGCTTTAATCCTTCAAATAATGTGTCTATGTACATTAAAATAGCAAATCAAAAAGTGTACAGAAAACATAGAACACATAATAATTTAAAGGGAGGTTGGGAGGCGCAAGGATAGGCTACAAAATCTTGTAGGAAGTCGTAGCTTCCTTTGAGTTGTTGCTAGTAAATAGGGTGTCGTTGCATCCTTAAGTTGTAGCTGAAAATCTTGGGTGTTGTTGCATCCTTCAGTTATAGGTGGAAATATTGGGTGTTGTAGCATCCAACAAGTTGGTGCTTGCAAATACTTGTAAAGATAATTTCGTAGCAATAGAAAGTGTTTGTGGTTTTCCCAATTGGGTTTCCACGATAAAATTCTGTGTTTTGTTTCTATTGTTGATTTTGTCTTAAAAGTGATAAAAATTGAAGAAATATCTAAATACTGATTCACCCCCCCTCTCACTATTACTTGATTTTTTAACACTTTCTACTCCTTTGTTGAAACCACAATTGCATATGCTCTTCAAACAACAATCTTGAGCTCCTATTGTTCACTTTGAAGTTTTCTAACTTTAATGAAAAGGTTTCGATTGAGATTGTGAAGATTGGAGATGATTAGATCTTTGTTTTCCACTATAGATAATCTCCCCTTGAGACTTTATTTGGATATTCCAAGGCTCTAACACTGAGCTAAATGGGCCTTTTACTCTGTCATCCTGACTGATGCACTATGTTGTGTGCCTTATACTAGAAAACATGTATACATACTTCTTTAGAATTCCAAAGACTCTAATACCATGTGAGATTTGGGTGCAACGTGTCTAGAAGTTAAATGGAGTTGTAATACATTTAGCAATTGATTGAAGAAGAGACAAAATAATCACAGTAACATAATATTCATTAACTATCAAAAAATAGAGTTACAGTGCTCATCAGACATGAGAGTCATAATGCAATGTGCATTGGAATGCAAGAGGTAATGTTCCATCTAAACCAAATCGGCGTTAGCTAGGTTTAATAGAGTGCAAAACTCCAATGAATGCACCATGTATGCATTATAAAGAGATAATGTGCCATATAAAGTCTCGTGTTCCCTCCTGAAGGATTTAACTGAGCTTAGCCTTAGCCAAGTGGTGTTAACTATCTCACAACTATCAAGTAAGACTAGTTAACTTGGCTTTGACAAGTCAAGAGGTGTCAACTAGGTCATAATTGTTGGGTGAGGAAAGTTAATTGATTGAGCTGCTTTAATTGCTCCATATCATGCAAGAGAGGCACACTTATCTATTCAGACAGGTGCAACATGCATGAAAGGTGCACTAATCCCTAGAAAAGAGAAGGATTCCTTTCTTCCTTAAAATGGTGGATGATGGCACATGAGGTCCTAAAATCAAGGAAAAAGGGGCTCAAATAATCCCACAGGAGTGCATGTACACCAATAAACTACTCTTGGATGTCCAAATTATCCTTGATAGGGGACCAATAGGCTATTTTTGCCTAGTTTTTAAATACTAGTTTGACCAACCTTAGCTTAGATTCCCAAACAAATCCTGGAGAACCTAGAATCATTGTCTTCCATGCCCATTGATTATCTCCCAAATGGAATCCTCTTGGAGATAGAGAGAATTAAATTAAAATGGAATGGGACTTAGATTCTTAAGAGACTAAAAACCCAAAGAGACAGGCATGTGATCTGAAATAAGCAAAGGGAAATGTTAGAATTGATGAGGGCATTATCCAAGAAAATTTTGTGAATCAAGAATCAATATAGGTATGAAGATAGGATCATATAAGATAATTTTATTAATGTCCAACAAATGACTACGAAAGTAGGTCAATGGTACTAAAAGATATATCTAGTGTGAATATAATGTGGGAATGAAAAAGAAACTCCTAGATAATATTGAAAGGACAACCTAAATACGTGTCTAAGCTAGTCAATAGGTCAACCAACACCAAAATATGTATTGTTGGAATACACAATAATACTGAGAGGGGGGTGATTCAATATTACACAATTTTTTCAATTTTCTCCTTGATTTATTAAACTGTACAATTAACAACAGTATACAAAACCAAAGTAATAAAATATTTGTCTTTTATTAATTATCAGTATACATATTACAAGTATTTGCAAGCTTGGGCTTGCAGGAGACCCCAATCTCCTAAAATTTATATGCACCAACTTGTAGGATAAATCGATCCCCTGTAATTTACAGGCACCAATATGAAGGAGACACTGATCTCCTATGATTTACAGAAAACAACTTGTAAGAGACACCAATCCCCTATAATTTACAAGCACCAACATATATGAGAGACAGATCCCTTGGATTTTAATTTGTGTTCTTCTATGCTTCTACATCTATTGGCTTCTTAGTTCTACTTGTGCTTATTCTTTGCATATCCTTTATTTGTGTCTATTTTAATTCTCTGCTTATGCAATCGTCATCTAAGCCTCCATCCTCATCCTTATCTTCTCCATTTCATCTTCTCCATTTCAGATGCACAACTATGCTACAATATACATCAATCTTATGTTATTTAGATATGTTGTATTATGCTCAAGGTTTCTTCTAGACAAACACCATAAGTTGAGTCACAATTTGAACAACCTTATCATCAAATCCACTAGGGCAATTTGTTTGGCTCCTTTTATGTAAAACATATAAATTCATTGTTTATAATATTCTTAAATTTTTTTGCCAACAATCACCACAACTTAGAGCTTCTTACTCAATGCTTCAGTTAATTCGTGACCTGTAATAGCTAGAAATTCATTGCTTAAATTTATTACCTACAATAGTCTTGAATTCGCTCCCTGCAATGGTCACACCAATACACAAAGCATATTCACAACTTCTTTGTACTCAAAGCTTCAGTAGTTAATGTTCAGCTTCTTCAACCCTAATTCATCTTGGAACTTGTTCTTTTTTATCCCTTGAACAAAGATAGAATGCACTTTAATCAACCCCTAAATTTAACCTCAAAACAAAGATAATGTGCACCTTGAATCAATCCAAAATTACTTCATGAGTGCTCTCATGATCTCCTTGATAGGTTCACCATACATTCCCTGAAACAATCCTCGCACAGAGGTAGACTATATCATTAACAAGTCCTTGGATCAACCCTTAAATTCTCAATGCCTAGGGATACAATCTCATGACACTTCAGAGCTCCATCTAAATGTTTGCATAGAGAAATAGACCTAAAGCATCAATGCCTCAAACCTCAGGTTACTGATTCATATATCTTTTATCATTGCATTTCATTCTTTTTCTCGAAAAACTAAAATATGTTCTTCTTTTGCAAACTACAGTACCTAGAAATTTGTTGTGTTAGAGCTTAGTATCTTTTCACACCACCTACACTACCAAATGCATTGAGCTAACTTACATTTATATGGTTCATCTTTGCGTTTTGTGGTCGTCATGATTGGTGTGGGGATTTTGGATTGGTTGGGCTAACTTGTTCATGGATAATGTGTTGCTTTTCTTTGGTTGAGCCGATATGTTCATGTATAGTGAAGATCTTTGCTTTGGGAGGGCCAACATCAATCCTTGTAGTTAAACCTCCAAATGAATTGTCATATAGTCCATGCAGCGATGACTACCCAAGGTCTGCACTTTGAAGATACAATATAAATGCTTTCACTTTGTAAATATTCATACAGATTTTGGAAACTTGCCCGATCTTTGAAATAGACAAATCCTCTTGCATAAATTTCAAATTTACGACTTGGTGAAATATAAACCTTTACCCAACTTGAAGTTGCTTGATGAATGATGCCCAACACAACTAATGGGGTCACATCTTTCTCCAAACTCTAGAAAAAGAACTTAGGATTAATTACACTATTACAATGGAGAATTAATTATGTTTTCTTGATTATCATCTTCGAAGTGTTTTTTTGTTTTTTAATTTGGTTTTTGGATACATCATTGCTTATTGGTAGTTTATTGGGAAAATAGGTACTTTTTATTATTATTTATAAAATATATATTTTAAATTTATATTTTCATTCTTTATAATATAAGTGATTAAATTCAGTATTTTCATTCTTTATAAGATAAGTGATTAAATTCAGTTTTTTATTATTTGTAAAATATGATCTGAATTTAAGTATGTACATTTAAGTTTTATTTATTTTTCCATTATTTTATTTTTCATTTGAAACTTCTATTGAAAGAAGGACAAATCAATACCCATTTGGCCCAAATAAACATAATTTTTCATCATTATAAAAATATCAAATGTATAATATTGTAACAGACATGATCATCAAGAAAGTTATGATTAATGAAAAGACGTGATCATCAAGAAAATTATGATTAATGAAAAAGATTATTGTTATTATTTACCCGTTTTCATAGCACGGTCATATCTTTCTATATTAAAAAAGCCATTCTTTAAGGCCTTCACCGTTTAAACTATTATCATTGTTAGTCACATGAATTGGATAGCAATGGAACACAAATTGTGGAAAATAATAATAGCATAACTTCTTGCAGCTAAATTGGAACTCAATTGGACTTGTTTGTGTTCTTTAGACCGACTTAGAGGTTAGACACAGGATTTATCTCTGCTTCAGGAACTCCCACAAATTCTACTTGAATATGCACATGTATCAATCTGTAACCCAGAGTCGCAACAAAGCTTGTTGTGACTTTATTGTGGCCTTCTCCGGGCAGGATGTAATATCACCCCTTTTAATGAAGCTTCTTCCCTTGGAATATACAACTATAACATCATCCAAATCTGTCCCTCACCACCAAAACTGCTAGACGATAAAGCACCACCGGTTAATCTGTCAACCTTGTCCTAAATCGGATCAGATGACTAGCAATTGACATCCAAGGGTATAACCTAGCTTTGGTATCAGAATGTTCGCTTTGAAACTCCAGTTATTCCAACAAACATGAACGAAGATTGCCATCTGGGTGCATTATTAAATAAATGCACAATAACTTGTAAGACTAAATCTAGACTTCAGGCATAGATCAGAAACAAATTTTCTATGGCATTATGAGGTAAAATTAGACAGCCACAGCAATATTGGGAGTTGCTTCAAAATTTATCACTTTGTAACATCGCTCACAAAGTGTAGGATGGTCTACAAAAGAACCAACGACCTGCGAATAATTCCAACATCTTTCACACTTGGCACCATCTGCACGAGATACCCCAATCCATAAGTCACCCATTCCTGCCATAGAATAGGCTCCAGTAAATGGTGCACCAGTGCTAGATGTGTGTTCCATTGAAGGTAAGACCTCAACCTGTATCCAATAGTATGGAATGAGAACAAAACAATGCTCAAGGAAGATAAGTTTCTGTCAAAACCAGATTAATAGTGAACAGAAGGGTTACTTGCCTGAGAAGTAATGAAAAGCCTATGCAACTTATCTGCATCATCCCCAGGAATAGACATCTCCTGGAATCTTCTGAGAAGGTTTGGATCAGAACTATACAAGTAAACCTTTGCGTCCAAACTTGCACCAATTAATTTTCCTGCCCTGGCCATCTCCAAGACTTTGTTCACCTCTGTCCTCACCTGTTACCAAAGACAGTTCGTCACTCTATCTTAAAAGCACAATTAAAGTTTAAGGTGATTAACTTCTTTAACTTAAATAATAAAATGGTCCCCAATAAAATATCAATTGATGTATGCAAAAGATCTACGAATGATAGACTGGAAAATCCATGCTATAAGTTGCGCAAAATCTGAGTTTATGCAATAAATAAAAGAAAATTAGCGATTTCCAGATATGATATATAGTCTTGTACGGAGGTACTACAAAATGGTTGTAAGTAGTCCTGTGGGGTAAAAATGGTTTCAGATTCTGTTATATCTAGGATGTTGATTACTTTTTCTATGGCTTATGACGTTTTGAGGTCATGATAATAACCATAATCATGTCAATAGACATTGAGACGAGCTTGGACTTATGCCACAGAAACAAATCTCTATTTTGAGAGCAGAGCAATAACTCTTCAGGAATCATTGTTTTAGGAGACCATCTATCACTTTGCATCTATTTTTGTTTTTAGGAAACTTGGGTATGGGGACGGTGACGGGGACGCCACTTTTTGAAACAGGGTTCTTGGGTACGTCGGAGGTACTGTATCTATCTATCTATATATATATAACATGTCATAGTCACATTATACATGCATATTTCAGATTTCTTCATAAATTATGAATCATGATTCATAATTCTAAATTCAATGATTCATTGAACAATGAACATTCACATGGAAAATTTGAAAAATCATAGAGTCATAGTAGATATCAAGTGGAAGACTGGAAGTTACATAAAATTTGATAAATCACTGTACCAGGTAGTTTTAACAAATAGTCAAACTGTAATTTGAAGGTACACTTGAAATCTGATTTTAAACACCTATTTGTACTGCTGTTATAGGCGGTAAAAAGTTGCAAATGTAATACTGGGTTGATGTGAGTGTATTTCTTAGTATTAAATACATATGTATATTTTTTATGTGGACATTTGGTAGTCAAATTCTGTTCCATGACTGTTGAACGCAAAACCATAAAAACATTCCTTGTAAATCAATGCAAAATCAGTCTACCAGATTTGGACAATATTCAGTGGAATTTGAACAGTGTTGCAAAGTGCTTGACATAAGTCTTGAACCAAACTCCATACGCAGTTAGCAAAAATTTAGTTCGAATTTGGTTGGGGGTCATTATATTTTCCCCAGTGGAATTGCATTTCGCTGAGTCGGACGGAGTACCCAAACACAGGGTACACCGTACCATTTGGCCAATAAGTACCCCTTTTTTATAACGGCGTCTCCGGTACGTGGAGCCAGTATGGGGTACAGTAGGAGACGTACCTTACGTGTACCCAAGTACCCGGTATGGGTACGCGTACCCTAAACCCTGGTACGGGTACCCATGCTACATATAGCATTTTTCCCTTCATGTAATTTAACCATCATCTCTTAAGAGCTTAAATTCCTTATCAAAATCAATCCTTGACCACATTTAACGCTAAAAGTAATTTGGAGGAAATTCTCTTTACCATTCATTTGCAATATCTCCCAATGTTGCAGGAAACACATTCATCTAATAGGCAGCTTCATCCTATCCATTACAATCTATATTATTGCACAGATATTGCAGCGCCTAATGGGATATTGGGTTATTGGCAGACAAAATTAATCATTATAGCTAGTAATAAATAGGTACGGAGGAGAGATAAATCAAAATTTTAGAAACAATCAAATGTTTATATACATATCTGAGGAGAAAGAGCAGCAGTTACTTTTATAAAATTCAGCCCCTTATTTGGGCTGGTTGAATCAGATTTACAGTCCGTGGCTACAACATAGCTCCCTTCTGAAGTGGGGAACAAATATCGAAGTAATATGAAATGATTTTCCTTCGAATCTACTACAGCATGTATTACAATCAGCTACTTACCAATCTAATTTGCAGCTCTCAAAAATGTCAGGTAACACTTAGCCACAATTACTACACAACATATTCTCCCCAACAACATTTCTCAAAAGAGCTCAATGGGGGTGCTATTTATAGTGCTCCAACTGTCTTTTGGGGCTCTCATGACCTTTTGGGCTTTTGGAGGGAACTTGAAACCCTTCATTTCCTTTGTCCTTTGGATGGTCATTTAGATCTCTTTCATTGGGGGACTGGCACCCTAGTGCACTTTTTGGAGTGGGAAGAGTGCTCCCATGCAACACTAGGTTTTCCAGAGTAACTCTATTGTTGGAAAGAAGTAGCAAGATGGTCCCCCCAAAGCAAACTTAAAAGTTTGTTCCCAAAGTCTACCACAAGGTATTGACAGTCTACTGCTTGGGTACTTTGTTGTTCACATATCCTTGGAGGGCATCATTAAGGCTATAGGGTTGGCACTGATACAACTCCCACAACCTAACTAAAGAACTTTTATTTTTCATTTTTGGATGAAAACCACATAGTCTTGTTTCTTAAAACCCATGGATCTAATGTAATACTTTTCTTGTCTTTTCCACCGACTATGAGGACTTCTTTGTCAAATAGAACACCCAACTCCATTGTCTAGTGTGGGTAGGACTCTCGGGCCTTCCTATGCAATTTTGGCCCTTCCCGGAGCATATTTCTGCCCCAATAGGAAGATTTATCTATCACAATCTGCTCCATCTCTTCAACCCTCGATGTTAGAAGAGAGTACTGGAATCTGAAAAATAGTGTATGGTAGCCCGACTACTATATATGCTAAGTCACCTGACACGAGGACACGGGACACGAGTGTCCCCACGGGACACGGTGACCCCCGGAATCAGGACACGTTTTATATACATATATATATATTTTTAAAATATATTACAATTTAAAAATATAGACATATAGATCCAATAAAATTTAACATTTACAATTACAAATATTCAATAGAAATTACATTTACAATTACAAATATGAAATATTCAATAGAAATTAGATCATTCACAAATCACAACACATTTGTCATTCACAATCACAAATCACAATGAGACATTGAGACACATAGATGCATGTCAGAGACTCGGAACCATATTTCTCATTAAGTCATCAAAATCAAAATGTATTACATAGATGTCGAAATGCCACTAGGCACTGGCAAATGCCAAATAGACTAATAGTCTAATAGTCTAATAGTAAATACAAAAAAGGGGTGGATCAAGATGGAAGAATCCCATTTGTCAATGACTCAATAGTCCTCCTCCATGCCTAAATCAACAAACTCATCACTGCCCTGATCCTCCTCCTCCTCCTCCTCTCTGCCAATTTGACTAACTGCATCTGCTGGTGTGGAGGATGACCCCTCCATACGATCACCCTCATCAAAAGTGACCGGCTCTAGCACTGGATCATTAAGATCCATGGTGTCTAATGCCAACTCAGCACTGCTGTCCAAACCCATCTCATCAGGAAAGACATCCCACATCTGTGTCTTTCCCTTCGCCCACTCCTCCCTCTTCCTGTAAATAAGACGAAGGTTGGAGTGCACATACACCATCGTCTCTGCCCTGGACTGCTCAAGTCTGCTCTTCTTCAGACTGTACAAGTTCCCATATGTGCTCCAATTCCTCTCACAAGAAGAGGATGAAGTAACTTGAGAGAGGACCCTCAAGGCTATCTTTTGTAGAAGAGGGCATGTTGCCCCATGAGTTGTCCACCAAACAAGGGGTTTCTTAACCCCCATGTCTCTAACCACCTCATATCCTCCAAATCTCCCAGTGCCACTAGAAAACTCATAAAATTCCTCCTTCACCACCTCAAGGTGGTCTCTATCTTGAAGTAGCCGTCTAAATGCTATCTTCCTCCCCTCTGAGATCTCTCCATCCATGTGAGGAGGGAATCTGGATGAGGGCCCCGACCCACCACTGAGCCAATCCTGAGCGTAGAAACTAGGGTTCAATGAGTGGGCCAAGCAATGCAAAGGTGTGCAATTCTTATCCCACCTGGAGATAAGAATGCCCTGTATGATGGACCATAAGTTCTCTGCCGATGTCTCATACTCAACACACTCATTCTCCATAACAATGGTCCTCATGGACTCAGTCATGGAATCCCACCCCTCATAAACATCTCCCAGGATGGGCTGGTCCGTGTCTGCAAACCGCAACAAAGAAATGATTGGCTCCATGATCTTGATGCTAAGGACTACCCTATCCCACCAACTAGCATCTAATACTATGTCCTTCACCTTTTGTGAAGCATTCTGATCCGACTTTCTCCAAAAAGCCCAAAACTCTGAAATCACCATGGACCCAAGAGCGGTTTTTACCTCTCTCAATCTCTTGAGCATGATGAATGAGGAAGCAAACCGAGTATCTGCAACCTTCAACAATGAAAGATGTGTGTACTCTTTGTAGATTGTGAGGGCATTGGTGTGGTTTTGTACAAAGTTACGGATATGGCATGCATCCTCAATAAGTTTGCCAATCCATGGCACATCTGAAGCAATAGATTTCAGTGCTAAATTCAAAGAATGGACAATGCAAGGTGTCCAAAATACCTGTAAGATCAATAAAAGAAAGTATAAATGAGTCATTGAGTCTAGACTCCTAGACTCTACAAGACTACAACTAAGTTACTAACAGCTCAAAATTTCAAATAAATGAGTAAATTAACAATCACATACCTGTGGATGTTTAGCTTCCACAATCATGCCAGCAGCCTTGCAAACAAGTGCATTGTCCGTGATGATTTGTACACAAGAATCAACACCTACTTCTTCAATGGTTTTGATGAACAAATCACCCATATATTGTGCATCCTTGTATTTCCCAAGAGCATCCACCGCTTTCAAGAACACCGATCCATTTGTGGAAGACACCATGAAATTGATGAGTGGATGGCGTGTTGGATCCGTCCATCCATCAGAAACAATACTAACACCCCATGTGGACCATTTTGATTTAATTGGATCAATAATTTTATCCACCCCCTTCTTTGCCTTAACCAACAATGTGGTTCTAAGCTTCTTTGAACTATGAGGCACATAACTAGTTGGAGCTCGTTCCATTATAGATTGACACATCTCAAAGTACAATGGTGACCATGCAACATTGAATGAGATGAAGTTGAGTTAGAAGAAAAATGCAATGGAGAGGTTTGCCTCTTCTCGTGCCTCTTGTTGGAAAATCCTATCCATTGGACCTCTTGAAGTTGGCCTCTTTCTTGTTGGATAAGCAATAGCATCAACCCCACTCCCAGTGCTAGAGGGTTTCCTCAAGAATGGAAGAGGATCCTCACGATGAAATGTCTTGCTTGCTGCAGCCACCTTCCCTATCCCAACATGGTCTTCTCTTTCCATCTCCCTCCTTTGGTTAACACTCACAGCTTTGCATGAAGAAATCCCACAAGGGAGGGCCAACAAATGGCCTTTAACCCAGTAATAGGTGCTCTTGAAATCATGCCTGCAGAAATTGCAAGTCCAACACACATTGCCTCCCCCACCAAGCTTTGCTCCAACACCTTCTTTCCTTGTCACATACTTCCAGAAAGGGTATTTACTCTCTTGTGCTTGTTGTTTTGCCAAAGCATGGCTATAATGAGGATGAGCTTGACTAGAACCGGTTGGAGCACTACTAGGAGCAGAAGGGAATGTGCTTGGAGGAGGAAGAGGACGAGAGGGAATAGATGGGGCATTCTTCCCTTTCCTTTGCCCTCTACCTGCTGCCCTAGCTGGTTGAGACATTTTCCTTCAACCTTGCTGGTGATCACACTTGAATCTCCTTCACCTGCAAAAAAAATGACATTGAGCTCTCTCTAACTCTCCCTCACACTCCCAACAGTCAGCAAATGACAAATAAAAGACAAAAAAAGCATTTTTATTGACCCGCAGGCTCTTCCTCACGCATTTTTCGTGTCCTGTTTTTCCCCCACGTTGCACAGGCTTCCCCACGCGTGTCCCGAGTTCAGGACACGAAAAAACTTGTGTCCCCCACGTGGGGCCAACGTGTCCACGCCCAAACGTGGCCCACGCGACACAGGGACCCTATTGGACGTGTCCTGTTACTTAGTATATATGTGATAACAATGTTAAATTTTCAGAATTTACTTCAATCTGATCTAGGATGTTAACTGAGAGAACAACATGTACAGCAAATCTACAGCATATCAATCATGGACACAATAATGCAAGCACACAAGAGACACAGAGTTTACTTGGGGAAAACCATAAAGGTTAAAAACCCCAATAACTTCCTCAGAGATAGATAGAGCAATGATACAACCAAAATACAAGAGATAGTCTTCTCCTAGCAGCAGAGCCTCCTCCTCCACAAGTGCGCCACTCTCCAAAGTGTGAGTGAGAGAATAGAATGTGTAAAATGAGAGACACACTCTCTATTTATACACTAACTTGACTTGACCTTTACTCAACTAAGTCAGCCTCAACTTAACCACTTAACATAATGCTGACTGGGCCGACCCCCACTAGGGTGGTCTAATAACCCTTTGACCCACATGGCCGACCCCCAATAGGGTGGTCTAATAACCCTTTGACCCACATGACTTATACAGGGCCGACCCCAACAAGGTGGTCTAATAATCCATCGAGTATAAGTTACGACACTTACAATATAAATGACGACACTTCTGTATAGAGGAATAATAACATCTCTATAGGAATACAATATACATATATGTGAAATACATTCCGAAGTTACATATACATCAACACTCCCTCTTAACTAGGAAGATATTTCTCAACACATGTCTTCTAGCACAAGTCATATTCATCGTCATTGTTGCTGCTATCTCAATCAATCTCTAAATCTACTCGTCATAGGAAGTTCTACAGAGCCAGTCCTTTTTCATACTGAATGTAGGCCCATCACCTACAGGTCTTCATCATCTATGAGAACGGTCTGATAGAGGTGGCCTCCCAGGACTAATTTTATGTGCGGATGCAATACCGGAAAGAGTATCCCAGGAACATTTATGTGCCTAAGCACGACCAGCAAGATCTCCCAGGACTGATTACATGCATCTCCTCCACAATACCTTTAAAGAGCATCCCAAGAACATTTATGTGCCGCAGGACGACCGGCAAGATCTCTAAAGAGCATCCCAAGACTTATTACAAGCACACAGCTCAACCTCTCGAATCTCCAGGACTGATTACATGTGGATAGACAAAACCTTTAAAGAACATCCCAGGAACATTTATGTGCCGCAACACGACCAGCAAGATCTCTAAAGAGCATCCCAATACTAATTACGAGCACACAACTCAACCTCTCGGATCTACAGGACTGATTGCATGTCTCCGTAGTAATACCTCATCCCAGGACTGATTACGAGCACACAGCTCAACCTATCGGATATCTGAGGACTGATTACATGCTACATAGCAATACCGGAAAGAGTATCCCAGGAACATTTATGTGCCGCAGCACGACCGGCAAGATCTCCCAGGACTGATTACATGCTATTTGCACAATCTGCGACATATCATCTCTGACCTCCAAGTATCAACCTGATACTCATGATCCCGTGGATCATCATCGCACAAAGCATCATCCTGATGCTCATGATCACACTGATCATCATCACTATACTATCCTGATACATATCATCTAGAGCAACATCCTGAAGCTCGTCATCATGATCATCCTGATCATACAATGCATCCACCTGATGCATACCAAGTATCTACCTGATACATATCATCATACATGATCCACCTGATCATACAGTGTATCCACCTGATACAAATACAAATACATTATCCACCTGATCATATCTGATACATATCAACATACATGATCTACCTGATCATACAATGTATCCACCTGATACATATACAGATACATGGTCTAAGCATCCAACATGATGCATATACAAAATACATACAAATGATCCAACTGATCATATCCAGCATCCAACATGATGCGTACATACATATACATATCCAACTGATCATATCCAGCATCATCCTGATGCATATACAAAGTAGTAACTGGAGCATCATCCTGATGCTCATCATCCATGATCCTCCTGATCATCATAGCATCGTCCTCTTCAGATCATCTCATCGTCCACGAAGCACAGCCCAGATGCACATCATCCAATACTTACACCACCGACATGGGAGAACACATCTACCACCATTCGGGGAAGGCTCCAGCCCTTACTTTTTCACCATGGGAGAACACATCTACCACCATGTGGAAAATGGCTCAGCAATTATATCACAACCAAGGGAGAACACATCAACCATGTCAGAAAAGCTCATGTGCATCTGCATCTTCCGGACTCATCACTTCCCTTTGGAAGGAACCTCGATCTGAAGTGCACCAAGCCTCTCTCTAAAATACTCAAACTCCACTCTGGCCAACGGCTTGGTCAATACATCTGCAACCTGCTCATCCGTCGCAACATACTCTGCTTTGGCTGTACTCAGTGCTACGCAGGACTGCTTCCTGCTAAACCAAAAGATCACACCTGATTCCATACTGAAGCAACACCCAGAAGTGCTCTTCCTATCTGCAACACTACCTGCCCAATCTTAGAATATGCTTTACAGCAACCAGGTGAACATCTCTCGGATCCATCAAGAACTGGCTCAATGTGTTCACCGCAAAGCAAATATCTGGTCTTGTGTTCGTCAGGTACATAGAGGACCCAATCATCTGACGATACATCGTGACATCGACCAGATCAGATGAAGCATCACACAGAAGCTTCAAGTTTGATGCCATAGGTGTGGCCATAGCCTTGCAGTCCATCATCCCGAACCTCTTCAGAATCTCTACTCCATACTTCCCTTTGTCCAAGGAAGATTCCATCTGTACTCTGCCACACTTCCATACCAAGAAAATAGTGCATCATCCCCAAGTCCTTCATCTCGAACTCGGCTGCAAGCTTCCGCTGCATGTCGGCAATCAATCTATCATCTCTTGTTACAAACAGGTCATCTTCATACAATAAGAGTATCCCTGGATTGCCTACCTCAACCTTGTAGTAAAGGTTGGAACCCGCTTTACTCTTGGTAAAGACCAAACTGGATAGAAAGCTCCATATCCTACCATACCAAGTTCTGCACATATATGATTTCCTGTCATATGTCTCAGAACCAAGTGGCTACTCCACATACACTTCTTCTTCAACTACACCATTCAAGAAAGCTGTCTTAAAATCCATCTAGTGTATCTTCTATTTCATCACTTTTATATTTCTCTATGCTGCCATCTGTAGCATGCTTGATCTTGATAGATCCATATGGAAGTCATAACAAACTTCCCTTCAGGTCTTGGGACTACATCCCAAACATCATTCTTCATGATCGACGGATCATGGCATTCTTCCCATATCCTGGGACCTTCAAAATCTTCAATAGATAATTTTGTTGCTGAACAAATGTTGTAGTTCTTCTTTTGTAGGTGATGGCATACAATCTTTCCTACACAACAAGTTAAATTGCATGATTAGAAAACATCTCATAGTTTTCAGAACAAATTCTTACACAAAGAAATATGTCATACAGTCATGCAATTATCTTAGCCAATGCTTCAATACAACATTTATCCATATCCCGTAACTTTCTAGATGCCTTCCAATCTCTACCAGAACATTGTTAAGAGTGTGCACAACTCCCAACATGTCAGCAAAGAGGTTTCATTCTAGATAAGTAGCAATGGAATGTTGTACAGTGCCATAGGCCACTTACCCATGCATATTAGTAGTATACTGTTCATCAATGCAACTATTCTAATATGCATAATACACAACCTAATTCTAGGAACATCAGTATATACATTATTGAATAGTATTATTTAAACAATAAAATATGCAAGTAATGACAATTCAAATACTTATCTTTGTTTGTTTGTTGGGTTGACTCCCTCTCAGTCTTTGCTTCTTTTCTGCAACTCCATTCTTATGTGGATTGTGAGAAGTGGTCAACACCCTCTGAATATCTGCATCCTTGCAGAAACCACTGAAGTGTGTTCCTTTGCTTTCTTGCAGGAACAACTGGAGTGTGCTCCCTCTTGATTTTTGCTTCCTGGATTACCTGTCCTTGAACTTACATCCATCCTTAATCACTATGCATGCTTATTAGTATCATCATTGTGTTATCCTTGAGGTCTCACACATAATCACACATTTATTAGTATAATCTTAATACTATCAAAACACAATAATCTTAAACATGTATATTCATGATCATTCACAGATAATAAACATTAGTATTCAAGGTTTCAGGGAAGTCTTCTTTTACTCATACATATTCTTATTTGATCATAGGACTCTTCTGGTTAGTTGAATCATCAATCAAGATAAGAGATATAATATGCATAAAACCCGTGATTATTCAAACCTATACCTTCATGATTCTTATGGTTAGTCATATCATCAATTATGGTAAGAAACATAATATGCATACAACCATGATTATTCAAACCTATGACTTCATGAATAATCATTATCAACAACACAACAGTATGAGATCCTAACACAAGGTAGGATTCTAGCTTGATATAGGAAAAACATACCTGGATGAGCATGCTAGCTAGTTATGTCTAACATACCCGCATAATGTCTTCTGGTTCTCTTCAGTGACTTGTGCTAGTAACCTGCATGTCTCATAAGTTAACCATTGTAGAACCAAGTTATACATACCTCGAAAGTAGATCTTCTATGTGATCCATGACAATGGATGAATCTTTGTCTTCATGTCACCATGAGCATATGTTCTTGAAGTAGAACATGATTTGACTTTCTTGGTGTACCTTTTGTGTTAGCAAACAACATAAACCTCACACAACATCACAATCCATTAGTACAATCATAAGTGTCAAAACCTTAATCAATGAATATCTTCTATTAAGGTGATACGACAAGTCCAGTAATTAATCAATATTGTACTGTAATGATATGAAGACAAACATATGATAAACTTAACCATGAAACATACCTGTAAGCCATACCTATCAAGATTGCTTGTAATCTTCTTATGGAAGGCCTTAGCCTCATCTCCCTCTAAGACAGGAACTTCTTCACTTATGCAGGTGACCAATCCATTTTCTTCTAGGATTAACCCAATCCACTTGATTTGCAAGAACTGGACCTGGAGCTGGATTAGGGTTTGTCAAAGAAACCCCAAAAATTCAAACTTTGAATTTCAAACTTCCGAAAGGATAGAAATATGCGCCTTGATGAGCTGATCAAGTTGGTATATTCAGAATTTGAAAACTACAAAGTTTCACCCCTTGAAATTGCCTTTTAGATTTCCGGATTCACTAGGGAGGACCCTGAATTAGGGTTTGAGTTTCCCGGAGCTTCACCCAACCAAAAGATTTGATTCAAAACTCTAAGCTTTGATTTTTCTGAGGAGCTTCCAGTCGTGGTCACATATTTCCAAAATTCCAATTTTTGCAGAAGCCCTAATTTTCCATCTTTCCGATCAAAGTCCCGAACTGGGGTTTGATCAAGCTCGGCCTTCTGCCCAACCAAAAAATCTGATCTTGGTCTCTAAATTTCGATTTTGATGAGTAGCATCCAGCTGTGATCTCCGATTACAAAAATTCCAACTTTCTCCGAAGCCCAAAATTCCAGAAGCCATGAATGAAGGTACTCAAAAATAATTCTGTTTTGACAGAAATATGTACCTGATTGTTACTGGTGTAACTCCGAACTTTTCGATCTAGAGGGTCTGAAAATTTTTCCTGAGATAGCCCGACCTGTTATCTTTCCATCCCGACAGGTCTGACCTCAATTGGATTCTCTGAGAGAGAGTTATGCCAAGTGTCGCAACGTGACTTGTTTATGGGATAATACAGGAGAGCGAACTTGTAAGGCGTGCCACGTGTCTGGTTCAACTTCGGCCTCTGAAATGTTTTCCTGAGATAGCCCGACCTATTATCTTTCCATCCCGACAGGTCTGACCTCAATTGGATTCTCTGAGAAAGAGTTATGCCAAGTGTCGCAACGTGACCTGTTTATGGGATAATACAGGAGAGCGAACTTGTATGGCATGCCACGTGTCACTGGTTCAACTTCGGCCTCTGAAAACTTTTCCTAAGATAGTACAGTCTGTGTACTACTTGTCACTTTTTACAAAATGTCATTTGGAGCTTCCTAGCCCAAGTTATGACCTTTTTCCCAAGGTCACCTAATTTTGACTCAGATCTGGAAGAAGCAGAAACCCTATATTGTACAGATCATACATCACAAAGTACAATGAATTAGAGTTTGTCTTTTGGACACAAGGTACATGGGGATCTGATCTTCGACCTGTAAAAGTTTTAGATCCGAAAACTTCGCCAAAACGGATTTATAGCGAAAGTGCTACGATGACTGGTTTTTGCTATATCAAGCCCTAGCATCGTAAGTGCAACAAGTGTCATACATGCCATATCATGCCTTCTTTCAGGCTAGCTCTGATACCATGTTAAATTTTCAGAATTTACTTCAATCTGATCTAGGATCTTAACTAAGAGAACAACATGTACAGCAAATCTACAGCATATCAATCATGGACACAATAATGCAAGCACACAAGAGACACAGAGTTTACTTGGGGAAAACCATAAAGGTTAAAAACCCCAATAACTTCCTCAGAGATAGATGGAGCAATGATACAACCAGAATACAAGAGATAGTCTTCTCCTAGCAGCAAAGCCTCCTCCTCCACAAGTGCACCACTCTCCAAAGTGTGAGTGAGAGAATAGAATGTGTAAAATGAGAGACACACACTCTCTATTTATACACTAACTTGACTTGACCTTTACTCAGCTAGGTCGGCCTCAACTTAACCACTTAACATAATGCTGACTGGGCCGACCCCCACTAGGGTGGTCTAATAACCCTTTGACCCACATGGCCGATCCCCAATAGGGTGGTCTAATAACCCTTTGACCCACATGACTTATGCAGGGCCGACCCCAACAAGGTGGTCTAATAACCCATCGAGTATAAGTTACGACACTTACAATATAAATGACGACACTTCCGTATAGAGGAATAATAACATCTCTATAGGAATACAATATACATATATGTGAAATACATCCCGAAGTTACATATACATCAACAAACAGTTCCTTCAGGGAAAGCTATAACAAAATTGATGCTTGTTCTGCCCCTTTGATCTGTCCACCCATAAGACAAAATTGTGCAACCTGTAAACTTCCATGAGTTTTTAATGCTCTCCAATTGTTCCTTAACACACTCGAGTTCCTCACCTAGCTCTTTCCCCCTAAGTGCATTATAGGAAGGGGTTTGTATCAAGGGCCAACAACTGCAATGGAATCTACCATGGGCTGATAAAAATAAGACTTTGCATAGTTAAATGAAAGGTTGTTATGGTACCAAAACCTCCTCACTACCATATCTGCCTCTTTCCTCTTCTTTTCATTGAAGCTCTCCAAGGATGGTTGAGATCCTGGAGCTGTGCAAGGAAGGAAGAAAGAAGAAGTTACACTTCTATTTACTGCAGCAGCTGAAGTGGACCCTCCTGTACTTGGACTTGCATTCGGTGGTGCCATGGTAGATCTACTTATCATGGAAGTTTCAAACTTGTATCTTGCCCTCTTTTCACTCTATTCTCTAATGGCATCCAAAGCAGCTACCATTTCTACTGTAACTTCATCGGAGCATTTCTCACAAACCGCCACATCTTTGCAAACAATTCTTGCTAGATGATATTTCATCCTGTTTACGCCCCCAGACATTTGAGAGGAGCAGAAGTTGCAAATGACCCTGTGGTCTTCATTAGGATTCACCCTGACACAATATTTCCATGCCGGATCAAGAGGCCTTCTAACCTTAGGTGCCATGGAATCTGAATTGCAAAAAAAATATGTGCTATATTATATTTTAATGTTCAAAATTTAGATTTTAATTTTTTTAAATTGTTCAATGAATTTTAGAAAAAAAATTGTCCATGTGGGTTGAGTATCTCAGCCACATAGTGGACTGTGGGCTGAGATACTCAGCCCACAGGCCCTGTGGCTGAGTATCTCAGCCCACAATCCACTGTGGCTGAGATACTCAGCGACAGGGCACTTGCCCATAAAAAAAATCACCAATCTAACTTTAAAAAGAATTTAAAAGTTTAAAAAATTAAAACTAAATTTAATTTTAATTTTAAATGAAAAATTAAAAGACAATTAAATTTTAATTTTTTATTGTTTAACAATTTTTTTTTTTTAAATGGCCCTGTGGCCCATGGGATGAGATACTGTGTGGCTGAGTATCTCATCCCACAGGCCACAGGGCCATTTTTTTTTTAAATTTCGTTAAACAATAAAAAAATTGAAATTTGATATTGATTGTTTTTAATTTTTAGTTTTTAGTTTGAATTTTTTTTTTTTAATTTTAAGTGTTTTTTTTATGGGCCAAATCCCTTGTGGCTAAGATACTCACTTAAAAATTAAAAATAAATAAACTAGAAACTTCAAAACCATAAAAACAAATTCATGTTCTAAATTTATAAGTAAAAAAAAATAATAAACAAATGTGACCAGCAACAGAATTCGACCACGACCACGAACAACAACTCGGCAACCATGACCTCGACTTCTCCTACACGAACTCAGATTCTCGATTCTCCTCCGACAACCACTGAATTGAGAAATGCTCGACTGAATGAGGGTCGAGGCCTTTAATAATTTACCCACATCGTGTTTCCTGAGATCCTGAAAACTATTAAGTTTGTTGAATTCTAAATGGGATTTAAAATTCTACATTTTGCAAATGAATTCTAAATGGGATCTAAAATTCTACTTTTTGCATGCGAGATTGATGAGGATTAAACCGGTCAGCTCGGCCAATTCTTGTTCCGAGTTGACCGGTTTTTAAAACATTACTTAGTGCTCAGAATTGTTGCTTGAAATTGTTCCTTTGCACAGGAGCGCCCAAGAATGACAATCAACCTCATTTGACTTCCTTTTTACAACCTAAACATGCTCAATAATGCTCAAAACAACCCAGATTGGAAAATATGTGATTTAATTGTTGTTAAGTTTAAAACAACGTTCAGAACTGATTGTTAATGCCTAGTGTTATGATCGTACCTACACCAGCGTACCTGTTATCACACAACTTGTAGTTGCCCCTAGTGGTATCCCATCCGGGACGGTAGAGGAGCTAGGCAACTAAAGAGGTGACCCAAGAGATGCCACGGTTCCCAATGCAGGTGGGAGTCACGTCAACCGAGGCACTCTTCGCTTTAGGTCAAGGTATAACTTGTCCAAGGGGGAGACCCTATACCCCAATCACAGTTGATTGGGCCCAAACAAAGGTTTCTAAGTGTAGGTAAGTAATGAGTTACGGAAACCAATGCAAGGCTAGGTGGACCTAAGGTTTAAGGTATGGTTGAGGGAAGTATAAGGGATTTTTAACGTTTCAACCTATGTATAGTCTAGGCCACATGATGGGGTATGATGACAAAGTATAGTACCATGTGTTTACACAAGTGGGTCTAGTTTTCTTGGGAAGTGTGAAGTGATTCTAGGTAGGCCCACGAGGTGAAATTAGATGTGAGGTAGGTACTATAGGTTATATGTAGGCTAGATCTATGAGTTGAAATTGATTTCAAGGATACCCATGTGCTAGATCTAGGATTTGACACCAATCCCAAGGAGTGCGACTTGCTTGGTGATGGACTAGTGCCTTGTTAAGTGGGCTAATGGGGTCAAAAAGTATGTCAAATTGTAGATCGGGACACCTAGAAGCCAAGTAAAGTGGGTTGAATGAGATCCAATGGTTGGATCTTATTAGATCTAGGTTTTTAAGTGAACCAAAAGTGGACCGCAATCCCTTAAAACAAGGAATGCAATCCCCAAGGCGGATCTTGACGAAAGGACAGTATAGACCTAGGTTTCAAGGCATGGGCATTCCAAATCCACAAAAATCTCCAACACCCACTTCCTAGAAGTGGACCAACTCAAAAAATCAAGGGGGTGCGATTTGCTCAAGGAAGGTCCAAAAGTGGATTTTGGTGGACCAAATCAAGTCCAATGGCCACCAAAATGTAGATCCGGGATGCTAGTACCCCGATCTATGTTCCTTCAAAGTTTCAAGTGAATCCAATGGCTAGATCTTAGTAGATCTAAGTTTCAAGATGCCAAGAAGGTCAAAAGGGGGTTTCAACCCCTTAAAACATGGAGAGATGTCCACAAGGTAGTTTTCACCAAAGTAAAGATATGGGTATGTGTTATCAAGTGTCTAGATTTCAAATCAAGCGGGATCTCACCTACCCATGTGCTAGATCTAACCCAACAAGCTTCTCTTAGGAAAATCGATTTAGGTTCAAGAAGGCTTTTTGCATTGAAAAGTGTGTCAATTTTTAGCCAATCACCACCAAACTATAGATCCAACTAGGGGTGGATCCTATAGAGGTGGGTTTTTAATATCTTTTCAATTGCAAGGCTAGATCTAAGTAGATCTAAAAAAATACCAAAATTGGGGTTTTGATTTAATTAGGGTTTTATGACCAATGAAGATAGAATGGATGAAAGAGGCACATACCTTGTGGATCTTACCTCAATTGCTTGTGGCCACCTTGCAAGTTGATAGCATTCTCCTATGTGTATATTCAAGAGTGAGATCCAAGTGCTCCAACCAAATCGCCCTTCTCCAAGATAGCCAAATCGTCCTCCTCCTACAAGACAAGATCAAAGAAACAAGTCAAGCAAGATGATTATGAAAATGGTAGAAAGATGTAATAGAAAGCATCAACTATGTCACGAAGATACAATAATGATACTCCCTGTCACAAGATCAACCCAAGAGAGAATATGTGGATCCCTCCAACAATAACCCTCAATGAAGTCGCCCTCCTCTCTCCAATTCGACTTTCCTGTCAAAAGGTTAGCAAAAGCACCAAAATCCACAATGATACATAGAAGAGATACTGTATATTCAACATGCAAGAGAATCCATAATGCAAGAGAGATGTGCTCCACAAAAAATCTTCTATTCCAATATTCCAGAGCTCCGAAAGTGAGCTATACAATGGGGGGTCTCCTCCTTATATAGGATAATAAAGACCAAAACCCTATACCACTTCATAATACTACATCAAATGAGTGGTTGAGATTATAAGATCTCATCATACAATCAATGGCTAAGATGACCCATAACAATATATCACATGGATCACTCAAAATAACAAAAGCGCCCTCACTAAATGGTACAATGGAGGGTGACGTCATCCCACTAGAGGGGTAAAAAGTACAACAATCCACCTCATGATGACTAGGACACGATAAAATAAGCTCATGGTGGGGCTAGGAGGTATTAATCCTTACTAGCTCATCCCCAAGGCACAATAAAATAATAAAATATGTCCAATATAATAAAAATGATCAAAACTGTCCTCAGAATCCATGACAGTCAAGCAGTAAATGTCCTCCTGTGATCAATCCGGGCATACCCACATGGTGAAAACTGACTGGAAGATAGTGATGCCATCCTGGAAGACCTCTGTGAAGACCAAATGCCAAAACCTTGCCTCAATTGCCCAAATCGATTTCCTCAGTGACCACTTTACCCCATTTTTTAACTGCCTCGGGAACTGTGAAAGTGCCAAAACTGCCTCCTAGGGTGCTAGCGCTGTCCATCTGAGCCCACCAGGCTCTCCGGAAGGGGGGGTAAATGGTAATAACAAGTGGCTGGACCACCCCCTCCATCATCAGCGCCCTAGGTGAACTGGCCTCTCGGGGCCCCTGCTGCTCAGGCTGGGAAATCAGCCCCCAATCTGATCAACAAGTGTAAAACTGCATCAATCACTGTCAGAAGTGCCCGGAACTGAAAGATAAGTGTCTCAATGGATCCAGAAGACCCAAATCCACTAGGAATGAGTACTCATACACCCTAGGTTGCCCTAATGGGCCTGCTGTAGGGTCCACCATATATGGACAATGTATAATCTGCCGATCTGAAGTAATAATAAACCTGCTGAACTGGATCAAACATCATCTGCATCATATGTCCATCATATGATATCATCATCAAACATGTGGGACCATAAATCATCATCAATAATCATCCATACATGGTCCACATCATCACGGATCCCAAGAATATATAATCAAGGATAAATCACATCAGTAGACTAAGACAATGTTTCTCTAATCATTCCCACAGCTAAGCTCAAAGTATAAATTCCATTCAGTGGCATTAATCAAGTTAACATATTCCGTGGTTATATAAAATTACTTGCACAATAGTTCAAATGACAAACTCACCCATTGGACATGGTCAAACTGCTAGTGAAGGATGAAGGCTAGGAGCAAGGTTGGGCCAAGGGTTTGACTTGTCTAACTTAACTCAAAAATACTTTGGACTGGGAAAAGGGAGAAGCTACAAACTCTGTGCTGGACAAAAGAACACGGGGGATGGCTGTGCCTCACAAATGGATAAGTTGTTTAGAGAGTGCTTATTCAACTTAGGCATCATGTCTACATCAAATTGATCCAGTTTCATTAGGATCATTCAATTTTATTTCATGGCCTTTTTGGCCTACATAACCCTTCGGATTTCAGATGTGCTGAGAAGCACAACTAGTTGCAGCTTGCATCCAGGGCATGTTTTTCATATATTTATACAAGGTCAACAATTGTTTAGATATAGCTTTTAAGAACCATTGCTTTTTTGGACCTTTCTTATACTCTTCGAGGAGTATTTTTAGCTTTTCATTGCTCTTGCCCTTTTTTTGTTTCCATGGGCGAATTTATTAAGTTTCCACAGATAGAACATGAGCTTTCAGTTTTAGCCAACAACATCTCAAGTGACTAGGGGGAGTTCGAGCCAATGCCAAACATCGGGACAACTGACCAGAATGATTTAGGCCTACAATCCAACTCACCAAAGGCAAGTTCTGTCACCAACTCAGAGCCGAGACACTGAATAGACAGGGATGCGGTCCAAACACAGAGGTAGAAAAATGGGGAAGTCCTCAGTATCAGAAAGTCAAATGAGACAAGTCAGGGTTTAAAGTCAAACAGGAAGGTCATGTATGAATGGAGACAAGTGAATATGGAGCCTACACTAGCAGACAACTGGTGTCGGGAAAGACCATGTCTATGTAAGGTGAAAAACCAGTAAGTTTTGTTAAATGACCTAAAAGTGCAAGCAATTGTCCATTTTATGATTTACATTTCATTTTAAATAGTTTGCCACATCAGGAATAATATACCAAGCACATGCTGTGATCATGACTAAATCAACAAGATAATAATCCACAGTTAGTGAGAACATATCCACAGATCATATAACATCATAATAATAATAATCATCAAGCATCATCTGAAACACTGCTGAAATACATCTCTAGGCACTGAACTGAAACTGTAATGGGATAAGTGGTCACATCAGTCATCAACTCTGAACTCTCAAGGCTCAGCCTTGACACAAGGTCATAAAATCTGAATAATGTACTGCTCTGATCATGAGTGATCCAAAATATATAGCCATGCTCTGGAATAAAGGAAGCTCTGGAATGTGCAGATATCTGCTGTACAAGAATAGTAGCCCTGCTACTATGGTGTGATAACATCTGGCTCCAGCTGGGACAAGTGCTCTAAGGGAGAGAGCGCTTGAGAACCTCAGAATCTCTGGTCTCGTACTGCTCTACATCAATCTTTAATCCAGCATTGCACCATCCTTGCTTTCAGCTTTTATCTTGCACCTGTTCCTGCTCTCACAAACACTAGAATACCATCATGGAGCATGTATGGGACAAATATAAAATAAAACTGAACTGAAATTTAATCTAAAGCATAAACTGAAATGCACCAAAATATAAATATAACTAACATGGCATATATTATTCATTTATCATTTTTATTTATTGTGCAGGAGGAAAACTTCTTTAATCAGGCAGTCTCAACTTGCACAGGCAGCCAACAACAGAAATGCTAACTACAATTTCTTAAATGCATGCAGGAGAAGAGACAAGCTTAGGAAGGAGCAAGGCTCAACTCAGAAAAACAAGCAGACAAAGCAAAAGAAGGAAAAAGGCAATACTCGGCACACAGAAAAAGAAAAATCACACAAATCCTATTGCTCAAGTGAGCTTATTCAAGGCCTACCTACCCTACTCTAACCAATCAACACAAATGCTAGGTAAAATCATAAATCCAGTGTAACCATTCATCAAATAGGTTAACGGTTCTTCTTAGATTTTTGTTGATAAAGCGAGTCAAGATTGGATTAAAGACTATTGAATTTGGGAGCCCAATCTTCTTAGCTTGTTCAGAAATTGAAGAAAAAATTGAGTGGGGCAAAATGAGATCATGCCAATAAAAATGATTGATGCAAACATCCTCTATCCAAGAATTGACAGGATCATAAAATTTATGCAAGTTGAACTCAGAGATGGATGGAGGGAAGTCATAAGGCATGTGATTTGGTTCATTTTCACACAAATTAACTTCTTCATTTGCTTCTTTCACATAATCAATTTGGTTCTCCTTGGGATTGATGATCAAATAAAAACCAAGTGGGGACAAATCAAGGCTTAAAAGACGAAAAATCAAAACTAGGCCCACTTGATGCTCAAAAATGGAGAAGAGATGAAATTGATCTTTAAACACCTTTTCTAGCCACCAAAAATGATTGATAATCTGACAACAAGCATTATTGTTCCAAGGTGACTGAAAAGGGAAATGAAGTGCTTTTTCTCCAATTATGTAATCGTGCATATACTTCCTTTTGAAAAATTCCAAGGCAAAAAAATGACTAGAGCACCAACCCAAAGATGATTGAAAGAGTTGGGAAGGGAGGGTGGATTGCAGATATGAAAATTCTCCCAAATGAATAAATAAGTTCGACCTTGGATTTTGACAAAAGAAGGCACTCTTTACTGTAGGAATGATTTTAATCTTTTGATCAAGTTTAATATTTACAATCTGAGGACAAGATTGACCATAGCTATCTAACTCTAAGTTGTCTTGATTAAGGATGGAAAAAATTAAAGACTCATTATAAGAAGTGGAACACAGATTAGAGCATCTAGTGTGATTCACTAATTCATCCTCATCTTGAGATTGACCTTTTATTGATTCATCATTAAAGTTATAAGAGGATAAGTGATCATTTTCATTTAATTGATCAAGGGGAAAATTAACAAGCTCATTTAAAGCATCCTGATTATTTGCACAATGATCATGTGAAAGCACTACTAAAGGGTCTTGGTCAATGTTTCCACTTTCTTCTTCTTCAATAAGGTGATAAGGAATTGAATGATTGTTAATGATAGAGTGATTAAGAAATTCTTTTTCAGAAATTTCTTCAAGATCAAAAGTAGGGCTACTCAAGGACTGATTTGAAGTGTCATTATTATTATCGTGGTCCTTAACAGCACAGTTATTGCTTGATGTCTTTGTTAAGGATTCTTCAATATTACTACCCCATTTATTCTTTAATAACCCAACAAACATATCATATCCAGTGATGGATCCCGGGGCTAAATTATCAAACCATAAACCGGCATTTCCACCTAAAGTCTCACCCAGGGCCCGCATATAAACATCTTCATCATCAGCACCCCTAACTTCCATATAATCCCAAAATCTTTGTAAATGATTTTCAATTGACTCAAAATAATTTCCATAGAAACGAGGCAACCATTCAGAGTAATTATTTGGCATAAGATGAGGTGCCCCATGGATTTCAGAGAAGTCAAAAGGAGATGGCTTAGCCGGATTTTTAATAACTTTGACCATCCTACTAGGGATTAGTTTTGGATGTCTAACTGGAATGCTAGAGTCATTTGACCAAGTGCTGTGGTTGCAAGGCCTTGGTTGAGATTGACTTTTGTTTGAATTAATTGGGTTAATACTTTTACTTGAAGAATGAGAGTCATAAGAATTATGTACATAATCACTCCCATATTGATATTTGACTGACTTTCATTACCTTCTTCCAACTGCCCTCTATAGCGAGATAGATTCTCATATATTTCATTCATACACCTTGTCATTTGGAAGAAAATGTCTGAATTCATTTATGATTTACAAATTACAAAATTGAAAGATGGGAATGGGGTCGATCCTCAGCGGAGTCACGAATTGGAGTCGCCAGGTAGATTTTTAAACTCTTCTACCAAGATGTATGTCGTTTAAAGTGCAGGGAGAGAATGAGACACAAAGGTGTGTTGAACCAAGGTAGGCCTCTACCTCCCCGGCAACGGCGCCAAAAATGTTAATGTTGGCAAAGAGAGGGGAGTAAGGCTTGAAAATAATTGTCGAACCAGGGTAGGCCTCTACCTTCCCCGGCAACGGCGCCAAAAATGTTATCACACAACTTGTAGTTGCCCCTAGTGGTATCCCATCCGGGACGGTAGAGGAGCTAGGCAACTAAAGAGGTGACCCAAGAGATGCCACGGTTCCCAATGCAGGTGGGAGTCACATCAACCGAGGCACTCTTCGCTTTAGGTCAAGGTATAACTTGTCCAAGGGGGAGACCCTATACCCCAATCACAGTTGATTGGGCCCAAACAAAGGTTTCTAAGTGTAGGTAAGTAATGAGTTACGGAAACCAATGCAAGGCTAGGTGGACCTAAGGTTTAAGGTATGGTTGAGGGAAGTATAAGGGATTTTTAACGTTTCAACCTATGTATAGTCTAGGCCACATGATGGGGTATGATGACAAAGTATAGTACCATGTGTTTACACAAGTGGGTCTAGTTTTCTTGGGAAGTGTGAAGTGATTCTAGGTAGGCCCACGAGGTGAAATTAGATGTGAGGTAGGTACTATAGGTTATATGTAGGCTAGATCTATGAGTTGAAATTGATTTCAAGGATACCCATGTGCTAGATCTAGGATTTGACACCAATCCCAAGGAGTGCGACTTGCTTGGTGATGGACTAGTGCCTTGTTAAGTGGGCTAATGGGGTCAAAAAGTATGTCAAATTGTAGATCGGGACACCTAGAAGCCAAGTAAAGTGGGTTGAATGAGATCCAATGGTTGGATCTTATTAGATCTAGGTTTTTAAGTGAACCAAAAGTGGACCGCAATCCCTTAAAACAAGGAATGCAATCCCCAAGGCGGATCTTGACGAAAGGACAGTATAGACCTAGGTTTCAAGGCATGGGCATTCCAAATCCACAAAAATCTCCAACACCCACTTCCTAGAAGTGGACCAACTCAAAAAATCAAGGGGGTGCGATTTGCTCAAGGAAGGTCCAAAAGTGGATTTTGGTGGACCAAATCAAGTCCAATGGCCACCAAAATGTAGATCCGGGATGCTAGTACCCCGATCTATGTTCCTTCAAAGTTTCAAGTGAATCCAATGGCTAGATCTTAGTAGATCTAAGTTTCAAGATGCCAAGAAGGTCAAAAGGGGGTTTCAACCCCTTAAAACATGGAGAGATGTCCACAAGGTAGTTTTCACCAAAGTAAAGATATGGGTATGTGTTATCAAGTGTCTAGATTTCAAATCAAGCGGGATCTCACCTACCCATGTGCTAGATCTAACCCAACAAGCTTCTCTTAGGAAAATCGATTTAGGTTCAAGAAGGCTTTTTGCATTGAAAAGTGTGTCAATTTTTAGCCAATCACCACCAAACTATAGATCCAACTAGGGGTGGATCCTATAGAGGTGGGTTTTTAATATCTTTTCAATTGCAAGGCTAGATCTAAGTAGATCTAAAAAAATACCAAAATTGGGGTTTTGATTTAATTAGGGTTTTATGACCAATGAAGATAGAATGGATGAAAGAGGCACATACCTTGTGGATCTTACCTCAATTGCTTGTGGCCACCTTGCAAGTTGATAGCATTCTCCTATGTGTATATTCAAGAGTGAGATCCAAGTGCTCCAACCAAATCGCCCTTCTCCAAGATAGCCAAATCGTCCTCCTCCTACAAGACAAGATCAAAGAAACAAGTCAAGCAAGATGATTATGAAAATGGTAGAAAGATGTAATAGAAAGCATCAACTATGTCACGAAGATACAATAATGATACTCCCTGTCACAAGATCAACCCAAGAGAGAATATGTGGATCCCTCCAACAATAACCCTCAATGAAGTCGCCCTCCTCTCTCCAATTCGACTTTCCTGTCAAAAGGTTAGCAAAAGCACCAAAATCCACAATGATACATAGAAGAGATACTGTATATTCAACATGCAAGAGAATCCATAATGCAAGAGAGATGTGCTCCACAAAAAATCTTCTATTCCAATATTCCAGAGCTCCGAAGGTGAGCTATACAATGGGGGGTCTCCTCCTTATATAGGATAATAAAGACCAAAACCCTATACCACTTCATAATACTACATCAAATGAGTGGTTGAGATTATAAGATCTCATCATACAATCAATGGCTAAGATGACCCATAACAATATATCACATGGATCACTCAAAATAACAAAAGCGCCCTCACTAAATGGTACAATGGAGGGTGACGTCATCCCACTAGAGGGGTAAAAAGTACAACAATCCACCTCATGATGACTAGGACACGATAAAATAAGCTCATGGTGGGGCTAGGAGGTATTAATCCTTACTAGCTCATCCCCAAGGCACAATAAAATAATAAAATATGTCCAATATAATAAAAATAATCAAAACTGTCCTCAGAATCCATGACAGTCAAGCAGTAAATGTCCTCCTGTGATCAATCCGGGCATACCCACATGGTGAAAACTGACTGGAAGATAGTGATGCCATCCTGGAAGACCTCTGTGAAGACCAAATGCCAAAACCTTGCCTCAATTGCCCAAATCGATTTCCTCAGTGACCACTTTACCCCATTTTTTAACTGCCTCAGGAACTGTGAAAGTGCCAAAACTGCCTCCTAGGGTGCTAGCGCTGTCCATCTGAGCCCACCAGGCTCTCCGGAAGGGGGGGTAAATGGTAATAACAAGTGGCTGGACCACCCCCTCCATCATCAGCGCCCTAGGTGAACTGGCGTCTCGGGGCCCCTGCTGCTCAGGCTGGGAAATCAGCCCCCAATCTGGTCAACAAGTGTAAAACTGCATCAATCACTGTCAGAAGTGCCCGGAACTGAAAGATAAGTGTCTCAATGGATCCAGAAGACCCAAATCCACTAGGAATGAGTACTCATACACCCTGGGTTGCCCTAATGGGCCTGCTGGGTCCACCATATATGGACAATGTATAATCTGCCGATCTGAAGTAATAATAAACCTGCTGAACTGGATCAAACATCATCTGCATCATATGTCCATCATATGATATCATCATCAAACATGTGGGACCATAAATCATCATCAATAATCATCCATACATGGTCCACATCATCACGGATCCCAAGAATATATAATCAAGGATAAATCACATCAGTAGACTAAGACAATGTTTCTCTAATCATTCCCACAGCTAAGCTCAAAATATAAATTCCATTCAGTGGCATTAATCAAGTTAACATATTCCGTGGTTATATAAAATTACTTGCACAATAGTTCAAATGACAAACTCACCCATTGGACATGGTCAAACTGCTAGTGAAGGATGAAGGCTAGGAGCAAGGTTGGGCCAAGGGTTTGACTTGTCTAACTTAACTCAAAAATACTTTGGACTGGGAAAAGGGGGAAGCTACAAACTCTGTGCTGGACAAAAGAACACGGGGGATGGCTGTGCCTCACAAATGGATAAGTTGTTTAGAGAGTGCTTATTCAACTTAGGCATCATGTCTACATCAAATTGATCCAGTTTCATTAGGATCATTCAATTTTATTTCATGGCCTTTTTGGCCTACATAACCCTTCGGATTTCAGATGTGCTGAGAAGCACAACTAGTTGCAGCTTGCATCCAGGGCATGTTTTTCATATATTTATACAAGGTCAGCAATTGTTTAGATATAGCTTTTAAGAACCATTGCTTTTTTGGACCTTTCTTATACTCTTCGAGGAGTATTTTTAGCTTTTCATTGCTCTTGCCCTTTTTTTGTTTCCATGGGCGAATTTATTAAGTTTCCACAGATAGAACATGAGCTTTCAGTTTTAGCCAACAACATCTCAAGTGACTAGGGGGAGTTCGAGCCAATGCCAAACATCGAGACAACCGACCAGAATGATTTAGGCCTACAATCCAACTCACCAAAGGCAAGTTCTGTCACCAACTCAGAGCCGAGACACTGAATAGACAGGGATGCGGTCCAAACACAGAGGTAGAAAAATGGGGAAGTCCTCAGTATCAGAAAGTCAAATGAGACAAGTCAGGGTTTAAAGTCAAACAGGAAGGTCATGTATGAATGGAGACAAGTGAATATGGAGCCTACACTAGCAGACAACTGGTGTCGGGAAAGACCATGTCTATGTAAGGTGAAAAACCTGTAAGTTTTGTTAAATGACCTAAAAGTGCAAGCAATTGTCCATTTTATGATTTACATTTCATTTTAAATAGTTTGCCACATCAGGAATAATATACCAAGCACATGCTGTGATCATGACTAAATCAACAAGATAATAATCCACAGTCAGTGAGAACATATCCACAGATCATATAACATCATAATAATAATAATCATCAAGCATCATCTGAAACACTGCTGAAATACATCTCTAGGCACTGAACTGAAACTGTAATGGGATAAGTGGTCACATCAGTCATCAAATCTGAACTCTCAAGGCTCAGCCTTGACACAAGGTCATAAAATCTGAATAATGTACTGCTCTGATCATGAGTGATCCAAAATATATAGCCATGCTCTGGAATAAAGGAAGCTCTGGAATGTGCAGATATTTGCTGTACAAGAATAGTAGCCCTGCTACTATGGTGTGATAACAGTACCTAAAGAGGTGCCCCAGGGAGAGGGTGTCTTTTTCTGACCAAGAGGGGTCTTTAGCTAGCTTATTCTGAGGTGGGGTCATGGCCAGGTCCTCTGGTTTCTCCTCTGGAAGTACTATGGCTTAATGGCATCGCTGACTGCCTCATAAAAGGGTTTGAAACCCTGAGGTTGGTTTTAACTTTTATCACTCCAGCGGCAGGTTCTTCACCACTGAGGCATATACTCATCCTTCAGAGCACCTCCAGCACCCCCCTGGCCCTCCAGTTCACCAACGCCCTCTCTTTGGTATCTCCTACAGAGGATGATGTCATCTTCCTGGGCAAACAGTAATGCTTGATAAGGGGGGGGCATTGAGGGTTTTACATCACTGTTGGGGTTAGTTGGGGCATGACGACCCCCCCCCCCCCCCCCCCTTACGCATTTGGCCTTCATTTTGGTCAAATTTGATCTTGTTCAACCATTTTGCTCATGTTTGGGTCAAATTTGGGGAAAAACACCCAATTTACCCACTTTTATCATTCTTTTAAATTATTTTTATTCTAATTTTAAGTTGACATTTTTAATATTAAATTGACCTTATTTTATGTAAAAGTGAGTGTGAGATCATATAAATTCAATCTTCTCACTTCAATTTCAACATCAACTCTTGGGATAAGATCATTATGTCTGCTATTTGCCCTAACTAGGGCTCTTTGAAGGGATGGACACTCCTTGATGAAGGTTATTTTGCAAGTTTGAAGCATTTTTTGGAAGCTTTACTATTGTTCATGCCATTGCTAAGGTGAGGCTAGAGTTGTTTGCTTAACACATGCACTTGGAGGTATCTATACTTTTGGTTTGATGTCTCTTAGTCAATTTGTATGAAAGTGATGCTTGTTAGGGCTGAATGGAAGTCATTGTTGCTTCATTTTGTCTTGATTAGCATTTCATTTTTGTCTTTGATCACCCTTGCATTCAAGCTTGAGCTTTAAGTCTTCAAGTTTTGTTAGGCTAGGTCTCCTCAATGAATCTCAAAGATTGTTGAGGTTAGCCCTAGTTTCCAAGCTTGCCAAGTACCATCTCAAGGAGGGTAACTCCTCTCATTGATGCCCTAGGGTTGGGTAAATAGTTTTCTCTTGAAACCCTAGGTTGTTCATCTACTTCCTTAACCTAAACTTTCTGAGTTTGTATTTTTGTAATTATTATTGTTAGGTTAAACTTGCAATTTCATGGTAGAATTAGGGTTAGAATTAGGTGGGCAATTTTATAACAGAAACCCTAAAATTAAAAAAAAAAAAAAAATTGCATTTTTGGCCTCGCTAAAATTTCGGCCCTTCCTCCTATAATTTCAGCCTGCCCTAATTGTCTTGAAAAACCCTAGGGCGAAATTTTAGGAGACCTAAAAATCCCAAAATGATCAAAAACTCCCTAAAAACCCTAATTTCTGAGTTTTGTATCTTTTGTAGATATTATGGTAGATTAGCTTTATGCCCTTATTTTCTGAGTTAGTTGTTAATTTTAAATACTAAAACCCTAAATTTTAGTGTTAAAATCTAATTTTGAAAACTAAATTCTGAGTTTTTAGCCCTAGTTACAGTTTTTGCAGACCTAAAGTTACCCTACAACCTATTCTTATTCTTCACCATCTCCTCTATCCTTACCTCGGACCTGTTGCTGCTCCTCCCACAGTCCGCATCATTTCCCCCACTCTCCATTCCATCTCCCTCCTTTTATCTTTCCTTCCCTTCTCCACTCCCCTTCTTGGCTGCCCTTCCTTCCCTTTTATCCCCCACCAAGCCTCTTTTCCTTACCTTAACACAGGTCTGCAATTTAATTGCAGACCTTGTGCGTACACCTTCTTTGTGCCTCATTTACCTATCCCCTCTGCACGAAACACAAACAGAATTTAGGTTAAGGATTGCTGATTAGCTTACTTTTTGTTTTAGCTTGTTAAGTCAGTATATTTTGAAGTCTGATTTTCTGTAGTGTTCTGTGTGTTCTTTACAGATCTGAAAGTGGTGTTTGAAATAGATCAAATTGGCTTTAGCCATTGAATACATACTCAAGTGATCTTATGTTATAACTTATGATACATGCTTATGTGATGGTCTTGGATCAAACTCACACTTCCATAAAGTGGTTACAAACCTTGGTAATTATCTGATAATAGACTTGGCTTAATCTGCAAATGCCCAATTTATTTTAGATATTATATATTAGATGATGACATTGGGCACTACATTGGGGCAATTTACAGTAAATGCTGATACTACAATCCTATGAAATAATGGTGTATTGAAGTTTGGTCTTAATTGATTGCTATTAACTCTTTGGTACTCACACCTTGAATGATAATCCTTGCATCTTTTTTCATTATCTACTTCTGCTGTTATACTGTGTAAAAATTATAAATCTGGAAAGTTGCTTTTATAATAATTTATCGTGGCATTAACTCAGCCTTCTATATTGCTTGTTGTGGAGTGGTTCTGCTACGAACTTGAATTGCTAATTTTGGTCACTTACAGATCAGAAATAATTAAGGTGGTTGGATATTGAATATCTTCTTCCCTAGTTGTTGATACATGAGTGATTGATAGTCATTACATCTTTTTCCATTACCTTTCTCTGCTGCTATAATAATCACAGTCATATACAGATCTGGAAAGTACATTGAATGACCTATCTCTAATTTGGTTACATTGGCCTCAGATCTATAGTTATGTGCTTTACTTGCTATTGATACATCTTTGCATGCCTAACTAGTGTAGCTGGTTGATGAATGAAATTGACACCTTATTGTCTTCACTTGAATGCCTTGATCTTACCAAGTGAACAACTTTGAAGACTACAATTCAGTACATCATTGGTTGATAATTGTCATCTTTTCTTAAGTGTTATGAATTGTCTTATATCTGATTAATGAATGACATTGACAACTAACACTTAGGCATATTTGGTTATTGGTTAAAGTGTACTGGCAATATAGTCTTTTGATCCAATATTGATTATCATAGTACATGTGTATACGTTCTTACCTTTCATTGAATGAACTAAGCAATAGTGGTTAAAGTGAGATACATTTGACTCCATTAGGCACTGGTCTAACTACAAGATTGCATAGAGAATATATTTTATAGTTGTCTTAGTGTTCTACAGGACTCCATAAGGATACTTCTCCTTGGAGGTTTAGACTTCCGAAGAAGTTAGAACAGTGACCGAGGTTACATTGGGTCATTGATCATATTTTTGCTTACTGGGAATTAGCCCTGCTAATTTTCCCGGTAACACCTAGAATTAACCCAGACTGCTGTTTATTATCAAAAGACACTTTTGATCGACAGAAGTGTGCCCAGAAACACTTCTTCATTGCCCAGGTTCAGATTTGAAGGGGTTTACTGCTTCAGTTATGCACAGGTCTGGAAAGGTGTTGCTTATTTCTCACCCTGGAAAACCTTGTCTTTGATCTCCAACAAAAAATCTGCCTGCCATCCCAAATGCTCTAGGGCACATGAAATAGTTCCAGCAACCTATTAGATCCCCTTCAATCTGTAGGTACCTGTTTGCTGACGAAGACGGTGACAAAAAAAAACCCAAGTGGACACTCATGCGATATGGAAGGTAACATAGGGCTACTACAAAGTATTCTCTAGCAGAGAGGGTGGGTTTTTGATATTACATTAATTTCTTTCTGAATCTGTTGCTGGATGGTGGTGAAGAGCTGTTATGCTCTCCCACTCCATTGAGAAGGCTGTTGGGTTTCCTACCGTGAAGCTGAGTTTTGAGCCTCTAAGATAAGATAATTTTATTGATGTCCAAAAATGACTGCAGATGAGTTTCGAGCCTGTGAGATAAGATAATTTTATTAATGTCCAAAAATGACTGCAATAATCAGTGGGACTACTAAGTACATCGTTGTCAATACAAAGTGGGAGTGCAAAAACTGCTCCTATAAAAACAAGATAAAAGCAGTTCTAATCTATAATATCAAAGAAGTAAAATAGAAAAAAAAAGAGCAGAGTACAGAAATGTGGTGCATAGGCTAGAAAGTGAAGTTGCGTAGAATTGCCTATGGCTAGCAGGAAACCTGTTCTCCAGCAGCTATTCCATGTGTTTCAGCAAAAATTATAGATGAGTAATAATTTACTATGTTCAATGTTATGAATACTGTATTTGTCGGCTGAAATACTTGAAAATTATATGACGTAATCTATTTAAAATTGCATAGTTGGCAGTTGGCACACACCAGTTGTGATAATGGCCCATTTCAATTTTGGTTGTCTATGGTTAAATTTAGAATCCTTGTTAGTCCATAGATCAGAAAATATTGAAGCTCTAAGTGCCCCACTTCCTTGAGGATGGCATAGAGGGATTTGGATACACCACAACATGTGCACACAAATACGCCTTCACACAGAACCAACTACGTGTGCCACACACACACACACACACACAGATAGAGAGAGAGAGAGAGAGAGAGAGAGAGAGACCTCAAGAGCTTTTGTCCAGAACTCAACATCCTCTTTTGGTAGAGAGAGCCACTCTTCATCTATTCTCGGCCATTGTGCTTCAAATACAAACTCTGCTTGAGAGCCATCTTCCCTGCTGTATAGAAATGGTAAGTGCTGCCATGAGTCCTCAGCCATATGAGGTAGAATTGGAGCTATAGCCCGCACTATACAGACTAGATGAGCTGCAAGAACAGTCTGACAACTCCTCCTTGTTTGGCTACTTTTACCCCTGAAAAGGTACAAGAAAGCAATCACATTAAAATATTTGTAGAACAGAACCATGGCCTACCTTTAGGTTCACAGAGAATATACACAGATGAACCTAACAGATATGATAATGATTTATGCTGCACTTGAGCAATTATGTTTTATGCAAAAAATGACTTTTATCATTGCCCTGTGTTTGCATTTGGAGACAGTGAAAAAGTAAAAATAGTTGTTGATAGCTCATTGGCCTGCAGGATATTCTACTCGCAAAAAAGTTTTATTTTACATGTCTTGTCTTGGAAAAACAGTCTCACTTGAAAATCTAAAAGAATTATAGCTTCATAGTGAATAGAATATTGCATGGGTTAGTCAAGACTAGCTTTCCTCATTTCAAACTATGAACTTTAATCTAATGATTGATTTTTGTTACAGCCGAGTAAATTTGATCAAGACCATCTACTATCATGAAGTATGTGTTAAAATAGCCTTCAAACAAGATTTAAGTTATTATTTTGCAATATTTTATTAAGATGATTTTAATAGGATATTAAATGAAGGTTTTAACATTTCTTTACATACCCATCACCACAGGCTCAACATATCTTCAAAATAAGAGGTTGTACACTGCAATTGGCACACCGTATTAGGAAGTTACAGCCTTAGAAATATTTGAAGATAAAAGGCAATTTTAGATGAACAGAATTCATGCACATGGTCTACATGATGCCCTATCAGCTCTTGAAAGATGCCTATTCCTTAAAACCTATGTTGCATGAAACTCCCAAACTGCCTACATAGTACATATTTGGAGATGAGCATATTGATCATCAATGATGCAGTTATTTCTGAGCCAGCAGCAGCAGCTTTCCCCCTTGTCATGATTGATCCCACATGAGCCCATTGAGATGATTCAGGTTTGGTCATGGTTGATTTTGCATACTGAGCAGAGCAGTTGGCCAATGTTGTTCTATTGCCCATATTCAGTTGCAAAGGCAAGTATATGGTTGAGCAGAGATAAATTGCATTTGGATGTTATAAATGCCTCTATAGTTTATTTTAATTACTGTGACTATGCATGTTCTTTTGACAGTGACATTTGAGCTATGATTTTTGAAACATTTGTCCCGAGTGGTCAGAAAGTCCCTAGTGCAAGGCCATTATATATTTTTGCTCGTATTGCCTACCTTACATAGACTTACCCTTACTCATGCTTTGATGGCATCATTTTTTCACATTTCTCCATTCATTTGTATCTTCCATTATTGGTTTTGACCCGGACTTGTACCTAGAATAGCGAGATCGAGGACCCCCCCCGCACTTAGACCTTTGTGTTGGACAGACTCCATGTTTACTTTGTGTCACAACTCTGGTGTGTGTGGCCAATGTCATCGGAATGTCTTCTTTTAGTCCTCAAAAGCAAGTACTCCCCAAAAGCATCAGAACGCATAAATGCTATATCTAAACGGATGCAAAAGGTCAGCTACAAATAAAGTGTTTTAAACACTAATAAATCAAAGCTAACAAATATTCTGTAGCTAGTTAGTGGCCAAGGGATGAGCACTCATCCTTTGTATGATGTAAGGCCAATCGCCCCTACAGGGCAACGGGGTGGTAACTCCATCGCACCTATGGATGGTGATGGCAATTGTTGTAAGACCGAGTCATTACCTGAGGCCTGCAAGGCTATTCAGGGCACCTGCCCTTGGAGGTTGGCTTGTGAAAGATAGCTAAAAAATTAAAGCTAAATGTGCAAAAAGCTGGCAAAGTTAAATGCAATAAACGATGCTTGTCTAGAGTCTATTGGAAACTTTCCAAGCACTCTACCCATTTGTGAGGCATCGCCATTCCCTAGTGTCTTCTATCCTTCATATGTTTGACCGGTTTCCCTTTTCCCTTTCGTCCAAGAGATCATTGTGTGAAGTTTATCAAGTCAAATCCCTTTGTCCTAGCCTTGTTTCATCCACCTCACCCATCCTAGCAGTTTGCCTAAGTCTGTGAGTAAGCATATGTAGGGGGCTTCATGAAAGACTTGATGGTTTCTCTGATACAAGTATATATTATTTAATTTTGATGGTCACTATTATGTTTTGCATGTTTTAGTCCGGTTATTAACATAAACTTGTGAGCATTATTCATCCAGTATGCATGTAAAATTATCAAGATTATTGATCAGCCTTCAACATGAGTATTTTGACTTGGTCAAACCTAGATTGACCTGGTCAACACATTTCCCGAGGCAGTGATTGCATAATTCGAGATTGTATATTTGATCTCCCATTGCTATTTATATGAGAGACCCCCCTCATTGTAAAAGGACCTTTGGCTCTTGGAATTTGATAATAGAAGAATTATTTGCAGAGATTCTTGGATTTTCTTTGATGTGATGTTCTTAGATGTTGATTGTAAACTCTATTGTCACCTAGCATTTGAGATTTTGTGGTGAATCCAAATATATTGTGGAAACAGTGTTTGTCTAGAGGAGGGTGACTTCACTTGGGCGTTTTTGTAGGGGACTCCTCAACTCGTCTCGTTTGAATTTGCTTATATCAGGGAGTTTTCAATAGTATCATTGTGATCTTTGATTTCATCTTGATATGTCTCTTGTTGCTATAGTCATTTTCTCTTGATGCTTCAAATCTAACTTAGGTAGCTTTTTGTGTAGGAGAGGAAGGCACATTGGCTTCTCTGGGACAGTCACTCAAATCACCTCAAATTGATCGGGACGGCATAGATCATCATCATCAAGGCATCCACAAGATTATCCGGGTAAGATCTACTCTTGATTCATTCATTTTGGGTTCCAATCCATTGGCCATTCTCATTTACTGTCAAAACCCTAATTATAAATCAATTGAAAAAATCCCTAGCTCAAACAACTTGGTTTACTGGCAAATCATTTTTGGGTATTTCACCTTAGGCATAACCCAAGGTGGGTTCTCCAAGACGTCATCATTGAGGGACTCCTTGTGGCTCAATTCCCTAGGCACTAATCTCTCTACCCTAGCGCATTCCCTGAGTGGCTTGTTTTTCCAGTTGTTTGATGCTTGCACTGGGCTTGTGTGTGTTGATACTGTCAAATCTCTTAATCAAGTCTAATAAAAGGTACTAGAAAGCCCCAATCTTAATCTTAACCTCTCTACCTTGGACATGGTTCCCAAGGCAGTGGATTTTTCTATCATTTGCCAGTGCCTTGATCCTGGATCCGATAACTAAGTTAAGAAGTCACTTGTACTTTCACATTGGACCAAACTTACATCCTTTAAGCCTCTTGATCCAACTTATAACTCATCTTGTGACTTCATCCATAGATCTAGGTTTATCATACCTAACACCTTATGTACTTCACTCATTTGATTTGATCTGGTGTCTTGTTTGGATCTCTCCTATTGGGAGTTGATCCGGGTCTCCCCCATTGTTGTCTTGGGATTAGACAACATAAAGTGAAGAGTGCCTCGATTGGCGTGACAACCAATCGATCTTGGGAATTGAGGCTCTCTAGGTTCACCACTTTGGTTGCCTATCCCCTCTACCATCCTCTATATGATCCATCATTAGGGAAACTACAAGATTGGTGATAACATTTTGGCACGGTTGCCGGAGAGGTAGAGGCTTACCTTTGGTGTCTACGAGTGTCAGTGCATTATCTCATATCTTATTGCATCCGGTATTTGGGTTTGGTGATTGCATTTTGTTTTTCTTAATTATCATAATTACCATCTTAATTCACTCCTCTCACCTCTCCTACGACATTTATCATTTTGGTGAATTACTTGTGTGGTTCACCTGGCGACTCCACCCCGCGACTCTACTGAGGACCGAACCCAACACATAAATCTTAAATTCCTTAATCGTCCAACTAATCCTGAAGGAATCCCCGTAATTTATACTCGGAACCGAAGACAAATTAAATAGAATTCATCCAATTTCTTTTGAAAGATTTCTAATCCTAATTCTTCACCAAGTCATTTTCTAGGATCTCCTTCATCTTCATCTAGTCCAATGGTCGGTACAAACGTTCGTGGAAACCAAAACAATCCTCCACAGAATCCTATGAATTTTGGAAGAAAGGCTAAGGCTTTTCCTTTTGATTTTTCCCAAATCCAGGGAGCCCCCCATGACATGCCTGAAAAGTATTTTGAAAAAGTTCCTCTAAGTTTGATGGAGTTTCAGCTATAACTATAGAAGATCATATAGACAAAGTTTGGGAACATATGGAAGCATATGGAGCATCTGATGAAGATGTCTTCATGAGGGGCCTTCTGGCATCTTTAGAAGGAGATGCTCGAAAGTGGTTTGATAGGTTACCTGCTTCATCCATTAATGGATACGACAATTTTGTCATGAAGCTAGCCAGTGAATGGTCACGTAAGTTAGATGGGAATTTTCTCTTGCATCAACTCTTTGACATTAAGAAGAAGAGAATAAAACAATCCATGAATTCAACCTTAGATTTGATAAGACTGTAGCTAATATCCCAGATGACATCAAACCAAAAGATCCAGCGATCCTTATTCATTATTTGACCTCTTTCGAAGGATGGCTTGGATATCATTTGAAGGATAAGAATCCAAATGACCTAAAGACCGCACAGTTAAATGCTAAAGACTGTTGAATCAAATGCGGCATCCATGGGGAAACAAAACTTTTTTGATCATTATTCCCCATCTACTTCTAGATCTGATCCTAATCTCCAAAAAGCCAAGGAACCTGTGACTCAGCCTAAGGACACAAAGGACACGTTAGAAACAATGCAAGAAATGATGAGGCAGTTGACTGTCCTAACTAAAGATGTAAAGAGTACCCGTGAGTCTGAGCGGTATATGAATCCTTATGGCCCCAAACCTTATTGGAACAACAATAGAAGGCCTGAGGGAGAGAATAATAGAAGGCGTCCTGAAATTCCAGAAAACTCTGAGAGATAGAATGTAAATTGGTGTGACAAAGTTGAAGAAGAACCTTTAGACACCACTTACCCTGATAATCAACCCGAAAATATCAACTTAGTTAACGATTTATCTTATGATGATGATTTCGGAAGAATTCTCCTAGAAGAAGAAATGGAGCAAGATGAATTTAACAATGAACAAAGCTCCTCATGTTGTGCAATTAACCTCCCAGAACCAAATGAACAACCCAAGCTTCAAATTTATAAACAACGTAGTGGTAATCCTCGGCAACCTTCTTTCCTTGACAAACCTAACGTTGCTAAAGAAGATAAAAAGGAAAAAGAGAAAATTGCCCCTTGTGATTATAATTTGAATATTGATATGAAAAAGGAGTTGGGCAAAATCATGTGCAATATCCCTATAGTGGAATTAATTAAAGTCCCTTCAGTTAGAAGCCAAGTAGAAGAATTTTTTGAAGGTATCAACCAAAAGAAGACTCCTGAGATTGCTTTGGAATAATTTCATATACAGAGTCTTAGTGGGAAAGAAATTAGAAGAGTTGAAAAAGATCCAACCGTCAACATTCAGTCTGCTATTTATGAACGAAAGAATGGTGGTCATCCTCCTTTCTACCTTACCTTACACATTCGGAATGTGCTCCTTCACAATTGTATGTTAGATTCTGGAGCCACCATGAATGTCATGCCTTTGCATGTCATGAAGGAAATGGGTTTGGAGGTCACCAGACCTTATGGAAATATTTGTGGCATTGATTCTAGGCATTTGCAGTCCTATGGTTTAATCAAAAACTTAAGGGCTGATCTTTTTGCATGCTCAGACATATCCACCATGATGGATGTTGTTGTTATAGATTTGCCTCCAGCATATGGAATGCTTTTATCTAGGAACTGGGAAGCTGGTTTAGGTGGATATCTTATGATGGACTTATCTTATATTTGTGTCCCTAATTCTGATGGTGCCTTAATTCGAATCAATAGAGAGCCATTCATTGATAAACATTTGGAAACTTTTGAAGATGGAATAAAAAATAATTATGGGGATGAGATTTTGAATAGTGCTAAGGCTAGCATGATTAGAAACGATGATGAAATTTAGGGATTATCTCAATCAGAAAATGTGTTCATGGTAATGGGAGAAACTGACTCTTCTGAAGAAGAGGAGGAGATAGCTGAACTTGCTAGGAGAATAAATTTAGAAATGCACTTAAGTGAAGTATTTGAAGAAATTCGGGAATTGAGAAGAAGTGAAAATCAGCTTCAAGGCCAAGAATTGAATAATGAAATAAATCAAGAATTGATTAATGAAAATCCAACACTTGGAAGTTGTAGATGATTTGGATGACATAAGACATGGTGAGCATATACCAAGAACAGTTAGGGAATTCAATGCTCTTTATGATCATAATCTTGCCAGAGAAGGGCAAGGCCTTGACCCCATTCTCCCATGGACAAGCCACAATGAATGAACGCATCCTTCTCCTATAGTGGAAAGTGATGATGAAATAAATGAATCCCATTATTATGATGTTGTTGATCATTTGTCTCACATGTCTTTGGAAGATGGTGTTTTGACGCAAGTCCATGACAACTCCATGAGTTGGCAAGAGGATGCTTTAGTTAACAATGCCCCTGAAGGAGATTTTGCTATAAACAATCTTGCTACTTTTCAGGAATCTCCTTCTCACAATGGAATCAATATTTTATCTGCATGTCCTATCGTCCCTAGATTTTTATTGCCACCTGAATTGCCTAATCATCAAAATCATGATCCTTCTCACATTCCTAATTCTTCAAATTTTCACTTAGAAGCTCCAGCCAACGAGTTAGAAAATATGAGCATTCCAGTTCCTTCAGCGGAAGGCAATAGATGTAGAAATGATATATCACATGTGCATCCTTCTTTGGAAGAAAACAAAGATTTTTGGATTGTAGGGGAAACGCCAAAGTACATGACTCACCCTCAAAATGAGGAGCCTAATGTAGATATTCAGGAGACGAGAAGAGAGATTAGAGAAGTCTTGGTTGGTAGTGTAGTTATTCCCATCGATGGTGGTCCACCCAGATTCGATGCAATTCCTTCTAGGAGGAACTCGAGAATTGTCACCCCACAAACTCGCAATCATGCTGAGATTCATCCAATTTATGTACGTAATATCAAAGTTATCGCTGAATCTATAAATAGGAATAGATTTTCTTATGGAAATCAAGTCATCATCCCAAATCACTCCCAGACATTTTGGTGCAGCCAGTTTTGGCCCCAGATGACCAGGTGACGAGCTACAGGAATTTTTATCTTTTACAGGTGAATTACAAAGGAATAAAAAATGGTAAAATGGCTACAGAGGAATTCGATTTGGGCTACTGAAGCAAGGAAATGGCATAGGGTTGATTTTGATGATGTGTGTGATGTCTCCCATACCCTCCAGAGAAGTTACAGCATTCAATGGGGCCCGCACACTCTTTGGGCTTATTTTTTCTTGATTTTATGGTGTCTCTGAGGGAACACGATTTATCCTTGTGGTCATAGTATTGTACTTTGATGATATTGTATTTTGTTATTGTGCCATGGGGACACACTAGGAAGAATATTTCACCTCCATGAACCCTCTCGGGCGATTTAGCTAAGACGCCTTCTTATATTTTTGAGTTGATCCTTGTACTTTATGTTGAGCTCATCTCAACCGTTGATTATAACTTATGTATCTTTTGATCTCAACCACTCGTTAAAAAGGTGGTTAGGGTTTTGGTCTCTCCCATTGCTATTTATATGAGAGACCCCCCTCATTGTAAAAGGACCTTTGGCTTTTGGAATTTGATAATAGAAGAATTATTTGCAGAGATTCTTGGATTTTCTTTGATGTGATGTTCTTAGATGTTGATTGTAAACTCTATTGTCACCTAGCATTTGAGATTTTGTGCTGAATCCAAATATATTGTGGAAACAGTGTTCATCTACAGGAGGGTGACTTCACTTGGGTGTTTTTGCAGGGGGCACCTCAACTCGTCTCGTTTAAATTTGCTTAGATCAAGGGGTTTTCAATAGTATCATTGTGATCTTTGATTTCATCTTGATATGTCTCTTGTTGCTATAGTCATTTTCTCTTGATGCTTCAAATCTAACTTAGGTAGTTTGTTGTGCACGAGAGGAAACCACATTGGCTTCGCTGGGAATCAATTTCACTTGGGCACTCACTCAAATCACCTTAAATTGATCGGGAAGGCATACATCATCATCATCAAGGCATCTGCAAGATTATCCAGGTAAGATCTACTCTTGATTCATTCATTTTGGGTCCCAATCCATTGGCCATTCTCATTTACTGTCAAAACCCTAACTATAAATCAATTGGAAAAATCCCTAGCTCAAACAACTTGGTTTATTGGCAAACCATTTCTGGGTATTTCACCTTAGGCATAACCCAAGGTGGGTTCTCCAAGATGTCATAATTGAGGGACTCCTTGTGGCCCAATTCCCTAGGCACTAATCTCTCTACCCTTGCGCATTCCCTGAGTGCCCTGTTTTTCCAGTCGTTTGATGCTTGTGCTAGGCTTGTGTGTGTTGATATTGTCATATCTCTTAATCAAGTCTAATAAAAGGTACTAGAAAGCCCCAATCTTAATCTTAACCTCTCTACCTTGAACACGGTTCCCATGGCAGTGGATTTTTCTATCATTTGCTAGTGCCTTGATGCTGGATCTGATAACTAAGCTAATAAGTTACTTGTACTTTCACATTGGACGAAACTTTCATCCTTTAAGCCTCTTTATCCAACTTATAACTCATCTTGTGACTTCATCCATAGATCTAGGTTTATCATACCTAACACCTTACGTACTTCACTCATCTGAGTTGATTTGGTGTCTTGGTTGGATATCTCCTGTCAGGTGTTGATTTGAGTCTCCCCCATTGTTGTCTTGGGCTTAGACAACATAAAGCAAAGAGTGCCTTGATTGGCGTGACAACCAATCCATCTTGGGAATCGAGGCTCTCTAGGTTCACCACTTTGGTTGCCTATCCCCTCTACCATCATCCTCTATAGGATCCATCATTAGGGGCAACTACAAGATTGGTGATAACATATACAATAATGATACTCCCTCCAACAAAAAGAATATCAAAGGTAAGATATGGGGTTTCCCCACAATAGCGTCCACTTGAAACGTCCTCCCCTTCAACCCACACGGCCTCCTGCAGAGCAAACGTTTGGATAGATAGATCCACAATGATACACAAAGAAAAAGTTGTATATTCAAGTTGCAAAGATACCCATCAAGACTAAAAGATCCACAAAAATAGTATTTTTATTCCAAGTTTCTAGAGCTCCAAAGGTGCCTTTACAGTAGGGGGGTCTCTTCCTTAAATAGGAGGAGAGAGGCCAAAACCCTAAACCACTTTTGAAATGAGTGGTGGAGATCAAAAGATAAAATAATACAATCAACGGCTAAGATGAGCTGGTACAATATAACATGGATCACTCACATGAGGGGGTGCACACTAGCTAAAAGATGCCCTAGGGGGGTGCACACCACATAAAAGGTGATATACAAGTGTGCCATAAAATATGACAAGGACAAGTGACTAGGAGCACATGGTGGGGCTAGGAGGCATTACTTTCCTTCAATAGCATCACCCCATGGAAAAATAATATAACATATGACTCAATGACATGTCCCAAGTGTACAAATGATCAAATCCTGGCCCCCTCAACTAAGAGAAGAATGCATCAAAACAGAACCCGATGACTATGTGGACCCCACTGAATGCTGCAAGCTTATCTGGAAGGAGTGGGATACACCATAGATGACCTCAGAGAAGACCTCATGCCAAAACCTTGCCTCAATTGCCCAAATTGATTTCCTAAATGAACTTTTTATTCCATTTTTATTCCACCTAAAAAACCACCAAAATACCCACAACCCACTGCCTGGTGCCCGGGCACAAAATCTGGTTGTGCCATCATGTCCGGAAGGGGGTTAATATGGTCATAACAAGTGGCTGGACCACCCCCTTCCTCTGTAGCACCCTAAGCAAACACTTGCCTCCAATGCATCAGCTGGACAGGCCACATCAACATGGCCAAACTAGTCAACAGGTGAAAAACTGCTCAAATCATATCTGGAAGTGCTTGAAACTGAAAGATAATTATCTCAATGGATTCAGAAGAGACCCAAATCCACTTGAGATGAGTACTCATACACCTCATGTTAACCTGTAAGATCATCTGTAGCATCCACCATACCCAGACAAATAAAACTATGATGATCTGGAAATAATAATATTCAATCAAACTGCATCAATCATCATCTGAAAATTGTGTCCATCATATGGAGTCATCAAAAGGTATATAAGGGACATAGATCAACATCATATAATATAAGTGGTCCATCTCATCACGGATCCCAAGGTTGACCTTGGTCAAACTAGGTTTGACCGGTCAAACTAGGTTTGACCGGTCAAACTGATCAAAATATGACCCACGCAAAAGAAGGCTGCTGCTGCAAGTAAATGGTTAAGACATGCTCTTTAAATCATTTTCATAGCAAGACTTTAAAACATTAAGCACTATTTCACTGGCAGTTAATAGATAATAGTAGGTTAATTAATAATTTACTTTCAAAGAGAACCTCAAGAATATACGCATTTGAAGACATGATCAATTTGCTAGCAGAGGGTGAAGGTTAAGGATGAAAGGCTAGGCTAAGGGGGGTGACTTGACTGATTTGACATTGTGATACTTTGGATAAGGGAAATGGTATTACACACTTAAGCATGTGTTGGAGAAAGAAACACAAGGAATGGCGATGCCTCACAAATGGGTAAGTTGTTTAGAGAAGTGCTTATTCAATCTTGGCAAAATGTCTACTACTAGAAACGTCGTGAACTAGGTGCCCGGCTAATCGTAACTTGAGGTTCTAGGGGACACAGAATTAGTTGTCCCTTGCTCCGTCTCATATCATAACCCGTGGGCTCAATGAGGAAAATTTCATTTAAGGTCAAGAGTCTTTAGATTTGGCATATACTTAACCACTGCTTTATTTGGACCGTTCATTTAATTTCATATCATTTCCTTGGCCAGCAATCTTTATATTTAGCATACATTTATCCATTGCTTTTTAGGCCTTTAGGACCCCTCTGGGATTTTGCATCTGCTTAGAAGCACAACTAATTGCAGCTTTCATCTAGGGTACATTTACATTTCATCCATTAGTCATCTCAAACCCTAAAAGTCAAAACCCTTGCATTTTTATTTTTCAGATCTATGAGGATCTAGCAATCACTTGGGCTTAATAATTAAAACCCGCCTTAATATTAATCTTAACACTCCCGATCTAAAGTTTAGGGGACATCCGACTCCATTTGCCCCCCGATCTAGGGCACTAGGCCTCTCCAAGGGAGGTCGCACTTGTTGGGTAGGTGGCCATTTGCTAGATCCCATTCGCGGGTATTGCTCTTTTCTTCTCAAATCCATAGATCCATATCATAGCAAACCCCCTAGTGCCAACTCATCTTAATTTTTACCTTGTGGGACCCATTTGGAACTATTAACACACAACTTTTAGTTGTCCCAAAAGGTTATCCTATCCAGGATGGTAGATATGTTGGACAACTAGCGAGGTGACCCAAGAGATGCCACGGTTCCCAATGCAATTGGGTGTCACACTAACCAAGGAACTCTTCACTTTGGATCAAGCCTAAGCAAGACCAAGGGGGAGACCCTAGATTAGCCAATGAAGGCTAGCGAACCTACTCAATACCTCTTAGGAAAATTTGATGATGAAAGCAGAAGATCAAGAGAGGATTAGATCTAGATCTAGGATGGATAAGTGGACCCAAAACGAGTTAGGGCTTGGTTGAAGAGGCCTATGGACAGACAAATGTTCAACCAATAATAGATAAACGTCAGTTATGGGATTAAAATAATACATCTAGATAGATCTAATGCCAAAACAATAGATCCAAGTGGGGCCCACCCTTAAAATAATAAAAATGGTCCAAATGGGGCCCACAAGGTAAAAATTGGCGTGAAATGGCACTGGGGTGTTTGCTACTCAATGGATCTATGGCTTTGAGAAAGAAAGAGCAATACCCACGATGTAGATCTAACAAAAGACCACCTACCCAACAAGTGCGACCTCCCTTGGAGAGGCCCAGTGCCTTAGATAGGGGGTAAATGGAGTTGAATGTCCACCAAACTTTAGATCGGGAATGTCTTAGTTATTATAGAGGTGGGTTTTAATTATTAAGCCCAAGTTATTGCTAGATCTCCATAGATTTGAAAAATAAAAAAATGAGGGTTTTAGTGTCCAATGGATGAAAATGCATGAAACAAAATACATACCTTGTAGATGTTACCTCAAATGCTTGAGTCTACCTTGCACATAGATGATCCTTGCATTTAGTTACAATTCCAAGCTACATCCAAGTAATTTCAACCTAAAACATCCAAGCCCAAGGAGGAAAAATGTCCTACTTCACCTATAAAAGAAACTACGTAACGTTAGATTTTATTCACAAATGAGCAAGATCTAAGCATGGTATATCAAAAACAGTAAATCAATGGACAAACAACAATTGAAAAACTCCCTTCAAGATGAAAACGTCTTGCCCGAGGGGGATGTAAGAAACCCCTACAATCTTCCCTCCAAGCAATTCGCACCCTTGCATTAAGTCAATTCCTCCTCCCCTGTAACTATCAAAAACACCTGTAAATAGCAAGATGTCTAAAGCAAAAGATGTATAATCATGTACAAGAGCATCCCATCAAAGCAAGAGAAGTAGATCTGCAAAATAGTATTTTTATTCCAAGTTTTCCGGAGCTCCAAACGTGCCTTTACAATAAGGGGGCCTCTTTCTTAAATAGGAGAGACCAAAACCCTAAACCACTTTTGAAATGAGTGGTAAAGATCAAAAGATAAAATAATACAATCAACGGCTAAGATGAGCCGATACAATGTTAGACACAATGCTCACTGAGAGGGGGGGGGTGAATCAGTGAGCTAGGGCTCAATTCCAAATTCAACTTTTTCTACCAATTATTTCACATTCGCTTCATCAATGAATTATATATCAGTAATAAACTAATCACATATCATTCATCAATTAAAGACAACATCATCAACACCTTGAGCAAGAGACACATGATATAATTGTAATGTTTGTGTATTCGATTCAACGGCTACAACCGTGAGGTAATTCAACACCAACTGATTCAATGAGCACCAACTCATCATCTAGGACCCAGCCTAGGTTTTTCTTAGACCCAACCAAGAAAATAGATACAAGAACCTGCCTGTATTAGTTAATACAATTCATCAGAAGACCCTGCTTGTAAATTACATGTACATATACATAATATCCCATAGATTTTACATCATTACATTGATCGTCCATTAACACATCAACAGCTTCATCATCAATATTCTATCAACACATTGTGACCTCAACACATCACAAACATGTCATTTTGCCCATGCAAATTTAACTGCCCCAGGTCATCAGATCTTCATCACTCACAGTTCAGCATCATCATTCATAAGACATCATCATTATTAGCAAGCTGTAGTTCCACTGTCCATCATTTCATCGTTGAGTATGTCTCTATCTTATCATTCTGTTCATCAAAGTTCTGTCCACATATCATATACATATTCAGCCCAAGCCATCATTCCGATCATAGCAAGTCATGTCTTCATCAATCACCCTAGCATTGAGTTTTCAGCAATCTCCCAGCCTATTACGATTCTGTCCTTGACTTCATTATACATTAGCAGGCTGTCTTCATTAACATCAAGCTAAGTCATAAACACTATCACCAATCAGTCAATGTTCACATACTGTACATTAGCAAGCTATGTCATAAACACCATCAGCAATCTGTCCAGGTTCACATCCTGTATATCAGCAAGCTCTGTCATAAACACTATCAACAATCAACCATTTCAACAATATGAAGAAAACAAAACTTGTTGCAGTTATTCCTGCTCACACCACCGAAATTATCTGAGCCATGCGAACTGCTCCTCCTAAGCCATCCGAACTCCACATTACCACTCCCACCAAAACAACGAAATCTCTCTTCTTTTTATACATTTGCTTTGTCCATAATCTAGGGAGGCCGACTCATCATTTTCAATTCTTTATTCATCAAAATAATATTTTGTTTCCATAATTTCCTCTTCCACGATTTACAAATATAAATATATATTTGATTTATTTTTGTTTCCACGTCACGGTGGTCTTCACACCCACACACCACCGTTTTCTTTTGCTCCTAGCATGCCCGCACTAGTTTGTAAGGGCTGTCTTTCACGGCCTCAAGGATGATGCCCACATTCTTCTTTCATATGCCCGCAGGCAGTCTTTTTGATGCCCAAATGAGGATTCACAAGATGCCCTATGAAGCATGCCCGCAGCACTCCTACAAGATCCCCGCACTTGCCTCCAAAAGTGCCCACCGGCCTCATTTGGAGATGCTCGCAGCTCCTCCCTTGAGTCATCAATAATGTCCGCAAAGTGCCTTAAGCCAGATGCCTGCATTTGTCTTTATTTAGCATGCCCGCAATTGTCTTTGCCTTGTTTCAACATGCTCGCAAGCCTTCCTTATGGTGCCCTCAAGTTGAGCCATAAGATGCCCACAGGTGGTGTATTCAGATGCCCATAAGGGTTGTCTTTCATGCCCACATACAGCTAGAGAAGATGCCCGTAATGCATAGTAGAAATGTTTGTAACTGGTTGTAGAAGATGCCAGCAGCAAGGGTTTACAGCATGCATATCCAGTTGTCATTTACATGCCCACAAGCTTACGCTTGCTTGGCATTTGTCTTGTTTTTCCTTGTCACTAATTCATTCTTACTTGTCCAAATGATCATCTGGCCTATCACTCATTCTTGTCTTGTTTGTCTTGTCCAAGTCAGCGATCAGTCTAGGTTATTAAGGCCATCTCCAAATGACCACAGAATGGGTCATTTGGTTCTTCTTACCACTTGCTTGCTTGTCAATGCATGCCTTCCAATGTTCAATCCATCCACACACTTCACCTTTGTCATTAAGGTTGTCATCAATGACAATCCTATTCATCAATCTCCCCCTTTGTCATTGATGGCAACCAACTAACTTCTTTTTCTCCCCCTTTGACATTAATGACAAAGGGTTTATTAGCCTTCAAAAGCTTCACAATGTCAAAAAAAATTGGCTTTGAATACAACACTTGTCATCTTCTTTGCTGAGTTTCTTTTTTTTTCATCCTCAATCTTCAAATCTGCTGCTTGCTCCCCCTGAGCTTTATCATCTCATACTATTGCACTTTTGTTTGCTGATCATACTTGCTTAGTCATGTCAAGGTGTTGTCTGCTAACTTCTTTCACCCTGTTAAGATGCTTCCATGATTTATCATTTGCTCATCACTTGCTATTTTCATATATGCTCCACCCAACAAGTAGACTTCTTGCTGAGTTTGATCTGTTTTAGTTCTGCTATCTTGGAATTTTGATGCTGAGTTTTGCTTCTGTTCTTATTGCTCCCCCTATCAACCAGCCAATGTAGCAATGATCACAAGTTCTGCTTTTGATTGTTCAAATCCTCAACTATCAAAGTAAATTCATAAAAATGGTAAACATGCATCAAGACATCATCATACTCTCCTTTATTAAGTATGCTGGAGATATTTATTGATATTTCCAGTTCTTTTGATTTCCATGACTGAAATATGTCTCACTGCTATCAATCTGTTTCATTACATAATCTTCAAGTCTAGCTGGTCTCAATATCTGCTGGTCAAGCATGGATCCATCTCAATGTATGTATGTGCATTTTCATTGTTTGTTCACTTCACTGTATTTTCATCACATCTTTATGACCTTGTCAATGTAATACTGTCCAATACTAAATTTTTGCCACTGTGTGTCAATGTCATCATATCATCATTGTAGGCAACATTAGGTGTTCATCAAATCACAGTATGTGAGATTGTCACTATCAAGGTCTGATATATCACTGAATTTAAACTTCAAACATGGGAGAGTATCAACATGACATATTCTAATACTTCTTGCCATCGGATCACTTTTAGAATAATAATGTCAACCTGTAGCTTCTTGTCTTCAAGAGAAAAATAAACTTCTGATTCTTTCATGCCCCATGTTGCCCAGAACTGAAATAAGTCACAAATCAGAGTCACCAAGTTTCTCAACCAATCGCGTTTGCTTGTCAATGTCATCATAAGTCTGCTCAATATGCTGCTGATCAAGCTGGTCATCAATGTGTGCTGGTCCATCTCAATATTGTGTAATGCAACGATATACCTTCTGTTGTAGCTGCTCAAGCTCTTCATACTATTTACTGCCTTAAGCATACTGCTGTAGTATCTTGCTATTTAACCTTGAAATTTTAACCCCAACTTCAGGACTGCTGCCTTCACTCCATTCTTCTCATACAATCAGCTAAGTGTTATTTGAGAACATTTTGCCACCGAATGATTTAAATTCATAAAAGGTAAGCATGCATCAACATTTCATATTCCTCCTATATTCCATTATCTATTTCGCTGCATCCATTGTCCACTGTAATCATCCTTCAAGGGTCAGCAATGAATACATGTGAAGCCATTGTCAAACCTCCAAGTCTGCAGTCTTCAATTTCTGTCCATTGAGAAGAATTAAAATGATCCTTGGACCTTTTTATATCTTGACTGCTGATTCAGTTCGACCTTATTGATGGACCAGAGGTTGTCTTCACTAGCTGTAAAGACCACTCGAGTTGACACCAAAGATGGGATAAAACCTGCCTTCTTCTATGTCCTTTTCAATGGTCAAACTCAGGATTGCTTTGTCCATTAATGCTTTCCTTCACAGTGATGAACCTTCACCTTTCCAAGTTGATTTCTAGTGAAGAAATGACACAACATGGCATGGTAATATCGATTTTTTCTTTCCCACTATATTCAACAAAAGAATGAGAGGCATTCTTCACAGGTGATGCACCCAATGCTGTAGCAGCTCCCTTTTGCTTTCAAACTGATATGGGTGTGTTTGGTGTCCATATCCCATTATTAAAAAGTTCAAAAACAGCAGCAGAATGCCTACCTTGTCTGTATTGAAGACAATCAATGAATATCTCATGTTCTCATGGTTACTTTTCACAATGTCAATCAGAGCTTTATAGGAAGACACTTCTCATGCTTCAACTGTCTCCTTCTTTCACTGCCTCAGTCATCTGCACAAATCCTTCTTCATTGATAGAGCCATTAGTTGCTCTTTCTCACCCTTGAATTCATCCTTCAACTCCCATGAACTCAAGGTGCTCCAAGATCTTTAAGAGACTTCAAACATGGCTTGCCATATGGCAGCCACTTTCATCAACTTCATTTTTCTTCACCCATACTTTCTTCTTGATCTCAGTCTTTTCATAACTTGTTCCATCTTCTTCATTTGCTTTGCTTGGTGAGTTGTATTTTAATCTCCTCATGAATGGTCTTCTTGGACTTGCACACTCCTTGGCTTTATGGCCAACACCATCACAATTGAAGCATCTTAATGTGTGACAATTGGCAGCCACATGTCCAATATGATTGCAGTCCCAACACCTAACTTTGCCATTAGTACTTCCAACACTTCTTCCATAGGATCTACATTCCAAAGCCTTATGGCCATAATTAGAGCAAGAAAAACAATATCCATCAAAACTATTTTCATACCTTGATGTTTGGCTTAGAGTTGTCTTTCTTCTTCCAAATGAATTGCTTTGATGAGTGAGAGCAGCTTCATGAGTCATTAGTGATCTTCCAACTTCTTTGTTGCCATGTGCAGGTATATGGGATGCATCCTTGGTCATTGATGGACCAGCTTTTGGAGTCTTTGGAGACCACTTGTCTTCTTCTAGATTGTCTTCTATCTTTTTATACCCAAGGCCAGTTTTGTCATGGGGAGACCTTTGGCAATCTAAAATTTTATCTAGGATAGCTGAGCTGTGTTGGAACTTCCCATATGCATCAAACTTTTTATTTTTCCTTCTCAACTCAACTACCTCCATTTCAAGCTTTTGAATTTCCTTCTCCTTTTCATCCAAGTGATTTTTCAACACTTCTTCTATCTTCTTGGCTTCTTCTAGTTGAGTCTTCAAGCCAATATTATTTCTTCTCGCCTCTTCAAGCTCATTAAAATCTTCATAAATCTCCTTAAGATTTTGATCATTTGGTTCAACTTGTAAGCTTGTCTTGAGTAGGCCCATGGTCTTCTCTTTTTCTTCTAGCTGGATCTTCATAGTTTCAGCTAAGTCTTGAAGTCTCATCATCTTATCCATGAGTTTACATGACAGCTCCATTGACTTCTCATGATACTTTTCAATGAGCTTCTCTATCTTCTTTTTAAGCATTCGATCATGCTTGGTATCTTGCACCTTAAAAAGGTTTGCTAGAAGATTCTTCTTAGCGTCTTCAAGAACATCTTCAAAGTTATCATTACTGAGATCAGTAACATTCTTACCATCATTAACATATGAATCCTTTTCTTCCATTGTGTCTTCTGATTTCTTTCAAGCTTGTTAGGCTTCTGCAGAAGGCCTGCTCTAATACCAATTGTTAGACACAATGCTCACTGAGAGGGGGGGGGTGAATCAGTGAGCTAGGGCTCAATTCCAAATTCAACTTTTTCTACCAATTATTTCACATTCGCTTCATCAATGAATTATATATCAATAATTAATTAATCACATATCATTCATCAATTAAAGACACAACATCATCAACACCTTGAGCAAGAGACACACGATATAATTGTAATGTTTTTGTATTCGATTCAATGGCTACAACCGTGAGGTAATTCAGCACCAACTGATTCAATGAGCACCAACTCATCATCTAGGACCCAGCCTAGATTTTTCTTAGACCCAGCCAAGAAAATGGATACAAGACCCTGCCTGTATTAGTTAGTACAATTCATCAGAAGACCCTGCTTGTAAATTACATGTACATATACATAATATCCCATAGATTTTACATCATTACATTGTCATTCATTAACACATCAACAACTTCATCATCAATATCCTATCAACACATTGTGACCTCAACACATCACAAACATGTCATTTTGCCCATGCAAATTTAACTACCCCAGGTCATCAGATCTTCATCACTCACAGTTCAGCATCATCATTCATAAGACATCATCATTATTAGCAAGCTGTAGTTCCACTATCCATCATTTCATCGTTGAGTATGTCTCTATCTTATCATTCTGTTCATCAAAGTTCTGTCCACATATCATATACATATTCAGCCCAAGCCATCATTCCGATCATAGCAAGTCATGTCTTCATCTATCACCCTAGCATTGAGTTTTCAGCAATCTCCCAACCTATTACGATTCTGTCCTTGACTTCATTATACATCAAACAACTGTCTTCATTAACATCAAGCTAAGTCATAAACACTATCACCAATCAGTCCATGTTCACATACTGTACATTAGCAAGCTATGTCATAAACACCATCAGCAATCTATCCCGGTTCACATCCTATACATCAGCAAGCTCTGTCATAAACACTATCAACAATCAGCCATTTCAACAATATGAAGAAAACAAAACTTGCTGCAGTTATTCCTGCTCACACCACCGAAATTATCTGAGTCATGCGAACTGCTCCTCCTAAGCCATCTGAAATCCACATTACCACTCCCACCAAAACAACGAAATCTCTCTTCTTTTTATACATTTGCTTTGTCCATAATCTAGGGAGGCCGACTCATCATTTTCAATTCTTTATTCATCAAAATAATATTTTGTTTCCATAATTTCCTCTTCCACGATTTACAAATATAAATATATATTTGATTTATTTTTGTTTCCACATCACGGTGGTCTTCACACCCACACACCACCGTTTTCTTTTGCTCTTAGCATGCCCGCACTAGTTTGTAAGGGCTGTCTTTCACAGCCTCAAGGATGATGCCCGCATTCTTCTTTCATATGCCCGCAAGCAGTGTCTTTGATGCCCCCATGAGGGTTCACAAGATGCCCTATGAAGCATGCCCACAGCACTCCTACAAGATCCCCGCACTTGCCTCCAAAAGTGCCCGTGGGCCTCATTTGGAGATGCTCGCAGCTCCTCCCTTGAGTCATCAATAATGTCTGCAAAGTGCCTTAAGCCAGATGGCTGCATTTGTCTTTATTTAGCATGCCCGCAATTGTCTTTGCCTTGTTTCAACATGCTCGCAAGCCTTCCTTATGGTGCCCTCAAGTTGAGCCATAAGATGCCCATAAGGGCTGTCTTTCATGCCCACATACAGTTACATGCCCACAAGCTTACGCTTGCTTGGCATTTGTCTTGTTTTTCCTTATCACTAATTCATTCTTCCTTGTCCAAATGATCATCTGGCCTATCACTCATTCTTGTCTTGTTTGTCTTGTCCAAGTCAGCGTTCAGTCTAGGTTATTAAGGCCATCTCCAAATGACCACAGAATGGGTCATTTGGTTCTTCTTACCACTTGCTTGCTTGTCAATGCATGTCTTCCAATGTTCAATCCATCCACACACTTCACCTTTGTCATTAAGGTTGTCATCAATGACAATCCTATTCATCATACAATATAACATGGATCACTCACTAAAGGGGGGTGCGCACTCACTAAAAGAGGGCTCCAAGGGGGGTGCGCACCACATACAAGTGACTAGAATACAATTATGCCACATAAGATGACAAGGAGAAGTGACTAGCAGCACATGGAGGGGCTAGGAGGTTTTATTATCCTTCACTAGTGTTACCAGCTAAAGTTGCACTATAGTTGGACTTCAGTGAGCCGCCAGTATTGCACAAGTCACTTGTGCTTATCAGAGTTCAGAGATTCCAAGTTTGGCCTATTCAGGGCCCCCTTTTTTATTTTTTGTAGTACATGACCGTGCCCCACGGGGTTTGTAATAAGCATGCTAGCATGGTGGTCTTTGACTGACTCAGTTCCCTAGGACTTGACAACCAAAGTAGGTATTCCAAGGAGTTTTTTTCCTTGTCGATTATGCTTTGCCTTTAGCCAAGTATAATCGATGAGTTTTTCTCCTACACCTCCAAAGCTTGAATGCAAAAAGTGGGGGTTAGGATGTAGGGGATTATTAGAGCCCATTTTGTAACATGTATAAACATGCTAGACGCTAGAATTTTATCGTTTGGTCATGTACTAGGTCCCCCTGAAGTTTCAATCAATTCCGAGAAAAATAATTTTTTTGCATTTTTAAGCCATTTTTTTAATGGTTTAAATGAAAAAATTCAAATGGTGATAAAAGTCTTATCCGGAGTCGGAATTTCACATAGGGATGTTCGTTGTCAAGCTCAGAGCATCCTCTTTACCCTGGTACCCCGGTTTTCCTATGTTTCAGGCGACCAAGGCGTCCCGTGGAGCAGTTTTGCCTATCAGAGCTACAGAATGGCACTTTAATGCTAAAAGAGCATCAAAATGCACCATAAGCAAAAAGTTAAAATAATTAAAAAATGGAATATTGGCACATGCTAATTCACATGGCTTATGTCAAATTAGATGGGCGACTACATCAAAAGGAGAAAGCATAGGTTATAACAGCATATTAAAAGTCAAAATTTTAATATTTCTTCATGCTTCAAATTCCTTCACATGGGCAGCCGTACGAATTGATGTGCGGAGGATGAGTTCAAGTGGGGGGCCACCCTAGGTGATATGGCACTAGTCGGATTAGTTGGGCAACTAAATCAAAGGTTCAAAGCATATAATTTATGGTCATTTTTAAAGAGTGAAGCTTTTAATTCCAAATCCGTACGGATTCTTCACGTGTCGGCCAGTGGGCCAGCTCCTTCCACGAATTTGGCCATGCTCAATTTGGTATAAGTTTTGGTGGGCGATTATTTTATATGGACAAAGCATCTGTTTAAAGGTGGAAAGATTTAAGGTTTGAGCATTTGTATTAATATCAAAACATGCTCGGTTTCTAACTTCACGTGGTCTAACTTCCACACAGTCGTACGGATTGTTGCAAGGATGGGTTATTTTTGTGTGTGGTTGCCTACCATTGTGAGGTGGCATTTCCATGTGGACAAACTTCAAATTAAAGCTCCAGCTGAACCCCACCATCCAACGTGAATCCAACGTGGGAGAGAAACTTCAAGTCCGCCATTCACCTTCACGTGGGCCAGCATCTCCTCACGGCTGTGTTTGCAATTTGATAAGTGGTAGGTCAAAGGTTGAGTGCCTACCTTTGTGAGGTGGCACAACGTATTTGGTGCAACTCCCTTCTAAAACAACCAATCACTCAAGCCGTCCAACGCAGCTCCATCAAAACAAGGAAACATCATTCGTTTCCTCCCTCACGTGTGAGCAACTCATTCAAACTCGGCATCTTCTGCTTTCAAGTTGTTTTTCTCTGATGAGGAGGCGTAGCACCATTGGCTATGAGCTTGCTTGTTCTACAATCTAGGAGCTCAACCTCCTTAGGGTTTTGTACCGTAGATGACTTGCCATTTGCTATAAATTAAAGAACTTGGCTCCATTGTAGAGAGATCTAAAGGTGGAACCTCTGCTCTTGTCTATTGTAATATTTTTTGGTTATTGAGTAATAAAAGGCTTTGGAGGCTACCCTGGTGTTGTCTGCGGTGTGTATTGGCATGTTCTTTGATCATCAATGAGGTAATCTGTATCGTGGTTCATGCTAGTATATGTTGGGTGTTTGCCTTTGTAAGGAAATTATTTTTCATAAGGATAGTAAGCATTGCTTTATAGAATTCTTACTATTGTGAGTGATGTTAGGATGCTAGAGGTAATGATATTTCTTGTTTGAGTATGTTATTTCTTCTTATTTCTCTCAATCGTTTACACAAATATTTTTAATCCCCTTTGCCAGTGTTGATTCCATTTTGCAGGTAACTCAAGTTGTAGGAGCGGATGAGCATGCTAGCTCTTCCTCACACTCAGTAGATTCACAACAAGGAAGCCAATACTACCGGTGCATCAGCAAGCAAACTCCATAGCCCATTTAAATGCTCATCCCCCAGGGGTTCCATTCCTCTGATCCAAACTTCTTCAACTATCTTCGGTTTGTTGCCGCCTAATACACACCTGGGGGGGGACGCGGCAGGAAACCTTCAAGCCGCTCAGTGTGTCCTTGGGGGCAAGTGAGAGTCAAGTGCTGTCACCTGATTACTTGACTCCTCCGTCTAGGCTTACTCCTAGTGAAGCCAAGGGGGGTGGTCCCTATGAAAAATAATCTAAAGCTTTTAATCTACAACAAAAGATAAAAGTCTAATCTAGGAGTTATGAGATGACGAGATGATAAAATTAACAACTAAGCACTACCTGCAAATTAAATCAATTGAATAACCCACACAAGATAGATAAGCATTCATGACATGTATGATTGAAACTTAAAACATGGAAAATTAAAGACCAGTGCCGAGAATGTGAAAATGCTTGCAATTGCTGCTATGTAGGGTTGCTTGTGTAGTCTCAGTGAAAGTATTGCAGTGTCTCGGTTGGTAAATTTTATGATTATTAAATGAGTAGTTAAGGAGTAGGTTAATTCTTGGTTTGGCCCAAAAGAAACCTAAACTTCGAACTGAGTGCTATAGCAACCTTACCAAGTGTCCAACCAGGCGAGGATGAACCCGCTTAAGAACCTGATGACTCTGTGGATTCAGTCCATGCAACCTCCCGAGTTCTTAGGATTGGATTCTAATGGATTGTCCTATTAACACAAAGTACTTTGCACCTGTTTCTAATTGAGCCAACTGTTCCGACTAAGCTGCAGTAGTCAAGAGCATACTCTGGGTTTGGGGCGTTGTTCGTTTTATTAAATATGTGTGAGTGGATGATTAATCTACACTAAACCCCAAGCATAAAGCAAGGGGGGTTAATTTTAGGATTGAATTTTAAGAACAGAATAATAACTAAATAAGGCACAAAAGCGTATAAAATGATAAACGGGTCCTCAGAGGACGTTGTGTGCTTGAGTGAGTTGTTTAATTACTACTGCTTGAATGAAAACTAATCTAAAATGAAAAAATAAAAAAAAATAAAGTAAAAATGTGCAAATCCCCCCTAGGGGGATTCGGCTTAGGCGCTGGAATTGCCTGCTGTGCTCTTTTTATTCTTTGGTTTACAACTCAAGAAAAAATAAGAACTACTGCTTGCCCTTTATCATTAGGGAACAAGACAGTTTACAATGTTTAAGAGAACTAAAGATGGTGCCTGAGATCGGTTCTCTTTGGGTGGTTCTGGGAGTTTCGAAGTGTCTTTTCTGTGAGTTTTTTAACTCCAACCTGCTAAGAACATGAAACAGACCAACGAGCTAATGTTGATTAGAAATGATAATCAGAACACTTTAAGAGTGTTCTGACAATGCTACAAAATGCAAAAAATAAAACTAACGCAACTAGTATGCAAAAAACTTGTTTTTTGGGCAATTTTTTTGAGTTTTTAACTAACTTTCAATTAATTTTTTATGTGCAGAACCAAAAAACCAGCAAGCTCTTTTTGTCATGTAATGGCCAAAAACACTTAGAAAGTGACTTGGCCACACTTGCAAAATATGCCCAACACAAAACTATGAAAACTAATAACGAAAAACAAATAAAAATGAACCAAGAACACGAACTAGAAAATTCGTTTCTTGGGATTTTGGCTTGCTCTTTTAGGGCAGCCAATAACAAGCTCTTAAAATAGCCAAATATACTTTTCAACCCAGACAAGATTTTCCTATCAAGAACTCTAGATTTTACGATTAAAACAAGCTTGAAAAGGAAAACTTGTAAACTTAAATCTACTTTCAGATTTGCTTGATAAAATGTAGATCTTAAGACAAGTAACCAGTAACCAAAGATAGCAAAAGAAAAAATGATCAGATAAATGGAACCCTTGGGGTTGAGTGTTTTGAAGAAACGACAATGGAGTCAAGCTCCCTGATGCATCGGTAGGACCAAGACTTTGTTTGAATTTACTGAATGAAGATACGATCTAACATGTTCGTGGACTTCTTCAGCTTAGGCTACCTGTAAACAACTGCAAACAACTAGCAAGGGGATAAGAGCATATGTGTAAACGATTGAAAGAAAGCAGTAAAGTAATGGATTCAAACAAGAAATCACACAACGATTAGCACCCTAACATCATTTACAATAGTAAGCAACCTATAAAGCATTACTTACAGATCTTTAAGAAGATAACTTCTCTTTAAAAGACATACAATCCCGATAATACTAACTATGCAACACGATACAATTTACCTCAAATGTAACAAACATGAAGATCCAACCAAAGACAATCACCAGACTAGCCTCCAAAGCCTTCTTTATTAAACTCAGAAAAATATTACAATTCACGAGCAGAGGTTCCACCTTTCCTTCTCTACAATGGAGCCAAACTCCTCAATTTATAGCAAATGACAAGTGAGCTAAGGCGCAAAACCCTAAGAGACAAATCTCCTAACTTGTAGAGCAAGCAAAGATCATAAGCCAATGAGAAGCACCAGCATACTTGGACAAAAGCTCGAGAAATGGAAGTTGCCCTCCTGTGAAAGTATCTCATGCGTGAGGATGAGGATGGTAAGTGGATGTTTCCACAATTCATAGCTTTTCACATGAGCTTTGTTTGGTTGATAAAATTAGCAGCTGAACATATGTTGATCATGCCACCTCATAAGTTGGGAGAGCCCACTACTTACACTACCCATTATGAAAGCCGTACGACCAATCCACGTGAAGGTATGTGGAGCACATGTGAATGAAAAAATTCCACCTTAGAGTTTTAATTCGAACTTCAACACATGCTTTTGTCTTTTGATATAGTCACCCTTCCAAAGTTATAGCATAAGGTTTAACATATCAACAGCCCATCATACAAATGATGCCAAGTCATTTGATGTCCACGTGAGAGTGGAATGCGTAGCATGTAAAAATCAGAATTCGCCCAACCTTTAAATATTTGACTTCAAAACATAAGGTTTGCCTTTGGATATGCCATGTCACTTGTGGGTGGCCCACTCTCTCGAACACACTCTCCACACCTCCACTCGTACGGCCGTACGGCTGCCCATGTGAAGGTTGAGCGAATGCCTCCTTTAAGAAATTCACATTTTGACTTTTGAATAAAATTATAACATATGCTTTGTCCATAGCATAAAGTCGCTCATGTAATTTGACTTATGCCATGTCAAATTGGCATGTGCTAAATAGTCATTTCTTAATATTTTAATTATTTGCCATAGTGTACTTTGTTGCACTTTTAGCATTAAAGTGCCAAAATGTAGCTTTGATAGGCAAAACTACTCCACAGGGTGTTTTGGTCACCTGAAACATAGGAAAACCGGGTACCAAGGTAAAGAGGATGCTCTGAGCTTGAAAACGAGCATCCCTGCGCCAAAATCCGACTCCAGATAAGACTTTTATCACCTTTTGAAATTTTTTAATTAAACCATTAAAAATGCAAAAAAATATTTTTTGTCGGAATTGACCGAAACTTCAGGGGAACCTAGTACATGACAAAACGATAAAATTCTAGCATCTAGCATGTTTATAAATGTTATGAAATAGGCTCTAATAATCCCCTATGGCCTAACCCCCACTTTGGGCATTCCAACTTTGGAGGTGCAGGAGAAAACCTCACCGATTATACTCAACTAAAGGCAAAGAATAATCGACAAGGGAAAAAACTCCTTGGAATACCTTCTTTGGTTGTCAAGTCCTAGGGAACCGAGTCACTCAAAGACCACTATACTAGTACGCTTATTACAAACCCCGTGGGACACGATCATGTATTGCAAAACATAAAAAAAAGGCCCTGAACAAGCCAAGCTCAGAACTTTTGAACAATGAAAAGCACAAATGATTGTGCAACACTGGCGGCTCACTGAAGTCCAACTAAAGTGCATATTTAGGTGGTAACACGGTTATTGTTACTTATTTAGATCATAGTTCTTACAAAGCATAAATACTTCAAATCTATATCTAGTTTTACGAGTTTTCCTTTTCAAGCTTGTGTTTATCGTAAGATCTGGAGTTCTTGATAGGAAAAGTTTGTTTTGAGTTGAATAGTATATTTGGCATTTAAGTGCTTTGAATACCTTAGCTTTTCCAAAAGCAAGCAAAAGATCCTAAGGGAAGTAGCTTTCTAGGTCACTTTCCTTAGTCATTTAATTTCATTTTTTGTAGTAGTTAAGTTAGAAAATTTTCCATTTTTGCATCTAAACCAAAGATACTCTTAAATTGTGTTTCGGTAGTTTTCAATAAACTTTTGTTAGCTGGAATTTGTACCATTTTATGACAGTCCTACATTTAAAAGTTTACTAAAAGTCACTTAAAGACTCAAAAGTTGTCCAAAACACCATTTTTACATACTAGTTTAAGCTAGTTTCAATTTTTACACTTTTTAGCATTATCAAAACACTCTTTAAGTGTTTTGATTAACTTTTCTAACCAACATAGTTCTCTGATCTATTTTGATTTCATAGCAGGTTGGAGTAAGAAAACACATAAAAAATTTGCATTTGGAACTTCTAGAATAATCCAGAGACTCGGTTTCAAGCACTATTTCGTTTGTCTCTTGTATTGTAAACTGACTTGTTCCCTAGGTATAAAGGGCAAGCAGTATTCTATTTCAGGTTTCATATTGTAACACAAAGAATAAAAAGAGCATAGCAGGCAATTCCAGCGCCTGACCCCAATCCCCCCAGGGGGGATTTGCACCTTTTTTCTTTTCTTTTTTTATTTTTCGCAACTTTCTTCTAATTTTTCGTTTTAGATTAGTTTCATTTGAGCAGTAGTAATTAAACAACTCACTCAAGCACACAACGTCCTCCGAGGACCCGTTTATCATTTTGTCACATGCTTTTGTGTTTTATTCAATCATTACTTATGTTTTTAAAATTTAATCTTAAAATTAACCCCCCTTGCTATATATTCTTGGGGTTTAGTGTAGATTAATCATCCACTCACACATTTTAATAAAACGAACTACGCTCCAAACCCGGAGTATGCTCTTGACTACTGCAGCTTAGTCGGAACAGTTGGCTCAATCAGAAACGGATGCAAGGTACTTAGTTTTAATAGGACAATCCATTAGAATCGAATCCTAAGAACTCGAGAGGTTGCATGGACTGAATCCACAGAGTCAGCAAGCTCTTAAGCAGGTTCATCTGCGCCTGGTCGGACACTTGGCAAGGTTGCTAGAGCACTCAGTTCGAAGGTTAGGTTTATTTTGGGCCAAACCAAGAATTAACCCACTCCTTAATCCACCCATTTAATAATCATAAAATTTACCAACTGAGACACTGCAATACTTTCACTGAGACTACACAAGCGACCCTACATAGTAGCAATTACAAGCATTTTTACATTCTCAGCATTGGTCTTTAATTTTCCATGTTTTAAGTTTCAATCATAAATGTCGTGAATGCTTATCTATCTTGTGTTGGGTTAATCAATTGATTTAATTTGCAAGTAGTGCTTAGTTGTTATATTTTATCATCTCGTCATCTTTTATCTCCTAGAATAGACTTTTATCTTTTGTTGTAGATTAAAAGCCTTAGATTATTTTTCATAGGGACCACCCCCCTTGGCTTCGCTAGGAGTAAGCCTAAACGGAGGAGTCAAGTAATCAGGTGACAGCACTTGACTCTCACTTGCCCCCAAGGACACACCGAGCAGCTTGAAGGTTTCCTGCCGCGTCCCCCTGGGTGTAAATTAGGCGGCAACAACTAGCATCACCCATGCCATAATAATATAACATGTAACTCAATAACATGTCCAAGTGAACAAATGATCAAATCCTGCCCCCCTCATTTGAGAGAAGAATGCATCAAAACACAACCCGGTGACTGTGTGGACCCCGCTGAATGCTGCAAGCTGATCTGGAAGGAGTGGGATACACCATAGATGACCTCTGAATAGACCTCATGCCAAAACCTTGCCAAAATTGCCCAAATCGATTTCTTTAATGACCTTTTTATTCCATTATTATTCCACCTGAAAAACCATCCAATTGCCCATATCCTGCTACCTGGTGCCTTGGCAAACAATCTGACTATACCATCATGTCCGGAGAGGGGGTAATATGATAACGACAAGTGGCTGAACTGCCCATCTCCTCTGAAACAAAATAGGAAACGACTCACCATCTAGGTATCTGCTGGACAGGCCACATCAGCATGGCTAAACAGGTCAATAGGTAAAAAAATGCTCATATCATTACTGACAGTACCCGGAACTGAAAATCAAGTCTCTCAATGGATCCAAAAGACCCAGATCTACTAGAGATGAGTACTCATACACCTCATGGTAACCTGTAAGATCATCTGTAGCATCCATCATACCTGGACAAATAAAAATATAATGGTCTGGAAATAACAATAATCAATAAAAAGTGCATCAACCATCATCTAAAACCTGTGTCCAATATATGGAGTCATCAAAAGGTATATCAAGGACCATGGATCAACATCATACCACATAACTAGTCCAACTCATCACGGATCCCAAGGTTGACCTTGGTCAAACTAGGTTTGACCAATCAAACTGATCAAAATATGACCCTGGCTAGAGAAGCCTGCTGTTGCAAGTGCAAATGGTTAAGACATGCTCTTTTAATCATTTTCATAGAAAGACTTTTAAAACATTAAGCATCATTCCACTGGCAGTTAATAAATAATCATAGGTTAGATAATAATTTGCTTTCAAAAAGAACCTAAAGGATATACTCGTTTGTAAACATGATCAATTTGCTAGCATAGGGTGAAGGATAAGGATGAAAGGCTAGGCAGAGGGGATTGACTTGACTGACTTGACACTGTGATTCTTTCGATAAGGGAAAGGGTATTACACATTCAAGCATATGCTAGATAAAGAATACATAGGGGATGGTAGTGTCTCACAAATGGGTAATTTGTTTAGATAGGTGTTTTTTTCAAGCTTGACAAATTTCTACAACTCACATCCAAGCTATATTAGCTCCGTGAGGATCTTTCCTAGAACCGCTGTGAACAATATAATACATGGATCACACATAAAATATAACATAAGTGGACAAAGTCGCCCTAGGAGAGGGGAATCCCACCAAATCATGATGACAAAATATCATAAGAGGCTCATGGTGGGTCCAAGGGGTAATTTTATCCCTCCTTGGTCAATCCCCATGGCACAATAACCAATAAATAATCATGAATATACCAAATCGTGCCTCCAAGGTGAAGTCGTGGTCCTCAAAAGACCTCAAAAATCCACAGAAAGTGCCATAAGTGATGGATGCGGGCCCCGATGAAGCTGAAACTGCAGGAGGAGGTGTGGAAGGTCCCGATCTATCATCACTGATCATCCCATGCCATAACTTTGCCTCAGTAACCCAAATCGATTTCCTCAATAGCCATTTCTACCAATCCTGAAATGCCTCGGGAAGCGTGAAACTGCCCAAACAGCCTCCTGGAGTGATGGCGCTGTCAAGGTGAGGGCACCAATGTGTCCGGGAGGGGGGTAATATGGTAAAAACAAGTGGCTGGACCACCCCCTCCATCATCAGCGCCCTAGGTCAACCGGATAAAAGTCATCTCTGCTCCGACAGGGCCTCCAACAGACCAAAACTGCACTAGGACAGCCCACTGAGGCTAAATCATCACTGTAAGTGCCCGGAACTGAAAACAAACTGTCCCATTGGACTCAGAAGGTCCAAATCCATCCAAGATGTGTACTCATACACCATATGAATCTCTGCATGATCAAAATAAATATCCAATGTACCGGAACAAGGCCAATAATAATGATCTGTAAATGACCAAACACTGCTGTATCCCAAGAATCATCATCATAACCCTGTAGCTGCTGCATAGAATCATCCTGTATGTGTACATAGACCATATATCATCTATCCATATCATCATAAGGTCCAACATCTCATGTCCCATGGTCCTCCATGGTCAAACTAGGTCTAACCAAGACCAAATACAACTCAGACTATCATCCATAGCTACTGCAAGTTGTCAAGGTTAATACATGCTTTACAATTTATTCAAATAGCTACTATAACACAGAGTAATCATGACTGGCGATCTAAATCCAAATATATAGTGTCGTTAGTTATTATTATTACTCAGACTAGACTTTCAGGACCATACTCACTTCATAGTTGTGATCAATTTGCTAGTGAAGGGTGAAGGCTGAAATAAATGGCTAGGCTAAGGGATGACTTGACTGACTTGACTTTGTGACACTTTGGCAAGGGAAAGGGAATACACACCATAGTATATACTGAATGAGCAATAACACAGGGAATGGCGGTGTCTCACAAATGAATGAGTTGTTTAAAGAGGGTTTATTCACCTTCACAGATGCGCACAATCCATAATACAAACAAGGCCAGCAATTGTTTAGATATAACATTTAAGTTCCATTGCTTTTTGGGCCTGAGGTTTCCATAGCCTTGATCTATGTGTGTTTACAAACACATTGCATAGATTTACATTTATTTTTAGGCTTTCTGCTGCAGGTGTGTTTTTAAGGCACTTGTTTACCTGAGCACTTCTAGGTGTGTCATGGACAACTTGTTTACCTAGGTATTTATTTTTCCACAAGATATAACATTTTATTTTTCATGGCCATTTTCAATTGGCATTTCTTTCACATACAAGATATAGCATTTCATTTTTCCAGATTTTGTATTGATGGCAGCACTAAAAGTTTCAGGTTTAGCCAACACAACTTTAGTGACTAGGGGGGATTCTCAAGGAACTCCAACTCACCATAGGTAAGTTTTGTCACCAACTCAGAGCCGAGACACAATAAACAGGGAGGCTCATCCAATACAGAGGCTACAGTGGGGAAAGGTCCTCCATGTCACTAGTCAAGTAGCAAATCAGGGTAATAATCTAAAAGGTAGGCCACGGATGGATGAAGACAATGAAATGATGGAGCCAACACTAGCAAGCCAGAGTATGGTGTAATGATCACCTCTATTCTCCCTAAGGAGGGTATGTACCAATGAGTATGAATAGTGAACTTCTAAGTCTGAATAGGGACAATATAATATAAATAATAGGTCAACCAGGTCCATGTATCTATATGATCGCCAGATCATGACACTAAGTGCTAAGACATGCTATAAGAATAAGTATAAAAGCAATCTAACCATAACACAATAATATACCTGCTGAGTCATATACCTGAATGCACATCAACCTGTACCATCCTCTGTCCTCTGGAACTACTGCTGTAACTCTGGGCACTACTGACTGCTCTGTACCAATGGTATAATGGCTATATCGGGCATCTCTCTGAGTGTCCTGAAACTCAGTCATGGCATGGGGAATATAACCGCTGTCCACAATCTGATAGTGATCCAATATAGATGCTCATCTCAGCATCTCAAATGCAAGGGAACTGGCTGAATAGTGTACTAGAATGAGAAAAATAATGTATGGTAGCCCGGCTACTATATATGTGATAACATCTGGCTCCGGCTGGGACAAGTGCTCTGCTGAAATGAGCGCTTGAGAACCTCAGAATCTCTGGTCCTCGAACTCTGCTACTCGAATCCACGATCCAGCACTCTACCATTTTATTTCCAGCTTTATTCTTGCAACCTATTTTCTGCATTCACAAACATCTAAAGAAAATACCTCATGCCGCATGTGTGGGAAAAATATAAAATTAACTGAAATAAAATCTACTCTATGTCAGAAATAAAAATGCATAAAGTACAAATGCAGAAAGTAAATTAAACTACTAACATAATTTGCAAAATTTGAAATTTATTGTGCAGGAAAAGAAAAAGTGACAGGTACTCAGTTAAACTAGGAGCTTACAAAGGAGCTTAGAGACTAAAAGGTGCCAGACTCAATGGCTGAAAAGACTAACTACTGCCTAAGTAGGCTTATTTGTTTTCCTACCTACCCTAAACTACCAGGCAATGCAAGCGGAGAAATCCCAACTATGTGGGATCAGGGATGTGATCCCTCAAATCCCTTTGATGGACAGGATATAAAATACGTCGTCCAGTACCAGTGGTCAGAAAGCACATGCCATCAATGCATCGCTCTACTGTGAAAGGTCCAACCCATAAGTCATCAGCTTGTCCCGATCTTATATGCAATAAGTGGTTGGGAATGATGACTTGACTTCCTGTAGGAAAATTATTTCTATTGACTGACTCAGGAATAACTCCAATGTTACGAATAGGCATGGGATGGATTTCATCAGGGTTTTGTGGTTGAGGTGTGACAATCCTTGAGTTTCTTCTAGAAGGAACTGCATCAATTCTGGGTGGACCACCATCTAAGGAAATAGCAACTGTGCCAACAAGGACTTCCCTAACTTCCCTTCTTGTTTCTTGGATTACCTCATTTGGCTCTTCCCCATGGGGAGACACAATTCTCTTAACAACCTCTCCTACAGTCAAGAAGTCTCTATGTTCTTCCAAGGGAGGTGGCTCTCTAGATATGACAGTATTATGACTAGAACCTTCCCCTGAAGGAACAGGAATAACCATGTTTTCCAGTCTGGGAGAAACTGACTCAGAATGAAATGTAGAGGAAGTAGGAATGTGAGAAAGATCATGAGTATGATGACTAGATGACCCAGACGGTAGGAGGAAATTTGGGATATGCGGATATGTAGATAAAGCATGGCTTTGAGGCTCTGAAGGAGTTTGAAAAATAGCAAGGTTATTTAGATTATAGTCTCCTTCAGGAGCATCATTAGCTAGGGCATCCTCTTCCCAACTCAGAGAGTTATCATGGACCTGAATTAGGCTACCGTCTTCTAAGGATAAATGAGATAAAGAATCTTCTGTATCGGAAAAATAAGTGGCTTCAAGCTCTTCATTTGTTTCAACCCTAGTAGATGTTGCAAGATTGTTTTCCCATGGGTAAATAGGTGCAATCCCTTGGCTTTCTCTCTCTCTATTGTGATCGGTCAAGGCAAACCACTCCCTAACAGTGAAAGGAATTCTTTCTCCCCTCCTAATATCATCAAACTCATCTTCATGTATTGGGTTTTCAATGTTCTCCTCATTGTGTGTTTGCTCATGAAGGTTCTCTATTGGGGGAATTTGTTCCATGCTTTGATCATCAAGCAAACTCTCATCTCTTCCTAGATTTCTTATGCCATCCTCAACCCCTTCAAGTGTGTGATTTTCTCTAGCAGGTTCTTGAATGGTTTCATTGTTTTGTTCGTGATCTTGGGGTTGATTTTCATGTCCTCTCAATTCATCTATTTCCTCAACAAATTCATTTCCAATTGTTATTTCAATCATTTGCTTGTCTTCCCAAAAAGAATCAGAATCTTCCATGACCATACACATACTTTGATCAACCTCATATAACTCATCCTCATCTTCAACCAGGTTAGTTTTGGCATTATTTAATAATTCATCCCCATATGTGTTTTTCAACCCTTCATCAAAAGATTCAACATGCTCATTATAACAAGGCTCTCTGTTAACCCGAATCAAAGCTCCATCAGGGTTGGGAACACAAATAAACGATAAATCCATCATAAGGTATCCACCTAGACCAGCTGCCCATTTTCTAGATAAAAGCATTCCATATGCTGGGGGTAAGTCAATGACAACTACATCCATCATAGTAGAAATGTCTGAACATGCGAAAAGATCAGCCCTAAGGTTTTTAATCAAACCATAAGACGGTACTCGTCGGGAATCTATACCACAAACATTTCCATAAGGCCTAGTCACTTCAAGTCCCATTTCCTTCATAACTTGTAAAGGCATAACATTCATCGCTGCTCCAAAATCCAACATACAATTATGAAGGAGCATGTTTTGAATGTGCAAGGTAAGGTAAAAGGGGGAGTGACCACCGCTTTTTCTTTCATAAATGGCTGAATGGATGTTTATTGGTGGATCCTTCTCTGTTTCACTAGGTTGTGTTCCACTAAGCTTTTGGATATGACATGACTCTAGGACCGGTTCAGGAGTTTTCTCTTGGCCAATACCATTGAAAAATTCCTCTACTTGGCATCTAACAGAGGGCACTTTCATTAACTCAGTGACAGGGATATTACACATTATCTTGCTTAACTCTTTCTTCATATCAATCTTAAGATCATAATCATCTATGGCAAGATCTTCTTCTTCCTTTTTATCTTCATCAATCTTTTTATGTTTATCAAGGAAAGAAGGCTGGGAAGTACTTCCTCGTTTATAGATTTGATACTTTGGTTGCTCTTTAGGTTTTGGAAGCTCTAAGGCATGACATGAGGAGCTAAGTTCTTCAACTATATCATCTTCTTGCTCCCATGGCTCTTCTTCTAAAAGGATTCTTCCAAAGTCTTCATCATAAGATAAGTCATTTATAAAGTTGATGTTTTCCGGTTGGTCATCATGGTCAATGGTATCAGAGGGTATTTCTTCTTCTTCATCACACCAATTGACTTCCTTCTTTTCAGTGTTTTCTGGATACTCAGGTCGTCCTCTATCCCTATCCCCATCAGGCCTTCTATTATTATTCCAGTAAGGTTTAGGGCCATAAGGATTCCTATGTCTCTCAGGGTCATTCAAACTTGCCACATTCTTAGTTAGGACAGTTAATTGTTTCATCATTTCTTGCATGACTTCTAAAGTGTCCTTGGATTCCTTTGGCGCACTCACAAGTTCCTTTGGTTTTCGGAGTCTAGGGTCAGATCTGGAAGTGGATGGGGTAAATTGATCAAAGAAGTTTTGTTTCCCCATGGATGCTACATTTTGCTCAGCCATCTTAGCATTTGATTGAGCGGTCTTTAAGTCATTTGGGTTTTTATCCTTTAGTTGATACCCAACCCATCCCTCAAAAGCATTCAAGTAGTGAATGACAACTGCTTGATCTTTTGGTCTAATTTCTTCAGGGATAACAGCTACAGTCTTGTCAAATCTTATGTTAAACTCATGGACTGTTTCATTTTCTCTTTTCTTGATGTCAAAAAGTTGGTGTAAGAGAAATTTCCCATCTAACTTTCGGGACCACTCACTGTTTAGCTTGTTGACAAAATTGTCATACCCATCAATGGATGAGGCAGGCAACCTGTCAAACCACTTCCTAACATCTCCTTCCAAGGATGCCAGGAGACCCCTCATGAACACATCTTCCTCAGATGCTCCATATGCTTCCATGTGTTCCCATACTTTATCAATGTGGTCTTCAATTGATATAGCGGATACTCCATCAAATCTGGGAACCTTTTCAAAATACTTTTCAGGCATGTCGTGGGGTGCACCCTGGATTTGGGAAAAGTCTAAAGGAGATGGTTTTGCCTTTCTTCCAAAAATCCTAGGAGCTTGTGGTGGAGGAACATTCTGGTTTCTCGGGTTTGTTCCGGCCATTGGATTTGGTAAGTTTGTGTTTAAGTTTGAACTAGGAGATGAGGGAGGAACCGACTTGATCAAAGGGGATCCTAAAGTTCTGATTGGAGAATCGTTAACCAATTTCCAAAGGAAGTTCGATGGTTGTGCTTTAGGATCTCTTTTACGATATGTGATTGGGGTTCCTTCAACTTGATCTAAGTTTACTTTACTTCTTGTGTTGTAAGGATGTAAATGAGCTCGCTCCTCAGCGGAGTCACGATTGGGAGTCGCCAGGTAGATTTAACTCTTCTACCAAGATATGTGTCGTTGTATATGCGGGAAGGACTACTAGCTTTTCCAAGGTAAGCCTATTGCCTCCCCGGCAACGGCGCCAAAATGTTAGGCAAAGAGAAAGGGGAGGAGAGCTTTAACAAAAATAATATGTCGAACCAGGGTAAGCCTATGCCTTCCCCGGCAACGGCGCCAAAATGTTATCACCTAAGATGTAGTTACCCCTATGGATGGATCCAGTCATGGATAGCAATAGGGAAGGGCAACTCAAAGGTGCAACCACGATCACCTCGACCTCCAATATGTATGGTTGTCACGCCAGTCGAGGCAACCTTCGCTTTATGTTATCTAGCCCAGACAACAAAGGGGGAGACCCGATCAACTCCCGATAGGAGAGATCAAAACCAAGACACCAAATCTGGGTATTTCTAAGTGAAGTTAGGTGTATGGTTTATCCTAGACCTAAGGATGAAGTCACAAGCCAAGCAAGGGGTTCAATAGATGTAGCTTTGGTTCATAGTTGATGTGAGAGTGACTTATAATGTTTGAAGTGAGATCTAGGATGAGTGTACTAGGTCAATATCAAAAGATCCACTGCCTTGGGAACTGTGTCCAATGCAGGATAGTTTTGAGGGATGTATTGGGGCTAACTAGTACATAAGACAAGCTTGACCATGATTCATGATAGCTTTAAGGGTATAGTTCACCATGCAGAAGTCAAACCACAAGTCAATCCAACAATCTAGGAGAGTTGGGTTGTCTTGGAGATAAACCAGTGCCTTGGGAATTGGGAAGTGGAGTCAAAGTGGGGTTGACTTATGGTTTAGGACTCCTACAACATGAGATAAGTGGGCAATATAGGTCTTGATGGTTAAATGTGTCTAGATCTAGGTTTGACCCAAGTGGACCACAATCCCTTAAAACAAGGAATGCAGTCCCCAAGGCAAAATTTGACAAAGTGACAGTCTAGACCTAGGTTTTGAATTATTCTGGTTCCGGATCTGCAAGAATCTCAAGTACCCAGTTCCTCGAAGTGAGTGAACTCACTTCTCCAAGGTGGTGCGACTTTACCTAAGGAGGCTTCAATCGGGGTTTAGGTGGGTCAAATCATGTCGGATGGCATCCAAACTTTAGATCCGGGTAGATCAGTCAAGTAGGAGTGTGGATCTATAATTTCGTGGCAATCCACCAATTAGATCTTTGTAGATCTGAGTTTAAGTGTTCCAAGTGGTCCAAAATGGGGATTAAATCCCTTAAAATGTGGAATGGGGCCCACAAGGTGAATTTCAAGAAAGGGACAACCTGGGTGTATGTTATTTGATGTGTAGATGTCAAAACAAGTGGAATCTCAAACACCCATGTACCAGATCTAGGTCAACTTGCTCAAATGGTGAAGTGCGCCTTCCTTGGGAGAAGCTAAGTTGGCTTGGGAGAGGGGTCAAACGGAAGCCAATCCTCACCAAACTATAGATCCGGGATGCCGTGGATGCTATAGAGGTGGGTTTTCAATATCGTGCCCAACAACCCACTAGATCTCAGTAGATCTAAGAAAATGCAAAATTGGGGTTTTAATTAATTAGGGTTTTAAGTGTTTTTTGACAATTGGATAGACTATGGAGATAGAACTTACCTTGAGATCATACCTGAATGATGTGGTTGAGATGCCTTGATAATGAGGAAGATTCCCGCAGAGATCAAATGAGAGATTGTTGATTTGCTTGCCAATTTGATGCCCTAGTCCACAAGTGCGCCTTCCTCTACCTGTCAAACCAAGGAATAAAATTCAATCAGTAAGATCAAGTATGGAAGAAATACAAGAGAAATGCAAATAGTAACATGAAATAGAAGGTCCTGGGACAGTAATACTCCCTGTTACCAACGAAGAGCTCCAAAGAAGAAGTAGGGAGAGTCTTCCCCTACCAATACCTCCTCTTCCAAGCAAATCGGCCTCCACCTGTAGATGCAAAATCGTGGTACAAAAGATATGGCAAACAAGATCTCCAATAACTCAGTGCAAAGGAAGAACCAACGAACGAACACCAAAAACATTCACCACAACATTGGAGATAGATGCAATAATAATTTTCTATTCCAATAATCCAGAGCCAAAAGTCCTTTTACAATGAGAAGCTCTCTCCTTTAAATAGGAAGGAGAGGCACCAAAACCCTAACCACTTTTTGAATGAGTGGCTAAGATTAAAAGATACAAATGTCTAATCAATGGTTGAGATGAGCTCAACAATATAATACATGGATCACACATAAAATATAACATAAGTGGACAAAGTCGCCCTAGGAGAGGGGAATCCCACCAAATCATGATGACAAAATATCATAAGAGGCTCATGGTGGGTCCAAGGGGTAATTTTATCCCTCCTTGGTCAATCCCCATGGCACAATAACCAATAAATAATCATGAATATACCAAATCGTGCCTCCAAGGTGAAGTCGTGGTCCTCAAAAGACCTCAAAAATCCACAGAAAGTGCCATAAGTGATGGATGCGGGCCCCGATGAAGCTGAAACTGCAGGAGGAGGTGTGGAAGGTCCCGATCTAACATCACTGATCATCCCATGCCATATCTTTGCCTCAGTAACCCAAATCGATTTCCTCAATAGCCATTTCTACCAATCCTGAAATGCCTCGGGAAGCGTGAAACTGCCCAAACAGCCTCCTGGAGTGATGGCGCTGTCAAGGTGAGGGCACCAATGTGTCCGGGAGGGGGGTAATATGGTAAAAACAAGTGGCTGGACCACCCCCTCCATCATCAGCGCGCTAGGTCAACCGGATAAAAGTCACCTCTGCTCCGACAGGGCCTCCAACAGACCAAAACTGCACTAGGACAGCCCACTGAGGCTAAATCATCACTGTAAGTGCCCGGAACTGAAAACAAACTGTCCCATTGGACTCAGAAGGTCCAAATCCATCCAAGATGTGTACTCATACACCATATGAATCTCTGCATGATCAAAATAAATATCCAATGTACCGGAACAAGGCCAATAATAATGATCTGTAAATGACCAAACACTGCTGTATCCCAAGAATCATCATCATAACCCTGTAGCTGCTGCATAGAATCATCCTGTATGTGTACATAGACCATATATCATCTATCCATATCATCATAAGGTCCAACATCTCATGTCCCATGGTCCTCCATGGTCAAACTAGGTCTAACCAAGACCAAATACAACTCAGACTATCATCCATAGCTGCTGCAAGTTGTCAAGGTTAATACATGCTTTACAATTTATTCAAATAGCTACTATAACACAGAGTAATCATGACTGGCGATCTAAATCCAAATATATAGTGTCGTTAGTTATTATTATTACTCAGACTAGACTTTCAGGACCATACTCACTTCATAGTTGTGATCAATTTGCTAGTGAAGGGTGAAGGCTGAAATAAATGGCTAGGCTAAGGGATGACTTGACTGACTTGACTTTGTGACACTTTGGCAAGGGAAAGGGAATACACACCATAGTATATACTGAATGAGCAATAACACAGGGAATGGCGGTGTCTCACAAATGGATGAGTTGTTTAAAGAGGGTTTATTCACCTTCACAGATGCGCACAATCCATAATACAAACAAGGCCAGCAATTGTTTAGATATAACATTTAAGTTCCATTGCTTTTTGGGCCTGAGGTTTCCATAGCCTTGATCTATGTGTGTTTACAAACACATTGCATAGATTTACATTTATTTTTAGGCTTTCTGCTGCAGGTGTGTTTTTAAGGCACTTGTTTACCTGAGCACTTCTAGGTGTGTCATGGACAACTTGTTTACCTAGGTATTTATTTTTCCACAAGATATAACATTTTTTTTTCATGGCCATTTTCAATTGGCATTTCTTTCACATACAAGATATAGCATTTCATTTTTCCAGATTTTGTATTGATGGCAGCACTAAAAGTTTCAGGTTTAGCCAACACAACTTTAGTGACTAGGGGGGATTCTCAAGGAACTCCAACTCACCATAGGTAAGTTTTGTCACCAACTCAGAGCCGAGACACAATAAACAGGGAGGCTCATCCAATACAGAGGCTACAGTGGGGAAAGGTCCTCCATGTCACTAGTCAAGTAGCAAATCAGGGTAATAATCTAAAAGGTAGGCCACGGATGGATGAAGACAATGAAATGATGGAGCCAACACTAGCAAGCCAGAGTATGGTGTAATGATCACCTCTATTCTCCCTAAGGTGGGTATGTACCAATGAGTATGAATAGTGAACTTCTAAGTCTGAATAGGGACAATATAATATAAATAATAGGTCAACCAGGTCCATGTATCTATATGATCGCCAGATCATGACACTAAGTGCTAAGACATGCTATAAGAATAAGTATAAAAGCAATCTAACCATAACACAATAATATACCTGCTGAGTCATATACCTGAATGCACATCAACCTGTACCATCCTCTGTCCTCTGGAACTACTGCTGTAACTCTGGGCACTACTGACTGCTCTGTACCAATGGTATAATGGCTATATCGGGCATCTCTCTGAGTGTCCTGAAACTCAGTCATGGCATGGGGAATATAACCGCTGTCCACAATCTGATAGTGATCCAATATAGATGCTCATCTCAGCATCTCAAATGCAAGGGAACTGGCTGAATAGTGTACTGGAATGAGAAAAATAATGTATGGTAGCCCGGCTACTATATATGTGATAACAGGGACTTTCCACAATCAAGACCAAACATCGGGGCAACAGACTAGAGTGATCAAGGTATCAAATCCAACTCACCAAAGGTAAGTTTTGTTTCCAACTCAGAGCCGAGACACAAACTAACAGGGATGTTATCCAACACAAAGGCGAGAATGGGGGAGTCCTCCATATCACAAGTCAAGGTGTAAGTCAGGGTAAAGACCAAAAATGGAAAAGACAATGGATAGATGAAGAAAGTGAAGGTGATGCCTAAGCTAGCAAGCCATAAAAGCGGGAATGATCATGTCCACACTCTAAGAGGGTAAAACCAACGAGTATAAAACAAGAGCTTCTAATTGTCAATAATACAATCATTCATATAATCAATAATAACCAATTTCATTTTATTATAGATATACTGCTAGATCACAATCACTAGATGTTAAGCCAAGCTATCAAAATGATCAAAACAACAAGATAATAATACCAATGCACGTCATATGCCTGTTGAGTCATATATCTGTAATCCAGACCAACTATAACCACTGATAACACTGTTGCTGAAACTCTAACCATTGCACTGTATCTGTATGGAATAAAAGGTCATCTCAGTCATCAAATCTGAGGTCAAGAGGATCAGCCTTAGCATAAGGTCTACTGCATATCTAATATAGGGTTACTCAGATGTGTTAGTGATAACAAATAACACAACTCATCATCGTTGATCTCACTGAAACTGTGTAAAGGAAAAGCTCAAAAATGTGCAAATAACCGCTTTGCAATCATGGTAGCCCAGCTACTATGGATGTGATAACATCTAGCTCCAGCTAGGACAAGTGCTCTAAGGGAGAGAGTGCTTGAGAACCTCAGAATCTCTGGTCCCCATCACTAGCTACATCAATCCAACACCTAACTGCTTCGCTTCCTTTTTATTGTACCTATTCCTACACACATGAAAGCAAACTACCACATGAAGCATGTATGGGATAAATTAAAATAAAATAAACTGCAGATCTGCTTGATTGATAGGTAGCATGATTTGCTGCCCAGTCCCAATAGTGACGAAACACATCATCAATACAAATATCGCCAAATCCCCTGGATCGTATGTAAAATATATCACTAGGCACAACGACCCTATCACCGCTTGCAAACCTACGACGATTTACAGATTCAGGGATGGCTTCAACATCATGAATCGGAATGGGATGGATGTCAGTGTTGCATTGAGGTTGAGGTGTGACTATCCTCGAGTTCCTATCAAGAGGAACTGCATCAAACCTGAGAGGTCCACCTTCTAAAGGAATGGCTACCCTACCAATAAGGACTTCCTGAATCACTCTTTTCCTTGGATGTTCTTCTCTTGGTTCCTCACTCTATAGGTGAATGATATACTTGGGAGTTTCTCCCTGTAACATCCCGAATTTTCATTAAAATTTAAAACTTTTTAAAGTAGCATTAAATAAGATAATTATAGCTACGAAAATAATAAATGCTTGATTACGACAACATTGATTAAGAAGTTGTTTCGCACTAAACATAATTTAATTTCTGAGTTAGAAACATTTTGATAATGACAACTTAACACACTCTTGACAAACATGCTTAAAGTAATAAATGCACGAAAATGTTAGAAATATGATGCAATACTTTTCTTTTGATAAGATTCTGACACTTTGCTTACTTGATATCCAAGGGTGTCCTACGAGGTACCTTGGAGTTTACTTAGCTGCAACGCTAAGGCATTTGAAATGTTTCTATGTGCAGACGATAGGTAAGAAGTTCAATGACTGCATAGTTTAAGAGTACGTGTGTAATTCAATTCAACGTCGAATAATAAAATGTTGTGAATTCTTTTGTGAAAACAAAGTATCTACAGGTATGAAATGCTTAGTGTTGTTTACTGGTTTTCAACACTATCTTACAATTCATCAATGTTGAAAACAATGTCGTCTAGAAAGTCTACATGTTGTTAAGTTCATTGTCGTGACCATCGACGTTGTTGTAGTTTGGCTTTTATCGTCATCTTAAGGTTTAGGTAATTAATACCTGCACAGTACTAATCAATGTTTTAAAAACCGGAACCGGGAATCAAACCGGTCAGGGGTCAACTCGGACCAGAACTAAAACCAATAATGAACTGGAGCGGTTTGATTTCAATGAACCGAACTATTAAAAATTACAATTTTAATCATAAAAATTATATTTAACATTCCAAGCCATATTTGAAACCATTAGACACATAATATGTATATTTGAAACCATTAGACACATAATATGTAAAGTCTACTCATATATATACAAGAGAGGGACTTTTTTGCATAGACAATCTAAGTATATAGTGAAAAATGAAAAAGATCTGCTTTGCTATAAACAGTCAGACATACTACAACACAGCATCTATAGTCACTTGTGTCAACAATTTCCCTGCCAATAGAGGAATTGTGTTGGGATTGATGAAGGGATTCCTAGGTTTGAGCAGTGTCGTACTTTCAAGACTCTGGCATGTCATTCCAGAGGCCCAACGTAAGGATGGTTCTTCATTTCTGCTAGTGGCAGCGTTTGTTCCTTATGTTGTTGCATTTCTGCTTATGCCTTTTGTTCAAAAGTATGATACAAGAGTTGATCAGAACCATATGACATATTCCAAGCAAGAGGAGGATTTTCGTAATCTAGATCTTTAGACAGAAAAAGATTGTGATAACATTTTGAAAAAATCGACTACAGTGAAGCTCCTTGTGACTTCAGCTCCAGTTGTTGTATTAGGCATTAGCAATATTTTTGATGGCTTGTTCTTTTCGCTGGTCGACCGGGTTATTACGGAACCGACCGGTTAGGGCCGGTTTGGTAATGAACCGGGCCGGTTAGGACCGGTTCATTACCAAACCGGCCCCCGGTCCGAGTTGACCGCCGGTTCATTGTTCCATTTCCTTTGGCCAATCAAACCGGCCGGTTCCAGTTCGAACCGGACCGGTTATTAAAACACTGGTACTAATGTAGTAATTGTATCGCTAAAACCATTAAATGCTTGCATTAAGAAGTTAGGGTATGAAGTACATAGTATTAACATGGTTTTTATGCTAATATCTATTCATTGGATTAGTTTGAAATACCAAAAATGCAAACTCTATCTTTTTAATATTTGCAAAAATGAGAACTATGAAGAAGTATAAATAATAATTGAAATTACAATGTTAACAATATAATTCTTATGAATTACTAACCTTTACAATAAATTGACAACGTTTAACTATCCACACTATATATAAAAGCCTTATAAATTATAATTGAATAATGTTCACAAAGTTAAACTCACATATAATTGAAACTTAATACTATGACTATGAACATGACTACAAATAATATATAAAACTTTAATATCAATATAACATATCACTACAATCTAATTCATGACCATAAGCTTGGAACTATATCATTTGATATATATGGTACTGACATGTATTTAATATCGAAATGACAGATTACTAGATCTTAAAGCTCGGCATGTGCTTCAAGCTGGCGTGGAGATAGTATATCGGTCCTGCATTAATGGCTCGACACATACTCCATGGTGACGAGGACTGTTAGCATTTCTACGTAATGCAATAACAATACAACGGTGACTGCAAAAGCCACTATGTAATGTTTCTATGTTTGAAACTCCTTCGAGTTGGATGTAGAACGATCCATCGTGAGCCAAGGTGGCAAGGCCGTGCTTGTGAAATGATGGAGCAATAAATACAGTTGTTGTTCGACCCAATGTAACCTTGCTTGCACTCCTGTGATCGTTGATTGTGATGAATCTGGAACGTTGGATGCAACCCTAGCATTTCGTCATTGTGTAGATTGATAGAGAGTTAATGACTTTCATTATTCACTAATGTTTCGAGCAACGAGGCCGATAGGTTGCTGGATGTTAGGGTTAGAATAAATGTAAGAGGATTCGACCTCGAGACCTGTAGGGTTAGGTTGAAAGTTGCAGGTTTCGTTCTGCTGTCATGGCATTGTGATAGAATGTTGTGTCTTTGGTTTGAATTGCTGTCGAGTTGATAGATATAGTTTCGTTTCTAAGTTTGAGTGGAAGCAAAACACTTCTGTGAAGAAAGAAAAGTATCCTGGTCTCAGTCCAAACATGGAGTTCATCGTTTGCTGGTGAAAAACGTGGAGCTCGATCGCTGTTGCTAAAGGTAAGTTTATTTTCTTTTTAATAAGACTCAAAGATGTCTGAAAAGTTTTAACTTACAACTCGTATTTAATCAATGTCTAACCCTTCGACAATTTTATGATACGTACAGGATTCGAATGTTGACTTGGGCTAAGGTTTGGAAAAGGTTGGCAACCCTCCATTCCTGGTAAGCTCCGGGTCTCAAACCCTCGTAGGTGCCTATTGTCCGCCAGATTGCACACCAGCAGCAGAAATCTTTCGAAAGTTGTCTCCCTCACTGGAAAGTGGAGAGAGGTGTGGCCTTGGGGGCAAGCAATGAGCCAGGTACTGTCACCTGAATCCCAGCTCCTCCGTTTAGGCTAACTCCTAACGAAGCCAAGGGGGGTAGTGCCTACAAGAGTTTCACTAAGGCTCTTATGTTTTAAGGTTTTAAGTGTGAAGTGATGCGGATGGGTGTTGTTTAGGAGTTTATTATGATGAGACCAATTTACGAATGAGATAAACACAAGATAACAAAGTAATCCACGTTGCTAAATGAGATAACTAGCCTACATCCAAATCCTAAGCTCTATCAAGCGCCGAGAGGGATCAAATCTCCTGAGGTGCAAACCTCTCCTTGAATAGCTCTTTGAGTGCAATACCTAAGCCACCTAATCCTCAGCTCTAAAGTCTCTAGTTTAAGTCTCATATTTACTTTTTACTTTGTATTATTCTTTTTTGTTTATGGCTCACACAATATTTATTACTTTTTACTTTGTATTATTATTTTTTGTTTACTTTGTATTATTTTGTTAGTGGACAAACACTCTAAAGTCTCATATTTACTTTTTACTTTGTATTAAAAGTAAAAAGTAAAGTCTCTAGTTTAAGTCTCATATTTACTTTTTCCATTGTATTATTTTTTTTGTTTATGGCCGACATATTTACCACCTAATCCTAAGCTCTAAAGTCTCTAGTTTAAGTCTCATAGTTACTTTTTACATTGTATTATTCTTTTTTTATTATGGCCTACATAATATTTATTACATTTTACTTCAAGTATTATTTTTTTTTGTTTACTTTGTATTATCTTGTTACTCGACAAACACTTGACTAACAAGATCTCCCCCATACTGGGCTATAGAGTGCCTCTCGGCGCAACAAAATTAACAGTATGTTTCAAGACTTATAATCAAATAAAGCATTCACAATATGAAAATAAACACAAGGACAAATGGTCCTGATCAAGATAAAGACTTTAAATAACCAGTGCCTTATGGAGTCAAAGAAAAGATGTGATGTTGAATGTGTGGGTCTTGAAAGAATACTGTTCGTGAGATCGTTATGAAAATTATCTTGGTAAATTATAAATTTTAGTGGTCTTTGATTATTAGGCTAAGAACCAACAAGGTAATCAAAATAATAGACCAAATGGGAAAAATACTGGCAACCTCTTAGATGATAGGTCGGGAGCACCTAGATTCAGAGGATAGGTGTCCAATGTTTAAACCGCCCTCGAGTCTGACAGTGGATTCCCGGCACCACTTGTTTCAGGAAGCAACCTCAGTATTTAACGCTGATCTGGATTGGGTAAAGTTTTAATTAGATTATCACTTGTAAGCTTAGCAAAATTCAACACCTTTCTGGGTACTAGTCCAACCCTTTTAGGTTGGCAGAGCATACAGGTGTTCGATAATCAACCAAAAATAAATTAATTAAAGAGGGGATGTGAGTTGAAGTATTTTATTAATTAAGAGCACTGTTCAACTCTCCAATAGAGAGCGCTCTTGACTTAGTCTTAAGACCAAAGTTCAAGAGGCTTTTCTAATCTAATATGCCTACTGCAAGGGGGAAAATGCAAGTTTTAAAATGCTCTCCGACAGAGAGTGCTTTTGACTTGGATTTGTCCAAGTTAAAGAGGCTTTGTTTATTTTATTGCAGGTAGAAGCAGTTGTGAAAGTAAACCATGTGGTAGCTCAAAAGATATAAAAGACGATTAGCATGCTACTTGCAAAATGAAAATTAAAAAATGACTTAGTGTTCTACCAAACAAATTTACTCTAAGGTGGGGTCTTCCTCTGAACAAGGTTGACCACTAGAACCGCTAGTCCTTGAGAACTTTCCAACAAGCTGAAATTTCGACCAAGGAGACTAACCGGGAAAGAGGAGTAACCACAAAGTTATCAAGGGAGATTGGATACCTGTGTATAGTTTAAGTTCTCCTGGGATGAACCACAAAGTTATGTCGTCCTGCACTTGGGATGAAATCCCAAGGATACTACCTCAAGTCAAAACTTGGAAGAGAGCACAAAAATGAAATATTTGACTACTCTAAAGCACGGAAAGCAAAGATCTAAGTTAATCAACACAACACTCTTCCCCAAATGGGGAAGAAAACCCAAAAGTGGAGGACTCCTCCACTTGAACTTTTTATTAATTTTATACAATTGCCTTTGGGAGTTAAACCCTTGAAAGGTCTTCTTTGAGAAACGTAAGATAAACAAATTATTGCAATAAAACCTGGAAGCCTTCGAAGGCTAGTACAAAAAGGAGATTGTTTATTGGTTTATTGCTTGGTTTGGATCTTCTCCTTGAATATACTTTGCTCTTCTTTGAATGTTACTTCACGTTTTATCTCCTCTTTCATGAGACCTACACAAGCTTGGAAAAAACACTCAACAAGCACCCATTAAACGTTAAAAATCAAATGAACTTGAAACCTACTAAGTCTAAAATTGAAAACTAAGGTCTAAAATGTGAAATGCATGAGATAATAACATGAAATTATTAATATGGAAAAACGGACCAGCGAACAAAAGATGCCTAAAAAATGCTAGGAATGAGATCTAAAACAAAAAAAAATTGAAATATTTTTATGAAAAAATTCTATCTTTCAATAGGAAATAAAACTTTAAACAAATGCAAGCTATGCTGAATGTAAAAACGAGATCTAAACTGCTCTAATACTTCACTTTTCAATGCATGTGTTTGTAAATAAGATACAAAAATTGAGTTCTAACTAATGCTAACTTAAGCAAACTAACTCTAACAAATACTAACTTAAAGCAATTCATTTTTGTTTATGTTTTTTGAAGTGTTTTTAGGGCTCTTCAAGGAGGAGGAGCGAATGTAGCTAAGGGAAAGAAAAGGAGGATGATCTTTGAAGACAAACGAATGGATGAGGATGGCTTTTGAGGAGGAGGAAAAACGAATGAGAGGTGGATCTAGGGCAAAATGAATGGGTGAATGGATCATGAGGAGAAGGGCTAGCAAATCAAGACAAAAAGGAAGGCAACGGAGAAGACTAGATAGCTAGAAGACGGAAGCTTAAGGACAAGTAACCAAGAGTTGTTTTGAAAAAAGTTTGTTGATGGAGGAAGAGGACAAAGCTCTTTTAAAGTGTTTCTTCTTCTAAGATGAGAAGATCCTTTGGGAACCTGCAAGAAAAATTGATTAGGCAATAATATTCATTGGCAAATGAAAACTAGCTTGATCTCCAAGCCACCTTCCACCCTGGAGCACCCCTGCAAAACCCTTGATCTCAAGCATACAAAACCGAACAAGCCATTTCTAAGTAATATTAGAATATAGATTGAAAATTGAAATGCATAAAAGAGAGACAAGGTGAGAGAGGTATCACCAAGACAATGCGAAATAGACCCCAAGTACTCTTGCAATGGACCTCCAAAGTCACTTCTTATATTAAAACTTCAAACAAATATTACAATAGTATTTTGGCAGAGTGTTCATGCTCAAAATCCCCATGAAGAATAGAGCCCAAATGGCTTCTTTATATAGCAAAGGCTAGCTACCAAATACCTAAGTTGAATTGGCTTTGAGAAGAGAGCCAAAAGCACTAAACACTAGTTCGAATTCCATCTAATCTCAATCAACACCAAGCTTAGGAGCTAATCGCACCAAACAACTTGAGTTCATGGTCTATGTAGATGGGGAGGTGGCTTCCACCTAGGCAAGGCACCCCCCATCCTCTTCTTGGGATGATCACCATCCAATATATGAATGCCACATGTAGAACTCGCACTCCAAATAGAGAGTGACGTGAGCTTGAGGTAGGTGCTTGGAGTTTTAATCCTTAATCATGGTAGTTGAGAGTGGGAGGTGGCCTCCACCTAGGCAAGGCGCCCCCACTCCCATTCAATGCAACTCCAAATCAACCAAATTCCATTTAATAACCACTCCACATCCCCCAAATCGAGTTTGCATGCATGGAGGGCGAATTAGCTTGGAGAGATTTGCTTGTGTTGACTGTACACTTGATTGAATGTTGACTAAGATGATTGGAATCTTCATAAATGCTGAGTGCCATGTCAATTAGCCTTTTATTTTAATCTTTTTGGATTATTTTGGAGAGATTTGGATTATCTCCAAAATAATCATTTTTATTATTTTAATTAATAATTTCTCTGTAACTGGGTTTTTTGAGAAATTATTAATTATGAAGCCTAATTTGTTGGTAGTACGGCTGCCGTTACACCAAAACCCGCACGTGATTGGTAAACTCACCACCACCAGATTTCAAGGATCCACGAGAGGCGATTAGTCCTGTTATCACACAACTTGTAGTTGCCCCTAGAGGTATCCCATCCGAGACGGTAGAGAAGACAGGCAACAAAAGAGGTGACCCAAGAGATGCCACGGTCCCAATGCAATGTGGGAGTCACGTCAACCGAGGCACTCTTCGCTTTAGGTCAAGGTATAACTAGACCAAGGGGGAGACCCTATACCCCAATCACAGTTGATTGGACCCAAACAAGGGTTTCCAAGGGTAGGTAAATGGTGAGTTACGGAAACCAATGCAAGGCTAAGTGGACCTAAGAGTTAAGAAATGGTTGAAGGTGGTGTAATGGATAGTTAGTGTTTCAACCTATGTATGGTTTAGGCCACTTGATGGGGTATGATTACTAGGTATAGTACCATGTATTTGCACATGTGGGTCTTGTTTTCTTGGGAAATGTGAAATGGTTCTAGGTGGGCCCACAAGGTGAATTTAAGTGTGATGTTGGTACTATAGGTTAGGTATAGGCTACATCTATAAGTTGGAGTTGGTTCTAGGAGTACCCATGTGCTAGATCTAGGGTTTGACACAAATCCCAAGGAGTGCGACTTGCTTGGAGAAGGACTAGTGCCTTGTTGGATGGGCTAATGGGGTCAAGAAGTATATCAAAGTGTAGATCGGGACACCTAGAAGCCAAGTCAAGTGGATTGAAGGAGATCCAATGGTTGGATCTTACTAGATCTAGGTTTTTAAGTGATTTCCCTAAGTGGACCACAATCCCTTGAAACAAGGAATGCAACCCCCAAGGTGGATCGTGACAAAAAGACAGTATGGACCTAGGTTTCAAGGCATGGGGATTCCAAATCCACGAAAATATCAAACACCCACCTCCTAGAAGTGGATCAACTCAAATCATCAAGGGGGTGCGACTTGCTCAAGGAAGGCCAAAAAGTGGGTTTGGTGGACCAAACCAAGTCCAATGGCCACCAAATTGTAGATCTGGGATGCTAGTACCCCGATCTATGTATGCTCAAAGTTTCAAGTGAACCCAGTGGCTAGATCTTAGTAGATCTGAGTTTTAAGATGCCAAGAAAATCAAAAGGGGGTTTTAACCCCTTAAAACATGGAGAGATGTCCACAAGGTAGTTTTCACCAAAGTAAAGATATGGGTATAAGTTATCAAGTGTCTAGATTCCAAATCAAGTGGGATCTCACCTACCCATGTGCTAGATCTAACCCAACAAGCTTCTCTTAGGAAAATTGATTTAGGTTCAAGAAGGCTTTTTCCATTGAAAAGTGTGTCAATTTTTAGCCAATCACCACCAAACTATAGATCCAACTAGGGGTGGATCCTATAAAAGTGGGTTTTTAATATCTTTTCAATTGCAAGGCTAGATCTAAATAGATCTGAAAAATACCAAAAACAAAGGTTTTAATTTGATTAGGGTTTTTATGATCTAGAATTTATGGAAGATTCAAGGAAGAGAAGATCATACCTCTTGGAACATACCTGGATGAAGAGATGAATGCTAGTTGAGACGAGGATTACTTTGCCAAAGATCAAATGGAGAATTGTTGAAGCCCTCTTGCCAAATCGATTTTTCCAAGCCACATGTGATTCCTTCTAACCTGTCAAACCAAGGAGCAAAGCATCAATCAGTTTAACAAATTGAAGGTAGATACAAGCAAGAGAGAGAAAAACATAGAATAGTTGACACAAAAGCAAAACTACTCCCTGTCAAACCCAAAACGACTTCTTCCAAGCTTGAAGGGCAAGCCTCCCCACCAATTCGCACTTGTCAAAATCGCCCTCTTAACCTGCAAATAAAATATGGCAAATATGCAAGATAGCTACAATAGATCCTCCAGTGCAATGGACAATAGCATTTACAATCGAAACAACCAACATTCACTCCAATCCAAGCATGTACTCCAAAAGATAGAAATTTTATTCCAAGAGCCAAGAGCCAAAAATCTCTAGATGAATTTTACAATGAGAGGCTCCCTCCTTAAATAGGATGGGGAGAGAGTACAATCCTAACCACTTTTTACATGAGTGGCTAAGATTAAAAGATCTCAAGATCTAATCAATGGCTAATAATAAATCATAACAATATATCACATGGATCACCCATATAATGAAAGCGCCCCCACTAAAAGGTACATAAAGGGGGTGACGTCATCCACTAGAGGAAATATAAGCACCAAAATCCACCTCATGGTGACTAGGACATGACAATATAAGCTCATGGTGGGGCTAGGAGGTATTAATCCTTACAAGCTCATCCCCAAGGCACAATAAAATAGTAAATATGTTCAATATAATATAAATGATCAAAACTGTCCTCAGAATCCATGACAGTCAAGCAGTAAATGTCCTCCTGTGATCAATCTGGGCATACCCACATGGTGAAAACTGACTGGAAGGTAGTGATGCCACCCTGGAAGACCTCTTTGAAGACCAAATGCCAAAACCTTGCCTCAATTGCCCAAATCGATTTCCTCAGTGACCACTTTTTCCATTTTTTTAACTGCCTTGGGAACTGTGAAAGTGCCAAAACTGCCTCTTAGGGTGCTAGCGTTGTCTATCTGAGCCCACCAGGCTCTCCGGAAGGGGGGATAAATGGTAATAACAAGTGGCTGGACCACCCCCTCCATCATCAGCGCCCTAGGTGAACTGGCCTCTCGGGGCCCCTGCTGCTCAGGCTGGGAAATCAGCCCGCAATCTGGTCAACAAGTGTAAAACTGCAACAATCACTGTCAGAAGTGCCCGGAACTGAAAGATAAGTGTCTCAATGGATCCAGAAGACCCAAATCCACTAGGAATGAGTACTCATACACCCTGGGTTGCCCTAATGGGCCTGCTGTAGGGTCCACAATATATGGACAATGTATAATCTGTTGATCTGAAGTAATAATAAACCTGCTGAACTGGATCAAACATCATCTGTATCATATGTCCATCATATGATATCATCATCAAACATGTGGGCCCATAAATCATCATCAATAATTATCCATACATGGTCCACATCATCACGGATCCCAAGAATATATAATCAAGGATAAATCACATCAGTAGACTAAGACAATGCTTCTCTAATCATTCACATAGCTAAGCTCAAAGTATAAAATCCATTCAGTGGCATTAATCAAGTTAACATATTCCGTTGTTATATAAAATTACTTGCACAATAGTTCAAATGACAAACTCACCCATTGGACATGGTCAAACTACTAGTGAAGGATGAAGGCTAGGAGCAAGGTTGGGCCAAGGGTTTGACTTGTCTAACTTAACTCAAAAATACTTTGGACTGGGAGAAGGGGAAAGCTACAAACTCTGTGCTGGACAAAAAGAACACGGGGAATGGCTGTGTCTCACAAATGGATAAGTTGTTTAGAGAGTGCTTATTCAACTTAGGCATCATGTCTACATCAAGTTGATCCAGGTTCATTAGGATCATTCAATTTTATTCCATGGCCTTTTTGGCCTACATAGCCCTTCGGATTTCAGATGTGCTGAGAAGCACAACTAGTTGCAGCTTGCATCCAGGGCATGTTTTTCACATATTTATAAGGTCAACAATTGTTTAGATATAGCTTTTAAGAACTATTGCTTTTTGGACCTTTCTTATACTCTTCGAGGAGTATTTTTAGCTTTTCATTGCTCTTGCCCTTTTTTGTTTCCATGGGCGAATTTTTCAAGTTTCCATAGGTAGAACATGAGCTTTCAGTTTTAGCCAACAACATCTCAAGTGACTAGGGGGAGTTCGAGCCAATGCCAAACATCGGGACAACCGACCAGAATGATTTAGGCCTACAATCCAACTTACCAAAGGCAAGTTCTGTCACCAACTCAGAGCCGAGACACTGAATAAACAGGGATGCGGTCCAAACACAGAGGTAGAAAAATGGGGAAGTCCTCGGTATTAGAAAGTCAAATGAGACAAATCAGGGTTTAAAGTCAAACAGGAAGGTCATGTATGGATGGAGACAAGTGAATATGGAGCCTACACTAGCAGACAACTGGTGTCGGGAAAGACCATATCTATGTAAGGTGAAAAACCAGTGAGTTTTGTTAAATGATCTAAATGTGCAAGCAATTGTCCATTTTATAATTTACAGTTCATTTTAAATAGTTTGCCACATCATGAATAATATACCAAGCACATGCCATGATCATGACTAAATCAACAAGCTAATAATCCACAGTCAGTGAGAACATATCCATAGATCATACAACATCATCATAATAATAATCATCAAGTATCATCTGAAACACTGCTGTAATGCACCTCTAGGCACTGAACTGAAACTGTAATGGGATAAGTGGTCACATCAGTCATCAAATCTGAACTATCAAGGCTCAGCCTTGACACAAGGTCATACATAAATCTGAATAATGCACTGCTCTGATCATGAGTGATCCAAAATATATAGCCATGCTCTGGAATAAAGGAAGCTCTGGAATGTGCAGATATTTGCTGTACAAGAATGGTAGTCCTGCTACTATGGTGTGATAACAAGTCCCTTGTCACGATACACTGGGGAGCGCTGACTACTTGCACTTTCGTGCAACAATCTCCCCCTCAGCGCGAGCCGAGTGTGTATGGAACTCGTGACCTCTAGCTCTGATACCAATTGTTGGTAGTACGGCTGCCATTACACCAAAACCCGCAGGTGATTGGTAAACTCACCACTGCCAGATTTCAAGGATCCACAAGAGGCGATTAGTCCCTTGTCACAATACACTGGGGAGCGTTGACTACTTGCAATTTCGTGCAACATAATTGACATCCAAAACTTAGGATAAACTTGTTCGGGGATCATGAATGATTTTTGGCTTAAGTCTGGAGCCTTCAATCATCAAATTCGAATCCCGAATGAATGACATACTACAAATTGATATTTCTCTATTTAAACTATAGAGAAATTTATTAAATTTAAAAACCCAAATTTCGACGGACCCGGTAAAAAAATTTCGAAATTTTTTTCTTCTGAGGGTTCTATGGACCTAGGACATGACCGACACTTATTCTAATAGTGTCTAGTAGGCTTATATACATCAGTTGGACTCTAATAACCCCCCATGGATAAAATTTTCAAAATCGGGCATTCCAGCTTTGGAGGAAGCAGGAGAAAACCTCATTGATTATAGCTTGGCTATAGGTAAAGTATAATTGACAAGGGAAAAAACTCCCTGTAATACCTTAGTTGCTTAATCAAGTCATGGGGAACCGAGACACTCAGATCCTACTAGCACACTTTATTACAAACCCCATGGGGCCATGGTCATCAACTGAAAAATAAAATGGCTAGTCACAAATGCTGGATCATCTGATACACTGGAGTACAAACATTCATCATGTTTGCCAAATGGCGGCTCTTCAGATAATCCAACTATGGTACAAATAAGTTGGTAACAGTGCCCATTCGAACTTGGTTGATGAGGTTTTCACGTACTGTGTAACAAAGATTTCCACCATGTTTTTGGCGTTGTCTATCAGTCGAGTTTCTTTGAAGAACTTTTATGTTGAAATGAATATTGTACAGGGAGATGACCCTTGTCTTGTTTAAATGTTACATGGCCTATTTAGATGCTTAGCTCGTCAATGTTGAGTGTTTTCAATACTCATTTTAAAAGCTTAGAGGGTGGGGATAAACCCTATGTAGTTTTTGTTTTAAGAAAAACAATGTAATGTCGATCTGGTACGCGGATGCTTTCTTTGTAAAAATTGAAACTTGTGTTGGGTTCGAAACTTGAACTCCGAAATGTTTTGGGTTAAGTTTTTAATGAAATAGAATTTAGAGCCGAAGCTCGTTACACTCTGAATGCTATGTTTTTTTCTCTATAATGGGAAGTGTTGCTTTATACTATTCGTTTTATGCTATTCAAATGAGTTCTGTGTAAATGATTGTGATTGTCGAACTATGCACAACTGTATGCATTTTCTTAGTTAATAAACTCTGTGTGTTTGGAAACGATGAAAATGAACAGGACTACGCCCAAACTCTAGTTTTTCCTTCGATTATAAAAGATGTTTCCATATGAAAATTTTCAGAAAAACCCTCAGGCAAAGGCTAGGGTTTTTAAACTGTACTTGATTGTGAATATGTAAATCGTGTTTTTGTTTAACTGATGAATTCGATAACGAGGACTTGGAAATACTAAACTAAGGTTTTACATATGATACGAAACGAAACTATGAGTAATAACCACAGTTTATAATGCAAATGGAAAATGCGATGGTTGTAAACAAGATAGGGTTTACATTTCTTTTGTTTTTAGTTTCTGATAATACTGAAATAATTGATGAAACAAAAACTTTGTGAAGAAATAAGGTGTGTGTGTGAAACATGAATACTGTATATTTGTTATTACTTGCAGATTATAATAAACAGTAGTAATACTATTTAATTGAAGATGTGATAAATGAAAGTCTTAAATTTGCATTTATTTGCTATGTAAATAATAGAGATAAGAAAACAATTATGTGTTTGTGCAGAAGTTAAACAATATTTGTTTTTCATGAAATAATAAAAATATCCTAGATCATTCAGATACTATACAGTAAATCTTTACTATATTTAGCTACAGGACAAAAAATGAAAAACATTTCAATTACTATACTTATCTATCCAATCCATGGCAATCTACCTATCTCTCATCTTTATTTAATTTGCCTCTCTATACTAGAGTATGATGCAAATAACAGCATGTGGAAAAATGTAGAGATGGATTATCAATTCAGACTTAAACAAAATCAAAATCAATTCCTTTTTCAAAACATAGATTACTAATTTTTACTAAACAAAACTATTAACTGAAATAATTTAGGAGACAGTAAAACCTAGTTATTCTGTAGGGAACAAATAGCCCAAGGAGCCTATTCCACCCAACCAATTCCTGAAGGCAGCGAAGTTACTTTCCTTAGGACACCCAAGCCTGTTCACTAAACCACCAGGAGGAAGAAACCTAGAAGCTTAGGATCTCCACTTGCAGTAGCAATAATTGTCCAATCTTTAAAAACTATAGTCCAAAGACCTGCACCAGCACCTCTAGTTCTCCTTATCAAAATAGTTGCAAACTTATGATTGCACTCACAACTAGCCTCCCTATTCGAATCTCTCAGTGATCACCTAATGCACATGAGGAATATTTCTGCAGAAAATATTGTGTAAGAGCTGCCTGCTCAATTCGAATTTGCCTTATGTAGGCTGGCTAGGCCTTTTCAGTTGTTACTTGGTCATTAAATGAGCTGCCTGCCCCCTCCCACCACCTGGGGGATAATGCCACATTATTAGGGGTAGTTGTCCCATAACCAACAGCGAGTGGTGAAGTGCAATTGCTGCAATCTGTCCCATGCTTTTCAACAGCTTCCATTCCTCCTAGTGGGTCAGTGACCACTCATTTAACAGTTCCCTTGGGTGTTTGTCTCCTACTTAATTTATTTAAATAATAATAATCAGTAATTACATTCATCCTTGACCAAACTTGGTCATAATTTCAAAACTTTGAAATTAAAATTTAACATAAAGTATTTTGCAAATAAAATAATATTTTTAGAATTTGGGTAGGTGACACTCCCACAGTCCAAAAGTATCTGATGACAACCTCTTCTTCCTCATCTTCCAATGGAGATGGTATCTTTTGGTTTTCAATAATTCTACTACTACCTTCTCCAGTTGGGATGGGAACAACCATATTTGCTAAAATTGCTAGGTGATTGGTGGGAAGTGACGAATGATTCATAATCGTGCTTTAAAGCATTTTGAGCTCCCGTGTTTATAGGTGTTAGTGAAGAAGTAGGAATGTGAGATGTCTCAATAGATTGCATACTCTCTTCACTATTAGGTAACTCACAGGGAAAAACAAAATTAGGGATATCCCTAAGTAACGGATATCGCGAAGACAACTCCTATTCATTGGTTGCTATGTTGTCATGAGGCTCCTCCTGAAATGTAGCAAGGTTGTTCAATGAGAACTCCCCCTCAGGAGCATCATGTATCAAGGCATGTTCTTGCCAACTCATGGAGTTGTCATTCACCTGCCTTAACCCACCATCTTTCAGGGACATATGAGATAAATGATCACGAACCTTAGAAAAATGATATTCATTTGGTTTTTCATCACTTCCTACCCCATAGGAAGGATGTGTTCCCTCGATGTTGTTTGTCCAAGGAGTAATGTGTTCAAGCCCTTGACTTTCTCTTTCTCTATTTATGTCAACCAATGCAAGCCATTCAGTAACCATTCTAGGTATTCGCTCACCCCTTCTTATTTGATCTAAATCTGTCTCAGAGTTGTTTGTTTCAGTGATGGGCTCAGGTTGGTCGTTTTGTGGCTCAGCATCACCAATTTGGTTTAAAGCTTGAATATCTTCAGTCACTTCACCACGATGCATTTCGAGATTGATTTCTCTAGCAAAAATAGCTCTATCACTTTCTTCCTCAGAAGAACTATGATCTCCAAAAGATTTCCAAATCTCTTCTCTTCTTGTACTATGATCCTCAATAGGGTTACCCATGACCATAAAAATCCCCTCAGGCAATAACTCTCCCTCACCATACGTGTTCCTTACACCATCCTTGTAACTTTCACGATGACCATCACAAAATGGCTCCTGATATATCCTAACTAAAGACCCATCAGAGTTGGGAATAGTAGCGTATGATAAGTCCATTTCAAGATGTCCCCTTAATCAAGCAGACCACTTTCTACACAAAAGCATTCCGTAGACAAGGGGCAAATCTATGACTACTATGTGCATTAGCATGGATATATCAGGGCATGAAAACAAGTCAGCTCTCAAGTTCTTAATTAAACCAAAAACTTGGACTGGTCTCGAGTCGATTCCACACACATTCCCATAAGGCCTAGGTATGTTTAACCCCACGGCTTCCATGACTTGCAAAGGCATGACATTCATGGAAGCTCCAGAATCTAGCATACAGTTATGATGAAGGATGTCACATATGTGAAGTGTAAGATAGAATGGCTGGTGGCCACCATTCTTCCTTTCATACAATGTTGTCTAGATGTTGATGGCAGGATCTTCTTCTTCTTCAACCATAGCACTGGGTGACAAGACCAGAGGAAGTTGATCTTCACCATGACTAGTGATAGTTTCAAGGATACTCTCGAAAAACTCTATCACTTGTTCCTTAATGGATGGGATTTTCATAAGTTCAATGAGTGGAATGTTGTGCATGACTTTGTCTAATTCCTTCTCAATGTTGATGTCTAAATCATACTCTGGGAGAGGAATTGGCTCACTCGTTGGGCTAGGCAGCTCACTACTCTTTCTTTCAATGAAAGGGGTAGGCTTTTGGCCATCCTTTCTTCTCTGATAAATTCTAATAGGAGCTTGGACACTACTTTCAGGTTGTTCAGTGGCATAAACAGGAAAACTAGGACTAGGACTTTCTTCAGATCTTACCTCAAATGCTTGCGAATACCTTGCACATAGATGATCCTTGCATTTAGTTACAATTCCAAGCTACATCCAAGTGATTCCAAGCTAAAACGTCCAAGCCCAAGGAGGAAAAACGTCCTAGTTCACCTGTAAAATAAACTACGTAACGTGAGATTTGATTCACAAATGAGCAAGATCTACACATGGCATATCAAAAGAAGTAAATCAATGGAAAACACACAATTGAAAAACTCCCTCCAAGATGAAAACGTCTTGCCCGAGGGGGATGTGAGAAACCCCTACAATCTTCCCTCCAAGCAATTCGCACCCTTGCATCAAGTCAATTCGGCCTCCCCTCTAACTGTCAAAATCACCTGTAAATAGCAAAAATGTCTAAAGCAAAAGAGTTATAATCATGTACAAGAGCATCCCATCAAAGCAAGAGAAGTAGAACTACAAACTAGTATTTTTATTTCAAGTTTTCCAAAGCTCCAAAGGTACCTTTACAATAAGGGGGCCTCTTCCTTAAATAGGAGAGAGACCAAAACCCTAAACCACTTTTGAAATGAGTGGTGGAGATCAAAAGATAAAATAATACAATCAACGACTAAGATGAGCCGATACAATATAACATGGATCACTCACTAAAGGGGGGTGCGCACTCACTAAAAGGGGGCTCCAAGGGGGGTGCGCACCACATACAAGTGACTAGAATATAATTATGCCACATAAGATGACAAGGACAAGTGACTAGGAGCACATGATGGGGCTAGGAGGTTTTATTATCCTTCACTAGCATCACCCCATGGCACAATAATATAACATGTGACTCAATAACATGTCCAAGTGAACAAATGATCAAATATTGGCCCCCTCATCTGAGAGAAGAATGCATCAAAACACAACCCGGTGAATGTGTGGACCCCACTGATTACTGCAAGCTGATCTGGAAGGTGTGGGATACACCATAGATGACCTCTGAATAGATCTCATGCCAAAACCTTGCCTCAATTGCCCAAATCGATTACCTTAATGACCATTTTATTACATTTTTATTCCACATGAAAAACCATCAAACTTCCCATAGCCCACTGCCTGGTGCCCTGTCACAAAATCTAACTATACCATCATGTCTGGAGAGGGGGTAATATGGTAATGACAAGTGGTTGGACCACCCCTCTCCTTTGTAGCACCCTAGGCAACAACTCACCATCTAGGTATCTGCTGGACAAGCCATATCAGCATGGCCAAAATGTTCAACAGGTGAAAAAATGCTCATATCATCACTGATAGTGCCCGAAACTGAAAATCAAGTCTCTCAATGGATCCAAAAGACCCAAATCTATTAGAGATGAGTACTTATACACCTCATGGTATCCTGTAAGATCATCTATAGCATCCATCATACCCGGACAAGTAAAAATAGAATGGTCTGGAAATAACAATAATCAATAAAAAGTGCATCAACCATCATCTGAAACATGTGTCCAATATATGGAGTCATCAAAAGGTATATCAAGGACCATGGATCAACTTCATACCACATAACTAGTCCAACTCATCACGGATCCCAAGGTTGACCTCGGTCAAACTAGGTTTGACCGATCAAACTGATCAAAATATGACATAGGCTAGAGAAGCCTGCTGCTGCAACTGCAAATGGTTAAGACATGCTCTTTTAATCATTTTCATAGAAAGACTTTTAAAACATTAAGCATCATTTCACTGGCAGTTAATAAATCATAATAGGTTAGATAATAATTTACTTTCAAAAAGAACCTCAAGGATATACTCATTTGTAAACATGAACAATTTGCTAGCAGAGGGTGAAGGCTAAGGATGCAAGGCTAGGCAAAGGGGAATGACTTGACTGACTTGACACTGTGATACTTTGGATAAGGGAAAGGGTATTACACATTCAAGCATATACTGGATAAAGAATACACGGGGGATGGTAGTGTCTCACAAATGGGTAAGTTGTCTAGATAGGTGCTTTTTTCAACCTTGACAAATGTCTATGACTCACATCCAAGCTGTATCAGCTCTGTGAGTATCTTTTCTAGAACCATTGTGAACTGGGTTCCATGTTAACTGTAACTTGAGGTTCTAGGAGACACTTAGAATTAGTTGTCTCTTGCTTCATCTCACATCACAACCCGTAGGCTCCGAGAGGAATTAATCATTACGTTTCATTTCCTTGGCCAGCAGTTCTTTAGATTTAGCAAATGTTTAGCCATTGCTTTTTAGGCCTATACAACCCTTTTTGGATTTTGCATGTGCTTGGAAGCACAACTAGTCGCAGCTTACATCGAGGGTGTTTTTTAATTTCAATTCATTTCATAGCCTTCTTTCATTGTGCTGAGAAGCACAGTTTTTCAAAGCACTTTTAGGGGGCTTCCATATCAGATATAACAATAGTTTCCATATGTAATGATGGTAGTACAATTTGCTTCAGGTTTTAGTCAACACAAATCAAGCAACTATGGGGACTTTCCACAATCAAGACCAAACAGGGGCAACCGACTAGAGTGATCAAGATATCAAATACAACTCACCAAAGGTAAGTTTTGTTGCCAACTCAAAGCCGATACACAAACTAACAGGGATGCTATCCAATACAGAGGCAAGAATGGGAGATTCCTCCATATCACAAGTCAAGGTGTAAGTCAGGGTAAAGACCAAAAATGGGAAAGACAATGGATGGATGGAGAAAGTGAAGATGATGCTTAAGCTAGCAAGCCATAAAGGCGGGAATGATCATGTCCACACTTTAATAGGGTAAAACCAGCGAGTATAAAACAAAAGCTTCTAATTGTCAGTAATACAATCATTCATATAATCAATAATAACCAATTTCATTTTATTATAGATATACTGCCAGATCGAAATCACTAGATGTTAAGTCAAGCTATCAAAATGATCAAAACAGCAAGATAATAATATCAATGCACGTCATATACCTGCTGAGTCATATATCTATAATCCAGACTAACTGTAACCATTGATAACACTGCTGCTGAAACTCTAACCACTGCACTTATCTGTATGGAATAAAAGGTCATCTCAGTCATCAAATATGAGGTCAAGAGGCTCAGCCTTGGCATAAGGTCTATTGCATATCTGATAAAGGGCTGCTCTGATGTGTGAGTGATAATAAATAACATGGCTCACCATAGCTGATCTCACTGAAACTGTGTAAAGGAAAAGCTAAAAAATGTGCAGATAACTGCTCTGCGATCATAGTAGCCCAGCTACTATGGATGTGATAACAGGACCACTTTCCATATTTTAAGGGTGGGCCCCAACTTGGTACTTTTACTTGGCATTAGATCTAACTAGATCTACCTTTGATAACCTATAAGTGGCCTTATCTTTTGTTGGTTGAGCATTTTTCATCTCATAAGCCTCTTCAACCAAGCCCTAACTCCTTGAGTCCACTTAAAAATTCTAGATCTAGATCTATCCCTCTTGATCTCTTCTCGTTTTGTCTCTCACATTTCCCTAGGAGGTCTTGAGTGGATTCGCTAGCCTTCATAGGTTAGCTAGGGTCTCCCCCTTGGTCTTGCTTAGGCTCGACCTAAAGTGAAGAGTGCCTCGGTTATCGTGACACCAACTTGCATTGGGAACCGTGGCATCTCTTGGGTCACCTCGTTAGTTGTCCAACACCTCTACCATCCTGGATAGGATAACCTTTAGGGACAACTACAAGTTGTGTCATAACAGGCGGCAACAAGGTGATTCTAGTCAGCTCCTACCTATAGACATCTTGGGCTTTTAGTGATTTATTTCCTATTTTCCAACAGTAAAGGGAGACTTGGTTGGAGGAGATGAGAGTGCATTATACACAAATTTGAGAACAGTTTAGGGGTCTAACAGTTCTATTCTCTTAACAGTTTTGTAGCAGCAGATGACTCAATCTTTCATCCTCCAGACCTTAGACCACTACCTCTACTGCAAGCAAGGAGATCCATGGCAACCTGTCACCTATAATTCACTATGATGCAATCAATCTCTTGGGTAACAAGTGAATTGGTCCAATTATGCTTTGTTCTAGCAGTTTGCATCTATTGGTTGTCATTGATTAAATTGTTTTGCAGTGCTGTGGTAGTTTACAGCAGTGTTAGAAATATCGTGTCGGCGAATATATCGCAAAGGGTCCAAAAAGAAAATATCGGATTTATCGGGGAAAATGTTGGCAAACATCGGCAATAAATCAGCGAAATTAAAAAATACAAAAATATTGATTTTTTGACTCAGCTGATATTTCCCGATTTTTGGCGATATTTTCCGATTTTTGCCGATATTTTGACGATATTTCCCGATTTTTGGCGATATTTGCCGATTTTTGCCTATTTTTGCAAAAATGGCGATTTTTGCCGATATTATCGGCGAGCTGGGAACATCGCGATGTTGGCAATATATCGCCGATGTTTGTAACACTGGTTTACAGTGCATTTATTTTGATTTTTTTCACCCGAGGGCACGATCACTTCACCCATTTCCATTAACTCATTGTTAGAGCTATCTCTAAGATCCGATCTCAACCACACCAAATTGTTGTTTAAATTTACCCTTGCTCTTGACTGTTTATGTACAGCCCAAGACTGGGTCCTTCATGCGCTAATCGTCTTGGACATTGTGCATATCTGTTGATTAGATGGCAGCATAAACCTTTTAAGGACACCAGCCTAGGACTGGAAAAGCACCAATCTGAACAGAGGTTTTCCAACCATGAAAAGGGCTGGTTTGCCTGCAGTCATTACACAAATCTACAAGTGCAGATTGGCATGATAACAGCACACCATTTACATTGAATTCATCCTTTCCTCTTCACATATCCATGCCACATTCTCTATGTTGCAAAATAAAGATTCAACTCTCATTGATGGACTTGATTCAAATATAAAATAGTTGGATAAGGAACCAGGCAGTTAATGAGAGATGCATCCCTTGCTTTATTTAGTACGAATACATACATGCATCAAAATTTTGGATAACATAGTCATTGTCGTAAACAATACCTGCTTGATTTACTAGGTCAATTCTCTTAATCCCCAAACCATACCATGATCTAAGTTGAAACTGTCTCTTTTAACAAAGTACACTTTTTAACTTTTTAGAGTAGAGGGGAATTTAGAATTTAAAATTATAGTTTCAAAGATAATTTGCATACAAACTAGAAAGCAAAGCATGAATGTAAAGTTCTCCCCTAGAGAAAAATTTTCCCACATTTGAATCAAAGATCTAATTATATCAGCGATTTAGAACATGCAACTAGTGGAAGACTACCTAGGTAGTTCTAACACCAAATCCCCAGTTGAGTTTCCAGTAAAGTAGAGCATTTATCAATGGGAAGGGAGACAAAGATGACCATAAGAAAAGGCAACCTACATGAAATCCTACTATTGTCATTTTTGTTCAGGAGATAAATAGGTTACTTTAGTTTATAATAGTGGAGTTCTAAGCTGTTTATATAAAAAAATGCAAAAGAACATGTCACAAATGGAAAACAATGACACATCAAAGAGTAAAAGTACACACATACCCAACATATAGTCGATCTTTAGCTACATCAAAGTAGAAATTTGATAGGTCTACTATAGCAAAGCGTTGTATAATCTGCAGTGTACCACATTATATATTCAGGATCTGGAAACACATTGTCATTCTTATCAAAAACACCACAATGCAGACTTGCAAACCCAAATAAAAGGATATATATTTGTCAAAAATAAAATCTTCTGTGGAAATCCGAGTGTTATAAACAAAATTGATGAGCAGCACCTCCATACAGATCAGTCTTTCAAGACAATTTCAGTTTCCAACTCGGAACATTTGCATAACCATCAAGATTTTTTCCATAAGCTATGGAGAGCAGTGGATATCTGATATGAGTGCAACACCAGAAATAGCAGAAAGATATCCAGCAACCAGAAAGCACAAGAGAGCTACTATGCAAATATGAGAAAAGTTGAAATATACACATTGTATTCTCATTTCTATTATTATGCATATATTAAAGAATTGTGGGGAGAGGGATCAAAGTTAACGAAGTCTCCAATCCAATACAATAAAGAAGGAAAGCAATCAATTTGGACTAAGTAATCCAAAAGAGAAGAATAAAATTAAAAATAGAAAACTACAAATGTGACATATGTTTACACACGTCCACTAGACCAAGTCTCATCAATTGCTTCTTGCTGACAAGATATTGTTCTCAATTCTCACTGAAGATGGGGAAAGTGCTGCTCAAATGCTCACTAGGACCACCACCTGGCCTGAGTGGGCAACATGTCTTTGCATGGCACCAAGTAAGTAGTGATTTCATGACACCTAATGGATATGGTGTAGAGATCAAGAAGGAGAGGCTGAAAAAATGAAATTGCAGCCTTTGAATGTGTAACAGGAAGAAATTCCTCCAAGTCAGTAAGAATATAAGGCTTAACTTATAATAAAGTCAATTAATCACATTCAGTTGTGTTTATGTTCACCCTTGCTTAAACTTTAAACTATAAAGTAGTCTTATCCCACATTCATTAGTGGAAATGACTTGTTTTTTGAGCATTGATATATAAGGAGGTAAACTTCATTGAAATTGTTAGCCCCGATTTTGGATGGGTATCCACTTATGATTCTTATCACAATATTTCATGGTGGTGACATGTTAATGATGCCTTGGATGCTAGCTTATGGACGGATGGTCTCCTTGGATGGTATATTAATTATTTTTGGGGTGGTGCTGAGCTCTTGGTATGTTGTCCCGATGTTTGGCATTGGCTCGAACTCCCCCTAGTCACTTGAGATGTTGTTGGCTAAAACTGAAAGCTCATGTTCTACTTATGGAAACTTAAAAATTCGCCCATGGAAACAAAAAAAGGGCAAGAGCGATGAACAGCTGAAAATACTCCACGAAGAGTATAAAAAAAAAGGTCCAAAAAGCAATGGTTCTTAAAAGCTATATCTAAACAATTGCTGACCTTATATATATTTGGAAAAACATGCCCTGGATGCAAGCTGCAACTAGTTGTGCTTCTCAGCACATCTGAAATCCGAAGGGTTATGTAGGCCAAAAAGGCCATGGAATAAAATTGAATGATCCTAATGAACCTGGATCAACTTGATGTAGACATGATGCCTAAGTTGAATAAGCACTCTCAGAACAACTTATCCATTTGTGAGGCACAGCCATCCCCCGTGTTATTTTGTCCAACACAGAGTTTGTAGCTTTCCCCTTTCTCCCAGTCCAAAGTATTTTTGAGTTAAGTTAGATAAGTCAAACCCTTGGCCCAACCTTGTTTCTAGCCTTCACCCTTCACTAGCAGTTTGACCATGTCCAATGGGTGAGTTTGTCATTTGAACTATTGTGCAAGTAATTTTATATAACAACGGAATATGTTAACTTGATTAATGCCACTGAATGGAATTTATACTTTGAGCTTAGCTGTGAGAATGATTAGAGAAGCATTGTCTTAGTCTACTGATGTGATTTATCCTTGGTTGTATATTATTGGGATCTATGATGATGCAGACCATGTATAGATGCTTATTGATGATGATTGATGGTCCCACATGCTTGATGATGATATCATATGATGGACATATGATGCAGATGATGATTGATCCAGTTCAGCAGGTTTTATTACTTCTTCAGATCAGCAGATTATGCATTGTCCATATATGGTGGATCCTACAGCTGGCCCATTTGGGCAACCCATGGTGTATGAGTACACATTCCTAGTGGATTTGGGTCTTCTGGATCCAATGAGACACTTATCTTTCAATTTCGGGCACTTCTGACAATGATTGATGCAGTTTTACACTTGTTGACCAGATTTGGGGCTGATTTCCCAGCCTGAGCAGCAGGGGCCCCGAGAGGGCCAGTTCACCTAGGGCGCTGATGATGGAGGGGGTGGTCCAGCCACTTGTTTTTACCATTTACCCCCCCTTCTAGAGAGCCTGGTGGGCTCAGATGGACAACGCTAGCACCCTAGGAGGCAGTTTTGGCACTTTCACAGTTCCCGAGGCAGTTAAAAAATGGGATAAAGTGGTCACTGAGGAAATCGTTTTGGGCAATTGAGGCAAGGTTTTGGCATTTGGTTTTCACAGAGGTCTTCCAGGGTGGCATCACTATCTTCCAGTCAGTTTTCACCATGTGGGTATGCCCAGATTGATCACAGGAGGACATTTACTGCTTGACTGTCATGGATTCTGAGCACAGTTTTGGTCATTTATATTATATTGGACATGTTTTATTATTTTATTGTGCCTTGGGGATGAGCTAGCAAGGATTGATACCTCCTAGCCCCACCATGTGCTTATGTTATCATGTCCTAGTCATCATGAGGTGGATTTTGGCACCTATATTTCTCTAGTGGATGACGTCACCCCCTTATTGTACCATTTAGTGGGGGCGCTATCATTATATTGGGTGATCCATGTGATGTATTGTTATGATTCATTGTTAGCCATTGATTAGATCTTGAGATCTTTTAATCTTAGCCACTCATGTAAAAGTTGGTTAGGATTGTACTCTCTCCCCATCCTATTTAAGGAGGGAGCCTCTCATTGTAAAATCATCTAGAGATTTTTGGCTCTTGGCTCTTGGAATAAAAATTTCTATCTTTTTGGAGTACATGCTTGGATTGGAGTGGATGTTGGTTGTTTCGATTGTAAATGCTTCTGTCCATTGCACTGGAGGATCTATTGTAGCTATCTTGGATATTTTCCATATCTTATTTACAGGTTAAGAGGACGATTTTGGACAAGGGCGAATTGGTGGGGACGCTTGCCCTTCAAACTTGGAAGAAGTCGTTTTGGTTTGACAGGGAGTAGTTTTGCCTTTGTGTCAACTATTCTATGTTTCTCTCTCTCTTGCTTGTATCTACCTTCAACATGTTAAACTGATTGATGCTTTGCTCCTTGGTTTTGACAGGTTAGAGGGAATCACATGTGGCTTGGGAAAATCGATTTGGCAAGAGGGCTTCAACAATTCTCCATTTGATCTTTGGCAAAGTAATCCTCGTCTCAACTAGCATTCATCTCTTCATCCAGGTATGTTCCAAAAGGTATGATCTTCTTCTTCCTTGAATCATCCATAATTTCTAGATCATAAAAACCCTAATTAATTAAAACCCTTGTTTTTGGTATTTTCTAGATCTACTTAGATCTAGCCTTGCTTTTGAAGAGATATTGAAAACCCACCTCTATAGCATCCACCCCTAGTTGGATCTATAGTTTGGTGGTGACTGGCTTAGTATTGACACACTTTTCAAGGCAAAAAGCCCTCTTTAACCCAAATCGCACTTCCTAGTGAGAGGCTTGTTTGGTTAGATCTAGCACATGGGTAGGTGAGATCCCACTTGATTTGCAATCTAGACACTTGATAACCTACCCCCAGATCCTTACTTTGGTGAATTCTACCTTGTGGACATCTTTCCATGTTTTAAGGGGTTAAAACCCCCTTTTGAATTTCTTGGCACCTCAAAACTCAGATCTACTAAGATCTAGCCCTTGGATTGACTTGATTTTTGGGACATACGTAGATCGGGGTACTAGCTACTTCGATCTATAGTTTGGTGGCCATTGGACTTGATTTGGTCCACCAAACCCACCTTTTAACCCTCCTTGAACAAAGTCGCACTACCTGGGGAAGGTGAGTTTGTCCACTTTGAGGAAGTGGGTGTTTGGGATTTTTGGAGATTTGGAACGGCCATACCTTGAAACCTAGGTCTAGACTATCTTTTTGTGACAATCTGCCTTGGGGGTAGCATTCTTTGTTTCAAGGGATTGTGGTCCACTTAGGGTCATTTCTTGAAAACCTAGATCTAGCAAAATCCAACCATTAGATCTCATTTAGCCCACTTGACTTGGCTTCTAGGTGTCCCGATCTACACTTTGACATACTTTTTGACCCCATTATCCCACTTAACAAGGCACTAGTCCTCCTCAAAGCAAGTCGCACTCCTTGGGATTTGTGTCAAAACCTAGATCTAGCACATGGGTACTTCTAGAATCAACTTAGATCTATAGATCTAGTCATTACCTAACCTTTAGTACCAACATTACACCTAGCTTCACCTTGTGGGCCCACTTAAAGTCATTTCACACATCCCAAGAAAATAAGACCCACTTGTGTAAACATATGGTACTACACCCAGTCATCATACACAATCATGTGGCCTAAACCATACATAGGTTAAAACACTAACAATCTCTTACACCACCTTCAACCATACCTCAACTCTTAGGTCCACTTAGCCTTGCATTGGTTTCCGTAACTCATCATTTACTCATCCTTAGAAACCTTTGTTTGGGTCCAATCAACTGTGATTGGTTATAGGATCTCCCCCTAGGTCTTGTTACACCTTGACCTGAAGCGAAGAGTGCCTCGATTGACATGACTCCCACCTTGCATTGGGAACCGTGACATCTCTTGGGTCACCTCTTTAGTTGCCTGCCTCCTCTACTGTCCCGGATGGGATACCTCTAGGGGCAACTACAAGTTGTGTGATAACAGTGCCCAAGGAAGAGGGTGTCTTTTTTCTGACTAGGAGGGGTGTTTAGCCAGCTCATTCTAAGGTAGAGGCATGGCCAGACCCTCCGGATTCTCTTCTGGAAGTACTATGGCTTAATGGCATTGCTGACTGCCTCATGAAAGGGTTTGAGACCCTGAGGTTGGTGTCCGAGTCTTCCAAAGGTGGGTCACTAGGTCACATGACCCCAACCTTGTTTCAGCACTCCAATGGTAGTTATTCCAACACTGAGACTCACTCCTATCTTCCAGAACACATCCAGCACCCTCCTGGCCCTCCAACTCTCCAGCGCCCTCTCTCTGGTCCTTCCTTCTAAGGATGACGTCATCCTCTTGTGTTGACTGTGATGCTTGTAAAAGGGGGGGCGTAAAGGGTTTTCATCATTGTTGGGGTTAGTTGGGGAATGACGACCCCCCCCTGCACAGTCTGGCCTTCAGTTTCGTCAAGATTGGCCTTGTTTAGCATATTTTGGCACCTAGGAGGAAAGGGTAGCCTACAATAGGCCATCTTTAAATTATTTTATATTATTTTTGTTATATTTTTAAGTTGACATTTTTAAATCTTAAATTGACCTTATTTTGTGTAAAGTGAATGTAAGATCATATAAATAAGATCTCCTCACTTCATTTTTAGACATCAACTTTTGGGATAAGATCATTATGTCTGCTATTTGCCCTAACTAGGGCTCTTTGCAGGGATGCACTCCTTGATGAAGGTTATTTTGCAAGTTATAAGCATTTCTTGGAATTTTTACTATCGTTCATGCCATTGCTAAGGTGAAGCTAGAGTTGTTTGTTTAACATATGCACTTGGAGGTATCTATACTTTTGGTTTGATGTCTCTTTGTAAATTTGTATGAAAGTGATGCTTGTTAGGGTTGAATGGAAGCCATTGTTGCTTCATTTTGTCTTGATTTGCATTTCATTTTTGTCATTAGTCACCATAGCATTCAAGCTTGAGCTTTAGGTCTTCAAGTCTTGCTTAAGCTAGGCTTCCTTCTACAAATCCTAGAGATTGTGGAGATAAGCCCTAGTTAGCCAAGCTTGCCAAGTACCATCTCAAGGAGAGTTATTCCTCTCATTGATGCCCTAGGTTTGGTGAGTACTTGTCCTTTTGAAACCCTAGTTGTTCATTCTACTTCATTAAACCTTTTTCTTGAGTTGTTAATGTTGTAAATATTACTGTGTTTATGATAGTTAGTCTTATTTTTTTTATTTTTGTTGAATTAGTAATCTTTTTATTGTTAAAACAAAACCCTAAAAATCTGTGTGTTTACACCCTAGAAGCTGTCCTAACCCCCCTACAACTTCCTTATCTAACCTCTAATACCTTCGCTCTCTCTCTTATAACACTTGTCCTCTATCCATATCTTATTCAAAACCCTCGGCCCCTTTATCTACCTATTCGCTGCCCTAAATTTGCAGCCCTAGCTCCATCAACCTGCTACCTTACCTTTCCTCCACGAGCTTACCCTTTCTCCTTGCCAACCTAACCCGAGCCTTCCTTCACTCCCTTCATACCCACGGCCTCCCTTTGTAGCCCTTCTCCCATTCTTCGCAGCTCCTCCCTTCAACCTTCGCAGCTCTATTCTGCTCCACCCAAGCTCTACCCATCCTGCCTTCCTTTCTCCTCCAGCGCTGTCCTCTAACCCGTCGCCATTATCCTCTTCTCTCCACCCTAATCCTTCCATGTCTCCTTCCCTCTTTTCTCCACACTGCCCTATCTTCTCCTCCTCTTACCTTCCGTAGCTTCCTATCATCCATCCAAGCCCTTTCTTCCTTCTCCCATTCCTTCTCCCTTATACATTCCCTTTCTTCCTTCACACTGCTCCTTCTTGGCCTACCTGCTGCCCTAATCCGACCCCTTCTCAGGTGTGCACCAGTCTGCAATCTAATACTTCAGACCTTGTGCATGCTTTCTTCAACCTCTTCCCTGTACACACACACACAGAAAATATAAACTTAAATTATTAAATTAGTAATTTTAAAAATCTGAGGTTATCAATAGAAAAGTCTGATTTATTTAAAGCTTTCCGAGTTTTACTATCATTAAAATATAACCCTAATCTTGCTACAGTGATCCTGAATATTTTGTTTACAGATCTGAAAGTTGAATAAGTTATTTGGTCATTAAGTGGTTTTGGAGCTCAATTGATTGGTTGTGACACATAGTACATTGCCATAGCATTTGTGAATAGTTTAACTTGTTTAAGTGTCATTGGATTATTATCTCTTGAATTGATTGAAGATAATTACTGAATGCATACTTACGAGATTTTGATATAAGTTAATATTAACCTCCATGGGTATGCTCACATCTGATTAGTGAATGACATTAACAATTATCAAATTAATGCATAGTTGGATTGGTTAGTAACTTGGTGGTTATTGGCAATATAGTCATTTGATCCAATATTGTTTATCTTGATGCGTTCTTACACTCCATTGGTTCATTCACTGAAATTGAATATACTTGACTCCATTAGCCACTGATCTAACGATAAGATTGCATAGAATATAGTTGGTTGGTTGTTTTAGTGTCTTTACAGGATTCCATAAGGATACTTCTCCTTAGAGGTTTCGACTTCCGAAGAAGTTAGAATAGTGACCGAGGTGGCATTGGGTCACTCTTCTTATTTATGCTTGCTGGGAATTAGCCCTGCTAATTTCCCTGGTAACAGGGTGAATTGTGTGAAACATGACCCTGACTTCAGACACCCATATCTAGAATGGTGGTTTGTGATATATAGTTGGAAAGCTTATTCTAAGGGCATTTTGGTAATGTAGACCGCTTCTCCTAATTCCTCGAGACATTTGGAAATTGGACATGTTACCCCTCAAATTGCATGATGTTTATTCAAGGGGCAAAGATGTTGATGATACAAATAAGGTTCAATGAATGGCTTGTCTACGCCAATTATGTAAACTGTGCCATTTGTATAAAGTATTTAATGGTTGTGATGAAATGTAAGGTAATGATGTAATTAAAATGTACCTTGTATATGTAAAGGGACAATTATAACACATACTGAGCTCTCCTATGACAGTTACACAAAGGTAATGTCTCTTGAGCGCTTTTTTACCAAGGATTATTTACATCTTTATGATTCCACGGTTTTTTCACTCAAAAATACTCCAAGTTGGGGATGTTTCCTAGGTCTTGTTATCACACCATAGTAGCTGGGCTACTATTCTTGTTGAGCAGATATCTGCACTTTTCAGAGCTTTGCCTTTACAGAGATCAGCTATGATGAGCAGATTCATTTATGATCACTTACACATCAGAGCAATTTATATCAGACATTGTGTAGACCTTGTGCCAAGGCTGAGCCCTGAGAGCTTAGATTTGATGACCAATATGACCTTTTTGTTTCATACAGTTTCAGTTCAGTACCCAAAGTTCCAGTTGTATTATTGCAGCAGTGTTTTAGTGGTTCTAGATGATGGTTATTTATGGTATGCAATGATATGACCATTTTTAAGACTAGACTACTTGGTATATAACTCATGATGTGGCAATATTATTTAATAAATGAAATGAACTACCTTGGTTGGATGAAAATAATGAATTGGATGTATTACTTGCACTTTAAGGTTTACTGACTATACTCATTGGTTTCATTAGCCTCCTGTGAGCATGGACATGGTCTTTCCTGACTTTTATCTTTGCTAGCTTAGGCACCATATTCACTTGACTCCATCCATCCATGACTTTCCCTATTTTGGCTTTCACCTTGACTTGCCTTTTTGACTTTTGATATGGAGGACTTCCCCATTTCTACCTCTGTGTTGGATAGCATCCACGTTTGTTTTGTGTCTTGGCTCTGAGTTGGTGACAGAACTTGCCTTTGGTGAGTTGGATATTATGCCTAGATCATTCTAGTCGGTTTCCTCGATGTGTGGCTTAGTGCGAAATTCCCTCTAGTCACATGACTTGTTGTTGGCTAAAACTAGAAGCACATGTACTACTTTTGGAAATTATTGGAAATCTCTTATGAAAGCCTATTGAAATTAAATTCTAAAATGTGTTTCTAAACACACAATGAATTAAAGACTAAAAGCAATGAAATGCTAAAGTACCCCTCGAAGGGTCCAAAAAAGTCTAAAAAGAAATGGTTAAATAAATGCTAGATCTAAAGATTGTTGACCTCATAAATGTAAATATACCCCGGATGCAAACCGCGATTAGTTGTGCTTTTAAGCGAATGCAAAATCCCAGAGGGGTCATATGTTAGTTTTTTACTTGAACAGCATATAGCATATAAACAATTACTGAAAGATAAACAAGCACAGCATAAAACACAATGAACACAGATATTCTCTAGGGGAAACCATAAAGGGAGAAAACCCCAGCCAAGCCTTCCTTAATATAGAAATCACAAAGTACAAAAGTTCCCCAAGACAAATCAGCTATTCCTCCACTTGTGCGCACCTCTCCTCTTCACTAATGCGAACTTGCTTGAGTGAATGAGTGATTAGAAGTGAGAGAGAGGTCCTTTATTCATATTCTTCCGTTGGGGTGACAAATTCCCCAACAGGGTCGACTTCTCTACTTGACTGGTCAATTACATAATATAATAATCTTTTAGGGGCTTTTCTAGGCCGACACATGTCCTGGGGTTCACATTGATTCTTTCAATGACCTTTACATTATTAATTACATGACCATCATATCCCGGAGGAGGAATACAATAATATAAATAGAATATCTTCCGCAGTTACATTATTTTAACACTCCCTCTTAACTAGGAAGGTATTCTGCGGGTAACAACATCTACACAACTTACTTGTGAACTTCTATATGTCGTAGCAAGGCTTTGGATCATCATTTGTCTGGGGCATAATCTGCAGAGTAGCAAATCATCATCTGTTGAAATATGATCATCATCAACAGCACCATCATCAACAATCATCCTCTTGCTGGAACAGCATCTTCGTCAACTGGAACTTCTTCTGCTGGAACATCCTCACCAGCAACATCATCAGTTGGAACATACTCATCAGCAGCACCATCAGCTGGAACAATATCATCGTCAGCTAGAACACCATCTGTTGGAACATCCTCATCAGCAGCACCATCAGCTGGAACACCTGCACCAACAATCAGTAACTAAATACTAATACTATCAGTCATCCAATATTGATCTACCCTCACTCTTGGAGAGGCATCCATCGCTACGGATAGGCATCAACTCGTGAAAGCTGGAACCATCAATCAGCTAGTACTGATCTACCCTCACCCTTGGAGAGGCATCCATCCCTACGGACAGGCATCAGTTCGTGAGAACTGGGACTATCAGTCAGCCAGTACTGATCTACCCTCACCCTTGGAGAGGCATCCATCCCTACGGACAGGCATCAGTTCGTGAGAACTGGGACTATCAGTCAGCCAGTACTGATCTACCCTCACCCTTGGAGAGGCATCCATCCCTACGGACAAGCACCAATTCATGAGAACTGGAACTATCAGTCAGCTAGTACTAATCTACCCTTACCCTTGGAGAGGCATCCATCCCTACAAACAAGCATCATCAATCTCTCTTCCTAGAGAGGTCCCTCTGGACCACACCAAGCTTGTCTCAAAAGTACTCAAACTTCACACGAGCCAGAGGCTTAGTCAGCACATCAGCAACTTGTTCCTCTGATGGAACATACTCGAGCTTCACAGCTCCCCTCTGCACCATATCCCAGATATAGTGGAACTTAATCTCGATGTGCTTCGATCTATCATGAAACACAGGATTTTCTGTCAACTTGATGCAACTCTGGTTGTCACAGACTATCTCGATAGCATCAATTTCTGCATCGAACAATCCTGTCAACATCTTGCGAAGCCATACTGCTTCACCACAAGCTGAACAAGCTGCAACATATTCAGCTTCTGCTATACTGAGTGCAACATAGGGTTGCTTTCTACTGAGCCATGAGATCACACCTGATCCCAAAATAAAGCAACATCCTGAAGTGCTCTTTCTGTCTTCAGCACTTCTAGCCCAATCTAAGTCTGTGTACCCATACAGTATGAACTCACTATCTGAGACATATCTGAATCCATAATCCATTGTACCCTTCAGATATCTCATCACATGTTTTACTGCAATCAGGTGAACATTCTTGGGTTTCACCATTTACTGACTCAATGTGTTTACCGCAAAACATATATCTGGACAAGTATTGGTCAAATACATCAATGACCCAATAATCTGTCTATACATGGTGACATCCACTTTCTCTGAAGAAACATCACTCAGAAGCTTCAGTTTTGTCACCATCTGAGTAGTCATGGCCTTGCAATCCAGCATCCCAAATCTCTTTAGGATCTCTACTGTGTATTTTCCTTGACTCAGGAAAATCTCGTATGGAAACTGCCATACCTCAAGACCTAGAAAATAGTGCATCTTGCCAAGGTCTTTCATCTCAAATTCTGCTGCAAACCTCTTCTTACATTCAATAATAAGCTTGGCTTCTCCAATCAAAAATAAGTCATCCACATACAGTAATAGTATCATGGGTTCATCGTTCATAATCTTGTAATAAAGATTAGAATCCGCTTTACACTTGGTAAAGCCCAAGCTCATCAGGAAGTTGTCAATTCTTCCATACCATGCTCTGGGAGCTTGCTTCAACCCATACAGTGCTTTCTTCAATTTGCATACATGTGACTTATTATCTTCTATTTCAAATCCTTTTGGTTGCTCGATATATACTTCCTCTTCTATGTTTCCATTCAGGAAAGCAGTCTTCACATCCATCTGATGTAGCTTCCATTTCATCTTGGCTGCCAAGGCAAGAATGGTTCTAATCGAAGTATATATGGCTACCGGGGCAAAAATCTCTTCATAATCAATTCCTTCCTTTTGCGAGAATCCCTAGGCTACAAATCTTGCCTGGTACTTTTCAATGCTTCCGTCTGTTGAATGTTTTGTTTTGAAGATCCATTTTGATGAAACAACTGATTTGTCCTTCGGTCTTGGTACCACATCCCAAACATCATTCTTGATGATGGACTAATATTCTTCATTCATGGCATCCAGCCATTCCTTCTTCTTTACTGCTTCTTCAAAACAAGCTGGTTCTTCTTCAGCAAGATTGCACATCAAGGCTACATAGCTGGAATATGGCCTTGGTCTCTTGATCTCTCTACTGGAACCTTCTGGAACACCATGCTTTCCTGCATCTTGGATTAATTCACGTGCCCAGGCTATTCTTCTCTTTCGAGAGATCTCCACATGAGGTATCTCCTCAGGTCTCTGAGGTTCTGCCATGTCATAATCCTCTAGAGTAGGATCTCCTTCAACATTTGGAATTGGTTCTTTGGTTGATTATGCAACTCTAGGAGCCTCCTGCTCCTCTTCATCCTCATGAGTCTTCTTGGACTTGTTGAAAGTTGTATCTTCATCAAATGTGACATCCCGACTAATCTCAATCTGACGGAATCCTAGGATGTATATGCGGTAAGCCTTAGATTGCTCACTATAACCACAAATATTCCCTTCTTCCCTGAAGGCTCTAGTTTCGATCTCTTCTCCTTTGGAATGTGGATGAACACTGAACATCCAAATATCTTCAGATGACTGACTTCAGGCTTCTTCCCGGTGAACATCTCTTCAAGGGTCTTGTTGCCAAGAGCACTATGGGAGATCATGTTCTATACATAGACTGCGGTTCTCGTAGCTTCTGCCCATAGATGCATGGGTAAGTCTTGATCATGGATCATAGCCTTTACTGCTTCTATGATCGTTCTATTCTTCCTTTCGACTACACCATTCTGTTGTGGATTATAAGGGACAGTGAGCTCCCTCTTAATCCCTGCTTGCTTACAAAAATCTTTGAAATCCCCTGAGGTATATTCCCTTTCATTGTCTAACCACAAGATCTTAATCTTCTTTTTAGAGAGATTCTCTATGAGCACGTTGAACTCTCTAAACTTTTCAAAGACTTCATTCTTATTCTTCAGAAAGTAAATCCAGGTTTTGCGAGAATTACCATCAATAAAAGATGCATAATATTCATACCCCGCTTCGAGAGGTAGTGGACATTGGTCCACAAATGTCTAAATGAATGATATCCAGAATACCTTTCGCTTTGTTGTCGCTACTTGGAAATGGGTTCTTCGTACTCTTCCCTTGAGCACACCCTTTGCATACTCCTTCATGATCCACCTGGATCTCTGGTAATCCAGTCACCACCTTACTTACAATTTGGTAAGGCTTTATAGTGTGCATGATCTAGTCTCCTATGCCATAGCTCACAAGGACTCATGGTACTAGCCATTAGTGTTGCATCTGCATGATCCTTCAGTTTGTAAAGTCCTCCTTCTTCTACTCCAATGACTATTGCATCATCAATAGTCTTCCCTTTAGGCCACATGAAAACTTCACCATCTACAAATGCAACTTGAAGACCTTTATTATCTAATGCTGAAAAAGATAGAACGTTCTTCTTCAACCCAAGTACATAAAGTACATCTTTCATGTTCATGGACTTCTCAGAGTCCAACTTGTAAGAGGGTTCTCCCATACCTTTGATGGGATATTGGTAGTCATCTCCGAGTTTTACCTTGTGTGGAGATTCCTTCTGGATGAGATGAGACAAGGATTCTTTGTATCCTGTCATGTGCTTTGAAGCTCCACTATCCACTAGCCAAGTATCACTTCCATGAGATACTGAACCAGTGAGTGTTGAGATAAATACATATTCTTCACTGGAGTCTTCATCATCTCTGGTCTTGTTATCATCATCACTGTCTTCTGCTGCATGAGCATGAAACCTCTTCTTCTGCTTCTTGTGTTGTCCAGGTTTGTTTGGACAATTTTCTTGCAATGTGTCCAGTCTTGTGGCATGAGTAACACTCAATTGAAGAGAAATCACTGTTGGTCCTTCTTCTTCTTCTGGGCTCTTCTTGGAGAGTCTTCTTGGGGATGAGGGATGTTCTTCCTTTTCTTTCCACCCTTTAGCATGAGTAGCTAAACCTTGATCTTCATCGTCATTTAACTTTTCCTCTCTTACGACTATTCTTTCTTCTTCTTGGACACATTCTTCCCATAGGTTTCTGAACTTGATTAGTTTCTTCATGGCACAAATGCCACGAACAAATGGTTCCCAATCTCGACGGAGACCATTCAGAGTAGTCATCACAACTTCTGCATCCTCTATCATATCCCCAATGGATTCTAGTTGTTCTTTGATCTGGGAGACTCTGGAGAAGTATGAATGCATGGACTCAGCCTTCATACTCTTCACACCCTTGAGTTGATTTCTCAAGGTCATCATTCTGTTGATGTTCTTTCCTTCAAACAGGTTGGTCAAGGTATCAAACATCTCTTTTTGGTGTCTTCTTGGAAGACATATGGGGAATCACGTGATCCTTGATGGAATCAACAATGATCCTTTTTGCTTTCATCAGGTTCTTCTATGCCTTGCCTTTTCTTCATCTCCCTCTCGTTCTGAAAGACCTTCCTTCACATAGTCTTCTAGTTCATGCTCCTCAAGGATGAGCATGACTCTATACTTCCAGGATCTGAATTTCTCAGCTCCCTCAGGCTTTTCATCAAGCCTTGGTATTGCTTGTCATTTTGCTATAATGAGAACCTCAAATGGAAATAGAAAAGTTTGCAGATCTTACCTTGATGATTTGTTGGATGTAGGGTTTGACAGAGAAACCCTAAAAATTCAAACTTGAAATTTCAAACTTCTGACAAGCCAGGGAGATGCACTTGACTGAGGCGAGCAAGCTGGTGTGCTCAGATTTTGGAAACTCTAAAAATTTGCCCCTCAAAAGTGACCTGCGAAATTCGGATCTACAATTTTGGGTTTTCAGGTTTCTCTGGTTTTCTGGTCCAAATCCCCAACTAGGGTTTGCTTGATCTCGAGGTTCTACCCAACCAAAAAGTTTGATCTTGGGCTGAAAATTTTGATTTTTCTGGGGGATCAATCCTACGCTGAGAAAACTCAAAAATTCTCCTTCTGTCAAAAGCCCTAATTTTCGTGGCTGCACAATGCAATCTTTCAGGCCAGCTCTGATACCACATTAGTTTTTTACTTGAACAGTATATAGCATATAAACAATTACTGAAAGATAAACAAGCACAGCATAAAACACAATGAACACAGATATTCTCTCAGGGAAACCACAAAGAGAGAAAACCCCGACAAAGCCTTCCTCAATATAGAAATCACATAGTACAAAAGTTCCCCAAGACAAATCAGCTACTCCTCCACTTGTGCGCACCTCTCCTCTTCACTAATGCGAACTTGCTTGAGTGAATGAGTGATTAGAAGTGAGAGAGAGGTCCTTTATTTATATTCTTCTATTGGCGTGACAAATTCCCCAACAGGGTCGACTTCTCTACTTGACTGGTCAATTACATAATATAATAATCTTTTAGAGCATTTTCTAGGCCGACACATGCCCTAGGGTTTACATTGATTCTTTCAATGACCTTTACATTATTAATTACATGACCATCATCTCCCAGAGGACGAATACAATAATATAAATTGAAATATCTTCCGCAGTTACATTATTTCAACATCATATAGGCCAAAAAGGCCATGGAAATTAAATGAATGATCCTAATGAACTTGGATCAACTTGATGTAGACATGATGCCAAGGTTGAATAAGCACCCTCTAATCAACTTATCTATTTGTGAGGCACTGCCATTTCCTTTGTTTACCCTATCCAGCACAGTGTGTAGCTTCCCCTCTCCCCATCCAAAGTATCACTTAGTTGAGTTGGTCAAGTCATCCCTTTTACCTAGCCTTGTGCTTAGCCTTCACCCTTTGCTAGCAGTATGGCCATGTCCATTGTATGAAGTATGTCTTTAAAGCTTTGGTGCAAGTAAGTTATAAATAACATTAAATATCTATGTATTAACTGCCACTTGATTGATGTTTATACTTTAAGTTAAGTTGTGAATATGGTTAAAGGAACACGTCTTAGTCATTTGTTATAATCTAGTCTTTGGTTGTATTTGGCCCTAGTCAAACATAGTTTGACCATGGTCATTCTTGGGATCCATGATGAGATGGACCACTTATCCTTTATGATATTGATCTATGGTCCTGTTATCACATATATAGTAGTCGGGCTACCATACATTATTTTTCTGATGCCAGTACACTAGTCAGCCAGTTCCCTTACTTTGAGATGTCGAGATGAGCATCTATATTGGATCACTATCAGATTGTGGACAGCAATGTATATTCCCCATGCCATGATTGAGTCTCCAGACACTCAGAGAGATGACCGATGTAGCCATTATACCATTGGTACAGAGCAGTCAGTAGTGCCCAGATTTACAGCAGCAGTTTCAAAGGACAGATGATGGTACAGGTTGATGAGCATTCAGGTATATGACTCAGCAGGTATATCATTGTGTTATGGTTACCGTTATATTGCTTTTATACTTATTCTTATAGCATGTCTTAGCACTTAGTGTCATGATTTGGCAATCATATAGATATGTGGGCGTGGTTGATCTTCTTATATATATTATATTGTCCCTACTCAGACTTAGAAGTTCACTATTCATACTCATTGGTTTTACCCTCCTTAGGGAGAATAGAGGTAATCATTCCACCATACCTTGGCTTGCTAGTGTCGGCTCCATTATTCATTGTCTTCATCCATCCATTGCCTACCTTTTTGTTTATCCCTGACTTACTACTTGACTAGTGGCATGGAGGACTTTTCCCACTGTAGCCTCTGTATTGGATGAGCTTCCCTGTTTATTGTGTCTTGGCTCTGAGTTGGTGACAAAACTTACCTATGGTGAGTTGGAATTCCCCCTAGTCACTAAAGTTGTGTTGGTTAAACCTGAAACTTTTAGTGCTGCCATGAATACAAAATCTGGAAAAAATGAAATGCTATATCTTGTATGAAAAGCTCATTCATGCAATGTGTTTCTAAACACACATGAATGAAAGGCATGCCAAATGAAAATGGCCATGAAAATAAAATGTTATATCTTTTGGAAATGTAAATACCTAGGTAAACAAGCTGTCCGTGACACACCTAGAAGTGCTCAGGTAAACAAGTGCCTTAAAAACACACCTGCAGCAGAAAGCCTAAATAAATGTAAATCTATGCAATGTGTTTATAAACACACATAGATCAAGGCTATGGAAACTTAAGGCCCAAAAAGAAATGGAACTTAAATGCTATATCTAAATAATTGCTGGCCTCATTTGTATTATGGATTGTGCGCATCTGTTAAAGGTGAATAAACCCTCTTTTGAACAACTCATCCATTTGTCAGACACCTCCATTCCCTGTGTTGTTGCTCATTTAGTATATACTACAGTGTGTTTTCCCTTTCCCTTTATCAAAGTGTCACAAAGTTAAGTCATTCAAGTCATCCCTTAGCCTAGCCAGTTATTTTAGCCTTCACCCTTCACTAGCAAATTGATCACAGCTATGAAGTGAGTATGATCTTGAAAGTCTAATCTGAGTAATAATAATAATTAATGACATTATATATTTGGATTTAGATCGCCAGTAATGATTACTTTGTGTTATAATTGCTATTTGAATAAGTTGTAGAGCATGCATTAACCTTTGACACTTTGCAGCAGCTTCCGATGATGGTCTGAGTTATATTTGGTCATGTTGACTTGGTCAGACCTAGTTTGACCAAGGTCAACCATAGGACATGAGATGGTTGGACCTTGTGATGATATGGATTGATGATATATGGTCTATGTACATGTACATGATGATTCTATGCAGCAGCTACAGGGTTATGATGATGATTCATGGTTTACAACAGTATTTGATCATTTACAGATTATTATTATTTGACCTGTTCTGGTATATTGGATATATATTTTGATCATGCAGAGATTCGTATGGTGTATGAGTACACATCTTGGATAGATTTGGACATTCTGAGTCCAATGAGACAATTTGCTTTCAATTCCGGGCATTTACAGTGATGTTTGAGCCTCAGTAGGCTATTCCAGTGCAGTTTTGGTCTGTCGGAGACCTTGTCAGAGCAGATGTGATTTTTATCCGGTTGACCTAGGGCGCTATGCTTGGAAAGGGTGGTCCAGCCACTTGTTTTTACCATATTACCCTCCTCCCAGACACACTAGTGCCCTCACCTTGACAGCGCAGGCACTCCAGGAGGCAGTTTGGGGCAGTTTCATGCTTCCCGAGGCATTTCAGGATTGGTAGAAATGGCTATCGAGGAAATCGATTTGGGCTACTGAGGCAATGTTTCGGCATGGGATGATCAGTGATGATGGATTGATGTCTTCCACACCTCCTCCAGCAGTTTCAGCTTCATCGAGGCCCACATCCATCACTTATGGCACTTTCTGATGATTTCTAAGGTCTTTTGAGGCCTACGATTTGACCATAGAGGTACGATTTGGTACATTGATGACTACTTTATTATTATTGTGCTATGGGGATTGACCAAGGGTGGCTAAAATTACCCCTTGGACCCACCATAAGCTTCTTATTATATTTTGTCATCATGATTTGGTGGGATTCCCCTCTTCTAGGGCGATTTTGTCCACTCATATTATATTTTATTAGTGATCCATGTATTTTATTGTTGAGCTCATCTCAACCATTGATTAGACATTTGTATCTTTTAATCTTAGCCACTCATTCAAAAAGTGGTTAGGATTTTGACGCCTCTCCTTCCTATTTAAAGGAGAGAGCTTCTCATTTGTAAGGGGTCTTTGGCTCTTGGATTATTGGTATAGAAAAACTTTCTTGTGGAAATTCTTGTGGTCTCCTTTGCATCTGGTGTTCTTAGATGGTGATTGGAAAGTCTACTGCAACCTAGCATTTGGAATTTGTGGTAAGATCTATCTATTTTGGAAATCATTGTCTTGTCTACAGGAGGGCGACTTCAACAAGGGCGATTTTGCAAGGCTTCTTCAAATCGACTTTCTTGGCATTTGCTTGTATCAGGGGGTTATCATTAGCATCATTGTGATCTATGCTATCTTTCTGTTATTTCTCTTGTAGCATTAGTCTTATCTCTTGATTACATCAAATCTGATACTGTTGACATTTGTTGTGCAGGAGAGAGGGCGCATTGGCTTCTTGGACTAAATCAACTGCATAGAAAACTACCTCAAAGCTTCTCAAATTGATCGGGTTTGCATAGATCATCATCATCAAGGCATCTACAAGGTTACCCAGGTAAGATCCACAGGTTTGTTTCTCTTATCTTGATCCAATCCATTGACATAGCTCATAAATTGATAAAACCCTTATTTATTCAAACCCTCATTTTTACATTTTTTCAGATCTACTAAGATCTAGTGGCTTTTTGGGTAAGATATTTAAAACCCACCTCTATAGTATCCACGGCATCCCGGATCTATACTTTGGTAAGGATTGGCCTCCATTTGACCCTCTTCCCAAGGCATTTAGCCTCTCCAAGCAAGGGCGCACTTCCTAGTTTGGTGGGTTGACCTAGATCTAGTATGTGGGTAGTTGAGATCCCGCTTGATTCATGATCTACACATCCAATAACCTACCCCCAGATTGTCACTTTTCTGATTTCTACCTTGTGGGCCCCATTCCACATTTTAAGGGATTTAATCCCCATTTTGGACCACTTGGTTTCTTCAAACTCAAATCTAGTAAAATCTAGCCATCGGATTGCCTTGAAATTGTAGATCCACACTCCCCATTGATCAACCTACTTGGATCTAAAGTTTGGATGCCATCGGACTTGTCTTGACCCACTTAACCCTCATTTTAGCCTCCTTGGGTAAAGCCGCACCACCTTGGAGAAGGGAGTTGTCCCACTTCTAGGACGTGGGTACTTGAGATTTCAGTGGATTTGGAACGGGAATAATTCAAAACCTAGGTCTAGTAGGTCACCTTGTCAAATCTTGCCTTGGGGATAGCATTCCTTGTTTTAAGGGATTGTTGTCCACTTAGGTCAAACCTAGATCTAGACCTATTCATCCATCAAGACTTTAATTGCCCACTTGTCTCATGCAATAGGAGTCCTTAACCACAAGTTAACCTTATTTTGACTCCATAATCCCAACTCCCAAGGAATTGGTTTCTCTCCAAGTCAATTCGACTTTCCTAGATTGTTGGATTAACTTGTGGTTTGACCCTTGTGTGGTAAACTAAACCCTTTGATGCCATCATACTGCATGATCAAGCGTGTCACTTGTACTAGTTAGCCCCAATTCAACCCCTAAACTACCCTGCATTGGACACGATTCCCAAGGCAGTGGATTTTCTCACATTGAACTAGTACTTTAATCCTGGATCCTATTTCACAAATCATAAGTCACTCTCACATCAATAATGAACCAAAGCTATACTCATTGAACCCCTCACTTGTCTTGTGACTTCATCCTAAGGTCTAGGATAAACCATACACCTTACTTCACTTAGAAATAACTTGATTTGGTGTCTTGGTTTTGATCTCTCCTGTCAGGAGTAGATCGGGTCTCCCCCTTTGTTGTCTGGGCTAGATAACATAAAGTGAAGGTTGCCTCGACTGGCGTGACAACCATCTATTGGAGGTCGAGGTGATTGTGGTTGCACCTTTTGAGTTGCCCTTCCCTATTGCCATCCGTGAGTGGATACATCCATAGGGGTAACTACAGTTTAGGTGATAACAGGTCCCACATACACCTGTTGATGATTCCATATGTTGGACATATGCTCTAGATGATGATTGATGCAGTTGGTCAATTTTATTATTATTTCCAGATTATCATATTTTACACTGTCCAGGTATGGTGGACCCTATAGATGACCCCACAGGTTATCATGAGGTGTATGACCACTCATCTCTAGTGGATTTGGGTCTTCTGGATCCATTGATACACTTATCTTTCAGTTTCGAGCACTTCTGGGCATGATAGCAATTTTCCACCTGTTGACCAGTTTGGGCATGTTGATGAGGCATGTCCTCCAGGAGCAATGGAGGCAAGTAGCTACCTAAGGTGCTACAGAGGAAGGGGGTGGTCCAGCCACTTGTTTTTACCATTATACCCCCTTTCCAGACAAGATGGCACCTTCAATTTGACAACGCAGGCACACTAGAGGCAGTTTTGGGCACTTTCAGGGTTTTCAGGAGGATTAAAAAATGGAATAAAAAGGTCATTGAAGAATTCGATTTGGGCAATTGAGGCAAGGTTTTGGCACTTGGTCTGCTCAGAGGTCATCCATGGTGTATCCCCCTTCTTCCATATCAGTTTGCACCAGTCAGTGGGGTCCACATGGGCTACAAGAGCTCTTTTATTGTATTTCTCTCTATGATGATGGGGACAGGATTTGATCATTTGTGTACTTGGACATGTCATAGACTCATATTTTATATTATTGTGTCATGTGGTCATGCTAGTGAAGGAGTTTAATACCTCCTAGCCCCACCATGTGCTCCTAGTGACTTGTCTTTGTCATATTGTCATGGCACACCTGTTTTTAGCCACCCCCATTTATGACATCACCCCTCATTGAGCTTTTTAGGCTATGATGGCATCACTTAGTGAGTGATCCATGTCTTATATTGTATTGGCTCATCTTAGCCGTTGATTATATCGTTGTATCTTTTGATCTCAACCACTAGTTTTCAAAAGTGGTTTAGGGTTTTGGTGTTCTGCATCCTATAAAAGGAGGAGACCTCCCTATTATAAAAGCACCTTTGGGCTTTGGAAAACTTGGAATAAAATACTATTTTTGGAGATCTTCTTCTTGGCTTTGATTGGGTTGTTCTTGTACATGGTTATGCATCTTTTGCTTTTAGACATTCTTTGCTTTGCAAGTGATTTCTACATCTACTGAAGGAGGCCGAATTGGTTGAAGCTAGAAGGGCGATTTGCTTGAAGGGAAGATTGTAGGGGTTGCTCACATCCCCCTTGGGTAAGACGTCTTCATCTTGAGGGAGTTTTTCAATTGTGCTTTGTCCATTGATTGTTTCTTTGATATGACATGCTTAGATCTCATTGATTTGTGGATCAAATCTAACATTTTGTAGTTTGATTTACAGGTTGAATGGGGCATCTCTCCTCCTAGGGCTTGGACGATTATGCTTGGAATCACTTGGATCTAGCTTGTAACTGTAACTAAGGGCAAAAATCATCTATGTGCAAAGTAGCCGCAAGCTTTTGAGGTAAGATCTACAAGGTATGTATCCATTTCGCTTGTTCTCCATCCTATTGGTCACATAAACCCTTAAAATTCAAAACCCTCTTTTTCTATTTTTTTAGATCTTCTTGGATCTAGCATGCTTTTGGGGATAAAACTTAAAACCCACCTCTATAGTATCCACGTCAATTCGGATCTATAGTTTGGTGGTGATTGGCCTTCATTTGACCCATTTCCCAAGGCATATTGGTCTCTCCAAAGGAAGTCGCATCCTTGAGAGAGGCTAATTTGTCGGTTCCAAGACGTGGGTAGGAGAGATTGTTGCTTCATTGAAAAGATCATCGCCTAAAACCCACCTCTAGTGCTTCACCTTGGTGATTTTCACCTTGTGGGCCCCATTCCTCATTTTGAGGGTTGTGCCCCACTTGGGTCACTAGGTGATGCATTAGATCAATGGAGATCTATCCAAGGCATGTGCTTGACATTAAAAACCCATCTTGATATTCATCGTAACTATCCCGATCTATAATTTGGTGGACATCCGACTCCATTTGGCCCTTGATCTAAGGCACTAGTCCTCCTTGAGGCAATTCGCACTCCTTGGGTAGGTGGGCTTTGTTAGATTGCATACTTGGGTAGCCCAATCCATAGATCCACGCCATAGCATACCCCTAGTGCCATTTCATTTCAACTTTGACCTTGTGGGCCCAAGTTGGACCATTTTCCACTTTTTAAGGAGTGGGCCCCACTTGGGTACTTTTCTTTGGCATTAGATCTATCTAGATCTACTATTCCTAATCCATAAGTGACCTTATCTCACACTTGGTTGAACTTTTGTCACCTTCCTTAAGCCTCTTCAACCAAGCCTTAACCACTCTGGGTCCACTTATTCTTTCTAGATCTAGATCTTATTCCATCTTGGTCTTCCTTTATTTCATCATCACATTTCCCTAAGAAGCCTTGATTGCATTCGCTACCCTTCATTGGCTAAGCTAGGGTCTTCCCCTTAGTCTTGCTTAAGCTTGATCTAAAGTGAAGATTACCTCAGTTATCGTGACACCCACTTGCATTGGGAACCGTGCCAAGCCTTGGGTCACCTCTTTAGTTGTCCAACACCTCTACCATCCCGGATGGGATACCTTTAGGAACAACTACAAGTTGTGTGATAACAAGTCCAACTCGTTGTATATTTGAGCATCAGAGCCCTATGACACAATGTAATGTATAACATTGTTGGAAACATTAACCCTTTAGGGTTAATATATATTATTGTATTTACTATTCATGTGAAATGAAGACGAAGAGTCATTGTGAATAGGAACAACCATCGAGAGTCCAAGAGACACCTTGGAATTTCGAATCCAAGGGTCATTCTCATGTGTATTTATATGTACATACATCAATGAGATAAATATGCTTTTCACGCCAATTCTCTGTCTTTGTGGTGCATTTGCTTGTGTGTATTTGGCTTTGTCTAGACAATCTACTTGTCTGCCCTATTGGGCATCCCAATAGTGGTATCAGACAAATGAGCCTTGTGGCATGTGCTAATCTAGTCTAGTCTAGGCATACTTAATGAGAAACACCATGAACCCTCCTTTGCCATACTGGTGCTTTAGCAGCATGTACGTTTCTAAATCTTGAATTCCTTAGTCGCGCCATTATAGCCCATACCCCTTCGTTTTACTCCAGCACCCATATTGTCAACCCTAATCCTGGAGCATGGAATGATCTAGTAAGCATCCATAGACATCAAAATACATCATCCGCTACACTGTAGTCACAATCCACCTCGAGCCCCACCCATTGACCAAGTCAACAAGGTTGACCAGGTCAAAACTGATCAAAAATAAGAATTAAGCCATAATCTGAAGAACTCTGCATGCATGGGGTACAAGTAATAATCTCTTAATTATATTAGTAGTCGACTTGAAGCATTATTAATGTATACAGTGGTTATCATAGATGCAAACACAAAAAAATATAGACTAAAAGTGACACAGTTGCACAGTGATGGTGAAATCCCAACCATATACCTACTTTCACATTCATCCATCTGTACACTCTAGACTATCCCTCATTACCCTTGGGTGAGATGGATCAATAAAAAAGCTTGGTCAAATGAGATTTGACTTATTCGGATCGACTCAATTATCTCTTAGAGGAAAGGGAACAAAGGGACCAAAGTAACATATGTTGGACAAGCAAACACTAGGGAAGGGAGATGCCTTACAAATAGAAAGTCTCCAATGGACTCTAACAAAGATCCTTGCTTGATGTTCACTTCACGACTTCATATAATTACTTTCGTTTCATTGCAAGTCTTTGACTTTCATTTGGCATGCAATCCTTTAGATATAGCATTTATGCTATCGATGCATTTTATATTTTATTCATGGCCTTTCTCATTTGATGACCCTTCGGATTTTACATGTGCTGAGAAGCACAACTACTTGTCGCTTTCATCCAGGGTTTGAATTTCATTTCATTATGTGGCCCTTTCTTTGATTTTACATGGGCTAAAACACACAACCAATCATGGCTTCCATCACGGGTATTTTTCATTTTTAAAATGAGGACAACTTGCTTCGAGGACTAAGGAGACACCTGAGACACAAAGTAAACATGGGGGCCTATCCATAAACAGAGGTCATAATGGGGAAAATTCTTTGATTCCATAAGTCAAGTCCAAAGCCAAGGGGAAAACGCTTTCAACATGGAAGAAATGGACGGATGGAAAGACAAGTGAAAGACGGTGCCAAAAGCAAGGGTGATGATCTTAAATGCACAAAGGCTAACCCTACTAACAACCATATACTCGTGACTTGACACCAAAACCATTTAACTGCGCAGTTTAACTGCACATAACTGATAGTCTACATGAAATCAAGAGATAACGTATCACCACCGATACAACACACATGCTAAGTCTCATCTACTAAGAGAAGCAAGAAATATCATGATAATCAACTCGCATGCCATATACTTGCTCAGTCATATACCTGAATCTGCAACAATCTCTGACAAATCTAGAAAGCAAGGAAGATAACACCAACTGGAAACTTTGCTGCTCTACAAAAAGTGGGCCAATGGTCTAGCAAGTATCCATCCAAGATCATGAAGAGGGCACATAAGTGACAAGGGTATATTGATAGCACTGCTTTGAATAGTCTAGCTTCCTCTGAATACGCTTTGTCAATGATCATCAAAGTGGCACTAAACGCTCATCTCATGTAAAGGACTAGCTCTGGCGTGGGACATCTAGACTGGAAATGATAGCAGATCCCAGCTACTATAAATGTGATAACCTTCATGTGATCGAGAAAGCGAATGCCTATGAGATGTTGGTTGCCCTGCTAAAGTTGTTCCAGAGTGAATCAAAACCAAGAAATGGTTTTGAGAGAAAAGCTTAAACCTGAAAGATATTAAAATGACCAAGACCGACAATGTTGCATCATAACTGACCCACATCACACAGGTACGTGAAGAGTTGGGGGTTGTTGGGGAGATAGTGGCAATAGAGTTAGTGAGAATAGCCTTGAATGGCTTCTCACAACCACAGTAGGACTTTGTACGTGTAGATGTTGCACCAAAGAGAACATGTTGACATGGATCAAACTTTCGGATGACTTCATACAAGAGGAGCCGAGATCTATCTCCACTCACACAGCCCAACAGAGAGTTGATGAAGAGGAGAATGTATCCCTTTCAGCGACGGGTAAGAAGAAAAAGGGCTTGAGTAGTGGAGCCAATTCCAAGAAGGATATGAGCAAGGTAAGATGCTTTGCTTTCCATACATATGGCCATTATGTAGGCCAATGTCCCAATAAGACGAAGAACAAGATGAAAGAAGAGACTGAGGTTGCCACTTCAACTAAAGTGGAAGAGTATGCAAAGAAATTTGAGAAGGAACTCTCGCTTGTTTCAGTCAAGAAGCAGTGTAGCTAGGTGTTCGGACACTAGAGTGTGGTACATGGATGGTGGGGCAGCATGCCATATGACGGGAACTAGAGATATGTTCCTAGAGTTGACAGATATAGACAGAGTTATACTTTCGGAGGATGGGTACGCCAACACCCATGCAGTATAAGGAGTTGAAAGTGTTCTACTCCAACTCAAGTCTAGAGGTTATCTGGAGATTGGTGGAGTGTTGTTTGTTCCAGAGCTGAAAAGGAATTTGCTCTTAGTGTATGCTCTGGAAGATGACAGGTATGCAGTTCTTCATTGCCTGGGACAGGTGATTATTTATCCATTGGGCAAGAGTGTGGATGCAACACGAGTGCTTCGCATTTGGGAGGGCAATTCATACAAGTTGAAGGGACGACCTGTGGCTAGTGAGTCTGGTGGTAGGTCAGACTCAGTGGCAACAGTGGTAGCAGCCAGTGGAGAGGATTCTTCAAGCTCTGTGAGGAGACCAAGCTAGTGTGGGATAACTCTTGAGGACGAGTGGGAGAATGAGAAGAACTCTCAATTCAAGGTAGTCTGGCACAAATCTCCCGCACATTATCCAAGGTAGATGGCTGAGAAACTTTTAATTTCAGAGGGAGCAGCTTTAGTGATTTGGAGACAGGAGGTTGACACAAATTCAGGTGGAGGAGATGCCAACAGTACCTCCCTCGCTAAGAGGGAGTGTTCACCACCAAGCCAACTAGGTGGGAAACCATGTACCATGTACCTTGAAGACGAGAAAGATGTAACGAGCAAAGTTTATCAAGGGAGATAGTTTTCCTCTTTCTCTTCTTAACTCTTCTCCATGAAATTTCCGCACCCCTACGAGGGATTTTGTAATGATATGTCAGCATGAGGGCCAATTTTTGTAAAACATAGTTACCTTGGACTTTATCATTAGGAAAGTCCTTTCATTGAGTGTTTTTTCCTTCAGATAATTAAAATTCATTTTTAGTGCTTTTAATTATCTGAGTTTTTCACACAAAAATTCCCCCAAACTGGTGAACGGCATTCTAATGATCGAGTCCATGGGATGATTAAGGCCTAGGAATGTTCTATATTACCATGCTAGACATTATCTAATGTCTTGCAAAAATTCATTAAGTTTTACTTAGGATTTTTTAATTTTTTGTAACTAAAAAATATCCCTTAGCATAAAAAAGATGTAAAGTAAAAAGGGTTAAGTGGCAGCTAATGCCCATAAAGAGGGTATGGGTACTCAAAATCGATGGCATGAGACCCCCTACAACCTTGGACCAAGTTTGAAATCAAGCCGTTGAGTTTTGACAAGGTTCTGGATGTATTTTCCTAAGTCAGTCAAGAAAATCAGGGAAATTGACAATTAATTAGAATGGCAAAAATTTTTAAAGTAACTAAAGTCTCTTGTGGGGGGGGGGGGAATTAAGTTTCCAAATGTCATAATATGTGCCTAAGTTGAAATCAAAGGAAACAATGGGGCCCCCCATGTAAAGTTTCAAGAGTTTGAAATTGTCTCCCTAAGGGGGAAACCCTCTCTCTCAATGGGAAATGAGAAAAAATGAAATAAGCCAAAAGGGGGGGGTCCAACCTTCATGATTCCCTCCCCTTGGCCTAGCAATGAAATATAAAACATGGGTGGGGTGTTTTTTCCCCCATTGTTTGTTATTTTTAACCCAAGGAAGTGCACCCCCCTTCATGGGCCCCCTTTCTCTCCAAGTGGCAAGTGTCTCTCATGCAAAGGAGCTCTCTCCTCTCTCTTTTCCTATCAAAAGGAGGCCTCTTCTCCTCATTTTGGTTACAATCTCCCCTGTTTCTCAAGCTCTCATGCTATTCTTCTCTCTTGCTCTCATTCTTGAGAACCAATTTCTAATTCCCAGCCATTGTGAATAATATAAAGAATTATTTGGGGGAGATCTTGTGTGTTGTTCATTGTGGATAGCTTGCTCCTATTTTCCTTTGCTTGCATTTGCCATAGGAGGCCAAAGAAGCAAACGTTTTTGCTTGGTGAGATCTATTGCACTTATGTAGTAGATTTTATGAGTTTTCTTCATTGTATTTGAAAATTTCATGCATTTCTTGGTTAAATAGTGTGATTTTTCAAGTCCTTGTTTGGAACTCACATTTCTTGGTTTTGTGAAGCAAATCTTTTAAGTTGCAGTTTGTCTTAGTGGAAGAGTGGAATTCCTTGGTTCGATACCCCACTTCCTCAAGCATTGGAAAAGCAAAGAGCACAACTTCCTCCCATAACTTTCTATTTTCTGCATTTTATATTTACTTACAATTTCATATTAAATATTGTCCCAAATCTCATTTATAAGTGTTAAAATTGTGATAATTTACTTGTCAAAAAATTTAGAAAATTTTCATATATTTGTACCTTAACACTAATAGTGTCCAAGAGTGGTTTTGGGCATTTTTTCTACCTTTGTTGGTTGTTGATTTTTAGCAGGTTCTGTACAGTACAAGGGGATATGCTGCCCAAATTTTGCCAAAATTAAGTGTAAAGGACATCCATAAGCTACCTGTTTTCACCTAAGTTGTAGTTACCCCTATGGATACATCCAATCATGGATGGCAATAGGGAAGGGCAACTCAAAAGGTGCAACCACGATCACCTCAACCTCTAATATATGGTTGTCACGTCGGTCGAGGCAACCTTCACTTTATGTTATCTAGCCCAGACAACAAAGGGGGAGACCCGATCTACTCTCGACAGGAGAGATCAAAACCAAGACACCAAATCAAGGTATTTCTAAGTGAAGTTAGGTGTACGGTTTATCCTAGACCTTAGGATGAAGTCACAAGCCAAGTGAGGGGTTCAATGAGTATAGCTTTGGTCCATAGTTGATGTGAGAGTGACTTATAATGTTTGAAATGAGATCTAGGATTAGAGTACTAGTTCAATGTTGGAAAATCCACCGCCTTGGGAACTGTGTCTAATGCAGGGTAGTTTAGGGGTGCATTGGGGCTAACTAGTACAAGTGACAAGCTTGACCATGATACATGATGGCTTCAAAGGTTTAGTTCACCATGCAAAGGTCAAACCACAAGTTAATCCAACAATCTAAGAAAGTCGAATTGACTTGGAGAACAACCAGTGCCTTGGGAATTGGGATAATGGAGTCAAAGTGGGGTTGACTTGTGGTTAAGGACTCCTATATCATGAGACAAGTGGGCAATTAAGGTCTTGATGGATGAATAGGTCTAGATCTAGGTTTGACCAAAGGGGACCATAATCCCTTAAAATAAGGAATGCTATCCCCAAGGCTAGATTTGACAAAGTGACACACTAGACCTAGGTTTTGAATTATTCCGGTTCCAAATCTCCAAAAATCTCAAGTACCCATGTCCTAGAAGTGAGTCAACTCACTTCTCCAAGGTGGTGCGACTTTACCCAAGGAGGCCAAAAATGTGGGTTAGGTGGGTCAAGACAGGACCGATGGCATCCAAACTTTAGATCCGGGTAGGTTGGTCAAGTAGGAGTGTGGATCTATAATTTTACGGCAATCCGACGGTTAGATCTTACTAGATCTGAGTTTGAATATACCAAGTGGTCCAAAATGGGGATTAAATCCCTTGAAATGTGGAATAGGGCACACAAGGTAGAAATCAGAAAAGTGATGATCTGAGGGTAGGTTATTTGATCTGTAGATTAAGAATCAAGCGGGATCTCAACTACCCACCACCTAGATCTAGGTCAACTCACCACCACCAAGAAGTGTGCCTTGCTTTGGGAGCGCTAAGTTGGCTTGGGAAGGGGGTCAAACGGAAGCCAATCCTCACCAAACTATAGATCCGGGATGCCGTGGATGCTATAGAGGTGGGTTTTCAATATTATGCCCAACAACCCTCTAGATCTAAGTAGATCTGAGAAAATGTAAAAATGGGGGTTTTGATTAATTAGGGTTTTAATTGTTTTAGACACCTGGATAGATCATGGAGATAGAAATTACCTTGAGATCATACCTGAGTGATGTGAATGAGATGTCTTGATGTTGAGGAAGATTCCCGCAGAGATCAAATGAGAAATTGTTGATTTTGCTTGCCGAAATGATGCCCTAGTCCACACGTGGGACCTCCTCTACCTGTCAAACCAAGGAATAGCGATTCAATCAGTAAGATCAAGCATGGGGGAAATACAAGAGAAATGCAACAGTAACATGAAATAGAAGGTCCTGGGACAGTAATACTCCCTGTTACCAACGAAGAGATCCAAAGAAGAAGTAGGGAGAGTCTTCCCCTACCAATACTTCCTCCTCAAAGCAAATCGGCCTCCACCTGTAGATGCAAAAATCGTGGTACAAAATATATTGCAAGCAAGATGTCCAATAACTCAGTGCAAAGGAAGAACCAACGAACGAACACCAAAAACATTCACCACAACACTGGAGATAGATGCAATAATAATTTTCTATTCCAATAATCCAGAGCCAAAAGTCCCCTTTACAATGAGAGGCTCTCTCCTTTAAATAGGAAGGAGAGGCACCAAAACCCTAACCACTTTTTGAATGAGTGGCTAAGATTAAAAGATACAAATGTCTAATCAATGGTTGAGATGAGCTCAACAATAAAATACATGGATCACTAATAAAATATTATGTGAGTGGACAAAAACGCCCTAGAAGAGGGGAATCCCACCAAATAATGATGACAAAATATAATAAGAGGCTTATGGTGGGTCCAAGGGGTAATTTTATCCCTCCTTGGTCAATCCCCATAGCACAATAATCATAAAATAATCCTCAATGTACCAAATCGTGCCTCCATGGTCAAATCGTAGGCCTCAAAAAGACCTCAGAAATCCTCAGAAAGTGCCATAAGTGATGGATGCGGGCCCCGATGAAGCTGAAACTGCTGGAGAAGGTGTGGAGGACCCCGATCTATGATCACTGATCATCCCATGCCATAACATTGCCCCAGTAGCCCAAATCGATTTCCTCAATAGCCATTTCTACCAATCCTGAAATGCCTCGAGAAGCGTGAAACTGCCCCAAAATGCCTCCTGCAGTGTCTGCGCTGTCAAGGTGAGGGCACCAGTGTGTCCGGGAGGGGCGTAATATGGTAAAAACAAGTGGCTGGACCACCCCCTCCATCATCAGCGCCCTAGGTCAACCGGATAAAAATCACATCTGCTCTGACAGGGCCTCCGACAGGCCAAAACTGCACTAGGACAGCCTACTGAGGCTCAATCATCACTGTAAGTGCCCGGAACTGAAAACAAACTGTCTCATTGGACTCAGAAGGTCCAAATCCATCAAAGATGTGTACTCATACACCATATGAATCTCTGCATGATCAAAATATATATCCAATATACCAGAACAGGGCCAATAATAATAATCTGTAAATAACCAAACACTGCTGTAAACCAAGAATCATCAACATAACCCTGTAGCTGCTGCATAGAATCATCATGTATGTATACATAGACCATATATCATTTATCCATGTCATCATAAGGTCCAACCATCTCATGTCCTCTAGTTGACCATGGTCAGACTAGGCCTAACCAAGTCAACATGACCCAATATAACTCAGACCAGCATCATAAGCTGCTGCAAAGTGTCCAAGGTTAATGCATGCTCTACAACTTATTCAAATAACAATTATAACACAAAGTAATCATTACTGGCGATCTAAGTCCAAATATATAGTGTCATTAATTATTAATATTACTCAGATTAGACTTTCAGGATCATACTCACTTCATAGCTGTGATCAATTTGCTAGTGAAGAGTGAAGGCTAAAATAACTGGCTAGGCTAAAAGATGACTTGACTGACTTAACTTTGTGACACTTTGGCAAGGGAAAGGGAATACACACCATAGTATATACTGAATGAGCAATAACACAGAGAATGGCGGTGTCTCACAAATGGATGAGTTGTTCAAAGAGGGTTTATTCACCTTCACAGATGCGCACAATCCATAATACAAATAAGGCCAGCAATTGTTTAGATATAGCATTTAAGTTCCATTGCTTTTTGGGCCTGAAGTTTCCATAGCCTTGATCTATGTGTGTTTATAAACACATTGCATAGATTTACATTTATTTTAGGCTTCCTGCTGCAGGTGTGTTTTTAAGGCACTTGTTTACCTGAGCACTTCTAGGTGTGTCATGGACAGCTTGTTTACCTAGGTATTTATTTTTTCAAAAGATATAACATTTTATTTTCATAGCCATTTTCATTTGGCATGCCTTTCATTCATGTGTGTTTAGAAACACATTGCATGAATGGGTTTTTCATACAAGATATAGCATTTCATTTTTCCAGATTTTGTATTCATGGCAGCACTAAAAGTTTCAGGTTTAGCCAACACAACTTTAGTGACTAGGGGGAATTCACAAGGAACTCCAACTCACCATAGGTAAGTTTTGTCACCAACTCAGAGCCGAGACACAGTAAACAGGGAAGCTCATCCAATACAGAGGCTACAGTGGGGGAAAGATCCTCCATGTCACTAGTCAAGTAGTAAGTCAGGGTGATAAACTAAAAGGTAGGCCATGGATGGATGAAGACAATGAATAATGGAGCCAACACTAGCAAGCCAAAGTATGGTTGAATGATCACCTCTATTCTCCCTAAGGAGGGTAAAACCAATGAGTATGAATAGTGAACTTCTAAGTCTGAGTAGGGACAATATAATATATATAATAAGATCAACTAGGTCCACATAGCTATATGATCGCCAGATCATGACACTAAGTGCTAAGACATGCTATAAGAATAAATATAAAAGCAATATAACCATGGCACACTGATATACCTGCTGAGTCATATACCTGACTGCTCATCAACCTGTACCATCATCTGTCCTCTGAAACTGTTGCTGTAACTCTGGAAACTACTGACTGCTCTGTACCAATGGTATAATGGCTACATCGGTCATCTCTCTGAGTGTCCTGAGACTCAGTCATGGCATGGGGAATATACACTGCTGTCCACAATCTGATAGTGATCCAATATAGATGCTCATCTCAGCATCTCAAATGTAAGGGGTCAAAATCTATCTTCTTTCTCTTATTTCCTTCAATTCTCATGTGCTGAAATTTCATTCATTGTAACACGTTCAAGAAAGTCTCTTGAACTTGATTCTTCTTTTATTTCGAAAGTTATCTTTTAGCTTCATTTTTCAGCCATCCCTTGCATCCAAAGGAGGTTGGGCTTGCCCACCCTTTATTGCAAGTGAAGAGGGGCTAGATTTAAATTTTTATTACTTAGTTTCATTACCAGCATTTTACTTCATTAGTTTGCCCCATCTCTTCCTTAGGAAGAAGATTGTGTGCCTAAGATAGTTGTTAATTTAATTCTTGTTTCAAGTTGTCATCCATTGCTTGCAAAGGAAGTTGGGTTTTCCCACCCTTGAAAGCAAGAGTGAAAGGGCTAAGATTGATTTTCTTCTTTTTTAAAAAAGGCATTTGTACATTTGTTTTGCCCTCCTCTTCCTTAAGAAGAGAGTTGTGTGGGTAGTTCAATTTTCTTTTCTTGCATTTTAATTTAATTTGTTTCCCACACCTTGCATGTGAAGGGCTTTGCCCTCTTGCAATATTATGCCGGCTAATTTAAATTGTTTTAAACAAAAGTATTATTTATTTGGTTAAGCAATAAACCCTTGCCCCATGTTTTCCCTGTATTCACTCCCCTTGCCGGTTCGTCCAATCCTGGGTGAAAAGAAAGGGCAAAAGCTTGAGTTAGCTAGTATAATATGCACTTTCACAATTTATCCAGAAGTAGAGATTGTTGGGAGCCTGTTGGCACTTTGTGTCCTCCTGTTGAGCACCCGACAGTCTTTGGAAATGATTTGTGGAGCTAGAAGGGAACCTTGTGTTTGCTTGTTGAGCACCCAACAGTTTCTCTCAAATTGAAAGATAACCATTGAAGGTAGTCACATTAGTATAGGACAATTAATTTTCAATTTTCACTTTCAACACACATTAATTCCCTAAGCTAAAGTGAGACCTTAAAATCATTTAAAATTTACAAGACCACTAGCAAAACATTTTGGTCACTTGACAATTTACAAAGCATTTTATTTCAATTTCTTTATTTCAGGTCAGTTTATTTTGCAACCAAATTTATATTCATTGTCGACTTATTTGAATTTGAATATTGATTACTTTGATGTGTGAATGGTTTAATTTTATTTGTATATCTGGTAATTCTACCTCTTTGGTTATTGTTGTCCCCTAATACACACTTGGGCATAACGCGGCTGGAAACCTTCAAGCCGCTCGTTGTGTCTTTAGGGGCAAGTGAAAGTCAAGTGATGTCACCTGATTACTTGACTCCTCCATCGAGGCTACTCCTAGCGAAGCCAAGGGGGGTGGTCTTTATGAAAATAATCTAAGGCTTTTAAACTATGAAAAAAAGTAAAAGCTATTCTAGGAGTTAATGATGAATATGAAAAAATATTACACAAAGAGACAATTGCAAAATTTAATTACAACAACACATGATATAGATAAACTCATGACATTTTATGATTGAATTTAAACATTTGTAACGTATAATGACTAGTGCCGAGAATATGAATGTGATTGTTGTTGTGTTGTGTCGTGAAAGTACTGCAAAGGCTTGTTGTATGTTTTAATATATTAGTGAGTATTAAAGGAATGGGTTTATTTTTGGTTTGGCCCAACTTAGAATCACTCCTTCGAAATGGGCGTTGTGACAGCTATACCAAGTGTCCAACTAGGCGAGGATGAACCTTCTTACGACAACCTGCTGACTCTATAGTTAGCCCCACTCGACCTCTCGAATCCTTAGGATTGAAACTTTGTAGGATTTCCCTATTAAAACTAGTCACTCTAAGCCCTTTTCTAATTGAGCCAACTGTTCAGACTAAGCTGCAACGGTCAAAAGCATACTTCGTGTTTCAAGTCTTGATTGATTTTATTTAATATTGCAAGAAGAGTTATTAAACTAATCTAAAGCCCAAGAGTCTCTTTTCCACACACCAAAAAATGGTGTAGTACTTCGGGATAGCAAGGGCACAATTTTATTAAGATTTATTGGAACAAATTGTAAATAAAAAGGACAAAGCATGAGATATGTAAATCAGATTTAAATAGATCCTTTGAGGACATTTGTGTGCTTTGTGATGTGATTTAACTACTATTAACTTAAAGAAACTAATCCAAAACAAAAAAATTTAAAAAAATTTAAAAAATGAAAAAAAGTGTGAATCTCCCATGGGGGTTTGGGAGCAGGCGCTGGAATAGCCTGCTATGCTCTTTTTCTTTTTTGTTACATCAAAAGAAACAGAAGAAGTATTGCTGGTCTTTTATCATTAGGTACCAATACAGTTTACAAAATTTGTAGAAAGCAAAGGGTAGTTGAACAAGCTCCCCGGATGGCCACGGAAGCCTCCAAATCCAAGTTTTTGGACACTTTAATGTTAAAACCTGCTAAAATATCAGAAAAACCAGCGAGTGTTATTAGTATCAAAATGGCCAAAAAACACTCTAAAAGTGTCTTTGGCCTTGATACAAAAAATTGCAAAAATTATGAATTGAATGATTAAAACTAAAAATGCAAAAAAATTGAACTAGTAAGACAAGCTAGAAAGCTTGTCTTGCTAGGATCCTTGGCTGCACTATTTCAAGTTGCAAGCCAAATCGTGCAAGCCTAATGAGCTAGATCTATCTTTCACACACTTGCAATAAAACCCACTCTTTCTTAGTGAACAAGATCTTTCAACTTTTTAGATGCAAACAAAGGAAGAGACTTTTCACTAATGTAAAAATAAGATTTAAATTTGATATTATGATAGCATTAGAAAAATGAAACTAGATCTTCTTCTTTAGGATTTTAAATTTTTAGATCTAGATCAATATGGAACAAGTAACCAAGAAGATTTTGAGAGAGATTGAACTAAGGTGAGAAAACACGGTTTTTTAGTGAGAAAAGGTCGAGCAAATCGAGACCGCATGCAAGTGGGAACACGAGGGACTATGCTTCCTTTAAAATGGCTCAAGAAATCGGCAAAGCTAACATGCATGCCTCTTCTATGAGATCTGGTTACTTGCAACAAAACTTCAAAACAAAACCTTACACAAGTGAATTAAATGGCACCGATATGAATCATATAACAGACAATAAACATAAACATTCAAACAAGACATGCATAATGTTCAAAGTGTTTTCATATGATTGATAATGAGAAATAAAATTTAAATTTTATGCCTTACCCTACTGAAATAATAGATTTCCTTCCAAGGTCAGTGCAATCCGAACAATAAGCAAAATTTTATGAAAAGATACAGATTAACTCCATGGGATTTGAAACATCAAACATACACACTGTTATCACACTACTTGTAGTTGCCCCAAATGATGAATCCTATACAGGATGGCAGAGGGGATAGGCAACCAAAGAGGTGAACCACGAGAGCATCGATTCCCAAATGGATTGGTTGTCACGCCAATCGAGGCACCCTTCACTTTATGTTATCTAAGCCCAAGACAACAATGGGGGAAACCCGACAGGAGAAATCCAACCAAAACACCAAATCAAATCAGATGAATGAAGTATGTAAGGTGTTAGGTATGATGAACCCTAGATCTATGGATAAAGTCACAAGATGAGTTATAAGTTGGATCAAGAGGTTTAAAAGATGTAACTTTGGTCCAATGTGAAAGTACAGATAACTTATTAGCTTAATTATAAGATCCAAGATCAAGGCACTAGCAAATGATAGAAAAATCCACTGCCTTGGGAACCGTGTCCAAAGCAAAGAGGTTAAGATTAGGATTGGAGCTATCTAGTACCTTTTAGTTAGAATTGATCAGGGGTATGACAGTATCTTAGCACACAAGTCACAAAACCAACATCAAACAACTGAGAAACAGGCCACAACATGGAATGCGCAAGCCTAGCGAAATGGGCCACAAGGAGTCCCTCAAGGGTGATGCCCTTGAGAACCCACCTTGGGTTATGCCTAAGGTGAAATACCCCGAAATGGTTGCCAGTAAACCAAGTTGTTTGAGCTAGGGAATTTTCCAAAGAAAAAGTAGCTTAGGGTTTGTAAATAAAATAGCAGTAGACAGTGTTAATTCCATACATTCATAGCATAATAATTCAATTGCATAAACATGATCACTAGAAGAAAGACAAAGCACAAAACAATAACAACATAGTTTATCCTGCGAAACCCAAATGGGACAAAACCCAGCAACCTTCGTATAGAGATGATAATTTCAAGATCAGAGTACAATCATAAAAGAGAAAAGATGGAAATGCTTTCCAAAAAGTAGAAACCACAAAATAGTCTTCTTCTCTAGCAGATGCGAACTTCTCTCTCGCAAGTGATGCGAACTTGAATGAATGAGTAAGTGAGATAATGGGGTGAACTTTACCTCTATTTATACAAGTGTCAAAACTGACTTTTACCCTAGCTAAGCCGACTTCTCTAATTGACTGGGTCGACTTCACTTGGGGGGCAATTAATAATTTAATTTTAATCTTTTCTTTTGCTTCTTTTCACCCCAAGGTTTACATTGACTCTTTCAAGGGTTTACATAGTTAATTACATCAAGTTCATCTCCCTTAGGAGGTACAATCAAGTACAATAGAAATACAATAAATAATATATTCCGAAAATGCACAAAATCCGACACTCTCTCTAAACGAGGAAGGTATTCTTCGGTCTTCATCAGCATCACAGTCATTTGGGTTTCATCTATACATCTACTGTCTCCATCATCTCTATACACATTGAAGGTTATCAACACAGTCTCAGTCCTTCGAGAAGTGTCTTCATGCATCATCTTCAACAGTCCTTCGGTGGGTCTAGGAGAATCACTCAATCCTGGATATCTGAGATATCAGCTATACCATTTGCTACATGTCTGTCTCATCTGCCGATAGGATTTCTCCCATACCTGGATGAGATCCTAGAAGAGCAAATGGGCACGACCATCTACTACCTGTTCGTCTCATCTGTCGATGGGGTCCTCCCATACCTGGCTGAGAACCTGAACGAGTAGAAATACCTGTGCAATCACACGGCCATCTACTACCTGTCCGTCTCATCTGTCGATGAGATTTCTCCCATACCTAGCTGAAAACCTGGACGAGCAGAGGCACCTATGTGAACCCGACCATCCACTACCTGTCCCACTCATCTGCCGATGGGATTTCTCCCATACCTGGCTGAGCACCTGGACGAGTGAAGGTACCTAGGTGAACCCGGCCAATGTTGCCGAAGCGTGGGAGCAAAGCGGGAGCGGGAGCGGGAAGCGGGTGCGCATATTTCAAAAAATGGTTGGAAGCGAAGCGTCTCGAAAGCGTTTATATATATATATATATATTCAAAAAAACATGTATAATACCAAACTAGATGCAAAATTTATGAAACATGTATGTTTGTGTTACTTCCAATATATGAAATGCCATCTAAATTCCATAATTCATGCCTTATCTTCCCTCTCTAACCCTAAAACAGCCCTAGGCCCCACCCAAAGAGCAAAAAAACAAAAACAAAACCGGAAGCGAGGCCGGAGCGAGGTCGAAGCGTCGAGGGCAGAGCTCGGAGCGCTCGGGAGCAAGAAAGCTTCGCATAGTGGCAGGAGGCGTTTTTTTCCTGCCCGAAGCGAGCTTCCAAAAATGCTTCGGCAGCGCTTTCACTCGAAGCGCAAATTTGGAGCCTGAACCTGAACTGTGGGGGGGGGGACGCTTGGACAACTAGGAACCCGGCCATCTACTGATTGTCTGACTCATCTGCCGATGGGATTTCTCCCATACTTGGATGAGTACCTGGACTGTAGAGGCACCTAGGTGAAAGCAGGGCAAGCATCTCGATGTCATCTTTCCCTCTCAAGGAGGGACACAGTCTCTTCTACTCCAAGTCTTCCGCGAAAGTATTCGAACTTTACCCTGGGAAGAGCCTTGGTGAGAACATCTGCAGTCTGGTCGTCTATCGGCACATACTGTAACTTGACCGCACCTTTCTACACCATATCACGTATGAAGTGATACTAAATCTCTATATGCTTCGACCTGTCATGAAATATAGGATTCACTGACATCTGCACACAGCTATGGTTATCATAGTGAATCACGGTCGGCTCTAGAATCTAGCCAAACAATCATGCCAAGAGTTTACGAAGCCAAACTGCTTCTCGAACTGCTATACTAGCAACCATGTACTCAACCTCTGCAATACTGAGTGCTATCGAGTTCTGCTTCCTGCTGCACCAGGAAATAACTACAAAACCAAACTGAAGCAACATCTGAAAGTACTCTTCCTATCTGCAACGCATCCAGCCCAATCTGAGTCTGTAAACCCCTGCAATCTCAGGTCACAATCTGAAGCATATTTCAAACCATATCCCACAATGCCACGCAAGTATCTGAGCACATGTTTTGCAACAATCCAGTGAATCTGCCTCGGTTCGCACATGAACTGAATGAGAGCATTCACAGCAAAACATATATCTGGTCTGATGTTTGTCAGATATATTAATGAAACAATCAGCTGGAGATACATGGTGGGATCAATCAAATCTGAGTCTGAAGCAGAATCTCTCAGCTTCTTCCAATTTGCATCCATCAAAGTGGCCATGGACTTGCAGTCCAACATTCTGAATCTCTTCAATATATCTATGGTGTACTTTCCTTGTCGTAGGAAAATCTCTTTCTTCCTCTGCCATACTTCTAATCCCAAGAAGTATTGCATTAATCCAAGATCCTTCATTTCAAACTCAGAGGCAAGATTCTTCTTACCCCATACGATAAGTTTCTCATTTCCTGTGAGAAATAGGTCATCAACATATAGTACCAAAATTAGTGGCTCGTCATCTACAACCTTGTTGTAAAGGTTGGGGTCTGCATCACTCTTGGTAAATCCCAAGCTCACCAAGAATCCATCTGTCCATCCATACCAAGCATGGGGTGCTTGCTTGAGTCCATACAATGCCTTTTTCAATCTGCATACATGAGACTCCTTTCCATGGACAATAAACTCATCTAGTTGCTCGATGTAAACTTCTTCCTCAATAACACCATTGAGAAAGGCTCACTTCACATCCATCTGATGCAACTTCCATCCCATAACTGAAGCAATACCAATGATTGATCTGATGGAAGTATATCAAGCCACATGAGCAAATGTCTCATCATAAACGACTCCCTCTTTCTGAGAGAATCCTCTGGCAACAAATCTGGCCTTGTATTTTTCAACACTTCCATCTGCTCCATGCTTGATTTTGTATAACCATACTATTGACTTCTCCTCAGGTCTCGGCACAACCTCCCACACATCATTCTTCATGATGGATTGATATTCTTCCGTCATGACATCCTTCCAAACTTGATGTTTGGATGCTTCTTCATAGGTGGTTGGTTTTGAATCAATGATGTTACCATCAGTCCCACATAACTGGAGAATCTCTGAGGTCTTTTGCTTTCTCTAGAAGCGCCATGTGGAGCTTCATGTCCCTTTGCATCCTACAGATTCTGTTGTGCCCATCTAGGTCTTTTCCGACCTGCAACATTTCTGTGGATATCAACTGGAACAATGGAATCGATAGGTTCATCCTTTTTGGCTAACTCCCTTTGAACTGGAGGGGGAGATGATCTCATCTCCTTTGGTTCTAGCATTTCTTCATCATCGATTTCCATGTCTGATCCTCTGCCTTTCCTAACAGCCATTTCTTCTTCAAAGGTCACATCGCTACTGACTTCAATCTATCTAGATCCCGGGATGTAGATTCTGTAAGCCTTTGAAGACACACTGTATCCCATAAAAGTTCCCTTCTTGCCTGAAGGTTCTAACTTCGTCCTTTTCTTCTTGGGCACATGTATGTAGGTTAGACAGCCAAATATCTTAAGGTGGCCCACTTCTGGTTTTATTTATGTGAAAGCTTCCTCCGAGGTCATCCTTCTAGGGTGAGAGACGTATTCCTGGAAGCTTTCTGCTGAACATCAAGGGGGTTCATGTGTCCATCACTTGTTCATCGGAACAAGTCTCATCATCCTTCTCTTGTAGGCCATATCACATGGTCTTTTCCCTACAAGTCAAATCCCGTTTGATGATTAGTGACATTGCATAATCAAATTTAACCAATTTCTATTTCTATGCAATGATAATAGTTTACACAGGCATCTTTGGCTAATACTTTAGCACAACAATCATATACATGTCTTCCAAACACATCTGGGAACGATCTGGATGTCTGCTATCTCCACTAGAACATGCCATCAAGAGTGTGCACTACTCTAAGCATGCAAAAAGGAGATATTATCTAGACTAGCTCCAACATATGTTCATGAAATGTTGTGTAGCTCAAATAAATAAAACAAGGTAAACTATATCAACTGCTCAACACACTTCTAGATAGATCTGCATATAATGAAGACAGATAAGACAAAACAAATCTATATAAGCAAGAGAACCAAATACTTATCTCTTATTGTTTTTGTGTGTGGGCTCCCACTGCCTTCTTGTGGAAACCAAGATAGATCTCTGTTCTTGCAGTCTGGATCTTCATATCTCCTAGAAGAAGAACTTTGAACGATCATCATTCCTTGACTTCTTGTAATGATGGTCTTCTTCTACATCAGTGTCTGAACTTCAACAATTACTGGCATAATGACCATATTTCTTGCACTGGTAGCATTGTATCTGAGATAAGTCCTTCTTCTTCTTCTTTTGATCTAGGGGTGGACTTGATCTTCTACCTTGGTGCTTGTATTTGTGGAACTTCCTTCCCTTTCCCTTACCTTTCTTGGTATGGGATACAAATGCTTGATTCTCTTCTGGTTGATTGCCATGAAGTCTTTGTCAGGCAGCAATTCTCGTCTCTTCCTTAGTGCAATCTACCCATAGTTTATCAAACTTGGGTAGTTTGGATCTACCACTTATGCTTTGAATAACGGACTCTCAAGATGGTGGAAGACCATTCAGAGTGGTGATAACAAGCTCCTTATCATCAATGGAATCTCCTTTGGTCCTAAGCTTGTCCCTTAGTTCTGTGATCCTCATGAAGTATGAGGCAATGTATTCTGATTTGAATATCTTCATATTTGAAAGTTGGTTCCTCAATGTAATGAATACATTGATGCTAGTGTGTTCAAACAACTTCTTTATGGTCTTGAACATTTTCCTAGCAAACTTCTTCCCTGAGATTTGTGGAACCAAATGATCTCTTACTGAGTCCACTAGAATCCTTCTTGCTCTGGCATCATTCTTCCTCCATCGGGATTTGTCGTCTTTGGCTTTTGGTTCAGGGACCTTCTCATTTACATATTGTAATAGGTCATTCTCTTCTAGAAATAGAAGAACCCTAGACTTCCAAGAGATAAAATTGGAAGCTCCTTCTAGACGATCTTCAACCTTCATACCAATCATCTTGTCTACAGATCTGGTCCAGAAACCCCAGCAGGAGCTAGGTCAAAAATGAAAGTTGGAATTTTGGAAAACTGATTCCACAGGTAGATGCGCCCTAACAAGGCGGGTTGAGAGGTGGTAGGGCTGATCCAAAAGCGAAATTCCCAAGGCTCTTTTTCTCTAAAAGGTTGGGTGAAGGCTTCAAAAGATGAAACCCTAGTTTCGGCAATGGCTTCTTCTAGAACTACTCTGATACCATGTTAGATTCCATACATTCATAGCATAATAATTCAATTGCATAAACAGGATCACTAGAAGAAAGATAAAGCACAAAACAATAACAACAGAGTTTATCCTATGAAACCCAAACGGGAGAAAACCAAGCAACCTTCGTATAGAGATGATAATTCTGAGATCAAAGTACAATCATAAAATAGAAAAGATGGAAATGCTTTCCAAAAAGTAGAAACCCCAAAATAGTCTTCTTCTCCAGCAGATGCGAACTTCTCTCTCTCAAGTGATGCGAATTTTAATGAATGAGTGAGTGAGATAATGAGGTGAACTTTACCTCTATTTATACAAGTGTCAAAACTGACTTTTACCCTAGTTGAGCCAACTTCTCTAATTGACTGAGCCAACTTCACTTAGGGGGCAATTAATAATTTAATTTTAATCTTTTCTTTTGCTTCTTTTCACCCGAATGTTTACATTGATTCTTTCAAGGGTTTACATAGTTAATTACATCAAGTTCATCTCCCTTAGGAGGTACAATCAAGTACAATAGAAATACAATAAATAATATCTTCCGAAGTTGCACAAAATCCAACATCATGATTCCCTCCCCTTGGCCTAGCAATGAAATATAAAACATGGGTGGAGTGTTTTCGCCCCCCCATTGTTTGTTATTTTTAACCCAAGGAAGTACACCCCCCTTCATGGGCCCCCTTTCTCTCCAAGTGACAAGTGTCTCATGCAAAGGGGCTCTCTCCTCTCTCTTTTCCTATAAAAGGAGGCCTCTCCTCCTCATTTTGGTTACAATCTCCCTTGTTTATCAAGCTTTCATGCTATTCTTCTCTCTTGCTCTCATTCTTGACAACCAATTTGTAATTTCCATCGATTGTGAATCATAGAAAGAATTCTTTGGGGGAGATCTTGTGTGTTACTCATTGTGGATAGCTTGCTCCTATTTTCCTTTGCTGGCATTTGCCATCGGAGACCAAAGAAGCAAACGTCTTTGCTTGGTGAGATCTATTGCACTTAAGTAGTTGATTTTATGAGTTTTTTTCCTTGTATTTGAAAATTTCATGCATTTCAGGGCTGAATAGTCTGATTTTTCAAGTCATTGTTTGGGGCTCACATTTCTGGGTTTTGTGAAGCAAATCTTTCAAGTTGGAGAGTGGAATTCTTTGCTTGGATACCCCACTTCTTCAAGCATTGGAAGAGCAAAGAGCACAACTTTCCTCCATAACTTTCTATTTTCTGCATTTTATATTTACTTACATTTTCATATTAAATCTTGTCTTAAATCTCATTTATAAGTGTTAAAATTATGTTAATTTACTTCTCGAAAAATTTAGAAATTTTTCATATATTTGTACCTTAACACTAATAGTGTCCAAGACTGGTTTTGGGCATTTTTTCAGTTTTGTTGGTTGTTGGTTTTAAGCAAGTTTTGTATAGTACAAGAGGATATGCTGCCCAAATTTGGTCAAAATTAAGTGTAAAGGGCATCCATAAGCTACCATCTCAAGTCCTTTGCAAGAAACAGGTAAAAATCTATCATCATTCTCTTATTTCCTTCAATTCTCATGTGTTGAAATTTTATTCATTGTAACAAGTTCGAGAGAGTCTCTTGAACTTGATTCTTCTTTTATTTTCAAAGTTATTTTTTAGCTTCATTTTTAAGCCATCCCTTGCATGCAAAGGAGGTTGGCTTGCCCACCCTTGCATTGTAAGAGAAGAGGGGCTAGATTTAAATTTATTCTTTTTTCAAGTTGCCATCCATTGCTTGCAAAGGAAGTTGGGCTTTTCCATCATTGCAAGCAAGAGTGAAAGGGCTAGTATTGATTTTCTTCTTTTTCTTTTTAAATGAATTTGTACATTTGTTTTGCCCCTCCTCTCCCTTAAGAAGAGAGTTTTGTAACTAGTTCACTTTCTTTTTCTTGCATTTTAATTTAATTGTTGCCCACACCTTGCATGTGAAGGGCTTTGCCCTCCTGCAATATTGTGTCAGCATATTTAATTTGTTTTAAATAAAAGTATTCTTTATTTGGTTAAGCAATAAACCCTTGCTCCACTTTTGCCCCAAATTCACTCCCCCCTTCCGGTTCGTCCGATCCTAGGTGAAAAGAAAGGGCAAAAGCTTGAGTTGGCCAGTATAATAGGCACTTTAACAATTTATCCGGAAGTTGAGAAAATACGGATTGATCCATGGAGCTAGATGGGTAGAGGTTGTTGGGAGCCTCGTGGCACTTCGTGTCCTCCTGTTGATCACCCGACAATCTTTGGAACTGATTTGTGGAGCTAGAAGGGAACCTTGTGTTCCCTTGTTGAGCACCCAACAGTTTCTCTCAAATTGAAAGATAATTGTTGAAGGTAGTCGCATTAGTATAGGACAATTAATTTTCAATTTTCACTTTCAACACACATTAATTCCCTAAAGCTAAAGTGAGATCTTAAAATTATTTAAAATTTACAGGACCACCTGCAAAACATTTTGATCACTTGGCAATTAACAAAGCATTTTATTTCAAGTTCTTTATCTCAGTTCAGTTTATTTTGCAAGCAAGTTTCTATTCATTGTCGACTTATTTGAATTTGAATATTCATTACTTTGATATGTGAATGGTTTAATTTTATTTATATATCTGGTAATCAAGTATTATTTCTTAAATCTGTGACTCCATATCACAAATAGTATAGGCATTGGTTTGGTGAATAAATTGATTATTTCTTTATTGTAACTTTATTGGGTTAATTTCATGAAGGTTTGACTGTCATTATAATATTTTTTTGCATATTGCATGATTGCTTTTCATTTAATCTTGGTTAAGTTAAATTTAATTTTAACTCCCAAACTAAACCTCTTTTAAACTTAGTGAATAGGGACTACCCCCCTTGACCTTTGGGAGTTGGGTCTAAACGGAGGAGTTAGGAATCAAGGTGACAGTGGGTTCTGAACTCATAGTTGCCCCTTAAGAACACACCTAGTGGATTGGAGACTTTTCTGCAATTAAGTGTGTTTTAGGCAGCAATAGGGAGTGTTAGTATTTGTAGCTCAAAGGTACTCCTGCATCAGGTGCCTAAGTGAAGGGGTCCGAGAACAAAGGGTTCTCATTAATGACATAAAGTGACTTTATAAAAGGTGTTTATAAAGTACTTTATGATGTGACTTTATATTCTTAAAGTGAGATGTACTTTATTAAGTAAGTTGTACTTTATAAAGTGACTTTATGATATAAAGTGCACTTCGTATTACTTGAGGGTGAAAGTGACTTGTCGAATGTAATGTGATTTTTATATAGTTCACTTAAGTGATTTAAGTGAACTTGAGATTAAATCTCATTCATTGATCTTGTGCGCCAAGATCTAATCTCAGCCGTAGAAGGCGAAAAGACAGGCAATTACCCTAATGAGAATAATAAAAAGAGAGTTATGAGACCTTTGTCACTCATTCCAAAAGAGAGTATTCTTGCAGTGACTCGATTTCCAAGAAGGAGCTTGGTGAGGAGTGTATGAAGCACTTGAGAAAGAGATTGAGCAAGAGAAGGGGAGAGAAAAACTACCTAGATGTGGGCTCTAATTTCAAGGAGTGGGCACGATTTTCTAGGAGGAGGGCACACAAGCTGAGAGAGTTAGCATGCTTTTCAAGAAAATATTGTCGGAAATTGCTTGCAGTCCATATAGCAAAGTTTTGGGCACACTTTTCAAGGAAGACTATTAGCATTTTGTATTTTGGTGGCACTCCTGTATCAGGTGCGTAGGTGCAGGGGTCCAAAACTATGGAGTCTCATTAATATTCATAAAATGACTTTATGAGCATTTATTAAAGTTACTTTTATGATGTGACTTTATACTTTATGATGTGACCTTTTAATTTAAAAGTGAGATGTAATTTTTAATTATAAGGTGACTTTTAAGTTATAAAGTGGGGAAAAGTGACTTTTCGAATAAAAAAGATTTAGAGTATAGTTCACTTAGGAAACTTAAGTGAACTTGAGATTAGATCCTAGCCATGGATCTTGAGATCAAGATTTGATCTCAGCCATAGAATTCGAAAAGTCATGGGAGTTACCCTAATAGGGTAAATAAAAGATGAATGAAACTTCATTTGGGCACATATTCCAAGAGATATTGGGAGAAAAGAGGTGCACACATTCAAAGAGGGATTCTTTGGAGAGAAAGGGTGGCTCGAATTCCAAGGAGAGGAAGCTTGGAGATGAGCGCACATTCCTAGAGAGGTTTCTTTGAGTAGCAGAGTGAAGAAGGGCAGCAGTAAGAGCAGGCCGTACAGCTGATATGATTTCTAGGCATTAATTGGCACAAAAATCGAGATTGCTAGCACTGAGTTCGAGGAGAGAGACTGGGCATGATTTCCCAGGTGGCTGGCACGATTTTCTAGAGGGGCAGTACTGCTGTAGGAGACTACACACAAAACAACCCTGAGTGGGCACTATTTTCGAGACCGTAGACAGTATTTATTGCTGAGAATTCCGTACTGCAGAGAAAGGCCGTACTGCAGATTTGACTGAGCACTGAAGTTGACGTGAACAGAACTACATGGAGACTGTCCTGGGCTGCATTGTTTGCACGTTTTCCTAGGCAGAATATTGCACAGTTCACAAGGTAGATTTTGTGCTCAATTTTGATAAATTATTTGCACTGTACTGGAGGATTAATGTTGTACTTTACAGCTGTGGTACTTCTGAGATTAATTGCTGCTTAATAATAAATTTCTCTAGGACTGGTTTTCCCCTGGCGGTGGGGTTTTTCCAGGGTCAATTTTTTACCAAAAATTTATGTGTTATTCCACTTCTACAATCTACTAATATTTAATTTTTGTACATGAAATTATTGGACAGTCTGCTGATTTAAGTTCTTCCCGCTGCTAAAATTGCTTAAAGAACAGTATATTAGTTTATGGTTGCATTTATTAAGTTGTCAATGAAGTGTGTGGTTACTTGGGTGCCTGTAGAAGACTAATATCGATGGTTCCTTAAGAGATTTGACAAAGTTCTGTGTGTGTGATCAGAGTGGGCAGATTTGTCATATTTTTCTTCAAAGACAAGGGGCACAGATCTCGAGAAAGATTCAGCAGAAAGAGGAGTCCGTACAGCAGAAAGACGTTAGTTTTTGTATCTACAAAGTGTTTCCCTAGGTGACTTTTTGCCTAGGTTGCTTAAGTGGGGGACTAAAGTGACCCTTGCATTAAATGACTTGTGAAAAGCATTTAATTTGACTTTAACACATAAAGTCACTTTCTGATAAATTTAAGTGGGTGAGTGAAATTAATATCCATGAGAATTAAATGAGAGCATTTACTCTCATCCGTCGATCTAATCTAATCTCATCCGTTGGATTTGGAGAACCCTAGGGTTTAGACAAAAAGGCAACGATAGGCAAAGGAGAGCATTCATTATTCTTGTGAAGAGAAGAGAGTGGAGAAAGAGAGAGAACAAGGGCACAGAAATCGAGGAACTCAAGAGAGTTTTTTGACCAGCACGGATTTCGAGGGGGGATTTTTCAGTGGGCACATTTCCCAAAGTCTGTACAGCTGCATTCATTGGCACAGTTTTCGAGGCACCTTTTATGCGGTTTATTGGCACAGTTTTCGAGGCATTTTTCTGTAGGTTGATGGCACGGTTTTCGAGGACTATACAGCAGCAATAAATGTTGTACTGTACAGAACAATTTTTTTCTAGACAGAATTTCTGGGCATGGTTTCCAAGAAAGGGGTACAATTTTCGAGGTCCGTACAACTGCATTAATTGTTGTTGTACCGTACAGTAAATTTCTGCATGTGATTTGGCACAAAAATCAAGGCTGGGTTTGACTGGTTTTGGAACAAATTTCAAGAAGAATTTATGCACAGAAATCGAGGCAGCCTTGCACAGAAATCAAGGCAGATTGCTGGGTGATTTTGGTTGGTTGAGATAAGTACATTTTGACTGTAAAATTTTGTACTGAAATATTGCTGAAGAAATAAAATCTCTCCCTCTCTCTGACTGGTTTTCCCTGTGGGGGTTTTTCCAGGGCTATTGGCCAAAAATATTGTGTCTAAAATTTTTACTATGTGTGTGCATTTAATTTTTATTTTCTGCTGAAAGAATGAGTTACAGCAGTGTTTCATGTTGTTAGAAAAATATTGTTTTAATTTCCAGCCATGAGAAACAGAACTGAAAACTAAAACAGAAAATATTGACACTAAAACAAGCTGAAAACTCAAAAAAATCTACATGTTATCAGAGCTTGGGAGCAGAAAACATTAAAAAATTTGCAGACAGTCAGAAATTTCCAGATTTGAGTATTTTCCTCTGTTAGTGAACAGCACCTTGTTGGGTTGACAAAGATGGCTACAGGACTTAGGTTGGAGGATAGGCTCGATGGGACAGGAAACTTTGTGCCATGGAAGGCTAGGATTTTGCTGATTTTAGAGGAGAATGAACTGTGGGAGGAGGTGGTAAGAAACACTATAGCAAACCCTGTTCAGATTCCCGCTGCTACAGATGCAGCAGCATTATCAGCCTAAACCCTGTTCAGATTCCCACTGCTACAGATGCATTATCAACCTTCAACAAGAAGGACTGTAAAGCTAGAAGAATAATCCTTGATGCAGTTAAAGACCATATCATCCCTCCCATTTCTGGTAAAGCTAGGGCACATTTGAGGTGGAGTGCTTGAACCAGTTTATACGAAAGTACCAATGAGAACCGGAAGATGGTTCTCAAGGAGAAACTGAAGAGTATAAAGATGAATGGTGGAGAGGGAGTAACATCTTACCTTACCAAGATATCTGCAGTTAGAGATGAGCTAGCAGCAGTTGGGAGGTGGTCACTGCTACTGAGCTTGTGCGTACAGCAGTGAATGGGGCTTCCAAGCCCTGGGGTCCATTTGTGCAGGCTATAGTAGGCAGAGAGAACCTACCTTCATGGGAGAGACCATGGGATGACTTTGTGCAAGAGGAGACCAGGAGAGGTCTTGTACAGGGCAGTTCTACATAGGGTAGGGAAGATGAGGAGAATGTGGCTTTGACAGCAAAGGGGAAGAAGAAGAAGAATGGTCCCAAGTAAGGTGGGGCCAAGCAGCAGCAGCAGCAGGGTGGGCAGAAGAAGGACTTGAGTAAAATCAAGTGTTATGGTTGTCAGACATTTGGGCACTATGCTTCACAGTGTCCAAGCAAGAAGAAGAAGAGATAGCAGACTGCAGCTTCAGCGGAGGTTGATGACTTCGGAGATAGATTTCAGAAAGAGTTTTCTCTGTGTGCTGGACAGAATGAGAGAGAGAGAGAGCCTCTTTAGTTACCAGCATTGATGTGGATATGGAGATGGAGTATTCCTTATTGACAGGCCATCAGATGAGTGCATCCACCACTGGCACTTGGTATATTAACAGCAGAGCTTCGAGCCACATGACAGATGCTCGAGAGATGTTCTCCGAGCTTTCATAGACAAGTACAGATGTGGAGGTTGTACTAGGCAATGACACCATTGTTAGAGCAGTTGGTCGGGAGACCATTACATTTCAGAGGGAGTCTATGAGTCCTATGACTCTGAGGGATGTGTTATTTGTCCATGGGCTAAAGAAGAACCTTGTATCAGTTTCCACCATTGAGGATAGGGATCTTGGGGTTTCTTTCTTGGATGGGCGAGTGCAGGTATTCCCGCATATTTGGCAGCTTGACTTACTCTCATGTCCCTTCTGAGAAGAGGACGAAGCTTGATCCCACTGCAAAGAGAGGCATCTTTGTGGGATATGATGAGACTTCGAAGGCTTACCGAATTTACCTTCCTGGCCAGAAGAAGGTTGATGTTAGGCGGGAAGTGAAATTTGATGAGGAAAGAACCTTCAGGAAGTCCAAAGAGTTAGAGCAGAGGGAGCCACTGGCTTCCACACCTCAGGTGACTCAGGCTTCTTCGATACAAATCTCAGGTCCACAGGTTTCCGGAGTGACTGGATCACATGGTACAGGCACAGCTTCTACAGGTTCAGTGGTTCAAGTGACAAGTACTTCAGGGACAGGTTCAGGTTTTGGTTCTCAGGTTACAGGTTCTCCAGGGACTAGTTCATCAGTCACTGGTCCTCGAGGTGTTGGACTTTCTGCTTCTGGGAGTTCTTCAGATGAGGATAGACCAGTATGGGAGGAGCCTTCAAGGAAGAGGAAGCCTAAATGGCTTCAGGAGACTTTGAAGGAAGCAAAGGCATTTGGTAGGCCCCAGGAGGAGGTCAGAACAATAGTGATGCCAGATAGATTGGGTATGGCTCTTGTTGCGAGTCTTCGTGATTTAGAGCCTTCCACATTTGAGGAAGCCTCTCAGCATCAGGCTTGGAGAGATGCCATGATGGAAGAGTACCATTCCATTATGAAGAATGATGATGGGAGATAGTGCCGAGACCAGAGGGGAAGTCTATTGTGACTTCCAGGTAGATCTATAAGGTGAAGCATGCTGCAGATGGCAGTGTGGAGAAGTACAAGGCTCGGTTTGTGGCACGGGGGTTTTCACAAGTTGAGGGAGTTGATTATGATGAGACCTTTGCACTAGTTGCTTGTTATTCTTCCATCAGGGCAATGATTTCTATAGCAGCAGAGATGGGTTGGAAGATCCACCAGATGGATGTGAAGACCGCATTTCTCAATGGTCTTCTGCAGGAGGAGGTTTTCTTAGAGCAGCGACAGGGATTCGAGATTCATGGGAGAGATTCACATGTGTGCAGGCTGAGGAAAGCCTTGTATGGACTGAAGCAAGCTCCTAGAGCTTGGTACTCCAGGATTGATGCGTATTTGACATCAATGGGTTTTCATAAGAGTGAGGCTGATCCCAACTTTTACTACATTGTGGTTGGAGGAGATCCTCTCATTCTTTTGTTATATGTTGATGACTTGTTTATCACTGGAGAGGAGTGTCTCATTGCACATTGCAAGAGAGACCTTGTTGCGGAGTATGAGATGACTGACATTGGGTTGATGCATTATTATCTGGGGATGGAGGTTTGGCAGGAGCCTGGACATATCTTCCTGGGACAAGGGAAGTGTGCAGTTGATATTCTGAGGAGATTTCGGATGGAGGATTGCAGGCCGATGTCCACACCTATGATCACCAACTAGAAGCAACTTCATGCTTCTGAGGGTAAGTTGGTGGATCCTACACTTTACCGTCAACTCATTGGGTCGTTGATGTATCTGTTCAACACTAGGCCAGACTTGTGTTTTGCGGTGAACACTCTTAGCCAGTTCATGGTGGAGCCTAGGAGTGTGCACTGGACTGCCACAAAACAAGTGTTGAGATACCTTGCAGGTACAGTGGACTATGGTTTGGATTATAGGGGTTCAAGTGGAGTCAGGTTGGTTTGTTTCACAGATTCAGACTGGGCAAGCAGTGTGAGGGATCGGAAGAGCACTTCCGGTTGTTGTTTCAGTTTGGGCTCGACAGCAGTGTCGTGGTTCAGTTGGAAACAGAAGTCTATTGCATTGAGTTTCGCTGAGGCTGAGTATATGGCAGCCAGTCAGGCTACTTGTGAGGCACTGTGGCTTCGCAAGTTGTTGGTAGACTTGTTTGATCATGAGTTTAGGCCTACGGTGATCTACTACGACAATCGGAGTTGCATTCAGCTCTTTGAGAATCCAGTGTTCCATGATAGGTCAAAGCATATTGAGATCGAGTACCATTTCATCCATGACTACATTCAGAGAGGAGTTGTAGAGTTGCAATACATATCCACTGATGAGCAAGTAGCGGATATCTTGACGAAATCTTTAGGGAGGGGCAAGTTTGTTTTCTTCAGAGACAATTTGGGAGTGGTGCAGAACACCTTCCTTGGTAAGAAGGAGTGTTAGTTTTTGTACCTAGGAAGTGTTCCCCTAGGTGACTTTTTTCCTAAGTCACTTAAGTGGGGAAATAAAGTGACCCTTATATTAAATGACTTGTGAAAAGCATTTAATTTGACTTTAGAACATAAAGTCACTTTTTGATAAATTTAAGTGGCTGAGTGAAATTAATATCCATGAGAATTAAATGAGAGCATTTATTCTCATCCGTCAATCTAATCTAATCTCATCCATTGGATTTGGAGAACCCTAGGGTTTAGACAAAAAGGCAAGGAGAGGCAAAGGAGAGCATTCATTATTCTTGTGAAGAGAAGAGAGTGGAGAAAGAGAGAGAGCAAGGGCACAGAAATCGAGGAATTCAAGAGAGAGTTTTCTGACCAGCACGCATTTTGAGGAGGGATTTTTCAGTGGGCACATTTCCCAAAGCCCGTACAGCTGCATTTATTGGCACAGTTTCCGAGGCACCTTTTCTGCAGGTTATTGGTACAGTTTTCGAGGCATTTTTCTGCAGGTTGATGGCATGGTTTTTGAGGGTCGTACAACAGCGATAAATGCTGTACCATACAGCACGGTTTTCTAGACAGAATTTCTGGGCACGGTTCCCAAGAAAGGGGCACAGTTTTCGAGGTCTGTACAGCTGCATTAATTGCTGCTGTACCATACAGTAAATTTCTGCGTGTGATTTGGCACAGAAATCGAGGCTGGGCTTGACTGGTTTTGGCACAAATTTCGAGAAGAATTTATGAACAGAAATCGAGGAAGATTGCTGGGTGATTTTGGTTGGTTGAGATAAGTACATTTTGACTGTAAAATTTTGTACTGAAATATTGCTAAAGAAATAAAATCTCTCTCTCTCTGAGACTGGTTTTCCCTGTGGGGGTTTTTCCAGGGCTATTAGCCAAAAATATTATCTGAAATTTTTACTGTGTGTGCATTTAATTTTTATTTTCTGCTGAAAGAATGAGTTACAACAGTGTTTCATGTTGTTAGAAAAATATTGTTTTAATTTCCAGCCATGAGAAACAGAACTGAAAACTAAAACAGAAAATATTGACACTAAAACCAGCAAGCTGAAAACTCAGAAAAATATACAAAAAAGAGGGGTTCGTACAGCAAAAGGTTAGTTGCTGTTGGCACAAATTTCCAGGCACTGTAGCTGCCTGTTTGACTGTTCTGAAATGGATGAAGTCTGTGCACGCAAACCATGGGAGAACTGCTGCCTGTGAAGTCCATACAGTAGGTCAGACTTAGCAGATTTCCTGTAGCTGACTGGGTACTTTCAGGCATGCTTTTCAAGCTAGCTATTGTGCTCAGAAATCAAGGTTCATTCCTGTTCATTTAATACTGAATGTAGTGACTGTTGTATTCTGAAATTACTCTCTCAAACTAAATAAAAATCTCTCTTGCTACTGGTTTTCCCCTAAGGGGGTTTTACTTTTTCCCAGGGTCTTAGACCAAATATCTGTGTTAAATATCACTTTACAGTTTACAGTCTGCTGGTTATATGTATTTCCGCTACTAATTTCCAGATCTACTTAGCATGCTTGTATTTCTGCCTATAAGCACAGTGAAGTGTATTTGAGATGGGTGCATGACTGTTGTAGTTATATGAAGTAGAAATCAAAGAGCTGCTAAGTGTTTGTCAAAATTCTTAGGTGAGTTTGCTTGCTTTTGACAGAGATTTTAACATGATCTTATTATATTTATACAAGTGAAGAGGGAAAGAATCTACATGATGTCTTTCTATTAAATTTTTTATTAAACTAATGTACTTTAATGTACTTACTACTTTTATTTAGTTGAAATAAACTTCTATTTATTAAGAATGACCAATAATATAAATTACACTAACAAATAGAACTCACATGTGAATAAATATCTGCATGTTCATGCAAGCCATTATTTCTGAAATTTATGCTTGTTCAATATAAATTCTCTTTATATGTCTATCAGGTTGAAACCTGACAAATACCTTCGTTGTTGCAACTCCATTCTAACACTGACAAGCAGTTAAAAAAGCCTTGATAGAAGTTTGTGTATTTAGTGGCAAAACCTATTTTATTGGCTCAAGAACTGACCCAATCAATATTTGCCAGACATTGCTCTATTCAGAAGCCTCGGAGAAATAGTACCTGGAAAATTTTATAGAACTGATAGCACTCAAAGCTGTCCCTGATACTGTTGATCACATTAGCTAGTTGAAAAAGAGCATGTTTGTCGATCATTGGGAGATCCTTATACACAATAGCACTCTCTGGCTGTCAATATACAACAAATCAGACAAGAACATAAATGAGCAAAAAAATCATATAATTCATAATTGATATGCTACTAAACATTTAATCTAAGAAGACCATTATATTTTATTTTACTTTACGCAATAAACAGAAGTCACTTTAATAGGTTAAGGCTATTGCAAAGCACTATCATGTTTCATGACCTTAAAAAATGTATGATACTACTGACACAAAGAAAACTGATGGTTGGGCATTTGTGCCAAAAAATCGACTAAATGTTTTCGATGAATCCCTCTGATGGAAATTGCCCTAAACTTTAGAAGGAAATAGTTAAAAACCTGGTATAGATTTCTAGTAACGACCATGATATTGGCACTTACTTTCCAGTCATGAAGATTTGAAAGAAGATATCTCAATGTTCCACGCAATTTTCTGTATGTCTCAGACATTTGCTTAAGAATTTGAGGACCAATCATTACATCACTTGTATAATCAACACTTGAAACCCAAAGCCGTAACACATCTGCTCCATAACCAGGTGCCTCCTGTATAGAAACCCTCACGTGGGTATGTAATTAAGAAAGGATGTAAAATTGAAAAAGAACATGTGATCAAATAAGTGACAATTACAAACCTTTTGATTTTTCCCACCCTCAATAACAGTCCAGGGATCAATCACATTTCCAATGGATTTACTCATTTTATGACCCCTCTCATCCAAGACAAATCCATGTGTTAAAACACTCTTGTATGGCGCCCGTCCTACATATACCAGAGACAAAACATTTTATCTTGATGACTTCTAAGAATGAAATTGACTCTATCCCCATTAATTTTGGTAAATAAAATCGAAATCTGTAGATAACATATAATTATACTCCACTCTGGCATGTTTAAAAGGTTCTGATGCTGCCCCAATATTATGCAGGATAAAAGGGTAATCTCCAAATTGGGAAAACAAATACAAGCTGCATTGGATATAATGCAAATTATAGCTAAGAGCCCAAAAAGGAGGATTTAAACAATTCAACAGAATGATAGTCCACCTTACATATGCGACTGGAGTTGCCTTACTCCATTGAATACTATAGCCTGTTCCATATTTTCAGCACTTCTATCATGAATAAGAAGTGACAACCTTGAGGTTGAATAATCCACTCATGTAAATTTGTTGTAAGTAAATTGAACAGATCCTACAGTATATGTTATCAACAGAACTTGATCAAAATAGGAATTTGAGTGCCTAGGTGTGAAGCCAAAGATAAGGCTCAACACAAATTTTGGAAATAGGAAAAGATCAAGGTCAAGAATCAAATCCTTTAGCAAGCATATAATATGTGGAAAGTTCAGGTTTCTGACAGATAAGGACCATTAACTCGGATTGATATCACAGCAAAGAAATCAGAGAACTTTATACTTAACATCAGTCAAAGCTACGCCAGCCAGATAAGATAAGATAATTCTATTAAAGTCCGACTAATAACCACAAAAGTAGGCCAATAGGACTGCTGAGTACAACGATGTCATTACAAATCAAGTACCAAAAGGTCTCCTATAAAATGCAAAATGCAGGAAGTAAAGTAAAGTCAAGTACAATAAAGCATGAATCTATGTACAACGATGTCATTACAAATCAAGTACCAAAAGGTCTCCTATAAAATGCAAAATGCAGGAAGTAAAGTAAAGTCAAGTACAATAAAGCATGAAAACCCCTCGACCCCTAGCATGGAAAACCGCACAGGGGTGGAGAGCTAAAACCCCACAGTTTAAACTTTAAAGTTCCCAGCACCCAGAGTAAAGCAAGGATTTAATGTCAAACCACAAAATCTAGAATTTTTGTACTTTTACTTCACTGGCAATAAATACTTTCTATCCTCATTTCAAAGGACTTTACCTGGATTGTCTTCAAGTTAAATTAAAAGACTTCATGGGAAATTGATCTCAAGGCATCCACAAAAAATCATGCTAATCATTCTTATTTAATTAAACATACCAATTGAAGAGCTTTTGATCCTCATAAACTGTAATCCATCTCAACCACAGAACAATCTGGCATTTCATATACTAAGCAATGCCAACTCAATCTGTTATTGAAATCATCACAAGAAGTGTAAGGTCAAATTATTCCCACCTGTAGTTGCAATGCTAGTTAACAAGGAGCTCTGAAACCAGCCTCTATGCTGATCACTTCCTTCAAGATATAAATCGGAAGGACAAAACAGACCCTCTCTTTCCTTCACCACAGCAGCCCATGAAGACCCTGATTACAAGCCACCACAAGACACAAATTTGTGTCAATCATGGAATGCAGAACTAAAATTTCAAAAACAGCATTCCCAAAATCAAACTCAACTTTCAGGTTTTACCATGACAACTGCCAACTTAGAATGAAACATAACATTATTCAATAATTTGAATAGGCCAGTTAAGGCTTACTACATAAAATGAAGATATTTGCATGAGAAGTCATCCTTCATTTCAACTGAAATTCAATTATAAAAAGTTATAAACCACTCATATAAATCCTGCATTTAAAATACAAATATGCAATTATAGATTCCACTATTTTTAATAATAAACCACTCATTTGGAACAAGTTATTATCTTATTTACAATGTGCATCTCTTGTGGTGTGTAAGAACTAGAGTTATGGAAAAAGGTGTAACAGAGATGTTTGTGAAAGGTTTTGCACTCCTCATCGTACCACTTGTTCATGGAACCAGAATTGGACTTAGACGAGGAGGGGAAGCTGATGGTGTGAGGGTAAGGGCTAAGGGTTGCTTCCAGAAATGCTAAGGAAAGACAATCATACTTGGAGAAAGTTGACTCGAGGGACTTGAAACTAGAGGTGAATGCTTGATGGGCCTCTTCATTTGGGGCGTTCTTTATCCTTGGCACATACATGGCATCATAGCATTTTTCGGTATCATCTTTGGTTCAGTGCCCTCCTTGTTTCTCTCTTTTGACATGTGTGGTTATATTCTAGTGGCTTGCAGAAAGGACCATCCCTTTCATCATGAAAGTTGCTTGTGAACTTTTCCAATCATTAAATCCTTCATCTCAAGCAAGTAAGTATTAGGGGATCCTTTAAACATATATCAATCTCTCACCTTGGATATTCCATTCATAGTTAACATCAAAACCTTAGGGTAGCAAAATTGATTATCTAAACCCTAGCACTATCACTCTAGATCATTACGTTTAATCTCCCTATTGAGAAATCACTTAATTGGATTGCATTTAAATCACTGATGAACCTCTATCATTCCTTATAATCATACTAAATAGGTATCCATTAATCTCGGGTTTCATTCAAGGTATTTCACATATCAAAGTCTATATCTTTCTGGGTATCCTTTTGTAAAGTTTGGCCTTTAGCCCAACTTGGTTCTCCCCCATAATCATCTCGGTTCACTAGTCAGTGTTCCAGATAGCTAAAAGTGACAAGAATCTTACTCGATGTGACAACCAGTTCATCTTTGGGGAGTACTGTCCTTGAAGGTCACAACTTTAGCAACCTTTGTTCTCTGCCATCTTGGATAGGATCTCTAATTTCAGGTTGCTACAAAAATTGTGATAACAGTTCCAAACTAAACTTTTCAAACCTGGTAAACTAATTCTTCTTGATTACATAATTGATATGTTTAAGCATATTCTATGCTCGAGCTTTCCACAAGCATGGTCCCACTAGATGATTCACCCAATCTATGAATTGGGGACTTGAGTGTACCCGAATAATTATCGAAAAATTTATTGGGAAACAAATGCTCTATGCTACTACCCTTCATCTCAAGTTATCCAAGAAGCTTGAACAAAGACACCTTAGGTATAAGAGGACAAGCAAGGTTCTGAACGGAGCACCAGAACATCGATCATATCCTCACTCTCTAGGCCATATTGATAAGGCAAGCCATTGATGTTCAAAGGTATTTTGTAGCTTTGTTCACCTTCGAAAGGAATTCGACTCCATTTAGAGGGTGGCCCTATTCCAAAGAATTAGAGGCATTAACATCTCGAAGGTCCTGTTATCACATTTATAGTAGCCGGGCTACCATACATTATTTTTCTAATTCCAATCCACTATTCAGCCAGTTCCCTTACATTTGAGATGCTGCGATGAGCATCTATATTGGATCACTATCAGATTGTGGACAGCAGTGTATATTCCCCATGCCATGACTGAGTCTCAGGACACTCAGAGAGATGACCAATGTAGCCATTATACCATCGGTACAGAGCAGTCAGTAGTGCCCAAAGTTACAGCAGCAGTTTCAGAGGACAGATGATGGTACAGGTTGATGAGCAGTCAGGTATATGACTCAGCAGGTATATCATTGTGTCATGGTTATATTGCTTTTATATTTATTCTTATAGCATGTCTTAGCACTTAGTATCATGATCTAGCGATCATATAGATATGTGGACCCGGTTGATCTTATTATATATATATTATTGTCCCTAATCAGACTTAGAAGTTCACTATTCATACTCATTGGTTTTACCCTCCTTAGGGAGAATAGAGGTGATCATTCAACCATACCTTGGCTTGCTAGTGTCAGCTCCATCATTCATTGTCTTCATCCATCCATGGCCTACCTCTTAGTTTATCACCCTGACTTACTACTTGACTAGTGACATGGAGGATCTTTTCCCCACTGTAGCCTCTGTATTGGATGAGCTTCCCTGTTTATTGTGTCTCGGCTCTGAGTTGGTGACAAAACTTGCCTATGGTGAGTTGGAGTTCTTGGTGAATTCCCCCTAGTCACTAAAGTTGTGTTGGCTAAACCTGAAACTTTGCCATGAATACAAAATCTGGAAAAATGAAATGCTATATCTTGTATGAAAAGCCCATTCATGCAATGTGTTTATAAACACACATGAATGAAAGGCATGCCAAATGAAAATGGCTATGAAAATAAAATGTTATATCTTTTGGAAAACAAATACCTAGGTAAACAAGTTGTCCATGACACACCTAGAAGTGTTCAGGTAAACAAGTGCCTTAAAAACACACCTACAGCAGAAAGCCTAAAATAAATGTAAATCTATGCAATGTGTTTATAAACACACATGGATCAAGGCTATGGAAACTTCAGGCCCAAAAAGCAATGGAACTTAAATGCTATATCTAAACAATTTCTGGCCTTATTTGTATTATGGATTGTGCGCATCTGTGAAGGTGAATAAACCCTCTTTGAACAACTCATCCATTTGTGAGACACCACCATTCCCTGTGTTATTGCTCATTCAGTATATACTATGGTGTGTATTCCCTTTTCCCTTGCCAAAGTGTCACAAATTTAAGTCAGTCAAGTCATCCCTTAGCCTAGCCAGTATTTTACCCTTCACCCTTCACTAGCAAATTGATCACCACTATGAAGTGAGTATGATCTTGAAAGTCTAGTATGAGTAATAATAATAATTAATGACATTATATATTTGGATTTAGATCGCCAGTAATGATTACTTTGTGCTATAATTGTTATTTGAATAAGTTGTAGAGCATGCATTAACCTTGGACACTTTGCAGCAGCTTATGATGATGGTTTGAGTTATATTGGGTCATGTTGACTTGGTTAGGCCTAGTCTGACCATGGTCAACCAGAGGACATGAGATGGTTGGACCTTATGATGACATGGATAGATGATATATGGTCTATGCATACATACATGATGATTCTATGCAACAGCTACAGGGTTATGATGATGATTCTTGGTTTACAGTAGTATTTGATCATTTACAGATTATTATTATTGGCCTTGTTCCGATATATTGGATATATATTTTGATCATGCAGAGACTCATATGGTATATGAGTACACATCTTGGATGGATTTGGACCTTCTGAGCCCAATGAGACAGTTTGTTTTCAGTTACGGGCACTGACAGTGATGATTGAGCCTCAGTAGGCTATCCCAATGCAGTTTTGGTCTGTCAGAGGCCCTGTCAGAGCAGATGTGATTTTTATCCGGTTGACCTAAGGCGCTGATGATGGAGGGGGTGGTCCAGCCACTTGTTTTTACCATATTAACCCCCCTCCCGTACACACTGGTGCCCTTACCTTGACAGCGCAGGCACTCCAGGAGGCAGTTTGGGGCAGTTTCACGCTTCCCGAGGCATTTCAGGATTGGTAGAAATGGCTATTGAGGAAATCGATTTGGGCTACTGAGGCAAGGTTATGGCATGGGATGATCAATGATGATAGATCGGGGTCCTCCACACCTTCTCCAGCAATTTCAGCTTCATCGGGGTCCACATCCATCACTTATGGCACTTTCTGAGGATTTCTGAGGTCTTTTTGAGGCCTACGATTTGACCATGGAGGCACGATTTGGTACATTGATGATTATTTATTGATTATTGTGCTATGGGGATTAACCAAGGAGGGATAAAATTACCCCTTGGACCCACCATAAGCATCTTATTATATTTGGTCATCATGATTTGGTGGGATTCCCCTCTTCTAGGGCGATTTTGTCCACTCACATAATATTTTATTAGTGATCCATGTATTTTATTGTTGAGCTCATCTCAACCATTGATTAGACATTTGTATCTTTTAATCTTAGCCACTCATTCAAAAAGTGGTTAGGGTTTTTTTGCCTCTCCTTCCTATTTAAAGGAGAGAGCCTCTCATTGTAAAGGGGACTTTTGGCTCTGGATTATTGGAATAGAAAATTATTATTGCATCTATCTCCAGTGTTGTGGTGAATGTTTTTGGTGTTCGTTCGTTGGGTCTTCCTTTGCACTGAGTTATTGGAGATCTTGTTTGCCATATATTTTGTACCACGTTTTTGCATCTACAGGTGGAGGCTAATTTGCTTCGAGGAGGAAGTATTGGTAGGGGAAGACTCTCCCTACTTCTTCTTTGGATCTCTTCGTTGGTAACAGGGAGTATTACTGTCCCAGGACCTTCTATTTCATGTTACTATTGCATTTCTCTTGTATTTCCTCCATACTTGATCTTACTGATTGAATTGCTATTCCTTGGTTTGACAGGTAGAGGAGGTCGCACTTGTGGGCTAGGGCATCACTTCGGCAAGCAAAATCAACAATTTCTCATTTGATCTCTGCGGGAATCTTCCTCAACATCAAGACATCTCATTCACATCACTCAGGTATGATCTCAAGGTAATTTCTATCTCCATGATCTATCCAATTGTCTAAAACAATTAAAACCCTAATTAATCAAAACCCCCATTTTTACATTTTTTCAGATCTACTAAGATCTAGTGGCTTTTTGGGTAAGATATTTAAAACCCACCTCTATAGTATCCACGGCATCCCGGATCTATAGTTTGGTGAGGATTGGCTTTCATTTGACCCTCTTCCCAAGGCATTTAGCCTTCTCCAAGCAAGGGTGCACTTCCTAGTTTGGGTTGGTTGACCTAGATCTAGTATGTGGGTAGTTGAGATTCCACTTGATTCCTAATCTACATATCAAATAACCTACCCCTAGATTGTCACTTTTCTGATTTACACCTTGTGGGCCCTATTCCACATTTTAAGGGATTTAATCCCCATTTTGGACCACTTGGTATACTTAAACTCAGATCTAGTAAGATCTAGCCATCGGATTGCCGTAAAATTATAAATCCACACTCCTACTTGACTAACCTACCCGGATCTAAAGTTTGGATGTCATCGGACTTGTTTTGACCCCACTTACCCCACTTGTTGGCCTCCTTGGGTAAAGTCGCACCACCTTGGAGAAGTGAGTTGACTCACTTCTAGGACATGGGCACTTGAGATTTTTGGAGATTTGGAACCGGAATAATTCAAAACCTAGGTCTAGTGTTTCGTCTTGTTAAATCTTGCCTTGGGGATAGCATTCCTTATTTTAAGGGATTGTGGTCCACTTTAGTCAAACCTAGATCTAGATCTATTCATCCATCAAGACCTTAATTGCCCACTTGTCTCATGCCATAGGAGTCCTTAACCACAAGTCAACCATACTTTGACTCCATCATCCCAATTCCCAAGGCACTGGTTTCTCTCCAAGTCAATTCTACTTTCCTAGATGGTTGGATTAACTTGTGGTTTGACCTTTGCATGGTGAACCAAACCCTTGAAGCCATCATATATCATGGTCAAACTTGTCATTTGTACTAGTTAGCCCCAATACAACCCCTAAACTACCCTGCATTGGATACGGTTCCCAAGGCAGTGGATTTTCCAACATTGAACTAGTACTCTAATCCTAGATCTCATTTCAAATATCTTAAGTCACTCTCACATCAACTATGGACCAAAGCCATACTCATTGAACCCCTCACTTGGCTTGTGACTTCATCCTAAGGTCCAGGATAAACCATACACCTTACTTCACTTAGAAACAACTTGATTGGGTGTCTTGGTTTTGATCTCTCCTGTCGGGAGTAGATCGGGTCTCCCCCTTTGTTGTCTGGGCTAGATAACATAAAGTGAAGGTTGCCTCGACTGGCGTGACAACCATATATTGGAGGTCGAGGTGATCGTGGTTGCACCTTTTGAGTTGCCCTTCCCTATTGCCATCCATGATTGGATATATCCGTAGGGGTAACTACAGCTTAGGTGATAACAAGTCCTTCCATGGTCATCATACACCTCTTTCAGTCTGTACTTGGAAGACATTATACAACTCACAAAGTATTAAACCTGATCAAAATTAACATTGGGGTGTGTTATCACCAATCTTGTAGTTGCCCCTAAATGATGAATCCTATACAGGATGGTAGAGGGGATAGGCAACCAAAGTGGTGAACCTCGAGAGCCTCGATTCCCAAAAGGATTGGTTGTCACGCCAACCGAGGCACCCTTCGCTTTATGCTAGCAAAGCCAAAGATAACAAAGGGCAAGACCCTGATCTACTCTCGACAGGAGAGATCAAACCCAATCACCAGATCAAGCTATTAAGATAGGGTATGTAAGGTGACAGGTATGGAACCCTAGATTTAAGAAAATGAAACCACTGTGGAGGCTTGGGAAAGATGTGACTTGGCAAAGATTAATTACACACAGTGATTCAATAATTAGATATGATTCCAAGATTCAGGTGCTAGTTCAAATGATCAAATTCAGTTTCCTTGGGAATCGTGACCCTTAAAACAGGGAAAGTGTCCCAAAGAGTGGATCTAAGAATTAGGGCTTTCTAGCACAGTTTGGTAGATGGATGTGACAATGTTAAAGCACACAAGCTGAGCAAAAGGGATCAAACGACAGGCAAATTAACTCTCTCAGGAAATGCGCAAGGGTTCAAGAGACCTACTGCCTTGGGATTTGGGCCAATGGATTCCTCCAAGTGTGATGTCTTGGAGAACCCACCTAGGGCTTTGCAAAAGACCAAAAACTCAAAAATGGTTTTCCAGTAAACCAAATCGTTTGAGCCCAGAGAATTTTCCGATTAATTTTAAATGAGCGTTTGAGAGAAAATGACAAATGGGTAGGATAGAAGAATAAATTACATACCTTGCAAGCATACCTGAGTCATGGAAATGTTTGCTATGATGTCGAGGATTGTTCCCACAAAGATCAAATGTGAATTTGGTGATGTATCTTGCCCTCACGAATCGCCCAGCTCCACACGTGCGCCCTCCTCTTCTTGTCGAACCAAGGACAACAAAAGATCAATCAGTTCAAGCAAGAATGGAAGAAATATAGATAACAAACATGATAACAAAGAGTAAGAGGTACGAAGACAATGATACTCCCTGAAACCGACGAAGAGAAAAGAAAGGAGCAGAGAGAGTCTCCTCAGCCAATGCGCCTTCCTCACCAAATCGATTTCTTCACTTGTAGATAAAATGTGTAGAAAAGATGTGCAAAATAACCACCAAGATCCTCAGTGCAGAGGAAGAACAGTTTCAATCAACACCAATAACATTCACAACCATGAGACAAATATCTGCAAGAATATATTTTATTCCAGAATCCAAGAGCCAAAAGTCCTTTTACAATGAGAGGGTCTCTCCTTTAAATAGGAATAGGAGAGACCAAAACCCTAACCACCTTTTAAATGGATGGCTAAGATTAAAAGATACATAAGTTATAATCTACAGTTGAGATGATCTCAACAAATAAAGTACATGGATCAACTCCAAAACATAAGAAACCCACTAGTCAAATCGCCCTAGGGAGGACGTCCGCATCAAGTGACTAGGAAAATATAACATGAAGCTCATGGTGGGTCTAGGGGGCAACATATATCCTCCCTAGTGTGTCCCCATGGTACAATAACATCAAATATATCATCAAGGTACAAAATCATGCCCAATAGGGAAAGTCGTGAGCCTCCAAAGGCACCATGAAACCATAAAAATATGTCGGAGAAAGATGTGAGGGCCCCACTGACTGTTGCAACTGCTCTAGAGGATGTGGGAGACATCATACACATCATCAAAATCATTCCTTTGCCATTTCCTTGCCTCAGTAGCCCAAATCGATTTCCTTTGTAGCCAATTTTACCAGTTTTTATGCCTCTGTAAATCACCTGAAAAGTATAAAAATGCCTGTAACTCACTACCTGGTCACCCAGAGCCCAATCGGACTGCACCAACATATATGGGAATATAGTAATATAGTAAAAACAAGTGGCTACACTCCATACTCCCTTTGTAGCGCCATAGGTGAACCAATCAAATCATGACACTGCTCTGACAAGCCATTTTAATGGCAATTGCAAATCTGCACTGAAGTGATAAACTGAGACAAATCACAACTAAAACTGCCCGGAACTGAAAACTGACTGTCCCAATGGACTCAAAGAGCCCAAATGCAGTAGAGATGCATACTCATACACCATATGGATGACTACATAATCATATAATATCCATACCATGCCCGGACATAATAAAAATAATAATAATCTGCAAATGATCAAAATCATTAAAGTACTACAGATCACTATCTGAACCTGTAACTGCCATCTGTTGACCAATAATATATCACATATCATCAATAGTTATCATCCAAGGTCTAACTCATCTCATGTCCAGTGGTTGACGTTGGTCAAACTGGGTTTAACCAAGTCAAACAGACCCATTATATGATCCAAACAATAAACATCAAGGTGTTGTAAGTGCATTTGGTTAAAGCATGCTTCATTAATCATTCCAATAGTAATATACACATAAAGTAATCATTTCACTGGCGATCTAAAACAAGGTACTCAGGATTTTCAATAATAATAATAGCTCAGACTAGAACCTCAAGACTATACTCACTTCATGGCTATGATCAATTTGCTAGTGATGATTGAGGGTGGATAAATGCAAGGCTAGGCTAAGGGATGACTGTACTGACTCACAATGTGACGCTTTGGAAGAGGGAAAGGGGATACACACTAAAGCATAAGTTGGACAAGCAATAACACAGGGGATGGCAGTGTCTCACAAATGGATAAGTTGTTTGGGAAGTGCTTATTCAACCTTGATAGATGTCTACAACTCACATCCAAGCTGATACAGCTCCGTGAGGATCTTTTCTAGAGATGCCATGACCAGGTGCCAGGAAACCGTAACTCAAGACTCTAGGGGACACTTAGAATTAGTTGTCCCAGGCTCCATCTCATATCACAACCCGTAGGCTAATGAGGAATAAATCATTTACAGTATAAGGCCAGCAGATCATTAGATATAGCATACATTTAACCACTGCTTTTTGGGCCTTTCATTCATTTCCATAGCCTTTGTCTGTGTGTGTTGAAAAACATATTCTTGGATTTTATTTCATTAGGCTTTTTGATCCGTGTGTGTTGAAAAACACATTCTTGGATTTACATTTATTTCACATGCCTTTCATTCACGCATGTTGAAAAACACATTCTAGAATGGGATTTCATTTAAGATATACAATAAAGTTTCCAGATACATGTAATGATGGTAGTACTATCTGTTTCAGGTCTAGCCAACGCAACTTAGGCAACTCAGAGCCGAGACACAATACAACAGGGAAGCTTATCCAACAAAGAGGCTAAAGTGGGGGAAAGTCCTCCATGTCACAAGTCAAGTAGTAAGTCAAGGTAAAACAATAACTGGAAGGTAACGGATGGATGGAGATAGTGAAAATGATGCCAACACTAGCAAGCCAAATACTGGTGGGAATGATCACATCCATTCTCCTAGGAGGGTGAAACCAATGAGTATAGACAAGAACCTCTATCATCTGAGCAGGACAATAGATAAATACATAATAAAGACCAAGTCCAATATCTATATATGATCGCCAAATCATGACACTAAATGCTAAAACATGCTACTAGAATGACCAGAAAAGCAATATAAAGCAATACACAAGATATTACCGGCTGGATCATATACTTGTGCAAACCATCTAAACCATCATCGATCTACTGGGAACCTGCTGCTACAACTCTGGGCAATATTACTGCTCTATAAGGAAAACTGGCTACATCGATCATCAAATATGAGTTTCCTGAGACTCAGTCATGGAAAAGGAATATACTGGCTGCTCATAATCATAGGAGTGATCCAAAAATAGATGCTCATCTCAAGCATCTCAATGTAAAGGACTGGCTGAAAAATATACTGGACTCTGGAATAAATATATGGTAGCCCCAGCTACTATAAATGTGATAACAGGGTGAAACAAGGATGTCCTCTTTTCCCTATATTGTTTGGGATTTACATTAATGAGTTGTTGTCTTTTCTCCTAGAGCATATTGCTACCAGCTAAGTTGTACTTAGCTGGATTTCCAAACGAGTGTGCCAAAGTTGAACATGTCTCATGTTCTTTACCAGCATTCTGGAGTCCATCGGGCCTTTTTTAGGGCCCCGTTTTATTTTTTTTCCAGATGTTCATGCCCTGCGGGGTTTGTAATAAAGTGTACTAGCATGGTATTTTTATGTAAAGGACTTGGCTACCTAGGACTTAGCAATCAAGGCAGGTATTCCAAGGAGTTTTTTCACTTATTAATTATGTTTTGCGTTTTAGCAAGGCATAATTGGTGGTTAGGCCTTAGGAGGTTATTAAAGTTCATGGTTCAATGTATATGAACATGCTAGACACTAGAATAAAGTCATATGGACCTGTGCTAGGTCCCCTAGGTGTTTTTTTTAAGTTTTGAAAAAATTAAATTTTCCCATAAAATTAGGCCATATTTTAATGGTTTAATTCGGAAAATTGGAAGTGTAATACAAGTGTGCCTATAACTTCTGCCCAAGGACCCAAAGAGAATTGGGCAGATCTTGATCAAACATCATAGCTTTTGCAGCCTCACAAATAGTTATGTTCTTTCTTTCAACCACGCCATTTTGCTGAGGATTGTACGAATTAGTTAACTGACGTTTGATACCAGCTTCCTTACAAAAACTTTCGAACTCACAAGACTAATATTCCCCTCCATTATCAAATCTTAGAATCTGAATGTGTTTTCCTGTCTGGTTTTCTACTAAAGCTTTGAATTCTTTAAATTTGGAAAACACTTCACTTTTCAACTTCAAAAAGTAAATCCAACATTTTCTAGAAAGATCATCAATAAATATGACATAATATAGAAAACCATTCAGGGAAGGAGAAGACATTGGTCCACAAGTATCAGAATGAATAAGCTCTAAGATCTTTTCAGTTTTTCTACTACTGTGAGGAAAAGACTTCTTTGCATTTTTTCCAAGTAAACAACCTTTGCATACGAAATAGAGGGCATACCATTTACCATAGATTGAAGTCCAGGAAGAGCTTTGAAGTAAAGGTGACCAAATTTTCTGTGCCACAACTCGTTGAGACTAACTGTAGAATGAACAAGAGCACGAGCAGAATGATTCGTTACCTTGTAGAGACCTCCTTCTTGAATTCCAATGACTTCAGCTGAACTTAGTTGACCACCATTCGTCTAGAGAACTACTTTACCATCCATGAAGGCCACCTTGTAGCCTTTATCTTCAAGTGTAGAGATTGACAACAAGTTCTTCTTCATGCCAGGAACAAATAAGACCTCATCAATATGAATGATGGATCCAAACTTTAACTGAAGAGAGATGCAACCGACCCCTTTGATTTCATAGCATGAATTGTCACCAAGTTGTACCTGCACTGAACAAGTATTCTTCCTGTAATTTGAAATAATATTTTTGTAACTAGTCATATGTTTTGAAGCTCCACTATCAACCAACCAAGTCTTTTGATCAGTAGTTAGATGACCAAGAAGAGCAGACACAAGGTAGTATTCTTTTATGTTCTCCTGTCTCTCAGGAGATTCACTTGCCTTCTTACCTAATCCTCTTTCTTCAGCAGTAGATGCATGATGCTTCCTTTTATGGAAGACTTTCTTCTTGGATTTGTAGTCTTTAGCAAAATGTCCCATCTTGTTACGACTATAGCATGTAATTTTAGACATATCAAAATTTTACCCTTTGAAGTTTTCTTTGAGCTTGTTTTCCTGAAAATGCCTTTTAAAAAAAGGTTTCTTTCCTCTTTTTGTTTTTGCAACCAAAGAAGCACTGACATCATTAGCAACATGATTTATTGAAGTCATGCGACTTTCCTCCTGAAGGCAGTCATGCCATAAACGCTCAAAAAGTAGGCTGAATCTCTCTACCATTCACACTGGAAAGGAAAGTACTCCATGAAGATGGAAGACCATCAAATATGGTTTGAACAAGATCATCATTATCAACAATTACCCCTGTGACAAGTAACTGATCACGAATCTGAGCAATTTTAGAACAAAAGGATGCAATAGACTCGCCTTTTTCCATATGTAAAAACTTCAATTTGTTCTTCAGATTTCTCTTCTGACTGGGTGTAGTCTTTGCATACAACTTCACCAGACTATCATAACAGCCTTTGCTTGTCATCAGAGAAGTTAGTACTAGCATGATACTATCTTTTACAGAATCAAAAATAACTCTCTTTGCCCTAGCTTGACTCCGTCTTGAGGCTGCCTTACCAACATTAGAAACTGGCTCTTCCACCACTGTAGTCACAAAATGATCTAGTTCTAACTCTTGGACAATATTCATAATCCTGAGTTTCCAAACATTAAAGTTTGACGCTCCCTCTAGCCTATCTTCAGGCCAAACAAAAATAGAAGAAGACATGCTTGAACAGGAAACTTAGGACTGTGCTTTATAAAACTTAAATCCTAGGACCTGTGTAGGCTCATGAACTGAAGAACTGAGCTCTGTTCACACCCAAAGCTCTAATACCATGTCACTTTTAATTCAAGCAACAATACATGTCAAAAATAAGATGCACAAATTCATTCCACATAAACACAGTAGATTTATCCTAGAGAAACCCCTTAGAAGGGAGAAAAACTCCAACCAAACAACCTTTCTTATATAAGATATCAGGTTCAGATTGCATCATCATCATAAACTTCACTTTGACTCTGCTAAGATAAAATTTAATAGCAGAAGTAACAACTTATACCAGAATTGTATCATAACCTTAAACTGTGCTCACAACATCCTCTGTCTGATGCAAGAATGATGCTCTACTTGATGCTGCACATACTACTACAAGAATTGTATGATAACCTTGAACTCTGCTCACAACATCCCTTGCCTGCTGCAAGTATGATGCTTTGCAATGGACAAACAGACCTCACACCTGCTTCAAGAGGATACTAAGACAGACCTTCCCCCTATGTTAGGAACCCATGTCTTTACTTTGTTAGTATATTGTTGTTGGACGCATATGCTTTGTAAGTCGTCCCGTAGTATTTGTTGATCAATAGTTTGTGTTATTGTTGTTGGCGCATATGCTTTGTAAGTCCCTCGTAGTATTGTTGATCCATAGTTTGTAGTGGCCCATGGTTTTGACCCATAGTATTGGTGCCTAGACTTAGTATATAAGTGTGTGTTGAGACCTATGAAGGCACCATGAAGTTATTTGTATTGAGCTTGCTCAAATGAAGTTGCCCCCTCGAAGTGGCCTATGATCAATATAAAAGTGATTCTGAGTTCTGTCATTTCTGTTATTTCGCATATGCTTATTAATTAATTGTTGCAGGTGCTTCACATCTAGTGTCGGAGCACTTTCTTGGGCTCGCTAGGTGAAATTTCTGCCAATTTTTTTTTTTTCGCATCTATTGCAGGTTCGGATTTGGGAATAATCCCTATCCACTTAACTGTTGGAAGTACTTGGGCATAAGCCCTAAAACTCATTGTGAGGAGTACCACAGGAACCCCGAAGTAGCTGACCCATTGAGAGGACCTGCCAGTGAAAAGGGCAACGACCCCTACCTGATTGACTAGTTCCCACCCGTGAGGTAAACCAAGAGCTGTCATTTGTGGCAAAGCGGTTATCAGTTTTACCTGAGTCTTGGAGTGAGGGGTACTGCCCCAATACGCAAGCCGTCAAACAGCATTGGTGGCCAAGTGAAACCCCTGAACTATTAGGAAGCCGCACATACCTGGGATCCATATCTATTTTCAGCTGAACTGTTGTCGATCACTGCTGCACCATTTCAGATCCAGCCGTTCAGATCCATTCTGAAAGCCATTCCAGATCCAACCGTTTTCAATGGATTCGGCGCCGTTTCAGATCCCTTTGTTTCCGCTCACTTCCGGGCCGTTGCAGATTTATCTATTTCAGATCCCTTCCGAGCCGTAGCCGCTCCAGTCTGACAAACAAACAAACAAACAAAAGAGTTTAAAATTCAGTTTTTTCTCCATATCTCCCTTGTTTTCACTCTGTTTCCCTTGAAATTTTCGGGGAACCCCTGTCATCCCATTCTACATATTTCATTCTTAAGGACCCTATCCCCAATTCCACTTTCCAAAGCCCGAAACCCCACATTTATCTATTTTTAGGGTTTGCCATAACTTCCTCAGATTTCACCCAATCACCTTCAAATTTTACCACAGAGTTCCTTTCTGAATTCTGCTTCTTTGTCCCCCTCTGCCAAATTTTCTCATTCTTTCAACCCGTTTTTGAAATCCTCATTTTTTGCTTCCCTATCTATTCGACAGTGTCCAAAACCTAGTCAAACCCCAATTACCCTTCAGATTTTTTCCCAAATCCAGATTTTCCTTTACTGAAACAGTTTCTGTTTTTGTTTTTCTACTCAGTCAACCAAAAAAAAAAAAAAAAACTCCTGGCTATGGTTGTCACCCGCGCAAGAGCAAAAACCATGGAAGAAGCACTTGCAGCCATCCAAGCCAAACTCCAGGATCTTGATGAAAAATTTCTCGGCTCCATCTTGAACATTCAGCTATGAACAACAAACGGCAGTCCAAGTCTTCATCAAACAATGGGTTCTCTTCTTCCAGCAATTTCCGTGGTCCGAAACTTGATTTTCCTCGCTTCAATGGTACTGATCCAACTGGGAGGATCTATCGTGCAGAACAGTATTTTAGTCTGCATAATACTTTTGATGTCAACAAAGTTCCGCTTGCATCCTTTCATTTGGAATAGGAAGCTCTTCAATGGTACCGTTGGTACATCAAGACTCATGAAGAGCCAAAATGGCTAGACTTTTGCCAACTCCTTTTGCAACGATTTGGTCCTAGTGCTTTTGATGACTGCACAGGAGCCCTCACTATCTTCGCCAAATTGGCACTGTGAGAGAGTATCAAACCGAATTTGACAAACTAGCCAACCACACTACAGGATTGTCTGATGACTTTTACCGGAGTTGTTTTATCAGTGATCTAAAGGATGCCATCCGCTCTGAGGTCAAAATGTTCTGTCCCAACACAATGATGGAAGCCCTAGGGTTGGCTAAGTTGGCAGAAGACAAGATTGCAGCCCAACAGCGCTCCAAGCCCACTTTTGTTCCCTTCCGAAATATGGGTTCTCAACGACCACCCATACCGCAGGCTCCTCGACCAACTCCTATCAAGCGTTTTTCTGAAACAGAGATGCAAGCACGCAGAGAAAAGGGGCTTTTGCTATAATTGTGATGAGAAATTCACTCGGGGACATAGATGTGTTCAGCAAAAGCTCTATCTCTTGGATGTGGATTCTCCACCTGCCTCTGAAATTGGTGACGAAGATCCAAAAACAATGGATGCTCCGGTCGACATTCAGGAACCGCCTATATATCAGACATTGAGTAGACCTTGTGCCAAGGCTGATCCTTGAGAGCTTAGATTTGATGACCGATGTGACCTTTTGTTCCATACAGTTTCAATTCAGTGCCCAGTTATGTTGTTGCAACAGTGTTTTCAGTGGTTCTTTGTGATGACTATTTGTGATATACAGTGACGTGACCATTAGACTTGTGATGTTATCACTGGATTATTATCTTGTTGTTTTAGTCATCTTCATAGCATTGACTTGGTATGTAACTCATGATGTGACACTACTATTTAAATAACAAAATGAAATATCTTGGATGGTTTTATAAAATATAAATTTGGATGTATTACTTGCACTCTTAAGGTTTCTGACAATACTCATTGGTTTCATTACCCTCCTATGAGCATAGACGTGGTCTTTCCTGACATCTTTTTCTGCTAGCCTAGGCACCACATTCACTTGACTCCATCCATCCATGACCTTCCTTATTTGGTTTCCACCTTGACTTGCCTTCCTGAATTTTTGATATGGAGGGGTTCCCTTTCCTACCTCTGTGTTGGATCGCATCCACGTTTGTTTTGTGTCTCGGCTCTGAGTTGGTGACAGAACTTGCCTTAGTGAGTTGGATTTTATGACTAGATCATTCTAGTCGGTTGTCTCGATGTTTGGCTTTGTGCGGAATTCCCTCTAGTCACATGAGTTGTTGTTGGCTAAAATTGAAAGCACATGTATTACTTATATTGGAAATCTCTTCTAAAGCCTGTGAACTTAAAATTCTAGAATGTGTTTCTCAACACACGATGAATAAAGACTAAAGCAATGAAATGCTAAAATACCCCATGAAGGGTATAGAATGGTCCAAAAAGCAATGGTTAAACAAATGCCATATCTAAATATTCTTGACCTTGCAAATGTAAATATGCCCCGGACGCAAGCTGCGATTAGTTGTGCTTTTTAGTGCATGTAAAATCCCAAAGGGGTCATATCGGCCAAAAAGGCCACGAAAAGTAAATGAATGATCCTAATGAACTTGGATCAACTTGATGTAGACATGATGACTAAGTTGAATAAGCATTGTCTAAACAACTTATCCATTTGCGAGGCACTGCCCTTCCCTTTGTTATTTTGTCCACCACAAAGTGTAGCTCCCCCTTTCCCCGTCCAAAGTGTCACTTAGTTGAGTTGGTCAAGTCATTCCCCTTACCTAGCTTTGTCCTTGGCCTTCATCCTTTGCTAGCAGTTAGACCATGTCCATTGGGTGAGTATGTCTTTAAAGCTTTTGTGCAAGTAAACTATAAATAACATTTGAAATATATATGTATTAACTGACACTGAATGACGTTTATACTTTAAGTTAAGCTGTGAATATGATTAAAGGAACATGTCTTAGTCTTTTGTTATAATCTAGTCTTTGGTTGTATTTTGGACTAGTCAAACATAGTTTGACCATGGTCATTCTTGGGATCCGTGATGAGATGGACCACTTATGCTTACGGATGATGATCTATGGTCCCACATACACTTATTGATGATGCCATATGTTGGAAATATGCTTTAGATGATGATTGATGCAGTTGGTCAGTTTTATTATTATTTCCAGATCATCATATTTTACACTGTCCGGGTATGGTGGACCATACTGATGACCCCACAAGTTATTACGAGATGTATGAGTACTCATCTCTAGTGGATTTGGGTCTTCTAGATCCATTGAGACACTTATATTTCAGTTCCGGGCACTTCTGAGGATGATAGTTGTAGTTATCCACCTGTTGACCAGTTTGGGCATGCTGATCCAGCCTGTCCAGCAAAGGCCTTGGAGGCAAGTCGTTTCCTAGGGCGCTACAGAGGAAGGGGGTGGTCCAGCCACTTGTTTTTACCATTATACCCCCCTTCCGGACATGATGGCACCTTCAGTTTGACAGCATAGGCACCCTAGAGGAAGTTTCTGGCACTTTTAGGGTTTTCAGGAGGATAAAAAAATGGAATAAAATGGTCACTGAGGAATTCGATTTGGGCAATTGAGGCAAGGTTTTGGCACTTGGTCTGCTCTAAGGTCATCCATGGTGAACCCCCCTTCTTCCAAATCAGTTTGCACCAGTCAATGGGGTCCACAGTGGCTATAGGAGGTCTTTTACTGCATGTCTCTGTCATATTTTGGGGACAGGATTTGATCATTTCTGTTACTTGGACATGTCATAGACTTATATTTTATATTCTTGTGCCATGGGGACATGCTAATGAAGGAGATTAATGCCTCCTAGCCCCACCATGTGCTTTAGGTGACTTGTCTTGGTCTTGATGATGTGGCACATGTATTTTTAGCCACCCCCATGTATGACGTCACCCTCATTGAGTCACTTTTAGCTATGACATCATCACTTAGTTAAGTGATCCATGTGATATATTGTATTGGCTCATCTTAGCCGTTGATTAGATTGTTATATCTTTTGATCTCAACCACTAGTTTTAAAAAGTGGTTTTGCGGTTTAGGGTTTTGGTCTCTATTATCCTATAAAAGGAGGAGACCCCCCTATTGTAAAGGCACCTTGGGAGCTCTGGAAGATTGGAATAGAATACTACTTTGTGGATCTACTTCTCTTGTCTTGATGGATTCTTTTGCAAGTTGAATATACAGTATTTTCTCTATGTATCATTTGTGGATCGTGGGCTACTAGTCGTTTTTCTGCAGGGAAGCCCAATTGGTGAGGAGGACGATTTAAAGGAGGCTATTGTTGGGGGGACCCACATATCTTCTCTTGGGTTGATCTTTGTGATAGGGAGTATCATTATTGTATATTTGTGACATAGTTGATGATTTCTCTTACATCTCTTCATCATTTTCATAATTCTTTTACTTGGCTTGTTTCTAACTTGATCTTGTCTTGTAGCAGGAGGACGTTTTGGCTTAGAGCACTAGATCTCACTCTTGAATATACACATAGGGGGAATGCTATCAATTTGTAAAGTGGCCACAAGCACTTGAGGTATGTTCTACAAGGTATATACCTAGATCCATTCATTATTCTTCATTGGTCATAAAACCATTAAAATCAAAACCATCATTTTACAATTTGTTAGATCTACTTGGATCTAGCTTGGCTTTGCGTATAAAATTAAGACCCCGCCTCTATAGTATCCACGACAATTCGGATCTATAGTTTGGTGGTGATTAGTCTCCATTTGGAACACTTCCCAAGGCACCTAGCCTTCCTTAGGGCAATTCACATTCCTTGAGGGAGCTAGTTTGGCTAGTTCTTGAATGTGGGTACGTGAGATTATTTTTGCATTGAATAGATCACCCTTTAAAACCTACCCCTAGTGCTTCACTTTTGTGATTTCTACCTTGTGGGCCCCATTCCTCAATTTGAGGGTTGTGCCCCACTTGGGTCACTTAATGAAGCATTAGATCTAGTGAGATCTAGCCATGGCATGCTCTTGATCTTGAAAACCTACCTTGCCTTTCATCTTAACTATCCCGATCTATAATTTGGTGGACATCCGACTCCATTTGCCCCTTCATCCAAGGCACTAGTCCTCCTTGAGGCAATTCGCATTCCTTAGGTAGGTGGGCTTTTGCTAGATCTCACAGTTGGGTATTGCTCATTCTTGGTCAATCCATAGATCCATGCCATAGCATACCCCTAGCATCATCCATTTTCAATTTTGACCTTGTGGGCCCAACTTGGAACAATTTTCCACTTTTTAAGGAGTGGGTCCCACTTGGCTAATTTTCATGGTGCTAAGTCATCTTTTAGATCTATTGGTTAAATCTCATAGGTGGCCCTTGTCTTTCATTGGTTGAACCATTTGTCACTAATTAAGCCTCTTCAACCACACTTAAACCCTTGGGTCCACTTAATCTTTTCCTAGATCTAACTCATCATTGACTTCCTCCTTTCATCTTTCACATTTCCCTAGGAGTCTTTGGGTTAGCTAGTCTTCATTGATTGGCTAGGGTCTCCCCCTTGATCTTGATTTGTCTTGATCTAAAGCGAAGAGTGCCTTAGTTACCGTGACACCCAGCTTGCATTGGGAACCGTGGCATTTCTTGGGTCACCTCTTTAGTTGTCCAACACCTCCGCCATCCCAGATGGGATACCTTTAGGGACAACTACAAGTTGTGTGATAACAGAACCCAATGTCACCTCGGTCCTAAACTCCTCCATTTAGACCACAACTCCTAAAGGTCAAGGGGGGTTGTCCCTATTACTAAGTTTTCTTTTTTAGGAACTTGTTTCTGGGAGTTGTAAATTACTTAAAAATTGAAAATGACAGTCAACGTGCAGTGATGCAATTATTTCAATGACAAGCAAACCTTTTAACAATCAACCAATGATGTATGTAAGAGAAATAATCAAATTAATCAATAAGACCATTGTCGTCTCTACTCGGGCTATGGAGTCACAATAATCAATTAAACAAGTGCTTGTTCAAAAGTATTAACTCATTCACTGACAAAATATAACAAGAAATAAAGACTTCCAGTAAATGAACAAATAAACGTAGATGCCTGCAACAAGATGATCAATATATCACATAAGCATTAAAATGTAGAACATGAACAACTTAATGAATCAAAGATACATAAAATAAGATTAAACTGTAAATGAAATACTTTGGAAGCAAATATTGTGAGCAACAGTAACAATGTTGTGCAAGTGGTCCTGTAAATTTTAATAGATTTTAGGCCTCTCTTTAACTTAGGGGATTAAGGTTTTTTGCTATAATGAAAATGAACTATTCTATGTGACCACCCCAAGAGACTATCTCCTTCGATTAGAGAGAGAATGCTGAGTGCTCAACCTGAGAACACAAGGTTCCCAACTAGCTCCACGGGTCAATCCCGAGACTTGATGGGTGCTCAACGGAAGAACATGTTATCACATATATTGTAGTCGGGCTACCATACATTATTTTTTTGATTCTAGTACACTATTCAGCCAGTTCCTTTTCATTGAGATGCTGAGATGAGCATCTATTATGGATCACTATCAGATTATGGACAATAGTTTTATTCCCCATGCCATGACTGAGTCTCAGGACACTCAGAGAGATGACCGATGTAGCTATTTAGCCATTTGTACAGAGCAGTCAGTAGTGCCCAGAGTTACAGCAGCGCTTTCAGAGGACAGATGATGGTTCTGATGATGAGCATTCAGGTATATGACTCAACAGGTATATTATGGTGTTGTGGTTATATTGCTTTTATTTCAATTTTCTTAGCATGTCTTAGCATTTAGTATCATGATTTGGATCATATAGATATGTGGACCTGGTTGTACTATATATATATATATATATATCATATTTGTCCCTACTCAGACTTAGAAGTTCTTAGCCTATACTCATTGGTTTTACCCTCCTTAGGGAGAATAGAGGTGATCATTCCCGCCATACTTTGGCTTGCTAGTGTCAGTTTCATTATTCACTGTCTTCATCCATCCATGACTTACCCAGTTTGTTCATTACCTTGACTTTTTACTTGACTAGTGGCATGAAGGACCTTTCTCCACTGTGACCTCTGTATTGGATGAGCTTCCTTGTTTATTGTGTCTCGTCTCTGAGTTGGTGACAAAACTTACCTTTGATGAGTTGGATTTCCTTGAGAAGTCCCCCAGTCACTAAAGATGTTGGCTAAACATGAAACTTTTAGTGCTGCCATGAATACAAAGTATGGAAATAAAATGTTGAATCTTGTATGAAAAGCCCATTCATGCAATGTGTTTCTCAACACACATGAATGAAAGGCAAAGCCAAATGAAAATGGCTATGAAATATCAAATGTTATATCTATTGTGAAATGTAAATACCTAGGTAAACAAGCTGTCTGTGACACACCTAGAAGTGCTCAGGTAAACAAGTGCCTTAAAAACACACCTGCAGCAAGAAGCCTAAATAAATGTAAATCTATGCAATGTGTTTGTAAACACACATAGATCAAAGGCTATGGAAACTATAGGCCCAAAAAGCAATGGAACTTAAACTCTATATCAAAAAGATTGTTGGCCTCATTTGTATTATCGATTATGCGCATTTGTCAAGGTGAATAAACACTCTTTGAACAACTTACCTATTTGTGAGACACTGCCATTCCATGTGTTGTTGCTCATTTCAGTATATGCTATGGTGTGTATCCCCTTTCCATTTCCAAAGTGTCATAGTGTTAAGTCCGTAAGTCATTCCCTCTAGCCTAGCCTTTGCAGTACAAAGCCTTCACCCTTCACTAGCAAATATATCACAACTATGAAGTGAGTATGGTCTTGAAAGTCGGGTCTGAGTAATAATAATAATTAATGACCTATTATATTTGGATTTAGATAGCCAGTAATGATTACTTCTTGTTATAATTGCTATTTGAATGGATTGTAAAGCATGTTTTAACCTTTGACACCTTGCAGCAGCTTGATGACAGTTTGAGTTATATTTTGGTCATGTTGACTTAGTCAAACCCTATTTAACCAAAAGTCAACCACAGGACATGAGGTGGCAGACCTCAGATGTTATAGATAGATGATATATGGTCTGATACAGGTCACCATGGTGGGATTATGCAGTGGTTTCAGGCTTATGATGATGATTTGTGCTTTTCAGCATTTTTACAGATTATTATTATTTGGACTGCCGGATATGATGAGCATTTATTTTGGACCATGCAAAGGACTATATGGTGCATGAGTACACACCTTATATGGATTTGGACCTTCTGAGTCCAATGAGACAGTCTGTTTTCAGTTCTGGGCAATTACAGTGATTTTTAGCCTCAGTTGGCTATCCTAGTGCAGTTTTGGCCTCTTAGAGCAGTGATGAGATTTATTTGGTTCACCTAGGGCGTTGTGCATGGAGGGTGTGGTCCAGCCACTTGTTATTACCATATTACCCCCCTCCCAGACACATTGGTGAGCTCACCTTAACAGCGAAGACACTCCAGGAGGCAGTTTGGGCAATTTCACACTTCCCGAGGCAGTCCAGAAATGGTAAAAATGGCTACAGAGGAATTCGATTTGGGCTACTGGGGCAAGGTTATGGCATGGGATGATTATTGATTATGAGTGGGGTATCTTCCTTAGTGATTATGAGTGGGGTATCTTCCACACCTTCTCCAGCAGTTTCAACTTCATCGGGACCCACATCCATCACTTATGGCATTTTATATGATTTTTTGGAGCCTCCTAAGGCTCACGACTTTCCTAGAGAGGCACAATTTGGTGTCTAGATTATTTATTCTTGGATATTGTGCCATGGGGATTGACCAAGGGTGTTAAAAATTACCCTTGGACCCACCATGAGCTAGATCTTATATTTTATCATTATGATTTGGTGGGATCCCCTCTCCTAGGGCGAGTTTGTCCACATATTGTTATATTTTATTATTGATCCTTGTATTGTATTGTTGAGCTCATCTCAACCATTGATTAGATCTTTTGATCTTTTAATCTTAGCCACCCATTCAAAAAGTGGTTAGGATTGTGGCCTCTCTCCATCCTATTTAAAGAAGAGAGCTTCTCATTGTAAAGGCGTCTTTTGGCTCTTGGAATCTTGATATAGGAAAACTTTTCTGTGGAAATTCTTATGGTCAACTTTGAATCTGGTGTTCTTAGATGGTGATTGAAAAGTCTATTGTATCCTAGCATTTGGGCATTTGTTGGAAGATCTATTTTCGTGGAAACTTTGTCTTGTCTACAGGAGGGCGAATTCATCTTGGGCGTTTTTGCAGGGCATCCCCAACTCGCTTGGCTTGGCATTCGCTTGTATCAGGGGGTTATCATTAGTATCATTGTGATCTATGCTTTTATCTTGTTACTTCTTCTGTAGCATTAGTCTTTATCTCTTGATGCATTAAATCTGATATTGTTGACGTTTATTGTGCAGGAGAGAGGGCGCATTGGCTTCCTTGGGAAAATCGACTTCATAGAAAACTACTTCAAATCGCTTCAAATTGATCGGGTTTGCATAGATCATCATCATAAAGGCATCTACAAGGTTATCCAGGTAAGATCCACAAGTTTGTTCTTCTTGTCTTGGTTCCAATCCATTGGCATAGCTACTTCATTGATAAAACCCTTATTTCAAACGCTCATTTTACAATTTCTCAGATCTAGCAAGATCTACTTGGCTTTTGGGTATAAAATTTAAAACCCACCTCTATAGCATCCACGGCAATCCGGATCTATAGTTTGGTGAGGATTGGCCTTCATCCGACCCATTTCCCATGGCAAATTAGCTTCTCCAAGGGAGGTTGCACTTCCTAGGTGAGGTGAGTTTGCTAAGATCTAGCACCTGGGTAGGTGAGATCCCACTTGATCCATAATCTACACATTCGATAACCTACCCCTAGTGTGTCACTTCAGTCATTTTCACCTTGTGGGACCCATTCCTCATTTTGAGGGTTGAGCCCCACTTGGGTCACTTGGTGATACATTTCAATCTTAGATCTACTGAGATCTAACAATTGGATGTTCCTAACTTTCAAGATCCACCTAGCTTGACACCTCAACATCCCTGATCTACAATTTGGTGGACATCCGACTCCATTTGGCCCATTTCCCAAGGCATTGATTATCTCCAAACCAATTCGACTTTCTTGGATTGTTGAGTTGGCTTGTGGTTTGATCTTTGTCTTGCATGCTTAAACACCTAAACACTATCATATCTATTCATCAAGCTCATCTTTGGTACTGGTTAGCCCCATTTTGGTCCTTAACTACCCTGCATTGGACACGATTCCCAAGGCAGTGGATTTTCTCATCTTTGACTAGTACCCTAATCCTGGATCTTGTTTCAAACCTCATAAGTCACTCACATAAACATGTTGGACCAAATCTACATTGTTTAAACCTCTTGATCCAACCCATTACTCACCTTGTGACTTCATCCATAGATCTAGGGTTCACCATACACCTTACGTACTTCATCCATACTTGATTTGATCTGGTGTCTTGGTCTGATCTCTCCTATCGGGAGTAGATCTAAGTCTCCCCTTTTGTTGTCTTGGGCTAGATAACATAAAGTGAAGATTGCCTCGGTTGGCGTGACAACCATCCATTGGGAGTCGAGGCTATCTTGGTTGCACCTCTTTGGTTGCCCATCCTCTCTGCCATACACCTTGGATCCATCTCTAGGGGCAACTACAAGTTAGGTGATAACATTTTGGCGCCGTTGTCGGGGAGGTAGAGGCTTACCTTAGGTGTCTGCGATTATCCATGCATAACTCATATCTTATCACATCCGGATTAATCTAGATGGGTATCATTTCAATTCCTAATTAAACTATATCCATCTGTTTTTCACTTACTCTCTCCCTGAACTTTGAACGACATAGATTCTGGTAGAAGAGTTTAAAAGTCTACCTAGCGACTCCACCCTGTGACTCTACTGAGGACTGAACCCAACGCATAAATCCTAAATTCTAGAATCATGCCTTGCTTTATTGAAAGTAACTCAAAAAATGATATGATCATGAAAATGATGGTTGGAACAATTAAGCTAATTCAAAATTTGCATGGTGTAGTTCTTAAACACAAAAGGGAAAACATATGATGAGATGAACATCTCCATAAGTTATTTGAGAATGTATATACTAATGAATACCTCCAAACTAGGTCCATGAGTAAACTTTATAATAGTCGGGTAGTGACTAGATCGCAAACAAAGAATAATGTAAAGAATCAAGATAATAATAAACCCGTCATAAAGGAAAATTCCCCTGACCAAAGGAATATCATTCGCAAGGCTCCTGCCCAATCTCCAAGTACTTCTCCTAAGGGAATTTTAAAGAATAATGATCAACCTCGGAGATTGTCTCCTCAGACTAAGAAGATAATAAATTCAAGCCCTAATAGACCTCAAATTAAGGAGCCTGTGCAGAGAAAACAAGCGATCCTTCCTAGCAAAGAAGTTCCTCCTGTAACACAAGAAAAGCTAAATACAAATATACTAAAGAAACTCTCTGGATCCTCTGTCATGATATCTTTGAAGGATTTGATAGTTATCCTATCTGTCAAGGCACAGATAATGCATTTATTGGGATTAAAAATGAATGTCAAAGACCAAGAAAAGCTTGCAACTTAAAGGTTGATTTAAGCAATTTTTGTCTAAACCTAATATCCCTGTGCCTTTGGATGCACTTTTGAAAATCCCTTCATATTTTGATCAGGCTACCAAATTCCTAGGGATCAAGCCTAAAGTCAAGGATCCTGAGAAGATGACAATAGAGGAAGACCCTCCCGTAATGATTCAAAGTGTAACTGATAGCGGTAGGGGCGACCCCCCTTTCTATGTTGCTTTAGAAATCAACCAACTGATCTTACATAATTGCATGCTAGATTCAGGAGCAAAAGTAAATATTATGCCTCTTAAGGTAATGGAACAGCTAGAGCTCAAGCCATCTCGGGAGTTTAAAAATGTGTGTGGGATGGACTCTAGGCCTGTTCAATCGAAGGGTGTGATTGAGAATCTGAAAATAAAGTTGGTTGCCTATCCTGAAATTGAAATAAGCATGAATGTTTTGGTTTTGGACATACCTAATGCATGGGGAATGTTGTTATCAAGAGAATGGGTTGCCAAATTAGGAGGAAGCATCCAAATGGATTTATCTTATGCAACCATCCCTATTGGGGGAAAAGCTTTTTATAAGTTGATGAATGAAAAACCTATGACAGAGCATGTAGAGACCCCCGATCATCTTTTTGGAAGAAGCTATGCGTCCTACAAAGGAAGTTGGAAATTACATGGTTTTGGCTAACTATTGGGAAGAGCCCCGACAACATCCTTTTCCTCCTAGTCAAGTTTGGAAAATGCATTTTGATGGAGCTAAGTCTAGGCATGGTGCTGGGGCTGGAATTGTCCTTACCTCTCCTTCTGGGGAAGAAAAATTATTTTCTTTCCGTCTTGAGTTTGGCTGCACTAATAATGTAGCCGAGTATGAAGCATTGCTTTTAGGTTTGGTAATTGCCCGAGAATAGAAAATCAAGTGTTTAAATGTAACAGGAGATTCAGATCTAATCATATCCCAAATTAAGAATCAATTTGCAGCCAAGAATAACAGACTCAGAGATTATAGAAATGTTGTTTGGGATACCATTGAGATGTTTGATGCTTTTGCAATTAAAGCAGTTCCTAGAGAAGAAAATACATTGGCTGATGCATTGTCAGTAATAGCATGCACTTGTGAGGTCCCAGAATACCTTAAAGAAAAAAAGTGCAAAATTGAAGTATTATTTAGACCCTCTATCCCCAATAATCAAGATCATTGGCAAGTTTTCGATAATGATGCACAGATCATTGCATTTCTGCAAAGTACAAACAATTTTCAAAATTGCAATGTCAATTTGGAAGACAAAGTAAACAGCTTATCTTTGCAATATATTGATATTATGAAGTTGGCAATCCCCCTGGAGAAAAATTTCAATAGGCATGATGAGTATAAAGGTAAGAGAGCTGAACCCGTAGATGAGGTTGAATGGTATAATGATGCAGGGGCATCTAGTCAAGCCAGCAATGTGGTCGTTTTGCCACATGTTGTGGCTCGAGGCGGAACTAAGGTAACCTGAAAATCAAAGGAGAAAACTTATCTGAATATCTTATTGGATGAGAAATTATGTGGAAATAGTATGTTGTCAGTTATAGAGTCTAGGTAGGAATAAGTGGCTATATACATCTCCCTGCGTGGTGGCTGGGTCGTTACTAATTTTAGAGTAGTTAGCTAAGTTTAGAAAGAAACTCGGGAGTTTAGGAAAATGGAATCTTACAATTGGCAGTTTCATACAAAGTTGTAACTCCCGGTGAGGGAGGAAACTGTAGAGTTTTTGGTTGTTGTCAAAAAGAGAAAAAGAACACAACCGATAACAGAGAAGAAAAAAAATAGCAATAGCATGTCAATGAATAAAAGGATGAACTCGAAATTTCTGAGGGAGAAGGTATTTGTGTATGAATGATTGGAAATAGATCGATCTTCTTTCAAATGCCTGAATCCACTGTGGATATGTTACCCATACATAGAGACCTTTCATTTTTATTTGTCATTTCATTTTTATGAGTTTGCAGCTACACCAAGGTTCTTTTAAACAGAGTTAGAGCCAATTTATAACCATTTTACATATACGAATGTTCTGAGAATTCTCTAGTGAGCAGGACTGAGCCGAAATAACCCTCGTGGTAGTGCTTTATGATCAAGTTGAAGAACTGGGCGTATTTTCCATTTTGCAGGTGCAGGGTAGGAGAACCCCATTGACAGATGGACACAGTCTCATCATTCTTGGTCGTGCTTGGAGTATGTTGCTCGCAAGTAGGTGAACACGATGCCCATTGCCAGTATATGCAAGTGTATCCCCGATTTAGTGAGCCTCTAGCAACGCCATATAACTGGCTCCAATCGCTTATTCTATGCAACCGAGTTAGCCGGTGTAGCGTTGGGGTTTTCACTACATTGATTTTCAGGCTTACCATAATATTAGACCCAGGTCGAATCTTATTTTGGGATCACAACCATGGTTAGCAATCTAAGCTAACTCACTTAGAAAGTGACTTTGAGGCTCCAGCATTTCCCTGTCATCAATTTTTGGTATCAGAGCGAGGTTATTTGCTCAGTAAAATAAGGAAAAGACATGGTTGTTCGTGTTGGTAGAGCTCGGGGTCGTGGCAGAGGAAGACCAGCAGCAAATGCAAAGGTTATGGAGGAGTTGAGAGAGCTAAGAGCATGTATGGCAGCTATGGAGCTGGGCAAACAGAGAGATCCAGTGGCAGGAGATGTGAGTGAGCCTGAAGAGGAAGAACGTGAAGAGGAGGCAGCTCCTATAGCAGAGACACCTGAAATGAGATGTCTTCGATCCATTTTAGGAACCACATCCAGACCGAAGCCTGAGCTGCCCACCTATGAGGGAAGCCTTTGTTAGACACAGTGCTCACTAAGAGGGGGGGTGAATCAGTGAGCATATACTTTATTCAATTTCAACTTCAATTACCAATTCTTATATCAGCATTTCATTTTCATCAATAAACTAACTATCAATCCATATGTCATTCATCAAATAAAATACATCATCAACAACACTTTGCACAAGAGTCACGATATAATTGTAATGTTTTTGTATTTGATTCAACGGCTACAACCGTGAGGTAATTCAGCACCAACTGATACAATGAGCACCAACTCATCATCTAGGACCCAGCCGAGAAAATGGATACAAGACCCTGCTTGCAAGAACATACAAATTTCTGTTACCCAATAATCATAACAATTATATTACACTTGTCTACACTGTCTTGTCATCACTGTCACATCCTGTCCAGTCATATATGTGGGTTTAGATCTACTATTTTTTAAATCTCTTTTCACAGGTTTTATCCTATTGATTTGCTTTCCAAGTAGTGCAATGCAAGTTTTCTCAATTTATTCATATTTCTAGATCTTGCATTATGATTGGCTAAGTAAATCAAAGTTTCATACTTTGATCTACTTGTTGGGTTTAGATCTACTATTTTTTAAATCTCTAATTTTTATAGATCTAAGATCCTTGTTCCATATCCATCTTGTAGATCCATCATTTGTTTTTACTTGTCTTGTTACTCTTTCATTTTCCATTTTTATAAGTGCCAAATACCTCTAAGTTCTTTGCCCAAAATCATCAATTTTCTTGCCAAAGTTTTGTCTTGAGAAGTATTTTGGGATTCGATCCAATTGCCACATTGCTTTGTGTGCCACTTCTCTCTCCCCAGCATTTTTTGCGTATTTCCAGCTAGCTGAAAATTTCATGAACAATGTGAAAAAATCATTTTTGACCCCTTTTTTGCCTTGGGAAACATGCACTAGTTTTCTCGAAAAACGTGCAAATTTTCCATTTTTTAGCTTGCTGGTTTTTCTGTGTTTCTTCAGTAATTTACAATTCTGGAAATTCATTTAAAATCAGTAATTTTCAAAAAGAATATTTTTCAAATTTTTTATCATTTTCTTGAAAAACGTGCAATTTTACGTTTGTTGTTTTTTGGTTGATTTTTGACTTTTTCTGCTAAATTCCAATTCTGGAAATTAACCTAAAATTTTCAAAAAAATATATTTTTTAATTTTTTCAACTTTTTTCTCGAAAAACGTGCAATTTTAAGCTTGCTGATTTTTGGTGATTTTCTGCTATTTTCCAATTCTGGAAATTAGCCTAAAATTCAAAAAATCTTCAAAAATTTATTTCTCAAAAAATTCTAAGTTATTTCATTGAAAAACGTGCATTTTTCGTCATAAAAGGTGAACTTTTCTTTTCATTTCCAAGGTCTGATTTTTGGTTTGGGCTTTTATTTATCTCATCGAGCACTTATCATCTCATTCACTTTCATCTTCTTGAATCATAAGTTAAAATTTGGTTTCCTAACACTCTTACTAACTGTTGTTTAGAGCTCTTACTTACAAGTGAACGAAGAGCAAAATCAAGCAAGAAAAGAGCAAGCAAAGCTAGATCCAAAAGACAAGGATCCAAACCCAAAAAATCATTCTCCTTTGTACAAGTCACAATAAGGCTTCAAGTTCTCTTGATTAGTCACTTTCTTCATTTTCAAGGGTTAAATTCCCTCATCTTGTAAAGTATTAATGAAATCAGGCTAAGTGGGATAAAGCCTCCCATAGTTTGTGTTTCTTCCCCATTTGGGGAAGAGTGTCTTGTGTTTTCTTTTGTCTTCTTAGCTTAGATTTACTTCAAGTTATTAGATCAGTTTTCCATTACTTACACTTAGAAATATTCTGCTAGTTTAGTTTCATTTTTTGCTTTAAAACACTAATTGCTAGCTTAGATTTACTTTAAACCAATTGCTAATTTCAATTTTGCATTGTTATTATTATTTGAGCTATCACTTGTGTCCTTACTTTATAATTTGTTTATCTGTCTCTAAAAGAAACCAGAGACTCTTGAACTTGTCATAAGACAAATCAAAAGCACTCTCTATCGGAGAGCATAAGCTTTGCACTTTTACTGCATTTTCGCATATAGATTAGTTAAAGTCTCTTGAACCTCTATCATAAGACAAGTCAAGAGCACTCTCTATCGGAGAGTTTCATCTTTGTGCTCTAATTAAAATTCGCAACTCATTACTCCCCATAATAAAATTTGAATTTATTCATTGTTTCCTTGCCCGAGTATGCTCTGACTTACCTAAAAAATCGGATTACTGAGAAACGGCATTGGACTGATTAATCTTGCAAGATTCAAATGTAATAAAATTTTCACTCCATAACCAACGAACCGGCGTTATTTCGATAAATACTCAGGTAGTGGGCAAATTCCAAGTGTGGGCGCCGAGCTACCCAATCTGAACACTCACTGGTTTAATTCTCTGAACACCTAGCTTGTGATTCCAGACAGGTCTGTCATGTCTTCGAACGGAGCCACTGAAAGCATTTCCGGTTAGGTTTCCTAGACACCTAAAACAAGATCTCTTAAAATACTATAAAATCAACCAAGAACAATTTCAAAATATTCACACAAACATTATATCGAGACTTGTATTTAGCATCCCAAGCACTCATTGACTCCATTTGGCACAGGTTTTCAAACTTATATGCATTACCTTAATTTGGACTATTTGTCATCTATATCTTAAGTCATTATTTTGCGGATGCTTATTTAATTCTCAAGTCATCATATATTGTTCGTCTTGAATCTTTGTGTTTTGTAATTGCAACGTGGATTGCTTTTATTGTTGTAATCTTGTGTATTTCATAAAAAACTCCTAAACAACACCCATCCGCATCACTTCACTATAAAAACACTTAAAACACAAGAGCCATAAAAAAACTCTTTTGTTAGGGACAACCCCCCTTGGCTTCGTTAGGAGTTTGCCTAAACGGAGGAGCTAGGATTCAGGTGACAGTACCTGGCTCATTGCTTGTCCCCAAGGCCACACCTTCCCCACTTGTAGTGAGGGAACAGCTTTCAAAATATTTCTGTTGCTGGTGTGCATCTCGGCAGACAACAGGCACAACAACTTACAAACAACCTACCTGAGCCCTTGTAGGCCACACAACTAACACATCCACTCTAGAGTACAGGTGTCATACTTCAATGATGATGTTGTGCAAAATAAAGGCTCCAAGGTGATGTAGCTACCAAGGCAAGTCCACACCACACTATCTCGACCCTCCACGAACTCCATCTATCTTCCAAAGAAAAGCACCCCACTAGGTCAGCTACCCCCTACAAGAAAACTGTCGAAACCCCAAGCATCCCCAAGCAATCTACAATCCTCCAAATAGGAATCCAAGTTGCCACATGCCATCTAGGTCTTGAAGCCCTCCTCCATGATCCACAATACTCCACATCCCCTGTAGGGCATTCTCCCACCACGTGAATTCTCCAAGTGACCATCATGAAGTGTGTCCACAATCCAAGAAAGAGATTTCCAATGCCCAAGGGAAGAACATTGAGCCAACGATCAACTAAGGTCGAGCATGCATTGAACAAGCTATCTCGAGTGTGTATATCCATCACGGACCATCTCTCATGCTTAGGGCGTTCTCCCACCAAGTGAATTCTCCAAGTGACGATCATGAAGTGTGTCCACAATCCAAGAAAGAGATCTCCAATGCCCAAGGGAAGAACATTGAGCCAACGATCAACTAAGGTCGAGTATCCATTGAACAAGCTATCTCAAGTGTGCATATCCATCACGGACCATCTCTCATGCTACAATCCATCTCTGACCATCTAGGGGTTGAACATACACCATGTACCACATATCTCATGAAGCACCCCCAAACATGGTGTAAATACTTTTGAAGTAACCCAAAAAATCTAACGATAATGATTGTAAAGGAAACCAATCTCTTATAGAAAACCCCTAGAGGAATTGCAGTAACCAGATTAAGATCAATTACAAGAATGTAATTTTAAGACATTATATGTATACCAGCTACCTGAAACATGATAAAGACAAGAACTTCCTAAATTGCATATCATCACCATTAAATGATTATGGATTTAAATGCCATCATTACCTGACTTATGGATTTAAATGCCAACATATGTATGAATGAATTTACTATCCATAGAAAAATTATATCCACAGTACCATGTATTCAATTTTGATCTTCTTGCTAAGCATCTACTGTGAAACTAACTATTTGTCCCAGTCAGCTATAACATTTGGGATCATCTGAAAAGCATGTTACTATTAACAAAATAAGTTTGAGAGTAAAAAGGTAACATAATACACATAAAACAGGTTTTCTCTAACTCATAGTCAGACTAGGATATCTATGAATAATATACACACCAGAATCAAACCAAACATCCATTGTGTCAGTGCCTTTTTTATATTTTCCAGCTTCACCGCGATATTTTTCAGGGAGAAGTTCCTCAGTGTTCATGTACCACCATGCATCACTGCCCTTTTGAGCTATAATAGCTGCCAAAAACAACAAACACAACAACGTCTTTATTTGAAAATTACCAACATCATTAATTTCAAGATCAACACAGCAATAAAAAAATCCTCATAAGAAGATAAGATCATTTTATTAATGTCCAACAAATGACCACCAAAGTAGGTCAATGGGAAATGAAACTGCTAGGCAAGTTCTCAATCCAACTCCGAGGCAAGTCCTTAAAGATATAATCTTTCGTTAAAGTGCTTTTAATTTTTTGGACCTCCACTGTTCCAGAATGCAAAACTTTAAAGATTGCAGTATACTGATAATAAGTGTATGTATTCAAACCTGCTGTTGCTCTAGACTACAGACAGTATGCATGTGAATTCACCAAAAATTTATGTATCATCATCACTAATGTTCTGATATCTTGTTGGCTGACTGCCTGGGCTGCTACTGTGATTTGAGGTCTGTCATGACCTGTAAGTGAGCACCACTGCTTTGTTTAAGGCTGCCACTTTGGATTGTGCCTTGAGGCTACCCTTACATCTTTCTCCCTTTGACTGTCTTGGTTAATATGTTGGACCTGATCTTGGAGAAACCTATCCTACAACCCCTTCACTCTCTCTCTCTCAGGTATGTACTAACCCTCAGGTAAGGGTCAGTTTGTTTCCAGTTGTTGACTTGCCTTTGAGAGGTGAAGTCTGTTCGGAAAGTTAAATTTCTGAGTATAAGGAAGGTCTTATTTCACAAAGTAAGTTATCAGACTTGTTCTTCTTTTATTGTTAGTTAGATCTTCATTTAGTCTTACTACTGCTGCTCTTTATATATACAATTGTTAACTGTATGCTTCAACTTTAACACTGGGACCTCTTGGGAGTGTTAAAGTTGAAAGAGATGAAAATTATGTTTTAATTTAGTAGATCTAAATTTTTGTCTTGTTACAGCTGTACTAATTTTGTTTCCAGCACTAGCTCAGAAAATTATTTTGCATTAAAGTATAAAGATTTTAATTTTCTACTTCAAACTCTAAACTAACCCAAAAATCAATAACAACATCATGTATATATGCACACAAGACATAAGCGTGCCTCCATTAGAAATAGCATCTATACTTACACTTGACATGGGCTATTGTTTCTTCATTCATCAATGGTTCACCAGAGTCCACATGATAGAAAACTGGAATAGGAACACCCCATGTTCTCTGCCGTGAAATACACCAATCAGATCGGCTACCTATCATGGATGTTATTCGGTTCTCCCCCTACATTATCATATTTTCAAGTAAATGAGTATAACCAAACTCAATCAGTAGAAACAAAAATGCTATACAAGCTTACATGTTCAATGGTACAATAATAAATCCAATGCTTTCAATAGTTTACTTCTGTTTCAACAATTAAATCCATATGTAGCCCTCATTTCTTCACTTGATTCAACACAAAACAGGAAATGAGAATATGCATTCCATGTCACAAGTTGCTACAAATGATTTTGGCACAATACAAAGGTTATCAGTAAGCCAGATGGAGGCAATCTAAAACAAATATTGCATCTTAGAAGCAGGTACACCAAGTAGTCAAAACAAGTAAAGCAAAGGCTATGACCCTAATCTGGATAAATGTTTCATTCTTTGACCACGTCTACAAAACTCTGATTGACGTCATATTGTCTTTAAAAACATCCGAGTTTGTCATACCCCAGAAGAGACTCTCTAAGCACCAATGCACCTAGAGAAGGGACTCAACATAACAATCCCCGTACCCCTATTGTTTGTGGGATGTAAATTTTTGACCCATGATGTTCGTATTTGTTCTATGAAATAATATATGCAGCATTTCAAAAATAATAATGATAATCATAAACAATAGCGTTTTTATATTTCTGAAGTCCAAGGGCTCTTTCACATGGTAAATTTAAATGTACTTGATAAATGTTACAGTTGAAGGCTACGAAACTATAGCTATTTTACATGAATTCATCAAAATTTTGAAGCTTGTAAAACTTATAAAGAAGGAACGTCCCTCCAATGGGCTAAATTCCTTCAAAGCAATTGATAAGAAGGAATACAGATCTTAGCTACATGTAAAAAGCTAACAACATAAATATGCTCCCAATAAGGCAGGAGATAGACAAACTATGGCACTATATAATATCAAACTATCCCAAACAAATCAAATTTCAAGCCTCCGAATGGTAGATGACTGTAATATATGTAATGAGCATAATGGACCATATGGGGTTAAATGTATACGTAATAGTAGATTGTTAGAAAGTGACAACAAGGAAGGTCTTTCTGCATTGCATATGTCCTTGCATGCAGAAGACTTAAATAAAGAAGCCAATTGTATTTAATGTATTTTTCCTACGTTTTACTTTGGAAAATATATTAAAGTGATCTAATTATTAATTGACTTAATCGAACACTTTTTATAAAGTGAAAGTGAAAAATATTTAAGTGATGGCTAATCTAATCTTGGCCATTGATCTCACTGGATGATCTCATCCATTGATCCATAGTGAGATTAGGTTTTTAGCTTAGCCAATAAGTTAAAAGGAGGATCAATTGGTGGAGAGGAAACACACACATTCCAACAGAGAGATTCTCGCTTATAGCTGTCAGCTGGAGAGTGAGAAGAAAGTTCAAGAGAGAGTGTTTTGCAGAGAAGACGAAGAAGCAGAGATTCAGTGTGATCGACAGAGCATCCAGGCAAGAGTGGATCATACGGATTTGTAGAGCAGAGAGCCGAGGTTGAGTTGCAGAGGTTTCCGTACAGCAAGTCGTACAACAACAAGACGTACGGATTCAGTACAGTAGGTCGTACAGCAGCAGGCCGTACAGCAACACAGGAGACCGTACCGTACCGCTGCATAGGAGACTATACCATTCAGCAGGTTTTCTCAATGAGTTTGCTGTGGTTCGATTTTGCCAAGTTTGGCATAAATCGATTTTCTGATATTGTAAAAGCTTCATATTTTCTTAATAAAATATCTTCTCAAACTGTTGCACCGGTTTTCCCATCTTGGGTTTTGTCCGAGGGTTTATACCCAAAAAGATTTGTGTCTATTGTGTGATTGATATTTCTCTCGGTGTTTTATTTCTGCTGCATTTTATTTTGGTGAAGAAATCCATGTGTGGTTAACAGTAATAAATTGGGTGCATTAATTAATCCAGCTACTCTAGCCCTAGAGTGGATTTTAAGGAAATTTACATGGTATCAGAGCTCTTCTAAGCAGATCTAAGAGAAAGCAGCAGGTTGGTTGGATAAATCATTGTCATATCTATCCAATGTTAAGTTTAAACCAAATAAACTAGCAAGATCACTGAAAGAAACATAATCACAAGATAGACAAAGAATTTACCCTGGAAAACCCTCATGGGGTAGAAAACCCAGCAAAGTTTTCCTCAATAAGATGATCAACCAAAATACAAGATGTGCTCCAAGACTTGTCCTTCTTCTCTTCCTCACATGCAGACATCCCAGACACAAGTGAGCTACTTTCTGAGTTGTGGAAGTGTGTCAAATGAGGAGCTCTCCTCCTCTACTTATACTGATTCCCGACTAACCAAAATCCCTAATGGGGCCGACCTCTCCTAGAGAAGTCTAATAACACCTAAAATATAAACTCAGGGCCGACCCCCACATGGTGGGTCTAATAACCCTAGTTACCACAAACCATCAAAGGAATAAACATCTCCGGATACATAATAGAATCACCTCGGAGGGATGAAACATCTCCGGAATAATAATGTACAAATATAATATGCTTAGAAGTTACAATATTAAACACTCCCCCTTAACAAGAAGGATATTATAACAACATCTGCAGGAGCAAGGAGTCATCGACTACATCTTACATGATACATCTATAAATCATCGGAAGCTTTCTTCAATACGTCATCATCAGTAACTCAACCACTTACTGGAACATCAACATCATTGTCATCGCACGATCATCAGCATCGTCATCATACGATCATCAGCATCATCACACGATCATCAGCATCGTCATCAGCATCATCATCACATGATCATCAGCATCATCATCATACGATCATCAGCATCGTCATCACACGATCATCAGCATCGTCATCGGCATCGACATCACATGATCATCAACATCGTCATCACACGATCATCAGCATCGTCATCACAGTATACTCTGCAGTACACACGTTCATATTACAGGATGATCAATCCCGCTCTCTTTAGGACATAGGTCCATGGATGATACAATCCAGATCAAGTTCCAGGATGATCAATCCTTATCACTTTAAGACAAGTCTCATGTCTAGGGACGATGCAATCCCATCTCGTACATTTTGAACCAAGAGTCCAGGGACGATACAGTCCTATCATCAATTCTCGGAGACAAGTGTCTACAGATCAATTATGGGACCAAAGTCCGGGGAAGATACAATCCCCTACCTATTCATTCAGGACTATTCTCGGAGACCCAGTCTACGGCTCAATTCTGGGACCGAAGTCTGGGGACGATACAATCCCCCAGCTGTTCATTCACGACTTTATTCTCGAAGACCCAGTCTACGGCTCAATTCTGGGACCGAAGTCCGAGGACGATACAATCCCCCACCTGTTCATTCAGGACTTTATTCTCGAAGACCCAGTCTACGGCTCAATTCTGGGACCGAAGTCCGGGGACGATACAATCCCCCACCTGTTCATTCAGGACTTTATTCTCGAAGACCCAGTCTACGGCTCAATTCTGGGACCGAAGTCCGAGGACAATACAATCCCCCACCTGTTCATTCAGGACTTTATTCTCGAAGACATCTATCTACAGCTCCTTTTAGAACATGTGTTCAAGGATGATGCAATCCCTCTTCTTTCTCGGAGACATCTGTCTACGGTTCACTTTAGGACTGAAGTCCAAGGATGATCCAATCCTCACATGTCCACAAAAGACTTCATTCTCGAAGACATCTATCTACGGCTCCTTTTAGAACATGTGTTCAAGGATGATGCAATCCCTCTTCTTTCTCGAAGACATCTGTCTACGGCTCACTTTAGGACTGAAGTCCAAGGATGATCCAATCCTCACATGTATCCTCATCAACACAGGTACAAGTATCCTCATCCACACAAGTACATTAATCAATACATGTACATACAAGTATTCTCATCAATACATGTACTCTCATCAATACATCAATACATGTAATAATACAAGTACTCTCATCAATACATCAATATGTAACAGTACAAGTATTCTCATCAATACATCAATACATGTAATAATACAAGTACTCTCATCAATGCATCAATATGTAACAGTACCAGTATTCTCATCAAAAGCATGTATCCTCACCAATACATATATCATCAAAGTAAAAGCAAGTAAAATAAGTATTCTAAGTATAAGAGTCCTAAATCTAAATAATCTAAGTATCCAAGTGTAGTAAACAGGTATCCACATCATCGGCCTTGCTGTCGATGAGGCAATCTCATCATCAGTGACTACACTACTCCCCCTTTCGAGGAGGGTCCTTTTGAACTACACCAAACTTGTCTCGAAAGTATTCAAATTTCACTCGAGATAGAGGTTTGGTCAAAATATCAGCAATTTGATCCTCAGTGCTCACATACTCGAGCTTAATAGGTCCTCTCTGCACCATATCTCGTATATAAAAGTATCGGATCTCTATGTGTTTTGACTTATCGTGGAATACAGGATTTTTTGTCATCTTAATACAACTTTGATTGTCACACATGATCACAGTGGGATCCATTTCTAAGTCAGACACTCCAGATAATAGCTTTCGAAGCCACACTGCTTCACAACTGGCAGAGCAGGCAGCTATATATTCTGCTTCAGCAGTAGTGAGAGCCACACTAGATTGTTTCTTGCAGAACCATGAGATCATGGTACATCCAAGACCATAACATCCACCTGATGTACTCTTTCTGTCTGAGACACTTCCTGCCCAATTAGAATCTGAGTAACCATGTAATCTGAGTTCATGATTTCCAAGATAATATAGACCAAAATCTAATGTACCCTTTATGTACCTCATTACATGCTTTGCAGCTATTAAGTGAACGTTTCTAGGTTCTACTAGATACTGACTCAGGGTATTTACAGCAAAACATATATCTGGCCTAATATTTGTTAAATACATCAATGACCCAATGATTTGTCTATATAGAGTTAAGTCCACTAATTCTGATGAGTCATTAACTAATAACTTCAAGTTGGAGTCCATGGGAGTGGCCATGGCTTTACACTCCAAGATATCAAATCTTTTTAGAATCTCCATAGCATACTTACCTTGATTTAGAAAGATTCCTTTTGGTTCTTGCCATACTTCTAGACCTAAAAAGTAGTGCATTAATCCGAGATCTTTCATCTCGAATTCTGAAGAAAGCTTCTTCTTGCATTCAATAATTTGTTTCTCATTTCCGGTTAGAAATAGATCATCTACATATAACAACAGTATAACTGGTTCATCATCCATCACTTTGAGATAAAGATTGGGGTCAGCTTTACTCTTGGTAAAGCCCATGCTTGTTAAGAAATTGTCAATCCTTCCATACCAAGCTCTAGGAGCTTGCTTCAATCCATATAATACCTTTTTCAGTTTGCATACATGAGTTCTCCCATCTTTAACCTCAAACCCTTATGGTTGCTCTATGTAAACTTCTTCTTCAATTACACCATTCAAAAAAGCTGTCTTAACATCCATTTGGTGTAATTTCCACTTCATCATAGATGCAAGTGCCATGATAGTTCTAATTGAAGTATATCTAGCAACTGGTGCAAATGTTTCTTCATAGTCAATTCCCTCTTTCTGAGAGAATCCTTTAGCTACAAATCTTGCCTTGTATTTTTCAATGCTACCATCTGCAACATGTTTTATCTTGAAAATCCATTTGGAAGAAACCACACTTTTATCTTTTGGTTTGGGAACTATATCCCAAACATCATTTTTCATTATTGACTGATATTCTTCTGTCATTGCTTCTACCCATTCTTTCTTCTGAGCTGCCTCTTCATAGCTAGTAGGTTGTTGATCCACAAGATCACACATCAAGGCCACATAGTTGGATACTAGCTTTGGTTTCTTTCTTTCTCTAGTGTAGCCTTCAGGAGCTCCATATCTTTCAACGCCTTGAATAATGTCTCTAGCCCATGCTGGCCTTCTTTTCCTAGATAAGTTTGTAATAGGGGGTTCTTGTGGTTCCAACATGTCATGATCCTCTGGTGAATCATCTTCAGAGATGGGCACAGCTTCTGTGATTCTAGGAGGTGTATCTTCTTCATAGATTTCTTCAAATTGGCACTTCTTGGATTTCTTGAGAGCTGCTTCTTCATCAAATGTTACATCTCTGCTTATTTCCATATGATGAAAACCTGGTATGTAAATTCTGAAGGCTTTGGATGATTCACAATATCCAACAAATATTCCCTTCTTACCAGAAGGATCTAACTTGGTTCTCTTTTCTTTTGGAATGTGAATGTACACAGGACACCCAAATATTTTGAGATGACTTACCTCAGGTTCTTTCCTGTGAACAATTCTTCTGGAGTTTTGAATTCAAGAGCACTATGGGATAGTCTATTTTGCACATAGACTATTGTCCTAGCTGCTTCAGCCCATAGATACATGGGTAGATCTTGGTCATGTATCATAGTCTTTACAGCTTCCATGATGGTTCTATTCTTTCTTTCAGCAACCCCATTTTGTTGGGGATTGTAGTGAGTGGTTAGTTCCCTCTTGATTCCAGCTTCTTTACAAAAGTCTTCAAAGTCCTTTGAAGTATATTCTCCACCATTATCTGTTCTAAGAATCTTGATTTTCTTTTCTGAGAGATTTTCTATTAGGGCCTTGAACTCTTTGAATTTTCCAAAGACTTCATTCTTACCTTTTAGAAAGTATATCCAAGTCTTCCTTGAATAGTCATCAATGAATGAGAGATAGTATTCAAACCCACTTAGGGAAGTGGTGGGCATTGGTCCACATACATCTGAGTCTATTAGCTCCAAAATGTTCTTAGTCTTTGTTTGACTCTTTGGAAAAGGGTTCTTGACATTCTTCCCTTTCTCACATCCTTTACATGAGCCATTATGATCAACCTTCAAATCTGGTAATCCTATGACCACCTTGCTTACATAGGGTAAGGCTTTGTAGTTAATGTGAGCTAATCTTCTATGCCATAGCTCACTGGGGCTAGAGGTTTCATGAGCAAGGGCAACTTCTGGATGTCCCTTGAGCTTATAGAGACCTCCTTCCTCTTCACCAATGACAACTGCATCTTCAATTGATTTTCCTTTGGGCCACATAAGTACTTGTCCATCTATGAAAACAACTCTAAAACCTTTCTTATCTAGTGCTGAGATAGAGAGTAGGTTCTTCTTCAAACCTGATACATATAAAATTTCTTTCATTTCCAAGGGTGTTCCAGAATCAAGCTTGTAACTTGCTTCACCAATTCCCTTGATGGGATATTGATAATCATCTCCTAGAGATACCTTTTGTGGTGAAGACTTTTCTTCAAGTCTTGAGAGAGTTTTCTTTTGACCTGTCATGTGCTTTGAAGCACCACTATCAATGAGCCATGTATCTTCTCCAGGAGACACAGATCCAGAGAGTGCAGAAAATAGGACATATTCTTCTGGATCTTCTTTCTTTACTTTAGATCTTTTCCTTCGAGGCCTTTCCTCTTCTTCTTCTTCTTCTTCTTCTTCTTCTACTTCTTCTTCACTATCATCTTCTGCCATATGTGCATGACGTCTTTTGTGAACAAACTTCTTCTTCTTCTTTTCTGGTAAAGTACAGTCTCTAGCATAGTGTCCTAGTTTAAGACAATTATAACATTGGACTGTGGAGAGGTCTCTTTCTGAGTTTGTTCCTCCTTTCCTTTTGAATCTATAAGAGGGTTGAGACTTTTTGTGATCACTTTCTTGAAGTGACCCTTTCTTCCTCTTTTGGTGTGTGTGGCCAAGGCTTGGTCATCCTCCTTGAGAAGGGCTTCTCTGTTGGCTACCCTAGCCTCTTCTTGAACACAATTCTCCCATACTACATCAAACTTCATACTTTCTTTTCTGGCACACATAGTTTGTATAAATGACTCCCAAGGTCTAGTGAGACCATTTAAAGCAGTCATCACAAGTTCATCTTCATCAAGAGTATCACCAATGGCATCTAGTTGCTCCTTGATTTGGGAGACCCTTGAGAAGTAGTCTTGAATGGATTCTCCTTTGTGCATCTTGGTACTCTTCAACTGAGTTCTTAGGTTCATCTTCCTATTGATGTTCTTTCCTTCATACATTCTTCCTAGGGCATCATACATTTCCTTTGGAGTCTTCTTGGAAGTCACTTGGGGAATCAAGTGGTCTTTAATAGAATCAGCTATGATTCTCTTTGCCCTAATCAAATCCTTCCTATGCTTCTCTTTGGCTTCATCTCCTTCAGGTTCTACAACTTCATCCTTGACATAATGAGCAAGATCATTCTCTTCAAGAATGAGACCAATTCTGTAATTCCATGCCCGAAAATTGTCTATACCTTCTAGCTTGTCTTCAAGCTTAGTGCTTGGAGCCATCTTCTCTTGGGGGAGTCCAAGAGATAAGAGATAGAGTAGTACTTACCCAGAAATTTTAACTTTTCACTTTTCCGGATATGCAACAGAATTTCTGGTTTATCGCACTTTTGGTAAAACTAGGGCTTGACTTTCTCGGAGTTCTACCCAACCAAAAACCTTGATCCAAGGCTCAAAAGATAGATCTTTAGAAGGTCTATTCAGCCATGCAACCAGAATCCAAAAATACTAACTTTTGCAGAAACCCTAATTTTGGGAGAGAGAGAGAAATATAATTTCACTTTGTGAAAGATGTTCTATTTAGGCTAGCTCTGATACCATGTTAAGTTTAAACCAAATAAACTAGCAAGATCACTGAAAGAAACATAATCACAAGATAGACACAGAATTTACCCTGGGAAACCCTCATGGGGTAGAAAACCCAGCAAAGCTTTCCTCAATAAGATGATCAACCAAAATACAAGATGTGCTCCAAGACTTGTCCTTCTTTTCTACCTCACATGCAGACCTCCCAGACACAAGTGTGCTACTTTCTGAGTTGTGGAAGTGTGTCAAATGAGGAGCTCTCCTCCTCTACTTATATTGATTCTCGACTGACCAAAATCCTTAATGGGGCCGACCTCTCCTAGAGAAGTTTAATAACCCCTAAAATATAAACTCAGGGCCGACCCCCACATGGTGGGTCTAATAACCCTAGTTACCACAAACCATCAGAGGAATAAACATCTCTGAATACATAATAGAATCACCTCGGAGGGATGAAACATCTCCAGAATAATAATGTACAAATATAATATTCTTAGAAGTTACAATATTCAACATCCAAGGGTTACAGGTACTATTCATTATGGTCGTACAGTTGAGAGTTGAGGATAGAATCTAGGGGACACATAACTTTCCTACTTGGAAAGAGAGGATCACCAGGATCTTGTATGTCAGTGATGCTAATGAGCACAATGATGATCAGAAGGTGGCTCCCACAGATCCGGCAAAGTTAGCAAAGTGGAAGAAGATAAGAGTCCAGAGCCATGTTGATCATCTTGGATGGGGTGAAGGACCATATAGTCCCTTATCTGTCTGGGAAGAAGTCCGCATTAGAGATGTGGAAAGCTTTGGAGAGTCTCTACCAAAGCAAGAACAAAAACCGAACATGGTTGAAAGTTTTTCTGAGTTTTAACCCAACCTGGTTTTCAAGTCAACTTGCCATTGTTTAATGCTCAACCCAGAATTTTATGATGGCTGGAAATGACATGTAATTTTCAGACTTTAAAAACACAGTTAAAAATGAAATTTACAGGCAGAAAATTAAATATTCATGCACGCCATAAAATATTTCAAACTCGGAAATTTTTAGCCAATGGCCCTGGAAAAACCCACAAGGGGAAAACCAGTCAGAGAGAGAGAGTTTATAGTTCTTCAGCAAATTTCAATACAATAAATTTCAGTCAATATGTACTTATCTCAACCATAAATTACACCCACAGACTACCCTGAAAAATGTGGAGAAATTGCCTCGATTTCTGTGCCTATCAGAACCTCTAAAACTGTGTTGGAAAATTACAGAATCTGTACTGTACGTCTCGAAACTTATGTAGACTGTCTCAGGATTCCTGCACTAATTTCCTGCCTCGAAATCCGAGCTGTTGTTCTCGGGAAATGTGCCAAGTTATTCTTCCTCGAAAACTATGCAGTGTCCTCGAGATTTGTGCCCAAAACCTTCTCGAAAAACATGTTGTCGTTCTCGAGATTAGTGCCCAAAACTTCCTCGAAACTCATGCCCAGTTTACTGCTATACGGTTCTCCTCGGGATTTGTGTTGTACTAAAAACTTGCTGCCCTGAAATCCGTGTTGTTCATTTTATGCTCTTTATGCTGCCTCGATTTATGTGCCAACTGAAACCTTCCTCAAATGACTGCCTCGATTTCTGTGCCCACTCTCTCTTTTCTCTTCTTCACTCTCTTCAACAAAAGTGAAAGTATTTTTGCCTCCTCTTTCCTTTTTGGTGAAAACCCTAGGGTAAGTGAGTGGTTTTCTAATCCAACAGTGGAGATTGAGTTGGATGAGTGGATGAGATTAAATGCTCATTAAATCTCATTTAAAAATATTTTCACTCACCTCACTTCAATTTTTCCAAAAAGTGACTTTATGTTCTAAAGTCTAATTAAATGCTCATCTCAAGTCATTTAATGCAAGGGTCACTTTATTTCCCCCTTTTAGGTGACTTAGACAAAAAGTCACTAGGGGAACACTTTCCTACGTACAAAAATCAACACTCCCTCTTACCGAGGAAGGTGTTTGCACCACTCCCAACTTGTCTCTGAAGAAGACAAACTTGCCCCTCCCCAAAGATTTCGTCAGAATATTTGCTACCTACTCATCAATGGAAATGTACTGAAGCTTCACAGCTCCTCTATGAACATAATCTCGAATGAAGTGTTATCTGATCTCTATGTGCTTAGACCTATCGTGAAAAACTGGATTCTCAGATAGCTAGATGCAACTCTGATTGTCACAGTAAATCACCGTGGGCTTCAGCTCCTGACCAAATAAATCTACCAATAGCTTGCGAAGCCACAGTGCCTCGCAAATAGCCTTACTGGCTGCCATGTACTCAACCTCAGCAAAACTCAAGGCAACGGACTTTTGCTTCGGACTGAACCACGACACTGCTGCCGAGCCCAAACTGAAACACCACCCAGAAGTGCTCTTCCGATCCCTCACACTGCCTGCCCAATCTGAATCCGTGAAGCCAACCAAACTAACATCACCCGAACTCCTGTAGTCCAAACCAAAATCCACTGTCCCTGCAAGGTATCTCAACACATGTTTCGCGGCTGACCAGTGCACTCTCCTAGGCTCCACCATGAACTGACTGAGAGTGTTCACCACAAAACACAAGTCTGGCCTAGTGTTGACCAGATACATCAATGACCCAATGAGCTGATGATATAAAGTGGGATCTACCAACTCACCCTCAAAAGCACAAAGCTGCTTCAGGTTGGTAATCATAGGCATGGACATAGGCCTGCAATCCTCCATCCGAAATCTCCTCAGAATATCAGTAGCATACTTTCCCTATCCCAGGAAAATATGACCAGGCTCTTGCCAAACCTCCATCCCCAAATAATATTGCATCAACCCAATATCAGTCATCTCATACTCTGTAGCAAGGTCTCTCTTGCAAGCTACAATGAGACGCTCCTCCCCAGTGATAAACAAATCATCAACGTACAACAAAAGAATGAGTGGATCCCCATGAATCACAATGAAGTAAAGGTTGGGATCAGCTTCACTCTTCTGAAAACCCATCGATATCAAATATGCATCAATCCTGGAATACCAAGCTTGAGGAGCTTGCTTTAGGCCATACAAGGCCTTCTTCAACCTGCACACGAGAATCTCTCCCATGAATCTCAAAGCCCTGTGGCTGCTCCAAATAAACCTCCCCCTACAGAAGACCATTGAGAAATGCGGTCTTCACATCCATTTGGTGGATCCTCCAACCGATCTCTGCTTCCATTGAAATCACTGCTCTAATAGAAGAATATCGTGCAACCAGCGCAAAGGTCTCATCATAATCAACTCCCTCTACCTATGAAAACCCTCGTGCCACAAAACGAACCTTGAACTTCTCCACACTGCCATCTGCAGCATGCTTTACCTTGTAAAGCCACTTGGAAATCACAACTGACTTCCCCTCTGGTCTCGGTACAATCTCCCATGCATCATTCTTCATGATGGAATGGTACTCTTTCATCATGGCATCTCTCCACATCTGATGTTGAGAGGCCTCCTCAAAAGTAGAAGGCTCAGACTCACGAAGACTAGCAACCAATGCGAACCCAATCTGTCAGGCATCACAACTGTCCAAATGGGATCCTGGGGCCTACCAAATGCCTCTGCTTCCTCCAAGGTATCACGAATCCATTTAGGCTTCCTCTTCCTTGAAGGCTCATCCCAAACTGGTCTCTCCTCATCTGAAGAACTGCCATAAGCAGATGGCCCAACACCTGGTGAACCAGTAGTCGATGAAATGACAACTGGTGAACTCTGTGATCTAGAAGCTGCAACTGATGAACCTGTAACCTGAGATCCAAAACTTGTCCCTGAAGTACCTACTGGATGACCCACTGAACCTGAAGAACCTGTGCCTGTAACCTATGGACCAGTCACTCCAGAAACCTGTGAACCTGTGATCTGCACTGAAGATCCCTGTGTCACCCAATGTTACAAAAACCGAACCGGTGGTCGAACCGACCGACCCTGTGAATTCGAACCGGACCAAAACCGGAAAAAAAAAACCGGATCACCAAAAATACATAAAATATTCAAATTTTGAAAAATTATATATATATTCATGTGCATCCATGTGCATTCAAACCATTATACACAAAATATAAAAAGTATCTCATTTATATAGCAAATAAGAGTGCATAGAACCAAAATTGCAGTTAGCACTGAATGCAATACATGTCTGAATCAAACATCTACTGGTCTTGCATCTTAGATGGCGTAAGCTAAGATCCTTTTAGGATATTCATTTTGTTTCAAGTTTCCGACCAGTAAGAATTGCATCAAACTTCCTCAACAATCATAGTGGGCAAGTGAATTGTTTGATGCCATCACCAACTTTCACTCCAAAATGCTTTTCAACAATCGAAGATTAACCAAGACAAAAATACAAAATATACTTGTACAACATAGATGTAATTGGGCAAAAAGTTGCTTATGTGTTGCGTGAGCACATACAAGCCCGAACTTTGTCCATCTCAACATCGTTGATCACTCCGCTATTTGTCTTGTCACTTCGACATGTAGAAATTTGACTTTTGATGCAAATTATAAATTTCTCTTGGCACGGAGGCTTCCTGGATTTTAACCTTCTGAATTTAGAGCCTAAAGGATGAAATGAAATATAAATAAACAATAGAAACAATGAACAATATTTCATCTACCAACAACTCCAATACACTAGACAATCCAAGATAAAATATAGCAAACATATGCCAACAAGTTTCAGCCCTATAGAGTAATCTTTTCAAGCATAAACCAGATCTGAAATCACTGTAATTAATGTGGATTTATAGCAATAAATATGCCCCCTTATCTTTTATATTGATGTTAAATCTCTTAACAATTTCAGCTTTCACATTAGCATGGCAAACTAGTGCTGAAAATTGCCAAATCTTAAAGACAATTGCAGACTGCTGAAAATCAAATCTACAGTAAGACAATTTCAGACTGTTGAAATTTTCATATATACATATAAAGATGAAGTACATGTATATGCCACATGGACAATTTCCCCCACCCACTTGCCTTTTAAAAAAATTAAAATTAAAAAAAAATCGTTTCCTGAACCGACCGGTTTTCTCTGCAAAACCGGTTTTGTCCTGAATCGGTCGGTTTTGACCAGTTCGTTGACTAAACCGGCCGGTTCAGGACAAAACCGGCCAAAAACGGTTTGAAGGGCGGTCCAGACCGAAAAGGTGCCGGAACCGGTCTAACCGGTCGGTTTTGCCTAAACCAATCTGGTTTTTGTAACATTGGTGTCACCTGAGGTGTGGAAGCCGGTGGCTCCCCATGCTCCAACTCTCTAGACTTCCTGAAGGCTCTCTCCTCCTCAAACCTCACTTCCCGCCTCACAACAACCTTCTTCTAGCCAGGAAGATAAATGCGGTAAGCCTTCAAAGTCTCATCATATCCCACAAAGATGTCTCTCTCTGCAGTGGGATCCAACTTTGTCCTCTTCTCAGAAGGGACATGAGAGTCAGTCAAACAACCAAATATGCGAAAATGGTCAACCTCAGGCTTCTTGCCTGTGAACATCTCCTCAGGAGTCTTCCTCCCCAAGGCATGGTGGGGACTCCTGTTCTGCAGGTAAACTGCAGTACTGCAAGCCTCTGCCTAGAGAAAGAGAGGGAGACTCTGATCATGAAGCATAGCTCTCGCTGCCCCCACAATATCCCTATTCTTTCTCTTAGCCACTCCATTCTGCTCAGGAGTATATGAAACTGTCAATGGTCTCTGAATGCCCTCTTGTCTGCAAAACTCATCGAACTCATTGGAGGTATACTCACCCCCATTGCCCGATCTCAAGATCCGAATCCTCCTCCCTATCTGTTTCTCCACAAGAGCTTTGAACTCTTGGAAGATCCTCAAGACTAAAGGTGACTTCTTGCTCCTCAAGAAGTAGATCCAGGTCTTCCTGGAATAGCCATCAATGAAGGACAAATAATACTCAAAACCTGTCAAGGAAACAGATGACATAGGACCACATATATCTGTATGGATCAAATCAAGTACCCCTGTTGACCTGCTGTCACTACTTGGAAAAATAGTCTTGGTGTACTTTCCCAAAGCACACCCCCTGCAAACATCACTATGCTCTGTGCTAAACTCTGGTAATCCTATAACCATACTCCTCAACAATCTCAAAGTTGGGTGATGCAAGTGGGTCATCCTCCGATGCCATAGCTCGCAAAGCTCATTGTTGCTGCTGTGTGCCAAAGCATGTTGCGGCTGAAATAAGAGCTTGTATAGCTTTCCACATCTAACCCCAATGTCCATGGAGGTAGATAGTCATGTGGTCTTGGGAAATACCTGTACGCGTTCGTCCAAGAAACAAATCCCAAGTCCCCTATCCTCAATGGTGGAAACTGATACCAAGTTCTTTTTCATCCCATGGACAAACAACACATCCCTCAAAATGATAGGACTCATAGACTCCCTCTGAAAGGTAATGGTCTCACGACCAACTGCTCTAACAATGGTGTCATCTCCCAGTACAACCTCCACATCTACACCTCTCTGTGAAAGCTCAAAGAACATCTCTTGAGCACCTGTCATGTGACTCGATGCTCCGTTGTCAATATACCAAGTGCTAGTGGTGGATGCACCCATCTGATGGCCAGTCAACAAAGAATACTCCATCTCCATATCCAAATAAGTGCTAGTAACAATAGAGGCTCTCTCTCTCTCAGCATGTCCAACACAAAGAGAAAACTCTCTCTGAAATCTCTCTCCAAAATCATCAACTTCAACTGAGGCTGTTGTCTGCTGCTTCTTCTTCTTTTTCTTTGGACACTGTGAAGCATAGTGCCCAAATGTCTGACAACCATAGCACTTGATTTTACTCAAGTCTTTCTTCTGCCCACCCTGCTGCTGCTGCTTGGCCCCACCCTGCTTGGGACCATTCTTCTTCTTCTTGCCTTTAGTTGTCAATGCCACATTCTCCTCATCTTCCCTACCCTGTGAAGAGCTTCCCTGTAGAAGACCTCTCCTGGTCTCCTCCTGTACAAAATCATCCCACAATCTATCCCAAGAAAGTAAGTTCTCTTAAGTTCTCTCTGCCCACTATGGCCTGCACAAAAGCTGCCAAAGGCTTGGAAGCCCCATTCACTGTTGTCCGCACAAGCTCTGTAAGTTTAACTACCTCATCTCTAACCTGAGATATCCTGGTAAGGTAAGATGTCACTGCCTCTCCATTGTTCATCTTTATACCCTTCCGCTACTCTCTTAGAACCATCTTCTGGTTCTCATTAGTGCTCTGGTACAAACTAGTCAAGGCTACCCACATTTTAAATGCACGGTCCTTACCTAAAATGTGGGGAATGATGTGGTCTTTAACTGCATCTAAGATAATTCTCCTAGCCTTACAATCCTTCTTGTTGAAGGTTGATAATGTTGCTGCATCAGTAGCAGTTGGAACTACTATAGGGCTTGGTGTTGTATTGTTTTCATTTTCTTCCAAAATCAACATTATCCTAGCTTTCCAAGGAACAAAATTTCATGTCCCATCTAGCCTATCCTCCAACCTAAGTGTTGTAGCCATCTCACTGCCAACTCAGGGTGTTGCTTCAATTTGGGTTCTACAATGATTTCCTAGTGCAACAGGAAGCAGCCCTCAGTAGCATTAAGCACTGCAGAAGCAAATTATATTGCAACAAGTGTCGCGGCACGAGAAGCAGTATGGCTTTGGAATCTCTTTGCATGATTGTCCAGGCAGATACTTGAGCCTACCGTGATTCATTGTGACAATCAAAGCTGTGTGAAGCTTTCAGTGAACCCTGTATCTCATGATAGATCGAAGCATGTGGAAATCAAGTACCACTATATCAGAGATATGGTGCAGAGAGGAGCAATTCAGCTCCAGTATATTCTGACAAATGAACAAGTTGCAGACATTCTCACCAAGCCTCTTTCAAGAGTGAAGTTTGCGTACTTCTGTGAAAGACTTGGATAAATGCATTACATCCCTTGAAAATTTATTTGCTCTATTTTTAAAGACTTGGTATAATGGTGAAGAAGATATGAGAACCGTTTTAAACAGAGGTTTTGATTATCTAAAAAAGCTAAGAGAAGCCATGACTCCCGCTATTAATAATGATCTTACAGAAAAAGTTTATCAAAGTCCAAACATTATTGAAGATTCTCCTCATGTCCTCGTAACAGAGGATATTGAAGATTGGAGATGCTTTCATGATTATTTCAGTGATGATGATCACACTTGTACCCCAAATCTACCTCAAGAAGAAACCATTAAAGGAGCCTATAATGAAACCTATGATGAAATCTGTAATGTGCATGATGACACTCCCTCCTGTTCTCCGTATAATGATGATAGTTTGGAAGGTTTACTGCCTTGTGACCTTTTTTCCGAAGAAGACAACAGTGATCAGGATGTGGACAAGTATAGCATGGGGCATAATGCGAGTGATGAGGATTCCCTTATGTCAGACAAGGTTATTCGTGAGGATTCTTGGACATTCATGGATGATCCAATCTATGACATGTCTGAGGAGGAGAATGATGAACCGGAATCTTGTGAAGGTTTTATTACTCCACCCTCCTATGACATATGAGAAGGAAGAAGTATTGAGTCTCTTGATGGTTTTATTGAAGATTCTATCTATGAGGTTTTTAGAGAAGAGAGCATGGATCTTGGGGCATTGGGAAATCGTTGTATGAAGGAAGATCATGCAGTTGGTATTTGTGATCAGTCTGAGCCATATGTCAGTATCAGTGATGAAGAATCAGATGGGGTACAGTTAATCGAAGACCTATCTCAGCCATCATTTTCGCATGCAGAGGCTCCTTATGATCTGGAGCATCTGGGGTCTTCTACACAAAGTTATCAGCATGATATCCCTTTGGAACATTATGTTGAAGTGGTTGATCCGCCTCATCATGCACATGTATATATTACCCCTATCCAAGCTTGGATAGAAGATTCATGTGCAAGCACCTACCAATTTGGGAAGCAATTTGATGACATTATTCATTCCTATGATTCCCCATCCAGCCCGCCCATTCTAGATCATCGCGCAAGTTTGCATTTCTTAACAAACATGTCCTTGCTTTGGCTGGTAACCAAAGACAAGGAAAAAAACTTTAAAGTTGGTAAAATGCTTAGGTGGTTGCAGTGGATATTTGATTTTACCTAAGATATTTATTTTATCATGCTTAGAGTAGGAAAATAAGCTCCTTAAAGTGAGCATTTACTTTCTAGACTTATTTTATGTACTTGGGAAATAATAACATTTTTTGTTAGCTAAAGCAACTTTTGGTTCATTGGATTTTTAATGAAACATGTGCTACTAAGGTTTTCTTGTCAAGTTGAAATGTTTTTACAAATTATAAGAACCAGAGATTCTGTAGTTCTCATATCCTCTCCTTGCCTGAAGACCAGATAAAGCACACGGCCCGCAGTTGGAGCCAGAATGTTGACCACCAAAATCAACTAGGTGGACAACGATGTACCATGCACATGTTGAATGTGCCTTGAAGATGAGAAAGAAGTACATAATGAATATTGCAAGCGAGGTAGCTCTTCTTCTTTTCTTCTCTCCATGAAATTTCTGCACCCCTGCAGGGGATTTTGTAAGGATATGTCAGCATGAGGGTCTAGTTTTGTGTAACTTAATCACCTAAGACTTTATCATTAGGAAGTCTTTTCATCGAGTGTTTTTTCACTTAAATAATTAAAATTCATTTTTAGTGATTTTAATTATTTGAGTTTTTCACTCAAAAATACCTCCAAAGTGGTGAAAGGCATTCTAGTGATCACATCCATGGGATGATTGGGGCCTAGGAATGTTTTATATTACCATGCTAGACATTATGCAGAGTCTTGCGGAATTTCATTAAGTTTTACTTAGGTTTTTTTATTTTTTGGTCATTAAAAATTGTCCCTCAGCATAAAAATTTGTAATGTAAAAGAGGGATACTTGGTCATTTTTTATGTTGTATAGAGGTATGGGTACTCAAGATAAATGGCATGAGACCCCCTACACCCGTGGACAAAGTTTGAAGTCATTCGGACAAATCTTGCTAAGGTTTTGGACACTTTTGCCCAGGTCAGTCCTGGAAATTGGGCAATTAATTAGTAAGGCAAATTTTGGAAGAGTGCCTAAAGTCACCTGGGAGGTGGAAAAATTGTTTTCTAATGTCAAGTTATGTTCATATGGTGAAATTAAAGTCCAAGAGGGGCCCCCAAAGCAAGTTTTTTTCAAGTTTGAAGTTGTCGCCAAAAGGGAGAAACCTCTCTCACCATGGGAAATGAGATAAATTGAAATAAGCCAAAAGAGGGGGTCCCACCTTCATGATTCTTTCCCCTTGGCCTAGCAATGAAATATAAAACATGAGTGGGAGGTTTTTTCCCCTCCATTGTTTGTTATTTTTAACCCAAGGAAGTGCACCCCCCTCCATGGGCCCCCTTTCTCTCCAAGTGACAAATGTCATTCATGTAAAGGAACTTCCCCCTCTCTCTTTTCCTATTTAAGAAGGCTTCTCCTTCTCATTTTGGTTACAATCACTCATGATCTTGCTCTCTTTCATTTTTATCTCTCTCTCTTTTTCTCTCTCTCTCTTGCTCCCATTTTTGTCCAAGAAAAGAGCCATTGTAATTTCCCGCTTTGTGAAGTTAATGAAGAAAATCTTTGGAGAAAATACTGTCCTTGGCATTGTGTAAGGTAATATTGTTTCTTCTTGCATTTGTGGATCTCAAGCAAAGTGTTTTGCTTGAGAATAACATTGTGGTAGAGTTGCTTACATGTTATGTGGGTTATCTTCTTAGTATTTGAGAAGTTCATAGACTTCTAGTTTGAATACATGATTTCTCAAGTCTTTGTTTGATCTCTCACCCCATTTGTATGTTGAAACTAGTTTGTTACAGGTTTCTTAAGCTTGGAGAGTGGGATTCCTGGGTGAGATACCCCATTGTTCAACAACTTTTGAAGGACTTGGCCATCTTCAAACTAACATTTCTGTTTTGCAGATTTTTATAAGCTTCTTTTGCACTCTTAAACCATATTTTTTCAAGTTTTGACATGCTACATTTCACTAGCAAAAATTTCTGAAATTTATATGCAAAGTTTCAAGTTGATTTTCAACTCATTTTTATCACATTTGTTTTATATTAGCTCGTTGTTTGTGCAGGTTTTTGATGTTACTGGGGAAGGGAATGCCCAAATTTGGTCATTAACAAACACAAAGAACACCCAAGAGTGGCCACTTCAAGTCCCTCACCAAAAACAAGTCAAATCTCTCTTTTTTGACCTCTTTTTTTGTATATAATAAGGTTGAAATCTATCTTTGTTGTAACAATACTTTTTTATTTCTAGCAATAGCTCTTTAAATTTTCAGCCATCCCTTGCATGCATTAGAAGTCTAGCTTGCCCACTTTTGCATTGCAAGTGTAGAGGGGCTAGGTTTAGTTTTTGGCATTTTGCTTTCATTTGCATTTGTTAATATTGTTTGCCCACACCTTGGATGAGAAGAGGCTATGCCCATCCATGCAAAATTGTTAAGGCTTGTATTTATTTCCTTAAGTTTTTGTTTAAGTTATTTCGCCCGCACATCACAAGTGAGAAGCCTCTGCCTCCCTTGTGAAATCACGTTGGCTTGAACTTTTTTAATTTTTTTCGCCCACACCTTGCATGAGAAGAGGCTCTGCCCATCCATGCAAAATCGTTGAGGCTTGTCATTTATTTCCTTAAGTTTTTGTTTAAGTTATTTTGCTCGCACCTTACAAGTGAGAAGACTCTGCCTCCCTTGTGAAATCACGTTGGCTTGTTTTGCTTTTTGCTTAAAGGTTAAAAAATAACTTAAGCCTATTCTCTCCTTTTGCCGATTCGACCGATCTTGGGTGACAAGAAAGGGCAAGGATTTGAATTGGCTAGACTAATAGGCACTCAGAAACATATCTTCATTAGAACTGAGAAAAAAGACTTGACCTGTGGAGCTAGTGGGGTGGAGGCTGTTGGGAGCCTCGTGGCACTTTGTGTCCTCCAGTTGAGCACCCAGCAAGTTTGGGATTGACCCACGGAGCTAGTTGAGAACCTTGTGTTCTCAGGTTGAGCACCCGGCAATCTCTCTCAAATCGAAGAAGATAGTCTCTCAGGGTAGACACATAGAGTATCTTAGTGTATTTTGCAAAACCTTAATCCCCTAAATTTAAGAGAGACCTAAAATACATTAAAACTTACAGGACCACTTGCACAACATTGTTACAATCATTTACAATTATTTACTTCGCAAGCATTTCACATTTGAGCTTAATCTTGTATACACATCTTTGGTTCATTAATTAGTTTATTTACTGCAAGTGAATGTTAATGTGATGCGTTGATAAGTGAATGATTTAATTCTATTGGAAAATATTTGACATATTGATTATTGTGACTCCATAGCTCGAGTAGAGATGGCACTGGTCTTGTTGTTTAGTTGTTCATTCTCTCTTCCAATCATCATCGTTTTATTGTTGAGAAGGTTTTGCTTGTCATAGAAATTGTTGCACTACTACATGTTTGACTGTCATTTTAATTTTTAATTTACAACTCCAAAAAACAAACTCCAAAAGAGATACTTAGTAAGTAGGGACAACCCCCCTTGACCTTTAGGAGTTGCGGTCTAAACGGAAGAGTTTAGGACCGAGGTGACATTGGGTTCTTAACTTATAGTTTCCCTCAGGAACACACATAGAGGTTGGGAGACTTCCCCGCGACCAAGTGTGTTTTAGGCGGCAACACTCACATGCAAAAAGTTGCATGCGGAAGGAAAACGACACTGCAATCTCTACATGTATCCACCGTTGGATCGATGACATCTAGTAGATAAGATAAGATAAGATAATTATATTAATGTCCAACTAATGACCACAAAGTAGGTCAAAAGGACTGTTGATTACAATGATGTCCATACAAAGCAGGAGAACCAAACGGTCTCCTATAAAAAGATACAATGCACGAAGAAAGAAAGAAAAGAGTGAACAAAAGTGAACAGGGCTGAAGTATGAGAGAGCTTTGACTGCAGGTGCGAATCCAGAAAACTCGTAATGGGGCAGAGATGTCCTAGCGGAAAAGATCCAGGAGCGAAAAGGTCTAAGGTTCGACCCATCTCTCATAACATCCGAGGTTGAAAGAAGAGGACTGATAAAAACAAAGTCTGTTGTCCTGATGAAGGGCTAGTAGAGAGTGCGGACTATCCACAAACGCGTTGCCCGAAGCGGTTCGTACGTTGCTGAGGTCTGGAGCACCTAGCCCGTCTCTCAAGATGGAGTCTGCGATGAATCTGCTGCCGAGATCTCGTGGGTCGGGGCGAGGTCCCATAGATCCTCACTGATCTAGAGCCTGGATATGTATTGATATCAGTCGGTCTCTTGGTGCCACTGTCTGAAGGTAATACCCTGAAAAATGACGTGATCTTCTGCGTGGGGTCCAGTCTGATGGGAGGCTGAAGAATATGCACTCGGAATCTAAGAGCCTCTTGCATGTAGAGAGCCAAACATCTCTGATCGGGGTACCTAAAAAGCTCGGCAAGAATCTGAGAGTCTCTAAACAAACAATGGAACCGTCCTCTGATCTCGTAGTAACTGGGGCATCTAAAAATGAAGTGTGCCTCGGTCTCCACTTCCTTTAGGTGACATACTTGACAGATTCTATCTAGTCTATCAATCTGGTGGTCCGTCTCTACCCGAAGTCTATGAGAACCGACTCTGAACTGGCCTAGAGGGTTGTGAAGAGCATGCATCCAGTGATGAAACGTATACTGGGGTCGGACAATGAGCCCGTCTCTCAGCTCCAGGAAGTGCTCTGCGTAAAAGGCCATCTTTGGACGTAACCCTCCCGGAGGATTGACCCAGGTGACCTGGACGAACTGCCTGTAGATGTCTTCCCGGATAGTCTTGTTCAGTTTCTGTCTAGTGGGTAAAAGGTGACCAGGAGCATCCAATGAATATCGGAAAGGTGACCTAGAGCATGCAATGAATAGAGTGCATCTCACCCTCTACCCTACCCTGATGCCTATACTGAAAATGTACACCTCCATGCTAGGCATCTAAGCATGAAGGGCATCCCGAGATACACTTATCTCTAAAGGGTAGTACAATGCTGGTACAGTGGGCACATTTACCGAGAAGAAAACTGAGATATTGGGGCACAGGATTCGAGGAGCAGGACTGTGAGTAAACAGTCTGTACAGAGTTTGGCTCGAATTTCCATTATGTTTTTGTACTGAGATCAAGTGATCTACAGCACCAAATTTTCAGGCTTGAATTCATGTCTTCACTGGATTGAGATAAGTTGTATTAACTATATTTAATACTAATGTACATTTTCGAGAAGAAAATAAAATTTAATCATCTCTCACAGGTTTTCCCTTCAGGGTTTTTCCTGATCCATTGGGCTAAAATTCTGAGTCTGCCAATTTTCATGTGTGTGGCTGAGTTTATTTCTGCTCATTTGAAATTGCAATTTTTCCTCTAGTGTTTCAATTCTGTTTAGTTTATGAGATAAATTCCATTTGCAGCAGTAATGATGAATGGGAGAGCATTAAACCATGAACACTGAAATTTGAAACCAGGTGGGGAAAACTCTTAATTTTTACAACTTAAAGTATCGTTCATTTGAAACGCGCACTTAATTGTAGTAAAGGGGCATGCACTATGTTCAAAATTGCAGTTTATAATTGAAAGAAAGGGTGCACTTCTGAGAATTATTGAAGTCTAGTGGTCATACAGCATGTAATCAGCAGTCACGAGTTAACATCAAACAGCAATGATGTACTGTTGTAGAACGTTAGTGAAAGGCGAACAAGTCATACATGCACACTCTCAAATTCATGCTTGATTGACCAGTCAAAAAGGGGTGCATGCGTGTTTGAGGTCTATATATTTGAGTTTGTACAGAAAGACCGGAGGGATTTTTGCAGCAGCAGCATACATTTTCTTTCTTCTTCCTCATTCTCCCTTAGACTAGCTACTTCTCTGTTTGAGCAAGGATAATCATTGTACTGGTTTTGGACTTGTCTATTGTGGCGCAATCAACCCATTGGCAAGACTTTAATAAAGAAGCACTGTGTTTTCTTCGAATTTTCCTTGTTGATATTATGTTTTTATTTTTGTCCATTGATTAGAAGCTCATAGCCTATTGATGTGGTTAATTTCAATCTTTCAATTGGCTTTCTCTTCCATCTCTTTCATTTTCTCATGCTAACCCTGCAGGATCTGCCAAAGCAAATTTACTCTATCTTTTCCTAAAGCTTTGGTAGAGTGCTCACACACTGTCCAAAGCATTTTGCTGTTGTTTTTGTGTGTTTTTTGCAGAATATCAGGTACGAATCAGCAACCCAGTACCCAGGGACTCCCACCTAAGGTTGGCACGCACCAGCCCGAACGGAGAGGAGGCTTGCCCGTGACAATTTGGGGCATTCTCTTCTTGGATTAGTCGCTTTTCATCACTGGTCTTTTAATCATATCACATCCGAATGGAGGGTGAAAAGTGTGCTAACACTACTTAACAATCACATTCATTACATGTTGGTCACATGTTACTAACACTTGACATCAACACATAGAGACACACATGTTTACATGTAAATTTGTATGTTAAAATTATTCTAACAATATCTATATATACACACACACCCTTAACAGGGAAGGAAATATATAGATATTTCTTAAATACAAATCTTCAATAGATGAGGCTAGTTAAAATATAAAACAAGTCAATACCTTACAACTGCCTCATGGCTAAAAGCACTGAAACAACTAAAAAATTACAAGGATTCTAGAGATTGCGCTCAATACTAATAGGATATCTTTTAACAAATGCCAGCACAAGATTTTTAGCATTGATACATATCAATGTTAACAGACTCTTCTCAGTTTGAGTCGATTCCGAGATTGACTCTGCTTTTTAGGAAAGCAAGTCAAGTCAGTTTTCTGAATCTAACTCAACCTTGAGTCACAGTCCCAGTTTTGACTCAGAATTATGACTTAGACTCGCAGGTCAAATGTGAGCTAGATTGACAAGGCAAGCTTGACTTGCAAGTCTTGTGTGTCAAACTTGGTCCTTTGTCTATAAAAGACATAAAAAACAAAATAGCCCACATTTTCCTTGCTTTTCTGATCTAATTTCACAACAGAGAACCAGCAGACCTGTTAACTATCCAGAAACCATGGTGATTTGTAGTATGTAGTACCATCTATGTACTTTGAAACAAGTTATTGAAAAGTTGCATTATATGCACACTGTAAACTTTCACATGAATCAAAAATATCTTTATTGTTGATATTCAGTGCAATTTTCTATTTTTTAAAGGTGTAGTCTAAATATTCTACGTTTTCAACCTTTTCTGAGCATATTTTCCGTCTAATGTTGTTCGTATTCCGGTTGGAAATCTTTAAAATATCATAGAATCACATATATTAGTTATGGAAATTGCATAATTTGGGTGCCATGGGGGTATTTGAGGGTGCTGAATCTATTTATAGATTCAAAAATACAATTTAAACAAGTAGAAATCTGGATTTTACCAAAAAAAATTAACAGATTCCGACCAAATCCCACCGTAAAGTCGAAAACGTAGAATAATTAGACTACTCCTTTTTTAAATTGCCCAAAGTCAACTCTCGAATTTTTCCCCGAGTTTGAGGCAACTCTTACACTTCATCCTTGTCAAGCCATTCTCCAAGTAAAGTCTGGTAACTTTTATAGATATATGGATGAAACCCCAATCCAGAGTAATTTAGAATGCAAGAAACATTACATTCCTCTACATATCCATCCGGTATCCAGTATCATACCTGAGATGGAATCCACTTTACTTGTTTGATTGCTTGCAGAGCAGCTTGCCGAAATCCCTCCACAGAAGCAAACCATTGTTCTGTTGCTCTAAATATGGTAGGCTTTTTCGTCCTCCAGTCATAAGGATATTTATGTTCTGCAGTCATGTAAACAAGCACTTTTAATCAAATCCTAAAAAACATGAATCAGCTGAAAGGGAGTAAATATTAATCTTCAAAGAAGATGTTTCCAGTCAAACAATTTGCAATCTCAATATTTAATACCTTACCCAAACTCAGAGCAAAGCTGGAAAAGACGTTTCTAAGTTTTAGTACAAAGCATTAAGAGAAGTAGTGATACATTGAACTCTTTCAAACTATATGTTGCAAACCATGATTAGATTGATAATATTTATAAATTTACCCAACAAGAGGTTTTGTGCAGAATACCGTGTTACCAGATCCGTGGGGAGCAGCTCCAGGATCCGCTAGCTGCATCGTTCCACTAAAGTTTGGAAATGGATTCCACAGAGTAGAAACAGATGCCGTAAAGGAGACATAGATCCCTAATTTTGGAGACAGGCCCATCACAATTTGTCCCCACCCGCACAGATCCCAAGTAGTTTTCAATATAATTTTAGGTATTTTGTTTTTTCTTAGCGTTTTTTTACTATAATACACCCGTACCCCACATCCAACAGACCAACTCAGCGACTGTTCCGGTGTTCTGTTCCTCAGCGACTGTTCCAGTGTTCTGCTCCTCCAAGACAGCGATTCCAACGTGGCATCAACCCAGCAAACTGCAGCACAGGTAACACATGTACCGCTTAATTATTGTATTTACGTTTTCACTGTAGTGGTAGTATCAGTAGTGGTAGTATTATGTTAGCAGTTTAGCATTAGTATATGGGGTATACCGTATATGACAATCTCCAGACCTGCCCATGTTTTTTGAGAACTGGTTTCTCCTGTACCTCGGTCCACAAGATCTGTTGCCATTTGCCCATCAACCCATTCCCAAGACATGGGGTTACTACGGTTAATGTCCACTGCTGATTCACTGCTATAGTGTACTGAGTAAATAAAAGTGACTGAGAATGCACTGTAGGCACAAGTTTGAACTGGTGTTGTGTCAAACACTAGGGTGGTTAATGCTATAGCTTATTTTACCAATTCTGAGTTTGAGATTTATGTGGGTTACTCACACTTATATCAGATTCCATTGATTCCCATAATTTTGCCCACGAAAGCATAACTCAATGTGTACACCATAAAGAATACTCATGAATAAAAGGGGGAAATCACTGTAATTGTATTAACATGAACAGCAGTTGTTACAAGCAATTACAAGAGTCTGAATATAAATGATTTCCTGACCTTATTTCTGAAATGATACAGACACCTTCCTTACGATGTTACTCAATCAAATGAGGCACACGAACAGGCTGCCTGGTGGTGTGGACAGTTGATGAAGATGCACTTAAACACCCAGCTAGATCATATGTTCACCATCAGATTTGGAACTTCATCTTACAGCCACCAAAGACCACAAATTTCAGACCCACAAACTCACTCCCACGTTCTCCTATGATGAATATGCTCTCCGCCCGAGAGAATAATCTTCCCAACAGCCACGAAATTAGAGTAAACTGTGCCCCCACTCAAATATGTAGCAAAATTCACAAGAGATGACTGAGTTAACTGTGTGGAGTGATTGATGGCTGAGTCCCTTCACCATTGATGCCGCATGCGCCCTTCCCGTGCTGAGAGGATCTTCTATGAAGTGCGACCTCTCTCTTTACCACAAATCCATAATTGAACCACCCGTAATATCTCTGTTGTACAGATATCTAAACCACATCCAATTGGCAATGATCACACAAGGTAGTGCAACTTCCTTCTAAGCCTGGCAGAGATGGATGATGCGCCCTTTCTCTTGATGTCTCAGCTTCTACAATTGCGCCCTCATACTAATGACCACTGAAAACTCCCAAATATTGCAGATCTGAGATGAATACTGGACAATGAGTGACGGCAATGAAGCATAAGTGAGAGATCTGACTTATCTCTCCTATGAATCCCCTAGGCTGGATCTTTCTCTCAAGGGTTTCCACAAACGCTAGCCAAAGAGCTCACTCTCTCCAAAAGTGTTTTCTCAATATCAAATCCAATAATGAGCTTTTGGGATTCAATTTCCCTTATATAATGAGCTTTTGGGATTCAATTTCCCTTATATAGCTTAAACTTGCTGCTACAAAGGCCGTTACTTCATTGAGGTTTTCCGCCGCCCCCTCCCACGAACACCTGCAACCCCCCCACCTTCCCGCAGCTCCCTCTGCGAACCCTCCACCTCTTCGCGGCTCTACATCATCCCGGGAGCCCCTCATTCCGCAACTCCCTCTCGCGAACACCTGCAACCCCTACACCTCCCCGCGAGCCCACCCCACAGCCCTATGCACACGAACACCTGCATCCTCATCCCGCGAGCCCATCCACGGCCTTGTGCATGCGAACTCCTTCTCCACGTATCCTCCACCTCTACGGCTGCCCAAAAATTGACTGCTTGACCTTTGCTCGCAAAAACCAGCTCCTGTTCACCTTCCCCTTCTCTCCCTAACATTGCAGAAAGATTCACGTTGTTGTGGGACTGATCCATGGAAGAACCAAAGGAAAACAAGGAACCAAAAGAGACCTCTAACCCCCTTACCCGGGATTTCAACAACAGGGGGCAATTCAAATACCTCCATCACTACCACAGTAATCCGGATCAGGTATACAGCCCTACAGACATTGCATTGGAATCAGATTTCACATTTTGGACGTCTCAAATTAAACAAATGCTAAGGAGAATGGAATCTCTCAAGGCGGAAAACTGCAGACTCCGTTCAGAGGTAAGCATCCTTGCTGCTAGAGTCTCGATGGTTGAGGAGGACAATTCATCTCTCAGGAAAGTAATACAGGAAAGTAAAGAGCAGGACACCCTCCACCCCCTGGATGCAACATTACAAACAGAAATTTGTGATCTCAAGACCAAACAGGAAGAAATCAGGTCCCAACAAGCCTCTTTTAAACAGGAAACAGAATCACACATCAACTCATGGGCACAAGTGATTCGGGGGAAAGACAAAGCCCCCCCTCTGACAGCAATAGAGGAGGTCGTGCAAGCCAAACTCATGGAAGAACGAACTAGACGGGCAAGGGAACTGAACCTTAAGGTGAGGGGTCTCCCTTTACCTCTCCCCTCTTCGGATCCTATGGAGATAGGAACCAGGTTCCTTAGAGATATTCTTACTATATCCGACATAAACTTGGATAGAGCCTGGTTGGGACATGACTCCACCCTTTTCCTCAGGTTCCGCAATGCTATGAATCGACTCTATGTCCTCCGAGCTAAGCGGAAACTGTTCTCACTACTCGGAAAGATATTCCTTGACGAGGACCTCACTAAAACACAGGTGGCAAAGCTCAAACAGTCCAAGGAACAGGTTGGAGCAGCAAGACAGGCAGGAAAATGGGCAGTCATCAGGAACCTTCAGGCGATCATTTGAGACTCTTTCCCTCCGAGATGAACACCTCGAACAGGTAGCTCCAAATGACGGGCTCGACTAGGGAGACGTCAGAGCTCAGGTATCTCGGTTCACTGTTGGAATGGCAATGGATCCTTCTAGTCATCATCTGGTCTTCTTTATGATGCTCTCGCCTCAGCAGATATTCTTCTCATGACCGAGACTCACGCGAGCCCTGTACGGCCTCTCCCAGATATTACAGGATACCAGTGGTTCTCAGTCTGCAGGCAAGAAACGAGGAGTTCAGGAGGGGTCAGGGGGTCAGGTGGTGTTGCTTGTTTGGTTAGAGATGCTCTTAGGGATAAAGTCTCACTAGTAGCTGCAGATGAGTACGCCAAGTTCATGTGGATTCGGGTTAATGCCATAGTCTCCCCCCACGAGAGACATCTACATTGCAGTTTGTTATTTTCCCCCAACTTCATCACCTTTTGCCATTCACAATGGCGCAGATGGTGACCCCTTCTTAGACCTGTACACTAGCATCACCAAGTACTCAGCTGATGGGGAGGTCATCCTCATTGGAGACTTCAATACTCGTACCAGAGATCTCCACATACCCCTTCACGACCAATCAGAGGATGTGTTCTGTACCCGGGGGATTGATCCGACTTCGATTGCTCTGCACCGGATTTTAGAGGATGTCAGGGGGCCCACTACAACATATGGAAAACATCTCCTGCGGTTAGGAAAGTCTCATGAGTTGCTAATTCTGAATGGCCTACCACGCTTTCCGGACTCCCAATTCTTCACCTGCAGGCCACATGGAGGAGGGGCTAATGTAGTGGATTATGCTCTAGCCAACCTGAATCTGCTCCCTTACATCCAAAACCTTTCCATATCCCCCATCCCCCTGGCTGACCATGCACTACTTTCACTTTCTCTCCAGTTTGATCCGCCTCGGCAAACCCCTCTCCCCCTGCAGGACCCCCCAATTCGGACCATCTTCCGATTCGATGAGGGTGACCCAGACATCTTCTCTTCCACTCTTCGTCAAATACTTCCATCTGAGGCCCAGTTCTCCTCGCTTGATTCTATCTCTGCTAAATACCAGTGCCTCTCATCTGCAATTTGGGAGGCTGCGCTCAATTCCTTTCCCCATTCCACTCGAATCACCTCTGCCCCCCCCAAGCTTGGTACCTATCCCATGAATAAATGGTACGATGAAGATTGCAAATCCTTCCATCAAGAACTCCGTCATGCCTTCTGTCACTCCCTATCCACTTATCCTGTCATCCGAATTGCTTACCGTCGTTTTCTCCGCCGTAGGAAACGAATTTTTACCTCTCTAAGAAGACAGGAACTCTCCACCCTCCTCACCCATTCCCCCAAACAATTTTGGGGTACCATCCTCCCCCGGCGTTCTCCTCCTCCAACTGACCTTGACCCCGTTTCCATGTTCTCTCATACTTCCAGCCTGTACGACATTCCTGGACAGACCCAGATTCAGGTTACCTCCCCTCCTTCCTCTTGCTACCTCTTCGCCGACAGGGATATCAAGGAGGCCATCTGGACAATGAACAACAGCAAAGCAGCAGATGAGGAAGGCTATCAAGTAGAGTTCTTCAAGCACGGCATCCGCCCTTTGGTGATCCATGCCACTAGTCAAGTAGTAAGTCAAGGTAATAAACAAACTGGTAGGTAATCGATGGATGAAGACAGTGAATAATGAGACCAACACTAGAAGGCCAACATATGATGGGAATGATCACCTCTATTCTCCCTAGGGAGGGTAAAAGTAAAACCAATGAGTATGGGTAGTGAACTTCTAAGTCTGAGTGGGGACAATATAATATATATAAGGATACAACCAAATCCACATATCTATATGATCGCCAGATCATGATACTAAATGCTAAGACATGCTACAAGAATGAATATAAAAGCAATATAACCATAACACCAAAATATACTTATTGAGTCATATACCTGAATGCACATAATCTGAACCAACATCTGTCCTCTGAAACTGCCGCTGTAACTTTGGGCAATACTGACTACTCTTTATAAATGGCTAAATGGCTACATCGGTTATCTCTCTGAGTGTCCTGAAACTCAGTCATGGCATGGGGAACAAAACTGTTGTCCATATAATAATCATGATCCATAATAGATGCTCATCTCAGCATCTCAATGTAAGGGAACTGGCTAAAAAGTGTACTGGAATCTGAAAAATAGTGTATGGTAGCCCGGCTACTATATATGTGATAACAGTGCTTATTGAACTGTATATCTCCTACCGTAATGCATTGATGGATGCGATGTCCTGATCAAGGTCACTATCCTCAACCAAACTACCTGACCTAACGGCATCCCTACTAACCCAAATTGATATCATTCTTGAAATGTCAATCCTACCATACAGATCTAATGAACTTGTGTTGAGAGGTGCTCACACATCCTCCCTACTCTATCCTGAGACAAGGGTGGGTTGCCATAATCCTGTTGGATAATCATACTCTCAATCGTGCGGTTGACAAGTCAGGCACAGATCCTAAGGTGTCCATCTATAGGTGTCTCATGTATAGTCCTCAAAATCTTGATCCTAACTGTAGACTCTGAGACGAGGTATATGGCATCTTTGTAGTAGATGATGTCATCCACTACCCTGTACCGGTCATCCTAGATGCACCCATCCATCAACTCACAAGCAAAGCAATCCTTGGAATATTCCACCAAAAGGTGGGACTTCCAATCAGGAATAATCCTCGTTAGCCAATCCCATGCATCCTGAGTCGCTTCCTGTTGTGACCATGCATCCCGCCAGCTAACCACATGGTCATCATCTGTAACATCCGCTCGACCATGCTCCCTGTCCTCATACTGCTGGTTGCCTGTCCGACAATCCATCTCTGAAGTTTTCTCTGTCTCCCGCCTGTATCTTGTGTGTATTGCGGTATCCTCCTGTGCACTCACTCTACTAGTGTCATCTGAACCAGGATCCCACACATCTGTAATATTCCCATCCCAAAAAACAAGGGATGCATCCATGTCACTATCGACCAAAATGAGGATCCCAAATTGCATGAGCAATGGGTCTTACATGTAAGGGATCGCGTACCCATACTTCAAAATTGCCTTGCCAAGCCACATGGAACAAATTACCGGAGGGCCACAGAAATATTATTGCCAACTGACCAAAGTGGGGAAGCAAAAATTTTATGATAAAGGCGTTCTTCGGTAACATTATCATGACTCTCGAAGTCATGTGCGGTCCATGGAGTGTGTGTCCAATTGACACACCTACAACTAACCTCGGGACCATTAATGGCCCCTCCACAAGAGGTGTCTCATAACCTCCATATTGCCCAGCATGTATAGGGTCTGTTATCACATTCATAGTAGTCGGGGCTACCATGTCTTCAAACCAATTTTGAGCACACTTCTGAGCCAGTCCTTTTACTGTGATATGCACGAGATCAGCAGTTGATGAGCAGTTCTTTGATGATCACTCCTTCTATCAACGAACCCAGAGCATGTATTTTCAGCCTTATGCCAGGATTGAGCCTCATGACCCCAGATTTGATGACTGAGTTAGCCATTTTCTTCCATTCAAAGCATATATGATGACAGTGCCCATGATTATTCAGCAGCAGTGTCCCAGTGTCATTCAGTGATTCAGATGGTAAATCAGGTATATGAACCATACAAGTATATGGTTGTGCATTGGATATTTGCATTTTGCTCTTTTACTTAGCTTGGTAGCTTGACTGGGTACAGAGTGGTCATGATTCGGCGATATCTTTATGTGGTTCTTACTGATTGTTTAGAGTTGAGGTAAGTCAATTGCTTTGAATTAGAAATTCTTGTGTATACTCGTTGGTCATGCCCTCATAGTAGTATGGACTTGGTCATTCCCCATTTTGGTTTGCTAGTCATGGCATCATTTGTCACTTCCCTCATCCATTCATAATCATCCCTGTTGATTGTATCCCGACTTACATCTTACCCTGTGATATCAAGGACTTCCCCCACCTAGGCCTCTATATTGGATAGACTCCCTGTTTATCTTATGTCTCGACTCTGGAGTGTGTGATTCTAGTCACAATGATTGTTCTCCTTTAGTCCCTGAAACCAAGTATGCCTACCAACAGTCTTGCTAAACACTAAAGCATCGACACTTAAATGTCATATCTAAAAGGATGCTAAGTCAACAAAAACAGTGTTTCTGAACACTACAGTATATATCTATATTAGCTAGTTAGTGGCCAAGGGAGAAGAACTCATCCTTTGTATGATGTAAGGTCGTTTGCCTCTACAAGGCAACAGGGTGGTCACTCCATCCTATGGACGGTGGCAGGCAATGGAGGTCATACCGAGTCATTATCTGAGGTTCGCAAGGATAGTCAGGGCACCTACTCTTGGAGGCTGGCTAGTGAAAATCTTTAAATTGAATTAAATGCTAAATCTCAAAGTGTAAAGCTAACAATAAATTGTTATAAAAGGTTGCTTATCTAGAGTCTACTGGAAGGAGTCTCATCACTCTACCCATTTGTGAGACACCGCCATCCCCTGTGTTTTTCTCTATCCAGCATATGTGTAGGTGGTCTTCCCTTATACCCTTATCTGAGAGGTCACAGTGTTGAGGTTGTTAAGTCATTCCCCTTAGCCTAGCATTGTTTCTTCCACCTTCACCCATTTCTAGCAAAATGACCACGTCCATAAATGAGTATACACTTGAGGTTCTTATTTTAAGTAACTGGTTGAATTGATCTAGACTTACTTTGATGGTTTTATTGTATAATTGCCAGTTAAATGCCACTTTATATTTTAGTCTCGCTATCAATATATTTAAAGGAGCATATATTATCCATTTTCACTTGCAGCATCAATTATTTCTAGCTTGGGTCATCATTTTGATCAGTTTTGACATGGTCAACCTAGTTTCGCCAAGTCAACAGCAAGTTCCAAGATGAGTTGGGTCGATGATGTTCAAGATTGATTATTCATGGTCCTTTGATGTCCATTAGATGATTCCATGCATCAGACAGCTTTTCATGTGATGGTTTGTGACATTTTTATTATTATCAACATTTACAAGACCATTATTTTTATTGTTGGGGCATGGATGAGCTTACAGATGATATTCTTGATGGTCACATGATGTATGAATACTCATCTTTACTTGACTTGGACCTTTTGAGTTCATTGGGACACTCAGTGATCAATTTCAGGAACTTACAGTTGATATATGGTCAATTTATCACTTTACAGTAGTTTACCATATAAAAATGGCTTGTACAGCACTTTGAGAGATCATTTGTGTTCTCCTAGAGTACTACAGAGGGAATATGGGGTCCAGCCACTTGTTATACCATATTACCCTAACCCCAGACATTTTGGTGCAGTCAATTTGGTGCCTGGAGCACTTGGCAGAGAGTTACAGGCACTTTATCTTTTACAGGTGATATTCCAGCAATTCAAAATGGAAGAATTAGCTAGCAAGGAAATCGATTTGGCTCAATGAGACAAGGAAATGGCATGAGGTTTGATCAAAGACTTATTGAGATGCATTTCACACCTTCTGCCACTGCCTTCAGCTCCAGTGGGGTCTACACGTCCTCCCAGCTATCATTTGGGGCATCTTTTTGTATTATTGGGGTACACATCCTAATGTCTCTAGACACTTTATGTCATGTTATATTGTTATGATGTATTTGTGGGTTGGATAGTTAAGATGTTCATACCTCCTAGCCCCCACCATGTTGTTATGTCATGTCCTAGTGACATGTTATGTCTTACGTCCCCCCTAGGGCGTCATTGAGGGAGTGTGTCCCCCCTATTTTGAGTGATCTATGTATTATATTGCCCAGCTCATCTTAGTCGTTGATTATTATTGTTATATCTTTTAATCTCAACCACTAATTTAAAAAAGTGCTTAGGGTTTTGGTCTCTCTCGATTCTATTTAAAGGAGAGAACCCACTCATTGTAAAGGGAATTTGGCTCTTGGAATTTTCATATCAAAAAGATATTTGCAGAAATTCTTGGATTTTCTTTGTGGGATGCTCTTGTACTATGAGTGGAAAGTCTATTTCTCTTAGCATTTGAGATATTGCTCGTGGATCCAAATATTTTGGGAAAATAGTGTTTAACTGCAGGAGGGCGACTTCACTTGGACGTTTTTGCAGGGGCTCCTCAACTCTTTTCTCTTGAAGTTGTTTTGTATCAAGGGGTTTTCAATAGCATCTTTGATCTTTGATATGCTCTTTGATATTTCTCATGCTTTTACAGTATGTTTCTTCTGAGCATCAAATCTCACTTCAGTAGTTTGTTTGTGTAGGAGAGAGGGGCGCACTACCTTCCTTGGGAAAATCGATTTCAATTGGATACACCATCAAATCGTCTCAAATTGATCAAGAAGGATGTTATCACACAACTCGTAATTGCCCCAAACGGATGATCCTATACGGGACGGGAAACCAAAGAGGTGACACAAGAGGGCCTCGATCCCCAAGATGGATTAATTGTCACGCCAATCGAGGCACTCTTCACTTTATGCTATCCAAGCCCTAGATAGCAATGGGGGAGACCCAGATCAACTCCCGACAGGAGCGATCTAACCAAAACACCAGATCAAATCAGATGAATGTTGTACGTAAGGTGTAAGGTATGATGAACCCCAGATCTATGGATGAAGTCACAAGATGAGTTAAGGTTGGATCAAGAGGCTTAAAGGATGTAAATTTGATCTAATGTTAAAGTACAAGTGACTTATAAGTATGGAGGCTAGATCTAGGATCAAGGTACTAGCAAATGAAAAAAAATCTTCTGTCATGGGAAACGTGTCCAAAGTAGAAGGGTAAAGACCAAGATGAGGCTATTTAGTACCTATAAATGAGACTTGATAATGGATATGACCGTGTTTTAAATCACAGGCAGTGTCTCACAAATTGAATAAGTTGTTTTGCGAGGTGCTTATTCAACCTTGGCAAATGTCTATTGTTCACATCCAAGCTGAATCCAGCTCCGTGAGGGTCTTTACTTGAACCGCCGTAACTAGGTGTACAGCTAACCGTAACTTGAGGTTCTAGGGGACACTTAGAATTAGCTGTCCCTTACTCCATCTCACATCCCAACCCGTAGGCTCCGTGAGGAATGTAATCATTACATAAATATCATGGCCAACAATCTTTGGATTTAGCATATACATTTAACCACTGCTTTTAAGGCCTTAGGACCCTTTGGATTTCTTGTGTGCTTATAAGCACAACTAATTGTAGCTTTTTATCCAGGGTAATTACATTTCAATTCATTCAATTTCATAGCCCTCTTTCATTGTGTTGAGAAGGACAATTTAAATTCATTTCCATGGACTTGCATAAAAGATAAGATAAAGTTTCCACATGCATGTAATGATGGTAGTACTATTTGCTTCAAGTTTAGCCAACACAACTCAAACAACTAAGGGGATTATCTACAATCAAGACCAAACATCGGGGCAACTAACTAGAGAAATCAAGGTATCAAATCCAACTCACCTAAGTTCAGGAACCAACACCAGCGGGTTCTCCTGGCCTAGAAGGATCAAGGCTTCAGTAAATTCTGCTGCCAACTCAGAGTCGAGACACAAACTAATAGGGATGATATCCAACAAAGAGGCAAAAGTGGGGAAGTCCTCCATATCACAAGCTAAAGTAAGTCAAGGTAAAAACAAGGATGGAAGAGAACAGGTGGATGTGGAAAGTGAAAGGTGATGCCAAAACTAGAAAGCCATAAATGGTGGGAATGATCATGTACATTCTCCTAAGGAGAGTAAAACCAATGAGTATAAACAAGAACTTCATATTCTGAGTAAATTAGACCATTTAGATATTTAATTGAAACAACCATGTCTATATAACATATATATATACTGCCAGATCATAATCACTAAATACCAAGTCAAGCTAGCAAAATGAGCAAAAGAGCAATGCAATCATAACCAAAGCACATCCATATACCTGCTGGGTCATATACCTGCATATACCATCTGAACCATCCATTGTCACTGGAACACTGCTGTTGCACACATATGGGCACTATCACACTACTTTGTATGGCAAAAAATGGCTACATCGGTCATCAAATTTGAGGTCATGAGGCTCAATCATGGGATAAGGTTGTACTGTCTGCTCTGGGGCTGCATGAAAATATGAGTGATCCTAGAATGAATGCTCATCAACTGTCGATCTCAAGCATCTCAATATAAAGGCCTGGCTAAGAAAAATACTGGAATCTGATCTGAAAAATATGGTAGCCCCGGCTACTATAAATGTGATAACAAAGGGATAGATCATCACTCTCAAGGCATCTGCAAGATTTTTCAAGTAAGATCTACTCATAATCTTTTTATTTGAAATTCTAAACCATTGGCCATTTGATTTTACTACTGAAACCGTAACTTCTAAAAATTCTCTAGCTCAAACAACTTCAAATCGTGGTGAATGATTTCTGGGTTTTCACCTTAAGGCCTAGCCCCAAGTGGGTCTCCTAGGGCATCACCCCTAAGAGACTCCTTCCTTCCCAATTCCCTAGGCACTAATCTACTACCCTAACGCACTCCCAAACTTAGCCATTTTTTCTGAGTTGTTTGATACCCAGTCTTTGCTTGTGAGCCTAGATACTGTCAGACATATTGTCAAGCAGTGCTAGAAAGCCCTAAACCTTTCAGATCTACTACTTGGACCAATTTCCAATAATTTGAATACACATTTCCCAAGGCAGTGTGATTTGATCATTTATCCTAGCACCTATATCCTAGATCCAATTCTAATATAAAAGTTACTGTAATTCAAGCTAATATATCATCTCCTTTAAGCCTCTGTAGTGACTTCATCCCTCAAATCTAGGGTTTCCATTCTTCAGCTTACGTATTCTTGTTTATAGTCTGATCTAGTGATTGGATTAGATCTATCCTATCGGGAGATGATCAGGGTCTCCCCCTTTGCTATCTAGGGCTTGGATAGCATAAAGTGAAGAGTGCCTCGATTGGCGTGAAAACCAATCCATCCAGGGATTGAGGCTCTCTAGGGTCACCTCTTTGGTTGCCGAGCTCCTCTACCATCCTATATAGGATCATCTTTTGGGGCAACTACAAGTTGTGTGATAACAGGGTCAACAATCTCAAGTCACACCTCTCCTCTCGAGCCTGTAACTCTAAATGAGGCTCCTCCTTTGCAGGCTCAACTTCTACACATTTTTCCTTCCTTGATGCATGTTCTCCATCCAACACTGATCCAAATGTGTTTCCCAATCACAAACCTCAAGGTTGGTCCTTTTGGCTAGCTTGATCATTTTTATGGCGATAACTTCTTCAATCTTCATATGCTCTTCACTTGTAGCTTCGATAGGTGACTCTTCTTCAATCTTGTAGCCATCTTGAAGTATCATGTGCTCCTCATTTGTAGATGCATGGAGTGATTCTTCTTTAGGGCCGCCACATGATGACAAACTTTTGCTTTTCTTATTCACTTGTATACTAACCAGTGACTGTTGATTTTTCACACTCTAAACCAAACACTTCATAGAGACTTTTGGATACTTCATTTGTAGATACACCAAGTCTTTCCTTCTTGTTTTGTGATGTAAATCGTCTTGATAGAGAATCTTCAAACCGCTGCAAGCTATGCTCTAACCTCTGGTGTGTCTTAACTAGGTCCTTCATTAACTCCTCCCAAGTAGGCTTCTTTTCCTCTATTGGTGAGGCAGTAAGGAAAGTAGGTAACAGTCTGCCATCTATAATTCTTGCCATTGATGTAACCTCTTCTACACCTGATGTATGAAACTGCTTATAATATTATGTTCCTCTTGAGTTCCAACAGCTGGCAAGAAACACGCTCTGATACCACTATAAGATTCCTACCCCAACTGAAACAAACTTTTTAAACTAACTACTGATTTACTGTATAGTGCAGTGAGTAAATAAAAGTGACTGAGAATGCACTGTCGGCACAAGTTTGCCCTGGTGTTGTGTCAAACACTTGTGTGGTTAATGCTGTAGCTTATTTTACCAAGTCTGAGTGTGAGTTTTATGTGGGTTACTCACACTTATATCAGATTCCATTGATTCCCATAATTTTGCCCACAAAAACATAACTCAACGTGTACACCATAAAGAATACCCATGAATAAAAAGGGGGAAATCACTGTAATTGTATTAACATGAACAGCAGTGGTTACAAGCAATCACAAGAGTCTGAATATAAATGATTTCCTGACCCGATTTCTGAAATGATAGACAGACACCTTCCTTATGATGTTACTCAGTCAAATGAGGCACACAAACAGGCTGCCTGGTGGTGTGGACAGTTGATGAAGATGCACTTAAAAGCCCAACTATATCATATGTTCACCATCAGATTTGGAACTTCATCTTACAGCCACCAAAGACTACAAATTTCAGACCCACAAACTCACTCCCGCGTTCTCCTAAGATGAATACGCTCTCCAAACGAGAGAATACCCTTCCCAAAAGCCACGAAATTATAGTAAACTGCGCCCCCACTCAAATATGTAGCAGAATTCACAAGAGATGACCAAGTTAACTGTGTGGAGTGATGGCTGAGTCCCTTCACTATTGATGTGCCCTTCCTGTGCTGAGAGGATCTTCTATGAAGTCCAACCTCTCTCTTCACCACAAATCCATATCTGAACCACCCGTAATATCTCTGTTGTACAGATATCTACACCACATCCAATTGGCAATGATCACACAAGATAGTGTGACTTCCTTCTAAGCCTGGCAGAGATGGATGATGCACCCTTTCTCTTGATGTGTCAACTTCTAGAAATGTGCCCTTATACTAATGACCACTGAAAACTCCCAAATATTGCAGATCTGAGATGAATACTGGAAAATGAATGATAGCAATGAAGCACAAGTGAGAGATCTGACTGATGTCTCCTATGAATACCCTAGGCTGGATCTTTCACCACCGAAGATAGAGTTCTCTCAAGGGTTTCCACAAACCCTAGCCAAAGAGTTCACACTTTCCAAAAGTGTTTTCTCAATATCAAATCCAATAATGAGCTTTTGGGATTCAATTTCCCTTATATAACTTATTTCTCCATTAAAATAATAAAAGGTATTTTTCCGCTTTATAATTATTCACATTACTTTAATAAAGCATTTAACTTTATAATATGTAAGTGATCCCCTCCTTATTTCTCCTTTTCTAATAATGACTTAATATCACTTAAAATAATATGCTTTTTGTTCCTTAGTTAGTTTATTGACTAAATAATCCCCTTTATTTCTTCGACTTTTAACCCATGGGGATCAATTGGGTTATTTCGTCAGTGTCCTAATCTATCATGCAGAAGGGGACATTACAACGGATCAACAGTGCTTCATTTAGCAATCCTTTTAGATTGTTTATGTACACATGCCACTTTATTTCTCCTTTCTTCTCTAATCAATAGGGATTCAGTTAGATCGTCTCCGTCCGTTCCAGTACTCTCTAGATGCTCCCGGCCACCTTCTACCTACCCGACAGGAGTTAAACAAGATCGTCAGGGAGGATATTTACAAGCAGTTTGTCCAAGTTACTTGGGTCAATCCTTCGGGAGGGTTGCGCCCAAAGATGGCCTTTTACGCTAAGCACTTCCTGGAGATAAGAGACGGGCTCATTGTCTGACCCCAGTACATGTTCCATCACTGGATGCATGCTCTTCGCATCCCTCTCGGGTAGTTCAGAGTAGGATCCCATAGACTTCGGGTAGAGACAGACCACCAAATTGATAGAACAGACAGGATCTGCCAAGTATGTCATCTATAGGAAGTTGAAAACAAGTCGCACTTTATCTTCAGATGCCCCATATACTACGAGATCAGAGGACGATTCCATTGCTTGTTCAAAGGCTCTCAGACCCTAGCTAACTTTTTCAGGTATCCTGACCAGAGATGTTTAGCACTCTATATACAGGAGGCTCTCAGGTTTCGAGCACATATTCTTCAGCCCCCCACCAGACCAGACCAGATACCACACAGAAGATTACAGCATCTTCAATGTACTACCACCAGCCAAGGGCACCAAGAGACCAACCGACTTGGATACCGAGCCAGTTTCTAGATCAATGAGGATCCGTGGAACCGTATCTTGACCCACGAGATCTCAGCAGCAGGTTTGTACCAAGTCTCTCCCTGAGAGACGGACTAGGTCCTCCAGACCTCAACATCATACAACCTCTTCCCGGCAACATCTCAGTAGACGGCCCACATCCTCTTCGGGCCAGCAGACGTTATTGAAGTTCCCTCAGTTTTCTTCATTCAGTCTCGGATGTTAGGAGTACTAGACCTTCCTCGGTCTTTTTCGCTTCGGGATCTTCTCCACCAGAGCATCTCCGTCCCATTGCGGGGTTCTAGAGTTGTGGTTGCGGCTGGAGCTCTCTCATACTTCAGCCCAGCTCATATTGTTCACTATTACTTTCCGCATTGTATTTATCTTTTTAAAAAGGAGACTGTTTGGTCCTCCGGCATTGTACGAGCATCATTGTAACCAGCAGTCTCGTTGACCTACTTTGTGGTCATTAATTGGACATAAATAAAATTATCTTATCTTATCTTTGTGGTTGCGGCTGGAGCTCTCTCATACTTCAACCCAGCTCGTGATTTCTATTGGGTGCTTAAGAGCTACAAGTGTGTTAATCAGTGCTGCCCCTTTCTTTCACTGCTTCCATTCCTTCTTGAGAGTGTGCAACAAAGAGCTATCCATAGAACATGTGTGGTTAGATTCCTCTACTATCAGCATTGTGATTTGCATCTACTATCTATCCCATCTGGAGTAGTGGAATTGAAGAATCTTGGCTTCCCTAAGATCTAGGAGACTTGGTGCTGTGTCCCTACTTGTCAAAGACTTTGTCATTTGTACAACCCTTGGTAATAAACACTTATTTCATGTGTTTTGTGCCTAAGAATTTCCTTCTTCCTTAGACTCTTGCTTGTCCTTTTGTTACATGCTTGATAGAAACTAAGTGGTAGGACTTAACATAATTTTGTTCACCTTACTCTCTTTTCTTCTTTCATAGTTCGACCCCATTCAAGGAACTGGTTATTCTCTAAACTTGTTCAATCATTCATAAAAGCAAAATATTAAATTTTCTCAATTTTTGTGCATCATAGGCATACAGGACATAACAATTAGGTTTTTTTAGTTTGCTGTTAGAAATTTTTAGTCACAAAACAGCAAGATTAGCTTACTGTTTTCTTGTTTTCATGAAGAAAGAGAGAAACTATACATGTTTCTCGATTTGTGTGCAATAGGAAACATTAAAAGCACTAAAAATATTAAAAACAGAATTTAAATTAATAATTACAGCATTTAAAATAACCATTACAACCTGCTGTAATAATTTCTGTTCTGCAATTATCTTAGTAAAATTATTTTATCTCATCTTATCTGCAAGACTGCAACTAAACTAGCAAGTTTCCAGCATAGGATTGCATTGGGTTTCGTGCCTAGACTTAGCATTAAATTTCTGCATTATTTCAATGTTTTACGAAAGTTACACTTGCTGTTTTTAAATATTTAATTGCATATTATTTCAGAACAGCAATCTTTCATTCGATTTAAGGTGCAATTAATCGTCTCTGTTTCAAGTATTGACCCCCTGGGTCAATTAGGGATACCCCCATGAAGTTAGCAAGCACGTACTTCGAAGTGAGAGGAGATAAGTGAAGTGACAATAGCTTATTTCCTAGTGTTATTCAGACTCCCTTCAGTGCTTGCAGGGAAAGAATTTCCAGGTGATAACACATCACACAACATACCTAGATAACAAAAAAAATTGCAATTATGGGACCTCTAAACAGCAGATAGCATATAACATGGTTTGATTTTATTAAGCGTTTATTTAGACTGAGATGCTAATGTTATATTGAAAAGCAATGACACAGTATAACAGATACATGAAAATACAACCAGAAACACAAATCTGCCCATGGTGTCACCAAAATCATACATCCTCTTGTGCAACAGTATGTGGAACAAATGCCTAGCCTAATTCAGAAAAATCACAAGAGCAAGAAATAAAACTTATTTTCTGCACTAAATGAGGCTAAGAACATACTGTAAGCTTCTTCCATAATGAGTGACCAATTTTTATCTAAGGCCTTCACGACTGCAGTGTTTCCGTCACCCAGAACATCCAAATAGGCAAACTGCCCAGCTTCTTCAGTAAACTTGCCACTATCATCTACAGGAGAGAGTACAGGAAGCCCATATTTCAAGCCAGTTGAAAAATCTTCCAGCCCATGACCAGGTGCAGTATGAACCAGCCCTGTTCCGGATTCTGTTGTGATGTAATCTCCACCCAAGACAACAGGGCACTCCCTATTTTCTAGTGGATGTATATACCTGCAACAAAGAGTCAAGTGTCACACTAGTGACTAGTTTTAGTGGTCCAAAGCACAATCAATAAAATCTCTCAACAATGCAGAACCTAAGTTGAATTTTCATTACATTCAATGATTCAACACATAAATCTCTGCTACTGAAACCCACTGAAATATTAGAGAGCCGAGACACTCAAAATGTCTCTTATTAATGTCAACCTATTTCAAGATTAAATGCAAACATTACATGATTTCTTGCTTTTTATGGTTTATTTATATTACTGTGCACTACAGATTATGACTGGATTCCAGCCTTCACCACTGAGCACACTGTAAAGAAGTCCCAATTCCTCAAAGTCAAGCTTGTAGAGACAAAGCTCATCCTGGGAAAAATCATGAACTGGTGTTGGTTGGATCCGAGTACAGGGATTGAAGCCACCCAAAAGAATAATGTCCCCAGAAGAGGAGTGATGGAAAATCTTTGGATAAAGATCGTGGAATGGATCTCCATCTGTGTGAACCACAAAATTCGAAGCCAGAGGAAAATAACAAACTGCAATAAAAAAACATGGTGGAGGCAGCCCCTCTGCATTCCAAACACAAGTACCTAGAATGTTCATCAAAAGCCACAACCAGAACCTTAGACTGAAAACAATCACAAATGAGGCAAGCAACCCCACTGGAACTCAAACACCACCTAACCTTCATGGGTCTTGTCAAAAGGAACAAATCAAAGGATATGGACAAGATTCAATTGGAGATAAGATAAGATAAGATAAGATAAGATTATTTTATTAATGTCCAACAAATGACCACAAAAGTAGGTTAATGGGAATATGTGGTAACATGAAAAGTGGGCGCACTATGCAGGAAATAAAAGTTCACAACTTAACCTAGCATTGATAAAATCTGGTGAGCAGGAACCCAAATCATTAGATGAAGTAAATGGAGTCAATGTGTCGGAGAAAGCAACGTAATCTGGATATGATTTGCTTATATGAACAATACTTGGGAGCTGTCTGAAATTTGAATTGCCTCCAGATAAGAAAGCAATTCTTGGCAAATGGGTCCACAGGATTAAGTAAATGGCAGATAGATCTATAGATAAATATAAGGTAAGACTGATGGCGAACAGGTGTTGCAAAGGGGATCAATTAGGACAAGAAATGTTCTCAAAATGTCAAGATGGGGTAGCAAACAAATTTGTGATTGTGCTGGCAACTCGATATGGGGGAGAGGTGCATCCAATTGATATCAAAAAGCAAGTTCCTAAATGGTGACTTGGAAGATGATGTGTAAATGTTGCAGCCACCTTATTTTGAAGTCAAAGGCAAGGAACATCTTGTTTGCAAGTTGAATATGGTTGGATACAAGCACCCTATCCTTGTTACAAAAAGATTGATGATCATCTCTCAGGATGGACTTGAAAGGAGCACTTCAGAAACAAATCTGTACATCAAAAGCAAAGGAATGGACTTGGTGATTGTGATTGTACATGTTCATAACCTTGCAATAATAGAAACTGAAGATAACTCAAACAAAGAACTTTGCAGAAGATTTGAAATCATTAATTTGGAGTATCTACAATTACTGCTCATGAATTGTGCTTGACAGCTCTTAAATGAGTTCAAGATATCAGAATGTAAGCATTAGTTATCTGAAAGTTGGAAACAGTTTTGATTTTCGAAATGGTATAGATTTCAGAAACAGCACCTCCAAAATTGTTGCAATCAGGAAAACAGCATACAATACAGACATATATGAACAAAAATGATCTTATAACAACCCAAATCCAGCAGCTTACGTATATAAACTTGAAAACACACTTTTTATAAGCTGACTTAATGATTTTTTTTGCAAATTTTAATGTGTTTTTTTTCCTTTTTCACAATTTCGTTTTTTATTGTAGTTTTATGTCAAGTAGATCCCACAAGGTTTGGTGCCCATAAAAATACAATCCTCTTTTATTCTTACAAGCAAACACTAGAAACAGCATTATTTTTTGGTATGAAACATACTGGAAATGCTTTTGGGGGAATTTATAAGGTGTTTCGCAATTCTGGTATGGAAACAGGGGTTGGGAAAGTGTTTGGTAACATATCTTAATCAACAACCAAGAAGAGGAGAATGAAGTTAGCTGCAATCCATGTGTCAGAGGATGAACGTGACATTTTGTACAAGATGTATGTGCTTGTTGAAGAATGCCATGAACCCTGTTGTGGATCTTCGCCAGGTTCTGCACAAAAGAAGCTTTGTTTTGCTCCTTCGACTGGTGGGATGTGGATGACAATCTTAGAATAACTGGAATCTGATAACGAGCAAGAGGCTGAAAGCCAAGACATACATCAGAAGAAGAATGTCCTGTATACACAAATGGCTCTACTGTAGCTGTCATGCAAAATATGCACATATTGATCCGACTTTTGTACTACCGTTGATAAATGTGAAGGGCATGAACTACAGTTGTGTTCATTACCTCAGTTTGGCCATCAGTTTGTGGATGAAGTGCGACAAAGAACAAAAGCTGACAACCTAAAATCTTTCACAAGGATTTCCAAAACTGACCAAGAAATATGTAGTCATGATCAAAAAATGGTAATCCAAAATGACTCCAAACAGGCTGGAAAAAAATTGTTGCAGCTGTAGGAGCACCAATAATTTTGTTAAATAGTATGAAAACTGTCATCTTGGAAAATTTCCATACTACCACAAAGATGCAATCGTGTTTTCATTGAGTGGTTGGTTACCCACTAAAGAAATACAAGGAGATGGATTCCCAAGGTATGGCGGGCACTGAAAAAGGCTGACACAACCCAAGCTTCCTGTTGGCAAGTTTTCTAGTCAGAAATTTCTAGTGGTGATTGTTGAATTTTAACATAGCAGTTTAATTTTCATCTCTTTCAACTTTAATTTCATATTTCATTTCATCCCACAATTATAGCACCATTCATTTGCAGTAGAAATAAAACAGAGGACCACTGAAAGATAACCATGTACAAGAGACACAAAGATTTATCCTAGGAAACCCTAATGAGAAAAAACTCAACAAACTTTTCTCATAAGAAATTAATCCAATACAAGAACAATACCAATCACAAAGATTAAGCCCTAGCACAAGAGTGTGCCAAGAAACCCTAGTGAGGGTAGATAATATTCCAAGACAATAAGGGAATAAGAGAAACCCCAAAATTATGCTTCTAGTGAACTTCACTTGTCCTCCTTGAGAAGTCAGTGAACTTCACTTGTCCTCCTTGAGAAGTGCGCACCAATTGAGAGAGATGAGCATGCTTAAATGTGACAAATGAAGTGTGGGAACACTTTTACTTATATTCTTCAGTTGACTAATAACATTCTCAATAGGGCGGACTTGCTAGTTTTATTTATCTTTTATTTATCATCAAGCCGACTTGTGATTTTATCTTCTAGGGTTTGTTATCCACTAAGTTGCACTTAGGTGGATTTCCAGTGAGCTGCCAAAGTTGTGATCAGTTCAATTGTTCATTATCAGTGCTCAGAAGTTCATAAGTCTCCTCAGGGACAATTTTTGGCCCATTTTTTAATTTTGTACATGTTCATACCCCTCGGGGATATTGTAATAAAATGTCATAGCATGACGAAAGTATGTAACAGACTTAGATTTCCTAGGACCTAAACATTGAGTCGGCTATTCCATGGTGTTTTTCCCTTGTTAATTATAAAAATTCAAAGTGTCATAAAAGTGTGGTCTAGAGGGGAATTTGCCATGGGGATGCTCGTTTTCTAACTTAGAGCACCCACATTACCCCAAAACCCACTTTCGTAAGTGTTCGAGTGATTAGTTATCACTTAAATAAATTCTCTCCATAAAAGCAAAAAAGTGAAAAAACATAGAGATATGAGAAAATCAAAGGAATTTTGTCCCAGTGATGATCTAGTTCAATTGTGGATCAATATCGGAGGCCAAATCAATCAAAAACGGGGGATTGCAATAAAGTTTGTGGTTAAGGCGAGTTGGTCTCTAGTTGGAGATGCGCCCTCCCTCATGAGACGGGCGCACTTGCTTATTTGGTGTCTTCTATGTGGTTGGGTGAAAGATCCAAGAGAGAGGGTGCACCTCCTGTTGAGGTGGAACCCACCTCATTCAATCAAGGCTCAACCATGATCTAATCAAGGATCAGTCTATATCCCCTTTTCTCTCATACGCCCTAATCATCTCCGTATGACTAATGTGCCCGCCCCCCCCACCCGCTCAGAAACTCTATTTAAGCAAGGCAATTCCTCCTCCATTGAGAGGGAGTATTGAACCTCTGCTCTTGTAATGTTCTGCGATTGTGTTATTCTTATTGAACAAAGTAAAGGCTTTGGAGGTCTATGCATGGCATTTCTCCCATGGTTGTGCATGCTTGCGTTCATTGAGTTAATATTTAGCTAGTTATGCTTCTCTTATTGCAAGTTTGTAGATTGTATCTAGCATAGAAGGCTATTTCTAGTCCATTGGGCAAGCATTTACGGTTTGTTAACTTGCTTGTGGATGTTTTTATTATTAAAGATCTTAGGAGTAATAGATTGTAGTCAGTAATACTGATATTCTCCTTGTATTTTTTAATGAAATGTACTAGATTAATCTCGTTTGTTTGAAGATTGTGTAGCTTTGCAAGTTACCCAAGGTGAAGAGGATTTGGAGCTCGATTGCATCTTCTTTCTCTTCACTACATCTTCTTTTGAATCTAATGTGATTTGTCTCACAGGCACTTTCTAGCCTTCACAGCATTCAAGCTTGGGCTTGAGGCTTTCTTCCCCATCTCTCAAAATTTTAAATATTTTTCTCTTGGTTACTTTTATATATGTCTAACAAGCTTTGATTCATTAAAAGTGCATTAAACGTTTTAGCTTGTTTACATAGTTAGATCTAAAGTCCTTTTAAATCGTCATTTAAGATTAGATCTAATATTTTCTTTTGGTACTTGAAGTTAGAAAAATTTCCCATCTTTTGCAAGTCCTTAGCATTTGTAATTTTTATATATTTTTGGGCTAATCCACTAATTTCGAATATTATTAGTTTGTTGGTTTTTTGGCTTTTTTATTATAGGAAAGTGGAATCGGTGGAGTTTTGAAGATTTGAACCATCAAAAAACAGCCATATTCAACCCTCTTCTTATCTCCTATTCTTCCCCATATTTGTAAGCCTTTTGATCCAAATTTATAAGGATTTGTTATCACATTTATAGTAGCCGGGGCTACCATATCTTCAGATCAGATTCCAATAATTTTTTCAGCCAGTCCTTTACATTGAGATGTTTGAGATCAGCATCAGATGAGCATTCATTCCAAGATCACTCTTATTTTCAGAGCAGCCCCTGAGTAGACAGTACAACCTTATGTCATGACTAAGCCTCATGATCTCATATTTGATGACTGATGTAGCCATTTTACCATACAGAGCAGTATGCAGTGCCCAGATGTGCAATAGCAATATTCTAGTTGACAATTGATGGTTCAGATGGTTGGTACAGGTATATTGATATCCATTGGTTATGATGTCTTGCTCCTTAGATCATTATGATAGATTAGCTTGGTATCTTGTAGTTATGATCCGGCAGTCTATATATGTTACATGGATATGTGTGTTTCAATGGTTATCTAAAATGATGGACACATGAATCCCGTTGATGTTCAGCAAGAAGCTTCATGGAATATGACTCTCAGCCTAGAAGGATGACCTCGAAGGAAGCTTTCACAGAAGTAAAACCAGAAGTGGGCCACCTTCAGATATTTGGTTGTCTAATCTACATACATGTGCCCAAGAAGAAAAGGGCGAAGTTAGAACCTTCAGGCAAGAAGGGAACTTTCACAGGATACAATGAATCTTCAAAGGCATACAGAATCTACATCCTAGGATCCAGACAGATTGAAGTCAGCAGGGATGGCTAAAAAGAAACTCAAATATATCTCTTGAATTGGACAGGGAATCAAGTCAAGAATCTCTCTTGAACTTGTTACAACGAAAGAAATTTCAACGCTTAGAAAAAGAAGGAATAGTGAGAGGAGAGATTTTGACCATTTTCTTGCAAGGTACTTGAGATGGCTTCTTTTGGATGTCCTTTGCACTTAGTTGTGGCCAAATTTGAGTGTAAATTTTTTTGAGTTTTCTGCTTGCTGGTTTATGTCAACATTTCAGTGGTTTTCATTTACAGACGGTTTTGCATAGGCTACAAACTACTTATGAAATTTTCTGAGACACTTAAACACGCTGAAAATTCATACTAACAGACAGAAAATAAATATTTAACATGCACGCCTTAAACGATAGAGACTCATAAATTTTTGGCAACTGTGCCCTAGAAAAACCCCCACGGGGAAAACCAGTTAGAGAGAGAGAGTTTTATTAATTCTTCAGCAAAATTTTTAGAACAGCATTACAATGAAAATTTTAACTTATCTCCACCATCAACTTCATCCCGAAATTTCTTGAAAACTGTGCCCAGCTTTGCCTCGAAATTTGTGCCAAAATAGGCCCTCGAAATTTGTGCCAGCAACCTCGAACTGTGTGCAGGCAGAACCTCGAACTCTGTGCAAAAAATTAATGCAGTCCGTACAGTTGTACGGTCCTCGGTTTTCGTGCTAGAATCTATCTCGAAAACTGTGCAGAGTTTTTGCCTCGAAATTTGTGCCAAAACTTGTCTTAGTTTCTGTGCAGATTTCCTCGATTTCTGTGCACAAAACTATCTCAAAATCTCTGTTGAATCTCGAAACTTGTGCCCAAAAAATACCTTGAAACCCGTGCCCTGAAATTGTTGTACGGTCACCTAGAAAACAGTGTTGAAATTAATATCTGTTGCCTCGATTTCTGTGCAGCAATAAATGCACTCCAAGCTGCCTCGAAGTGTGTGCCCTCTTCAAGCTAAAAATCTGGTGCATCGATTTTCGTGCCAATGATCTCCTCAAATGGCTGCCTCGAAATTCGTGCTACCTCCAGCTCTTCTCTCTTCTCTCTATTTCTCATTTCAATAAGCAAAAGTGAGTTAGAGTGCCTCCCTCAAGCTTTTTGATCAAACCCTAGGGTTTCCCTAAATCCAATGGATGAGATTGACTTAGATCAATGGTTGAAATTAAATGCTCCATTTATTTCTCATAAATAATTAAATTCACTCACCCACTTAAATTTATCAAAAAGTGACTTTAAAGTTATAAAGCCTCATTAAGTGCATTTAATGTGAGGGTCACCTTTTTCCCCCTTCTAAGTGACTTTAGGCAAAAGTCACTTGGGGAACACTTCCCTAGGTACAAAATCTAACACTCCCTCTTACCGAGGAAGGTGTTCTGCACCACTCCCAACTTGTCTCTAAAGAAGACAAACTTGCACCTACCCAAAGATTTCGTTAGGATATCTGCTACCTACTCATCAGTGGAAATATACTGCAACTCAACTGCTCCTCTCTGGACGTAGTCTCGGATGAAATGGTACTTGATCTCAATGTGCTTTGACCTGTCATGGAACACCAGATTCTCAAAGAGCTGAATGCAACTCTGATTGTCACAATAGATCACCATAGGTCTAAGCTCCTGATCAAATAAATCTACCAATAACTTGCGAAGCCACAGTGCCTCGCAAGTAGCCTGACTAGCTGCCATGTACTCAGCCTCGGCAGATCTCAATGCAATGGACTTCTGTTTCCGACTGAACCACGACACTGTTGTCATGCCCAAACTGAAACAACAACCGGAAGTGCTCTTCTGATCCCTCACACAACCTGCCCAGTCTGAATCTATGAAACCAACCAAGCTGACTCCACCTGAACCCCTGTAGTCCAAACCATAATCCACTATACCTGCTAGGTATCTCAGCACATGTTTTGCAGCAGTCCAATGTACACTCCTGGGCTCCACCATGAACTGGCTAAGAGTGTTCACCGCAAAACACAAGTCTGGCCTAGTGTTGACCAGATACATCAACGATCCAACGAGCTGACGGTAAAGTGTAGGATCCACCAACTTACCCTCAGCAGCATGAAGTTGCTTCCAGTTGGTGATCATAGGTGTAGACATAGGCCTGCAGTCCTCCATTCGAAATCTCTTCAGAATATCAACTGCATACTTCCCTTGTCCCAGGAAAATATGTCCAGGCTCCTGCCAAACCTCCATCCCCAAATAGTAATGCATCAGCCCAATATCAGTCATCTCATACTCAGCTGCAAGGTCTCTCTTGCAATGCGCAATGAGACGCTCGTCTCCAGTGATAAACAAGTCATCAACATATAACAGAAGAATGAGAGGATCTCCACCAACCACAATGTAGTAAAGGTTGGGATCAGCCTCACTCTTCTGAAAGCCCATCGAAGTCAAGTATGCATTGATCCTAGAGTACCAAGCTCTAGGAGCTTGCTTCAGTCCGTACAAAGCTTTCCTCAACCTACACACATGAGAATCTCTCCCATGAATCTCGAATCCCTGTGGCTGCTCTAAGTACACCTCCTCCTCCAAAAGACCATTGAGAAATGCGGTCTTCACATCCATCTAGTGGATCTTCCAACCCATCTCTGCTGCTATAGATATCACTGCCCTGATGGAAGAATACCGAGCAACTGGCGCAAAAGTCTCATCATAGTCAACTCCCTAAACCTGTGAAAACCCCCGAGCCACAAACCGAGCCTTGTACTTCTCCACACTGCCATCTGCAGCATGCTTTATCTTGTAAAGCCACTTGGAAGTCACAACTGACTTCCCCTCTGGTCTCGGCACTATCTCCCAAGCATCATTCTTCATGATGGAATGGTACTCTTCCATCATGGCATCTCTCCATACCTAATGCTGAGAAGCCTCCTCAAATGTGGAAGGCTCAGAGTCACAAAGACTTGCAACAAGAGCCATACCCAACTTGTCTGGCATCACAACTGTCCTGACCTCCTCCTGGGGCCTACCAAATGCCTCTGCTTCCTTCAAGGTATCCTGAAGCCACTTAGGCTTCCTCTTCCTTGAAGGCTCCTCCCAAACTGGTCTATCCTCATCTGAGGAAGTCCCAGAAGGAGAAGGTCCAACACCTCCAGGACTAGTAACCGATGAACCTGTGCTTGAAGAACCTGTAACCTGCGAACCAAAACCTGAACCTATACCTGCACCTATCCCTGAAGTACCTGTCACCTGAACCACTGAACCTGTAGAAGTTGTGCCTGTACTCTGTGATCCAGTCACTCCAAAAACCTGTGGACCTGAAACCTGTATCGAAGAAGCCTGTGTCAACTGAGGTGTGGGAGTTGGTGGCTCCCGCTGCTCTATCTCTCTCGACTTCCTGAAGGCTCTCTCCTCATCAAAATTCACCTCCTGGCTAACAGCAACTCTCTTCTGGCTAGGTAGGTAAAGTCGATAGGCCTTCGAAGTCTCATCATATCCCACAAATATGCCTCTCTCAGCAGTGGGCTCAAACTTCGTCTTCTTCTCAGAAGGGACGTGAGAGTAAGTCAAAGAACCAAATATACGAAAGTGTCTCACCTCAGGCTTCTTGCCTGTATACATCTCCTCTGTAGTCTTCCTCCCCAAAGCACGGTGAGGACTCCTGTTCTGCAGTACTGCATGCCTCTGCCCATAGAAAGAATGGTAACCACTGATCATGAAGCATCGCTCTCGCTGCTCCCACAATCAACCTGTTCTTCCTCTCTGCTACTCCATTCTGCTCAGGAGTGTAGGGAACTGTCAGTTGTCTTTGTATACCCTCCTGTCTGCAAAAAGCATCGAACTCCTTGGAGGTATGGTATACTCACCCCCATTGTCCGATCTCAACATTCGAATCTTCCTCCCTGCTTGCTTCTCCACAACAGCTTTGAACCCTTGGAAGACACTCAATACTAAGGGAGACTTCTTGCTCGTCAAGAAGTAGATCCAGGTCTTCCTGGAGTAGTCATCAATGAAGATGATGTAGTACTCATAACCAGTCAAAGAGACCAATGACATAGGACCGCAAATATCAGAATGGATCAAGTCAAGCATTCCTGCTGCTCTCGTGTCACTGCTTGGAAAAGCAGTCTTGGTGTACTTTCCCAAAGCACACCCCCTGCACACATCACTCTGCTCAGTGCTGAACTCAGGTAAACCTGTAACCATGCTCCTCAACAATCTCAAAGCTAGGTGATGTAGGTGGGCCATCCTCCGATGCCATAGCTCACTGCTGCTGCTGTGTGCTAGAGCGTGCTGCGGCTGAAACAATAACTTGTACAGTCTTCCACATCTAACCCCAATGTCCAGGGGGGTAGATACACCTGTAGTCCTGGGGAATACCTGCACTCTCCCATCTGAGAAACACACCCCAAGACCCCTATCCTCAATAGTGGAAACTGAAACAAGGTTCTTCTTCAACCCAGGGACATACAACACATCCCTCAGGATCATGGGACTCATTGACTCCCTTTGAAATGTACTAGTCCCCTGACCAACTGCTCTAACAATGGTATTGTCACCAGTACAACCTCCACATCTCTACCTGTCTGTGATAGCTCGGAGAACAACTCTCAAGTACCTGTCATGTGGCTCGAGGCTCCGCTGTCAATGTACCAAGTACTAGTGGTGGATGGACCTGTCTAATGGCCTGCCAGCACTGAATGCTCAATCTCCATATCCATATCTGTGCTGGTGGCTAAAGAGACTCTCTCTCTCTCAATCTGTCCAGCATATAGGGAAAACTCCCCCTAAAACCTGTCTCCAAAGTCATCAACCTCAGCTGAGGCCACTGTCCCTTCTTCTTCTTCTTGTTTGGACACTGTGAAGCATAGTGCCCAAACGTCTGACAACCATAGCACTTGATTTTACTCAAGTCCTTCTTCTGTCCACCCTGTTGCTGCTGCTTGGCACCACCCTTCTTGGGACCCTTCTTTTTCTTCCCCTTTGCTGTCAATGTCACGTTCTCCTCGTCTACCCCACTCTATGATGAACTATCCTGTACGAGACCTCTCCTGGTCTCCTCCTGCACAAAGTCATCCCACAGTCTCTCCCAAGAAGGTAGGTTCTCTCTACCCACTATGGCCTGCACAAATGCACCCCAGGGCTTTGAAGCCCCATTCACTGTTCTACATACAAGCTCAGTAGCAGATACCACCTCCCCAACCGCTACCAGTTCATCCCGAACTGCAGATATCCTAGTGAGGTATGCTGTCACTCCCTCTCCTCCATTCATCTTTATACTCTTGAGTTTCTCCTTGAGAACCATCTTCCGGTTCTCATTGGTACTCTCATACAAACTGGTCAAAGTTGTCCACATCAAGTGTGCCCTAGTCTTGCCTGAAATGTGAGGGATTATGTGATCTTTAACTGCATCAAGGATTATCCTCCTAGCCTTACAGTCCTTCTTGTTGAAGGCTGATAGTGTTGCTGCATCTGTAGCAGCGGGAATCTGAACGGGGTTTGTTGTAGTATTCCTAACCACTTCCTCCCATAGTTCATTCTCCTCTAATATCAGTAAAATTCTGGCCTTCCATGGCACAAAGTTCACTGTCACATTCAGCCTATCCTCCAACCTAAGTCCTGTAGCCATCTCTACTTCAACCCAATAAGGTGTTGTTCACTAACAGAAGAAAATCACTGAAATTACTGAGTTCTGGAAATTTCTGTGTGTCTGCAAAATATCATTGTTTTCTGCCCCCAAGCTCTGATACCATGTAAATTTTTCTGAGTTTTTTGCTTGCTGGTTTATGTCAACATTTCAGTGGTTTTCATTTACAGACGGTTTTGCATAGGCTACAAACTACTTATGAAATTTTCTAAGACAATTAAACACGTTGAAAATTCATACTAACAGACAGAAAATAAATATTTAACATGCACACCATAAAAGATAGACTCAGAAATTTTTGGCAACTATGCCCTGGAAAAACCTCCACGGGGAAAACCAGTTAAAGAGAGAGTTTTATTAATTCTTCAGCAAAATTTTTAGAACAGCATTACAGTGAAAATTTTAACTTATCTCCACCATCAACTTCATCCCGAAATTTCTTGAAAACTGTGCCCAGCTTTGCCTCGAAATTTGTGCCAGCAACCTCGAACTGTGTGTAGGCAGAACCTCGAACTCTGTGTAGAAAATTAATGCAGTCCATACAGTAGTACGGTCCTCGATTTTCGTGCCAAAATCTATCTCAAAAACTGTGCAGAGTTTTTGCCTCGAAATCTGTGCCAAAACTTGTCTCGGTTTCTGTGCAGATTTCCTCGATTTTTGTGCACAAAAACTATCTCAAAATTTGTGTTGAATCTCGAAACTTGTGCCCAGAAAATACCTTGAAACCCGTGCCCTGAAACTATTGTACGGTCACCTTGAAAACAGTGCTGAAATTAATATATGTTGCCTCGATTTCTGTGCAACAATAAATGCACTCCAAGTTGCCTCGAAGTGCATGCCCTCTCTTCAAGCTAAAAATCTGGTGCCTCAATTTTCTTGCCAATGATCTCCTCAAATGGCTGCCTCGAAATTCGTGCTACCTCCAGCTCTTCTCTCTTCTCTCTATTTCTCACTTCAATCAGCAAAAGTGAGTTAGAATGCCTCCCTCAAGCTTTTTTATCAAACCCTAGGGTTTCCCTAAATCCAATGGATGAGATTGACTTAGATCAATGGTTGAAATTAAATGCTCCATTTATTTCTCATAAATAATAATTTCACTCACCCACTTAAATTTATCAAAAAGTGACTTTAAAGTTATAAAGTCTCATTAAGTGCATTTAATGTGAGGGTCACCTTTTCCCCCTTCTAAGTGACTTTAGGCAAAAGTCACTTGGGGAACGCTTCCCTAGGTACAAAAACTAACATTGAGTAGCATATCCCGTTGTACTGTCATAAACCTGCAAAAAACAGCAAGCAACAAATGACAGAAAAATGCCCAAAAAACAATCTTGGACACTATTAGTGGATGGTACAAATAGTATGAAAAAAAATTGAAAATTTTACAAGTAAAATTGTACAATAATAGAGTTTGTAAATGAAATATAAAACAAAATTTTAATATGAGAATGTATGCAAAAATAAAATGCAAAAATTTTAGAGTGAAGGGAGGAATATGTGCTCTCTGTTCTTCCAATGCTTGAAATAGTGGGGTATCCAACCGAAGAATTCTACTCTTCAACTAAAGCAACCTGCAACTTGTGAAATATTTGCTACACAACTAAAAAGAAGGTGAGATCCATATAAGAAGCTAAGAGATCATACATTTCAACCAAGAAAAATATGAAGTTCTTAACTACAAGAATGAAAAACTCACAAAATCTACGGCAAAAATACCACAAATCTTACCAAAGCAAAGAAATTTGCTTGTAGCTATGAGGTGTAGAAGCTATGAAGTGTAGAAGCAAACTACCATAGAGCACCAAAGGACAAGATTTATTCCAAAGAATTTTATTAACCAAGCCAAATGGTTGAAAATTACAATGGCTCACCAAATGAGAGCAAAATGAGAGCAAGAAAATGAAAGAGCGTGAAAGCATGAGAGATTGTAACCTAAATGAGGAGGAGAAGCCCCCTTAAATAGGAAAAGAGAGGGAAGAGACCCCTTTTGCATGCTTTCCACTTGTCACATGAGAGAGGGAAGGGCCCGTGGAGAGGGGGTTTCCCCCTTCGGAAGACAACTTCAAACTTGAGTTACACTTGCATGGGGGGGCACTCTTTGCTTTTGAAATCACCTTAGGCAAATAAAATGACATTTGGAAATTTAATTTCCCCTCCCCAAGTGACTTTAGTGACTTTACAAAATTTTGCCATTCTAATTAATGGCCAATTTCCTTGATTTTCTTAACTGACTTAGGAAAATACATCCAAAACCTTATCAAAATTTAACGGCTTGACTTGGAACTTGGTCTAAAGGTGTAAGGAGTCTCATGCCATTGATTTTGAGTACCCACAACCCTATTTATGGGCATTAGGTGCCACTTAACCCTCTTTACATTACTACTTTTTTATGTTGAGGGACATTTTTTAATTACAAAAAATTAAAAAATCCTAAGTAAAACTTAATGAAATTCCGCAATACTTTAGAAACGGTCTAGCATGGTAATATAGAACATTCCTAGGTCTCAATCATCCCATGGACTTGATCATTAGAACACCTTTCACTACTTTGGAGGAAGTTTTGAGTGAAAAACTCAGATAATTAAAATCACTAAAAAGGAATTTTAATTATCCAAGGGAAAAAACGCTCGATGAAAGGACTTCCCTAACGATAAACTCCTAGGGAACTAAGTATTACAAAAATTGACTCTCATGCTAACATATCATTACAAAATCCCCCGCGGGGGTGCAGAAATTTCATGGAGAAGAGTTAGGAGGAGAAAGAGGAGAAACTGCCTCACTCGAAAAAACTTTGTTAGGTACATCTTTCTCGTCTTCAAGGTACATGGTACATGGTTGCCCACCTAGTTGGCTTGGCGGTCAACAAGCTCAATAATAAAATATCTCTCTTGTGACTGATTTTCCCTTCGGGGTTTTTCCAGGGCATTGCCCAAACATCTTCGTGTCAAATGTGTAAGTGAATGCTTGTCTACTCTTCATTTTATTTCCACTGTAAGTTCTTAGTCATTTGTGTTTATGCTCATAAGATACAGTTTAATGTGTTGAGTTTAAATGCATTATTGTTGAAGTTTTATTGGAGACTGAAAACAGAGATTGGCTAAGTGTTTCCTACAAGAGTTAATCTAGTTTGTAGGCGATATTTCAACAACCAAACACGTAAGAGACAAGTATTTTCGTTTGTAGGCGATATTTCAACAACCAAACACATAAGAGACAAGTGTGCAAGACACGAGAGAGTTATCGGAAATGTGCACATGTTGTACTTGTATTATTATATATAGATTACAAAATTGTGGGCAAAGTGATAAAAGTTGACCAAGTCTCCAATGAAATACAACAAAGTGGGTGAGCGATCGACTGACACTATCACCAAAAAGAGATAAGATAAAGTACAGAATAGAAAATTACAAATATAATACATGTTCACTAGACCATGTCTCATCAGTCAGCTCCCAAAAATTCATCAAACCAGATATAATTGTGAAGCCCCAATCTTTGTGTTTCTTGATATAAGAAACAACTCAAACTAGAGGGCCTCTACATACAACCATGAGTGTTCAAAAGCCTAAACTCTACAATCTTGCACTTAAATCCAAATCCAAATAGCAAACTGGCAACGTGAAGAAAATAGAGGTGACGGCTGAGCAATAACAACCTTCAACATTATTGGAGCATGAAGCCATATGTTAACTTTGAATACATGCTATGACATGTTTGTGGCAAAATAATATCGATGATGTTGAAAAAGACCAAAAAGCATGCATAATGACATCATAATTTTTAAATACCAAGTCAAATATTCACAAGAATGGAACCGTTTTAATTTCTTATGCAACTACGCCAAACAACTTTTCACTGGGTGTTGTGAATAGAACCTGCAATATTCAAGAGCTGAACCAAGAAATGTTCCCTTAACTTGAAGATTGACACTCCACTTAGACTGTAAAGTGGAAATGAGATCTTCTGCCACTACAAGAAATTGGTTCCTTTGTCCATTTTTCAGAGCAGAAACAAGATTACTTTCATCTCTACCAGTCATAGAAACAATCTCTTCTGCCTTATGTACATCTGGATGTACCTCAACCACTGCATAACGAAGTTGTTCATTCACTGCAACAGCTGAAGAAGATAATATGAATGTAAGTTTGGCAACTGGTGCAAAAATCTAGCATTCTTAATTAGAATGAAATTGCTTCTCAAACCAATTAAACTTTCGATAATTATCACCCAAGGGCCACCAGGCTGCCAACTACACAAAACTCAAGAATAAGTGATTCCTGAGGTTATGAATTAAATGCACAGTATTAAACAGGTGCCATCTACCTTCACAGCAACCCCAATCTGAATGGACTAAGTAAAAAAGAAGATGTGCAATTCACATCAAATACGAACGACAGAATGCCGCACTGAAATGCTATGTGCCAAGTGGTTATTCGATATGCTACTACTTGGTACCTGACTTGCAGATAATATCACATTGCCACAACATATATCACTCATCAACATGGTAACTGTGCAAATATAAGCTAGAAATTCTACATTTTCCTGAGTAGGCTACTCTCATTTGTAAACACTTCTGGCAGCCTCACAATGAAGAGGCTTGATATTCATAATTCGGACGATGTGTTTATAGAAAAAAATGAACTTAACAAAAAGTCTGGAAGAAACAAGCAAATCCAATGATTTTCATCAAACAAGTGGCTTGATCTTTTCATTTAGTAATACCTTCAATACCCACGATACATGTAACCAGCTTGCAGAGTTGCTTGAAAGCAACAGAAAGACCTGACTGTCATAAAAGTAGCATCAAGACATCAGATATGGCAAGTAAAACACTGAAATCAAAATAGAGATTACCCTCAGGGAATTATTCTGAATTCAATTAAGTTTACCAAATAGAGCTTGATACAAAAAATTGGTCAAAATTGGTTTATTCTTGATCCATAAAGTTATAAACGGTAGGACTATGGGCTGTCTGTTTCATCAACATGGATGCTTCTGCAGAATTAAAAATAAGTGATGTAACCACAGGTTCAACAACTGTCCATGCTGAAACCAAAACTTCTTCATGTAGATTCCTCACCCTGAATGAAGGGCTTTGCCTCTGTTTCTGTCTGGTTTCAATACTTGGTTTATGTGGTAGCAGTGGCGACGCCAATGCTCATCCAACCCAAAACACTACGTATGCTTACAGTAATCAATTCTTACTCTGCTCTATGTGCATGAATCAGCACTGTTCAGATTTGGGCTCAATGCCAAATACACAATGCACTCTGCAACTCTGTTAAGACAGATACTAATGCACTCTAACCCATCACCCATTCAAGAAAGATGTATATAGTGAGATGTGCACAACTCAACACTCTAGTTCATGGTACACCTACCCATTCAAGAAAAGAATATATATATATATATATAACCTCTTAGTTCCAACACTATTCAAAATGCCAATCAAGAATATATATATATATAACCTCTTAGTTCCAACAATATTCAAAATGCCAATCACTTCATTCATTTTTTCAACACCAAGCCAAGGAGGATTAACAATGTATAATTTCTAATTTATAGTTGGATACTCTTCAATGATGGTTGTATGTGACAGCATATTGGTGCTTCTGACTAGCACAGAACAAAATATCGTTGTAGCTAGTGTTCCAAAGGCTCAACTGTGAGTCAGGTACATGGTCAATCCATCACTTATGGGCGGAGATCTCTTCACCCAAAGAAGAATTCATGAATAAGGAACCAAGTTGTTCAATCAGCCCCACATTTCAGCTCACATGTGGCACAAAAAACATATTTAAAATCACTATTTAGTGGGGCACCTAGCATGGAAAGCTCTAGAAGATGTCCTTTGGAGAGAACTCAGCCTTTAAATCCCACACATGGCACAAATGCCAAGGATAAATCAATTTTTAGCTTGTTCACTGAGGCAAAACTTGGACCTATATTTCAGTTGAAAGGATTGAGTTCGTTAGAATGTGGACATCTCCCTCATTCTATTTAAGAGAGATGCCTCCACCATTGTAAAGGGACTTTTGGCTCTGAGAGAATTGGAATAAAGTGATTTTTGCATAAATTCTTGGCTTTTCTTTGTGGGATGTTCTTGTACTTGATTGAAAAGTCTATTTCTCTTAGCATTTGAGTGATTGCTTGACGTTTTAAAAACATTTTGGAAGAGATAGTGTTTGCATGCAAGAGGGCGACTTCACTTGGGCGTTTTTGTGGGCTTCCCCAACTCGTTTCACTTGAGGACGTTGGCTTAATCAGCAGGTTTTCAATAGCATCGTTTGATCTTTGATATGCTCTCTAATTCTCTTGCATTTATAGTTTTCTTTTCTTCGTATAGCAAATCTCACTTTGGTAGTTTGATTGTGCAAGGAGAGGGACAAAATACCTCCATTGGGCAAATCGATTTCACTTGAAACTTCATCCAAATTGCTCCAAATTGATCGAGACGAGATAGATCATCACTTCCAAGGCATCTACAAGATTTTCCGGGTAAGATCTACTCTATATCTCTTGTTTTAAATTTCTATTACATTAGTCACAAAAAATTAAAAGTAAAAACCCTCTTGAAAATTCTGGGGCTCACACTACTTATAATTTTGAAATTCCGGCACTTGGGTATTTGCAGCCATCCCGAAAAACCCCAAGGTCTTCCTAGGCATCTTGGTTGGACTCCATTTGCCCATCTCGATCAGGCACTGGCCCTCTAGGTAATTCGCCCTCCCTTGGTCGGATGATCATTTTACATTTTGTGCTTGTCCCATTGCTTGTGATAATCTAACACTATCAGATCTATCATCCAAGCATTCATTCTAAGTGTTAGAATTTCAAATCATTGAGTCTAGTCTTTATCTTGGGAAATTTTGTAGCTCTTACTTCAAATTCCCCCAAGGTATAGGCTCGGCCACCTTGTATCTAACGCTTCCTACCTGGATCACTTTAATTAATCAAGATAGTAAGAAAACAATTACTCAGGGTTATAATCACTGCATCCTAAACATTTTCCCGTCTTCTAAACCTCTCTTGTTATCTACTTCTTAGATCTAGGGTTTATAGATCAAGCCACTCTAGTTTCACTACTCTTATCTTGCTTGAGTGTCTTGTCATTCTGCTAGTCTCCATAGGCTAGCAAGGTTCTCCCACTTGGTCTTGCTATTAGCTTGGCCTAAAGTGACAAGTATCCCTTTCAGCATGACAACCATTCCATTTAGTGGTGACTAAGATCCTTGAAGTGTTAGCGGTTTAGTTTCCATTTCCTCTACCATCCTAGATAGTATCATCTCTATCGGGAACTACAACCTAGGTGATAACATTTTTGGCGCCGTTGCACGGAGGTAGAGGCTTACCTCAGGTGTTTGCGAGTATTTGTGCGTTATTGTTAATCATATTGCATCTGGTCTTAAAGATTGGTGGTTAGATTTACCATTGCTTAATTTCTATAACCATCAAACTTTTCACTCTTTCTCACCTCTCCAATCACGACATAATATTTTGGTGGACAAGGTTTCAAAGTTCACCTAGTGACTCCACTGTGCGACTCTACCAAGGAGCGAGCCCACTCAATCAATCTTGATTCCAATTTCTTGTATTGTCCTCATCCTTTTGTAATCATGTCTTATCTTGAAGAAACCAAGTTTGGAAGTAGTATTGTTATGAGACTGATGTCTCAAATGCTTGAAGTAATGACATCAATGTTTTTCATGGTCAAACAGCAGCAAGATGATGATGGGGGACGTGATAAGTATCTTCACTACTTATCTGAAAGCGCTCATAGCAACAATTATTCCCAGCCTCAAGCTCCAACAAAAACCTGTGGCCCTAGGGAAGGCCAAGATCTATCCCATGCATCCAACTATTATCCTTAAGGGAATGGTCTTACTGAGTCAAGTAATAAAAATCTAATGACCATAATCAAGAAAAAAGTTGGTGATAACAAGAAAGCATGGGATAGCAAGATCAAGTATGCCCTATGGGTTGATAGGATTACAAAGAAGAGTTCAAATGGGAAAAATCCATTCGAGCTTGTATATGTCCTTGATGTTACGTTGCCCATTCATCTAAAGCTTTCGGTATATCATCTCCTTCAAGACTTCAATTCAGATCAAGATGCAGTGCAAAATAGAGTTAATCAATTAGTAGAATTGGATGAAAACCGAAGTAAGGCGCTTGACCAGTGTATCAGGAATGGAGACAGAGTTAAAAGGACCTTTGACAAGTCTGCTAGACCAAGTTCTTTCCAAATTGGTGATACAGTCTTATTATGGGACGACAAGAGAAGCTAAGCAAGCATGGAAAGTTTGATAGCTTGTGGACGGGTCCATACATTATACATGAGTCAGCAGGCACAAATTATTTCTTTCTAAATGACATGGATGGCGAGAAGTTGATTCTTTCCGTGAATGGTCGACCCCTTAAGCTGATTCTTCCCGTGAATGGTCGACCCCTTAAGTTGTTCTTCAACAACAATATCTAAGTGCCCATGGGGGCATATCAGGATTTTTCTCAACTTCTACCTTGCATCTTATTCTTTATTCTTTATTCTTTACATTATTGTTGTATATTATGTTTGTACTATAGTTTTTTGTATAGAATTTTTTGTATACTAACCTTTGTTGTAAAATTAGTGTTGAAATTTAGTTGTTCCTTTGTAAATAGTGTTTTGTACATTATTTTGTATATTAACCTTGTACATTATTTTTGCAACTTAGTTTCATTTGGCATCTTTTATATATGTTATACTGATGGATCTTAGTTTTGTGCAGGAAGCCGAGATTCTAGAATTCTCACCTACTCTACTTCACTAAAGATCAGTCAAAGCATGTGTCCCTAAACGGAGCCAGTTGTTGCCTAATAACTTGTACTTAGTTGGAATTCAAGTGATCCGACAAAGTTTGAACAAGGATACTTGTTCATGATCAGAGTTCAGAAGTCCTCCAGGCATTTAGGCCCTTTTATTTTTTCCATATGTTCATAGCCCCTTGGGGGAATTGTAATAAAATGTACTAACATGAGGACCTTTTGTAAAGAACTTGGTTTTCCTAGGACTTAGACATCAATACGGGTATTCCAGGGTGTTTATTCCTTGTTAATTATGCATTGTTGAACAAGTTGTGTATAATTTTCGAGTTTTTCACCCGCTCCTCCAAAGCTGAAATGTCCATCTTGGTGGTTAAGCCTTAGGATGTTATTCAGCTTCATGTGTCAATGTATATGACCATGCTAGGCATTAATATTGAATCGCATGGACATGTACTAGGTCCCCTTAGGTTTTTTTATGTTTCATGTTGACCACCAAGCCAACTAGGTGGGAAACCATGTACCATGTACCTTGAAGACAAGAAATATGTACCTAACAAAGTTTTTTCAAGCGAGGCAGTTTCTCCTCTTTCTCCTTCTAACTCTTCTCCATGAAATTTCTACACCCCTACGAGGGATTTTGTAATGATATGTCAGCATGAAGGTCAGCTTTTGTAAATCTTTGTCACCTAAGACTTTCATCGAGTGTTTTTTCCCTTGGATAATTAAAATTCATTTTTAGTTATTTTAATTATCTAAGTTTTTCACTCAAAAATTCCTCCAAAGTGGTGAAAGGTGTTCTAATGATCGAGTCCATGGGGTGATTAAGGCCTAAGAATGTACTATATTACCATGGTAGACATTATCCAGAGTCTTGCAGAATTTCATTAGGTTTTACTTGGGAGTTTCTAATTTTTGGTAATTAAAAAATGTCCTTCAGCATAAAAAAGTTGTAATGTAAAGAGGGATAAGTGGCACCCAATGCCCATAAATAGGGGGATGGGTACTCAAAATCAATGGCATGAGACCCTTACACCCTTGGACCAAGTTTGAAGTCATTATGTTGAGTTTTGATCAAGTTTTCGATGGATTTCCCTAAGTCAATCAAGGAAATCAAGAAAATTAGCCATTAATTAGAATGGTAAAATTTTGTAAAGTGACTAAAGTCACTTGGGGAGGGGAAATTAAGTTTCCAAAAGTTTTATTATGTGCCTAAGGTGATGTTAGAGGCAAAAAGGGGCCCCCCATGCAAGTGTTTCAAGAGTTTGAAGTTGTCTACCTAAGGGGGGAACCCTCTCTCACCATGGGAAATGAGACAAATTGAAATAAGCCAAAAGGGGGGGTCCCGCCTTCATGATTCCCTCCCCTTGGCCTAGCAATGAAATATAAAACATGGGTGGGGAGTCCCCCCCCCCCCCCACCATTCTTTGTTCCTTTTAACCCAAGGAAGTACACCCCCCTTCATGGGCCCCCCTTCCTCTCAAGTGACAAGTGAAAAGCATGCAAGAGGGGTCTCTTCCCTCTCTCTTCCTATTTAAGGAGGCTTCTCCTCCGCATTTGGGTTACAATCTCCCTTTTTTCACAATCTTTCATGCTCTTGCTCTCTTGCCATTCCCTTGCTCCCATTTGCTCCCATTCTTGAAGCTATTGTAATTTTCAGCCATTTTGGCATTTTTAATAAAAATCTTTGAAGGGAAGTTGGTGTGTCTTGGTGTTTATGGTGGTTTGCTCCTGTGCTCCATTGCTACTGAAGTGGTTGGAGGCCAAAGAGGCAAATTTCTTTGCCTTGGTGAGATCTACTCATTTTTGTTGGATTTCATGAGTTTTCATATTTGTTATTAAGAAGCTCATAGATTTCTTGTTTGAATACTATGATTTCTTAATACATCTTTTGGAACTCACTTCTTTTCAGTGTTACACGGGTACATGTCCCCAAGGGTAGGAAACGTGTTTCCATGTCCCCACACATCTCGGAAACTTGGAAACTCCATTGGAAACGTTCCCCCCACGCCCCTGCTTGAAGAAAACTCAAGGAAACACAGAAAGGAAACGTTTCCCTCCTAAAAACGGCGTCCCTGTGTTTCCTTTGACAATTTTTTACCAAAAAATAAAAAATTAAATGATAAAGCGCCACACTGTCCACTATTTTCATTCTCAGTAGCCTCGATTTCATTTCGCTGTCCAATATGGTTGTGTTTCGAATTTGTTTTATCAATTATAGCTTATGTATAGTTGTATTTCATTTTATTTCACTTGATGTATGTTGTAAATTTGTATTAATCTTTAGATTATAAAATTAAAGACTTTAATGAATTATGCTCCAACTTTCAATTTTTATGTATTCTAATATATATTTGGTAGTTCTCATGGTGGGGTCTTCTATGTTGAAGACCCCGACATACCCTTCGACGTTTTCTAAAATTTGGGGTGGTACTTCTGCATATGTCGTTCCTGCGTTTCCTCATTCCCACATCCACTCGTCCCGAAAACTTGGGGGAACATTGCTTCTTTTTAGTTGTGTAGTAAGATCTTTCAAGTTGCAGGTTGCCAAGTTTGGAGAGTGGGATTCTTTGGTCAAATGCCCCATTTCTTCAACTTTTGAAGAAACAAGAGCACTATTTCTTAACCTATTCTCTCTATAACTTTCGGTTATTAATTTATCTTATTTAGCACTCTAGAATCAAGTTCAAATCCATGTTTCCAAAAGTTATTTGAAGCTATTTGTTCCATAAATTTTTCAGAAATTTTGAACATAATTTTAATACTCACAAATATAGTGTCCCAAAGTGATTTTGAGCACTTTCTACTTTTAATTAGCTTGTTGTTTTGTGCAGATTTTTAGGCAGCACAAAGGGAAACTCTGTCGAAATTTGGCCACAACTAAGTGCAAAGGACATCCTAAAGAAGCCATCCCAAGTCCCTTGCAAGAAAATGGTCAAAATCTCTCTTCTTTCTCACATTTTTCATCATTTCTTAAGCGCTGAAAATTATTTGGTTGTAACAAGTTCAAGCGAATCTCTTGAACTTGACTTCTTGTTCATTTCCAAAAGACATACTTGTGTTCTATTTTCAGCCATCCCTTGCATGCAAAGGAAGTTGGGCTTGCCCACCCTTGCATTGCAAGTGAAGAGGGGAGTGTGTACTTAGTTTTTTTTTTTGCATTTTCTTCATTTATTTCCCTCACCTCTTCACTAGGAAGAGGATAGTGTGGCTAGGTAAATTGTTAATTTACTTTTCTTTGTCGTCCATTACATACAAAGGAAGTTGGTTTCTCCCACCCTTGTAAGCAAAAGAGAAAGCGTTAGGATTTGACTTATTTCTTGTTGCATTAATTCGATTTGTTGCCCACACCTTGCATGTGAAGTGGCTTTGCCCATCCATGCAAAATCATGCTAGTTAGTTTTTGTGTAACAACTAATTAATAATAAATAAATATCCATATAATTATTAATATTAATATAAATTAATATTATTAATTATTAATTATTAAATAAGAAATAACTAATTAAAATTATGAAAAAAGTCAAAAGTCATGCCCTTCATTGAAAAGGTGCAAAATGGCTTATATAAGCCCAAACAAATGGTAATTGTAAAATCATCTCTTATATTATCATTTATTCTACTATATTCATTTATGGATTATTTACATTATTTACACTAGGTATTTATCTAGAAGTCGGAATTATCCACTTCATTGGTATCAAAGCCTCTTCTTTGGCAGCACCGTTTTGTTCTTTAGCTGGTCAAGGACCCGATTTGGAGAAACTCCATAAGTAATTAATTGGCCAAAGGCCAGTATCAATGGAATGCCCAAGAATGGGCTCTGATACCAATGAAGCAGATAATTCCGACTTCTAGGTAAATACCCAGTGTAAATAATGTAATTAATCCATAAATGAATATAGTAGAATAAATGATAATATAAGAGATGATTTTACAATTACATTTGTTTGGGCTTATATAAGCCATTTTACACCTTTTCAATAAAGGGCATGAGTTTTGACTTTTTTCATAATTTTAATTAGTTATTTCTTATTTAATAATTATTAATTATTAATATTAATTTATATTAATATTAATAAATATATTGATATTTATTTATTATTAATTAGTTGTTACATTGCCTTCCCCTTAAGGGAAGCTTTGTCCTCGAAGCTTTATTGAAGGCAAGGTAATGTCTGATTTTTCTGCTTGAACCGTCATGTCTAGATCTTTTCTTTTAGTATTGTTATCACACAAACTCTAGCTGATGGATAATGAATGTCCCAACAGGGATGGTAGAGGGTGGTTAGCTAGAATGGTGTAACCTACAATAGCCAGGTCCTCCTTTCAGGAAACGAAAGTCACACCGGACAAGGCTACTGTTGCTTCAAACAAGGCACGTAGCCAAGTCAAGGGGGAGACCCCGCTCAACCAATGATGGTTGAGACTCAACAATCAGACACCCAACCCAAAAGATAAGCAAAGCAAAACGCAAGGTGAATGCCTAAGTGTGAGTTTTCTTCCAGCGTAGTCAAATCGAGATTCGGGATTAGGAAAATAGACTAAATGAAACGATCTCAAATCTTATTGTAAGTGTTAAATGATGAATTCTTTAAAGATTAGAAGGCTGGAAACTAAATCAGAAAATGAAAATTGACTAGAAGAGTGACCAAAAATTCTGCCTATGGGGAATGAAGCTCACTAAGACTACTCAAACATGGCAGCAGCAAATTAGGTGATTAAGACACATCTTCTAGCAATCATACATTAAATAATAGATGATTTAGAACAAAAGAAAAACAAACCAGCAAGAAATGAGGTGAAACTGCCCAAGGGAATGGGTTAAGTAGTAGTTAAAAGGACCTACGGCAATGAATAATTAGTGTTTATAATCACTTCCAGCCAACGATACTTGATTTCCGAAGGTAAAATGACGTTCTAAAACTGAATCTCAAGTACCCAAAACCCCAAAATTTACCCAACAACGTGATTGGCCAGTTTGCCCAACTGGGGCGAATTCAGTGAGTGACTAGTGCCTGGTTAAGTGGGTAGATGGAGTCAGAATCAAATGAAATTTAAGATATGGAGTTTTAAGAGCATTTCATTAGTGGGTTTGCGAGAAAAACTAATTCTAACGGTTGATTTTTAAGATTTTAATTTTTAGGGTTTTATTGTAAATTTACTCTCTTCAACAAACTAGAAATGGAAATACAAGAGAAGAAGGTGAAACACCTACTTGAAACCAGCTGATATCTCTGATTTTGATGAGGTTGTACGTCCCGAAGATCAAATAGAAGTGGTTGTAGAAGTCCCCAGCTAAAATCGACTTGCTCTCTCCCCACCAACTCGTCCTCCTTGCTTGCCAACACCAATGGACAGAAATCAAATTAGTATGATAAGCAAGTGAAATCTACATCAATACAAATAAAAGATGAGAGAAAATGCTTGGCTGAAATAGCAAAAACACTTCCCTTGTGTTATCAATCCGGAGAATGGAGCAGCAGTGGCAGCCAAATGGTGCACCCTCCTCCAAGACTTTGAGCTTGCTGCAAACAATGGTGAGAAATACAGTGCTGGAAACATCCACAATCTACTCTAGTGCATCAAGATAGTATGCCAATCAACAATACCAAGAGAGTATCACACAAGAACCAAGCAAGAGCAGCAACGTTTCTCTTCTATTCCAAGTCCGAAAATGCCAAGAGAGAGTGATACAATGGGTGAGTGCCTTCTCTTATAGAGAAAGGCCACTGTCACAACAAGTTTCCCCCCAAACTGGAGGGTTGGGATTTAATCCCCAGTGATCAAATCGAATGGAGGAGATGACTCCTCATGGGGCTGCGAATTGCCTAAGGAGAGCGCACATGTGGAGAGGGGGTCCCCTTGTGGGGCCCCTACAATACATACAATGTGGTTGGGGGGTGTCTATAGGGTGTTTTATCCCCCCAACTCACTATACCAAGGTCCCACATACAAAAAAACCATCAACAAGGAATTTGTCGAGGAGGAAAAAACGCCCCCATGGGGAAATTCGACCCATCTAGTGAGCTGGTCCAATGGAGGGACCCACAATGTACAAATACCATGTCAAACATTACCAATTTACCTTAGGAATCACCCTTTTATTTGCCGGTCATTGATTTTTGCCTTTTGCTATAGTTGCCTTTGTCAATTTTTTATTTTCCATGTATTTTATTGCTAGTTTTTATTGTTGAAGATGAAATCTGGGATTTTGACCCACCTAGAGTGCCCGGATTGCCGAACCGTCTGCTGCAATGTGATCGTGGACCCCAAAAATAGTAGTAATGACCACTCGAAAGACCTTGATCTATCACTTAGGCATTATTTGCCCAAAATCCATGATTTTTAATTAAAACAGGTCATTAATGACCAATAATAATTAAAAATCTCACAAACGCCTCGATCTTTTTGCATTCTGTCACTTGGAAGCTCATATGGATCCCCTGTATATAATAATTGACCAAAATCGAAATTCCCGTCGCAACATTTTTTCGGGCCCATTGTTGGCCTGGTCAACCTAGTTTGACCAAGTCAAATCTGGTCAACAATGGTGCTAACTGAATACCTATATGCAATCATGGAGTGAAAGGCTTCCTTATACAAGTTAGTACATTACTAAACAATATGACAATAATATGGTGATCAAAAATTGCATTAAATCTCGGAAAAATACAAGGCCCCAGGTGAGGTGGGCCCACCACATCCAAAAGACTCAACTGCTATGCACAACCTATAGACTTGACCACCTAGCTGACTTTGGGTGATGTGGAATACATGGAGAAGGATAAGGGATGACAAGGATGAGGATCATGTGACCTTTCGGATAGCTCGGGAAAGTAGGGTCCACTTAGATAAGTATACCATGACAAAACACGGGGAAGGGCGGTGCCTCACAAATGGGTATAGTGCAGGGAAACCGCCACTAGTCATCTAACAAGTATCTCACAACTCACATCCGTGCCCGAAGACTCTGTGAGGTTCTTTTTTAGAGCCGCCAAACTGGGTGTCCTGCAAACCATAACTTGACACTCTAGGGGACAATCTTGAGCTTGTCCCTTGCTCCCTCCCACCTCCTTGCCCCGCAAGACTAGGTGAGGAAATAACCACTACAAATGCTAACATGTATGGTTGACCTGTGTCCATGTGTGTTTACAAACACATTGCATGGATTTTACAATGAGTTTCATACTTAGCCCTTTTTTGGCTAGATTTACATTTACAAAAAGCCTTTTTGGCTTGCTTTACATTTCTTCATTTCTTCAATTTACATCAAGGCCCTTTTGGGCTACATACATATCTCAATAGATATAATCATGGTGCTCATATTGCAAAGTAATGGGGGTGAGCAATACATGCTTCGATGACCAATGGGGAACACCCGGTGAGGCTACACAATCCTAACTGCATTGCAACAACGGGGGCAACCGACAGGAGCAAATCCCAGGTTTGAAAGTGCATCTCACACACTAAAGAGCCGAGGCACAATAGACAAGGAAATCATGGCATACTCAGAGATCAGTGGGGAAAGGGATCCTCAAGGTCACAAATCGAAATCCAAGTCGAGAAAGTATATCATGTATGAGTCAGATGGATGGAGAAGGTGAAGGTGGATCCGAAGTCAGCTGCCTAAGGGGACTAAATGACCAAGTCTATACCAAGAGTAGGGGTGTAACCCAGTGTGCATATAACAGGAGCCTACTAGGAAGGGGTGGACTGACATCACCAAGGGCCCAATCACATATCATAAAAATAGCTAGATCACCAAATCAATAATCATATGTAGAGTTAATGTACTATCATGTATAAACAAGTCTAAGCAACAATCATGAACAATATACATCAAATGCAATACCTGCCGCACAATATACCTGCTGCTGAGGCTGTCTCTGAACTGGATCTCTGCTGAATGCGGGCACAAATAGTAAACCAGCAATACTCTGTGATAGTCTCAATCAAAACAAGACTAGGCAACTGTCTCAATGGGCTCATATCAAAGCCTGGCATGGAAGGGTGACCCTGTGGTAAATGCTAAGTAACATGTCTGTACCACTGTACAACCAACTGTCCCCTCTGATACATCTGCTCAGGGCAATCTGAACAAAACTGTGTGCCTCCTGTGAAGGCATCGGATCTCTGATCTGGAAAAATAGTATTGTGCGGTTCTCGGCCGCATAGTCTACAGTATGGTAGCTCCAGCTAACATAGATGTGATAACAAGTATTTGCGACACTTGATGAAATGAGACGATACGAGTTACGAATTCCAAAGGAGAACTGTCGCATCGTCTTTGATGTGGTCCATCCGATACCTATTTTTATCGGAGCTACTTGATCGCTTTGTGGGCAGTGACCTTAGATTGAAAAGAAATAGATCCTAAACCACCACGCCTGGAATAGGATCAGAGAAAGCCACTGTGGAAAGTGATTCACACTGTGTAAATAGGCAATAGTGGAGCATCCACGAATAAACGGTGGGGTATTTTACTGGGTGTTTAAGGTAAGCACAAGCGAATGAAAGCTTATAAACAGTCCAAACGAATGGGTTTCCTCATTTGTTGCTTAGTATGTTGATTTGATGTTCTTGCTGGTTCGACAACATAACTCTTCTGTGTATGTTCATTTTGACCCCGTCGTTGGTCAAAAAGACGTTTATAATTGAGGTGTCGATAAGGAGTTCTTGTTGTTTGTTTTTTCTGCTGGATTGGCTTCTTTTTGAACTGTATCAATGACTGGATTTGTATTTGCTTCCTTTTCCTCAACTTGGTTTTTTAAGCCCAAAGGTTTTGATGTCCTCTTCTGAATTTTCGCCAATTTGTTTTCGAACAAATCTTTATCATCTTAAGATTCCTAATCGTTTCTTCTTGCGATTTCGCATTGTCTTTAAGCTTCTGAATATGATCCATTAAATTTTCATGCTTCTTAAGGTTACTATTTTCTTCAATGTTTTCTAATAGTTTCTTCTGAAGATCTTGATTTTCCTCCTCCATCTTTTGATGGTATTGTGCCTTATCATTCGCCTTCTTGATTTGAAGAAGCAACTTCTGATTATGATCTCTTAAACGAGAGATCTCTTCTTTTTGCCATTCCTCCAGTCCTTAGCATCATTCATCTTTGATTCAATATCATATTTATATATTTATACATTTTCGTATATTTATCAACCTTCCATATACTTAGCGCTACATTGGTATCAGAGCCCCTTCTTGGGCTTGATTCCGACCTTTGGCCACAAACCATTCTCAGAGTTTCTCTGATTAAGGATCTTTGATCCACATTCGCTTTTGGTCATCATTTTTTGGGTTTCCCAAAAATCTAGGACCTTGTCCAAAAGTAGGCTTTTGGCCCAAAGAAGATCCAATCACAACGTTGAAGCAAATCAAGTTAATAAAAAAAAAATTATTCCGCTGCAAAATTTAAAAACAACCGTAAATCAAGGAATCCAAGAATACAAGAAGGGAAATAAATAAATAAAAAGAGAAAAAGAAGTAATTATTTCCATTGCAAATAAGAAGAAGAGAACATGAAGTAAGATAAAAAAAATATTACAAAGAAGTGGGAAAGAAAAATTATCCACAAGATAAAGAAAAAAAAGAGTAAAAAAAAAAAGTTAAAGAATAGCTTTCATAAAACTGCACATGGTTTTATGAAACCACATATGGTTTTCATCACTAATGCTTTGAGGACAAAGCATTCCAAAGAGGAAGGCCATGTAACAAGTACAATAATATATAAACATATCAATAAACAAATACTTAAATAATAAAAGAAAAATAATTAAACAAATATTAAATAAATTTGATATGTAATTAATAGAATAGATAGAGACGTACCTTTCCATTGAAAAGGCACATAAGACCATATTTAAATGGTCCATCAAATTGTAATGTAAGCATCTCTCATCAATATATATTCAATATTATTTATTATATCCAAATGGAATTATTTTCTATTGGTTGACTATTCACTTGAATAGTCTTATTGTGATTCGGACACGATCACAACATGAGAATATTCGGATACGGATATTACATTTTGTTTAAGATTCAAGTTATTTTATTTTGTTGATAAATTTTCCCCACACCTTGCATGTGAAGGGCTATGCCCTCCTATAATATCGTGTCGGCTAGCTAAATTTGTTTAAAGTAACAGCATTCTTTTGGGTTAAGCAATAAACCTTGCCTCACTCTTGCCCCGTATTCACTCCCCTTGCCGGTTAATCTGATCTTGGGTGACAAGAAAGAGCAAGAGATTGAATGGGCACTCTAATAAATTATCTAGAAGTTGAGAAAAAGAGGATTGATCTGTGGAGTTAGAGGAGTAGAGACTGTTGGAAGCCTTGTGTCACTTTGTGTCCTCCTGTTGAACACCCGGCAATTTTCGAAACTGACATGTCGAGCTAGAAGGAAACCTTATGTGCACTTGTTGAGCACCCAACAATTTCTCTCAAATTGAAAGATAAATGTTGGAGGTAGTCACATTAGCTTAGGACATTGAATTTTCAATTTTGCACTTCCTCAACACACATTAATACCCTAAGTTAAAGTGAGACTTTAAAATCATTTAAAATTAGCAGCACCACTTGCAAAACATTTTAATTTATTGTCTTATTCTCACGTTTATTTCAAGTTCTTTACTTTCAATAGCATGTTATTTCAAGTTCAAGAATATTCCATGGTTATTTAAGTGATTTTGCACATAAGTCATTTATTTCAATTCTTGCAATCTTTGAATGATCTGAATCTGGGAAAAAAGAATCATTGCAATTCGTTTGTATCTTTATTGATTAATTGAGCAAGTATTGATTCATTGTTGACTCCATAACCCAAGTAGAATAGGCACTGATTAATTGATTGTTTCTTTATTTTTACTTTATCTTGTTAAGTTCCAAAGTAAGGTTTGCTTGCCATTGAATATTTACATTTCGCATGCTTGCTTGTCATTCAACTTGAATAAGCATAATTAAATATGAACTCCTAAAATAAAACCTTTGAAACATAGTAAATAGGCACTACCCCCTTGACCATTGGGAGTTGGGTCTAAACGGAGGAGTTAAGAATCGAGGTGACAGTGGGTTCTAAACTCATAGATGCCCCTCAAGAACACACCTAGTAGTTGAGAGACTTTTCTACGGTTAAGTGTGTTCTAGGCAGCAACATTCCGCAAAAAATAAATTTTCCCGTAAACTTAGGCTATTTTTTAATAGTTTAATTGGAAAAAACATAATAAAAGTATGGTTTGTGGGTTAAATTTGCCAAGTGGATGCTCGTTTTCTAAGCCAAAGCACCCACTAAACCCATAAACCCACTCTTCCTAAGTTTCAAGTGAATATTTATTTCCAAAAATAATATTTACTTGTTAAAGGCCAAAAAGACATAAGAAAGGCAAAATCCAAATCCCATTAATCAAGGAAAGGTGATTGAGACATGATCTCAATTAACTAAAGTGATGAGGATTTCATTGATTCCCAAATCAAGGGAGATTGGCATCAAATCTATGAGTGCAAGTCAGCTCATAAAGATGAGGGCGCATTTTCTTGGATGGGGAGCACATATGTTGATGTGGCGTCCTCTCTTTAGTTTGTGATAATCCCAAAGATTGGGTGGGGATCCCAAGAAAGGATGGTGCCTACCTTATGAGAGGTGGCGCACATCCCTTGATCCCACCTCATTGCCAAATCCTTCAATTTGCTCAATTCACCCCAATCCTTTGTCAGTGAAGGATGTGCCCTCCCTTGGCTCCTCTGGCTATATAAACAGGCTCATTCTTCCTCATTAGGATAGAAGGATTGAAGCTCTTCCATTTTGCTATTGTAATAGTGTTTATCTTTTAGTAATGGATCAAAGCTTTGGAGGCTACATGGGTGTATCATCTTGGTTGTGCGGATGTTGATTGTCTCTTGTGCTTCATTGAGGTAATTGTAATTGTATCTTAGTTAGAGTGATTGTTTCTAATCCATAGGAATGAGGAGTTGATTCATTATCGCCCTTTCATTTATTTGTTTATGCTTAAAGACTAAGGAATTTTTGTGTTTAGTTTGCTTACTTGCATGATATCCTAATCTTGAGTGTAGGCTATACAGATTTGACAATTTTTTCTGTGGCAAGTATATTCTAAGATTTGCAGGTACTTCTATCCGGAGACAAGGAGATTCTTGCTTGACTTCTCCTTCGTTCTAGATCTCTCAAAAGAAAGACAAAATCCCTCTTTGATCCACCTCTACAACTCCATAAGCTCAAGTTCAGAAATTTTTCATTTATTCACCTCTTCTCAAACTATAAACTAAAACTTTCTTGGTTACAGGAGTGACAGTTCTATCCTTAACTTTCAAGAGTTAGGATTTTAGGTGTTTACTTTACATGTGTGCCTAAGTTTTTTTTGGGTTATCCATCATTGCGCATTCTTACTGTGATCCCTTTTATTTTGGTTTACCTTGATATTTCATTCATTTACATTTCATAGCCCTTTCATTGGCTTGGTCGCTTTTGCTTTAGATTTTGCTTTGATAACCTGGGACAAGGGAATCTGTCCTTTTTGCAAGGGGACTATCTCCCATAATTTTCCATTTGTGTTTACATTTAATTTCTTAGCATCTTCCTTGACAGTACTAGACTCTTTTGACTTTATTTGAGGCATTCATACATGGTAATAGTAATGAGACTCTTGATTATTACTAACGCAGATCATTCATAAAAGGGAAAATGAAGAGGATGGATGAATTGGTTGATGAAACTGAAATTACTACATACAATGTTATGAAATGAATTAAAACTCTCTAACTTCGATGACTAAGGTACAAATTTACCTTTGGACTAACACACTTTTAACTTTTAAGGCAAAGCACACCAAAGAAAGACTATCACATGAGCAATTTGTTTTAAGCATATGAATCACTTTAGAAGTACAAAAGTAACAATCCATGCAAACATATCATCACATAAGAATTCATGCTAAGAGTAAAAGAGATTAGAGATGTCACTGCACATGGAAGACCAGGTATTGTATCTAGCTAGGCATATCCAAGGCATATGGACCATCTGATATATGCTGAAGGACCTCTGACCAATGATCTATGGTGAAGCCACAAATCTCATCTCAAGAACAACTGATCAAAATCACCTTTTACTTGAAAAGGGGTAACAGTCTCCATAGAAGCATGGGCTAGGGGCCTAAAACAAGGAAAAATATAACCTTGTGTATGCACTTTTGGAAATTTCAATGCACGAGTTGTAGAACAGGATTACATTTAGGTGTCCTTGCTATAGTTTATTTTAGAGGTCACTTCAAATGGGGTATGATATGCACATATAAGGGGTGAATGAAAGATGAAAATTGCTCCTTCACATTATTCAATGGTATATATTTATAATACAGATTTGTGATAAAAATCTGTCATGTTGTAGTCTAATTGTTGAGACGGGGCATCACCATTACAAAGGCCTGTGGGTTCAAACCTTGGCAGTTATAGAACTCCAATTGATGTTAAAAGTTGGCGGAGTTTGACAGCTGTCATGTAAATTGGATTCACATGTTGAGGTTGGAATCTCCCACAGATCACAAAAAAGTCGTTTACCCACCCAAAAATAATACAGATCTGTGATAATATTTAAGACTGAAAACAAAACAAAAAATCTTTAGTTTTTGATAAAATTGACCTAAAATAGACTACATAAAAAGAACAATTTTTCTCACACCAGGTGCATAAAAAATGTCTTCAAATGCACTGAGCTTCTTGTCCTTATTTCACAATTTTATTTTGTCATTTTCATATTATTGGTCCTCTAAATGGGCAAATCTTCCACTTATTTACACATTCTTGCATCTCCATCTTATGTTGTTTTCAACAAATGGAACAAATAAATATCATGCATTTGATTCTTACCAGCATTTCCAGGAATTGTCCATGGAGTTGTGGTCCAGATAGCCAAGCCCACATTGGGAAAAATATCTTTCAGAACATTAGGGGAAGTCTCAGGCACATTAACCAGCTTGAAAACAGCATAGACACTTTTTGATGTATGACCCTCAGGGTACTGAAAAGCACACAATAAAGAACTTCAACAAAAGATTTAGAAATTGACCTTTAGATAAACTTTCCTTACGTTAGCAACAAAACACAAGATCTAGGAATTTCAATTTTCTAAGGAAAATGTAAAAAGATACACCTATGATTACTCAAATCTATTAGATTCAGAGTTCACAGTTCTGACAAATGCAATAGATAAGATAAGATAAGATAAGATAATTTTATTCCCAACTAATGACCACAAAGTAGGTCAACGGGACTGTCGGTTACAATGATGTCCATGCTATGCGGGAGGACCAACCAGTCCCCTATTTAAAAGCAAAAAGCAAAACAATGCAGAAAATGAAAAATAACAAGACGAGCTGGTTGAGGTATGAGAGAGCCCCAACCCCAGCCTCAACTGCCGAACTCTGCACTGGGGCGGAGAAGCTTTGGTGGAGAAGATCCCGGAGATGAGAAGACCGAAGAGGGTCTACTACTCCTAACATCCGAGGCTGAAAGAAGAGAACTGAGGAAAGTTCAGTAATGTCTGCTGGCCCGAAGGGGGGCTGGTGGGTGTGGGCCGCCTGCTGCGATGCTGCTGGTGAGATCTGGAGGACCTAGTACGTCTCTCAGGGAGAGACCTGGAGCGAACCTGCTGCTGAGGTCTCGAGGGTCGCGATCCACGGATCCTCACTGATCTGGAGGCCGGATCAGTATCTAAGCCGGTAGATCTCTAGGTGCCCCTGGTTGAGGGGAGCACGCTGAAGAACGTTGTGATCCTCTGTGTGGTGTCGAGTCTGGTGGGGGGCTGAAGAATATGCGCTCGGAGCCTAAGAGTCTCCTGGATATAGACTGCTACACATCTCTGATCCGTGAACCTGAAAAAGCTGGCTAGGGTCTGAGGACCCCTGAACAAGCAATGGAACCGTCCTCTGATCGCGTAGTATACAGGGCATCTGAAGATAAAGAGTGACTCGGTTTCCACTTCCTGTAGATGACATAGATGACAGATCCTGGCCGGTCTATCAATCTGGTGGTCGGTTTCTATCCGAAGTCTATGGGATCCTACTCTGAACTGCCCGAAAGGGATCCGGAGAGAAGATCTGAGTCAAACCTTAACTGACTTCTTGCCATGAACATGCTGCATACTTCCCAGATCCAGTCAATACAAGAGACCTAAACTCTATGACTTACTCTCTTTGATAAATATAAAAACACAGAAAAATACTCTTATCTTACATGTTACCATAGTAATTACGTTGTATGACAAAATGACCTCAAAATAAAAGACAGATTGTTGAAATCAGGAAAAATTACACCATAAAGTTGTGCACTACACAAAGAAGTGGAGAATTGCATAATAGAAGTATTAACCCACGAGAAAAAGCATCATTATAGGGTAACAACATATAAATCTTCAATTACAATGGTGCAAGGAAAGCTTGAAATATTTTATTGCCACCCAATCTCAACATCCTTTGTAAATTGTTGGATCACTTTTCTCTGAAAATTCTGTCAATATCAGTGCACTGGATTCATAATACCTAGCCCATTGCAAATAACATCCAAAAAATCTGAATTACCCACTATCTGTGATTTTGCTTGAAGATTTCTTCCCCTTATAGTCATTCCATCCCAAGAAGACATGATCCACTCCCAAGCATCACTTTCAAGGCTTTATTGAAGGTCAGTTTCATACTTTGACAGATTGGTATCCTTTAAAGTGGACATGATTGAAGCAAACATCCTCAAAGCCTGGTCAATAAACAGAAAACTTTGTGATTGAAATTGTTGTTTCACTCACAATCATCGTTTTAAAGGATTTATTGAAGGTTAGTTTGACACCTTGACAGATTGATGTCCTTTAAAGTGGACGAGATTGAAGCAACCATCCGCAAAGCTTGGTCAAGAAACAAGAAAGTTTGTGGTTCAAATTGTTGTCACAAGTCTCACCTTAAGGGGCCTATGTCTCACACACAACTCAATAAAGCCCTCCTGTATCTCTTGAGCAAGCAAAGAGTATTTGCATAACATACATACCAGTCTTTGAAACACACCATAGCAGAGTTTCATTTGAAATATGTCCTTAATTCTTATTTAGGCATTTGATTGAATATGAATAAGCCATCTGACATCAATCTAACAACTCGTCCAAAGAACTACTAAAGGGTTTGTATCCAAGGTAATCCAAACTAGGGTTATATCACCCTACAACCTCAAAATAATTTTACCATAGCTAGCACTGTTAGTAACTTAACAAACTAAGACAATTAAGGTCTCAAAGTACTAGTAAATGCAAGTAACCTATTATCTTTCTGGTTATTTTGAAAGTGTTTTCGCCGTGTTTTTGGTGCTTCGTGAGATTTTGTTGCGCTATAATTGCAGAAGCTTAGGTCATAAATATACAAAAGCATATAAATATTTATATATGATATTGAATAAAAGAAAATGAATGATAATTACAATGAGCTTCGTGACGATGTATGTATACACATTAACTGGTCACGAGATGAAGGGGTAGGTACCCATTGACTTTTCATTATTTACTAAATATAAGTATTTTAAGTATTAATTAATTAATTATATTACTTATTATTATTACTATTATTATTTTATTTATTGTTGTTACACAATATACTTATAAAACCCTTGCTATAGAACCAAATAAGAGTCCATGAAAATCAAGTGCCGAGATGCATGCCAAATGTCAAACGGAACCCACAACAATCGAAATAAACTACAATGCAAAGTATACCTGAAAGTCTAGCGTCCACGTAAAGCAAAGAGAAATCTTCAACATCTAGCTCCTAATACCCTTTTTTCTTCTCCAATATCCTCACACAACACATAAACTAAAGAAATAACCAAGTTTTTCTCCAATGAGATCTTTTTTATTCACAAGTTCAAGCTTAGGTTTGTAACCTTAACCTCTTGCAAAATGAAACAATAAGGTGAGTCTCTCTTATATAGATGAGAGAGTTGTTAAAATTTCAAGTGATAAGGTCAAAAATGGCAACCCTATCCTCCAATACCCTAATTCAACCACTTAACAAACCTTGGTAGGTCAAAATAGCGGGGCGCACCTCTAAAATAGGACAAAAATAATTCACGTGTAGTACAACTTACAAGTAACCTCCATGAGTGAGGTGCCCATCTAGAGCTAGTCAAAATAACAATATATGGTCCAAAATCTAACTAACAAGGCCTAACCATTGTATCCATATACTTGACAAGTCAAAAGTGACAACTTGTCATCATCAATACAATGGTCCAGTGGTCCAAGTAGTCGAAAAGGGATAAGTGTGCCCTCCTCAAATGATGGAATCTCCAACAAGCTCAATCAAAAGTGGCACGTGTGACAAGGAATGGTCCAAGCATGATGAATGCACACTATAGGAGTGGTCCAAGCATGCTGAATGAAGGCTCAAGGGGTAGAGTGCCTCTCTAACCAACTCCTTAAACTCTCTACATTGGTCCAAATGAGAGAATAAAGGTCCAAATGCCTAACCAACTCCTCAATAAAGTGGTCAAATCTCATGACAACTCTTCCAAATGATCCAAAAGAATTGGCCCTCTAAAATGATGATGGAATCTACCTCATGAAGTCCCATGAGTGCATTAAAAGGGGGGCACACCACCTACAAGAAGGAGACAAGTATCTAGTGAAAATCAACCACATGTTAGACATTATAAAGTATGACTTAAGAAAACACTTAATTATATGCAGACAATAGCATAAAAGGTTATTATGTGCACTTTTGTAACAACTCATTTAATTAATTATCCCAGTAACTTTAGAAATACCATGGTGCAACCATAATTGATCTAGATTTCATGTTACAACCCTAAGACTAAGTGAACTTCCTAAGTTTCTATGCAAGGTAAGGGTAATGAAGTGAATGAAATGTAAATGAAGGGAAAATTAACTGAAATGTTAGGGAAAGGGGTTCGTGAATTAACTATCATGTGTAAATTTATTTCATAAAACTCAGATCCCAACTCGGTTTCAAGTCTCTCTAGTACATATGTTTAATGCCTAGCCCAATCCTGTTGAAAGGATAACAGATAAGCATAAACAATAATCTATAATTGGAAACACATGAGATCTATTTACTCTTTTAATCAATAGCAATTGTTGACCACCAAAACCGACTTGGTGGAAAACCATGTACCATGCACATGTTGAATGTGCCTTGAAGATGAGAAGGAAGTACTTATTAATTTATTCAAGCGAGGCAGCTCTTTTTCTTATCTTCTCTCCATGAAATTTCTGCACCCCTGCGGGGGATTTTGTAAGGATATGTCAGCATGACGGTCTATTTTTGTGTAACTTAGTCACCTAGGACGTTATCATTAGGGAAGTCCTTGGCTTTGGTTACTGGACAATCTACCGAAAGCGAACTTAAGGCATGATCTCCGTAGTTCAAAGTGAATCTAGAACAAATGAGACAAAATACAATACTGCTTTCCTAGATCAAATAGAAGTGCAAACAGATAGATAGATCATTTACCTCAGATTTGCAGATCCCTTTGCTCTTTGTTGATCCAATGTTCCAGTGTCGTCAGATCTCAAGCTGCAAGACCCTGTTGAACACATAGAAGCCAACAAGTAGTGAAAGCATACATTTCATATGATTGATCTAAGCTAACAGTTAAGGAAGAAAACTCTAAACATCATCAATGAGACAACATTTATGGAAAGAGATTATATTAACTGTATAAAAGTGGGAATTACATAGAAAGGAGAAAGATACAACCAAAGCCTTAACGTCGCATCCTCCATCCAACATGTCCAAGCCAAACCTCCAAGATGGTACAAGCTTCCCAAGATGATTAGGGATCACCAATATGGATTCTACCAGCATAAGGATACTATAGACCTTCCTCCCCTTCCCATGGAGAGAGGGGGTGTTTATATAGGGCTAAAGAGATAGGTTAGGTTGAGGATTAGGGGGAGATGGTTAAGGGATCCTCCCATTAGGTTAGGAACTGAAATGCCACCTCACCTAGAAGTTAGGGATGACCCTCCACCTCAACAAGCTTCGAGAAGGGTCTCGAAACTTCGACTTTTCACCTATAAACACCCCTGGCGCACCTTGCATGAAGAGACAGAGCACCACTGAGGGCTGGCGCACTTTGCATGAAGGGAAAGAGCGTCAGTGGCACACCTTGTCAATGTGCAAAGTGTGTCGGCGCACCTTGTCTGAAGGGAAACTGCGCCAGTGTACTTAGAGAAGTAAAAAACCTAGGGAAAACCCCAAACTCAATGCACTTTAGCTAAGGGAACTTCAAGGATTAAGCACAAATTTGACACATGGCTCATGGTGACGAGATTTAGGTGTAACAAGAAGCTCTACTTAAAGAAGAAGATCAAGCCCTAGCCACCCATACCAAGAGAGGAAGAAGTCAATCTAACTTCAAGAAGGAATGCTACAAGGAGTCTCAACCTCCCAAGAAGTTCCAAAGGACAAGAGGAAACAATCCAAGAAGAAACTACTCCAACTTTCAATGTTTCAATTTTGACAAGCTAGGACACATTGCCAGAGATTGTCCTGAAAGAAAAGAAGAAGTCAAGAAGAAGAGCAACAAAAGACATCATGCTCATTTTGTCGAAGATGAAGAAGAAGAAGACGAAGAAGAAGAACCTCCCAGGAAGTCACTAAAGCAAGAAATCGAAGAATATGTCTTGTGATAGTGGTGCTTCAAAGCACATGACAGGTCAGAAAAAGACTCTCTCCAGTTTAGAAGAAAAGGACTCCCCTCAGAAAGTTTCTCTAGAAGAATAGGAGAAGCAACATACAAGATTGGTTCAGGAACTCTGATGATGAAATAGAGCTCACCATCAGACAAGAAGACTAGGATCAAAAGAGATCCTACCAAACAAACAAAGATAAGTATTTGAATTGTCATTTTTGTTTAAATGATAGTATCCAATTGCATACATATTTATTTAGGATGTGTGTTAGAATGTTTTCAGTGATATGCATGTGATGGGTAAGTAGCCTATGGTGCTATACAACATTCCATTGCTAATTATCTAGAGTGAAACCTCTTTGCTGACATATTGGGAGTAGTGCATGCACCTAATGATGCCATGGTAGAGATGGAAGGCATCTAGAATGTTACCATATGAATGTGGGATATGGATGAATGTTGTAGCATTGGCTAAAGAGAGTGTGACTTATGTTTTTATGCATATATTTGGACACTATGAAATGTTTCTAACCATACTATTGAACTTGACTTGTAGGAAGTATCGTACAAAAATCACCTACAAATGAAGAATGATGAGACTTGTTCTGTAGAACAAGTGGCAATGGTTCAACTATAAACAAAACTTATGAAATCAAGTAGAGGATGTTGGCTATGACGAGATGTAGCCAGACTCATGGTGTGATCAAGATATCGAGCAACCTCCAGGACTCAGAAGACCACATGAGTGCAGATTGAAGAAGACTTTCTACGGGATAGAATGATGAGATCAAGGATTACCTAGAGTGATGAGACATCAACCTTTGCTACAAGGTTGAAGATGAGAAGACAGGTGCAAGAGAGAACTTGCAACAAAGTTCAAGATATTTGGTTGTCGAGTGTTTGTTCACATTCCAAAAGAGAAAAGGACCAAGTTGGATCCTTCCAGAAAGAAGGGAATATTTGTTGGATACTGTGAAGTCTCCAAAGCCTTCAAAATATACATTCCAAGATTCCATCACATGGAGATTAGTAGAGATGTAACATTTGACGAAGAAGCAGCTCTCAAGAGATCCAGAAAGTGCCAGCATGAAGAAGTATATGAAGAAGATGTACCTCCCAGAAATGTAGAAGCTGCACCATCTCCCGAAGATGATGTTGATTAGGTTGTCATTGATGCCAACAATTAAGTCTTGGTGCCCCTTTTGGAGCCCCCGAGGGTTAGTGTTTGGTTTGTGGTTTGTGATTATCTGTGTCAACAGGAGACCTTTTGACTTTGTCCAAGCCCAAGCTTGAAGCCCTTGGAGGCCTTGGGACAATGGCAAAAGCCCTAGCTACCCTTGACTTGGTTAAGTGGCCCCAAGCTGTAATCTTGGTCCCATTGAGTCCATTGTTGTATCCTTCTCTTGGTTGTCCTTTCGTTAATGGTGTTTGTGCTACTTGCACTTGTGGTTTGTTGTTTCGTTGCCTATTGAATGATTCTGGTATTCTGGATCTTGAAGCCCCTTGAACCCATAATGAAAGCCCACAAGTTGGTCTTAAGCACAAAAGGGTGTGGATGCTCTTGTTGGGATGCCCCTAATGAACAATGTTAAAGCCACTACTTTAGATGATGTCCTAGGTCAAGTCCTTATCCTTGACAAGTAGAAATGACCCATTCTATCGTCATTTAAAATGATATACTTAATGACCCTATAATGTATGGTGGTTTGACAATATGGCATGCATGCCCTTAAAGCTCTAATGATGCCTTTGATATCAAATGATGATACCTTTATTAGTTCTTGAAACCCTCATCTTTTGACTTGTGCCCCTACGTGATGGTGAAGATCTTGTCTCTTGACCCACGAGTCTTGGTAAATTTGTTGCCCTCACTCTTGTCATGAATGTACTTGCTTGATAACCTTAAGCCCATAAAACCCTATGCATGCTACTTAAAACCCTTGAAGAAGCTCATTTGCAAAAAGTAATGAAGCCCCTTAATCAATGATGAAGATGCCTTGGTTGATGGCTTTAAACCCACATAATATGGTCATATGACCCACTCACATATGGTAGCTTGGCTAGCTTTTGAAAACCATGATGAAATCCCTTGATCCACAAGACTTGGTGTTGAACTTGATACCCTTATTCTTTGACTCTCAAACCTATTGAAGAAGCCCTAAAAGTGGTTAAAAAAAAAAGGGGCCATCCAAAAGTTTTCAAGTGAATTTTTGATGTCCTGCACAAATTGAAAAAATAAGGGTGAAGAACTTTTCCAATGCCAGCAAGACCCTCACAAAGTGGCAGTCCTCGTCAAGCCCTTTCAGTTGATATGTAGAACGCCCCCTAACTCCTCACGGTGGGAGAGATAATGATGTTTAAAGTTAATGAGTTAATTTGCCCATTCACAAGTAGGTCGGCTCAGAATTTTTAAGATCAAAAAAAAATTTACAACTTTTTGCAAGGTCGGCTCAGATTTTTTTTTCCAAGTGTTATGTGTATAAATAACAACAATTTCGACCTCATTTGAAGGACTGGTGATTCGGTGGATAGGAAGCTCTGAGAATTTTCGGGTAGCAGAGCAGGTCTGAGGCAGCAACAGTGGTGAACAGTGGAGAAATTCTTCTGAAGTCTTTTCTTTTGTAAAATTAAGTGGACTGGGCAATTTCGTGGAAGAGATATCAGTTAATGTGTGGTCTGATGGTGTGAAGAAGTGTGCTAAGAACTCATGGACTGAGTCCAAGTTCTGTTGACTTTGGTGATGATGAATGTTGCCTCCATTTGATGATAGATCTGAGCACTCAACAGTGATTTGGTTGGAGTTAAAATGTTGACATCGTATGCACCACCTACACACAGTCTTAAACAGTCCCAAGTTTGACTCCAAGTCTGTGGAGTGATAGCAGCAGCTATAACATGATATAGTGACATATATTTGAAGAAGAGCATTTTACTGTGCATTTTTTAAGAGCATTGGTCTGAATTCGGGGTTTAATTCTTTGACTGTTTTGGAGGCTTGTCCACAGTCTTTAAACCAAAATTTGCAGCATATACTTAGCTCCAAATTTGCTCAACTGAGACCCAAATTTTGCAGCATCATCTGGGAAACCAATACGTGGATTTGGGGAAGACTGGAGCTGTCTTTTTGGGTTTACAGGAGCAGTCAACTCTCAGTGGTAGCAGCAGCAATTTTTGGTGAACATTGACTGAGTTTTATTTTTTTTTGGATGGACTAAAGGAACTCGGTGACAGCAGCAGAGGTTAAAGAGCAGTCCGAATTCTGGCAAGGGTTTATACAGCAGCAGAGATCGAGGTAAGTATAAAATGATGATGGTATATAAACTGTGAAGGATAGAGCAGTAATGCATGCACTATGATGCTATGCATACCCTATGTTAACAATACTCCTAGATATGATGATTGAATGATGTTTGGTGATGATGAACACTATGATAAGATACTATATGATGATGGTGCATACATGATATTAATGGTACCTTGCTCTATGCATGCTATACATCTTGTACACCTTGATGATGTTTTGAATATTCATACATGATGCAAACTACATGATGATGTTAATGCATGATTGCTCTAGAGGATTACTATATGACTGTGAGGAAGAGAAATTGACCTACAGTGATGAATGACCAAGAGGATTAAACCAGCGGTACTAATGGCAGCAGCAGTGTATTGAGAAGCAGTGGTATTTTGGCATGGAAGCATAGACACATACAGGTTGATGAAACAGTTTGATGGTTGATAAGCAGTGGTATTTTGGCATGGCAGCATAGACACATACAGGTTGATGAAACAGTTTGATGGTTGATAAGCAGTGGTATTTTGGCATGGCAGCATAGACACATACAAGTTGATGAAACAGTTTGATGGTTGATAAGCAGTGGTATTTTGGCATGGCAGCATAGACACATACAGGTTGATGAAACAGTTTGATGGTTAATAAGCAGTGGTATTTTGGCATGGCAGTATAGACACATACAGGTTGATGAAACAGATTGATGGTTGATAAGCAGTGGTATTTTGGCATATGTATAACAGGTCCACAGGATCTATCTCCTTCATCTTCAGGGTGGTAGGGTGGTGCTATGGCTCACAAGTTTGTGAGCTGAGCTGTTGTAGCAGTTCGTCAGTTGCAGCTGACGAAGCCTAGGGGTTGTAGCTCCTTCCAGTTGTAGCTGGAGAAGTTGTATTAAATTTGTAACCCCAGTTGTTGCTAGGTCAAATTTTATCATAAAAGGCTTTCGTGGTTTTACCCCCGGGACTTGGGTTTCCACGTAAAAATCTTGTGTACTATGCATTTTTTTTTATGATTGTTGATGATATGCTGCTATGATTGGTGATTAGCAACTTGCTCTCAATTAAAATTTTATAATTGGTAAATACTGATTCACCCCCCTCTCAGTATTTCAACAATTGGTATCAGAGCGGGTTCCTTCAAGAACAGTCTAATCACTGGAAGGAAATTATGGGCAAGTTTGCCAAGCACAGTAAAAATGGAATACCCATGTTTGATGGAACTGGCTATACCTTTTGGAGTATACAAATGAAATCTTTTCTGCTAGCTCAAGGAGTACAGGTATGGCAAATAGTTGAAAATGGATATAAAGTACCAACACCCCCACCAACAGATCCAGATGACTTAGTTCGTTATGATACAAATTCAAAAGCCACGAACCATATTTCGAGTGCATTGGATGAATCGGTCTTTATCAAAGTCATGCATTGTACTTCTGCTAAGGAAATGTGGGACAAACTCAAGACAATCTACGAAGGGGACAAAAAGGTCAAAGAAGCCAAACTCCAAACCTACAGAGGACAATTCGAACATCTAAAGATGAAGGATGACGAGAATATTGCAACCTATTTTCTTCGAATTGATGAACTTGTAAATACTATCAGAGGCCTGGGTGAAAGGGTTGAAGAATCAGTTGTTGTTCAAAAGATACTAAGAACGCTTCCCAATAGATTCAATCCTAAAATCTCAGCCTTGGAAGAAAGGACTGACTTGGATACTATGACAGTAGACCAGCTACATGGGACACTTGTGGCTTATGAAATGAGATTAGAAGATGAAGACTCACCTAGAAAAGAAGCAGCCCTTAAAGTTTCCTCCAAGCAAGCAATGAAAGACAAAGAAGCCAAGAAGGACAATTCAGAAATAAAATCCAAATCAAAGACAGCATACCACTTCAACTGCAGTGATGATTCAGACGATGAGGAGATAGCAAACTTCGTAAGAAAGCTCAAAAGAGGCACAGGTAAGTACAAAGGTAAGTTACCTCTTAAGTGTTTTTCATGTGGTAAAATAGGTCACTTTGCTTCAAAATGTCCCTATGCAAAAGACTCTGATAGTGATGACGGTTTCAAGAAACATAAGAAATACAGGAATTTCAAAGGAAAGAAAAATGGAAGGTTTGCAAAGAAGAAAAGTATCTACTCTAAAAGAAACACCAGCTCATCAGATGAAGATTCTGACAATGACTCAGATAGTGATAGTGATTCGGACAGCAGCAGTGATAACGAATAAAAAAGGGTACTCTTCATGGCTGTTGATTCAAAAGACTCAGATGAGATCACCGAAAACAAAGAAGAATCTGATTCAGAAGGTGAAGTAGACCTGGAGGAAGAATTGATAAGTGCCTTGAAAGAGCTGAGAAGAGAAAGGAAAAAGAATAAACTATTTAAAGAGGAGATACAGGAGTTACGAGAAAGACCTCAGATATCTGAAGAAGTAGATCAAGTCATTCAAAGTCTAACTATTCAATTAGAAGAAGCCAAAAGAATTCAAGACAATCTCAGAAAACAACTAGAAGAAAGTATGAATGAGAGTGAGAGACTAATGGGGGAGATAGTGACTCTAAGAACTCAACTACAAAAGAAAAATGTGAGTCAAGGCTATGACAACAGTTCCAAGATACTTGATAGATCATCAATAATCAAAAGCCATACTTCGACAGAACAGGTCTTGGTTATAAGAAGCATAATGATGAAGGTTCAAGTTCCAAGACAGCTGAAGATAAACCAGAAGTTATCAAAAACCCTGTCATCCAGGAAGTACCCATATATCAACCAAAACAACCAGAACAGGCTCCAGTTGAAAATCAACATGTTAAATTGACAACACCTCTAAGAAGACCATTTCAACCTAGACAACCAACCTCAGAATGGACTCTAGTTGAAAATCGAAGTTTCAGATGGGCAACACCTCCAAGAAGACCATTTGTTCCCAGGTATGAATATTCATTTTATGGTTATTGTTTTTCTTGCGGAATATTTGGGCATAAAGCGATGAATTGTATAAAAGGAAGATATGAAGAAAACAGGAACAGGTATGAAAATTCTAGATGGCAACGAAACAACAACAGTTTTTCTCCCTTGGATGCTGAAGTCGAATGCCAGAAATGCAACAACTCCGGGCATACAGCAAGGAATTGCAGAATGACAATCCCTCCTACAGGCATTAAACAAGTATCAACCAATCAAACAGGTGACCAACAAAAAGTATGGATCAAACAGAAGAACAATCCGAATATTCATGAATGTGGGATAGCTCTTCAAGCTCAAGCTCAAACTGGTAGCAACAAATGGTATGTTGACAGTGGTTGTTCTAGGCATATGACAGGTAACAAAGGTGCTTTCATGTTTCTTGAAAAAGATAAAGGATCTGTCTCTTTTGGAAATAACAAATCAGGAAAAGTTGTCGGAAAAGGTATAGTAAATCTTGGCGGCAAAGATACAGTAGCAGAAAATGTGTTGTTTGTCGACAGTATGAAGCTTAATCTATTGAGTGTCAGCCAGATGTGTGATCAGGGACATGAACTTATATTCAACTCAAAGTCCTGCAAAATAAGAAAAGAAGGATCAGGAAAGTTAGTGGCTACTGCTACCAGGACTCCAAACAACATATATGTTCTGGACGAGATCAAGGAAGAGAAATGTCACCTAGCAAAAGAAGATGAGAATTGGTTATGGCATAGAAGAATGGGACACGTACATTTTGATAATCTGGTCAAGATCAGTAAGAAGCTAGCCGTAAGGAACATGCCACAGATTACAAAGCCTTCTGATACTATCTGCAAGCACTGTCAGCATGGGAAACTTATGAAAGCCAATTTCAAGACAAAAGAATACTCTTCTACAAAACCCTTAGAGCTTGTCCACACTGATCTATGTGGGCCAACCAAGAATAAAGGATTGGATGGTGAAGAATACTTCATGTTGCTCATTGATGACTACTCCAGGATGACATGGGTATGCCTTCTTAACAGGAAATCGGAAGCCTTTGAATGCTTCAAGATCTTTAAAGAACAGGTTGAAAATGAAACAAGTAAACGAATCAAGTGTCTCAGATCCGATAATGGCGGAGAATTCACATCAAATGAATTCTATCAGTACTGTGAAGAAAATGGTATAAAAAGACAATTTTCAGTTGCCAGAACACCTCAGCAGAATGGAGTAGCACAAAGGAAGAACAGATCAGTGTTAGAAATGACCAGAACTATGTTGAATGAAGCTAAATTAAGCGAAAAATTTTGGGCTCAAGCAGTACATACAGCAGTCCACATTATGAACAGAGGATTGCTCAGAAGCAACACTGATAAAACTCCTTACGAGCTATGGACAGGAAGAACAGCTAATGTTCAACACTTCAGAGTGTTCGGAAGCAGGTGCTACATCAGAAGAGATGATAAGAAGATTAGAAAATTCGAATCTCGTGCAGACGAAGGAATATTTGTTGGGTACTCCTCCACAAGAAAGGCCTACAAGTGTTACAACCTGAGATTAGGTAAGATAGTGGAAAGCATCAATGTAAAGATTGATGAATCGAGTTTGCCAAAATGTCAGGAAGACTCAGAAAACCATGAAGAAGAAGATGATGATGATGAAGTAGAAGACGAAGAAGAAGAAGAAGAACAGAAGATGATATACTTAATGACCCTATAATGTATGGTGGTTTGACAATATGGCATGCATGCCCTTAAAGCTCTAATGATACCTTTATTAGTTCTTGAAACCCTCATCTTTTGACTTGTGCCCTTACGTGATGGTGAAGATCTTGTCTCTTGACCCACGAGTCTTGGTAAATTTGTTGCCCTCACTCTTGTCATGAATGTACTTGCTTGATAACCTTAAGCCCATAAAACCCTATGCATGCTACTTAAAACCCTTGAAGAAGCTCCTTTGCAAAAAGTAATGAAGCCCCTTAATCAATGATGAAGATGCCTTGGTTGATGGCTTTAAACCCACATAATATGGTCATATGACCCACTCACATATGGTAGCTTGGCTAGCTTTTGAAAACCATGATGAAATCCCTTGATCCACAAGACTTGGTGTTGAACTTGATACCCTTATTCTTTGACACTCAAACCTATTGAAGAAGCCCTAAAAGTGGTTTAAAAAAAAAAAAGGGCCATCCAAAAGTTTTCAAGTGAATTTTTGATGTCCTGCACAAATTGAAAAAATAAGGGTGAAGAACTTTTCCAATGCCAGCAAGACCCTCACAAAGTGGCAGTCCTCGTCAAGCCCTTTCAGTTGATATGTAGAACGCCCCCTAACTCCTCACGGTTGGAGAGATAATGATGTTTAAAGTTAATGAAACTCTTGTAGTTAGTGGTATGGTCTTTGGCACCCTCATGTGTGGGGTCTTTGACGTCCTGGACACATTGAATAATTTAAGGGTATTAGACCAAGAATTTGCAAATAAACCCATCATAGGGAGATAGTACTCGTCAAGCCATTTCCATTGATATGTGGAGCATCTTCTAACTCCTTATGGTTGAAGAGATATGAATTTTTGAAGTTGGTGTACCCCACCTTTTTGTGTGAGCCGACCTAACAAAAGAAAATTTAATTATTTGTAATTTTGAATTGCATGTCGGCCCTATTTGAGGTAATAAATTTTCTCCACAACCTATATAAATAGAATATCAAACATTTCATTTGCTCATCAATTGGAATTTCGCAACTCTTGGAGAAAAGTGCGAAATTTTGTGGAGGAGAAATTTTGGGGCATCTTTACTAAAATTGGCATTACTTTCTCATACGAAATCGGAATTACAAAATTCTTGGCTCGTTGGAAAGCTTGTTACGAGGGTTATGTGATGACATGATCTAGAGTTTATTTTGGTTTGTCTATTGTTTCTTGACCTTATGATCTTCAAAAAGGTATGGCTCATGCTTCTGGGTTTCTCTTGTAATGGCACATGTCTCTCATGGATAGAGTTCATCTTTGATATTAGTATGTGAGCCTATATATTGGTATATATATTTGAAGTCATTATGGAGGATATGATGATGATGTTGCATACCTTTATGCTATGATATTATACACTTTATGATGATGATGTTGCATACCTTTATGCTATGATATTATACACTTTATGATGATAATGCATGTGATAATGATGTACACTCTATGAAGTTGATGCACTCCTATACAATATGATGTACATGCATACCATAGTGTGATGATGCTCTCCTATGCATTATGATGTATACTTGATGTTGATGTGCTAAAGAAGTTGACACAGTCACGTTCTAGATATGCTCAGCTTATATATGATATGATCAGTGATGTTTACACAGTGAGATGCTCAGTGTATGTTGATGTGCTAAAGAAGTTTACACAGTCATGTTCTAGATATGCTCAACTTACATATGATATGATCAGTGATGTTTACACAGTGACATGCTCAGTGTATGTTGATGTGCTAGTGATGTTTACACTACTGTATGCTCAGTAAAGTGCGATGGTACACAGGATTATGTATGCTCAGTGGTGTATGTAGTGATATATAGAAACAATGATACAATGATGACATTGATGAAATGATGAACGGTGGTATTGAGCAGTGAGTACATTGATTCAGGCTACATGAGCAGATTCCTTAACTCAGATTGGCTGAGTTGTATGAATAGTTGGTTTGACTCAGGTGGACTGAGTCTAGTATACCATTGGTTAAACTGAGATTTACTAATTCGAATGATGTGAACAGCAGATTGATTGGTACAGACAAATTGATTACTCAGTTGATGAACAGTGTGGCACAGTTGTGATGAGCAGTGGTCAGTTGATGTGGTTGTGCAATATAGTACAGATTGAGCAGTGTGATACAGTTGATGTGCAGTAGTCAGCAGTGGTCAGCAGTGACAGTGGTTGTGCAGCGTGATACAGATTGAGCAGTGTGATACAGTTGATGTGCAGTGGTCAGCAGTGACAGTGGTTGTGTAGTGTGATATAGATTGTGCAGTGTGGTACAGATTGTGCAGTGTGGTATAGGTGTTGGATAGCCGGTCCGCAGGATCAGTGCAGTAGTTAAGTATCTATCTTCATTTCAGGGTGGTAGGACGGGGCAAAGAAATATAGGGAGCTACGGCTTCCTTCAGGTTGTAGCCTATAAACCAGGGGGTTGTAGCCTCTTTCCAGTTGTAGCTGGAGAATTGAAGTCTTTGTAACAAAGGGGGTTGTTGCCTCCTTCCAGTTGTTGCTGGTAAATTATTATTATAAAGGCTTCCGTGGTTTTTCCCCCAGGACTTGGGTTTCCACATAAAAATCTTGTGTACTGTGTTTTGCTATGCTTCCTATGTGATGATGATATGATGATATGTGATGATGAGCTGTAATTGTTAATAATGCTGATGATATAATGATTATGTGGTAATACATTAATGAATCATGTATTGAAGAAGCAGTTGATGATTGTTAAAGTTGAAAAAGTAATAAAAAGCTATACACACTGTTCACCCCCCCCCCCTCTCAGTGTGCTCGGTGTGTTCAACACTAGCAAGGGTCTCCCCCTTGGTCTTGCTATTAGCTTGCCCTAAAGTGACAAGAATCCCTTTCGGCGTGACAACCATTCTTATTTAGTGGTGATTAGGATCCTTGAAGTGTCACCAGTTTAGTTTCCCTTTCCTCTATAGTCCTGGATAGGATCATCTTTATTGGGAACTACAACCTAGGTGATAACAAAGCCCTAGATAGCACGAGGTTGCTTGTATTCTTGTATGGAGATATGGAGTTGACTCAGGGATGCCTAGGTTGTGACAATGTTCATGCAAGGAGAGTGGACGTAGTGGAGTACATGGCTTAGGAGGAGCAATGGAGTCCATGTGGGCTTGCGGTGGAGAAGTGTAGACACACCTTGTGTGGCTACATCATCTTGGAGCTCTTATTGTGTATGACATTAGCTTGGAGCTTCACATGTCTAATATTGGAGTGTAGCAATCCTCTTGTTGAGCCTACAAGTGATTATTGTAGGTTGCTTGTGAGGGCATTGGTCCGCATTGCATTGTTGGCTCCCTTACCTACCATACGTATAGAGGAAGGAAAGATTCCTTCACTCGCTCATCATTCTCATTCACGCTTTTGTAGATATGTGACTAGGATGAGTGCACTAGTCATCCTCTCTCTTATATCTTCATTTGTACTTGATCTCTCCCTCTCTTGGAGTCACTTGGGTTTCTTGATCTTCTTGGACCATTTTCAAGTCTAGGGTTAGAGTTTCATCCCTTAGAGATTTGGAGATTAGGGTAGTTCTAAAACGAAAACCCAGGTTGTACTTGTTGATGAACAAGAAGAGGAGGCAATGGCTTACCTTGGACAACTAGCTTTAGAGATTCATGCTTATTAGAGCTCCTTGGTTGAGCTAGGGATTTTTTTGGTTTTCCCTAGCTAGCTTATTGGAGAGCTAGTGGATTGTACTAGTCTTGTGAAAAGGCTATGGTATGTACCTGAAATTCATCTTATGCATCTTAATGAAGTTTTCAATTGTCCAGAATCCAATACTTGTGTAAATTGCAGATTTGATTTTCAGTCGTCTATGTTCTTTATAGTTTGTAATTTCCAGTTATGTATGTCTTGTTGATTTTAAGCAAAGGGTAACTATGTTAAGTGATTTAACATTGTAATTCAAAAAGATAAGGGTTACTTTGCTACTGCATTTACTACTGTAGATAAGGGTTTCCAGCTTGGGTAGGTCTATGCATGATAAGATTGCCCTAGAGGGCTGAGGGTAACTATGTTAAGTGATTTAACATTGTAATTCAAAAAGATAAGGGTTATTTTGCTACTGCATTTACTATTGTAGATAAGGGTTTCCAGCTTGGGTCTATGCATGATAAGATTGCCCTAGAGGGCTGAAATTTATTATAACACAATTGGTATCTTAAATCTTGAATTTCCTAGTGGGATTGGGATTGTTAAGAGTTGAAATACACTCCATTGTTGCTGCCTCTAGGGGCACAAAGAGGCAGATAGATAGTGATCATGTTTCCAAACCCACATCTATGAGAATCTGGAGGACAACCTCCACTTCCATGAGACCGCAACGACATTGCCAACCCTAGTCCCATACTAGCAACCAGTCGTTATCATCTAGACCACAGAGATGGCCCCCCTTCTCCAAGCAGCAACACATAACACAATGTAGCTCCTCTTCCAAGTCTTCCTCCAAACAAACTTCAATGTTGAGATTCCTCCATTCAGCTTCGAATGTTAGAGATGTTTCCAATGGACCATAACATGTTTGTACCATTTGTATCACGGATTCTAGATCTTGACACCAGTGGCCTCATCTCCACCTCCAAATCTCTCTCTCTCCTTATTGATTGGTATCAAGTTGTCCAGTTTAGTCTAGGACAATCACTTTGTACTACCGCACCTATGATATAGTTATATACATTTTTTCTTTTGGTGCTGGCTAGGCCTAGCGATTAGCTTAGTCCTTTTACTTCATGTGTCTTTCTTTATCTTGCTTTCAGCATTCTCCAGGAGCTGCTTTTGCTCTCCCACATTGTACTCTTACTAGATGTATCCTCTAGTCCCATTGACCTTCTTTTGTGGTCATTCATTGGACTTTAATACAATTATAGAACCAGGGTTTGAATTGAGTTCTGCTTTTATTTTTTATAGGAGCTACTTTTACGCTCCCACTTTGTATTGTTATCATGGTACTGCACAGTCCCATTGACCTACCTTTGTGGTCATTTGTTGGACATTAATAGAATTATCTTATCTTATCTCTTTGTACATCTCACTCTTGAATCAACTCTCCATTCAGAGTTGGTTTTCTGGGATTTAGATTAGAATCATACTTTACTTTCTAACTCTTGTTTTCCATACGAGTCATTTTAACGCTCCCACTTTGTATTGACATCATTTTGTGCCCTACAGTCCCTTTGACCTACTTAAATAGGTTATTCATTGGACATTAATAAAATTATCTTATCTAGCTAAAAGGTAAAATTTATGTTTTGCATTAATTGTCGTTTGTCTAGAAATTTCAGCATGGTATCAGAGCTTTTGTGCCTGAGATCACTCAGGTGTAAGAGGGAGCTTGTAGTTCAGCTAAAGATTATCTGGGAGAGGTGCTTGACCTTGTTTAAGGTTGTTGCGTGTGATACCATAAATTTCTTGGGAGAGTCACTTGGACCCTCGAGGAATCTTTGTCTACTTCATAGACTGTTGACTTGAGCACTAGAGAATTGTTCAGGATGTGTAAAGTGACTCTTAGGCTTAGAGCGTGTAACAGGTTAGATGGAGCTTCCAATTTTGTTCTATGGAAGCTCAAGTTCTAGATACTTCTAAGTCAGTCTTTGGGAGTGTGTTGAGAAAGAGATTCTGGAACCTGTTGATACAGCACAAAAGGCCGCTCACTGAAATAAGGAAGCCAAAGTTGAGAATTGTTATATATTCTATAATGGATCATTTCATCTTACACATAATACATAGAAGACAGGTAAGAAAATGTATGATGTTTTTGTAAACTTATTTCAAAACTAATATGCTTCTAGACAAATGCTCTTGCAAAACCAGCTTTCAGTCCTTCGCATGAGCAAGACAAATACTATGTTGAGCTACTTAACTAGGATCACTGAGTTGAAAGACCAGTTGGCAGCCATTTGACTAATCCTGAACCTAAAGCAGAGAGAGACATCACCTCACAATTATCATCCCACAGTCATAGTCGACAATGAGGATAATCACAAATCAAATGATCGTAGTATGCCTGACATGTAAAACAAGCATATGGGAGGTTCAAGTATCACACTTTTTCCTATATCATTCCGTTTATATTGCAAACTGAAATGAAGGCAGGTAATTTCCTCTTGATGTACACCTCAAAACAAACCCTAGGAGAAGCTCTGAAGGAGTTACATCTACCATCTAGAATAAGTACTTTGCCAAACTGGCTAGCAAACATATCAACAAATCATCGCATGTCAGCCAAAAGGGAGGGGAACTCTATCCACAGTGCATAGTTGGCCTAACCATGGTCCTCTGGGATGAAATATGCAGTCTAAGACTTAACATAAGCAAGGAAGCCAGCAAAATTCAACGTACCAAAATGCAATACATGACAAGCAGCCGCATGAGAGTTGAACAAAAGACACACATATTTCACACACAAACTCCATTAGGAATTCAATGAAATGCTCTTGGCTTCCCAGTTCCGTAATGTCCATTGATTAATTACTTCTTCATTATGATGCAGAAAAAGCAGAATAACCCCTCATATCTCGAGCTGCATGCACCCTTCAAAGTACTCCTTGTTGTTTACGAGGAAAAAATTGAAGTCATCCTGATGGGTATTTTTTAATCATAAATTTTGGACAATAATGAGGTGGCACCTCCAACAGGCAGTTGGACATAAGGGCCTTCCTGGCTTTTCATTTCATCTACTAGTTGTTTCAGACTGTGATTGTCAAATTCGATACCCTATTCATGAGGTTTCTAACTTCGGATAGCTGCTTGAGGTTCTTGGATTCAGCATTCTCCAGTCTCATCAAAACTGATTTAACCTGTGCTACCCAAATGAAAAGCTTTGTTGAAGAGAGGGGATTATCTTCAAGCAATGTGGTTGTTGCACTGTGAAAGTGTGGTCCTCCAGCTAGAATGGACTGCACTCCTTTGTTGTCTTCTCTGTCACCTGTTAGTAACACTACTTTTAGCTTTGGGTGAGGACCCAATTCATGTGCGGGCATGGCCAAGGTGAACAAGAGTACAGAGGGAGTCAAGACAGAGTTTAGGGAGTACAGGGGGGGTCGGAATAGGGTCAGGGGAGGCGGTGAGGTCGTGACAGGGTTGGGTGAGGCTGAGAGAACTAGTTGTTTCAGACTGTGATTGTCGAATTCGATACCCTATTCATGAGGTTTCTAACTTCGGATAGCTGCTTGAGGTTCTTGGATTCAGCATTCTCCAGTCTCATCAAAACTAATTTAACCTGTGCTACCCAAATGAAAAGCTTTGTTGAAGAGAGGGGATTATCTTCAAGCAATGTGGTTGTTGCACTGTGAAAGTGTGGTCCTCCAGCTAGAATGGACTGCACTCCTTTGTTGTCTTCTCTGTCACCTGTTAGTAACACTACTTTTAGCTTTGGGTGAGGACCCAATTCATGTGGGGACATGGCCTAGGTGAACAAGAGTACAGAGGGAGTCAAGACAGAGTTTAGGGAGTACAGGGGGGGTCAGGATAGGGTCAGGGGAGGCGGTGAGGTCGTGACAGGGATGGGTGAGGCTGAGAGAACAAAACAAGATCGTGGGGGCAGGGAGATCAGGATGGAGGCTAACGAGGACAGGGACAGAGGGAGAATTCTTAGGGCTCCTTACTAACCTCTATGCCACATTCAAAGCTCTGCTTCTACCTGTATCTTGGTTACTTTTCAATCAAACAATACAATCCTAGTTCAAAAAGATGCTATTTTTAATCCTTTTCTTGCTAATAGCAAAACCATTAGGCTGTATACATCTATTTTGTTTTATATGACAGCAATTGCGCATAAGTTGGATATTATGGACTAAAAAGACATGTACCTCTAATTCAGCTTCAGCAAGTGCAGTCCGTGAGGAAGGACTCCAATGAACCGGTTTCCGACCTCTATATATGTGGCCTAGAAGAACCATTTGGCCAAATACTTCAATCTGATTGAAATATAAAATGATCAAAATAATCAGATATTCAGTAGTTTCTTATGCATACCACATAGATTGAACTGCACTATACCTTTTATTGATTTCAGAGTCTTAATTTCTATTAAGATGCATATTATCATATTTGCATGTCTGTACTAGACAAAAGAAAATTTTATAGAGGGAGAGAGATATTTCTCAAGCAAAATGCAACAATTAAGAAAAAGATAAATTGAAGTTTGAACAATATCTGTGTAGGCCATCAGTGTGTAAAATCCATCACTAAAATTATCTTATTACCAAAATTATGAAAATCATTACTCCTGAAAGAAATTGTCAATTATCGTTGTAATAGTCTCCTGTGAGAGAGAGAGAAAGAGAGAGAGAGATCCCCTGTACGAAGTCAATACATTAAATACTTGGAGAAATGTTTAAACAGAAAACCTAGGGCTTGTTAGGACTAATTTTAGACCTGTAAATAGCTAGGGTGAAGTGTACTGAATCCAGTTCACAAATGACTATCCCCAAGAATAAGTCAAATAAAAGAAATCCATAACTGGATAACAAAATAATATATATTTGAATAATATGAGAGATGATTTTACAATGAGAAAGTGCCAACTATATATAAGAGAACCTAGGGCACTTAGAGCCCATCCATGAAAGGATGTAACGCTTAGACAATTAATAATTATTTATTATTTATTATTTATGCTTATTGTTATATTGTATTTATTGTTATTTAATGTTCATAACATTGCCTTCCTCTTCAAAAATGCTTTGTCCTCAAAGCATATTGATGAAGAAGATTTACGCCATGTGCTTGTGCTTGTAACTATCGTCGAATCTTTCTATATTCTGTCGTAGATGATGATACAAGACGATATGAACTTATGAGTGCTGAACACAACTTTCGAAACATAAAAGGATCGGTCCATCCTAATTCGACTCTTTGCAGAACGTTGCACTTCCACGATGAATTGACGTCATGAGACTTGATTGCGCTAGTATCAGTTTTTTTCGTTAGTTGTTCACGACTTTTAAGATATCTACTTTTATGATTTGGATGTCAATAGGGAGCTTTTATAATGTTATTTTCCCAAATCGTGTTTGTAGTGTTTTCTTGTTTTAACTTTCGTATATGCTTTTCTTCAACTAGATTGACATCTTCTTGAGCTGCGATCTGGATTGGAGCTTTAATTGTGCCTTTTTCCACGCTTGGACTTTTATTCCTGAATATTTTGATGACCCCTTTTGGATTTGTTCTAACTTGTTTCCCAGCGAGTTCTGATCATTTTTAGAACTCTTAAATGTTTCTTCTTGCGACTTCTTGTCATCTTTTAACTTACTAATCTATTCCGTCAGATCTTGATTATGATCTTTGAGGTGGCAATTCTCTTCTATCTTTTCTAATAGTCTCCCTTCGATATCTTCATTAGCTTGCTCCGTCTTTCAACTATTCTTTAACTTCCTGATTTTTGTGACTAGAGATTTTTTATGATGTATCAACCGGAAGATTTTTTCATTATTGTTTGAAATCATTTTAGTGGTCCTTGTAATCTCTAACTTGTGAACATTTTTAACGTCGTCATTATGTTTTTGGAGCTCGCTAATTTGTTGTTGGCATTGGTAGACCTCTAACCCTTGGCATCTTGATTTCTCTTGGATTTGCACGATTTCCTTGTCCTTGTCCATGAGGAGTTTCTTCAGATGTTTTACTTATTCTTCGAGATCTTCATAGCTTCCATAAGGTGATTCTTCTTTTGTATTTTGCGATGTGGGGATTCTCACTGATGAGTCATGTATTGTTATTTTCTTCTTCATATAGAAGAATGCCATGAATTTCTTTGTTGCAATGAAGGTTAATGTACCCAATGTTTCCAGTGAGGGGAGCCAAGGAGGAGACCATCATTTTGCATTGGACCAAGGAAGAGAAAACATCTCATTTCATTTGCCATCAAGGATTGATTTTGTGGAGTGGAGATTGAAATTTGGAATCCAATCAACAACAATCAACCATATTTCAAGGTATGTAAATGAATCTAGATATCATTTCTAATTGTTCCACGACAAAGTTTGGTAGTTAATGAGTTTTCCCTCTTTAAAACTAAATTCTAATGGAACATTACCATGGATTTCCCGCTGTTTTTTTAATTTGCAACATTCAAGTATGCTCAAAAACATTTTTTTTCTTTCCCTAGATCCATTACTTTCCATACAAAAATGCCCATGATCTTTCCCTCTTCAAAACCAAGTTTCAATGGAAGAAATCTCATTGATTTACCGTTGTTTGTTTAATTTGCAACAATCATGTATGCTAAGAAATGTTTTTTTTACTTTTTATAGGTTCAAACTTCATTCATTTTCATGTTTCCATAAGTTAAGATAAGACAAGATAATTTTATTAATGTCCAACGAATGACCACAAAAGTAGGTCAATGTGACTAGAAGGATACAAACAGTAGAGTACAATGTGGGAGTGCAAACGCAACTCCTAGACAATACCGGAGCATTGGATCTATTATAGGAGTATGATGACCCTGTTGGGCCTCATAATCAATAGATGCTTATTTGAAATTTGTGTGGGAAGAAAATGACGAGAGGGATAAGTACACTCAAATACACCTTGCACAAATTACATAGCATGAGGTGGATATTTGTAAAAACAAAACTCCAAAAATCATCATAAGGCCAAACTATCAATTTAATCAAATGGAAGCTTTGAGACATGAACTTGGGTCGACAGTGGCTTTAGCATCTAGGACAGCAGCACACACTTCAAGGGGAAGGGGAAGTGAGACCTTCTACTCACCTTCTATAGCGCCTTCAGCCACATCACATTTCTTTGTTCCAAGATCCACACCTGATAGATAACCGTCTAAGGTCAATGGTCAAGATAAAGGAAAAACAAGAAGCAAACAAACTTGTGGATTGATATCTTCTATGGAGTAATATTCCTTTCAACTTTTCCAGGAACCCATTCTCTATGCCTCTATTTGAGGTTGTTGTTATTGTTGGCCAGGGGTATAAGCCCCCCACTTATTAGGATTTGAGAGGGCCCATCCTTGATAATGAAAAGGCCAATTGTACTCGCTGGTTGCAAGAACTTCGAGATCCATGGGAGGTCACGGGATGCACCATGATGTCAAATAATTGGACCGATGGGAAGGGTAGGACCCTTCTCAATTTCTTGGTTCATTGTTCCAGGAGGACAATGTTTATAAAATCTGTAGATGCATCCGCACATGTCAAAGATGTGGCATTACTATGTCAATTGTTGGATGGGTTCATCCAAGAGATAGGTCTGCAACATGTTGTCTAAGCCATAACGGACAATGCTGCGAATTATATGGCCACTAATAGGTTGCTTATGAATAGGTATCCTACATTGTTTTGGACTCCTTGTGCCGCTCATTGTATTGATTTGATTTTAGAGGATATGGGAAAAATTAATTTTATCAAGGCTGCTATTGATTCAACGAAGAGCATCACAAAATTATATACAATCATACATATGTGCTTAGCTTGATAAGACAATTCACTGGCGACAAGGAATTGGTGTGTCCTGCCATCATACACTTTGCCACTAGTTTCATTTCTCTTCAGTCTTGCCTGACTTATATGTGGCCTGACTTATATGTGGGACTTGAAGACTATGTTACTTTCAGCTAAGTGGCATGCTTTATCAATTAGCACTAAACCAAAGGAACATGCCATATTCAAGCTAGTGCCATACCAAGAGAGTTTTTGGGATGGGGTGAAGGAGGTGCGTACCATCAACAAACCTTTGGTAAAGGTTCTTCGCTTGGTTGATGAAGATAAGCATGTTGACCACCAAACCAACTAGGTGGACAACCATGTACCATGTGCCTTGAAGATGAGAAAGAAGTACCCAATGAATTTTTCAAGCGAACCAGCTCTTCTTCTTATCTTCTCTCCATAAAATTTCCACACCCCTGCGGGGGATTTTGTAAGGATATGTCAGCATGAGGGTCAATTTTTGTGTAAATTAATCACCTAAGACTTTATCATTAGGGAAGTCCTTTCATCGAGTGTTTTTTCAGGTGTGGAACCCTGCCGGAATTAGGGTTTCATCTTCTGAAGTCTTCACCCATTATTTTGGAGAAACAGAGCCATAGGAATTTCGATTTTGGCTAGACTAATCCATTGGTGAAGACAGAATTCAATTCCGAGAACTTTCATGTTTGACCTAGCTCCTGCTAGGGTTTCTGATCTAGATCCGCAAATCAAGATGATTGGGATGAAGGTTGAAGATCGGTTGGAAGGAGCCTCCAACTTTATCTCCTGGAAGTCTAGGGTTCTTCTGCTCCTAGAAGAGAATGATCTCTTACTATATATAAATGAGAAGGTCCCTGAACCTGAACCAGAAGCCGAAGAGGATAAAGCCAGAAGGATTCTTGTGGATTCCGTGAGAGACCATTTGGTTCCTCAGATCTCAGGTAAGAAGAGTTCTAGAAAAATGTTCAAGACCATTATGAAGGTTTGAACACACTAGCCTAAATGTATCCATGACTTTGAGAAACCAACTCTCAAATATGAAGATAGCAAAGTCGGAATCCATTGCCTCATACTTTATGAGAATCGCAGAACTCAAAGACAAGCTCAGCACCAATGGAGATCCTATTGGCGATAAGGAGCTTGTCCTCCACACTTTAAATGGTCTTCCACCATCATGGGAGTCCTTTATCCAAAGCATAAGTGGTAGATCTAAACTACCAAAGTTTGACAGGCTTTGGGCAGATTGCTCTCAGGAGGAAACAAGGATCGCAGCGCATCAAAGACTCCATGGTCATGACACTCAACCTGAGGAGAACCAAGCTTTTGTTTCTAATGCCATGAAGGGTAAGGGAAAAGGTAGGAAGTTTCATAAACACAAGCACCAAGATCGGAGACCAAGTCCTCACCCAGATCAAAAGGAGAAGAAGGACATATCTCAAGTTCAATGTTATAGGTGCAGAAAATATGGTCACTACGCAAATAGCTGTCGAAGTTCAAGTAAAAGGAAGCATGAAGCCTCAACTGTTGATGTAGAAGAGGATCATCATTGCAAGAAGCAAAGGGATGATGACCGTTCGGAATTCCTCTTCTAGAAGATCCAAAATGCAAGAACATAGATCTCTTATGGTTCCCACAAGAAGGCAGCGGGGGCCCACACACCAAAACAATAAGAGATAAGTATTTTGTTTTCTTGCTTACATAGATCTGTTGTTCTAAGTTGCACTGAAATGGATACGGAAACGGATACGGATACGGGGGGGGACACGGATACAGAAAATTTTCAAAAAATCTGGATACGATACGGCAAGGAAATGGCGTGTGTGTGTATATATATATATATTTTAAATCTAACTAAAATTTGGCATTCATCATTTAAATTTCAAATTAAAATTTAAAACTACATATTAACATATTACATAATCATCATCATCAACATAAGTCAAATATACAAATTACAAAACGAATTAAGTGGCAACCTACTGTCATATTATGATATCCATTGTTCAGTGTTCATACTTCATTGTTCAAAAGTTCAAAACATAATTATAAATTACATTTACATATCATCAAAAATGTCTTCGTCCATATGACAAAGATCAACATCAACACTAGTACTTTCGAAGATCAAAATCAACACTAGCACTTTCACTACCTCTAAAAGTAGAAGCGGGAGCATTCCTGCCATGTCCACTTGATGGGGCAATCCAACTTTCTTGTGGCTCACCTTATGTGAAAGAACTAAGTGTGATTTAGTTATCTATAAATAATCATGTGGTTGACTTCACATTTAATAAGTTTTTACTCAATTTTCTATTACCTTCTTGTGTAGAAATCTCAAATCACAAATAATTTATACTCAAATTTTATTTTTCATATCCTTTCTTTTAATCCATTTCATCTTGTTGTGATACCAACCCTCATCTTGAAATGCAAACATATTATATATATGTTTTGTATTTATATACTTTATTTTGATAATATATTTGTAATAAATTCACATACTTACATATAAAATATGTTTCATATTTATATACTTTATTTTGATAATATAATTGTAACCAATTAACATAATGTTTTTTTTTTAATAATTGTTAGGATTATTTCGTTATTAAAATTTTTATTCAATTCCTTCAATAATTTATTGAATTATTTTAAATTGCTCATCAAGAATCTCATTGCTATTTGAGTCATGTTCTTTAGGTGAATGGACATCAACATCATTTTGGAAAATGTATATGGCTGATTAGAATGTTGGTTGATACCAAATGCCCCCAAAATTGATGATTGTTTTTTATCTTTTTAGGATGACCAATGAAAGCCATTTTTTAAAAATGTACACCTATTCAATCAGTTCAAAGTTCAAACAATAGAAAAAATTCATTATGGAAACATAAGAAATAATACACTAAATAATATAAAAAAAAATCAATATATAAATATGAAAAATCATATTCAATCAATTTAAACAATAGAGATAATTAATTATGTAAACATAAATATAATAAGCTAAGTAATAAAAAAATTAATTATGTAAACATAAAAATAATAAGCTAAGTAATAAAAAACTCTAGATCATGTATTAGAGATTTTTTTTTATTTTAATTATATAAAATCTTATTTTAAACTTTCATTTGAACTTTGAATATACTATTAAATATATTGATATCATATTAAATTTATAAATACGTTCAAATTATATATATTTATATAATTGTAATTTTAAATAAATAAAAATTAAAGAAATTAATTTGCTAATAGATTTTTAAAAAAATTTACAAGATTACGATTATATTATCTCCTAACCATCCTCTCGTATTCACACAAAGATTAGACAAGTCATTTCTGAATTAAAAAAGAGCATGCAAATCGTCTTTGATAAAAAATTAACATGTGAATATAAAATCGTATGGAGGTTTAGGTCACCTTTAAATTACTAGAATTGAAATAGTAATTTTATGTACATAGAATCAATCAACATATCATTTTAAAATTGAACCGCTATTCATTTATACCAAAAAATATATATATATATAATAACTTTGTTTTAAATCGAAACAACCTATATATTTTCTTTCTTTTAAAAATCAACCACATCTATATCCCCTATTCGAAACCGCAGACATATATAATTCATTCTTTTAAAGTTAGAACAACATCTATATACTTTTAAAACAAAAGCCATTGTAGAATCGCCAAAATAATTTACACACGACACTTTTAAGTCCTCAAACAACAGATAGATGTCACTCAAAAAACCTAATCAGTGGAATTCGAACTAATCAGTGGAATTATAAATAACTTCTACGGAATCAACGCATGAATCTCTTGGCGTTTTATCTTGACGGACCAAATGCAATTCTAGTATTAAATATTGGGCGATCAGAATACCACTAACATTAAGACCATAAATTACAGATGCATTGATCCTGTGCGTGGCAAGCAGTCCTACGCAATGTGAGATGGCCCGATGAATATTGCCCGAGTTTACCGAGTTTATTCGCTGGAAGTCGGAACAGTATTCGCCGGAAGTCAGAAAAGTATCGCGGAACAGTATCGCGAGCTCGAGTTTCACAATTTTTTTCATTCACCCGTTGAAGCGTATCCCACTTTCATCTATCCATTTCATTTTTTTCCAATCCGTTTCAGAAAATGGTCGATCCGTTTCAGCATTTGCAGATCCGTTTCAGGAAAAAAGCAGATCCGTTTCCAAAACCCCCAATCCGTACCCGATCCCTCTGATACGGATCCGCCACGTTTCAGCGCTGTATCGAACCCGTTTCCGTTTCGGAAACTTGGAACGCCGTTTCAGGGAGGGCACCTGGCCGTTTCCGATAACTTAGCTATTGTTGTCTTATATGTTTTTTATATATGCAGATCTAATGTGTTGAGCAGTTGATATAGTTTACCCTATTATATTATGCATATGAGCTACACAACATTTCATGAAGTTAGTCTAGATGACATCTCCCTCCTACATGCTTAGGGTAGTGCACACTCTTGATGGCATGTTCTAGTGAAGATAACAGACATCTAGATACTTCCCAGAAGTGTTTGATAGACATGTTCATGATTGTTGTGATAAAGTATTAGCTAAGATGCCTGTGTAAACTATTTTTTTTTCATTTGATTATAAAATGTCACTGATCATAAGTCGGGATTTGACTTGTAGGAAAAAGACCATGTGATTTGGCCTATAAGAGAAGACTTGTTACAATGGACATATGAATCCCGTTGATGTTCAACAAGAAGCCTTCTGGAATATGACTCTCAGACTAGAAGGATGACCTCAGAGGAAGCTTTCACGGAAGTGAAATCACAAGTAAGCCACCTTCAGATATTTGGCTGTCCAGTCTTTATACATGTGCCCAAGTTGGAACCTTCAGGAAAGAAGGGAACCTTTGTGGGATACAGTTAATCTTCAAAGACTTACAGAATCTACATCCCAGGGTCCAGACAGATTGAAGTCAATAGGGATGTGATCTTTTAAGAAGAAATGGTTGTCAGGAAAGGCAGAGGATCAAATATGGAGATTGATGATGCAGAAATGCTAGAACCAAAGGAGATAAGATCATCTCCCCCTCCAGTTCAGAGGGAGTTAGCAGAAAAGGATGAACCTATCGATTCCGTTGATCCAGTTAATTTCCCCGGAAATGTTGCAGTAGGTCGGAAGAGACCTAGATGGGCACAACAGACTTAGCATGGAGCATATGGGAAATACAAGGCCAGATTTGTTGCCAGAAGATTCTCTCAGAAAGAGGGAGTCAATTATGATGATACATTTGCTCCTGTGGCTCGATATACTTCCATCAGATCCATTATCGAAATTGCTTCAACTATGGGATGGAAGTTGCATCAGATGGATGTGACGATAGCCTTTCTCAATGGTGTTATTGAGGAAGAAGTTTACATCGAACAACCAGATGGGTTTATTGTCCAAGGAAAGGAGTCTCATGTTTGCAAACTAAAGAAGGCATTGTATGGCCTCAAGCAAGCATCTCGTGCTTGATATGGACGGATAGACAGATTCCTGGTGAGCTTGGGATTTTCCAAGAGTGATGCAGACCCCAACCTTTACTACAAGGTTGTAGGTGATGAGCCACTGATCTTGGTATTATATGTTGATGACTTGTTTCTCACAGGAAATGAGAAACTCATTGTATGGTGTCAGAAGAATCTCGCCTCTGAGTTTGAAATGAAAGATCTTAGTTTGATGCATTACTTCTTGGATTTAGAAGTATGGCAGAGGCAGAAAGAGATTTTCCTAGGACAAGGAAAATACACCATTGATATATTGAAGACATTCGGAATGTTGGACTACAAGTCCATGACTACTCCGATGGATGTGAATTGGAAGAAGTTGAGAGATTGTACTTCAGATTCTAATTTGTTTGATCCCACCATTTATCGCCAGTTGATTGGGTCATTGATGTATCTGACCAACACCAAACCAGATATATGTTTTGTTGTGAATGCCCTTAGTCAGTTCATGTACTCGGTAGCACTCAGTACTGCAAAGACCGAGTACATGGTTGCTAGCACAGCAGCTCGAGAAGCAGTTTGGCTTCGTAAACTCCTATCAGGATTGTTTGGCCATATTCCAGAGCCGACCGTGATTCACTGTGATAACCAGAGCTGTGTGCAGATATCAGTGAATCCTGTATTTCACAACAGGTCGAAGCATATCGAGATTCGATATCACTTCATTCGTGATATGGTGCAGAAAGGTGCGGTCGAGTTACAGTACGTACCGACAGACGACCAGACTGCAAATGTTCTCACCAAGGCCCTTCCCAGGGTGAAGTTCGAATACTTTCGCGGAAGACTTGGAGTCGAAGAGAACGTTTCCCTCCTTGAGAGGGAAAGACGACATTGAGATGCTTGCCCTACTTTGCCCTGGTGCCTTCTGCAGTCCAGTTACTCAACCAGATATGGGAGAAATCCCATAGGCAGATGAGTAGGACAGTAAGCAGTTGGTCAGGCTCACCCAGGTACCTTCTGCAGTCCAGTTACTCAGCCAGATATGGGAGAAATCCCATAGGAAGATGAGTAGGACAGTCAGAAGTTGGTCGGGTTCACACTGGTGCCTTTGCAGTCTGATTACTCAGCCAGATATGGGAGAAATCTCATAGGCAGATGAGTAGGACAGTCAGTAGTTGGTCATGTGGTTGCACAGGTGCCTCTACAGTCCAAATACTCAGCCAGATATGGGAGAAATCCCATAGGCAGAAGAGTAGGACAATCAGTAGATAGCCGTGCCCTTTTGCTCGTCTGATATCTCAGCCAGGTGTGGGAAGACCCCATTGGCAGATGAGACAGACAGGTAGCAAATTGTATAGCAGAGATGGTACAACTAATAATCTCAGATATCCAGGATTGAGTGATTCTCCTGGATCTAGGATCGAGTGATTCTCCTGGACTCACCGAAGGACTGGTGATGATGATGCACAGAGACTGTGTGGACAACCTTCAATATGCAGAAAGATGATAGAGACAGAATGGATGTACAAGATGAAACCCAGATGATCGTGATGCAGATGAAGACCGAAGAATACCTTCCTCGTTGAGAGGGAGTGTTGTATTTTTTACAACTTCGGAAGTTATTATTCATTATATTTTATTGTACTTTCATTGAACTTGTTTATACCTCCTAAGGGAGAAGAACTTTATGTAATCAATGATGTAAACACATGAAAGAACCAATGTAAGCCTTGGGGTGCAAAAGAAACAAATAAAAAAATTAAAAATAAATTATTTTATTGCCCCCAAGTGAAGTCGGCCCCATAAGGGATTTTCTGGTTTCAGCACTTGTATAAATATGAGGTTAGTGCTCCTCATTTGTTCATTCTCACACTTGAGATTGGCACATCACTTGGGAGAGGAGAATTTCGCATCACCTAAAGGAGGAGGTTGATTTCTAGGGTTTCTATTTGTGGAAAACATTTCCACACTTTCTATTTTCTCATTTGTACTCTGATCTCAGAATTATCATCTCTCTGCGAAGGTTGTTGGGTTTTCTCCCTATTGGGCTTCCCAGGTCAAATCTCTGTGTTGTTGTTTTGTGCTTTGTCTTACTTCTAGTGATCTTGGTAATGCATTTATGTCTTATGCTATGAATGTATGAAATTTAACAGTGACAAATATCATTCATGCAAAGGAACTCTCCCCTCTCTCTTTTCCTATTTAAGGAGGCTCTTCCTCATTGTGTTTACAATCTCTCATGCTCTTGCTCTATTTCTCTTTCTCACTCTCTCTTGCTTCCATCTTGCCCCATTTTTGGGCCATTGTAATTTTCAGCCATTTGGCTTGGTATAAAAATTCTTTGGAGGAGTTTTGGTGTGGTGTTGCTCTGTGATGGTGGTTTGCTTCTGCACTTCATAGCTACGCATGCTTGGGGAAAGATCTTTAGTATTGTTGCTATTGATTTTATGAATTTCATGTTTAGTAGTTAAGAACTCCATATGCTTGTTGGTCGAAATTTATGATTTCTTAGCTCTTCATTAGGTACTCACCTTTCTTTTAGTTGTGTAGCAAACATTTTACAATTTGCAGGTTACTTGGCTTCAAGGGTGGATTTCCTTGCTCGGATACCCCACTTCTCCAAGCATTGGAAGAGCAAAGAGCACTATCTCTTCCCTTCCCTTCCAATTTTCTGCATTTATTTTTTACATGTTTTCATTATAAAAATCAGATTTCAAGTCTCATTTTCATGTTATTATCTTATGCAAATTCACTCATAAATTTTTAGAATTTTTGTAAATATTTTGTATGATATACTAACATAGCCCAAGAGTGATTTTGGGCATTTTTCTATAATTTTTTGCTTGCTGGTTTTTAGCAGGTCTGCACATTTCCAAGGAGTTATGCTACCCAAAATTGGCCATCTTCAAGCATAAAGGGTCTCCACAAGCCACTATTTCGGCCACTTGGTAGAAAACGGTCAAAATCACCTCATTTCCTCTTTTTTTCTCATGTTTAAATAGTGTTGAAATATACATCATTGTAACAAGCCCAAGAGAGTCTCTTGGGCTTGATTTCTTATATTTGTTTCAAGTTCAAAGTGCTTAGTTTAGTTTGCTTTCTATTGCATGCAAGAGAGGAGGCATTGCCACCCTTGCATTGTAGTTGTATGTAGCTTGAGTTTAGCATATATTTCCGTTGTTTTATTTATGTAGCTTGGCTTTGCCTCCCTTGTGAAATCGTGTTGGCTTGCATCTTGTTTTGCCCACACCTTGCATGAGAAGAGGCTTTGCCCATCCATGCAAAATCGTAGTGGCTTGTAATTTATTTTCTAAATCTTTTGCTTTAAGTTATTTTGCCCGCACCTCACAAGTGAGAAGGCTTTGTCTCCCTCGTGAAATCCCATTGGCTTGTATTTCATTTTGCCCACACCTTACAAGTGAGAAGGCTTTGCCTCCCTTGTAAAATCGCGTTGGCTTTCATTGCTTTGGTATTTGCTTATTAATTAAAGGGTTAAAATTTAATTTGTGCCCCGATTCTTGCCCCATATTCACTCCCCTTTGCTGGTTCGACCGATCCTGGGTGACAAGAAAGGGCAAGGATTTGAGTTGGCTAGAATAATAGGCACTCAGAAATATATCTTTATTAGATACTGAGAAAAATGGACTTGACCTGTGGAGCTAGTGGGGTAGAGGCTGATGGGAGCCTCGTAGCACTTTGTGTCATCCAGTTGAGCACCCAACAAGTTTTGGGATTGACCCGTGGAGCTAATTGAAACCTTGTGTTCTCAGGTTGAGCACCCGGCAATCTCTCTCAAATCAAAAAAGATAGTTTCTTGAGGTAGACACATAGAGTAGCTTAGTTTTCTTGCAACAAAACCTTAATACCCTAAGTTGAAGTGAGACCTAAAATTAACTAAAATTTACAGGACCATTTGCAAAACATTACAATTGTTTACAAGCACTTTACTTCGAAAGCACTTCATTATTGGTTGAATCTTGTTATATGCATCTTTGGTTCAATAATTTGTTCATTTCTACAAATTGATGCTTAATGTGATGTGTTGAATGATTTAATGCTATTGGAAAATATTTGGTAATTTGGTATATTTCGTGACTCCATAGCCCAAGAAGTAGGCACTGGTCTTGTTATCTAATTGTTTATTTCTCTCTTGCAATCATATTTCTCTCTTGCAATCATATTTGGTTTACTATCTAAAAGGTTTGCTTGTCATTGAAACTATTGCATCTTTGCACGTTTGCATGTTATTTGAACTTTTAATAATTTACAACTCTTAAAAAACAAACTCTTAAAATAAACTTAGTAAGTCGGGACAACCCCCCTTGACCTTTAGGAGTTGTGGTCTAAACGGAGGAGTTTAGGACCGAGGTGACATTGGGTTCTATACACATAGTTTCCCTCAGGAACACACATAGCGGTTGGGAGGCTTACCCACGGTCAAGTGTGTTTTAGGCGGCAACAAAGCCCACAATGGACTACTTGTATGAGACCATGGATAGGGCCAAAGAGGATATTTGTGCCTATTATGAGGACAAGGGGGATGAGGAGTATGAGAGACAACAATTGATATGGAGGATGATTGCTGAGCTATGGAACTATACACTCCATGGCACCATTCATGTTGCAGGGCTATATCTCGACCCGCCATTCTCTTACTCATATAGCTTTAGGGTTTGATATAGAGGTCAAGAATGGATTCTTGAAGTGTATCCAGAGGATGGTGCCAAATGTAGTTGACCGTTCAGAGATTTCCAAAGAGTTGGAAGTCTATAGGAGTGCCATGGGAACATTTGGAATTGAGATCGCTATTAGTGACAAGAAGAACATAATCCCAGTTAAGCTTTACCTTGTTTCAAATTTCGATGTCTCTTCTTTCTCTGTTTTAAATTTCAATGTCCTCTTGTGTTTCTCCGATTCATTGTAGATAATTGGTGGGACGGCTATGGCTCAAGACATGTAGCTCTTCTAGTTGTATGCGCAATTGAAGTGTATTTGAAAAAATACACACCAAGAAGCGCAACAAGTTAGAGAATTTCAAATTAAATAAATTCATTATAAATTGTAATTTATGTCCCTTTACCCTCAGAGATTTATGCATTAAGATTTATGATCCTCATACAAGTTGGATACCCAATGCCTAAATGATCTAGCCTACATTGACTACAATATCAAGCTATGGGTGAAGCAGATTGATAAAAAACCTGACGTGGATGTCATTTCATTGGATGGGATTGACACCATTTCTACTTGCAGGGTGGAGTATGAGGAACCTGTTATGGAGGCAGCCCCAGATTGGTTAGAAGATGAAAGACAAGACAGAGTGGCAGCCACAGTCAGAGTCACAATCAAAGAGAGATAGATGCAGTGGTGGAGGACTTGATCAAGGTCTACCTTATCATTCTTCTAGTTCTTCTAGAGTACATCAGTTTCCATAGTCTTTTAGAGGACGTCAAAGTCCACTACAACCACCATGACCACCAGGGCCTTCTCACTCTAGTGGAAGAATCATTACTAGAATGGTTACCTTTGCCCATAAAAGGGGTAGAGGGAATCAATAGTTTATTGGAGTAGTTTATTTATTCTACGTTTTGGACTTTACGGTGGTTTTTGGTCGAAATCCGGTAAATGTTTTTGGATAAAATCCAAATTTGAAAGCGTTTTAAATTATATTTTGAATTCATAAATAGGTTTAGCACCCTCAAATACCCCTATGGCGCCCAAATTATGCAATTTTCATAACTAATATATGTGATTCTAAGATTTTTAAAGATTTCCAACCGGACTCCGAACAAAATTAGCCAAACAATATGCTGCAATAATGTTGAAAACGTAGAATATTTAGACTACACCATAGTTTATTTACTTGATTTCATTGTATATGAGATACATTGATTGTATTTTTTGTTGATTCATGAGTCGAGAACTCACGATTCAGGACGGGATTCATTTTTATGTGTGATGTATCACTGGACGTCTTATACATCTAATATATTGGTTTTCTTTCCATATTAATGTGGCAATGTGTTTATTTGATATTCTTGTTGTTTTTTATGTTTAAAATTTTGAAAGAAAAAAATACTTTTGTATTCTTCAAGTTCGTTGATATATTGCCAATGTTTGCCGACATTTTCCCGATAAACCGATACATTGTTTCTGGACCCTCAACTATATATTTTCTGACATGATATTTGTAACTTTGATTTTGAAAGAATAATTGATGAGCTTATCCATCCAAACCCTAATTCAAATTTCCTATTTTTGTTGAGCAAAAAATCTAATTAGCTTCCTTATCCAATGATTGCATAAGAGATCAACTCTAAAACCCTAGGTCAACCTCTTTGTCAATAGTTTGCATGAAAGTTATTTCTGGAGAGCATATTCTTCAAGGAAAATACATGAGAGTATTTTTTGTTTTTGGCAGGGTTTATTTGGAGTGACAGTTATCCCTCTCCATTTGCATGCACTATTCAAAGGAGAGATTGGTGGTCATAAAGGCAGCACATTAGCTAGGAAAATATCATTATTTTGCACAGGTTTACTGTTTTATTCATATTTGAAAAAAGATAGCAACAGGTGTCCAAGAACAACGCTGAAGTGGAGGATTTCTGGTGGATTACAAACCTAACAAAGAGTTAAGAGCAGTATTACAAGTCAACGCATTCATGAGAAATATAACAAACAGTGCCTAAAACGATTTAGTCCACACACTTGATCAGCATGCAGTGAGGTGTATTTTTGTGCAGGTACACCATTAGAAATTGGTAAACAGCAGTGGGGTCAGACTACAATGTTAAATTTTAAGTGAGGTTTATTTTTCTGAAAAAGAGAGACATGCATGACCAAGGCTTGGCCACAATGCCTAATAAACACGAAGCTTTCCAGCTAAGGGATTTAGGAATATCTATTTTGTTCAAGTATGGCTTCTAGTCCTAGATATAGATCAGAACAAAAACAGGCCAAGATTGCTTGTGGTGACCTCAAACCCTGATGAAGAAAAAGACAGCCAGATCATATGCTTTCCTTGCAAAGAACTTCAAGTTAGTCCCACAAAACGACTTGTTTCAAGGGGGTGAAAGAAAAGGAGAAAGGATGTCAGCCAGGGAACAATGACAAAGAATTTGCCCGGGGACAATGACCAATTCTTGCTTGACTAGCGATACCTTGCATCCAAGGCTATCACCGAGAAACATGATTCTGAAACCATGGCACTTTGTAACCAAACCCATAAACCTCACACATGGGAATAAGAAAGTAGCCAGCATTGCCCATGTCAATTGCAGTCTAAAAAATTTAAAAACAAAAAAAATCAATTGGCAAAGCACAACTTGACAAAGAGATATCCCTTACATCACCAATATACTGATATCTAACTGAGCAATATATTTGGAAGATGAAATCACATGAAGTCAATTAACAACCTGTGCAGCTTCATATTCTGGAGAAAGTGTCAGATAAGGATTGTCCCAGTCTCCCCATACACCATATCTCTGCCATCATAAAAACAAAAATAAGGACCTCTACCAAAGTTTCCTGATTCCTTCCATGAATGTTGTACTCAGAGGATGAACCATGTCTGTTCCTTCACACAAGAAAGGGTTATCCAAGATCACCTCTGAAATCCTTTTTTCCCATCAATAATATAAAATTAAAGAAGAATTAACAGCTTTTTCTAAATCAATAAAACAACAGGATAAATAAATCCACCTGGTCTAATAGATTCACCAAGACACTACTAAGAACCATAAGAAGTTAGAACGCATTTCAGCAAACCTTAAATGATCTCCTCTGAAGATTGACAGTTTTCTTAGCAAATTCAGAAGCTTTCTTTCTTAGTTTCAATGGTGTGAGGTCCCTTCTTGCCTCTTGATCCATGGACTGCAAAACTGTAAAAGTAAAGCATGAATTAAATTCAGAAGACAAATGCAATTTATATACCAACATAAGCAATGCTATAAAGAGATTTGAAATCTGAGTCTCACAAACGTTAAAAAGATTCAAACTCCTCCAATTTACCAACATTATTTAATTAAATGAATGAAAATATTCTATTTCACAACAACAATGCAGTTCTCAAGGTTTTTACCAATGCTTTTTTAGTGCCCCCTTCAGTGGCCAGATTAGTGTAATTGTCAATTTTTGTTTTTCTTAATTCTAATAAAATAGTCATAATTAGCTTAGTTGCCATTTAATATTTTAATTGATACTTGGCATGACTGAGAAACACATAGCATAGATGCACATGTGAACCAACACTAGTTATACAACTAAACTTCTGTGCAATGTGGGAAACCTTCTTTCTGGGAGAGAGCCTAATATACTCAGAGTGGTAATGTTAAATATCTAATGTTGATGTACACCTTGGAGTCGTGTAGTATGGACTTGTTTTGTTTACTGTTGATGGTTTGCGTGAACCTGCACCTTTTATTTTCACTCTATGGTTCACTTGAATCCCTTCCTTAAGTTGGGCTACGTAGGTGAGAGTAGACGAGAAATATTAATAAATCAAATGACGCATATAGATTTTAATACCTAGGAAAAATACTAGAAAACAATGTGATGGGTTTTAAAAGGAAACCATGGAAGTCAAGACTGGGAGATAGCTACATCAGAACTGCTTTCAATTTAACCTTCGTGTGCTAAGCCTAAAGCTTTAATAATAGAAATGCATACTAAGCCATGGGGAGAATGAAATACGAAATTACAAAAAAATAAACAACTATTGTACATTCCTAAATCAGCACAAAAGAACACCGATCGGCAAGTTATTTTCAGCTAAAAAGCACAGAAAATGTAATGCCCAGTTTTGACTTTACCATCTGAACTACGAATTTGCTACTTGTATTTTCTTGTTATTGTGGAACTCAGTCAGTATGCTGAGTATGCTGACACTGTGGACCTATGGACTTACTCTTTTGTGGAAGATATATATATGTGTGTGTGTGTGTGTGATGTTAATACTATGAATAATGGTCGTACTTTAATTTTATTTTTAGCATGCAAATTTAAAAGATGATGGGTATGTGGATACCAATTTAAAAGTTATATGTCGAATAAATGAATATGCTACCAGGTGCATGGTACATAGAAAAATGATTGCATTATTGTTTATTAGTAATGAAATATATATACATGTCAATGATTGCACGAGCACGATCTCATGTTGGGAGAATAACCTACAGGTTTAAAAGAGATAAGTGATAGCTGGATCCTACGAAGTGGAAGTACATCAGTGACATGAATTCCAAAAGAAAAACGGTATGGAAGTGAAGCATTATTGTTTTGTATGAGTATTGATCTATTATCGTGATGTTTAGATTATATGCTACTAAAGACTAAATTCTAACTTCATGAGCATTTAATACATTTTCACAATAGCAGCATAAAGAGGATCTCTGAAAGATACACAATCACAACGTACAAAACAATTTGTCCTGAGAAACCCTCAAGGGGAAGAAAACCCAGCAAAAACTTTATCAATATAGATTACCAAAGTACAATGCCCAAAGAACAAGTCTCATAAGAAAGAGAGACTAAACCAAAATACAAGAGCCAAGAACAATCCTCCTCCTTCGCTAGCCTCCCTCTTCCTCTCTTGCGCAAATGCTTGAGTGAGTGAATGATTAGAATGAGGGAGGCACCTCACATATTTATACTGAACTTTTCACTTGACCTTTTGACCTAACTGGGCCGACCTATCAAACTAACAGGGCCGACTTACCTAGGAAGACTCAAAATAATATTTATATTAAACTCTTTTGGGTACTATTGACCCAAGTTACAATGGAGGATTCACCTCATGACCTTTTACATTAATGACATCTCCCGAAGGAGGAATAATAATAATAATAATGTAAAGTACAAGTAGAATATTCTTCGAAGTTACATTATTTCAACACATGATGTGCGGGCAGGTGCAGGATTCCAAGAAAATTCAACTGCCCAAATTGGTTATTTGATGACAAAACCTGAGTACAACAGTCGCAACGTAGTCAATATGTCAATGTAGACATAGTCCCTTGTTCCTTTAGGAGGGATGTAGGCATTACCCACCATTTATCCTCCAAAACCCAAAGCCATGGGAGGGTTGTGCTACGGCGCCCTCCCCAAGTTGTGTGATGATGACTAGTGGGTGTCTAATAGGAAGCTTGGTCGATGTAGTTGACACTTCCACTTACGGGTTCTCTCTGGAGTTAAGTCAATATAGTTGACGCTCCATGATAGTCCAGCAAAGGAAGGATAGGATGAAGAAGTTAGTTGTGAAATAGATCAAATGAAATAGGTAGATAGGAATGTCATTGAAGGTATGGAGAGAAACTTAATTAATCATGTTTGTGTTGAAAACCTTTGCTTGATTCTTGTATGGTAAGTAAGTACATTACGATGTTTTCATAGGTTATTATGATCTTAGTTAGTAAATTGTTAGACATTGCAGTTTCTTCTAGTTTAAGTATGCATTAGTAGATAATAACTTGTGTGATCATGCATTATGTGAGATTGAGTACTACTAGTACCTACACGAAGTATGTAAGCAGTAGCTACACTTACATAACTCGCCTATATATGCTTGTATGAATTACTATTAAACTATTTTAACTGGGCATTGATGCATTTTGATTTTGACTAACTACATTATAATTAATTATTGCTTATTTTGATTATGAACTGATACATTTACGTAAAGTTATTTAATGAATGGCTAAGTAATTATGATAGGGGATTTCATGGCAATTGACCTAATAAATGTTAATAAGTGTTAGTGATGTTAATTATTGTTAATAGGATTATTAAATTGGTTAATAAATGTTAATGTAGTGTTAGTGATGTTAATTATTGCTAATAGGATTATTAACTTGGACAATAAATGTTAATAAGCATTAGTGATCCCCACAACAGGTGCTCACATCATTGATCATCAAGGGGGCGCGAGCGACGAGTGTATGACCTGCCAAGCCCATCCATGCAATGCAACACGTGGTCTGGATTGGATTGGATTAAAAATTAATGTGGCTGACATTGTAGATGATAAGGCAGTTGCCACAATTAATAAGAGATAGGGGTAGTAAAGAGGGGCAAGGAGAGGCGGTGGAGAAAGGATATAGGAGGGGAGATGGACATGATTTGAGGGGGGTATATATTTTGGAAATTCAGCAGAGGAGGTATGTTTTTCAGTGATTTGGGGAAATTACATTGGACTGGTTGGGATAATTGTTGTACTCGGGTTTTGGGCATGGGGTCCAAGAAACACGGTTTCTTGGAAATAGGAAGTCGGCGAGGCTGTTCATAGCTGGTAGGCTAGAAAACCTGTTTGAGCAATCGAGTCTTTTGGTAACAAGAAGCTTGCATGGACAAATCTGAATATGAACTTGCAAGGACAAATCTCACACACCTACAAGTATTTTTCCACTTATGACTTGTTATTTTCCATTTATTTATTTCAAGGAGCTAAAAAGAAAATTGATATATATATGTATACATATATGTTGCATGAAAATTTGAAACTATATGCAAATCTGAAACTGTGTAGAGGATACAACAGCATTTTATTGGGTTTGTACCTATGCATCAAATTGAAAACAAACAAACAAACAAAAGAGATTTAAACTTACACCTGTACATTGAACAAAACCAAAGGATATAGAGATTTAAACTTAGTTGAAATGTGAAAACTGTTAAATTAATGTATGAACTTCAATGACTTGGACAGGCCCCTACAAATGGTATCAAAGCCATGGTTGCAAATCTGGAACCAGAGAGCTTACTAAAAATTGGAAACGCCCTCAAGAAACAAAACAAAAAATTATGCAATGGAAGTAGAGGAAGATCCCATGAATTTCAAACATGAAACTGGAGATTAAACCAAAATATATATATATATATAACAAAGTTGTTAGTCAACATTATATATATATATATATTGTTAGTCCACATTATTATATATATTGTTAGTCAACATTATATATAATGTTGACTAACAATATATATAATAATGTGGACTAACAATATATATATATATATATAATGTTGACTAACAACTTTGAACAAAACCAAAGGAAATAGAGATTTAAACTTAGTTGAAATGTGAATACTGTTAAATTAATGTATGATCTTCAAGGACTTAGACAGGCCCCTACAAATGGTATCAAAGCCATGGTTGCAAATCTTGAACCAGAGAGCTTACTACAAATTGGAAACGCCCTCAAGAAACAAACCAAAAAATTAAACTGAAACAAAACAAAACAAAAAATTATGCAATGGAAGCAGAGGAAGATCCCATAAATTTCAAACATGAAACCGGAGTAGATATATATATACAATATATATATATATATCGAAAATCTTACTTATATATATGAATTTATGAAAAGAGAACTGTTATCACCTAGATTGTAGCTGCAACTAAGAGGGATCCTATTTAGGATGGTAGAGGGAAAACAGCGAAACCAAGTGACACCGCAAGGGCCTCGTCCACTATAGTAAAGTAGTTGTCACACTGGATGGGCTCTTGTCACTTCTGATCAAGCTAAAAGCAAGACCAAGGGGGAGACCCTACCTAACTTAGAGAGACTAACTCTGAAGACAAGACACACGTAAACAAAGAATAACAAATATTACAAACTGCGGTATCTTGACTTAATACCTCGGATTAAATAGATGGCCACTAAGATAGAGGTTAAAGATTGGGTTGAGAGGCATAACAATGGCAAATTATCAACCGAAAGAAATTTGCCAGACAAGTGTTTTTTTTCAAATTTTCAACGGAATAATCAAATGGCCAAAGGCCCAATGTGGTCAAAGACCTAGTGTAATGAGAGAACCTCTCAATGAGTGTGGCCAAAGGCTAGGTCAGACAAGGTCTGAGAGATATGGCCAAAATCTCGATCAAACTCGGCTCTAATACCAAATGAGACAAACAAAGTTCCTTACTCAAGGAAACTTCCAATGTAAATATGATAAATACTCCATAAATGGAAAAGTAAATAATAAATTGTATAATGAAATAAGAAAGATGATATGAAATTACAATGAGAATTTAGGGCTTGTATAAATACCCACACAAGGGTGCCCTTGTGAAGAGAAGTGACCTTTCATCAAGGAGGTATCTCTTCATTACATTTTAGTTATTAATATTAACTATTGATTTAGTATTAATATTTATTTATATTTTGATATATATATATTGTTTGTTACATTGCCCTCTTAATCAGCGAGATATTCGACCACAAGTCACAGATCCTACACATCCGGCCCCGCCTTGAGAAGACTAGGACGATCACCTCTTATTTTAGCATTGACCCGTCAAATCAGAGCAACAAGTGACAGGGAGAGCCCCAGAGTAACTCCAATAGTAGAGTGGCCATACCTCAGGTCTCCCCACAACCTCCCACTGTGGGAGACCAATTGATTTTATTGAACCACTTCGAAGTTGTCGAACCACACATCAGTTCATTCATTCTTGAAGCGTCAAAGGGATCAAGCCCAATCGGAGCCAAAGCAAGGCGCCTCCCGCCAATCAGATCCCCTCACAACCCCAACGAAGTCACCAATGATCTATCCAGAGTTTCTTTCCTTCGGCCTCGAATGCTAGGAGTATTACTCGCTTCTACATCCCCCAAGGTGATCCAGAAGGACACCTCGACAACTCCGAAGAGCCCTGACAGCAAGCAAGCACCTTGTTCGCCCGCCTCTCCCTTGGCCATCAAACCCAAGAGATCTGACATCACTGGACTCATCTTCAGCTCTCGCACACGATCGTCCTCCCTTGACATGATCTTGAGGATCCTAAGTTGTTTGAGTTGTCCAGTCTTGGACAAACTCACTATGTATTTTGCATTTTTGCATTCCGTATATTTGATACGGATATATACATGTTTATGATGTTGTATTACTACTTGGATCTTTATTTTATTTTATCTTAGTTTCGGCATTTTCTAGGAGTTGTGTTTGTACTCTCACATTGTTTTCATACTGGACGTATCCTTTAGTCCCATTGACCTACTTTGTGGTCATTTGTTGGACATTAATAAAATTATCTTATCTCCCTCTAGGGCATTAGAGTTATCTCCCTCTAGCGCACTTATGATTGAGTTACTACAGAATTTGGGTTTTTGGTTCCATTTAATTCCCTGTTTTCATATGCAAATCTTAACAACTATGGCTAAGACATCAAAATATTAAAAAGTACAAAGTACATGTATAGAATTGACAACTATCAGTAACCACTGTTGAATCCACAACTGAGTATAGTAAAACACTAATGAAACAAATGAAGAAATAGAATGAGTGGGGCTTACCTTTCAACTCAATAGGTAGGCCATGACAATCCCAACCAGGCACATAGTTTACCTTATAATCTTGAAGGAGCTGCAGTACAAACAAGAAAAATATCAGGTATTTGGTGATCAACTAAGCCACTGAACATAAATGTATCAACAATCTATGCTACAGGTAAACATAATCATAAGTACATTTATATCATGAAATTGAAAGCTTGAAGGCTTTATCAAGTATACATTGGCAATCATTAATAGTTTCAAGTTTCTTTCACTTAAAGTACAAACAAACCTACATTAGCAATCTCACTAGTAATTATCCAAACCATATTTACATATATCGGCAATATATCGCCCATATTGCAAGTCATTCCCCTTGGCAATTTATCGCCACTAAAAAATCGCGACATGTACAACATTTTAATATATCGCGATATATTAAATGTGTCGCGATATATTGGGAATATATCGCAATATTTTGGAAAATATCGCCCTGCTAAAAAAATGCATGTATTTTGGGAAATAAACCTGTCAATTAAGTTTTAGGTAGTGTTATTAGTGTTGGGCATATTAAATTCTTAAAGTAATAAATGGTAATATTAAATTCTTAAAGTAAAAGTGACATTCTCCTTGTCTTTCATTCTCCTTATCTTTCATTTTCTATCCTTTTAATTAAATTTTTAATATTACCATTAATTGTTCAGGATGTTTGAGAGTGGTTCCAACCTCATCGGACTTCATATGCAAAAAGTAGAATATTAGATCCCATTCAGACTTCAACAGACTTAATAGTTTTCAAGATTTCAAGATTGCAACGTTTCCATTGGATTCTATCATGTATGAGGGTATTGGACTTAATCAAGCACATCAACCGCTCTACATCCCTTGATGTTACCATTGAATTCCTCTAACATGACGTTAATAAAAATGTACCCTTCACTCAAGCAAAATCATTTATTAAGCTTGGGAAGCCTTTTCTACCTTTTTTTAACAATTGGATTAGGAAGTTTAATCAAAATTGTAGGGTGTTGAGTCTGTTGACTAACGTCCTTGGAGGATCAACTTCGAGATTCGAGGTAGACGCAAGGGCAAGAGTCTAGAGGAGAGGGTGCATAGGGTGTTATCGATGAATAGGATCCCGATATAGACAATGATTTTGATGATATGTAGTTATGGGAGGAGACAGCTCACATTGGCTTCCACCTCAGTGCCATTACCTTCCACCATAGCCTAAGCAGTTGGAGCCTTTATTTCTACCCCAAGCTCATCTAGAGCACCTACAGGACCACCTACTGCTTCCAAAGGAATGTGGTGCCCCTTCCCTATAAAAGGGGTAGGCAATCGATGATTCGTATTATTTATCATTGTACTATGTAGTATCTAGATGCCTCATGAGTCATGATGATTCATCTCATGAGATACATTTATTTTGATCATTTGAGGTGATTTTGAATCATTCTATCAAGAACATATTTCAGCATTTTCAGTTTATTGTCAATATGTGATCATGATCCATAATTTGACATCTTATATATTAGTTGTATTTTCATATTTATGTAGCAGTGTTTATTTGATGTTGTTGTTGCTTTAGATGTTAAAAAAATTGAAAAAAATGGTTATTTTGTATTTTTTTCAGGTTTTACGGCATTTGCCGATATTTTCGTCGATGTTGTAGATAAGTTACATTCTGAACCCTCAGCGATATATTCGTCAAGACTCGACACGATATATGTAACTTTGATCCAAACTGAAAAAACCACAATATAATGAAGCATGGTATTGCCATGACAAAGAAAACAGTCAAAAGTTGTACTCTACAAACATCGGCACTACTTTATGTTAGCTTCATGCTAGAAGAAACAATCCTTATACAAAAGGCCAAAATGTTTCAAGAAGAAGAATAATCATAGGATAACTTTCTCAAGCCAATTAAAAGTTCACAAGAACTTGCACAAGAAGAGAGTACCTAACATCCAGAGCAATGGAAGGAACCACTGTAGCCATGGCAATTTCAATGGACATTAGATTACCAAATGTTGGAGGTTACATCCTGAGATTCATCCCAAGAACCAAAAGAGAAGGTGGATAGAATAGAGCAAAGGAGAAGAAGGCATGCTTACATCTACATTCCAAGACGCAATCGCAACCAGAGATGACAGTCGCACTAGGGAAGAGCGTAGTAAGGAAACACGATCACTCAGGGCATCCTTTGTAAGGTTCCTAGCCTCTAGCAAAGAATTTGTCTTAGGAAAACTCTTGAAGCATGGTGAATAAATTGGCTTGAATGGGTCTTTTAAGAAGCGACAGCTTCAAAGCAAGAATTCCTGATCACAATGGCAAGGGAACTAACAGAGTTGATTCAAATTTTATTCACTGATGTGTTTTCTTTGGCATTTGCCAATAGTTGTTTGGAGATTCATAGTTTTGTATGCACCACTCTTACTCCAGATGTGGAAGCCACGAAAACCAAGTCGCACAAGGTTTTGAATGCTGAAGTTCAACAATGTTATGAGGAAAACATGGGGAAGAAGGGACTAGATGGGTAGTTGAGAACATGTGCTCCTACCATCATGGAAGGATGAACCATTAGATCAAATAAGATAAGATAAATTTATTAATGTCCAACGAATGACCACTAAAGTTGTTCAAAGGGACTATTGGGTACAAAATGATGTCCATACAATGTGGGAGCACTAAAACAACTCCTATGAAAAGTAAGATGCAAAAAATAAAGCATGAATCAATGTAAATCCCAAAATCCAGCTCGGAATATGGAGAGTCAATTCGAGAGAGAGATGTGTCGAGAGAATGGATCTAGAATCTTTGATACAAATGATACAAGCCTATCATGGTCCACTGGAACCATCTCTCCTAACATCCAAGGATGAATAAAGTAATCTCACCACACAAGTCTATCTAGAGGAAGAACTAGAAGAGGAGTTGAATTGTTTAATGTGTCGTTGCCTAGAGGAGGAGGCCAATCGTTGTGATCTAGATTATATCAACTAACTGCTAGTATGGCAATGGGACTGGGCCCTAGCAATGCCACTGGGGTCTCGCAGGTGGTCCTCTTGGTCCACACAAATATGGGTCTGGAAACATAACAGCTATATGGCCGCCTCTTGGTGCCCCTAGTAGATGGGAGCACTGTGAAAAAGTGATCCACTAAGTGGAAGTCGGTCCAAGATGTGGATGTGACTAGGATGACCGAGCAAAGCAATGCCACTGGGGTCTCGCAGGTGGTCCTCTTGGTCCACACAAATATGAGTCTGGAAACATAACCGCTATATGGCTGCCTCTTGGTGCCCCTAATGGATGGGAGCACTATGAAAAAGTGATCCACTATGTGGAAGTCGATCCAAGATGTGGATGTGACTAGGATGAGCGAGCAAAGTTGGAGGGCCTCCTACAAGTATAAGGCCAAGCATATCTAGTCGGGTTACCTAAAGAAAATGGCAAGAATCTGAAACTCCTTGACTAGAAGCTCCCTGAAAAGATAGTGGAACTGCACTTGAATCTTACAATAAATAGGGAAGGGAAAGATGAAGTGTTCCTCAGTCCTCAAACTCCCAAAGGTGGCGCACCTAGTAGATCTTGTCAAATTGGTCGTGTTATCACATACATAGTCGCTGGAGCTACCATGATGCAACAAACCATATTTTGCTTCCAGCCAGTACTAGTCCCTTATGAGTTGAGCATTTCATCTAGTGATCATCGGTGGTTGAGCATTTATCAGAGCCTATAGAGCAGCAGCAGTATCCCATGTCATGACTTAGCTTTGCATGACCCATTGAGATGTACTTGGTTTGGTCATGGTTCACTTGGCAAAGCAGAGCAGGCAGTTGATTTCTTTCCTTTGCACCATGAGCAGTCAAAGTTGATATTCATTACAAAGACAAGTATATGGCTGAGCAGGTATACAAGTTGCATTTGGGTATTATAGTGTCTCTTACTGATATTATTAGCTTTGAATTAACATGGTGACTGGCAGTGGTGATCTTATTATATGTTGCTATTATGGACTTGTTAAGAGTTAATGTATGATCCTAAATATAAGACTTTTCATATGCTCACTCATATTACCTACCTAATGGAGGCTTAGCCTTGCCTTTTGTTGTGTGTGGCACCATTTCTCATATCTCTGTCCATCCAACATATTCCATCCTTTGATTTGATCGCTAACTTACGACTTTGACTTGTGAGATTGAGGAGTCTTCCCCCCACTTTGACATATGTAAGTGATCGACTCCGTGTTGTTTTGTGTCTCGGCTTTGAGTTCTCCGACAAAACTTGCCGAAACCTTGACCCTTCTAGGCCGAAGGAACTCGTCGATGTTAAGTCTTGAGTCTAGGTGAGTTGAGATTCTAAAGCCTTGACCTCTCTAATCGATTACCCCTGATGTTTGGTCCTAATTTTGAATGATTCCCGCCAGTTGACCCCATGAGCTAAGACTGGCTAGTTGCCTGAATTGTGTCAGTTGGATTCGAAGCAAGTTGTCCTATCATCATTAAATGTATCATTATAATTTGTTGTATCCAAAGAGATGCAAATACCCTGGATGAAAGCTGCAATTAGTTGTGCTTTTAAGCACATGTAAAATCCCAAGGGTCATGAAATGAAAACGGCCAAATAAAAGCAGGAGTGCATCTATTGAAAATCAAAATTACTATTGGCCATGGTTATTATGTGATGATGTTTCCCCACGGAGCCCAAGGGCATGGATGTGGGATGGAGCAAGGGACTGCTTTTCTAAGAGTCCCCTAGAACCTCAGAGTTACTATTGATTGTGCACCCAGCACAATGGTTCTCGAAAAGATCTTCACAGAGCCGGAATCAGGCTTGGATGTGAGCCATAGGACACTTGTTAGAGTTGAAGGGACACTTCTCAATCAACTTATTCCATTTGTGAGATACCTCCTTTCCCTATTGTTATCTATCCTATGCATGTCATTGTGGATTCCCTCTTGTCCCTTGTTCTCTGAGAGACCACTATGTTGAAGTCAAGAGTCAATCTCCTTTGTCCTAGCCCTGTTTCATTCACCTCACCCATCATAACAACCTGGTTAAATCTGTAAGTGAGCATATGTAGAGGGCTTTATAAAGGAGCATGTATTTACTTTTAAACAGGTCTCATCCTTGATTATTGATTGATTTATCAACATTGTCATGTTATTTATGTTAGTTGGCTAATAATATGAATAAGAGAGCATCTTTAAACCCTCGTGCATGTAGGATGGATTAGTTTTGATCTCAGTCATCAGTTTGATCATTTTTTACGTGGTCAAACCTAGAACATGGGTCCCGAGGCAGATAAGACTACAGTGGTTCGATTGATTATTTGTCACCTTGATGTATCCAATACACCATTCCATACTTCAATTTGATCATTTCTGGCCATTTTACAAGATTATTATGGTTTATTATTATGGCCATATTTTTATTGTCGAGCATGGTTTTGGCTTCCAGATGCATATTTAGATGGATTCATGACGTTTTAGTAGTCATCATTAGTGAATTGGAGGTCTCTGATTTCATTGGCATACTCAGCTTGTTGATCCAGGCAAGGGAAATGGAAATAATGGCACATTTATTCTACAGCAAGAAAATCAGCATTTTAATTCATTAAAATGTAACGATGGCTACTCCAAGGAAATCGATTTGGCTACTGTATGGCTAGGAAATGGCAAGGGATGACTTGATATGATATCCAGAGGCTCTATGGATCATTTCTCATGTGTCTATCTCAGTGATTGGGTTAGCACTTATTATTTTGGCTTGCCTAGGGAGGACATCCTCCATGAGGGGCGCACTGCACCTTGGCAAATGTTGTGTCACCATGTTATATCTTATGACTTTATATTGGAATATCACTTAGGGTGAATTGAGCCCCTAAAGTGATCCCCACATCATGTACCACATGTTATATTTCATTATTATGATGTATCTCTCCTAGCTTGGGTGTTAGAGACAAAATTGCGCCCCCTTTTGAGAGAGTGATCCATGTATCAATGTAAAAAAATATCTCCACCGTTGTTGATGTTATAATCTCAACCGTTGGATGAAAGTTGGTTAGAAAATAGACACCACTCTTCTCTTATTTGAGAGGCGATCCCTTAATTGTAAATCATCATTTAGAGTGGGACTCTTGGCACAAGAACTTCTAATAGAGAGAAATCTTTTGTTCAAATACTTGTGTTCTTGTAGATGAATTTGTGGGATGGTGATTGAAATTGTATTTTGTTTGCATTAAAATATCTTGGTGAATATTTCTTGTATATTTTGGATCCATATTTTTACTACAGGAAGAGAGGCCAATTTGAGGAAGGGCGCACTAGTGGAGGAGACTCTCTCTCTCTCTCTCTCTCTCTCTCTCTCTCTCTCTTGATTTAATAGGGAGTGGTTTTGTCTTTGAGATTAATTATTCTTTATCGTTTGCTTCTCGTTTGCATTTACTCTTCTTGTGATTCTAATTGCTTATTGCTTGGATTGGCAGGAAAGGATGGATGCACTGGGTCATTGGGCGTTTTACTTGGACGAGGGCTTCACCAAATCTCTCACTTGATCTTGCAAAGCCAATCTTCATCATTACGGCAATCATCTACCATAACCAAGTAAGTGTCTCACTACTTTTCTCTGTTTGAATTTTCATACAAGGGTCACTCTCGACATAATAAACATTAAAAACCCTCACTCTAAACTCGTAAAAATTCTCTGGGTCACACTTCTTTGAAACTTGGGAAATCCTTTCTAGGTATTCTTCCTTACCCCTGGATCTCACTAGCCTCCTTGAGGCGTCATCATTGGGGACTCCATCTGCCTTGTAGAGAAGGCACTGATCTTTCTGCAATTCGCCCTCCTAGGGTTTGATCATTTTCTTGTTGCATGGCATTTTTCTTTTACTTGTGGACTTAGACACTATCATATCAATCATCAAGCAATCAATCTTAGGTGTTACGAAGCCCTAATCACCATCTAAGTTACCACCTTGGACATCTCTAAGTTTCACCATCCAAAACCCCCCAGGGTAGTGACTTGCTCATTTTTCATCTAGCACCATTTACCTGGATCTTGTGCATCATTCTGTAGCTATCAAATTAACCCCTTTGGATGGTCTTTCCAATTCTTCTAAGCCTCACAATCCAAGATTTTCATCCTTGGTGGCTATCTTATTAAGATTTAGGGTTTCATTAACCGAACACCTTAAGTATACTATAGTTGTAGTTTGATCAGGTGTTTGGTTCTAGGTCCTTCCTTTTAGGATTGGATCGGGGTCTCCCCATTTGCTACTCTGCTTCAAGTGGCATAAAGCGAAGAGAATCCTAATTGGCATGACAATAGATCCATCTCGGGGATCAAGATACTCCAGAGTCACCTCTTTAGTTGCCTAGCTCCTTTACCGTCCTAAATAGGATTCATCTCAAAGGGGAAACCAGAAGTTGCGTGATAACAAGTCAATGTAGTGATCCATCTCCACCCTAAGTCAATGAGAGCCCACCCTGAACTAACCCAAGGAAATATGAAGAGCATGCACCCAATGGAAAAGTGTGTAATGCGGTCGAACAATGAGCCTGTCCCTCAGATCCATGAAATGATAGACGTAGAAGGCCATCTTTGGACATTGATGCCACAAAAACTAGCACTGCTAAAATGCAAGGTCTTCACTGGGCTGTAGCTATGTGTAACTATGGAAGTAATGTCATTGTCACCTTAGCAAATACTTCCCTTCACTTTAGTGACTCGAGAAGTCACAAGGGGGGAATCCCTGAAGGCAAATAAGTTCAAGGGATAAAGCAAATCACTTGGAGTATGGATGGATTTATGATTGAGTTAGAAAATATTATAAGAGATGAAATCTAAAGTAGTGAAAAAGATAACTCACAATTTGATAACAACAACCATGAATCAATGAAATTATTTGCATATGAAATGTATTTGAATAAAGAAAGTACATGTAAGCAACCCAAAAGCTTAAGTGATTTGCCAAATGAATAATGAACAACTTGTGGTCAAAAGATCTAGATCAAGAACTATAAAATGAGAAATAATGTGTAACAAGTGAAATGTATATCATTAAACAATGTAGATCAAGTTAACATTGCTGTTGTATTATATTATGAGTTAAGTGTTAGTGACCAGCAATGGGAAATAAAGTTTTAAACCAACAAAGAAAGCTATGAAAGCCTTTGTTACCTTGATTTAATGCAATGAAATAGGTTGCAAGTATATCTGAAAATAATTTTTGAGAACCATTTATTGAACCACAAATTCTTATTATATTGCTGTAATTGCCAATAAAATAGAGTTGCCATCATTTTCATAAATAACTTACAACAAAAATTGTTAATTAACCAAAGAAATAAAGCTGTGATAATGTGGTTAATAAGAATAAAAATTTCTAGCAACTTAGAGAAATAAAATTAAATGCAAAGGGCTGAAAAGACAAATAACTAGTTGCTTGAAATGAAAAGCATGAGGTGTGTTTAGTTACTTGAATTTAAATTTCAGATCTCAGTGAGTCAAAGTGATTGTGTTAAAAGAAAATGTTAATAACCCAAATCTGAAAATTGCAATATGTAAATTTTAAAACAGTTAATAGTGTTACATATATAAGCTAAAAAAGCAACTTTACTGTTAGATGGCCTTCTAGGGCAAATGCTGGAATGGATGAACACAGCCAAATACACAATAATCCACAACAAGGACAAGCAGAATAGCATGAAAGTAAGATCTTCTCATTAGCAAAAGTACATATTAATACATGAGAAGGTAACGCTTGGGTTTCAACTTCCAAGCTATCCCTTGGAGTGCCAAAGACCATTAGTCTTCACCTAACCCTAACGGATTAGGTTCCAACAATCCCCCCTTAATCCAAAAGGGTGTATATGAGTCCAAGAAAAGAGAGCTGAAATCTGGAAAAAGATGGCTGAAAAAGGCTGAACATCTCCAACTTGAAAATCCAAATTTGCCAAGCAAGTTAGCAGAAGCTGACTTCTCTTGCTAAGTATAAGTGCTCTCTGAAGTGGTAGTTTTGGCTGACCACAAACCAAAAGGGGGTAAGTAGAAGCTGATGTCTTCTACTAAGTGGGTAGTTTAAGGATGACCACAAGCTCTCGATCTCAGCAGCTATAAAATCATGAACCATGAAGGTGGTTTAAGGCTGACCACAAACTCTGGAACTTGGCTTGAAGGCTCAAAGGTTCTTGGAACATTCCGAAAGGCTAGCAAAAGTTGTTTGTCTTCTACTGAATGAATGGTTTTAAGCTGACCACAAACTCTGGAACTTGGAAGCAACTTAGCACCCAGGTTTACATTGAATGTATTTATATTCTAAGGGTCCAAACATCACCACCGCATAAATAAACCCAATTGTTGGCAGATGAAGAGTATTTTAGAATATTGAAGATAAACATGACTTCAAACAAACAAAACACAAGGATAAAGGATCACCTTATATCGGTTGATAAAATCTTTTAGTATCTTATTTAAGGCATGGCCAATATGCAGTTCCCCATTAGCATAAGGTGGTCCATCATGAAGAGTGAAATGTTCCTGCCAAAAAAATATAAGCACATAGTTAAATTCATGTAGAAATATACTAATCAGCTTAAGTATAAGACTCTGTACACTTAATATCAATAAAATGGAACCTTCTATACAACTATGATTATGGCAAAGGACTGGATATTCAAATAATAATTTGAGAAGAACCTCAAATTTTCTATGAAGAAACAACAAAGAAACCAATTTTGAATTCTAAGGCTTCACCTACATAGATAACCAATTTCTCAGAGTCAGAGTAAACAAAAAAAGAACTTACAAATGCATTTAAGCAGTATATGGCAAAAAGAACATTTTAAAAGAGGTTCAGGAAAAGGGCAAATAAACTCTCCGATCTAAAAGAGTGTCAGGAAAAGTAAAGGAAGCAGAGTATTAATTTGGAATTAAATATCATCATAGGGAGATGACACTAGAGTAAGATAGCCTGCAATTATGGCTGAAATACACAGATTGAAATGGAACTGCCTTGCTGACAATAGCTGAGGGTTGAACTTGAATAAGATAGATAAAAAAAATCCATGTGCATGAAGGACCATGGTAAGTTGAATCAAACAACAAACAGCAATACATTTATTTTCCAACTGTAGAATAACAAAAACTTCAAGTATTCCATGTACACAACACAATGATTATCCATAGCAGCATTTAGCCACCACTATTCTTAATTTAGTCATTGCAGTATGGAAATAAAAAAATCACATTATCAACCTTAAAGTGTGGGTTTGCCAATGCCATTTAAAAGAAAAAAACCTTTAATGTTTTGATTTGACTGAAAACGTTGTTCAAGCTTACAATCCAATAGCTAAAGGACACAGTGTATCATATAATAGAATATCTATACTAATAGCCTCATGGATAAAAATGAAAACCAGAGTCCATCACATCATTACAAAAGCTTTTGGCATTCTTCTATGGATTATATATTTTTCTCTCTATTATGGCAATGCCTTGAAAACTTGGTTCAAAACAAGCATAGGAACTTAAATGAATTGCTGTTACAAGGGAATAGACAAAAAGCATTAATTTTCCTAAAATAAAGTAAATAGTGTAAAAGATGAGAAAAATTAAATTATATCACATTTTATTGGAATTTTTTATTTTGGGGGGGAAGGTACAGATGACAAATTGCAATCGTTGAGTTAGGTACATGAAGGAGTATAATTGTTGGGAAGAGACACCTAAAATAACTAGGTTTAATTATACATTAATTATGTTTGTTGCATATCACCCCTCATCGAGATGCTTCGTCCTTGAAGCAAAATCAAAGACTAATGCCAAAGATCAACTTCGACCACAAGTCAACAATAAATCATATTCTTTGTCTAGTATATGAAGGTTTTTGTTCATCATGAAGATAGGTAAATGTATTCCTCGAGCAATTGAAAGAATTTCATACATACAACATAGATCCAAGAAATAGCAAGTAGAAAATGATGTAGCAAATGTGATGCAACAAAGGTCTTGATCCTGGAATTCAGCTGGTAATATAGGGTCACCAAGGAAGGTCTCTTTGATTTTTGGGGGTATCATCATGGAATTCAGAGGAGAGTGTTACAACGTGTTTTTAGATTTTACATTGTGAATTTGATCACATCACTTATGAAATTTTTCATGAGTGTCAACCTTGCAAGATTTCGTAGCTAGACAGCTGGATGGGCAAGTGGTACACTTGTCTCCTTGCTTGGAGATGTTTTTTATGGTTGAGCGGTGGCCATGATGGTTGGATAGGAGGTATGGTGTATGTGTTCTCATGCCTTCATGGTGAGTATTGGTGAAGTATTTTGTGCCTAGCAAGCAAAACAAATATCATAAGATGATACACCCCCTTTTATTGATTATTAAAAGCATAATTGATTAAGCTAATAAGGCAATCAATTAACACTTAAGTATTTAATAGAATGGGAACCCATCAACTTAGAGTCTCCCTAAGTGGTGAAGTGTTAATAATTGTCCTTTCTAAGTGTTTACACTTGAACCCGCACTGCTTTCTTCAATTGAGACTCAGTGCAACTGTAGACACCAATCCCATTGTAACCTCAACATACATGCCTCTCTCTTAGGGTTGGTTCTTGCTAACATTAGGGGGGTATCCCTAACTGTACCTGCAACCTACTAGTTGATAGAGCAATAGGATTGGGTTCCAGGTAAGTAAACCACTATGTCTAACACAGAACTAGGTGGGAAGAATTAGAGAAGATCAGTGCCTTTCAAGGGATGATAGGGTCAAATTCAAGCTAGAACAAGCATCTGATGGGAGATGGAGAATAGGGGTGAGGCTTCCGGTATGGAAGAATCCTGCCACAAAAACAGGGTATAACTTGAATACTTGGGTTTGAAGAAAAATTACATAATTATGAAATTGCTCATTCACACATTTTGTCAAACACTTGAATATTTAGGGTTTTAATTAAAAAAATTGCACATGATACTTTGAAACTAAAACCACCACTTCAAGATCCCTTCAAATATTGAAATTATGCAAGCACATTGAACATGTGTTTTTGGTCAAACTAGACCAGGCAAAACCCCAACCTGGGGAAAACCCTAAGAGAGAGATTTTTCATTAAGAAGAGCAGAAATTTCAATACAATGAAATTTATCTTTAAACCCTCACTGCAAAAAATTCACAACCAGCAAACTAACTCAAAAACAAAGCCAACCTCGATTTCTGTGCCAACCTCGAAATCTGTACCAAATAGTGTTGTACAGTTTGTTGTACCTGTTGTACGATTTTGTACGGCCTACTATACTTCTACCTTGATTTCTGAGCCCTCGCATGCCTGCAATTAATGTTGTATGGTCTGCATTTAATGCTCAACCAACTTTCTTGGTATTCGAGCCCACACGTGTGACTATCATAAATGTTGTTGTACGCCTGCTACAAGATGCTTAGGGATGCATGTTGCTCCTTGGGATGTGTGTTGCTCCTCTCTCTTGGAAATCGTGCCCTTCTTTGCTTGGGAACTCTTCTTGGTCTTTAATCTCCCTCTTCCTCTCTCTGATGGTGAGTGTGTCCTTCATTTGTCCCTTTCACTTTGTTTTATACTTCAAATTTTGTAACTACTTTACTAACTACCCAATCTAGGGTTATGGATTTAATTACAAAATCATGGGTCTACATTAAATTCACTTTTAATAATTAAACTCATTAATTATTAAATACATCACTTTAAATGTGAGCCACTTTATAAAATACAAAACATAACTTTATTCATATAAAAGTCAGTTTTTACATAAATGTACACAAGGAACAAAACTTTAAGTCCCCCTCATCACACCCACACCAAAAACATGAGGGAGGACCTTCAGAGTTACTTTTCAACACTCCCTCCTAACGAGGGAGGTCCTTCTGGCACCATCAAAATCTCCACCTCCGATCCCTAATGCAACTCCCTCCTGCTCTGGAATGCCTCTCAGAGACAAGTGCCCAACTCTGAACTAGAACTCTAACTCTTGAGATTCTACCTGAACCTTGTCAACCTGCTCATCACCATCATCACTAAACTAGCTAAGTCTTCTACCAGTGCTTTGGAGAGATCCACTCTCCTCATCAGAATAAATGTATCTAACATGTCGATCAGATGCATCTCCTGCCCCATCCTCTAACTTTGACAGCCATCCACTTGTCCTTGGACGTACAACATGTGCTCTCAATATGTATAACCTGTCCCTGCAATCACTAAGCAAGATTGTGGTCCTAACTGGATCATTTGTCCGATAAATGAAAATATGACCACCTCTGACCAACAACCCATAACCATCATCCTCAAAAGATGACACTGAGAGTTTACTAACTCTCATCCTAGGCACAAAGAGAACTCCATGTATCTCCAGGACCTCACCAAGGTCCAATTGGAACCTAATTGTTCCAACCAATCGAATAGCTACATGTGGACTGTCAATATCCGTCTGCATATAATGTCCTGGTCTCAACTCTGTGATGATCTGGAATGCATCATATAATCCAGTCATATGTCTGGTTGACCCACTGTCAACAATCCAAACATGCTCAAAAACTGAGCTCCCCACACTAGAGTCAATAGAAACTAGAGAAAACTCATGCTCAAACTGTTCTGCAAACTCATCCACTTATGCAGGTGTTGCTGAGTCTTTCTTTGTCTTCCCCTTCTTCTTCTCAGGACATTTAGAGGCAACGTGTCTCAACCGACCACACTGATAACATCTGATCTGACACAAGTCTTTCTTCTTTTTGTTCTTAGACTTGGTTGCAAGTGCCACATTCTACTCAACATCCTCACTAACCTGACCAACCTGAGACCCCTACTGGATCTCCTCCTAGGTAAAGTCATCCCATAATCTGGACCAACTGGGAAGCTTCTCTCTACCCATAATACACTTTACAAAGACCTCCCACTTCTTGGTGAAGCTCTTTAGGGCTATCCTCACCAACTCAGAATCAGGGATACTCTCTCCTACTGCTGCCAACTCGTCCTTCACTTGTGTAACATGAGTCAAATAGGAGGCTACACTCTCATATTTAGTCATCTTGATACTGTGTAGCTTGTCTTTAAACACCATCTTGCAGTTCTCATTTTTTGCTTTGAACAATTGATTCAAAGTATCCCACATCTCCTTAGTTGTTTTCTTCTCTGCTAAATGTGGAATCAAATGGTCTTTAACCCCATCCAGGATGACTCTCTGAGCCCTAGCTTCAAGAGCTTCATGCTCTTCAAGTTCATCCTTATATGTTGGCTTTGTCACGGTGTTGTTTGCAAACCTCCAAATTTTCCATTCCTTCAATAATGCGGTTATTCTTACTTTCCATGGGATATAGTTGGATACACCATCCAACCTATCCTCATACTGTATACTCATCATTGAAGAAATCGCCTACAACCAAAAACAATTGAAAGACAACCACAACACAATCTTCTGCACTACTATGAAAGAACACTGTGAAACACTTGCTTGCTTCCTACTTCAGTATGGCTCCGATACCATGAAGAAAAATGACATAAGTATGAAATTGCTCATTCATATATTCTGTCAACACTTGAATATCTAGGGTTTTAATTAAAAAATTTGCACATGATACTTTGAAACTAAAACCACCACTTCAAGATCCCACATTGAACACATGTGTTTTTGGTCAAACTAGACCAGGCAAAACCCCAACCTGGGGAAAACCCTAAGAGAGAGATTTTTCATTAAGGAGAGCACAAATTTCAATACAATGAAATTTATCTTTAAACACTCACTGGCAAAATTTCACAAACAGCAAACTAACTCAAAAACAGAGCCAACCTCAATTTCTGTGCCAACCTCGAAATATGTACAAAACAGTGTTGTACAGTCTGCTGTATGGTTATGTACGGCCTGCTGTACTTCTACCTCGATTTATGAGCCCTCACGTGCCTGCAATTAATGTTGTACGGTCTGCATTTAATGCTCAGCCAACTTTCTTAGGATTCAAGCCAATCTTCTATGGATTCGAGCCCACACATGTGACAGTCATAAATGCTGTTGTACGGCCTGCTACAGGTTGCCTAGGGATGCGTGCTCATCCTTGGGATGTGTGCTGCTTCTCTCTCTTGGAAATCGTGCCCTTCTTTGCTTGGGAACTCTTCTTGGTCTTTAATCTCCCTCTTCCTCTCTTTGATGGTGAGTGTGTCCTTCATTTGTCCCTTTCACTTTGTTTTATACTTCAAATTTGTAACTACTTTACTAACTACCCAATCTAGGGTTAGGGATTTAATTACAAAATCATGGGTCCACATTAAATTCACTTTTATTAATTAAACTCATTAATTATTAAATACATCACTTTAAATGTGACCCACTTTATAAAGTACAAAACATAACTTTATTTATATAAAAGTCACTTTTTACATAATTGTACACAAGGAACAAAACTTTAAGTCCCCTTCATCACACCCACACCAAAAACATGAGGGAGGACCTTCAGAGTTACTTTTCAACAGGGTTGGGTGCTGATGATAACCTTGTCCTATCCGCTATGAGGAAGCTAAGGAGTGGATTTCCCACTCTACAGGTTGTCAGGGGCTCAGAGGGCTCGCTGTAACCTTCTCCTGTCTGCTATGAGGAAGCTAAGGAGTGGATTTCCCACTCTACAGGTTATCAGGGGCTCAGAGGGCTCTGATCTGCAACAGTTAATGAAGATCAGAGGTGATAACCTTCAAAAACTTCTAACTAATCCTAACAACCTGAACAAGAAAGAAGTCAAAAATACACTATTCAAATATCAAGTACACAGAAACAGGAAAACACATGTGGATCAACGAACTAGCTTCATTCAACTGTTGATCTCAAATTACAAGACCCAATCTATGGGAATCGACCCTTTACAATGAGCATCGAACATCACTTTATAGGCCTCAATTGACCTGTGCCCTAGCTCTAAGTAACTGCTAGGATAACTAGTATGCACATCTCTAAAAGATAAATCACATATTAGAATGATGCGCCCTCATTGTTTGCCTAAAATGGATAAGCGAACTGCTGTTAATCTGCCTCTGAATACGTCTGAGAATATGTCCAGAATGCCAAGGAACTTAAACTTAACCTTACTACAGTATGCTCTTTTAAACTGTTGTTTGTCCTGTAATAGAATGCTGTTTGCATGGTATTAAAACGATCTGCTAGTAATAACAACCCTATAGCTCAGCTTTTGCAAGAAGTTTGTTGTTTACTAATTCTAAGCTAAAATATATTGTTTAGGGTGCACCCTATACTCCTGTTGGATGCTTTCTGAGCATGTACATGCTGGAGAAGAGGACATCAAACCTCTATGAAGTTCCCCTGAAGAAAACATTGTATGCATAATTGAGAAGAAAACAAGTTGTATCAAATAGAACCTCCAAAATCATAATCCAATGATTAATTATGAAGCTAGGGTTGGAACTAGTAGACGCCTTATGGTTTAGGAGGGCAAGCTATAGTTTGAGGTTATCACATGTGCCAACATTAATAGAATTCGAACTAGGGTTTTGGTCTTGTTAAAATTAGTAAGCATGCCAACTCCACTATCTCTCGAGGAGGGCTAAGGATCCGTAGCCCTTGTTGACTCGAGGTTGAAGGACATGCCGCAGACTGAAACATGCCGCAGCCTGAAACTGGGTCATGTGAACTGCAGATAAGTATATGAGCTAGTGATCTCAACCTCCTCCCCTCTAAAAAATAAATGGTGATCCAAGAAGGTCTTCTTCAACCCTTTGAAGATCATGACCTTGTTTACCCACGTTGACCATCAACTGACGAGATCACATAAAAGGGCTAAGGCATCTAACTATCTCTGCAACCCCTTTGTAGATGAGGCCAAAAGGACCACATCATCAACAAAAAGCAAGATAGAAATCAAAACCCGGTGGAGACGGCACCCACCATCATCCTAGATGTGTTCATGCAAGAAGGATTCCAGCTCATGGAAAGGGTATTTGTCATTAGGTATAGCTGTAAAAGTAGATGGAGGGAGAAGAAGCATCTATTACCACCTCAATAACTGTGAAGGTGCCAACGCACTGCCTGATAATGAAGACTTTGGTATTATTTTGTATAAAAGTATAGATTTAGGGAAGTCTATGACAGTTGGCACATTTGAATCTGAGAACTTCCCTCTTCCCTGTTTTTGGAAGTTTTTGTCTGAACTTCTTCTTGCACTCAATGCTCCTGGACAGGAGAGTATATTATAAAAAAATTATCAGAAAAAGAAGCACTTTTGTCTCTCTAATTGTTGATCACGTACCAGAAATTCATTTCATGTAAATCTAAATAGAGTACCATATGTAGTCTACTTTTTTGTCCCCAAACTTTTAACAGTTAAATATGCACTGATTGCTTCATGCATTATGTCCTAATTTGAAACTGTTTTAGAGTATTTTCATTGCATTGAAACGTGATACCTGTTGCATTTCTAGGTTTCATGCAAATTATAGTTTGCTATAAGCCCAGCTTGGGGCTCTTCCTTGGGGATGTTCTTGTAAGGCCACTCTTGTTTCCAAGAACAAATACAAAGTAAAGTTTTCAGTTGTAATTAAACCGTTTCTACTCAAATAACTTCCCAGTCAGGCATGATTCCAGAGATACCAGTCAAATAAAAGGCTCAAGGCTCCATTTTTCTTAACATACCCCATTATTCCTAATCAGAAGCCTCTTCAGCACCTGTTTCTCATCCCATAATTTCTGTATTTCTGGTTCACGTACTACAGAATTTGCCCTGAGGCTGAAACTTGTCTGAGGTAGATCCACTGTATGCTTATATCGACCATCGTCTTGAGGGTTACCTGTAATCAACAAATATAATGGTTCTAGTTCTGCATAATGGAGAAGCATATACAGAGTTCTTAAAGCAAATTTATACAGTCAAGTTAGCTTCTCTAGTACCATATTCTCTAATGTAGGCTAATAATTAGGTTTACAAGATGATTTAATCAATATGAAGAAAAAAAATTGCCTTTTGATGTTTTCTTTGATGCAAGAACTGGCCCCTGTGCTTTTTGCTTTGAGTCCAACATGCTGTCGCAATTTGACTGGGTTGAGAATGACTTCCCAATAACTGAGAATGAAAATGGTGAACCCTTAAGAAATTGTTTTCCACAACAGCTCTTCTCATGACCGAACTGTCTCAGCTGAACAAATGTCCCAGTAGATGTACTTCTGTATTTCAACATACCCTGCAACAAAAGCAAATGACATTTTAAATTCATACTATCAAATAAACTAAAGCCAAGAAAGCTACTAGAGCATGTATGTGCTGTTGACGGAAGATACAAGATGCAAGCTGTAAGTAGGCCGCCGAAGGTCCAAAACACAAAAAACACTCCCTTCAAGTATTCAGAACTGAAGGGAAGAATGTGAAGAACTCCTGGCGCTGGTGGCAGATGTCGAGGATGGAGACCGAAAAGTGGCTTCCCCACCCAAGTCATCAATCGCAATGAACTTGACGATGCATTGGTGGATGATGTCCTCCAGGGACTGATGGGCACAGATAGGGCCCGGTGGTATGATACTAGGGGGAGCCCAAGAGCTAGACTGCCCCACTCTCCTAACATCCAAGGCCAAGGAAAAGAAATTCTGGAGGGGCAGCTCGGTTGTCTAAACAGGGGGTGCCTAGCCCTAGGACCATCGAGAACTAACCTATTGCTGAGGTTGTTTGGAACTAATCCATCTACTACTGGAGCGTCTGGATGCCTGGGGCATGTGCAATCTGTGAGATTTGTAGCAGCAACTTCTCAGGAATCTCAAGGAGGTCGGTCTACCAGAAGGGGGAGGTCGACCCGAGAGCCGAGGTCTCACCAATCAAGAGCTCGATGGGTTATCTGGAGGATGTTGGGTATATTCCTATCATTTGTTGCCCCTATCCATCGAGACAACCTAGAAGTACAAGGTGATCTACCAGGAAGACTCTGTCCTAGAAGTGGTCAAAAGAGTCCTGAATCTATGCTCTAAAGGCTCCCTCATGAAGGCATCAATGGTCAAAGTACCAGAAAAATGTGGACAGGGATCTACTAGAGTGCCAAAAAACAAAAAAGACAGTGAAATCTCCCTATGATTTCATAGTAGAAAGGAAATCCAAAGATAAAATACCCCTCGACTATGAAGCTCCGACAGTATAGGACGTTGGGACACGTCCTATACTGTCTCACATCCTGTGTGTCAGCTATGTGACGTTTCCCAACGTGTCCCAACGTTTCAGACACCAACACGCTATAAAGAAACCACAGGGGTTTAAAAGCAATTTCTTTCATCTTTTTCACTTCCAGCAAGAGAAGAAGCTCTAACCATATTAAAACTATATTTGACGCGAATCTGGGAGATTTTAAAATATCTTTCACAAACCAGATTTGTCATTTCTCCAACAACGTTCTCAACAATGTGTTCTCTTCAATGTATTCCCTTGGCAGACGTCCTCAACGCAGTCAGTTCACTCTCGCGCAGGAGGAGATAGCCTTCAATCAACTCCAAGAGAGACGGTGTTCACAGCCTTCTCGAAATTAGGGTTTAGACTTGCAATCAGCTATCATCCGTGGTTTGTTTTTTTGGAGTAACTATCACCCAGCACGCAATACTGTTGAACGATACCAGTTTGCTGTGCGTTTTACTGTGTGTATCTCACCGGATTTTGGCAGAAGCTCGGAGCTTCAATGCAATGATTCCTTCAAAGAAGTGGCCTCCTCTGGTGGTGTTATTCTTCTCTCGACAATAGAGTTCAACAATAAATACGGTGATTACAAAGTTTCTCTCACGCTGGAAAACTTATGTCAATAAAATTTGGACTTCACCATCTTTTATTTGAATACATCTGGGCCGAGCACCAATTCTAGGTGCCCCCCACACACGAAGCGAAATTCATTGAGCTGTAGCACGTAATCACCAAGTGCGGAGTTGCAAAAATTAGGGTTCGAGCCTCCAAACTGTAAGCGATGTATGGTACGGAATTTCAAGGGTCACGACTAGCTGGAAAACCCATACCTCAAGTGCCTTCAGTGATGAGGAGAATGGAACCTGCCGGAGATTAGCAAGAGATGAGATTGTTCAACCAAGCAATGGCACCAACGTAACGGCTCTTTGGCTCTGTGTATTTGTATTTGCGTAATTGTTGAGGCGACTCAAACAATGAAGATACGGATATAAGTCCTTTTCTTTTATCCGTTCCAAGTCTGTCCAGAGATCAAAACACTTTGCCACAATGCTGTTTGGGGGGTCATCACAAAAAATCCTCACAGACCTTCTTCGTATCGTCCATCCACGTCAGGAAAATCATCATGCCTCTGACTCAATACATATTTTGCTTAAGAATCAGACGTATACAATACACAAAAAATAATCAGACCTCCATCCCACTTGCGCTCTCGATTCAATGTCCTTCACAGATCCCATGCACCATTTTCTTCTGAAACATTAAATATTTGTCCAAAAAGCCACTTCGTATGGACGCAACAGTGTAGCAATATGGAGGTCAAGGATGCCGACTGAGAATGCCTGCTGAAGGAATTGGGATACTAATGCGGCTGCAGCTCATTTAGTTTCCCCACAAATTGATTGCAGGCATGAGTAGCGAATGCACTAATGTAGAGATAATCCAACAGGATGAGGTGAGGAAGTTGTAGCATCAATGCCTGCATATGTCCCGCAGGTCACACAACTAAATGATGAGTTTCATGTGGAAAAGACCACCGTTTTAGAGCATCTCACGGAGAGGAGGTTGCAGTCGTGGAGAGCGATGGGGAACAGATCACACTAACTCACGTAGTAGAGGGTGAGACAGCAGGTCGCGGATACGGAGGAGACACGGGTAAGAAAGACAGGTCTCCACAAAGGGAAGAAATGCAAATGGGAGGTTGGAAATATATGCATACAGAGCACACAAATAAGATAAGATAATGTTATTAAGGAGGGGAAAGCAGCTAAACAAACAAACAATCAGTGAGTGAAAGGAAGGGAAGAAGAGAAAGGAGGTTCCACGCAAAAAACGTGGGCACAAGTTGTTAACAAATTTGCCAATAACTTAGGAGAGGCAAACGCCCAGGGGAACGCCATACGAGAAAGACAAGTTAGAGCAACAAACATAATTATTAAAGGTGTGAGAGATTATGGGGAAAATGAAGATACGCTTGATCTTGCAAGAGACTTTTTGAGAGACAAGATGCTTTGGCAAGGCCGAATTTGCCAAACGTGGAGGGTGGGCAAGCCCAGTGGCGAGAGAGCTAGACCCATAAAAGTCACCATGTCAAATACACATGACAAGCAAATCTTGTTAAGCAAGAAGTAACTCTTGAGAGGATCTCGCTTCTTTCTAGAAGAAGATTTAACTGTTAGGCAGCAAGAGGAAAGAAGGGATGAGATGTCAAAGGTTAGTGCAGCAAGAGATGAGGGCAAAAGAGCATGGATGTACAAAGGTAAAGCGGTTATTGCCTTTTTTGGCCCCCCAAAAACAAAACAGCAAGGCGGTAATCAAGAAAGGTCAGTAGATTCTTTAGCAGAAAAATATGAAACAAATACAGTATGGGCAAATAGGGGTGAGGACTCAACTTTGAGTCTTGTATGCCAAAACAAATAGCAGTCAAGGTCTACTTAGGTTTCCCTAAGCTTAGTTTGTTGGAACTGTAGAGGCTACCCTTGGAGGCGGGGACCTAGGTTAGGGCCTATTGCGGAAGATAGAGACATAATTTGTCTAGTGGAAATGCATGAATGGGAAGGATGTAAGACACCTTTGTTTGAAGGGTACTTGAAGATGGCAGTGTGGAACAAGGCAGCAGAGAATGGCAAGGGAAACGGGGGTATCATGGTCTTAGTAAGGGAAAAAAAAGGACATCTCATTCGGTTAGAAAAAGAAGACTCAAATAGACAATTCATTTGGTTTAAAATATCAGAAAATGGAAATATCATCAAAATTGCAGCATGTTATTTTGCCCCGCAAGTTTCAAAAACTTACAAAAGTGAGGGGCTTAACCACAGAGATCCCTTTGCAGCCTTAAAAAACGACATTGCAGCGTATTCCCAACTAAGTGAAGTCCTTCTGGTGGGTGACTTCAATGCTAGGATTGCAAATGAACAAGCTAGTATCCTCCGTTGTAAAGAAGACTACAATGCTCACATGGCATGTGTGAGAGAATGGAGGAAGTTCAGATCAGGGATCAGATCTGGAATCTAAAATCTGATCACAAACCAATATATCTAAGATTCTCTTGGACTGAAAAGCAACGGGATGAAATAAAAACCCAGTGCATTAAGCAATCACCCCCAGAGGGCAGGATTCTTTTGACACAACAAAACTATAATACCTTCAAGATAGCATTAGAGAAGCTTTTCAAAGAGGTGAAAATTCAATCTCAGGGCCTTCATAGCCACGAGCTAACATGTCTAATCCAAAGAGCACTTTCATAATGCAAAAGAGCAAGAAATAAGAAATCTGAAACAAATTGCTTCCCGGTTAATGCTTGGTTTGACGAGGAATGCAAAAAAGCAAGGAGAACTTTGAAAGAGTCAAATCAGAAAGAAATAAGCCTAAAACTTTACAAGCAGATTTTAAGAAAGAAAAAAGGTGATTTCATGATTTCACATAGGGAAGAGCTAATCTTCCTTGGGAAAAACAACCCCAAGTTATTTTGGAAGGAACTGCAAACCAGAAAGAAGCAAACTGAAAACAATATCACATCCTATCAATGGCTTGAATATGCTAAACAATTCTATGAGCAAGATCCTAAAGCTGACCCCCCCCTGGGTCAACACTTCTACTAAGCTTTTCATCGTACAAGAGGTCGAGGTGGGTATTAAGAAGTTGGGTGTTGGAAAGGCAAAGGATTTAGTTGAGCTCCAAGCAGAGTATCTAATGTGGGGTTCGAAAACTCTTGTGCCTCACATCACAAGGATTTTCAACAACATCATTCAGCAGGGCTTCCCTACAGATTGGACAACTAGCCTAGCAATACCTCTTTTCAAGAGTGGTGATGCCAATAATCCCTCCAATTACAGGACCATAATGATAAATCCCCTGTTTGCAAAGCTATTCGGAAGTATGCTAGAAAACAGAATTAGCAAGTGAGCAGAAGAAAGAGGTAAGAGTGCTAAAGGACAAGCAGGTTTCAGACCCAAACACTCCATGGTTGATCACAGTATAACATTAAGACACATCATTAAGAAAGTGTGGGAGAATAAAGAGGAAACCTTTTGTTGCTTTGTCGATTTCAAAAAAGCTTTTGACACGGTACCTAGGGATAAGCTCTGGCATAGAATGGAAGAATTTGGGGTTCCTATGCATCTTAGAGCAGCTGTCCATAGATTATACGAGGAGGTTAAAGTCAAAATCAGAACATCAGCTGGGATCTCCGAAAGTTTCAGGAGCGATATTGGGGTCAAGCAGGGGTGCCCATTGTCCCCTACTCTGTTTGGGTTATATATTGACAAACTTGAAGAGTGGCTAAACCTTCGGGACGGGGAAGGTGCTCTTCTGGGCGAGTTTGTGATAAGGCTCCTTTTGTATGCAGATGACCTTATTTTGATCGCTAAATCTGCTCTTGGCTTGCAAGAGCACTTACTTTCCCTTGAGCACTTATGTAGAGCAGTGGGGATGCAAGTTAACAGTAGCAAGACAAAAGTGGTAGTTTTCTCTAGCAAGAGAAAACATAATCAACACAAGTTCTACTTTGAAGGAAACACTCTTGAAAAAGTGGTAGATTACAAATATCTTGGGATTGACTTCAACAAAAATTTAAGATGGGAAGAGTGCAAAAAGAAAAAAACTTTGGGAGGTTGGAAATCATTTTACGCCTTTCAAAATAGATGCAGAGAAGCAGAGTTATGGGATTGGAAGACTACGCAAACTCTTTTTGGGCTATTAGTGATCCCGGTTATTCTATACGGGTGTGAAGTGTGGGCCAGCAGTACCTCTGACCTACAGTGGCAGCAAATTGCGAAGATTCAAAAATGCTTGATTACCAACAAGTTCAAAATTAAAAGCTCAGTCCCCTATGATATCATGCTTAGTGAAGTGGGGGCAGCCCCCGTTGAAGCAATTGCTATGGTACGGCTCATAAGATATCTAAAAAAGATCGAGCAAATGGAAGACGACAGATGGCCTAAGGTGGCCTTCAATGACACATTATGCAAAAAAAAAAAGGACTTGGATGCGGCAAAACATTAAATGGCTTAGTAAATGGGATATTTACATGAACGCATGCCCTACAAACAGTAAAGAGATAAAGGCATTTGTTATCGACAAGTTCCACAAGCAAGTTTGGGGCACAAGGCTAGGGAGAAAGAAAAAGTACTATATTGAGGAGTTCAATCCCACTTACAACCATCATCAAAAAGATTATATAGGGGCTAGTATTTCATGGAGGGCCAAAATGCTTATTGCTCAATTAAGAACCAATTCCCACCAACTTCGGTGTGAGAGAGGGCGCTGGAAAAGACCAAAGGAAGCTTGGGAAGAGCGTGTATGTACTTTTTGCACCTCAGGAAAAGTAGAAACTGAAAACATTTCATTTTAGAGTGTGAGGCCTTCAAAGACAGCAGAGACAGCTATGTGAATATCTTGGCAGGTAGTTCTTGGGATAATTTATTCAATGAAGGGACCGTGGTGAAACTGGGGGAACTCATCATCAAGCTTGACAAGAAAAGGGTGGAAATGCAAAAGTCAGTGGGCAAAATACTCTATCCCATAGGCTATCTTTAGCCTCGCAGACGTTAAAATCTCTTTCTTTCTTTCTTAATGTCCTCACCACAAAAGTAGGTCAATATGGCAATGCGACTAAAAGGATACAATGAGTATAAGTACAATGTGGGAGTGTAAATAGAAAAAGCTAGAATGACCATAACGCAATGATAGATTTAGGAGTAAGAGCGCCTTCAAAATATGTATTATGTATATAACCATATCTAAGGCATGGTGATGAAGAGTGAACATGAAGCCGAGGAAACAATACCTTTATTTTTTCAAATCTGAAGGTCGACAAAACTAAACCAATACGCAGACCATAATGCACTGATAGATTTATCATGTAGAGAATGGGTAGCATGCAAATTACGCTCGCCAAGTGAAGCATAGGTAGACAACCATAGCTTTCCTCCAACACTAAGAATAATACGCTATGGTACCACGGTTAGATGCTCTTTTAGGATAAATGGTGGAATGATTGAACACACAGCCAAATGCATAATAATGTACAACAAGGACAAGCAAGTAGAGTGAAAGCACGATCTTCGCATTAGCACTAGCGTAGATCCATCTTAAACTCGGAACTACCAAGCACTGAGAGGGATCCAATTTCTTGAGGTGCAATTTTTGTTTATCTAACTTTTTTACATGTTCATGAAAATTTATCTAACTCTTTTACATTTTCAAAAAAAATTACACATAAGTTCACGTTTAAGATGGATCTATGTTGGTTTTAATTTTTTCATTTTATTAGTCAACATGGATTTTTCAATTACTTTTCATTTGATTTTAATTTTTTATTTAATGAGCCAACATGAATTTTTTTAATTACTTTTTATTTTATGTAATGTGACATAACGTTACATTACATTATGTGGCAGCATCTTCCCCTATACTAGGATGTAAGCACCTCGCTACTCTCGGTGCAAAAAGTACATATTAATACATGAGAAGGTAATGCTTAGTTTTCAACTTCCAAGTTGTCACTTAGACTCCCAAAGACCATTCGTCTTCACCTAATTATGACGGATTAGGTTCCAACATTTACAACAATTAAGATTTAGTCCAAGTTAAAAGATAGATGCCATGAATAAATTATATAAGATAAGATAATTTTATAAGTGTCTAGGAAATGACCACAAAAGTAGGTAAATGGGACTGTGTGGTGCGAGGATGTCAATACAAAGTGGGAGTGCTAAGGTGGCTCCTGTATAAAGCAAGATGTGAAACTCTATCCTAAAGCCAAAAAGAGCTAACTCCAAAAAAGGAGAGCCAACCCAAAAGAGATAATTACAAAGAGAGTCGATATGGAAGAAAAATGTACAAGGAGAGTTAATCTAGGACTTGTGATACATAAATGGTGAATATGTCATGGCACACTAGAAGCACCGAAAGCCTCTCTCCTAACATCGGAAGCTGAATGGAGGAATCCCAAAATAACAATATGTTTGAAGGAAGAACTAGAACAAGAGCTGTAATGGCCAATGTGTCGCTGCCAAGAGTGGGGAGCCTGTTGTTGTGATCTAGATGTTGTCGATCATCTACTGAGATGGGGCTGAGGCTGGCTACATCGATGGGGCCGGGTGGATGTAGAGGTGGTATGTCATGTCTAAACTAATATGCAATCAGAAGTAGTACAGTGATTTGTCAATCTCTTGGTGACCCCAAAGGAGGGGAGCATCGAAACGAGGGAAGTGATCTGCAAAGTGAAGACTAGTCCTGACTGTGAATGTCACTCGAAGAGGAGGGACTAGAGCCGAAGGGCCTCTTATAAGAATAGGGATAGACATCTCTGATCTGGATACCTGAAGAAACTTTCCAAAGATTGTAACTCCATGGGAGAAGGCCTTGAGAAGACAATGGAACCACCCACAAATCTCGTAATGGATAGGACCATGAAAAATGAAGTGCTCCTCTGTCTTGACCTCTCAAAGACGACAAACCTGGCAAATCTTGTCTGATCAACCAATCTGGTGATCTATCTCAACCCTGAGATTATGAGAACCCACTCTAAACTAGCCCAAAGGGATATGAAGAGCATGTGTACAGTAGTGGAGTGTGTACCAGGACCAAATGATGAGACCGTCCCTCGGAACCATGAAATGTGTAGCATAAAAGGTCATCTTTGGACATAACCCACCCTAAGGACTAATCAAAGTGACATGTATGAACTATCTAGGTAAAAGACGACCAGCTTCGTCCAAGGAATACCAAAATGGAGGACGTCGATCCATCGCAATGCCAATAGATGCCAAAACATTTGTGACCCCTACATACCAAGATGTTGGTTGTGGAGCCTTATCTTCTTAATTCATAAATGTTGTTGTTTTAGCCATGTTTGTACCCTAGTTTTAAATGATATGCAGATGGACTGACACTCATCCCAGCGAGGGGGTGTGGGGGCCAACGAGGGTTTGGAGGCGAAGCCCTTGAAATAAATTTTATGGGTTGTTTTGTTGGTCAACAATTTATGGGCCCATGGTATTGAGTAGCTCGTAGTATTTTCCCATGGTAATTCGCTTTAAAAGGAAAACGTTGTAATACGGTTGTGTAAGGTATTGTGGCATTGTAAATATCTTTGTGATTGTGTAAGAGAGATTGAGCAAGATTGAAGAGGAAGTTGCAGCGGATGTGCTGCAGGTTGTATCCCTTCATTTGTTAGATGGTATAATAATAAAAGGATTGGCAATTTCTCAGTGGACGTAGCCCAGATTGGGTGAACCACGTTATATTGGTGTCTCTCTTGTATTGTGTTTATGTGATTTATATTTGCATCTTGTTTATTGTTATTGCTCTGCGATCATGTTTTTCTAACAATTGGTACCAGAGCCAAAGGTCTATTTGGCATATAAACTCGCAGGAAATAACGGTTCCTAGTTCAAGTGGGAGAAATGGCGGAAGAAGGAAAGTTTAAGGTCGAGAAATTTAATGGCCAAAACTACCAGTTATGGAAGATGCAAATGGAGGACTATTTGTATCAGAGGGATCTATTCCTACCATTGGGAGGAAAAGCAAAACAGTCGATGACTATGAAGGACGAAGAATTGGAGGTTCTTGACAGAAAGGCACTGGGAACAATACGGTTGTGCCTAGCTTCGTCGGTAGCTTTCAATATTTCAAAAGAAAAGACAACGAAGGGTCTGATGAGTGCATTGGGTAAGTTGTATGAAAAACCCTCGGCCTCTAGCAAGGTATTTCTAATGAAGCGTTTATTTGATATGAAGATGTCATGAGGTGGATTTGTTGTTGATCATTGAAATGAATTTAATACGATTACAAATCAGCTAAGTTCTGTAAAACTGAACTTTGATGATGAGGTTAGGGCTCTTCTAATCTTGTGTTCATTTCCAAAAAGTTGGAACAGCTTGGTCATGGCTGTAAGTAAGTTTTTCTATGGTTCAAACACTTTGAAATTTGATGATGTTGTTGGTCTTATTCTTAGCGAGGAAATGCGAAGGAAAAGCACAGGTGAGACATCAGATAATGCATTGACCATGGAGACTAGGGGAAGACAAAGGGAGAGAGGAAAGAACCTAGGTAATTGCAGCAAGTCCAGGAAGGGCAGATCCAAGTCCAGACTAGGAAAGATAGAGTGTTGGAACTATGGAAAGACAAGACATCAAAATAAAGACTGCAAATCTCTAAAGAAGAAAGGAGATGGACAGCAGGAGACTACTAAGGAAGAAAATGTAGCAGGTAATGTGTTACAAGATGCCTTGATTATTGCATTAGATAATACTAGTGATTAATGGGTGGTAGATTCAGGGGCTTCATGTCATGCTACACCCCATATAAATGTTTTCATGATTATGTTCTAGGCGATTTTGGACATGTTTCATTGGGTGATGATGAGCCATGTAAAATTGTTGGAATGGGTAAGGTACGGATAAAATTAAAGAATGGAACTGAATGGTTGTTGAAAGATATAAGGAATATTCCTGCTATGAAAAGAAATATGATATCAATATGGCAGTTGGGAGATGGTGGTTGTTTATCTACGTTTGGAGAAACGTGGTGGAATATCACTAAAGGATCGATGGTGATAACAAAAAGAGTTAGGATAGGTACGTTGTATTTATGTCCTCGTAATATTGATTGTTTTATATCTTTAGCTTCCAAAGGAACAAATACAACATTGTGGCATCATAGGCTTGGCCACATGAGTGAGAAGGGGATGCAGATTCTCCACTCAAGGAAGTTGCTGCCAGATCTGAAGCAGGTAAATTTGGAATTCTATGAGAACTATGTTTATGGAAAACAGAAGAGAGTCGGATTTCTCAGGGTTGGGAAACAAAAGAAGAGTGAAAAGTTAAAGCTTGTACATACAGATGTATGGGGACTGGCTCAGGTACAATATCTTGGTGTCTCTCATTATTATGTTACTTTTATTGATGATGCAACTTAAAAAATTTGGGTTTATTGCATTAGATAGAAATCTGATGTGTTTGCTACTTTTAAGAAATGGAAAGCTTTGGTTCATAATGAGATAGGAAAAATGTTGAAGTGTCTCAGATTGAATAATGGAGGTGAGTATTGCGGTAAGGAGTTTGATAGTTGCTGCTCATACCATGGGATTTGTAGAGAGAAGACAATCCCAGGAACACCACAAGAAAATGGTTGTCATAATGGATGAATAGGACGATCATGGAGCGTGCAAGGTGTATGAGATTGCATGTAGGGTTTCCCTTACAGTTTTAGGCAGATGTTGTAGATATTGTTGTTTACTTAATAAACAGAGGGCCTTCAAGCGCTTTGGATGGTGGAATTCCAAAGGAGGCATGGACAGGTAAAAAGGTAAACTACTCATTTCTGATAACTTTAGTTTGTGAAGCATTTGTTCATATTGATAAAGAAAATAGAACAAAGCTTGAGGCTAAATCCAAGAAATGTACCTTTATTGGATACGGAGTTGATGATTTTGGTTATCGCTTATGGGATTATGAAAGTAACAAAATCATTAGGAGTGGAGATGTGGTATTCAATGAAAATATCATGTATAAAGATTAGTTGCAAGGAAAGAAAAAAGAAAATGAAAACACAGAGTACACAATGCTTGATGAAATAAAAGAAAATGAAGTTCCAAAGGTGACAGAAAATCAAGTACAACAGCAGGTACTTAAAACTCTTGCAAGTGTTAGAAAATATACCAAGTTAAGTAGACCCCCTGAACGATACTCTCCGTCCATGTATTATTTATTGATGACTGATTCTGGTGAACCAGAATGTTATGAAGAAGCAATACAGGTGGAAACTAGAAAGAAGCGGGAGAAAGGCATGAATGAGGAGATGGACTAATTGGTAAGAAACCAGACTTGGGATTTGGTTCAATTGCCTATAGGTAAAAGAGCATTGCAGAACAAATGGGTTTACAGGTTGAAGGAAGAAGATGGAGGCAAGAAGCGGTACAAGGCCAAACTTGTTGTAGAGGGGTTTGCACAGAAGAAAGGTATAGATTTTGATGAAATATTTTCTCCTGTTGTTAAATGACTTCAATTAGGACTATTTTAAGTCTAGTGGTGGTAGAAGATTTGCATCTTGAACAGTTAGATCTAAAAACAATTTTTCTCCATGGGGATTTGGAGGAAGAGATTTATATGCAGCAACCACAAGGGTATGAGGTCAAAGGGAAGGAGAATTTAGTATGTAGGTTGAAGAAGAGCTTGTATGGCTTGAAGCAAGCTCCAAAGTAGTGGTATTTGAAATTTGACAAGTTTATGATAGAACAAGGTTATAGTAGATGCCATTTTGACCACTCTGTTTATTTCAAGAGGCTAGATAATGGAAGATATATTATCTTGTTATTGTATGTGGATGACATGCTTGTTGCAGGGTCTAACATGAAGGATATAAATGTGCTCAAGAGGAATTTAGCTAATTCATTTGCGATGAGGAATTTAGCTAATTCTAACTGGGGTTTCAGTGCTATAGCCAATGGCTCTGCTAACATTACAGGCGTTTTTTCTTGAAATCTTTTATTCTCTTGTGTTTCTTTCTTGTTGGTTCTATGCTACACTTTCTAAGCTGGTTTTTTTCCTTGTATTTGAGCCATTCATGGTGCCCTGTTTTAGGGTTCTAGTTTGTAGGTTTTTTCCGAGGTGCCTTGGTACCTGAAAAAATTTTGAAGTTGAAAAGTTGCTACTAGAAAGGGCTCGCAGATGCCTTTCTGCACTATCTAAATGTAATTTTGTACTCGCAAGATGAAATAAAATTAAGCTTTTTTTTCCAAGAAAAAAAAATAAAGATTAAGTAAAGGCTAATCTGTTAAAGAAAGTAAAAATTGTTGATAACCGTGCTAATACTGATTCACCCCCCCCTCTTAGTATTAAATCGATTCCAACAATTGGTATCAGAGCTAGTGTCTTTAGTAGTAGATTAACATTTGGAAGATAGATCATTGCGTAGAAATGGATAAGTAGGAAGGCCTTTCCAGCAACAGAGCACCAAGATTTGACAACACCAATTATATTTTCTGGAAGTTATGTATGGAAGTTTATCTACAATCATTGGGAGTGGATGTTTGGCAATCTATTGTCAATGGTTATAATGTCCCAGTAGTTGTACTAGTCAATCCAATGCAAAGGAGAATCTATGAAAGCAATGATAGAGCTAGAAATGCTCTGCTATGTGGCTTGACATGTGACTAATTTGTCACGGTTATGCACTGCGCATCAGCCAAGGAAGTTTGGGATAAACTCAAAGGTATATATGAAGGCAATGCTAAGGTAAAGAAAGAAAAGCTACAAAACTACTCTGGGCAATTTGAATCTCTGAGAATGAAAGATGAAGAGAACATTACATCTTACTTCTTAAGAGTAGATGAGGTAGTTAATGCTATCAAGAGTCTTAGGGTCACTATGGATGAAGAATCAGTAGTACATAAGATATTGAGAACTCCACCTCAAAGATTTGATGCAAAAGTGTCTGTGTTAGAAGATCGATCTAATCTTGAAGACTTGACGAAGGATGAGCTTCAAGGGATTCTCACTGCATACGAGATGAGAATTGAGAAAGATACTCCCATCAGAAAGGAAGATACTTTTAAAGCCATAGGAAAGGACAAGCATGATCATGACAAAGACTGTTGTGATGAGTCGGATGATGAATAATCAAACTTTATCAAAAAGATGAAGAGAGGACGAGGTAAGTACAATAACAAGTTCCCTTTCAAATGCTTCAGATGTGGAGGATTAGGTCTTTATGCCTCAAAGTGTCCTTTTAAGGAAAATGGAGATAGCGACAATGATGAGGAATCTAGTTCGTATGACCGAAAGACTGCACGCTCACAACACAGGCCTGAGAATAGAAGGAGGATTCCAAAATACAGGAAGAGTCTTTACACTGGAGAAGGAAACAATGCATATGAAGGAAGTGATTGAGATGAAGAACCTAAATAAGTACTCTTCATGGCCCATGTAGTAGAAGAGAGCAAAGATGAAACGAAGAGGACTAGTTCGAAGAACACTCCAATTGCGCAAAGCAAGCCCAAGTCTCTAGATAAGTATTTATTAAGTGGATCATTTAAAACATCTCCAAATCCAACCACACCTCCAAAACCTATTGTAGAGGTCAAGACTGACAGTTAATCCGATGATGAAGACACTGCAGACATTGAATAGGAAGGTGAATTGATTAGTGCCTCGGATGAGTTAAAGAAGTCAAAGAAGAAGAATAAACTCTTGCAAGAACAACTGTCAAAATATGAAGAACATGACAAACCATGTCAGGAATCCGTTAGTGCAGATATCTATGAAAAGATAACCAGCTATGAGATTCAACTAAGTTTCACACAAGAAAAGGTTCAAGTACTTGAGAAAGATAAATATGCATTGAGATCCCCACTTGAGGAATTGGCGCAAAAAAACAAGATGATGAAAAATCAACTTGACGAAAAGGATAAAGATATATCTTGTCTAGAAGACAAGCTGACTAAGATAAAGGGCAAGAAACAAGTACTTATTGCAATAAGTGACCCTGTTTGTGCACAATCAGAAAGTGACAAGACAAAATCTAAATATGAAGTGCATAACATGTTAAAAGATAGCATGTCAATGCTAAATAGGATTATGAAGGATCAAAGGCCACCAGAAGACAAAACAGGTCTTGGTTATGTAAAGACACCAAAGAAGGTCTACGACAGAGAACATTTCCCAAATCATGATAATTCCTTCAGGTATGATAATTCATTCAGCTATAACTCTTTTCAATATACCAATCAAAGAAGGATCAATAGGGTGAAGTGCACAAGATGCAATCGTTTTGGCCATGTTGAAAAATATTGTCAAACTATGGGATGCTATGCTTGTGATGGTTTCGGACACAAAGCCATGTAATGTCGAAAAGCAGTTATCTACCCGGATGAAGACTTATTGCACAACGGCTATCACACTCAAAGAGACTTTAGTGGAAAATATTCGGAACATAATCAAAATAGAAGTGCGCAAAACAAGGCTTGGGTAAGGAAATCTCCTCAGAAGTGCATTGAAGATGCAGACAATCCAGGTACATCTAATGTAGGAAGTAATTGTTGCCTCTCTGGCTAGTTCCATAAGGACTATGGGAAACCCTTGAGTTCAACACGATATCAACTAATGGCAAAGAAGATGTCAACTGATTTAGTCTCATTCATTGACATCAACTGATGTCAAAGTGGACATAGCATTCCTACAAAAGTATGAAGAAGTATATTGAAGCCACTTTGAAGAAGTATATGCGCAAGATGAAGAAGAACATGAATGCAAGAAGTATATGCGCATGATGGTGAAGGTGACACATATGGATGATAGTTTGAAGAAGTATATCCATAAATGCATCCAATCTAAAGATGTGTATCCAAGGAAACTTCATGCATGATGAGTTTGAATAAGTACATAAGAAGATACATCATGCAGATCCAGTTCAAGAAAGAACACAAGTAATATATCCTACAACATGTGGTCCTTGCACAAAAATCAAGTCCACCAAGTGATACTCTCTCATGGTAGCAATCAAAGGAGTTGGTTGGACAGTGGTACAGGTGCACAAGCAACCAAGGAGTTGGTTGGACAGTGGCACATGTGCACAAGTAGCCAAGGAGTTGGTTGAACAAATGGTACAAGTCCAGAAGCAAGTCTAAGCGTTGCTTGGTTAATGGTCGGAAGTGCGCAAGCAATAGGAAACAACAAATGGTTGGATAGTCCTGAAAGCGCGCAAGCCTAGCCAATAAGAAGATGCTTTAATTTAGTGGAACATGCACAAGGTCCTAGAAAGGTACAGCGGTCGAAGCAGGTCAATGAAAAAATTCCACAACCTACGGTACAACAGGTGTGCAAGTCCCACCAAGTAGAAGATGGAGTATGTGTAGAATCCACAAAGGGTCAATACATCAAGTGCGCATTATCCACAAGTGACGAGGTTGCAAGGGTCATAATCCCACCAAGTAGAAGATGGAGTATGCACAGAATCCAGAAATAATTAATACCGCAAGGGCGCAATACCCACAAGGGATGGTACAACAAAGGTTATAGAATCATCAAGTTGAAGAGTATGGATGCACGCATACATCAAAGCACGATACATCAAGGATGCAAAGGTACACCACCAAGGTGTAAAGTCCCACTATTTGTGGACCATGAAGGCGCTTGACACACCAAGGATGACACATCAACAATGCATATGATGACACATGGCATATGCACAATCCGTGAAGTATGGAAGAAGGGATGCCACAACCAACTTGTGGACATACAATCCATGCAGGACCTGTATAAATAGAGATGCAAGTTGGAGATTTGATGTAATCTTGATGGTGAGAGCATAAGAGATTCAAGTATAAGTTTTGGTTTTATTTTTTAGGGCATCAAAGGGATCGAGGACAAAACATCATGATCCAACGAGGATCCGAATGCGCACATGCAGTTGAATGAAGTTTTGATGGTGCATAGAATGATGTTGTAGATCTGGGATGGATGCATAAGTACCGAAAGGAAGAAATATTGAAGTATGTGCAAGTGCTTGATTTTTTCAAGGAAAACATTACAATAAACATGTTGTTAGTCACATATGTTGTAAAGACAGGAGTGCAGAGACATAACCAAATTTTATTAGATAATGCGCATATGTTTAGTTGATGCATATGAGCAAAAGTGAAAGTGTGTGAAGTTGAGAACTCCATCTGATCCACAAATACATAACAATAGCAGGATCCAACAGGCACGTCATGATGCAGATGATATGAGACAAGTGTTTTAAATGGAACAGACAAATCACTTGATGCACAGGATGTCACAGATTGTCTAAGAGACTGTAGCACTTAAACAGAATGAACACATCAATAAGTGCGTAGTTCCATTTGTTACTAGTGATTTAATTCAGAACAACAAACTATCAATTGAAAGCACAGTATCAATTGGTCATTGCAGTCACACAAGCAGCAGAACGATGAGATAATCAGTGACGCAGACTGCAGTATCAATGAGCACATAGAACATGAAGTAAGTCATCAATAGAGGTGTGATTTGAGAGGAATGAGAAGTCAAGTGATGTATGTAGCTCAGTGACAGAGTATCGATTGCATACGAAGGTAGCGTACAACAAAATTACTACCAGAAGAACAAAGAAGTGCACGGAGTTGAAGTGAAGTTCAACATAATCATACATTGGACATCAAGGTGGTCGGACTGGGCAAGGAGATAGGGAGTTGGAGCTTCCTTCAGTTTGGTGTCTGCAAAACAAAAAGGAGACAAGGGGTTGTAGCCTCCTTCCAGTTGGTGTTGGAGAAACACATGAAGTTGTAGCTTCCTTCAGCTCGGTGCTTGTAAAACCAAGGGGTTGGTGCCTCCTTCCAGTTGGTGCTGGTAAACACAAGAATTCGGTGCTTCCTCAAATGTATTCTTTCTCATTATAAAGAATAATTCCATGGTTTTGTCCTGTTTCGGTTTCCACATAAAAATCACGTGTGTTATGTGTTGTTTATGTTGGTGCATACATGTGTGGATGTTTATTTACTGATTCATAACTGAAGATAAAGATTAATTAAAGGCTAGTATGTTAAAGAAAGTAAAAATTGTTGATAACTACGCTAATATGGATTCGACCCCCTCTCAGTATTAAATTGATTCCAACAATCTATTTCTTTGTTGCCAAAAGATTCAAATCACATCATTCTCCTCAAGCAAAAACTTCGAGACAATTTAGGGATCCTTGTGGATTTATAGATATTACTTTATGTGGGTAATCGACTAGAGGAGGTACTTAGTCTACCTTGTTACAATATTTATAAGGATTCTACCATACATCTAGTCTTGTGGTTACATGGGGGAGCAATGGCTCTTGAGTTACCTGCTTCATCTATTGTGATTTCCTATAAGGATGTTGTTCGATCCAAGTCATCTCCTTCACCATTGCAAATGTTGATTCTACAAAATCCATACATTATTGAGAAATTGGACGAGCAACTTTGGAGGGCAAGAACTTAGAGGTAAATGAGCTATTCTTAACACTTAAATATGATGCAATCATATGTAGATTTAAGGGATTCTAGCTACAATTATTATATATACAGAGTGGATATATTCTAACTAGACCAACAATTGTGAGATCCTTTTATGCTCTAAAGGTTTCTTTGTAGTATTGTTATATTCTAAGGATTATTACAAGAAAATATTTGATGAGGGAGCTTGGTTCTTATGAAGAGTAGTGCTCTTTATTACTCCATGGTTGTCAGAGTTTGAATCCATTGTTAGGAGGTGAAATCAATATCCAGATCTCTGATATTTTTCCAGATGTTAGAATCAATCGAGCATTATGGGATAAATAAAACAAATAGAAAGCAAACACATAAATATACATGCACATTATAATAGCAAATATTTACTTTGGAAAGCCTCTAGTAGGAAAACCATCCTTAAAAATATATATTTCATCATATTTTTCCAATTCAGCTAACACAAACCACATAAATCATTTTACAATGGAGTTACTCGAGCCTTTAAATAGGCTTCATCACATAATAATACGAGGGTTACCTAAAAACATGGGCCCGTAAACCACCAATAGTAAACCCACTATTGACCAAGTCAAGGTTAGCTTAATCACTCTATAACCAAGTCAAGATTAACCTAACATTCCCCTCTTTAAACTTGACTTGGGGTAAGCATTAACCCCCCTCTATGTTTTTTACCGTGCATGGGAATACAATATGTCCCCACTATCACCTAAGTCTACATCTAGACTTTAGACCAATGAATCAATAAACCAAAGGCGTTCATGGATAAAGAGGTTTTGTAGCCATATGCCCATTTACATTGTGATTAAATAAAGCTCCATAAACATTCTTATAGTACAGTGAGTCAAGTACTTCTTCATCCTCTATCTTATGTGTGTTTCTTCCACCAATGCTTCACATTGAGCCTTGTCATGATGTTTTTCAACTACCCACTATTAGGAATATACGGTCGATGTTTATTATGTGCTCCAATTTCCTATGAGATTAATCATGCACACAAATATCCCATGCTTAAATTTCCCAAATAACACAACCTTAAGTCTCCTTTGACTAATGGAACCATACCACTGAGTCATCAAAGTTGCTACACACATACGAATGCAAATGTGTTTTGAGCAGTATAAATATTTTATACCATAGATTCTCATGGATGCATTATTACCATGCATTGTATTCAGAGTATTGAATTCTAGCAAACTAAACTCAACCTATTCATTGTCTAGTCGATCTCATCCTCCCATGTGAATCTTTACTGTTGGACGACCTTGACCTTGACCCTTGAGTAATAAGGGGAATGACTTCTATCATAATCCCATTCTTGATTGTGATGATATGCCCTTCAAGACTATATATGTTCAAGTTTGATGCACTTATCCATAGTCACAAATCCAAAGCCTCTCAATTCACAAGATCTTGGATCCACCACAATCCAGCAATCAATGACCTTGCCTTCTTGGAAGAGAGTTATTCGATATTTGCCTCTACAAAACAAGCTAAGAGTATAATGACATATAATTTGTTTTTAGTGTTGTATCATCCCTCGAAGAAATACCCCTTCTCATAGCACTACGATATCAAGATGGGGATCGAGACTTAGATGACAACCTAGAACGAGGACAAGATCGCACATACCTACGCTTAAACAAAGGAGAACTTGAATATATTCATTTCTTTTTCTCTCCATTAGGAAACCACATAAGGACTTGTGGAACATATGGCCCGTTCTCGGGCTCCATGCCCAATGAAATTGCCTTCTTTGGATAACGCCTTTCCAAAGCAGCTTCTCTCTTAGGTGATTCCCTTTCAACCCTTGCTAGAGCCTCTTTGTCACAACCCTACGTTGAATGCCATTGGAAATGGCATTACGAAGGGTGAGTCGAGAAAACATGACTAAGGGTGCACAACGAGTCCATACAATTATGGTATCCTTGGTGGCCGACTCATGAGTGATAGTTGTTGGGAATGGCCCAAGTTGGCATACTTTGAAGAAGGACAGTTCTTGGGACTGCACAGTTTGGGCTGCAAAGTCAGATGGCACAGTTTTGAGGAGTGCGCAGCTCGGATTGCATAGTCAGTGTGCGTAGTGCCAGCACATCAACTATTTTGGGTAAAGAGTATAAGGGAAGGTCGAGCTGGGGAAGCGACCGTTTTTTAGTAAAGCGCCTCCAGGATTCCTGGTAGTGGGTAGGGAGCGGCGTAACGACATATGAAAGCAACCTATCAAGAGGGTGGCGGCAAGCAGTTAAGGAGATAAGCCACTAAGTCGACGGCAACAGGCAGGCTAAAGGGGTGGAAAGCGACAGGTCACGATGTAGTTGTAACCATTTTGGTGATGACTGCGGTTGTCAGAAGAGCGTGAGAGCCATGAGTAGTCCAGCAAGGCGGCCTGAAGCAAGTGGAGTAAGCTGTCGACGACGATAGGCAGGGTGGCGAGTAACCGCACCAGTTTTGGGGAACCTTAGGGTTTTTAAGCCTATGCATTGTAAAGACGTGACCTACGGGCACGACCTATAAAACGGCACATTTTGTAAGGGAACGGGTGAATTGTTAATCTTTGTTGTTGAACATTGGTCTTTGTTGAGAGAAGATTGTAAAGGCTCTGCAAGCTGCGTGCGCAGAGACCTACTGAGAGAGAAGAGAGTTTGTAGCTGAGTGCACAAACTAGAACTGTTGTACCCTTCCCAAAAATAATATAGCAACAGTTCTTGTGGATGTAGCTCCCATCCTGGGGGTGAACCACGTTAAATTCTATGTTATGTGATTGATTGTATGCATTTAGATCTGTGTATTTGCTTATGTGAATGGTTAAAATTTTGTTTATGAATGCACATGTTCTGCCTTTATATGTATTCGCCATATGAATGAAAGATGGGAATGATATGTTAAGTAATCATATGTATGAATGAATGTCGGATGCACCAGTACTCCGCAGTTAGATGAATGCATGAATTAATCGGATAAACACTCAGCGCAGCACCGGAAGTGTGCAGAAACATTGTTATTTGTTATAGTGTGGAAGTTCATAAGAATCGCAGTCTAATATGCTTGTTGATTGCGTCTTTCTACACTAAGTAGGATCTTTTGAAAGAACATAAGTGTTGGGAGGAAGCGCAGTCATTTGTGGCGTTGTCCTATCGCCAAGAAACTCCTTGCATCGCGTAGTCCTTGGATGCGCGATAGTCTAAGTGTTGGCCGCAAAGAGGTGGAACTTCGCGTAGTTCGCAGCTCGCTGCTTGTCAGTCTGGTTAAACACTCATGACCTGGTTGTGGAAACCTGATTCCACAACCTCCCCATTACTTCGCCTCGAGTGAGACCTCAGTATGTTCGCAGATTGTTGCCGAAAGGGCCGGTGAAAAGGGGTTTTGTTGGTTCCTCGAACCGCATAGAACCTATGTCTTTATAGAAAACCTCAAGAGCAGTTATCTAAGCCAACAGATGGTTTCGTTGCCGCGCTTGAACTGGTGATGAGTACCAGCACTGAAAATTGGCACCCAGACAAGAAAGAGATTTGGGCCTGGTGTGACAAGACAAAGAGAGACTTTGCAAGAAAATAAAATAGACACTTGCGTCTCTCCGACGTAGATTGGTTGAATAAATATATGTGGAAGGATATTCATGAAATTTTCTGGGCATCCTTTGGAAACGATTTGCACGAGTGGATATCAAGGCTCGCAGAGCGGAAGAACTATTTCCAACTAGAATTACCCACCAAGTGGACTCCAGAGCTCATTGAGAGGCTCAAAGCAATAGATAGTCCACTTTCGAGAGCAGTCGACTTTTGGGTTGACAGTATACTAGAAGGCTTCGTGACAGAATTCGCTATGGACACCCTGAAGTCCTACAGTGCAGTCGAAGCAGAGTTCTTCAAAGGTTTCAAAGGTAAGTACCTCAACAACTTGAGTTTATACATTAAAATGCTTTTAGCTGAGAAAGGCATTTTAAGAATGTCGTAAGATTCACATAAATTTTTGAGTCCGTCATGGTCAATAGCATATATAGTGACTCTGACGAAGAAACACATAGTTTGAGAAGTGGAAAGAGATACAAGTTTAATACTGAGAAGAGTGAACTCTGCGTAGAATTTGAGTTCCAAGTTTATCCTGATAGCCAGAATGCACCTCTATCAACTACCTATAAGCCTATTACTTCGCAAAATCCGTCGGTTGCGAATACCGTGCCTCCTATTTCTCAGAATCTGTCGGTTTAGAACCCTCCCGTTGCTAATATTCCTAATCCTCAAAGTGTCAATACTAGTAACATCGCAGGAGTGAGTGCTCAGACCATCCCGCTCAGTAATATCCCTAACACCACTCAGAGCACTGCGCAACCAAGAAGGAGAATGACTGATGACATAAAACTGCCGATATTTAAAGGAATGGGTCTAGAAGACCCTGAGCAACATTGGTTTCTATGTGAAGTCATGTGGAGTGTCAAGCAAGTTCAGGATGATGCTGTGAAGCAAGCAGCAGCTTGTCACTACGTTAAGAGATAGAGCCTTGAATTGGTTCATGAAGTATACTCATAGACATAATAGAACCTTAGTGGAGATTAAGGCTACACTATTGAGCGAGTTCAAGAAACCAAAGTCAGAATCCCAATGCATAACAAAACTAAAAGAGATCAAGCAAAAACCTAATGAAATAGTCTAGGAATTTGACTAGAAGTTTAAGACATTGTTAGACCAAGTCAGTTTTTTCATAGCACCGCAACATCACGTAGAATGGTTTATCACTGCGTTGTTGCCCCATATTAGATTACCGTTGATGCAACAGAAGGTTGCTTCACAGGCAGAAGCCATGGAAATTGCGATGAAATTAGAAGCTTCGCCAATAGGGGAGACTAGCACTGGATTGTCTCAAATCCAGACTCAGCTAGCTACCTTGCCATTACAATTGTAGGACATGAAGAAGGGAAAAGAACAAAGGTAAGAAATCTGGTGTACAGAATGCAAGGGAGAAGGACACACCAGAGAGCACTGTCCCTTATTTTCAGAATACCTTAATAGTGGAGCACCATATCCACTGAATCAGAACCAAGCGCCATGGTGTGATATCTGTAGAACTAGAGGACATCGACCAGAAGACTGTTATTTAATTCAGAAATATGTGCGAACCCCTAAGAATTTATACTGCAACTTCTGTAAATTAGTTGGACATGATGAATCCAACTGTAGAGCATATCAACTCATGATGGAAAGAAAGCAAGATATGGAGCATATGCGTGGTGATGGAGTATACAGAGTCCAAGAATAAAATCCATTGAAACAAGAGAACGCGCAGTATGACCAAGGCGCATATAGAGGCCGTGGAGGATACCACGGAAGAGGAAGAAATGTTGGCCTAACACAAGGAAGAGGCCGAGGTCAGGTAATATGTTATAATTGTGGTCAGCCTGGTCATCTGTCCAGAGATTGTACCAATGCATGTACTACTTGCAATTATTGTAAATATTTTGATCATGTTATTGAGGACTATCCAGTGTTAGCGGCAAAAATGCAGAAGAGAAAGCAAGTTGTACCTAACCCGAACATTCAGTTGATTGCAGCAGAGAAAAGGGTTGTGGATCCAAGTATTAATGTGGTGACGCGAAGTGGCGCTACCACAGGAAGAGATAGGCAAGCAAAAGCTTTGACTTCTGGAGACTTTGAAACTAAGCAGACCCCTGTTGAAACAATCTGGATTAGAAAAACTAGTGGGAAAACACCTGCTTTCAACCTGGAGAAAAACAAAGAAGTCTTTGAAGAAGAGCAGGACATCTTCAAAGAGCCAACACCTGTATCACCAATAATCCCGTTGTGCAGTGAAATACTGCATATGCAGGATATGCCAGCAGCTTATGACAAAATGTGCACTGCAACAGAGACAATCACTTATGTCGCGCAGTTCCTATGGAGCTGCATGAAACTATTGAAAAGCACAGATGCTTGGTGGAATTAGAAAAAATGTTAAACTAGTACGAATCACGCAGTGAGAAGGATACTGTCGAGAGCGTAGTTCATCACATCAAGAGCCATAAAAGAACAGGAAGAGAAATGAGGTTCAGTGCGCAGATAGGAAATTATGAGATGGATGAAATCATCCTTAAATTAGGGTCAGAGGTAAATGTCTTCACTAAGCATACATGGCAGCAGATGGGGAGACCAAAGTTATCATGGTCACCCATACAGTTGAGGTTAGCAAATCAACAGAAAGTCATACCTTTTGGAAGGTTAGCCAATATTATTGTTGACATCGATGGAGTGCGAAGTCATGCAGACTTCGAGGTTATCGAAATTGTGGATGATAGTCAGCCTTATCCAACACTATTGTGTAATATCCCTTGTTAGGAATTTTATTAAAATGACAAATTTTCACTTTTTTCCCTAGTTAGACCTTTGACTAGTTTTGAGCTCTAGGTCCCCAAATTGCTCCAATTGCTCCCAAATCTTCTGAGAAGGTATATGGATTATGTTAGAAAATAAATATGTATTTCATGGATGCTTTTGGACCTTTAAAACACTTCTGCAAATCCTCTTTCAATTCTGGCCAATGTAGGGAACTTTACTAGTAATTTCCCTTTGACTAGTATTGGTCTCTAGGTCTCAAATTGACTCCAAATGCCTTCAGATCTTAAAGGAAGGTGTATGAATGATATTAGGAATTGAATATGATGTTCATGGATGAGATATGGCTACCAAAATACCTCTGCAAACTCTCTTAAGATTCTGGACCAAGTATGCAATTTTACTAGTAATTTGGGGTTCAAATCCCCCTGGGGTAAGTACTGAAAATGGCTTCCCAAATGCCTCCAAAACCACTCAAATTTATGAAAAGAGGTATGGAATGTATTAAGGATGTTATTAAGGTCTCGTGCACCATTAATTTATTATTATATTTGTTCCAACCCTCTTCCATTTAGCTGCAAAGATCATCAATTCGACCCTTGGGGAAATGGCACTATTTCTTCTCCCAATGCAATTAAAACGAGTAAAAATACTTCAAATGCTCAAGTACAATACATGAAACTTGTAAAATACATCCATGGCAGTCCATTAATCACAAATTCATCAGAGAATCATCCATCCATTCGAAATCATCAACATTACATTGGTTCACAACAAGGTAGTGGGGAAATGGCACTGTTCCTTCATTAAAAATGAGATTTATACATTTCTACTTGGAATTTCAACCTGAAAATTTTTGGAGATGAATAAAAGAGAATTTAATTCATATTACAAAAGAAATGGGGCATTAGAATCTCCCCCAAAGAGTACAATAGCTCACCAAAAACGCCCTCCCTCAAGGATCAAGAATATGCCACCAAAACTAGAAATGGTTGAAGGAGTGAGCTGCAATAGAAGAAACCACGAGCTGCCCTGTAGCTTACACCTGCAAATAAAGACTCCATTAAAGCTCCAAATGAAAGGTCTGAATGGCCTTTCCAATTACCAACTTGGATGGGAATCTTTCACCCTCGAAATTGGCTAAGGCAAGAAACTAGTCATCCACTAGCTCTCCCTCTTCACAAATACAATTGAAAATTCTACAAATGATCAAAAGCTCGTTTCATTCTTTGTTATTGACATTTATAAATTTCTAATGTCCTCCATGGGTTGAATTCCTTCCAAGAGACTCATGCCAACTCAAGTTGGGAATAGATCCAAAGAACGCCACTTGTACAACAATTCCTAGTCTCCCACTTCCACCAAATCACATGTGGAAGCATCTTAGCTGCCCTAACACCCTTGATCACCCTCTTGGAGTCTAATTTTAGCCCTGACATGTCATATATGTCATATGTTAGCTTTCAGGTCTGATTTGTGCCATAGGTGTCATAGCATCTTCATCATTGTTGTCATAGAGCTAGGGAATCTAGCCCAAGTGTCTCACTAGCTCCAAATTGCCTCTTCCTCTTCCATGGGAGTTACTCTTCCTCTATATTTAGACCATGAATAATACCTTTTGGACTCCCCCAAGTATGTTACCATTCACCTTGAATTCGAATTGGTGAGAGAATGATGCCAAGTGTAGTGGGGAAATCTAGCCATATGTGGGTCCCAATTCCTCCATGTGTCTTCATGATCAAATGCCACTTTGATTTTCACTTGTATATATTTATTTAGATCCTTTATTAAATATTTATGCCATTCTAATGTTCAAACATCATTTATTATCCCCATTATTCCAAATCCCAAAGCTTCCACCCCAAAACTAGGAAACTAGTAATTTTCCTCCTGGCAATTATTTGACCTTTAGCATCAATTTGACAAACTCTAATGAATAGGGCCATTGTGATTAGGCCATTGTGACCCAATGCCAAATTTGGGACATGACAAATCCTCCCTTCCCAATATTGCTTGTCCTCAAGCAATTTTAAACATGGGTGTTGAAGAACCTGCTTTCTTTATAATTCTTTGAAGTTGCCATTGAATTGACCAACCTTGAGTCTTTGAGTTTCCATGAAGATTTTAGAGAGGAACCACCATGCTTTCTACTGCACTACTCTGATAAAAATCACTTTATTAAGTGGGAAATCCATCTCCCAGACTGCTTGTTTCCCCAAAAAATTTGAAACCAATGAGATAAAAATTATTCCAGGGTCCCATTGCTTGTATTGCACCCAATAATTAAGAGTGCTCTCCAACCCACACCATTAGATAAGAGGATTCTTGGATCCCATTTTTTTGTATGCATCCTTCCAAACATCATCAGTACCAAATATATATCATCAAAGTACATAACAACATAATGAAAATGTACATCAAGGATATGCTTCATCAAAGAGTCATGAAAGTGCTTATACCTCCAAGCAAGTAGACCACCATTTTCCAAGTGCATACAAGCTTCAAGTGACCAATCAAATTTGCTCCAATGACATAGGTGAGGATCCCATGTACTATAATGCTACTCCAAAAGGATGTGATATGCATCAAAATATTCAGCCATGTATTCTTTCATCCAAGAAGTGAATGAAGAATCTCCACTAAAATCTGAACCAAATAATGAGCAGAAAAAACAAGGAGACTTCAAATGACTCAAAGAAGTCTCACCCATACATCCCTGAATGTGAGAGTCATAAAGATATAACAAAGTATGTGGCTTGCAACAAAAATTTTCTCCAATCATAAATCTATTCACCCAAGTGTTGGATGAAGTTCCTCCAACATAAAATGAATCAAGTGTTGAGCAAGAAAAACCATGAGTCTTCAAGTGACTCAAATGCATATCATAGGTGCATCCGTGTAGATGTGCATCATCATAAAGTAACAAAGGATGCTGCTGCAAATGTGAATAAGAATGTGCTCCAACCATGTCATCATAAAATTTAAATCTAGGAGTTCCATACTCCTCATGTGGCACCATAAAAAAGAACCCTTTCACCCATACTTCATTGAGACTAAAGCTGCAAAACATGGAATTGTAGGATGTAGGAGTTAGACCTTTGACTAGTTTTGATCTCTAGGTCCCCAAATTGCTCCAATTGATCCCAAATCTTCTGAGAAGGTATATGGATGATTTTAGAACATAAATATGTATTTCATGGATGCTTTTGGACCTTTAAAACACTTCTGAAAATCCTCTTTCAATTCTGGCCAATGTAGGGAACTTTACTAGTAATTTCCCTTTGACTAGTATTGGTCTCTAGGTCTCAAATTGACTCCAAATGCCTTCAAATATTAAAGGAAGGTGTATGAATGATATTAGGACTTGAATATGATGTTCAGGGATGAGATATGGCTACCAAAAGACCTCTTCAAACTCTCTTAAGATTCTAGACCAAGTATGCAATTTTACTAGTAATTTGGGGTTCAAATCCCCTTAGGGTAAGTATTGAAAATGGCTTCCCAAATGCCTCCGAAACCACTCAAATTTATGAAAAGAGGTATGGAATGTATTAAGGATGTTATTAATGTCTCATGTGCACCATTAATTTATTATTATATCTGTTCCAATCCTCTTCCATTTAGCTGCAAAGATCATCAATTTGACCCTTGGGGAAATTGCACTATTTCTTCTCCCAATGCAATTAAAACTAGTAAAAATACTTCAAATTATCAAGTACAATACATGAAACTTGTAAAATACATCCATGGCAGTCCATTAATCACAAATGCATCAGAGAATCATCCATCCATTCGAAATCATCAACATTACATTGGTTCACAACAAGGTAGTGGGGAAATGGCACTGTTCCTTCATTAAAAATGAGATTTATACATTTCTACTTGGAATTTCGACCTGAAACTTTATGGATATGAAGGAAAGAGCATTTAATTCATATTAAAAAGAAATGGGGCATTAGAAGCTCCCCCAAAGAGTACAATAGCTCACCAAAAATATCCTCCCTCAAGGATCAAGAATATGCCATCAAAACTGGAAATGGTTGAAGGAGTGAGCTGCAACAGAAGAAACCATGAGCTTCCCTGTAGCTTACACCTGCAAATAAAGACTCCATTAAAGCTCCAAATGAAAGGTCTGAATGGCCTTTCCAATTACCAACTTGAATGGGAATCTTTCACCTTCGAAATTGGCTAAGGCAAGAAACTAGTCATCAACTAGCTCTCCCTCTTCACAAATGCAATTGCAAATTCTAAAAATGATCAAAAGCTCATTTCATTCTTTGTTATTGAAATTTATAAAGTTCTAATGTCCTCCATGGGTCGAATTCCTTCCAAGAGACTCATGCCAACTCAAGTTGGGAAGAGATTCCAAAGAACGCCACTTGTACAACAATTCCTAGTCTCCCACTTCCACCAAATCACATGTGGAAGCATCTTAGCTGCCCTAACACCCTTGATCGCCCTCTTGGAGTCTAATTTTAGCCCTGACATGTCATATATGTCATATGTCAGCCTTCAGGTCTTCATCATTGTTGTCATAGATCTAGGGAATCTAGCCCAAGTGTCTCACTAGCTCCAAATTGCCTCTTCCTCTTCCATGGGAGTTACTCTTCCTCTATATTTCGACCTTCGATGAGTCATGCCATGAATAATACCTTTTGGACTCCCCCAAGTATGTTACCATTCACCTTGAATTTGAATTGGTGAGAGAATGATGCCAAGTGTAGTGGGGAAATCTAGCCATATGTGGGTCCCACTTCCTCCATGTGTCTTCATGATCAAATGCCACTTTGATTTTCACTTGTATATATTTATTTAGCTCCTTTATTAAATATTTATGCCATTTTAATGTTCAAATATCATTTATTATCCCCATTATTCCAAATCCCAAAGCTTCCACCCCAAACCTAGGAAACTAGTAATTTTCCTCCTTGGCAATTATTTGACCTTTAGCATCAATTTGACAAACTCTAATGAATAGGGCCAATGTGACCCAATGCCAAATTTGGGACATGACATATTGGGTATAGATTGGGAGATGGATAACCTAGCCATCATAAACTTGAAAACAAAGAAGATGATATTTGAAGGGCAATACATAAGGGTCATCACACCATTGGACCCTTCACAAGGAGAAAGATATAGTGAACCAATACAGGAGGAATCCAGAGCACAGGACCTTGATCACATTTATGAGATGACTACGAATCAAGATGACTACATTAATCCTACGACAGATGGAACGCTGAGTTGGTGATGCGATAGTTCTTGCATTTCAGACTCCGACGCAGGACTGGAAAACTGGCGAACCAGAATGCATGAAGTATCTCCCAGAAGATGCGCACAGATCACAAAGTCATTGCGTTGAATTGGAACCGAGGTAAGTCCAATCCCCACCCCTGATGGTTCGACTAATGTTTATTCATTTATTTAATAATATACTGTATCAGTTGCAATTGAACATTGCATCCTAGCATTAGACATGGCACTGCGCGAGACACCTGCCAGATGGTGGGCTGCGCACAAGCAGACTTTGACTACATGGGATCAGTGCAAACAAATGATGCAGATCAAGTTTACAGATAATGTTGCACTGACATTTGCAAGATATAATGGACAAACAGATCCGAGGGATCACATTGAAATTTGTTCACAAGCATGGATAAAGAGACCATAGACAGAATGGGTTCATCTGTTTGTGCACACATTGGAGGAACAAACTTCAAAGAATTGGTATCTGGATACGGAGTTGCGCAGAGGAACTACAGATTGGTCTATCCTAACTGCGAACTTCTAGAGAAATTTTAGCTTTGAAGATGAAAGTCCAAGTATAAATGAAGCTTTGCAGATCATCAAGGAAAGCATATTCAAAGTAGAATGCCAAAGTATAAACGAGGCATTGGAGGAACTCAAAGAGAGAGTGTTTGAAGATGTAAAAGTAACTGCGAACCTACATCCAGAATGGACAAGACAGATAGAACATGCCCTTGAATTCTATAACCTCGCTGAAAATGAAGAACATGAAGAGATTGATGAGGAGGATTTGCGCAAAATCAATATACCTGAGTCAGAGGGTGCGCGTGATGTCGAGGGACCTCCATTGGAAATTCCAGATATGAGTGGACCTGTGAAGACAAAAAAAGTGAACATTGTCACAAGTGAAGAGCTGAAGTTTGCATCAATTGGAGATTACTGGGATGATGCAAAGGTTGCGCAGATCGCAAACCTTCTGCATGAATATCATGATCTGTTTCCGACAAAGTTCTCTGAAATGAAAGGAATTTTGGGTGACTTAGGGGTTATGAAGATACCTCTCAAGCCAGGTGTTAAGCCCATCAAGCAAAGGCCCCATAGACTAAATCCTAGATATAAAGAAAGAGTCAAGGCAGAACTTGATAAGATGCTTGATGCAGGGATCATTGAGCCAGTTGAAGAATCAGAGTGGATAAGCCCTATGGTTGTCCAAGACAAAAAGACTAAAGGTGAGATCAGGATCTGTGTAGATCTCAGGAAGTTGAATGATGCTTCGCTGCATGACCCATTTCCTACTCCTTTTATAGATGAGGTTTTAGACAATGTTGGAGGAAATGAGGCATATTCTTTCACCGATGGATTCTTTGGATATCATTAGATAAGGATCGATCTAACAGACATACATAAGACAACATTTGCTACTGAATGGAGCTCATTTCAGTATACAGTGATGCCCTTTGGTCTGTAAACTGCACCTGCCATATTTTCTAGAGTTGTTGTTGCAGCATTTAAAGACTTTATGCATAATTTTTTAGAAGCATATTTTGATGATTGGACTGTCTTTGGTTTGCTGAAAAACCACTATGAAAACTTGAGAATGATGCTACCTAAGTGCAGACAACATCAAATCTCCTTGAATTTAAAGCAGTGTGTTTTTTGTGTCCCTTATGGTATTCTTCTAGGACACATTGTGTGCAAACAAGGTTTGATGGTTGATGCTATGAAGATTGGAGTGATTGTGAATTTACCTGCACCAAACTTAGTAAAGCAGCTTCGCAAGACGTTGGGACATACAGGGTACTACAGAAAATTCATCAAGGGTTATGCGCAGATAACCGTGCCAATGGAGAAACTGTTGAAGAAAGAATCCCAGTTTATATGGAATGCAGAATGTGAGAAGGGATTGGACACGCTAAAGGAGAAAATGGTAACTGCGCCGATCCTAGTTTTTCCAGATTGGGAGAAGCCGTTCCATCTGCATGTTGATGCTTCATGTATAACATTGGGCATTGTGCTTGCTCAACCAGGTGAAGTGGGTATCGATCACCCCATTGCATTTTCGAGCAGGAAGCTCTCATCCACTAAAAAGAACTATACGACCACTGAAAGAGAGGGTCTAGCTATGGTATACGCACTGCATAAATTTAGGCACTATTTGCTGGGTGCGCACTTCTCCATGTACACTGACCATTCCAATCTGAAATACTTGGTCAATAAGCCAGTGTTAGGGGGGAGAATCTGTAGATGGTTATTACTCTTTCAGGAGTATGACTTCGAAATCGTGGTTAAGCCATGCAGATTGAACTTAGGACCTGACCATCTCTCAAGGATTGAGTCAGGCGAGGAACCCACCAATCTTGAAGACAGTCTGTCTGACGTGCAATTATTTGCTATACAGATCGCAGATGACTACTATAAAGACATTGTCGATTACTGGGTTTGCACCGACAGAGCTTACTACGCAGCAAAAGAAGCAACTGGTAGTAAGAGCAGCAGACTTCACCATAATCGCGGGACCATTATACAAATTAGGACCGGATGAAGTACTATGCAGATGTGTGTTGGAGCATGAAAAGCCATTCACATTAGCTGATGCATATTCAGGTGTATCGGGAGGTCACTACGCAGGAAGACCCACTGCGTAGAAGATATTGCGAGCAGGGCTATGGTGGCCTACTATTCACAAAGATTCGAAGGAACATTGCCAAAGCTGTGATGTCTGTCAGAGGACAGGAAGGCCGTCGCGAAGAGATGAAATGTCATTGAACCCGCAGCTGACACTTCAGGCATTTGAGAAATGGGCTATTGATTTCGTGGGACCCATTAACCCACCGGGAAAAAGGACTGGTGCGAGATACATTATCACTGCGATTGATTATCTCACCAGATGGGCAGAAGCTAAGCTAGTGAAGGACTGTAGCGCAGTTACTGCCGCGTAGTTCATCTTTGAGAACATACTTACCAGGTTTGGATGCCCTAAGATTTTGATGAGTGATCAAGGCACTCATTTTCTGAACCGAACTATTGAGGCCCTTACTGAAGAGTTCCACATTATCATCAGAGGAGTACACCGTACCATCCTCAAGCAAATGGAACTGTTGAGGCTTTCAACAAGGTACTGGAGAATGCGTTGACATATGTATGCAATGTCAACAGGGATGATTGGGATCTGCGCATTCCAGCTGTGTTATGGGCGTATAGAACTACCTGCAAGAAATTGACATGCCATACACCTTGTAGGTTGGCCTATGGACAGGAAGCAGTGATGCATATGGAGTATATTGTACCCAGCTTGAGAATAGTTGCGTTTATAGGCATGAAAGATCAAGAGGCACTAGAAGAAAGGCTTTTACACTTGGTTGGGTTGGAGGAAGATCGCTTCATCGCAGGCTTCCACCAGCAAGTGTAGAAAGACAGAGAAAAAGCATGGCATGATCGCCATATAAAAAACAAGTCCTTTCAGTTAGCCACATTTGTCGGCGATACCTTACCAAGTTTGGTGAATGGAAGTAGACTAAAACCTTGTCAGGATAGTCCTACTTCGCAACACCCTCAATGAATAGGAGAGATGGAGAATTTCTAAGTGTTAAGTACAGTTGAAATTGGGCACTAGAAATGCAAAAGAGTCTGTACACAGTTTTGGGACAATACACGAAGTGATAAGAAGGATGCATGTACCGCGCAGCACTAGTCGAGAAGCGAAGCTGTGCAGACCAAAAAACACACAAAAAAAAACCAAAGAAAGGAAAAAGCACGCAGTGCGAAGCTCAAAATGTCGCTGCACAGACCAAATGGAACAGAGCAACTGCGAAGAACAGGAAGCTGCGATGCAAGGCATGTGATGGAACCGCAGCTGCGTAGTTAAAAACGAAAAAGCACACGTGCACATGAGAACCTTTTGTTAAAACCGCCAACGCATCACAACGAAAAAAGGTGACCATGACAACTGTCGGTCAGTTGGTGAGCCGGTATCCAAAAGGGTGGAACTGACAAGATCAAGCATTAAAAAATGAATTTTACCATTTGGGCATAATAAAGAGCGAAGTGATCGAGATCTCAATGAGGTCCGGCTAACAGGCTGGTAATTAATCGTTGATTTAACTGACTTAACAACCTGGAAGCACTGACACCTTTTAGCAATTAAGGAAACATCATTGGCAAAGGGATAATGATTGGTCGACAAGGATGAGATCTCAGACGTAATCTGGACAAAGGACGAGACATTAACAGCCTCAGTAATGGTCAATCACCACGTTCCAGACCAGCAGGGTCTATAAATAGCCATCAGCCAAGCACTGGTGCGTTTTACCGGGAATTCTATCTCATCTGTGTGTGAATTCAGAGCTTCATCAGCCAGAGAGCCGAGCAGTCTGTAAGTACATTAGCGAACCACTGACCATTGACGAAGTATTAACAATATTCAGGCAGTCGGGGTTTAAGGGAGTCATGTCGGCACTAGCAAAGAAACCTGCAGTGGAGAGGGGCGCTTCATCCCGAAGCTCTGCAAGACAGGCCGCAGAGATGAAGAAAGATAAGCATCCAACTACAGACCAGGAAGAGCTGAAGGAAACAAAGCCACATGCACCAGTCACTATCCAGAGCAACCCATCCATCTCGTACACAAGTACATCACCCCTCGGCGAGATGATGCACCTATTATCATCCTTGACAAAAATCCTGTTTATGAGATTCCGACACCGCCCATATCTAGTAAGGTGAGGGTTGTAGGAGATATTCTAGGGAAAGTTAAAGATTGCAAGTTTGAAGACCATAACTTGTTGGAAGGAGGACAGTCGAAGCCGAATAAGTTCACACAGTTTCAACTAGACCAATACATGCGTCGATAGGTTGATGAGCAAACCGGCGCCGAAACTCTATTTGTGTAGGATTGGCTGAAAGGGCTTGAACCATCCGGGTTGCTTAACCTGCTGTGCATCCCGCATTTCGACAGGAGCCCAAAGCTTAACGCGGTAGTGCGTACATTGCTTTCCTGTGTGCACTTGGGATACCTATGGTTGGACAAGAGAATCGATATAAATATCGATAGGATACACAACATCACATTGCTTCATAAAAGAGGCGAAGACCCTTCAAAAGTGTTTGTAGGAAAGGCATAGGAAAAAGACCTCGCCAACAAAATCATGGAAGAATTTGTCGTAGTCTAGGGAAAACGTGGCTTCCCCACAGCCGATATCAATGATAAAGCTACACGGTTTACAGTTCAACTGCTCGCATGGAAGATACTGCGCAAAAGTAGACCACCAAAGGTGCCACCTGCAGCAATCGACCTTGCCTCTAAAAAGATGAAGGGCACCCCTTACAACTAGGCGCAGTACCTACTGAACGAGTTTTTGGTAGATGTCGAAGACACTCAGGATAACGGAAGTCTATTCCACTACAGTTGGCTATTAGTACTGATTGCCTTCATTTTTTGGAAAGAGTCGGCTGGTTACCAAGGCATTCCAGTTCTCCCAGGGAAATGCCGGGGAATGCACTTCTCTAACTTATGGGCAAACTCAAAGTATTCCAAGCAACGATAAATCAATGAAGTATTTTACACTTATTACGAGCAATTGTGTGATGCAATTCGGTGAACACCGCGAATCTCAAAGCCGCTGACAGATGCCTACAAAGGGAAACTGAGATTCATGGCTGATCTACATAGATCATACATTCAGCCCAGGGATGATACAAATACAGAGCTATGGTATCCAGGATTCTATTAGCTAGATGCTGAGAGAATTGAGCAGATAATGGAGGAATGGGCACCAGAATGGAAAGTGGACCAACCCATTGATGTTGAGTCTGACTACGAACATGACAAAGAAGAAGAAGAGAAAGAGGAAGAAGAGAAAGAAGATGAGGAGGAAGAAGAAAAAACAACACCTATTGATGAAGAACAAGGACATGCGCAGGACAAGCCAGAAGGCCAGATGGGGGGAGAAGCGAAAAGCAACTGCGAGTCCTTCATCAACAAAAGGAAAACACAAGAAACAAAAGGCTAATAAGCCAAAGTTGGTGCCAATACTGCACGCAGATGATTGTGAGACCATCGCAATGAAGGTGCAGGAATTATGGGAGGAGACCCACGCAAAGAAAGAAGCGAAGCAAGAGGAACTACAACTAAGCCTCATTGAGACAATGGGAACAGTAAAAGCAATGGTCGCGCAGCTTGGACAAGGCCTGCAGGACTTGGTCCGTAGATCAGATCTAGAGGGAAAATATTGAGGGACAGGTACGCAGAAGAGGAAACCTCATACGGTGAGCGCATACCCTAGGGTAGCGCATATAGAATTGATGCACCTTATTTTTCCAAATGATAAGGTGCGTGAAGCAGCAAAGGACTTGGTGCATTTTGACCTCAACATTGGATCATTGCCAATTGAATATTTGAACAATCTACATATGCAGATTGTAGAGTAGATCCATGAAAGAGGCATCACCTCATATGACCAGAGTATGCAGCTCCAAGAGAGTCTCGATTTAATAAAGCAGGAGTCAGCGCGGAACACCAGGGAGTTGTCTGAGGCTCAAGAAATAAACCGCAAGCTTGAAGAAACGGTATCAGCGGTATGTGCAAAAATTGACAAGCGCGAAGAAGAAGCAAGTGTCGAAGAAACGATAATCAATATTGGGGCTAAAGTGGAGTCCCTTACTGTAGAAATGATGGAGATGGAGATCTCTTGTAAAGGGAAAATTGCATACTTGGAGGCTCGACATCCCAGTACCCCACTGGATAAGCGCGTAGCTCCAGCAGAAGAGGTAAGGGCCACTTTGGACAACATTTCGGTCGAGGTGGCAAAGTGTCAGAATTTGTTAGAAGAAGCAAATACGGTGTTGGCTAGACTGAATGAAGATCCATACCTTATGCAGCTGGGAGGGGATTTGCAGCAAAGGAAACAGGCAATCGAGGCCGTAAACGCGGAAATGAAGACTTTGCCAGCAAGATCAAAAATGCAAAAATTCAATGAAGTGAAGGAGATGCAAAAAGAGTTGGCAGTGCTAGGAGAAAGAGAGGCTGTTGCTTCTGCAAAGTTGCAGCCTATAGAGGACGAAGGCATGGAACTGATGCAACAAATTGAGGAGAAGTTCGTTGAACTTCAATTAACAGAGGGCACATTGAAAGAACAAGCTCAGGTGAAAGTCTCACAGGTGATGATGGAAACCATAAAAGAATTCGAGAATAAGGCAAAGGAAACGGTTGCAGAGATAACCGTTACTTTGCACAGCTTCATTGCAGAGCTGAACACCACCGAAGGCATGCAAACGAAGTCGGTCGGCGAAGAAAGTGGCTCGAGGACGAGCCACAAGTAAGTGTTATGGGCCTGTTGGGCATGGCCCAAGTTGGCATACTTTGAAGAAGGACAATTCTTGGGACTGCGCAGTTTGGGCTGCGAAGTCAGATGGCACAGTTTTGAGGAGTGCGCAGCTAGGATTGCATAGTTAGTGTGCGCAGTTAGGCTGGTGTGCAGTGCCAGTGCAACAACTATTTTGGGTAAAGAGTACAAGGGAAGGTTGAGTTGTGGAAGCAACCGTTTTTTCGTAAAGCAACTTCAAGATTCCCGGTAGTGGGTAGGGAGTGGCGTAACGATAGATGAAAGCAACTTGTCAAGAGAGTGGCGACAAGAAGTTAAGGAGCTAAGCCACTAAGTTGACGGTGACAGGAAGGCTAAAGGGGCGGAAAGTGACAGGCCACGATGCAGTTGTAATCATTTTGGTGATGATTGCGACTGTAAGAAGGGCGTGAGATCCACGAGTGGCTCAGCAAGGCGACCTAAAGCAAGTGGAGTAAGTTGTCAATGGCGACAGGTAGGGTGGCAGGTAACTACACCAGTTTTGGGGAACCTTAGGGTTTTTAAGCCTATGCACTGTAAAGACGTGACCTACAGGAACGATCTATAAAAGGGCACATTTTGTAAGGGAACAGGTGAATCTTCTATTGGTGAATTGTTAATCTTTGTTGTTGAACATTGATCTCTATTGAGAGAAGATTGTAAAGGCTCTGCAAGCTACGTGCGCAGAGACCTACTGAGAGAGAAGAGAGTCTGCAGCTAAGTGTGTAGACTTGAACTGTTGTACCCTTCCCAAAGATAATATAACAACAGTTCCTGTGGACGTAGCTCCCATCCTGGGGGTGAACCACGTTAAATTTTGTGTTATGTGATTGATTGTATGCATTTAGATATGTGTATTTGCTTATGTGAATGGTTAAGATCTTGTTTATGAATGCACGTGTTCTGCTTTTATATGTATTCTCCATATGAATGAAAGATGGGAATGATATGTTAAGTAATCACATGTATGAATGAATTCCGGATGCACCAGTGCTCTACAGTTAGATGAATGCATGAATTAATAAGATAAACACTCAGCGCAACACCGGAAGTGCACAAAAACATCGTTATTTGTTATAGTGTGGAAGTTCATAAGAACCGCAGTCTAATATGCTTGTTGATTGCGTCTTTCTACACTAAGTAGGATCTTTTGAAAGAACATAAGTGTTGGGAGGAAGCACGGTCATTTGTGGCACTGTCCTATCACCGAGAAACTCCCTGCATCGCGCAGTCCTTGGATGCATGATAGTCTAAATGTTGGCCGCGAAGAGGTGGAACTTCGTGCAGTTCGCAGTTCGCAGCGCGAGCCCTGCAGTGCGCTGCTCGACAGTCTGGTTAAACACTCATCACCTGGCTGTGGAAACCTGATTCCATAGCCTCCCCATTACTTTGCCTCGGGTGGACCTCAGTTTGTTCGTAGATTTTTGCCAAAGGGCCGATGAAAAGTGGTTTTATTGGTTCCTCGAACCGTGCAGAACCTGGGTCTTTATAGAAAACCTCAAGAACAGTTATCTAAGCCAACAATAGCCATGAGACGTTCAAGATGGTATACTAGTGTGCTAGCTAGGAGGACCAAGGACGTCTAGTCGAGTAGGACAAGACAATTGATGAAGCATTGCTTAGCAGGCTTTGACGGAGAATGGCATGATTGGAAATGTGATGCGTAGTGTGTAAACCATGCTAGGACGATAGCGTTGATGGATGCAGTGAAGGTATGTGGTCGGATGGAGTCGGGACAGGAGCTTCAGGCACCATCCAGGATTGAATTAGGTGGGAGAAATCATTGTCATGCATTGGGAAGTTGGTCATTCAAGTGTTGTTAACTCGAGGGAGGCAATGGCATAACATTGTCTAAGATTGGTTGGTGATGGTGTAGCATCGCCTAAGGTGAAATAAGCACTTGATATTCCACACGCTCTAAGGTGCCTGGCTTGGGTTCAGTTGGGATGTATTGGTGAGGCATAATCTGGGTGAAACTTGTGATTGATGGCCATGCCCAACTAGAAGGATCATGTCGGTGTCGCGCAATGACTAGGACTTTGGACGATATTGGACACTCAAGAGGAACAATAAGTCTAGTCATTGTGACATATGGTAATAGAGCCACGCTAGATTATGGCATACACAGAAGTGTCTCTTCACTACTAACACCCCTTTAATTAGATGTGTCAAAGGAGCCACAACGATGAGGATATCAACATATTTAAGTGGGGGAGTCTGTCACAACCCAACATTGAAAGCCATTGGAAATGGTGTGATGGAGGGCACGCCGAGCATACATGACTAAGAGTGCATGGGGAGTGTTAACACCCAAAAATTGCTCACTTGCTCATCTTCCTAGTCACATAACTTTGTTGACCATTTTTCCTATCGTTCTGGCCTCCAGAACCTTCAAAAATCCCCAAATGGTTACCCAAAAGGCAAAAACCAATGTTTTCCTCCTCAAATTAATCCAAATCCTCAAAAAATACAAAAAACCCTCAAAAGGGGTCAAATATTCCCAAAAAATAAATAAAAGGGAATAAAATGGAAAATAAATTCAAAAAAAGGAGAAAAGGAGGGAAAAAGAGGGCTAAACCCTAAACCATTGACCTAAAACCATTTTTGCCCCAAAACCATGGATCACTAGTCCACCACCCAAAAAATATTTAAATTGGTGATGGAGGCCCCCCATTTCACATCCATTATTCACTCTACCCTTATGCTGCCGAATTTCACCCAAACCCGAGCCCACCATTTGTGCTTGTGTTTACCATTTGTGTGAACCCTTTGGCCCAACCTTGGAGCATTTTGGAGAAGAGAAGGACATTGGAGTACTGGTGCACCTCCCTAGTATGGCTGCAAGGACTCCACCAACCTCACCATTGAGGTAAGAACCCGTGTAAATCCTTTTGTTTACTGGTTAATGAAAGAAAAAACGTAAATCCATTTTTACTGTGTTCTCATCTTTGTTATTTCCTATTTTACGGTAGATTTAGATTTTTAATATTTATGCACATGCTTAGTTTTTAAGTTTTGATATTCCTATCATTTTCATCAAGTTTTTTTCCATTTTCTGAACTACTGCTAAGGATTCCATAATCCTTAGTAGGTGCTCTTTTGCACAAGCTAGGGTGAAAACCCTAACTACAGGGAGTCCATACGATTTTGATAGCCTTGGTGGCCGACTCATGGGTGATATCCATGAGACAGTTAAGATGTGGTACTAGTGTGTTGGTTAGGAGGACCAAGGACGTTTAGTCGAGTAGGACGAGACAACTAACATGGTGTTGCTTAGTTGGCTTCGACGAAGGATGGTGCGATTGGAAATGTGATGTGCATTATGTCAACCATGCTAGGACAATAGTATTGATGGATGCAATGAAGGTATGTGGTTAAATGGAGTCAGACAGGACCTTTGGGCACCATATAGGATTATAATAGGCTGGATACATCATTGCCATGCATTGGATAGTCGCTCATTCAAGTGTTGTTCGCTCGGGGGAGATAAGGCATAACATTCTCTAAGGTTGGGTGGCGATGGTGCAACATCACATATAGTGAAACGAGCACTTGACATTCCGCCCACTCTAAGGTGCATGACTTGGGTTCAATCAGGATGTATGGTGAGGCGCAGTCCAAGTGATACTTGTGGTTGATGGTCATGCCCAACTAACAAGATCACGTCGATGCCATGTAATGACTAGGATTTTGGATGGTATAGGATGCTCAAAAGGAATGATAAGTCTAGTCACTGAGACACTCTTCCTCTTCTATGCATCTCTTCTTAGCTTCAAATGCCTCTCTTTCCAAGCACTCAACCTCTTCCTCCCTGTGTAGCTCTCTTGCTCTGTCAACTTCAAGTGTAGCTTGATAGGAAACATCACGTTCTTCTCTCATTTTCCTATTATGCCTCCTCTCTTTCTCTTATAGAGACAACCACCGTAACTTCTATGAGACCATTTTACACACTAGATATCGCACACCAACAAATCCATCGCAAATCCACAATCCAGGAAACACCCAAGCCATTCTTGCAAGAGAATCCAAGCCAACCAAACTATGATACTAGATAATAAATCCATGAACATAGAGAGAGAAATAATGAATAAAATATGAAGCAAACACACCATAGGATGAATAGGATTTTTTCCTTGGAAACCTTTTACCAAGAAAACCAACCTTCAAAAGATATATTTCATTACCATTCGCCAATCCAGCCAACATAGGCCACAAAGTCCATTTTACAATGGAGTTACTCAATCCTTTAAATAGGCTTCATCACATACTAATACCATGGGTTACCCAAAAAACGTGGGCCCGTAACCACCAATAGTAAAACCATTATTCACTTAATCAAGGCCATCTTAATCACTCTATAATCGAGTCAATATTAACCTAACACTCATTACTATGGTGGTATCCAAAATGTTGATATGGGTTCAACAACCAAATATGCCTCTTCCTTTTTGGCAGCATACAATGTTACAATATATTGGCAATACTTTGGGAAAATGTTTTAAGTATGATAGCAAGAGGATCCAACAATGCTTGTTTACATATGCTGGTATTTGTGTTGAGATTGACTTTAGTAAAGGTATCCCAAATATAATGTTGTTGAAACATTGAAACAACAAATAGATATAGAGTTTCAATTATGAAAATACATTCTATAGGTATCAACATTGTCAACAAACATAAGTTTACCTAAAAACAAAAGGGTACGATTTTTCAAATCTAAAAGTTGGAAACCATATGATCCTCCTTCTCCATAGCCCCAAGGGTTATCTAAAGCAATCATGAGCTAGAGATCTCTATTCCTAAAGTTGGGGAGGTCATAGGTTCAACTCTCTTGATCTCCTTGGGGTTAGGTTCCATAATTAGGGTCGACGGTTTACCCCATTTACCATCCGTGAATCATGGGGAAGTACTTGGATGGTTTTCCCTGGGATTATTCCTTGGAAAAAAATTGATCCTTCTTCTCCAGAGGATGAATAAGATGAGAGTAAAGTAGATTTTTCCATTAATGATGTCGTGGAAGGTAAAATTTCTACACAAAAAGTTTCTAGCTTGACTGATCCAAATTCTAGCCAAAGCTATATTTCCCCAAAAAATGTTGAATCATGCATGCTTACTGGGAAAAAATAAAAACCTAAGAAGGCTTGGTTAGTTCAACTAGCTACAGGAAATAAGAAAAAAATAACATAATTAATAAAAAAAGTGCTAGGTTGAAATGAATGTTATGAAGACTATAGCAAATTTGAACATTTTACCATTAGGATCCTTTGATGTGTTAATAGGTATGGATTGGTTGCATAAACATAAGACAATTATGGATTGCTATCACAAAACATTACTTTGTGCAGATGAAAATGATAATCTTGGAACTATATTAGGAAACCAAAAAACCATATCTAATAGACAACTTTCATGTTTGCAAACCAAGAGGTGAGTTGAGAAGTGAAGTGAGTTATATGCGGTACATATATTAGACTCAATACTTAAGAGTTGGTGGAGTTGAAAATGCAATTACAAGCGTTATTGAAAAACAAATATATTAAACCTAGTGTTTCTCCATGGGGAGCACCAATCCTCTTTGGTGAAAAAAAGGATGGAACTATGAGACTATATATAGACTACAGATAGTTAAACAAAGTAACTATAAAGAACAAATACCCTTTTCCTAGGATAGATGATTTGTTTGATCAAGTAAGGGGGGGGGATATTCTCTAACATTGATTTAAGATCAAGATATCATCAAATAGAAATTAAGGATGACGACATACATAAAACAACTTTTAGAACAAGATACAATTGTTATGAATGTTAGGATATCTCATCATTCACTTATGTACTTTGCATGCATTTTGCATGCATTGCATGCATCCGCACGTTGCCCAGTCATCAGTATGGTACCTCCAGCACCTAGTCCCTAGTCTCCCAACACTTGGGAGCTACTTTCCACTCAGATTTATCCCTCCCAGCCTATCATTCACCTAGTTCTCACCTTCCACTGAAGAAGGGCGCCTTTCTCACCTACCAGTCCAGTTTACTTCAGTTTGCCACTAGTCTTTCCTTGATTTGAGGCTAGACTTACTCCCACTGTTGTTCTCACTCTGATTGACCTCTACTGAGACATGACTACCTATTCTGAGTGCAGTTAACTCCTCATGCGCCCTCCACTGAGCCTCCATCCCTAGATTAGTGCCACTAACCATCAATTACACTTATTACACTCAGTTAGACTCAGTTAGACTCAGTTTGACACCTGTTTGACAGTGACTTGTGCATTGATGACCACCACTGATTGATGATGAGGACTCCTAGTTGGAGCTAAGCTATTCCATGCAGTATATTCCATTGACCTCCTTGGCTAATTTGAATTGCTCACTCATTGTGACAGTATTGTATTGTAATTCTACCATTTTCTGGATTATAGAGCACTGATGCATCTCTCTTGCACAGTTTTTACTCCGAATCGTTTTACATCTTTGTGATTGATATTCTTGTTCAATAGATCTACTGTGACTAATTTTACATGGTATCAGAGCCATTGCAGGGACAAGACCTCTCTTCTATAGGTGTTCTACATGATGATTTGAGTGAATTTGCTCAAAATTGCAGAAGTTTTGGCATGAAAGATTTCATGTGCATGCAAAGCTGAAAATACACTCCAATCCACTCTAGAAGCTTGAGTTTTCCACATAATTCCTGTATTTGATACATTGGACCCATTCAACATTGCTTGATCTCCAATGCCACATGTGATGCAACTCTAAAAGGGTCCACATGTGATGCAACTCTAAAAGGGTGGATTGTTCGACCTTATTGTTCTTGTTTTGATTGTGATTTGTAGGATAATCTTCTACATCAAGTGCATTCGCTACCTTGTGATTTGCAGGTTCTCCTTCACCAATTGCACTCGTTTTCAGTGATGGATTCCACTTCTTCAAAGCCTATGCTAACTCGTTTCAATTATTTTGATTGGAAAGATGACATGGAGATAATATTGCGCTCAAAAGGGTACTATAGAGTCACCATGGGCCTCGAATTGGAGCAAAACACTCTCATTGAAAAGTCAAAATACTTCAATAAGCTTGATGAAGCTTATGGTCTTCTTTGCCTCTCCATATCCAAGGATCTTCACTTCCATCTCAGCGGATTGAAGTCTCCAAAAGCAATATGGGAGCAACTTGACAAAAATTTTGGCAAGCAGGACGAGCTTAGAGCCTTTCAATTGGAAAATGAATTGATTGCTCTTAGTCCTGAGAATTTCGAGGCCATCAATGAGTTTTTCACAAGATTCAAGCACTTGTCATTGCAATTGAAGAACAATGGTGTTATGAAAGAGGATAAGCAATTGATCCTCTCCATTCTCACAAAGCTTGGGAAAGATTACTCGGTATTTGTCCATACTTTCAATTTCGGTCGGCTAACTACCCCGAATTGGAAGATGCCTACCTTCAATGCCTTCATTGAATCCGTTACCAAAGAGAATGACAAGTTGATTCAAATGGGGTCCATAAACTCCAAAGATTCAGCCCTATTTGTTCAAGGATCCAAGAATTCGAATGGCAAAGGAAAGCAAAAGAAAGAGAAGCCCAAATTCGAGCCAAACAAGCAAAGAGAGAAAGGCAAGCAATCGGATGCACCATCCGGTTCAAGGAACAAGCAGAAGGGTAAAGAGGGTAAAGAAAAATCTAAGTGTTCATATTGCAACCGTGGATTTCATCCTGAAAGTTCATGCATGAAGAAAACAATAGATCAAATGGCCCTCCTTTTGGAAAAGAATAACATATGTCTTCCCGACGGTGCACGGAAGAAGGATAGAAATGATGATCATGAAAGAGGTCAAGCACTCATGGCAACTGTTTCGAAACCCAGCACTCTATTAATAGATTCTGGTGCCTCGAATCATATGGCTGCAAATATTGACTCTTTTTCTTCATTTGATCCAAACAGCTCCATCCCCATCCATTTGGGAGATGACTCAAAAATTTCTTCGAAGGGCAAAGGTACCATCCATGTAGAGCATGGAAGCTTCTAGAATGTTCTCTATGTGCCTTCCTTGGCTTCAAATCTACTTACTGTGTATCAAATGACACACACTGGTGAATCGAAACAATTTACATTCAGCCCTAACAATGTTGAAATTTCTGATATCAAAAGTGGAAGACTTATTGCAGTCAGAAAGGCAAACCACACTGCAAAATACTATGAGTTTTCTCACTTTGTGCCGCTTGAAAAGCCCACTGCTCTCCTCACTCATGGAAAGGAGGTTAGTAGGATTTGGAATGAAAGGTTTGGACACCTTAGTTACAAGTATTTGCTGCTGTTACAACAGAAATCCATGGTTGATGGTCTTCCGCAACTCCGTTCCTCGAAGGGAATTTGCCCCGGTTACATTGTTGGGAAGCACCCTGAGCACAGGTTCGACCGCGGCAAAGCTAGCAGAGCTTCTACCATTTTGGGCCTCATACATTTTGATATCAGTGGTCCAATGCCCAATATTTCCATGAATGGTTCAAGGTATGTTTTGACATTCATCGACGACTTCTCCTGCTTTACTTGGGTATTTTTTCTCAAAAACAAGTCAGAAGTGCTTGGAAAATTCAAGGATTTTAAGGCTTCTGTTGAGACTGCCACTGAGAGAAATATCAAAGCTCTTAGATCTGATAATGGCAGAGAATATATCAAGACTAAGTTTCTGCAACTTTGCACCGAAAGCGAAATTCAGATCCAACATACAGTTCCCTACACACCCCAGCAGAACGGTGTAGCAGAAAGGAAGAATCGGTCACTGAAAGAGATGGCTACCTGCATGCTTGAGTCAAAAGGTTTGGTTGAAAATATTTGAGCTGAAGCCATTAATGTTGCTGCATACATTCAGAATCGATTTCCACATTCATCTATGAAAGGTAAAACTCCTTTCGAAGCATTCTTTGGTTGCAAACCGGATGTGTCCAATTTGAGGGTTTTTGGCTCCACTGCATGGGCTAGAATTCCTTCTGATAAGAGGAAAGATTTGGATCCAAAAAGTATTGAATGTGTCCTAATAGGATATGGGGAAGAATCAAAAGCATATAAACTCATGAATATCAGATCCAAAAAGGTATTCATAGAGCGAAGTGTGAAGTTTGAAGAACCGCTGCCAGATCTGAAACTAGTTGAGGAAAACACTGCCGATCTGCACCCTCCACAAGAAGAAGATTCGAGTGAATATGAAGAAAGAATTGGATCTGATATCTCTAATATTATATTAGAATTTGATGGCCATGACATATCAGGTTCAAAATCAGTCCATAATGATCCTCCTTAGTTACCAAAGTGGGCTCAAAACACTCTACAATCTACTGCTCCAAACATTGGAAATCCTGCTGATCCAAGGAGAACAAGAGCAGACTTTCAAAGAGCAGGTATGGCTCTTTCATATTCCGATCCACTATTATCTGAGAAATTTTATTTGATGATTGGTTCAAATCCCAAATCATACTATCATGCGCACCGAGATCCACGACGGCAAACCGCCATGGATGAAGAGTACAGTTCTCTTCAAAAGAACAATACATGGGAGCTAGTTTCTCTTCCACTTGGAAGAAAATTAGTTCAATGCAAGTGGATCTACCGCATGAAGGTTGCTGCTGATGGTTCTATCAGCAAATACAAAGCTAGGCTGGTGGAAAAAGGTTTCTCCCAAGTCCAAGGTGTGGACTACACTGAGACTTTTGCACCGGTTGCAAAGATGGATTCCATCCGCCTAGTTTTGGCCATTTCTGCATCCAAGCACTGGGAAGTGCACCACATGGATGTGAAGAGTGCTTTTCTACATGGAGACCTTGATAAAGAGGTATATATGAAACAACCAGAAGGATACATATCAGATCCATCATTAGTTTGCATATTGAAGAAAGATTTGTATGGATTGAAACAGGCCCAAGAGCTTGGTACGCAAAGATGGACTCCTTCCTTCTTTCTCAGAATTTCAAAAGATGCAAATCTGATCCTAATGTGTACCTAAAGCAAGTTAAAGGTAATTTTTTGATTGTTGTTTTATATGTTGATGATCTTCTCATTACTGGTAGCACTCTCCTTACAATTAACAAGCTGAAAATTGCTTTAAATCTAGCTTTTGATATGAGCGATTTGGGCTTGCTTAAGCAATTTTTGGGCTTGGAGATAGCTCAAAATTTTGATGGGATAAAATTATCTCAGAAAAAGTATGCTAAAGACCTGCTATTAAAGTTTAATATGGCAGAATGTAAGGCTGCTCCATTCCCATTCCTCTCAGGAATCAGTCTTGAAGAGGGAAATACTACACCGCTTGCAAATTGCACTATGTATCGACAGTTGATTGGTTCACTACTCTACTTGACACACTCAAGGCCTGATATATCTTATGCCATGAGTGTTGTATCAAGGTATATGCAGCAGCCCCATGAGATTCATTGGCGGGAATTCAAGCGGATCTTGCAGTATGTGCAAGGTACGAAACATTTTGGCATACATTATGCTGCAGATTCTGAGCTAGATTTCATTGGTTTTACTGATTCAGATTGGGCAGGTGATAGCATAGATCGAAAGTCCACTTCCAGATATGTTTTCATGATTGGACATGGGCCTATTTTCTGGTCAAGCAAAAAGCAAGCAACCATTGCACTTTCTTCAACAGAGGCAGAGTATCGAGGGGCAGTCAATGCCTGCATTCAGGCAGTTTGGTTGTAGGGTATTCTTTCCGAGTTTGATTTTGGTAGCACTACTTCGAATGTCCTATTTTGTGACAATCAAAGTGCTATTAAGATCTCCACCGATCCAGTTCAGTGGCAGAGGACCAAACACATTGAGATTCATATGCACTACATTCGAGAGTTGGTGCATGATTGTACCATCATTCTGCAATATTGCCCTATCGATGAGAAAATTGCAGACATCTTCACCAAGAGCTTCACTGAGAAGAAGTTATCTTACCTCTGTTCATTGTTGGGGGTGAGTTCCATCATGGTGGAGACAGATTAGATCCATTTTTATGTTTAGCTTGAGGGGGGGGCTTTCTTCCCATTGGGTTTTCCCTCTTTCCTCACTTAGCTTATTTTCAACATTTTTTGGATTATTGTATTGGGGTGACCTTTGGTCTCAGTAACCAGGGCCCTACATTTTATTTTTTTACATCATAGTATAGCTTGAGGGGGGGTATTAGGATATCTCATCATTCACTTATTTACTTTGCATGCATGCATGCATCCGCATGCTGCCCAGTCATCAGTATGGTACCTCCAGCACCTAGTCCCTAGTCTCCCAACACTCGGAAGCTACTTTCCACTCAGATTTATCCCTCCTAGCCTGTCATGCGCCCATTTCTCACCTGCCACTGAAGAAGGGCACCTTTCTCACCTACCAGTCCAGTTTACTTCAGTTTGCCACCAGTCTTTCCTTGATTTGAGACTAGACTGACTCCTCACTGCTGTTATCAGTCCGATTGACCTCCCATGAGACATGACTACCTATTCTGAGTGCAGTTAACTCCTCATGCGCCCTCCACTGAGCCTCCATCCCTAGATTAGTGCCACTTACCATCAGTTACACTTATTACACTCAGTTAGACTCAGTTTGACACCTGTTTGACAGTGACTTGTGCGTTGATGACCACCACTAATTGATGATGAGGACTCCTAGTTGGAGCCAAGCTATGCCATGCAGTATATTCGAATGACCTCCTTGGCTAATTCGAATTGCTCACTCATTGTGACAGTATTGTATTTTAATTCTACCATTTGCTGGATTATATAGCACTGATGCATCTCTCTTGCACAATTTTTGCTCCAAATTGTTTTACATCTTTGTGATTGATATTCTTGTTCAATAGATCTGCTGTGACTAATTTTACAATGAATTTGTAGTCATGCCTTTTGTCCTTTGTAATGCACCAACTATTTTTATGTTTCACCAACTACTTTTATGTGTCTTATGAATGGTATATTCCAATAATATTTAGATAAGATTGTATTGGTTTTCATTGTTGATATATTTATCTATTCTAAAACTAAACAAGAACATGAGGAGCATCTTCGAATAGTTCTACAAGTATTAGGAAAACATCAACTTTATGCCAAATTTAACAAATGTGACTTTTATCAACCACAAATTCAGTAATCGAGGCATAACATTTTAGAAGAAGGGGTAGCTCCATTGGATCGTGATAAGATAAGAGTTATTATGGACTGGCCTACTCCTAAAAATGTAACTAACATCAAGTATTTTATGGGACTTGCTTGGTATTAAAGAAGATTTGTCAAGGGGTTTTCTAAATTAGAATATCTTATAACCTTTTGTAGAATTTAAAAATAAATAAATTATTTGATCAGAAAAATGTGAAAGGAGCTTTCAACAACTTAAATATTTACTTACTATTGCACCTATACTAAAAATTGTAGATCCCTATAAACATTTCGTAGTATGTACTAATTCATGTAAAGAACGGTTAGGTGGAAGGCTTCCACAAGATAATAATGTAGTAAGATATGAATCTCAAAAATTGAAAGAACATGAAATAAACTATGCAACTCATGATCTAGAATTAGTTGCAATAGTTCACGCATTAAAAATGTGATGACATTATTTGTTAGGAAGAAGATTTGTACTTATGACATACCATATTGAGTTAAAATATTTATTTGATCGGCCTCAATTAAATGTTATACAAGCTAGAAGGTTACTTTCTTGAGTGAATTTAACTTCAAGATTAAACATATTAAAGGAAAACATAATAAAGTGGATGATGCTCTCAATAGATGTATACAAATGATTCACATGACATCTATCAATACTTACAAATATGATCTGCAACTCAAGGTTAGTGGAACTTTAAAGAATGATGGAAATTTCCTTCAAAAGAAATAAAAAAGGAGAAAAGAGAAAGAAAAAAAAGGAAAAAAGAAAGAGAAAAGAGAAAACATAATGTATATATTGTAGGAAATGCATCTGTACATAAATGAACAATTAATCAAGTCAAGGTGATTCAAGATTTGGTAACCCAGAATGGCTCTAGGTTTGTTCTAAGGCTCATCATAAACTGCCTTCCTGTGACTGTGTGATGGTAAAGGATTCTCGTTTACTTCTCAGACTGCTTTGTCATATGAACATCATCATTAAATGGTTTTGGATGGGGATATATCAATCATATGACTAACTTTGTTGTTTTGATTGTGTTTTATGAGAACATCTTGTAAATTACAGGTTAAAATATCAAGCTTACTGACATGTTTTCCTTGTAATTACCGATTTTGTTTTCAGAGATAACTGGTTCTTCCCAGCCAGTTGCCATTTGTTGTAGGTACAACAGATCCCATGTTTTAATAAAACATGGGAGCCCCAAATTTTTTATATGCAAAGGTAATGATCAAATTCCATGGTCTTTTTGGGGTTTTCATCATGCTTTCATTACTTTGCTTTCATTTGATTAAGTTAGTAATTCTCCTTTTTGAAAATTCCCTCAAATTTTGTGTGTTTTTGAGAGTTGCAGAAAGCACAGGTTTTTCCCAAAAGTCAAGTCTTTCTGCAACCCACAATTCCGCAACCCACAATGCGGACTGCAGAAGCTTGGTTTTCAGTTTTGCAACTTTTTCGTTCCGCAACCCGCAATGCGGATTGCGGAAGTGGAATAATTTTTAATAATTGTAGTTGTTTGTGCCCGCAACCCGCAATTATGGATTGCGGGAAGACTTTTAAATTCGGTTTTGCGCTATGCGTTTTTGCAACCCGCAATTGCGGATTGCGGATTGCGGAAAGGTCATATTGTTATATTCCGTGGTTTGTGTTTCCGCAACCCGCAGCCCGCAATTGCGGATTGTGAATTGCGAAAAGAATGTATAAAAATTACAAAATAAACGCCTGTAATTCCTTTTCCGCACCTCGCCTAATTAGATCTCAGTTGTCGATCTGGTTTCATCTTACGGCCCAAATTTTACCCGGTGAAATTGATAAATATGTCCATTTTTTCTATTTTCTTTTATCATTTCTATTTTCGCAAATTTACCCGCTGCTTGGATTTTACTATGAGTTTTTACCAGGGGTAATTTTTGCCATTTTGCAGTTTGCACAAGTTGGTTTCGTGCCGCTCTCTTATTCAATTGCTTACAATTTTTGTTAGTTTGAATTTTTGTTGATTTGTGTTTATTCGTTTATCAGAATTTACTAGTTTTTCAATCATGTCTCGCAACACTTGATCCAAATATGCACAGAAAGACTCTTTGAATAAGGACCCTAATTTCAGCATCCTTGCCGACACCAGTGACAAGGTTTCATAAACTTACCAGCTCGATTGGTCCAAGATTTACTCTATTTTTTATAATGATGACCTATCCGATATTCAGAACGACCGACTCTCCTATGAAAAAATTAGGGATTCCCAACTCCATGCTATAGCAGCTAGACCTGCCATACTTCCCTAAATTGACGCGGTCAAATTGATTATCAACCATGCCAACCCTAAGGACAGGTATTTTAATGATAACGCAGGGTAATCAAATCAGGTCTTTAACAGATTAGCCTTTACTTAATCTTTATCTTCAATTGTGCATCAGTAAATAAGCATCACACATATATGCACCAACATAAACATCACATAACACATAGGATTTTTACGTGGAAACCCAAATGGGAGAAAAACATGGAATGCTTCTTTAAAATGAGAAAGAATACATTCAAAAAAGCACCGACTTCCTATTTTTACCAGCACCAACTGGAAGGAGGCACCAACCCCCTAGTTTTACAGGCACCGACATGAAGGAAGCTACAACTCCCTATGTTTCTCTAGCACCAACTGGAAGAGGCTACGACCCTCTGTCTCCTTTTTGTTTTACAGGAACCAACCTAAAGGAAGCTCCAAATCCCTATCTCCTTGCCCCGTTCGACCGCCCTAATGTCCAATGTATGATTCTATCGAACTTCACTTCAAATCCACACACTTCTCTGATCTTCTAGAAGTAATTCTGTTGTGATCTACCTTCGTATGCAGTCGATACTCTGTCACTAAGATGCATACATCACTTGACTTCTCATTCCTCTCAAATCACACTTATACTGATGATTTACTTCATGTTCTATGTGCTCCCTAATAATGCAGTCCACGTCACTGATTATCTCATCGTTATACTACTTGCGTGACTGCAATGACCAATTGATACTGTGCTTTCAATTGATAGTTTGTTGTTATGAAATAAATCACTAGTAACAGATGGAACTGTTCACTTATTGATGTGTTTTTAATGTTTAAGTGCTACAGTCTCTTAGAAAATCTGCGACGTCCTGTACATCAAATGATTCGTCTGATCCATTTAACATACTTGTCACAGACCATCTGCATCATGATGCGCCTGTCGGATGCCCCAAAAAATCAAACCAAAACTTCTACTCTAATCTCTTATGCTCTCGCCATCGATCTTACATCAAATCTCCAACTTGCATCTCTATTTATACAGGTCCTGCATGGATTGTATGTCCACAAGTTGGTGATGGCATCCCTTCTTCCATACTTCATGGATTGTGCATATGCCACGTGTCATCATCTACGTTATTGATGTGTCAAGCGCTTTCATGGTCCACAACTTAGTGGGACTTTACACCTTGGTGGTGTAACTCTACGCCCTTGATGAATCGTTGTCATGTCCCAAAAATTTGCATTAGGTCACAATGGCCTAAGCCCCTTGGCCATAGTCATGATAGTTTGTCAAATTGATGCTAAGTGTCAAATAATTGCAAGAATGATGTTCAAGTTGGTAATAATGCAAAATTAGATCCAAATGGATAAGGTGGGTCACATCAAGAGAAAATTACCAATTCAAAGTTTGTAATATTCCCATCCAAATGAACTATCATGGATGAAAATTACTAGTTCCCTAGGTTGGGGGTGGAAGCATTAAAAGTTGGAGTAAAGGAGCTACAAGACCCAAAATGACCTTAGACTTACAAATTCACATTAAATGGGTCAATTAAATAATAATACAAAGAAAATAAGGTGGCATTGGATCATGAGGGCACATAAGAGGTTGTGGGACCCACATGTGGCAAGATTCCTCACTACACTTGGCATGATTCTCTCACCAATTCGAGTTCAAGATGAAGGGTAACATACTTGGGGGATTTTAAGAGGTATTATTTGTGGAATGAGTCATGTAAGGTCAAATTGGAGTGGAATAATAACTCCCATGGAAGAGGAAGAGGCATCTTAGAAGAATTGTGACACTTGGAGCTAGATTCCCTAACTCCTATGACAATAATGATGAAGATTCTATGACACCTATGACAAATTTCAGACCTGATTGTTGACATATGACATATATGACATGTCAGGGCTAAAAATAGCCTCCAAGAGTGCACAAAAGGGAGTTATGGAAGCCAAGAAGCTTCCCCATTCGAATTGAGGGAAGATGGAGACTAGGAATTGTTGGACAAATGGCACACATTGGAATCTCTTCCCAACTTGAGTTGGCATGAGGATTTTGGAAGGAATTCGACCCATGGAGGAATTGATAAGTTTATAAAAGACAATAAAAAAGAAGGAAAGGATCTTTTTGATCATTTTTTATTTGCATCTTTGCAATTTGGAGAGCTTCTAGCTTGTCCATGCTAGTGGAGTGTTTACTCTACTTGCCTTAGTACCAATTTCGAGGGTGAAAGATTCCCGTCCTAATTGGGAATTGGAGAGGCCATTCAGACCTTTAATTTGGAGCTACAATGGAGTTATTTGTTTAGTTTGAAGCTACAGGTAGCTCATGGTCACGTCTCTTTCAGCTTACTTCTACAACCATTCTTCTATTTCTTGGCATATTCTTGCTCCTTGAGGAGAGGCGCACTTGTTGAGGTGATGAACTCTTTGGGATAGCTATTGAGGCCCCATATATTTTTAATCTGATATATATTCTCTATTTATACTGCTCAGAATACTTTTAGGTTGAAACTCAAAGAGATTTGATGTAAAAATGCTAAACTATGAACAAATGGTGTCATTTCTCCAATACCTGGTTATTTGCACTTGAAGTGGTATCAAATTCGAATGGTTCAGTCAATGTATGATGTATTAATGTTTTATAGAGTTCCATTAATATTCTAAAGAAGTTTCATATTCATTATAAAAGCATTTGGAGCAATATTCTTAAGTTTCATAACCATTTGTGAAGATTTACTATGATCTCCCCCTATGTCGAAACTAGTCTTTTTGTATCTGATTTAAGAGGGTTGTATCAGACTTAATAAACTGAATGGTGATGCATATGATAATATATTGATGTCCCCTAGATATACCATGCCTTTGTTCAGACATTTGAGAGGGTCCAATAGCATTTGGAGAGCCCTTTCCCGCATCTACCCCATGGGGAATTGAACCCCTAATTGCTAGTCAAATTCCCTACATTGGACATAATTCAAAAGAGAGTTGCACAATAATTTTGAAGACTCTAAGGAATACATGAACCTAATAATCATGTATTAATACCATCCATATACCTTCTGTAACAATTGGGGAGCATTTGAATCTATTTGGAGATCAAGAAACCAATACTAGTTAAGAGAAATTGCTAGTCAAATCCCCTACCTTGGCTAGAATCCTAAGGAGAGTTGCATAAGCCTTTTGAAGACTCTAAAGAATCCATGAACCTCATAATAATTTCCTAATACCATTCAGATACCTTATATGACAAGTTGGGAGCATTTGGAGCCATTTGGAGATCAAGACACCAATACTAGTCAAGGGTCGAACTAGTGGAAAAATTGAAAATCTCACCATTTTAATAATTTCTAAAAAGGGACATTACATTCATGTTTGAAGGCCAATGGAAACTAAGCAGGAACTCAGTTTCTCTCTAGTTACTACCTTTGTCAACATGTCTGCAGGATTCTGGCTAGTGTGTATCTTTTCTAGCTTCAACAATTCATCTTCTAGAATAGACTGTATGAAATGGTACTTGAGCTGTATATGTTTAGTATTAGAATGGAAGGCTGAGTTCTTTGTAGGATGAATGGAACTCTGGCTGTCACTGTACAACCTTCTATTCTTCTTCTTCTTACCTAATTCCTCCATGAACCTTTGTAACCAAATCATCTCTTTACTAGCCTCTGTAGCAGAAACATACTTTGCTTCCATTGTTGAAAGTGCAACAACCTTTTGTAGTTTCGAAATCCAACTTACTACTTGTAACGCCCCATATTTTGACTAGGCGTGTTTATCAGTTGGACATATTGCACTTTCGTTTATTATCTGTTGGACTCATCTAGACTAAGTAAACTATATTTCTGGCACATTAGACCTTATTATATGCTGCTGCTATGTTATGATGTTACTATGCTTATGATGATACCATGATTATGATGATTAGGATGTTATTATTCTCATAATGTTATTATGTTACGCAGTTATGATGTTATAGTTGTCATGATATTCCTTTCTTTCATACTGACAGTGTATGTTTAATTGTCATCCTTGATGAAATGTGATATATATGATGTAGTACGTGGATTCCAACCCATGATGTGGTCGGTTCAATGATTTTATGTGATGAAATGAAATGATGTTGATAATATGGATCAGTTGATGATCAAATAGAAATATTTGTTATGAATGCATGGTTGCTAAGTACTAATCCACATGACACAGGGGCTATGTAATAGCCGGATACTTGATATGAAGTATGGTATAGTACCTATTTTACAGAGAGCCTTGTTTACCAAAGTTGATGATACGATGACACATTCCAATAATATCGATAGCAGCACAATATGGTTTTGATAGGGTATAGACCCAGGATGTTGAGAGGGATGGATGTATGTTCCACCTTATGTTTCTATAATACCAGAGATCGTGGGAGGGCTGTGTTGAGACACACTCCCCAAGTTGTTGTGATGACGATGGTCGGATGCCTGCCAGGAGAGGCTAGGTCCGCCAGTTAGCCAACACTACCGCTCTCAGGTTATATGTGGTTAGGTCAGTATAATTGACATCCAATTTTGTACTAGCAGAGGAAGGATAGGGAGGATGCAGACGCAGGTTAGGATGGGAGGGTATGTTAGTACTGTTGAGGGTTGGGTATCCCTTGATCCTGAATTAGTAGTAGTAGGTACCTCTTCCTTGAAAATAATTGATTGATTAACTATTAAGAATCTGAAAATATAATTATGTTATAATTTGATTGGTTAATTTTTAAATGACTAAAAGATACTAAAATGCTTATGTTGAATGTATGTTTTTTATGTCTGCACGAATGATTTTGATTCCGTCAGTTAGTAAATACGCATAGGAGAAATGATGTTTTCATATAGTACATATATGATTTGTGCATACGTTGGCCACGCATGCACACCTTGCACATGTACACTAGTATTAATATGATAAATGATAAACATGATAGAGGATCATAATGTTGTTTTGTATAAGATTCAGCTGTGCATTAATCAGGTTCGGATAATGATTGTTTAAGTCATGTGGATATGTATAAATAGGTTAATTGATTTATTTAAGTAAGCTACTTATAAGTGATGCATTGGTAATTAATCATTGTTTCCTTAAGATAGTTGTAGTTATTAACATAGTTATTGCTTGGTTTACACCAATAGCATTATTTTGTTTAGCATACGTACCATTCTAATTAAACTATTAAACATGTTTTGTCTAAAATAAATTGATATATCATAGTTCCTTTCTTTAAACGAATTATTAATGTTATTATCATTAGGACTATTACTTGAAAAACATAATTTGTGTTAATTGTTTAAATAAATTGTTCTATTATCGGGAAAGTTTACATGCTTGATTGAAAAAGAAAGAATATTGGTATAAGTAGAATAACCCAATAGGATATGATTGAATGATTTTAATATTATTTTATACAAATGATATGACTATTAAACTTATTTTGTAAATTAAAACATGATGGTGAAATCTGATTTGTATTGAATATTAAGCATCTCCATTATGAAAAGTTAAGCGTAGTATTTATTATTCTATCCTAAAAATTTAAAACAAGAGCGGTGGATTGAACTGTCAATTCATAAATAAGCCTCGTAAAAACCAATAGTGGTCATTCCAAGAATAAATAAATAAATGGGGTCAGTTTGACAGGCCCAACATAATTAGCATTTTATTGTTTAGCTGCACGAGAATGAAAAAGATTCGGTAAATATATTTAAATATTATTTATTCTTGAATAGTGGAATAACATTAATGATTTTGGATTCTGAGACATTGAGTGAGGGCAGTGGAGTAAGGTTGAAGCAAGGAGGAGGAAAATTTGGATATATAGGAAAGGTCTTACGGAGGAAAAGGGGGATGGTTTTCTTTTGGAGGGAATGACTTTGTATTGTTATGAAAAGGAGGAAGGCCGAGGGGGGGGGAGAACTCGAAGCTTTGAGGAGGTGGTAAACTCAAAGATGGAGGAGGGGGTTAACTCAGATAATGATTTTGGGTTTTGTGAAAGTGCACTATTGAACTATGGAAATGTACTAAGTAAATATTCTCTCGGGATTATTGGTTTGTGGGCTCAGGGGCTAGAAAACCCATCGGTTTCCTAGGGCTAGCACGATAAGAGCTGGTCAGCAGGGTGGTTCATAAATTTTGGTAGCAAAGGCTTGGACGGGGAGCTAAAGGATCCTACGGTATCTGCATCAAACTATGGGATCTACGACAATCGCCAGTGCCAGGTATTTTACTATTAAGTTAATTGTTTACTAAATCTATGCATGTTATAAATGTTACATTGACTAGATTTTATGAAAATTAATGAAGTTTATTGTAGATACATGTACATAGACAATTTAGATTCATACATTTACATGTTTACATAACTAGGAAAACAGACATAGACCTAAATGAGGAAATCTGAGTGAAACATCATGTTTTCTTACTTGAGATTTTATTAAGAACCAACTCAGAATGAGCTTAATACAGAGAACAACTTGGAAAATTTGACTTAGTGCTCTGCTGGGTAGGAAGAGCACTACACTACTGTTCCATATACATTAAATACATACCCTGTGGTGCTCCTCCTGCTATCTTTATCACCTAACATATCTGCATCAACATATCCCTGTAGAATAGTGTCTAAACCTACAAAACATAATACATTAGTGGTAGTACCTCTCAAATACCTGAGAATCCACTGTACTACCTTCCGATGTTCTTTACCTGGATTGTTCATATTCCTACTCACAACTCCCACTGCATGTGCAATATTTGGTCTTGTGCACACCATGGCATACATCAAGCTGCCAACTATTGATGAATAGGGAACCCAAGACATGTAATCTATCTCTTCCCGTGTCTTGGGACACATCTCCTTACTTAGTTTGAAATGGCTGGCTAAAGGTGTATTAACTGGTTTTGCATTCTTCATTTTAAACCTCTCCAACACCTTTTGTATGTACTCACCCCGAGACAATGTCAATTTGCTATTTTTCCTCTCTCTTGTTATTCTCATACCAAGGATTTTCTTTGCAGCACCCAAATCCTTAATTGCAAATGAATTAGCTAACTTCCTTTTGAGCACATTTATATCGTACATGTTAGACCCTATAACAAGCATGTCATCCACATACAATAACAAGATAATATATCTTCCATTATCTAGCCTCTCTAAATAGACACAGTGGTCTGAATGACATCTACTATAACCTTGTTCTGTCATAAACCTATAAAATTTCAAATACCATTTCCTTGGAGCTTGCTTCAGGCCATACAAGCTCTTCTTCAACCTGCCTACCAAATTCTCCTTCCCTTTGACCGCATACCCCTGTGGCTACTGCATATAAATCTCTTCCTCCAAATCACCATGGAGAAAGGTTGTTTTCACATCTAACTATTCAAGATGCAAATCTTCTACCACCACTAGACTTAAAATAGTTCTAATTGAATTCATTTTAAAAACAAGAGAAAACATTTCATCAAAATATATACCTTTCTTTTGTGCAAACCCCTTTACAACAAGTCTGGCCTTGTACCGCTTCTTTCCTCCATCTTTTTCCTTCAACCTGTAAACCCATTTATTCTGCAATGTTGTTTTACCAGCAGGAAACTGAATTAAATCCCAAGTCTGGTTTGTTACCAATGATTCCATCTCCTAATTCATGCCTTTCTCCCACTTCTTTCTAGTTTCCACCTGCATTGCTTCTTCATAACACTCCGGTTCACCAGAATCCGTCATCAATAAATAATACAGTGAAGGAGAGAATCGTTTAAGGGGTTTACTTAACTCGGTATATCATCTAACACTTGTAGGAGTTTGAGGTACCTGCTATCGCTCTTGATTTTCTGGAACCTTTGGAACTTCGTTTTCTTTGATTTCATCAAGCATTGTGTACCCTATGTTTTCATTTTCCTATTTCTTTCCCTGCAACTAAGTTTTATACATTACCTTTTCATTGAATACCACATCTCTACTCCTAATGATTTTGTTATTTTCATAATCCCATAAGCGATAACCAAAATCATTAACCCTGTATCCAATAAAGGTACATTTCATGGATTTAGCCTCAAACTTTGTTCCATTTTCTTTATTAATATGAAAAAATGCTTCATAACCAAAATTTCTCAGAAAAGAGTATTTAACCTTTTTTCCTGTCCATGCCTCCTTTGGAATAACACCATCCAAAGAACTTGAAGGCCCTCTTTTTGTTAAGTAAACAATAGTATCTACAACATCTTCCAAAAAATGTAAGGGCAACCTTGCATGCAATCTCATACACCTTGCACGCTCCATGATTTTTCTGTTCATTCTTTCTAACACACCATTTTCTTGTGGTGTTCTTGGGACTGAATTCTCTATACTAATCCCATGGAATGAACAATAACTATCAAAATCCTTGCCATAGTACTCACCTCCATTATCATATCTTAGACACTTCAACTTTTTTCATGTCTCATTCTCAACCAAATCTTTCCATTTCTTAAAAGTAGAAAACACATCAGATTTCTGTATAATGCAATAAACCCAAGTCTTTCTAGTTGCATCATGAAAAGTAACATAATAACGAGAGCCACCAAGATATTGTACACGAGCCAGTCCCCATACATTTGTATGTACAAGCTCTAACTTTTCACTCTTCTTATGTTTCCCAACCCTGATAAATTTGACTCTCTTCTGTTTTCCATAAACACAGTTCTCACAGAATTCCAAACTTACTTGCTTCAGATCTCAAAGCAACTTTCTTGAGTGGAGAATTTGCATCACCTTCTCACTCATGTGTGATACAAGAGCATCGACCCAAATTCCTATATTCTCTGAATCAGCAACAATGCTATTTTTCTGTTCTATGTAATAGTTTCTAGAATTCTAGGGTTAGTTGTTGATTAAATGTAATTGGTTAGGATAGACTTAGTTTGATTGTAATAATGGAAATTTGCCATTGATGTCCTCAGATCTTGCAAAAGGTTTTTTGAGGATAGGTTTTGCTGTGTATTTGTTGTCTATAGGAGTCCAGATCCTGTTAATTCGGATCTGATAGGTTCATACAGTCTTATTTAATCTCTGATTGTAATTGAGCTAATGGTTGTTGATGAAATGAAGAAGAAATCTCCAAGACTCTGTGTTTAATTGCATATTCACTGTCTTCTTTCAATAACCATAAATTTGTGTAATTTACTTGTGTGCATGAGTGAACAGAGCGTGATTAATAGATATCTCCAGAAGAGGAAGGCTTGGTGTATTCATTTGAATACGAGACGTGAGAAATTGATATTTCCACTGATCAATTTATGAAATCGCAGCTTCGATTAACCAGACAGAACGAAACAGACAAAAAATCCCCATTCGATTATTGAAGGCAAGTTTGGACGACCAAGATCACGAGAGAAGGAATATCGATGATCCAAGTTAGTTTCCGCAAAGCCAAAGTACAAGCTTGTTAAAGTCCGAACAAGTAGAGATCGGACGATGGAGATCGGGACCAGAGTGATCAACGATGGGGAAAGGATTTTGACGAGTAAACGTGCGTGGGAGATAGAGTTTCGCAACTCCAAAGTGGGTGTTCCACATTGACCATGGATCAATGGACCGAAGAATCCAATGAAGAGATCAATGGTTCAGAATGCATCTCACTTATGAACGTGAGCGAGGGTTAACCAAAGAAACGGATGCGAAATATCTATTGAATTCGCCCTAAGTTGAATTGACCCCACCATTGATCCAACTTGTTTCCAATCCGACGAGCCTGAAAAACTGTGGAGGGAACATTCCCGATCCGACAGTTCAAAGTGACTGTGGAAAGACAATTGAGGGAAGCGATTGCGGAGGCCAATTGCAGGAGGAAGTTGCGAAGAGCGCCAACAATTGCGGAAGGAAGGTGACTGCGGAAAGGGAAGGTTTGGAAGGAAATTTTTAGGAGGTTAATTGCATAAGGTATTTGCGGAAGACATTTTTTTCTATGCTTCGCAATCAGGTGAGACCCACAACCCGCAATTTTTGTAAAATTCAATTTACCACCGGTTTGAATTCCTCCCCCTATAGAAGAAGGACTTAGCCGAGTCTGCTAAGTTTGGTGATTCTGTTATATTTAGAATCTTCCAAATGCTGGGTTTGCAGATTGGATTGGTTATACTGATTTGATTCCTGCATCAATTGGTATCGGAGCTGGTTCATATCTAAGGTTTTATAGAAAAGAGAAATATGCCACCAAGACGAGGCCGAGGACGTGGAGTTCTAGTTGGAGGTGATCAAGGAAGACCAACCGCAGATGCAGGTGTGCAAAGAGAATTGAGACAAATTCAAGCTAGGATGGAAGCTATGGAGAGAATAAATCTAGGGGCCATATATGTCAGTGATGAAGAAGAATCCTTTGAAGAGGAACCATAGGAGGTTACGGAAGAAGTGAGGATATTGAGGATGCTGGTAAAGGCTAATAACAGGCCTAAAGTGGAAGTCCCCATGTATGAATGTAATATGAATTTTGAAGAGCTCATGGACTGGATCAATGCTTTAGAAAAGTATTTTTACTTTGAAGAAATTGAAGATAAAAAGAATGTGAAATATGCAGCTACCAGACTGAAAGGATATGCATCCATTTGGTGGGATGGACTACAGATCCATAGGGAAAGAAAAGGTAAGTCCAAAATAAAAAAATTGGGATAAGATGTTGGGTAAAATTAAAAGTCAATTTATGCCTAAGGATTATCGGTTAAATCTCATTAGACAGTTGTAGAATCTTAGAAAAAAGGGTATGACTGTTAAAGAATATACAAAAGAGTTCTTTAGTATGAGTATTAGAGCTGGACAGATACAAGGAGATACAGAAAGAGTGGCAAGGTATATAAATGGACTAAGATATGAAATACAAGATGACATCACCTTATTGAATTTCATAACTATTGAAGATGCTTATCAGGCAACATCTAGGGTAGAAGAGAAGCTACTAAAAAAACAGAACTAGAAGAATAGAGGAAGAAGTACAGCAAGAGGAAAAGGATCTTCAAATAGAGGAGAAAGATTCCAAGCTTCTAGGAATGAAGCAGAAGGTTCCAACAGCTAAACACTCCAAAGAGGAGGATTTAGGGGGGGCATATTTGGTGCTAGATGAAGAGGCAGAGGAAGAGAAATGAAATGCTATGCATGTGGTGAGATTGGACACATGTCATGGGAGTTCCAAGGAACAAACAATCAGCTCAGAGGAATGCTAACATTGTTGAGACTAGAGAGGATTCCAATGAGAGGGCATAGATGGGAAATCCTCTTGAGGAAGGAGAGTCTCTTATGATGAAGAGAGTTTTAGTAAAGACAAAAAAAAAGTACATGAACCAACACAAAGGAAGAGTCTACTTAGGACTAAGTGCAAGTCACAAGGGAAGTGTTGCAAGGTGATCATTGATAGTGGTAGTACATAAAATTTGGTCTCCACTGAGATGGTAGAGAAGTTGGGATTGAAGAGGATGAAACATCCCACTCCTTATAAAGTGTCTTGGTTGCAGAAAGGACATCAACTCTTGGTAAATGAGCAGTGCAAGGTGGAGTTACAAATTGGTAACTACAAAGATGTGGTATTATGTGATATAATGCCTATGGATGTGTGCCATATACTCTTAGGAAGGCCATGGCAATATGAGAGAAAAGTTGTTCATGATGGAAGGAGAAAGACTTCTTCTTTGAAAAAATATGGAAAGGAGCATGTGCTTCTACCTTTGAAGGATGAAATAGTTCAAGAAGATATAAGATCTATCATTTTGTTGATGACTAGGAAAGAGTTACTACAAGAAGTCAAGAAGGATGAGGAATTACATTTTTCTCTCATTGGAAAGCCAAAGGTAATTTTGAATTCTACAAATTTAGATGATTTTCCTACTAAAGTTAGAATTTTGCTTGATGATTTTGCTGATATTATCGTGGATGAATTACCAAATGATTTACCTCCTGTGCGAAGTATTAGTCATCATATTGACTTAATACCTGGTGAAAGCTTACCTAATAAGGAAGCCTATAGACTGAATCCACAAGAGAATGAAGAGATTAAACAACAGGTACAGGAGTTACTGGATAAAGGTTTGGTGAAAGAAAGTTTGAGTCCCTGTGCAGTGCCTATTGTGCTTATCCCAAAGAAAGATGGTGCATGGCGCATGTGTACTGATTCTTGAGCAATCAACAAGATCACTATTAGGTACAAATTTTCGTTACCCCGTATTGATGATTTGATAGATTGTTTAAGTGGGTCCAAGTATTTTTCAAAGATAGACTTGAAGAGTGGTTATCATCAAATAAGAATTAGAGAAGGGGATGAATGGAAAAATGCATTCTAGACCAATAATGGGTTGTATGAATGGTTAGTAATTCCCTTTGGGATTACTAATGTACCTAGTACTTTTATGGGATTAATGAATGAGGTCTTGAAAGAATACACCGGAAAGTTTGTGATAGTGTACCTAGATGATTATGATCTTCAGTTAGAGTAAGGAATAACATCTGATACATCTTAAGTTGGTGTTGAATACCCTACAGAAGGAGAAATTACTGATAAATTTGAAAAAGTGTAGTTTCATGAAGAATGAGTTGATCGATTTAGGTTTTGTAGTCTCAGAAGAAGGGTTGAAGATGGATCCGAAAAAGATACAAGCAATTCTCAGTTGGCCAATCCCGAAGAGTACTTTTGAGGCCAGAAGTTTTCATGGTCTTGCAAGTTTTTATAGAAAATTCATCAGGAATTTTAGTCAAATTTGTGCACCCATAATAGACACCTTCATGGAAAGTAGACAACCTTTCAAATGGACAGAAGAAATTGATAGAAATTTCAATTTGTTGAAAAAGAAGATCACTGAGAAGCCTATTTTGGCTTTACCAAGTTTTGACAAAGTTTTCCAAGTGGAAATAGATGCTAGTGGGACAGCAATAGGAGTTGTTCTGAGTCAAGAACAGATACCAATAGCCTATTTCAGTGAGAATTTAAATGAAGTCAAAACAAAATTATTCCTCATATGACAAAGAATTGTATGATGTTGTGCAAGATCTCAAGAAGTGAAGGCATTACTTGATGCCCAAAGAGTTTATATTATATTCAGATAATCATGCTTTGCAATTCATAAATAGTCAACCTAAATTGAATCAGAAACATGCTAAGTGGGTGGAATTTTTGTAGAACTTTAATTTTGTGATCAAGCACACAAGTGGAAAATCTAATAAGGTGGCTGATGCTTTAAGCAGAGTAAATTTAATCTTACAGGAAATTAAGGTCAGTACTTTGGGGTTTGAAAATTTGATGAACATGTATAAGGAAGATGTGGATTTCAAGGATATATATGTAGCTTGTGAGAATCCAGTTGCCCACAATAGAATTCAATGCTTGGAATACATGCTACAAGAAGGACTCATGTTCAAAAGTAGTAAATTGTGCATTCCTAAATGTTATATGAGAGAAAACCTGATAGAGGAGAAGCATAGTGGATGTTTGTTAGGTCACTTTGGATAGGACAAAACATTTTCTTAGGTGAGTACTTTTTATTTTTGGCCAGGAATGCAGCAGGATTTAAAGAAGTTTGTTGAGACATGCATGATATGTCAACATGCCAAAGGGAGGAGACAAAACACTGGACTGTATCAACCCCTACATATTCCAACTAGACCTCAGGATTCCATCAATATGGATTTTGTTCTGGGATTTCCTAGAACTCAGAGGGGGAATGATTCTATTTATGTAGTAGTGGATAGGTTTTCAAAAATGGCTCATTTCATTGCTTTTAAAAAGACCAATGATGCAACAAATATTGCTAATTTGTTCCTCTCAGAAGTTGTTAAATTACATATCTGCCTTTGAGCATTGTATCAGATAGAGACACTAAATTTGTTGGTCATTTTTGGAGAACTTTATGGAAGAAATTGGGAACCAATCTTAGTTTTATCTCTGCTTATCATCCTCAGACTGATGGTGAGACTAAAGTGGTAAATAGAAGCTTGGGGGATATATTGAGAAGTCTTGTTTATGAGAATCCATAACAGTGGGATTTAGCTCTTGCTCAAGTTGATTTTGTTTATAATGATTCACCTAAAATGAGTACAGGTATGAGCCCTTTTCAGATTGTGTATGGAATGCATCCAAGAGGGGTGTATGAAATTAGAAATTTGGGAAAGTTAGAAATGAGGAGTGCACATGGTGAAGAATTTGCATATAGTATGCAAGAGTTACAGGAAAATGTCAAGAAGAATTTGCAGGAGATTGATAACAAGTACAAACAAAGAGAAGATTTAAAGAGAAGGGAAGTTGATCTTCAGGTCGGAGATCTAGTGATGGAATATCTTAGGAAGGAGAGGTTTCCTAAGGGAACCTACAATAAGTTGAAACTCAAGAAAATTGGGCCTTGTAAAATTTTGAGGAAGTTTTCTGCAAATGCATATGAAATAGAAATTCCTTTTGACCTTGGAATTTCTCCAATTTTTAATGTTTCGGATATGTATCCTTTTAAAGATTCAGGTGTTAAAAAAGAAGAAATATTTGCAGGTAAGGATGGTCAAGTGGCAGATTGACAAGAACAGTTACCTCACAAGGATAAACCATATATTGAAGCTATACTTGACAAGAGGATTTCAAAGAAGATCGGAAACAAGTATTATTTTCAGTATTTACTCAAGTGGAAAGATCAACCATATGAAGATGTAGTGTGGATGACAAAAGTGGAAGTTTTCAAGTATACTGTGGACCCTGAAGACATATTGAAGAGTTCTTTTTATCCCCTGGAGTATGATGCGGAAGAATCGACCCAAAGTCCTATATTCTCTGAATGAGCAGCAATGTTATTTTTCTGTTCTATGTAATAATTTCTAGAAGTCTAGGGTTAGTTGCTGATTAAATGTAATTGGTTAGGATAGACTTAGTTTGATTATAACAATGGAAATTTTCCACTGATGTCCTCAGATCTTGCAAGAGGTTTCTCGAGGATAGGGTTTGTTGTGTATTTGTTGTCTATAGGAGTCCAGATCCTATTAATTCGGATCTGACAGGTTCATAGAGTCTTACTTAATATATGATTGTAATCGAGCTAAGGTTTGTTGATGAAATGAAGAACATAGCTCCAAGAATCTGCGTTTAATTGCATATTCGCTGTCTTCTTTCAATAACCATAAATATGTGTAATTTCCTTGTGTGCGTGAGTGAACAGAGCGTGATTAGCAGAGATCTCCAGAAGAGGAAGGATGGTCATATTCATTCGAATACGAGATGTGAGAAATTGCTCGTTCCACCGATTAATTTACAAGATCGAAGCTTTGATTAACAAGATTGAATGAAGCATACAAAAAATCCCCATTCGACTATTGAAGGCAATTCTGGACGGCCAATATCATGAGAGAAGGAAGATCGACGGTCCAAGTTAGTTTCTGCAAAGCCAAAGTAAAATATTGTTAAAGTCTGGACAAGTAGAGATTGGATGGTGGAGATTGGGACCGGAGTGATCGACGACGGGGAAAGGATTTTGATCGACGACGGGAGTCAGAGTTCCAAAACTCCAAAGTGGATGTTCCACATTGACCATGGATCAACGGACCAGAGAAGACAATGAAGAGATCAACGGTTCGGAAGACATTTCGCTTGTGAACGTGAGCAAGGGTTAACCAAAGAAACAGACGCAAAATATCTATTGAATTCACCCTAAGTCGAATTGACCCCAGTATTGATCTGACTTGTTGTCGATCCGACGGCCTTGAAAAACTGCGGAGGGCACATTCCTGATCCGACGGTTTAAAGCAACTGTGAAAATACAATTGCGGGAAGCAATTGTGGAGGCCAATTGCGGGAGGAAGTTGTGTTGGGTGTGTGAGCTATCTCAAATAAAACACCTAATATTTAATTTATCGACCGACGTTGGTAATCTTAGAGTTGAGGAAAAATATATGCTAAGGTAGAATGGCATCTAATTTTCGGCTTGTCAGACCTACTTGAGGATAACTCAATCATATGAACAGGAAATTAAGTTAGAGCAAATTATAAACCTACAAACTACTAAAGCATCTAATTCCATTCTCCCTGGGAATCCTGAGGAAAAGTACCAAATGTGATGCGAACAGGGGTAAATGTATCGAAGTGGCTTTCAAAAGTAACAAGAAAACAAAATGGGATTAAATCCAATTTAACTTCCACAAAAAAATGCAAGCTAAAAATTACCCAGCTATAATTAATTTTGAACATAATGACCTATATTTTATTTATAAATGAGGGACTTAAACTGAAGAAGTATAGAAGCAAGTAGAAAACTTGATAAAGATATGAAATTCAAAAGCAAGTAGAAAACTTGATAAAGATATTCTATTTCTGAACTAAACCTTATTCCATGAATCCATTATCAATATGAGAAAAGCAATCCAAGATTGAAAAGATTAGGAGAATGAAATTACTAACTTAACCTAATGTTGATATTATTACCATACTGAAAATAAAATTAATAGATTCTGAAACCATAAAGCAAATAAGGAGAAAGTAACTTGTAAATAACTGAAACACAGTTTTAAAGAAAGAGTGAATGGCAACTAAAGAAGATGACAAAAATTGATCAAAACCTCATATAAAATGAAACAAGGTTTTAATGGTTCCTAAGAACATTAATTAGAAATGAAAGAGATCATACTTGGAAGGAAACCTAAGAACTAAAGTCTAATTATGCAAATTGATGAAAGAAATGGTAAGGTTCGAATGCCGGTCCGAATGGCTTATCCGAATGATAGTCCGAATGGAAGAAAGACAACTTAAACTAAAGAGAAGAGAAGATGGGATGATTTTACTTACCAGCTGGCTGATGCATATGATCCTATGATGCATGGAAAGCAATGAATAAGATGATTAAGAGCTTACAGTGAGAAGAAGCTATCTATGCTGATTATAGTTTATGAAACTAATTATTTCTATTTTATCCTGAAATGAGGTGGAGATGTAACTTAAGCTAATCTTATGCTACTAGAAAGAAACTACAAAATTATAGTCTATGAGTAGATTTAGAAGATTAAGCTATCTATTTCACTAATCTAAAGAAAACTATTTAAGCAGTTAAATGAACTAAGTACAATCTAAACTACTTAAGTAATTGAAATAAAGTGAGCCTAAGCTAATTAAACAAGCCAAATAAATCTAAGTGTGGCCGGTCACCATTTAATTTGAAGAAATTAATAAAACAAAATATACATAACAGAAATAGAAACATAATTTATATAAACAACAAAACATCATTTTATATTACAGTATAAAAACACCTCATACAAAGAAGATACATGAATGAAATAACAACATGTTTTATCTACAGAAAACAACAACGATTCATATACACTGATGAAGAACCACTGGCTGTTGAGGGGCCCGTCTCAGCAAACAGAGGCTGAGCCTTTAATCAATCAATCACCACGCATGCTCGACAAATTCCCATAAAACTGAAATAGAGATATATTAATAAAAGACAGAGTTACAGTGTTCTAGTATTCATTTGTAGCTGAAAAGATAGGCAAATATAAAAGTAAAGAGACTGACTGACTAATGACTCACTCGTCCCTGCTATGAGAACTTCTATTTATACAGCGTTACAATGGAGGAAGCAAGTCGACACTTTAGTGGTTGACTACTTAATAACAGACTGTCTTGAATGCCCCAAAACAGTTTTTTTAAATGGCTCGTGACATGCATAAGCCAAGGAACGGCTTCGCTTAATCATTCCGTGACAGCTCGAAGCCAAGGAACGGCCTCGTAATGATTCAGAACAACACATAGGAGGTCCTGCAAGGTCTACAGCGTCGTCCTTCCATGCAATGGCTGGAATGTTAACTCTTCTTTGACGTGGGCAAAAGTGGATGCGGTGTCAAACTAGGCGTACAGGAGGAAGGATCTTCTAGAACGCCAGCTCACGAACCATCAGGTCCACGTCCCAAACGGAACCCATGTGGCGGTCCATCCCCTAACGGCTTGAGCATATCTCAACCAACGATTTCTCGGATCGAATGCAAGTCTGAACGGTGGCTTGAATGATCACAACTTTAGTACACGCCTGATTTGAAGGGTCATTTGAGAGCCATCACCTGTAAAGTAGAATAAAGTTACTAGACAAGCCAATTAATCACCAATAAACCAAAATATGACAAATTTTTCCCAACATTCATATGATGTGTAAATAAACACATACCTGCTCCATTTGACGGTCTGAATGGTGAAAAGACCAACTTATTGTATACAAAATGGTGATAAAGACATCACTCATAGTATACTTAAAGGCCAAAATTGGTGACAAAATGGACACCAACATTCCCCCAAACCGGAGACATGCCAGGTCCCACTGAGCAAAACATAAAAAGATTAGGAAGAAGGTCGAGTTTCTGTAGCAGCGGCCTTCGACTTGGATGATGACGATTTGTATTTGGCCTGGTACTTCTTGAATTGACTGCTCAAGTTGTCATATTTCAACCGGAGGTAGAGATTGGCAGTCATTTTAGCCTCATTCAAGCATTCAACAGATTGTACTTGACTACGTAATGTCTTGACCTCTTGACGAAGTTCAGAGATGGTTCCAACATATCCCTCATTCTGGCTTTTTAATTTCGCCAAGTCTTGATTCAGCCTATCCACAGTCTACTGGAGTGAAGGAGGTGCTTCTATCAAAGATTCAGGGTTCTTTTGAGGGCTTGATTCCTCCAGGAATGACTCAAGGTTAGAGGATATGATGTATTCCTCGGGACCCTTTTCTTCAGTCTGTGCAGGGGTAGGTGTTGGAGTAGGGTTTTCAAGCAAGCTGGCGGAGACATTAGCCAATGCAAGGAGAGGCGATCCAAAGTCAGGGTTTTTTGCTTGTTCGCTGGGGTGGTCAAATTGCTGCATCTGAGTGGAGGACTGATCAACGGCACCATTGGCTTTTCTTGATTTCTTTGGCATTGGTGAGAAAAATGGGGGCTTTGGAGTTGTGTCTTCTTGGACAGGCTCAGAAGAGGGTGTTTGAACAGGGTGCATTTCTCCCAAGGTGCTCTCTTCAAATCACACAACCTTGGAATCATCCTTTGTTTGGTGGGGGGTTTGAACGGACTTATCAGAACGAGACTGAAATCGATGGCGCCTACAAGAGGAAGAGGGTTTGATAATGGGTTTCACAACTAGGTGAGGGTTTCGGGTTTCGTATACAAAGCTATCCCAAGTCTTCCCCTCTTCTTGTAACTGATGGGTGATTAAAATTTTGATAAGGCAGTGGTGATATAGGCTGCCAACAGGATTGGCCTTGTTCTTTCGAACCTGACTAGACATTTTCTCCAGAATCTTTAAGAAGTAGAAAGGAAAATTCAGCGGTTGATCATTAACAAAATGGGCTAACAATTGAAAATGGTAGGATATAAAGACCGAGAACTTACCTTCGCAGGTGATTAGGTGAATGATGACAATCAGTGGGTCAAGGAACTCGGCCCTAACCCATTCTCGATGAACCCCTTTTACACCCTCGACATACTGATACTCAGGCTTGAGAGCAACATTGTTGGCTGTGTGGGAGAAACAAGTGCTTGTGCCAACAGGCACCTTCTCTAGGCAGTTTTGTGGCTGCTAATATAATTCCTCTGTTACTACAAAGGTGAGGCGGCCAACTCTGGCGGTTCTGCCGTCAAAACCTTTAGCAAAAAGCAGTGGAATATCATGGTCATGGTCATTAAAGAGACAAAGAAACGAGCCCCAACCAACACGCAGGAATATTTCTCGGCAATCCTTGAACTTGGTAATGCGTAGAAGGTCTTGATAATTGCCTGCCTCGTGATGGGTAGGCATCGTGAATGAAAGCTGGCGGGTGAAATGGGTGTGGCTTAGGTAAGCAGAAGGAATGCGCACAGCTGCAGAGGATAGAGCGTCAAGGTGAATGAGGAAATAAACAAAGCGAAGCAAGGTTTACGCAGGAGGAAACTTTATAACAAGGTCCATTTGAGCGATTGAATGATCATGGGGGAAGATCTCACACGTATGAGAGATTTATGCAATTTTTACGCTTGCCTTAAATAGTGTACCACCCTAAAAATTCGTAATTATAAATTCATGTGATTTATAATGCATTCAACCATGTCCAAAGTAAAACTTTGGACAGGTTGAACATAAATTTTATGAGGGACATAATTACCTATGAAAGATCGTGATGCTTTTAGTGCATAAATGATGGCACAATAATTCTTAAACGGAAGATAGGACAGTGCCCAAACTATATAATTGGCCGATGTATTTGATAAGACAAGATGGGTATGCAAAATTGATATTTTAATTTGATCCTAATTAAGATCAATTGACTAAAGGAATCAAAATTTAAAACGTCTTATCATACTTATAGATATCAGTATAAGATATGGTTTCATATGGTACTTCTTTCAGGTTGCTAATTATTTGCTCTGTCATATATTTGCCTCGTTTGTCTCCTTATTCAGATCAGTATTCAACTCATCATTCAACCCTTCATTCAGACTTTGGTCCGTATAAGGTCCGTTTGCTAATGCTGACTGAAGCTACCCTTTGCAGGGGGTTTTGAGGCTATTGGTAGACAAGAGTTATTGCTAACTTGCTTTTCTGAAGTTTTTAGTTGCGTGCTTCCTTATTAGGGCAATCCTGAAAACACCTTATTATTTTACCAGAGATGCATAAACTTTTTCATCATTATTCAAAGAGTGAAATAATTCTAAGTCTCCCCCAAACCAAAAATATGGCGTGTCCTCAAGCCATCAAAAAAAAGTTAATCAATATTCAAAATATTTTAATTGGAAAATTTGCCAGTAGATTCTAGAAGTGATGCAAAATAGAATATCGAATATTAAAGATAGATGATTCAGATATGTACATTCATCAAAAAAAGAACACAATAGTGCCTAAGAGGATCATATGAAAAATGATGGGGTAATTATTGTAAAGAGATTGCCATAGGAGAACTAGTCATCCATGATTCATTGTAAAGATTTCTTGTCATCCGAAATATAGATAAGGTTCACTGTAGAGTTGATGAAACTTCTATAGTTGTGGGTCCCATTTCTAGGATAACATATCCTAGATAATGTGTGAATTAGATGACAGTGATCCAAGTCCAACTTACAGCTATTCTCTAATGACAGTATAAATAACTGGCCTGAACATGTGTTTGTATACTCAGGGTTTTTTATGAGTCATGTGGATAGCAATGCATTAACCAAAACTCTTTTACCCGATATTGTCCCACTGCCAGTAGGCCTGTTCAGTACCCCGACGGGTTTATCTTGGTACCATTCAAGCATAGCCCCGCTGCCAGCGAGCCTGTTCAGTACCCCGACGGCTTTACTTGCACTTATCGAGCTTCCTTATATTTTTAGATATTACTTAGCATGGACCTGCTGCCAACGGGCCTGTTCAGTACCCCGATGGGTTTTCCTTGTATAATGATAAATGTGTATATTTTTGTAAGGAAGTCAGTGGGTACTAGAGTGTGCTAAGCCTGCTAAACACATAATTCAAAAATTCCAGAATGACCCTTTGTGAGTAAATTTTGTCAGGGATGGCCTAGATTATAGATAATGTCAAAAGATAATAATCTAAAGCCATTCTTCAACCCTTATGTCTATCTTCTTCATTAAAAAGTAACGTTCACCACGAAAATAGAAATGTCATTCCCTTTTGAGCTACCTTTTTAAAGATGCTTTGAGAGACAAGTTTTGATAACGAATCTAGGCCGACTAGTAGTCCATAGGTATAGGATAGAGCTCTTTTTGGAATTCATAGAAATTAAAGTAGGTTCTTAAGCAACTATTTTGATAAGAAATTAGAAATGTACATGTCTGAATCAGGTACCATATGTGGAATCACACAAGAAAGTGGTTAAGGATGATACTTTCAATTTTCAATTTCCAACAATAATCAAAGAAGAAAGAGAATCTATAAGTATTTTTAAAGTACTTCCTTTTCAAATATTGCATGAGCTGCTGTGAGGTTCTTGTAATCATACCGCAAAACCACTTGTTTTATTCAAGATAAACATATATATATATACAAAAAGAAGGAGAAAGAGTCTTTCCTGTTTTAATTTGCAAAATATCATGAGTTTGATCATACTATTGAATTTCCTGTAAGAATGCAACCAATTGTTAGGAATGACTTTCTATTATTGAAAACCAAGAACATATTTACATATATATACCAATGAAGATAACCCAAAAATAATTCAAAGATCAGGAGGAAGAGAAATGACTTCCTCTTCTATTAAATTTATCTCGTTCTGTTGAAGGATATTCTGCACAATATTTTGTTTAGATATTGGTTGATGAAAAGGTTTAAGACTATGTCCATCTACAACATGAGAGATTTGCGAATCATCGATTGTCTTGACTCCTTCATTCTCTTCTTGGATAACAACTGATGACTTGGATTCATCTTGCATAACTCTTCCGAACCGTGGTTGAATCTCATGTATTGGTGTAGACACAACGGGGTATGATGGAAGAGATAACAACCCGATGATATTAAAAGCTTGGGTTGGTTTATGGTTAGAATTTGGTATTGGTTGTGCCGGTAATATTGTAGGCTTTGGAAGATTCTCACTCTGGAAATGGTGAGGTTGACTTGGGATAGGGGGTAGTGCAGGAGGTACAAATCCAGGCAGAAGTTGCTGGATATTGGGTGGGTAAGGATGGTTAGGCAGAGGAGGAGATGGTTGAATAGAAGCTGGTCTTCTCCCTTCATGTGGCCATGGCTGTGGTTGAATATTCTGAGGAGGGTATTGCGGTGACTGGTTCTGCCAACCTAAGGTGTTCCATTATAGAGGAGGTAGATAAGGATGGGGTGGAATGTGTGATGGGCCTTGATATGATAGATGAGCTCTAGGTTTCCAAGGCCTCCTAGATGGTCCATCTAAGTTTTCATTTATGTGTACGGCTTGAACTCCAGAAAACGATGGACAATTATTGATTGGATGTTTTTCTATACTGAGGTGACAAACTGGGATATCATTCCATGGACATCCTTGTCGAGGGTGTTCGATTCTACACCTAGGATAGAAAACACTCGTTGCTTCCCACTCCTCATCTTGCCTCCTTTTAGCTTGTAGTGAATCGAGTTGAGAACTTATTGCTTCTAAGATATCCGTTTTAAATCTTTCTAATAAATTTTCCAATTCTGTCCCTGTAACTCCACCGGAACCGGATGTATTTTCTTTTAGGTTCCTAGCATAATATTCTCGAGAGTGTCTTCCACTTCTCCCTTTGATCCTAGAATAACTCCCAAAAACATGTTCTTCATTCTCCATGTAGATCTGATTGCCAAAAAGAGTGTATGAGATATCTAAGTGTGTTGAATCTTGTTCTTGGGGTCTCTTCTTGTCTAGGTTCAGTATCTGTATGAGTTTGGGGTTTTCTTTAGTGGATTTTCCTTGTCTTTCTAAGTGAGACTATTTTCTTTGGGTGTCTCCCAATACTAAGCTGGAGGTGGCACATTCCCTATATAGGTTAGTGGAAATTTTTAGTAGGGGTTTCTAAAACCTATTTATGCAAAACAAAATTATGAATGAAATAAATTCTAACTTCAAAAACTACTGTTGGTGGGTTTTGGGGATGCCTGTTATAACATATGCGCAGGTTCTTACCTCTCGTCTTACCGTTCACCCCGCCACCAGCCTATCAAAAGAAAGAAATTCAAAATTATCCCTAAGAGAAGGTTCTACCTATCTTTCTACAACTCCCCGGCAACGACGCCAAAATGTTGGATGTGTGAGCTATCTCAAATAAAACACCTAATATTTAATTTATCGACCGGGTTTGGTAATCTTAGAGTTGAGGAAAAATATATGCTAAGGTAGAATGGTATCTAATTTTCGGCTTGTCAGACCTACTTGAGGAGAACTCAATCATATGAACAGGAAATTAAGTTAGGGCAAATTATAAACCTACCAACTACTAAAGCATCTAATTCCATTCTCCCTAGGAATCCTGAGGAAAAGTACTGTATGTGATGGGAATAGGGGTAAATGTATCGAAGTGGATTTCAAAAGTAACACGAAAACAAAATGGGATTAAATCCAATTTAACTTCCACAAATAAATGCAAGCTAAAAATGACCCAACTACAATTAATTTTGAACATAATGACCTATCTTTTATTTATAAATGAGGGACTTAAACTGAAGAAGTATAGAAGCAAGTAGAAAACTTGATAAAGATATGAAATTCAGAAGCAAGTAGAAAACATGATAAAGATATTCTATTTCTGAACTAAACGTTATTCCATGAATCCATTATCAACATGAGAAAAGCAATCCAAGATTGAAATGATTAAGAGAATGAAATTACTAGCTTAACCTAATGTTGATATTATTACCATACTAAAAATGAAATTAATATATTATGAAACCATAAAGCAAATAAGGAGAAAGTAACTTGTAAATAACTGAAACAGAGTTTTAAAGAAAGAGTGAATGGCAACTAAAGAAGATGACAAAACTTGATCAAAAACTCATATAAAATGCAACAAGGTCTTAATGGTTCCTAAGAACATTAATTAGAAATGAAAGAGATCATACTTGGAAGGAAACCTAAGAACTGAAGTCTAATTAAGCAAACTGATGAAAGAAATGGTAAGGTTCGAATGCCGGTCCGAATGGCTTATCCGAATGAGAGTCCGAATGGAAGAAAGACAACTTAAACTAAAGAGAAGAGAAGATGGGATGATTTTACTTACCATCTGGTTGATGCATATGATCCTATCATGCAGGGAAAGCAATGAATAAGATGATTAAGAGCTTACAGTGAGAAGAATCTATCTATGCTGATTATAGTTTATGAAACTAATTATTTCTATTTTATCCTGAAATGAGGTGGAGATGTAACTTAAGCTAATCTTATGCTACTAGAAAGAAACTACAGAATTCTAGTCTATGAGCAGATTTAGAAGATTAAGCTATCTATTTCACTAATCTAAAGAAAATTATTTAAGCAGTTAAATGAACTAAGTACAATCTAAACTACTTAAGTAATTGAAATAAACTGAACCTAAGCTAATTAAACAAGCCAAATAAATCTAAGTGTGGCCGGTCACCATTTACTTTGAAGACATTAATAAAACAAAATATACATAACATAAATAGAAACATGATTTATATAAACAACAAAACATCATTTTATATTACAGTATAAAAACACCTCATACAAAGAAGATACATGAATGAAATAACAACATGTTTTATCTACAGAAAACAACAACGATTCATATACACTGATGAAGAACCACTGGCTGTTGAGGGGCCCGTCTCAGCAAACAGAGGCTGAGCCTTTAATCAATCAATCACCATGCATGCTCGACAAATTCCCATAAAACTAAAACAAAGATATATTAATAAAAGACAGAGTTATAGTGTGCAGCTGAAAAGATAGGCAAATCTAAAAGTAAAGAGACTGACTGAATAATGACTCACTCGTCGCTGCTATGAGAACGTCTATTTATACAGTGTTACAATGGAGGAAGCAAGTTGACCCTTTAGTGGTCGACTGTTTAATAACAAACTATCTTGAATGCACCAAAACGGTTTTGTTAAGTGGCTCGTGCAACGCATAAGCCAAGGAACGACTCCGCTTAATCATTCCATGATAGCTCGAAGCCAAGGAACAGCCTTGTAATGATTCAGAACAACACACAGGAGGTCCTCCAAGGTCTACGACGTCGTCCTTCCACGCAATGGCTGGAATGTTAACTCTTCTTCGACGTGGGAAGAAGTGGATGCGGTGTCAAATTGGGCGTGCAGGAGGAAGGATCTTCCAAAATGCCAGCTCACGAACCATCAGGGCCACGTCCCAAACGGAACCCATGTGGCGGTCCATCCCCTAACGGCTCGAGCATATCTCAACCAACAATTTCTCGGATCGAATGCAAGTCTAAACGATGAGCTGAATGATCACAACTTTAGTACACACCTGATTTGAAGGTTCATTTGAGAGCCATCACCTGTAAAGTAGAATAAAGTTACTAGACAAGCCATTTTATCACCAATAAACCAAAATATAACAAATTTTTCCCAACATTCATATGATGTGTAAATAAACATGTACCTACTCCATTTGACGGTCTGAATGGTGAAAAGAGCAACTTATTGTATAAAAAATGGTGATAAAGACATCACTCAAAGTATACTGAAAGGCCAAAATTGGTGACAAAATGGACACCAACAAGTTGCAAAGAGCGCCCGCAATTGCGGAAGGAAGGTGACTGCAGAAAGGGCAGTTGTGGAAGTAAATTTGCGGGAGGTGAATTGTAGAAGGGATTTGCAGAAGACATTTTGTTCGACGCTCTGCAATTAGGTGAGACCCGCAACCCGTAATTTTTGTAAAATCCAGTTTACCGCCGGTTTGAAGTCTGCTCGATGCAGAAGAAGGACTTAGTCAATTCTGCTAAGTTTGGTGATTCTTCTATATTTAGAATCAGCCAAATCTTAGGTTTGCAGATTGGATTGCTTCTACTGATCTGATTCCTACATCAATGTGGCCAAACCTATGATTCCATAATGATGTATCTGTTCCTGTGGAAGCTAAAGAGATAACACAGTCAATATTATGAGGACATAAATACAACGTACCTATCATGTCTCCTTTTTCTATCACCATTGATCCTTTAGTGATATTCCACCACGTTTATGCAAACGTAGATAAACAACCACCATATCCCAACTACCCTATTGAGATCACATTTATTTTCATAGCAGGAATATTCCTGATATCTTTCAGCAGCCATTCACCATTCTTTAACTTTATCCGTACCTTACCCATTACAACAATTTTACATGGTTCATCATCTCCCAATAAAACATGTCCAAAATCGCCTGGAACATAATCATGAAAGAATTTCCTATGGGGTGTAGCATGACATGAAGCCCCTGAATCTACTACCCAGTAATCACTAGTATTATCTAATGCAAAATCAAAGCATCTTGTAACACATCAATGTTTGCCAGATTTTCTGTCCTGAGGCCAACAAGGTGACATAACCCACACAAGGCACTTAATGCAGCCCCTAGTGTGTTTGAGATAGCTAACTCTCGCAGGGTTATGGTCATGATACCTTTAAAGGTTTTCTCTCAACAAGAGAGTCTTATGATCTATTTTTGTATTAGATGTGTTGTTAGTTCCTACCTATTCAAAACTAAATGAAAACTAAGTTAGTTGGACTGTTAGGAAAGATCTATTCTAAACTAATCATAACACAAGAATTTAGTAGTTGCTAAACTGTAAACAATTTAGTGGCTTCTAAATTTTCTGTAGGTTTCCGAAATAAAAATGTAATTCTAATTTAAAATTAAAAACTTATTCTACCTAATCTATCCTTGCCAGGAGCAACTTTAATGAATACTATCACTTGGTATTTCTATAAAATAAGTGTTATGAAGATATGACATAATTTGAGAGAAATCTCAAATAATATAACATGATCTAAAATATAAAATAATTAGTCACATGTTCTGGAAACAATAATAATAAATCATTATCAATTTTGAGCATATAGACTGCTACAGAGACAACAAGCTTTTACACATTCGAAATACAAGATTTTAAAGCGAATGGTTACCTTCAGAAGACTATCTATATAAATAGATAGTTTTATAAATGAACCATTTAAAATAATAATGTCATAGTCAAATTAAACAACTAAAATTATTTAAACATGACTTAAAACATCATATGAATTAAATACATGAATATGGTGTGTATTCGAATATATATAGAGTATCAATGCAAAATAAGAAAGTATATTGAAAATCACAAGCATATAGGAACTGTAAAAGGAATCAATGTATATATATTTATCAGAAAACTAAATCAAAATGATACCAGTTTCCAAGATGTATCATAACAGTATGCAAATGAAAACTTGTCCCCACAGCAACTGGTTCTACTAAAAAATCTGAAATTTTAAACTCCAATAGTACTGATCCTATCTATGCACTATGTTGGCACATTATTTTTCAAATTTAAATGAGTAACAAAAAATTAATTCAATATATCCAAAAGCATAGGGAAGGAAGTGCTTGGTCCTAAAATAATGTACCACATGACCATGGCTAAAGTTAAAAGGAGCTAAAGGATTGATGAAGCAGGCTTGAGGAATCATATAATAGAATTGACGGTCTAGATTGCATAGGATAAGATCGACGGTGTGTTGAGGCCTCGGATGTGTAGGTTGCTGGAATGGGTTCTAAGTCTAACAACAAAGGGTGAAAACCCAGACTGAAAGGCTTCAAAAGGTCCTGTGCAAGGACAGTTCTATCCCCAACCTATTTGGAATAGTAATCTCCCATGGATACAAAGGCCTCCGCTGGCACTTATGGGTTTTGATCCTAGAAGGATCCGTCTTCCTGTGAAGGAAGAACAAAGTGTTCTAACTCTAGACAAGGATCTACCTAGAAATAAATCTAAGCTAACTAAGATGAAATCTAGGCTAATTCAGATCTAATCTAAAGAAAAGTGTCTTGTTTATGTGCAGGATAACTTGTTTTGAATGTTTAATAAGCCTTATCACAAGTTTTGACAAAAATGTGAAAAAGGATCAACACTTATTAACTCAAAGCATAATCAGATAATGAAAATTAGCTGATAACAATCTGAGGATCAAGCACATACAAATTTACCCTGTAACTTAAATGTCAATTGAAAAATTAACATATATTTAATAATTTCTGTGCATCATTTGCAGAAATAGATAAATATTTTAATTAAATAAATTCAATTAAAACATAAATACACAAAGACTATGAATTAAGACAAATCTGAATCATAGATCAATGCATTAATGATTAGCTGCAAAATCAACAATATTTAGTCTAATGATCAAGGTGGGAAAATCAAATATCATCAAAGAAATTTAACGACATGGACAAAGAAGATACCAAAAGAAACTAACTTTGATTCATCAAGTCTGCAAGAAATTACAAGATCTTATGTGAAACAACGTTTCTCCGGTCCCTCTTTGGCGTTTTTCTCCCCAAAATCCATCATCCTCCCCTATGAGACATCTACCCCTTTAAATAATAATTACAATATTGTTACAAAGGGTAAATTCCCCATACAAAGGGATTACAAACTTGGATTGAACTAAGAATGACCAAGAAAATCGTACCACTTGGCACATATCTCTAACACTTCATCTAAATCTAGATAGTTTGTTGAGTCGAGCCCCAGCTGGGCATCACACGTGAAACCTTTCATTTCATTCTTTGCCAGCTAATGCCAGATCCGTATGAAAATGTGGATCTTCCCTTCCATAGCGACAGGTTTCCTGATGAACAGATCCACATGTGCAATTTGGATATGCTTGAGCTATTGGATCTTCTCTTTGACTTCCTTGCATCGGATTTCAACCTGTTCGATCATTAATTTAGGTGGGCAAGCATTTTCAATGTGGTCCATGGTAGGAAACTGTAGTTTTTCCATAATACTGTCTACAACATACCATCTCCTCTCACAAATAGCCTGTGCCTTTTGGATGGTTTCTTCAACCATATCAATGAAATCACTCCAAGCACACGAAACAGTTCTGATTTTCCTGAGTTTGAAACTGCTTAGAACAGGGATGTCCTCTGGTTTATCTTTAATATACCTATGCCATTCAACAATGTCATCATAGGCCTTAGAGGTTTGCTGTCTTTTATCCATCTGCCCATTAAGAATGACAACCATCTTTCCAAAGGCAATGTTAGTCTCATGAATTTCATTCAGAGTACCAAACAGTTCAATAAGCAGCTTGTGATGTTCCTCATTGACCTGAATAGCCAAGTCTTTAAACTCCTGCTGAGAGAATTTGGAAAAGGAAGAAGAGGCTGGACTTGCAGTTGCATCCTCCAGCTTCTTTTCCTAAACAACTATCTTTTCTTCATTGGTATTGTTCAAGGCTTCTGCATCCTTCAATTGGGTTTGCAGAGAGGCATTCTGTTCCTGAAGATCTTCAAGATTTTCTTCATATGCCTTTTTCAATTCATGAATATTAGCTTCATGGTCTTCATTTGCTTTAACCAGCTACTCTTCAAGTATCTTCACCTCCTCCTCCTTTAGATCAATTTCTTTGTTCAGTGTTGTCACCGAATCAAAGTTTGCTCCTGCAAAAGCACCCAAGGCAGCAGCAGAGTCCTGTGCTTCTTGTTGTATGTCATCTGATTGCTTAGCCCAAATGATTTGATTAGGAACAGTTGACTGCAAGACACCTTGATCTCTATCTCTCTTTTTACCTTTCTTCACCACTACCTTTGTTGCTCTAGTATAAAAGTAGTCTCCAAGGGGAACTACAATATCCTCATCAAAATCAGCTACCAGCTCAGTAAATGATGTGGCCACATTTGGTGTTGAAACCAGTGGAGCGGTCTGGGTGACAGTGGAGCTAGGAATTGGCATAGTGATTTGAGAAGTGGTTGGTGAAGAAGGGATAATCCTATATGGGAAAATCCTACATTGACAACTTTGTCAAATCATAGACTTTTCTCACACTCAACGACTGTCTAGACTTTTTTTTGTAATTCTTTCAATTTCACGCAATCTAGCGCATAAATTCCAAGCAATTCCCCTTGAAAACTGCTGAAATTCTCTGTTTCGGCGGACTTATCGTTCTTCCTCCGACTTGTTTCGGTAATTTTGAGCTTTCATTGCCGACCGATATCCTCCGACTGCCGACAGAGTCTTAAACCTACGAACGCCGACCGAGTCTTAAACCGCCGACCGCCGACCGAGCCTTAAACCATCGGCCACCGATCGAGCCTTAAACCACTGACCGAGTCTTAAACCTCCGACCATCGACCGTTTCGCAGAAAAATAAGTGATTGCTCGCCGACCGTTTCGCAGAAAAATAAGCGATTGGTCACCGTTTCGCAGAAAAATAAGCGATTGGTCACCGACCGTTTCGTAGAAAATAAGCGATTGGTCGCCCACCATTTCGCATAAGTTTTCTCTTTTACACCGACATAGACTTTAGACAGAATTTCAAAAACACTTAGAAAAATTTGAAATTTTTCTTTCTTTCTTCTGATGATCACTGCTCAACAGGAGGTGATCTTACCTTTGAAAACTATTCAACTTAGCTCGTTTAGGCCCGATGTTGTAACCTGTGATCAGATTTGGCCCATAGAGGCCCAATGCTGTAGCCTATGGCTCTGATACCATACTTTCACGTCCCCTCCCATCATACCAGTGCGATGGAGAGAACATGATGCCAAGGGTGGGCATCTAGCCCAATGATTATTAACAAAATTTACATAATATAAAAAGAGACATATGCATATGTATATATATATGCAAGAAACACAACAAAAGTAATTCTATTACACATCTAGCATACATTCAAGATATTCATTATTGTCATCAAATAAATACATTACAGAGTTAACACAATAGAGTACTTATCTTAAAACAAAGTAGTCCCGAGCAACTGGCTATGCAACCGCAATGTTCCACCCAACCATAGGCCAGTTGTGCTCATCAATCTCTCAACACAACTGCCACCCCCGATCTGGGCACGATTTCTACAAGGAAAAAGGGAACACCAGACTCACACATAGCCAAATATACACCAAAATCAGCCAAGCCACTCTATAGTTGGGTTTAACAGGCTTCTAAGGCAATGGAAAGGAAGAATTGCTAAGCTAGTGAGCTCAACCACAGAGATATGGTTACCCTCTACAAGATCTATCTAGCTTGGTCCCCACAATACCTACACACCCGACACAAGGAAGTATTCCCTTCACTACTACACAGTCCCTCAGGCCATACCTCCCATTCTAGTGTTCTTCAAGGTGTGCATAGAAGAGTAGCGAACCATGTTGATCTTCTTGAGAGGTTACCTTCCTCACTAGGTTTATCAAGCCAATTTTGGTCCACTTCCAGTCCTAATTTCTTGCTCACAAGTTCAAACCAAAACAAGGATGCACATAACAACAAAATCACAAGTTTTGGGTATGAAGAGAAACGTTTTGACAGTGGGATGCCCAAAATGGGTTCCTATTAGTTTCAGAAAAAACGTGGGCAACCAAAAACGAAATGGCAAATGGGGAATCAACCTTGGGAGGGAAAAATCGTTTTCAGAAAAAGTTTATGGGCATTCAAGGGACAAATACGGCCTCCATAAAACCCCAAATCGTGACTCCCCTCCTCCCAGCCACTGTGTAATACAAAAATGAGTTCCCAGCTATGGAAAATATAGGAAAATGGTGGAAAACGTGAAGGAGAAAGCCCCAGCTAGCTCAGACTGCGTGAGAGAGCAAAGACCATGGGTGAAGAATGGCTTTGGGCACCATTTTGTGGGTGTTTTCTTGCCCAAGAAGCAAAAATACATTTTCCTAGATTGATGGCTTGCCCATACATGAAATTGGTTGCCATACCTCTCCATTCCCAAGGCATTAACTACCTCAACCAACTATGGGAAGAATTAAATGATTGGGTGCATAAGTCAAAATGGGTAGTTGGGGTTTATGGTTCTTTCAATGAAATTTGGCTTAACACTATTGGCTCAAGGGTTTAAATATTTTCCATCTCTATTCCTTGTGAAAATCATGCCCCCATCTCTTGTTGCATTACATAGCTAGTTGTGGGTATTTCATTAAAATTCATATTTACATGATGTCATAATTTCTACTGTGCGTGGATAGCACAAGAACTATATGCATCGATTTTTAATTGTCGATACATAAAACGATATATCAATGGCGGGGCCTTGGCCTTGAGCTCCTCACCATGATTTGATAATGATATTTACATCATTTACAATTTTAATGCAATAGGGTCAAAATCGGGATATTGCAAAAAGCACCCAAGGCAACAACAGAGTCGAGTGCTTCTTGTTGTATGTCATCTGATTGCTTAGCCCAAATGATTTGATTAGGAACAAGTGACTGCAAGACACCTTGATCTATGGCTCTCTTTTTACCTTTCTTCACCATTGCCTTTGCTGCTCTACTATAAATTAAGTAGTCTGCAAGGGGAACTACAATATCCTCTTCAAAATCAGCTACCAGCTTAGTAAATGATGTGGTCAGATTTGGTGTTGAAACCAGTGGAGCGGTCTAGGTGACAGTGGAGCTAGGAATTGGCATAGTGATTTGAGAAGTGGTTGGTGAAGAAGGGATACCTTCTAGGACTAATAATACAGATTTTGGAGTAGGAATCGAAGTAAAGACTTTAGAAAGTGGAATGGATGTGTCATCAACAGATGTTAAGGAAGGAACAACTGGAACTTGGATATCATTGGCTGGTGGTGATGAAGTAAATGATGGTGATGGCAAAGAAATAGTCGAAGACTGGATCTTTGCCACTATTGATGATGGAATGTGAAATGGAAATGACAGTGTTGGAAATGGAACAATGAGGGCGGTTAGTGCATGAAATAGTTGGGATATGGTAGATGGTGATGTTACTCCAGATGATAAAGTTGAAAGAGCTTGAATGGATGAAAGTAATAGTGTTGAAGTTGTGGTATTAACAACAGTGGCAGTTTCAAGAAACTGTTGATCTGGAAAAGGATCATCCATTGTTATGGCATCCAACAAATCTGCCATTGCCTGAGAACTTTCAGTTACTTCTTCTATCACAGGTGTTAACACCCAAAAAGTGCTCACTAGCTCATTTACCACATTATATGGCTCATTTGTCCATTTTCCTACCATTTTTCCCTTAAAATCCCAAAAAATCCCATTAAAAAGCCTCCAAAAGGCCTAAAAAGCCTCCAAAAGGCCTAAAATGCCTCCAAAAGGCCAAAAAACCCTCAAAATAGCCTAAAAAGGCTAAAAAACCCCCTTTTCCTCCAAAAATAGCAAAAATCCCCTAAAAAGGGAATAAAAAATATAAAATAATGAGGAAAAGGAGGAAAAAACCCTATACAGCTGCACAAAACCATGTGTTTCCTAAAACCATGGGTCAGCACTCCACCACCAAAAAGCTATAAATAGGTGATGGAGATCCCTTATTCCATATCCACAATCACAAGCACCCTTACTCTGCCAAAATCTCTCTCGAAACCCTAGTTCACCTTTGAACTATTTTCACCTTGAGAGCCACCTTTGGCCCATCCCCAACATTGGAGAAGGAGAAAGGAGCATTCTGAAGCTTGGAGCATCCTCTTGGACACTGCAAAGGGCTTCATCAACCTTGACACCCAAGGTAACATTAATATAAAACCATTTTTTACATCTTTCATTTATGTCTTATGCAATGCTTTAGAAGTAATTTAATTTTTTGTTTTAGCTTAATTAGTTTAATTTACTGAACTGCTACTAAGGAGTCCATTCTCCTTAGTAGGTGCTCATTGGCACAAGCTAGGGGTAAAACCCTAGCTACAGTTTTGGCGACTCCCCTAGTTTTCGAATTTCTGGTTTCCGTTTTTTAAATTTTTTCCTTTCGGCTGTCCCTTTCGGCCGCCGCATACCGCGTTTTTTCCCTCTGCAGTCGCGTCCCGACCGCGCCTTTCAGGCCTTTACCTGCGATCCGACCGCGGCTCTCAGACTGCTTCCGACGCCCTGCCGGCGGATTCAAGTCTGTTACCTGCGATCCGACCGTGGCTAATCAGCCTGTTTGCCGCGATCTGACTGCGCCTGTCGGCCTTTTTCCGGCGTCCCGACTGCGGCTTTCTGCCTCTTTCGTGCGTCCCGACTGCGCCTGTTAGCCCTTTTTGCCGCGACCCGACTGCGTCTTGTTCCCTATTTCCTGCGTCCCGACTGCCTCTGTTGGCCCGATAGCCGCGACCTGACCGCCGCTGTTTCCCTTAAACCCGCGGTCGGCCTGTTCCAAATCGCCACAGACCCGCGGTCTGATTTCTGCTCTTTTCCTGTTTTGAGCCCAGCCCCTTTTGCTGCAATATTTTCTGCATCTGAACAGCCCTCTGTCCCACCTGCAGCCTCACTACCTTACAGCCTTTCTGCAATATAATTTCTGTTCCCTTTACAGAATTCTTTTAAAATTTCGTTATTTTTAATTCAGAAAATTTTGCAAGTTAAACTTTCAATTTCAGAATTATTGATAGTTGGAAGTTGCCCCCCTTGTGGCACTTCTATTTTTTTTGGGTTCATCACCTCACGCGCACACACTCTGTCACATAAATCAAGTGAGCCTTAAAAAGTACCTAATTGAACCAACATTCTAACCCCACTTGGGGAACACAAAAGAATCATTGTAGTTAGGTAGGGTCGGGGGGATAGGCTTCCAATAACACCCCTCGGTCACTTTCACTTGAGACATAGTTGTTGTCCAAATAGGGAACCAAAATCCCCTAGTACTTTTTGGCACGGTCACGACCAGTTTGTCAGAGGGCCTCTCCCTTAGGAGGGTTGAAGTCGGGAGACTGGTTCCGGAGGCCTGAGTGGAATACCGCACTCCATTCAGTAACCGAAGGGCTACCTTTCGCGGTTCGCGGGATATCCCTGTATAGGGGTATTGCGGTCAACGAACTAAACGGCAGATTCACCTTTCTGGACGTGTCATGAACGGGGTATCTTAGTTGCCATTCTTCTAGGATTGACTACCCGGTGTCCCTCCCGGTAGGGGGATATCATAGCCACTTGGCTTTCCTACTCATATTGTCTGACTTGGATTTCATCACCTTGCAGAGGATATGTTTAGTTGAGTCAGAATACTTTTAGTTAGGTTTTTGCATGCTCCTTTACCTCCCTTTGGTCTAGTGGGTCCACCATTTTTTCTTTTTAGGAAACCTGCTGCTTGTTGGTATTCTGACCATCTTTGTTGTTACTCCACCTATTGTAGCACAGCTGTTGCAGTGGGTGTTTTGAGTTGGTTGTTGGCCTGAGTGCCTTGCTTTTTAGCTCTCCTTCTGCACACTCGGTTGCATTAGGATTTTTGAGCTGTTTTTATACTCACCTCAACCCATAGAGACTAGACACCATCTGTCACCATTGAGTCCCCGAGACATTCTCGGCGCCTCAGGGGCGAGCCCCCACAGCACGGTTCTCTCGACACCACTCGTCATAGATTCCGATCATTGTCCGTTGATACCACTCATCACAGATCTAGAGCCTTGTCACTTGACTCCACTCGTCAGCGACGTAGGCCTCCGTCACCAGATAGTGACGCACCTTACCTTACCTCTGATTCTGACGAAGAGTCTGAGAACCCTATTTATACTGCCCCTACTAGCCCCATGGCTGGCACGACTTCCACTCCATTTGTCATAGGGACCATTGGTGGCACATCCATCACTACACCAGTTACTACACCTGTTGTTGGTATGCCCTCCATGGGGCAACCATCTACCGTTCCCCTCACGGTACCTATTCCCACAGCGGGAATACCTCTCCCCACTACATCAGTGGCTCACACTACCCATGGTGGTGCTGGACCATCCTTCACTACCTCATTTCCCCCACTTGGGGGCACCACCTCACATCTTGTCCCTCCACTTGGGGGCACTGGCCCCAACTTGGTCCACAGCACTACTGTGTCACAGCCTTCTTCCAGTTTGCCGTTCATGGCTAGCCTCAACCTACCTGACCTGGCCAGATTGACCAACGATCCTATTCGACACGACCCTATGTGGCCTCATATGCCTACCAAACTACCCTCTGACATCCCTAAATTCGAGGGTAAGGCCGGTGAGGACCCACAAAACCATATCATGTCTTTCCACCTATGGTGTTCCTCTAACTCCATCGTGGATGACTCTGTTCGCCTCCGTCTCTTACAGCGCACCTTCACTGGCTCTGCAGCCAAGTGGTATATCGAGCAACCTCATGGGACCCATGCCACCTTTGCTTCCCTGGCCTCGACCTTTCTGCAGTTCTTCCAGTTGCCTGTCCGCTATGACGCGGGTGTTGAGATCCTTCTATCTTGTAGACAAAACACGGCTACCCATATCACGGACCACATCCATGAGTGGCGTCGACGCCGTAGCTTATGCAAGATTAAACTAGACGACCGTATCTTCCTAGATTGGTTCCTCAAATCCCTTCTCCCTGTAATCGCTAAGGATGTAGCCTCAGAAAGACCCCAGTCTGAAGAAGAAGCCATCCTTAAGGCCCAACAGTTCGACCTCATTTACGCCCAATCGGGTTACCTTTATACCATTATACCTGATGCCCCTCGCGGCGAGTCCTCCCAGCATGATGCACCGGGGGCATCCCACGCTGCAGATGGTATCATTGGCCGTGTTTCTTCGCATCCCCAACCATTTTCTATAGCACGTCCTACCCCTGGCCCCGACCTGTCGCGGGCTACTTCACAGTCGGGAGCAACCAACTCGTATGCTCCTATGACACATCACCATTCCCATGGACCCTCATGTCCACCTCAGTGCTTCGGGTATGCGACTCCTGCTTATGCTCCTCCAGTCGCCCCTCAGCCTTACTACCATCAGCAGGCTGCCTCAGCTCCTGCGCCTTCACAAGCCCCACCAGCTTATTATCCGCCATAGGCAGCCCCTGCGGCACATCCACAACCTGCTCCGCAGTCCTATCAGCAACCCCCTCAAGTTGCTGCACCTGCTCAGCCTCAACCTACATATCATCCTCCGCAGCCTGCTCCAGCACCTGCGCAACCTCAAAATTCACCTGCTGCCCAAGGGCAAGTTTACGCCCAACAGAACCCGCAGCAAAACCAGAATAACCAACGTAACCAGGGCCAACAGAACCGCGGCAAGGGCCGTAATCATGGGAATAACCAACCCGCAGACCCAGTTGGTCAACCGGTGAATCCCCCCGACAACAACAACGCGACCCCCGCTAACCAGAACCCTGATCGCCCGCCTAAGCAGGCTAAAAACCCCAATTTGTGAACGAACCACCCTTGTTCTATTTGCGGGGTCTATGGACACTACACACATGCTTGCCCACACTTGGAGCGAGCCCGGAAACTCTGGGTTGACGAGGCCCATCGCCAAGGGCATGCGGCTCCCCAAGCGCCACCCAACCCCCCCCAACCTCAACAACCCCCTTTGGTGCTGCAAAACCCCTTACCAACCCAAGGTGTGGTGAACACTCAGCCGTTGGCCCCTCAAGCTAACGCACAACCCCAACAACAACAAATCACATACGCCGCTCCTGATCAACCCATTTTTGACTCAGGTACCCACCACTTGCTGATGATGTCATCTGCTGACGTCAACCTACAGACCCGTCGGAACCAATATGGCTCCACCTCTGAAGCCACTCCCACGGATAAACCTACTAACGCCCATCCCACAGATCAAGCGTTACGTATACCTCCGCCTCCCATAGACGGCGCTGCGAAAGCACCTCGTTTCCCACTTCGCCGAATCAACAATAACCCTAATGCGCGCGCTGCGTCAAACTACAACATCGTAGACGACCTAGCTCAATCTCCCGCAGCCATGTCTGCACTAGAGGTCTTGAAGAACTGCCCTTCCCAGCGCAAGACCTTACTCTCCGCCATTGGGGGCATTGACCCAAATGATTCGAATATGATGGCATTTGACTTAGACCAGTCTGAACCACGCCTACCTTCCAGCTTAGCATTCCAAGTTACTGTCTCCGTTCGGAATCTTGTTATCCACCGGTGCATCATCGATGAGGGTGCCTCCACATGCGTTATGTCTACCTTTGTATGGCAGAAGCTAGGATCCCCTCCTCTCCAGCAGTCCACCACTGCGTTACGTGCCTACGACGGTCGTTCGGCCCAGCCCCAAGGCCTCATACCCAACGTACCCGTCCAGTTAGGTGGTAAAACCGTCCTTATTGACATAGAGGTAATCAATGCTCAATTGGATTACAACCTTTTACTTGGCCGCAGCTACATGTATGCCATGCGGGCGGTTGCCTCTTCCGTCTTTCGCACCATGATGTTCCCCCATGAGGGACGCGTGGTTAAAATTGACCAGCTCACATACTATGATCCCAGTGCTCCGGCGGCACCTGAAAACGTTCTCCCCATGGTTGAAAAACCTGTTTCTCCTGCCACCACTTCGTTTGTTTCCCCTTCGGGGCCTGGAGTCTACTCAGACGCGCCGATGACCTCCACCTTTCAATCCATTCCTCCGCCGTCATCTACGCCCGAAGTGTCTGATTTATGTACCTTGTCCCACGACAACCTACCACCTAACACTCAACCACCCTTGTTGCCTAAACCACCACTGGTACCTAGCCACATTGGTGTTACACCGATCCATACGATCCCATTCTTAGTCCCTCCATCGGGAGTAGTAAGCGCCCCGGTCATGGCTACCCTTAGCCTCCCTGGGTTAACCTTGGGATTACCTGTATGGTATCTTTCACCTCCCGTTCGCCCGCCGACACCAGATGTTGTCCTCCAACCGGTGCAACCCATGACTACTACCACCCAGCCACCTCCCGGTGTCTCTACCCCTTCGTCCTCCACGACACCTCCTCCTACTCCCAAACCTACTGGGGGCAGAGGTCCACAACCTTACACTGCTGTACCACCTCCCAAGACAGTAAAAAACCCTCCAGTGTTTCGTGCTCCTCCCAAATGCTCGCTGTGTGACGAGTTGGGCCATGCGACCCACCAATGCCCACAGTTACCCGCATTGCAGAAGCACATGCAGATGCTCGACGATGATCCTAACATACCAACTGTCGAACTAAATCCCACTCCTAAGCCTAAAGATAAGTCCCTACGTACCAACCACTCCTGCGCCATCTGCGGTATTTACGGGCACTATTCGCATCATTGTCCCAATCTCCCGGATTACAGAGCGGCTCTTTATGAGATGAACAATCTGGATCTTGAGACGGCACCACCTACCATTGAGGAGATCTACCCCCCAGACTCTTCCCCTTCCGGAGAGGTTAATACCATCTATATGATCTCTTCCACCACTACTCCCTCGTCAACTGATTTGACGACACAAACTTTCCGTACTGATGAGGAGATTCTTGAGGCCCTTACTGCCCCGGATTATCCCTGGGATGACATGCACCACCGTTCCTATTTCATCCCAGAAGCGTCTTCCTCTAGCACCGCTACCCAATACGCGGTCGAATCCAAAGACTTCCTCCCCACCAAGGTCGACTGGTTCAAGGACCCTATTCCTGCTCCTGATGCCTTCGAGGAGGGCAACATGGCCAACGTCTCACCTGTCATCCAAGTTGATATTGCTGCTCCAGGTCGTGCCCCTGAACTCATTACTTTAGGAGCATTCTGCAGTAAACAAGAGATTGAGGACTACATAAACCTTTTCAAAGAATTCCGTGATGTCTTTGCCTGGTCCTATACCGAAGTGCCCGGTCTTGACCCCGCCATCATAGAGCACCACCTTGAAACCTCTGAGTCACGGGGCATAATAGATTCCCTAGACCCTGGGATAGGGGGCATGATCAATCATTTTGAACCTTCCCCATCACATCTATCTCAGCACGTCAATGAACCCATTGTTCAAACCAACACATATGTGATCCATAATCACAAACCCCATGCACATAGCATGGGGGCAAGTCATTAACCCTTCTCACTTTTTCACACTTGTGATCTCAACCATTTTTGAGGTCACATATCACTTGTAGATTTGATTTGATTTGATACACCTAGTATTCTTCCCCCACGGGTCATCATTTCTTCCCACCACTGCATCCTTGGCTTGGTGGGCTCACCTTTATTTACAACCATTTTTTAACCCAGTTAGTTCCTTTAACCATTCTGGAGTCCTTATGACCTCCGTGTTTCGCACCATTTGCACCGCCGGATTCATTTTTCCGCACTCGTGATGACGCTTGAGATCATTTCTCGCTCTCACTAGGACCAATATCAACATTGTGTCCAGACACCACTAGTCACCTCGGTTTGCGTGCCACATCGGCCGTTCTCCGTTTTTCACATGTTTTATATCATCGGATTCATTTTTCCGAGCTGGTGATGATGCTTGAGATCATTTCTCGCTCTCACCCCCCGATCTTTCGGGTATTTTTTCAAAATGCCCCCGTCACCTCGGTTGGCGTGCCACATCGACCGTTACCCGTTTTTAACATCCTTTATATCGCCGGATTCATTTTTCCGAGCTCGTGATGATGCTTGAGATCATTTCTCGCTCTCACTCGGTACAATTTCAACATTGTGTCCCGACACCTTGCTGCCTCGGTTTGCGTGCCACATCGACCACCATCGGATTGTTCCACTTTTTGTACATGAGCCATTCACTCCTGTCATACTGCAAATGTCTCGTTATTTTGCCACCATCTCATTAACCCCGCAAGGAGGCCCATCAGTGTTCCCCAACACCCTCGTTCTTGGTCACCATTATTGATCCTTGATTGAACACTTCCTCCTTGCCTGGCCATTCCTTTTGTTCGGTATAATTTTATCCCTTTTTTCGGGCCGGACAAGTCCTTTACGAAAAAGGCACTTAGGGAGTTTCCGTTAAGCTCTTTTCTGACTCCTAAAAGAATGAAAAGATCGCCGAGCAATCTTGCTTCCTTTCATGCTCGTTAAAGTACCTGAAAGGGCGTCTATCTGGTATAAGTTTAACCCTTTTCCGGACCTGGTAGACTAATTACGAAAAAGGAATACTCTAGTCACACCGGCTAGAAGAGTTCTTCATTGCATCCTTTTATGCTTCTTTGGGCCTTGGAGACTAAATCTACGAAAAAGCAACCCCCTGGAGTCTTCTTATTTGCTTTCAGACTCTCTAAAATTGAAAGCAACCACGAGCATGAACTGTCCTGGGCTCGTAAAATCCACACGACAGTACCATTCCATTACTTCAGAGTCTTCTTATCGCTTTCAGACTCCTTAAAATTGAAAGCAACCCCGAGCATGCACTGTCCTGGGCTCGTAAAATCCACACGACAGTATCATTTTACACACACTTCTTCTAGTTCCTTAACCCATGAAGAAGTACCCTCCTGTGCCTCCTGGCACTATGATCGATCATCTCGGCAGCACCCCCAATCAGGTCGCCTTTGTTCAGAGTATTCTGCAGTCTTCTGCCATTTTTACACCAGCATGAGTCTCCCTCAGCCAGTTATCCTCCCAGATCCATTACAGCTATGATCCCTTTCCCCTCAGTCAGTTTCATATGCTGCCAGATCATTCCCATTATCATACTCTGAACAAAGGAAGTTTGAGTCTATCCACTCTACTTGCCCAGTTGTCCCTCCACAGTTTATCACATTTCGGTCTTGTACCTCGCGCTCCTGTCAAGGAAACATCATTGCCTTGATAGTTGCAGGTCTCCCTCTGTCGACGACAGCTCCTCTATTCCAGAGGATAGGCCCAGAGGTCCCTACGCCTTGGACTTATCACCATCTGTGGTAAGTGCCTACGGATCATTCTGAGAGGAGTCATCATTGCCTCTCCGAGTGGTTGTTCCTCACATGCTCGACTTCAGCACCTTGATCGCCTCGTTGAGGATTGCGTAGGATTATACCCCATCAGTTTTTAGTCGAAGACCCCGGATTTCCCCCGACTCTAGCACATTGGTGAGTCACTTCGGAACGCCCAGTTATATGTTCCCGTGGATGTCCGGGCTGCGTTGGCGATTGTATTCGGAAGCCATCCATCTATATGCTTCCTCGAGTACCCATGTTTATTCCAGTCCAGTGTACCATGGAGAGTATGACCCCAGTCACTATGATCCAGCAGCTCATCCGTTCCTTTGGTACCAAACTCAGTAGCACTGTTGATTGTTCCAGTGCACCAGTTCTGCAGTTCACACATGATCCGCTCAGCAGTATGTCCCAGTTTTGTGTCCCCTCTGGACTCTTATGATGTACACAGTGGTCATGTCTATTACAGGTCCCCCTTGTCGGGCCTCACAGTTCTATTTATGTATCTTGATACGAGCATGGGTATGCCCGCCTCGTCCATATATTGAGATTATTCCTCATTCAGTTTTTTTGAGGACATGTATATGTCAGGTCCCCATTATTTGGACCCCATTGTTATTATTATGTTATATCCTGATACGAGCATGGGTATGCCCGCCTCGTCCATATGATCAGATGATTCCTCAAACCATTATTGAGGTTATGTACTTTCAGTCCTTGCAGTTGTTCGGGATCGTTGTTCCGGGCTTCAGTTTGTTTCTTCTCTTCTCTCCACATCCCAGGAAAACCATTCATGACTTATGATGTCCATCGGCCATACGATTAGCTCCTGACCTCGCACATCAGGGGGCAATCTGTTAACACCCAAAAAGTGCTCACTAGCTCATTTACCACATTATATGGCTCATTTGTCCATTTTCCTACCATTTTTCCCTTAAAATCCCAAAAAATCCCATTAAAAAGCCTCCAAAAGGCCTAAAAAGCCTCCAAAAGGCCTAAAATGCCTCCAAAAGGCCAAAAAACCCTCAAAATAGCCTAAAAAGGCTAAAAAACCCCCTTTTCCTCCAAAAATAGCAAAAATCCCCTAAAAAGGGAATAAAAAATATAAAATAATGAGGAAAAGGAGGAAAAAACCCTATACAGCTGCACAAAACCATGTGTTTCCTAAAACCATGGGTCAGCACTCCACCACCAAAAAGCTATAAATAGGTGATGGAGATCCCTTATTCCATATCCACAATCACAAGCACCCTTACTCTGCCAAAATCTCTCTCGAAACCCTAGTTCACCTTTGAACTATTTTCACCTTGAGAGCCACCTTTGGCCCATCCCCAACATTGGAGAAGGAGAAAGGAGCATTCTGAAGCTTGGAGCATCCTCTTGGACACTGCAAAGGGCTTCATCAACCTTGACACCCAAGGTAACATTAATATAAAACCATTTTTTACATCTTTCATTTATGTCTTATGCAATGCTTTAGAAGTAATTTAATTTTTTGTTTTAGCTTAATTAGTTTAATTTACTGAACTGCTACTAAGGAGTCCATTCTCCTTAGTAGGTGCTCATTGGCACAAGCTAGGGGTAAAACCCTAGCTACAACAGGCACAGAAGGAGGAATCTCATCTTCCACATCACTGTCTTCAATGTTTAGTGTAGTAATTTGAGAGGCAGGAACTTGAATCTTTTGTCTTTTAGCTGGCTTGTTCACAGCCATCACTTGAACATCATCAATAAAGTTGGCTGCAACAGCCACTTGAACATCAATAGTGGGTTTGGCTACTGCAACTACTTGGGTGTCCAGCACCGAATTCATCTGTGCTAATCTCTGCTTTAATTGTTGAGATGTTTGCATTAATACCTTTAGCTCTGCAACAGTCTTTAACTTCAGAGATTATTCCATAAGGCCCTTGCCTTTGTCTCCATCCGTATAAGTGAGCATGAGTGGAGCATTTTCTTTCTAAGCTTCTTTTTCTTCCCTATCTTTCCTTGTTTTCTCATCAAGCTTGAGTTGCATTCTTCTGTAGCTCAAAACCTTGGTTTTTAGGTCCTGTTGGTATTGAATTATGAGATTCTGTTCATCTCTTCTTTTGTCCCTCGCCAGGACATCAAAGAAGGTATTTACCCCCTGGTAAATAGAGTCATCAGGAAGATCTTCATGAACATAACCAATCTTCGTATGATTCTGCTTAAAGTGAGCATCAAGAAAACCTTTAGGGTCATGCATCATTTTGGGAGCATACCCTAATTTCAAGGAAACCATCTTATCTCCCAGGACTATAGCCTAGGTTGAAGTTGGGATAACCCAAGGTCCTAGATTTAAAGGAAACTTAGGCCATCACTTCCTTTTGGGACCAGTGAGCTTAAGGTAAACCCCATCAGTGACAATTTGATAAGAAACTTCCTCAATCACCAACCTGTCCGGAACTATTCTGGGTAGTAGGTGAACAGTGCTGCTTCCCCACACTCTGATATATGAGAAAGACTCTCCCACATACCAATCACCAATTGTAGCAACAATATTTCTGGCATCAACTGAGAAAGAAGGTGCTTCTTCTCTGAATATCTGGAAGTAGACAATTGCAAAAAAGTGGTCACAATTATCATATAAAAAGGGCACATAATTATTTTCCTAGAGTGTTGAGCAGTAAATATGAACAGGAGGGGTTGATAGAGTCCAATTCCATCCCATGTTGGGATATTGGAGTTCTTTGCAAAAGACATCGATCACATAAGCCGAGAAGAAAAAGTGCGGCTTCCTTGAAGCTGGCGATTTCTGGTATTTTTCAAGGGCTGTCTTTAGTTCGGTTGACAAAATTGAAGCCCAGGGAAATGACTCCCCGGTTGTTAAGATATGATGGGCCACAGGTTCCCACTCAGCTTTAAACACTGAGCAATTTGGAAGGCCATAAATCCTGGTAAGCATGGCTTCCAGTAGGGAGTAAGGTTCCTCAAACCACGAAACAGGATATGAATTATCAGCCCTAGGCATAAAAATAGTTGGTTTGTGCATCCAAGACTTCAACATTTCATTGAAATTATACCTAGTTTGTGCCGAATTTAGGAATTGAGGATTAAGGGGTTGAATAGTTGGTTTTAGGGCGTATGCTCTTATGAACACCTCAGGACAAAATGTGGTTAGTTGAGACCCCGCGCTATCATTAAAAGACCTGTCCTTAGGGTTGGCATGGTTGATAATCCATTTGACCACGTTAGTATAGGGAAGTATGGCAGGTCTGGCTGCTATAGCATGGAGTTGGGAATCCCTAATTGTTTCATAGGCGAGCCAGTTGTTCTGAATATCGGATAGGTCATCATTATAAAAAATAGAGTAAATATTGGACCAATCGAGCTAGTAAGTTTCTGAAACCTTGTCACTGGTGTCGGCAAGGATGCCAAAATTAGGGTCCTTATTCAAAGAGTCTTTCTGTGTAGATTTGGATCGAGTGTTGCGAGACATGATTGAAAAACTGGTAAATTCTGATAAACGAATAAACACAAATCAACAACAATTCAAACTAACAAAAACTATAAGCAATTGAATAAGAGAGCGACACGAAACCAACCTGTGCAAAATGCAAAATGGTGAAAATGACCCCAGGTAAAAACTCACAGTAAAATCCAAGCAGCGGGTAAATTTGCGAAAATAGAAATGATAAAAGAAAATAGAAAAATGGACATATTTATCAATTTCACCGGGTAAAATCTGGGCCATAAGATTAAAACAGATCGACGACTGAGATCTAATTAGGCAAGGTGCGGAAAAGGAATTGCAGGCATTTATTTTGTAATTTTTATACATTCTTTCCGCAATTGCTAGTTGCGGGTTGTGGAAACACAAACCAAAGAATATAACAATATGACCTTTCTGCAGTCCGCAATCCGCAATTATGGGTTTCGGAAACGCATAGTGCAAAACTGAATTTAAAAGTCTTCCCGCAATCCGTAATTGCGGGCGCAAACAACTACGATTATTAAAAATTATTCCGCTTCCGCAATCCGTATTGCGGGTTGTAGAACAAAAAAGTTGCAAAACTGAAAACCAAGCTTCTGCAATCCGCATTGCGGGTTGCGGAAAGACTTGACATTTGGGAAAAACCTGTGCTTTCCGCAACTCTCAAAAACACACAAAATTTGAGGGAATTTTCAAAAAGGAGAATTACTAACTTAATCAAATGAAAGCAAAGCAATGAAAGATGATGAAAACCCCAAAATGACCATGGAATTTGATCATTACCTTTGCATATAAAAAATTTGGGGCTCCCATGTTTTATTAAAACATGGGATTTGTTGTACCTACAACAAATGGCCGCTGGCTGGGAAGAACCAGTTATCTCTGAAAAAAAACCGGTAATTACAAGGAAAACATGTCAGTAAGCTTGATATTTTAATCTGTAATTTACAAGATGTTCTCATAAAACACAATCAAAACAACAAAGTTAGTCATATGATTGATATATCCCCATCCCAAACCATTTAATGATGATGTTCATATGACAAAGCAGTCTGAAAAGTAAACGAGAATCCTTTACCATCACACAATCATAGGAAGGCAGTTTATGATGAGCCTTAGAATAAAACTAGAGCCATTCTAGGTTACCAAATCTTGAATCACCTTGACTTGATTAATTGTTCATTTATGTACAAATGCATTGCCTACAATATATACATTATTTTTTCTCTTTTCTCTTTCTTTTTTCCTTTTTTTTTTTTTTTTTGAAAACAAAATGAAGGTATATAAGCAAGACTTATGTTGATACAAGGCCATTGCCCTAACTTGGTGATCAGATATTGGCAATGCCATTCACAAGCCTGATGTGGAAACTGAACGAGCTAGCTCGGTAAGGAGACTCCCTGTCTTTTAGCTTTGACACTAAAAGCAATTACCATGGCTTGGTAACCATAAGTGGTAATTTCAGTCCAAAATCAGACCCATGATCATGGTAGGGATGGCTTGTAATAAGACCCCCCTTATCCTTATATACAACAAACTGTCTTTACAAAAGAATTTTTTTTTATTAGTGCATAGCTTACAAGACACTACCATGGCTTGGTGACCATATGACAGCAGCGTTACTCACCGATGTTTTGCATATCATGAATGGAACGACCTGTGATAGGATCTTCCATCTTCCAGCAGCAGTTGAAAGTCATCCCCCAAGTTTGGTGGTTTGATGTGGAGATGCCATTCCACTTAAACATCTATGAACAAAATGAGCTGGCTTGTAATAAGACCCCCTATCTTGTAATCTATAATTATTAAGTGAATTATGTTCAAGGAGATCAGAATGGGATCCAGAATAGGTAAGGCTGACAAGGCTATGAATATATGCTGCCATTCACTGATGAAACATAAGGCAAGAAAAACCAATTGCTTCCTCAAATTCAATTGACCAAATAACACATCCACAAAGATATTTGATTAAGGTGAGAGGGTATCAATCAAGGTTTTGCAAGTATTGACTATATTAATTTCATGAAAAACATTTTCAACTACAAGCTGAGAGGAAAAAAAGCTGACACTGTTTACCTTAAAACTTCAGACTTAAGTTATCCTGAGACATACTGATCAATAGCCTTTCCCAAAAGGTGTGGGCATTATTCAAGAACAAAACCAATATACATAAGAGAAATCAAAATGAATATAAAGCAGGAAAAGCAAACAAACCACACTTCATGTAAAATGAGTGAACTTGCTGAGTCAAACAAAATACCACTGAGCAATCGCACATTTACTGGGTAGGTGTGTGTGATACCTTCCAGTGCCTGCAACCGGACCAAACTAGGACCAAGCTTTTGAACTTGGACTTGGTTTGTCATCGCAAATACTTTATTGAAGGAAACCAAAATTAAAATGATCAAAACTAATCCATTCTACACCTACTCCTACACTACTCTAAAAGTAACAAAAACTAGGCCCGTAGTCAAATTTCCAATGGAGCCAATCTAGTAACTTTAAACCTGCAAAAAAAAAAAACAAATAATGTATCAGCAATAAAAACCTTAAAAATGGAGAACTAAAAATTGGGAAAGCTAAACTAAGTCCCTTATTTGCAAAGACATGAAAATGACATGAAAAATGGTTCAAAAATGATTGTTCCAACCTCAAATAAATTGGATTATAAAAAGTGGGCTGGACATGATTAGAATCATGATTTAACAGAACTTCATCAAAATTGAGAGTGGAGAATATTTCCTTTTTCAAAATATCATGGTTATTGTATTGAAGGAAAACATTGAAATTTAAATCTTGTGAATGATTAACTTTGTCTTCTTGATTTTTATTTAGATGTTCATTCTTGTCAAGTGCATCAGATTTGTTTGGTCTCATATTATTTGACCAAACTAACTTTTCATTTAAAATTTGATTTATAGAAAAAGTATGTTTGGAACAAATATTTTGAAATTCAATCTCGATCTCAGCTAACTCATCCTCCAAAGACTTATCGTTCTCATTTTGTTGATAACAATCAGGATTGAAGGATGAAGAAAAAGAATTTTCAGATATCAGAAAATGAGTAAAATCAACATGTTCTTCAAAATCTGAAATGTAATTATCATCTTCGAAACTTTCCATTCTAAGATCCATCGTTTGATTAAATGATGAATAATTTCTTATAGGAGCAGGACCTTTAAAATGATTAGAAACAGATGAAAAATCCTCTTCATAATTCTCAAAATTTTCATTTTCATTGATAGTTGGATCATTATGATCAAATTGAGAAAAAGACAAATGTTCAAAATTTGATTGGACAAATTGTTCATTACATAGATTGGAGGTATCAGAATTAAGATTTTCTTCAATAGTTTCAGATTGAGATTCCAAGCAATGAAGGGAAGATGTGAAACACTCATTATACTTACATCCATTTGAAAGAGAAAAAATAGGATCGGAATTTGCAACAGATTTTCCTTTTGGATCAAAGGAAGTTGGAGTTTTAGATGCAAAAACTATTTGTCCCAAATCATGTAAAGCATTTTGAATATTTATTTCCTCTTTAATGGGCATAAATTTATTGTAAGAATCATTAATTTGTTTACTTAATTGAACCATTTGTGAAACCTTTGATTCTTCTTGAACAGATTCAACATCATATGACACAGAAGGATGAAAAAGATCTAAAGGATACCTCTTCAAGTCTTTCTCAAGATTTTGAGCCTCTTTACATGCTTCATTGAAATCTGTTATCCCTTCACGTAATAGGAACAAAGCCATAGTCTTGGGAAGAGATCTAACATACTAGCAAAAATTAAGTTGTGCTGGAGGCCTATGTTCTTCGTGTAAGCTATAATACACTTGTCGAAAACGTGTATTAAAATCTCTGATTGACTCTCCATCATGCACTTGCATTTGACTTAGATTTTGATGAATTTTAGTTACATCATAATCTTCGAAAGAATCTCTAAAAACATTCTTAAATTCTAACCAGCTAGAAATTGAATTCAAAGGTAGAAAATAAAACCAAAGAGAAGATTTACCTTCGAAGCTAAAGGGGAATAATCTGCAAGCAACATATTCATGTATGACATTAAAAAAACGCAAAATAGATTCATACCTTCTAATATGCTCGGTGACAGAAACTTTACCTTTGCCATTGAACTTCGGCAAGATCTTAACTGCCTTTTTAGGGAGTTCATGTAAAGGCCCTTGTAGGCTCAACGCAGTATCAGACTCCCATGCAGGGATTTGGGAAAGAGCCATGAAAACATAATAAACAAAAGTTAGCTCTTATTGTGGGCAATGTGTCGGTTCACTTCCCTCCTTCTAGCGCCATTTGTTGAAGCCTCGGATGTGTAGGTTGTTGGAATGGGTTCTAAGGCTAACAACAGAGGGTGAAAACCTAGACTGAAAGGCTTCAAAAGGTCATGCACAAGGATAGTTCTATCCCAAGCCTGTTTGGAATAGTCATCTCCCACGGATACAAAGGCCTCCGTTGGCACTTATGGGTTTTGATCCTAGAAGGATCTGTCTTCCTGTGAAGGAAGAACAAAGTGTTCTAACTCTAAACAAGGATCTACCTAGAAAGAAATCTAAGCTAACTAAGAGGAAATCTAGGCTAAGTTAGATCTAATCTAAAGAAAAGTGTCTTGTTTATGTGTAGGATAACTTGTTTTGAATGCTTAATAAGCCTTATCACCAGTTTTGACAAAAATGTGAAAAAGGATCAACACTTATTAACTCAAAGCATAATCAGATAATGAAAATTAACTGATAACAATCCGAGGATCAGGCACATACAAATTTACCCTGTAACTTAAATGTCAATTGAAAAATTAACATATATTTAATAATTTCTGTGATTCATTTGCAGAAATAGATAAGATTTTAATTAAATAAATTCAATTAAAACATAAATACACAAAGACTATGAATTAAGACAAATCTGAATCATAGATCAGTGCATTAATGATTAGCTGCAAAATCAACAGTATTCAGTATAATGATCAAGATGGGAAAATCAAATATCATCAAAGAAATTTAATGACATGGACAAAGAAGATACCAAAAGAAACTAACTTTGATTCATCAAGTCTGCAAGAAATTACAAGATTTTATGTGAAACAACGTTTCTTTAGTCCTTCTCTGGCAATTTTCTCCCCAAAATCCATCATCCTCCCCTACGAGACATCTACCCTTTTAAATAATAATTACAATATTGTTACAAAGGGTAAATTCCCCATAAAAAGGGATTACAAAATCGGATTGAACTAAGAATGACCAAGAAAATCATGCCACTTGGCACATATCTCTAACACTTCATCTAAATCTGGATAGTTTGCTGAGTCGAGCCCCAGCTGGGCATCACACGTGAAACCTTCCATTTCATTCTTTGCCAGCTTATACCAGATCCGTATGAAAATGTGGATCTTCCCTTCCATAGCGACAGGTTGCCTGATGAACTGATCCACATGTGCAATTTGGATATGCTCGAGCTACTGGACCTTCTCTTTGACTTCCTCGCATCGGCTTTCAACCTGTTCGATCATTAATTTCTGTGGGCAGGCATTTCATTGAGGTCCATGGTAGGAAACTGTAGTTTTTCCATAATACTGTCTACAGCATACCATCTCCTCCCACAAATAGCTTGTGCCTTTTGGATGGTTTCTTCAACCATATCGATGAAATCACTCCAAGCACGCAAAACAGTTCTGATTTTACTGAGTTTGAAATTGCTTAGAACAGGGATGTCCTCTAGTTTATCTTTACTATACCTCTGCTATTCAATAATGTCATCATAGGCCTTAGAGGTTTGCTGTCTTTTATCCATTTTCCCATTAAGAACGGCAGTCATCTTTCCAAAGGCAATGCTAGTCTCATGAATTTCATTCAGAGTACCAAACAGTTCAGCAAGAAGCTTGTGATGTTCCTCATTGACCTGAATAACCAAGTCTTTAAACTCCTACTGAGAGAATTTAGAAAATCAAGAAGAGGTTGCACTTGCAGTTGCATCCTCCAACTTCTTTTCCAAGACAACTATCTTTTCTTCATTGGTATTGTTCAAGGCTTCTGGAAATTGCAGTTTAAGAGGTCCCAGGGGCCGAAAAAGATTCATGCCCTTGCGTTAACTGATAATCGAGATCAACTGCAACATGTGAAATGAATGCATTTTTAGAAATCGGTTTATGGTACAGTCGTAGCCGATGACCATTGGCAAATAATGGTGTCTTGTTTTCATCGATGGTGATCAACCGATTTGTTCCATTATCAAACACTCTGTCTATCTGATAGGGACCCAGCCATCTTGTGCGTAATTTGCCTTTAAAATCCTTTTTAAACCATGAATCATACAATAGAGCCCAGTCTCCTTCGCATAATACTTTCTTCTTTATAAATCTGTCGTGCCATTTGGAGCGTTGTTGTTGGATTAAAGGTGTATGATGTACTGCAGCTGTGTGCTTCTCATCCAATTCATTTAGCCGATTCAATCGGTTCCTCTGAGCTTCTGTTAAATCAAGGTTTTCTTCTATAGCTGTCTTCAAAGTTCTGATTTCGAATTCAATAGGGAAGACAGCATTCTTACCGTACACCAATTCATATGGGGAGAAACCAGTAGTGTTGCACCATGTAGTACGGTAAGCCCATAGTGCCTCTAGAAGTCTCTCAACCCAATCTTTACGGTGGCTTTTCACTGTTTTTGTTAAAATAGCCTCAATGACCTTATTTGTGCTTTCCACTTGGCCATTGGCCTGTGGATGATATGGTGAGGTTATTCTATGTTGAATGTGATACTTCTGTAACAGGGATTCTAATTTGTGTGACACAAATTGCGGTCCTCCATCTATAATTATTTCTTTGGGTACTTCAACATGGGTGAAGATCTCTTCATATAAGAAATCCATTACATCTTGATCAGTAGCCTTAACCAAAGCTACACCCTCCACCCATTTGGTCATGTAATCTGTGCAAACCAAGATATAAACTTTCTGCTTCGAGGGAGGGTTGATAGGCCCTAGAAAATCCAGAGCCCATCTATCAAAAGGTTCAACCACAAGCTGTGGATGAAGAGGCATTTCATCCAATCTATTTGGTTGGCCCATCCTTTGGAAGCTGTCACATGCCTGAACATACTTTTTCGCATCCCTGAACAATGTCGACCAAAAATATCCCATCCTTAAAACCTTATGACCCGTCCTTTAGTCAGCAAAATGTCCCCCACAAGGCTCATCATGGCAAGCTTTCAGGATACTGAAAATTTCATCTTCTCTTACACATCTTTTGATTTCCAAATCAAGACCTATGTAGAAAAGAAGTCCATATATCCAGCAGTATGTATCACTCTACAGCATGATACATACTGCAAGTGCAACCTCTTCTTGATTTTCTAAATTCTCCATTTGTCATAGGGACCATTGGTGGCACATCCATCACTACACCAGTTACTACACCTGTTGTTGGTATGCCCTCCATGGGGCAACCATCTACCGTTCCCCTCACGGTACCTATTCCCACAGCGGGAATACCTCTCCCCACTACATCAGTGGCTCACACTACCCATGGTGGTGCTGGACCATCCTTCACTACCTCATTTCCCCCACTTGGGGGCACCACCTCACATCTTGTCCCTCCACTTGGGGGCACTGGCCCCAACTTGGTCCACAGCACTACTGTGTCACAGCCTTCTTCCAGTTTGCCGTTCATGGCTAGCCTCAACCTACCTGACCTGGCCAGATTGACCAACGATCCTATTCGACACGACCCTATGTGGCCTCATATGCCTACCAAACTACCCTCTGACATCCCTAAATTCGAGGGTAAGGCCGGTGAGGACCCACAAAACCATATCATGTCTTTCCACCTATGGTGTTCCTCTAACTCCATCGTGGATGACTCTGTTCGCCTCCGTCTCTTACAGCGCACCTTCACTGGCTCTGCAGCCAAGTGGTATATCGAGCAACCTCATGGGACCCATGCCACCTTTGCTTCCCTGGCCTCGACCTTTCTGCAGTTCTTCCAGTTGCCTGTCCGCTATGACGCGGGTGTTGAGATCCTTCTATCTTGTAGACAAAACACGGCTACCCATATCACGGACCACATCCATGAGTGGCGTCGACGCCGTAGCTTATGCAAGATTAAACTAGACGACCGTATCTTCCTAGATTGGTTCCTCAAATCCCTTCTCCCTGTAATCGCTAAGGATGTAGCCTCAGAAAGACCCCAGTCTGAAGAAGAAGCCATCCTTAAGGCCCAACAGTTCGACCTCATTTACGCCCAATCGGGTTACCTTTATACCATTATACCTGATGCCCCTCGCGGCGAGTCCTCCCAGCATGATGCACCGGGGGCATCCCACGCTGCAGATGGTATCATTGGCCGTGTTTCTTCGCATCCCCAACCATTTTCTATAGCACGTCCTACCCCTGGCCCCGACCTGTCGCGGGCTACTTCACAGTCGGGAGCAACCAACTCGTATGCTCCTATGACACATCACCATTCCCATGGACCCTCATGTCCACCTCAGTGCTTCGGGTATGCGACTCCTGCTTATGCTCCTCCAGTCGCCCCTCAGCCTTACTACCATCAGCAGGCTGCCTCAGCTCCTGCGCCTTCACAAGCCCCACCAGCTTATTATCCGCCATAGGCAGCCCCTGCGGCACATCCACAACCTGCTCCGCAGTCCTATCAGCAACCCCCTCAAGTTGCTGCACCTGCTCAGCCTCAACCTACATATCATCCTCCGCAGCCTGCTCCAGCACCTGCGCAACCTCAAAATTCACCTGCTGCCCAAGGGCAAGTTTACGCCCAACAGAACCCGCAGCAAAACCAGAATAACCAACGTAACCAGGGCCAACAGAACCGCGGCAAGGGCCGTAATCATGGGAATAACCAACCCGCAGACCCAGTTGGTCAACCGGTGAATCCCCCCGACAACAACAACGCGACCCCCGCTAACCAGAACCCTGATCGCCCGCCTAAGCAGGCTAAAAACCCCAATTTGTGAACGAACCACCCTTGTTCTATTTGCGGGGTCTATGGACACTACACACATGCTTGCCCACACTTGGAGCGAGCCCGGAAACTCTGGGTTGACGAGGCCCATCGCCAAGGGCATGCGGCTCCCCAAGCGCCACCCAACCCCCCCCAACCTCAACAACCCCCTTTGGTGCTGCAAAACCCCTTACCAACCCAAGGTGTGGTGAACACTCAGCCGTTGGCCCCTCAAGCTAACGCACAACCCCAACAACAACAAATCACATACGCCGCTCCTGATCAACCCATTTTTGACTCAGGTACCCACCACTTGCTGATGATGTCATCTGCTGACGTCAACCTACAGACCCGTCGGAACCAATATGGCTCCACCTCTGAAGCCACTCCCACGGATAAACCTACTAACGCCCATCCCACAGATCAAGCGTTACGTATACCTCCGCCTCCCATAGACGGCGCTGCGAAAGCACCTCGTTTCCCACTTCGCCGAATCAACAATAACCCTAATGCGCGCGCTGCGTCAAACTACAACATCGTAGACGACCTAGCTCAATCTCCCGCAGCCATGTCTGCACTAGAGGTCTTGAAGAACTGCCCTTCCCAGCGCAAGACCTTACTCTCCGCCATTGGGGGCATTGACCCAAATGATTCGAATATGATGGCATTTGACTTAGACCAGTCTGAACCACGCCTACCTTCCAGCTTAGCATTCCAAGTTACTGTCTCCGTTCGGAATCTTGTTATCCACCGGTGCATCATCGATGAGGGTGCCTCCACATGCGTTATGTCTACCTTTGTATGGCAGAAGCTAGGATCCCCTCCTCTCCAGCAGTCCACCACTGCGTTACGTGCCTACGACGGTCGTTCGGCCCAGCCCCAAGGCCTCATACCCAACGTACCCGTCCAGTTAGGTGGTAAAACCGTCCTTATTGACATAGAGGTAATCAATGCTCAATTGGATTACAACCTTTTACTTGGCCGCAGCTACATGTATGCCATGCGGGCGGTTGCCTCTTCCGTCTTTCGCACCATGATGTTCCCCCATGAGGGACGCGTGGTTAAAATTGACCAGCTCACATACTATGATCCCAGTGCTCCGGCGGCACCTGAAAACGTTCTCCCCATGGTTGAAAAACCTGTTTCTCCTGCCACCACTTCGTTTGTTTCCCCTTCGGGGCCTGGAGTCTACTCAGACGCGCCGATGACCTCCACCTTTCAATCCATTCCTCCGCCGTCATCTACGCCCGAAGTGTCTGATTTATGTACCTTGTCCCACGACAACCTACCACCTAACACTCAACCACCCTTGTTGCCTAAACCACCACTGGTACCTAGCCACATTGGTGTTACACCGATCCATACGATCCCATTCTTAGTCCCTCCATCGGGAGTAGTAAGCGCCCCGGTCATGGCTACCCTTAGCCTCCCTGGGTTAACCTTGGGATTACCTGTATGGTATCTTTCACCTCCCGTTCGCCCGCCGACACCAGATGTTGTCCTCCAACCGGTGCAACCCATGACTACTACCACCCAGCCACCTCCCGGTGTCTCTACCCCTTCGTCCTCCACGACACCTCCTCCTACTCCCAAACCTACTGGGGGCAGAGGTCCACAACCTTACACTGCTGTACCACCTCCCAAGACAGTCAAAAACCCTCCAGTGTTTCGTGCTCCTCCCAAATGCTCGCTGTGTGACGAGTTGGGCCATGCGACCCACCAATGCCCACAGTTACCCGCATTGCAGAAGCACATGCAGATGCTCGACGATGATCCTAACATACCAACTGTCGAACTAAATCCCACTCCTAAGCCTAAAGATAAGTCCCTACGTACCAACCACTCCTGCGCCATCTGCGGTATTTACGGGCACTATTCGCATCATTGTCCCAATCTCCCGGATTACAGAGCGGCTCTTTATGAGATGAACAATCTGGATCTTGAGACGGCACCACCTACCATTGAGGAGATCTACCCCCCAGACTCTTCCCCTTCCGGAGAGGTTAATACCATCTATATGATCTCTTCCACCACTACTCCCTCGTCAACTGATTTGACGACACAAACTTTCCGTACTGATGAGGAGATTCTTGAGGCCCTTACTGCCCCGGATTATCCCTGGGATGACATGCACCACCGTTCCTATTTCATCCCAGAAGCGTCTTCCTCTAGCACCGCTACCCAATACGCGGTCGAATCCAAAGACTTCCTCCCCACCAAGGTCGACTGGTTCAAGGACCCTATTCCTGCTCCTGATGCCTTCGAGGAGGGCAACATGGCCAACGTCTCACCTGTCATCCAAGTTGATATTGCTGCTCCAGGTCGTGCCCCTGAACTCATTACTTTAGGAGCATTCTGCAGTAAACAAGAGATTGAGGACTACATAAACCTTTTCAAAGAATTCCGTGATGTCTTTGCCTGGTCCTATACCGAAGTGCCCGGTCTTGACCCCGCCATCATAGAGCACCACCTTGAAACCTCTGAGTCACGGGGCATAATAGATTCCCTAGACCCTGGGATAGGGGGCATGATCAATCATTTTGAACCTTCCCCATCACATCTATCTCAGCACGTCAATGAACCCATTGTTCAAACCAACACATATGTGATCCATAATCACAAACCCCATGCACATAGCATGGGGGCAAGTCATTAACCCTTCTCACTTTTTCACACTTGTGATCTCAACCATTTTTGAGGTCACATATCACTTGTAGATTTGATTTGATTTGATACACCTAGTATTCTTCCCCCACGGGTCATCATTTCTTCCCACCACTGCATCCTTGGCTTGGTGGGCTCACCTTTATTTACAACCATTTTTTAACCCAGTTAGTTCCTTTAACCATTCTGGAGTCCTTATGACCTCCGTGTTTCGCACCATTTGCACCGCCGGATTCATTTTTCCGCACTCGTGATGACGCTTGAGATCATTTCTCGCTCTCACTAGGACCAATATCAACATTGTGTCCAGACACCACTAGTCACCTCGGTTTGCGTGCCACATCGGCCGTTCTCCGTTTTTCACATGTTTTATATCATCGGATTCATTTTTCCGAGCTGGTGATGATGCTTGAGATCATTTCTCGCTCTCACCCCCCGATCTTTCGGGTATTTTTTCAAAATGCCCCCGTCACCTCGGTTGGCGTGCCACATCGACCGTTACCCGTTTTTAACATCCTTTATATCGCCGGATTCATTTTTCCGAGCTCGTGATGATGCTTGAGATCATTTCTCGCTCTCACTCGGTACAATTTCAACATTGTGTCCCGACACCTTGCTGCCTCGGTTTGCGTGCCACATCGACCACCATCGGATTGTTCCACTTTTTGTACATGAGCCATTCACTCCTGTCATACTGCAAATGTCTCGTTATTTTGCCACCATCTCATTAACCCCGCAAGGAGGCCCATCAGTGTTCCCCAACACCCTCGTTCTTGGTCACCATTATTGATCCTTGATTGAACACTTCCTCCTTGCCTGGCCATTCCTTTTGTTCGGTATAATTTTATCCCTTTTTTCGGGCCGGACAAGTCCTTTACGAAAAAGGCACTTAGGGAGTTTCCGTTAAGCTCTTTTCTGACTCCTAAAAGAATGAAAAGATCGCCGAGCAATCTTGCTTCCTTTCATGCTCGTTAAAGTACCTGAAAGGGCGTCTATCTGGTATAAGTTTAACCCTTTTCCGGACCTGGTAGACTAATTACGAAAAAGGAATACTCTAGTCACACCGGCTAGAAGAGTTCTTCATTGCATCCTTTTATGCTTCTTTGGGCCTTGGAGACTAAATCTACGAAAAAGCAACCCCCTGGAGTCTTCTTATTTGCTTTCAGACTCTCTAAAATTGAAAGCAACCACGAGCATGAACTGTCCTGGGCTCGTAAAATCCACACGACAGTACCATTCCATTACTTCAGAGTCTTCTTATCGCTTTCAGACTCCTTAAAATTGAAAGCAACCCCGAGCATGCACTGTCCTGGGCTCGTAAAATCCACACGACAGTATCATTTTACACACACTTCTTCTAGTTCCTTAACCCATGAAGAAGTACCCTCCTGTGCCTCCTGGCACTATGATCGATCATCTCGGCAGCACCCCCAATCAGGTCGCCTTTGTTCAGAGTATTCTGCAGTCTTCTGCCATTTTTACACCAGCATGAGTCTCCCTCAGCCAGTTATCCTCCCAGATCCATTACAGCTATGATCCCTTTCCCCTCAGTCAGTTTCATATGCTGCCAGATCATTCCCATTATCATACTCTGAACAAAGGAAGTTTGAGTCTATCCACTCTACTTGCCCAGTTGTCCCTCCACAGTTTATCACATTTCGGTCTTGTACCTCGCGCTCCTGTCAAGGAAACATCATTGCCTTGATAGTTGCAGGTCTCCCTCTGTCGACGACAGCTCCTCTATTCCAGAGGATAGGCCCAGAGGTCCCTACGCCTTGGACTTATCACCATCTGTGGTAAGTGCCTACGGATCATTCTGAGAGGAGTCATCATTGCCTCTCCGAGTGGTTGTTCCTCACATGCTCGACTTCAGCACCTTGATCGCCTCGTTGAGGATTGCGTAGGATTATACCCCATCAGTTTTTAGTCGAAGACCCCGGATTTCCCCCGACTCTAGCACATTGGTGAGTCACTTCGGAACGCCCAGTTATATGTTCCCGTGGATGTCCGGGCTGCGTTGGCGATTGTATTCGGAAGCCATCCATCTATATGCTTCCTCGAGTACCCATGTTTATTCCAGTCCAGTGTACCATGGAGAGTATGACCCCAGTCACTATGATCCAGCAGCTCATCCGTTCCTTTGGTACCAAACTCAGTAGCACTGTTGATTGTTCCAGTGCACCAGTTCTGCAGTTCACACATGATCCGCTCAGCAGTATGTCCCAGTTTTGTGTCCCCTCTGGACTCTTATGATGTACACAGTGGTCATGTCTATTACAGGTCCCCCTTGTCGGGCCTCACAGTTCTATTTATGTATCTTGATACGAGCATGGGTATGCCCGCCTCGTCCATATATTGAGATTATTCCTCATTCAGTTTTTTTGAGGACATGTATATGTCAGGTCCCCATTATTTGGACCCCATTGTTATTATTATGTTATATCCTGATACGAGCATGGGTATGCCCGCCTCGTCCATATGATCAGATGATTCCTCAAACCATTATTGAGGTTATGTACTTTCAGTCCTTGCAGTTGTTCGGGATCGTTGTTCCGGGCTTCAGTTTGTTTCTTCTCTTCTCTCCACATCCCAGGAAAACCATTCATGACTTATGATGTCCATCGGCCATACGATTAGCTCCTGACCTCGCACATCAGGGGGCAATCTGTTAACACCCAAAAAGTGCTCACTAGCTCATTTACCACATTATATGGCTCATTTGTCCATTTTCCTACCATTTTTCCCTTAAAATCCCAAAAAATCCCATTAAAAAGCCTCCAAAAGGCCTAAAAAGCCTCCAAAAGGCCTAAAATGCCTCCAAAAGGCCAAAAAACCCTCAAAATAGCCTAAAAAGGCTAAAAAACCCCCTTTTCCTCCAAAAATAGCAAAAATCCCCTAAAAAGGGAATAAAAAATATAAAATAATGAGGAAAAGGAGGAAAAAACCCTATACAGCTGCACAAAACCATGTGTTTCCTAAAACCATGGGTCAGCACTCCACCACCAAAAAGCTATAAATAGGTGATGGAGATCCCTTATTCCATATCCACAATCACAAGCACCCTTACTCTGCCAAAATCTCTCTCGAAACCCTAGTTCACCTTTGAACTATTTTCACCTTGAGAGCCACCTTTGGCCCATCCCCAACATTGGAGAAGGAGAAAGGAGCATTCTGAAGCTTGGAGCATCCTCTTGGACACTGCAAAGGGCTTCATCAACCTTGACACCCAAGGTAACATTAATATAAAACCATTTTTTACATCTTTCATTTATGTCTTATGCAATGCTTTAGAAGTAATTTAATTTTTTGTTTTAGCTTAATTAGTTTAATTTACTGAACTGCTACTAAGGAGTCCATTCTCCTTAGTAGGTGCTCATTGGCACAAGCTAGGGGTAAAACCCTAGCTACAACAGGCACAGAAGGAGGAATCTCATCTTCCACATCACTGTCTTCAATGTTTAGTGTAGTAATTTGAGAGGCAGGAACTTGAATCTTTTGTCTTTTAGCTGGCTTGTTCACAGCCATCACTTGAACATCATCAATAAAGTTGGCTGCAACAGCCACTTGAACATCAATAGTGGGTTTGGCTACTGCAACTACTTGGGTGTCCAGCACCGAATTCATCTGTGCTAATCTCTGCTTTAATTGTTGAGATGTTTGCATTAATACCTTTAGCTCTGCAACAGTCTTTAACTTCAGAGATTATTCCATAAGGCCCTTGCCTTTGTCTCCATCCGTATAAGTGAGCATGAGTGGAGCATTTTCTTTCTAAGCTTCTTTTTCTTCCCTATCTTTCCTTGTTTTCTCATCAAGCTTGAGTTGCATTCTTCTGTAGCTCAAAACCTTGGTTTTTAGGTCCTGTTGGTATTGAATTATGAGATTCTGTTCATCTCTTCTTTTGTCCCTCGCCAGGACATCAAAGAAGGTATTTACCCCCTGGTAAATAGAGTCATCAGGAAGATCTTCATGAACATAACCAATCTTCGTATGATTCTGCTTAAAGTGAGCATCAAGAAAACCTTTAGGGTCATGCATCATTTTGGGAGCATACCCTAATTTCAAGGAAACCATCTTATCTCCCAGGACTATAGCCTAGGTTGAAGTTGGGATAACCCAAGGTCCTAGATTTAAAGGAAACTTAGGCCATCACTTCCTTTTGGGACCAGTGAGCTTAAGGTAAACCCCATCAGTGACAATTTGATAAGAAACTTCCTCAATCACCAACCTGTCCGGAACTATTCTGGGTAGTAGGTGAACAGTGCTGCTTCCCCACACTCTGATATATGAGAAAGACTCTCCCACATACCAATCACCAATTGTAGCAACAATATTTCTGGCATCAACTGAGAAAGAAGGTGCTTCTTCTCTGAATATCTGGAAGTAGACAATTGCAAAAAAGTGGTCACAATTATCATATAAAAAGGGCACATAATTATTTTCCTAGAGTGTTGAGCAGTAAATATGAACAGGAGGGGTTGATAGAGTCCAATTCCATCCCATGTTGGGATATTGGAGTTCTTTGCAAAAGACATCGATCACATAAGCCGAGAAGAAAAAGTGCGGCTTCCTTGAAGCTGGCGATTTCTGGTATTTTTCAAGGGCTGTCTTTAGTTCGGTTGACAAAATTGAAGCCCAGGGAAATGACTCCCCGGTTGTTAAGATATGATGGGCCACAGGTTCCCACTCAGCTTTAAACACTGAGCAATTTGGAAGGCCATAAATCCTGGTAAGCATGGCTTCCAGTAGGGAGTAAGGTTCCTCAAACCACGAAACAGGATATGAATTATCAGCCCTAGGCATAAAAATAGTTGGTTTGTGCATCCAAGACTTCAACATTTCATTGAAATTATACCTAGTTTGTGCCGAATTTAGGAATTGAGGATTAAGGGGTTGAATAGTTGGTTTTAGGGCGTATGCTCTTATGAACACCTCAGGACAAAATGTGGTTAGTTGAGACCCCGCGCTATCATTAAAAGACCTGTCCTTAGGGTTGGCATGGTTGATAATCCATTTGACCACGTTAGTATAGGGAAGTATGGCAGGTCTGGCTGCTATAGCATGGAGTTGGGAATCCCTAATTGTTTCATAGGCGAGCCAGTTGTTCTGAATATCGGATAGGTCATCATTATAAAAAATAGAGTAAATATTGGACCAATCGAGCTAGTAAGTTTCTGAAACCTTGTCACTGGTGTCGGCAAGGATGCCAAAATTAGGGTCCTTATTCAAAGAGTCTTTCTGTGTAGATTTGGATCGAGTGTTGCGAGACATGATTGAAAAACTGGTAAATTCTGATAAACGAATAAACACAAATCAACAACAATTCAAACTAACAAAAACTATAAGCAATTGAATAAGAGAGCGACACGAAACCAACCTGTGCAAAATGCAAAATGGTGAAAATGACCCCAGGTAAAAACTCACAGTAAAATCCAAGCAGCGGGTAAATTTGCGAAAATAGAAATGATAAAAGAAAATAGAAAAATGGACATATTTATCAATTTCACCGGGTAAAATCTGGGCCATAAGATTAAAACAGATCGACGACTGAGATCTAATTAGGCAAGGTGCGGAAAAGGAATTGCAGGCATTTATTTTGTAATTTTTATACATTCTTTCCGCAATTGCTAGTTGCGGGTTGTGGAAACACAAACCAAAGAATATAACAATATGACCTTTCTGCAGTCCGCAATCCGCAATTATGGGTTTCGGAAACGCATAGTGCAAAACTGAATTTAAAAGTCTTCCCGCAATCCGTAATTGCGGGCGCAAACAACTACGATTATTAAAAATTATTCCGCTTCCGCAATCCGTATTGCGGGTTGTAGAACAAAAAAGTTGCAAAACTGAAAACCAAGCTTCTGCAATCCGCATTGCGGGTTGCGGAAAGACTTGACATTTGGGAAAAACCTGTGCTTTCCGCAACTCTCAAAAACACACAAAATTTGAGGGAATTTTCAAAAAGGAGAATTACTAACTTAATCAAATGAAAGCAAAGCAATGAAAGATGATGAAAACCCCAAAATGACCATGGAATTTGATCATTACCTTTGCATATAAAAAATTTGGGGCTCCCATGTTTTATTAAAACATGGGATTTGTTGTACCTACAACAAATGGCCGCTGGCTGGGAAGAACCAGTTATCTCTGAAAAAAAACCGGTAATTACAAGGAAAACATGTCAGTAAGCTTGATATTTTAATCTGTAATTTACAAGATGTTCTCATAAAACACAATCAAAACAACAAAGTTAGTCATATGATTGATATATCCCCATCCCAAACCATTTAATGATGATGTTCATATGACAAAGCAGTCTGAAAAGTAAACGAGAATCCTTTACCATCACACAATCATAGGAAGGCAGTTTATGATGAGCCTTAGAATAAAACTAGAGCCATTCTAGGTTACCAAATCTTGAATCACCTTGACTTGATTAATTGTTCATTTATGTACAAATGCATTGCCTACAATATATACATTATTTTTTCTCTTTTCTCTTTCTTTTTTCCTTTTTTTTTTTTTTTTTGAAAACAAAATGAAGGTATATAAGCAAGACTTATGTTGATACAAGGCCATTGCCCTAACTTGGTGATCAGATATTGGCAATGCCATTCACAAGCCTGATGTGGAAACTGAACGAGCTAGCTCGGTAAGGAGACTCCCTGTCTTTTAGCTTTGACACTAAAAGCAATTACCATGGCTTGGTAACCATAAGTGGTAATTTCAGTCCAAAATCAGACCCATGATCATGGTAGGGATGGCTTGTAATAAGACCCCCCTTATCCTTATATACAACAAACTGTCTTTACAAAAGAATTTTTTTTTATTAGTGCATAGCTTACAAGACACTACCATGGCTTGGTGACCATATGACAGCAGCGTTACTCACCGATGTTTTGCATATCATGAATGGAACGACCTGTGATAGGATCTTCCATCTTCCAGCAGCAGTTGAAAGTCATCCCCCAAGTTTGGTGGTTTGATGTGGAGATGCCATTCCACTTAAACATCTATGAACAAAATGAGCTGGCTTGTAATAAGACCCCCTATCTTGTAATCTATAATTATTAAGTGAATTATGTTCAAGGAGATCAGAATGGGATCCAGAATAGGTAAGGCTGACAAGGCTATGAATATATGCTGCCATTCACTAATGAAACATAAGGCAAGAAAAACCAATTGCTTCCTCAAATTCAATTGACCAAATAACACATCCACAAAGATATTTGATTAAGGTGAGAGGGTATCAATCAAGGTTTTGCAAGTATTGACTATATTAATTTCATGAAAAACATTTTCAACTACAAGCTGAGAGGAAAAAAAGCTGACACTGTTTACCTTAAAACTTCAGACTTAAGTTATCCTGAGACATACTGATCAATAGCCTTTCCCAAAAGGTGTGGGCATTATTCAAGAACAAAACCAATATACATAAGAGAAATCAAAATGAATATAAAGCAGGAAAAGCAAACAAACCACACTTCATGTAAAATGAGTGAACTTGCTGAGTCAAACAAAATACCACTGAGCAATCGCACATTTACTGGGTAGGTGTGTGTGATACCTTCCAGTGCCTGCAACCGGACCAAACTAGGACCAAGCTTTTGAACTTGGACTTGGTTTGTCATCGCAAATACTTTATTGAAGGAAACCAAAATTAAAATGATCAAAACTAATCCATTCTACACCTACTCCTACACTACTCTAAAAGTAACAAAAACTAGGCCCGTAGTCAAATTTCCAATGGAGCCAATCTAGTAACTTTAAACCTGCAAAAAAAAAAAACAAATAATGTATCAGCAATAAAAACCTTAAAAATGGAGAACTAAAAATTGGGAAAGCTAAACTAAGTCCCTTATTTGCAAAGACATGAAAATGACATGAAAAATGGTTCAAAAATGATTGTTCCAACCTCAAATAAATTGGATTATAAAAAGTGGGCTGGACATGATTAGAATCATGATTTAACAGAACTTCATCAAAATTGAGAGTGGAGAATATTTCCTTTTTCAAAATATCATGGTTATTGTATTGAAGGAAAACATTGAAATTTAAATCTTGTGAATGATTAACTTTGTCTTCTTGATTTTTATTTAGATGTTCATTCTTGTCAAGTGCATCAGATTTGTTTGGTCTCATATTATTTGACCAAACTAACTTTTCATTTAAAATTTGATTTATAGAAAAAGTATGTTTGGAACAAATATTTTGAAATTCAATCTCGATCTCAGCTAACTCATCCTCCAAAGACTTATCGTTCTCATTTTGTTGATAACAATCAGGATTGAAGGATGAAGAAAAAGAATTTTCAGATATCAGAAAATGAGTAAAATCAACATGTTCTTCAAAATCTGAAATGTAATTATCATCTTCGAAACTTTCCATTCTAAGATCCATCGTTTGATTAAATGATGAATAATTTCTTATAGGAGCAGGACCTTTAAAATGATTAGAAACAGATGAAAAATCCTCTTCATAATTCTCAAAATTTTCATTTTCATTGATAGTTGGATCATTATGATCAAATTGAGAAAAAGACAAATGTTCAAAATTTGATTGGACAAATTGTTCATTACATAGATTGGAGGTATCAGAATTAAGATTTTCTTCAATAGTTTCAGATTGAGATTCCAAGCAATGAAGGGAAGATGTGAAACACTCATTATACTTACATCCATTTGAAAGAGAAAAAATAGGATCGGAATTTGCAACAGATTTTCCTTTTGGATCAAAGGAAGTTGGAGTTTTAGATGCAAAAACTATTTGTCCCAAATCATGTAAAGCATTTTGAATATTTATTTCCTCTTTAATGGGCATAAATTTATTGTAAGAATCATTAATTTGTTTACTTAATTGAACCATTTGTGAAACCTTTGATTCTTCTTGAACAGATTCAACATCATATGACACAGAAGGATGAAAAAGATCTAAAGGATACCTCTTCAAGTCTTTCTCAAGATTTTGAGCCTCTTTACATGCTTCATTGAAATCTGTTATCCCTTCACGTAATAGGAACAAAGCCATAGTCTTGGGAAGAGATCTAACATACTAGCAAAAATTAAGTTGTGCTGGAGGCCTATGTTCTTCGTGTAAGCTATAATACACTTGTCGAAAACGTGTATTAAAATCTCTGATTGACTCTCCATCATGCACTTGCATTTGACTTAGATTTTGATGAATTTTAGTTACATCATAATCTTCGAAAGAATCTCTAAAAACATTCTTAAATTCTAACCAGCTAGAAATTGAATTCAAAGGTAGAAAATAAAACCAAAGAGAAGATTTACCTTCGAAGCTAAAGGGGAATAATCTGCAAGCAACATATTCATGTATGACATTAAAAAAACGCAAAATAGATTCATACCTTCTAATATGCTCGGTGACAGAAACTTTACCTTTGCCATTGAACTTCGGCAAGATCTTAACTGCCTTTTTAGGGAGTTCATGTAAAGGCCCTTGTAGGCTCAACGCAGTATCAGACTCCCATGCAGGGATTTGGGAAAGAGCCATGAAAACATAATAAACAAAAGTTAGCTCTTATTGTGGGCAATGTGTCGGTTCACTTCCCTCCTTCTAGCGCCATTTGTTGAAGCCTCGGATGTGTAGGTTGTTGGAATGGGTTCTAAGGCTAACAACAGAGGGTGAAAACCTAGACTGAAAGGCTTCAAAAGGTCATGCACAAGGATAGTTCTATCCCAAGCCTGTTTGGAATAGTCATCTCCCACGGATACAAAGGCCTCCGTTGGCACTTATGGGTTTTGATCCTAGAAGGATCTGTCTTCCTGTGAAGGAAGAACAAAGTGTTCTAACTCTAAACAAGGATCTACCTAGAAAGAAATCTAAGCTAACTAAGAGGAAATCTAGGCTAAGTTAGATCTAATCTAAAGAAAAGTGTCTTGTTTATGTGTAGGATAACTTGTTTTGAATGCTTAATAAGCCTTATCACCAGTTTTGACAAAAATGTGAAAAAGGATCAACACTTATTAACTCAAAGCATAATCAGATAATGAAAATTAACTGATAACAATCCGAGGATCAGGCACATACAAATTTACCCTGTAACTTAAATGTCAATTGAAAAATTAACATATATTTAATAATTTCTGTGATTCATTTGCAGAAATAGATAAGATTTTAATTAAATAAATTCAATTAAAACATAAATACACAAAGACTATGAATTAAGACAAATCTGAATCATAGATCAGTGCATTAATGATTAGCTGCAAAATCAACAGTATTCAGTATAATGATCAAGATGGGAAAATCAAATATCATCAAAGAAATTTAATGACATGGACAAAGAAGATACCAAAAGAAACTAACTTTGATTCATCAAGTCTGCAAGAAATTACAAGATTTTATGTGAAACAACGTTTCTTTAGTCCTTCTCTGGCAATTTTCTCCCCAAAATCCATCATCCTCCCCTACGAGACATCTACCCTTTTAAATAATAATTACAATATTGTTACAAAGGGTAAATTCCCCATAAAAAGGGATTACAAAATCGGATTGAACTAAGAATGACCAAGAAAATCATGCCACTTGGCACATATCTCTAACACTTCATCTAAATCTGGATAGTTTGCTGAGTCGAGCCCCAGCTGGGCATCACACGTGAAACCTTCCATTTCATTCTTTGCCAGCTTATACCAGATCCGTATGAAAATGTGGATCTTCCCTTCCATAGCGACAGGTTGCCTGATGAACTGATCCACATGTGCAATTTGGATATGCTCGAGCTACTGGACCTTCTCTTTGACTTCCTCGCATCGGCTTTCAACCTGTTCGATCATTAATTTCTGTGGGCAGGCATTTCATTGAGGTCCATGGTAGGAAACTGTAGTTTTTCCATAATACTGTCTACAGCATACCATCTCCTCCCACAAATAGCTTGTGCCTTTTGGATGGTTTCTTCAACCATATCGATGAAATCACTCCAAGCACGCAAAACAGTTCTGATTTTACTGAGTTTGAAATTGCTTAGAACAGGGATGTCCTCTAGTTTATCTTTACTATACCTCTGCTATTCAATAATGTCATCATAGGCCTTAGAGGTTTGCTGTCTTTTATCCATTTTCCCATTAAGAACGGCAGTCATCTTTCCAAAGGCAATGCTAGTCTCATGAATTTCATTCAGAGTACCAAACAGTTCAGCAAGAAGCTTGTGATGTTCCTCATTGACCTGAATAACCAAGTCTTTAAACTCCTACTGAGAGAATTTAGAAAATCAAGAAGAGGTTGCACTTGCAGTTGCATCCTCCAACTTCTTTTCCAAGACAACTATCTTTTCTTCATTGGTATTGTTCAAGGCTTCTGCATCCTTCAATTGGGTCTGCAGAGAGGCATTCTGTTCCTAAAGATCTTCAAGCTTTTCTTCATATTCCTTTTTCAATTCATGAATATCAGCTTCATGGTCTTCATTTTCTTTAACCAGTTGCTCTTCAAGTCTCTTCACCTCCTCCTTCTTCAAATCAATTTCTTTGTTCAGTGTTGTCACCGAATCAAAGTTTGCTCCTGCAAAAGCACCCAAGGCAGCAACAGAGTCCATTGCTTCTTGTTGTATGTCATCTGATTGCTTAGCCCAATGATTTGATTAGGAACAGGTGACTGCAAGACACCTTGATCTCTAGCTCTCTTTTTACCTTTCTTCACCACTTCCTTTGTTGCTCTAGTATAAAAGTAGTCTCCAAGGGGAACTACAATATCCTCTTCAAAATCAGCTACCAGCTCAGTAAATGATGTGGTCACATTTGGTATTGAAACTAGTGGAGCGGTCTGGGTGACAGTGGAGCTAGGAATTGGCATAGTGATTTGAGAAGTGGTTGGTGAAGAAGGGATACCTTTTGGGACTAATAGTACAGAGGTTGGAGTAGGAATCAAAGTAAAGACTTCAGAAAGTGGAATGGATGTGTCATCAATTGATGTTAAGGAAGGAACAACTGGGACTTGGATATCATTGGATGGTGGCGATGAAGTAAATGATGGTGATGGCATAGAGACAGTCGAATATTGGATCTCCGCCACTATTGATGATGGAATGTGAAATGGAACTGACAGTGTTGGAAATGGAATAGTGAGGGTGGTTAGTGCATGAAATAGTTGGGATTGTTGGGTCCTAGAATTGCCCCTTTTTAACCACACCTATTACCTCTTTTTGTCCTATCTTGCCTTATTTCCACAAACTAGATACATGTCTTTCCTCAAGATCAAGCATGAATCTTGACAAGTATAATTCATTATTGCTTCATCTATTTAAATGCCTAAGATTGTTATGGTTATGAATTCTAGCCTTTGGTTTCTGCTTACTTGTGTTGATTTCATTAAGATAAGCTCAAGGCACAGGTGTAGCAGCCGTTAAGCATATGTAAGGAAGGTATGATTGGTGCCATCTGTTACTCTTCAGTTCAGATTCCACACATTAATATAAACAGCGTGATCATCTCTCCACGTGGTAGCTATAACTCGGCTTCGTTGCAACAGAGCATTGCTGCAACAGACAGAGCGCTTCCCAATCAGATTAGTCCGTTGATCCATTAACAGCCAGAGTGATAATGCCCCTCATTGCCAATGACCTCATTCAAGTCCCTTCACGGCTGTAATAGTTCTGTTGTGACTCAACAACCTGAAGATTAGAGATATTCATGGCTGCACGAATTTAGTGGATTAGGATTTGTATTATGCATGTATAAATATGGGAAGGCTTTCAGAGTCTGGGTTTGGTTGATTATTATTTTGTACGGGCTGTAACAGAGAGATGAGACTGTGAATTGCCATTTTAATATAAGGAGCATATTTCTTCATATTCTTGTGTTTTAATTTGTAGTAGTTCACGGCATCTCTGTTAGAAGGACAGGGCCCGCCTTCTCACAGAGATTGCCGAGTTAAGTAGGTAGTTTAATTTATTTCTGTTGTGTGGTGTGGATTTATAGTAGATGTGTTTTACAAAGAAGTTGCACAGTGATAATTGATAATTGCATTTTCCTTTGGTAGTTAATGTTTGCATCCTGAATAGCTGTAACTACGTGGCGTGATAGTCGATTGTGTAGGTTAGTTCTTTTATGCAAGTGTACTAGTTAGTTGTTACAGTCAAGCTCAACTCTAGTTCATTTCTGTTATTTATCTTTCTTGAAGTTTATTTGCATTAGTCAGATTATGATTGCAATTGGTTTGATTTCTTACTGTCATTTATAATTTCCATATTAGATAATCTTAGACAGGATTTGGTTAATGCATTGTAGTCTGATATCTTTAGGATTTAACTTCTTGCAAAAGTAAGTCTAGCTTAATTATTCTTAGATCAGTAATTGCTGGAGTGATGGTTGTAGGAAGGTAAATGTACTTTGAATTCTTGGATGGATAAATTAGATTAGTTTTAGCCATGAGATGAGTTTGATTGAGCAGATAAGTAGGGTAGTTTATCTCCATTTATTCAATCAGCTACTTGAAGTGTTTATGCATAGATTGTGCTAATTGCCGTTGAAATAAAAGACCTACCTGGGTTGACAATTCATATTGAGCATCCTGTGTGTTAGTTGAAATTGATTAGCATATAGAGTGACCAACATTTTGGAACCATTGCCGGGGATGGTAATTTATAGGTATAGATAGTAGTTGATTTATTGATTTCATATTAGTTTTGATTATTTGAAGCATGCATGAATACAAGAAAAACAAATCGGGAACCCCCTTCAAATACTAACATTGCAGGTGGAAGAGGTCGTGGCCGTAACACAGGTTTGGGAAGACAGACATTTATTGATGAAATAATTGCTAGAGCTAATTCTTCTACCAGATTACCGCGGACATCTTTAGGAAGAGGAAACTTCGTTCCTCCTAATCTTGAAACTTCGACATCAACTGTGGAGAACGTAACAGGACCTTCAACTCCCGCTCCAGAGAAGAAACCTACTGAAGACAAAGGAAGTTCTATGGGTGCACTAGAGAGAGAGGACATCTATCATATTAATAGGAACAGAGTCACGAAAGAAGAGTGGTGAAACTCGCCGAGAAGCAAAAGAAGAAAGAAGGCGAAAAGAAGAAAGCAGGAAAGTAGAAGAAGCAAAGTTAGAGGAGGAAGGAGCAAAGGAAGCAATAAAATTTTGGACTGACATGGATAATGGAGAACGGGAAGAAGAAAATGAACGCCATGAGGAGGAGGTGGAAGATAATCAGCATGGTGACACTGTTGTCACACTTGAATTCCCTATCCTTCAGACACCAGGGGTGGCCCCCATGAAAAATATTTCACCCTCAGTTCTCCCAAACTTCCATGGTAAGTCCTCTAAAGATCTTGATGAATTTCTTTTTGAGTTCGACATCCTCTGTCGCAATTACGACTACACCTCCAGTGCGCAGAAACTGAAACTATTCCCAGCCACCCTGAAAGGAAATGCTCTACGCTGGTTCATGAACTTGGGTTGTGAGACCATCACTACTTGGGATCAAATGAAACAAACTTTCCTTTCTAAGTACCAAGAATATTGTAGAACCATAGATAGGAAGGAAGAGTCTTTTAAAATGGTTCAGAAGGAAGAAGAGAGCTTGGAAGATTTTGTTGAAAGGTTGTTGTACAACTTACAAAGGTCTGGTCATGCTGATATAGGGAAGGATGTACTCAAGATTATCCTACTGAGAGGGATAAGAGAAGATTGCCTAGATATGCTGAATTTGCTGGGAAAGGGGGATAATTCAAAATAACCCTTTGACAAGATCATTGATTTATGTCAAAGATATTCGAGGGGATCCTCTAGAACCAACAAGCGGGACAAAGAATGAGATCAAGATGTATTCACCAGGACACAGAAGTCAGCTAGTGGAGGAGCCACTCGAGCATAAATAGGAAACCTTCTGGAGAATTTTAAGAAAGATATGACAAGCTCCATTTCCTCAGAATTAGATGTCTTGAGAGCAAAACAGAGGCAAGCAGTAGAATATCTGACACTTGGTGTATTCTGTCCCAAATGTAGAAAGAAGCACCCACTGAAAGAATGTACGCTTGACAAGGTGGAGGTATGTCGGATATGTAAATTGGATCATGATACCAAGGAATGTCCTTCATTACCCAAAGTCAAAGCAGTATTGCAAGCATCTACCTCAGATGTGGAACAAGCTTATTTTATTGCTCAGAAGAATCCTTGGCAGCCTCGAAATCAAGGTATGAACTCGGATCCATCACCTTTTTGGAATAATATGAATGGTATGAATAATATGCATAATATGAATACACAATTCCCTTCACATTATTCTAACAACCAATGGCATCCATCTCAGAACCCAATGCAAAATCCTAACCCTTGGACGCCATGGGAACAACAATCGAACCAACAAGCTTCTTGGTCTCCCAACTGGAGAAATTATTACCCAGGAAATAATTTTCCTCATCACCAGAGTCCTTATCAATAGTATCCCCCTCAACAGTATCCTCACTAGCAATATCAGCAGCCACAGCTGCAATTCCAAAACAACTCCGCACCTATGAATGCACCACTGCGACCACAACTGCCTGCACAACCTAACCCCAACCCGAATAATAAAGCAGTTCATCAATTTGAGACTGCCAACATGCCTGCTTATTCCATTTCCCAAATTCCCTGCAATGATATACATTTACGATCAGAGAGGGTAGTGGAACCCATCATCATTGAGGATGTTCCATCCTTAGTGACTGAAGCAAGAATGGATCAACATTTTGAGAATCAGTCAACTCAACAATCCCCATCATTGAGGATGTTGACATTCCTACTAAAACATTAGCTGAAACAAATGGAGCAACACATGATGAAACATAGCCTACACAACTTGTAAGAGAACCACCATACCCTGAACGATTGGCCCTACAGAAAAAAGTGGAACAACCGCGATTCAATCTCTTAGGGGAATTGAAAAATATGTATGTCAAAATTCCACTGTTACAGGCCCTCCATGATGTGCCCATTTATGCCAAGACCGTTAGAGATCTATGTGTAAAGAAACCTGGAAGAAAGCCTAGGGATCCTCCCACTGTCCATGTAATGGGAAAACTTTCTGAATTAATAATGGGGAAGACTCCTTTGGCCAAATATGATGACCTTGGAAACCCTACTGTTACAGTTCGCATAGGATACACTTAGATACCTAACGTATTGGTAGATTTAGGCACAACTATCAATGTTATGACCATTGAAACTGTGAAGAAACTTGGACTCACTAATCTTCGGCCAACCCCTACCATATTAGAACTTGCTGACAGATCAACAATCAAGCCTGAGGGAATCTTGGATGACCTCGTAGTCACTGTCGATTCGTGGTAGTACCCTGTGGACTTCTTGGTTTTGCAACTGAAGTCACATCTGGGGGGATTTCCGCTGATCCTGGGAAGACCTTGGTTAGCCACAATAGATGTTTGCATCAGCTGCCAGTCAGGGTCCATGACTGTCTCGGATGGGACTGATATCAAAATCCTGCTTTATACCCTCCATCCCAACCAAGATTAGAATTTGAAACTCCGCTTTGGATGGAACTAGAGGAAGAAGAAGGTGTCAACCATTATTAAAGATAGGGAGAGCCTTAACCTTTAAGGATGAAATAGAGGACAACACTATTAATAGTTTCATCAGTGAGCCCACATCTGTCAATAAACATGTTTACCAGATTCTGAACAGTACTTTAGATGAGAAAGAACAAGAAAATCTAACGGAAGAGACTCTAGTCAGTGATGCCAATATAATTCCAGTACTTAAAATTCAAAAAGTGTCCCAGTAGAAATTGAGCCAGGAAAAACATTGAACATTAATCCAAATCTTGCGCCCAATGAGCTGGAACAACTGATCATTTTGCTAAAAAAACACAAGGGAGCTTTCGCACGGGAATACTCAGATGTGAAGGGTATTCCTTCTAATCTGTGTACCCATCACATTTACATCAAAAGAGACTACAGACCAGTGTGCCAAACACAACAAAGGATGAACGCGAACTTAAGGGACATAGTGAAAGAAGAAATCCAAAAACTTTTGGAAGCAAGATTTATATACCCAATTTCAGACAACGAGAGAGTTTCTCCACTCGTGATTGTACCAAAAAAGAATGGGAAATGGAGGGTCTGCGTAGATTACAGAGAATTGAATAAAGCAACGCAGAAAGACCACTTTCCCCTACCTTTTATTGATCAGGTCCTTGATACCTTGTCTGGAAAGAAGTATTTTTCCTTTCTGGATGGATTTAGTGGTTATAACCAAATCCAGATTGCTCCAGAAGACCAAGACAAAACCACTTTCACCTGTCCCTGGGGCACTTTTGCATATAGGGTACTTCCTTTTGGGTTGTGCAATGCACCGGCCACATTTCGGAGAGCAGTGATTGGGATATTTTTGGAGATGGTAAACGACTGCATGGAAATTTTTATTGATGACTTCACTCCATACGGTAGTAGTTTCGATGAAGCATTGAAAAATTTAGAGAAAGTTTTAGAACGTTGTGAATAAACCAAACTATCTTTAAGCACTAAAAAGTGCCATATGATGATGACCGAGGGTGTGGTTCTGGGGCACTTCATCTCTGTTGATGGTATCCTGGTAGATCCATCCAAAATTAGGGTAATTAAAAACATACCCACTCCTGGAACCCAAAAAGAGGTACGTAGCTTCTTAGGGCATGCTGGTTACTACAGAAGATTTATAGAAAATTTTTCCAAACTTGCTTCTCCTTTATTCACCTTGTTGATGGAGGATGTACAATTTGATTGGAATGAAGCATGCCAAATAGCATTTACTGAACTTAATAAAAGGCTGTCCACAACACCCATCCTACGAGGGCCCAATTGGGCTTTGCCTTTTCATATCTCCTCAGATGCTTCAGATACTTCCATTGGAGCAATATTAGGACAACAGGAAGGTCATGCTCCCTATGCAATTTATTACATCAGTAAGAACCGGGCCCCTGCTGAACTGAACTATACCGTCACAGAGAAAGAATTCCTTTCCATCGTTTATGCCATCAATAAATTTAGACACTACATTACTGGATATTCCACTTTTGTGCACACTGATCATTCAACCATCAAGTATTTAATGAATAAACCAATCACGAATGCTAGAGTAACTAGATGGTTGTTACTATTACAATAATTTTTCATTACAATTATTGACAGACCATGAAAGGAAAACGTTGTTGCTGAATTTTTATCTCGACTTACTAACAATGATGATAGTTTACCAGTTGAAGATTCCTTCCTTGATGAACATTTTTTTGTAGTGTCATCTCATTCCCCATGGTACGCAGATATTGCTAAATTTTTGGCTGTAGGTAAGCTTCCAGCACATCTGTCAAAGAGTTAAAAAAGAAAGATCATGCTGTAGAGTGATACATACTGCTGGATATATGGACTTCTTTTCTACATAGGTCTTGATTTGGAAATCAAAAGATGTGTAAGAGAAGATGAAATTTTCAGTATCCTGAAAGCTTGCCATGATGAGCCTTGTGGGGGACATTTTGCTGACTAAAGGACGGGTCATAAGGTTTTAAGGATGGGATATTTTTGGTCGACATTGTTCAGGGATGCGAAAAAGTATGTTCAGGCATGTGACAGCTTCCAAAGGATGGGCCAACCAAATAGATTGGATGAAATGCCTCTTCATCCACAGCTTGTGGTTGAACCTTTTGATAGATGGGCTCTGGATTTTCTAGGGCCTATCAACCCTCCCTCGAAGCAGAAAGTTTATATCTTGGTTTGCACAGATTACATGACCAAATGGGTGGAGGGTGTAGCTTTGGTTAAGGCTACTGATCAAGATGTAATGGATTTCTTATATGAAGAGATCTTCACCCATGTTGAAGTACCCAAAGAAATAATTATAGATGGAGGACCGCAATTTGTGTCACACAAATTAGAATCCCTGTTACAGAAGTATCACATTCAACATAGAATAACCTCACCATATCATCCACAGGCCAATGGCCAAGTGGAAAGCACAAATAAGGTCATTGAGGCTATTTTAACAAAAACAGTGAAAAGCCACCGTAAAGATTGGGTTGAGAGACTTCTAGAGGCACTATGGGCTTACCGTACTACATGGTGCAACACTACTGGTTTCTCCCCATATGAATTGGTGTACGGTAAGAATGCTGTCTTCCCTATTGAATTCGAAATCAGAACTTTGAAGACAGCTATAGAAGAAAACCTTGATTTAACAGAAGCTCAGAGGAACCGATTGAATCGGCTAAATGAATTGGATGAGAAGCACACAGCTGCAGTACATCATACACCTTTAATCCAACAACAACGCTCCAAATGGCACGACAGATTTATAAAGAAGAAAGTATTATGCGAAGGAGACTGGGCTCTATTGTATGATTCATGGTTTAAAAAGGATTTTAAAGGCAAATTACGCACAAGATGGCTGGGTCCCTATCAGATAGACAGAGTGTTTGATAATGGAACAAATCGGTTGATCACCATCGATGAAAACAAGACACCATTATTTGCCAATGGTCATCGGCTACGACTGTACCATAAACCGATTTCTAAAAATGCATTCATTTCACATGTTGCAGTTGATCTCGATTATCAGTTAACGCAAGGGCATGAATCTTTTTCGGCCCCTGGGACCTCTTAAACTGCAATTTCCACACATAAATGTGTACATAAATAAATTTTTGTTCTATTTTTTTATTATTTTTATTTCCTTTTACGCTTTGATCGATTTGTTTTGAAGAACTGTGTACAGGAATCAACTTGAGGAGCAGTGGTCATGAGTGGGCCAGACGATTGTAGGCACCTTATCTTACTTTCATGTTATGAATAACTCCTTGAAGAAAATGAACGATTCGATAGCATTCACTAGTCAGCCGAAGATTTGCTTGTTCATCGATTTTGCGCAGCTGCAACTCTGCCATATTTTGCCCATTTTTCCCTTTCACGCAGTTGTGACTCTGCCAAATATTGCCCATTTTTCCTTTTCGCGCAGCTGCGACTCAGCTAATCTTGTCCATTTTTCCTTTTCGCACAGCTGCGACTCCGCTAAATTCTGTCCATTTTCCTATTTTGCATAGCTGTGACTCCGCCAAATCTTTCCCATCTTTCCTTTTCATGCAGCTGCGACTCTGCTACTTTTGTCCATTTTTCCTATGTTGCACAGCTGCGACTCCGCCAAATTTGACTTATTTTTCGTATCTTAGCAGCTGTTACTTCGCCATATCTTGTTGATTCTGCCAAATTTTCATAAATTCCAAGCCGTGACTCTGCCAGATCTTTTCGATTTTTGGCTGTGACTTTGCTAACTCTACAATTAAAAAAAAAAACTCATTTTATCTCCGCTAGCTCGTGTTAGTTTTCTCTACCTCCACCGTGCTCTCTTATCATTGACATCAACATCGATGTAATTTATCTGCCCAGTCGACGATGACCAACTCATGGAAGGACTGCACATCTACTTTTCCACCAGTGATGTGATTGTGAGATGGTGCCACCATGGAAAAATGATGGCTCAAGCATTAATTTTAAAGGTACGTGTTCTAACCATAACCATGATTAGGCATGCACTGACACAGCAAGCAATAATGATTGTATTTGTCGTTAATCCCTCAATCCGCAGCCAAAACCATGTTTAAGTTATTACTTGTACTTATGATTATGACCGTCATTCTATCCGACTCGTGCGATAATCCTGCCACCGATTTTATTCGAAAAATAACCGTGCCAATTCCCCAAATTAACTGTGCCACCTTTCCAAAAATGCCCAAATCAAACTTTAGCTATCCATCAACCGTGTTTGCATGCATTCATCCCGACGTTTGAAACTATAACTGGTGCACTCGCTAGCATATTTCGTAGAAGCTCAGGAATATGGGTATCCATGTGAGATACGAACTTTTAACGATAGAATCTCTGTGCAAGAAAAGAGAAGTTTTCGCTATCTTTCAGGAAGCTGGGTGGACGAATTATTTCCAACGTTTGAATGGTTTTCACATGGAAACGACCCTTGAATTTGCCCAAAATTTGACCGGCACCCACTCAGAGGTTTGAGGTATAAGGATAGATGTTACAGAGGCAATCCTGGCGGAAGTAATGGGATTGCCCAGAATTGGGAGGCACTAGTTTGGTCAGAAGCGCCATAACTTGACTACAGCTGAAGACTTTCTGGTAGCAAGAGAAAGTGTTTGACCATGGGGCAGAGGAACAGAGTTGGAGACCCTTCCAAGTCCTTGGGACCAGGTTGCAATCTTTCTCAAGAAATACATCACATGCGAGGGTAGGTACAACGTTGTTTACATCTATGAATTTGTCCTCTTGTCACATTTACGTCATCACAGATTGTTAAATATGCCATATTATCTTTTAAAACATCTGCATCGCATGGCTCATTATGTTAAAGGTTCTCGAAATCCCTCTTCATCCCTCACAAATCATGGGTTAATTAAACTACTAGACTTAAGGGACCTTGCACACCAGAATTTGACATGGGAACAATTTCTGGCTCGGCGAAGGGTACCCCGTGAACCTGCCTTGGATGTAGGGGGTGTTGAAATAGGGAATGAGGACCAAGGTTCCTCAGACTCAGTTGGGGGGAGGGATGGAGCACTAGAAGACCAATTGGAGGATGAAGAGGAGATAGGTATGATGGAAGCTGTCGAAAATGAGGCTGTGGTATTAGAAGCTGCAATAACAGTAGACCCTATTCAAGAAGCAACAAACCCGATAGAAATATCAGTTAGGGTGGAAGATGAAGCAATAAAGATGACATCATTAGCAGCTGCAGCAGAGGAAGCTGAAACTGGAGAGCCGTAAAAGCTGCCACAGTAGAAGCTGTAGCTACGGAAGTTGCAATGGCAGAAGAAGAACCCCAAACAGAGGCAGTGGAAGGAGGAGACATGGAGGTTCTGGATGTTGAATCCTCCCCTGAAATAAGAGGAACTATAATTCAGGAGGAGGAATTCGTCCCCATTCCCGAAACTATAGAAAATTCTATGTTACAAAAGAAAAGGGAAGGACCAACGAACAAGGGCCAGATGTCTAGTCTAGCGAAAAAGAGAATAATTAGAGTTGTTATTGCAGTAGAAGTAGTGCATTTGATCGAGGTAAATATTGAAATTTCCATTTTAAAACCTCGATCACCTACTGTTACACAAGAACCTGCTATAGAAGAACCCCAAATTGAGAATATTCTTTTTGAAAATGAGCTGCTAAAAGGAGAAGTGCAAATGCTTCGAGGTGAATTAGAGAAATGGAAGGAAGCATGTAGGAAGCAGGCAGGGAAGAGGTTGAATACGTTGGTGGAGGTTGCAGACGAGTTGGAGAATCCATATTCCGTTCTGGGAATGAAGGACAGAAAGAAATTGTATGCCTAGAATGTGGAGATATATTCGAATTGGCAGGGCATAAATTCATAGTGTTGGACTTAGCGGCACAAAAATCTACAAAAGCAAGGCAAGAAATGGAGAAACCACTCCTGGGGTCAATCTCATTATTTTCAGAAGACATTGAAGTAACTCAAGAGCAACCTCAGCAATCGAAAGAGATTGAGAAACATGATGTTGATACACAAGAACCAATGTCCTAAAAAATGTTTGATTGAATATGCAATTCAGATGGAGGATGCTAAGTTTGAGATACAAAAGAAGGATGTTGTTACACAAGAACCAACATTCTTAAAAATTTGCTGAAATTGCAACTTAAACTGAAACCATTGAGGATGGGATTCATAAGAGGGATGCTGCTACACAAGAAACAACATTTCCAAAATTAGTTGTCGAGGCTGCAACATAGACAGAGGCCACTGCAACACTGATGGAAGAAGAAGCTGTTACACTGCCAATACAAAATGAAGAGGATGAGACATTTGGTGACAAGTCAGGAATGCAATTATCTCAAGAAATTATTAATTTAGATTATGATGAAGATGTGTGGGATTCATTGGCTGGAACTCAAGATTCAAATTTCCACTCATATGATGGCCAACAGGGCAATACAGATATAATTACATACTGACTAAAGCATAAGAGAAATAGTTCTGGGAGCATTGGGCTGCTTATCTTGGACTTCTAGATGAAGGTCAAGAACTTGCTATTTCCCTTCAATTTTTCTGCTCAACATGAACGAGGATCAAACTCAGATTAATATTAGTCGATTGTTGCATGAGGACATGCAAATGGATAGTTGGGGGGAGGTGTTGGGTCCTAGAATTGCCCCTTTTTGACCACACCTATTACCTCTTTTTGTCCTATCTTGCCTTATTTCCACAAACCAGATACATGTCTTTCCTCGAGATCGAGCATGAATCCTGACAGGTATAATTCATTATTGCTTCATCTATTTAAATGCCTAAGATTGTTATGGTTATGAATTCTAGCCTTTGGTTTATGCTAACTTGTGTTGATTTCATTAAGATAAGCTCAAGGCACAGGTGTAGCAACCGCTAAGCATATGGAAGGAAGGTATGATTGGTGCCAGCTGTTACTCTTCAGTTCAGATTCGACACATTAATAGAAACAACGTGATCATCTCTCCACATGGTAGCTGTAACTCAACTTCGCTGCAACAGAGCATCGTTGCAACAGACAGAGCGCTTCCCAATCAGATTAGTCCGTTGATCCATTAACACCCAGAGTGACAACGCCCCTCATTGCCAACGAACTCATTCAAGTCCCTTCACGGCTGTAATAGTTCTGTTGTGACTCAACAGCCGGAAGATCAGAGATCTTCATGGCTGCAGAAATTTAGTGGATCAGGATTTGTATTATGCATGTATAAATATGGGAAGGCTTTTAGAGTCTGGGGTTGGTTGATTATTATTTTGTACGGGCTGTAACAGAGAGCTGAGACTATGAATTACCATTTTAATACAAGGAGCAGATTTCTTCATATTCTTGTGTTTTAATTTGCAGTAGTTCACGAAATCTCTATTAGAAGGCCAGGGCCCGCCTTCTCACAGAGATTACCGAGTTAAGTAGGTAGTTTAATTTATTTCTGTTGTGTGGTGTGGATTTATAGTAGATGTGTTTTATAGAGAAGCTGCACAGTGATAATTGATAATTGCATTTTCCTTTGGTAGTTAATGTTTGCATTCTGAATAGCTGTAACTGCGTGGTGTGATAGTCGACCGTGTAGGTTACTTGTTTTATGCAAGTGTGCTAGTTAGCTGTTACAGTCACGCTTAACTCTAGTTCATTTATGTCATTTGTCTTTCTTGAAGTTTATTTGCATTAGTCAGATTATGATTGCAATTGGTTTGATTTCTTACTGTCATTTATAATTTCTAGATTAGATAATCTTAGACAGGATTTGGTTAATGCATTGTAGTCTGATATCTTTAGGATTTAACTTCTTGCAAAAGTAAGTCTAGCTTAATTCTTCTTAGATCAGTAATTGCTGGAGTGATGATTGTAGGAAGGTAAATGTACTTTGAATTCTTGGATGGACAAATTAGATTAGTTTTAGCCATGAGATGAGTTTGATTGAGCATATAAGTAGGGTAGTTTATCTCCATTTATTCAATCATCTACTTGAAGTGTTTATGCATAGATTGTGCTAATTGTCGTTGAAATAAAAGACCTACCTGGGTTGACAATTCATATTGAGCATCCTGTGTGTTAGTTGTAATTGATTAGCATATAGGGTGACCAACAGGGATATGGTAGATGGTGATGTTACTCTAGATGATAAAGTCGAAAGAGCTTGAATGGATGAAAGTAATAGTGTTGAAGTTGTGGTATTAACAACAGTGGAGGTTTCAAGAAACTATTGATTTGGAAAAGGATCATCCATTGTTATGGCATCCAAAAAATCTTCCATTTCCTGAGAACTTTCAGTTACTTCTTCTGTCATAGGCACAGAAGGAGGAATATCATCTTCCACATCACTGTCTTCAATGTTTAGTGTAGTAATTTGAGAGGTAGGAACTTGAATCTTTTGTCTTTTAGTTGTCTTGTTCACAACCATCACTTGAACATCAACAATAAAGTTGGCTGCAACAGCCACTTGAACATCAGTAGTGGGTTTGGCTGTGGCAACTACTTAGGTGTCCAACACCGAAGTCATGTGTGCTAATCTCTACTTTAATTGCCGAGATGTTTGCATTAATACCTTTAGCTTTGCAACAGTCTTTAACTTCGAAGATTCTTCCATAAGGCCCTTGCCTTTGTATCCATCCGTATAAGTGAGCATGAGTGGAGCATTTGCTTTCTGAGATTCTTTTTCTTCCCTGTCTTTCCTTGTCTGCTCATCAAGCTTGAGTTGCATTCTTTTGTAGCTCAAAACCTTGGTTTTTAGGTCCTGTTGGTATTGAATTATGAGATTATGTTCATCTCTTCTTTTGGCCCTCGCCAGGACTTCAGAGAAGGTATTTACCCCTGGTAAATAGAGTCATTAGGAAGATCTTCATGAACATAACCAATCTTCGTATGATTCTACTTAAAGTGAGCATCAAGAAAACCTTTAGGGTCATGCATCCTTTTGGGAGCATACCCAAATTTCAAGGAAACCATCTTATCTCCCAGGACTATAGCCCAGGTTGAAGTTGGGATAGCCCAAGGTCCTATATTTAAAGGAAACTTAGGCCATCCCTTCCTTTTGGGACCAGCGAGCTTAAGGCAAACCCCATCAGTGATAGTTTGATAAGAAACTTCCTCAATCAACAACCTGTCTGGAACTATTCTGGGTAGTAGGTGAACTGTACTGCTTCCCCACACTCTGATATATGAGAAATACTCTCCCACATGCCAATCACCAATTGTAGCAATAAGATTTCTGGCATCAACTGAGAAAGAAGGTGCTTCTTCTCTGAATATCTGGAAGTAGACAACTCCAAAAAAGTGGTCAGAAATATCATATAACAAGGGCACATAATTATTTTCCCAAAGTGCTGAGCAGTAAATATGAACAGGAGGGGCTGATAGAGTCCAATTCCATCCCATGTTGGGATATTGGAGTTCTGTGCAAAAGATATCGATCACATAAGCCGAGAAGAAAAAGTGTGGCTTCCTTGAAGCTGGCGATTTCTAGTATTTTTCAATGGACGTCTTCAGTTCGGATGACAAAATTGAAGCCCTGGGAAATGACTCCCTGTTGGCACCCCAACAACTCCCCTTTGATTTTTGAGAAAAATCAAAGGGTCCTCCTGTAAATTTTGTAAATATTTAGCTTTTGGTTTGCTTTTATTTTACTTTGCTTGATTTAGTTAATTGTTTGATGATTTTTTTATTTTTATTTTTTATTTTTTATTTTTATCTTTGGTTCACTGTGTTACCTTTTCTTAACTTGGTTTTTTGGGGAAGATGATTTGGTGTTTCGACAGTGTTGTCCAGATTTCAGCTTTTGTTACATCAATAGTTTGTGAGCAATTTGGTGGATTACAATGAATTAATTGAAAACACAAGTTTTAGGATCTGATTTGCATCTCTTAAAAGCATATTTGAAAATATGGGAATGAGCTTACATTTATGATGATCTATTAATTTTCATAAGCATCAAACTTTATTCTTCCTTATCTTAATTATGAATTTTTTTAAAAGATATTACTATTAACATGATAATAAACTTTAATGATAATATCTTTTGCTTATTAAGATAAAGAAGAATTTTAAATTACTTTATCATGGTAATCTAATCAATATGAGTCATTTTCAAATTATGTTTTATTACTATTATGGTTCATTCCCAAATCCCTACATGGGAGTCCAACACAGCATTGAACTTGCATAGACCATTGCACGAGCTCCCTAGAAAGGCAGTTGCTTTCTTGCCAAAGTTTGACGGTGAAGGGAATATAACAACCCTTGAACATATAAGAAAGTATGAGTATGTATTACGTTTACTTGATATTCAATATGAAGATGTTGTATGCAGGCTTTTCCCTTTCACATTTGAAGGTAAGGTATCAGACTGGTACTTTGTTCTTCCCATTGACACTATTCATGGTTGGTCTGATTTTAAAAGATTTTTTCAAAGTGCTTATGATATTTATAATGCGACTGATATATATCTTGAGTTGGATGAAATTCAGGTTCATAACGGTGAATCCATATGCGATTTCAACACACGCTTTCGAAAGGTTTATCATCCACTCAAAGACAATCATAAACCTTTAGGTGACATTCTTTATGAGTGGTATGTGCGTTCCTTACCCAATTCTATAGCTATGTTTGTTGCACAAAAGGGTATAATTGATTTTGATCAAGCATGCAAGCACGCACAAGCTCTTGAGAAAGATTTTGAGAGGTATTCCCATGACCTTTCTTCCTCTTTATTTTTTGATAATGATGATAATAAAGATAAAGGTGAAGAAGATAACAAATCTGAAATTTCTAGGTTATATGAACAAGTTGAGATTTTGCATGATGAAATTATGTCTTTGCATAATAATAAAAATAAATCAATTATGCATAATGAAGAAAACATTGCAGCTATGTGTAAAACATCAATAGGTTTACAAGAAGATCATAACTTAGCTGTAAATTCATTGCAAAATCTTGATTATCATTTTCCTCCGCCTGGAATTGAATATAAGGAATGCCTTACGACAAATTCTCATGGTTTTGAATCCACATTTGAAACCCTTGAAGTAGATCATAATTCAAGTACATCATTTGATCACTTTGATCAACTTTGGAGCAAATATGAAATTGATTTACAATCTAATCTTCCTACTCTAGATAATATTGAATTTGAAATGGAGTTAAGTTCATGTCGTGATTCATCTTTTACTAGAGTTGGAACTTGTTTAGAATTTGATTCTCTTAATCATAAATCTTTCCCTGATCTGAATTACGAGTCTGAAGTTGATATTGAAAGTTCAACATCTAGGAGAGAGATAGCTCTAGATTCCATTGACAAATCTGATCATAATATTTCAATATCAAACCAATTTTTGAGTTGTTCTCAACCTAAATCTTCAGCTTTAAACCAAACAAATAGTTCTGTTTTATATGATTGTGTGGGTAATGAAAACTTATTGAATGACTCTATATACTCACCTCTTACTGAAACATTGGGTGACAATTTTGAATATCAAACAGAAATTTCTCATACTCCTGAAATTCAAGTTTGCATTGAATCAAAATTTCACGATTTAAAAGAACACAAATCGAATAACGATAATCTTATCACCATAAAACAATGTCTAGAAGATAGTAAGGGGAAATTTTTGGGAAATAATTTCTCTTTTGATTTAGAAGATTTCTATAACTACCCAATTTGCCACAAGAATTTTATACAGAACAAGTTTTGCCTGAAGGTTCCTTTCCTTCCAATTTTGAAGATGTAACAAGTACTCTTGATGACGAATTAACCGAAATTGTGTCTTAGTTTGATTATCTTTATGAAATATGTATTTGTTTACAAGAGAATATTCATAAGGAAAAGATTGCACATCATACATTAAAGGGATCAGAGCAAATTTCACTTTTTGTAAATCAAATTTCAGATGAACAATCAAGAGAAGATCAAATCTCTTCACATGAATGCTCTAGTTTTGTACCTTATCAATCTGTCACGTCAAAAGAAGGGATGATAACAATGAATGATTTTACGCATGGTTTTCCCTTAATTGAAGAATCATCACAATCTGTTTATAGCCATTGTACATATCATGATCCAATAGAAGCTTGGTTAGAAGAATCATTTCATGTGAGATTTCCTGTAAATAATAATTTTCTTATCTTGCACATGTTAGAGATAGTTCTAGATAGATTCGATTTTGGTTTTTACATTTTACCATTCTCGTTTCCGATTTGCGATGGACATGTGTTTATTGGTTTGAGTTTACCTAACTGGTTACATTGGCTATGTGATTTCACTTGATTTTTATTTCGTTGGATTTTTTTGTACATTTGTAAATATGGTTTGGTTTTCCTTTTTATTTTATATTTAGTTTGGTTTTGTTTGGTTTAAAGGGGTCATGTATATAAATAAACTCTGTGGCTTAATTGCAGTTTGTTCATTCATCTTGATTAGTTGTAATGAAGTTTAGTCTTTCAAAATTCGCTTAGACTAATAAGATCTTCTCAAATCTGATAGGAACCTACAATAAACTGGTAAATATTTGTATTTATGAGTAGGATTAATCCTCATGCATCTGTTTCTTTATAGTTAAGATAGCTGATGGATTTCCTTTTCAAAACTTTGTACTTGGAAATTTTTTTATTAGTCTGCGTTATCACTCATCCTTAAAAGTTTATTTATCATCTGAGAGGTTTCTAGGTCTCCTCCATGCATAAGTCTTTGTAAAAAATTAGATTTTGATTGAAGAATAGGAGGTCTCTCCTTAGAGCCGACCTAATCATGATCATCAGCCTTGTCAGGGATAACATCATTTCTGATCACCAGGATGATGGCTCTTGATCGAAAGAACAAGGGACAGGAGGTCTCATCACGATCCGGCTTGTTTATTTCTGGTAGTGCTCGTGAATGATGCTGTCAATATCAGGTTACCACGCCTCGACAATATTCCTCAATTAAAATATAATGGAAAATCAATAAATATTTCTTATAATTGGAGTGGATTTTGGAGGCTTTTTAGGGAAGTAAATAGATGCATCTTTATACTGATGATGTAGATTATCTTTATCCTGAGTATTTTGTTTTGATAGGGTAATTTTCAGTTCTTCTATGATAAAAATCTTTATCAACATAAATGAGGAACGGTTTTGAAAATATTTACAAATATAAACTGGATGCCGGTTCTTATTAGATTAAGAATTTATGATCTCTTTAAGTAAATTTCAAGATTATATTTTATACATCTTTTTGAGATGACATGAACAGAGATAACTGGTTCGCCCAACATGTCGCCATTTGTTGGCACCCCAACAACTCCCCTTTGATTTTTGCGAAAAATCAAAGGGTCCCCATGTAAGTTTTGTAAATATTTAGCTTTTGGTTTGCTTTTATTTTATTTTGCTTGATTCGGTTAATTGTTTGGTGATTTTTTTGTATTTTTTTTTTCATTGTGCTACCTTTTCTTGAGTTGGTTTTTCGGGGAAGATGATTTGGTGTTTTGACAGTGTTGTCCAGATTTCAACTTTTGTTATATCAATAGTTTGTGAGCATTTTGATAGATTACAATGAATTAACTGAAAACACAATTTTTAGAATCTGGTTTACATCTCTTAAAAGCATATTTAAAAATATGGTAATGAGCTTACATTTATGATGATCTATTAATTTTCATAAGCATCAAACTTTATTCTTCCTTATCTTAATTATAAAAAATATTTAAAAGATATTACTATTAACATAATAATAAACTTTAATGATAATATCTTTTGCTTTTTAAGATAAAGAAGAATTTTAAATTACTTTGTCATTATGAAAATTCTACCTTTCACACTTGTAATAAAAAAGATTACATGCTTATGTCTCCACGTTGAAGTATATGTATCATATACTTTTACTAATCATAAACTCTATTGGGATGAATTTATAATGTTACAAGTTTCACGTTTAAACTTTTGATGGTGCATATATGTCTATATAAAAAATGAAATTATATTCAAAGTTAGCTTGTGTGGTCTTAAATACACAATACACATGTTGACATATATATCAACTTCATTCATTAACTTTATGCATTAAGATAATAAATTCAAATGTTTTGTTAATGAGTTACTATGCACCTTAGAGATACATTTCATTAAAATTGATTGGTGGTTACTCGTCACACTACTTTTGTTCTCAAATTAAAATCATTTTTTATTCATCTTATGAGTTCAAATAACATTCCGAAATGGTCATTTTTGTTTTTACTCCACATACCTAAAGGCTTTAAGTCATTTATATGTTGAAAACTCAATCCTTTTAATATAATGGAATGCAATCATGATATCATTACACTTTAACATTAACGTTAATCTTATTTTGACAGGTTTGTATTCTTTTTTTTTCACATGAAAAAATCTATACTTTATTGAAAGTATATGCGGTACAAAGTAGACCAAGCATCCATAGATGGTTCAACGGTTCATGATCCAAACAGACGCGATCATCCAGGAATAGTAACCCTTCCAATATTACAAGAAAAATTGGGATATTCCAATCCCCCGAAAAGTAGTAATAAGTGAATTCCAATGTCTCTTGTAACGCAGAAAAAGGGAAAAAGAAAGAAAATGCTACACTACAGAACATATATCCACAAAAAACAAAACAATTAAACTAAAGCAAATAAGCTCCAAAAACCCATGGAGGGAGGGAGGTTAACCTCCTGGATTTCATAGAAAATATGGCCAGCAGTCACCCCAAGTCCCCAGTGGGAAAGAGAATCGGCCATGAAGTTATGTTTACGGTAGATATGGACTATTGAAGTCTGTGGGCATCTACGAAGAAGTGACAGTGTCTACTCCAGCCAAGATGTAAGGGCTAACGCTCTGATGGAGGCAATAGAGTTTGCCCAATTTACAATGACCATAGAATCGCCAGCAATCTGGAGTAGTTGAATGTTAGATTTTGTAGAAAAAAATAAGACAAGCCATAGTCCAATCAGCTCCCCTTTGGTATTGGTTCCATCTCCTCCATGAAACCACATCTTAATCGTATCCCCATTATGTAACTCAATATAAGCCCCCGCTCCACACCGTCTAGAAGAACCAATGGTAGCACCGTCGAACCGAGCCCTGTTACCACAGCATAGAAGATCTGGAGATGATGGAATCCGGGTCTTCGGCTTGGAGGTCATGTTCATAGAAAATCCAAATTCCAAAGCAAGCATATGGACATCACGAGCTACATTACACACCAATGGAACCTTATTTTCAAAAATAATCTCATTTCGTGCTTTCCAAATGGTCCAGGCCAATAAACAAGCCAGCAGAACAAGTTGTTTGTTTTGTTTGAAAATACAGTGGAACCATGCTTGAATTGTTAAATCACTGTAAAAAATTATCTTAGCAAATGGATAGCCCAGTGACTTACAGACCTGCAAAGTAAATGGACAATTAACAAACAAGTGCAGTAATGATTCAGGACCACCGGAGCAGAGGGAGCAGACGCTAGGTCCAATGAAACCACGTTTCAATAGATTTGGCCATACCAGAATTTTATCCTCCAGTAGAAGCCATATGAAGTAGCGAACCCATGGAGGGATGCCCCAACGCCACACTGGGACATGCCACCAGCTGACAGGCCGCGTTGAGTGCATACTCAGTGCCAAATATGCCAAATTAGCCGAAACCATTCCATCCTCAGAGTTCCAAGACCATAGTAACTGGTCGGATTCCATCCCAATTATGAAGTTAGCATGATAAAGACCCGTAATGTAATCTTCCCATTCTGAGGCAAGTGGACCTGTTAACCCCAATTGTTTGGCAGTGATCCAAGTATTGAAAGACGACCCACTGCATTTGATAAGTATGTGGTTGAGATAAATGAAGCCACGGCAATTGAGATGCCATTTTAAGAATGGAGATAGCGTAAATTTTACAGGCCCAACGATGATCGGATCACCACCAATGATTATATTGTGTCCACCACCCGGGGACCATGCTAACCATTTGACAATCATCGGAAGGGCATCGAGTAGTCCCACCCAGATGTTAGATGCTCCCTTAGTGTATTTTCGGCCGCAACGGATCCAATTGATATTAGATAAGTGCTCCAAGTATTTATCTTTAAGAATATTTCCCCAGGTACAGTCCACAGTCAATGCCCGCCACATACATTTAGCCCGAAGTGCAGTGGAGAAGTGAAAAATGTTCTTTAATGCCCATCCTCCCTGAGCGTATGGTATCACCAACTTACTCCATTCGACCAAATGTAGCTTCTGATGGCCATTGCCAGACCGAATGAATTGGTGAATCATTTAACGAATCTTGGATAGGATAGATTTCGAGATCTTACTAAGAGAAAACCAATACACTCCCATGTTCTGGAGGACTGATTTTGCAAGAATCATTCGACCCCCAATGGAGAGCCATCTCCATTGCCAATGCAATATGCGAAATTCAAATTTTTTAACCAGCCATCTCCAATCCACCACTCTGTAATCGTTTGGTTTTAAGAAAAAACCCAGATAGCGGGTGCCCTCATTCATATCAACAACAGGGAGCAGAATGACTGATGAGATATCAGATAATATCGACTCCTCCAGATTAATTTTCAGTAACTTGGATTTCTTCTCATTAATCATCATATCTGAAGACTTACAAAATAGGAGCAGTACATCCCAAATCCATCTCCATTCCAGGGCATCAACCATACCAAAAATCATAATATCATCAACAAAAAAAGAATGTGTGATGGAGCAATGGGAGGATACCTGGATGCCAAAAAATAGCTGATCCGCCTTAACTTTGTGAATCATCATGCTGAGTCCCTCGATCACAACTAAAAAAAGGAGTGGGGAAAGGGGGTAGCCCTGCCGCAGGCCTCTAGAGCATTGAAAGAAATCCGTAGGACTGCCATTTATCAATACAGAATAGCTCACAGACGAAATGCAGGCCATAATCCATCGAATAGCATCCCATGGAATGCCAATTTGAACCAGTGCTAATCGGAGGAAAGACCAATTCAAATTATCAGAGGCACGTGTAAGATCAAACTGCATAATAAGGCCCTGTAATTTTTTTGACTTCATACTATGCATTGCCTCTTGAGCCACCCCCACAGCGTCCAAAATCTGACTCCCCTCCAGGAACCCAAATTGCTCCAGTGTAAGACCCCTAGATAATACCAGTTTTAACTTGTGGGCAATAGTTTTGGAAATGATTTTATATATCAGGTTGCATAGGGATATAGGCCGAAAATCCATAAATGTAGTGGCATTGGAAGTCTTGGGGATGAGGGTCAAAAAGGTGGAATTGATAGCCCCCTCCACAATCCCCTGAACTCGTGATTCCTCTACCATTTCAAGAATATCAAGACCCATTAAATCTAAGAATTCCAGGAAAAGTTCCACGGTCCAGCCATCTGGACCCTGACTTTTATCTTTAGCCAATCCCTTAAGAACTTCTAGAATCTCCTCTAGAGTTACAGGCCTCATAATATCATTCCACTCCTGATTTGAAAACATGCGAGGATAATCTTTTATAATCCCTATCTGTTCCCGAATGGAAGTGGTGCCAGGATCCTCATAATATTCTTTGAAGTGTGCCACTGTAGCTTTCTGGAGATCTTCCGGAAACGAGATAGGTTCCCCTAAACTATCAACCAAGTGCCAAATGGTGTTGCTAATACGGCGACTGTGTGCAAATCTCTGGAAAATTTTTGTGTTCTTATCACCTAAGCTGATCCAAAAAGCTCTACTTTTCAACCTCCATTCTGCCTTTGCTAGGTTTTGAATTGCCAATCGTTTACATTCCAGCTCCCTCAAAAGTATGTTGGCATCATCAAACAACGGACCACCCCGGGATGAATTGTTTAATGTATTTATCTGAGATTCAATACAAGAAATCTCCCCGGAATCAGACTTCTTTTGAGCCTTATCCCAATGCTTTACCACCAATTTTAAATGCCCCAGTTTCTGGATTAAACGCAGGGCAGCAGTGGATAACCCAGCAATCTCTACATTATTCCATTCATTGCGAACAAGGGTGCAGAATTCCTCAGTCTGAAGTAACGAGTAGTTGAATTTGAATGGGTAAGGAGTTTTAGTCGCCCCAAGATCCACCTCCATTAGTATCGGACAATGATCAGATATAGAGGATAGTACAGTCCAGGATCTATAATTTTTCCATTTTAGAGATAACTTCTCAGCAAGAAAGAAGCGATCCAGGCTTTTGGATAGCTTGTGATCAGCTAGCCTACCATTGTTCCAGGTCGGCCCTAAAGGCACAGGCTGAATATCTACCAACCCCAACTCCAAGAAAAAATCCTGAAAATGTGAACTTAATGGATCCGAATGGGCATGTCTACCCCAAGTCTCAGCCGAGGACAAAATAAAATTATAGTCTCCCCCCATCAAGAGATTTTCAGAGTCCATAAGCCCCTTAGCTTTAGCATAATCCCAAAATGGTATACGACCAATATATGGACCATAGATATTAATAAAATTGACGATTTCAGAGAATCCTTTAATGTTACCTTCCAGAATGATCCCCAAATTTGAAGTATATGCAGAGAGCTGAAATAGGTTGGGGTTCCAGGCCTATTAAAATCCCCCCGATGAGCCCACAGCATCCGATGAACAAATGGCCCAGTCCCGCCTGATGCTGCTGAAGAATAGTCTCGCCTTCTCCACCGATACCATAGTTTCCTATAAGAATATCATGTCAGGTTTTAATGAGTCCAGAAGTGCTATGAGGGCCCCCAATCCCTCTTAAATTCAGAGAACAAAAGATCATCTTTTCACCCTCGCAAGGGCCTTCAAATCTCTAAGAGCCCGTTTGTTGTCCATTGAACCATTTGAAGAAGATGAAACCAGTGAATTGTCCAGAGGAGGAGAAATAACCTGTTTAACCTTACTCTTCCGCGCACTCCGAGTTTTTATCGGAGAAAATTGGGCAATGCCCCCGATCCTCGCTCCCTTTATACTAAGAGATTTATCCGGATCCCCCTGAATCTGATGAGAAGTAATCACCACTGGAGCCCTCGCAGAAGGAATATTAGCGATGTATGTTGTTAAAGGGTTTGTATTCCATAAAGGAGAAAAGGCAACATTGTATCTCAACGTAATATAATTAAAGGAGTTAAAACAGTGCTATTTTGTCACCACCGCATCCCATGAATTTTTATAGATTTGCACTATTACGTGAGGTCAACAAACCACAATATTTGGGGACATTCGGCTGATACATTATTATATGTTTCAAGAATCTTTATGAGCTTGCCACGCTGGAAAAGTTTCACTGCAAAAACTCGGCTTTCATGGTTCAAATAGGCAGTGCGGTCAAGCATGAGTTAATTACCTTGATGAAGGACCAATTGGATGCTAACGCGGGCCTTCAATCATGTTTGTTATTTGTTGCCACTTCATCAGATTTTGATAGAAGCTATCATGAATTGGAGGACAATCTCAACAAAATCATTCCACTTGCCACCACGTAAAGCTCAACAAATTGCGATCATATTTTCAAAATTTAATGAGTTTTCTATAGAACCCTGCCACAGGGATCATGTCAAAGAGAATAGCTGAGGTTGTTTCGCATTATTGAAGCATTAAGGACACAAGTGGCCACGTAAAAATCTACGGCTAGCTCCAAATGCAGAGATTGCCACAAAGACATTGTGTAGTAAAGAAGTCAAGAGATTGTTTATCACATCCTCAACAGAATTATAATTGCACATAGATCTGTAGAGTAGGAATCCTATGCCCGCTACAGAGGCATCTTATCCAAGACGATCCTTTATCCATTGAGCAATCCTGTTAACAAATTAGTAGAGATTCGCGCCAACAAACCGCCAAGCTTCCTCAGATCTTGACCAGATATTTTTGCCCACAAAAGAGAAGATACATCAGATGTTGTTGAATCACGGAGGAGAAGCACAAATATTCTATCAATTTATCTCATAAATATTTCTTAATTCTGCTTCAGTAACACACCTTTTAATCAGATTTAGTTCTAACTATAGATCTTTACATATTTTATAACAGGCATTGAGCGGAGATTCAAATATCGAAGATCCTGAAGAATATCGCAGAGGACAGTAACAGATAATTCAAATAGATGCGAAGAGAATGCTAAGCTTGACAACATTCATGACACCAACGCACTGGTTCTGTGATGAAAAACATTCATGACACCAACGCACTGGTTCTATGATGAAAGGGAAGATTGTTATAAATGCTTCGTTACTATTTACTCCGTTGTTGTTTATATCTTATTACTTTTGTCTGACTACAGAATTATTTTATCTCCCCATAAAAGTCGTGGTTATTAAAATCTGATTAAATCATGACTTTGTTAAAAATACTAATCCAAATTTTTAATAGAAAAAGGAAGATTCTTATGATATTTTAATGTTCATAATGCTTCTTTTAGTTATTTGTCTTTGCTGAATTTTTGATTTTGTGCAGGTTTGAAGGTGAAAACGGTGAAATGACGGTCCATTTATTTCTTGCGGGATGACACGTAAAGGGGAAACCATTTCTAGAAGATGCAATAGAGATCTGAGCTAGATCATCCGATAGAAGTTAAATCGAGACAATGAAAGACAGTACACGCAACTCATCAAACATAAACGGGAATAATGGAGTCTGTTATTGGTCTTCATGGTCTATTTAAACAGAATGAATCTGAATGTCAGGAGGGGGGGAGTCTCGACAGAATAAGCGAAACTTTGTTTTCATTATTATGTTTTCTATTTTGTAAAATTTCTGTTTGCAGAGTGGAGGAGACACTGCAAGGGGGGTCTCCGTAGCACTTGAAGGATACTTTTTGACCCAAAAGTACTATAATTTTTCCTAGTTTCTCTTGTACGGGAAGGTGGGGAAAGGGAGATGCTGCAAGAAATGGTTACTAGATATGCAAACTGATTCTGTATAGTTTTTTATCAAGAGTTATTTTGTAACCAGAGATTTTTCTTGGTTTTGTTTCAGATTCGTTGGATTGCTGCAGTAATGTTTTCTGTTGATCCATTGAATATTAATTAGATACAACCTATCTGATTATTTGTTTTGACTGATTGATTTGTTGTATTTAATTGCCTGGAATGATTGCAGATCTGATATATAAATCATATATGCAGAATCGAAGGTGTTGATTAGACTCTGTTATATTGCTGTGCTTCAACATATTTCTGTTTGTTTAATTTTCATTAAGTAAACAGTAATATAATTTTTTCCTTTATATATTAGACTTATATCAATCTCAACTGCTCCTCATGAGGATAGGTAGTTTTAAAAATAGATTAATTAGAATTTTGTTTTTATTTCATTTTTGAAATTTCCAGAGTTTTAGGAGCTACTAAATTTTCGTTTCCAAAAAATTTAGCAGCTACTAAATTTTTTGTTTCAGCTATTTTTAAATTGCATCATAGATTAGGTTAGATTGCATCTTAAGATTTTAATTGCATTTTTAGGCATTCAGATAACTAGTTTGAGAGACTCTCTTTTAAGAGCAAACTCATAAGGCAGCACGGCCTTTGTTCCTGCGAGAGGTAGCTAATGCACACATTCAATGAGCCGTTTTAAGCAATCTGAGTGGGTTATCTCTCCTTGTTGGCCTCGGGACAAAAAATCCGGCCAACACTCCCCGGTTGTTAAGATATGATGGGCCACAGGTGTCCACTCAGCTTTAAACACTGAGCAATTTGGAAGGCCATAAAGCCTGCTAAGCATGGCTGCCAACAGGGAGTAAGGTTCCTCAAACCATGAAACAGGATATGAATTATCATCCCTAGGCATGAAAATAGCCGGTTTGTGCATTCAAGACTTCAGCATTTCATTGAAATTATACCTAGTTTGTGCCGAATTTAGGAATGCAGGATTAAGGGGTTGGACAGTTTGTTTTAGGGTGTATGCTCTTATGAACAACTCAGGATGAAATGTGGTCAATTGAGACCCCGCGCTATCAATAAAAGACCTGTCCTTAGGGTTGGCATGGTTGATAATCCATTTGACCGCGTCAGTATAGGGAAGTATGGCAGGTCTGGCTGCTATAGCATGGAGTTGGGAATCCCTAATTTTTTCATAGGCTAGCCGGTTGTTCTGAATATTGGATAGGTCATCATTATAAAAAATAGAGTAAATCTTGGACCAATCGAGCTGGTAAGTTTATGAAACCTTGTCACTGGTGTCAGCAAGGATGCCGAAATTAGGGTCCTTATTCAAAGAGTCTTTCTGTGCAGATTTGGATCGAGTGTTGCGAGACATGATTGAAAAACTGGTAAATTCTGATAAACGAATAAACATAAATCAACAACAATTCAAACTAAAAAAAACTGTAAGCAATTGAATAAGAGAGCGACATGAAACCAACCTGTGCAAACTGCAAAATGACGAAAAAGACCCCTGGTAAAAACTCACAGTAAAATCCAAGTAGTGGGTAAATTTGTGAAAATAGAAATGATAAAAGAAAATAGAAAAAATGGACATATTTATCAATTTCATCGGGTAAAATATGGGCCGTAAGATGAAAACAGATCGACGACTGAGATCTAATTAGGTGAGGTGCGGAAAAGGAATTGCGGGCGTTTATTTTGAAATTTTTATACATTCTTTCCGCAATCCGCAATTGCGGGTTGTAGAAACACAAATCACAGAATATAACAATATGACCTTTCTGCAGTCCGCAATCTACAATTTCGGGTTGCGGGTTGCGGAAACGCATAACTTAAAACCGAATTTAAAAGTCTTCCCGCAATCTGCAATTGCGGGTTGTGGGCACAAACAACTACGATTATTAAAAATGATTCCTCTTTCACAATCCGCATTGCGGAACGAAAAAGTTGCAAAACTAAAAACCAAGCTTCCTCAATCCGCATTGCGGGTTGCGGAAAGACTTGACTTTTGGGAAAAACCTGTGCTTTCCGCAACTCTAAAAAACACACAAAATTTGAGGGAATTTTCAAAAAGGAAAATTACTAACTTAATCAAATGAAATCAAAGCAATGAAATCATGATGAAAACCCCAAAATGACCATGGAATTTGATCATTACCTTTGCATATAAAAAAATTGGGGCTCCCATGTTTTATTAAAACATGGGATCTGTTGTACCTACAAAACAGTGGAAACGAGGTTCGGCTGGAGAATAAGCAAGGTGAATGGCATAAGTAAAGTTCGTTGAAATGACAAGCGGAAGGACGTTAAAAACCCAGTAAGTTTAATCATCATTTAATCAGCTAGTGGATATATCAACGGTCTATACTCATTTCGCACTGCCAACGTGCGCATTGGAGTGATACCTTCGGCGGTTGCGAAATACCATACCTCCCTCCACATGTCAGCATTCTATCATTTCGCAATCCAGGAGGGTGGTAAGTAAAACCACTCCTCCGCATTGCGAAACCACCTTCGGGCTATATAAAATCCAAAGGCATGTGGAAGGTTTGAGATTTGTCTCTTGGACGTCAGACGATTGGGACGTGTGCATGCAACAGGAAAGTGACAGAACATACCTTTTTCGACTTGTCAGTGTCAGGTAGGTCCTTCAAAACTTGTGCAAATTGTTAGAAGTTTCTATATGATGGAAGAATCTAGTGAAATAGTAGCTCTGAATGTTGAAAATGTCAGAATAGAAGAGACCCTGGAAGATAGAGACAGTGATATTTATGACCCTATTATGATTAATTCCCAGTCTCAGAGATTAAAAGTAGGCTAGATGGGTTACACAGGCATAATTTAGACGTACACAAGGTTTATGAGTCCAGTTTAATCTATTTTTGTCCAGAACAAACCCTAGGGTTTCCAGATTTTATTTCGTGGTGCACGGTGAACTATTCTCATAACGAAAAAGTGATTATGAATTCTTCCAAAACAAAAATCCTTTTCCCTGTTAGTTCCTCTACCATTAGTAAATCCTTAGAAGTACCCCTGTATTTCTCTCGTGACCAAGAAGACTTCGCTGAAGAAGCCCTAGTTAGCCACTACAAACAGGCGTCTCCTGAAACTAAGCAAACATTTTTGACCAATTGCCTAAAACCATACCTCGCAATTGACAATACCCCTTATCCACTAGACATAAACTTCTTTGATGAAAATTAACAATTAGTTTTGTCGCTAATTTCCCAGTTTTTAGGGATTGATAATGATTCAATGGTCACATAAGTCCAATTAAGTTTACTTTTCAGACTGAGTGTTGGTATACCAGAGATATAGTACAATCAAGTCCATTTCCTTAAAATTGATGAATTCTTGGCTGAGAGTATTCACTCTCAGCTAATGAATTTCCACAGTACCAGACATTTAAGATTCCAGACATACCTGATGAAGATGCTTTTATTTTCAGGTGAAAAAGATTTACATTTCCCACAGGCAGTATTTTCAGATACATTGGAAAACAATATGTTCAACTTTATGAATCTCATCTTATCAGAAGTGTATAGACTAATTTTTGAAGAAAATTTGCTAAGAGTGCTAAAAGAGATGAAGACCGTGATGCAGCTAAAACTAGGAAAGGGAGTTGGATATTGGTTTTTATTGAAATAGCATACGGTGATAAGGATTTATGGATTTGTGAAAGAGTCATACGTTCTACCGGCCTTTTTGACTTTGAAAATATTTTCTTTAGAATTTATCAGACAGAAGTTGACTGTTGAAAATGACCATTTTTTAGCCCTTTAAAAAATATGCAGATATAAAATTTCCTTTGAAAATTGGCCCTTTCATCATCAAAAATAGGAATGCTCTTTCCTTTGTAGAAAAAAAATTGGAGATATTAAATTTTAAGAAGGCCTTTGACATCAATTATGATCCATGTCATATCATTTCCCAGAGAAGACAAAAAAATAAAAGCAAGGCATTTGATCATCAGGAGGTTGAAGGGTTAGCAAGGAGGGATAATCTAATACAATAGGAATATGATGTAGAAGTTTCAGAATGTTCACAATCCAATCCTTCTTCCCCAGCAAAATTTTCATCTCAATTAATACCTACCCCATGGAAAATAGAAAATGCTAGCAAGAGGAGTTTCCACGAAATCATTGATACAAAAGTGGAAGAACATGAAGGGAGTAAGAAATTCAAATCAGATTCACAGAATGAATTGATTATATTAGATAGTGAGAAAGAGAAAAAGAAAGAAAAATATCAAGGCCCAGAGGTTCAAATGTATGAATATAAATGTGATGAAGCAAAAGCTGTAGGAGATACTAAAAATTTTCAGTCAAGAGCCGAGTTGTATGTTAAGTATGGTCAGGACAGGAAAACAACATCAGAAAAATTCCATAAATTGTTTCCTAAAGTCAGAAGTGTAGTAGATTCAGAAATTACTTTGATGACCAACAAGAATCTTGCAAAAAATACCTTGAATCTGGTTGTATCATCTGATGAGAAGTTCACGGAGATGAGACTAAATTTAGAAAATGTATCAGTCCCAAATAATATTCACTTGCATAGGCAGACCAGAGAGTTCATTTACACAGATTTGATGAAAGCTACCCTGACAATTCCAAATCTACAGAATACAATGAACATGTTAGAAATCCAGTTAAGACAGGAGAAAACGGAAAATAAAGCTCATCAGCAACAGATCAAAAAATTACAAGTTGATTTAGTGGAGAATAATGATGAGCCAAGTAAAGGAGAGGCCAACAAGCTCTTAATTGAGAAAGAAAACATGTAACACCGTGTCTGTGTGTTATGGGGAATCTGTATCCGGATATCGAAGAGATCTATTTTCATAAATAATACATATTGAATAATAATTGAATGTGATGATAAATATTACATTGAGGGCCTCTTTTATATATTGTTAGGCACCTTTTGAGAGGAGTCACGTCCTCTTAGAATAATTATAATTATTATTAATTAAATGTTAGTTTATATTTATTTATTACTTTATTTATGTTTGTGACATTGCCTTCCCCTTAAGGGAAGCTTTGTTCTCAAAGCTTAGTTTGTTAATGTCGTTTTTTTCTTCTTCTGGCTCTATGTCGAACTGATGACTTGAAAAAATGCAAGTTTGAGTTCGACCATTACTTATTTTTGTTTTTTTTGCTTTGGAATCTGCATTAAATATATATTTGGTGAAGTTTCGTTTATGCTTTTACCGCTTACTTGGTTATCGATCTTAACTCTTCTTTTTGTCAACTAGAGAGACTTGACAGACTTGATGCCAATATTATCTTGTGTCTGATTAATATTATAGTTGTTCTCACTGATGTTCTTTTGAGATGAGAGGATAGTCAAGGTATAGTTTAAATCTGAAACATTTGATTTCTTTTGCACACTGTGGGATCCATCTCCATATATATGATAAATATGGAGATGATATTGACCAAGTTTGCGAGAAGATCCAAGCCAGTTTTGCTGAAAATAACAATGATCCATGATGGATCATTGTTATTTTTGTCATTAGTATGATGTTCGACATCCTTGTCTTGTTTAGTATCTTGATTAATTTTATTAATCTCATCTTGATTGCCATAATGATTTTCTGATATCGTCCTCATTTTCATCATTTTTATGTTCTTTATCTGGTTTTTCTTCGAGGCTTTGAAAATCATATTTTGATTTAGTTTTGGAGTCCTTGTCTTGAGAGGCATTCAGTTTGTTTCGTTGACTTATTTTATTGAAGGTGTTGTCATTAGTTTTTTGAGCAACTTTTATAACTATTTGTTCCATACGATCAAGCATTTCGTCTATTTTCCTATGAAATTGATTGGAGATCTCATCTAATTCTTATTTAAATGACTTCATGGCTAATGCAAAGGTTGAAAGTTAATTATTAATTATTATAAATAATTAATAATAATAATAATTATTATAATTAACTTGGAGAAAAGTTAAAAAATTAAAAATATTATAATAATAATATGTATATTATTGTTATTATTAAAATTTAATTTAATAAAATTATTATAATAACTCGATTATTATAATATATATATAACTATATATATATTATTGTTATTATTGTTTGTGTTTTGTTCGTAGGCTCACGTGGAGAGCAGGAGGCGGCAGAAGGGATCGAAGGGGGGTGTGCCGAGATGGTGGCGGGGGTGCTGGAAATAAGTGGCAGCGGAGTGAAGAAGGGGAGCGTGAAGGAGGAGGCTGCGCGGAGAATGGGAGCGGGCAACATGGAGAGCTACTGGTCAGGGGTTGTGGACGCAGGAGCGGAAGGGCGGAGTGCACGGGAGCTGGAGCAGCAAGTGGGGACGCAGAGGAAGGGAAGGCGGCTAGAAGATGGGAGGGCCGTTTAGTGGAGCGTGAGGCTGGTGTGGGCGTGAATGCCTAAGGAAAGAGCGTGGAGTGTGGAGTCGTAGAAGAAGGGTGCATCGAATGGAGTAAGGCTATGTGGATATGGATGAGAGGGAAGGAATGAAAGGAGTGATGGATGCGTGAGGAGAGGTGGAGCAGGCGAGCACGATGGAAGGGAAGGACCAGGATAGCGTGTAGGGTAAGATGCGTGCAAATGAGCAGTAAAAGAAGATGTTGAGCGGGGGAGGAGAGCAATGTTGGAGGTGGAACAGTGAGGAGGGAGGAAAAGAAGAGTAGGAGCATGGAGATAGGAGGGGAGACACGACGAAGGAGAGAAGTGTGTGGAATGGAAGTGCAGGTGCAGCAGAAGGAAGAGATAGGAGCGGGCGGTGGACTGGAGAGTGTAGGTTGGAGGTGGAGGAGAGTGCGTTGGAATGGATGGAGGTGGTGGAAGAAGGGAGTGGCATGTGGAAGAGAGGTGGGTAGGAAGCAAGAACAATGGAGTGTGATAGGGAGAAATGGAGTGATGATAAGGAAGAGCCGAATCCGAGTTTAGGGGAGGAGTGACCGCTCTGATACCAATGTAACATCGTGTCCGTGTGTTATGGGGAATCCGTATCCGGATAAAGAAGAGATCCATCTTCATAAATAATACATATTGAATAATAATTGAATGTGATGATAAATATTACATTGAGGGCCTCTTTTATATATTGTTAAACACCTTTTGAGAGGAGTTGTGCCCTTTTAGAATAATTATAATTATTATTAATTAAATGTTAGTTTATATTTATTTATTACTTTATTTATGTTTGTGACAAAACACCATCCAATTGCTTCAAAAAAAGCTTAAAATCCCAACAACTTAGTTAATTCAAGCATTTGAGTTGACTGTTTTGGAACAAGAAAAGGAATCACTGTCACAAGAATTAGGTGCTTATAAAGTTAAATTGCTTAAGCTTGAAGAAAAGGAAGTGAATTGGGAGAAAGATAGATTGAGTCTCAGGAGTCAAATTGAAGATTTGAAAATAAAATTAGTAGGTGTGGTGCAAGAGAAGAAAGGAACCAGTCAGAGCAGCAAAGAAGCAAGTACAGAAAATATAATCCAAGCTATGTCCCAATTTAGCTTAAAAGAAGTGGAAATAAAAGAGTTGAAAGAAGAAAAACAGAGGTTAGAGGAAGAAAACCAGAAAAAAGAAGCTGAAAGAAAAGAATTGGAAAACAAGAATAAGGAGCTGATGGATAGAAATCAGAAATTGATATCCCAAGTGACTGGGAAACTTCCCTTTCAGGGTTCCAAAAATTTGATTTGGGATTCTATAATAAATGAGGCTGCAAAATTCAGGCCTTATCTAAATTTTATGAATAAAAAGGAAACAATACCCAATGATAGTATACAAAGTTGTACAACAATGAAGGAGGTTTTGAATAAAAAGCCGAAAGAGACAAACCAGAATACCGTAAACTTCTTAAATACCCCGACAGAAGATGATTTGAAAGCAATGGCCATTAAAAACATAGTAGCAGTTATAACTTGGGCTAGGAGAGTCCTTGGAAAATATTCTCATGTTGAGAATGTGCAGGCTAAGCCATAACAAATGAAGAAACAAGTGGAAGCTTTCAAAAAGGAATTTGAAAAGGTAATTCAGAAAGGATTTCCCTCTTTTTCGGATGAAAATGATAAATTAATTTCCCAAAATGAGTATAAAGATTTGTTATTTGACATTAAAATGAACCATGAAAAATTTGAAGACGTGACTCATGTCTTAACAGGGAAGATTGTCCTGGAAAAAATTTCAGATGATTTTGAAATTCTGAACTAGTAGGAGATGATAGGTACAAAAATACCCCCGATATCAATTGTAGAACACATGGAGATGAAAGTTCTTGTCAAAGAAATGACTAGATATGAAATACCTTCAACAGAGCAGTGAAAGATAGTGGAGAAATATGGCAAGATGAAGTATAGTTTGCAAACATGAAGACTCTTGTCAAGGAAGGAAGTTTCATTAGCAGTTGCAACCAATAGAAGACACCAAATATTATATTTTGAGAAATTATAAATTATGCAAGTTTTGACAGAAATATAATGTAATAAGTAGTTTTGAGTTTACTATTTCTAGAAGTAAAGCAGTTAGGTTTTGTCTCAAGAGGATTTTCTATGTATAATTTTTTTTTGACAATGTAATGTGGATTGGAACCTGTGAAAGAGAGGCACATTTTGTATTGAGATTTTTCCAGTTTTCATAAAGATGATCGAGCAGAGTTGAACATATTTCTCATGAGAAAAGATTCCTATGTTGTTGATTTACAGTTTGTAATCTCATTTTCCTGATGTGATTTGTTATTCCAATAAATTTCTTTCCATTATGTTTTTATTTCATACTTAGATGAGATTTTAATTAAATCAGAATTCATCTAACTATGCTCTAATTTATTAGGTCTGAGTATTCACAAATTTTTCCTCCAAAGTTAATATTGGATTCATCTATAATTGGTGCCCAATGTTTATGGATTGTCTCTTTTTCGTCCATTATCGTTTGCAAATAAGAACTTGAATGTGAAATGACAACTACCTTGCCTTTGCAAAAATTTTCATTGTTAAAATTATGTTGGTTCTTAAACACTCAAGTTTTCTCCATGCCCAATGTTACCCATGAGTTTCAGCCTTTTACAAATTTTAAATCATAATCACTCTGATATATCTCTAGCCATTGTATTTATTTGTTGAGAGAACCCTCTTTGGTAGGAAAAAAGCTAGGTTTCCTCCTAAATATTGGTTTGAAATAGCTACCTTAGAACTATCCTTCCACAATCAAGGGAGAAATTCCAAGTGCTAACATTTTGGCGTCGTTGGCGGGGAACAGAGGTTCAAAATTTTCCCTGGGAAGAACGATAGTTAGGTCAGATTTCTACGGACAAAGGAGGTCCGATAATTGTGTTGGTTATATTTTATCCTGACTATTCCAGCTTGAAAATTTAGTTTAAATAGGCGAATCCAAAAAGGAATTGTGGCTTCCAGAAAGTTTCATACGAGAATAAATCCATATCCCCAATCATTAGAAGGGGTATAAAGTCCTGAAAATATCCTCAGAAGAAACAAAGGGAAATATGAAAGAAGGTACATCTCAACCAGAAAATTTGTTTCCTTCTTTCCAAGAAGAATTGTTGGATATTGAAGAAATTGATTTAAATGTAAAGTTTGAACAATATTGATCCGGATTTTATGAGTAGAACGAAATGAATACAGATTATTATCAGATGCTTAACACAAAATAATAGAGATACAGTAAAACTGGTTTTCTATTCAATAAGGAAATAAGCTAGAACTGTAAAATGCAGCGGAAAACAAGCTTGCTGGAATGGTGGCGGCTTATCTCTGAGAAGAGATGTGACGGCTGCGCTCATTTCGCAAGAAGATGGTTACAATGAGGCTCTCAAGGCCTTTTACAATAAACAGGAATGTCAGAAACCCTAGACATCCAAAAACCTAACCCTAGGAGAAGAAGTGCCAAAAGTAATGTGGGCCCCGTTTGGCTAAGTTAGTACAACAACTTCCCGGGGTCGTAACTTTTGCATACGATCTCCGTTTGGGGCGCTCGGTAGCCCATTGGAAAGGTCTATCTGAGATTTACATCTTTCGAATGGGGTAAAATGCATGTCGGGGGCAGCCGTTTGGCCCCCCAAATCACCAAAAAAGGTCGTTTAGGGCCTCAAAATGGCCCCGAAAGTTCAGGACCCGAAAAACTGCTAAAAATAGTACAATACCAAAATTGCCATAAAACTGTTTTGAGCCAGTTGGGAAGGTGGGTGGCCACCAATATCCACCTGGATCAATGCTCCCTCCTTAGGAAGCAATGGTCTCCATTGCGTTGAGTTCCCCCATCAGATGAGGAAATTTCTGCTGAATTTGGCCTTGGGTGAGCCACTTGCCTTGGTGCAGGAGCTGCCCTGCTTTGACAACTCGATAAAGCTGGATCCTTTGATGTCAAGTGCCCTTGATTTGCGTGTCTGCAATATGATCACTGGATTCTTGTTGTAGGCAGTCAGGGTTGAGCTCTATTGGTGTCAACTTCTCTGCTATCTCTGAGGTGTCTAATAGTGGTGGGAAATATGGCCGAAGGAGAGCCACGTTGAAGACTGGATGCAGACCAAGGAAGGGGGGAATGTTGAGCTCAAAGGCATTGTCACCCACTGCCTTGGTGATGGTGTACAGCCCATAACGGAGTGGGTGAAGCTTTCGATGGGGCCCTGTAAGGTGTTCTTTCTGCAAATGCAACCAAACTTTGTCGCCCACCTGAAACTTATGTGGCACCCGATGTTGGTCATGGCGCTGCTTGTACTTGGCATTAGACTTCTGTAGAATATCCTAAACATGTTGGCGGATATGCTGGATCCGTTCAATGAACCGGGCGGCTTTGTCAGCTTCTGGGGACGAGTCGGCCGAGGTGGTTGCAAGGGGAAGTGCAACATCCATGGGGCCCAATGGTTGGAATCCCAACCCAACCTGAAAGGGGTTGTGGCCAGTTGAGCTATGCAGGGCTCGGTTGTATCTATGTTGGACATAGGGGAGACTCTCATCCCATGTGCGGGGGTGTGTTGAATTGTACATGCGCAGGATATGTACGACCATCCGGTTGACGACCTCCATTTGTCCATCGGTTTGGGGGTGGAAGGCAGTGGATTTGGTGAGCTTGGTATCCAAAAGTGACCAGAGGCTTGACCAGAATGAGCTGAGGAACCAACTATCATAGTTTGAGATAATGGTCTGTGGGATCCCAAAATGTACCCATACTCATTCAAAGAAGAGCTTGGCAGTGGCTTCTGCTATGATGTTCTTCTTGCAAGCAGCTAGAATCGCCATCTTGGAAAAGCGATCAACAACCACAAAAACACAGTCGTTTCCCCTCTTGGTGGATGGGAGGCCCGACATGTATTCCATTGAGATGGATTCCCATAGCCTGTCAGGAGTAGGCAGAGGGGTGTATAGGCCCTGTTTCTTAGTGGTCGGTTTGGCAATAGAGCAAGCGGTGCAGGACCTGATATACTTGCCGACATCCTGTCGAAGTTTCGGCCAGTAGAAATGTTTCTGCAACATTGCCACTGTCTTTTCAATGCCAAAGTGTCCTGCCAACCAACTGTAGTGAGCTTCCCAAATCAGCTTCACGCGCTCGCTTGATGGAACGCAGAGATGGTCCAGATGACACAACAACCCGTCTTGAAGATGGAAATTAGCAACCACTGAGTTGGTGCCCAACATTTGATAGGTGGCGGAGAAGTCAGGGTCTGTCTCGTAGAGGTGGGGCCATCCGGAGGTCTTGTGGCCGCAAGAGTCTAGCACCGTGGTAAGTGCTGCAACTAGAGGTCGACTGAGGCAGTCAGCAACTCGGTTAGTACTCCCTGTTTTATATTTGATGTTGAGGTGGAACTACTGTAAATATGTTGACCACTTCTGATGGCGGTCATTCTGCAACTTTCCTTGGGTTTGCATGAACTGTAGTGGCTTGTGGTCAGTGTGGATGACAGTCTCCTTCCCAAGAATGTAATGTCTCCACTGGCAACAGGCTTGTACAGTGGAGTACATTTCTTTGTCGTAAGTAGGGTACTTGTAGACAGCATCTGATAGTGTCTCACTATGATATGCCACGGGGTGGCCGTGTTGAGTGAGAACGACGCCCACAGCATAATCTGAAGCATCTGTCTCGATCTCAAAGGGATGTTGCAGGTTCGGTAATGAGAGTACCAGCGATGAGCACAAACGCTTCTTCAAGTCATCGAAGGCTTGTTGTTGGGAAAGGCCCCACACAAATTTTGCCTTACCACCACCCCTGGTCACTTGGCTGAGGGCCCATGCGATAGGAGAGAATCCCAGCACGAATCGGCGATAGAAATTGGTGAGGCCCAAGAAGATCTGAAGTTCAGTGAGTGTGGTTGGGGCTGGCCAATCACGGATGACCTGGATCTTGGCTGGATCCACATGCACACCATGTCGATCAACGATGTAGCCTAAGTAATGGACCCTGTCCATGCCGAAGGAGAATTTTTCCAAGTTTGCATATGGTTTGTGCTTCTGCAGGGTGTGCAGAACCTGCTGAATATGCTGCAAGTGTTCCTCCCAAGTCTTGCTGTAGATGAGGATGTCATCCAGATACACCACTACAAAATTGTTGGTGAAAGGTCGTAGGATATCGTCCATCATCCTCATAAAAGTTGTTGGAGCATTTGTCAAACCAAAAGGCATGAAAAGCCATTCAAAAAGACCTTCTTTTGACTTGAAGGCAGTCTTCCACACATCTGTCTATTCTATTGGGACCTGGTGGTAGCCAGACTTCAGATCAATCTTACTGAAGTATTTGGCCCCCATGAGCTGATCAAGGAGGTCGTTGATTCGGGGAATCGAGTACCGGTTACGAATGGTGATTTTATTCAGGGCCTGGTAATCAATGCAGAGTCGCCAGGTCCCATCTTTCTTCTTCACCAGCATGATTGGGCTCCCACAAGGTGATGAAATGGGATGGATGTGCCCCTTGTGGAGCAATTCTTGGATCTGCCTCTTGATCTCCTCGTTTTCCAACAAAGAGCGGTGATAGACTGGCCCATTGGGTAGCAGTGCGCCTAGGGTCAGATCGATGGGATGCTTGACCTGGCAGTGCAGAGGTACCCCGGTCGGAGAGGAGAAGATATCTGAGTATCCTTCCACCACCTTATCCACTTGCTTCTGTTGTGTGGATAGATTGGTCATGGAGGCTCGGGATGTGGCTGCGATCTTTCTTTCACTCTAAGAGGGAATCACGAAGAAGACAAATTTCTCAGTCTGAGAGATGACCTTCCTGCATTGCATGGCAGAGATCAAGGAAATAACACTAGGAGAGACTGCCTCGGGTATCCTGTACAATTTCCTGTTCAAAGAAATAATAACACTACGAGGCCTAGACTCATATACAGCATGACGTTTCCATAAATAAGGTTGGCCCAAAAGAACATCTGAAACTTCGAGAGGAGCAACATCACACAATACCTCGTCCTTGAAGGGCTTGATACCGTATGGCAGTCGACACTGTTGGCTGATGCGGAGATCGCTTCCTTTGCGGAGCCATCCAATGGTGTAGGGTTGTGGGTGTGGCGTTGTCGGCAGGGCCAGGTGCTTGATGACCTCTGCTGAGATGAGATTCTTTGGCTACCGCTATCAACGATGAAGTGTAGCGGGGTGCCTTTTACCCACATCTTTGAATGGAAGAGGCGTTCTCCTTCTTCTGGCTCGTCTGGTTCATCCGGCTAGAGCTTGGTGGTAGAAATGGTGGCATTGGGTTCCGTGTCAATGATTTGTATTCCCCTTTCTGGTTTGGACTCAGAGTCAGAACCCGCATCTGATTCAGATGCTTTCACTTCGGCCACCAGCGACTGCTTTGAGCGGCAATCAGTAGTGTTATGCCAAGGGCTCTTATGGAAGTCACACCACTTCCTGGTATCTTTCTTTGTTTTTTCGGTGTCCTTCTTTGCTTGCTTCTTGGACTAGTTGTCCTGATACTGTCCATCTTTGCTCTGTCCTTTATTCTGTGGGTTGGGGTTGCCCTTTCCTATCTTTTGCTGTGAAGGGTTCCCAGGCCCAAATTGCCGCGTATTTTGTTTGAGCTTCTGCTCGATTTTGACGGCATATCGGTGGGCCGCGCCCAAGGAAGAGATGTCCAGAAATTCCATTTTGGTCTAGATGTATCTATGCAAACCACTGCGATACATGAGCACCGGATGTCGCTCTGAATCTTTGATACCCAGCTTGGTGCGCAAGGTATGGAAGATATTTGTGAACTCTGGCACTGCTTGGTCTCTTTCTTGTCGTAGTTTGGTCCATTTGGTATACAAGTCGTCATAACTTCCAACAGGGTAGTATTGTTCCTTAATAGCATCCCTGAAGGATTCCCAGGTGGCCGTGACTGAAAATAATTAGGATTCTTCTGTGTCCTTTTGCTTGCAGAATGTTTCCCACCAATCTTTGACATGGGGAACGGCTTTGAGGAGCGCAAAAGTGATCTTTTCTTTATTCGAAAAGTTATGGACAGAAAAATACCCTTCTAGTAGATTCAACCACTTATCTACAACATCTGCGTCTATCTGTCCTTCAAATATAGGAATATCGAATTTGATTTGTACCTTGAAGGGGGCGGCGCCTACGCTCGAGGAAGATGCATCGCTTGTTGGTAGTCGCCGAAGGATTTGCGCGAAAATATCCATCATCTCGTTCCTCTGCTGCGTTAGGGATTCCTCAATCAACATTTTGATAGGATCTCCTGTCCCGTCACTTTTCTTTTCTCCTGCCATAAGAGGTCGCTTGGGCGTGCGAGAGCTTTTGTCCTCAAGAGAAACAAGCTCGAGACCCAATTCTTTGTACCTTGACCTCGTTGGGGACATACATTAAGACGACAAGGAGCAAATCGCTCTGATACCACTGAACCGGATTTTATGAGCAGAACGAAATGAATACAGATTATTATCAGATGCTTAACACAAAATAACAGAGATACAGTAAAACTGGTTTTCTATTCAATAAGGAAATAAGCTAGAAATGTAAAATGCAGCGGAAAACAAGCTTACTGGAATGGTGGCGGCTTATCTCTGAGAAGAGATGTGACGGCTGCACTCATTTCACAAGAAGATGGTTACAATGAGGCTCTCAAGGCCTTTTACAATAAACAGGAATGTCAGAAACCCTAGACATCCAAAAACCTAACCCTAGGAGATGAAGCGCCAAAAGTCATGTGGGCCCCGTTTGGCTAAGTTAGTACATCAACTTCCCGGGGTCATAACTTTTGCATACGATCTCCGTTTGGGGTGCTCGGTAGCCCGTTGGAAAGGTATATATGAGATTTATAACTTTTGAATGGGGCCAAATGTGTGCTGGGGACAATCGTTTGGCCCCCCAAATCGCCAAAAAAGGTCGTTTAGGGCCTCAAAATGGCCCTGGAAGTTTAGGACCCAAAAAACTGCTAAAAATAGTACAATACCAAAATTGCCATAAAACTGTTTTGAGCCAGTTGGAAAGGTGGGTGGCCACCAATATCCACCTGGATCAATCCTCCCTCCTTAGGAAGCGATGGTCTCCATTGCGTTGAGTTCCCCCATCAGATGAGGAAATTTCTACTGAATTTGGCCTCGGGTGAGCCACTTGCCTTGGTGCAGGAGCTGCCCTGCTTTGACAACTCAATAAAGTTGGATCCTTTGATGTCGAGTGCCCTTGATCTGCGTGTTTGCAATATGATCTCTGGATGCTTGTTGTAGGCAGTCAGGGTTGAGCTCTGTTGGTGTCAACTTCTCTGCTATCTCTAAGGTGTCTAATAGTGGTGGGAAATATGGCCGAAGGAGAGCCACGTTGAAGACTGGATGCAGACCAAGGAAGGGGGGAATGTTGAGCTCAAAGGCATTGTCACCCACCGCCTTGGTGATGGTGTATGGCTCATAACGGAGTGGGCGAAGCTTTCGATGGGGCCCTGTAAGGCGTTCTTTCTGCAAATGCAACCAAACTTTGTCACCCACTTGAAACTTATGTGGCACCCGATGTTGGTCATGGCGTTGCTTGTACTTGGCATTAGACTTCTGTAGAATATCCTGAACCTGTTGGCAGATATGCTGGATCCGTTCAATGAACCGGGCGGCTTTGTCAGCTTCTGGGGACGAGTCGGCCGAGGTGGTCGCAAGGGGAAGTGCAACATCCATGGGGCCCAATGGTTGGAATCCCAACCCCACCTGAAAGGGGCTGTGGCCAGTTGAGCTATGCAAGGCTCGGTTGTAGCTATGTTGGACATAGGGGAGACTCTCATCCCATGTGCGAGGGTGTGTTGAATTGTACATGCACAAGATATGTACGACCATCCGATTGACGACCTCCGTTTGTCCATCAGTCTGGGGGTGGAAGGTAGTGGATTTGGTGAGCTTGGTATCCAACAGTGACCAGAGGCTTGACCAGAATGAGCTGAGGAACCAACTGTCACGGTCTAAGATAATGGTCTGTGGGATCCCAAAATGTACCCATACTCGTTCAAAGAAGAGCTTGGCAGTGGCTTCTGCTGTGATGTTCTTCTTGCAAGCGGCCAGAATCACCATCTTGGAAAAGCGATCAACAACCACAAAAACACAGTTGTTTCCCCTCTTGGTGGACGGCCGGCCCGACATGTAGTCCATTGAGATGGATTCCCATGGCCTGTCAGGAGTAGGCAGAGGGGTGTATAGGCCCTATTTCTTAGTGGTCGGTTTGGCAATAGCGCAAGCGGTGCAAGACCTGATATACTTGCCGACATCCTGTCGAAGTTTCAGCCAGTAGAAATGTTTCTGCAACACTGCCACTATCTTTTCGATGCCAAAGTGTCCTGCCACCCGACTGTAGTGAGATTCCCAAATCAGCTTCACACGCTCGCTTGATGGAATGCAGAGATGGCCTAGATGACACAACAACCCGTCCTGAAGATGGAAATTAGCAACCACTGAGTTGGTGCCCAACATTTGATAGGTGGCTGAGAAGTCAGGGTTTGTCTCGTAGAGGTGGGGCCATCCGGAGGTCTCGTGGCCGCAAGAGTCTAGCACCGTGGTAAGTGCCGCGGCTGGAGGTCAACTGAGGCAGTCAGCAATTCGGTTGGTCCTCCCTGTTTTATATTTGATGTTGAGATGGAACTGCTGTAAATATGTTAACCACTTCTGATGGTGGTCATTCTGCAACTTTCCTTGGGTCTGCATGAACTGTAGTGGCTTGTGGTCAGTGTGGATGACTGTCTCCTTCCCAAGAATGTAATGTCTCCACTGGCGGCAGGCTTGTACAGTGGAGTACATTTCTTTGTCGTAGGTAGGGTACTTGCGGACAGCATCTGATAGTGTCTCACTATGATATGCCGCGGGGTGGCCGTGTTGAGTGAGAACGACTCCCACAGCATAATCTGAAGCATCTGTCTCGATCTCAAAGGGATGTTGCAGGTTCGGTAATGAGAGTACCGAAAATGAGCTCAAAGGCTTCATCAAGTCATCGAGGGCTTGTTGTTGGGAAAGGCCCCACACAAATTTTGTCCTTACCACCACCCCTGGTCACTTGGCTGAGGGACCATGCGATATGAGAGAATCCTAGCACGAACCGGCGATAGAAATTGGCGAGGCCCAAGAAGCTCGAAGTTCAGTGAGTGTGGTTGGGGCTGGCCAGTCACGGATGACCTAGATCTTGGCTGGATCCACATGCACACCATATCGACCAACGATGTAGCCTAAGTAATGGACCCTGTCCATGCCGAAGGAGCATTTTTCCAAGTTTGCATATAGTTTGTGCTTCCGCAGGGTGTGCAGAACCTATTGAATATGCTGCAAGTGTTCCTCCCAAGTCTTGCTGTAGATGAGGATGTCATCCAGATACACCACTACAAAATTGTTGGTGAAAGGTCATAGGATATCGTCCATCATCCTCATAAAAGTTGCTGGAGCATTTGTCAAACCAAAAGGCATGACCAGCCATTCAAAAAGACCTTCTTTTGACTTGAAGGCAGTCTTCCACACATCTGTCTGTTCTATTGGGACCTGGTGGTAGCCAGACTTCAGATCAATCTTACTGAAGTATTTGGCCCACGTGAGCTGATCAAGGAGGTCGTCGATTCGGGGAATCGGGTACCGGTTACGGACGGTGATTTTATTCAAGGCCCGGTAATCAATGCAGAGTTGCTAGGTCCCATCTTTCTTTTACACTAGCATGATTGGGCTCCCACAAGGTGATGAAATGGGACAGATGTGCCCCTTGTGGAGCAATTCTTGGATCTGCCTCTTGATCTCCTCGTTTTCCAATAGAGAGCGGCGATAGAACGGCCCATTGGGTAGCGGTGCGCCTGGGGTCAGATCGATGGGATGCTTGACCTGGCAGTGCAGAGGAACCCCGGTCAGAGAGGAGAAGACATCTGAGTATCCTTCCACCACCTTATCCACTTGCTTCTATTGTGTGGATAGATCGCTCGTGGAGGCTCGGGATGTGGCTGCGATCTTTCTTTCACTCTGAGAGCGAATCACGAAGAAGACAAATTTTCCGGTCTGAGAGATGACCTTCCTGCATGGCTTGGAAGAGATCAAGGAAATAGCACTAGGAGGGACTGCCTCGGGTATCCTGTACAATTTTCTGTTCAAAGAAATAATAACACTACAAGGCCTAGACTCATATACAGCATGACGTTTCCATAAATAAGGTTGGCCCAAAAGAACATCTGAAACTTTGAGAGGAGCAACATCACACAATACCTTGTCCTTGAAGGGCTTGATGCCGTATGGCAGTCGGCACTGTTGTCTGACGCGGAGATCACTTCCTTTGCGGAGCCATCCAATGGTGTAGGGTTGTGGGTGTGGCATTGTCGGTAGGGCCAGGCGCTTGATGACCTCTGCTGAGATGAGATTCTTCTGGCTACCGCTATCAACGATGAAGTGCAGTCTGGTGCCTTTTACCCACATCTGTGAATGGAAGAGGCGTTCTCCTTCTTCTGGCTCGTCTGGTTCATAAGGTTGGAGCTTGGTGGTAGCAATGGTGGCACTGGGTTCCGCGTCAATGATCCGTCTTCCCCTTTCTGTTCGGACTCAGAGTCAGAACCTGCATCTGATTCAGATGCTTTCAATTCGGCCACCAGCGACTGCTTTGAGTGGCAATCAGTAGTGTTATGCCAAGGGCTCTTATGGAAGTCACACCACTTCCCGGTATCTTTCTTTGTTTTTTCGGTGTCCTTCTTCGCTTGCGGCTTGGACTGGTTGTCCTGATACTGTCCATCTTTGCTCTGTCCTTTATTCTGTGGGTTGGGGTCACCCTTTCCTGTCTTTTGCTGTGAAGGGTTCCCAGGCCCAAATTGCCGCATCTTTTGTTTGAGCTTCTGCTCGATTTTGACGGCATATCGCTAGGCCGCACCCAAGGAAGAGATGTCCATAAATTCCATTTTGATCTGGATATATCTATTCAAACCACTGTGATACTTGAGCACCGGATGTCGCTCTGAATCTTTGATACCTATCTTGGTGCGCAAGGTATGGAAGATATTTGTGAACTTTGGCACTGCTTGGTCTCTTTCTTGTCGCAGTGTGGTCCATTTGGTATACAAGTCGTCATAACTTCCAACAGGGTAGTATTGTTCCTTAATAGCATCCCTGAAGGATTCCCAGGTGGCCGTGACTGAAAATAATGAGGCTTCTTCTGTGTCCTTTTGCTCGCAGAATGTTTCCCACCAATCTTTGACATGGGGAACGGCTTTGAGGAGCGCAAAAGTAATCTTTTCTTTATTCGAAAAGTTATGGACAAAAAAATACCCTTCTAGTAGATTCAACCACTTATCTACAGCATTTGTGTCTATCTATCCTTCAAATATAGTAATATTGAAGTTGATTTGTACCTTGAAGGGGGCGGCGCCTCCACTCGAGGAAGATGCGTCGCTTGTTGGTAGTCGCCGAAGGATTTGCGTGAAAATATCCGTCACCTCGTTCCTCTGCTGCGTGAGGGATTCCTCAAGCAACATTTTGATAGGATCTCCTGTCCCATCATCTTTCTTTTCTCCTGCCATGAGAGGTCGCTTGGGCATGCGAGAGCTTTTGTCCTCAAGAGAAACAAGCTCGAGACCCAATTCTTTGTACCCTGACCTCGTCGGGGACATGCATTAAGACGACAAGGAGCAGACCGCTTTGATACCACTGATCCGGATTTTATGAGTAGAACGAAATGAATACAGATTATTATCAGATGCTTAACACAAAATAACAGAGATACAGTAAAACTGGTTTTCTATTCAATAAGGAAATAAGCTAGAACTGTAAAATGCAACGGAAAACAAGCTTGCTGGAATGGTGGCGGCTTATCTCTGAGAAGAGATGTGATGGCTGCGCTCATTTCGCAAGAAGATGGTTACAATGAGGCTCTCAAGGCCTTTTACAATAAACAGGAATGTCAGAAACCCTAGACATCCAAAAACCTAACCCTAGGAGATGAAGTGCCAAAAGTCATGTGGGCCTCGTTTTGGTAAGTTAGTACATCAACTTCCCGGGGTTGTAACTTTTGCATACGATCTCCGTTTGGGGCGCTCGGAAGCCCGTTGGAAAGGTCTATCAGAGATTTACAACTTTTGATTGTTGCTAAATGTGTGTCGGGGTCAACCATTTGGCCCCGCAAATCTCCAAAAAAGGTCGTTTAGGGCCTCAAAATGGCCCCGAAAGTTCAGGACCCGAAAAACTACTAAAAATAGTACAATACCTAAATTGCCATAAAACTGTTTTGAGCCAGTTGGAAAGGTGGGTGGCCACCAATATCCACCTGGATCAAATATTTATTTAGGTCAAAGTCTAAAACAAATTTAAAAGAAACAGTTATTGATCAAAAACGATTTCAGTCATATATGTTACACTCTGCTTGGGAAAATTTACAAAGATCTGGAAAAGTTGAGTTGAAGGAACAAAAAAGTAAGAATCCACCACGTCAAACTTATAATATTGTTCAAAACCCTCTGGTAGTTATGGCTTCTAGGTTTTCCCCACTTGCCTTACCTGCTGTTTTGCATGACCTTCCTAATTATGCCCAAAGAATAACACTATATGATGGAGAAGGAAATTATACAGCTCAACAACACATTGATAGGTTTAATGATTTTATTGATCTTGAAGAAGTAGATTATGATGATGAAAAAATGAGGTTGTTGGCTCAAATTTTATCTGGGGAGGTTAAAAAATGGTTTGGAACTCTTGCTGCAAGGTTTGTTCCTTCATATGATGAGTTCGTAAATCGTTTTCTTGAAAGATGGGAAGAAACAAAAGAACCCTTTACATATATTGACACAGTATAATAATTTGAAAAAGGGGAATTTTGAGTCTGTTCAAGCATCTTATAGAAGGCTTATGAGAGTCTATAATTCAATCCCTACTGATATTCAACCCCCAGTAGGAGCTTCCAAGTTACATTATGCAGATGCTTTTGATGGTGATTTTTCCTGTATGCTAAGAGAAAGAAAATTACCCACTTTACCAGATATGTTAAAAGATGCAGTAGAAGTTGAAGCAAATTTGATGGCTTTTGGAAAAATGAAACAAAAAAAAAAATATATAGAAGGAAAATTAGAGAAGAAAACCAAGCCTCAACTTCTTCTTCCATTGATGCTAAATTTGATATTACGATGAAGACTATGGAAAGAATCATGGATAGACTAGCTTTGGAAAACAAAATTCAAAATAGGGATCAACAAGATCCATAAATTAGAAATCCAAATTTTACAAGACTAATTCCTCCACAGATAAGATAGAGAGATCAGATAAATCAGAGAAATACAGAAGATCAGCAAGTCAGACCCCCATTTCCTGAAAATTTTGTTGATGAAGAGGGATAAACTAGACCTGTGGAAAGTGAGATATGTCAGAACTACAGATCTCGCTGAAGTAGCTTACCTATCTGAGCAATCAATAACATATCAACATAAATAAGAACAGAAAGAGAACAAGGAAAAGAATACACCGGATATACGTGGTTCACCCAATTGGGCTACGTCCACGGGAAGGTTGTCTTCTATTATCTCCAGAAATGTCCTTCAATATTCCAAGAGAAAAAACTACAAATAAACCCAATACAATATAACAGAGAGATTGTGAGCACAATACATCATGTTGTAATAGTTTCACGTGATGATGTGATGTGACTCCCTTGACCCTATTATATACCAAGAGATGTGGAGGAATTACTCTCACATATTGCATGTGGGATAATATAATTCTCCATAATAACATCTCTTTATATAATAATGGATAATAAGATAATACTTTACAATAATGAATAAGGGATATAATGTATTCCTCTTTTATATAATATTGTGGATAAATTCCGACATAATACAAAGACATTATTACCTTCCAAGGAATATAATTAATATATTCCAACACTCCTCCTTAATAATGGCTGGGAGAAAGGCCCTCACTAACACTAAGTAAGGAAGGAGTCATTACTACTCCCCCTTGATGAAAACTTCCCTCATCCCAAGTAAAGAACGAAGATGCACATACTTCACTGATGTTAAGGATTTGGTGAAGATATCGGATGCCTGTTTCTCAGTAGGACAATACGCAAGAGAAAGAATACCATCTATGATGAGACCTAGATTGTAATTAGCATCAAGGTCGAGATGCTTTGCTTGGAGTGATATACTGGATTATAAGCAAGCTGAATTGCACCTTGATTATCACATTTCAACATAGTGGACAATTTTGGAACCAAACCAAGCTCAGTGAGAACGTGCCGTAACCAAACTGCTCCTTTAGCTGCTTCTTTGGCTGCTCTATACTTTGCTTCACACGACGATAAATAAAGAGTCTTCACCTTCTTGATGGACCAAGAAATCAGACTTGAACCAAGTTGAAATATATAACCAGCAGTTGACCATCGATCAGAACTGTCACCTGCACAATCAGAATCTGTATATACAGAAAGTGAAACTGTAGTACTGCTCGAATAAAAGACACCATAGTACAATGTCCCCTGTAAATATCTTAGAATTCTCTTGGCTTCCTGCCAATGACTTTCATGAGGTTGCTGCATGAACCTAGAAACCATACTGACGACAAAAGAGAGATCTGGTATGCTGTGAGTTAAATATATCAAACTTCCCATGAGATGATGATAAAGAGTAGCATCAACTAGAGGATTAGTACATTCAATAGTTAACTTTACACCGGACTGAAAAGGCGTAGGAGCAGGTTTACAATCACTCACATGGAAACGAGCCAATAAGTCTGTAGCATACTTCGGCTAAGAGAGAAAAATACCATCCGCCATATGCCAGATTTGAAGACCCAAGAAATAGTGCAATATACCGAGATCAATCATTACAAACTGCTTTTGAAGATCACTTTTCATACTTTGAATTAAAACAAGTTGGCTTCCAGTGATAATAAGATCATCCACATATAACAAAATAATGAGGATATTATCACCAAAGTTCTTAACATACAAATTTGGATCAGATATACAACAGTTAAAACCATTATTCAAGAAATATGTATCAATTTTTCCATACCAAGCCCTAGGTGCTTGTTTGAGACCATATAAAGACTTGTGTAATTTGCATACAAAACTTGATGATTCAACATTAATAAAACTAGGAGGTTGTTGCATATAAATGTCTTAATTAAGATTACCATTTTAAAAAGCACTTTTAACATCCATTTTGTGTATTTCCCATTTATAAGATGCAGCAAGAGATAAGATGGTTTTTATTGTATTCATTTTAGCAACAGGAGAAAAAGTTTCATTATAATCGATACCTTCAAGTTGATTAAGACCTTTTGCAACTAATCTAGCTTTATATTTTTCAATCTGTTCTTCTGCAGTAAAATTAGTTTTATAAATCCATTTACAACCAACTAAATTCTTTCCTGAAGGAAGAGGAACATGAGACCAAGTCTTGTTCTTCATAAGAGAATCATACTCAGCAGACATAGATTGTTCCCAATGAGGATTACCCTTAGCTTGAGCATAAGAAGTAGGATCGTCTGTGGCCAAAAATTTGGTCATAAGAGAAAATTTAGATCTAGTTCTATGAGTACCAGAAGGGTTACCAATCTCACTACCTGTAGATTCAAGAGTTTTTTGGGCCCAAATAGGAAGGTTAGAAGGAATAGAAGTCACTTCAAGCGCTTCGATACTTTCAGGTGGAATACTTGAAGAAGAGGGTGAACTAAGATAAAAAACAGGAACAAACTGGAAGGAGTAACAGATATAGGAGTAAAAGGATACAATGGAATATTCAGGGTAACATGAGGTTCTACTGACTCAGGTAGTGGAGAGACTTCAGTAAAATGAACATCTCTTCGGATTTTGACACTCTGATTAGAAGAATCAAATAACCTGTCAGCCTTGGAATCCTCAGCATAGCCAATGAATATACACTTGTGAGACTTGGGTTCTAACTTTTTCCGTTTTTCATCAGGAATATGAGCCCAACATTCACAACCAAACATCTTAAAGTTAATAATATCTGGTTTTCTACCATTCCATTTTACCTCAGGGGTAGCATGCTTAACAACTTTTGTAGGAGTTCTATTTAAAATAAAGTTAGCACAACTTTTGGATTCAACCCAAAATCTCTTATGTAATCCTTTAGAATAAAGCATACATCTAGCCATTTCAACTAAAGTTTTGTTTTTCCTTTCAACAACACCATTTAGTTGAGGTGTGTACGAAACAACCTTTTGATGTTGAATTCCATGTTTAGAGAAAAATACTTCAAATTATTTGTTAACAAATTCCCCCCCATTATCAATTCTTAAAGTCTTAATTCTTTTACCAGATTAATTCTTAACCAAAGATTTAAATACTTGAAATTTAGAAAAAGTGTCACTTTTATTTTTCAAAAAATAAACCCACGATTTTCTACTAAAGTAATCAATAAAAGTAAGAAAATAGACTGCATGAGATATAGAAGGAACTTCAAGAGGACCACAAATGTCACCATGAATTAATTTCAAAGGCTCTTTAGCACGCCAAGCTTTACCTTTATCAAACATTTCTCTATGATGTTTACCAAGTACACAACCTTCACAAACACCATTAGTAGATGAAATATTAGGCAAGCCAAGTACCATTTTAGTTAACATTTTCATTTTACCACAATTCAAATGACCCAATCTTTCATGCCATAATTTACTTAGTTCATCAGCATGAGCAACATAGGAATAAAAAGGTTGACTTTTAGTTGAATTAAAACTATCAAATTTATATAAACTTGCAGTATGATCAATAGGACCAGAAGAAACTACTTTAAAATTTTGATTGATATCTTTAAGAACATATTTATCAGGCCAAGCTTCAAATTTATATCATTTTTGACATGCACGATAAATAGAAAGTAAGTTGATGGGCATGTGTTCAACATGAAAAACATCTTCCAATTGACCATTAGCAACATTAACAGTACCAGAACCAATCACGGAAAGTTTTTTACCATCACCTATAGATACTTTTTGAGATGTGTTTTTATTATTGTCATAAGATGTAAATAAAGAAGCATTACCAGTCATATGTTTAGAAGCACCAGAATCCATTATCCATTCCACATTAGAAGAATAACTACTCAACGAAACATCAGGTGCACATAAAGCTACTTGTGATTCATCAGAACCTTTCTTCTGAGCCTTATCCATTAAACGTTTCGCTTTAAAACAATTCTTTCCAGGATGGTTAGTTTTACCACAATGCTTACAAGGATCATACACTTTCTTCTTCTTACTATTTTCATGATGTGCATTAGAAGCATGACCACATTTATTAGTATGATTTGAAGTGTCAGAACTACAGATCTAGCTAAACTAGCTTACCTATCTTAGCAATCAATAACATATCAACATAAATAAGAATAGAAAGAGAACAAGAAAAAGAATACACCAGATATACATGGTTCACCCAATTGGGATGCGTCCATGGGAAGGTTGTCTTCTATTATCTCCAGAAATCTCCTTCAATCTTACAAGAGAGAAACTACAAATAACCCCAATACAATATAATCGAGAGCTTGTGAGCACAATACAATGTGTTGTAATAGTATCATGTGATGATGTGAAGCAACTCCCTTGAACCTATTATATACCAAGAGATGTGGATGAATTATTTTCACATATTTCATGTGGGATAATATAATTCTCCATAATAACATCTCTTTATATAATAATGGATAATAAGAGAATACTTTACCATGATAATGAATATGGGATATAATGTATTACTCTTTCACATAAGATTGTGGATAAATTCCGACATAATACAAAGACATTATTACCTTCCAAGGAATATAATTAATATATTCCAACAAGATACATCATTTCGATGATCATGACTCTGAATTTTATTTGACTAAAATGGGACATGACATGTTTTCTCAAGAAGGGGAATGTAATACTTTCGAATTAGAAACATAGCAATGTCAAATTGGATATCAAAACATTGTGAATGATCTTCAGAGAAAAATGAACCTCAGAAACAAAGATGTAGTTGTGAACAAAGGAAAAGGTCCTATTGATCAACCTTCAACCAGTCAGCATAAGAAAGAAAAGCAAAAGGAGGATATGGTGGATAAAGTTCCAGAAATTAAAAGAGATTTCATCAAAGAAAATGATAAAACACTTACTTCTTTCCACTTGCAAAGTGAGATTTCAAAGATTAATATCTCCATCCCTTTTAATGAGATATTGAAAAACAATGAATACAAAGAACATATTGCAAAAATGGTTAGAAGTGAAGGACAAATGGAACCCGATACATTATAACTAAATGATGATGCTCCAACTATTCTTTTTGGTTCCAAAATAGAAGATAGTAGTTCAAAATATGTTCCACCTTTCTATGTGAGTTTGAATATCCATGATATGATTCTCCATAACTGCATGCTTGATTCAGGAGCTTCACATAATTTAATGCCAAAAGTTGTGGTATATAGTTTGGGTTTGGAAATCACAAGACCTTACAAAGATTTGTTTTCTTTTAATTCAAGAAAGGTCAGATATTTGGGATTGATCAAAGACTTGGTGGTTAGCCTTACAGATGGATATCCCTACAAAATTTGGTATGTTGTTATCTAGGTCATGGGATTCAAAACTCAGAGGAACCTTACAGATAGATATGTCTTTCGCTACAATTCCAATTTTTGGTGAACACAGAAGGTTATACAGAGAGAAGAGACTTGCATATGTGGTAAGTAGTAAAGATGAACCAGATGATCATCCAATTTATGCAATAGATACTGATTTAGGGTCTTCTATTTTTACAATGATTTTCATCTTGAGGAAGAAACAAATTTTAACAGACAAAAAGAAGAAAGTGACTTGGTTATAGAACAAGAAGTTCTTAAGCAGAAACAAAGAGCTGAAGGGATTTGGACTATGCATTTTGATGGGTCAATAAGTAGAGAAAGTGTTGATGCAGGTGTGTGGATAATATGCCCAGATCGAGAATTCTTGGTTTATTCCTTTAACTTGACCTTTGAATGCACAAATAATGTTGCAGAATATGAAGCTTTGGTTTTGGGACTTGTTGTAGGTACAACAGATCTTATGTTTTAATAAAACATGGGAGCCCCAAGTTTTTATATGCAAAGGTAATGCTCAAATTCCTTATTCATTTTTGGGGTTGTTCATCATGCTCTATTTGCTTTGTTATGAATTTATTTAGTTAGTGTTTTTTTTCCCTTTGAAAATTTCATTAATTTTGTGTGTTTTTGTGAATTGTTGAATAACAAGTTTTCCAAAAAAGTCAGTACGTTTCCGCAATTCCTCAACCCACAATGCGGATTGCGGAACATTGGTTTTCGGTTGTAAATTTTTGTGTTTCCGCAACCCGCAACCCACAATTGCGGATTGTGGGAAAGGCCTTGTAAATAGTTTGTGACATGTGTTTCTGCAACCCACAACCCGCAAATGCGGATTGTGGATTGCGGAAAAGTCATATGTTAGATAAGCATCATTTGCGTTCCCACAACCCGCAACCAGCAATGCGGATTTCAAATTGCGGGAACTGTGGTTTCTTATCTTTTTGAGTTGCGATCCCGCAACCCATAGCCCACAATTGTGGATTGCGGACTGTGGGAACGTTGTATATATTTCCAAAATAAAACCTCGCAACTCATCCTTTCGCATCCCACAGGATCATATCTCGGCCATCAATTTCTCTTGATCCTACGAATGGGATCACGCTCCATGATTTATATAAACATTTAATTTCTCTCATTCTTCGTTGATTTTCTGAATTACAACCAGTTTTTTGACTGTGGTTTTCTCCTTCGACCACATTCAAAGTTATAATTATTGATTCGATTGATCCATAATGATAAGATTTTAGATTCAATTTCGAAGCATACGAGATATACTTGAAATTGTACTTCATCTTAATCCAAAATTGGTTAAACGCATGCTATGAGTTATTTCGTTACTGATGTGATAATTGATGTTCTCAGACCGAAATATTTTGATCATGGCTACTCATTACAGCCAATCATTATGGTTTTATTGTTCTTTTAAAATACAAAGATCGATATGGGCAATTCATTTGCAGTCAAAAGTGTTAGGATATTCCTATACTCTATCCTAGTCCCACCAGTATTTTGATCATTTACATTTTCAGCCATGCATGCACCTTTAGGGTTTGCATGCATTCTAGGGTTTGCATGCATCCCAGTCATCAGTCCATCACCTAGCCCTCAGTTAGCCAGCCCCCAGGAGCTTCTCACTATTCAGTTTTAGCCCTCCAGTTGCTTAATGCGCCCTTCTTCCTTGATTTTAGGGAGCAACTCGCCCTTCTTCACCTACTAGTCCAGTTGTCACTCAGTTACAGTTAGTTACACTCAGTTACAGTCAGTTACAGTCAGTTACAGTCAGTTACAGTCAGTTACACTCAATTACACTCAATTACACTTAGTTACATTGAGTTACAGTCAGTTACACCTACTAGAGTTAGTTTGACTGATGGTTGACAGTGACTTGAGCATTGATGACTCCACTGATGATGATGAAGACTTCCAGTTGCGCTCCGATGATCATGAGGACACCTAGTTGTGCTCCGATGACACTCTATTGATCTTATGATCACTCTGAGAGGCTAATTCGAATTGCCACCTTAGGAATTCGAATCCTCTCTACCATTGTACTATTTATTTGTCCATACTGTGATTAATTAATTAGTGTGTGTGAAGTATTATTGCTTCTATCTGAGTTCTACTGTACCATATTATTCTGTTGCTCATTATATTGTATTGTTCACTCTTCTTCTATTTTCCTGCTTAATCATAATTACTCTTGTGAGGTATACATCATCTCTTAGATCTGCTGTGAGGATTTTCACATGGTATTAGAGCATGTTGAGAGTATTGTTTATCTCCATTCTTGAGAGTTTTTTGCAGGTTATTACCAAGATTTCGAGTGCAACAGTTTCTGCATTTTTGCAGCAGTAGCAATTGCAGTTATTCTATATTGTTTTTGCAGGTCTTCTATAGCTTCAATGTATCTTGAATTAGAAGAAATCACTCCTCTTTCTCTATTCAACTATGATGAATGGAAACCAAAAATAATAGCATATTTAAAGAGCCATGATCTCTTTGATTGTTATTTTGAAAGAGAGTTCGAATCTTCTGATGAGAAGATTGACTGGTTGAATAAAGGTGACATGCACATTGGAAGAATGAAGCTTACTATGTTGGATTACATATTGCTCCCAATCATTATTGATATTGAAACTCCAAAAGAGCTATGGGCTCACCTGGATGAAAAATTTGGCAGAGAGAATGAAGGATTTGGTCCAAACCCCTTCAAAAGCAAGCAAAGTGATGCATTCGCTCCTCTTGATGGTCTCCCAGATCATGAACCAGTATCATCTCATATTGAAGTTGGACAAAGAACTTGCATATTCTCCACTCACGCTCAAACTTTCTTCTCTTTCTGTGCCATCTCACACTCTAGATATTGCATAAGGTCCTAAATCCTCTCTTGCACCAGAGTCTGTTGGTTTGCATCATGATTACATGATTATTTCAGAGGTCAAAACAGATTTTGAAGGTAATGCATTCGATCCTCTCCATCTATCTCCTCTTTTATACTACTAAATGATCATAATTCCATGCTTTCAGAAGGTCATTGAAGAATATGGCCATTGCCATTCGCTTGGGATAATTTCTCATGCATCTACTGGTTTTGATCTCACCTCTCATGGTTCAAAGGAGATCTCAAGAAACCATGATTCAAGTCTTGGATCTAATTTGGATTCTAAGCAATTACTGCTTGGGATAATTTCTCATGCATATGATAGTTTTGATCTCACCCCTGCTGGTTCAAAGGAGATCTCAAGAAACTGTTTTTTAAGTCTTAAATCTGATTTTGATTTCAAGCAAACATGTAATAGTTATTTTTGGCATAATCTCACCCATGGTGGTTCGAAGGAGAAGACAAAAGACTATATGCACTTTCACAGATTTGATCCTACCTCAGCTGATTCGAATCATAGGTTCAAGGATCATTCTCATACTGTTGGATTTGTTCTCATCACATTCAATCTGAAGAGAAAGTACAAGCACATGCTTTTTGAGCATGATCCACTTCTTCCCAAGAAGAAGATACCTCCAGACATATGACCAAGCATCACACATGCTTGAGTTTGGAGCATTTATTTTTATGTGTGCCTTACAGTCTATTTTTTGAGGAGGGGGTATGTTTCCCATGAAATTTTCCCACTTCCTTGGTTTATTGATTGTTATTATTCATTGTATTGGGTGACCTTTGGTCTTAGTTACCAGGGCCCAGGATGGATTAAGGGGGGGTGTTAGGATATTCCTATACTCCATCCTAGTCCCACCAGTATTTTGATCATTTACATTTTCAGTCATGCATGCACCGTTAGGGTTTGCATGCATTCTAGGGTTTGCATGCAATTTACATGCATCCCAGTCATTAGTCCAACACCTAACCCTCAGTTAGCCAGCCCCCAGGAGCTTCTCACTATTCAGTTTTATCCCTCCAGTTGCTTAATGCACCCTTCTTCCTTGATTTTAGGGAGCAACTCGCCCTTCTTCACCTACCAGTCCAGTTTTCACTCAGTTACACTTAGTTACACTTAGTTACAGTCAGTTATAGTTAGTTACACTTAGTTACACTCAATTACACTTAGTTACATTGAGTTACACTCAGTTACACCCAGTTACACCTACCAGAGTTAGTTTGACTGATGGTTGAAAGTTACTTGAGCATTGATGACTCCACTGATGATGATGAAGACTTCCAGTTGTGCTCCGATGATCATGAGGACACCTAGTTGTGCTCCAATGACACTCTATTGATCTTATGATCACTCTGAGAGGCTAATTCGAATTGCCACCTTAGGCATTCGAATCCTCTCTACCATTGTACTATTTATTTGTCCATACTGTGATTAATTAATTAGTGTGTATGAAGTATTATTGCTTCTATCTGAGTTCTACTGTACCATATTATTCTGTTGCTCATTATATTGTATTATTCACTCTTCTTCTATTTTCCTGCTTAATCATAATTACTCTTGTGAGGTATACATCATCTCTTAGATCTGCTGTGAGGATTTTCACAAAAAGTCCATAGAGGAGCTTTGTATTTTAATTTCCAGAGGTTTTCTTCTAACTGTTACATATTGTGAACAAGATGCAGAGAGATTATGAATATCCAGTCAGATTTTGTGAAGAGAAAGAACTTCAGCCTCTACTATATCAAGAACCTGTGTTGCCACCTTTCGATGCATGTGTTCCTGATGAAAGCAGTGGTAGTGAAGAGGAGGACTCTGAGATTCTATCTGTCTGCATACAGTTCCCTCAGAGGAAGAGAATAAAAATCACTGAAAATCCAATTGATCGAGACGATACCATTATCCAGGATTTTATAATCAATGAAGTACCTGTGACTCCATCAATCCCTTTGGAAGAGGAACAACTGGCCAAATTTTCAGTTTTCGAGAACATGGTTGATCATCATGAATATTCCAAAGAAGATCTTTTAGTTCCCTTATTAGCTGTCACAGACAGCTAGTTGACTGTGGGTAACTTTCACCACTTTTTACGGGATGTTTTCCTGGAATTATGTGATGAGAATATTTTGAAATTTTGTGAAGTATTCAGTATTAAGCAGCCCTTGGTTATCCTTATATTAATTAATTTTGCAAATCCCTGTTTTCATGGGATGGCTATCCTTTGTAACCATTTTTGTAATTATTATTTAAAGGGGTAGATGTCTCATAGGTAGATGATGTATTTTGGGGGAGATAATCGCCAGAGAAGGACTGGAGAAACACTGTCTCACTTGTGATCTTGTAATTTCTTGCAGACCAATGAATCAAAGTTAGTTTCTTTTGTCATCTTCTTTGTTTATGTTATCGAATTTCTTTGATGATATCTGATTTCTTCACCTTAATTATCAATGGATACTGTTGATTTTGCAGCCAATCATTAATGCATTGATCTATGCTTAGGATTTGTCTTAATTCATAGTCTTTGTGTGTTTATGTTTTAATTGAATTTATTTAATTAAAATCTTTATCTATTTCTGCAAATGATTCACATAAATTATTAAATATATGTTAATTTTTCAATTGACATTTTAGCTACATGGTAAATTTGTATGTGCTTAATCCTCAGACTGTTATCAGTTAATTTTCCTTATCTGATTATGCTTTGAGTTAATAAGTGTTGATACTTTTTCAGATTTTTGTCAAGACTAGTGATAAGGCATATTAAACATTCAAAACAAGTTATCATGCACATGAACAAGACACTTTTCTTTAGATTAGATCTGACTTAGCTTAGATTTCCTCTTAGTTAGCTTAGATTTATTTCTAGGTAGATCCTTGTCTAGAGTTAGAACACTTTGTTTTTCCTTCACAGGAAGACAAATCCTTTTGGATCAAAACCCATAAGTGCTAGCGGAGGCCTTTGTATCTGTGGGAGATTACTATTCCAAACAGGATGGGGATAGAACTGTCCTTGCGCAGGACCTTTTGAAGCCTTTTAGTCTGGGTTTTCACGCTCTGTTGTTAGCCTTAGAACCCATTCTAGCAACCTACACATCTGAGGCTTCAACAAATGGCGCTAGAAGGAGGGCCAGAAGCAATATATGCCTAAACAAAATACTAATAGACCTCCTCCAACAAGAATACCGATTGTAACCCGTAGTCACACACAGGCATCCATCTCTGTTTAACAACCGGTGCAAGATCCAAACGCCATTCCTGCTACCCATGTCATTGAGCAGGAAACTAGAAGGGGCAACATTATTTTCGTATCACCCACTAGGGGACCCTTTACACTTGAAAAAATACTCAAAGGTTCTTTTGATAGTGTTTCTAGGTTACAATGAAGGATCGCTGAAGAGAATAATCAGGGACTAGCAACAATTCATCACCAGAACAACGATCCGCAAGCTAATAACTTAAGTAATCAAAATTTAGATCACCCAAACACTGAACAACAAAATTCACCTCGCCACAATATGCTTCCTGATTTCAATCTTGATATATTATTGGGAGAAACAGAGCAAGACCAACCGAACGTTTCCACAGGTGGACCACCACCAACACCTCCTTCATCTCCATCATCTTCATCAGATGAGTCATCACCTAGTGAAACATACTCCAGTTCTTCCTCCAAAGACCTACCCATGGATGAAGGTGCAAACAGGCCCTCGCTGGACCAGCATGCTATGTTTATTGTAGGAGACCAACACAGACTCCCTAAGAACCTTGAAAAGTGGTTACCCAAGTTTGATTCATATGAGAAATCTACTTCCCTTGATCATATTAAAACTTTCATGCAAGCAATCAGACTTAGGAATGTAATCCATGAAAATGTAGTCTATAGATTGTTTCCTTACACTTTCCAAGGAAAATCTTCCATTTGGTACTTTTCCCTGGAGGCCAGATCCATCTCTTCATGGGATGACTTTGAAAAAATGTTCATACATAAGTTTGGAGATGATAAGAATCCAGAATACTTGGTTGTAGAATTATCCTCAATGAAAATCAGAGGCAAGGAAAGAGTCAAAGATTACAATCAAAGGTTTTCATACTTAAAAAATAGAATTCCTACCATAGTTCTTCCTACAGAAGAGATTTTGGTGGCCTGTTTTGTTAAAGGCTTACCCATTCCCATTGCTATGTGGGTTAAAAGATCAAGAAAAGAAAACTTGTAGGAGGCCTTTGCTGAGGCTATCCAAGTTGAAAAGGATATTTACTGTCTGAAAGATAACCCTGATGCCTTAGCAGATCAACCTTCCACCTCCAAAAGAAAGCAAGAAAATCCTCCAAAACCCACAGTGCTAAACAAAGACCCATTTGAGATGAATGACATGAAGAAGTTCCTCCAAAATATCTCAAATGAGATGGTAGACCTGAAGAAAAACAACACAAAAAAACAGAATAATAATAGGGGATTCAACAAACAACCTTTCAGAAGACCTTATCAACCTACCCAAAACCAAGTCCCACCCAATCCTGATGAAGGATTGAACTCTGAAGAAATTATTTCTATCTTTAAGGCTTTGGTTTCAGAATCACATAATTCTCTTGATCACCCAGATGAGAATCCAAAAGAGAATCAAGATCATGAACCTCCATATGAAGTAGAAGATCAACAGGTAAACACAATTAGCTTCTTCTCAGAACTTCCTATGGTTGAGGAGGAAGATGAGCCTGAGTCTATCTTCAATGTCCAACACCCCTATAACACAAGGAATAAAGGACAACCCACGCAAGAAGCTTCCACTTCAACACCCACACCAAACAAAGGTAAAGCACCATCACACAAAGACACTTTAATTCCTGAAATAGAATACAGTCTCATTGAGGACTTGAAAAGAGTAAAAGCCAATATTTCTCTATTTGAGATTTTGAAAATCCCTGCCATAAGGGACAATCTACCTAAAAGTATGATTGTCAACAAACCCAGGGAGACTCAAAACAACAATTTGGAAACATACTCTAAACCTAGAAATCAGAAACCAGGTAGCAAGAAGACACCTCCTTTCTTGCTTACTTTTGAAGTCTTCAATAGGAATGTCCATAATTGTATGATAGATTCAGGGGATTCATCAAATGTGATGCCTCTATCTGTCTGCAAGAATTTGAATGCCTTTGTGGAGCCCTGCCCTACTCAAATTGTCCAACTTGACATATCTAAACTTAGGGTAGTGGGAGAACTGAAAAATGTCTTGTTAACACTATCTGTTGACCCTAGAATCCACCAGACAGTGGATATTATTGTGGCTGACATCCCTGAAATGTATGGCATGTGGCTGAGCAGAGATTGGTCAGAGAATCTCAAAGGCTACTTTGCTACTGATTGGTCTCACTTATGGCTTCCTTACAATGGAAGGCCAAACATAATTAAAATCAGCAGGGAACCTTATATGAAACAAATTGTTACAGACTTAAATGATCCCAGTGAACCTGCTGCATATTATAGCTCACATGTGGAACATTACACTTTTGATACTTTCTTTGGGGATCTACCTGCGGATTTGTCACCAGTTGAGAATATACAGAATCAATCTCAAATTGTCAATCTCACCTCTGTTCCATTCTCAGGTACTGTTGTACATAATGTATACAATGTAAATACCAATTTTAGGATAGATTTTAATTCATGCACTTTATTTTTTGATGGCTCTAGATCTAAAGAGGGAGCTAGTGCAGGATGTGTCCTAATTGATCCAAAAGGGACCAAAACCATGATTGCCTGTAGACTTGAGTTTGAATGTACTAACAATATAGTTGAGTATGAGGCCCTGGTTCGGGGACTCAAGAAGGCCATTGATATGGGTGCACAGGTAATCGAATGCTATGGAGATTCTGAGATCATAGTTAAACAGGTAAGAAAAAAAATACTTTGTTTGTCTCCTCATTTTATTAATTATCAAAAAATGGTAAGAGATCTCACTAACTCTTTTTCTGCATTTAACATCAAGTTAATCCCCAGATCACATAATCTTGATGCAAATCTACTGGCTAATACTGCATCTAGGTTGATTCCACCAGAAGATTGGTCACCTGACACTTTTTCAATTGAACTTATGTACAGGCCTTCTATTCTTGATAATGTGACAAATTGGAAGGTATTTGATGATGACCAACAAATAGTAGACTTTATCACAACCCAGGACACTTTTCAAGATGTGGCAATAGATGAGGCTGAGCATGAGAAGTCTTTGTCTAATCCTTCCAACCTTATCCCTAAATCAGTCATCAACCTGGAGAAATTTTATGGCCTGCAAGATAAATTCAAACAAAAGACCAACTGTAAAACCCAGAGTTCATCCCTCAATTGTGAGCTTGTCAACCTAGGAACTGAACATAATCCTCGTTTCATCAATTTAGGGGTTGATTGCTCTGTTGAGGAAAACAGATATTTTATCAAGTTGTGTAAGGAGTTCAAAGATGTTTTTGCATGGACATATGATGAACTCAAAAATTTTGACACCAGTATCATGCACCATAATATACCAATGAAACCTGAAGTAAAACCTTATCGACAGAAGTTAAGGAAGATGCATCCCAGTCTGGAACCCTCTGTAAAGAAGGAGATTGAAATGTTACTGGCAGCTCGAATTATATTCCCTATTAGACATACACAATGGATTGCTAACATGGTACCTGTTTGGAAGAAGAATGGTGAAATCAGACTCTGTGTTGATTTCAGAAACTTAAATAGAGCTTCCGAAAAGGACAACTACCCTGTTCCTCCAATGGAGCAGATTTTACAAAAAGTAGCAGGGTCTGAGATGTTTTCTCTCCTCTATGGCTTCTCAGGATATAACCAAGTCCTCGTTTCCCCTGATGATCAATTAAACACAACTTTTAGGACCCCTTGGGGAACCTTTGCCTACAGGCGAATGCCTTTTGGGATGATAAATGCAGGAGCTACATTCCAGAGAGTTATGGATATAGCTTTCAAGGGTTTGATGTACAATTCTGTCGTTGTATGCTTAGATGATATTACTATTTATTCTAAAAAACGACATGAACATTTGTCTGCTTTGAAACAGGTGTTTGAACGCGACAGAAAATATGGAATCTCATTGAACCCTAAGAAGTCAATATTTGCACTCACTGAAGGTAAGTTGTTAGGTTTTATCGTTTCGAAAGAAGGCATGATAATCGATCCAGAACGCACAGAAGCCATTTCGAAGATCGGCTTACCTGGTTCACATAAAGCCATGCAATCTTTTCTTGTTAATATTAATTTCGTTCGTAGATTTGTTCCAAATTTTGCTAAAATTGTTAATCCATTGCAACAATTAGTTAAAAAATATGCACAGTTTAAGTGGTCTGAGGAACAAATAAATGCCTTTGTTGAAATTCAGAGAGCCATTGCGGAAGCCCTCGCTCTAATGTCTCCAGACTTCAACAAAGATTTTATTATGTACACCTTTGCTAATGAATTCTCCTACGCAGCTGTCCTGAAACAGAAACATGATAATGATGCTGAAATCCCTATTTAATTCATGAGCTCCACGTTCAAGGGAGCAGAGCTCAACTACTCCCAGATCGATAAACAAGCTTACGCGGTCTACAAATCTTTAAAACATTATAGACCGTATTGATTGAAATCTAGGACTAAGGTCATTATTCCTTATGCAGCTATCATAAATGTTCTGGTTCAGAAGGATCTAGGTGAGAAGAGAGCTCACTGGATGACTGCTTTACAAGAATATGACTTGGAGATCAGACCAGCAAAGATCGTGAAAGGCTAAGGATTGTGTTTGCTAACCGCCCAATCCAATGATCCCGTACAACAGTAGATTGAGTGGGAACAAGAGATGAGTACAACAACATGTTTTGTTAATGTGATCAAACCTCAAGCATCTGAATGGTATGATGACATTAAATTCTTCCTCCATCATGGGTTTGCTCCTGAAAACCTAGACTTTAAAAATGTAGAGCTTTAAGGTTAAGAGCTACGCCATATCAATTTATAGATGGGGTTCTGTTTAGGAAGAATTATGATGGTATTTTTCTCAGGTGTTTAGAGAAAGAAGAAATTGATAATATTCTTTTGCAATTTCATGCAGGACTTGCGGGAGGGAACTTCTCAAGAGAAACCACTACACATAATATCCTAAGGGCAGGATATTATTGGCCCACTTTGTTCAGGGATGCCTATTATTATGTCGGAAGATGTGAGCCCTGTCAGAAGTGTGCTGGGAAAATGAAAAAAACCTGCCTTTCCTTTGCAGCCAGTAACAGTTCAGTTTCCATTTCAACAATGGGGATTGGATTTTGTTGGACCCATCAACCCTGTTTCCTCCTTGCAACACAAGTATATCTTGACAACCACGAACTACTTTACTAGGTGGGTAGAGGAAGTCCCTCTCAGACAATGTAATACAAACCAAGTGATATCCTTCCTTGAAGGCCAAATAGTCACTAGGTTTGGTGCCCCTGAATTTCTAGTGTTTGACAATGCATCTTATTTTTCTTCCATTGATCTTACGCAATATGCCCTTGAAAAAGGGATAAAGCTGAAGTTTTCTGCCAATTATTATCCACAAGGGAATGGACTAGCAGACTCTTCTAACAAAAACTTGATTAATATCTTGAAGAAGACAGTTGCTACTCATCACAAAGATTAGCACACCCATCTTTACAATGCTCTTTGGGCAGACCGGGTTACTCCAAAGGTAGCCATAGGAAATTCCCCCTATTGTTTAGTTTATGGTAAGGAATCCATCTTACCATCCAACCTCATGATCCCTTCATTACAGTTGACACAATCTATACAAGAGGATGATTCTTCTCCTCTCCAGCATAGAATTGATATGTTAATCAAGCTGGAAGAAGATAGGGAGAAGTCCAAAAACAAGTTGTATCAACATCAGCAGTTGGTAAAGAGGTGGTTTGATGAGAAGTCCTCATATGATAGGGAATTTACTATGGGGGACTTGGTGTTAAAGTGGGACAAGCAACACACAGACAAGAACGATTACACCAAGTTCTAACACTTGTGGCTAGGACCTTTCATTTTCACATAAAATATTGGTCCTAGTACTATCCGGTTGTAGACATTGGAAGGTGTCATAGACACCTACCCAGTGAATGTGCAATTGCTCAAGAAGTACTTTGTTTGATTGAGCAGATTCACTTAATGTACATAAAGTGTGGCTTGTTTTATTTTTGTTTTGTTTTATTTCTTTTTCTTTTGTACATTGGTTTCTATTTTCAACAAATCCCACACATTTTGGCAAAGGCTATCAATCAGTATGTCTCAAACCAGCATAAATATGAAGTTGTGAGGTAAACAATGTCAGTGTTAATTTCACTCACCCTAGATCAGGAAATGATTTTTTTCATGAGATTAAACAATCAATATTTGCAAAGCTTTGATTGATACCTTCCCACCTTGATCAATATCTTTATGGATGTTTGGTTTGATTAATTGAAGTTGAAGAAGAAATTGGTTTTCTCACCTTGTGTTTCATTAGTGAATGGCAGCATATATTCATAGCCTAGTTAGCCTTACCTATTCTGGATTCCACTATGATCACCTTAAAAATAATTCACCTTAATAATTGTAGATTGCAAGATGGGGGGTCTTATGACAAGCCAACCCATTATGTTCATAGATGTTTAAGTGGAATGACATCTCCACATCAAGCCACCAAACTTGGGGGATGCCTTTCAACTGCTCCTAGAAGGTGGAAGATTCTATCACAGGTCAGTCCATTCATGATCTACAAAACATCGGTGAGTAACACTACGGTTATGTGGTTACCAAGCCATGGAAGTGTCTTGTAATGTATGCATTAGTAAATTTTCTTTTTCTTTTTAAGACAGTTTGTTGTATATAAGGATAAGGGGGGTCTTATTACAAGCCATCCCTACCATGATCATGGGTCTGATTTTGGATTGAAATTACCACTTATGGTCACCAAGCCATGGTAACTGCCTTTAGTGTCAAAAGCTAAAGTACAGGGAGTCTCCTTACCGAGCTAGCTTGTTCAGTTTCTAGCTCAGGTTTGTGAATGGAATTGCCAATATCTGATCACCAAGTCAGGGCAATGGCCTTCTATCAACAAAAGTCTTGTTTGCATAGTTTCTTTTTGTCAAAAAAATAAAAATAAAAATAAAAAGAGGAAAAAGGGGAAAATAAAATGTATATATTGTAAATAATGCTTTTGTACATTAATGAATAATCAATAAATTTAAGGTGATTCAAGATTTGGTAACCCAGAATGGCTCTTAGTTTGCTCTAAGGCTCATCACAAACTGCCTTCCTATGACTGCATAATGGTAAAGGATCCCTGTTTACTTCTGAGACTCCCTTGTCATATGAACATCATCATTAATGGTTTTAGTTGGGGATATATCAATCATATGACTAACTTTGCTATTTTGACTGTGTTTTATGAGAACATTTTGTGCATTTACAGGATAAAACACCAAGTCTCCTAACATGTTTTTCTTCTAATTGAAGATTTTTATTAACAGAGATAACTGGTTTGTCCTAGCCAATCACCATTTGTTGTAGGTATAACAGATCCCATATTTTAATAAAACATGGGAGCCCCAACTAGGTTTGAACACGCCTGTTGCTATCATTTTCTTTATGGACTGTGAACTCATGAAATGTTTAAACATTGGGAAAAGAAATCGTGTGATCTGTATGTCCTTAGTCATTTTTGGGGTTGTTCATCATGCTCTGTTTGCTTTGTTATGAATTGATTTAGTTAGTGTTTTTTCCCTTTGAAAATTTCATTAATTTTGTGTGTTTTTGTGAATTGCGGAATAACAGGTTTTCCAAAAAAGTCAGTACATTTTCGCAATTCCGCAACCCGCAATGCGGATTGTAGAACATTGGTTTTCGGTTGCAAATTTTTGTGTTTCCGCAACCCGCAACCCACAATTGCGGATTGCGGGAAAGGCCTTGTAAATAGTTTGCGACATGTGTTTCTGCAACCCGCAACCCGCAAATGCGGATTGCATATTGTGGAAAAGTCATATGTTAGATAAGCGTCGTTTGCATTTCCGCAACCCGCAACCCTCAATGCGGATTGTAGATTGCAGGAACTGTGGTTTGTTATCTTTTTGAGTTGCGATCCCGCAACCCTCAATGCGGATTGCAGATTGCAGGAACTGTGGTTTGTTATCTTTTTGAGTTGCGATCCCGCAACCCGCAGCCTGCAATTGTGGATTGCAGATTGCGGGAACGTTGTATATATTTCCAAAATAAAACCCCGCAACTTATCCTTCCGCATCCCGCAGGATCATATCTCAGCCGTCAATTTCTCTTGATCCTACGAATGGGATCACGCTGCATGATTTAATTCAACATTTAATTTCTTTCATTCTTCGTTGATTTTCTGAATTACGACCAGTTTTATGATTGTGGTTTTCGCCTTCAGCCAAATTCAAAGTCACAATTATTGATTCGACTGATCCATAATGATAAGCTTTTAGATTCAATTTCGAAGCATACGAGATGTAATTGAAATCATACTTCATCTTAATCCAAAATTGGTTAAACGCATGCTATGAGTTATTTCGTTACTAATGTGATAATTGTTGTTCTCAGACCGAAATATTTTGATCATGGCTACTCATTACAGTCAATCATTATGGTTTTATTGTTCTTTTAAAATACAAAGATTGATATGGGCAATTCATTCGCTGTCAAAAGTCCATAGAGGAGCTTTGTATTTTAATTTCTAGAGGTTTTCTTCTAACTATTACATATTGTGAACAAGATGCAGAGAGATTACGAATATCCAGTCAGATTTTGTGAAGAGAAAGAACTTCAGCCTCTACTATATCAAGAACCTGTGTCACCACCTTTCGATGCATGTGTTATTGATGAAAGCAGTGGTAGTAAAGAGGAGGAATCTAAGATTCTATCCGTCTGCCTACAATTCCCTTAGAGGAAGAGAAAGAAAATCACTGAAAAGCCAATTGATCGAGACGATACCATTATCCAGGATTTTATAATCAATGAAGTACCCGTGACTCCATCAATCCCTTTGGAAGAGGAACAACTGGCCGAATTTTCAGTTTTCAAGAACATGGTTGTTCATCATGAATCTTCCAAAGAAGATCTTCAGTTCCCTTATTAGCTGTCACAGATAGCTAGTTGACTGTGGGTAACTTTCACCGCTTGTTACGGGATGTTTTCTCGGAATTATGTGATGAGAGTATTTTGAAATTTTGTGAAGTATTCGATATTAAGCAGCCCTTGGTTATCCTTAGATTAGTTAATTTTGCAAATCCCTATTTTCATGGGATGGCTATCCTTTGTAACCATTGTTGTAATTATTATTTAAAGGGGTAGATGTCTTATAGGTAGAGGATGCATTTTGGGGGAGATAATCGCCAGAGAAAGACTAGAGAAACACTGTTTCACTTGTGATCTTGTAATTTCTTGCAGACCAATGAATCAGAGTTAGCTTCTTTTGTCATCTTCTTTGTTTATGTTATCAAATTTCTTTGATGATATTTGATTTCTTCACCTTAATTATCAATGGATACTGTTGATTTTGCAGCTAATCATTAATGCATTGATCTATGATTAGGATTTGTCTTAATTCATAGTCATTGTGTATTTATGTTTTAATTGAATTTATTTAATTAAAATCTTCATCTATTTCTGCAAATGATTCACATAAATTATTAAATATATGTTAAATTTTCAATTGACATTTTAGCTACATGGTAAATTTGTATGTGCTTAATCCTCAGACTGTTATCAGTTAATTTTCATTATCTGATTATGCTTTGAGTTAATAAGTGTTGATCATTTTTCATATTTATGTCAAGACTTAGCTTAGATTTATTTCTAGGTGGATCCTTGTCTAGAGTTAGAACACTTTGTTCTTTGTTCTTCCTTCACAAGAAGACAGATCGTTTTGGATCAAAACCCATAAGTGCCAGCGGAGGCCTTTGTATCTATGGGAGATTACTATTCCATGTTAGTTTTTGTACCTAGGAAGTGTTCCCCTAGGTGACTTTTTTCCTAAGTCACTTAAGTGGGGAAATAAAGTGACCCTTGCATTAAATGACTTGTGAAAAACATTTAATTTGACTTTAGAACATAAAGTCACTTTTTGATAAATTTAAGTGGGTGAGTGAAATTAATATCCATGAGAATTAAATGAGAGCATTTATTCTCATCCGTCGATCTAATCTAATCTCATCCGTTGGATTTGGAGTACCCTAGGGTTTAGACAAAAAGGAAAGGAGAGGCAAAGGAGAGTATCATTATTTTTGTGAAGAGAAGTGAAGAAAGAGAGCAAGAGAGAGAGCTAGTGAGGGTACGATTTTCGAGGAGGTTTAGAGATTGAGTTTCCAGCAGCATGCAAATCGAGACAGCAACAACTTTCAGCACAACACAAATCCCGAGGCAGGCACAACTAGCACAGTTTTTGAGGGTTTGTACAACAACATTTATTGATGTCCATACAACACGATTTTAGAGGTGTTCAGTTGGGCACATTTCCCAAGGAGAGGCATGAGTTTCTAGACAGAAATATGGGGCACACATTTCAAGGAGTTGCAGGCACAGATTTTGAGTTCCGTACAGTCTGTACGGACTGTACCTTCTGTGCATTTTCGTGACAGTCCTCACTGCATGCATTTTGAGGTGTTGGCACAAATTTCAAGGTGCTATTTTGGCACAGTTTTCGAGACAATGTTGAGGCACCGAAATCGACGCAGTTTGGTTCAGAAATCGAGCAACAGTTTGGCATAGAAATCGAGGCAGAATTCTGGGTGACCTTGGTTGGTCGAGATAAGCACATTTTGACTGTAATATTTGTACCGAAAAATTTGCTGAAGAAATAAAATCTCTCTCTCTCTGACTGGTTTTCTCCGTGGGGGTTTTTCCAGAGCTATTGGCCAAAAATATTGTGTCTGGAATTTTTACTGTGTGTGTGCATTTATTTTTTATTTTCTACTGAAAGAATGAGTTACAACAGTGTTTTATGTTGTTAGAAAAATGTTGTGAAAATTTCCAGCCATATAAACTTGTGCTGAAACAGTAAACTGAAAATATTGACACTAAAACCAACAAGCTAAAAACTCAGAAAAATGTACATGGTATCAGAGCTTGAGGGCAGAAAACATTAAAATTTGCAGATAGTCAGAAATTTCCAGATTTGAGCATTTTCTTCTTGACATCAGACTATAGCTTCATCGGAGGTTGATGACTTCGGAGATAGATTTCAGAGAGAGTTTTCTCTATGTGCTGGACATATTGAGAGAGAGAGAGCCTCTTTAGTGACCAACACTAATGTGGATATGGAGATGGAGTATTCCTTATTGACAGGCCATCAGATGAGTGCATCCACCATTGGAACTTGGTATATTGATAGTGGAGCTTCGAGCCACATGACAGGTGCTTGAGAGATGTTCTCCGAGCTTTCACAGAAAGATACAGATGACACTATTTCTAGAGAGGTTGGTTGGGGGACCATTACATTTCAGAGGGAGTCTATGAGTCCTATGACTCTGAGGGATTTCTTATTTGTCCCAGGGTTGAAGAAGAACCTTGTATCAGACTCCACCATTGAGGACAGGGGTCTTGGGGTTTGTTTCTTGGATGGGCGAGTGCAGGTATTCCCCAAGACTACAAGATTATCTACCTCCATGGACATTGGGGTTAGATGTGGAAAACTATACAAGCTCTTGTTTTAGCCGCAACACACTCTACCACACATCAGCAACAGTGAGCTTTGTGAGCTATGGCATCGGAGGATGGCCCACTTTCATCACCCAGCTTTGAGATTGTTGAGGAGCATGGTTATAGGGTTACCAGAGTTTAGCACAGAGCAGAGTGATGTTTGCAGGGGGTGTGCTTTGGGAAAGTACACCAAGACTGCTTTTCCAAGCAGTGACAACAGAGTAGCAGGTGTACTTGATCTGATCCATATTGCTATATGTGGTCCTATGTCATCAGTTTCTTTGACTGGATTTGAGTACTATATCTCTCTCATCGATGACTACTCCAGGAAGACCTGGATCTACTTCTTGAGTTGCAAGAAGTCACCTGTAGTATTGAGAGTCTTCCAAGGGTTCAAAGCTCTTGTGGAGAATCAGATAGGGAGGAGGATTCGGGTGTTGAGATCGAACAATGGGGGTGAGTATACCTCCAAGGAGTTCGATGGGTTTTGCATTCAGGAGGGCATTCAGAGACAACTGACAGTTCCATACACTGTTGAGCAGAATGGAGTTGCAGAGAGGAAGAATAGGTCGATTGTGGGTGAAATGAAAGCAATGCTTCATGATCAGAGTTTACCGTTCTTTCTATGGGCAGAGGCATGCAGTATTGCAGTTTATCTGCAGAACATGAGTCCCCATCGTTCCTTGGGGAGGAATAATCCTAAGGAGATGTTTACAGGCAAGAAGCCTGCGGTTGGCCATTTTCGCATATTTGGCAGCTTGAATTACTCTCATGTCCCTGTTACACAGAAATCTTCCACCCTGTGAGCATCAACATTCTTTGGCCTGTAGGATCCATTTCAGTGACTCAGATCCATTTTCATCCTTCAATGATACTAGTTTATCCTATTTTTGTTCCTACCCGCATGTTGCACCACTATAGCATGCGTACCCGCGAGTTGCATCCCTATAGCCCGCGGGTATCAAGTAAAATGGTAAAAAACACTATTTTATTACTTTTTACTCCCAAAAAGCAGTCATTGGGTGACCTTTGGCTCTCCATCTGCCCAAGTAATGTCTCGATGATTCCTTTCACCTACCTTTGAGAGGACTATATATTGAGCACATATGGCTTATGGACGGGAGAAAGAAGAGAATAGTAAAGGCACTCTAGTGGATTTTTCCCTATATTGAGTCTGCACTCATTGATCCTTGTAGTTGTGAACCAATTATGTTCACCTTCCAAACTCCTCTCTAGTTTGAGTTTTCCATTCATGGAGGATTGAAGTGGTGGAGGCACAAGTGGATTGATCTAGATCTTGGTTCAGATTGGTTGCCGACAAGAGGTCGTATCACTTTGTACTTCTTCTTGTTCATTAATAGAAATACTCATATTCTCGACCATTCATGGTGTGAATGTCATTTATTATACATTGGGTTACATTTGCTTATGATATTATGGACCATTGTTATTGATAATGTTAATGTTATTTATATATCACATGTACTTGTTAGATATTGGTTGTTGAGACTAATTTGCAGATTACAAGTGCTTGGATGTGCACGGATTGAAAAGCTCCAACATGGATCTACATCAAACGTTGGATCGAGGTTGGTTACATTTCTCCATTGCTTTAACATTGTCATTTATAATAGCATTATTTTGAGAATTGAGTAGATTTCTGGTAGTCATCTGTCTATTGTGGTATTCCCAAGCCATAGTGAGTTTTCTCCAATACAAAAATGGCGACTCCGCTGGGGAAAACATCCATGTTTGGGAAATTTTTTGAGCATTAGTCCATAATTAGAGTTGTTGTTTATCGAAGCTCTGTGTCATTGAATGGCCATTAAGATACACTGTAGAAAACTTGCTTTTTCTGAGCCTCTGGACTCTTTGTTTGACCATTTGCTTTTCCTCATCCGCGGGCTTGCTTAGCTCTGCCCACGTCTACCCGCCTCTGTTTACTCTACCGCTCGCGGGTACCCACAGGATTTCCTTCGACAGTAGCGTGTAACTCTGGCTTTTGTTGGTTTATGTCTAGTGGTTGTTGTTGGGTGAGTTTGCTTGATTCCTGAGTCTTTGTTGGCCTCTTTCTTGACTGTTTCATGCCTTGGTTGTGACCAGATCTCTTCGTTTCTCTTGGTTTTTTACCAATCCTTGGTTTTAACCTCTTGGTTTTTCCTGTTGAGATCTTCCTTTTGGCTGAGTCTTGCTGTTTAGGATCTACTGGGTTGTCTTAGTGATCTTCTCGGCACTTTAGTGACTGAATAGTAGGATTTTGCTTGCATTTTTTCATTCCATATATATTGAAAAAATACAAAAAATATTCATTTAGTTTGTGCATTTTCCTTTCTGTTTATAAGAGAAAATAAAAAAATATTTTATTTCCATGTACTGCATTTTGCATTGAGTGCTTGTTGCCTTCATTTTAGGTTCTGCTTGTGCATTGAAAAGATAAAAGTTTGCATATTTATTTCGGAATAGTTGGTTGATTTTGCATATTAGTGACATTGTTTTATTGGATAGATGAGTCTAGGATTGGACGATGTTGCATACTCTTGAGTCTACACATCACTAGTTTCACGACCATATCCCTTGAGTAATCATAGCCACTAAAATTAACACTTAATTATAAAATTGATTAGACTTATTTTATTTTATAGGGCACACCAACTAGCATAGGTTTAGAGTCTTGGTAACAATCCAAGACTACTGAACGAAACATTAGGTGTCTGACCAGGGAGTGGAGGAATCCATGGTATAGATCGGTGTTCTCAGGAAAGCTCTACTCAAACCAGAGTTAAGCACGAGGTCACGGGAGGTTGGTTGAGGAGATATCCCTCTGATACCGGCTGAACATGGGAGATATATCCAGGATTTGTTCGTATCTGGGGGTACCGGAGGTTCGTCCTCTTGTGCTTCGGGCTTAGCTACCTTGCCCATACGAAAGGTCCCACCTGTGACTGTTCCCCTAAGCATTGGTTATATTGCAGTAGACATAGTTGCCTTACCTAGGTACCGCAAAGGGTACTTGCAGTGGTTATGCTATTTGTGTCCTGAGTAAGATAGGGATTGGACAGCACAGTTGTGTTCATGCAGTGGACTTGACCCTGTCGACACAGTGAAGCCTGGGTGTCTCTATAACTAATTCTGCTACCTCCGGCTATAGTTTGGGAGTCTCAAGCCTCTCCTAGGCAAGACATACCGGCTCTAGTGTCGGGAGATCATTTAGCCACTCTATCTGTTTGCTCTTGGCTGTAGATTCTCTAGGTGTGTGCTTTTGATTTACTATTTTTTGATCGATAGTTGGCCTTTAGGAGATGCCGTGTCTCTCTTCGGAGAGAACGTGGCGTGGAGCCCTACACTCCATCGGTCCTGTCATTTGGCTGGTTTAAAGCCAGCTTTGGTTACACAACGTATTACTAGAGGACGCCAGAGGGCTCCCTTTGAGTATTCAGATTCTTACACGAATTACGTTGAAGATTACATGGCTACACATCCCAATATCGGGAAAGACCTTTCTACTCCTTCGGGTAGAGTTGAACATAATTCTGATCTCCAGACTCCTCGTGAGGATTGGGGAGGTGATCCACCTACGACTCAGCTTGGTTCTATTTGGCATAATCCACTTGATAGAGATCTGTTTGATCCTTCGAATCCGGACAATTATCTTTACGGGATGCCCAAATTACCCGAGGAGGAAGAACAGGACGAGCCTTTCGTTCCTTCGTTTCCACGCAATTCTAGATATAGGAGGCCTGAGACTCATGATGATTCCGGCCCTATGATCAACCCCATTGCACTCTCTTTTGGTATGCCTAGTCACAATACTGTTGAACCTTCCACTATGGTTGGTACTCATGCTGGCACTAGTCAAAGTGTTAGCCATACTATACCCACTGGGGGCACTACGTTATCCACCCACTCACATAGTATGGGGACTGGTCCGATTCCTAACCATGCTAATGTTGGAATGTGACCACCTCCTATGAATACCCAACCTAGTCGGAATGCTGTCCGAAACATGACTCGCCATCCACCACCTAATACACATGTCGCTACTCGTCAACCTAGGACCACTTTCGCACATGATATGGTTCCTCCCAACCACGGGGGTGGACACATACCACTAGTAATAGTAATGTAGGGGGTGGGAATATTTCCTATCCACATGGACATCACACCACCAACCCTGCTACTGGTCACACCCATATTGGACCTAGGAATACTTCTCATGCTTATGGTCATCACACGACTTCTCAAGCTAATCCTAATATTGGGGGTGGGAACATACCACACCATTACGGTCAATACAACACAGTTCCCACTATGAATAGTACATAGATGCCCCATACCCATGGTGGCAACCCTTACTACAACACAGTCGGTGCTGGCCACCAGTATCACCCACCACCCCAATATGGTGCCCAAAACGCACATATACCTACTTACTCTCAAATGGGTCAGGCAGGGGGAGGTTATCCATCTTATGGCCATGGGAAAGCTTATGGGCCGTCAGGTCCTCAGTATCAGCAGTTTAACCCTCATGGTCAAGCTTTTGGTCCATTGTATGATACAGTTCCATTTAACCAACCTTTTATGGGAGGTTATAATCAAGCTTTCCAGCCACAGCTCCCGTTCCTTGCACGCTTGAATCTCCTGGATCTTTCGAAGCTCACGAATGATCCGGTGTGTCACGACCCTATTTGGCCCCCTGTCCCTACAAGGCTCCCTTCGGACATTCCAAAGTTTGAGGGGAAAGGTGGTGAGGGCCCGAGAGATCATGTCACGACATTTCACCTGTGGTGCTCCTCCAACTCTTTGAATCATGATTCCATTCGATCACGACTATTTCAACGCACCCTCACGGGGGCCGCTGTGAAATGGTATGTGGAGTTTCCCGGAAACACCTATAGGGGATTCAATGAGATCGCTTTGGTTTTCTTAGACCATTTCCAGTTGCCGGTTCGTTATAATATTGGTACTGAGTTGTTGTCCACCTTCCGTTAGAATAAGGCCACACATATTTCTGACCACGTTCAAGAGTGGCGTCGGCCGAAGAGATTAGTGAAAGCCAACATTCCTCTAGAGTTCCTGTTGGCATGGTTCCTCAAGTCTTTACTTCCATATATTGCTAAGGATGTTTCGATGTCCGACATTATGACTGAGGAACAAGCTATCTTGAAAGTCCAGCAGTTAGATCTTCTTTATTCTCAGTCTGGCATTTTGTATGACATTATTCCTGATGCACCGAGAACAAGACATGAGCCCACGTCAGTTCCTGGACCACATGCCGATGGCATCGTGGGGTCCGCATGCACTCGCCCTGTAGACTTGGTAGCTAATCAAATGCAAAATTTGTCGCTAAACCAATATGCTCCCGGATAGGTTCACACCTTATCCACTTCCACTCTGTCGTCTAATGTACACAATGTGCAATCAACAAAACCATCGGGTAACCAGCAACCTGGTGGCAAGAAAAAGGGGAGAAATAATCATAGGGGTGGAAACAATGGAAGTAACAATAATAGAAATTGTAATACTCCTTGTAAAGAGAATGACAACCCTCCTTGGGAAGGCGGTAATGTTGGCGAGGATCGTAAACCTAGGCGTAAGGTGAAATTACCTTGTAAGCTTTGTGGAGAGGATCATCTTACTCACTTATGTCCTCGTATTGAAGAAGCATCAAAGCATTTGGCATAGAGCCCAGCTGTGTTGAAGGACCCCCTACCTCATCACCAAAACATGGCTTCGCATGCTCCCACCACTGGTTATGGTACTAATGAAATGACAACGTCTTCTTCCAATACTAGTGGTTATGGATGCATGAATATGGTTCAGTCGGAGGTTTGTGTTGCTACTCGTCAGCGTGATTATGGTGCACCACAACTGAATTTGGGGAATGAGCCTCCCCCTCCTCCTGATAATTCCTTGCATATCGAGAAGCCTTCTATTATGCCGTAGATACCGAAAGGTGTTCTCAAGCGCTCCACACATAATCCTAATGCTCGAGCCGCCCAGAACTACTCCATCATGGAATATTTGGGCCAAACTCCGTGTGCCATGTCGGCTCTTGAAGTTTTGCAAGCTTTTCCTTCTCAGAAGCATGACCTTTTGAGTGCGTTAGGAGTTAAGGATGGGGGAAGTCCTAGTGTTATCAAGTTTGATACTACTGATGTCCAACCTCGCTTGCCTTACCACGTTGCTTTTCAAATCCAAGTGGTATGCCTTAAGAGGTTTGTCAAACGTACTATGGTTGATGAAGGTGCTTCCGCGTTGGTAATGTCGTTGACTTGTTGGAGAGTTATTGGCTCTCCTCCCCTACTTGCGTCTAGAACTACACTCACTGCATTCGACGGTAGATCTTTTACGCCGCATGGAATTATCCCTTCCCTTGTTGTCTCCTTGGGAGGTAAGGCCGTGCCTATTGAAGTCGAAGTGGTTGATGCACCCATCGACTAAAAAATTTTACTAGGTCGGAACTGGATGTACGCTATGAAGGCTGTCGCATCTACTGTATTTCGAGTTATTTGCTTTCCACACGAAGGAAAAATTGTGACGATCGATCAACTGGATTATGTTGGCACTCCTTTCATAGCATCTATGGGATCAGTAGTCCCGCAAGTTTCTGATTCTCAGTCGGCAACTGGGAACATAGGTGTTGGAATGTACCCCTCGTTGATGGGAACTTTTAACCATTCTGCACCTGTGAATTTTATTGGAACCATTTTCGACAGTGCGCCTCCTCCTTCGAATATTATTCCATTCCAGACTTCCCATTGTAGTGATCCATGGATTTTTCCATCCGCGGATTCTATGTCTGGAGACGTTGCGCACGTTGGGATGTCTATGCCCTTATCTGTAGCGGAGCTCACTTATGATCACATCCAACAAACGACTGCAGATCTGGATCTCTCTTCTCCCCAGACACAGTTGAAGAAGATCTCGTTACGTTGCCAGTTTGGGCAGCCAACTCATCTTTCTCTCACAATTGCCTCGATGATACTTTGTCATCTGATGAAGCTGTCCTCGAAGCCATGTGTGGTAGTGAGAGGCCTTGGGAAGATATGCACCATCGATCTTATTTCCTTCACAACCTTGAGCTCATTGAGCAGGAGGAGTTTAGGATGACTCTAGCTGAGATGGTTGGTCACCTTGTGGCTCTTTTGCAGTCGCATGATGTTTTCTTGGAGGGGAATATGGCCAATATTTCCCCAACCACTTCGATAAACATATCCTGCACTCCCGGAAAGATTGAGAATGTTTACGTCGGTGACGATTGCACTCCTGAGGAGATTGCTATTTACACTGATTTGTTTACTGAACTCCGGGAAGATTTCTCTTGGTCATATGAGGAGATGCCAGGAATAGACCCTCGCATGGTTGAACACAAGATTACAACGTATCCTAATGCTAAACCGGTTCGACAACGCTTACGTGCTGTGAACCTTAGGAAGAAATCTGCTATAAAGGCAGAGGTGAAGAAACTGCTCAAAGCTGGTTTCATCTACCCCGTTCCCCTTACCGAATGGGTGTCATACCCTGTTCCTGTGGATAAGAAGCAGGGAACGATTTGTGTATGCACTGATTTCAGAGATTTGAACCGTGCATGTCCAAAAGACAACTTCCCCATGCCATTCATTGATCAAATATTGGATGCTTGTGTGGGAAGTGAGATTTTTTCATTCATGGACGGATCCTCGAGTTATAATCAGATTCAAATCAAACCCGTGGACCAACATAAAACGACATTTATTTGTCCATGGGGAACTTTTGCGTACCGAAAAATGCCCTTCGGCCTCAAGAATGTCGGAGCTACTTTTCAGCGAGCCATGACCTATGCCTTTCACGATCTTAAGAAGATTATGGAATTTTTCTTGGATGATCTTGCTGGCCATTCTCGCAAGAGAGTGGACCACCCCAAGCACCTCCGTATGATTCTCGAACGATGTATCCACTACAAAATTTGATTGAATCCAAACAAATGCATCTTCACTGTTAGGACTGGTCGCCTTCTAGGTTTCATAGTTTTGAAGGAGGGTATTAGAGTCGATCCTCTCAAAGTTGAGGCAATACTTCAGTTGCCTCCTCCGCGTAATCTGTTTCAACTTCAGAGTCTCCAAGGGAGAGCTAATTTTCTGTGTCGGTTTATAGTTAACTATGCCAGTCTTACTAAAGGTTTCGCACGCCTATTGAAGAAAGACACACCTTTTGTCTGGGATGAGCGAGCCCAGCAGTCTTTCGACGCACTTAAGAAAGCTTTGGTATCGGCCCCGGTGCTTAGTCCGCCGGACTTTACACGAGATTTCATTCTTTATGTGGCCACGTATCAAGAGACTATTGGCATGGTCTTGGTTCAGGTAGATGATGCGCTCGTCGAGCATGTTATCTATTATCTTAGTCGAAATTTGGTAGACGCTGAACTAAGGTACACCCACGTAGAAAAGCTGGCACTTGCGACTGTTCATGCAGTCCAGCAGTTACGGCATTACATTTTGTTTCGAACAACCACTGTTGTAGCTCATATCAATCCATTTCAGTTCGTGCTATCATGACGCCTTATCAGGGGTAAGTATAATAAATGGATTGTGATCCTTTAGGAATTTGATCTCGAGTTTGCTTCTGCAAAATTGGTGAAATCATTGGTGTTCTCTAAGCTTATGTCGGACCTTCCATGGCTTGATGAGGATGTCATTCATGAAGATTCCTTTGTGGATGAACACTTATTTCTTATCTCGACCGAGGACCCTTGGTATGGGGATGTCATTAGATATCTCCAAACTTTGAAGTTTCCTCAGCATTATTCACGAGACGAGCGATGGCATGTGAGACATCACGCCAAAGATTATACTATCATCAGTGATACTTTGTATCACCGAGGAAATGATTCCATTCTCCGTCGTTGCTTGAATCACGAAGAAGTAGAATGGGTACTTAATGATTGCCATGCGGGAGCGTGTGGCGGTCACTTATCCAGGCTTGCTACAGCCCAACATATTATGCGAGCAGGTTATTTTTGGCCTACTATCTTTAAATATTGTATTAACAATGTGAAGAGATGTCACCCTTGCTAGGTGTTTTCTCGAAACATACAGTCGCATCCAGCGCCCCTCCATCTGGACGTCACTATTGGTCCCTTCACTAAGTGGGAGGTAGATTTCATGGATTGCAAACCAGCTTCGGCTGGGGGGCATCATCATATTATTGTGGCCGTGGATTATTTTTTCAAGTGGGTTGAGGCCATGCCTACCGTTAAAGCCGATGGTGCTACTGCAACCCATTTCATGTTCAACTAGATTATCACTCGATTCGGTATACCGAAAGAGATTGTCACTGACCATGGCAGTCACTTTCAAAATAAGATGATGGAGGATTTGTCTCTCAAGCTTGGTTTTCGTTAGGAACACTCGTCTTCCTACTATCCTCAAGCAAATGGTCAGGTTGAAGCAGTCAATAAGTCTTTGAAGACCATTCTCCAACGTACCATCCAACAAAGCAAGACCAATTGGCATATCATGTTATATCCTGCTTTGTGGGCATATCGAACCACAGTTAAGACTGCCACCGGGTTCTCACTGTTCCACTTAGTTCATGGTGTGGAGTCAATTTTACTGATTGAATGCGAGATTCCTTCGCTCAAGCTAGCCATAGAGCTCCTCCCTGATATGACGGAGATTGAGCAACGTTTAGTACACCTCGAGCAACTTGACGAGCACCATCGAGATGCCGCCGTGGCCATTGATGTTAACAAGCGTCGTGTCAAGGTTCAATATGATAGGTCTATCCATCCCCGACAATACGCTGAAGGTGACTTGGTACTCTTGTATGACCAAGCTAAAGAACCCCTGGGGGTAGGCAAGTTCAATCCCATGTGGCACGGTCCTTACATTGTGAGGCGTGTCCTTGAGAAAGGAGCCTATAAATGGGCTCTACCTCAAGCAGTATCACGCTTGAACCTTTGGTTCGGGCTGATACTTTTTGTACACTATTGTATAGTTTTTCTGTACATAGTCTAGGTTGCATTTTTGGTTGTCGGGTCTGCTGATTAGCCTCTGTTTGATTGACAGATGTCAGCGGGATGTCCTACATTCTTAGGTTTCGCAGATGGTGCTAGCCGACATACACAGCAGCTTGCTTCTGCTGCCTGGGTTATCTTTTCACCTGACCATCTAGTTGTGTCCTCAGGAGGTGCTTGTCTCGGTCCTACATCTAACAATGTGGTTGAGTATAGTGCCATTGTTGAGCTACTTTGGGATGCCATTTCACATGACATCTAGTCTTTAGAAGTCCGCCTGGATTCACAACTAGTTGTGTCTCAGCTAAATGGGCAGTACCGTATACGAGACCCTACATTACTACGGATATTCCTTAAGGTACGACTCTTGGAGAGACATTTTGTTTCCATTACATATATTCACATTCCGAGAAGTCATAATTATATATCTAATGCATATGCTAACTATGTATTAGATTGGCATTTGTCACACTCATCATGAAGCACATAAATACAAAGACATTCATACATTTGTACCATACACACATAGTAGAACCGAGAACCAAAGTTGTATATATATATAAATATGTCTAAAAATGGTAGTGTCTGTAAAATTTTGAGCATTAATTTACAATACTCTAGGATCTTCACTGAGAGAATAACATATACAGTATATCAATGCATACCAATCACAATAAGCATGATAAGCATGACAAGAATCAAAAGCATGAGAGACAAGAGACACAGAGTTTCCGTGGGGAGAACCCTAAGGTGAAAAACCCCACAACTTCCTCAGAGATAGAGAGAGAAATGGCTCAACCAAAGTACAACCAAAATACACTTGAGATAGTCTCCTAGAGCAGATGATCCTCCTCCTCACTAGTGCGCCACTTTCTGAGTGAGAGAAGTGTGACTTTCCGAATGATCCAAATAGAGATCTCCCGATCTCCATTTATACTTAACCTGTTTGCCCAGTTACACTATGGGGGCGACTTGTCTATCTAGATACATCCACAATATAATATGTATTTCAGGGCCGACTCCACACATGGTGGTCTAATAACCCATCGGCAAGTACACACACTTGTGACACTTGTCAATCCACATGACGACACTTCCTTATAGAGGAATAACACATCTCTAATAAGGGTACAATAAATATATATGAAATACATAAATGAAATACATTCCGAAGTTACATATACATCAACACTCCCTCTTAACTAGGAAGGTATTTCTCGACATAGATCCGCTAGACAAGTCTTCTTCTCGGGATCATCGTCACTGTTGCTGCTATCTCAACCAATCTTTGACTCTACTCGTCATAGGAAGTTCTACAGAGCCAGTCCTTTTTCATACTGGATGTAGGCCCACCACCTGCAGGTCTTCGTCATCACTGGCCATACTGTGGAATCCTCAAGACTTATTACGTGCGTCACAAAACCTCGAAAGAGAATCCCAGGCTGTTACGAGCACACGGCTCTACCTATAGGATCTCCCAGGGCCATATTATATGTGACCTCACCACAAAACCTCGCAAGAGCATCCGAGGCTGTTACGAGCTCACAGCTCTACCTATAGGATCTCCCAGGGATAGATTATATGTGGTCACCACAAAACCTCACAAGAGCATCCCAGGCTATTATGAGCACACATCTCTACCTATAGGATCTTCCAGGGATAGATTATATGTGGTCATGGCAAAACCTTGCAAGAGCATCCCAGGACTTATTACGGGCACACAGCCCAACGTATTGGATCTCCCAGGGACATATTATATGCCATAGGACAAAACCTCGAAAGAGAATTTGCTAGATATCCCAGGGCCAGATTATATGCCATAGGCAAAACCTCGAAAGACTATCTATAGATCTCCCAGGGCCAAATTATATGTCCTCCTAGAGCAAAACCTCGAAAGAGCATTTGCCAGATATCCTAGGGCCAAATTATATGCCATAGGCAAAACCTCGAAAGACTATCTGCAAATCTCATAGGGCCAAATTATATGCTCATCTACACAACCTGATCCACGGCCATAGAGTATCAACCTGATACTCACCATACATCATCCTAATGTACACATGATCATCCTGATCATCATCACTACAACATCTTGCTGCAAGTCATCTGGAGCAACATCCTGAAGCTCGTCATCCACGATCATCCTTATCATATCATGCATCTACCTGATGCATACCAAGTATCTACCTGATACATATTATCATACATGATCCACCTGATCATATAGTGTATCCACCTGATACAAATACAAATACATGATACATATCACCATACATGATCCACCTGATACATATACAGATACATGGTCCAAGCATCCAACATAATGCATATACAAAATACATACAAATGATCCTACTGATCATATCCAACATCCAACATGATGCATACATACATATACATATAAATGATCCAACTGATCATATCCAGCTTCCAACATGATGCGTATATACATATAAATGATCCAACTAATCATATCCAGCATCCAACATGCGTATATACATATAAATGATCCAACTGATCATATCCAGCTTCCAACATGATGCGTATATACATGTAAATGATCCAACTGATCATATCCAACATCCAACATAATGCGTATATACATATAAATGATCCAACTGATCATATCCAGCATCCAACACGATGCATACATATATATATAAATGATCCAACTGATCATACAAAGCAGAAACCAGAACATCATCTAGCGCTTACATCCATAGCCATGTGAAGGATCCTCCTTCCAACATGCTTGGAATGGCTTCAGCAAATATGTCCATCACTTCTTCCTCGAAGTGTCATCAATTTGAAGAACGCCAAGCCTCTCCCTGAAGTACTCGAACTTCACCCTGGCTAGTGGCTTCGTCAGCACATCTGCAATCTGCTCGTCCGTCACAATGTACAGGAGCTTCACAGCTCCTCTCTGCACCATATCCCTGATATAGTGATATTTGATCTCGATGTGTTTGTGAAGCACCTGCAACAATTAATTAATAAGAATATGCAAAATAGCATAAATGACAGAACTCAGAATCACTTTTACATTGATCACAGGCCACTTCGAGGGGGAAACCTCCTATGAGCAAGCTCAATACAAATAACTTCACGGTGCCTTCATAGGTCTCAACACACACTTATATACTAAGTCTAGGTGCCAATACTATGGGTCAAAACCATGGGCCACTACAAACTATGGATCAACAATACTACGGGCGACTTACAAAGCATATGCGCCAACAACAATAACACAAACTATTGATCAACAAATACTACGGGATGACTTACAAAGCATATGCGTCCAACAACAATATACTAACAAAGTAAAGACATGGGTTCCTACCATCCCCTCCCCCTTAAAAAAAGCTTTGTCCTCAAAGATTTAGATGTGGAAATTGTTGTTGAATCTGAAGGAGTGGTTCCCATGTAGCATCCTTTGGTTGCATGCCGTGCCACTAAATTAAGACCTCTGTGATAGAGCGAGAGCGAAGCTGACGAGTGCACCGATTGAGGATGGCCTCCGGCTCCAAAATGATGGATCCTTCATTATACAGTTCGGGTAAAATCGTTTGTCCACTGATGTTGGTGCCAAGAAATTTCTTCAGACAAGATACATGAAAGATTGGATGAATGCGGGAAGAAGGAGGAAGTTCCAATTTATAAGCAACGGACCCAATCTTCTGAAGAATCCGATATGGCCCATAGAAATTTGGAGCGAGCTTATGACGCCCTTTGAGTTTCAGGGAGGATTGCTTGTAGGGCTGGAGACGAATAAAAACCATATCGCCTACTTGAAAAGTGCGCTCAGAGCAGTGTTGATCAGCTTGTTGCTTCATGCGATTTCTTTCCATGTGAAGATTGTCCCACAAAATGCGAAGAATCTGATCGTGGTTTCGAAGGACCGTGTCAACTTCCTGAACTGGGGAACTGTTGGGGGTGTATGGAAGAAGAACTGGAGGTGCTTGACCATAGACTGCTTCATATGGGGTCATTTTAGAGGCAGTGTGGTAAGAGGTATTGTACCACCATTCAGCGAGAGGGAGCCACTTTTCCCACTGATGTTGTTGTTTAGAGGTGAAGCAACAAAGATAAGTTTCCAAGCATTTATTGATAATTTCAGTTTGACCATCTGTTTGTGGGTGATACCCTGAACTCATATTCAGTTTGGTGCCAGTGTGGCGAAATAGTTCTGTCAAAAAATGACTGGTGAAAGTCGCATCACGATCCGAGACAATGGAAGAAGGGATGCCATGAAGACGAAAGATCTGGTCCAGGAAAATTTGAGCGACTGAGGAGGCTGTATAGGGATGGCTGAGAGCAAAAAAAAAACTATATTTGGAGAGGCGATCAACCACAATGAGAATCACTGTCTTCCCACCAGATTTAGGGAGCCCTTCAATGAAATCCATAGAAATATCTATCCAAATACGTGTAGGTATGGGCAAGGGTTCGAGCAATCCTGGAAGGAGTGTTGTTTCACCCTTATTGCGCTGGCAGGTATCACATTCAGCCACCATCTGTTGAATTGTCCTTTTCATGCCCTGCCAAAAGAAGTTATGCCGTGCCCGTTCATATGTTTTGAGGAACCCAGAGTGCCCTGCCGATGGAGAAGCATGGAGTTCATAGAAGATAGCCTGTTGAAGATCTGTGCTCTGGGGAAGCACCAGACGACCCTTGTATCTCAGAGAAGCACCATCCCAAGAGTAATGTGGTACAATAGAAGGGTTGTTGGTCAAGCGTTGGATGATTTGAGATAAGGAAGAGTCATTGACATAACCCTGTTGAACAGATTGCAACCAATTTGGAATAGGCATAGAAATAGCTGAAAGAGAACCTTGGGCATCAAATGTGCGAGAAAGAGCATCTGCCACAATATTGTCTTTACCCTTCTTGTAAGTGATCTCATAGCCATAACCCATGAGTTTGCTAACCCATTTCTGTTGTGCTGGGGAGGAGACACGCTGTTTCAAGAAATATTTCAGACTCTGGTGATCAGTCTTGATGCAGAAATGATTCCCTAATAGGTATGGTCGCCACTTCTATACTGCATGCAAAATAGCCATCATTTCCTTCTCATAGGTAGTGGCAGCTAAATTCTTACTTGAAAGGGCTTTGATGGTGAATGCAATGGGGTGTTCATCTTGAAGGAGAACAACACCAAGTCCATTGCCGCAAGAATCACTCTCAATAGTGAAGGGCTTGGAAAAATCGGGCATAGCTAGAACAGGTGTAGTACACATAGCTTGTTTTAGTTTGTCAAATGCACACTGAGCAGCATGTGTCCATGTAAAAGCATCCTTTTTCAATAGAGCAGTTAATGGAGTTGCAATCTTCCCATAATCCTTGACAAACTTGCGGTAGTAGCCAATCAACCCCAAAAAACCACGAAGGCTCTTGAGTGTTTGAGGATGCGGCCAATTGTTCATGGAATCGATTTTTGCAGGATCCACGCGAACCCCTTGTGCTGAGATAATGTGCCCGAGATACGCAACTTCCTTCTGTCCAAAAGCACATTTAGACTGCTTGGCGTGGAGATGATGGTCAAAGAAAAGTTGCATGACAAGATCCAGATGCTGGAGATGTTCATCCCATGTTTTACTGTAGATGAGGATATCATCAAAGAATACCAGAATGAATTTTCGCAAGTAGGGTCGAAATATTTTATTCATTAAGGCTTGGAATGTGGAAGGAGAATTAGTGAGGCCAAAGGGCATGACCAAAAACTCATAATGGCCATCATGTGTGTGGAAAGCTGTTTTAGGGATATCATCCTCATGAACCCGAATTTGATGATACCCAGAACGAAGATCCAACTTGGAGAAAAAGTGAGCCCCATGAAGCTCATCAAGAAGCTCATCAACAACAGGAATTGGAAACTTATCCTTGATGGTGAGGTGATTAAGTGCTCGGAAGTCAATGCAGAGGCGCCATGACCCATCTTTTTTGCGGACAAGAATAACTGGAGAAGAAAAGGAACTAGTGCTTGGGCGAATAATACCTTTATTCAATAAGTCCCGAACGAGCATTTCAATCTCCGTTTTTTGGTGAAATGGGTAGCGATAGGGCCTGATGTTGGGAGGAAAGCTGCCAGGAAGGAGCTGAATACGATGGTCTTCTGGCCTGGAAGGTGGCAATCCCACTGGTTCAGCAAAGACACCTGTATATCGATCCAGAATTTGTTGTAGATCCAAAGGAGTAGTGGAGACCGCTGAGGGTTGCATCTGGATGGAATGGATCTGAGCGATGACACCATGTGAATTCTTCTTGAGGAGTTTTTCCATGCGATGTGAACTGATGATGCTGAGAGAACCTGGTTGTAATCCTGTCAATGTGTGTTTTTGTCCATTGAGGGAAAACTGCATCCAAAGTTCAGCAAAATCCCATAAGATAGGGCCAAGTGTGCGTAGCCATTGAGCGCCCAAAACCACATCACATCCGCCTAAGGGAAAGGAAAACATGTCAGAGAGCAAGGTATAATCTCCCATAGAGATACGCACATTTCGACACTTGCCTTTGCAAGGTAAGGTGCCCCCATTGGCAACCATGAATTCAAACTTGGAGCAAGGATGGATAAAACAATCAGCTTGTTTGGCGATCCGAGGGTCAATGAAATTATGAGTGCTACCAGAATCAATGAGTATTGTAAGAGGAAGCTTCTTGAAGTAACCCCTGACCCGCATTGTTTGGGGGGTGGTGATTCCATCTAAAGCATGGAGAGATATCTCTGGCTGGTCATCTTGAGACGGAGGGTCAATAGGCGGGTCCGGAATGTCGACCTGAGCATCCATTGTTTCTGGATCTTCGTCACCAATTTCAGAGGCAGGCGGAGAATCCACATCTAAGAGATAGAGCTTTTGCTGAACACATCTATGTCCTCGAGTGAATTTCTCATCACAGTTATAGCAAAGCCCCTTTTCTCTGCGTGCTTGCATCTCTGTTTCAGACAAACGCTTGATAGGAGTTGGTCGAGGGGCTTGCGGTATAGGTGGTCGTTGAGAACCCATATTTGAGAAGGGAACAAAAGTGGGCTTGGAGCGTTGTTGGGCTGCAATCTTGTCTTCTGCCAACTTAGCCAACCCTAGGGCTTCCATCATTGTGTTGGGACATAACATTTTGACCTCAGAGCGGATGACATCCTTTAGACCACTGATAAAACAACTCCGGTAAAAGTCATCAGACAATCCTTCAGTGTGGTTGGCTAGTTTCTCAAATTCGGTTTGATACTCTCTCACAATGCCAATTTGGCGAAGTTTAGTGAGGGCTCTTGTGAAGTCATCAAAAGCTCTAGGACCAAATCGTTGCAAAAGGAGCTGGCAAAAGTCTGGCCATTTTGGCTCTTCATGAGCCTTGATGTACCAACGGTACCATTGAAGAGCTTCCTGTTCCAAATGAAAGGATGCAAGCGGAGCTTTGTTGATATCAAAAGTATTATGCAGACTGAAATACTGTTCTACACGATAGATCCATCCAGTTGGATCAGTACCATTGAAGCGAGGAAAGTCAAGCTTCGGACCACGAAAATTGTTGGAAGAAGAGAACCCACTGTCTGATGAAGACTCAGACTGCCGTTTGTTGTTCATAGCTGAATGTTCAAGATGGAGGCCGAGAAATTTTTCATCAAGATCCTGGAGTTTGGCTTGGATGGCTGCAAGTGCTTCTTCCATGGTTTTTGCTCCTGCACGGGTGACAACCATAACCAAGTTTTTTTTTTTTTTTTTGGTTGACTGGGTAGGAAAACAAAAACAGAAACTGGTTCAGTAAAGGAAAATCTGGACTTGGGAAAAAATCTGAAGGGTAATTGGGGTTTGACTAGGTTTTGGACACTGTCGAATAGACAGGGAAGCAAAAAATGCGGCTTTCAGAAGTGGGTGAAAGAATGGGAAAATTTGGCAGAGGGGGACAAAGAAGCAGAATTCAGAAAGGAACTTTGTGGTAAAATTTGAAGGTGATTGGGTGAAATCTGAGGAAGTTATGACAAACCTTAAAAATAGACAAATGTGGGATTTTGGGCTTTGGGAAAGGGAAGTGGGGATAGGGTCCTCAGGAATGAAATATGCAGAATGGGATGACAGGGGTCCCCCGAAAATTTCAAGGGAAACAGAGTGAAAACAAGGGAGATATGGGCTTTTTTTATTTTTTAATTTTTTTTAATTTTTAATTTTTTTTAATTTTTTTAATTTTTAATTTTAATTTTAATTTTTAATTTTAATTTTAATTTTTAATTTTTAATTTTTTTAATTTTAATTTTTAATTTTTAATTTAATTTAATTTTAATTTTTATTTTTTTTTCAGACTAGAGCGGCTACGGCTCGGAAGGGATCTGAAACGACGCCGAATAGATTGAAAATGGCTGGATCTGGAACGGCTTTCAGAATGGATCTGAACGGCTGGATCTGAAACGACACAGCAGTGATCGACAACAGTTTAGCTAAAAATAGATATGGACCCCAGGTATGTGCGACTTCCTAACAGTTCAGGGGTTTCACTCAGCCACCAATGCTTTCTGACGACTTGCGTATTGGGGAAGTACCCCTCACTCCACGGCTCAGGTAAAACTGATAACCACTTTGCCACAAACGACAGCTCTTGGTTTACCTCACAGGTGGGAACTAGTCAATCAGGTAGGGGTCGTTGCCCTTTTCGCTGGCAGGTCCTCTCAATGGGCCAACTACTTCGGGGTTCCTGTGGTACTCCTCACAATGAGTTTTAGGGCTTATGCCCAAGTACTTCCCACAGTTAAGCGGATAGGGATTATTCCCAAATCCGAACCTGCAACAGATGCAAAAAAAAATTTGGCAAAAATTTCACCCATCGAGCCCAAGAAAGTGCTCTGATATCGGATGTGAAGCATCTGCAACAATTAATTAATAAGAATATGTGAAATAGCAGAAATAACAGAACTCAGAATCACTTTTATATTGATCATAGGCCACTTTGAGGGGGCAACCTCCTATGAACAAGCTCAATACAAATAACTTCACGGTGCCTTCATAGGTCTCAACACACACTTATATACTAAGTCTAGGTGCCAATACTATGGGTCAAAACCATGGGCCACTACAAACTATGGATCAACAATACTACGGGCGACTTACAAAGCATATGCGCCAACAACAATAACACAAACTATTGATCAACAAATACTACGGGATGACTTACAAAGCATATGCATCCAACAACAATATACTAACAAAGTAAAGACATGGGTTCCTAACAGTGTTTCGACCTGTCATGAAACACTGGGTTCTCGGACAGCTTCACACAACTCTGGTTATCACAAAAGATACCAGTAGCATCCAACGAGAGATCAAATAACTCAGACAGTAGCTTTCATAGCCATACTGCCTCACAACTAGCTGAACAAGCTGCAACATACTCTGCCTTAGTTGTACTCAGTGCTACGCAGGACTGCTTCCTGCTAAACCAAGAGATCACACCTGATCCCATACTGAAGCATCATCCAGATGTGCTCTTCCTATCTGCAGCACTTCCAGCCCAATCTGAATCAACATAACCTTGCAGGTTAAACTTTTGATTCGCTTCATACTTGAGCTCATAATCCGTTGTACCCTTCAGGTACCTTAGAACATGCTTTACAACAACCAGGTGAACACTCCTCGGATCCGTCAGGAACTGGCTCAATGTGTTCACAACAAAGCAAATATATGGTCTCATGTTCGTCAAGTACATCAAGGACCCAATCATCTAACGATACGTAGAGACATCAACCAGCTCAGATGAAGCATCACATAGAAGCTTTAGATTAGATGCCATAGGTGTGGCCATGGCCTTGCAATCCATCATCCCGAATCTCTTCAGGATATCTACTGTGTACTTTCCTTGACCAAGGAAGATCCCACCTGCACTCTGCCACACCTCCATACCTAGGAAATAATGCATCATTCCCAAATCTTTCATATCAAACTCAGCAGCAAGCTTCCTTTTAGTATCTGCAATTAGTCTGTCATCTCCTATTACAAATAAGTCAACCACATACAGGAGTAGAATCACAGGATTCCCTTCCTCAACCTTGTAGTAAAGGTTGGAATCCGCTTTACTCTTGGTAAATCCCAAACTAGATAGGAAACTGTCCATCCTACCATACCAGGTTCTGGGAGCTTTTTTCAAGCCATACAAGGCTTTCTTCAATATGCACACATATGACTCCCTGTCATGTATTTCAAAACCGAGTGGTTGCTCCACATATACTTCCTCTTCAACTACACGATTCAAGAAAGCAGTCTTGACATCCATCTGGTGTATTTTCCATTTCATTGCCGCAGCCAGGGCAAGTACTGTTCTGATGGAAGTATACCTGGCTACAGGTGCAAAAGTTTCTTCATAATCTATTCCCTCTTTCTGAGAGAAGCCACGAGCTACGAATCTTGCCTTGTATTTCTCTACACTGCCATCTGCAGCATGCTTGATTTTGTAGATCCATTTGGAAGTCACAACAGACTTCTCTTTAGGTCTTGGGACAACATCCCAAACATCATTCTTCATTATTGATTGGTATTCCTCAACCATGGCATCCTTCTATTCTTTCTTTTCCGTTGCTTCTTCATAACTGGAAGGCTCTTTGTTCATAATGTCATAGAGTAAAGCAACATAGCTGGTATGTGATCTGGTTCTCTTCTTTCCTCTGTGTTCTTCTTCTGGAATGCCAAAATCTTTCTGCATCTTGAATGAGCTCTCTAGCCCATGCAGGTTTCCTTTTGTGAGAGTTATCCTCACGAGGTGGATCTACAGGTTCTTGCGGATCTTCAAACTCACGAACAACTTCTGGAACTGCTTCAGTCATGGTAGTGTCTTGAAATCTAGTTTCCTTAGGTTCTTCATAAACTTCGATAGGTGCCTTCCTTTATTTGATGAATGCTGAGTTTTCGTCAAATGTTACATCTTTGCTGACATCAATCTTCTTGAACCTTGGAAAGTATATTCTGTAAGCCTTCGAGCTTTCATTGTAACCCACAAAGATACCCTTCTTTCCTGAAGGATCTAGTTTAGTCCTCTTTTCCTTTGGGACATGAGTGTATACTGGACAACCAAATATTCTGAGATGACTGACTTCAGGTTTCTTACCAGAAAAGACCTCTTTTGGTGTCTTATTATCCAATATCTTGTGGGGTGTTCTGTTCTGCACATATAAAACTGTTCTAGTTGCTTCTTCCCATAGATGCATCGGTAGATCCTGGTCATGCAGCATTGCCCTTGCTGCTTCCATGATTGTTCTGTTCTTCCTTTCTGCAACTCCATTCTGTTGAGGATTATAAGGAGCAGTCAACTCCCTCTTAATCCTTGAATCACTACAAAGCTTCTTCAAGTCACTTGAGGTGAATTCTCCACCATTGTCGGATCTGAATGTTTTGATCTTCTTGTTAGTTTGATTCTCCATCAAGGTTTTGAACTCCTTGAACTTATCAAGCACCTCATCTTTATTCTTCAAGAAGTATACCCAAGTCTTCCTGGAGAAGTCATCAATAAATGAGACATAATAAACATACCCACTCAGAGAACTGGATGACATAGGACCACATACATCTGAGTGGATGATTTCCAGGATATCTTTTGCCTTGCTTTCACTGCTTGGGAAAGCCTTCTTAATGTTCTTACCTTTTGCACATCCTTTGCAAACACCTTCATGTTTGGTCTTGATTTCAGGAAGACCCTCTACAGTCTTGCTTTCAATTGGAAGTGCCCTATAATGCATATGAGCAAGTCTTCTATGCCAAAGTTCACTTGGCTCCATGGATTCATGTACCATGGCATGTTCAGGTTGTCCCTTCAATTTATACAAACCTCCCTGTTGCTCACCAATCACTACTGCATCATCTATGGTCTTTCCCTTTGGCCACATTAGGACTTGGCCATCCACAAATGCAACCCTCATACCTTTTGCATCCAAAGCAGAGATGGAGAGTAATTTCTTCTTGGGCCTAGGTACATAAAGGACTTCTTTCATCTTCAAAGATTTTCTAGAATCTAGGGTGTAGGAGGCTTCACCACTTCCTTTGATTGGGTATTGATAATCATCCCCAAGTTTCACCTTAAGGGGTGATTCATGTTTAGATAGATTCACAAAAGATTCCTTAAACCCAGTCATGTGTTTGAAAGCCCCACTATCAATCAACCAATCATTACAACCATGGGAGATAGTACCTGTGAGAGCAGATATTAGAACATACTCTTCTTCACTTGATGAGTCATCGTCACTATCATCACTTTCTGCCCTAGCCTTCTTCTTTGGAGGTTCATCATCCTCAGCAGCATGAGCATGGAACTTTCTTTTGCTGCCCTTCTTCTTCTTGCTGGAGTTGTTGTTATTATCCCTTTTGTTCTTGGGATAATCTGAAGCAAAGTGACCCTTCTCATTGCATGTGAAGCATCTTAGATCCTTCTTATTCTTTTGATAGGATCTCTTGTAGCGAGAGTGCTCCTTCTTGGGCTTGCTTCTTTTGGTGTGAGCTGTAAGAGCTTGATCTTCAATCCCCATCTTTTCTTCTCATGCCACAAGCCTTGCTTCTTCTTGTGAGCATTCTTCCCGTAGTCTGTTGAAGGATACCAACTTATTTCTTGCACAGATTCCTTGAATAAAGGAGTCCCATGACCTAGGTAGGCCATTCAGAGTGGTCATGACAACTTCACCATTCTCCACTATTTCATCTATTGCTTCCAGTTGTTCCTTAATCTGGAAGACCCTAGAAAAATAAGATTGAATGGTTTTTCCATTCTGAAACTTTACTCCTTTCAATTGGTTCTGCAGGGTCATCTTCTGATTTATGTTCTTCCCTTCAAATGGCTTGGTCAAAGAGTTAAACATCTCCTTGGGTGTCTTTAGAGAAGACACATGGGGTATGAGATGGCCTTTAATAGAATCAGCAATGATTCTCTTTGCCTTGACCAAGTTCTTCTTATGCAATACCTTGGCCTGTTCATCCTCTGGGATAGGGATGTCTTCTTTTATATATGAGTCCAACTCATTCTCTTCCAGGATTAATCCAATCCTATACTTCCAAGCTCGGAAGTTATCAGCCCCTTCAAGCTTATCCTCAAGCTTGGTGTGGTGAGACATCTTAAAGAGTACTTCAAATGGAAATAGAAAAGATTTAGGTCTTACCACTTGAAATGTTGAAAACTGGATCTGGTCTCGGATTAGGGTTTGTCGAAAAAACCCTAAAAATTCAAAATGTGAATTTCAACTTTCTGAAAGGATAGAAAGATGCACCTTGATGAGCTGATCAGACTGGTGCATTCAAAATTTGAGATCAGCAAATTTTTACCCTTTAGATTTGCCTTTTTGTCCTCCCGGGTTCACTAAGGAGAGCCTTGAATTAGGGTTTGAGTTTCCCGGAGATCTACCCAGCCAAAAATCTCGATCGAAAGCTCTAAACTTTGATTTTTGCAAGGAGCTTCCAGCTATGTCTTCAGATTCCAGAAATTCCTATTTTTGTGGAAACCCTAATTTTTAGGGCAAAATCTGAAAATGCTTAGAATTGAATTCTGATTGGACAAATAGATTCTCCTTGATGAGTAGAGTCAATCTACTATGCTGCTTTTCCAAAATCTGTGGAGAGAAACCCAATAAACAAGAAACTCAAGTTTTCGTCACTGCAAAATGTCTTCTTCTCAGGTTAGCTTTGATACCATGTTAAATTTTGAGCATTAATTTACAATACTCTAGGATCTTCACTGAGAGAATAACATATACAGTATATCAATGCACAACAATCACAATAAGCATGACAAGCATGACAAGAATCAAAAGCATGAGAGACAAGAGACACAGAGTTTTCGTGGGTAAAACCCTAAGGTGAAAAACCCCACAACTTCCTCAGAGATAGAGAGAGCAATGGCTCAACCAAAGTATAAACAAAATACACTTGAGATAGTCTCCTAGAGCAGATGATTCTCCTCCTCACTAGTGAGCCACTTTCTGAGTGAGAGAAGTGTGACTTTCCGAATGATCCAAATAGAGATCTCCCGATCTCTATTTATACTTAACCTGTTTGCCCAGTTACACCATGGGCCGACTTGTTTATCTAGATACATCCACAATATAATATGTATTTCAGGGCCGACCCCACACATGGTGGTCTAATAACCCATCGGCAAGTACACACACTTGCGACACTTGTCAATCCACATGATGACACTTCCTTATAGAGGAATAACACATCTCTAATAAGGGTACAATAAATATATATGAAATACATTCCAAAGTTACATATACATCAATAGTGTCATACAAAACTGGAGCCCGTAGCCCTCAAAAATATACATATTGATACAAAAATTGATGAGACCTTGGGATATCTACTCCCTCCGAGGAGGTCTAGCTGCCGACTTGACAGGATGTGTCTCATAATAGTACTCTATTGCGTTGGCCATCCGCTGTAGTAGTCGCACCCACTCACCAGGAACACCCACTACCTGGCGCTGCATAGCCTCAGGTAGTCGGGCTACCTCTATCAGTGGTACTCGGGCAACCATCCGTGATATGTTGCGCCGCAACGTCTGTAGTGCCGCAACGTCTGTAGTGTGCGCCCTGCTGCAGCATCTGCTGCCACCTCATCTCTACCCCGATGACCATGTCTCAGGAAGCCCTCGGGTCTCACTGGGCCTTTGTCTGCGAGCAAATAGCACCCATTAGCACATGACATTACCACCAAAAAAGATTTTTTGCATTCCAACTATAATAAAAAAATCCATATAAATTTAAAAAACACAAAACCAAAAAGAGTACTCACTGATGTCTCCGAAAGCTGCACCTAGTGGGAGCGGCATGTCATGGTCCTGTCTGAAGTCTATCCCTGCATAGGGTTAGTCCTTGATAGCAATCACCTGTCGGTTCCACCAGCGGAAGAACTCCTCAGTATATGGTGATGCCAGACGGCCACCACCCTATCATGTCAGTATCTCAGCTCACCGGGTCAGGGATGGATCTCAGAGACTGTGAGGAGAGACATCCACCCTCGGGATAAGTCCCGGAACTCTCTCAAAGAAGAAAATGCAGAGGATGCTACCATACCCAAATTTTTTGGTCTTCCCCTCTTTGCATTCCATCAATTGTGTCTTCATAGACACTAGCAGAGTAGTACACTAGTCAAATATAGTAGGCTACAAGCATTGTGATGCGTAGAACATCACTAGTCTGGATGCCTGATGTAGTGCTTTGGATCCCGTGATCCGCACCAGAGTTTCTACTATGATCTTTGTGCTCAATTCCACTATGAGATTGATTGGCACTTGACTTCCCACTGGTCGTGTGTTGGCGGGACAATACTGCACTATGTAGTCTTGCACAGTGATCCCACAACCCACGGTCCGTGACTGAAGACTAGCCACTTCCCCTCTACGGGACAAACCGGTAATGAAATAGATATCCTCTACTTCCAGTGTTAGTGTTTGCCCGTTGAGGATGAAGTGTTGAGCATCCACATCCCAGTAGTTGATCAAATGTTGGAGTAGTAGGTTTTGGGCCCTTAAGCCCCCGAGACTCTAGTATTTATATAAGCCAAATGCTTGCAATACTTGTTGTGCTTGCAAATTGTTGCGCACGGCCTCATCTACCTGGTCATGCTATCTATCCCTCCACTCTAGAACCATCCTGGAGTGCAAAACAAGAGATTTTTAGTCAGTTTCATGCTTAAAAAATTCTTCACAGCCGTACTCGCGGGCTATATTGTGGACAGGTGTGGGTAGAAATGGGCATTTAGTTTTTTGACAGCTCGTTTGATGCCCTACCCGCGACCCACACACTTACAGCCCGCAGGTAGCGCCGAAGCCATTTAGGTCTTGGCCAAAAAAAATATCCCACCAACCAAAATTGAAATAAAAGCACTTAAATGAAAGGTATGGTAGTGACCACTAACCTGGTTCGGACGGTTCGCTGAACGGTTGATCGTAGCTCCCACGATCGGTGCTTGAAGTTTCAGGTGCAAACTTACCACTCAACTCCAAAATGGTGAATAGTGCAAATGAATTGAAAATTATTAAATTTTATTACTATTTATAATTTTCTGGACCCACTTTTCTATAGTTTTGTCCATTTTGGGCCGTTATGAACTAATATCATGTCATGGAGTAATGTTTTTTCAACAGATTTCCTCGGCGAGAGTTGTTTTGATCTATTTCACACCTACGGTAGGTATATTTCACGCATGGCATATAGGTTAGATGCCATTTCCGTATGCATTACGCATTTGACCTATTGACCATTCTCATAAACCCTAGGTGTGACCCCGCTTCGTGACTGACACAGAACCTTCACATTGTTATAGAAGTGTTGTCATGTGGTGGTAGGGCTTTCCCGAACATGGGTACCCTAGTTAGAACCCCATTATGCTTTTGGTGCCCATGCCATTGTTTGTCCTCAGGATTGGGAGTCCTTTGTAGTCACGCCATGACGTTGCGATAAAGACTGATACTCTACTTTGTATTATGTTGGCCATCTCCCTTAAGGAATCCCCTCAGTTATATCATGTTGTGATTGCATTGCATCATCCTGCTTGCCGCTTGAGCCTTGTGCCGGCTCCCGCTTGTTCGGATATCCACATCATCTTTTTTAGGATCTTGCATGCAATTAGGGTTTGCATGCAAATTCTAGGTTTTGCATGCACTTTGCATGCATCCCAGTCACCAGGTTGATGCTTCCAGCACCTTAGCCACCTTATTCTAGCACCCGGGAGCCACTTACTTCAGATTTTTAGCCCTCCTAGTCAGGAAGGCGCCCACTTCTCACCTACTGCCAGAGAAGGGCGCACTTCTTCACCTACCACTGCAGTTCCACTTCAATTACACTCAGTTAGCTCTGATTCTCCCTGATTTGAGGCTAGTTTCACTCCCGACTGACTGTTTCACTTCTGTTGGACCTCCAGATTGACTAGATGACTTGTTCTGACTTCAGTTAGCCTCCCATGTGCCCTCCACTGAGCCCACTTCCCTATATCAGTGCTACACACTTCAGTTACACATGTTACACTCAGTTAGACTCAGATTGACACCTGGATGACTGGTTCTTGTGCATTGATGACCGCCACCGATTGATGATGAGGACTCCTAGTTGGAGTCAAGCTACTCCATTTAGTGATTCGAATGACCTCCTTAGGCAATTCAAATTGCTCAGTCATTGTTACTGTATTCTATTGTAATCATTCACCCTTACTGGGATATTGAGCACAGCTGCATGCTTTGCACAGTTTTACACCATATTTTCTATATTCATCTGTTGTGATTGATTTACTTATTCATTAGATCTGCTGTGACTAATTTTACATGGTATCAGAGCCATTGCAGGGACAAGATCTCTTTTCTACAGGTGTTTCTACAAGAAGATTTGAGTGAATTGCTCAAAAATTGCAAAAAGTTTTGGCATGAAAGATCTCAAGGGCATTCGCTCCTGTGCATGCAAAGCTTGAAAATACATCCAATACCACTCCAGAAGCTTGAGTTTCCACATAATTCCTGGATCTCATACATTGGACCCATTCAAAATTGTTTAATCTCCAATCCCAAGTGTGATGCAACTCTAAAAGGGTGGATTGTTCGACCTCATTGTTCTTGGTTTATTGTGATTTGTAGGTTATTGTCTCCATCAATTGCATTCGCTACTCTGCCCTTGCAAGCTTCTCTACATCAGTTTGCACTCACTCCTAGCAATGGAATACTCTTCTTCAAAGCCTATCCTCACCCCATTCAATTATTTTGATTGGAAAGATGATATGGAGATCATATTACGTTCAAAAGGTTACTACCGAGTCACTCTTGGTCTTGAATTGGAGCCAACCAACTTGTCAGATAGAACCAAACACTACAACAAGCTTGATGAATCTTATGGTCTTCTTTGTCTCTCCATCTCCAAAGATCTTCACTTCCATCTCAGTAGATTGAAGACTCCGAAAGCTATATGGGAGCAACTTGAAACACTATTTGGCAAGCAGGACGAGCTTAGGGATTTTCAATTAGAGAATGAATTGATTGCCCTTAGTCCTGAGAATTTCGAGACCATTAATGAATTCTTCACAAAATTCAAGAACTTAAACTTGCAGTTGAAGAACAGTGGAGTTATCAAAGAGGATAAACAATTGATCCTCTCCATTCTCAGCAAGCTTGGTAAAGATTATTCAGTATTTGTCTCTACTTTCAATTCCGGTCGGCTAACTACCCCGAATTGGAAGATGCCTACCTTGAATGCCTTCATTGAGTCCATTACAAAAGAACATGACAAGTTGATTCAAATGGGGTCCATAATCTCCAAAGATTCAGCCCTATATGTTCAAGGACCCAAGATCTCGAATGGTAAAGGAAAGCAAAATAAGGAGAAGCCCAAATTCGAGCCTCACAAGCAAAGAGAGAAAGGCAAACAGACGGATGCACCATCCAGTTCAAAGTTCAAGCAAAAAGGCAAAGAAGGTAACCAAAAATCTAAATGTACTTATTGCAACCATGACTTTCATCCCGAAAGTTCATGTATGAAGAATACTATAGATCAAATGGCCCTCCTTTTGGAAAAGAACAACATAACTCTTCCTGACGGTGCAAGGAAGAAGGATAGGAATGATGATCATGAAAGAGGACAAGCACTCATGGAAACTGTTTCGAAGCCCACTACTCTTTTGATAGATTCGGGTGCATCGAATCATATGGCTGCAAATATTGATTCTTTTTTTTCATTCGATCCAAACAGCTCCATCCCCATCCATTTGGTAGATGACTCAAAAATTTCTTCAAAGGGCACAGGTACGATTCATGTAGATCATGGAAGCTTTCAGAATGTTCTCTATGTGCCTTCCTTGGATTCAAATATTCTTTTTGTGTATCAAATGACATACACTGGTGAACCGAAGCAAGTTACATTCAGCCCTAATACAGTTGAAATTTTTGATATCAAAAGTGGAAGACTTGTTGTAGTTGGAAAGGAAAACCACACTGCAAAATGCTATGAGTTTTCACACTTTATTCCGCTTGCAAAGCCCACTGCTCTTCGCACACATGGTAATGAGGTTAGTAAGCTTTGGCATGAAATATTTGGACATCTTAATTATAAGTATTTGCTGCTGCTATCAAACAAATCCATGGTAGATGGTCTTCCACAACTCCGTTCCTCGAAGGGAATATGCACTGGTTGCATTATTGGGAAGCACCCCGAGCATAGATTCGACCGTGGCAAAGCTCGCAGAGCTTCTACAATTTTGGGGTTGATACATTCTGATATCAGTGGTCCACTGCCCCATACGTCATTAAACAGTTCAAGGTATGTTTTGACATTTATTGATGATTTTTCCTGCTTTACATGGGTATTCTTTCTAAAAAACAAGTAAGAAGTGCTTGGAAAATTCAAGGATTTTAAGGCTTCTGTTGAGACCGCCACTGAGAGCAAGATCAAAGATCTTAGATCTAATAATGGTGGAGAATATATCAAGTTCGAGTTGCTGCAACTTTGTGCCCAAAGCGGAATTCAGATCCAACATACATTTCCCTACACACCCTAGCAGAACGGTGTAGCGAAAAGGAAAAATCGGTCACTGAAAGAGATGGCTACATGCATGATTGAATCAAAAGGTTTGGCTGAAAATATTTGGGCTGAAGAAATCAATGTTGCTGCATACATACAGAACCGTGTTCCACATTCATCCGTGAAAGGTATGACTCTTTTCGAAGCATTCTTTGGTCACAAACTGGATGTGTCAAATTTGAGAGTTTTTGGCTCTACTGCATGGGCTAGAATTCCTTCCAAGAAGAGACGAGCTTTGGATCCACAAAGTATTGAGTGCATAATGATAGGATATGGGGAAGAATCAAAATCATATAAACTCATGGATATAAGATCTAAAAAGATATTCATAGAGCGCAGTGTGCAATTTGAAGAACCGCTTCAAGAATTGCAACTAGTCGAGGAAGAGACTGCCGATTCACCGTCTTCACCAGAAGAAGATCCGTGCAGCGATAATGAAGGTATGAGTTCTGATATTTTTGATATTGCAGCAGCATATGATGATCATGAAATATCAGGTTTGGAATCCGACCATTATGATCCTCCTCAGTTACCAAAGTGGGCCCAAAACACTCTTCAATCTGCTGGTTTGAACCTTGGAAATCCTGCTGATCCGAGACGAACAAGAGCAGACTTTCAAAGAGCAGGTATGGCTCTTTCTATTGCTGATTCATGACTTCCTAATATTTTTTATTTGATGGCTGGTTTAGATCCCACATCATACTATTCTTCCCATCGAGATCCGATATGGCAAAGTGCCATGGATGAAGAGTACAGTTCTCTTCAAAAGAACAACACATGGGAGCTAGTTTCTCTTCCACCTGGAAGAAAATTAGTGAAGTGTAAATGGGTCTACCACACAAAAGTTGCTGCTGATGGCTCTATCAGCAAATACAAAGCAAGGTTGGTGGCAAAAGGTTTCTCCCAAGTCCAAGGAGTGGACTACATTGAGACCTTTGCACCGGTTGCAAAGATGGATTCCATCCGCCTTGTTTTGGCTATTTCCGCATCCAAGCACTGGGAAGTGCACCACATGGATGTGAAGAGTGCATTTCTACACGGAGACCTTGCTGAAGAGGTATATATACAGCAGCCAGAGGGCTACATATCAGATCCATCATTAGTTTGCAGATTGAAGAAATCTTTGTATGGGTTAAAACAAGCCCCAAGATCTTGGTACGCAAAGATGGACTCCTTCCTTCTTTCTCAGAATTTCCAAAGATGCAAATCTGATCCGAATGTGTATCTTCAGTGAGTTAAAGGTAATTTGTTGGTTATTGTACTTTATGTTGATGATATTCTCATTACTGGTAGCACTATTACTTCAATAAACAAGCTAAAAACTGCCTTAAATCTAGCTTTTGACATGAGTGATTTGGGCTTGCTGAGTCACTTTTTGGGCTTGGAGATAGCTCAAAATTTTGATGGGATCACTATATCTCAGAAAAAATATGCTTCCGACCTGTTATTGAAGTTTAATATGGCTGAATGTAAGGCAGCCCCATTCCCATTCCTCTTAGGAATCAGTCTTGAGGAGGGAGATTCTACACCGCTTGCAGATTGCAGTATGTATCGACAGTTGATTGGTTCACTACTTTATTTGACACACTCAAGGCCTGATATTTTATATGCCATGAGTGTCGTGTCAAGGTATATGCAGTAGCCACATGAGCTTCATTGGCGAGAAGCCAAGCGGATCTTGCAGTATGTGCAAGGTACGAGATAGTTTGGCATACATTATGCTACAGATTCTGAGCTTGATTTCATTGGTTTTACTGATTCAGATTGGGCAGGTGATAGCATTGATCGGAAGTCCACTTCCGGTTATGTTTTCGTGATTGGTCATGGTGCTATTTGATGGTACAGCAAAAAGCAAGCAGCCATTGCACTTTCTTCAGCAGAGGCAGAGTATCGAGGGGCAGTCAATGCCTGCATTCAGGCAGTTTGGTTGCAGGGTATTCTTTCCGAGTTTGGTTTTGGTGGCACTACTTCGACTGTCCTATCTTGTGACAATCAAAGTGCTATCAAGATATCCACAGATCTAGTTCAGCGGTAGAGGACCAAACACATTGAGATTCATATGCATTACATTCGACAGTTGGTGCATGATCGCACCATCATTCTGCAATATTGCCCTACTGATGAGCAAATTGTAGACATCTTCTCCAAGAGCTTCACTGAGAAGAAGTTCTCTTACCTTCGTTCACTGTTGGGGGTGAGTTCCATCATGGTGGAGACAGATTGATCCATTATTATGCTTTAGCTTGAGGGGGGGCTTTCTTCCCACTGGGTTTTCCCTCTTTCCTCACTTAGTTTATTTTCAGCATTTTTTGGATTATTGTATTGGGGTGACCTTTGGTCTTAGTTACCAGGGCCCCACATTATTTTCTTTTGCACATCATAGTCTAGCTTGAGGGGGGGTGTTCGGATATCCACATCATCTTTTTCAGGATCTTGCATGCAATTAGGGTTTGCATGCTCTTTGCATGCATCCCAGTCACCAGGTTGATGCCTCCAACACCTTAGCCACCTTATTCTAGCACCCGGGAGCCACTTACTTCAGATTTTTAGCCCTCCTAGTCAGGAAGGCGCCCACTTCTCACCTACTGCCAGAGAAGGGCGCACTTCTTCACCTACCACTGCAGTTCCACTTCAATTACACTCAGTTAGCTCCGATTCTCCCTGATTTGAGGCTAGTTTCACTCCCGGCTGACTGTTTCACTTTCGTTGGACCTCCAGATTGACTAGATGACTTGTTCTGACTTCAGTTAGCCTCCCATGCGCCCTCCACTGAGCCCACTTTCCTATATCAGTGTTACACACTTCAGTTACACATGTTACACTCAGTTAGACTCAGATTAACACCTAGATGACTGGTTCTTGTGCATTGATGACCACCACCGATTGATGATGAGGACTCCTAGTTGGAGTCAGGCTACTCCATTAAGTGATTCGAATGACCTCCTTAGGAAATTCGAATTGCTCAGTCATTATTATTGTATTCTATTGTAATCATTCACCCTTACTGGGATATTGAGCACTGCTGCATGTTTTGCACAGTTTTACACCATATTTTCTATATTCATCTGTTGTGATTGATTTACTTGTTCATTAGATCTGCTGTGACTAATTTACACAGCTTACTCAATTGTTAACTTGGTTGCTGAGCACTTTCCCTACCGAGCCCTACAGAGCTCATATATTTGACCTTCACAATTTGATGACCCTTTGACCCTGAGGGAACACACCCCTGAGTGTCCACATCCTGCACGCACTTCCTTGCATTGAGCATAGGTATGTTCCACTACTTGGGACTAGTCTGCTAGCTATTTGACACTCGTTCCCTCACTTGTTGTACTATAAGCAATTTTATTCTTTTTCAAGCTTTTCCCAAATATGAAAAAGACAAAAAAATCAAATATTCCAAAAAGCCGGACGGGATTATGGTCACTATTTCTTGTTGGAAGCTGTTGTGTCGCCTTTGAACAGAGCATTCATTCCACTCCGTACATTATGAGTCGGGACTATAGTTGGGCCTTAGGAGCTGTACTTGTTTCTCAGTTTTCTCCACCGATTGGTTAAGCTTCTAGTCATTATGGAGTCCTCTGTAATGCCTCCTGCATTGCACAGTTTATGTCAAGTCTATGCTGCCTGAGTCTATCCATCTGCTCATGCTCTTTTTCAAAGGAAGTCCTGAAACCAGTGTCGGCCACTCCTCAGATCTCTTGACTATTGCATGTCGGCCATCCTTATTGAGTCAGTCCATTTCACCTGAGATCTTCCAAATCTTTTAGCATTGCTGGTACCTCGTGCTGGTTGATGGGGGATGCCTTAATGCCCTCCTTCCAGCGAGTCTCGTTCCGTCGACTTCAACTCATTTATTCCGGGACTTGAGGCTTAGAGTTCGGTTGAGTACCTTGAGGCTTGCAGTCATTAGTAGGAGGTTCTCTTGCCATCGACAGTTTTGGGAATACATCAATGTCCCCTGATCGATGGATTCATCCTAGTGTTCAACTTCAACCCATTTATTCACACTTTGATGATTGTAATCTGTGCCTTGATGCCCATTTTCATTATCGGTGGGTCATCTCGCGTCTGTTAACGGTATATATCAATGACTGGTAATCAGACGATGTCTCATCGGGTTCGACCCCAACTCCTTTATTCACTTGATGGGACTTGCAGCGTCGAATACTTATGTAGAAGACCCCAAGCGATTGTGGCATTCAGTATGCTACATATGACTTTCACTTTACATCTGAGATATCACCTCTCAGATTTCAGCAGTTTGTACCTCCAGTTTGCACCAGTTGTCTTCTTTTCAGCAGAAGACCATATCTTACTATAGAGGGATCATGGCTATGATCACTTATGACATGTATCTACTTATGTACTGCCTATTCATGGCCATTGTATCAGATTGTTGTACTATACCGACATGTATTCAGAGATACTATTGTATTATGACGAGTGAGCTGTTCTTTCCACTTGTGTCTCCATCACTCCACTTCTGAGTTTTATAATGTATTTCAGCCATCGTAGCACATTTCAGTCTCTGACCTCACACATTAGGGGGCATCTGTTACACAAAAATCTTCCACCCTGTGAGCATCAACATTCTTTGGCCTATAGGATCCATTTCAGTGACTCAGATCCATTTTCATCCTTTAGTGATACCAGTTTATCCTATTTTTGTACCTACCCGCATGTTGCATCACTTTAGCATGCGTACCCGCGAGTTGCATCCCTATAGCATGCGTACCCATGAGTTACATCCCTATAGCCCACGGGTATCAAGTAAAATGGTAAAAACCACTATTTATTACTTTTTACTCCCAAAAAGCGGTCATTGGGTGACCTTTTTCTCTCCATCTACCTAAGTAATGTCTCGATGAGTCCTTTCACCTACCTTTGAGAGGACTATATATTGAGCACATATGGCTTATGGACGGGAGAAAGAAGAGAATAGTAAAGGCACTCTAGTGGATTTTTTCCCTATCTTGAGTCTGCACTCATTGATCCTTGTAGTTGTGAACCAGTTATGTTCACCTTCCAAACTCCTCTCTAGTTTGAGTTTGCCATTCATGGAGGATTGAAGTGGTGGAGGCACAAGTGGATTGATCTAGATCTTGGTTCAAATTGGTTGCCGGCAAGAGGTCATATCACTTTGTACTTCTTCTTGTTCATTAATAGAAATACTCATATTCTCGTCCATTCATGGTGTGAATGTCATTTATTATACATTGGGTTACATTTGCTTCTGATATTATGGACCATTGTTATTGATAATGTTAATGTTATTTATATATCACATGTACTTGTTAGATATTGGTTGTCGAGACTAATTTGCAAATTACAAGTGCTTGGATGTGCGCGGATTGAAAAGCTCCAACGGGGATCTACATCAAACGTTGGATCAAGGTTGGTTACATTTCTCCATTGTTTTAACATTGTCATTTATAATAGCATTGTTTTGAGAATTGAGTAGATTTCTGGTAGTCATCTGTCTGTTGTGGTATTCCCAAGCCATAGTGAGTTTTCTCCAATACAGTCCCTTTTGAGAAGAGGACGAAGCTTGATCTCACTACAGAGAGAGGCATATTTGTGGGATATGATGAGACTTCGAAGGCTTACCAGATTTACCTTCTTGGCCAGAAGAAGGTTGTTGTGAGGTGGGAAGTGAAGTTTGATGAGGAGAGAGCTTTCAGGAAGTCCAGAGAGTTAGAGCATGGGGAGTCACCATCTCCCACACCTCAAGTGACTCAGGCTTCTTCAATACAGATCTCAGGTCCACAAGTTTCTGGAGTGATTGGATCACAGAATACAGGCATAGGTTCTACAGGTTCAGTGGTTCAGGTGATAGGTACTTCAGGGACATGTTCAGGTTCTAGTTCTCAGGTTACAGGTTCTTTAGGGACTAGTTCATAAGTCACTGGTCCTCAGGGTGTTGGATCATCTGCTTCTGGGAGTTCTTCAGATGAGGATAGACCAGTATGGGAGGAGCCTTCAAGGAAGAGGAAGCCTAAATGGATTCAGGAGACCTTGAAGGAAGAAGAGGCATTTGGTAGGCCCCAGGAGGAGGTCGGGACAGTTGTGATGCCGGATAGATTGGGGATGGCTCTTATTGTGAGTCTTTGTGATTCAGAGCCTTCAACATTTGAAGAGGCCTCTCAGCATCAGGTTTGGAGAGATTCCATGATGGAAGAGTACCAATCCATCATGAAGAATGATGCATGGGAGATAGTACCAAGACCAGAGGGAAATTCTGTTGTGACTTCCAAGTGGATCTACAAGGTGAATCATGCTGCAGATGGCAATGTGGAGAGGTACAAGGTTCGGTTTGTGGCACGGGGGTTTTCACAGGTTGAGGGAGTTGATTATGATGAGACCTTTGCGCCAGTTGCTCGTTATTCTTCCATCAGAGCAGTGATGTCTATAGCAGCAGAGATGGGTTGGAAGATCCACCAAATGGATGTGAAGACCGAATTTCTCAATGGTCTTCTGCAGGAGGAGGTTTAATTAGAGCAGCCATAGGGATTTGAGATTCATGGGAGAGATTCTCATGGGTGCATGCTGAGGAAAGCCTTGTGTGGACTGAAGCAAGATCCCAGAGCTTGGTACTCTAGGATTGATGCGTATTTGACATCGATGGGTTTTCAGAAGAGTGAGGCTGATCCCAACCTTTACTACATTGTGGTTGGTGGAGATCCTCTCATTCTTTTGTTATATGTTGATGACTTGTTTATCACTGGGGAGGAGTGTCTCATTGCACATTGCAAGAGAGACCTTGCTGCGGAGTACGATATGACTGACATTGGGTTGATGCATTATTATCTGGGGATGGAGGTTTGGCAAGAGCCTGGTCATATTTTCCTGGGACAGGGGAAGTATGCAGTTGATATTCTGAGGAGATTTCAGATGGAGGATTGCAGGCCGATGTCCACACCTATGATCACCAACTGGAAGAAGCTTCATGCTTCTAAGGGTAAGTTGGTGGATCCTTCACTTTACTGTCAGCTCATTGGGTCGTTGATGTATTTGGTCAAAACCAAGCCAGACTTGTGTTTTGTGGTGAACACTCTTAGCCAATTCATGGTGGAGCCTAGGAGTGTACACTGGCCTGCCGCAAAACATGTGCTGAGATACCTTGTAGGTACAGTGGACTATGGTTTGGACTACAGGGGTTCGGGTGGAGTCAGTTTGGTTGGTTTCACAGATTCATACTGGGCGGGCAGTGTGAGGGATCGGAAGAGCACTTCCAGTTGTTGTTTTAGTTTGGGCTCGGAAACAATGTCGTGGTTCAGTCAGAAACATAAGTCTGTTGCGTTGAGTTCTGCCGAGGCTGAGTATATGGAATCTAGTTAGGCTACTTGCGAGGCACTATGGCTTCGTAAGTTGTTGGTAGACTTGTTTGATCAGGAGCTTAGGCCTACGGTGATCTACTGTGACAATCAGAGTTGCATTCAACTCTCTGAGAATCCAGTGTTCCATGATAGGCCAAAGCATATTGAGATTAGGTACCATTTCATCCGTGACTACGTTCATAGAGGAGTAGTAGAGTTGTAATACATATCCACTGATGAGCAGGTATAAGATATTCCAGCGAAATCTTTGGGGAGAGGGAAGTTTGTTTTCTTCAGAGACAAGTTGGGAGTGGTGCAGAACACCTTCCTCGGTAAGAGGGAGTGTGACTTTTTGTACCTAGGAAGTGTTCCCCTAGGTGAATTTTTTCCTAAGTCACTTAAGTTTGGAAATAAAGTGACCCTTGCATTAAATGACTTGTGGAAAGCATTTAATTTGACTTTAGAACATAAAGTCACTTTTTGATAAATTTAAGTGGGTGAGTGAAATTAATATCCATGAGAATTAAATGAGAGCATTTATTCTCATCCGTCGATCTAATCTAATCTCATCCATTGGATTTGGAGAACCCTAGGGTTTAGACAAAAAGGCAAGGAGAGGCAAAGGAGAGTATCATTATTCTTGTGAAGAGAAGTGAAGAAAGAGAGCAAGAGAGAGAGCTAGCGAGGGCATGATTTTTGAGGAGGTTCAGAGATTGAGTTTCTAGCAGCATGCAAATCGAGACAGCAACAACTTTCAGCACAACATGAATCCCAAGGCAGGAACAGCTAGCATAGTTTTCGAGGGTCTGTACAACAGCATTTATTGCTGTCCATACAACATGGTTTTTGAGGTGTTCAGTTGGGCACATTTCCCGAGGAGAGGCACAAGTTTTTAGACAAAAATCTGGGCACTCATTTCGAGGAGTTACAGGCACAGTTTTTGAGGTCCGTATAGTCTGTATGGACTGTACCTTCTACACAGTTTTTGAGACAGTCCTTGCTACATGCATTTCGAGGTGTTGGCATAGATTTCAAGGTGCTTCTTTGACATAGTTTTCGAGATAGTGTTGAGGCACATAAATTGAGGCAGTTTGGTTCATAAATCGAGCAACAGTTTGGCACAGAAATCGAGGCAAAATTCTGGGTGACCTTGGTTGGTCGAGATAAGTACATTTTGACTGTAATATTTGTATTGAAAAATTTGCTGAAGAAATAAAATCTCTCTCTCTCTTTGACTGGTTTTCCCCGTAGGGGTTTTTCGAGGGCTATTGGCCAAAAATATTGTGTCTGAAATTTTTACTCTGTGTGTGCATTTATTTTTTATTTTCTGTTGAAAGAATGAGTTACAGCAGTGTTTTATGTTGTTAGAAAAATGTTGTGAAAATTTCCAGCCATATAAACTTGTGCTAAAACAGTAAACTGAAAACATTGACATTAAAACCAGCAAGCTAAAAACTCAGAAAAATCTACATTCCAAATAGGCTAGGGATAGAACTGTCCTTGCATAGGACCTTTTGAAGCCTTTCAATGTGTTAAAATATTTGAAAGCAAAAATAATTGATGTATATGGAGATTCTGAATTGGTGATTAATCAAGTAAATGGCAGTTTTAAAACTAAACATCCAAGGATGAGGGCATACAAAAATGAAGTATGGGATTTACTTTGAAAAATTTTTATGAGCATAAAATGGTGCTCATACCCAAAATAAAAAATTCAGTGCGAGATTCCTTGGCTACTATTGCTAGAGCTTTTAGAGTTCCTAGTTTTTCAAACAAGAAATATGAAATTGAAATTGTGAATAGGCCTTCAATCCCTGATAATTCGAAATATTGGCAAGTTTTTGAAGATGATTTGAAAATTAAAATATTTTTAGAGATGTCGGATAAGTTTTCCAATACAGTTATTGATAATGAAGATCAAAATATGGAGGAAGTTGTTGATAATGAATAATTTTCAGAAGAACAAGAAAAGATCAAAAGGGCTATTGGAGGAAAAGAAATTATTTAGCTCAAAAACAATGTCATTCCAAAGGGTTTTATACCCTTGGAAAAGTTGTTTGATAGAAATGATGTAGCCAAGAATCCAAAAGCGGTGCCTCATGAAAGTGAGATTAAATATTTCAATATTGGGACAGAAGAAAGTGAGATTAAATATTTCTAAGAATTTTCCATCAGATGAAGAAAGAAAGTATGTTGAGTTGATGAGGGGATTTTCACGGAGTTATGAATATTTGAAAGAATATGATACTTCCATTATCCAACATACAATCCCCACCAAACCGAATGAGAATCCTTTTAAACAAAAACTCAGAAGAATAAATCCTTTGCTGCTTCCAGTGATTGAAAAAGAAGTCAACAAATTATTTTATGCCAAGATCATTGTGTCCCTTAGATTTTCAAGATGGGTAGCAAATTTGGTCCCAATTAGGAAGAATAATGGAGAAATAAGACTTTGTGTAGATTTCATAAATTTAAACAACGTATCTTTGAAAGTTAATTATCCTTTACCTAAGATGGATCATATTTTGAAAAAGTTTGCAGAGGCAGAAAGAATATCTATGTTGGATGGTTTTTCAGGATATAATTAGATCAAAGTTCTTCTAGAAGATCAAGAGAAAACATCGTTTACAACACCTTCGGCAACTTTCATGTATGCCAAAATGCCATTTGGATCGATGAATGCAGGGGCAACGTTTCAAAGAGCCATGGACATTGCATTTGCTGAAGAAAAAGACAAATTTGTAGTGGTATATATGGATGATATCACTATTTATTCAAAATCAGATGCATATCACTTGAAGCATTTGGAGAAAGTATTTTTGAAGTGCAGAAAATTTGGTATATCTTTAAATCCTAAAAATCTAATTTTGCCATGAAAGAAGGAAAATTATTAGGACATATTATATCAAAACATGGTATTAAAATTGATCCTGAAATAGTACTAGCCATTCAGAAGATTGGGATACCAAGATGTAAGAAAGAAATTCAGTCTTTCATTAGGAGAGTAAATGCTTTGTGAAGGTTTGTTCCAAGCTTTGCAGAGATTTTGAGGAATATTATCAATATGCTAAAAAAGAATAATGATGTCAAATGGACTATAGAAGCTAACAAAGATTTCACATATATCAAAACAACTCTCACAGAAGATCCTATTTTGATTAGTCCATATTTTCAAAAGAATTCATCATATTTTCTTTTGCCTCACAACGTACCATAGCTGGTGTATTATTGCAGAAAAATCAGGAGAATATGGAACAACCTATTGCCTTTTTCAGTAAGATTTTGAGAGATAGAGAATTGAAGTGTGATATAATGGAGAAACAAGCTTATGCATTGATCAAATATTTGAAAGATTTTAGAGTTTACATATTGCATTCGCACATAATTGCATATGTTCCAACTACTGTTGTTAAAGAAATTCTTACTCAACCAGATCCTGAAGGGAAAAGATCCAAGTGGATTGCAATATTGTTGGAATATGATTTGGAAATCAAACCCACAAAACTAATTAAAGGGAAAGGTTTGGAAAAAGCTAATGACAGAAACAAATTATGATTCTCTGGATATGAATTTTATTTTTGTTCTTTCAATTGAAACAGTTCTAGACCTCCCAATGGTTAAATATTTTTCTTTATTTCCCTGGTAAAGTGATATTGTTTATGTTTTACAAAATTTACAAGAACCTCCTGAAATGAACAAAACCAGGTCAAGATCTGTGAAATTAAAAGCAACAAAATTTGCATTTTGAATGAATATCTGTATTGGAATGATCTAGGAGGTATTTTTTAAAATTGTTTGTTGGAGAACGAAGCACAGCATGTTAGGAAAGAGTTTCACCAAGGGGTATGTGGAGGACACCATTCATGGAAAGCAACAATCAACAAAATTGTTAGAGCAGGTTTTTATTGGCCCACCATTTTTTTGATGTGTATAAAGAGATTTCAATTTGTCATGAGTGTAAGATTTTTTATGGAAAGAACAAACTTTTACATCTACCTTTAAAGCCATTTTCAGTTGAAGCACCCTTTCAGCAGTGGGGATTGGATTTTATTGGAGAAATTAATTCAAATTCTTCTGGAAAGAACAAATGGATTTTAACTACACCAGATTATTTCACTAAATGGATTGAAGCCATACCACCCAGGAATGCCACAATACAGTGATTATTAATTTCTTAGAATAAAATATTCTTTCAAGGTTTGGATGTCCTAGGAGAATAGTAACAAACAATGCTCAGGCTTTCAGATCGAAGAAAATGATTAATTTTTGTTACATGTATCATATTCGTCTGAATCATTCAACTGCATATTATCCGCAGGGCAATGGATTGGAAGAATCCTCAAATAAAATTTTGGTAAGAATTATAAAGAAGTTGTTGGAAGAGAAAAAAAGAGCATGGCATACCAAACTCAAAAATGCACTGTGGGAAGATAGGATCAGCATAAAAAGAGCTATTGGTACATCACCATTTCAATTGGTTTATGGAACAGAAGTGATTTTTCCAATCTCATTAGGTTTTCTAGTTATGAAGTTGCTACAAGAGGTTGCGGAAGAGCCAAATCATATGCAAAGGAGGATGAATCAAATTATAGAATTCCATCAAATGAGAGAAAAGGAATATAAGAAAACTCAAATACATCAAGACAAAATGAAAAAGACATTTGATAGGAAAATCAAAGAAAGAAATTTCCAGATTGATGATTTAGTTTTGAAATGCGATGCCAGAAATGAAGACAAACATGGGAAATTCGAACATTTATGGAAGGGACCATATGTGATTAATGCTTATCAAGGAGAAAATTCTTTCATTCTATAGGATCAAAATGGAGAGTTCGTTACAGGAATTCCAGTGAATGGAAGGTTCCTCAAACACTATCTTTCTTAAGCGAGGAAAAGGAAGATAATTCCGCACTTAAATTGTATATATGTTACTGATTTTCAAAAGAATTTCTATATATAAAGAAGGTTGAAATGGAACATTGAAAAATAAAAAGGAATGAGGCACTGTTCTACGAAGTTCTTTTCTACCTCACTAGGAGGATAGCATCCCTAGTTGGAGCCAGTTGTTGGCACATTATTTTTTCAAATTTAAATGACTAACAAAAAATTGTTTCATTATAGCCCAAAGAATTGGGAAGGAAGTGCTCGGTCCTAAAAGAATGTACCACATGACCATGGATAAAGTTAAAAGGAGCTAAAGGATTGATGAAGCGGGTTTGAGGAATCATGTAATAGAATTGACGGTCTAGATTGCATAGGAAAATATCGACGGTGGAAATGAGGTTCCGCTGGAGAAGAAGCAAGGTGAATAGCGTAAGTAAAGTTCTCCGAAATGACAAGCAAAAGGACGTTAAAAAGACAGTAGTTTTAATCACCGTTTGATCGGTCAGTGGATATATCAACAGCCTATATTCATTTTTCACCGCCAACGTGCGCGTTGGATTGATACCTTTGGAAGTTGCTAAATACCATACCAGCCTCCATGTTTCAGCATTCTATCATTTCACAATCCGAGAGGGTGGTAAGGAAAACCACTCCTCCGCATTGTGAAACCGCCTCCGAGGTATATAAAATCCAAAGGCACGTGGAAGGGTTGACATTTGTCTCTTGGACGTCAGACGATTGAGACGTGTGCATGCAATAGGAAAGCGACATAACAGACCTTTTTTGACTTGTTAGTGCCAGGTAGGTCCTTCAAAACTCATGCAAATAGTTAGAAGTTTCTATATGATGGAAGAATCTAGTGAAACAGTACCTTTGAATGTTGAAAATGTCAGAATAGAAGAGACCCTGGAAGATAGAGATAATGATATTTATGACCCTATTATGATTAAATTCCCGGTATCAGAGATTAAAAGTAGGCTATACGGGTTACACAAGAAGAATTTAGACGTACATAAGGTTTATGAGTCCAGTTTAATCTAGTTTTGTCCAGAACAAACCATAGGGTTTCCATATTTTATTTCGTGGTGTGGGGTGAACTATTCCCAGAACGAAAAAGTGATTATGAATTATTCCAAAACAAAAATCCTTTTCCATGTTAGTTCCTCTACTATTAGGAAATCCTTAGAATTACCCCTATCTTTATCTCGTGACCACGAAGACTTCGTCGAAGAAGCCCTAGTTAGCCAATACAGATAGTCATCTCCTGAAACTAAGCAAGCCTTTTTGACCATTTTCCTAAAAGCAGACCTTGCAATTGACAATACACCTTATCTACTGGACATAAAATTCTTTGATGAAAATTCACAATTAGTTTTGTCGCTAATTTCCCAGTTTTTAGGGCTTGATAATGATTCAATGGTCACAGAAGTCCAATTAAGTTTACTTTTTAGATTGAGTGTTGGTATACTAGAGATAGAGTACAGTTAGGTCCCTTGCCTTAAATTTGATGAATTCTTGGCTGAGAGTATTCACTCTTAGCTAATTAATTTCCATAGTACCAAACATTTCAGATTCCAAACATACCTGATGAAGATGCTTTATTTTCAAGTGAAAAATATTACATTTCCCACAGGCACTATTTTTGGATACATTAGAAAACAATATGTTCAACTTTATGAATCTCATCTTATTAGAAGTGTATAGACTAATTTTTGAAGGAAATTTACCAAGAGTGCTACCAGAGATGAAGACATTGATGCAGCTAAAACCAGAAAAGGGAGTTGGAGATTGGTTTTTATTGAAACAACATACGACGATCAGTCTTTATGGATTTGTGAAAGAGCCATACGTTCTACTAGCCTTTTTGACTTTGAGAATATTTTCTTTAGAATTTATCAAACAGAAGTTGACTGTTGAAAATTACCATTTTTTAGCCTTTAAAAAAGCTTTAGATATAAAATTTCCTTTGAAAATTGGTCCTTTCATCATCAAAAATAGGAATTCTATTTCCTTTGTAGAAAAAAAATTGGAGATATTGAATTTTAAGAAGTCCTTTACTGTCAATTATGATCCATGTCATATCATTTCCCGGAGGAGACAAAAAAATAAAAGCAAGGCATTTGATCATCAGGAGGTTGAATGTTGATGCATTTGTAACTTCGGAAGATATTCACTTGTATATTGTATTTGTAATTTATTGTATCCCCAACGAAGATGTATTATTCCTCCGATTGGAAGTGTCATCAGTTATATTGTAAGTGTCGTAACTTATACTTGATGGGTTATTAGACCACCTTGATGGGGTCGGCCCTGTATGAGTCATGTGGGTCAACAGGTTATTAGACCACCCTAGTGGGGGTCAGCCCAATCAGCATTATGTTAAGTGTTTAAGTTGAGGCCGACCTAGTTGAGTAAAGGTCAAGTCAAGTTAGTGTATAAATAGAGAGCATGTCTCTCTCATTTTATACATTCTATTATTCATTCACTTCGCATTAGTGAGAGAAGAGGAGGAGGAGCATGCTGCTGAAGATATCTATCTCTTGGGTTTGATCATGGTGATCCTTTTATTGATGCTTATTCTATCTCTGAGGAAGTTGCGGGGTTTTTGACCTTCTTGGTTTTCCCCGATGAAATGTTTTGTGTCTCTTGTCTCTTGTCTCTTATGCTTGATATGCTGTACATGTTATTCTTTCAGTTAAAATCCTAGATAAGAATGAACTAAATTATGAAAAACTAACATGGTATCAGATCTAACCTGAAGGAAGGCATGCTATGGCATTTATGAGACTTGTTGCACTTGTGACAAATCGGAAGCTAGGGCTTGATATAGAAAAAACCAGTCATTGTAGAAATTTCACTATAAAGACATTTTGGCGAAGGTTCAGGATCTGAAACATTTACAGGTCATAGACAACATCCCCATGTACCTTGTGTACAAAGCACAACTTCTAATTCACCGTACTTTGTGATTTATGATCAGTACAATCTAGGGTTTCTGCCTCTTCAAGATCTTAGTCATAAACAGGTGAACTAGGAAAAAAGGTCACAACTTGGGCTAGGAAGATCCAAATGAAATTTAGTAAAAAGTGACAGGTAGGGTACGGAATTTAATTTCACAGGTAAGTTTTTTATAGGCCGAAACGGAACCAATGACACGTGGCGCGCTTTACAAGTTCGCTCTCCTGTTTTATCCCATAAACAGGTTACGTTGTGACACTTGAAATAACTCTCTCTCAGAGAATCCAATTGAGGTCAGACCTATGGGTTTGGAAATATGACAGGTTAGGCTACCACAGGACAAATTTTTAGACCCAGTGGATTCGTAATTTTGGATTTACACCCGAAACAATCAGGTGCATATTTCTGTCAAAACAGATTTGGATTTTGAGCACCTTCATTCTTGGATCATCACTGCTGTGGGAAATTAGGGTTTCAAAGAAAGTTGAAATTCTTGGAATCAGAGACCACGACTAGATGCTCCTCATCAAAATCGAAATATAGAGACCAAGATCAATTTTTTTGGTTGGGAAGAAGGCCTGGCTTGATCAAACCCTAGTTCAGGATTTTGATCGGAAAGGTGGAAAATTAGGGCTTTTGCAAAAGTTGGGATTTTTGAAATCTGTGACCACGGCTGGAAGCTCCTCAGAAAAATCAAAGTTTAGAACACAAGATCAGACCTTTTGGATGGGCAGAAGACCGGGTTTTATCAAACCCTAGTTCAGGATCCTGTCTAGTGAATCCAGAAGTTTCAAAGGCAATTTTGAGGGGTCAAATTTTGCAGTTTTCAAAATTGAAGTATACCAGCTTGATTAGCTCATCAAGCCACATCTTTCCATCCATTCATAAGTTTGAAATTCAAAGTTTGAATTTTTAGGGTTTCTCTAACAAACCCTAATCCAGCTCCAAATCCAGTTTCAAGGAAATCAAAGTGGATTGGGTTAATCCTAGAAAAGAATGAATTGGACACTTGCATAAGTGAAGAAGTTCTAGTTCCAGAGGGAGATGAGGCTGAGGCTTTACATGAGAAGGCTACAAGCAATCCTGATAGGTATGACTTGAAGAGACAAGGTATGTTTTGAAATTTGTTCATGATTGAGTTTATGATATGTTTGTCTTCATATTATTGAGGTTAGTACAATCTTGATTAATCTTAGACTTGTCTCATCACCCTAGTAAAAGTATGAATGCATGTGAATGATAGAAGACATTCATTGATTAGGGTTATGACACTTATGATTGTACTAATGCATTGTGGTGTTGTATGAGGTTGATGTTGTCCGCTAACATGAAAGGTACAAATTAAGTTCTAGATCAAGAACATATGACCATGGTGACATGAAGACAAAGACTCATGGATCACATAGAAGCTCCACTTACGAGGTATGTATGATTTGGTTCTACAATGGTTAACTTATGAGTTATGTAGGTTACTAAGCACAAGTCATTAAAGAGAACAAGAATACATTGTTTGGGTATGTTAGACATAACTAGCAAACACGATAACCAGGTATGTTTTTCCTATATCAAGATTAGAATCCTACCTTGTGTTAGGATATTATACTTTTGTATAAATGATAATGTTTATTCTTGAAGTTAGAAGTTTTAGTAATCAAGGGTTTATGCATATTATATTTCTTACTTTGATTGATAATATGACTAACCAGAAGAGTCCTATGGTCAAATAAGAATATGCATGAGTAAAATAAGTCTTCCTGAAACCTTGAATACTAACGCTTATTACCTATGATCATGACCATACATATTTTAGGAACGTAATGTGAAGGAACAAGAGTTCCTTACTAAGTAAATAACCAGTACAACTAACGTATAAATGCCATAAATGGCTAAGTAGTAATGTAAAATGGAATGTATGATAGATGATAATGGTTACATAGTTTGGGGCTTTTATAGGCCCGTCATGTACCTTTTTGACAAAGGTCATGACTATTGATATTTGTTTAATTAATAAATTAATATTAATAGTTAATATTAATTTATTATTATTTTGTTGTTACATTGCCTTCCCCTTAAGGGAAGCTTTGTCCTCAAAGCTGTATTGAAAACAGTGTATGAATTCCCTTGAACTATCGTCTTGGGGTCCTTTCCTTTTTGTAATTGCGACACTTGATGAAATGAGACGATATGAGTTACGGATTCCCAAGGAGAATTGTCGCATTGTATCTGTTGTGGTCCATCCCAGATCTATTTTTATCGGAGCTCTGAGATCATTTTGTGGGACATCTCGTTTCAATTGTTGCTTAGTATGTCGATCTTTTTGCCTATCAACAGAATTCTTCTGTGAGTGCTTGTTTTGACCTTGTCGTTGGTCAAAATGGTGATTATAATTGGGATGTCTGTAAGGCATATGTGTTGTTTGTTTTTATTTCTTTTGAACTGCGGCGAGGACTGCCTTCACTTCCTCAACTTGATTTTTGGATGATTCTTCCTGGATTTGTGCTTCTTGGTTCTCCAGTAGATTTTTATGATTCTGAATCTTTTCGATTCTTTCATCTTGCAAATTTTTGTCAATTTCTAACTTTTTTATTAGATTCTCTAGTTCCTGATTACGATTCTTTGGACACTGGTTTTCTTCCTGCTTTTCCAGTATTCTTCCTTCAAGGTTTTCACCGGAGTGTTCCCTCTTACTATTGTTTTTTCATTTTTTCATTTTTGTAATCAGTGTTTTGTTATGATTTCGTAGACGAAAAATCTCTTCGGTATTGCTTGACAACACATTGTTGACTTTTGTTAGTTCCAACTTATGTGTCTTCTTATAGTCGTCATACTGCTGCTGGACTTTTTCTTTTTGCTGTTGATGATGACATGACTCAGTTTCCTGATTTTTTAGCTTTTCATGTACTTGCACCAATTCGTCTTCTTTGTCCATGATGGCTTTGTTTAGAGGACTAATTTCCTCTTCTAAGTCAACACTATTTCCATACGAATATTCTTAGACTTTGTTTGGTTTTTTTATCTGGTCTTCAAGTTTTTGAATGATACTTTCCAGACGTGATATTTTCTCATCTTTATCTCCTAACCTTTCTATGAGTCTTTTTTTACTATCTTCCAAAAATTGAATATTCAATTCTGAATTAGTAATCTTTAGTGTTTTCTTGCAATTTTTGAACACTAGACTATTATTGGTTGCCTGGCACTGTTCTAGTTGAGCCGAAACTACTCGTAAGTACGATTGTAACTCTGCTATCATCGTTGCCATGGATTTTAAATTCCAACTTTGACTTGGTCTTCTTGTTTGATAACGGATTTCGATTGCTTGATGAGTCTTCCTGGTCTTCTTTTGATTTTTCCGGTGATAGAATTTTTGACTTCTTTGACGACTTTACTTGACTACTTCTTGTCTTTTTTCCCCTTTTTTTTAAAAATAATTATTATTTCAAAAATAATAATTATAATAATAAGGTTCTTGAATTAAGGGATGAGAGTGTTAATGTATATGTAACTTCGGAATGTATTTCACCCATGTATTTCATATATTTATTTTGTACTCCTATAGAGATGGTATTATTCCTCTATACGGAAGTGTTTCTATTCCTATAGAGATGTTATTATTCGTCTATACGGAAGTGTCATCATTTATATTGTAAGTGTCGTAACTTATACTTGATGGGTTATTAGACCACCTTGTTGGCGTCGGCCCTGTATAAGTCATGTGGGTCGAAGGGTTATTAGACCACCAAGTGTGGGGTCGGCCCGGATTAAGTTAACCATGGGTTAAGCTAGACATGTAGGCCCCATTAGTTTATTGGGCAGGACAGAACAAGTATAAATAGAGATCGGTAGATCTCTATTTGATCATTCATTCACACACTTCTCTCATTCAGAAAGTGGCACACTTGTGAGGAGGAGGCTCTGCTGCTAGGAGAAGACTATCTCTTGTATTCTGGTTGTATCATTGCTCTATCTATCTCTGAGGAAGTTATTGGGGTTTTTCACCTTTATGGTTTTCCCCAAGTAAACTTTGTGTCTCTTGTGTGCTTGCATTATTGTGTCCATGATTGATATGATGTAGATTTGCTGTACATATTGTTCTCTCAGTTATGATCCTAGATCAGATTGAAGTAAATTCTGAAAATTTAACATGGTATCAGAGCTAGCTTGAAAGAAGGCATGATATGGCATGTATGACACTTGTTGCACTTACGATGCTAGGGCTTGATATAGAAAAAACCAGTCATCGTATCACTTTCTCTATAAATCCGTTTTTGCTAAGTGTTCGGGTCTGAAACTTTTATAGGCCGAAGATTAGATCCCCATGTACCTTGTGTCCAAAGTAAAACCTCTAATTTGTTGTGCTTTGTGATTTATGATCTGTACAATATAGGGTTTCTACCTCTTCTAGATCTGAGTCAAAAATAGGTGACCTTGGAAAAAAGGTCATAACTTGGGATAGGAAGCTCCAAATGAAAATTCATAAAAAGTGACATGTAGTACACAGATTGTACTATCTCAGAAAACTTGTTCAGAAGCCGAAGTTGAACTAGTGACACGTGGAATGCTGTACAAGTGCGCTCTCCTGTTTTATCCCATAAACAGGTCACGTTGCGACACTTGGCATAACTCTCTCTCAGAGAATCCAATTGAGGTCAGACCTGTCGGGATGGAAAGATGACAGGTCAGGATACCACAGAAAATTTTTTCAGACCCTGTGGATCGAAAAGTGCAGAGTTACACCATAAACAATCAGGTAAATATTTCTGTCAAAACATAATTATTTTTTAGCACCTTCATTCATGGCTTCCGGAATTTAGGGTTTCGAAGAAAGTTGGAATTCTTGTAATCAGAGACCATGGCTGAATGACACTCATCAAAATATAAATTTAGATACCAAGATAAGAATTTTTGGTTGGGCAGAAGGCCGGGCTTGATCAGACCCTAGTTCGGGACTTTGATTAGAAAAGTGGAAAATTAGGGCTTCTGTAAAAATGGAAATTTTTGAAATCTGTGACCACGGCTGGAAGCTCCTTAGAAAAATAGAAGCTTAGAGATTTGGATCAAACCTTTTGATTGGGAAAAAGAGTGGGCTTCATCAAAGCCCAGTTCAGGGTCACGTCTAGTGAATCCGGAAGTTTCAAAGGAAAAATTGAGGAGTGAAACTTTGCAATTTTCAAATTCTAAATATACCAGCTTGATCAGCTCATCAAGGCACATATTTCTATCCTTTCGGAAGTTTGAAATTCAAAGTTTTAATTTTTGGGGTTTCTCTGACAAACCCTAATACAGCTCCAGATCCAGTTCCTGCAAATCAAGTGGATTAGTTTAATCCTAGAAGAGGATGGATTGATCACCTGCATAAGTGAAGAAGTTCCTGTTTCAGAGGGAGATGAGGCTAAGGCCTTACATAAGAAGATTACAAGCAATCTCGACAGGTATGACTCATCCATGTATGTCTCGAGATCTGTTCATGATTAAGTTTATGATATGTTTGTCTTCATGTTATTACAGTTAGAACAATCTTGATTCCATTCTCCTCCCATCTACGCCCTCATTTCTTTCATTCACACACACTCATCCCGCTTCCCTCTCCCATCCACGTCCACTCCACGTGCGCCATCCTACAACACTCCCTCCTCATAGGGTTGTGCCCCACCTCATCAACCATTTTCCTCTCACGCTTCGATCATCCTACACTCTCCAATATTCCCCCACGCACCTCCTTTCCCCCACACATACTCTCGGCCTCCATTCCTCACGACCTTCCTCCCTCCTGAACGCATATGAACCCTCCTCCCTCCTCACACCGCGCCCACCCATATGTCCTTCATATCTCCTTCCCATCGCATTCCTCCTCCATTGCATCCCCTCTCTCCATGCAAGCTCTATCCCTATGCTCCCTCATACCCCCACCCGCCCATTCATCCTCACGACCTCCACATCCTTTTCCTTTCGCAGCCTGCATAATCTTTCCATCCGCCGCAACATAGTCCTCCCCCACAACTCTGTGCATCCACTCATACACGCCTACCCACCTGCGCGTCCAGCTATCCACGCCCCCCTTCGCCCAACCTTCTCCATCTGGCAGCTTCCCCATCTCCATTTTTGCTCCTACCATCCTCATGTAAACCCTAATTTTTCAATAAAAATTCAAATATTATATAATATTGTTATAATATTTTTTTTTATTAAAGCTTTATTATCCCAACATTTAAAAAAAAAATATTATAATACTATTATTATTATAATAAATATTATTATAATATTTGTTTAAATCCCTCTGTTAAATTTTCAGAATTTACTTCAATCTGATCTAGGATCTTAACTGAGGTAGAGGAAAATAACAATCAAATTTATCAAATAAATTTGCAGCTAGGCCTTCATTTTATGAAAGCACATTGATATTGTATGTATAGTTGCAATGTTTTTATCATGCATGATTGATTTACTTTTTTTTATTATGTAAAGATATGATTTCCTTATACAAAATTTTAACTTGATCTTGCAACCTAGAAATTTCAGATTTATTATCTTCTTCATCTTTATTTTCATCAAGATTATTTTCGAAAAAAGAAGAAGAAGGGTCTAAGGAATATCTCTTAAAATCCTTTTCCAAAGCTTGTGCTTGTTCGCATGCTTTATCAAAATCAATTATACCATTTTTTGCAATAAACATAGCTATAGATTTGGGTAAAGAACGCACATAATACTCATATAGAATTTCACCTGAAGGTCTTTGATTTTCTTTGAGTCGATGATAAATCTATCGAAAGCGTGTGTTAAAATCAGGTATAGATACACCTTCTTGGACCTGAATTTCATCCAACTCAATATATATATCAGTTGCATTATAATTATCATAAGCACTCTAAAAAAAACTTTTGAAATCAGACCAACCATGAATCGTACTAACGGGAAAAACATTGTACTAGTTGGACACCTCACCTTCAAAAGTAAAAGGGAAAATGCTACACACAACATCTTCATGTGTAATATCCAGCAATGCAACACATATTCATATTTTCTTATGTGTTCTAAGGCTATGATATCCCCTTCACCATTAAAATTTGGCAAGAAAGAAACTTCCTTTCTAGGGAGTTCATGCAATGGACCTTGCAAGCTCAATGTCGTGTTGGACTCCCATGCAGGTATTTGGGAATGAGACATAATTGATAAAACATGATAAAATTGACTCGAATAATCTATCTTTCCAACTAACTATCCCTATAGTGCATGTGTGACAACATAGAAGAATTAAAATATAAAAACACTGAATTACAAGATCCTGAGGATAAAATGGTTAATGAAATAAAAATCTTAAAAATAAAAACCACTTATTAAGTCCATCCCTCCTTCTAGCGCCATTTGTTGGCCGGATTTTCTGTCATGGGGCAAACAAGGAGAGATAACCCACACAAGCCACTTAATGCACCCCCCGGTATGTTTGAGATAGCTAACTCTCGCAGGGTTATGGTCCTTCTACCTTTAAAATTTCATTTTCAACAAGAGAGTCTCATGATCTGTTTTCGTATTAGTTGTGCTTTTAGTTCCTACCTATTCAAAACTAAATGAAAACTATCTTAGTTGTATTGTTAGGAAATATATATTCTAACCTAATCATAACACAGGAATTTAGTAGCTGCTAAACTGTAAACAGTTTAGTGGCTTCTAAATTTTCTGTAGGTTTCCGAAATAAAAATGCAATTCTAATTTAAAATTAAAAACTTATTCTACCTAATCTATCCTGGACATGAGCAACTTTAATGAATACTATCACTTGCTATTTCCGTAAAATAAGTGTTATGAAGATATGACATAATTTGAGAGAAATCTCAAATAATATAACATGATATAAGATATAAAATAATTAGTCACATGTTCTGGAAATAATAATAATAAATCATTATCAATTTTGAGCATATAGACTGCTACAGAGAAAAAAAGCTTTTACACATTTGAAATCCAAGATTTTAAAGAGAATGGTTACCTTCAGAAGACTATCTATATAAATAGATATTGTTATAAATGAACCATTTAAAATAATAACGTCGTAGTCAAATTAAACAACTAAACTTATGTAAACATGACTTAAAACATCATATGAATTAAAGACATGAATATGGTGTGCATTCGAATATATATAGATTATCAATGCAAAATATCAAAGTATATTGCAAATCACAAGCATATAGGAATTGTAAAAGGAATCAATGTATATATATTTATCAGAAAACTAAATCAAAACAATACCAGTTTCCAAGATGTGTGAAATTCTACAGGATAGATCTCACAACTAGAGGAAACCTCACTGATTCCACTCAAGAATTGCAGAGAAGAAGAAGAAGAATTGAATCAATATTCACTCATAAACTAAAAAATGGTGAAATCTGTAGTATAATCATACATAAGCTGTAAGATGGAACTGTGAAACTAAATACAATCAAATGAATTCGAATACACCTAAGGTCATTCGAATTTTCCTCAATGTGTGGCTTGGACAACATTGGAGACATCACCCAATCAGTGGTAGTAGTCACAAATATTCAAATGTCATTCAAATGATTCTAAATGATGCATGTGGCACTAATCAAGGGAAGGAGACTCCAAGGTGGGTGCATGAGGCTGTTAGTAGGTCAAGTGGCACTCCAATACAGACAACTGGAAGCTACATGCATTTAAACTGAGCAATAAATGCATGAACTGGGCAATCAATGCTACAACTGATTGTTGGAATCCAAGTAGGTGTATTAGGGCGCATTTTTCATCCAGGTGAGGAAAACAAGGCACACTAGGTAGGTACGAGGGCTACTGAGGGATAAAAACAGGCTCCAGGGGGATGAATATGAGCTCTAGGTGCTGGGGAGACTACCATACTAATGATTGGATGCATGCAGAATGCATGCAAATACATAAATGATGGTGAGAATATTCCAACACCCCCCAGCAAGCCAAACTATGAGGAAGTAACTGAAAAGTAGTAGGGCCTTGGTGACTGAGACCAAAGGTCACTCCGTACAACAATATAAATAAATAAAGTGAGGAAAGAGGGGAAAACCTAGTGGGAAGAAATCCCCCCTCCAAAAAAAATAGACTATAATATGCTAATGTAGCATGGCATCACTCAATCATATACATCACCCACCCCAAGAAGGGATCGTAGGTATCTTCCTCTTGGGAAGAAGTGGATCATGCTCCAAAAACATGTGCTTGACTTCTCCTTCAGTGGATGCAAGCGAATCTGGAGACTTCTTGAACTTGCTCTTCATACCAAGCATGGTGAGAACAAATCCAAAAATATGAAGATCATTATGGAGCATGTGATTCAAACCAACTGAGATAGAATCAACTCAATGAATTTGTATGTAGTTCCTTGAATCTCCTTTGAACCAACATAGTGAGATCATAACCAAATGAACTAATACATGATGGTGATGGCTTGGAATTCAAATTAGATCCAAGAATTGATAGATGCCTTCTTATGATCTCCTTTGAACCAGTAGGGGTGAGATCAAAACCAAAATCACAAGGATATGCATGAGACTTGAACCCAAGTGAATGATGGTGTCTTCCATCTTTGGTGAAAATCCGAAAACATGTGCCAACAACCAAATAGGAGTTCATAGGAAGCATTTGATCAAGGAGGGTGAATGCATCACCTCCAAAATACTTAGTAGGTCATCATCTTGCACATCAACAGGCTCATGGGAAGTAGATATTTTGTGTTAGGAACCCATGTCAACCCTTCTATTTACTTTGTTAGTATATTTTTGTTGGACACATATGCTTTGTAAGTCGTCCCGTAGTATTTGTTGATCCATAGTTTGTATTATTGTTGTTGGATGCATATGCTTTGTAATTCGTTCCGTAGTAATTGTTGATCCATAGTTTGTATTGGCCCATGGTTTGTATTGGCACATGGTATTGACCCATGGTATTGGCACGTAGACTTAGTATATAAGTTTGTGTTGAGATCAATGAAGTTACCGTGAAGTTATTTGTATTGAGCTTGCTTAAAGGAGGTTTCCCCCTTGAAGTGGTCCGCGATCAATAAAAATATTTTGTGATCTCATATATTGTGCATTTTATCAATTAATTGTTGCAGGTTCCTCACATCTGGTATCAGAGCACTTTCTTGGGCTCGCTGGGTGAAATTTCTACCAATTTTTTTTTTCGCATTTGTTGCAAGTTTGGATTTGGAAATAATCCCTACTGTGGGAATTACTTGGGCATAAGCCCTAAAATTCATTGTGAGGAGTACCACAGGAACCCCAAAGTAGCTGGCCCATTGAGAAGACCTGCTAGCGAAAAGGGCAACGACCCCTACCTGATTAACTAGTTCCCACCCGTGAGGTAAACCAAGAGCTGTCATTTGTGGCAAAGCGGTTATCAGTTTTACCTGAGCCGTGGAGTGAGGGGTATTGCCCCATTACGCAAGCTATCAGACAGCATTGGTGGCTGAGTGAATCCCCTGAACCATTAGGAAGCCGAGCATACCTGGGGTCCATATCTATTTTCAGCTGCTAAATCGTAGATTTCCTCTATCCAGAACTGTTGTCGATCACTTTCGTGCCGTTGAAGATCCATCTGTTGCCAATCACTTCCGCGCCATTGCAGATCCATCTGTTGTCGATCCCTTCCACGCCCTTGCATATCAATCTGTTATCGCTCCCTTCTGCACCGTTGCAAATCCATTTCAAAAAAAAAAACAAGTATAAAATTCTGTCTTTTCGCCATATCTCCTTTGTTTTCACTCTGTTTCCCTTGAAAGTTCATTGACATCCCTGCAATCCCATTCTGCATATTTCATTCCTGAGGACCGTATCCCCAATTCCACTTCCCCAAACCAGAAATCCCACATTTGTCTATTTTTAGGGTTTGTCAATTTTCACCCAATCACCTTCAAATTTTGCCACCGTGTTCATTCCCTATTTCTGATTCTTTGTCCCTCTCTGACAAATTTTCCCATTCTTTCACCCCGCTTTTGAAATCCTCATTTTCTGCTTCCCTGTCTATTCGAAAGTGTCCAAAACCTATTCAAACCTAAATTACCCACCTGATTTTTTCCCAACTCCAAATTTTCCTTTACTAAAACAGTTTATGTTTATGTTTTTGTTTTTCTACCCACTCAAGAAAATTAATAATAAAATAAATTTCCTGGTTATGGTTGTCACCCGTTCCGGAGCAAAAGCCATGGAGGAAGAACTTGCAGCCCTCAAAACCAAACTCTAGGATCTGGATGAAAAATTTCTCGGCCTCCATCTTGAACATTCAGCCATGAACAATAAACAACAGTTAGAGTCTTCTTCAGACAATGGGTTCTCTTCTTCCAACAATTTTCGTGGTCTGAAGCTTGATTTTCCCCGCTTCAATGGCACTGATTCGACTGGATGGATCTATCGGACAGAACAATATTTCAGTCTGCATAATACTTTTGATGTCAACAAAGTGCCACTTGCATCCTTTCATATGGAACAAGAATCTCTTCAATGGTACCATTGGTACATCAAGTCTCATGAAGATCCAAAATGGTCAGATTTTTTCCAGCTCCTTTTGCAGCGATTTGGTCCTAGTGCTTTTGATGACTTCATAGGATCCCTCACTAAAATTCGCCAAATTGGCATTGTGAGAGAGTATCATACAAAATTTGAGAAACTAGCCAACCACACAGAAGGATTTCCTGATGACTTATAAAGGAGTTGTTTTATTAGTGGTCTAAAGGATGCAATCTGTTGTGAGGTCAAAATGTTATGTCCCAACACAATGATGGAAGCCCCGAGGTTAGCTAAGTTGGCAGAAGACAAGATTGCAGCCTAACAACGCTCCAAACCCAATTTTGTTCCCTTCATAAATTTGGGTTCTCAACGACCTCCCATTCCACCAGCTCCTCGACCAACTCCTATCAAGCATGTGTCTGAAATAGAGATGCGGGCACGTAGAGAAAAAAGGGATTTGTTAGAATTGTGATGAGAAATTCACTCGGGGACATCGATGTGTTGAGCAAAATCTCTATCTCTTGGATGTGGATTCTCCGCCTGCCTCTGAAATTGGTTAAGAATCTCCAGATACAATTGATGATTAGGTCGACATTTAAGAGCCACCAATTGACCCTCCGTCTTAGGACGACCACCCAGAGGTATCTCTCCATGCTTTAGCCAGATTCACCACCCCCCAAACAATGCGGGTCAGAGGTTACTTCAAGAAGCTTCCTCTTACAATGCTCATTGATTCTGGTAGCACTCATAACTTCATTGACCCTCAGATTTCCAAACACGCTGATTGTTTTATCCATCCTTGCTCCAACTTTGAAGTCATGGTTGCCAACAGGGGCACCTTACCTTGCAAAGGGAAGTGTCGCAATGTGCGTATCTCTATGGCATATTATAACCTGCGCTCTGACATGTTTTCCTTGACCTTAGGTGGATGTGATGTGGTTTTGGGCGCTCAATGGCTATGCACACTCGGCCCCATCTTATGGGATTTTACTGAACTTTGGATGCAGTTTTCACCCAATAGACAAAAACACACATTGATCGACTTACAACCAGGGTCTCTCAGCATCATCATTTCACATTGCCTGGAGAAAATCCTTAAGAATAATTCTCATGGTTTCATCGCTCAACTCCATTCCATTCAGATGCAACCCTCAGCGAGCTCCACTACTCCTTTGGATCTACAACAAATTCTGGATCGATATACATGTGCCTTTGCTGAACTAGTGGGATTTCCACCTTCAAGGCCAGAGGACCATCGTATTCATCTCCTTCCTGGAAGCGTTCCTCCTAACATCAGGTCCTATTGCTACCCATTTCACCAAAAAATAGATATTGAAATGCTCGTTCGGGACTTACTGAAGCAAGGTATTATTCGCCCAAGCACTAGTTCCTTTTCTTCACCAGTTCTTCTTGTCTGAAAAAAGATGGGTCATGGCGCCTCTACATTGACTTCCGAGCACTTAATCACCTCACAATCAAGGATAAGTTTCCAATTCCTGTTTTTGATGAGCTTCTTGATGAGATTCATGGTGGTCAATTTTTCTCCAAGTTGGATCTTCGTTCTAGGTATCATCAAATTCGGGTTCATGAGGATGATATCCCTAAAACAGCTTTCCGCAGACATTATGGCCGCTATGAGTTTTTGGTCATGCCCTTTGGCCTCACTAATGCTCCTTCCACATTCCAGGCATTGATGAATAAAATATTCCATCTCTACTTCTAGAAATTCATTCTGGTCTTCTTTGATGATATCCTCATCTACAATAAAACATGGGGTGAACATCTCCAGCATCTGGATCTGGTAATGAAACTTTTCTCTGATCATCATGTCCATGCCAAACAGTCTAAATGTGTTTTTGGATAGAAGGAAGTAGAGTATCTCGGGCACATTATTTCAGCACAAGGGGTTTGTGTGGATCCTGCCAAAATAGCTGCCATGAACGATTGGATTCATCCTCAGACACTCAAGAGTCTTCCTGGTTTTTTAGGGTTGATTGGATACTACTGCAAGTTTGTCAAGGATTATGGGAAGATTGCAGCTCCATTAAATGCTTTATTGAAAAGGGATTCTTTTACATGGACACCTGCTACTGAGTGTTCATTTGACCAGCTAAAACAAGCTATGTGTACTACACATGTTCTAGCTATGCCCGATTTCTCCAAGCCCTTCACTATTGAGAGTGATGCTTGTGGCAATGGACTTGGTGTTGTTCTCCTTCAAGATGAACATCTGATTGTGTTCATCAGCAAAGCCCTTTCAGGTAAGAATTTGGCTAACTTTACATATGAGAAGGAAATGATGGCTATTTTGCATGTAGTACAGAAGTGGTGACCATACCTTTTAGGGAATCATTTCTGCATCAAGACTGATCACCAGAGTCTGAAATATTTCTTGGAACAACGTGTATCCTCCACAGCACAATAGAAATGGGTTAGAAAACTCATGGGTTATGACTATGAGATCACTTACAACAAGGGTAAGGACAATATTGTGGTGGATGCTCTTTCTCGCACATTTGATGACCCAGTTTCTCTTTCCGCTATTTCTATGCCGGTTCCAAATTGGTTGCAATCTGTTCAACAGGGCTGTGTCAATGACTCTTCATTATCTCAAATCATCCAATGCTTGGCCAACAACCCTTTTGCTGTACCATGTTACTCTTGGGATGGTGCTTCCCTGAGACACAAGGGTCGTCTGGTGCTTCTCCAGAGCATAGATCTTCACCAGACCGTCTTCTATGAACTCCATGCTTCTCCCTCGGCAGGGCACTCTGGGTTCCTCAAAACGTATGAGCGAGTACGACATAACTTATTTTGGGAGGGAATGAAAAGGAAAATTCAACATATGGTGGTTGAATGTGATACCTACCAGTGCAATAAGGGTGAATTACACTCCTTTCGGGATTGCTCGAACCCTTTCCCATCCCTACACGGATTTGGAACCCTTTCCCATCCCTAAATCTGGAGGGAAGACAATGATTTTGGTTGTGGTGGATCGCCTCTACAAATATAGTCATTTTTTTGCTCTCAGCCATCCCTATACAGCCTCCTCAGTCGCTCAATTTTTCCTGGACCAGATCTTTCGTCTTCATGGAATCCCTTCTTCCATTGTCTCGGATTGTGATGCGACTTTCACCAGTCATTTTTGGAGAGAACTATTTCGCCACACTAGCACCAAACTGAATATGAGTTCAGGGTATCATCCACAAACAGATGGTCAAACTGAAATTCTCAATAAATGCTTGGAAACTTATCTTCGTTGCTTCACCTCTGAACAACAACATCAGTGGGAAAAGTGGCTCCCTATTGCTGAATGGTGGTACAATACCTCTTACAACAATGCCTCTAAAATGACTCCATATGAAGCAGTCTATGGTCAAGCACCGCCAGTTCTTCGTCCATACACCTCCAGCAGTTCACCAGTTCAGGAAATTGACATGATCCTTCGAAACCGTGATCATATTCTTCGCATTTTGTGGGACAATCTTCACATGGCCAGAAATTGAATGAAGCAACAAGCTGATCAACACCGTTCTGAGTGTACTTTTCAAGCAGGTGATATGGTTTTTCTTTGTCTACGGCCTTACAAGCAATCCTCCCTAAAACTCAAAGGGCGTCATAAGCTCGCTCCAAATTTCTATGGGCCATATAAGATTTTTCATAAGATTGGGTCCGTTGCTTATAAATTGGAACTTCCTCATTCTTCCCGCATTCATCCAGTATTTCATGTCTCTTATCTGAAGAAAGTTCTTGGCACCAACATCAGAGGACAAACTATTTTACCTGAACTGGATAATGAAGGATCCATCCTTTTGGAGCCGAAGGCCGTCCTTAATAAGCGCACTCGTTAGCTTCAATATCGCTCTATCACAGAGGTCTTAATTCAGTGGCACGTCATGCAACCAGGAGATGCTACATGGGAACCACTCCTTCAGATTCAACAACAATTTCCACATCTCAAGATTTGAGGACAAAGCTTTTTCTGGGGTGGGGGGGGGATGTTAGGAACCCATGTCAACCCTTCTATTTACTTTGTTAGTATATTGTTGTTGGACGCATATGCTTTGTAAGTCGTCCCGTAGTATTTTTTGATCCATTGTTTGTATTAATGTTGTTGGATGCATATGATTTGTAAGTTGTCCTGTAGTAATTGTTGATCCATAGTTTGTATTGGCCCATGGTTTGTATTGGCACATGGTATTGACCCATGGTATTGGCGCCTAGACTTAGTATATAAGTTTGTGTTGAGACCAATGAAGGTACCGTGAAGTTATTTGTATTGAGCTTGCTCAAAGGAGGTTGCCCCCTCGAAGCCTACAATCAATATAAATATTCTGTGATCTCATATATTGTGCATTTTATCAATTAATTGTTCCAGGTTCCTCACATTTTGAAAGTCTCTTCAACTTCTAGAGTAGTAGCTGACATCTCTTGCTCAGAATTTGAATAAGAAGATGGATCAACTCCATTAGTTGTGTTACTTTCATGCCATAGTGTAATCTCTTCATTTGCATGTGTGTGAAGAGCAGACTGTTTGGAGAGAGGTAGAAAGTGAGAGAACTCATAGAGTTTCGACTTGTGGTTTGTAACACCTTTTGCTATGGTAGATCATGATACCATTTATTGTATTCCACCTTCATATTGAACAAATTCATCATGAGAGATGATTGAGGCCAAAACATAATTAGAGAGAGCACTAGAGGCAGTATCACTGGGCTTGTTCTCCAAATGGCTAGCATCATCCTCTTCCTTCTGTTATCCAAATAATCTATCCAATCTGGTCCAAAGATCACTTGGATGTTCAACATCATCAATGAGGTGGTGCATATTGGAATACATAGTAATACATATTGATCCAAGGGATCCGTCACAATCATCTAGCCAAGCCTCTTCCTCTTCATAGGAAGCAAAATCTCTCTTAACACCAATACACAAAAAAAAAGACCACGTCTCTTCATATATGCAATCATATTTGGTTTCCACTCATCATAGTTGAATGGAGAGGGAGAAGGAACTCCTTCCGTATGCATGGAAGTTGTTGTTGAATTCAAAATCTATTGCTGCAACTGCAAGAACACTTTGAATAATCTGCAAAACAAATGAAATTGTTGATGGATATTAGCAGCAAATCGAGAGAACACTGCCTTAGGACAATGAGCACATGTGACTGGATCCTTCACACCTGGATAGACCTCACTGGATTGCTCCATTGAATTCAAGACAATTGCACTAGGAATTGTTGTGGAATCCAGAGGCTTTTGGTGCTCAATGAAAGATAGTTGCTCAATGAATTGTTGCAACTACTGCAATTCGAATATATGACTCCAGCTCTGATACCATGTGAAATTATATAGGATAGATCTCACAGCTAGAGAAAACCTCACTAATTCCACTCAAGAATTGCAGAGAAGAAGAAGAAGAATTGAATCAATATTCACTCATAAACTCAGAAATGGTGAAATTTGTAGTATAATCATACATCAGCTATAAGTTGGCACTGTGAAACTAAATATAAACTCAATATAATCAAATGAATTCGAATACACCTAAGGTCATTCGATTTCTCCTCAATGTTTTGCTTGGACAACATTGGAGACATACCCAATTAGTGGTAGTAGTCACAAATAGTCAAATGAGTCTAACTGAGTCTAAATGATGCATGTGGCACTAATCAAGGGAAGGAGACTCCAAGGTGGGTGCATGAGGTTGTCAGTAGGTCAAGTGGCACTCTAATACAAACAATTAGAAGCTACAAGTAGTTAAACTGAGCAATAAATGCATGAACTGGGCAATCGATGTTGCAACTAACTGTTGGAATCCAAGTAGGTGTAGTAGGGTGCATTTTTCATCCAGGTGAGAAAAACAAGGTGCACTAGGTAGGTAGGAGGGATACTGAGGGCTAAAAACAGGCTCCAGGGGGCTTAATATGAGCTCTAGGTGCTGGAGAGACTACCATACTAATGACTGGATGCATGTAGTATGTTTGCATGCATGCAAATACATAAATTATGGTGAGAATATTCCAATACCCCCTCGCAAGCCAAAATATGAGGAAGTAACTGAAAACTAGTAGGGCCCTGGTGACTGAGACCAAAGGTCACCCCGTACAACAATCTAAATAAATAAAGTGAGGAAAGAGGGAAAACCTAGTGGGAAGAAAGCACCCCCCCAAAATAGACTGTAAGATGCTAATGTAGCATGGCATCACTCAATCATATACATCACCCACCCCAAGAAGGGATCAGAGGTATCTTCCTCTTGGGAAGAAGTGGATCATGCTCCAAAAACATGTGCTTGACTTCTATTTCAGTGGATGCAAGCGAATCTGGAGACTTCCGGAACTTTCTCTTCATACCAAACATGGTGAGAAAAAATCCCAAAATATGAAGATCATTATGGACCATGTAATTCGAACCAACTGAGGTAGAGTCAAATCCATAAATGTGTATGTAGTTCCTTGATATATCCTTTGAACCAACATAGGTAAGATCATAACCAAATGAACTAATACATGATGGTGATGGCTTGGAATTCAAATCAGATCCAAGAATTGATAGATGGCTTCTTATGATCTCCTTTGAACCAGTAGGGGTGAGATCAAAACCAAAATCACAAGGATATGCATGAGACTTGAACCCAAGCGAATGATGGTGTCTTCCATCTTCGGTGAAACTCTAAAAATATGTGCCAATGACCAAATAGGAGTTCATAGGAAGCATTTGATCAACGAGGGCAACTGCATCACCTCCAAAATCTGATTTTACCTCCAAAATAATCAGTAGGTCATCATCTTGCACATCAGCAAGCTCATGGGAAGTAGATATTTTGAAAGTATCTTCAACTTCTAGAGTAGTAGCTGATATCTCTTGCTCAGAATTCGAATCCGAATATGGATCAACTCCATCAGTTGTGTTACTTTCATGTCATAGTGTACTCTCTTACTTTGCATGTGTGTCAAGAGCAGACTGTTTGGAGAGAGGTAGAAAGTGAGAGAACTCATAGAGTTTCGACTTGTGGTTTGTAGCACCTTTTTCTATGGTATATCCTAATACAATGTCTTGTATTTCGACTTCATCTTGAACAAATTCATCATGAGAGATGATTGAGGTCAAAACATAATTAGAGAGAGCACTGGAGGCAGTATCATTGGGCTTGTTCTCCAAATGGCTAGCATCATTCTCTTCCTTCTGCTGTCCAAATAATCTATCCAATATGGTCCAAATATCACTTGGATGTTCAGCAGTATCAATGAGGTGGTGAATATTGGAATACATAGTAATACATATTGATTTAAGGGCTCTGTCACAATCATCTAGCCAAGCCTCTTCCTCTTCATAGGAAGCAAAATCTCTCTTAACACCAATACACACATCAATAAGATCATGTCTCTTCATATATGCAATCATCTTTGGTTTCCACTTATCATAGTTGAATGGAGAGAGAGAAGGAACTCCTTCCAGATGCATGGAAGCTGTTGTTGAATTCAAAATCTACTACTGCAACTGTAAAAAACTACTGCAACTGCAGAAAACTACTGCAACTACAGAAAAATTTGAAACTGCTGCAACTGCAAGAACACTTTGAATAACCTACAAAACAAATGAAATTGGTGATGGATATTAGCTGCAAATCTAGAGAACACTTCCTTAGTACAATGAACACATGTGATTGGATCCTTCACACCTAGCTAGACCCTACTAGATTTCTCCAGTGAATTCAAGACAATTGCACAAGGAATTGTTGTGGAAATCCATAGGCTTCTGGGGCTCAATGAAAGACAACGTCTCAATGAATTCCCACAAGTAATCCAACTGTTACTACTGTTGCAATTCGAATAGTTGACTCCACCTCTAATACCATGTGAAATTCTAGAGGATAGATCTCACATCTAGAGAAAATCTCACTAATTCCACTCAAGAATTGCAGAGAAGAAGAAGAAGAATTGAATCAATATTCACTCATAAACTCACAAATGGTGAAATCTGCAGTATAATCATACATCAGCTGTAAGATGGCACTGTGAAATTGAATACAAAATCAATATCATCAATTGAATTTGAATACACCTAAGGTCATTCGAATTCTCCTCAATGTGTGGCTTGGACAACAATGGAGACATCACCCAATCAGTGGTAGTAGTCACAAATAGTCAAATGTCAGTCAAATGAGTCTAACTGATTCTAACTGATGCATGTGGCACTAATCAAGGGAATGAGACTCCAAGGTGGGTGCATGAGGCTATCAGTAGGTCAAGTGGCACTCCGATACACACAACTGGAAGCTACAAGCAGTTAAATTGAGCAATAAATGCATGAACTGGGCAATCAATGCTGCAACTCATTGTTGGAATCCAAGTAGGTGTAGTAGGGCATTTTTCATCCAGGTGAGGAAAATAAGGCACACTATGTAGGTAGGAGGGCTACTAAGGGCTAAAAACAGGCTCCAGTGGGATGAATATGAGCTCTAGGTGCTTGGGAGACTACCATACTGATGACTGGATGTATGCAGTATTGCATGCATACATAAATGATGGTGAGAATATTCCAACAAAATGTCTCAAAATAGTATGCAAATGAAAATCTGTCCCCACAGCAAATGGTTTTTCTAAAAAATCAGAATTGTTTAACTCCAATAGTACTAATCTTATCTTTGCACTCGAAAAGAAAACCAGGAAAAAACTATGCAGAAGTTTTGGAAAAAATTTCCTAGAACTCTTAGAGCCTCCCCCCTCTCCACAATGGAATTGACTCTGCTTAAATAGGAAAAAGGATTCAAAGCAGTTTCCAAAATAACCATTACAACTGGACACGTAACAAAAATTTATGGAAAAATATGGTTCAAACATGCCCGCAAATCTCCCTGATCCTTCATCGTTTGAGGAAACAACCTCTTTTTGAGCTAAAACGATCCATTTGTGAAGGGCTGAGCTTAACTAGCATGTACGTTCATGCTGGTTAAGCCACCTGGCTATGGGACCCACTGCCTTCCCTTTCCCCTCGCCTGAGCTCTCGTTGCCGATTCTTTGATTTTCGATTGCACGGATCGCCCTGCAGGTTCAGCTCAGTTGGAACTTCAACATTAAAAGCTCTGTCCGGCAATCGTCAGACAACTCTGGGGTCCCTACCGTTCACTAGTTCTGTCGCGGGGCGTCAAAGGAGCTTCACGCCTATAGGTTTGTACTAAAAGGAAACCATTCCCCCCGTGTGGCCCTCCATAGGGGATGCATGCGATGGCATACATGCATCTGTCCATGCGTATGTTTGAAATTTGAATTCCGTAAATGAGCGGGCAAACTTTGAATTTGAATTCAAAAGGCATATCCATTTTGAATTTGACAGTTCTGGGCGGTGAGGAAATATCAGTTTCATGTTCTGGATGGGTGAGCAGAGCAAACAAATGGACTTTTAATAAATTAGTTACTGTATATTGAAGTGTATTGATCTGATCATAATGTTGCATAATGTTGCAGGTGGTCCGCCATTGTTATTCACCTTCCGAAGTGAACAGATAACTGGATCAAGAACCGTTGGAACATCATTTGAAGAAGCACTTGCTGCATATGGGGATCGAATCCGTGATACACAGGCCCGAGTCAGAATCTATTATTGCAGTTGGTGCTCAGTCTTTCAATGGGTTGTGGAATGCGAGCCATATGCTGCGGTGGAAGAGCATGGCCTTGAAACTGAGTTGAGGCTAGCAGGTGGGTACAAGCTCACGCCAGGGGCATCTCGTCTGGCTCGTTGAGAAATGTCAATATCACAGCTCAGATATATTCAATCTAAATAGATTGCGGAGAGCTAGTCAAGGGTTCTATTCCTGTAAAGAAGAATCAAAGATTTCTGGGTTGAACTCTGCTGACAACTCCCTGAGAAATAAGGCGTGGGAGTTTAATCGATAGTGCTGCTGAGAAATAAGCAGACGACATGACATGTTCACCAAGGCGATGCAGTGGTCAAATATTTTGGAAGGCATGGAAGGCAGGGTTTAATGTGGAGAATAAAGGTCAATGAAACACGTTACCTAAGTCTTATTATTCCACTTTCTGTTAAAAATCTATCTAAAACCGTGCTGAACTGGAAACAGGAAATTAGACGAGTTGATTTCAATGAAAAAAAATGAATCACAATATACAAATGATATCTTTCCAGATCTTTAATTTTTTTAAATTTAAAATAACATATAACATAAAATTTTACAAATATGAAGTATACATCAAAACTATCGCCTTCTAATCCCAAAGAAATTATGAAAAAAAATCATGCTATAAACAATACAAAGTATTGCTATGCTATTCATCTCATTTCTTTGTCAACCAATTATTTCAACGTATTGTATTTGCGGAGAAATATGACGGGACAAACCATTTTCATGAAAAAGTCAAATATTTTAACATGAGTCATTACTTTATTGACCAACGACGAGTAGTGTCAATGTTGCTAGGCATTAAGGTAAGGAAGAAAGATGTATAAGTTTATTTAGATTTTATGAATTTTGTTTGGGTGAATTAGTTTTTTAATAAACTTGAGATGTATAAGTTTATTTTGTATTTATGAATTTTGTTTGGGTTAATTTGTTTTTTAATAAATGTTAAAAAGGTTGAAAAAATATTAATGTATTGTCTAATCACTTTAAATGTCAAGAAAGGCTTAGAGTGAGAAGAATGAAAATATCTAGGTTTCACATGGTCAGAGTGATTGCCACATTGGTAAAACTTAGAATATCAATCGTACGAAGGGTTAAGGTACCTACGCAAACTAAGGTTCTAACTACCAAATGAGTGCATTGGTGGGAGACTAAACAAGATTATGTAAACTTTTTGAGAAAATAACATTAGAATGTAAACATATTGAGAAATTAACAATATTAGATTTTGTTGCAATAGAAGTATTGATTGAATTATTATTTAAAAGATTTATTTAATGGCTTTTGTAAAAAAAACTATACCTGTAAGTTATAAGATAAAAATGCTTTGAGAAATTTTAATATGTGTTTTTTTTTAACAAAATAACAAAAGACTTTATTGATATTTCACTTCTCCGAATTTGGTTTGAATTTTGAATTACAATTTGTTAGGTTTTTTAAATGTCCATAAAAATAGGAAATTTTAACTTAACTAAAAATGCCGAACACAAAATACAAAAGATACCATAAAATTAAGGAAATCATAAAATAACAAATTAAACAAGTAATATCAATGACACAAAGATATAAGATAAAGTTTTAAACAATAAAGGTAATTTATTTACAATCTTTGAATTGCAATGGTAAAAACGGAAAAAGAAAATAATGAAAGCAATAGAATAGAATTGGTTAAGAGCATAGCCAAAATTGTGAAGTCATAATTCATATAGCCATATAACATACAAAAGAAAGACTTAGAAAACCAAACATAGGATTACCTCTTGTAGAATGCATATGATACATTATGGAAAATTACGAGTTAACAATGTGAAAATCCCTCAATTTTGGTAGAGAACAAGAAAAAAAAACATGGAGCACATTTGAAGTTCATAGTTGCTATTGTCTGCTTGAAAAAGAGAGGAACAAAAGCATCAATTCAGTTGTACTTGTTCTTTATAGGAAAGGAGAACAATATCCATTAAGAAGGTACAAAGGATCCTTGCAAAAAGAATTGTTGAAGCTTAATGGATGTTTCATTAATGTCACCTTGAAATTGTCCATAAGAAATTTATATAAGTTTCCGGAAAACTTGTTGTAAAATTGGATTCCGAAGTGTATAGTTGATCATTTTGGTCGTAGAAGTATGGCTTGTTTTCTTGACAATGTGCACATAAAGCTATATTATAACAAGAATTATCCTAGTAGAAGGTGCTTGCAAGTACATTAGAAAGGTTCAAATGGTGGCATAAAATATTCTAAATTCTTTTAATATCCCACGAATCTGTACAAGCATAGAATTTGTGTTATTGATGTGTGAAATAACTTGTAGAAACTTTTACTAGAAAGTAATTTTCATTGTGGATAAGCAACAATGAAGGAACCACGATATAACGAGAATGGTAGTAATAAAGGAGTATAATTTATTCTTTGTTGCATTGTCATTTAGTGGTCCAATGAAAGTTAAGTGTCTAGTGTAGATGTTTTTTTGGTTCGTTTATGGCCATTTAGCACAATGTTCTTGAGTAGGTAGATTACAGTTTTGTTGCATGCCAATTGTTCATGTACATGGAAGTAGAAATAATTGTATGTATGTTTTAGCTGTACCTAAAATAGAGAAAAAAATTATGGTTATCTAAACTGAAAACAACATATAAGAAATTGGAAAAAAGATAAATATTAAACATTGGTGAATGCAGAGGTATTAAATGCCATATAAGGTAGGAGATAATTACTATTGCATTTGTATATTATCTATTTATATATTTAAGGCACAATTCATATTGGTTGACTTTCACGATAGGAGGTGACAATTGCACTAATGGATCTAATTGGATAAGTTGAATCTTATACAACCCGGTCAAGTATAGTGGTCTTTGGCCTAAGACGAGGATTTATGCAAACAATGTCAATTTGTTCTAAGATGTTGGAACGCTCACAATATACAATATCCAACATCGCCTCTTTCAAATTAAGTCTTTTTTCAAAGCCCAAAGTTCTTAACGCAAACACTCATGCCACGAGTGAATGAAGAAACAAATTGTCGTAGGAGGTTATTGTTTATGTTGATTGTTATCGTAATTTGGCCATGTTTGTCAACTAGATTAGCATGAACAAGCTCTATTTTTGTTGGAGAGTGTGGAAGTTTTTTGTAAGTAGGCCCATATGACACCAGTACATCACCTTCAAATACATTTCCTAGCTTATGTGTGCAAAGTTACACAATTGATAATGGTGTTTGAATGCAATTGGATCTAGACCAATGAGAAAAAAATTGATAAATATATGTTTTAAGCATGAAATTATGGATATTTTAGTTCAGTCACATCAAGGAATTTTCGGATCTCACAAGATAGTTACACAAACAACCAATGATACATTTCTAAAAAGTACATTTTAACATAAATTTAATGACTTGCCAGTTAATATTAGAGTCTGCAATTTACTTTTAAGCTCCTATAACCAAAGTTACATTTCTATAAAGTGCATTTTAACATAAATTTAATGAATTGGAAATTAATATGAGGGATATTTTATTATAGGAGCTTAAAAGTAAATTGTAGACTCTAATATTCTCTGGTAGTCATTGTTTGAGCAAAATTTAAAAAGTAGGAAAAAAGCTACAAGGTTGCTAGTGTAGGAAAATGACACTAAGTTTGCACGAGTATTTGAGCATAACTCATGTGCTCATTGTAAGGTAACAAAAGACCTAATTCTTATTTACATGAACAAATTTAGAAGTGCACTTTAAAAATGTAGACATTCTAGAAGAAAGATCGATAAGAAAACACTTTTAGTTGTGGCCTAATAGTTAATAACATTTTGAATACATATATGGCCTCAAAATGCACAAAACCAAATTATGGGACTCGATTCATGGATTAACACTTGATTGGATCATGTTATCTATTTAAAAATCATGGAGTGTCATTTGTTGATGATTGACTCTGAGAGAATTCATATGTAGTCTATTTTCTTTGTGCATTGATATTTTGCCTCAAGTGGTGCAATTGGTTGGGGTCATGGTTTATTTCCCTCTTTGAGGATTTTAACAATGCAATACATTAGTGTATTAATCGTTGCCTTGTTTATGTGAGTGTATTCCTTAAGGTGTTTCACCTATGTGGATATACCCTATATATCAAACATGGTATCAAATCTCCTATGAAACCCATTTTTGTTGTTGATCAAGATACAAAACCTGTGTCACTACATACATCAAAAGACTTCTTGATTCTACTATTTCTAAATGTTTTTGGGCCAAGTGAATTGCTCTAGTACATCAAGCATGTCACTTTCAATTGGAAACCATTTTTCTTTCCCTAAATGTGACCATTTATATTTATTCCTAAGGTATACACTTTTATTATAGTTTAAAAAATCATTTTCATACTACTTTAGTATTTTATTTCTTATATTTTTTTAATTTTCCATTTTTTTGTTTCCAAATATGTGTATACTATTTTCTAACAATGTTTATGATCTCAACAAATTATAAGTATTTCAAAAAGTTGCATTTTCTAAATACACTAATAATGATGTAACCACGTGCTTATAAATATTTTAATTTTTAATTTTTTAAATTTGTTCTATTTTGGATGGTGTTTGAATTGTTTTTGAAAACAAGAAAAAAAAAGAGTTTCAAAGTAAACACACACTTCTAGGCTGTGGGGAGTATCAAAAAAACCTTACTCTTTTCTAATATTTGATATATATTTTGTAATAGCTTACTTAGTTGAAAGCTACTTTATTAAAATAGATATCGTGAGCTTAGTTTTTTTAGTTTGTAAATTATTTTAAAAAATATATGCAACTTTATGTTAGTAATCACCTATGAAATAAATGTAACTTTATTGTAAAAGAGATTCTCAATTATTTTATTGTAAAAGAGGTAAAGCAATTTATTTGTAAAGGGTACCCATACAAAGCTGGTACCCAAAAAGGCCACAATGGAAGCGTGTGAGCGGAAAAAAAAACAAGGGCGTGCACGTGCATTCAAACAAGTGTACGCGCCCCTGCTTCGGCAATCCTGATCGTCCACATTGGTGAGTTGACGTGGACAAAATGTGTGCGCACGTGTATGCAAATATATGCGCGCACGCGTGTTTATAGTGCGTACACGCCATCAATGCGTACGTGCTAAAAAACATGCACGCGTATATTCTGTATATGGAACTTCCGTATATGCGCAACGCATATACGGAAGCTTTTGTATATGCGCAACACATATACAGAAGCTTCTATATATACGCAGTCGCTTCCGTATATGAGCAAGGAATATACAGAAGTGGTTGCACATATACGTAAGCTTTCGTATATGCACAAAGCATATACGGAAGTTGCACATATACGGAAGCTTCTGTATATGCACAAGGCATATACGAAAGTTGTTGCGCATATATGGAAGCTTTTGTATATACGCAAGGCATATACGGAATCTATGCATATGCAGAAGCTTCTGTATATGTGCAGCGCATATACGGAAGTTGCACATATACGAAAACTTTCGTATATCCGCAATGCATATATGGAAGCAACTGCGCATATACAGAAGCTTCAGTATATGTGTTGCGCATATACGCAAGCTTTTGTATATGTGCAGCTGCTTTCCGTATATGCCTTGTGCATATACTGAGCAGCTGCATATATGCAAAAGCTTTCGTATATGCGCAACTTCCATATATGCATTGCGCATATACAGAAGCTTTCGTATATGCGCAGCTTCTGTATATGCATCGCGCATATATGGAGGCTTCCGTATATGCGTTGTGCATATACATAAGCTTCCGTATATGCGCAGCTTCTGTATATGCATTGCACATATACATAAGCTTCCGTATATGCGTAACAGCTTTCGTAATGCGCTGCGCATATACGGAAGCTTCCGTGTATGCGCAACAGCTTCCGTATATGCGCTGCGCGTATACAGAAGCTTCGTGTTGGGCAAAGTTCCTGCCAGGCAGACTTCCTCTTGGGCAAAGTTCCTGTTAGGCACAGTTCCTCTTGGGCAAAGTTCCTGTCGGGAACTTTCCCAGTAGGAACTCTGCCTGACAGGAACTGTGCATGACAGGAATTTTGTTTGATGGGAACTTTAATGCTACCATTGATAGGAACTTTTTCCAAGAGGAACTGTGCCTGACAGGAACTTTTCCCAAGAGGAAGTCTGCCTGACAGGAACTTTGCCCAAGAGGAAGTCTGCCTGACAGGAACTTTGCCCAACATGAAGCTTCCGTATATGCGCAACGCATATATGGAAGCTGTTGCGCATACACGGAAGCTTCCGTATATGCGCAGCAGATATACGAAAGTTGTTACGCATATACCAAAGCTTTTGTATATGCGCAATGCATATACAAAAGCTCCGCATATATGGAAGCTTTTGTATATGCACAATGCATATACGAAAGCTTTTGTGCATATACGAAAGCTTCTGTATATGCGCGACGCATATATAGAAGCTGCGCATATACGGAAGCTTTTGTATATGCACAACGCATATACGGAAGCTGCGCATATACGAAAACTTTTGTATATACACAGCTGCTTTAGTATATGCGCAAGGCATATACAGAAGCAGTTGTGCATATACATAAGCTTGCATATATGTGCAGTGCATATACGGAAGCTGCGCATATACAAAAGCTTTTGTATATACGCAGCTACCTCAATATATGCGCAAGGCATATACGGAAGCAGATGTGCATATACAGAAGCTTGCGTATATACGCAGCGCATATACGGAAGCCTCTGTATATGCCTTGCGCATATACTGAAGCAGCTGTGTATATATAAAAGCTTTCGTATATGCACTGCGGATATACGGAAGCTTCCATATATGCGTTGCGGATATACGAAAGCTTCCGTATATGTGCAACTTCCGTATATGTGCTGCGCATATACATAAGCTTCTGCATATGCGTAGATTCCGTATATGCCTTGCGCATATACGGAAGCTTCCATATATGTGCAACAACTTCCGTATATGCCTTGCGCATATACGGAAGCTTCCGTATATGCCTTGTGCATATACAGAAGCTTACGTATATGTGCAACAACTTCCGTATATTCCTTGCTCATATACGGAAGCAGTTGCGTATATATAGAAGCTTCTGTATATGTGTTGCACATATACAAAAGCTTCCATATATGTGCAACGCATATATGGAAGCTTCCGTATATGCACATATACGGAAGCTGCATATACAGAATATACACATGCACGTGTTTTAGCATGTAGGCATTGATGGCGTGTACACGCTACAAACACGCGTGCGCGCACATTTTGTCCACGTCAACTCACCAACATGGACGATCGGCATTGCCGAAGCAGGGGCGCGTACGTGTGTTTGAATGCACGTGCGTGCCCTTGTTTTTTTTTCCGCTCACGCGCTTCCATTGTGGCCTTTTTGGGTACCAGATTTGTGTGGGTACCCTTTACAAATAAGTTACTTTACCTATTTTACAATAAAATAATTGAGAATCTCTTTTACAATAAAGTTACATTTATTTCATAAGTGATTACTAACATAAAGTTGCATATATTTTTTAAATAATTTACAAACGAAAAAAACTAAGCTCACGATATCTATTTTAATAAAGTAGCTTTCAACTAAGTAAGCTTTTACAAAATATATATAAATATTAGAAAAGAGTAAGGTTTGTTTAATACTCCCCATAGCCTAGAAGTGTGTGTTTACTTTGAAACTCTTTTTTTTTCTTGTTTTCAAAAACAATTCAAACACCATCCAAAATAGAACAAATTTAAAAAATTAAAAATTAAAATATTTATAAGCACGTGGTTACATCATTATTAGTATATTTAGAAAATGCAACTTTTCTAAATACTTATAATTTTTTGAGATCATAAACATTGTTAAAAAATAGCATACACATATTTGGAAAAAAAAAATGGAAATAAAATAAAATAAAATATTAAAGTTGTATGAAAATGATTTTTTAAACTATAATCAAAGTGTATACCTTAGGAATAAATATAAATGGTCACATTTAGGGAAAGAAAAATGGTTTCCAATTGAAAGTGACATGCTTGATGTACTAGAGCAATTCACTTGGCCCAAAAACATTTAGAAATAGTAGAATCAAGAAGTCTTTTGATGTATGTAGTGACACATGTTTTGTATCTTGATCAACAACAAAAATGTGTTTCATAGGAGATTTGATACCGTGTTTGATATATAGGGTATATCCACATAGGTGAAACACCTTAAGGAATCCACTCACATAAACAAAGCAATGATTAATACACTAATGTATTGCATTGTTAAAATCCTCAAAGAGGGAAATAATCCATGACCCCAACCAATTGCACCAATTGAGGCAAAATATCAATGCACAAAGAAAATAGATTACATATGAATTCTCTTAGAGTCAATCAACAAATGACACTCCATGATTTTTAAATAGATAACATGAGCCAATCAAGTGTTAATCCATGAATCGAGTCCCATAATTTGGTTTTGTGCATTTTGAGGCCATATATGTATTCAAAATGTTATTAACTATTAGGCCACAACTAAAAGTGTTTTCTTATTGATCTCTCTTCTAGCATGTCTACATTTTTAAAGTGCACTTCTAAATTTGTTCATGTAAATAAGAATTAGGTCTTTTGTTACCTTACAATGAGCACATGAGTTATGCTCAAATACTCGTGCAAACTTAGTGTCATTTTCCTACACTAGCAATCTTGTAGTTTTTTTCCTACTTTTTAAATTTTGCTCAAACAATGCCTACCAGAGAATATTAGAGTCTACAATTTACTTTTAAGCTCGTATAATAAAAGATCCCTAATATTAATTTCCAACTCATTAAATTTATGTTAAAATGCACTTTATAGAAATGTAACTTTGGTTATAGGAGCTTAAAAGTAAATTGTAGACTCTAATATTAATTGCCAAGTGATTAAATTTATGTTAAAATGTACTTTATACAAATGTATCTTTGGTTGTTTGTGTAACTATCTCGTGAGATCCGAAAATTCCTTGATGTGACTGAACTAAAATATCCATAATTCCATGCTTAAAACATATATTTATCAATTTTTTTCTCATTGGTCTAGATCCAATTGCATTCAAACACCATTATCAATTGTGCAACTTTGCATGCATAAGCTAGGAAATGTATTTGAAGGTGATGTACTGGTGTCATATGGGCCTACTTACAAAAAAATTCCACACTCTCCAACAAAAATAGAGCTTGTTCATGCTAATCTAGTTGACAAACATGGCCAAATTACGATAACAATCAACATAAACAATAGCCTCCTACGACAATTTGTTTCTTCATTCACTCGTGGCATGAGTGTTTGTGTTAAGAACTTTGGGCTTCGAAAAAAGACTTAATTTGAAAGAGGCGATGTTGGATATTGTATATTGTGAGCGTTCCAACATCTTAGAACAAATTGACATTGTTTGCATAAATCCTCGTCTTAGGCCAGAGACCACTATACTTGACCGGGTTGTATAAAATTCAACTTATCCAATTAGATCCATTAGTGCAATTGTCACCTCCTATCGTGAAAGTCAACCAATATGAATTATGCCTTAAATATATAAATATATAATATACAAATGCAATAGTAATTATCTCCTACCTTATATGGCATTTAATACCTCTGCATTCACCAATGTTTAATATTTATCTTTTTCCAATTTCTTATATGTTGTTTTTAGTTTAGATAACCATAATTTTTTTCTCTATTTTAGGTACAACTAAACCATACATACAATTATTTCTACTTCCATGTACATGAACAATTGGCATGCAACAACACTGTAATCTACCTACTCAAGAACATTGTGCTAAATGGCCATAAACGAACCAAAAAAACCTCTACACTAGACAATTAACTTTCATTGGACCACTAAATGACAATGCAACAAAGAATAAATTATACTCCTTTATTACTACCATTCTCGTTATATCATGGTTCCTTCATTGTTGCTTATCCACAATGAAAATTACTTTCTAGTATAAGTTTCTACAAGTTATTTCACACATCAATAACACAAATTCTATGCATGTACAGATTCATGGGATATTAAAAGAATTTAGAATATTTTATGCCACCATTTGAACCTTTCTAATGTACTTGCAAGCACCTTCTACTAGGATAATTCTTGTTATCATATAGCTTGATGTGCACATTGTCAAGAAAACAAGCCATACTTCTACGACCAAAATGATCAACTATACAATTCGAAATCCAGTTTTACAACAAGTTTTCCCGAAACTTATATAAATTTCTTATGGACAATATCAAGGTGACATCAATGAAACATCCATTAAGCTTCAACAATTCTTTTTGCAAGGATCCTTTGTACCTTCTTAATGGATATTGTTCTCCTTTCCTATAAAGAACAAGTACAACTGAATTGATGCTTTTGTTCCTCTCTTTTTCAAGCAGACAATAGCAACTATGAACTTCAAATGTGCTCCATGTTTTTTTTCTTGTTCTCTACCAAAATTGAGGGATTTTCATATTGTTAACTCGTAATATGCCATAATGTATCATATGCATTCTACAAGAGGTAATCCTATGTTTGGTTTTCTAAGTCTTTCTTTTTTTGTTATATGGCTATATGAATTATGACTTCACAATTTTGGCTATGCTCTCAACCAATTCTATTCTATTGCTTTCAATATTTTCTTTTTTCTTTTTAACCATTGCAATTCAGATATTGTAAATAAATTACCTTTATTGTTTAAAACTTTATCTTATAGTGCCATTGATATTACTTGTTTAATTTGTTATTTTATGATTTCTTTAATTTTATGGTATCTTTTGTATTTTGTGTTCGGCATTTTTAGTTAAGTTAAAATTTCCTATTTTTATGGACATTTAAAAAACCTAACAAATTGTAATTCAAAATTCCAACCAAATTCGGAGAAGTGAAATATCAATAAGGGCTTTTGTTATTTTGTTAAAAAAACACGTATTAAAATTTCTCAAAGCATTTTTGTCTTATAACTTACAAGTATAGTTTTTTTAACAAAAGCCATTAAATAAATATTTTAAATAATAACTCAATCAATACTTCTATTGCAACAAAATCTAATATTATTATCCTCTAAAAAATCAAAATCTAATATTATTAATATTATTATTTTCTCAAAAAGTTTACATAATCTTGTTTAGTCTCCACCAATGCACTCATTTAGTAGTTAGAACCTTAATTTGCATAAGTACCTTAACCCTTCATACTATTGATGTTCTAAGTTTTACCAATGTGGCAATCAATCTGGCCATGTAAAACCTAGATATTTTCATTCTTCCCACTCTAGGCCTTTCTTGACATTTGAGGTGATTAAACAATACATTAATATTTTTTCAACCTTTTTAAGGTTTATTAGAAAACAAATTAACCCAAACCCAATTTATAAATACAAAATAAACTTATACATCTCAAGTTTATTAAAAAACTAATTAACCCAAACAAAATTCATAAAATCAAAATAAACATATACATCTTTCTTCCTTACCTTAATGCCTAGCAATATTGACACTACTCGTCGTCGGTCGATAAAGTAATGACTCATGTTAAAATATTTGACTTTTTCATGAAAATGGTTCGTCCCGTCATATTTCTCCGCAAAAACAATACTTTGAAATAATTGGTTGACAAAGAAATGAGATTAATAGCATAGCAATACTTTGTATTGTTTATAGCATGATTTTTTTTCATAATTTCTTTGGGATTAGAAGGCGATAGTTTTAATGTATACTTCATATTTGTAAAATTTTATGTTATATGTTATTTTAAATTTAAAAAAATTAAAGATCTGCAAAGATATCATTTGTATATTGTGATTCATTTCTTTTCATTGAAATCAACTCGTCTAATTTCCTGTTTCCAATTCAACACGGTTTTAGATAGTTTTTTAACAGAAAGTGGAATAATCAGACTTAGACCATCAATGTCCATGTAATAAACATTTTTTAAGTTTTGTAAACTTGTGTGAAGATCAGTCCATTGCCAACAAAACAAATCATGCAGCTATAGATGTATTCATTATCGATATCTGTACATGCATTCTGTATCGATATCTCTAAATGACGAGCAAATGTTAAAGTTGTACAGGCTATGATTGAGAGTGAGGGCAAAACACAAAGTTAGTTGCACCAGCAGTAATTTCAACCTCTGCTTATTTCTCAGCAGCACTATCGATTAAACTCCCACGCCTTATTTCTCAGGGAGTTGTCAGCAGAGTTCAACCCAGAAATCTTTGATTCTTCTTTATAGGAATCGAACCCTTGACTAGCTCTCCGCAATCTGTTTACATTGAATATATCTGAGCTGTGATATTGACATTTCCCAACGAGCCAGACGAGATGCCCCTGGCGTGAGCTTGTACCCACCTGCTAGCCTCGACTCGGTTTCAAGGCCATGATCTTCCACCGCAACAGATGGTTCGCATTCCACAACCCATTGAAAGACTGAGCACCAACTGCAATAATAGATTCTGACTCGGACCTGTGTATCATGGATTCGATCCCCATATGCAGCAAGCGCTTCTTCAAATGATGTTCCAACGGTTCTTGATCCAGTTATCTGTTCACTTCGGAAGGTGAATAACAATGGCGGACCACCTGCAACATTATGCAACATTATGATCAGATCAATACACTTCAATATACAGTAACTAATTTATTAAAACTCCTTTTGTTTGCTCTGCTCACCCATCCAGAACATGAAATTGATATTTCCTCACCGCCCAGAACTGTCAAATTCAAATTCAAAGCTTGCCCGCTCATTTACGGAATTCAAATTTCAAACATACGCATGGACAGATGCATGGATGCCATCGCATGCATCCCCTATGGAAGGCCACGCGGGGGGAATGGTTTCCTTTTAGTACAAACCTGTAGGCGTGAAGCTCCTTTGACGCCCCGCGACAGAACTAGTGAACGGTAGGGACCCCAGAGTTCTCTGACGATCGCCGGACAGAGCTTTTAATGCTGAAGTTCGAACTGAGCTGAACCTGCAAGGCGATCCGTGCAATCGGAAATCAAAGAATCGGCAACGGGAGCTCAGGCGAGGGGAAAGGGAAGGCAGTGGGTCCCATAGCCAGGTGGCTTAACCAGCATGAACGTACATGCTAGTTAAGCTCAGCCTTTGTGAAGTGGATTTTAAACCATTTGATCTAATTCTTCACGGTTTGCTTGGAATCATTCTCGAAACATTGCCTCTCAGTTCTGGTGTGGGCTTCTCTACACCTGGAAATTTCATTAATTTGCAGCTACAAGTCTTCGATGAATCTTTTGAATTCCGTTGGAGACTCCTTAAGTGGATTTTAAACCATTTGATCTAATTCTTCACGGTTTGCTTGGAATCATTCTCGAAACATTGCCTCTCATTTCTGGTGCGGGCTTCTCTACACCTGGCAATTTCATTAATTTGCAGCTACAAGTCTTCGATGAATCTTTTGAATTCCGTTGGAGACTCCTTTCCTTATCCATCTCCGTTTAAATAAGGTGACTCAAAATTTAATAGCATCCTCAAGAATTACTTCGTGCCATCAAACCTGCTCCAATTTTATCCCATTATACCTGCACATAAAGAAAGAAGGGAAATAAAAGAATTATCGTGAAGGATAAAATAATAGAGATAGATAGATAAGATGCCTCCCTTGATCTGATAAACTCATGAGTTTGATGTGATATTTTACTCCCTTTTAACTTTGCGACAGGTGAAAACACATAATTATCATCTCTAATCTTTTGTGGTGGCACGTCGTCCTTCAAGGATCTTTCTTCTCATGAAATTTTAATGCAAACTTGCGGCAGATACTTCCATGATTAGCGTGGTAGGGGAGAGTTGTCTATAGTTGAACAGGGACCAGTAGTTGCATAGTACTGGTCCCACATAACCACCATATATTGACACAAATAAACCCATAAATTAAACACACACATTCCATATTAAGTGCAGAAAATATTTAAATTATGTTCAAAAATTGCCCATTAACTGACTGGGCCAATAGCTGTCAATAAATAGTCTTTATATGACAAACTGTACAAAACATCTTGTCCCAACAAAGTACAGATCTGCTCAAATTTCCAGAAGTACATAAACAGCTAAATAACCCAACTCGTTTTTGCCACCTACTGCAAGGTACCTATCAAAGGAGGACCCACGAATATCTAATGGAGCCTAAATATCCCAGCATTCATTGAAACCTGTTCAAACATTCATTGATACCTGTTCAAGCAGCATAAAAGATAGTGTCAGCCATAACTGCAAGATTGTTCAACATTCCAACCCACTGTGTTCAATAAATGACACCTACCCATTAAACAGATGGAAGCACACAGATCATGAAACAGATGAAAGCACAGGGATCCACAATGACAAGCTCCCAACCATTGGATCACTTTCAAATCAATCCACAACACACATTGATGCTTGAGAGATTGCAATCCATGTGCAACCTTCTTACCAACCCAATTCAATAGCAAACAACTATAAATGAACCACAACCCCTATGAAGATGCATTTCATAAATTTGACCTGCAAAGTGTGTGCACAATTGCATTTCAGAAATTTGAACAACAGAGTGTGTGCATAGTGGAGGCATACCATCAGAAGTGTGTGCACAGTGGAGGCATACCAGCAGAACTGTGTGCACAGTAGATTTAGGTAACTGTTACTGTGATTTATGTTTCTGTTTATGTTATTTCCAGTTATGTTATTCATGTTATTTTCAGTTATGTATGTTTCTGTTATTCATATTATTTATGTTATTTATGTTTCCAGTTATGTTATTTATGTTTCCAGTTATGTTTCTGTTTCTGTTATTTACATTTCTGTTAAAATCAACTTCCAGTTTCTTCTACATAACCAGCCTCCCTTCTAAATGTGCAGGTTGTTGTAGGCATGGCAAGAGTCAGCAATGCAAGGAGAACAAGTCGTCGACTGAGTAGGGGTGCCCAGCTACGCTGCACATCATCGGATGAGGAGAGGCCCAATCATACAAATGCCAACAATGCTCCCAACAATGTTGTTGAGAATGATAATGTGGTGGAAGAGGACATTGTTGTCCCACCACCAACCACACAGTCACTTCCAACAACAGTTCAAGGAACAAGTTCAGTCACCAAAATCAGTGCAATAAGAGGTTGGACAAAAGAAGACATGCTAGCTGCTATTGATGATATAGAGTTCAATGGATATTCCATTCGTGATGTTGCTAAAAAACATGGAGTTGCTACCTCTTCAGTACATTATTGGATAAATGGACTCACACATACAAAGCGCAAAGGGCCCGTTACAGTTATGAGTGAAGAGGAGGAGGCCGAGGTGGTTCAGTGGTGTAAGGAGATGGCTGAAATGGGACATGGGCTAGAGCTGATACAGCTAAAATCCACAGTAGCTCAAATCTGTCAAGGGAGGCCAAACCCCTTCAAAGATGGGTTTCCTGGTAAGTCATGGTGGTTTGGGTTTAAAAAAAGGCATCCAGACCTTGTGTTGCGTACAGCTGAGGGCCTAGATAGAGACAGGGCTCTAAATCTACGGCGTGCAATTCTGACTAAGTTCTATGCCACCCTTTCTAGTGCATATGAGAACCATCGGTATGCTCCAGACCATATATGGAACTGTGATGAAACAGGTTTACAGGCAGGAAGGAACTGTGGCATGCGTGTAATTGCCAAGAGAGGGAGTCGTAATGTGCCAAAGATTTTGCCTAGGAGCAGGGAGTGGATCACTATTCTAAGTTGTGTCAATGCAATTGGTACTTCAATCCCAGGATTTTATCTATTTAAAGGTAAAACTCAACTCAAAAACTATATACAGAATTGTGAACCAGGTGCATGCATGGCTGCACATCCCCATGCTTGGATGACCAAAGAACTCTTTTTGAATTGGCTTACTCACTTTGCTGCATCTATACCAGGCGGTGTCTCACCTGTAAATAGACACCTGCTAGTTTTAGATGGTCATGGAAGCCACATTGCTGTGCAAACAATCGAGGAGGCTAACAATTTGGGCATCGACCTGTTGACACTGCCTGCTCATACCACTCACATATTGCAACCCCTAGATGTCAGTGTGTTCGGGCCTTTCAAGAACTATTTCAGGGGTGAGTGAGCTTCGTGGATGGCACAGAATCCAGGGGTGGAGGTAAAAAGGTTTGAGCTAGCCAAGCTTGCAAGTAAAGCCTTTAAAAGGGCTCTCACACCTTCGAATATCAAGGCTGGGTTTAGGAGGACTGGAATATGGCCACTGAATTCTGAGGCTCTCATGCATGATACTAGTTGTAGCCTGGGATTTGATCTGAATGGTCAGGAAGAAGGGGATGTCCAAGCACATGTTGCTGGCCAAGAAGATATGGAGGTAGAGGAAGACGTTGCTGCTGCTGATCATATGATATCCCTCTCTCAAGGAGAACCATACTGTGGTGATGAAGAAGAACAGGTAAGTGAAACACAGTATAACAATGAACCAATAGACAGTAACATGGAGGTACATACACCAACTGAGACAACTGCAAATTCTGCTTCTAATCTTCTTAATGTCTCTATGCAAGAAACAGTTGCAACTTCTGCTTCTGTTCATGTCAATGAAAACGTTGACCATGCACCAGGAAGCAGCAATGGAGAATTGACTTTGCCAAGCCAGGTTACCCCACAATCATGGCTGGTAGAAGCCATGATGAATTTGGACAAAAATATTGTGTCAAGGACAAATGAAGAAAGCATGAACATGCCTTCACAGCCCAGAGAATTGGAAGAAGAAATTGTTCATTATTTTGTGGACAATGGAAACCTGGTAGAAGATAGTGTCCACATCGAGGTTCCAGCTGAAGAGGACAATATGGTTCAGATAGAGCAGGAGAACATTGACCCAAATATTGAGAGGCAAGAGTCAAGCAAGGAGCAGCAAGTGTCAAAGAAGAGCCAGTTGCTTGGTCGGTTTCTAAAGCTACCAGTAGAGAGAGTGTCAGCAAAAAGAAGGCAATTTACAGCAGACAATCTTCGTCTATGCCGAAGTTCACAGTTACTCACCTCAGAGGACTATATAAAACTATTGGTTGAGTCTGAGCATAGGAAACTTGAACTCCAGGATTTAAAGCAGAAAAAGAGGGACTTAGCTAAAGAAAAGAAGGCTACAAGGATTGCTGCGGCAGAAATTCGAGCACAGGAGAGGCTTGACAGAGAGAAATAAAGACAAGAAAAGGCTCATAAAAAACAAATGGCAAGGCATGAAAAGGAATTGAGAAAGGCTCAACAATTGCTTCAAAAAGAACAAGGGGTGGCCAAAAGTTCTGCCATTGATGCAAACATAGTGGAGGGGAGTAGGATTATGCCAAACACATTGGAACATCTTGCAGATAATACTCCATGTTTCCAAGACCTCCTAAACATCCAAGTCCCCCGCTATCAACAAGTGTGCATGCCCACTTTATTCCCTCCTACTAGTGCAGGTGTCAGACAGATGTACGATTATCGGGGGGGCTCAACCCAATGCAGGGGTGAGTAGCACAAGTGTGCACTGTGGCTACTCAATTCATTCATGGCTGCAAGAAGCAAATTGGATAACATATGGAGGCAACCAGCCACAACCTAATCAGCCATTGTTAGGTATGCCAACCAACCTGGCTCAAGCAAGAAACAAAACAATATTGGGAAGTGAAGATCTTGGATGACATCAAGCATAGGAGTGTCATATAGGGATGCCAAATTTTTTGTTGTGACCACCTTGCATTGTGGATTTTGTAATCACTGGGTCTAACTACTGCAACATGGCCATTTTGTATACAATCCTATACATTTTTGGGTACAATCCTAGGTCATATCGTTCCCTGATGTGTGCGGCATTGTAATCAGGGGTTTATCAATAGGTTTAATATACAATTTCATCATTTCAAGAGCAAGCTGTAATGTACTCTGATTAAACATTTCATTAACATTTTTTATGGATTATGAATTTAGTTTGTTGTTGGTTTATGTTGCAATTTATGTTTGGGCTGAATTATTGAAGGTTCTAGGGTTTATTCACCTACAACCCAAAAAACTTATTGTCATCACTACCATTATGAAAGACCAACACATACACACCAAAATGATTAATCATCATTATTGATGAAATCAAAATATCTTCTACAACCAAACAAACATTGTTGTATTTCTATATAAGGGAGGGATGCCAGTTGTTGGACACCCCACGTGGCTCCCTCCCCCATGCCACGCTGGAGAGTCGACACGAACGCAGCCCGGGCCCAGATGGCACCGCCACCTATCGTGGTGGGTGGTATAATTAAAGCGGCCTCTATGGCACGTTTTTTTCCGCTTTTTCGGCGCTTTTCCCGCGACCTCTCCTTCCTCCCGTGTATTGTTTCTCGGGCCCTGTCTGTGAACGCTCCGCCACCCCATTTCCTGTTCACGCTCGCTCTAGTTCTGCACCACCCCCGCTCTGGTTGCAGTAGTATGGGCTGAATTATTGAAGGTTCTAGGGTTTATGATGCAGCAGGGTCCATGGCTTATGTTGCAGTAGTATGGGATTACAACCATATGCCCAACAATTGCAATCATAGATTGTTGCTGGTTTATGTTGCAGTCATAATTTGGCCTGAATTATCTATCTTCTATGGTGTATGTTGCAGCCGGGTTTGTAATTTTTTTAGGGTTTATGAATTTAGTTTGTTGTTTGTTAATGTTGTAATCATAGTTTCGGCCGAATTCTTGAAGGCTCTATGGTTAATGTTGCAGTAGTGTTTATAATTTTATTGGGGTTTCTGAATTTATGGGGTTTCTTATCGCTGCTAGGGTTGGAATTTCATTTCAAAACGTAAAAAAAATTTAGGCTGTTCCTGCTCACGGCGGTGGCGTTGGCTGTTCCTGCTCCTGGCGGGGGCGTTTATGAATTCAATGAATTATTGAAGGCTCTATGGTTAATGTTTATGAATTCTAGGGTTTATGCTGCAGCAGGGTCCATGGTTTATGTTGCAGTCATTTCGGGTGAATTACAACCATATGCCCAAAATTCAAAGGGAGATAGAAGAATCCCAAGACCACTATAATAGCTTCATCCTAGATGATATCGTGGGATATGGTTTATGTTGCAGCAGGGTCTAAGGTTTATTGAAGTTTCATAGTTTGGGCTGAATTATTGAAGGTTCTATGGTTTATGGTGCAGTTGGTTCTATGATTTACAACTCTTGACCCCTATATTTTCCTTAAACTAGCAGTTAGGAATGGGGTTGAACCATTGCATGGGTGTGATACCCATCCATTCGATGCTAACTGTACTGCAACATGGACCATATTTCTCTCCTATTATTAATAATGCCCAATATTTCAAGTTAATAGGTAAAAGTAAAAACTGCATCATACAACAGCAGATAAGATGCAGCAGATCACTTCATGTTAATAGGTAAAATTAAAAACTGCATCATACACTTATAATTTAACAATAGCATGCAACTTGTAAACTGCATTAACAACAGCAGATCATAAGGTGGAGCAGATCGCTTGTAAAATGCATCAACAATAGCCAATTTGGCAAACTTGCTGATATCAACAACTGAATTATGGGTATTCTTCCAATTAGATGAGACAATGGAGAAGTCATTGTTGTCAACTGCCATCCATCCCCTGTATGATGCAGTTTTTCCTTTTAACTATTACCATTCCAAGATATACAAGAGAAGGAAATTTAATTATAAGATTCTCGAGTTTATAACTTCCCTTCTATCATCCAATGATTTTGTTTTCTATTATTGGTACATATTAATAGTCTAAGTGTCAACATCTTTTATAAGTGTCAACAAATGATCAAGTTTGTTACCAAAATGCGTTATCATCCAATGATTTTGTTTTCTATTATTGGTACATATTAATAGTCTAAGTGTCAACATCTTTTATAAGTGTCAACAAATGATCAAGTTTGTTACCAAAATGCGTTCTACTGGTTTATAAGTTAAATGCTAAACTTGATTAAATTCATACCAATAAAAGTCACTTATCTAAATCTATTTTATACATCTTGAATTCGTATATACATTAGCAACAAGAATTTATGCTTTCAGCCATAAAATATTTGCAATTCATTCAACCCTATGAAAATCAGAGTAAAAACATCATTATCATTCCAACATAAACCAGCAACAAACTAAAATCATAAACCCCAAAAACATTACAAACCCTGCTACAACATAAAGTAGCATAGACCATAGAACCTTCAATATTTCAGCCCAAACTATGATTGCAACATAAACCAAATAAATGCATTAGAGACTGTATGATGTATAGACTGTAGCGACCATAAACCAGCATCCCTAATCAGACCAACATAGACCAATTATAGACCAACATAAACTATGATTGCAACATCCCTAATCACTCAAATTAAATTCACTTAATTAATTCTCATTTTTTAATTAATATGATATTTTTTAAAATAATAATCACCTCCCAAATATTGTGAAACAAACTAACATGATCAAATTTGAACCCCGGTTTATCATTTACAACATTAACAACACTAACATTAACATTAACAGAAACAGAAACATTAACATAAACATAAACTATGATTGCAACATTAACAACACAAACATTAACAGAAACTATGATTGCAACATTAACAACACAACAAACTAAATTGATAAACCCTAAAACAATTACAAGCCCGACTGCAACATAAACCATCAAAGATAGAAAATTCAGGACAAACTATGATTGCAACATAAACCAGCAACAAACTAAAATCATAAACCCCAAAAAAATTACAAACCCTGCTACAACATAAGGCAACATAAACCAGCAACAAATGAAATTCATAAACCCAAATAAAATTGTAAACACTGCTGCAACAAATACATAAACCCTAAAAAATTTGCAAACCCTGCTGCAACACAGACCATAGAACCTGCTGCAACACAAACCATAGAACCCTACTGCATTATAAACCATAGAGCCTTCAATAATTCAGCCGAAACAAATACATAAACCCTAAAACATTTGCAAACCCTGCTGCAACACAGACCATAGAACCCGCTGCAACACAAACCATAGAACCCTACTGCATTATAAACCATAGAGCCTTCAATAATTCAGCCGAAACAAATACATATACCCTAAAAAATTTGCAAACCCTACTGCAACACAGACCATAGAACCTGCTGCAACACAAACCATAGAACCCTACTGCATTATAAACCATAGAGCCTTCAATAATTCAGCCGAAACAAATACATAAACCCTAAAACATTTGCAAACCCTACTGCAACACAGACCATAGAACCTGCTGCAACACAAACCATAGAACCCTACTGCATTATAAACCATAGAGCCTTCAATAATTCAGCCGAAACAAATACATAAACCCTAAAAAATTTGCAAACCCTGCTGCAACACAGACCATAGAACCTGCTGCAACACAAACCATAGAACCCTACTGCATTATAAACCATAGAGCCTTCAGTATTCAGCCGAAACGCAACGCAACGTAAACCCTACTGCATAAACGCAACGTAAACCACAAACGCAACGTAAACCCTACTGCATTATAAACAATTCCTAAACCCTGCTGCAGCATAAACGAAATGCATTTCACCATTGCCACAAACGCAATTCACAATTCACCAAACCAATTCACCAACAGAAATGCACATATTCACAACCCAGAAAACCAGAATTTAACCTTTAAAAGCAACAGAAATGGCCCACGAAATCCCCAGAAGGTTGAGAGTGTTGACAAACACTAATGCAGGGAATGGCTGGTAGGAAACCTACCACCGAAACCGAAGAAGCGTGAAGGGACGAGCCACCGCCGTGAGCAGGAACAGCCAACGCAGGAACAGCCAATGCCACCGCCGTGAGCAGGAACAGCCAACGCCACCGCCGTGAGCAGGAACAACCAACGCAGGAATAGCCAACACCACCGCCGTGAGCAGGAACAGCCAACGCCACCGCCGTGAGCAGGAACATCCAACGCCACCGCCGTGAGCAGGAACAGCCAACGCCACCGCCGTGAGCAGGAACAGCCTGATGGAAGCCACCATCGCCACCAGCGAAACCATCCGAGCGGCAACCCAACAACACTACCACCGAACCGATAAAAACTTGCAGCAGGGTCCGCCGCAGACAACTTCGAGGGCCTGTGGTGCGCTGTGGGCATGGAGCGAACTTCAACGTCGGGAGAGCTAGCGGGCAGAACACACAGCAGCAGCGAACGCCATCCGTCGGGGGGTAAGGCAACAAGCGTCCGCTGCAGAACGAGAGCACAGCAGGATACCGACGGAACGAGAGCGCCCATGGTGCAGAACCAGAGCGGGGGTGGTGCAGAACTAGAGCGGGCGTGAACAGGAAGTGGGGTGGCGGAGCGTTCACAGACAGGGCCCGAGCAACAATACACGGGAGGAAGGAGAGGTCACGGGAAAAGCGCTGAAAAAGCGGGAAAAAGCGTGCCATAAAGGCCGCTTTAATTATAGCAACCACCACGACAGGTGGCGGTGCCATCTGGGCCCGGGCTGCGGTCATGTCGACTCTCCAGCGTGGCATGGGGGAGGGAGCCACGTGGGGTGATTCCTTCCTCCAAATCCATCAAATGTATTTTATAACCTTTCCTCCATAAGCCTGCACAAAAGTCACACGTTAGGAAAATTTAATCTTATCAAACTTTTACTCATTCCAATTTTTAAATGATCTAATAGAAACAATCGTAATAGTTCAAAAACTCAAAGCAAACTAATGTGTGAATGTTGAATGAATGTTTGCAATATGAAAGAAGAGCCCCTCAGATTAAAGCGGATATAGATTTAAGAACAGTCGCGAGACTTGTGGTGTGATGAAGAATCCAATGCTACCCAATGGTGCGTCAATATGGAATAATTTGAAAACTTGCTTGGACAACTATGCACACGCGCTAGCAAATCTCTGCTGCAAATTCGTTAGCGAAAACCTAGTGGAATTAACACAACTCTCGACAACCCTCAAATAATCTTAGTTAATTTAAATGGCAATTAGTTGGAGAAACCTCCCATAACCAAATCGTGGAATTATCATGGTCACAAATCTGGTCGGGTAGAATTTATGGTAGTTAACCGATTGATCGAATATCTTGATTCTTCGTGCACGTAATCCTTCAAAATATTTGTTTAAAATATGGCTCTTAATCCTCATAAATGGCGAATTGTGATCTGATAGCATGATGGTAAATGAAAGAATATTGAATCATGTGAAATTGATGTACCAGAGAGCATGTGGCTTAACCTTCCACAACACAAGGATGTTCAGCGATCTCTAGCAGTTATCTAACATCTCTAAATTCATGGAACAAATAAAACATATTTAAAAGCTAGATAGCTATTGGCATCGTTTTTCTTTATAAAGAAAATCTAGACCCATAACATCAAAGGTGGAACCTTCTACATGTACATTCTTAAACCGTTGATACATTACTTGACGTGACCATGTTTTTCTTCTATTACTTTCTTTGATTAGACGTGGTGACGTTTGAAGGTTACATAATAATATTTGAAATCCTCAAAGACGCATGCTCCTCATAACTGTCTACGCTGCACCAAATCATGAGAATGATAAAATGAGATTATCATACTGATAATAGCTTTAAAGGTAGGGTTAGATCTACATTAAACAAGCTATATTACTATGAAATGGTGAGTTCCAATGTCAGATATAAAACAATTAACACAAATTTCCTAAGATCTTTAATCAATTATCAAGCATTTCTCAAGATCTAAAACCATCATGAATGAAAACCAAATGGAAGAAAACTTGAATCATTTCATATTAAGCTAGAGAAGAAAGTACATATCTACCACCATGGAGTTTGATGTGCGTCCTTCTTCCTTTGCCATGAGCTATCATTTCCCCACGCTTGCTTTTGATGAAGTTGAGCTTTCCAATCTTCAGAATCTCTCGAGCATGCCTTTGCTCTTCCTTTGTCCTCCTTACTATGCCCCAAATGCCTTTGTTATATAGCATTGGGAAATGGGCTTTCAAGTTTCTCTTTTCAATGTGGGTTAATCCCTTTTCATGATTTTTTATTATTTTCTCTCAAAAACCCACTTTCCATAGTATTTTTAGGCTTTTGTCACAACTTTAGCATATTTAAGTACAATTAATTCACTTTTGTGCATTTCTTCTCACTATTTGACTGATGGAGCTTAGATTTGAGCTTTTAATGAGTAGTTCAATCACTGAACCTTATCTTCTTAAGCTACCTCTTTCTTCACTCAATCTTTCTAATTGTGGATGTAGTGATTAGATAAGAGAGGACTTGGTCTCTTCTGTACTTGTATTTTGTCTTCATGTTGTGGGCACATAGTAAAATATGCTTCTTCTCCTCACTTTGTTAAGGGTGTTAATTTGAATGTTAACAAATGCCCCCTAATGTGTGAGGTACGAAGCAGAGCTAAGAGTCGAAATACATTATTTTTATATTGGTACTCTTCAGACCGATACTCTTTATTGATCAAAGCAAGGATGAGGAAAGGATAAACTCACGGGCGCAGGATTCAGGATAACATCTGCAAGTCAAACATAGCAATTTCTCAAATATATAATATCTTCCTAATGTGGGCATACCCATGCTCAGCAGTAAACAAGCATGGACACGAAAAATACATAGTGGATCCATGTCAAAAGTAAATTTTTCAAAAATGTAAATATGCACTTTGATGAGTGTGAGAACAAGGTCTTCATTGAACTTCTAACATGGTAGTCTAATCTTGCGCAGCTCGGGCAATGCATCGATGAGTGATACAACTATTTTTCTCAAGGTATTTAATACAAACTGACAATAGTACGAGTTTATATTGTGCGAATAAATGAATTGATGTCAAGCATAATAAAACACCATCTGATTACCGGTCATTGATGTATACCATTAACAGATGCGAAGAGACCCACCGATAATGATGATGGACTCTAAGGTATTGAGTACAAAATAGCAAGTGTGAATAGATGTTCTGAAGTTGAACACTTGTAGAATCAAACAATTAGGGGTCATTGATGTATACCCACTGCCATTTGCGAGGAAACTTACCACTAATGACTGCAAGATCCAAGGTACTCTTGGGTTTCTAGATCTAGTTCCTAGATGATGATTTGGTGTCGATAGGAATATATCCATTGAAAGGAGGGCATTAATGCATCCCACATGAACCGATACAAAAAAATATCAATAGTCTGATATAATTCGGTAGAACTGCGAGATCCAACACTGTATACTGACACAAGGAAGGCCGACATGATTGGTCAGGAATATTTGAGGAATGGCCAACTCTATTTGAACTTCCCTTAAACACATAACACGACGCAGAATGGAATCTTGGCAATATGGGACTTTGAGTAACCGACCTTAAGTGAAATCCGCCAATTCCAAATGCATTAACAAAAGCTCCGTTGGTGATGGTAAGGATAACCCATCGATGGAGATTTATTCAAAAATACTGGTATAGTTTCCTAAGGCAAATGTAGATGGTGTACTAATAGCGGATACCGAATTATGTGTTGTGTTCAAGGGAGACAAGGATTGTCTGTTGTCGTTTTCTTCAATACTATAATATGAAATGATTCAATTCTCTCCCTTTTTTGGATTTTTTTGTTTTTTAATTTTTATGCCTTATTCATTTTATCAGTTTGAAAAAGAATAAATAATTCTATAGTACATGGGAGGGAACAAGCATTGCATGGGCGTACGCCTATTTTTCAAGGGCACGGGTCAGGCCAAGGAAAAGATCCATATTGCAAACAAGGGATGAGCTAGTTGTGCACACTTTTATAGATGTTCCCTCCATGGGTAGGCTATCTGAAGCAGGATTATGTATTGACGGATGGTGAAATAATACCATGTAATTGAGGTTATCTGATTTGGTATAATGTCCAAGTAGGAATGGGTCAATGAGGTTTAAGTCACATTGAGTCTTGTGAAAAATTCCAAAATCATAAATCATCATGAATCGTGATCGATCTCCAACTACCTAGATCAAATAGTTCGAACTGTCAAAGTTTCCAAGTCCTGTAATCAAAACCATTTTAGTACCCAACTGTTTAGTTAGAATCTGGTTCAAATGTGCATTTAATATCTAAAAATATAGCCAAAATGCATTAACCTATCATTCAAAAGGATATGGTTATACATGTATGAATAAAAGATAAGTAAAAAAAATACTCATTTTTTACCATATTCCTTGTGTGATAATCTGCCGGGATCTAGCAACTGTAACAAACTCACAATCTAACTCTCAAGATTATTTGCAAAGAAGAAGAAGCATGCATTCAATAATCACTCATAAACACAGAATAATGGACAATGTCAATCTCATACAATGAATAATGAATGTAGAGAATGTGTTACAATAATCAATGATGAGGCATCATATAGGATTCGAATTAGCTAAGTAGGGCATTCGAATTCTGATCTCAAAGTATAGCATGAATAACTACAGAGACATCAACCAGTCGGTAGTATCAGTCATAAGTGGTAAGAGTCAGTCAAGTGTGTCTAATTGATTCTAACAGAACTATCTAGCCATAAATCAAGGAATGGAGACTCTAAGTGAAGTGCATGAGGATGTTTAACTCAAAGTCTAGCTTGGATAACAATGGAGACATCATCCAGTCAATAGTATCAATCATAAATGGTAATAGTCATCCAAGTGAGTCTAACTGAGTCTAACAGAACCATCTAAGCATAAATCAGGGAATGGAGACTCCAAGGGGTGTGCATGAGGCTGTCAAATAGTCAAGTGGAACTCCAGAACTAGCTAACTAGAAGATACAAGCAGTCAGAATGAACAATCAGTGGAAGAACTACTGAATCAATGCACTAACTCAATGATATCTCCCGGTAGGTGAGATAAGGCACCCTAATTGAGTGATAATTGAAGGTAGGTTAGTAAAAGCGCTCTAACTGACAGTGGTAGGTGAGAAGGGCGCACTTGCTAAGCAGATAAGTCAAAGAGGGCGCATTAGGTAGGTAGGAGGCCAATTGAGGGCTAAAGATAGGATCTAGAGAGCTAGAAGTAAGCTCTAGGTGTTGGGGAGACAACCATGATGATGACTGGATGCATACAGTGGCATGCAAATGCATGCAGCATGCAGATTTGCATGCAAGCATGCAAAATACAAAAATGATGGCGTGAATATTTCAACACCTCCCCGCAAGCTATACTATGAGGAGATAACTGAAATAAAAAATAGGGCCCTGGTGACTAAGACCAAAGGTCACCCTGTACAATAAATCTAAATAAACTAAGTGAGAAAAGAGGGAAAATCCAGTGGGAAGAAAGCCCTCAGTCAAAATAGACTGAAGGATGCTAATGAAGCATATCATCTCTCACCCCTGAAGGAGGTAAGTGTCCTTCTTTTCTGAAGAAGGATCGATCGATTTGAAATGGATCAGCAATGTGAGAAGAATGAAACCTTCCATTCTGAAAATATGATCTGGTTCTTCTATGATCATGTGGATCACCAACCAAATCACCGACATATCACAGTGTAGTGGCTTCCCATCGAGGAAGAGGAGGAATATCATGTGAGAGATCTTCAGGTTCTTGTGGATCTGGATCTCCCATTCACTCATCTTCATCATCAGTTGCTAGACCTTCAGGTTCTTGTGGATATGGATCTATCATTCTATCATCATCATCACCATCCTTTGAATCCACAATATAGTGTGAAGATGCATCATCACATCCAAACTCTAAATCTGAAATCTCATGAGTGGGAGCAAGTAAAACTGGATCATCATATGCAAATTCTGAAATATCAAGACAAGGATTAAGTAAAACCGACTCACCATCACTTGAAGGAGGAACATATCCAAAAAAGTTGATGTCATGGAACTGCTCTAGAATATGCATGTAGTCCTCATATGAACCAATATGTCTGTAATCAATAGAAGAACAAGGACTAGATGATGATGGATCTTCATTAAGATCAAAAGAGGATGTAGTAGTGGATGCCCACTTTGAAGTAGGAGTTGGACAAACAAGTGTTGGATCTTGCATTCGCACTTCTTCAAGAGTCCTCTTTTTCTCAATCTTGTGGTTGAGATGAGATAGTCTACTCTCTTCATGAGTATGAGAGTGAAGAGAAGCCTTCTTTGAGAGGGGCAAGAAGTGTGAAAACTCATAGAGTCTTGTCCCATTATTTGCAACTCCTTTTGCAATGATTTCCCCTGACACCATGTCTTGTACCTCGACTTCATATGGAGTTATGATCACCTTTTTGGGATATCCAGTATGAGTCATTTGATACACTGAAAGGACATTCGGTGCAAGAGAAGGAACATAAATCACATCAGAAAAGTGACCATGATCAAGATCGATTCTTCCAATCCCATGAGAGGAGACTTCTGCATCATTTCCCAAACTAACTGAAGGACCAATGGAGCTTTCGAAACTAGAGAAGATATATTTGGAGGAAGCGATGTGGCATGATGCTCCTGAATCTATGATGAAAGAAGAATCAGTTGATGCACTTGCAATGAGAGCATTACATATTTCTTTGCCTTCGGATCTAGAAGATTCAGTATCATGATCTTTCTTCCTTGCACATGCTGGTACAGGAAGATTGTTCTTCTCCAGTAATTGAGCCATCAAATCTATAGTCTTCCGCATGAAAGAACTCTCAGGATGGAAACATTTAATACAATAGGTGCACTTGGTCTTTCCCTTCTGAGAATGCTTGGTCTTCCTTGAGTTCGAAGCTCCATCTGACTGGTATGGATTTTCTGTAGGCCTTGTATCATTCAATCTCTTGTCATAAATATTTTGCTTGCCTTTACTATTCGCTTTCTCTGCATGTCATGTCCCAAATTTGGCATTGGGTCACAATGGCCTAATCACATTGGACCTATTCATTAGAGTTTTTCAAATTGATGCTAAAGTTCAAATAATTGCCAAGGAGGAAAATTACTAGTTTCCTAGGTTTGGGGTGGAAGCTTTGGGATTTGGAATAATGGGGATAATAAATGATGTTTGAACATTAGAATGGCATAAATATTTAATAAAGGAACTAAATAAATATATACAAGTGAAAATAAAAGTGGCATTTCATCATGAAGACACATGGAGGGAGTGGGACCCACATATGGCTAGATTTCCCCACTACCTTGTTGTGAATCAATGTAATGCTGATGATTTCGAATGAATGGATTATTATCTGATATATTTGTGATAAATATATTGCCATGGATGTATTCTACAAGTTTCATGTACTGTACTTGAGCATTTGAAGCATTTTTACTCAGTTTAGTTGTATTGGGAGGTGAAATAGTGCCATTTCCCCAAGGGTCGAATTGGGGATTTTTGTAGTTGAATGGGAGAGAGTGAGAACAGTTGTAATAATCCATTAATGGTGCATATGAGAATTTAATAACATAATTATCACCTTACATACCTCTATTCATAAATTTGAGTGGGTTTGGAGACATTTGGGAAGCCATTTTCAGTACTTATCCCATGGGGATTTGAACCCCAAATTACTAGTAAAATTGCATAATTGGTCCAAAATCTTAAGAGAGTTTGCAGAGGTCTTTTGGTGGACATATGTCATCCATAAACATCATATTCAAGTTCTAATATCATTCATACACCTTCCTTGAATATTTGAAGGCATTTGGAGTCAATTTGAGACCTAGAGACTAATACTAGTCAAAGGGAAATCACTAGTAAAGTTACCTACATTGATCAGAATTGAAAGAGGATTTGTAGAAGTATTTTAAAGGTACCAAGGCATCCCTGAAACACATATTTATGTTCTAATATCATTCATATACCTTCTCAGAATATTTGGGATCATTTGGGGCAAATTTGGGACCTAGAGATCCAAACTAGTCAAAGGTCAAACTAGGGAAAAAAGTGAAAAATTGCCATTTTAATAAAATTCCTAAGAAGGGACATTACACTGCAACTGTAAGGGTTGAATCCAATTTGGGTTTGATCATTCCCATAGAGATCAACTTCTCTTCCTCTTAAGTAAGAGATTGGATGAAATCATCAAACGAGGGGAACTTCCATATTGGAATGGACAACCTAGCTGACTGGAAAGTAGAGACAAAAACTGAGAAGTTTGCCCCCAAATTTGAGAGAATGGCAAGTATAAGTTGCTTTTCTTCTTTCACTATCTCATATCTTTTCAACTATGATATCAAGCTTTTGAACTTGGTGAGGAAGGCATCAATAGATTTTAAGCTGTCTTGACTCAAACGTATGAGCTCATTCTCCAATTTGTGTCCTTGCATATCATATTTCGGTCCAAAAAGAGATTCGAGCTTGTCCCAAACCTCTTTAGGAGATGTAGGATCGATGACATGGAAGTGAAGATCTTCATAAATTGAGAGAAGAAGCAGGCCAATTGCTTCATCAAGCCTATCCAAGTACTTGGACTTTTCAACTGCACTGAGAGGTTCTACCATCGTTCCGTTGAGTATTTGGGTGAAGCTCTTTGATCTCATGAAGAGAGTCATCTTGGATTTCCACTCAACATAATTGGAAGATGTAAGCTTTAGATCCATCTGAAATAGAGAAAGTCGAATAGTTGAAGAAGATTCTGAACAGGGGAATAAACCTGCAAAACAAGAGAATTTTTGTTGATGGAGAATGCTACACTTTGACTGAACACTACCTTAAGAGCACTTGGCACATAGACTAAGTCCTTCACACCTGGCTAGACCTCACTGGACTCCAATGAATTCAAGTAATAGCACCAGGATTTGCTGTGGAAACTCAGAGGCTTCTGGTGCACAAGTGAAAAGATAGTTGCTCAAAGAAATGCTGCAATTGCTACAATTTGAATAGCTGCTTATTGCTTTGATACCATGTGATAATATGCAGGGATATAGCAACTGTAACAAACTCACAATCTAACTCTCAAGATTATTTTCAAAGAAGAAGAAGCATGCATTCAATAATCACTCATAAACACAGAATAATGGATAATGTCAATATCATACAATGAATAATGAATGTAGAGAATGTGTTACAATAATCAATGATGAGGCATCATATAGGATTTGAATTAGCCAAGTAGGGCATTCGAATTATGAGCTCAAAGTCTAACATTAATAACTACGGAGACATCAACTAGTCGATAGTATCAGTCATAAGTGGTAAGAGTCAGTCAAGTGTGTCTAACTGAGTCTAACAGAACTATCTAGCCATAAATCAAGGAATGGAGACTCTAAGTGAAGTGCATGAGGTTGTCTAACTCAAAGTCTAGCTTGGATAATAATGGAGACATCATCCAGTCAATAGTATCAGTCATAAATGGTAATAGTCAGTCAAGTGAGTCTAACTGAGTCTAACAGAACCATCTAGGCATAAATCATGGAATGGAGACTCCAAGGGGGGCGCATGAGGCTATCAAATAGTCAAGTGGAACTTCGGAACTAGCTAAATAGAAGCTACAAGCAGTCAGAATGAGCAATCAGTGGAAGAACTACTGAATCAATGCACTAACTGAATGATAACTCCTGGTAGGTGAGATAAGGCACCCTAACTGAGTGATAACTGAAGGTAGGTGAGTAAAAGTGCTCTAATTGACAGTGGTAGGTGAGAAGGGCACACTTGCTAAGCAGATAAGTCAAAGAGGGTGCATTAGGTAGGTAGGAGGCCAATTGAGGGCTAAAGACAGGCTCTGGAGAGCTAGAAGTAAGCTCTAGGTGCTGGGGAGACAACCATGATGATGACTGGATGCATGCAGCATGCAAATTTGCATGCAAGCATGCAAAATACAAAAATGATGGTGTGAATATTCCAACACCTTGTAGGTTAGTTGATGGATGAGAGGAAGCATCTCGTTTCAGCATGCATTTCTAGAAGCTGTGAACCTTTTTCAGTGATCTTCTAGTTGTGGGTGAGTTTCCATGCCGGACTAGGAAATTTTGAGACAGTGTCACATGTTTTTGAAGTTTCCAAATATTTTCATTGTTTTTGTGAAATTTTTGGGTTTTATCTTTGAAGAAAAAGAAACAAAAAGAGAAAAGTATTTATACTATTCTTTTTGGTGTGTGCAAAGTTACACACTTTTTGGTTTATGATGTAAGCTAGTTTATTTCGGTTTTTACTTATGTCCTTAAATGATATATCGGTATGATGTTAATGACTTAGATTCCAATCAAGTACGTAGTTGGATAAGGAGTCAGCCAAACTATTCATACTTCTAGGAACATGAATATATTCAATGAAATCCAATTGACGTTCTAAAAGATGTACTCGTCGAAACTTTCTAAATAGTGTAGGATTTCAAAACTAATACTGACCATTTAACTGAGATACAACTAATTCCCAGTCCAGTTGACTATTATCCATTGGATGCCAATGGTGATAGCCTCGACAAGAAGCTCAATGACTGCACTATATTCTGCAACATTGTTGGTTGCAGATCTGAAAAAAATGCCTCCTGAGCTAAAAACTTCGTCATTAGGTGTGAAAATCACCCATGTGGCGGAAGCAATATTCCAAGAACCATGGCTGGCGCCATCCGCATATCCAAAATATGTGAAGGTTTTTTGTGCCATCTTCCAAAGTGACAATGCCAAGCAAGATAAGTGTGTGCCCGAAATAACTAATGTACAAAATTTTATACAAAGAATACAACATAATACAACAAGTGTTGCGAGGCATTAGTGCCTACGTGAAGTATTTCTTCAGATAGAGACCATTTTTGATCTCCGACATAGGTTCCCCATCATAATTGATCAATTCATAAGATCCTTTCTTTAACACAGTTTTGACTACAAGTGGGCCAAACCATTTTGGAATAAATTTCCCTTCTCCGATTTTGTCTTGGGTTTGGTCATAAACTAAAACCAAGTCTCCTTCAGAGAAGACTCGGGGCGAGGTGATTTGTCATATTGTGTTTTGACCCTTTTCTTGTGTGCTTCTACATTTAGAGAAGCTTCCCTTCTAGTTTCATCCAGAGAATGAAGATGGAGAAGCCTTTCTTCTTTTGTAGAAGTTTTAGGTAGGAGTTCGACTGCTATCTTTAATGATGGGATTTCACATTTAATTGGTAACACGGCCTCCTCTCCATAAACCAATTGGAAAGGAGTGAATCCGGTTGCGGTTTTAGTAGTGGTACGGTAAGCCCAAAGAGTGGAAAACAACATTAGGTGTCAGTTAGTTTTGTTCTTATTAACTGTCCTCTGCAACATAGTTTTTAAAACTTTGTTAATGGCTTCGACTTGTTTGTTTTCCTAAGGGTAGTATGGCGAGGAAAAATCCTGCCGCAATCCTAATCTGTTGGTAAGTTAATCCATAAAGGAGTTCCTAAAATGACTTCCATTATCAGTAGTGATCTCTCTAGGTACACCAAACCTTTCTATCACATGATTGAATAGAAAATATGTTGCAGTTTGACCCGTGCAGTTCAATGTAGGCATCGCCTCATCCCACTTGGTGAAGTAGTCCACTGCTACGATGATGTAGTGGTGGCCATCAGTTGAAGGTGGGTTGATTGTCATGAAATCAATGGCCCATTTTGAAAATGGACCCACGGTTACTATAGGGTGTAATGGAGCAGGATGTGCACGCATTTTTCTTGTGTAGATTTGGCAAGGGTGACACTTTTTGACAGCATTGATGCAATATTTAAATATTGTTGGCCAAAAGTATCCTGCACGCAAGATTTTTTGGGTAGTTTCCAACCCAGAAAGATGACCACCACATGCTCCAGCATGACAATCATTCAAAACTTGTTTAGCTTCCTCATGTACTAAACAACGTCTTAAAATCATGCCTACTCCTCGATGGTACAAAGTGTCCACTATGATGAGTTATCTTTGTGCTTGGTGTCGAATGCGACGCCGTTCAATTCTAGAAAATTGAGGATCAACCTTTTGGGTTTGGTGATATATGATAAATGTTCCATACCAAGTGTTAACACTGGAATTGTTCCCAAATTTTTCCCTTTTTTCGATCTGTTTCTTTTAGATTGTTTGACTCTTATTCACTTTTCATTTTATTTTATCTTGAATTTTAATGATTTTGAATGTATTTTATTGTTTATGTTATAGTTTTTCATTTTAATTTATTTTACCCCTAAGTGGCTTATTAAATGTTATATTTCTTTCAAAGTCTTCAAAATACTTATTTAGGTTCATTCTAATGCTTATATCCAAGGTTTAACTTCTATTTTGAGTGTGTTTGCCCAATTTGTCATGTTGAGGTATTCCTGTAGCGCAAAGTTCAAATCACATATGGTGTGAGGTGGCCCGTTTCATGCGGTGATGACAGAAGACCTCTAGACACCTATTCGATGAATTATGACATATGTAAAGCCCACTGAATTTTATCAATCAAGAAATCACCAATTTGAGTGGCCATGAGTTATAATTTGTGGGTTATGAATTTCAGAGCAGAGGAACGCGATTGGGAATTATTATGAGCATATTTTTGAAGATGAAATAATGGAAAAGGTAGCTGATTCAAATCCTAAAGAAGCCAATAACAGAAGAAGCCCTAAAAAGAAAAAGAGATGCATAGTTATGCTTTGTTTTTCCCTGTTTTGGTCATTGCAATTGAGCGCGGATCACGAGCTGATGGAGATGAATTTTAGAAAGAAAAAAAAAGTTTTTGTCCACAATAGACTCATTCACAAAAACCTCCCTCATTTTTGAAACATGTGTCATCATTTGAAATATTCGAATAGAGCTTTGCAGCCTATTTTTCAGGGTTTAAAATATTTAATAATTTACTGTTTTAGTCACAAATTTTCCTCACATCTTTCGATCAATTGGAGAAGAATTTTTAAAAACCAAGAGAGTTTTTTGTTCATAATGGACTCATTTAAAAATACCTCTCTCAGTTTCGCATAGGTGTCTCGGATCGAGAGATATAGAGGCGCCTTTGAGACCAATTTTTTTAGAAATTCGCTAAATTTCTCCAAAATCCGATTTGTTATTTTTGGTTAATTAGTCTTTAGAGATTTGAAGTTAGTTTGTATAGCTACCAAATGTAACTGCTGAGTAAATAAGTGGTTATAGAACTACTTCAGTTTGTAATTATAAAAGAAAGGAGAATATACATGAGAAGGAGGGGATTTTGGTCTCAAGAAGGATATAGAGCCGGGAGCATTTGGATATACATTTAGACTGATGCATATGACTCTGATGTAAGTGTTAAAGACTGAGACTGATTTATACATGAATATAAACCACTCTATTTTATCTATTGATTCTGTTTATGTCCATTTTGACCACTCAACCTATGATTTCATTCCTTGTTTAAAGTTTTTTCTCATGTGAATGCTCATGTGTTGTGGACTGAACCAGTACAGTGCAAATGATTGTTTATGGTTTATGTTTATTATCTTACATTTTTATATCTCAGTTCAAGGATATTATTATAGGATTTAGTTTTTACATTAGTTGGATGATTGATTACCTTCTTGAAAAAGAAACTCTGAAACCAAAAAATTACAAAAACAAGCACTATTTTCTATTCATTGTTTTGAGATTGTACTAGCTTGTTCCCTTTGTAGTCTAGGGACAATTTCTAGCACAAACATCTTTGGCGCCATTGCCGGGGAAGGAAGTGAAGCATAGCTTCCTTGGGGTATTTTCATTGTTCTATTTTTGAGAGGTGAACAAGATCAAAAGCTTTTTTTAGACTACAATTTTTCACCGGGTGACTCTACAGGGGAAGGATCTTTTGGCAACTCCATGTTTGAAAAATTCAAAGCAACTTCACACTTTCAAAATGTCAACAACTTTTGCTGCTATGTTGGCGTAGAGGTTTGCTCCTTTTATCTTTGTTGATATTCCAAGATTTCCAAATGATGTGCCTATGATGGATGAATGGGGAGACTCCCTTCCAATATTTAGAGGAGATGATCATGACCATCCGACACAACACTTGATTGATTTTCATCAATACATGGACTAGCTCGATATTCATCATGAGGATGTATTATTAAAAATGTTTATGTGCTCCTTGGAAGGAGATGCCAGACAGTGGTACAGGTCTCTTCCCATCTCTATGATCTCTTCATTAAAATATTTTCATGTTGTCTTTCATTCATATTGTAAGAGGATTTATCATGTTGATCTCCTTTTAGAGGACTGTTGTGAACAATTTGAATTCAAGAAATATCTTAGCAATAATGATCAAGATAGCCTTACCGATGAAATTGATGAAGAAATATTTAAAAAAAACGAAGTTCAGGAGATATTTGAAAGTTTTCAAGAGTCAAGACATCATTATCATGTAGAGTTTATTGTTGAAAATCCTTGTGAAGATCAACTCTTTATTGAAGAAAACGTTGAAAATCACACCATTGATGAAGATTTACAGGACAATGTTAAAATTAGTGTTGATGACATTCAAATTAAAGATGCCCTTGATTCTATTTCAGAGGATGAAATTGTTGTTCCCAAATTGTTTGATCACCATCCCATTGTTCAAGACAATTTTCAACATATTGTTAATCATAAAACTATTGGAGATGTTTTTAAAGTTAACTGTGTTCAAGATCACCTTAACAGTTATGCATGTCAGTCCATTTATGGTATGTGTCCGAATGTTTTAGAGCAACAGTCTTCTGAATCAACACCTATGGAATTTTTCAGTAGTAAAGAGGTGTATGGTAAATATGGGTCAGATTTTTTGGAAAGAAGTGAAGGAAATGGAATGGAGTTAGAAGAGCAGCTTAAACATTTTCCTTCTTCACCAGTTGTTGAGCAGCAGTCTCCATAAATCAATAAACTTGTATCTACCATTTTTTAATCTGAATTTGAAGGACACACTAAACAAAATGAGGTTGTTATAGCTAAAGATAAGGGCAACGATTTCTTCTTTTTTGCTTCTTCATTTGCAACATTTGAAGAATAGAAGTTTGATATCTTTCATGAAGTAGAAAATATACAAAGGCATCCTTCTCTTTTAGATCAACCTTTTGTTGAAGAAACTGTTGTTTTAAATAATTTTGAAGATCATTCTTCTAATGAATATCATGTTTGCAATGAAGAATGTTGGACAGAGCAGGAAGATAATATTTTTTCTAAGGTATTCTTTCATGATGATCCCATAAATAATTATTTTGAGTTTCTCAATGAAGAAGGGGTTACAAAAGAGATAGTTGTTCATGATTTCTATGACTCAGTAGTAACGTATTTAGAGGACTTTCTTAGATCAAAGTCGATATTTATAGACTATAAGTATCAACTTCCATGTTATAATGATTTGCCATGGTATACAATTTTCTTTTTTCTAATTTATGACATGGAAGAAATCCATTGCATGAGACAATTGTTGAAATGGTTACACTGGCAGTCTGATATTACTTAATCAAAGAGCTGAGCTGGTTAGATTATGATCTATATATAAATAAGCTTTCCATGCAAGCATTTAGTTTTAGTTTGAAGTTTGGTTTTCAATTTATAGTATGGTGAATTTTGCATAGAAGGCAGTCCTGTGAATAGTTTTCAATTTTCAATAAACAACAATTCTGCTCTCAAGGATTGAAAAGGCCACAGTTTACAGTATATGGTTGTTCTTCAGTCTACTAGGAAGATGGATTTGCAATTTGGATGAGCAGATTTCTATTGCAACACAGATGTAATTTCTTAGCAGCAATCACATAGTTTTTGATAGATTTGGATCAGAATTTGAGGAAGGGAAAGTGTTTTTTTTCAGCAGAATCTTGTTATAAGATCATACAATAAGTCCATCATTAAAAACATTTATGAGCAGGGTTGCAAGTTTTGGAACAGGTTGGGTACCAGATATAAATGACTCCATCACCCAATGAATAAGGCACAAGTTCTACAGGTTCTTGAAACCTACAATGAGACTTTCATCCCTCAGCAAGAGCCAGATGTTAAAACTAAAATTGTTCCCAAATTTTTCCCATTTTTCGATTTGTTTCTTTTAAATTGTTTGACTCTTATTCACTTTTCATTTTATTTTATCTTGAATTTTAATGATTTGAATGTCTTTTATTGTTTATGTTATAGTTTTTCATTTTAATTTATTTTACCCCTAAGTGGCTTATTAAATGCTATATTTCTTTCAAAGTCTTCAAAATACTTATTTAGGTTCATTCTAATGCTTATATCCAAGGTTTAACTTCTATTTTGAGTGTGTTTGCCCAATTTGTCATGTTGAGGTATTCCTACAATGCAAAGTTCAAATCACATATGGTGGGAGGTGGCCCGTTGCATGTGGTGATGACAGAAGACCTCTAGACACCTGTTCGATGTATTATGACATATGTAAATCCCATTGAATTTTATCATTCAAGAAATCACTGATTTGAGTGGCCATGAGTCATAATTTGGGGGTTACGAATTTCAGAGCAGACGAACGCGATTGGGAATGATTATGAGCATATTGTTGAAGATGAAATAATGGAAAAGGTAGCTGATTCAAATCCTGAATAAGCTAGTAGCAAAAGAAGCCCTAAAAAGAAAAAGAGATGCATAGTTATGCTCTGCTTTTCCCTATTTTGGTCATTGCAATTGAGCGTGGATCACGAGCCGATGGAGATGAATTTTAGAAGAAAAAAAAAAGAGGTTTTTTTCCACAATAGACTCATTCCCAAAAACCTCCCTCATTTTTGAAACAGGTGTCATTGTTTGAAAGATTCGAATAGATCTTTGCGGCCTATTTTTCAGGGTTTAAAATATTTAATAATTTACTGTTTTAGTCACAAATTTTCGGCATGTATTCCAATCAATTGGAGAAGAATTTTTAAAAACCAAGATATATTTTGTTCATAATGGACTCATTTAAAAATACCTCTCTCATTTTTCACACAAGTATCCCGGATCGAGAGATATAGAGGTGTCTTTGAGACCCAATTTTTCAGAAATTCGCTAAATTTCTCCAAAATCCAAAATCCAATTTGCTATTTTTGGTTAATTAGTCTTTAAAGATTTGAATTTAGTTTGTATAAATACCAAATTTAACTGTTGAGTAAAGAAGTGGTTATATAACTACTTGAGTTTGTAATTATAAAATAAAGGAGAAGATACATGAGAAGGAGGGGATTTTGGTTTCAAGAAGGATATAGAGCTCGGAGCATTTGGATATACATTTCAGACTGATGCATATGACTATGATGTAAGTGTTAAAGAATAAGATTGATTTATACATGAATATAAGCCACTCTATTTTATCTATTGATTCTGTTTATGGCCATTTTGACCGCTCAACCTGTGATTTCATTCCTTGTTTAAAGTTTTTTCTCATGTGAATGCTCATGTGTTGTGGACTGAACCAGTACAGTGCAAATGATTGTTTATGGTTTATGTTTATTATCTTACAATTTTATATCTCAGTTCAAGGATATTATTACATGATTTAGTTTTTACATTAGTTGGATGATTGATTACCTTCTTGAAAATGAAACTTTGAAACCAAAATATTACAAAAACAAGCCCTATTTTCTATTCATTGTTTTGAGATTGTACTAGCTTGTTCCCTTTGTAGTCTAGGGACAATTTCTAGCACAAACACCAAGGATCTGATGTTGCAATGAGGAATACATGTTCATCTTCCCACGATTCCATAGATATAGTATCCTCTTTCTCACAGGGTAACTCAGACATTAGTTCAGCAAATGCCAAGGACTTCTTAGCTTTAGCGTTTTTGAACTTGAGATCGAATTCTTGCAAAATTACTATCCATTTTGAATATTGGCCACCGATGATATGTCGGGACAAAATGTGTTTCATGAGGTTCATTTCAGTCACTATGGTCGTTTTTCTTGGAAGGATATAATGTCTAAGTCTTTGGACATCATGAATTTTGCCAAGGCTAACTTCTCAACCTGGGAATATCTCAATTCAAAAACTACAGGGACCTTACTAAGATAGTAAATAATATGCTCGTGTGATGATTCGTCTTCTTGTGCCAATACCATTCCTATGGTGTAACTAGATGCTGCCACATATAACATAAAGTCTCCACTATAGTTCGGTGGACTAAGTACCGGGGCAAAGACCAAAGCTTTCTTTATTGCATCAAATGAGCGTTGAGATTGGTCATCCCATATGAATAGTGCATCTTGTTTTAGGAGACGCATGAAACCTTTAGCTTTTTCAGCAAAATCTTCGACAAATCGTCTCAAGTAATTAGATTTCCCTTGAAAGATTTGAAGTTGTGTTATGGTTTTCGGGGAAGGAAATTGAAGTATTGCCTCAAATTTATGGGATCCACCATAATCCCTTTTTTTGAAAATATGAATCCAAGTAATCTCCCAGAGTCCACACAAAACATGCATTTATGTGGGTTTAACCTAATGCTATACTTGTGACATCGAACAAAGACGGTTGATAAATGTGCACTATGTTCAGCTCTCTTTTTAGATTTGGCTTCCAAATCATCAAGATAAACCTCAACAATTTTCTTAATGTCGTGAAATTCATATGACATGGCTCTTTGAAAAGTAGCCCCGACATTTTTAAGTCGAATGGCATTTTCCAATATATAAGTTGTTTTATGTTGGTCTTCCTTTTTTACTTGGATTTGGTTGTAACCAGGGAATCCATCCATAAACGAAAAGATTTCATTCTCAGCACATTCATCGATGATCTGATCAATGAAGGTTGTGGGGTAGTTATCCTTGGGACAATCCAAATTTAGATCCGTAAAGTCAGTACAAACCCGGATAGTTCATTGTTTTTTGTTAACGAGAATAAGGTTGGATACCCATTCAGTTAAAGAAACAGGATAGATGAATCCGATTTTCAAAAGATTTTCGAATTTTGCTTTAATGACAACTGATTTCTTAGGATTGAATGGTCTTAGTTTCTGTCGCACTGGTTTAACATTATCGTATGTTTTTATCTCATGTTCAACGATGCTGGGATCAATACCCGACATTTATTCATACGACAAAGTGAACACATCGCGAAATTATTTGAATAGAGCAGTGTAATGTATGATTTCTTCTAGAGAACAATCTTCACCTATATTGATTTCTTCAACGATGCCAGGTTTAATGGATATATTGATTGGGATAGTTTTTGAAATGTTTGCCAAATTTCCTTCTGAACTTACATTGTGTGTTTGGATGGGGCATTGGTAATTTTCCATATTATCATAGAGGTAAATATATTTGAGTTTGACCTCTAATGAGTCTGGTTTCAGAAGAAATGAGGATTTGTGATGCATGTCTTCCCATGGTCGTTCTGAGATATTCATGACCTCAAGGATGGCTTCATCTAATGAAAAAGTTTGATCCAGGATGTCATGGGTGTTGGGAGTATTAATGGCCCATATGGGTGAAGTATAAGGATCATATTCCTCCATATTCCTCAAAAAGCATGTGATTGTACTTGCTCTTTAGATCGAATGTGATGGGAACAAATCCAACAGTATGAGAATGATCCTTGAACCTGTGATTCGAATCAGCTGAGGTAGGATCAAATCTGTGAAAGTGCATAAAGTCTTTTGTCTTCTCCTTCGAACCACCATGGGTGAGATTATGCCAAAAATAACTATTACATGTTTGCTTGAAATCAAAATCAGATTTAAGACTTAAAAAACAGTTTCTTGAGATCTCCTTTGAACCAGCAGGGGTGAGATCAAAACTATCATATGCATGAGAAATTATCCCAAGCAGTAATTGCTTAGAATCCAAATTAGATCCAAGACTTGAATCATGGTTTCTTGAGATCTCCTTTGAACCATGAGAGGTGAGATCAAAACCAGTAATTGCATGAGAATTTATCCCAAGCGAATGGCAATGGCCATAATCTTCAATAACCTTCTGAAAGCATGAATTTATGATCATATATTAGTATAAAAGAGGAGATAGCTGGAGAGGAGTGAATGCATTACCTTCAGTAGCTGTTTTGACCTCTGAAATAATCATGTGATCATGATGCAAACCAACAGACTTTGGTGCAAGAGAGGATTTAGGACCTTCTGCAATATATAGAGTGTGAGCTGGCACAGAAAGAGAAGAAATTTTGAGCATGAGTGGAGAATATGCAAGTTATTTGTCAACAATTTCAATATGAGATGATATTGGTTCTTGATCTGAGAGACCATCAAGAGGAGCGAATGCATCACTTTGCTTGCTTTTGAATGGGTTAGGACCAAGTCCTTCATTCTTTCTGCCAAATTTTTCATCTAGGTGAGCCCATATCTCTTTTGGAGTCCATAACTCCTTTGGAGTTTCAACACCATTACGGTATTTGAATTGGAATCTTTGGCGTGCAAACAAAGAAAACATTATTGCTGCAAAGTGCATGTCACTTTTATTTAACCAGTCAATCTTCTCTTCAGGGGATTCGAACTCTCTTTCAAAATAACAATAAAAAAGATCATGGATCTTCAAGTCTGCTATCATTCTTGGTTTCCATTCATCATAGTTGAGTGGATCAAGAGGATTAATTCCTAATGAATACATTGAAGCTGTAGAGGACCTGCAAAAACAATATAGAATAACTGCAACTGCTACTGCTGCAAAAATGCAGAAACTGCTGCAACTGCTGCACTCGAAATCTTAGTAATAACCTGCAAAAAACTCTCAAGAATGGAGATAAACAATACTCTCAACATGCTCTGATACCATCTGAGAATCCTCACAGCAGATCTAAGAGATGATGTGTACCTCACAAGAGTAATTATGATTAAGCAGGAAAATAGAAGAAGAGTGAACAATACAGTATAATGAGCAACAGAATAATATGGTATAGTAGAACTCAGATAGAAGCAATAATACTTCACACACACTAGTTAATTAATCACAATATGGACAAATAAATAGTACAATGGTAGAGAGGATTCGAATGCCCAAGGTGGAAATTTGAATTAGCCTCTTAGAGTGATCATAAAATCAATAGAGTGTCATTGGAGCACAACTAGGTGTCCTCATGATCATTGGAGCACAACTGGAAGTCTTCATCATCATCAGTGGAGTCATCAATGCTCAAGTAACTGTCAACCATCTGTCAAACTAACTCTGGTAGGTGTTACTGAGTGTAACTCAGTGTAACTGAGTGTAACTGACTGTAACTGAGTGTAACTGAGTGTAACTAACTGTAACTGAGTGTAACTGAGTGACAACTGGATTGGTAGGTGAAGAAGGGTGAGTTGCTCCCTAAAATCAAGGAAGAAGGGCGCATTAAGCAACTGGAGGGCTAAAACTAAATAGTGAGAAGCTCCTGGGGGCTAGCTAACTGAGGGCTAGGTGTTCGACTAATGACTGGGATGCATGTAAAATGCATGCAAACCCTAGAATGCATGCAAACCCTAAAAGGTGCATGCATGACTGAAAATGTAAATGATCAAAATACTGGTGGGACTAGGATGGAGTATAGGAATATCCTAATACCATATTGGAAGGATTTTGATCCGAGTCTGCCGAAGCCATTTGAATAGCTTGATAAGAAAGATCTATGGTAGAAAGGGGAACACTGCTGTAGCTAGGGTTTTACCCCTAGCTTGTGCGAATGAGCACCTACTAAGGAGAATGGACTCCTTAGTAGCAGTTCAGTAAATGTAAATAACTAAGCTAAAACAGAAATAAAAACTACTTTAGACATTGTGCATAAAACATAAACAAAAGATATAAAGAATGGCTTTTTGTATTGATATTACCTTCAATGTGAAGGTTTGATGAAGCCCTTTGCAGTGTCCAAGAGGATGCTCCAAGCTTCAATATGCTCCTTCTCCTTCTCCAATGGTGGGAATGGGCCAAAAGTGGCTCTCAAGGTGAAAGTAGTTCAATGGTGAACTAGGGTTTCGAGAGAGATTTTGGCAGAGTAAGGGTGCTTGTGATTGTGGATATGGAATAAGGGATCTCCATCACCTATTTATAGTTTTTTGGTGGTGGAGTGCTGACCCATGGTTTTAGGGAACACATGGTTTTGGGCAGCTGTATAGGGTTTTTTCCTCCTTTTCCTCATTATTTTATATTTTTTGTTCCCTTTTTAGGGGATTTTTGCTATTTTTGGAGGAAAAGGGGGTTTTTTAGCCTTTTTTAGGCTATTTTGAGGGTTTTGTGGCCTTTTGGAGGCTTTTTAGTGGGATTTTTTGGGTTTTTTAAGGGAAATATGGTAGGAAAATGGACAAATGAGCCATATAATGTGGTAGATGAGGTAGTGAACACTTTTTGGGTGTTAACAGATTGCCCCTTGATGTGCGAGGTCAGGAGCTCATCGTATGGCCGATGGACATCATAAGTCATGAATGGTTTTCCTGGGATGTGGAGAAAAGAGAAGAAACAAACTGAAGCCCGGAACAACGATCCCGAACAACTGCAAGAACTAAAAGTACATAACCTCAATAATGGATGAGGAATCATCTGATCATATGGACGAGGCGGGCATCCCCATGCTCGTATCAGGATATAACATAATAACAATGGGGTCCAAAAAATGGGGACCTGAAATATACATGACCTCAAAAACTGAATGAGGAATAATCTCAATATATGGACGAGGCGGGCATCCCCATTCTCGTATCAAGATACATAAAAAGAACTGTAAGGCCCGAAAAAGGGGGACCGATAAATACATCAACAATGTGTACATCATAAGAGTCCAGAGGGGACACTAATCTGGGACATACTGCTGGGCTGATCATGTGTGAACTGAAGAATAGGTACACTGGAACAATCAACAGTGCTACTGAGTGTGGTACCAAAGGGGCTGATGAGCTACTGGATCAGAGTGACAAGGGGTACACTCACAATGGTACATGGAACTGGAACTGATCTGGAACCGAAACTGAGTACTCAAGGAAGCATGTAACTGGATGGCTTCCGAATACAAACGCCAACGCATCCCGGACATCCACGGGAACATATAACTGGCCGTTTCGAAGTGACTCACCAATGTGCTAGAGTCGGGGGAAATCCGGGGTCTTCGACACATAATGTAAAGGATGTAACCCTACGCGATTCTCAACGATGCGATCAAGGTGTTGAAGTCGAGCATGTGAGGAACAACCACTCGGAGAGGCAATGATGTCTCCTCTCAGAATGATCCGTAGGCACTTACCACAGATGGTGATAAGTCCAAGGCGTAGGGACCTCTGGGCCTATCCTCTGGAATAGAGGAGCTGTCGTCGACAGAGGGAGACCTGCAACTATCAAGGCAATGATGTTTCCTTGACAGGAGCGCGAGGTACAGGACCGGAATGTGATAGTACTGATGCAGGACTGATAAACTGTGGAGGGACAACTGGGCAAGTAGAGTGGGTGGACTCAAACTTCCTTTTTTCAGAGTATGATAATGGAGATGATCTGGCATCATATGAAACTGTCTAAGGGGGAAGGGATCATAGCTGTATGGGATCTGGGAAGGTTACTGGGCTGAGGGAGACTCAAGCTGGGGTACAATGGCAGGAGACTGCAAAATACTCTGAACAAAGGCGACCTGATTGGGGGTGCTGTCGAGATGATTGATCAAAGTGCCAGGAGGCACAGGAGGGGACTTCTTCATGGGTTAAGGAACTAGAAGAAGTGTGCGTAAAATGATACTGTCGTGTGGATTTTACGAGCCCAGGACAGTTCATGCTCGTGGTTGCTTTCAATTTTAAGGAGTCTGAAAGCGATAAGAGGACTCTGAAAAGATGGAATGGTACTGTCGTGTGGATTTTACGAGCCCAGGACAGTTCATGCTCATGGTTGCTTTCAATTTTAGAGATTCTGAAAGCAAGTAAGAAGACTCCAAGGGGTTGCTTTTTCGTAGATTTAGTCTCCAAGGCCCAAAGAAGCATAAAAGGATGCAATGAAGAACTCTTCTAGCCGGTGTGACTAGAGTATTCCTTTTTCGTAATTAGTCTACCAGGTCCGAAAAAGGGTTAAACTTATACCAGATAGACGCCCTTTCAGGTACTTTAGCGAGCATGAAAGGAAGCAAGATTGCTCGGCGATCTTTTCATTCTTTTAGGAGTCAGAAAAGAGCTTAACGGAAACTCCCTAAGTGCCTTTTTCGTAAAGGATTTGTCCGGCCCGAAAAAGGGATAAAATTATACCGAACAAAAGGAATGGCCAGGCAAGGAGGAAGTGTTCAATCAAGGATCAATAATGGTGACCAAGAACGAGGGTGTTGGGGAACACTGATGGGCCTCCTTGCGGGGTGAATGAGATGGCGGCAAAATAACGAGACATTTGCAGTATGACAGGAGTGAATGGCTCATGTACAAAAGTGGAACAATCCGATAGCGGCCGATGTGGCACGCAAACCGAGGCAGCAAGGTGTCAGGACATAATGTTGAAAGTGTACCAAGTGAGAGCGAGGAATGGTCTCAAGCATCATCACGAGCTCGGAAAAATGAATCCGACGATATAAAGGGTGTCAAAAACGAGTGACGGCCGATGTGGCACGCACACCGGGGTGACGAGGGCGTTTTGGAAAAATACCCGAAAGATCGGGGGGTGAGAGCGAGAAATGATCTCAAGCATCATCACCAGCTCGGAAAAATGAATCCGATGATATAAAACATGTGAAAAATGGAGAACGGCCGATGTGGCACGCAAACCGAGGCGACTAGTGGCGTCTGAAAAAATGGGCAAAAAAATGAAGGAACAAAAATAATGCAACAAGGTGACCATCCTGAATGTCTCGTCATGCTGATTCCAGTGGTGGAAACGGTTCGAAAAACGGACTCCGTATGGGGTCAGAATGGCCAAAACAAGAAAAGGTCAACTGACTATAAATAGTGGTGGGTCCAACATGACATGTGTCATTTGTACTTGTTTGACTTTGACTTGTGATCAGAGTGGACCAGAGCTTAGGTGGCATTTCTGGACGATCCGACCGGCCGATTTTAGATCCGGGAGATACAGGTATTCCGTTAGACTCATACCTGCATGTTTTTTAGGGTCGGGGGTTGGGTAGTGGGTCCCAGGGTTTATTTGTACGGTCCACGTGGGGTGGACCGCGGGTTAGGGGGTCGAAACCGCGGTTGGAGACCGCGAGTTTCAGGGCGAACCATGCGGTTGGAGACCGCGTGTTTCGGGGCGAACCACGCGGTTGGAGACCGCGTGTTTCCTGGATGGAACCGCGGTTGGGTACCGCGAGTTCCAAGGAGGAACACGCAGTTCCCAACCGCGGGTTTAGGGCTGACAGGCACGGTTAAGGACCGCGACTATAGGCCTAACAGCCGCGGTCGGAAACCGCGGCAGGAAGCCCGAAAGCCGCGGTTTTGGGCCGAGCTAGTAGGGTCTTCTGGGAAAGGGAACAAGACTTATTTAGTTGACATGAGTCTGATGAGTCTGTTTTGTGGGATTGACAGGATGCCGCAGGTGCTCTGGAGAGAGCGGGAGATCCCGGATGAGACCATGGTTTTCATCCGAGAGAATCACCATGTGCGATCTGTGCTGGGAATGTGCGGACTTCTGAAGTTCGCACAGATACCCATGATACGGTTAGCAGCATTGCTGCTGAACCGGTTGATCAGCTTCTGGGAGCCGGACATACAGGCTTTCCAGGTACAGGGTGAGAGGGTGGACCTCACCCTGACCGATGTATATTTTCTGACGGGGTTCCCCTGTCTAGGCAGGGTAGCAGACACACAGCCGCGGGTTGCCGCGGATGTCGACATGGAGGACATGTTGGATAGATACTGCGGTCTGGACGCGAGGGTGCATAGGAATGCACTTCTGGTGAGGGACCTACAGGAGCCGGCAGTGCAGGCCATGGCGGCATGTGTGGTGCGAGTATTGGGTTCTTAGTCACCTGAGAAGGTGTCTGGGGGTCAGATGCAGATGGTAGAGCGCATACTGGATGGAGTGTACTACGCGTGGGGCCAGATGTTCCTGACCTGCGTTCAGCGACAGCTGACGGCATCGAAGGAAGCTGGCAAGGGCTTTTGTTTTGGTTCCTTCTTATGTGCCTTCTTTATGGAGAGGGTACCCACACTGCGGCCACGGGTGCCGATCAGGCCAGGAGGGATGAGAGAGCCGTGGATGGTGCGGTGGGGTGAGATGATGCGCCGCCGTGGTGGCGGCGACGTGGGCAGGTATTTCACGCAGGAGTTGTACCTGCAGTGGCTCCAGATACCATTGACATTGGACGATTTCCCGTATCGGGACATGGACTTCACGGGAGATCCGGAGGCGCCACGGGAACCAGGACAGGCATGGGGTCCCGACGGTACGTATGTGTTTTTGTTGTATGTTATGTATGTCAAGTTTTATTTATATGATAGGAGATTGATATACTGTAACTGACATATGGGTGTTCTTGCAGATGTGGGCCCGAGGCCGCCTCCAGGACATGTGGCACGGAGGGGTATTGTGGCCGTCCTAGCTCTGCCGGGGCGAGGTGAGGTCCGTCGCCGTGATGCGGAGGGGACACTGGAGTCAGTGCGGGCACTATTAGATCAGTTATTGATAGGGGTGACCGACGAGGGATGGCGGGATATCGACCCTGCTGTAGTGCAGGATTGCATGATGGCACCCCGAGAGTTCAGATCCATCGCGATCCGGGTGGCGGTCCTAGTGGACCGGGTACGGGCACAGGAGGCCGGAGGAGAGGAGGACTTGCCGGAGGAGGAGCGAGGGGAGGACTCAGAGGCAGCCGATGCAGGATACGACTTCCATTAGGGGGCGCAGGGGACTCCCCCCGAGTTTTGTAGCTACGGCATGTATGTAGATGAGGCTTTAGACATGTATAGCCATTTTTTGTATAGCTGAGTACAGGGGTACTCAGGACATGTATAGCACCGAACATGTATATTTTTTGATATATATATATATATGCACGTGGATGCATCTTTTTGTATGATGTTGTTGTATTTGTACGCACGTGGATGCGCTTTATGAGTTGTGATATGTTTACATTGCACGTGGATGCAAGTAGGCTAGGATGTTAGGCACGTGGATGCCCCTTGTGTATTTTATGGAGGTTTATGATGTATGTATGATTTAGGCACGTGGATGCCCTTATGGATATGCATGTGGTTTATGTACATGGATGCAAATGTGGATGTGATGCAATCTTTTTGGGTTTTTATATATTTTTATGAGATGCTATGGGAATGTGATGCATGATGTTACATGGTGTGATTGATATGCCAGTCTAGGATGTTGTTGGCCATTTGGTCTGCGACACTATTTTGGGCCCTGGGGACATGTGTGAATGTAATGGATTCAAACTGTCGGCTGAGTTGTTTTGTGCGCAGGAATTTTCTAAAAAGGCAGGGATCACGCACCTGGTAGCAGTTGTTGAGCTGGGAGACAAGTAGCTGGGAGTCAAGGAACACATGAAGGTGACATATGCCCATCTGGAGGGAAGCAGTCAGGAGACCAGTCACAGCATCGTACTCCGCTTGGTTATTGGTAGCAGCGCCTATACATATTCCGTCAAGGTGAATCATCTCGTTGGAAGGGGAGTACAAGACCCATGCTGCAGAAGCCAGGTTGGGAGACCAGCGGCTCGCGCCATCAGCGAAGCCAGTGTAACAAGGTGGAAGATGGTCCATCTGTGATCATGCAAGAATGATGAATGTAAGATGATGGTAAAAAAGGTGAAAAACAAAAAAGAGAGCAAACTGTACAATGCGGACCAATGAGGCCGCGAGTTATTCTAGGGATAGAGACTCTGTAGGATACAACCTAGCATGGGGGTTGCGGAAAGGAAGGCCTTCAGAGTCGGTTTCAGTATGAATAGGAAGTTCCTCTGGCCGTGTGTCCATGTGATGTTCGAGAAGGGCGGGGTTGATCCTAGGCATTCCGGGAGAGGGCCAAGCAAAGACATCACGGAACTCTTGGAAGAGTTGATGGTAGTTCTCAATCTCTTGTTTACTGCAGAATGCTCCTAAAGTGATGAGTTCAGGGGCACGTCCTGGGGCAGCGATATCAACCTGGATGACAGGTGAGATGTTGGCCATGTTACCCTCCTCGAAGGCGTCAGGAGCAGGAATAGGGTCCTTGAACCAGTCGACCTTGGTGGGGAGGAAGTCTTTGGATTCAACTGTGAATTGGTTAGCTATGCTAGAGGAGGATTCTTCTGGGAGGAAATAGGAACGATGATGCATATCATCCCAGGGATAATCCGGGGCAGTAAGGGCCTCAAGAATCTCCTCATCGGTACGGAAAGTTTGTGTCGTCAAATCGGTTGACGAAGGGGAAGTGGTGGAAGAGATCATATAAATGGTATTAATCTCTCCAGAAGGTGAAGAGTCTGGGGGGTAGATCTCCTCAATGGTAGGTGGTGCCATCTCAAGATCCAGATTGTTCATCTCATAGAGAGCTGCTCTGTAATCCGGGAGATCGGGACAATGATGGGAGTAATGCCCGTAAACCCCGCATATGGCGCAGGAGTGGTTGGTACGTAGGGACTTATCTTTAGGCTTGGGAGTGGGGTTTAGTTCGACAGTTGGGATGTTAGGGTCATCGTCGAGCATCTGCATGTGCTTCTGCAATGCTGGTAACTGTGGGCATTGGTGGGTCGCATGGCCTAACTCGTCGCACAGCGAGCATTTGGGAGGAGCACGAAATACTGGAGGGTTTTTGACTGTCTTGGGAGGTGGGACAGCAGTGTAAGGTTGTGGACCTCTACCCCCAGTGGGTTTGGGAGTAGGAGGGGGAGTCGTGGAGGACGAAGGGGTAGAGACACCGGGGGGTGGCTGAGTGGTAGTAGCCATGGGTTGCACCGGTTGGAGGACGACATCGGGTGTCGGCGGGCGAACGGGAGGTGAAAGGTACCAGACGGGTAATCCCAAGGTTAACCCCGGGAGGCTAAGGGTAGCCATAACCGGGGCGCTTACTACTCCCGATGGAGGGACTAGAAAGGGGATGGTATGGATCGGTGTAACACCAATGTGGCTAGGTACCAATGGTGGTTTAGGAAACAAGGGTGGTTGATTGCTCGGTGGTTGGCTGTCGTGGGACAAGGTACATAAGTCAGACACGTCGGTGGGAGAAGACGGAGGAGGAATAGATTGAAAGGTTGCGGTCATCGGCGCGTCTGAGTAGACTCCAGGCCCCGTAGAGGAAACAAACGAGGTGGTGGCACGAGACACAAGTTGTTCAACCATGGGGAGAACATTTTCAGGTGTCGCAGGAGCACTGGGATCATAGTAGGTGAGCTGGTCAACCTTAACCACGCGTCCCTCATGGGGGAACATCATGGTGCGAAAGACGGAAGAGGCAACTGCCCGCATGGCATACATGTAGCTGCGGCCAAGTAAAAGGTTATAATCCAGTTGGGCATTGATTACCTCAATGTCAATGAGTACAGTTTTGCCGCCTAACTGGACGGGGACATTGGCTAGGAGGCCTTGGGGCTGAGCCGAACGACCGTTGTACGCGCGTAATGCAGTGGTGGACTGCTGGAGAGGAGGGGAGCCCAGTTTTTGCCATACGAATGTAGACATAACGCATGTGGAGGCACCCTCATCGATAATGCACCGATGGATGACAAGATTCCTAACGGAGACAGTAACTTGGAATGCTAAGCTGGAAGGTAGGCGTGGTTTAGACTGGTCTAAATCAAATGCCATCAAATTTGAATCATGTGGGTCAATCCCCCCAATGGCGGAAAGTAAAGTCTTGCGCTGGGAAGGGAAGTTCTTCAAGACTTCTAACGCAGACATGGCTGCGGGTGATTGGGCTAGGTCGTCTACAATGTTGTAGTTTGACGCAGCGCGCGCATTGGGGTTGTTGTTAAGACGGCGAAGTGGGAAACGAGTTGCTTTGGAAGCACCGTCGACCGACAGGGGAGGGATGCGTAACGCCTGATCAGTGGGATGAGCGTTAGTGGGTTTATCCGTGGGAGGGGCTTCAGAGGTGGAGCCATATTGGTTCCGACGGGTTTGGAGGTTGACGTCAGCAGATGACATCATCAACAAGTGGTGGGTTCCTGAGTCAAACATGGGTTGATCAGGAGCAGCGTATGTGATTTGCTGTTGTTGGGGCGCGTTGGCTTGAGGGGGAGCCAACGGCTGAGTGTTCACGACGCCTTGGGTTGGTAAGGGGTTTTGCAGCACCAAAGGGGGTTGTTGAGGTTGGGGGGGGTTGGGCGGTGCTTGGGGAGCCGCATGCCCTTGGCGATGGGCCTCGTCAACCCAGAGTTGCCGAGCTCGCTCTAAGTGTGGGCAAGCATGTGTGTAATGGCCATAGACCCCGCAAATAGAACAAGGATGGTTTGTTCGCAAATTGGGGTTTTTAGCCTGCTTGGGTGGGCGATCAGGGTTTTGATTAGCGGGGGCCGCGTTGTTGTTGTCGGGGGGATTAGCCGGTTGACCAGCTTGGTCTGCAGGTTGTTTGTTCCCACGATTACGGCCCTTGCCGCGGTTTGGTTGGCCCTGGTTGCGTTGGTTGTTCTGGTTTTGTTGCGGGTTTTGTTGGGCGTAAACTTGCCCTTGGGCAGCAGGTGGATTTTGAGGTTGCGCAGGTGCGGGAGCAGGCTGCGGGGGATGATATGTAGGTTGAGGCTGAGCAGGTGCAGCAACCTGAGGGGGTTGCTGATATGGTTGCGGAACGGGTTGTGGGTGTGCCGCAGGGGCTTCCTATGGCGGATAATAAGCGGGTTGGGCTTGTGAAGGCACAGGAGCTGGGGCAGCCTGCTGATGGTAGTAAGGCTGAGGTGCGACTGGGGGAGCATAAGCAGGAGTCGCATAACCGAAGCACTGAGGTGGACATGAGGGTCCATGGGAATGGTGGTGTGTCATGGGAGCATATGAGTTGGTTGCTCCAGACTGTGAGGTAGCCCGCGACAGGTCGGGGCCAGGTGTAGGACGTGCTATAGAAAATGGTTGGGGATGGAAAGAAACACGATCGATGATACCGTCTGCAGCGTGGGATGCCCCTGGCGCATCATGCTGGGAGGACTCGCCGCGAGGGGCGTCAGGTATAATGGTATAAAGGTAACCCGACTGGGCGTAAATGAGGTCGAACTGGTGGGCCTTAAGGATGGCCTCTTCTTCAGATTGGGGTCTTTCTGATGCCACATCCTTAGCAATAACAGGGAGAAGGGATTTGAGGAACCAATCTAGGAAGATACGGTCGTCAAGTTTGATCTTGCATAAGCTACGGCGTCGACGCCACTCATGGATGTGGTCCGTGATATGGGTAGCCGTGTTTTGTCTACAAGATAGAAGGATCTCAACGCCCGCGTCATAGCGGACAGGCAATTGGAAGAACTGCAGGAAGGTCGAGGCAAGGGAAGCAAAGGTGGCGTGGGTCCCATGAGGTTGCTCGATATACCACTTGGCTGCAGAGCCAGTGAAGGTGCGCTGTAAGAGACGGAGGTGAACAGAGTCGTCCACTATGGAGTTAGAGGAACACCATAGGTGGAAAGACATGATATGGTTTTGTGGGTCCTCACCGGCCTTACCCTCGAACTTAGGGATGTCAGAGGGGAGCTTGGTAGGCATATGAGGCCATGCAGGGTCGTGTCGAATAGGATCGTTGGTCAATCTGGCTAGGTCAGGTAGGTTGAGGCTAGCCATGAATGGCAAACTGAAAGAAGGATGTGACACAGTAGTGGGTTGGACCAAGTTGGGGCCAGTGCCCCCAAGTGGAGGGACAAGATTTGGGGTGGTGCCCCCAAGTGGGGGAACTGAGGTAGTGGAGGATGGCCCAGCACCACCATAGGTAGTGTGAGCCACTGATGTAGTGGGGATAGGTATTCCCGTTGCGGGAATAGGTACCGTGAGCGGTACGGTAGATGAGGGTCCCATGGAGGGCATACCCAAAATAGGTGTAGTAACTGGTGTAGTGGTGGATGTGCCACCAATGGTCCCTATGACAAACGGAGTGGATGTCGTGCCAGCCATGGGGCTAGTAGGGGCAGTATAGATAGGGTTCTCAGACTCTTCGTCAGAATCCGAGGTAAAGTAAGGGGCGTCGCTATCTGGTGACGGAGACCTACGTCGCTGACGAGTGGAGTCAAGTGACAAGGCTCTAGATCTGTGATGGGTGGTATCAACAGATGATGATCAGAATCTATGACGTGTGGTGTCAAGAGAACCGTGCTGTGGGGGCTCGCCCCTGAGGCGCCGAGAATGTCTCGGGGACTCAATGGTGACAGATGGTGTCTAATGTCTGTGGGTTGAGGTGAGTATAAAACAGCTCAAAAACCCTAATGCAACCAAGTGTGCAGAAGGAGAGCTCAAAAAACAAGGCACTCAGGCCAACAACCAACTCAAAACACCCACTGCAACAGCTGTGCTACAATAGGTGGAGTGTCAACAAAGATGGTCAGAATACCAACAAGCAGCAGGTTTCCTAAAAAATAAAAAATGGTGGACTCACTAGACCAAAGGGGGGTAAAGGAGCATGCAAACACCTAACTAAAAGTATTCTGACTCAACTAAACATATCCTCTGCAAGGTGATGAAATCCAAGTCAGACAATATGAGTAGGAAAGCCAAGTGGCTATGATATCCCCCTACCGGGAGGGACACCGGGTAGTCAATCCTAGAAGAATGGCAACTAAGATACCCCGTTCATGACACGTCCAGAAAGGTGAATCTGCCGTTTAGTTCGTTGACCGCAATACCCCTATACAGGGATATCCCGCGAACCGCGAAAGGTAGCCCTTCGGTTACTGAATGGAGTGCGGTATTCCACTCAGGCCTCCGGAACCAGTCTCCCGACTTCAACCCTCCTAAGGGAGAGGCCCTCTGACAAACTGGTCGTGACCGTGCCAAAAAGTAGTAGGGGATTTTGGTTCCCTATTTGGACAACAACTATGTCTCAAGTGAAAGTGACCGAGGGGTGTTATTGGAAGCCTATCCCCCCGACCCTACCTAACTACAATGATTCTTTTGTGTTCCCCAAGTGGGGTTAGAATGTTGGTTCAATTAGGTACTTTTTAAGGCTCACTTGATTTATGTGACAGAGTGTGTGCTCGTGAGGTGATGAACCCAAAAATAGAAGTGCCACAAGGGGGGCAACTTCCAACTATCAATAATGCTGAAATTGAAAGTTTAACTTGCAAAATTTTCTGAATTAAAAATACTGAAATTTTAAAAGAATTCTGTAAAGGGAACAGAAATTATGTTGCAGAAAGGCTGTAAGGAAGTGAGGCTGCAGGTAGGACAGAGGGCTGTTCAGATGCAGAAAATATTGCAGCAAAAGGGGCTGGGCTCAAAACTGGAAAACTGCAGAAATCAGACCGCGGGTCTGTGGCGAATCAGAACAGGCAGACCGCGGGTTTGAGGAAAACAGACGCGGTTAGGTCGCGGCTTTCGGGCCAACAGCCGCGGTCGGGACGCAGGAAACAGGGTAAAAAACGCAGTCGGGTCACGGCAAAAAGGCCGACAGGGGCTGTCAGATCGCGGCAAACAGGCTGATTAGCCGCGGTCGGATCGTAGGTAACAGACTTGAATCCGCCGGCAGAGCGTCGGAAACAGTCTGAGAGCCGCGGTCGGGTCGCAGGTAAAGGCCTGAAAGGCGCGGTCGGGATGCGACTGCAGAGGGAAAATACGCGGTATGCGGCGGCCGAAAGGGACAGCCGAAAGGAAAAAAATTTTAAAACGGAAACCAGAAATTCGAAATCTAGGGGAGTCGCCAAAACTGTAGCTAGGGTTTTACCCCTAGCTTGTGCGAATGAGCACCTACTAAGGAGAATGGACTCCTTAGTAGCAGTTCAGTAAATGTAAATAACTAAGCTAAAACAGAAATAAAAACTACTTTAGACATTGTGCATAAAACATAAACAAAAGATATAAAGAATGGCTTTTTGTATTGATATTACCTTCAATGTGAAGGTTTGATGAAGCCCTTTGCAGTGTCCAAGAGGATGCTCCAAGCTTCAATATGCTCCTTCTCCTTCTCCAATGGTGGGAATGGGCCAAAAGTGGCTCTCAAGGTGAAAGTAGTTCAATGGTGAACTAGGGTTTCGAGAGAGATTTTGGCAGAGTAAGGGTGCTTGTGATTGTGGATATGGAATAAGGGATCTCCATCACCTATTTATAGTTTTTTGGTGGTGGAGTGCTGACCCATGGTTTTAGGGAACACATGGTTTTGGGCAGCTGTATAGGGTTTTTTCCTCCTTTTCCTCATTATTTTATATTTTTTGTTCCCTTTTTAGGGGATTTTTGCTATTTTTGGAGGAAAAGGGGGTTTTTTAGCCTTTTTTAGGCTATTTTGAGGGTTTTGTGGCCTTTTGGAGGCTTTTTAGTGGGATTTTTTGGGTTTTTTAAGGGAAATATGGTAGGAAAATGGACAAATGAGCCATATAATGTGGTAGATGAGGTAGTGAACACTTTTTGGGTGTTAACAACTGCTCTATGTTTCATTATGTTGTATAGAATTTGGTATATTTCCATCACTCTTTCAACTAAGATGTCCTCTTGGGAGGCTCCCCCCGATGAGGTGGAGCCAACTTCTGGTATAGAATTAGAAAAAACTTTTAATGGAAAGTATACTTCTGATGTAATAGTGAAAATGGGAGCAATGTTAGGGGTCAATACCAGTGGTGGAATTGCGAAAGTTCCCATGAGGGATGAAGCTTTGAACATTCCTACCCCTATATCTTGAATCATCATTTTCAAATCCCCTACAAAAGGTACATTCGAGTGGAGAGCAGTTTCAGGTGTGCAGTAATCTAGTTGATCGATCATGATAATATTCCCTTAGTGTGGGAACTGAATAAATCAGAATACTGAAGACACTACAGTCGTCATCATATGTATCCAACTACGTCCCCATAGAAGATTGTAATCTATGGGTGCATCCACTACCTCAACATCTACTTGAACTGCTTTATCTCCCAGTTCAACTGGGCAAGCCATGATAAGTCCATGAGGTGGGAACGAATTACCATCAAATGCTTTGAGTATTGTATGGGATGGTACTAGGGTGGGTGATCCCAAAGATTTTCAACATGCTAGTGACATGACACAAGTTGAGGCTCCTTCATCCACTATGGTTTGAAAAAAAATTTCTTACCATGTGAAGTCACTTTGATCTGAAATGCAATTTGTGATGGAAGCCTACATGTGGACTGTTCTAAGTCAAAAGTTATCAAATTGCTGTCAGATGGATCAATAGCACCGATAGAAGACAAAAGTTCCTTTTGTTGAGCAGGACAACATTGCAATACTTCCAAGGCGGACATTGCACAAGGAGCTTGAGCTAAGTCTTCAACCACATTGTAGTTTTTGGTAGCTCCCGCCTTAGGATTGTGTGTTGTTCTACGGAAAACCCCTTTTGGAGGTCGATGTACTATGTCTATGGTTGGTTTCTCAATGGTTAGAGAACCACTAGACTGAGATCCAATTGTTTCTGCATCTTTTGAAGGTATGTCATAAGAACGAGCCCTTGTTTGAATGCTTATTTCATGTTCACCAATTGTGAAGATATTAGCGTTGGGTGGATTGCCCCCTTGTGGGGGGTTTGCCTGGTTTCCTCCTGGTGGATGTATTGGTGCCGCAACAACCACCTGTTGTTGATGGGGGAAAGGTTGAGTTAGGACGACAGGGGGTTGTTTCCCCCCTCGTTGTGCCAACATTCGATGAATATCATCCATATGAGGAAAAAGATGAGTAAGATGATCCCCTTGGCAAAGTTTGCAAGGGTATTTGTTTTTTCGGTTTTCAAGATTTTCTCCAATAGGATTATTCACCTTAGGTGCATCTCCTATCCCAACATTAGCATTGGGCTTCTTCTTCTGTTTATTCTTTTTTCCTTTTGGGTCTGCAGTTTGAACTGTAAGTACTTCAGAAGTTTGGGTGGGAGTTGCGGATTGTTGTGTTTCCTGGCTAGTTGTGGGTTGTGAATTCTGAACCGACATTTGTCCCAATTGTTGGGTAATCTATTCAAGTTGGTTGAGGGATCCAATCACACCATCAGTATGAGGTCCTTTTGGAGGCCTAGCTGGATCAAACGCAGGTCTTACAACATGAGGTATTAAATCATAAAGTGTGCCCGATTGGGAATATATCAAATCCATCTGGTGAGCACTTTGAATGAGTTTTTCTTCAGTCATGGCTCCTGACATGGCTACATATTTGGAAAGAGTAGGTAATAGTGATTTTATGAACCAATATGCTAAGAATTGATCAGGGACTTTAACTTTTATAAGCCTTCGATGCCTCCTCCACTCGTGGATATGATCTGATATGTGAGTAGCGTTGGATTGCCTAAGTGAAGTTAAAAGTTCTGTTCCCATCTCATAGCGGATAGGTTATTGAAAATATGTCAGAAATACCATAGCTAAAGATGAAAATTTTGTGAAATTATTGCGTGGCAATTCAATGTACCATTTCGCAGTAGTTCCCGTTAGGGTCCGCTGAAACAACCTTAACCTAACACTATCATCAACTAGGGAATTGGATGAACACCACAAATGGAATGTAATCACATGATTTGATGGGTATTCCCCTGGTTTTCCATCAAACTTGGGTATGTCTAAGGGTAGTTTAGTTGGTATGGTTGGCCATCCGTTCAAATGTAGAATAGGATCATTAGTCAGCCGGGATAAATCCGGTAGATTCAATGTGGCTATAAATGGTGATTTGGCTGGTGCCTTAGCAAACGTTTTATATGTGGGTGAAGCTTGATGGCTCCACTGTTGGTGTCCTTGGGCTTGAAAAGCATTCCAAGAAGGATTACCTCCTTGCGGAGATTGCATCCAAAAATATGGGTTACTTCCTGAATGTTTTCCATTCCATTGTGGAACAGGATGCATGTATGGATTGCCCCCCTTGCAGAGTTATGTTCCAATAAGATTGGTTACTTGTCAGAATCTGACCACTCCATTGATTTTTTCCTTGGTTTTGATAAGCGTTCCAAGGTTGATTTCCCCCTTGTGGGGGTGGTGCCCAAGAATATTAGTTACTTCCTGGAACTTGCCCACTCCATGGTGGAATGGGGTTGATAGGTGGGTCACCTCTTGGTGTGCTACATGTTGGGGGTATGGGATTTCCCCCAGGATTTACACTAGAAAAAGTTGGATGGTGATCTCCCAAGGCATTTTCACTCATATGTGGAGCATAATGCCAATTGGCATTACTATTCCATGGTCCATTGGTTCCGCCAGGAATATTGAGGTTCCATGGTAAAGGGTTTCCCCTAGAAGTAGAACTTGGAAAAATGTTAGGTATACCAAGAGGATTTTGTTTGACTCCTTGATTGTTTTGACCTTGAGTAGCCAAACCATATGGAAAACCCAAATTTGGTAAGGCACACCCCCCAGTAGGGATTCCTGCAGACGAAGTGCATGTACTTCCAGGATTGGAACCCAAAATTGTACCAACTGGAACTGAAGTGCTGGTTGAACTTGTGCTAATGGCATTCATACTAACTGTTGGGATTGATGTAGAGGCCAAATTGGAAGTATTGCTACCTCCAATAACTATGGGAGGTTGTGATGATGTAGTCCCTTGTGCTATTAATGAAGCCATAGGGTCAATTGTGGGATTTTGCATATCAGCCCAATATCCAAAAATAGGATTGATGTAATCAAGTGGCTCACTGATGTGAAGTACCACCGGGTCTGAAATATTTGTCAAAGGTGAGTTCACGTGAGTAGCTGTGATGTTCTCTAGTGTTTCAATTTCAAATGGAGCAAGATTATCAACAATGTCTATTTTTTCCTTGGTAGGTGATGTTTCAGTATTTGTTTGATGTTGTTCTTCTCTATTATGGTTAATTGAATCTAGAAGCTGTTCAGTTTCCAAGTCACAAGGTTGAGTGTTTTGTATCCATCTCTGCAATGTAGTGGGGCCTTCAGTTTCTGGTGACTCACCTCGTTGCCGCCATGATTGGCGGATCGGGAGAGTAGCCACTTTGAATAACTTGATAAAATGACGTGTTTAAAAATATTTTGATCAAAGAATAGAATCAAACAATCCTAAGGCAGTCTAGACTCAACAAAAATAAAAGTGTCCACACACTAAAAATTCCTATAGATTCAAGCAAGCAAACTACTTTTCCAAATAGCCGAAGCTCAGTGAAAATATGGATTAAAGGGCCTTCCGAAACTAGTAGTTGTTGAGGGACATAAAGCCTCAAACAATTAGCAGTGAAGGTGTGAGAAACAATTACAATAAACTTTAATCTCCAGGGGCGCAAGTGTTGATTCTTGACCAATCACCCTCCCAAGGAGTAAAAGCTTCAAATTATGTCTCAGGTATTGCAAGAGTTCCCCACTTACAATATCCTATGTGATATCCTAGGAAGAGCAACTAAAGATACCACTTCACAATCAACGGTCGGGCGGAACAGTTGTAAGTCGAGGACAAATATCATAACCAAGTACTCTAGAAAAGTGATGTCAGCCCGAGGACTTGTCACTTCACATAGAAATCCTTGATGAGCTCATGTCCCATTAAAGAAGCAAGAGGGGGGGAACCACCCTTACTTATCTAGATTGACCTCGTGCTTAATGCGTGTTTTAGAAGCGCTTTCCCGACAAGCGTTTTTTGCTACTAATGGATTTGAACTCTCAGTAATCAATGCTAGTTTAAAAAATTTTGCAGCCTAGGAGTGTTAACTCTCCAAACCTAATCCAGGGCACTAACCTAATCTTGTTGGTGATATGAAAATCAAACGTTGGTCAATTTTAGATTAAGCGCCAATTTTAAGGGTAGTTTTCTTAGTTTCAGGAGTGGAAGTGAAACTGGCAGTGTGTTGACTTGAAAAAATGAACCACACAATGCAATATGCTCACTATGCTACCTTTCAATTCAATGAATGTTCTAACTAATGAAAGGTTAGAGGTTCATGTGTGTCTTTCAAACATGCAAAATGTGTTGGTAGATTTTGGTTTTTTATGAACAATTCTTTTGAAATATGGATAATGACTGATTTTCAAAAATCAATGTGAAGCAAACAAATATCTTAAGTGAAAATGAATCTAAATCTATTACACGGGGGATCTCTGTTTCTCATTTGCATGGCCACCCGAAAGTGCAAGCAAAGAGGATACACAAAGCCCTTTGAAATGCTTATGAATTAAATTCTATACTATTACACTTGAGATCTACCTTCTCATTTGCAGGGCCACCCAAAAGTGCAAGCAAAGAGTATACGGTAGCTCGAGAACTGTATCCAAAAACTTAAATCTACTCTGTTACAATTGAGATCCACTTTCTCATTCACAATATCCCACGAAGGCCCAAGTGAAGAGGATACGTTGGCTCGAAAATAAGATGCTTGAAAAATCAAATCCTATACTATTACACTTGAGATCCACTTTCTCATTCACAAGATCGCACGAAGGCCCAATTGAAGAGTATACGGTGGCTCAAAAACAACTTATCACAAGAAAATTGAGATATGACACTACAATCCTTTCTAATTGTGCATAAACATAATGAAAATACTGAATATCCAAAACAAAATTAACTAATTAAAGTTTGTATTCGGTTTTGGAGAGAAATTGTTTTCAAAATGTCTCAAAGTGGAATGTTCAATGCTTTGTTTTTCAATGAAAATGTGTTCAAATGATCTTTTAAAATTTTAGAACTGAGATTTGGTTTCATGTTTCAGATATGCAAGTCTATGAGATTAAAAAATTAAAGGGCCTTAAGGTTCTTTGAACAAATCTTGATATTTCTTTAATTTTTGTGATTTGCAAACTCTTAAATGAATTTTTTTTTTTAGATATCAGTCATAATATAATGAAATCAGGGATCCAACAGCAACATATAACTTGAAGCAAATGAATCTACCACAAATTTAAGAAAATTTTGAAATAAATGTCAATTTGGGCCATTTTTGGAGGTTTTTGGTAAGAAATTCCAAATCTAAGGAGCTCAAACCCTCCCAAATTTTCCTAACTAGTGGTAAACTGATCCTAAGAATTTTTAAAATCTTTTTTAAGTTCTTCAAGTACAAAAAGAAAGCCTCAAAGCTTCCCTAAAACAATGAAAATTCAAAACTAGGTGTCTTTTCAAGGTTTTTTTTCATGTTTTTGTTTTTTAATTTTTGTTATTTGCAAATTATGAACGGAGTCAAAATTATTTCAAATATCAGTCCCAATCCTATCCAATCAGGGATATAAAAGAAAAATATGGCTTTAAGCAAGTGGATCTAACACCAATTTAAAGAAAATTTGGAAAGAAATGACAATTTGGGCTATTTTTAGTGGTTTTGGGAGGACAATTGCCAATCTAAAGATCTTCACCCAAACTCTTCAAAACTTTTCAAAAATTTTCAAAGTTAGTGATAAAATGATATTAAAATATTTATAATCCTTAATAAGGTCCGCAAATGCAAAAATATAGGCACCAAACAACCCCAAAACAAAGAGATCTCAAAACTAGTTCATAATTCATGCAAATCTGAAACAAGGAGGCTTTGAAGCTTACAAAAGTTTGAAAATATCCCAAATATTTGGCTAATGAGGATCAAAATGAGTTCCACACTCTGATATCAAGGATTCCTAAGCCCATACAAGAAGAAAATATCATCAAAACAGAGGAAAGAGAGAAGAATTGGGCACAAATCTCAAAAAAACCCTTCAATGCACTCTCTAGCAAAGGAAGGTGAGATCTAGCTTCATATTTGAAGTTTTTGAGAGTGTAGGAGTGGGTATAGGCTGGTTTGGAGCCTATAACCCTGAAGCATATGTTCCTTAAGGGATCTTAAGACATTCTTAGAGTAGATCTGAAAGTTTAGAACACCAAAAATGATGAAATTTTCAAGAAAAAACCTTCAATGCACTCTCTATCAAAGGAGGCTGAAATATAGCTTCATCTTTAAAGTATTTGGGAGTGTAGGAGTGGATCTATGCTGGTTTTGAGATTATAAACCTATAGCATAAGTTCTTGATGGGATATTAAGGCAAATATGGAGTAGATCTGAAAGGTTAGAACACCAAAAATGAAGAAATTTGCAAGAAAAATCAGAAATTTTAAAGAAAACTCAACTAGTATGGTCGCCAATCTAATAATAGATTTTAAGGTAGTGTTAGATCTACTTTAAACATGCTATATTACTACGAAATGGTGAGTTCCAATGTCATATATGAAACAATTAACTAAAATTCCTTAACATCTTAGCCATTTTAGAATTCAAACTAAACTTGATAAGAAAAAATCAAACTCTTAGATGGAAGAAAAATTGAATCATTTCATTATAGCAATGAAGAAGATACATACTTACAATGCTTGATATGCATCCCTCCTCCTTTTCCATGATATTTCCTTTCTCCACCCTTGCTTTTGATGAAGAAACCAAACTTTCCAATCCTCCAAATCTCTCCAGCATGCCTTTGCTCTTCCTTTTGCCTCCTTACTATGCCCCAAATGCCTTTGTTTTATAGCATTGGGAAATGGGATTTCAAGTTTCTCTTTTCAATGTGGGTTAATCCCTTTTCATGATTTTTGATTATTTTCTCTCAAAAACCCACTTTCCATAGTATTTTTAGGCTTTTGTCACAACTTTAGCATATTTAAGTACAATTAATGCACTTTTGTGCATTTCTTCTCACTATTTGACTGGTAGAGCTTAGATTTGAGCTTTTAATGAGTAGTTCAATCACTGAACCTTATCTTCTTAAGCTACCTCTTTCTTCACTTACTCTTTCTGATTGTGGATGTAGTGATTACATAAGAGAGGACTTGTTCTCTTGTCTTTTGTCTTCATGTTGCGGGTGCATAGTAAAATATGATTCTCCTCCTCACTTTGTTAAGGGTGCTAATTTGAATGTTAACACATACCAAAATGCTCTAACATGAGTAGGTAGCCCAAACAAAATAATAGAATTAGCTTTATTGGTATAGATTGATTATCTTATAACAACTTGGAGTTTAATGATTTTTTAGATATTGAAGCGTTGATTGCTTCAATGGAATTTATTGTATTTAGGTAATTTTTATATTCAACGGAGCTCTCCTTTGTCCACATATGACAAGTAAACAATTAAAAGAATGATAAATTAATGATCTTTTAAATATGAGCTAAATATTTCATACTTCATGTTAATCATGCAAAGAATATGACTTTAAAATCATCTTCCAAGAAAACTCATTTTCAAAAATATATTAAAATTAAAAGACAATTTGATAAAGTTATAAAATTGATACTAGATAATAATAATAATAAGATATATGTATCAATCTTAAAATTAATAATAACTTGATTATTAATTTTATCAAAATTATAAGAAAATGAGGAGATTAAAACATCCTTTACAAGTTTTATAAAATAATCTTTCCCTCCTAAAATGTATATAAGCCAAAAGTTCTGATGAGAAATTCTTAGTGAGGACTTAATGATCAATCACCTAATAAGTGTCACTACCAAAGAAATTGTTACGGAGAAAACTTCCTATGGCTTGGGGTAGACCATAACAGACAGCTGACTACTAGAAATTAACTCAATTATCAATGCTATGCTATATAAATGACAAAGCTAAGATAATGGAGAATATAAACGACCTCGATCCGGACGTTCGATGTAGATCCCTGTTGAAGCTTTCAATTTATGCACTTGAACCTGCAAATTAGTCTTGGCAGCCAATATACAACAAGCGCATATAGTATATGAAAGACATTAACATCATCAATAGCAATGGTCTATGATATTATAAGTAAATGCAACCCAATGTAATATAAACAACATTCACAACATTAATGGATGAGAATATGAGTATTTCTATTAATAAATAACAAGAAGTACAATGTGATACGACCTCTTTCCAGCAACCAATCTGAACCAAGAACCGGGTCTCTCCACTTGTGCCTCCACCACTTCAATCCTCCATGGAATGGTAAAATCAAACTATGATAGGAGTTTTGAAGGTGAACATAAAGGGTTCACAACAACAAGGATCAATGAGTGTAGACTCAAGATGTGGTAAAAATCCACTAGAGTTATCTTGCTCTCTCTTTCTCCTCCCTTCCATATGCCATATGTGCTCAATATATAGTCCTCCCAAAGGTAAGTGAAATGACACATCGAGACGTTTCAGGGGCAAATGGAGGGCCAAAGGTCACCCTAAGACCGCTTTTTGGGAGTAAAAAGTCATTTACTAGTTATTTTTACCATTTTACTTGTCACCCACGGGCTATAGTGATGCAGCTCGTGGGTACAGAGGCTAAAGTGGAATAGCTAGCGTAGAGGAAGAAAAATAGGGAAATAGTGTGTTTGAAGGACATAAAGTGCCTCCGAGTCAGTGAAAATGGATCATGCAGGACAAAGAGTGTTGATGCTCACAAGGTGGAAAATTACGTTGTAACAGATGCCCCCTAATGTGTGAGGTCAAAGACTGGTGCTACGATGGTCGAAATACATTATAAATCTCAGAAGTGGAGTGATGGAGACACAAGTGGAAGGAGCAGCTCACTCGTCATAATACAATAGTATCCCTGAGTACATGTTGGTATAGTACAACAATTTGATACAATGGCCATGAATAGGAAGTGCATAGTGAATACGTGTCATAAGTGACCATAGCCATGATTCCTCTATAGTAAGATATGGTCTCCTACTGAAAATGAAACAACTGGTGCAAACTAGAGGTAAAAACTGCTGATATCTGAGAGGTGATATCTCAGATGTAAAGTCATGATCATAAGTAGCATACTGAATGCCACTATCGCTTGGGGTCTTCTACACAAATCATCTACGGTGCAAGTCCCATCAAGTGAATAAAGGAGTTGAGGTCGAACCTGATGTGACATCATCTGATTACCGGCCAATGATGTATACCATTAACATATGCGAGATAACCCACCAATAATGAGAATGGGCATCAAGGCACAGAGTACAATCATCAAAGTGCGAATAGATGTGTTGAAGTTGAACACTAAGATGAATCCATTGATCAGGGGACATTGATGTATTCCCAAAATTGTCGATGGAGAGAGAACCTACCACTAATGACTGCAAGCCTCAAGGTACTCAACCGAACTCTAAGTCTCAAATTCCGGAATAAATGGGTTGAAGTCGACGGAACAAAACTCGCTAGAAGGAGGGAATTAAGGCATCCCCCATCAACCAACATGAGGTACCAGCTATGCTGAAAGATTTGGAAGAACTCAGGTGAGACAGAATGACTCAATAAGGATGGTCGGCATGCAATAGTCAAGAGATCTAAGGAGTGGCCGACTCTGGTTTTAGGACTTCCTTTGAACAAGAGCATGAGCAGATGGATAGACTCAGGTAGCATAGATTCAATATAGACTGTGCAATGCAGGAGGCATCAAAAAAGGGCTCCATAGTGACTGGAAGCTTAACCAATCGGTGGAGTAAACTAAGAAACAAGTACAGCTCCTAAGGTCCAACTATAGTCCCAACTCATAATGTATGGAGTTGAATGAATGCTTTGTTCAAAGGCAGCACAACAGTTGCCAACTAGAAGTAGTAATCATAACCCCATCCGGCTTTTTGGAATATTTGGTTTTTTTGGTCTTTTTCCTATTTAGAAAAGCTTGAAAAAGAATAAAATTGCTTATAATAAAACAAGTGAGGGAATGAGTGTCAAATAGAAAGCAGACTAGTCCCAAGCAGTGGAACATACCTATGATCAATGCAAGGAAGCATGTGTAGGATGTGGACACTCTGGGGGGGTGTTCCCTCAGGGTCAAAAGGTCATCAAATCACGAAGGGCAAATGGAAGCTCTGCAGGGCTCGACAGGGAAAGTGCTCAGGCACCAGGCTAACAATTGAGTAAGCGGGAGCCGAAACAAGGCTCAAGCGGCAAGCAGGATGATGCAATGCAATCACAACTTGATATAAATGGGGGAGTCTTTATGGGAGATGGCTAGCATAAGACAAAGTAGAGTATGAGTCTTTATCGCAAAGTCATGGCATAACTATGAAGGACTTCCGATCCTAAGGACAAACAATGGCATGGGCACCATAATGTAAAAAGGAGTTCTAACTAGGGTACCCATGTTCGGAAGGGCCCTACTGCCACATAACGACACTTCTATAATAGTGTGAAGGCTCTATGTCAGTTAAGAAGTGGGGTCACACCTTGGGTTTATGAAAATGGTCAAAAGGTCAAATGCATAATGCATGTGAAAATTACATCTAACCTATATGCCAGGTGTGAAATATACCTGCCGTAGACGCGAAACAATCCAAAACAACTCTCGCCGAAGAAATATGGTAAAAAAATGCTACTCCAAGACATTATATTAGTCCAAAACAACTTAAAACGGTGGAAACTATAGACAAGTGGGTTTTCAAATTTATAAATAGTAATAAAAACTTACAATTTACAATTCATTTTCACTATTCACCCAATTTGGAGTTTTGTGGTTAGTTTTCACCTCGAAGTTCAATCACTAATTCTGAGAGATACGGGCATCCATTCATTGAGCCGTCTAGAGCAGGTTGGTTGTCTCATCCATAGCTTTCATTTGATTGTTTTTATTTGAATTTTCATTGGTTAAAAATTTTAAATGGCCAAGCCCTAAATGGTCACAGCGGTACCCACGGGCTACTAGCATATGGATCGCGCGTAGGGCTTGGTACTCGCGGTCAACGTATGCATTGATCGTGTAATGTCCCTTGTTAGGAATTTTATTAAAATTGCAATTTTCCACTTTTTTCCTTGGTTCGACCTTTGACTAGTTTTGATCTCTAGGTCCCAAATTTGCCCCAAATGATCCCAAATATTCTGAGAAGGTATATGAATGATATTAGAACATAAATATGTGTATTAGGGATGCCTTTGTACCTTTAAAACACTTCTGCAAATACTCTTTCAATTCTGGTCAATGTAGGTAACTTTACTAGTAATTTGCCTTTGACTAGTATTGGTCTCTATGTCTCGAATTGACTCCAAATGCATTCAAATATTCAAGGAAGGTGTATGAATGATATTAAGACTTGAATATTATGTTCAGGGATGATATATGGCCACCAAAATACCTCTGCAAACTCTCTTAAGATTCTGGACCAAGTATGCAATTTTACTAGTAATTTGGGGTTCAAATCCCCCTGGGGTAAGTATTGAAAATGGCTTCCCAAATGCCTCCAAAGCCACTCAAATTTATGAACAGAGGTAGGAAATGTATTAAGGATGTTATTAAGGTCTCATGTGCACCATTAATTGATTATTATATCTGTTCCAACCCTCTCCCATTCAACTGCAAAAATCACCAATTCGACCCTTGGGGAAATGGCACTATTTCTTCTCCCAGTGCAATTAAACTAAGTAAAAATACTTCAAATGCTCAAGTACAGTACATGAAACTTGTAAAATACATCCATGGCAGTCCATTAATCACAAATTCATCAGAGAATCATCCATTCATTCGAAATCATCATCAACACATTGGTTCACAACAAGGTAGTGGGGAAATGGCATTGTTCTTCCATTAAAAATGAGATTTATACATTTCTACTTGGAATTTCGACCTGAAACTTTTTGGAGATGAAGAACAGAGTATTTACTTCATATTACAAAAGAAATGGGGCATTAAAAGCTTCCCCAAAGAGTACAATAGCTCACCAAAAACGCCCTCCCTCAAGGATCAAGAATATGCCATCAAAACCGGAAATGGTTGAAGGAGTGAGATGCAATAGAAGAAACCATGAGCTGCCCTGTAGCTTACACATACAAATAAAGACTCCATTAAAGCTCCAAATGAAAGGTCTGAATGGCCTTTCCAATTACCAACTTGGATGGGAATCTTTCACCCTCGAAATTGGCTAAGGCAAGAAACTAGTCATCCACTAGCTCTCCCTCTTCACAAATGCAATTGCAAATTCTACAAATGATCAAAAGCTGGTTTCCTTCTTTGTTATTGACATTTATAAACTTCTAATGTCCTCCATGGGTCGAATTCCTTCCAAGAGACTCATGCCAACTCAAGTTGGGAAGAGATTGCAAAGAACGCCACTTGTACAACAATTCCTAGTCTCCCACTTCCACCAAATCACATGTGGAAGCATCTTAGCTGCCCTAACACCCTTGAGCGCCCTCTTGGAGTCTAGTTTTAGACCTGACATGTCATATATGTCATATGTCAGCCTTCAGGTCTGATTTGTGTCATAGGTGTCATAGCATCTTCATCATTGTTGTCATAGAGCTAGGGAATCTAGCCCAAGTGTCTCACTAGCTCCAAATTGCCTCTTCCTCTTCCATGGGAGTTACTCTTCCTCTATATTTCGACCTTGGATGAGTCATGCAATGAATAATACCTTTTGGACTCCCCCAAGTATGTTACCATTCACCTTGAATTCGAATTGGTGAGAGAATGATGCCAAATGTAGTGGGGAAATCTAGCCATATGTGGGTCCCACTTCCTCCATGTGTCTTCATCATGAAATGCCACTTTGATTTTCACTTGTATATATTTATTTAGATCCTTTATTAAATATTTATTCCATTCTAATGTTCAAACATCATTTATTATCCCCATTATTCCAAATCCCAAAGCTTCCACCCCAAACCTAGGAAACTAGTAATTTTCCTCCTTGGCAATTATTTGACCTTTAGCATCAATTTGACAAACTCTAATGAATAGGGCTAATGTGATTAGGCCATTGTGACCCAATGCCAAATTTGGGACATGACAAATCCTCCCTTCCCAATATTGCTTGTCCTCAAGCAATTTTAAACATGGGTGTTGAAGAACCTGCTTTCTGTATAATTCTTTGAAGTTGCCATTGAATTGCCCAACCTTGAGTCTTTGAGTTTCCATGAAGATTTTAGAGAGGAACCACCATGCTTGCTGCTGCACTACTCTGATAAAAATAACTTTATTAAGTGGGGAAATCCATCTCCCATACTGCTTGTTTCCCAAAAAAAAAATTGAAAGCAATGAGATAAAAATTATTCCAGGGTCCCATTGCTTGTATTGCACCCCAATAATTAAGAGTGCTCTCCAACCCACACCATTAGTTAAGAGGATTCCTGGATCCCATTTTCTTGTATGCATCCTTCCAAACATCATGAGTACCAAATATATATCATCAAAGTACATAACAACATAATGAAAATGTACATCAAGGATATGCTTCATCAAAGAGTCATGAAAGTGCTTATACCTCCAAGCAAGTAGACCACCATTTTCCAAGTGCATACAAGCTTCAAGTGACCAATCAAATCTGCTCCAATGACATAGGTGAGGATCCCATGTCCTATAATGCTGCTCCAAAAGGATGTGATATGCATCAAAATATTCAACCATGTATTCTTTCATCCAAGAAGTGAATGAAGAATCTCCACTAAAATCTGAACCAAATAGTGAGCAGAAAAAACAAGGAGACTTCAAATGACTCAAAGAAGTCTCACCCATACATCCCTGAATGTGAGAGTCATAAAGATATAACAAAGTATGTGTCTTGCAACAAAAATGTTCTCCAATCATAAATCTATTCTTCCAAGTGTTGGATGAAGTTCGTCCAACATCAAATGAATCAAGTGTTGAGTAAGAAAAACCATGAGTCTTCAAGTGACTCAAATGCATATCATAGGTGCATCCATGTAGATTTGCATCATCATAAAGTGACAAATAATGTTGCTTCAAATGTGAAGAAGAATGTGCTCCAACCATGTCATCATAAAAAGTAAATCTAGGAGTTCCATACTCCTCATGTGGCAACATAAAAAAGAACCCTTTCACCCATACTTCATTGAGACTAATGTTGCAAAACATGGAATTGTAGGATGTAGGAGAATGAACCAAATCACCCAAATGATCAAAAAGTACAGAAGTTTCATCATGGGAAGGATCCATATGGGTAGTATCATGCAGCTCCTTCAAAAGTATGAACTCTTTGTCATAGTTTGGTTCCAATGTAGAGGAATCATGCTTTTCTTTAAAAAATGCATAACCTTCATCAAGAGACAATTCAAGTTCCTCTTCCACCACATCAAGTGTTTGGATCTCTTCAAGTTCATCTTCAAACACATTAAGCACATTCAAATTCCCACATTTCTCATGATCCACCATGTCATGAGAATCCTCCAAACAATCTACCATTTGACAATCTGAAACATAGGAGGAAAAACAAGTATCTTGCAACTTTTCAAGAAGTTGCTCATTTTGAATTGTGAGCTTATGAATATCCTCATTATTCTTCAAATATGCATCATGTAACAATTCATTAAGCTCAAACAAATGGTTTCTATCAAAAAGCAAAGACATGAAATTACCTTTGATATGGCACATTGCTCTTTGAATCTTCTCCATGTCTTCAAGGAAAGATGTTTCCTCCAATGATGTAGCTCTCCAACAAGAATTTGACACCAATGCTTGAGTGTCATGGAGAATTATGAGGGACTCTTGGATCTTATTTTCATTCATCTTTAAGGACCCTTCAAGAAAATGAGGCTCTTGCAAATGAACCTTCTCATCTTCTTCAATTTTGCTTGGACCAACTTCATGAAGCTCAAGTGGTGATGGGGAAGTTGATCTTGGTTCTTCTTCAACTGCTACAAGGTATTCATTATCATGCTTAATGGAACTTGGGCTTGCAGCAACACTTTCAAAAGTGATCTCTATGTCACCAACATAGAGGTGTGAGCACCCATCAGTAGGTACTCCTTCATAGTTTAAGCATCCATCAGTAGATGCTCTTTGGTTCATGTCTAAGCTAGAAGGTGTCTCAAAATGATCTTCCATATTTTCAATAGAATCTTCTTCATGATCTTGTGATGTCTCTTCCTTTGGCTCCTTCAAGCAAGCTGATGCATTTTTCCCCTTGGTTTCCTTAAAATCAATAATTTTTTCCACAAGTTCGATAGAAAACAATTCGAATCCTTCCTTAAGTTGCTTGGTCATATCTTCAAATATTGTTTTCATAATTTTTATATGCTCCTCACCATCATATGAGGCTCCCTTTTCATCCCTAGTCATAGTTTCCTCAAAAAATTTGCTCTTCTTCTCCTACCTTTTTTTTTTCTTCAACAAAAGCACTTTTGGTTTCAATATCTAATGGTGGTACCTGAATTATTGTCCTCATGAATATTATACCACATCAGGTGCCAAGATCATGCTCTGATACCACTGTAATGTCCCTTGTTAGGAATTTTATTAAAATTGCAATTTTCCACTTTTTTCCTTGGTTCGACCTTTGACTAGTTTTGATCTCTAGGTCCCAAATTTGCCCCAAATGATCCCAAATATTCTGAGAAGGTATATGAATGATATTAGAACATAAATATGTGTATTAGGGATGCCTTTGTACCTTTAAAACACTTCTGCAAATACTCTTTCAATTCTGGTCAATGTAGGTAACTTTACTAGTAATTTGCCTTTGACTAGTATTGGTCTCTATGTCTCGAATTGACTCCAAATGCATTCAAATATTCAAGGAAGGTGTATGAATGATATTAAGACTTGAATATTATGTTCAGGGATGATATATGGCCACCAAAATACCTCTGCAAACTCTCTTAAGATTCTGGACCAAGTATGCAATTTTACTAGTAATTTGGGGTTCAAATCCCCCTGGGGTAAGTATTGAAAATGGCTTCCCAAATGCCTCCAAAGCCACTCAAATTTATGAACAGAGGTAGGAAATGTATTAAGGATGTTATTAAGGTCTCATGTGCACCATTAATTGATTATTATATCTGTTCCAACCCTCTCCCATTCAACTGCAAAAATCACCAATTCGACCCTTGGGGAAATGGCACTATTTCTTCTCCCAGTGCAATTAAACTAAGTAAAAATACTTCAAATGCTCAAGTACAGTACATGAAACTTGTAAAATACATCCATGGCAGTCCATTAATCACAAATTCATCAGAGAATCATCCATTCATTCGAAATCATCATCAACACATTGGTTCACAACAAGGTAGTGGGGAAATGGCATTGTTCTTCCATTAAAAATGAGATTTATACATTTCTACTTGGAATTTCGACCTGAAACTTTTTGGAGATGAAGAACAGAGTATTTACTTCATATTACAAAAGAAATGGGGCATTAAAAGCTTCCCCAAAGAGTACAATAGCTCACCAAAAACGCCCTCCCTCAAGGATCAAGAATATGCCATCAAAACCGGAAATGGTTGAAGGAGTGAGATGCAATAGAAGAAACCATGAGCTGCCCTGTAGCTTACACATACAAATAAAGACTCCATTAAAGCTCCAAATGAAAGGTCTGAATGGCCTTTCCAATTACCAACTTGGATGGGAATCTTTCACCCTCGAAATTGGCTAAGGCAAGAAACTAGTCATCCACTAGCTCTCCCTCTTCACAAATGCAATTGCAAATTCTACAAATGATCAAAAGCTGGTTTCCTTCTTTGTTATTGACATTTATAAACTTCTAATGTCCTCCATGGGTCGAATTCCTTCCAAGAGACTCATGCCAACTCAAGTTGGGAAGAGATTGCAAAGAACGCCACTTGTACAACAATTCCTAGTCTCCCACTTCCACCAAATCACATGTGGAAGCATCTTAGCTGCCCTAACACCCTTGAGCGCCCTCTTGGAGTCTAGTTTTAGACCTGACATGTCATATATGTCATATGTCAGCCTTCAGGTCTGATTTGTGTCATAGGTGTCATAGCATCTTCATCATTGTTGTCATAGAGCTAGGGAATCTAGCCCAAGTGTCTCACTAGCTCCAAATTGCCTCTTCCTCTTCCATGGGAGTTACTCTTCCTCTATATTTCGACCTTGGATGAGTCATGCAATGAATAATACCTTTTGGACTCCCCCAAGTATGTTACCATTCACCTTGAATTCGAATTGGTGAGAGAATGATGCCAAATGTAGTGGGGAAATCTAGCCATATGTGGGTCCCACTTCCTCCATGTGTCTTCATCATGAAATGCCACTTTGATTTTCACTTGTATATATTTATTTAGATCCTTTATTAAATATTTATTCCATTCTAATGTTCAAACATCATTTATTATCCCCATTATTCCAAATCCCAAAGCTTCCACCCCAAACCTAGGAAACTAGTAATTTTCCTCCTTGGCAATTATTTGACCTTTAGCATCAATTTGACAAACTCTAATGAATAGGGCTAATGTGATTAGGCCATTGTGACCCAATGCCAAATTTGGGACATGACAGATCGCGGGTACCTGCCTCTGTGAGCTAATTAGCTCACGGGTACGGCCGTGGAGTTTGGTTTTTAAATGAAATTGACTAAACTCTTTGCTTTCTCTTCCTCCAGGATGGTTCTAGAGTGGAGAGAGAGGGAACATGACCTTGTGGATAAGATCGTCCGCAATGATTTGCCTGCACAACAAGCTTTACAAGCATGTGGGATTTACAAATTTTGGAACATAGGGGGTTTAAGGGCCCAAAACCTATTGCTCCGCCGTTTGATAGATTATTGGGACATAGATGCACAAAACTTCAACTTAGATGGGAAAATACTTTCCTTGGAGGTCGATGATATCTACTTCATTACTGGTTTGTCCCACCGAGGTGAAGTGGCAAGTCTTTGATCTTGTTCTATGGGTGGTGGGATCACCATTCTTGACTACATTGAGTGGTATTGTGTTCCCAATACTCGGACAGTGGGGAGTCAGGTGCCCTTGAGATCCATAGTCGATCCGAGCATGAACGTTATAGTGGCTACCTTAGTGTGGATTACAGGTTTGGCAGCTCTTCACTAGGCATCGGGGACAGTGATGTTCTATGCCTCACAGTGTATGCAGCCTACGATATATGAATGGTGCACAACGTTACTGGGGTCCATGAAGACTTAGTTAACAGAGAGCAAGTAGGGGGAGGCAAAAAACTTTGGATACGAAAGTATCTTATGTAGTTTCTTCTTTGAGCGAGTTCTGGGGCTCAGTCTGAGGGTTGAAATCCCTCCTCATAGTCTCCACGACCCAGCCCTGACCCGGTGGGCAAAGGTCTTGACGCGACAAGGTGGTGGCCGTCAGGCATCACCATACACAGTTGAGTTCTTTCACTGGTGGGATTGACAAGTCATAGCTATAGATGACTACCCCTATGCAAGGATAGACTTCCGTCAGGATCGTGACATGCCGCTTCCACCAGGAGCAGCATTTGGAGACATTGGTGAGTACTCTTTTTAGGTTTTTTGTTTGTGTATTAAATTTTTTTGGATTTTTTATTATAAATGTGAATGCAAAAATATTTTGGTGGTAGTATCACATATTAATATTTCTCTATTTGCTTGCAGACAAAGGTCCAGTAAGACCCAAGGGCTTCCCGAGACATCATCGATGGGGCAGGGGTGGTGAAGTAGTGGGTGCTGCAACAGAGCATACACTACAGACTATGCGGGTCAACCTATCACGGATGACCAACAAGGTACCAGGTATAGAGATAGCGCAGCTACCAGAGGATATGCATCGCCGTGTGGTGGGAGTACTGACCAGCTGGGTGCAACTACTGCAGCATATAGAAAATGCAGTACAGTATTACTATCAGACGCATCCTGCCGAGGCTGCAGATAGGCCTCCTCGTAGGGATTAGACATCTCAGAGTCCCATTTTTGTATCGATATGTATATTTTTGAGGGCTACGGGCTCTAGTTTTGTATTATGACACTATCATTTTGGACATATTATTTATAAAAAAACTATGGTTCTCTGGTTCTACTATATGTGTGTACATATAAATGTATGAATGTATCTCTTATTTGTGTGCTTCATTATGAATGTGACAAATGCCAATCTAGGACATAGTTAGCATATGCATCAGATATATGATTAAAACTTCTCAGAACGTGAATGTATGTAATGGAAACAAAATGTTGTTCCAAGAGTCTTACCCTTAAGAATCTCCATAATAAAGTAGGATCCCTCACACGGTATTGACCATTCAACTGAGACACAGCTAGTTGTGAATCTAGGCGGAATTCTAAGAACTAGATACCATGTGAAATATCATCCCGAAGTAGCTCAATGACAACATTGTACTCAACCACATTGTTAGATGTAGGACCAAGACAAGCACCTCTTGAGGACACAACTAGGTGGTCAGGTGAATAAATAACCCAGGCAGCATAAGCAAGCTGCTGCGTATGACGGCTAGCACCATCCGCAAATCCTAAGAACGTAGGAGATTCCGCTGACATCTATAAATCAAACGGAAGCGAATCAACAGAACCGAATACCAAAAGAAATCTAAACTATGTACAGAAGCATCTATACAATAGTATAAAAAAGTATTAGCTCGAACTAGAAGTTCAAGCGTAATACCGCTTGAGGTAGAGCCCATTTCTAGGCTCCTTCAAGACATTCCCCTCATAATCTTCTAATTCATAAGCTCCTTTTTCCAGGACACACCTCACGATGTAAGGGCCGTGCCACATGGGGTTAAACTTGCCTGCCCCCAGGGGTTCTTTAGCTTGGTCATATAAAAGGACCAAGTCACTTTCATAATTTTGCTGAGGACAGATAGACTTATCGTACTGAACCTTGACACGTCGTTTATTGGCATCTATAGCCACAACGGCATCTTGACGCTGCTCGTCAAGCTACTCAAGGTGGATTAAATGTTGCTCAATACCCGAAGTATCAGGGAGGAGCTCTATGGCCAGTTTTAGCGAAGGTATTTCGCATTCAATCGGTAAAATCAACTCCACACCATGTACTAGCTGAAATGGTGAGAACCCAGTGGCAGTCTTGACTGCACTTCGATATGCCCACAAAGTAGGATATAACATAATATGCTAGTTGTTCTTGCTTTGTTGGATGGTACGTTGGAGAATGGTCTTTAAAGACTTATTGACTGCTTCAACCTGACCATTCGCTTGGGGATAGTAAGAAGATGAGTGCTCTTGACAAAACCCAAGCTTGAGTGACAAATCCTCCATCATTTTGTTCTGAAAGTGACTGCCATGGCCAGTGACAATCTCTTTCGGAATACCGAACCAAGTAATAATCTGATTGAACACGAAATGGGCTATTGTAGCACCATCGGCTTTTACGGTAGGCATGGCCTCAGCCGATTTGAAAAAGTAGTCCACGGCTACTATGATATGGTGATGCCCCCCAGCCAAAGCTGGTTTGCAATCCATGAAATCCACCCCCAACTTGGTGAAGGGACCGACGGTGACGACCGGATGAAGGGGCGCTGGATGTGAGTGTATATTTCGAGAAAACACTTGGCAAGGGTGACATCTATTCACAGCGTTCACACAATCTTTAAAGATCGAAGGCCAAAAGTAATCATCTCACAAAATACATTGGGATGTAGCAAGCCCGGATAAGTGACCGCCACATGACCCAGCATGGAAATCATTAAACACACGCTCCGCTTCTTCGTGAGTCAAGCAACGAAGGAGAATAGAATCCTTTCCTCGACGATACAAAGTGTCGCCGATGATAGTATAATCTTTAGCGTGATGTTTCGCACACCGTCACTCGTCCCGTGAATGATGCGAAGGAAACTTCAAAGTTTGGAGATATACAATGGCATCCCCATACCAAGGGTCCTCTGGCAAGATAAGAAATAAGTTCTCATCCACAAAGGAATCTTCATGGATGACATCCTCATCAAGTCTCGGAAGGTCCGACATAAGCTCAGCAAAAACCAAGGATTTCACCGACTTCGCTAAAGCAAAATCGAGATCAAACTCCTGAAGGATCACAATCCATTTATTGTACTTCCCCCCTATAAGACGTCGTGATAGCATGAACTGAAACATATTGATATTGGATACAACCGTGGTTGTTCTAAGCATGATATAGTGTCATAACCATTGGACTGCATGAATAGTCGCAAGTGCCAACTTTTCCACGTGAGTATATCTCAGTTCAACGTCTACTAGATTTCGACTAAGGTAATAGATCACATGCTCGATGAGCACATCATCAACCTGAACTAAGACCATGCCAATCATCTCTTGAGATGCAGCCACATAAAGTGTAAAATCTCGTGCGAAATTGGGTGGACTAAGCATAGGGGCTGATACCAAATCTTTCTCAAGGGCATCGAAAGACTGTTGGGCTCGCTCATCCCAGAGAAACGGTGTGTCTTTCTTCAACAGGCGCGTGAAACTTTTGGGAAGACTAGCATAATTGACTACAAAGCGACGTAGAAAAGTAGCTCTCCCTTGGAGGCTCTGATGTTGAAACAAGTTGCGCGGAGGAGGCAATCGAAGTATTGCCTCAACTTTAAGAGGATCGACTCTAATACCCTCTTTCGAAACTATGAATCCTAGAAGGCGACTTGACCTCACCGCAAATATGCATTTATTGGGATTCAACCGAATTTTGTAGCATATACATCGTTCGAGAATCCAATGGAGGTGCTCGGAGTGGTCCATTCTCTTGTGAGAATGGCCGGCAAGATCATCCAAGAAAACCTCCATTATCCTTTTAAGGTTGTGAAAGGCATAGGTCATAGCATGCTGAAACATAGCTCCAGCGTTTTCAAGGCCGAAGGGAATTTTTCGATATGCAAACGTACCCCAAGGACAAATGAAAGCAGTCTTATGTTGGTCCTCGAGTTTGATTTGAATTTGGTTATAACCCGAAAAGCCGTCCATGAACGAAAAAGTCTCACTTCTCGCACAAACATCCAAGATATGATCAATGAATGGAGTGGGGAAATTGTCTTTTGGACATGCACGATTCATGTCTCTAAAATCATTGCATACGTAGATCGTTCCCTGCTTCTTATCCACAGGAATGGGGTTTGACACCCATTCGGTAAGGGGAACGGGGTAGATAAAACCAGCTTTGAGCAGTTTCTCCACCTCTGCCTTGATAGTGACTTCCTTCCTAGGGTTAATAGCACGAAGACGTTGTCGAACAGGTTTAGCATGAGGATACATTCTAATTTCGTGTTCGACAATACTAGGGTCTATTCCTAACATCTCCTCATATGACTAGGCGAAAGCTTCCAGAAGTTCGGTAAACAATTCGGTGTAAATGGAAGCCTCCTCAAAAGAGCAATCATCACTAATGTAAATGTTCTCAATCTTTCCGGGAGTGCGAGAGAAGTTGATCGGTATAGTCGGGGAAATATTATCCATGTCCCCCTCCACGTAAATCTCATGTGATCCCAAAAGAGCCACAGGGTGACCAACCATCTCAGCAAGAGTCTTCTTAAACTCTTCTTGCTCGATAAGATCGAGGTTGGGAAGAAAATCAGAGCGATGATACATAGCCTCCCAAGGTCTCTCACTACCACACATGGCCTCGATAATAGCTTCGTCTGAAGGTAAAGTATCATCAAGGAAATCGTGCGAACAAGATGAGTTGGATGCCCAAACCGACAGCATAACGGGATCTTCCTCTTTTGTCTGTGAAGAAGAGAGATTTGGCTCTACCATGGCTTGTTGAATATCTTGATAAGCAAGCTCAGCAGTAGACAATGGCATTGACATCCCGACGTGCGCAATGTCTCCGGACGTGGAGCTCGTGGACGGTAAAGTCCATGGATCATCAAAATATGAAGTTCAGAACGATACATTATGCAATGGAGGAGATGCATTGTCAGAAATGGTTCCAATAAAATTAATGGGTGAAGGAAAATCATAAGATCCCATCAATGAAGGGTACAACCCAACACCCATGTTCCCAGTTGCCGGCTAAGAATATGTAACATGTGGGACTACTGATCCCGTGGATGCTGTGGGAGAAGGATTAACGAAATCCAACTGATCGATTGTCACAATCTTGACTTCGTGTGGAAATCAAATAACTCTGAATATAGTAGATGTGACAGCTTTCATAGCGTACATCCAATTCCTACCCAGTAGAAGGTTGTAGTTGATGGGCGCGTCAACCACCTCGACTTCAATAGGCACAGGTTTACCTCCCAAGTGGACAACAAGGGAAGGGATAATCCCATGCAGCTTAAATGACCAACCATCAAATGTAGTGAGCATGGTCCTAGACGTGAGTAGAGGAGGAGAGCCAAGAGCTTTCCAACAAGCTAAAGACATCACTGACACGGAAGCACCTTCATCAACCACTGTTCTCTTGACGAAATTCTAAAGGAACTCCACATGGATTTGAAAAGCCACGTGGTAAGGTAAGCGAGGTTGAACATCAGTAGTGTCAAAATTGATAACGTTGGGACTCCCCCCATCTTGAACTCCTAAAGCACTCAAAATGGCATACCTTTGAGAAGGACACGCCTGTAACACTTCAAGAGCTGACATGGCACACGGAGTTTGGCCCAAATCTTCTACAATGGATTAGTTCTGGGCGGCTCGAGCATTGGGATTATGCATGGAGTGCTTGAGAACACCTTTCGGTATCCGCGACATAGTAGAGGGGTTCTCGATATGCAAAGAATTATCAGGAGGAGGGGGAGGATCATTCCCCATATTGGGTTGTGGTGTACCATAATCGTGTTGACGAGTAGCAACACTAACCTCCGATTGGACCATATTCATGCATCCATAACCACTAGTATTGGAAGATGACGTCGTAGTCTCATTAGGTCCATAACCAGTAGCGGGAGCATGCAAAGCTATGTTTTCATGATGAGGAAGGGGATCCTTCAACACAGCTGGGCTCTGTGCAAGATGCTTCGATGCTTCTTCGATTCGAGGACACAAGTGAGTAAGATGATATTCCCCATAAATCTTGCAAGGGAATTTCACCTTACGCCTAGGTTTACGGTCCTCACTAGCATTTCCGCCTTCCCAAGGAGGGTTGGAATTATCCTTACGAGGGGTATTGCGATTACTATTGTTGTTCCCATTGTTTCCACCCTTATGGTTGTTTCTCCCCTTCTTCTTACCACCAGGCTACTGGTTACCCGATGGGTTCGTCGATTGCAGAGAGTGTACATCGGGCGATGGGGTGGAAATGGACAAGGTGTGAACTTGTCCCAGAGTAGACTGGTTAAGTGACAAATTTTGCACTTGATTAGCCACCAAATATACAGGGCAAGTACTTGCAGATCCCACAATGCCATCGGCATGTGGTCCAGGAATTGACTTGGGCTCATGTCGTGTTCGCGGTGCGTCAGGAATAATATCATACAAAATGCCAGACTGAGAGTATAGTAAATGTAACTGCTGGACTTTTAAGATGGCTTGTTCCTCAGTCATAATACCGGACATCGAAACATCCTTGGCAATATATGGAAGTAAGGACTTGAGAAACTATTCCAACAGAAACTCTGGAGGAATGTTGGCTTTCACTAACCTCTTCCGTCGACGCCACTCTTGAACGTGGTTAGAAATATGTGTGGCCTTATTCTAACAGAAGGTAGACAATAGCTCAGTACCAGTATCGTAACGAACCGACAACTGGAAATGGTCCCTGAAAACCAAAGCGATCTCATTGAAACCCCTATAAGTGCCCCCAGGAAACTCAACATACCACTTCGCAGCTACCCCCGTGAGGGTGCGTTGAAATAGTTGTAATCGAATGGAATCGTGATTCAACGAGCTGGAAGAGCACCAAAGGTGAAAAGTTGTGACATGATCACCCGGATCCTCACCACCTTTCCTCTCAAACTTAGGAATGTCCGAAGGGAGCTTGGTAGGGACCAGAGGCCAATTAGGATCGTGACACACCACATCATTCGTGAGCTTCAAAAGATCTAGAAAATTCAATCATACAAGGAACGGGAGTTGTGGCTGGAAAGCTTGATTATGAGCTCCCATAAAAGGTTGATTGTAAGGACCTGAAGGATAAGAAGGACCATAAGCTTGACCATGACCATAAAAATGCTGATTATACGGGCTTGACTAACCATAACCCTGACTATGGCCATAAGGTTGATAACCTCCTCCGACCTAATCCGTGTGAGAGTAAGCAGGCATATATGAATTTTGAGTACCATATTGAGGTGGGTTGTATTGATGGCCAACACCGACTGTATTGTAGTAAGGGTTTCCACCATAATTATGGGGCATATATGTACTATTCATAGTGGGAATCGTGTTGTAATGACCCTGGTTATAAGGTATGTTCCCACCCCCTATGTAAGCATTATTAGTAGTGTGAGAAGTCGTGTGGTGACCATAAGCATGAGATGTATTCCCAACCCCAACATTGGTATTACTAGTAGCAGGAATGGTGGCATTGTGACCATGAGTATGAGGTATATTCCCACCTCCTACATTAGCATTACTAATAGTGGCAACGGACGTAAAAGTATATGGTATGTGTCCACCCCCGTGATTGGGAGGAATGTTAACATTCACAAAAGTGGTCCTCAGTTGACGGGTAGAGGCATGAGTAGTGTGTTGTGGATGGCGAGTCGTATTTCGAACAGTGTTCCTATTAGGATGGGTAGTCCTAGGAGGCGTCCATCTTCCAACATTTGCATTACTAGGACGAACGTGACCGGTCCCCATACTATGTGTGTGAGTGGAAAAAGTGGTGCCCACGGCGAGGGTATTTCCCCCAGTGGGTGTAGTGTTGCTGACACCATGACTAGTACCAACATGAATACCAAATGCAATGGAAGGATCAACTGTGTTGTAATCAGGCATACCAAAAGAGAACGAGGTAGGGTTGGTCGTAGGACCTGTGTCATCATGTAACTCTGGCATCCAATAATGGAAATCATGTGGATTCAAAGGATCGAACGAGTCGTCCTCGGGTGGATCCGGACCAAACAAACTAGGTTGGGTCTCGGGTGGATCCAGACCAAACAAACTAGGATGGGTCTCGGGTGGATCACCCCCCAATGCCTCTCAAGGAGTAGGGGTGTCTGAAGTGTGTTCGGATCTACCCAATGGAGTCGTAGGAATTTCTCCCATGCCAGAATGTGCAGTCATGACGTCGATGACGTATTTTTCGTAAGAATATAAAGACTCGGAGGGAACCCGCCGACGTCCCCTATCAACATGGCATGAAAGTTCGGCAGTCGGTAAACCAGCTAACCGACGAGATCGACAGAGAGCAGGACTCCACGCCATGATATCTCCGAAGAGACTATAGAATCAAAACTTCCCCTGATGGCCAAACTATCGGTCAAAAACAAAAAATAAAGAGCACACACCTAGAGAAACTACAACCAAGAGCAGACAAGCATAGTGGCTAAATGAGCTCCCGACACTAGAGCCGGTATGTCTCGCCTAGGAGAGGCTTGAGACTCCAAAACTGTAGTCGGAGGTAACAAAATCAGTTATAGAGGTTCCTAGGCTTCACTGCGTGTAAAGGGCCAGAATCATTGGCAATAAACAACTGTGCTGTCCAACCCCTATCTAAATCAGGACACAAACAATATAACCACTGCAAGCACCTTGTGCGATACCTAGGTAAGGAAACTATAGTCATCACAGTATAACCAATGCTCAGGGGGACATTCGTAGGCGGGATCTATTGTATGGGCAGGGTAACTAAGCCCGAAACTCAAGAGGGTCAAATCCTCCAAGAGTCTCCAGATACGAACAAATCCTGGAAATATCTCCCACGTTTGACCAATATTGGAGGGCTATCTCCGCAACCAACATCCCGTGACCTCGTGCTTAACTTTGGTCTAAGTAGAGCTTCCTGAGAACACCAATGTATAACATGGATTTCACCACTCCCTGGTCAGACACATAATGTTTCGTCTAGTAGTCTTGGATTGTTTACTCACAATGATTTATTCCAAGACCCTAAACCTATGCTAGTTGGTGTACTAGACTCGTCAAACTCGTCAAACTCTAGACTCGTCTATCTAATAAAAACAATGCCACTAGAATGAAAATCAATCCAACGGTTTCGAAATAAAAATGTAACTCTTTTATATTTTCAATGCACAAGCAGAACCTAAATGAAATCACAAGCACTCATATGCAAAATGCAGTACATAAAAGTAAATTTTTTTGTATTTTCACTTAGAAGCAAAATGAAAATGTAAAACTGCGTTTTTGTATTTTTCAATATAATGAAATGAAAAATGCAAGCAAAATCTCACTATTTAGTTTAGTTACATAAATGCAAAGGAGATTACTCAGACAACCTAGTAGATCCTAAACAATAAGACTCAACTGATGTGATGAGCTAGAAAATTAAAAAGGGGTAAAAACCAACGAGGCTCAAAACCAAGAAAAAGAGGAGTTCTGGTCACGAACAAGGCATGGAACAATCAGGAACAAGGCCAAAGAAGACTCAGGAACACTCAAAACCAACCCAACAACAACCAAAGGCCATAAACCAATCACCCCCGGAGTTGTACGCTACTGTCGAACGAATAGCTGCGGGTACCCGTTAGCTATAATGCAAACATATGTAGGTAGACGCGGGCATACCTAGGCTCACCAGCATACAGGGAAAAACAAATGAGCAGAAAAAGAGTCCAATGGCTCAGAAAAAGGCAGTTTTCTATAGTGTATCCTAACGACCAATCAATGACATGGAGACTCAACACACAACAACTCTAAACAAGGACTAATGCCCAAAAATCCCCCAAAATGGATGTTATCCCCAGCGGAGTCACCATTTCTGTTACGGAGAAAACTTCCTATGGCTTGGGGTATGTAGGGTCCTTCAAGTTGTGTAAGTTTTTTTTTTCTTTCTACTATCAATCTTCGAAGCAAGTGTAAGTCATCAACTTAGCTAGAAGACAGTTATCGCTATCCATAACGAATCTTAATACAAAACAATAATTATGGAGACAATAACTCCTGATTTATTTTCCTAGGGCCATCATTTCAACAATTCACTTTATACTTTGAAGGTCCTATTTAGTCCATTCCCTTATCACAATACCTAAAATAATTTAACTTTCCTTTGACATAGTATTTAAAAATCATATGACGACTTAACCCATCGATGCATAATTTCCGACACTTATATATATAATGCTTTTCTCATCCCTCAAAATGTAAAAAGAACACTATTTGTTTATTAAATACATACATCAACTATGCATGGAACTAACTAAACAAGTCCATTATTCGAGTATGAGCAACTCCCTGCAAATATTAAGTAACATTTGTATTTTCTCTACAAATAAGAAAACTACACATATAATATTCAGTATAAGGCAACTCTTTTGCAAACTTAAAATAACATTTATAATATTTCTCAATTAAAATAAATTCGCATACACCATTCTTATCATACTGAGTATAAGGAGAAATCTATACATGTTAATCATATATTCATCATATCTCCTAAAAACATATATCTCAATAAAACCTCATAATTCCAAGTATATTATACTTAGAGCATACACCATTATAATTGGAGTTCATGCCAATTGTTAATACAATCGAATAATATTTTTATTTCAAGTATATAGCTATAAAAGATGTAGTCACATAAGGTTTAAAATCTACAACTGATTATTGGGATCATAAAACCTATTGTTTGTTGGGAAGTTTCTTATCTATGGCTTGCACCTTTCCACATGTCGAATTTTACAAGAAGCATGTACTTGGAGTTTAGGCTAAAATTAGCGTTTAAATAACATTCAACTTGTGGATACACAATTGATGATCATATGATACGATTGTTCTCCACGTCATACTTAATTTAATATCCTTTGTATCTATAAATATCCCGAAATAATTAAACACTGAGTGGAAGTGAGAAGTGTACAACGCCGAGGTGCCAATGGTGGTTCAGCTCAAGTCTCTGCTACTACGACTGTCAGACCTACAATTTTCTCAAGGATTGTAGGCTCAGTTGAGAGTTGGCTAACAGTAGACATTGCCAAGTTACGGGTGGCAGCCGAGCCCAGGATTTATATTAAACTAAATGACCCCTTGGAATATAGGTGGAAAGCGATGTAACCAAAAGTGCGACTTCCCTTTCCAAACTGAAATTAAAACGCAGAGAAATCGAACAGAGATAATTTATATTGTCAATCTGGAATCGCGAGTGAAGTCACATGGAATTTCATGGTCAATACGATTTGGGTCAAAACTTAGCAGAAATTCGGGGTCTTACTGAGGTAGAGGATCGATTTGATAAAGAATGCATACAGACATTTCACTATAAGGAATTTCCAGTTTGGAATTCACCCACGCGCAGATCGCCATCAAAAGGATAACAAGGGTTCAAGACTTTGATAAAAGTAGTGAATCGATCTAATAGATAAACTTGCAGGTGGAAAATACCTCAATTTCCAGGTTAAAATCATAAATTACAAATCAATTTTATGGATAGATAGGTAGAGGAAAAACGCCCAGGTTTGGGTTTTGAATAACCTGAATTTTTAAAATTAAATCGTCAAGATCCAAACTCAGAAGTTATGAATAAATAATTATAACAGTACTTCGAAACAGAAACAGAGTTATAACAGTCAGCTATAGTTCATTTAAAAATTTATCAACGCTCTACAAATTTCGATTTGTAAACACACAAAGGTTTCATGATATCGCATGATGTGATTCGAATGGTGATTGCGAGCTGGTGCCGTCAAATGCAGGTCAAATCTTATGAGTTTTAAAAATATCAAGTGCCCATACCTGGATTCGAATACGTTTGTAGAAAGATTCCAGGAAACACCCAAACTATGATTGCACACGATTTTTCAGAAGATTTCAATTGATTCAAGACTCGTCAACACTCGGGAACATTCAAAAATAAACCGTACAAAAGTTCAGTAAACGCCCCAAAACTTGACATACAGAGTTTTCAATCGAGATGGAATCAACACAGAGTTCGAAATTTCAAAATGAAAATCAATTGACAGATCTCGAAACGATCACATAGATGGATCAATGCAAGGTTTTGAAACTCGAAAAGCAAATTAATTAACAGATCTGGAAACGATCGCATAGATGGATCAATACAGGGTTTTGAAATTCGAAAAGTAAATTAATCAACAGATATGGAAACGATCGCATAGATGGAACACTGCAGGGTTTTGAAATTTCGAAAAGCAGATTAATAAACAGATCTGGAAACGATCGCATAGATGGATCAATACAGGGTTTTGCAATTCGAAAAGTAAATTAATCAACAGATATGGAAACGATCGCATAGATGGATCAATGCAGGGTTTTGAAATTTCGAAAAGCAGATTAATCAACAGATCTGGAAACGATCGCATAGATGGATCAATACAGGGTTTTGAAATTTCGAAAAGTAAATTAATCAACAGATATGGAAACGATCGCATAGATGGATCAATGCAGGATTTTGAAATTTCGAAAAGCAGACTAATCAACAGATCTGGAAACGAACTACTAAGGCGAATAGAGTTTTTAAAATATCAGAATACTATATCGGCTACAGCAACCCGAGTTTTCCCCAAATCCTGAATCAGTTGCGGGGATTCGAAATGCATATAAACAAGGCAGAGTTTTAAAAAAATTACAGAGATCTCTAAATAGAATTACAATCAACATTTTCAAAGTCTTCTCGCAAATTCAGAATTACATATATATGTAGGGAAAACAGAGTTTATACTTTTGTCAAAAACCAGAATTCTTAACAATTCCAAATTACAATAATAACTCAATTACAAAAAAAAATAATAACTGAAGAATAATGAACCTGATTTAGCGGTCGAGCTGGAAGTCGGGTGGATGTCTGTAGTAGTGGCTGTTCGACTGTAGTAGTGGCTGTTCGACTGTCCGATTTCAACCTTGACGAGATACCGACAACCCCTCGGTTGACCACCCTACCGTATCGAGGTTACTCTTTTTCACCTCGAACCCTCGAGCTAATGGGGTCGTAAGAACGGAAAGAACACTTAGGGGTACGACGACTGACTGTCGACCCTGAATTAGCAATCCACGCATGGGTGAAGCCGTTTCATCTCACCTGGAGAAGCGTATGTCGTACGGGAAAGGCCATAATGATTTGGTCGTGTACGATGAGTTGAGGAGCGTGCAATAAGAAGAGCCTTATCCCTCAACATCCCTTAGTCTCCAAGGAGTGTAGTTGAGAGATCGTGGTAACGACTCCCGATCGCTACACAGTGCTCCCCATAAGAAGGAAGAAAAGAAACTGTCAGAAGAGCTCGCCGAAGAGGCACCTGGATAAGAAAAATATAATATTATTTGAAATGAAAGAAAGAAACAAAACAAAATAGTCTGTTTAGTGTAAATCAATTTATTTATTTACTTTATGAAAAGAGGTAAAACTAAAACTAAACTATATGTATACTAAGGAAGCTCTATTAGAAATAAAAGCTAAGAGAAGTTAAACTTTGGATGAAAGTATTCTAATAAGGAATTAAAGAATTAAAGAAAGTATTTATATAAATATATATAAATCATTGTTAATCTTTTAAAAACTTTTTAAATCAAATAGATTGGATATTATTAAATAAAAGATACTTCCTTTTATTAATATTATTTCTAAATATTTAAAAAAAAATTCACTTGCTCAACTTATCAGACCCTACAGGGTAGACCACAACAGACAGCTGACTATTAGAAATTCACTCAATTCTCAATGCTATGCTATATAAATAACAATGCTAAGATAATGGAGAATATAACCAACCTCGATCCGAACGTTCGATGTAGATCCCCGTTGAAGCTTTCAATTTGTGCACTTGAACCTGCAAATTAGTCTTAGCAGCCAATATACAACAAGTGCATATAGTATATGAAAGACATTAACATCATCAATAGCAATGGTCCATGGTATTATACGTAAATGCAACCCAATGTAATATAAACAACATTCACAACATTAATGAACGAGAATATGAGTATTTCTATTAATAAATAACAATAAGTACAATATGATACGACCTCTTGCTGACAACCAATCTGAACCAAGAACTAGGTCTCTCCACTTGTGCCTCCACCACTTCAATCCTCCATGGAATGGAAAACTCAAACTATGATAGGAGTTTGGAAGGTGAATATAAAGGGTTCACAACAACAAGGATCAATGAATGTAGACGCAAGATGTGGCAAAAATCCACTAGAGTTATCTTGCTCGCTCTTTCTCCTCCCTTCCATATGCCATATGTGCTCAATATATAGTCCTCCCAAAGGTAAGTGAAATGACACATCGAGACGTTTCGGGGGCAAATGGAGGGCCAAAGGTCACCCTAAGACCGCTTTTTGGGAGTAAAAAGTCATTTACTAGTGATTTTTACCATTTTACTTGTCACCCACGGGCTATAGTGATGCAGCTCGCGGTTACGCAGGCTAAAGTGGAACAACTAGCGTACAGGAAGAAAAATAGAGAAATAGTGTGTCTGAAGGACATAAAGTGCTTCTGAGTCAGTGAAAATGGATCCTGCAGGCCAAAGAGTGCTGATGCTCACAAGGTGGAAAATTACGTTGTAACATAAATTTCTTAATGTATTTTGTTCAATTTATGGTATCTAAACTCTAACATATACTCTCTTAAGAAGTAAAGTTAATCGCATAAAAATAACCATAATTGAATTATTTTAATTTTCCCCAAAATTGTGAAAAGGTGGAAAATATATCATTATTATTTAGATGAAAATTTAGGGCTTCACCAAATTCAATAAATTACCCAAAAGTTAAAGTAAGGTTTTGGTTCCTTTCCTTAAAATAAAAAATTACAGAATGAGGATTCAAATTTTAAAATTGGGTCATAATCGAATTATTTTGATCCTCCAAAATACATGTTAATTCATTGATCCATTAAAGAGTGAAAATGAGTGAAGTTTCTAAAAGATAAAGATAATCGAATTTAGCCAAACTAGAACAAGTGATTAACTCAAATAAATAAGGGAATTCATCTAGTTGAAATAATTGTGTCTCAAAATTAATGAGATGCTTTCAACCAAAATCACCAAAACATTCTGAGACGAAAACCAAAGTACAAGAAGCGCAAATAGTGAAAGACCAAATAAAGAAAACCATGAACTCACTTAACAAAATAAGAAATATAAAATGAAAAATAAGTATTTACAAAATTCTAATGGGGTCCCTTTTATTTGACAAAATCAAGGGGAAGTTGTTGGGGTGCCAACAATCACCTGCTACAATTGCTTCCTGAGTAGTCTCCTACTCTCCATCTCCTTTCTTGTTTAGAGATCTACAGTCTTTATTCAGATGTCCTTTCTTTCCACAGTTCCATCACTCTATCTTTCCCAATCTATACTTGGATTTGCCCTTCCTAGACTTGCTACGATTACCTGGGCTCTTTCCTCTCTCCCTTTGTCTTCCCATACTCTCCATAGTCAATGAATTACGTGATGTCTCACCTATGCTTTTCCTTCGCATTTCCTCACTAAGAATAACACCAACAACATCATGAAATTTCAAAGTGTTTCAATGAGAGACAAAGTTACTTACAACCATGACTAAGCCATTCCAGTTTTCTGAAAAAGAGCACAAGATTATAAGAGCCCTAACCTCATCATCAAATTTCATTTTTAAATAAATTATCTTATTTATAACCGTATTAAATTCATTTAAATGATCAACAATAGTTCCACCTTCTGACATCTTCATATTAAATAAACGCTTCATTAGAAATACCTTGTTGTAGGATGAGGTTTTTTCATACAGCTTACCCAATGCGCTCATCAGACCCTCCATTGTCTTTTCTTTTGAAATATTGAAAGCCACCAACGAAGCTAAGCACAACCGTATTGTTCCCAATGCCTTTCTATCAAGAACCTCCCATTCTTCGTCCTTCATACTCGCCAACTATTTTTATTTTTCTCCCAATGGTAGGAATAGATCTTTCTGGTATAGATAGTCCTCCATTTTCATTTTCCATAACTGGTAGTTTTGGTCATTAAATTCTTGACCTTAAACTTTTCTTATTTCACCATTTCTCCTACTCTAACTAGGAACCTTTATTTCCTACAAGTTTATCTTCCAAATAGACTTTTAACTCTTATACCAATTGTTAGAAAAAACAGGAACGCAGAGAAATAACAATAAACAAGATACAAATATAAATCACATAAAAAAATGCAAGAGAGACACCAATATACATGGTTCACCCAATCTGGGCTACATCCACGAAGAAATTTCCAGTCATTTTATTATACTATCCAACAAATGAAGGGATACAACCTGGAGCACATCTGCTACAACTTCCTCTTCACTCTCTCACACAATCAGATATATTTACAATGCTACAATTACACAACTATATTAAAATGTCTTCCTTTTAAAGAGGGATTACCATCGGAAAATACTATGGGACACCCAATATAATGGGCCCATAAATCACCTATTATTGACCAAGTCATGACAATGAAATTACAACATTTTACAAGGCATTTTTTCTGAAATTTTCGGTATGGGGGCGTTTCCCTCTAAACCCTATGGACCCCCCATGGCGAATTGTTTTTGGGGGGGAAACCCTCCCAAACCCCCCTGTCATGGGCTAGGATCAAGACATGGATGAAACACGACCTCTAAATAAGGAATATCAAGCTCTACGACCAATAGGCATGATGAACATATTGTATTTGATCATCCCACAACTTAAGATATTTGATGCACTAACCTGAGAGAAAATGAACCACTGTTATGTTTACCACCTCTGTTTGTCTGTCAGTTTGTGGATGGAAAGTAGTACTCCTCTTCATCTTTGTGTCCATCATTCTCCACAATATTTTCCAAAACTCTCCAAGTGATCAAGAATCCCAATCCGAGATAATGGATGTGGGAAGTCCAAAGTGGACCCATACATGCTGAAAGAAAAGATGGGCAGTTTGCTCAATAGTGATATGATTTTTATATGGCATTAAGCTACACATCTTTATAAGCCTATCCACTACTACATACAAGTAGTAATGACCCCTTTTTTGACATAGGCAAACCCCCTACAAAATCCATGGAGATACTCTCCCAGGATGAGAAGGAATAGGAAGTGGTGATTACAACCCCAATTTTCTATCAGTGGGATTACAAGTAGAGCACATCATACACCCCTTTACATACTTGGTTACAATTTATTTCATCCAAGGCCAATAACAAAGCCTCTACAATGAGTCATAGTTTTACATACCACAAAATGCCTAGACACAAGAGAAGTATGAGCTTCTCGAATTACATGGACTCTTTCACTTGAAGGAACACATAGCTTGCCAATATGGTAGAGTAAATTTCCTTGCAAATAATAGTTCTCTACTCGTGCACCATGGGTTAGCTTCTCATAAACATATTTAAAATCTTCATTAGTAGTATATTGTTCAACATAGATATCATGAGATAAAGAATAATTTTTCAAAACAATAGATGCATCAATAGGAGGTCTAGAAAGCGTATCTGCCACTTTGTTATTTGTAACCTTCTGGTACTTTATTACCAAATGAAATTGTTGAAGGAAACTCATCCACCTATAATGACAAGATTTTTTTAGATTGGTATGTGACTGGAGGTATTTTAAGGGCTGGTGATTTGTATGAATGATAGTCTCCTTACCCATCAAGTGGTGTTTCCACTTTTTGAAACTCTGAACCAATGCATACAACTCTTTTTCATATGTGGGATACTTGGAAACAACTTGAGAAATTTTTTCTAAGTGGTAACAAATAGGCTTACGATGCTGCATCAACACTGCTCCCATGGCATAACCATTGGAATCAGTCTTAATATCGAATGGCTGTTGAAGGCATGGAAAGGATAGCACTGGTGATGTGTTAATTTTTTCTTTCAAGGTATCGAAGGATTTTTGTTGCTTTCCTCCCCATTGAAAGGATTTCTTCACACTAGTCAAGGCATGCAATGAAGATGCGATGAATGAGCAGTTGGATATAAAAATTATCCAATTCTGAACTAATCCCAATAAGTTCCTCACTTTTGTTGCAATTGTAGAATTAGGCCAATTTACAATTACATCAACTTTGGAAGGATCAATATTCAATTGTCCTCCTCCTACAATATGACCCAATTACACTAAATAAGTTTCTCCAAACTCACATTTGGACAACTTTACATACAATTTCTCCTTTTGCAAAACATCCATAACTTGCTTAACATGCCCTACATGATCTTTCCAAGTTTTGTTGAAGACAAGAATATCATCTAAGTATACAATCACAAAGTCATCTAAGAATGGTCGAAATGCATTATTCATTACATGCATGAAAGTCTCCAGGGCATTGCAAAGATCAAAAGGCATCACTAACCATTCAAAAAGACCCTGCTAGGTTTTGAAAGCAGTTTTCCACACATCACTTTCTACAATCATGATCTGATGGTAGCCACTGCGCAAATCCAACTTAGTGAAATAAACAACATCTTTTACCTGATCAAGTAAATAATCAATATGAGGAAGAGGATATTGATTTTTCACCACGATTTTGTTGAGATCCTAATAATAAACACACATCCTCCATGTGCCATCATTATTTTACACTAGCACAATTGGAGAGCCACTTGGATATGAGCTAGGACTGATGACTCCTTAGTCCAACAAGTCTCGCACGTACTTTTGAAAGAGGGGCATCTTGCTAAGGATGAATCTCATGTTGAATCTCCCTCTTAGGAGGAAATCCACTTGGAATATCTCATCATAGTTAGAAACAATATCAATCATCTCTTTCTTATGAGAGGGATCAAAACCTTGGAAATCATCATATGTCTCAACATCCTTTGTTCTCAAATCCATGAGCATAAAATTATTATTAGTGTTAATGAGTCTTTTCATCTACCATACACTAACAAGAGTGGAGTTAACCTTCATACTGTGAGATATAACAATGTATTCCAAACCCCCTTTTGTGAGATGCTATTTGTTCTCATGTTGGATGAAGACTACTTTTTTATCATAAAGATAAGGGATTCCCAAAACTATGCCATAGATTTCAAGAGGGACAACATCCAAATCAACCTCATCTATCAAATTTGAAGCAATAAAAAATCTAACCCTACACTACTTGGTGACATTTAGTTTTGCATTATTGCATACCCAAACAAGAGGATAAGGCTTATGATTATGTCTTGTTTCCAAACCCAATCTCTTAACAACTGCTTCTGATATTAGATTAACTTGAGAGTCTGGGTCAAAAAGAGTATTTATTTTTGTGTGTTTAGATACAATTCTTATATGAAATAATTCACATATTCTTCTTTCATTATCTTGAGATGCATTTGTAGAACTTGAACTAGCTTGAAAGTAAAATTTACCTTGTACTCCAATGGCTACAATCTTCATTTCATCACCTCAATCAGAACCCAAGTCTTGCCACACTGTCACAATAGTTTTTTTCTTCCCTTTGCCACCAAATTTCTTTGGGTTAAGCTCAAGATGTAGTTTCTAGTAGTGCTCTTTGTCGTCTCCATCTTCCTTCCAATGAATGCAATGGATCTTTCCTTCATCTTTATTTGTCGTAGTTTTCTTCTTGCCCTTTCCTTTTCCTTTGAACTTGTTGTTTTGAAACTTGGAACGCTTCTTCGGACGATCTTCTTGCACATTCTTTCCCCTGCTTTCAAGATGAGTTTCTTGCACACTCACTTCATCCAAATTAGTGGGGTTCAACAACAACAATGTGTGCCAAATGTAACTATGAAGTGCACCAATATATTTCATCAAAGTCTGTAGAGAATCTAAAGGAATATTCAATTCAAGTGCCTTCTTCGTAAACTCTTTTGTGAAACTTTGAACACTTTGACCTTTTCCTTGTCAATTTTTTTTCCATTCCATCATAGCTTTCTGAACATGACTCAATGGATAGAATTGCTTTCATAATGCAAAGGTAAATTCGGACCATGAAGAAAGGAGTTAACCATTATGCTTGCTAACTTTCTGAAGTTTTCTCTCCCACCATACAAGAGTTGTGTCTGGCAGTCGAAGAGAAGCCCACTGGATCTTCACTTCTTCCTCTTTGATCTGTTGTACACATCAATAAACTTCAATCTACCTTATCCAATTATTCAACTTATCTGCATTAGATTCTCCATTAAACATGGGAAAATAAAATTTTACATCTAGTTTCAATAATGGATTTTTACAAGCATTTTTCTGATGAAAACTAGAGTGATGAGAATATGAGGAAGAAGAAGAACTTTAACTTGAATATGGAGATGAATATTTAGGAGGGTCTTCTCAATTTCCGTGGTTCACTAAAGCATCATGTTCTATTTTTGCTTCCTTATTCTTTTCCTTCTTTTACAATCTCTCTTGATAATCTGCAAACAATTGTTTTACCCTATCTCCCATCTGGTAAAAATCCTTATGGAAATCCTTCTCATTCTCATTATGAGAGTCTTCATCTGCCATTTTCTTTCTTCAAGTTGCACACCCAATATTTGGGTTGAAAGGCTTAATTTTTCCTTCACCTTATTTGATATTGACCCTAGTAAGCATCCACACTCAAAATTCAAGTCAAAGAACACTACTCTGATACCAACATGATCCGATATATTTTATTCAATGACTATCATGAATTGCATAAAAAGAGCATGAACAAAGCTTATGTGCAAAATACATGAATAAGCATACGCATAAATATGAAGAACCATAAAAGAAGAACATGATATGTTATAACAGAGTTCGTCCAAAGATGGACTACGTCTTAGGACCCACTTCTCAATGGAGAGGCCTTTTCATTATCTCAACAAATTACATGGAAATACCTCAATTCTGGTTGTTCCTGAAAACTCTGTTGGTCAAATCCAAATTTTGACTACACCAGTGACTCTGTCATGAAATTTTGTGAAAAATGACTATAAACTTGATATGCTTTGACCACCTTCACTCCAGGATGCCTTGGGGATCTTTGTCTCGAAAATCATACCACAACAGTCTAATAGAAGTAATAAATAATAAGTCGTATGCCTTGAAATGCATGCCAAGGATGGCCCGTGGATCCATTGTTATGAGCAATAGCAGAGGAAGTATTAAATATTATTTCCTTGGGAGGCTTTCCCAACATGTTTGTTGGATCAGTTAGTTAACAAAGTTAAATGAGTTTGTTGGTTTGTTGGAGGTCCTAGATTCAAAACCCATGGACCCCCATTTGATGAAACCGTAACCATATGTTCAAACCATTTGTGGTTTGGCGGGAATTAGTGGTTTTTTTGTGTATATAATATATTTGTTTGGTAGTTATAATATGTGTGGTGTGTGGGAGCCCCGGGTTCAAACCCACGGGTTTCCCTCTCCCCCCCTTTTTTTGTTTTTTACACAACCCACAAACATAAAATAATTATCTCCTGGTTTCTGTTACAATTGTCCCACGTGGAACAATGGTAAGGCATTAGAATTTCAATGGGGAGGTTGGTGGTTCGAAACAACTTCCCCCTATTTAATACAATGCCATATTTATATAGTTGGAACTCGACCCCATTTTTTGGTCCTTAATCCAATTTGTACAAATATGCCGAAGAAACGTGTCCACATATGATTGGTCTACGCCATTCTAGCTCACCATTTCCATGTCACCTAACCCTGGCATGTGTCAAAATATTATTGATCCACACCACCTATACAGAGGCCACATTTCACCCTTGCAATGGTGCCACATGGCACCCCATTTTCATTGTTCCTATGTTTTCCAAAAACTTCAGAACATTGCATATTTTCCATCTAGAGTCTGTTTGACATGATTCAAGCGGTGTTGGAATTGTATTGATGATCTCTTCAACATGGTGCTTATTTCGATGATATTTGAGGACTTTGAATTTTAGGCCTTTTAGGATCCTCCTGGATCAATATAAGCATAGTGTTTGAGTACAAAACTCAAATGAACATACACCAAAACATAATTGAAAGACAATTTAAAATATTCATTACCTATCCTCTAGTGTGGGCCTTGTCTTTGTAGAACTTGGTGCCAAGTATTACTACAACAACAAAAACCTAACTCGACAAACTAAACATCCACACAAACACATATAAATCATGGCACTTAAGTTGTATTACAAAATATAAATTTGTAGTTTTTATTTTATTTCAAAGTATTATAGTTTATGTTATATCCTCCTGTAACTTGTCCTTAACAAACAAATAAAGAGAAATTGGGAGAGTAGCCATATCTTCACACACAGGAAAAAATAAAAAATAAATAAAAAATAAATAAAAAAAATAAAAAATAAAAAATAAAAAAATAAATAAATAAATAAAAATTCTATTATAAATCACACACTTACAAACATAGCTATAACTCTATTACATAAATCTACTAATATTTAGCCGATTCTTGATTTAGTTGAGAAAATATCTCAACAAATAATAGCCCAATATGATTGTGATATTTTTACATTAATGGAAGCATTATCTCTAACACAATAAAGTCACCATGGCGATCATATCATGAAAGTGAACCTTAAAGTGACCTCCTAACTCTGTAAGACACTTTTTCCCAACAAAGAAAATACTATGATCCCTTTCCTTGGCACAATAAACCAAAAAATCATCTGGCACCATATCCTTTGTCTCTGGATGTTTCTTCATTGAAAATAAAATTCCATCATGATCAGACACTATAATAGATGGTCGAACCCAATATGGGTATTTATGAATGTGGAATCCACGAAGTATAAATCTCCTACCATTTTAAACTTCACCCTTAATATATGTGAGAAATCATTCAAAATATTTCACATAGTGAATTTGGCTTGGAAGAATAATACCCTTTCCCTCTATACAACATTTCTAGTTGTAATATGGAATGGATTATCAAGGTAGAACTTGAGGTACAGAAAAAGACTTGATATTATAATCCCTTTTCTACCCATGCAGACTTTACTATAAACAACAACTACATTCTAGATATCTTCTTTTTATTCTATGACACAATATGTTGAGCTTTGGTTTGAACATCCCTCGTTACATTTTTTTATGTGTCCAAGATGTTAGAAAAACAGGATCACAGAGCAATAACAATAAACAAAATGCAAATATAAATCACATAAACACAATACAAGAGAGACACCAATACATGTGGTTCACCCAATCTGGGTTACATCCACAGAGAAAATTTCCAGTCCTTTTATTATTATACCACCCAACAAATGAAGGGATACAAACTACATCACGTCCGCTGCAAATTCCTCTTCACTCTCTCACATCCTCTCTTACACAATCACATAGATATTTACAATACTACAATACACAACCGCATTACAATCTCTTCATTGTAAATGGGAATTACCATGGGAAAACACCACTGGATACCCAATACCATGGGCTCATAAACTGTTGGCGCACCAAAAACCCAAAAATTTCTTTCGGGGGTGCTGGCCCCTGGATCCCTGTGGGGGGAATATTCCCCCCACACCCCCCCCCCCCCACTAGGATGAGTGTAAATTCCACCTCCACAACATATAAAACTGGGGTACCAAAATGGCTAAAACAACAAACATCTATGAATAAGGAAGATCAAGCTCCACAACCAACAATCTCCCACTTGGAGACTGATCAGAGCAACTCCACCGCTACTGCACTTGTTGGACTATGCTCTGAACCTTGAACCTAGAAAATTTATCATCTTCACCTTCATCCTTGAAGGCCAACTAAAATTGAGCAGGAACTCAGTTTCTCTTTGGTTACTACCTTTGTCAACATGTCTGCAGGATTCTGGCTAGTGTGTATCTTTTCCAACTTCAACATTTCATCGTCCAGAATAGACCGTATGAAATGGTACTTGAGATGTATATTTTTAGTATTAGAATGTAATGATAGTTTCTTTGCAATATGAATGGCACTATGGATATCACTATACAACTTTCTATCCTCCTGCTTCTTACCTAGTTCCTCCATGAACCTCTTTAACCAAATCATCTCTTTACTAGCCTCTGTAGCAGCAACATACTCCACTTTCATTGTTGAAAGTGAAACAACCTTTTCCAGTTTCGAAATCCAACTGATCCGCACGTGCCCAGGAAGCACAAAGGGGACAACAGTTTGACTGAATGAGTCGGCTTTGTTATGGTGGAAGCATAAGAAAGAGAATAAGCAAAGCAAGAATACACTACACAGATGAACACATACACACATGCAATATGCAGGAATGTGAACTGTTCTTATCTATTATTGAAAACTCAATAGCTTAGATGTATGTTACAATATTATACATGCTTATATAGAATGTTGAGACGTTTGGGTGCCTTCCCGTTATGTTCAGTTACAATAGAAGTTAGAATGGTTTCGGAATTTCAACCGTTACAGTCAACTGGAAGACAGAGAGACAATCTGTCGAATTTCGACAGTCGCAAGTCGCAATTCAATGCTGCATGTCAACATCGCGAGACTGTTGAGGTTGCTGAACTTGTCGAAGTCGCATCGAATTCTATAACTTGTCGAAGTTGTGTCGAAGTTGATGACTTTTCGCAGTTGATGTTAGCGTTTGCCAACAATGCCAACTATTGGAATGGATCAGACCTTCTTCCTTAAGAAACAATGGTCCCCATTGTTTGCTCGTGAAGGTGAGGAAACTTGTTGGTTAGTTCAGTAGCAGAGTACCATTTTCCTTATGTTGGGATCTATCTGGCTTTAGAAAAATGGAACAAGGGAATTGTGTTCGTCCTTGTTTGACGTACTTGTCGTCCCACAATGGTGTCGCAAGGAAGAGGCTCCTGAACATCTAGATGGATGTATTCAGGTTCTGATTTCTGCAAGTCATTCTATTCCGACAATGGTGCATGGTATGGTCGAAGTAGATCCACGTTGAATACTGGATGTAGACCCAGGCATCCAGGAATGTCGAGCTGGAAAGCGTTTTCGCCAGTCTGCTGAAGAATATTGTATGGACCATATCGCAAAGGTTTTAGTTTCTTGTATGAACAAATGAAGCATTCCTTCTTGATATGTAACCAGACTATAGTGTCCCTTTCTAAGAATTTGCACAAACTAGGAAAAATTGCAAATTTTACCCAATTCGAATTTAAGACTAGTCTTGACACAACTGCTTCCGAATGATTCCAAATGCTTCCGAATGGGGTCTAAATGAGTTTGGAAGGTATTCATACATATAATTGATTTTAATGGATGCTTAAAAACACTTATGCAACCTTCATTTACAATCTGGACAAAGTAGTGAGAATTACTAGTAATTTCGAGCTTCAAAACCCCCAAGGTTAGTGGACAAAGATGGCTTCCCAAATGTTGTTAAACCCTTCATAATTTCTGGAAATAGGTATGGTAATGATAAATGTATTTAATTATCTCCCCAATGTATCCTTAATTAGTTATTAGGGCCTTCTGCAACTCCTTTAAATCATATGTTTATATGCTAGATTTCACATAGGGGGAAAAGCTAGTAATTTTCACCATGTGTTATGAAATTCAAATTTTAGGTGCCAAGGGATTATGCTCTGCTAATAAAAATTCTTCATAACTTTAATAACACTCCATACATCAAAAAAATCACAGATATCAACTGATACAACTCGAAATAATGTCTCTTCAAACTCCAACAACAAGATCTAGGGGAAATGGTATCATTTATGCATTGTTTTGTAATTTTACATAAATTCACTTGATATTTCGACCTGAAAGTATCATGACCAGTAAATATAGAGTATATATATTAGAATAAAAAGAAATTAGTATTCTTAGGCTCTCACAAAGAGATCAGCATCTCACCAAAGGCGCAATTCCTCCAGGGGCCCAAATATGCATGAAAATGTGAAAGAGATGCAAGAATGAGTTGTAGCTGAATGAACCACGAGCTTCCATGTAGCTTCAACTTGTAACTAAAGAATCCATTGTATCTCCAAATTAAAGGTATGAATGGCCTCTCCAATTTCCAATTAGGATGGGAATCTTTCACCCTCGAAATTGGTGCTAAGGCAAGTAGACTAGCTCTATACTAGCTCTCTCTCCAAATGCAAATGCAAAATGTAAAATGATCAAAAGATACTATTCTTCTTTGTTCCTAAATTTTATAAACTTCCTAAGTCTTCCCCAATTCGAATTCTATCCATGAGCTTCATTCCAACTCACTTTGGGAAGAGATTCCCAATTATGCCACTTGTCCCTCCAATTCTAGCTTCCTCCTTCCCCAAATTCGACTTGGTGTCTCTTTGGCTTCCCTCACTCACTTGTGAGCCTTCTTGGAGGATATTTTTAGCCCTAAAATGTCATGTATGTTAGATGTCAGCCATCAGGTCTGATTTGTCATAAGTGTCATAGGCATCTTCATCATTGGTGTCATAGAAGATAGGGGATCTAGCCCAAGTGTCACACTAGCTCCAAATTGTCTCTTCCTCTCCCATGGGAGTTACTCTTCCTCAATATTTCGACCTCATTGAGTCATGCCAAGTATTTTTCCTTTCCAACTCCCCTAAGAATAGTGAACTCCATCTTGGATTCAAATGGGTGAGAGTGGAATGCCATGTGGCATGGGGAATCTAGCTTGTGTGGGTCCCACACCATCCCTGTGTCTTCATAACCAAGTGCCATCTTATTTTCTCACCATAAATATATTTATGTCAATTCTAAAGTCCATTTGGGTTTATTAGTCTCCTTATTCCAAATTTAATGTCTCCACCCAACCTAGGAAACTAGTAGATTGGTGGAATTTTCTCCTTTAGGAATTTATTTGAGTAGGGACATTACAGTCCTCCCTACCCAAGATTGCTTACCCTAAAGCAATTCTAAATTAAGATGCTGAAAAATTTGTTCTTCCTCCCATGTGGCATCCTCACTTGGAAAATCTTTCCATTGTACAAAGTACTCCCTAATATGGTTCTGCTCCTCAATTTTCTTTCTCTTGTTACTCCCTAATATGGTTCTGCTCCTCAATTTTTATTTTTTATTTTTTATTTTTTTTATTTTTTATTTTTTTGGAAAAAGTGTAAGTTGTCCGCATCATCCAATGGAGGAAGGGTTTATGAAACAGATATTTTTTGACCGATAGCCTTCTTGAGGCATGAAACATGGAATACATTGTGAGTTTTGCTCCCTTCTGAAATCTCTAACTCACAAGTAACCTCCCCAACTTTTCGAACTATCTTGTAAGGACCATAGTATCTTGGTTTGAGCTTTTCTGACCCTTTCATCTTCAAGGATGTTTGTTTATATGGCTGTAGCCTCAAATAGACCAAATCATTTACTTGAAAATTTCTTTCCACTCTATGTTGATCTACATATTGTTTCTGCTGATTTTGGGCAACCTACAAATTGTATTTTAGGAGTTTCAAAATTTCTTGACTTTCTTCCACCCAATATTTTTCCTTTGGGGCTCTACTATCACCAAATATATGCTCAACAAATTTAAGTTCTTCATAACCATATAGTGCTTTAAAATGAGACATACCAATGGACATATGGAAAGTAGTGTTGTAGCAAAACTCACCCAGATGTAGCCATTTCACCCATGTTTTCTGCTGCTCGCCAACGTAATTCCTCAAGTACCCTTCCAACCATTGATTCAATTCTCTGTTTGGTCATCATTTTGAGGATTATAGCTTGTTCTTGGGGTCAATTGAGTGCCAATCAATCTGAAAATTTCTTGCCAAAAGGCACTCATAAATCTGCTATCTCTATCACTCACAATGTTCTTGGGGAGTCCATGCAATCTGAAAATTTCTCTAAAGAATAGATCAGCCACTTGTGCAGTAGTAAAAGATGATGTAAAAACAAATAAATGAGCAAATTTAGTGAGTCTATCCACCACAACATAAATGCAATCCTTACCCAAAGGCTTGGGAAAACCTGTAATAAAATCCATGGAGACACTTTCCCATTTTTGTTGTGGAATGGGAAATGGTTGTAGTAGACTAGCAGGATGTGTATGTTTAGATTTGTTTTGCTAACATGACTTGCATTCATTCACATATTTTAGAACATTCTCTTTCATCTCTTTCCAAAAGAATCTTTCCCTTAGTTTCCTATATGTTTTGAAAAAACCAGGGTGGCCTTAAAGGAGAGTCATGTGCTTCCTTCAAAATATTGTACATGAGATTTGAACCATGAACCAAATATATTATATCCTTGTAATATATGATACCATCCAAAACCTTTTACCTATCATCACCTTAGACCCCATCTAACACACCACAAGCAAAACTATCTTTGGCATATTCAACTATTAGCATATTTTTCCAATATTTTGAAATGTTCATAAGAGAAATTGATGGCCTTCTAGATAATGCATCTGCTACAACATTATTTTTTCCCTTAACATATTCAATGTAAAAATCAAAATCTTGGACTTTGATTACCCACTTTTTTTTCCTTTCATTGAGGTCCTTTTGTGTGAGAAAATGCTTCAAACGTCTATTATGGTCAGTTTTTACCACAAACTTGTTTCCCACCAAGTATTGTATAAACTTAGCCAAGGTGAAGTGTAAAAACTTCTTATCCGTATCCGGATATTATAAAATAAGTGATATAAACTTCTGAAACCCACAAATAATTCTATAACTCCCATGAATTCTTGAAAAGCCACATATTTGATAATTGATGAATAATAGATGATGATTTACATTTACAATAGTTGAACTTATATAAGTCCCTTCGTGACTTTTCAACGTAAAGTCATGATTCTTTGATAATTATTAATTATTAATTGTTAATTATCTATTAATATTAATGTTAAGATATAATATTAATATGTTTATATATATTTTTTATATAACATTGCCTCTCTCTTAGAAAGGCTTTGTCCTCAAAGCCTTATGATGTTGTCGCACAATTCCTTGTGATGTCGTAGCTAACGAAACATGTCAATACAAGCTTCTAAGTGTAGAACATAACTTCCGATATGTTGAAGGATCAATCCAGCCAAAATTGATTTGTTGTTGATTGTTGGGATTCTCTATTGATCTGTTGTCAAGAGCTTTGAGCACATTAGTACCATTATCTTTCGACAATTCCCACTTTTTAGGATACTGGTTTATATGGTTGGGGTGTCGATAAGGAGTTATTGTTGTTTGTTTTTTTACCATATTGTCTTCTTTCTGAACTGTGACTAGGACTGAATTTGTGTTTGCTTCTTTTTTCTCAACGTATATTTTTTAGTCCAAAGGCTTTGATTTCCTCTTTTGAATTTGCTCCAAATTATTGTCGAACGAGTCTTTTTCTTTTGTATGATTTCGGGTCATTTCTTCTTGCACTTTCTTATCATCTTTAAGCTTCTGAATTTGATCCATTAGATCTTATTTGTGCTTCTTGAGGTGACCATTTTCGTCAATGTTTTCTAATAGTTTCTTCTGAAGATCTCGATTCTCCTCTTCTAGCTTTTGATTTTGTTGTGATTTATCCTTCGTCTTTTTTATTTGAAGAAGCAATTTATGATTATGATCTCTTAAACGAGAGATCTCTTCTTCTTTATCTGTAACAATTTTGTCGAATTCTGACTGCATCTTTTGATCTGACTTCTGATTACCCTGTGAAATCATCTTTGATATATCCGTGAAGTCTTCAGATGTTGGAGCTTCTAAATATGACTTTATTGTAATATCTTGAAATGTGATTCTCTTCTGCTTATAGGAAAAAGTAAGAAACTTCTTTTCAACATTTAAAATGAAGGTGCCCAATGTTTTAATCCAAGGTAACCCAAAAAACTATGTCACCATCAGAACTCCATAAGGAACTAACGGTGAATTGAGATATGACCATATAATCTCCAACATTCAATTCTAATCCACTTATTTGAAATTGCTTCCTGTTCCAAAGGTCTAGCCTTTCACTTATATTTGATTCAAGAATCACTAAATGGTTAGCAAATTTAGCACTAATATAATTATTTATTTCACTAGGGGCAATAGAAATGGTGACATCCTTCCCTGCAAGTGTCCCTTTAACTCTAAATAGTATTGAGACATTCATCAGTGAGGTGCTAGGAAACCTTCCCTTCTTTTCAACATTAAAACCCATCTTCTTGAGTTTTCTTTGAAATGTATTCAATATCTCCTTCTTTTTTATAATAAACAATATTCAATATGATCCTTCTTCTAATATTATTTTCCCATTAATATATGTAAAATGGTGTAGATTGGGTGGTTGGTAGGAATGATTGTTACCTTCCCCACCTAAGTTCAAATCTCACTTTTTGTTTGTTGTTGGAGAATGAAACCAAAACCACGTGCGGTTTCACTCCTTTTTTTACTTTTCTTTTTTCTTTTCTTTTTCTTAGGACAAGGTCCTATTTTTTAGCAAAACTTTACTTTTACTTTTTTTTTTCTCACTATCTTTCTTTTATTTTATTTTTATTTGTTTTTGGTCAAAGACCTAATTTGGAGAAACTCCCGAAATTATTTGGCCAAAAGCCAAATCAACGAAATGCCCAAGAAGGGGCTCTGATACCACTGAAGTGTAAAAACTTCTTATCCATATTCAGATATTATAAAATAAGTGATATAAACTTCTGAAACCCACAAATAATTCTATAACTCCCACGAATTCTTGAAAAGCTACATATTTGATAATTGATGAATAATAGATGATGATTTACATTTACAATGGTCGGACTTATATAAGTCCCTTCGTGACTTTTCAACGTAAAGTCACGACTCTTAGATAATTATTAATTATTAATTGTTAATTATCTATTAATATTATTAATATTAATATTAATGTTAAGATATATTATTAATATGTTTATATATATTTTTTATATAACACAAGGCATGCATGATGGCTAACATTTCTTTGTCATAAATGGAATAGAGCTTCTCATGTGGCTGCAACTTTATGCTCTCAAATGCTATAGGGTGTTGATTTTTTTTAGGACAACCCCTACCCCTTCACCTGATGCATCACATTCCAAGACAAATGGTTTAGTAAAATCAGGTCATGCAAGTATTGGAAAACTACTCATTACCTTTTTCATTTATTGAAAATCCTTTTCATCCTCTTCATACCACTTGATTGTGTCCTTCTTTGTCAAATCAGTAAGTGGAGCAGTAAATTTAGAGAACCCTTTCACAAATTTTCTGTAGTAAGTGCATATTCCAATGAAGCCCCTCAAAGCTGTGATGTTTTTGGGTGTTGACCATTCAAGAATAACTCTAATTTTTTCCAAGTGTACCTTCACTCCATCTTGACCAATGATGTGTCCAAGATATAAAACTTATTTCAGCCCAAATTCACACTTAGACAACTTGGCAAACAAAGATTGATCATGCAAAATTTTCAAAACAACTTCTAGATGATGCAAGTGTTCCTCCCATGTTTTGCTATAAATAAAAATGTCATCAAAGAAAACCAACACAAACTTACGAATTTGTTTGTTGAATATTTGATTCATGCATGATTTAAATGTGACTGGAGCATTGGTCAACCCGAAAGGCATGACAAGAAACTCAAAGTGGCCATAGTGACATCGAAAAGTTGTTTTTGGTACATCCTCCTCCTTCATTCAAATTTGGTGGTAACCAGATCTAAGATCAATTTTTGAGAAGAATTTTGCTCCATGTAGCTCATCCATGAACGCATCTATTCTTGGTATGGGGTACCTATTTTTGATTATCTTCTTGTTGAGGGCTCTAAAATCAATGCACATTCTCAAGGTCCCATCTTTCTTCTTCACCAAAACAACCAAAGAAGCATAGGGGCTAGAGATTGGTCTAATGAGTCCCAACTCCAAGAGCTCTTGGATAACCTTTTAAATATTCTCTTTGAACTTTTTAGGATTCCTATATGGTGGAATTTGTATAGAAGAAGTTCCCTTCTCCAAAATAATGTTGTGCTGAACCCCTCTATCTGGTGGCCTTCCAGAGGGAAGGTCTCCAAAAACCTTTACATATTTGTTTAGGAGATGCCTTATCTCCTTTGGATGTTATGAAATATTTATGTTTGGTTTGGGTTAAGTAATGAAACATTTATCAGCCCATTCAACATATCCATGCCTCAATATAGACCTCATACTGTGTGAAGTCACTACTTGATTCAGATAGGTGTGTTTCCCTCTCACAACCCTCTATTTTCCTTCTGAATCTTTGAATTTCATTTCAGGAATTTGATAGTTCATTGTATGCTCCCCTATAAAATACAACCATTGCACTTTCAATACCACATTAGTATCAACAACATCAACTACATAAAAGCTATCAGAAAAATTATAGTTACCTATGGTGATTTCTAGCTTTGGAATCCATGTTTTGCAGTCCATAGTGTTGTGACCTGGAATGACAACTATGAAGCCGTCAAATGGTTCAATAGCTAGATTCCTCCTCTCCACCATCTCTGCATCAATGAAGCTATGTGTGGCTCCTCCATCTACCAAAATTGAAACCCTTTTTCCTTGTAATACTCCTTTGCACCGAATAGTGTGGAAACGAGGCACTACTAAAAGTACTACCATCCTTCCTTTATCAGGTGAAGGATGATTTTCTTCTTGTTTACCTTCTTTTATTGTATCATAAACCTCGTCTTAATGTGATATGTGTCCTTCTTCCTCCATACCCCCTTCATACTCATTATTATCAGAAAACACTTCAATGTATTGTGCTTTCCCCTTAGCACATTTGTGCCCTGGTACCCAAGGTTGAAAGCATGTGTAGAACAATTTCTTTCTTCTAAGTTCTTCCCTATTTGGTCCTTATTTTTTATCCTTTCCAAATGAATCTCTCTTCCATGGCTTCTTTTCAAATCTGAATTTGGAAGGGAAGTTAGGCTTGGGAGGAAACCTTGTTCTAGGTAGCACATTTTGTAGATCCCTTGTCAAGCTCATAGCATCCTTTAATGAAGTTGGTTTGTGGGATTTAACTAAACCTTTTAGGAGCTGCCTTATCTCCTTTGGATGTTATGAAATATTTATGTTTGGTTTGGGTTAAGTAATGAAACATTTAGCAGCCCATTCAACATATCCATGCCTCAATATAGACCTCATACTGTGTGAAGTCACTACTTGATTCGGATAGGTGTGTTTCCCTCTCACAACCCTTTGTTTTCCTTCCGAATCTTTGAATTTCATTTCAGGAATTTGATAGTTCATTGTATGCTCCCCTATAAAATACAGCCATTGCACTCTCAAGACCACATTAGTGTCAGCAACATCAACAACATAAAAGCTATCAGAAAAATTATAGTTACCTATGGTGATTTATAGCTTTGGAATCCATGTTTTGCAGTCCATAGTGTTGTGACCTGGAATGACAACTATGAAGCCATCAAATGGTTCAATAGGTAGCTTCCTCCTCTCCACCATATCTGCATCAATGAAGTTATGTGTGGCTCCTCCATCTACCAAAACTGAAACCCTTTTTCCTTGTAATACTCCTTTGCATCGAATAGTGTGGAAATGAGGCACTACTGAAAGTACTACCATCCTTCCTTTGTCAGGTGAAGGATGATTTTCTTCTTGTTTACCTTCTTCTATTGTATCATAGCCCTCATCTGAATCTGATATGTGTCTTTCTTCCTCCATACCCCCTTCATACTCATCATTATAAGAAAACACTTCAATGTATTGTGCTTTCCCCTTAGCACATTTGTGCCCTGGTACCCAAGGTTGAAAGCATGTGTAGTACAATTTCTTTCTTCTAAGTTCTTCCCTATTTGGTCCTTATTTTTATCCTTTCCAAATGAATCTCTCTTCCATGGATTCTTTTCCAATCTGAATTTGGAAGGGAAGTTAGGCTTGGGAGGAAACCTTGTTCTAGGTAGCACATTTTGCAGATCCCTTTTCAAGCTCATAGCATCCTTTCATGAAGTTGGTTTGTGGGATTTAACTAAACCTTTTAAGGGTTCAACCAAACCTTCAGTAAAAAACAATACTAACCTTACCATAAATATATCAACCACCTTAACTAACAATTTTTGGAATTCCATCATATATTCAGTAGGGGTTCCAACTTGCTTCAATTGGGCTAGTTCTTTGAAAGGCAATTCTGTGTCTTTTTGCTCAAATCTTTCTAATACCCTTTTAACAAATTCTCCATATGTTGTAACCTGATTATGTCCCAAGGTTTTCAAACCATGTAACCACCACTCATTGTCATCTCCTTCTAGATGTAAAACAGACATTTTTAAGTCATCCTCTTCCACCATTGGATTCAACTAAAAATACACATCTAGTTTTTGTACCCAAGTATTAGCAAAACTTTGAGAGGAGCCATCAAAAGTGGGAAGGGGCATTTTACCAATGGCACAATTCAATTATTTATTCTGAAATGGAGTCCTATTATCTTCCCTCTTTTTGATTTTGTTTGAGACAGTAAAGTATTGTCAAATGGTAGAGTCCTTCTACAATCTTCACTCAACTTTTCCCATTCTGTTACCACTTCATTCATAGAAAATTGGGTGTTAGGTTCTTCTTTACCCACAAGAAATTTAGGTGTAGTAGGCCTTGGTGTACTCTAAAATTCATTAGGTCTATTTTCATGTCCCAAATTTTGCATTGGGTCACAATGGCCTAATCCCATTGGCAATATTCATGAGAGTTTATCAAATTGATGCTAAAGGTCAAATAATTGCCAAGGAGGAAAATTACTAGTTTCCTAGGTTTGGGGTGGAAGCTTTGGGATTTGGAATAAGGAGGATAATAAATGATGTTTGAACATTAGAATGGAATAAATATTTAATAAAGGAGATAAATAAATATATACAAGTGAAAATCAAAGTGGCATTTGATCATGAAGACACATGGAGGAAGTGGGACCCACATATGGCTATATTTTCCCCCTATACTTGGCATCATTTTCTCACCAATTCGAATTCAAGGTGAATGGTAACATACTCGTGGGATTTAAAAAGGTATTATTCATGGCATGACTCATCCAAGGTTGAAATATAGAGGAATATTAACTCCCATGGAAAAGGTAGAGGCAATTTGGAGCTAGTGGGACACTTGGGCTAGATTCCCTAGCTCTATAACAACAATGATGAAGATGCTATGACACCTATGACACAAATCAGACCTGAAGGCTGACATATGTATATGCCATATATGACATTTTAGGGTTAAAAATAGCCTCCAATAGGGCGCTCAAGGGAGTTAGGGCAGCTAAGATGCTTCCACATGTGATTTGGTAGAAGTGGGAGACTAGGAATTGTTGTACAAGTGGCATTCTTTGGAATCTCTTCCCAACTTGAGTTGGCATGAGTCTCTTGGAAGGAATTTGACCCATGGAGGACATTAGAAGTTTATAAAAGTCATGAACAAAGAAGAATGGTAGCTTTTGATCATTTGAGAAATTTGCAATTGCATTTGTGAAGAGGGAGAGCTACTGGATGATTAGTTTCTTGCCTTAGCCAATTTCGAGGGTGAAAGATTCCCATCCAAGTTGGTAATTGGAAATTCCATTCAAACCTTTCATTTGGAGATTTAATGGAGTCTTAATTTGCAGGTGTAAGCTATAGGGCAGGTCATTGTTTCTTCTAGTGCAGTTGACTCCTTCAACCATTTCTAGTTCTCATGGCATATTCTTGATCCTTGAGGGAGGGTGTTTTTGGTGAGGTATTGTACTATTTGGGGGAGATTCTCATTCCCCATTTATTTTGTAATATGAATTAAATACTCTGTTATTCATCTCCAGAAAATTTCAGGTCGAAATTCCAAGTAGAAATGTATAAATCTCATTTTTAATGAAAGAACAATGCCATTTCCCCACTACCTTGTTGTGAACCAATGTAATGTTGATGGATTCGAATGGATAAGTAAAATAATGATGGTTTATTGATGAATGGAATGTTATTGATGTATTAATACAAGTTTCATGTTCAGTACTTAATCATTTGAAGTCATTTTACTCAGTTTATTTACATTTGGAGAAGATTTGGTGTCATTTCCCCAAGGGTCAAACTAGTGATTTTTGCTGCTGTTTGGGAGAAGGTTAGAACAGAATTAATAACTGATTAATGGTGCATATGAGACCTTAATAATACCCCTAAGACATCCCCTACCTCTGTTCATAAATTTGAGTGGTTTTGGAGGCATTTGGGCAGCCATTTTCAGTATTTACCTGAGGGGGATTTGAACCTCCAATTGCTAGTGAAATGACATACTTTGGCCAGAATATTAAGGAAGTTTTCAGAAGTGTTTTGGTGTCCATATATCATCCCTGAACATCATAATCAAGTCATAATATCATTCATACAACTTTTCTGAATATTTGATAGAATTTGGAGCCAATTGGAAACCTAGAGACCAATACTAGTCAAAGGGAAATTACTAGTAAAGTTCCTTACATTGGCCAGAATTGAAAGAGGAATTGCAGAAGTATTTTAAAGGTCAAAAAGCATCCCTGAAACACATATTTATGTCCTAACATCATACATATACCTTCTCAAAATATTTGGGAGCATTTGGGGCAAATTGGAGACCTAGGCATCAAACTAGTCAAAGGTCGAATTTGGGGAAAAAGTGAAAAATTGGTCATTTTAATAAAATTTTAAAAAAGGGTCATTACATATATTATGGGGTCCCGTGCTTGATAAAATATGCTCACCCATTTCCTTCTTTCCTTCTGAATGTGAACTATTGCTGCCTCCTATTACTCCTTTGCTCCCAAGTTGACTGCATAATTATTCAAACCCTTTTATGATCTGTTTTGTCATATACTCAAAGAATGGTTTCATGAATTTAGTAAATTCTTCCTTATCCTCTGAGGTATCCTTCTCATACCTAGCCATAGTTTCAGAAAAATGCACTTCTTTTCCTATTTCTTCCTCTTCAACAACAACACCTTCAATTTCAGTTTCTAAGGGTGGGGGCTTCTTTGTTTGAATTCTTGTCCTCATTGTCACGTACCCACCCATTTATCCAATGCAAGGCAGGGAACATGATGCCAAATTCGGGGCTTTCACATGATCTTATCCCATTCGTTAGATTCATATAATTAAAATATGAGTGTGCAGATGTAAAACAAATCAATTATGCACAACGGAATTAAAACAACATCCACACACAATTCATGCTCATCCAGCATATCAAAATAATCATTAATTAAACATTGCAGAAGTAAATACATAGACATAAAAACACTTATCTTCATTTTGCAACTGCCCCAAGCAACTAGCTATGTTGCTGCAACGTTCCACCCAACCATAGGCTCTTCAACAGCTTATACTGAGTCTGTCTGAAGGCCACCCCCGAGCCGGGCATGATTCTCACAAGGAAATGGAACATTCCAACTCGTTCACTGCCAATTACTCATTTCATCTCAGCCAAGCCAGTCTACAACTAGGTTTATCAGGCTACATTTGAACCATGGATGCTTATTCTCAAGCTCAAGCCAAAGCAATGGATACCCAAATCACATACCCCAACATTTTCATTTCTCACACCGCAAGCACAAACATTGGGCATAGATACCATTTACAACAAGGGTATTTTACAAAACAGGGTCCATGGGTTTTTCCCAAATCATGGCTCACTAAAATAGACTGTGGAAAGAGTAATTCGATTTCAACCCCAGGGAGTAAAACCGATTTCTCCCCATTGGTTATGATCCTTTCCTATGGCCTAAACGACCTCTAGGAAGACCCCAAAAAATGTTGTTCTCTTCCCCACTGGTAATCAACACAAAAACACCCCTTCCCAGGTAAAAGATGAAGGGAAACCCAGAAAAACCATGGAGGAAAACGCCCAGGCAGCTAGAGCTGCGTGAGGGAGCAAGACTGATGGTTGCATAATGGCTTAGAGAGCAATTTTGTGGCTCTTTTCTTGCCCAAGAAGATAAACATGATTTTCCATGAAGGGTGGATTTCCCATACCCGAATTTGGACAGCCATACCTCTCCATTCCCAAGGCATTAACTACCTCAATCAACTCTTGGGAGAAATCAATGGTTGGGTACAAAAGTCAACATGGGTAGTTGAGGGTTTGATGGGTTCTCTCATTGACACTTGGATTGAACTAATTAGCTCAAGGGTTTGAATGTTTTCCCTCCTAATTCCTTGTGAAATCATGCCCCCATCTCTTTGTTGCATTGCATAGCTAGTTGTGGGTATTTTTATTAAAATGCATATTACATGATGTTGAAGTTCCAATGTGCCTGGCTAGGACACAAACCATATGCATCAATAAATCGATGGCGGGGCCTTGGCCTTGAGCTCCTCACCACGATTTCATAACAATATTACATCATTTAAAATGTTAAAGTGATAGGGTGTAGATGGGGACGTGACATTCCCCTCCCCTTGAAATAATATCGTCCTCGGTGTTCCAACACTTAGGAATAAATACCCACTTTACATATGCCTCAAATTCGCAACTAGGGGTAGGTCTGTCTTGCATTTCATCTCTTTACTTTGAACTTTCAAGATCAAGTCCTTTGGCTCCCTCAAGCTGCTCCTGCTAGCTTTGGTCTTCCAACTCTGCAGGTGGGCATTGCTCCAGAGCAATCCCTTCCCTTTATTCACCTTCCAGCTGATCTACAAGTCTGGAATTTCATGGATGCCATCTTTCTTGTTGTCCCGGCAACTATCTGAGGAAGAATTTCAGCCAAAACAAATAGCTTTTGGCCTGCTGCCATGATCAATGTGCACAACTGGCTCTCTCTTTTCTCACTAGCAATCATTTGGCTAGTAACAACTGCAACAATGGCTTTCAATGTCTCTCCTGTGAGACTTATCATGGCAATTCCTGTTAGGACAAGCATATCACAATATTAAAATTAGTCAATTATTTTCCCAATTGACATGGAATGTCCATGCTTTACTCATGAGACTTCCACACATTTCATGCTTTCCCAATATACACATGAACTCATTCATGTTCATCCTTTCACTGGAAAATAACCATTTCAGCATTCACAATTCATTTCAAGCAATTAAACACAATTTTTTTTCATTTATGACATGCACTCAATAGTCTTTTGTTTCTGAGATGCATCAGTCAAAAGGAAAGAGAAGAGTAAGAGTTTCCCCCTCTTAGTCTTGTTCCAATCCGGAGCCACACCATCACTTGTGGTTCTATGCTCCTTAGCCTCTTTCACTTCAATGTGAATGCTTGGCGTGCCATTTCTTGGCTATGACATTTTAGTGTTTAGGGTCTGTCTAATGCTTTTCAACTAGGGAACCCTTCCCTATTGTTGCTTACAGAACCTTTGGCTGCTAGGACCCACACAGTTCCACTAGCACCATCTTTCATTACTGCTCATATTGAGCTCTTTAGGACAATCATATGTCCACACGCATCCTCCATATGCTTTCATAGTCCTTGCTTCCAGCAATACCTACACTCAAACATTGAATTAATTCACATGTTTAGTGTATTTTCATAGGGTTGATCTCTAGACAAGAGTTTGAGAAAATCATAATCAAATCATATACACATGTATATTCATAAGCAAGAAGTTGTAAGATAACCAAATACTTATCTGTATCGGATGTCTTCACTTTATTCTACAGGATCCTTCTTTGCTTTCCAAGCATTGGATTTTCCGTGGATACAATAATGAATGTTGGGACAGTACGCAGGCTACTCCACAACCATTCAAATAGGCAATGTCAGGCCAGTACGTCAACTGGTTTTTATCAATTAATTAGGGAATGTTTGGCCAGCACGCCGGCTGCTCCACAACATCAAGTGGTTAATGTTCCCACCAACTATTCTCTGAATTTACCAAGAATTTTATAGCGTCCAACCAGTTACTCTCTGGCTTTACCAAGAATTTTTATAGCGCCCAACCAGTTACTCTCTGGCTTTACCAAGAATTTTTATAGCGCCCAACCAGTTACTCTCTGGCTTTACCAAGCATTTTTATAGTGCCCAACCAGTTACTCTTTGGCTTTACCGAGCATTTATAGCTCCAACCAGTTACTCTCTAGGTTTACCAAGAATTTATAGTTCTTTCAGGGTCCTTGCTTCCTGTAATGGCCAAGGTTTCCAACAAAGAAACAACAGTGTATTAGCTTGGTTTTCATAAGACTTATACCTAAAGTCTTCATTATTCCAAACAAGAAATAAATGAAAATGAATACTTATCTGTATTGTGCATTTTCCTCGCTACTCCACAGGTTTCCTTCTTTGCTTTACAATCCTTGGATCACCTGTGGGGTGGATGCTTGGCTAGCACACATGCTGCTCCACAACATCATCCAAATAGGTAATGCCGAGCCAGTGCGCCAACTGGGTTTATCAGGCATCCCAAAAAATCAGTATGCTAAGCCAGTACACTGACTGGGTTTATCAAGCATTTCAAAAATCAGTATGCTAAGCCAGTACGCCGACTAGGTTTATCAAGCATTTCAAATATCAGTATGCTAAGCCAGTACGCCGACTAGGTTTATCAAGCATACAATAACCATTTCCAAGCCAGTTCTCCGACTGGGTTTGTGAGGAAATAACACCCTTCACCAATACCTCCACAACATGCAAATAACCAATGCCAAGCCAGTACACCGACTGGGTTTGTTAGGCATTAATTTAACAACATGCCAAGCCAGTACACTGACTGGGTTTATCAAGCATCCAGCAACCTTTTGCCACAACACCCAAATAACCAATGCCAAGCCAATACACCGACTGGGTTTATCAGGCATACAACAACCATTGCCAAGCCAGTACATTGACTGGGTTTATCAGGCAATATGAACAACATAATATGATTATGTGGCTCCTTCTCTTATGCAAACCAGTGGTTCCCTCCAGGAACTCCATAGGTGACTCACTTGACTGCAGGCTAGCATGGCCCCACAATACCCACTCACAATACACAAGGATGATACCCCTTTTCTGCAATATAGCTCCTCGGGCCTATCCATATCTTATAGTGTCCTTTAGTGTGAGCGTAGAAAGGTTACCACTGCCCATACAGTCCTCTTCAGCACCCTTGCTTCACTTTTCCTCTTAACGTTCAACACCAAATTGCATTTGTGTAATCTGTTAGCACAAGAAGGATAAGTAGGCTCATCAGTATTATTGTTCAAAAATCATAATCATATTTCATATCATTCACTATCAAGTATTGAAACACTAGGAATGTGTCCATTCCCTTAGGGTGTAGTCAATATTGAAACCCTAACATAACCCATCACTCGAAAGGTATGCATCCCTTTCCGATGTGAGCCATGTAGGCCTTAGTCACACTCAAGCAGTCTGGAACAATAATGAAATAATAAAACATGCTCTGCATATTAAATCTAATAACCAGACATGTATATCCTTAGTTAGGGTTACCGAATGGTCATTCGTTTCACAGATGTATATTTTCTTCATTTGCGAAGAATGGGGGCTCCCTTCTCTGAGTCAACAGACCTTTGGTTTGCCACCCCAATCTTTTCACATGCCATAACCCACACATGCCTTCTTGGCATAATTTACTGTCTCACTCACAAGCTTTACCAACATGCAGTTCAGCTGAGACATTATCAACATTTACAATGGCGTTTCACCCGAAACCCATTTCCAAAGCATGGGATCCTTCCCATCTAGTTTGGCTTCTGCAGGCCATCACACATGGTCTTCCTGCAATGTGTCATCCTGTCACACTTTATCAAATAGCCAAACAGTCAGCAACATTTAGCAATAAGCTTCAAATATGATTGTTCCATAACCAATCAATAGCATTAATAATTAAATTCAATATGAATTTACAATTCTGTCTCCTACAGAAATTGATTTGCTTAGCAATGAGTCTCTCCTCATATTGTTTGGCTCTTTTAAGTGGTATCACTCTACCCATTATGGTTTCACCCTTGCTACCATACACGAGCATCCACCTATAACATGTCCTCCTAACACAATTCTATATTCTATATAAGCCAAACAGTCATTAGCAATTATAAGCAAATTCTCAAATCTGAAATTTGTAAATCTGTTTTCCTACAAAAATTAGATTTGCAACTATGAGACTATTCTCATAAACTTAAACTAGACAATTTTCAGATTTGTTTCATGCATAAATTTACAACCATGAGAACCTTCTCATAACCTTTGGCTTCTGCACATGGTAGATCTCGGTCTTTACTATGGACTTATCCTCATTGCCATATGCAAGACTTTTCTACCTGAAAACTGAAACTTCAATCAGTCAAACACATTGTGAGTATCTATGCACATAATCATTCCTTGCCATAACAGTCACTGAAGTGATCTTAGAATTATAATACTCAATAATTCAAACACCTTTAGCTGTTTAACATTTGAAATGCAATGAAATATATATACATTTCTATATATGCATCATTATCACAATAAAATTGCAAGACATAGTCACACTATCCATGCAATTTAAATAACTGTAAATACTCATTACTTCATATTCCATGCAGCGCTGTCCTTCCAACAGAGTGCTCTAGTAGCCCATCACATGTCTACCTTCTTCATGCAGTCCTTCTCCTACATTCATAGCAGCTTATGGAATGGTCTCAGGATTAGTAATAGTCCACCATTTCATCTATTATCTAACTGCATTGAAACATATATATGTCACACCCATGCATTCACACAATGCATTTCAACATGTGCACCTACACATGCATGCATATTTACAACATTTACCGAATATTTCAATGCACATCTCTTCAATGCCATCTTGCATGATTTCATGAATACTATGCATTCAAACATACTATGGCCTAACCATGATTACTACATACAGCATGCACTACCATGATAGGTCCATAAGTCCTCAGCTGCTTTGGTTGTTAAACTCACAACCAATATTCACAAATGGCATGATATGAATTCATATGAATGCATTACGGTTTCTAGAAACTACAGGGTGTAAGGCTCCTTGCCTTCATTTACCCACACCTGACCATACTTGGTAGGTTAACATTCACATTTAGGCACTCAATACCACATGCAAACCAAATCATCATAGTTTAACTGTAGTTGAAGGGATCTTACCAAATCCTCCTTCAACATTCATGCAACTAAACATAAATAACCATTACTTGCATGGTTGTCATTAACATCACTTGATGTTACCTGATCAGTTGGCATCTTACCAAGGCTACTCCGTCCTTTTTCCGACATCATGATCACAGATTTGTTGCACCATCCTCTCTTCATAAGGTTGTATGCAACAATCATCATCCACATCCTTAGCCATGCTTCAGTTGTCTTTGGTCCTACAACCAATGTGAACATGACTAATTATTAGCAACCACAATAATTATCTTAAGTGGCTCGTTGCATATGTAAAACCTCACTATTTTACTAATATGCAATATCATATACACGCAAAAAACATTTTCACATGCACTGTGCAATATGCCATATAGTACATATTCACTTCATCTATCTATCCTTTTGCATTTCCAGCATCCCTATGCCATAATTTTCAGTATAGACAACTCAGAAAATTTAAATATAATAGCAATGGAGGAGTTAAGGAATTCTCCCTTTATCAACATTGCCTTGTTGCTCCCATTGCTCTTCTGCAAGGCATATTACAGCCAACTACTCTTAATGCAATTCTTGCTTCTCATTCCCAAGCATAGAGAATGCATTCCACACTTTCAACGACTGTCTTCCGGGGGACGACAGGGGTCAAGGGGGCTTTTCCCCCTGTGCGTTAGTAAACTGTGACATCGTCGCATCCCTCGTGCAGGTAAACTGCGACGTCGCACTATCGGCAAAGCCAGAGTGCACCGATCTATCGAGACTTAGCATACAGGAATCCATCCTCTTGTTTGACAGTCTGAGCTTTGTTTTGATGTATGAACTCCCTCTGTGCTGCAATATTCAGCCAGAGATCCCATTTTGATTTGTGTGTTGAGAGTTTGGTTTATTTGGATTGACTTTGGGTTCCGCTTTGGACAAGTTTGAAATCAATAGTGGCGGATACTTTTGTCTCCCCCACCTTCATCCATTCACTCTTGCATTCCCTTCCTTCCATCCCTAATCTGATCATTGCATTGGATCACCTTCCAGACCTCATCTATTTTTGCTTTGAGCTTTGCTTGCTTAGTTTGCTTGCTGCTGCTTGGTTTTGAGTTAAGTGTGTCTTTTTGCTTGGTTGAGTACTTATCTTTTCTTGATTTTTCTGAGTGTATGAGTGTCGCAAGTAACATTTTCTTTTCAGTCATTTAGATCTGAAAGCAAAGTTGTTTTCAAGTTTATTGCTTTGATACATCCATTGAAAGATTATAAGTGCTTCTCTCCCGTTATTTCTCACGAAATTGTTGAAGAAAGATCATTGTGCATTGGAATGTTTTGGAAAAGATGAATGGAAATATGATTGATTGTGTTTTTCTTGAATTATGAATTATTCTTCTTCTTGAAAAGCTCTAGTACATTTCATTTTTTTTTTCAAAAAGTTGTTTCTATGCTAGGGAAAGATAGGTGCATTTTTTGTTGTTGTTGTCTTTAGATCATTGAAAAGAGAAAGTGAAAAGCTTGCATTTTCCGTTTCAGAATCCTCTCATTTCATTATTCAGTGTTGTTTGATTTGAAAAAGAAAAGAAAAGAAAAAAATACTTTGATTTGGATAGTAGTGCTGTGTACGTTTGCGTGTTTCGTTGAAAAAGAAAAAAGTACTTTCATTGTCAAATTTGTTTGCATTGAGAATTGTGTTGCATTGAGTTTGTTTTGGCAATACCATTGGAAAAAGCTTTCTCCTTACCATAGGTAGAATTCATCGAAAGAAAAGATTATTTCGTGCATGTAGCTAGGGCTTGCATTCTATTTCCGATTATGTACTCACCTCATGCATTCACCTAACCGTCCAAGATAAAATTAACGGTAGAACTAGGTAAAATTTTTAGTAACTTGTGTGTAAGTTAGAGACGTGTTCCGACGTCGTTAAGCGTGGCAGCTGTCATTACTTGCCAGCACTGTAGTCTGGGGGTATTGTAGTCTTCCACATACATCGGTATATCGAGCTCCTTCACGTACCCACCATGTACCATAATCCATAATTGGCGTATATCGAAGGGTGTATCACGTACTCGACACATATATTGGAAGGTCTTGTGCCAACGGCTGTGCATTAGACAACACCACTACATATTTGAGCTCCCACGTACCTTGCATATATCGGGAGACACCATTAGGATTCCTGAAACCAACCGAGTTAACCATTTGGCCTTCTTGGAAAAGCAATACACTGAGAACAGCACTCGGGGAGATTAGCACACACGTCCTGTCTAGGTAGTTGGGTATGCAGGCAAGGGTACGGTCCCAATCCTCCTTGTCGCGTCATATTGTTGGACCCTGCAGTATATTGCAGTTTGCGATGCCTTGATAATCCCGTGAGATTCCAGACTTTTGAATCCACTATGTCACATAAGTTTGCTTGTTTCCTTAGTTTGAGTAGGTTTCTTGGACTGCTTTTCTTTTAGTATACCTTTAGGAGAAATGCTGTTTCGGCCTTTTTTGGCTGATTTTCATGATACTCTGGCGGAGTTTCCCTGGAGAAGGTCCCGTAGGATCTTGAACTTGCCACCTGAATTTCCCCTTAATCCGGAGGTTATTTCGAGGGTAAGAATGGATTAGCATAACGCGGTTGTAGTTACTGAAGTAGAGAACCCCACCTTGAATGTTGGCGGACTTTTGTTTCCACCAGATTCACCTGCCTCTCATCCCATGCAGGATGAAGAAGCACACACCCCCACTTCACATAACCTTCCTCCTATCATCCCGGGAGAGCCTGGATCGTTGGAATGGATAAAACAACCCCAGGACGACCCTACTGCAGCTGTTGATCCTTCAACAGCTTATTGGACATCTTCTACAGACCATCCAGTGGCTCATTTTTCCATCTCATCCCCACCTAACTGGACTACTCCAGATTTCACTAGGCCTTACTATAGGCCTGACCTTGCCGAAACTTTCAGCCCCATCCATGAACGTTTCGAACAGTTACGTGTTAAAGGAGATGAACTTCGAAGACAAAGTCTCGAGCGACACTCTGAAGAGTTCCACAATCGTCATTTCCAAATAAGACTTGACGACGGAAACATCCCAGTTCATTCAATATCTTTCGGATCACCTGAAGCACCCCACCACATGACCATTAATGAGACTGGTCAACCCTCGCAGGAATCCAGTCCTGCACCTCAAGTGAACAAACCGGTGGAAGGACAATGGTCCAACACACCTGTCACTACCATGGTTACTTTACTAGTTCCTCGCCCACCTCAAAATTCGAGGGGAGGTTATTCCAATCTCGCGCACAAGTTCCATGGCATTTTTCAACTTTCAACACCTGAAAAATCTCCCTGGAAAATGGCTGAAATTCCTTGTTTTGGAGCAACTCAGCAAGTTCTTCTGACCTGTTTCGGGCCAACTCGCCGAGTTTTTCCAGTCGAAGACTCAATTTTTCCTTCCGATCTGTTGCGGACCAACTTGCCGAGTCCTTCTGCCGTTGCAGGGCGACTTTCCGAGTTCTTCCGAAATTTTCTCTTGAACGCCGAAAAATACTTAGAAAAACCTTCCATCGTTTCGAACCAGCTTGTTGAGTTCTCCCGCTGTTTCGGAGCAACTCGGCGAGTTCTCCCGTGGTTTCGGAGCAACTCACCAAGTTCTCCCGTCGTTTCGGAGCAACTCGCCAAGTTCTTCCAAAATTTTCTTCGCCGTAAACACTTAGAAAATTTTGAAATTTTTCGGACCAACTCGCCGAGTCCTTCCGCCATTGCAGACCAACTGGTCGAGTTCTTCTGCTGTTGCGGAGCAACTCGCCAAGTTCTCCCGCTGTTTTGGATCAACTCGCCAAGTTCTCCCGAAATTTCCTCTTGGATGCCGAAAACACTTAGAAAGTTTTTCAGACCAACTCGCTGAGTCCTTTCACCGTTGCGGACCAACTCGTCGAGTCCTTCTGCCATTGCGGACCAACTTTCCGAGTTCTTCCGGTCGAAAACTCAACTTTTCCTTCTGACAACTTCGGTGCAAACTTGCCAATTCTTTCTGCAGTTTCGGCTCCACTCACTGAGTTCTTCCGCCGTTTCGGCTCCACTCGGTAAGTTTTGCCAAAATTTGTCCATCTTTTTTGGAAAACTTTGTTAATTTTCTGCCGACTTCTTTGGCCCAATTCGCTAACTTGATCCGACCGTTTCGGCGGAACTCGAAATCTTGCGCCAAAACCAACTTAGCATAAAAACTCAAAAACACTTACAAAATTTCAAATTTCCAATTTTTTTTTTTGAAATTTTCTTAATGATTACTGCTGAGTAGGAAGCATACTTACCTCTGCAAATTGTGATAGGTAGCCCATGAAGGCCCAATGCTGCAACTAGCAGCTCTGATACCATCTGTCATGTACCCACCCATTTATCCAATGCAAGGCAGGGAACATGATGCCAAATACAGGGCTTTCACATGATCTCAGCCCATTCGTTAGATTCATATAATTAAAATATGAGTGTGCAAATGTAAAACAAATCAATTATGCACAGCGGAATTAAAACAACATCCACACACAATTCATGCTCATCCAGGATATCAAAATAGTCATTAATTAAACATTGCAGAAGTAAATACATCGACATAAAAACACTTATCTTCATTTTGAAACTGCCCCAAGCAACTAGCTATGTCGCTGCAACGTTCCACCCAACCATAGGATCTTCGACAGCTTATACTGAGTCCTTCCGAAGGCCACCTGATCCAGGTGGATATCGGTGGCGACCCACCTCTTCCAACTGGCTCAAAACAGTCTTCTGGCAATTTTGGTAAATTACTATTTTTAGCAGTTTTTCGGGTCCTGAACTTCCGGAGCCATTTTGCGGCCCTAAACGAAATTTTTGGCGATTTGGGGGACCGAATGGTTTCCAATGACACACATTTGGGCCCAATCGAAAGTTGTAAATCTCGGATAGACCTTTCCAACAGGCTACCGAGCGCCCCAAATGGAGATCGTATGCAAAAGTTATGACCCTGGGAAGTTGACTGTTCAACTAACCACCTTGGGGCCGCAAACTTTATGACGATTCATCTTCTAGGGTTAGGTTTTTGGATGTTTGGGATTCTTTCTCTCATGCTTATGATAAATAGGCCCTTTCGGCCTCTCTTTGTATTCATCTTGGCACGAATGAGCATAGCGGCCACATCTGTTCTCAGAGATAGCTACCACCATTCTAGGTATTGTATTTTACAGTCTGTTCTATTTTCGCTATTTACTAGAATATATTTACTGTATCACTGTGTTATTTGCAATATATCTCTGTATATGCTATCTTTTGTTTCGTTCCCACATAAATCCGGATCAGTGGTATCAGAGCGATCTGCTCTTTGATTGTTTCTCGGTGCATGTCCCCGACAAGGTCAGGATACAGAGAGTTGGGTCTCGAACTAGTTTCACTTGGGGAAGACCACTCTCGCCGCCCCAAATGGCCTCCCATGGCGGAAGAAAAGAGAGACGATGGAGCAGTAGATCCTATCAATTTGTTTCTCGAGGAAGCCCTCGCGTGACAGAGGAACGAGATGATAGATAATTCCACCCAGATCCTTCAACGCATGCCAACAGCGGCAAAGGAACCCTCAACGAGCAGCCATTTCGGAGATACAACTCCCTTCAAGGTACAAGTTAATTTTGATATCCCTTTATTTGAAGGCCAAATCGATGCCGATGCCCTAGATAAATGGTTGAATCTACTAGAAGGGTATTTCTCTGTCCATAATTTTTTCGACAGGGAAAAGATCGTCTTTGCACTCCTCAAGGCTGTCCCCCATGTCAAAAATTGGTGGGAAACTTATTGTGAGCAAAACCCATCAGACGAGTCTGGATTGTTTGAATATTCCAATCCCACTTGGGCCTCTTTTATAGATGCCGTCAAGGAACAATATTACCCTGTTGGAAACTATGATGACCAATACACAAAATGGACCATTCTACATCAAGAGAGGGACCAAACGGTGTCGGAGTACACCAACAAATTTCATACCTTGCGCACAAAGCTAGGTATCAAGGACTCCGAGCGGCACCTAGTACTGAAATATCGCAGTGGCCTACACCGGTACATCCGAATAGAGATGGATTTCCTGGAAATCTCTTCACTCGGATCCGCCTATCGATATGCTGTCAAAATTGAGCAGAAATTTCAGCAAAAGAACAAGCGTGACTTCGGACCTGCGCAGAAGCAGGGCAAGGGAAACTCTGGCTCGCAGAGCACGGGGCAAGAAAAGGACAACCAGTCCCAACCACAGGAGAAGAAGGGTAAAGAAAAGACAAAGAAGGACACCGGGAAGTGGTGCGAGTTCCACAAAAGCCCCTGGCACAACACTGATGATTGTCGCTCAAAACAGTCATTGGTGGATGAGATCAAAGCTTCAGAATCAGATCCCAGTTTCGATTCTGACTTGGAACCTAATTTCACAGCCACGCAAAAAGGGAAGCAGATCATTGATGCAGAACCCAGTGCCGTTGTTGCCACCACACAGATTCAGCCAGAGGAGCCTGAAGAGTCAGAGGCAGAGGAGCGCCTTTTCCACTCACAGATGTGGGTGAAGGGAATTCCCCTACAATTTGTTGTGGACAGCGGCAGCCAAAAGAACCTGATCTCAGAAGAAGTCATCAAGAGATTGGAGCTACCAATAACGCCACACCCACAACCATACACCATTGAATGGCTAAGCCAAGGACGAAGGATCCGTGTCAGTCACCAATGTTGCCTACCATATGGCATCAAGCCCTTCAAAGATGAGGTATTGTGTGATGTGGCCCCACTTGAAGTATGTGATGTTCTTTTAGGACAACCATATATGTGGAAGCGTCATGCTGTATATGAATCACGACCTCGCAGTGTCATTGTCACTTTGGGAGGACAACTCTATCGGATACCAGAGATAGTTGCACCTACCCCAAATGAGTAGGGAAGGAAGATAATCTCCCACACTAGGAAATTTTTCCTATTCGCAATTGCCACTAAAGGTGAACATCAGATCATGGAGACATCCACAACCTCTCCAGATTATCCTTCTACTCAGCAGGAACAAGAAAAACACAAAGTTAGGGCAGCATCGCCTATTCGGGTACCTCTACAGTGCAAGGCCACGCATTCAAGGGGCCCCTCAAAAAAGAAACCATCCACACCGGTTCATACCAAGGATACCACAACAACCAAAACTGTTGAAGAGCTCCAGCGCATCCATCAACAACAATTACAACCCTCTGAAGATGTCAAAGTAAGGCAACCTTTCCACTTCAGCAAATGTCGCACCAAGAGCTCAAATCGACACACAGCTCGACATATGATAAGAGATTTAACGCAATGGAGACCATTACTTCCTAAGGAGCGAGTATTGATCCAGGTGGATATCGGTGGCGGCCCATGTCTTCCAATTGCCTCAAAACAGTCTTTTGGCAATTTTGGTAAATTACTATTTTTAGCAGTTTTTCGGGTCCTGAACTTTCGGAGCCATTTTGAGGCCCTAAACGACATTTTTTGGCGATTTGGGGGACCAGATGGTTGCCGACGACACACATATGGGCCCAATTGAAAGTTGTAAATCTCGGATAGACCTTTCCAACAGGCTACTGAGCGCCCCAAACGGAGATCGTATGCAAAACTTATGACCCTGGGAAGTTGACTGTTCAACTAACCACCTTGGGGCCGCAAACTTTATGACGGTTCATCTTTTAGGATTAGGTTTTTGGATGTTTGGGATTCTTTCCCTCATGCTTATGATAAATAGGCCCTTTCGGCCTCTCTTTGTATTCATATTGGCACGAATGAGCATAGCGGCCACATCTCTTCTTAGAGATAGCTACCACCATTCTAGCTATTGTATTTTACAGTTTGTTCTATTTTCGCTATTTAATAGAATATATTTACTGTATCACTATGTTATTTGCAATATATCTCTGTATATGATTCTGTATATGCTATCTTTTGTTTCGTTCCCACATAAATCCGGATTAGTGGTATCAGAGCGATCTGCGCTTTGATTGTTTCTCGGTGCATGTCCTCGACGAGGTCAGGATACAGAGAGTTGGGTCTCGAACTAGTTTCACTTGGGGAAGACCACTCTCGCCGCCCCAAACGGCCTCCCATGGCGGAAGAAAAGAGAGATGACGGAGCAGTAGATCCTATCAAGTTGTTGCTCGAGGAAGCCCTCGCGCGACAGAGGAACGAGATGATAGATAATTCCGCCCAGATCCTTCAACGCATGCCAACAGCGGCAAAGGCACCCTCAACGAGCAGCCATTTCGGAGATACAACTCCCTTCAAGGTACAAGTTAATTTTGATATCCCTTTATTTGAAGGCCAAATCGATGCCGATGCCCTAGATAAATGGTTGAATCTACTAGAAGGGTATTTCTTTGTCCACAATTTTTCCAACAGGGAAAAGACCGTCTTTGCACTCCTCAAGGCCGTCCCCCATGTCAAAAATTGGTGGGAAACTTATTGTGAGAAAAACCCATCAGACGAGTCTGGATTGTTTGAATATTCCAATCCCACTTGGGCCTCTTTTATAGATGCCGTCAAGGAACAATATTACCCTGTTGGAAACTATGATGACCAGTACACAAATTGGACCATTCTGCATCAAGAGAGGGACCAAACGGTGTCGGAGTACACCAACAAATTTCATACCTTGCGCACAAAGCTAGGTATCAAGGACTCCGAGCGGCACCTAGTACTGAAATATTGCAGTGGCCTACACCGGTACATCTGAACAGAGATGGATTTCCTGGAAATCTCTTCACTTGGATCCGCCTATCGATATGCTGTCAAAATTGAGCAGAAATTTCAGCAAAAGAACAAGCGTGACTTCGGACCTGCGCAAAAGCAGGGCAAGGGAAACTCTGGCTCGCAGAGCACGGGGCAAGAAAAGGACAACCAGTCCCAACCACAGGCGAAGAAGGGTAAAGAAAAGACAAAGAAGGACACCGGGAAGTGGTGCGAGTTCCACAAAAGCCCCTGGCACAACACTGATGATTGTCGCTCAAAACAGTCATTGGTGGCTGAGATCAAAGCTTCAGAATCAGATCCCAGTTTCGATTCTGACTCGGAACCTAATTTCACAGCCGCGCAAAAAGGGAAGCAGATCATTGATGCAGAACCCAGTGCCGTTGTTGCCACCACACAGATTCAGCCAGAGGAGCCTGAAGAGTCAGAGGCAGAGGAGCCCCTTTTCCACTCACAGATGTGGGTGAAGGGAATTCCCCTACACTTTGTTATGGACAGCGGCAGCCAGAAGAACCTGATCTCAGAAGAAGTCATCAAGAGATTGGAGCTACCAATAACGCCACAACCACAACCATACACCATTGGATGGGTAAGCCAAGGACGAAGGATCCGTGTCAGTCACCAATGTCGCCTACCATATGGCATCAAGCCCTTCAAAGATGAGGTATTGTGTGATGTGGCCCCACTTGAAGTATGTGATGTTCTTTTAGGACAACCATATATGTGGAAGCGTCATGTTGTATATGAATCACGACCTCGCAGTGTCATTGTCACTTTGGGAGGACAGCTGTATCGGATACCAGAGATAGTTGCACCTACCCCAAATGAGTAGGGAAGGAAGATAATCTCCCACACTGGGAAATTTTCCCTATTCGCAATTGCCACTAAAGGTGAACATCAGATCGTGGAGACATCCACAACCTCTCAAGATTATCCTTCTACTCAGCAGAAACAAGAAAAACACAAAGTTAGTGCAGCATCGCCTATTCGGGTACCTCTACAATGCAAGGCCACGCATTCAAGGGGCCCCTCCAAAAAGAAACCATCCACACCGGTGCATACCAAGGATACCACAACAACCAAAACTGTTGAACAGCTCCAGCACATCCATCAACAACAATTACAACCCTCTGAAGATGTCAAAGTAAGGCAACCTTTCCACTTCAGCAAATGTCGCACCAAGAGCTCAAATCGACACACAGCTCGACATATGATAAGAGATTTAACGCAATGGAGACCATTGCTTCCTAAGGAGGGAGGATTGATCCAGGTGGATATCGGTGGCGGCCCACCTCTTCCAACTGGCTCAAAACAGTCTTCTGGCAATTTTGGTAAATTACTATTTTTAGCAGTTTTTCGGGTCCTAAACTTCCGGAGCCATTTTGAGGCCCTAAACGACATTTTTTGGTAATTTGGGGGACCAAATGGTTGCCGACGGCACGCATTTGGGCCCAGTCGAAATTTGTAAATCTTGGATAGACCTTTCCAACAGGCTACCGAGCGCCCCAAACGGAGATCGTATGCAAAAGTTATGACCCTGAGAAGTTGACTGTTCAACTAATCACCTTGGGGCCGCAAACTTTATGACGGTTCATCTTCTAGGGTTAGGTTTTTGGATGTTTGGGATTCTTTCCCTCATGCTTATGATAAATAGGCCCTTTCGGCCTCTCTTTGTATTCATCTTGGCACGAATGAGCATAGCGGCCACATCTCTTCTCAGAGATAGCTACCACCATTCTAGCTATTGTATTTTATAGTCTGTTCTATTTTCGCTATTTAATAGAATATATTTACTGTATCACTGTGTTATTTGCAATATATATCTGTATATGATTCTGTATATGCTATCTTTTGTTTCATTCCCACATAAAACCGGATCACCATCCCCGAGCTGGGCATGATTCTCACAAGAAAAGGGAACATTCCAGCTCGTTCACTACCAATTACTCATTTCATCTCAGCCAAGCCAGTCCATGGCTAGGTTTATCAGGCTACATTTGAACCATGGATGCTTATTCTCAAGCTCAAGTCAAAGCAATGGATAACCAAATCCCATAACCCAACATTCTCATTTCTCACACCGCAAGCACAAACATTGGGCATAGATACCATTTACAACAAGGGTATTTTACAAAACAGGGTCCATGGGTTTTTCCCAAATCGTGGCTCACTAAAACAGACTGTGGAAAGAGTAATTCGATTTCAACCCCAGGGAGTAAAACCAATTTCTCCCCACTGGTTATGATCCTTTCCAATGGCCTAAATGACCTCCAGGAAAACCCAAAAACATGTTGTTCTCTTCCCCACTGGTAATCAACACAAAAACGCCCCTTCCCAGGTAAAAGATGAAGGGAAACCCAGAAAAACCATGGAGAAAAATGCCCAGGCAGCTAGAGCTGCGTGAGGGAGCAAGACTGATGGTTGCATAATGGCTTAGAGAGCAATTTCGTGGCTCTTTTCTTGCCCAAGGAGACAAACACGATTTTCCATAAAGGGTGGCTTGCCCATACCCGAATTTGGACAGCCATACCTCTCCATTCCCAGGGCATTAACTACCTCAACCAACTCTTGGGAGAAATCAATGGTTGGGTACAAAAGTCAACATGGGTAGTTGAGGGTTTGATGGGTTCTCTCATTGACACTTGGCTTGAACTGATTGGCTCAATGGTTTGAATGTTTTCCCTCCCAATTCCTTGTGAAATCATGCCCCCATCTCTTTGTTGCATTGCATAGCTAGTTGTGGGTATTTTTATTAAAATGCATATTACATGATGTTGAAGTTCCAATGTGCCTAGCTAGTATGCAAACCATATGCATCAATAAATCGATGGCGGGGCCTTGGCCTTGAGCTCCTCACCATGATTTCATAACAATATTACATCATTTAAAATGTTAAAGTGATAGGGTCTAGATGCGGACATGACACTCATTAATGTTCATACACATCAGGTGCGAGGACCACTTGGAATGTCCCTTTTTAAGAATTTTCCCAAACTAGGAAAAATTGCAAATTTTACCCAATTCGAATTTAAGACTAGTCTTGACACAAGTGCTTCTGAATGCTTCCGAATGGGGTCTGAATGAGTTTGGAAGGTATTCAGGCATATAAATGAGGTTAATGGATGCTTAAAAACCCTTAAAACACTTCCACAACCTTAAATTACAATCTAGACAAAGTAGGGAGAGTTACTAGTAATTTCGAGCTTGAAAACCCCCAAGGGTAGTGGACAAAGATGGCTTCGCAAATGCTGTTAAACCCTTCCTAATTTTTGAACAGAGGTATGGTACTGATAAATGGATTTAATGAGCTCCCCACTATATCCTTAATTCTTTCTTAGGGACTTCTGCAACTCCTTTAAATCATATGTTTGTTACACCTAAAATCTACCCATCATCATGATTTAGTGTATACATCCCTGAAGTCACCTGGACCAAGTACTCATTTGGGAGGATTTGTACTCAGTTTGTACAACCTTTTGAGAGGTCGTCGCAGGTTGCACACTAGCAACATGCGACGTCGCAGGTTGCTCCATAGCAAGGTGCGACGAGGTCTGTTAATGGGAAAAAATAGCCATTTCGAGATCTTTCTCGAAACTTGTCCATTTGGGGGCTTATCCTTGATCTCTTGGAGAGCTAGTACTCAACCCCTAACTCATTGGGAAGATCCCTTATCTCTCTCCTATCATCCCTCAACCTATCATATCCATAACCTCATCCACTTAGTCCTATATAAACGAGGCTCACTCCCATACCAAAGGGAGGAAGACTATGATATCTACATGCTGGTGAAATCTCTTCACTCACCTCTTGGAGAATTCATGCTTCCTTGGAAGGGCTTGGAAATTAGCTTGTGTGGAGGAGGGCTGCTACGTTAAGTCATTGGTTGTAGTTCTATATTTCTATCATGTACTCCTCTATTTGCAGTAATACAAATGCTTTCCACCAATATCGTTCTTATGTGTAATGATGTTGTGTTGTTTACCTGCTTAACTATTTACATAGATCTCTTATTGTATAGATGCTCTTTACTCGTTTCTCTTTTCTGTATCTTAACAGGTCTTGCAGCTTGGATCTGACGACCATGGGACATGGAGCAACATTCGGGAGAAAGGATAGTGAAATCAAAGAGGTAAGACATCTAGCACTTGATCCTTAAGTAGATCTAGGAAACGTGTTTGTAGTTTGTTCTATTCATTCTAGACTCGCATTGAGCTAGGGAGATTCGGCTCGCCTCCGGTCGAGTGGATTGTCCGGTAACAATGTTTATATGCAAGATTTCACATAGGGGGAAAAGATAGTAATTTTCACCATGTGTTATGAAATTCGAATTTTAGGTTCCAAGGGATTATGCTATGTTAATGAAACTTATTCAGAACTTTAATAACACTCCATACATCAACAAAATCACATAGAGCAATTGATACAACTCGAAATAATGTCTCTTCAAACTCCAACAACAAGATCTAGGCGAAATGGCATCATTTATGCATTGTTTGGTAATTTTACATAACTTAACTTGATATTTAGACTTGAAAGTCTCATGAGCAGTAAATACAGAGTATATATATCAGAATACAAAGAAATGGAGATTCTTATGCTCTCACAAAGAGATCATCATCTCACCAAAGGCGCAATTACTCCAGGGGAGCAAATATGCAAGAAAATGTGAAAGAGATGCAAGAATGAGTTGTAGTTGAATGAACCACAAGATTCCCTATAGCTTCAACCTGTAACTAAAGAATCCATTGTAGCTCCAAATGAAAGGTCTGAATGGCCTCTCCAATTGCCAATTAGGATGGGAATCGTTCACCCTCGAAATTGGTGCTAAGGCAAGTAGACTAGCTCTCTACTAGCTCTCTCTCCAAATGCAAATGCAAAATGTAAAATGATAAAAAGATGCTCTTATTCTTTTTTCCTGAGTTTTATAAACTTCCTAAGGCTTCCCCAATTCGAATTCCATCCATGATCTTCATGCCAACTCACTTTGGGAAGAGATTCCCAAGTATGCCACTTGTCCCTCCAATTCTAGCTTCCTCCTTCCCCAAATTCGACCTGGTGTCTCTTTGTCTACCCTCACTCACTTGTGCGCCTTCTTGGAGGCTATTTTTAGCCCTGAAATGTCATGTATGTCATATTTCAGCCATCAGGTCTGATTTTTCATAAGTGTCATAGGAATCTTCATCATTGGTGTCATAGAAGCTAGGGAATCTAGCCCAAGTGTCCCACTAGCTCCAAATTGCCTCTTCCTCTCCCATGGGAGTTACTCTTCCTCAATATTTCAACCTCATTGATTCATGCCAAGTATTTTTCCTTTCTAACTCACCCAAGAATAGTGGACTCCATCTTGGATTCGAATGGATGATAGTGGAATGCCACGTGGCATGGGGAATCTAGCTTGTGTGGGTCCCACACCATCCATGTGTATCCATAACCAAGTGCCATCTTATTTTCTCACCATAAATATTTATTTTTCCCCACATAAATATATTTATGTCAATGCTAAAGTCGATTTGGGTTTATTAGTCTCTTTATTCCAAATTTAATGTCTCCACCCAACCTAGGAAACTAGTAGATTGGTGGAATTTTTTCCTTTAGGAATTTATTTGAGTAGGGACATTACACATACCTTATCCCCAATTTGGAATGAATGAGGAATAGGATGCTTGTTGTGTCGGGCCTTAGCTTTCGCATTTGCTCGTTGTAATATGTCATGTGCTTGTTGCTGGCTGTCGCAAATTTGATCTCGAAAATTCAATGCTTTCTCAACTTCCCACTGTTTGTAGTTGGTGTAGTTCGACTATGTCGAGGAGCTGATCAATTCGATAGGCACTGAGCGTTGAAATCCGTAACAGATCTCAAATGGAATATTTCCTGTAGAGATATGATGAGCATGGTTGTAGTTGTGTTGTATGTATGGAAGAATTTCATAACATGTTCGTCGATGCTTGTGGTTGTACATGCGAAGCAACTTTACTACCAAGCGATTCACAACTTCCGTTTGTTTGTCGGTCTGAGGATGGAAAGCTGTCGACAATAAGAGTCATGTGTCCAGCTGTTTCCAGAGAGTCTTCCAAAATATGCTGACAAATTTGACATCTCGATCGAAAATAATGGTTGTTGGTAAACCAAAGTGTTTCCAAACATGTGTGAAGAAGAGCTGAGCGGTTTGCTATGCTGTCGTGGTCTTCTTGCATGGAATGAGAATGGCCCTCTTGGAAAATCTGTAGACTACTACTAAGATCGCTTCATGCTGATGTTTCATAGTTGGATATCCCATCAAGTAGTCCATAGAAATAGATTCCCATGGTCAACTAGGAACTAGAAAAGGTGTGTACAATCCCCGTCGTCGATTAGGCGGTTTAGCAATGGCACAAACCACTCATGATTGAATGTATTTGTTGATGTCGGTTTTAAGTGAAGACAAAAAGAAATACTTCTGGAGAACAGCAAGGGTCTTTGCTACTCCAAAGTGTCTTGCAATCTTATTGTAGTGCGCATCCCAAATGAGCCGTTGTCGATGCTCACCGGTTAGTACACAAAGTTGTCCAAGCTTGTATAACAAGGTATCTTTCAAGAAATAGTCGGAGGTCGATGACTTGTCAATCTGAATTTGTTGATAGACTAGTGAAAATTCAATGTCTTCCTGATACAACTGAGGCCAAGTAGTGGTGTCATATCCCTACATACTCATCACTATAAAAGGGAGAGAAATGGGTGGTTGACTTGACAATCGGAGGCAGCATTAGATTTACCTTTCCGACACTTAATTACCAATTGAAACTGTTGCAGGTAATTAATCCACTTGATTTTTCAAGTTGTTTGTAGTTTCAACTAGGTTGGAGCGAACTGTAGAGGTTTATGGTCAGTGAGGATGACCGTTTCCTTGCCAAGGATGTAATTCCTCCATTGCTTGAGAGCTTGCACAATGGCGTACAATTATTTTTCATACATCGAATATCTTCTAACAGTGTCGTTAAAAGTTTCAGAATGAAAAGCGACTGGGTGACTAGACTGAGTGATCATTGTGCCCAAGGCATATTTTGATGCGTCCATCTCAATCTCAAAGGGATGATGCAAATAAGGTAACACAAGTATTGGTGTAGTGCAGATCTTGTGCTTGAGGTATTCAAAAGTTGCTTGTTGTGTCAGTGTCCATTTGAAGACAGTTTTCCCACTTCCCTTCGTCAACTCATTCAAGGGCCAGGCTATGTGACTGAAGCCGAGTATGAATCGTCGATAGAAATTCACCAAACCAAGAAACATTCTTAGTTCTTGAATAATGTGAGGAATGGGCCAATATTTGAGAATTTTTGCTTTGTCTGGGTCGACATGAATGCCTGCAGAGTCAATTACAAACCCCTATTTGATATTGTTCATCGCAAAGGAACATTTGTCCATGTTCAAGTAGAGTCGATGTTGTTGGAGAGTGTCGAGGACTTGTTGAACCTGTCTGACATGTTCTTCCCATGATCGACTAAAAATCAATATTTCATCGAGATAGACAATGACCCATTTTCCGATGAAAGGTCGAAGAATGTTATCCATGTATTGCATGAAGGTCGCAGGTGCATTGTTTAAGCTGAAAGGCATGACTAACGATTCAAAAAATCCTTCCTTGGTCTTGAAATCAGTTTTCCATACATCTGAGGGATCGATTGGAATCTGATCATATCCCAACTTGAGGTTGAGTTTAGTAAAGAATTTACCACCTTTCATATAGTCGATGAGCTCGCCTATCCGCAGTAGAGGGTAGCGATTCTTTACCGAAATTTTGTTGAGTTCCTGATAGTCGATGCACATGCACCAAATCCCGTATTTCTTTGGAATGAGGACGACTGGACTTCCACAAGGAGAGGATTTGGGTCAGATATGACCTTTTTCGATCAAATCTTGGATTTGACTATGAATCTCTTCATTTTCGAGAATGGATCTTCTGTAGACAGATGCATTAGGTAATGGAGAACTAGGATCAAGTTCAATAGAGTGTTTTACCTGGAAATGTAGAAGTACTCCGTCTAGAACTTGGAATAGGTTCTGGTACTCATCAAGAATATTTTCGATCTGCTGCTTCTGTCGGGAGCTACATTGGTCGGTGACTCGATTGGTTGATGCAATCTTCCTAGAATGTTGTGGCTTTATCATAATCAATGCGGAATTCTGGGCATGATTTATGAGCTTCTTCGTTTGCTTAGCATATATCATTGGAACCATTGGTGTAGGTCATCGCTCTGGTATGCTATACCGTAGATTCCAAAATTTGAAAATCACCTTCCGCAGTTGTGACTGGTAACTTCCATGGCGATCCCATAGGTAAGGATTCCCAAACAGGGCGTTGGCTACGGAGAGTGGTGCCACATTGCAAAGTACTTCATCTTCAAAAGGCTTTATGAAGTAGGTAATTTTGTATTGTCGGGTGATCCTTAGCTCTTTTCCATCCTTCATCCTACCGATGTTGTAAGGCTGAGGATGCGGAGTGGTAACAAGAATTAGTTTCTTCATAGGTTCTTCAGGAACAAAGTTCTTCTGGCTTCCGTTATCCACAATCAGATGTAATGGTTTGTTTTGAACCCATATCTGTGTATGGAACAGGCACTCTCGTTCCTTCTCATCGATGATATCCGAGGCTGCTGGTGTTGTCGATGTCGATGTCAAAAGGATTGTTGCTTCTGGATCAGATTCTACCACAGTCTTTTTGAACGCGTCGAATATCGACAATTTTTCCAAAAAGGTCTTCTGAGCTTTTCATTCAGATGTATCATGCCAATATGAGTGATGGTAATCACACATTTTCTCGGTAGTTTGCTTGCTACGTTCCCTTTTGTGAAAAGGATTTTTGTCATGATCTGGTTTTGGCGGAGTTGGCTGAGAAGATTTTGACTTGTCGAAGTCGGCTGGTGTCTTCTTGTCAGGTGGTCGTCCTGATGTCGACTTTGTTCTGAAGCATGCTTTTCCTTTCTGCTTGGTTTCACATTTGCTGGCATAGTGGAATGCATCCACGAGTGTATTGAAAGTCAAAAACTCCATCTCTTGCTGAATATACTGGGATAATCCAATGACGTACTTCAAAACAAGCAATTTTTCTTCTTCTTGAATGCCAAGTCTAGCCATGAGTCGATAGAACCCGTCGGTGTAACTCTATACAGACTAGTCTTTCCATTTCCTTAGCTACTGCCACTTCTTATACTGCTATTCAAGGTACTTGGGCGGGTAAAAATCCTTTTAGATGTATTCGAAAAATTTATCCCATGTGTCTATGGGGTCTCCGCTTTTCTCCATCTTTGTTGAGAGGTTCTCCCACTAGCAATGCATAGATATTGACATCTTTAAGGATGCAATGGTGATCTTGTCGGCTTCCAAGAGTTGATTCACAACGTAATAGGATTCCAATTGTTGTACCCAATTGTCGATTGATTCCATGTCAATCTTGCCTTCTAGATTCGGTATGTCCAAATTCATTTGCACTTTGAAGGGGTTGATTTTGTCGGAGTTAGATCTCGTCGTAAATTCTCTTGATGTCGAAGAAAATCGCATGGGAATCTCATTGAACTGGGAGAACATTTAAGTTCATTGTCGAGCCAGTGCTTGCTCTATGAGTTGCTGTGTCTCGTCAATTGCATGTCTATCACCTATTTCTCCTTTCATCTCTAGAGGTAGTGTTTGCTTGGATTGCTGCGTTTCTGAGTGTGTTTGAACCAGCATAAGTTAGGTAACTTTGTTGGAAGTGTCTACGCACAACTTAAGCTCTGGATCAAGACAAAATGCTCGGATACCAATGATCCGCACACACCCAGGAAGCACAAGGGGGAAAACAATTCAACTGAATGAATTGGATATGTTATGGTGGAAGCATAAGAAAGAGAATAAGCAAAGTAGGAATACACTACACAGGTGAACACATACACACATACAATATGCAGGAATGCGAACTGTTCTTCTCTATTACTGAAAACCAGTTAGCTCAGATGTATGTTACAATATTATACATGCTTATATAGAATGCTGAGACATTTGGGTGCCTTTTCATTATGTTCAGTTACAAGAGAAGTTAGAATGGTTTCGGAAGTTCAACCATTACAGTTGACTGGAAGACAAAGAGACAATCTATCGAATTTCGACATTCGTAAGTCACAAGTCAATGCTGCATGTCGATGTCACAATATTGTTGAGGTCGTTGAACTTGTCGAAGTCATGGAGCTTGTCGAATTCGCTTCGAAGTCGATAACTTGTTGAAGTTGTGTCGAAGTCAATGACTTGTTGCAGTTGATGTTAGCATTCGACAACAATGCCAACTACTGGAATGGATCACCAACTTACTATTGTTTCACCTAGGGTAAAAACATACCCTGTGGTGCTCCTCTTGATTTCTTTATCACCTGCCATATCTACATCAACATATCCCTGTAGAACAGTGTTTGAACCTACAAATATAATGCATGAGTAGAAGTACCTTTGAAATACCTGAGAATCTAATGTTCTTTACCTAGATTGTTCATATACCTGCTCACAACTCCCATTGCATGTGCAATATCGGGTCGTGCACACCGTGGCATACATCAAGCTACCAACTGTTGATGAATAAGGGACCCTGGACATGTAGTTGATCTGTTCCTGTGTCTTGGGACACATATCCTGACTTAGTTTGAAATTCAAAGGAGTGGAAGAGACCTGTTTATGGATTTTTAAACCCAACGTTTTGGACTTCAAAGTGAGTCCATCATAAATGGCTGGACAAAGGTGTACTAATTGGTTTTGCATTTTGCATTCTAAACCTCTCCAACACCTTTTCTATATACTCACCCCAAGACAATGTCAATTTGTGATTTTTCCTGTCTCTTGTTATTCTCATACCAAGAATTTGCTTTGAAACACCCAAATCCTTCATCGCAAATGAATTAGCTAACTTTATTTTGAGCACATTTATATCTTGCATGTTATATCCTACAACAAGCATGTCATCCACATAAAATAACAAGATAATATATCTTTTTTTTTTGTAAGCGGCAAGGTTCTATTAAATAGTGGAAATAAAAAATACATAGGGAGAAGTTGTCTTTCGTGGTCTAAGAATATGGAGCCACCAACCAAAAAAATCAAAAAGATCAAAATGGCTGCAACCATAGTTTCTAGACTTATGCTCAAGGAAGGGAGAGTCAGTATGTTCAGGGGAGGAACAAAGTCTATACAAGCTCACATAAAAACAACTGAAATATACAAAATTTATGAGCATTTTAGAACAAAAATATTGAAAGTCGCAACTAGCCTCCGGAACCTTTTTAGCTTGTTGTATTTTCATTTGGGGGGAATCTATTCAAGAATTAGAGAGCTGAAGTTGTCCTCCTCCGTCACGTTCTAATCTGACCGCTTGACTGGATGGGGTTCCACCTTGCACCAGGGCAGAACAATATTCTCATTTTCACCATGGAGTATTTTAACTACCATCTGTCTAATCGTGGAAGGGATGGGGAAGGTGTTTGTGGTGAGCTCCTTGCCACCCAACTCTAAGATCACTAGATCCGTATCACCTCCCCCTGCCATTGCAGAATTATCCCCCACGCCTACCACTGTACCAATGTTGCTTCCACCGACATGGCTACCACCTGCATGGATACCACCAGCATGGATTCCGCCAGCATAATTCTGGCCCCCAAAGGTGGTTTCCATATTTCCTACTAGGCCTTCCATTTGAGCCAAGTGAGCCTTCATGGTCTGAGTCCTGTCTCTAGCCTTGAACCAGTTGGCCTTTGTGTCCTCCATGAGGGCTCCCAGCATATTCTTGACGAGCCAGTAGTGGTTGATGTTGGTTGGATTATTTTTCTAATTAATTAAACAACTGAAACTACCAGAACATAAATTGTCAACCCGAGGAAGTCTTTTATTTCAAAGCTATCGTGCAAGATCTATGCAAGCACAATTTCTACCTGACATTGTTGATCTATTGGTATGAAATTGAAACTTATTGTAAACTAGATCACACCTTCTTGAAAAGAAATTAAACCTAAAACCTATTCATCAAACCAAACTATAAATCTAATCACACTTCAAACAAAATCAATTCTTATGAAGCAAGATCTAATTGCATAAATATAAAAGAAGTGCTATGTTGGCCAACGATCTATCAAAAAGAAATTAACATGAAAACAACAATGATAAATCTAATGAATGAAAACATGAACTAAATAATAAAAAAATCTACAAAATAACAATAAACATTATCAGCATCTGCTCAGGGAAGAGGGCCCTTCCTCCACTGAGTAGAGATGGATCTCTACAATGAAAGTCTACAACTCCAGAATTAAGAAACTGCCAGCATGTATTATCATAATGAAATTATTACAATAGAGTCTGGATCAAATTATATAGCATAACATTGCTTAATATCGTATCTCCCCTAATACATGAGAATGATTGCATATTTATACATAATATTCTCTCATAAAGAATGATAAACCGAATCCCCAACTTGTGATCTGTTTTAACAAATTGCTAATTTGAAACACGGTCGTAACTGCAAATCTGGGAATTGCACGTTTAGAGAAACAACTATATATCTCAAACCATGGCTTTGCTTGAAAATTCCTTATGATTCAGTTAATTGAGGTCGTTACGCACAAAACCCATGTCCTAGATTTTCGAGATGCTTCTCCATCTGCCCACAAAGAGCGACGCAAATCAATGTGTTCTTATCTGGCATGCGTTTTTGTTTAAGGCTGTTTGATCATGAGATGGAGGTTGCCATGTTGGACTTGGGCATGAATTGAAATCACAAATCCACATAATCAATCCTAGAAATGAAACCATGTTGTGATATCCATGTGGACGTGTGCTAACATGCCAACTTTGGAGGCTTGAACCATGAGTGTTATTGCTGTTAATATAAAAAATCACTCCACAAACCATCATCGGTAAAATTATGCATAATAGTATTCAATTCATCAAAAATAAAGGAAAATAATCGTTATTAACCACTAAAGCATCAATGAGACTAATATGGCATTTCTCGAGCAGTTACAACAAATGGAAGGAAAATGGAATGATAAATGGGTGATAATAGGAAGAAGATGGATGAAATAGGTGTCGATAAGTAATGAAAATAGGGACAAATCCGTGACCCAACATATCCCCCAAACTGAACTTGTTGCATGTCCTCATGCAACTCAATACCTGTGTAGCATCCAAACTAAAAGGACTCATTTGACTGTTGCTTGCATTTTACCATGCATAGTGACCAAAACCAATTTGCTTGCCCGTTAATGATGCTTCTTTTAAAACAATACTTGAAACTCCTTCAAACAATGGTTGTTGCATTTCTCATCAAAGGATAATCTTCAAAAATAGCCCTCAAGTGATCTTTAGCAATTTTGATGGAGTTTCAGCAATTAGCAAAAAATTTAGCTAAAACTTTAGCAGAGAAGTTAGTGGAAAATTTGGCGGCGTTGCAGCCACTTAGCGGAGGATTTAGCGGAGAATATAGCGGTGTTGCAAGCTCTTAGCGGAGGATTTAGCAGAGAATTTAGTGGTGTTGCAGCTGCGAAATGGAGAGTTTGGCGGAGTTGCAGCTGGTGTTTCAGCAAACTTCCTGAGCTAATATCTCACAAAATACAAACTGGGTTTGGATGAAATTTTTCAAGAAAGTCTCTACAAGTCCAATGCATCTATACACCGAAAATCAGAGATACCCACATCACGGATTTTAAGAAAAATGCAAATTGGTTGTAGGTGATGATGGTCACTTTTTTGCAATCCGTGAAGTATGTATACCTGAAAATTCGTGAGTATCTTTCTCTTAACATAATGCTTCTGCTCCCCAAAGCTAAAATTCATCTGATGCACGGATATCAAGATATAGGCAAAATGGTTGTAGGTGATGATGGCCATTTCTTCGAACATCGTGCATTGGATTAGGCTGAAACTTACGAGATTTGTTCTTCATGATGTTATGCATTCCCTGTCCAAGTTTAGTGAAAATCCATTTCATGGCTTGGAAGATATGATTACTTTAATTTCTACACTTTATATATATGAGAAAAACAAATATGAATGGCAAATGAGAGAGCAAACCAACAAACATAATAAATGCTTCTCCCCCAAATTGATGATACATCATGTATTCATGCTGTGATGAGACTCTTCAATGTGGAAAACAAGTTTTGATCTACACATCCATCCTTCCCCAAACTGAATCTTCAAAATGATGAATCATGAAATGACATATGAAAGGTTCGAACAGTGAATCCTTTGATTGATACCTTGATAAATGGAAGTATGTCCTTGTTGCACAACAAAAGGCCCGAATCATGTTGAAGACTATGTGCCCAAATCTGAATATAAAATGGAGATCAAGAGGTTGTTACAAGATTGTTGGAGTAAACTTCAGATCAAATCTTGAAAAGTTGTTATAGAGCTATTATAACAGGCTGAAACCACTTCATTTGTGTTGATGCTCATGGTTGGTAAGAGACAAACCAAAGTGTACGACTAAAATGGCCCATCCAATAATCTTCAAAGCGAGCTTTAATTTGATTCCCAATAAGATTATGAACTCTTAGTTTTTGTAGGCCATGACTGTAATGCAATTATTAAACCAACAGTTCACAACTTTGGCAACGAAACTTCTTCAATTTGTTGAGATAGAATACATTGGATCTGGAAAATGCAAGAGTTGTGGAAAACATAATGGATTTTCTTTTTAATGACTAGCAAGAATGTGTGCATCAAAGTCCTCTATTTATTTGATTTTCCAAGATATTTAGAAAATGAAACTCCATGAGAAGAACTCTCCAAATGAAAAATAAGGATGAAGGACTATGGCATATACCCATATCCATGAAAATAAATCTCATCCCTTACCATGCTTACCCCCATCATATTTGAATTTATATGAACTTATCATTCTAGATGAAGGCTATTCTAAGTACCTGTAAGTTTGGATCTCCAAAATGAGACCTTGAACCAAATGTTAGACACTTTCAAAACACTTCTCTTACCCATACAATTCCTTGGATTTGAAGATTTCAATGTACAAGAGAGTGCTGCCACAAATTGCTAAAAGAGGCCAAGATTTTCCTTTAAGCACTCTACATGTATTCTATGTTGTATGGCAACATAGGCTTCTACAACAGCTTCTTGTACTACAGGTTCTTGTGGACATCCTATTCCTTTCTTCCAATAGTTTCTTAGCATGTGTATCAGCTGCTTTATTTCTTCTCATTGTTTATTTTTATGTGGCAACAAAGCATATTTTATCACTGCTGGTTCTTGTGTGGCAGTAGCAAGGCATCTTCTTATGCTTGGATGTAGGAGATATAGGGAAGAACTTGATTTGGATGTGCATGAATTGGAATGATGAAGTGTTAGAATTGAGTGGGAAAGGATGGATAGAAAATGATATATAGAAAATGAAAATGGCTAATGCTTAGTGGTTCTTCATGACATATTCCTAAATCTTTAATAAATAAAAAACTCATGTTATTTTACCTCAAGTGTTACCTCCGTGGAAGCCTTGGTTAACTGCAGCTGAGAGATGTAGCTGGAAGATGAAAGTTATGAAGGCTGAATCTAATCCATGATGAGGAACTGTGCAAGCTAACTGAAAACAAATGCTGCTAACTGAATGAAAAGAATACTGCTGAACTGCTGGAACAATAAAAATATATAGTCTTCATCCAATATTCGTGCTTATGTACAAGTTAATCCCTGTGAATGAATGTTCTTGAAGTCGAACATGGAGAAAATTCATTGGATTACCAATCAATAATGAAAATTGTTAACCAACGCAAGACAACTCACCAGTGATGACAATGAGCTATCAAGGTACAGTAGTACAACTTGTTAGGTACGAATGTATGTGTTGAAGTCGAGTCACCTGTAGGATCTGAAAAATAAGAGACATTGATGTATTCCCTTGATCATCAGCGAGGAAATTTACCCTTGATGCATGTAAAATTCCAAGGTACTATACATAACCCAAGTCTTGTTGCCCAGATAGTGTGTTGAGGTCGATGGGACAAGACCATTGGAAGGTGGACCTTAATGAATTCCACATCATCCAATATGAGTACAAAAACAAATGATTGTGAAGAATTGGAGATAACATATTTTCTCCAACAAGTAGGCTTTATTGGTAAAATGAAAAGGATAGGGGGTAACTCAGCATGTAAGAGAGCTGAGAGACATTATTCATGGGTTAGGTGTGAGTGGAGTGGATAGTATGGGAGTGATGAAATGGAGCAGAAGGTCATGGAATTTATGGAATGGTGGAGGAAAGAAGGAAATGTATGGGCATAAGATGGTGTTGGTGAAAGAGCATGATGGACGAAAGGTCTTTTGGGAGGCTTCTTTGGTAGTAATTCATGTAGAAATGGAACTTGAATTATGAAACATTGGTATTAATATGGTTTACATACAAATTCTTCAATTTTTGTTCTCAATCCATTTGCAAATTTGAGAAAAAAGTCTTCAAAAATCACTCATGCATATATTAACCTTCTATCTTCCAAGGACCTGCAAAAACCTAGCACTTGCCTACAGTAAAGCATGAGATCATGGAATAAGAGAGGTGATCGATCTCTATTCATCAAATACTTATGAAAAAAACAACAACAAGCAATTACTTATAAAACAAATCCAAGAAAAAATGAACGAAGCAAATTCAATTTATACTTGTGGGAGAGCGATGGCCAATTAGACTCACTAGCACTGTTTTGATCATCAATTCTTCGTTCCTCATTCAATTTGAGTGATCATCAATTCTTTGTTCTGCATGACAAGGTGTTTTTCGAATTCTAGACTAGACCAATAGTCACGGTTTTAGGCATAACTTTTTCGTTTGATAATGGATTGACGTGATTCCAATTGGAGATGAAATTAGATTCATCTAGGGATATCACATAGAAAAAGGTTTTGAATCCAATAAGAATTCATGGGTCAAACAGTCCAATGAACAGTTTAGGAAACTGAGTTTTAAAAATGTTGATTTGTGATAGGCAGTAGTTATTTTGATCATAAAATTTTTGTATGATATCGGAATTGAGTGATTCAAATTTATTTGTAAACTATATTCATAAGCGAATATACCAATTAAACAGTTTTTCAAGATACATCCAATAAGGCATCCAAAAATTGATTGTCTCAGCTTTGTTCCTAAGCTTATTGCTTGATACCCCGTTAGTATTTTGACCATAAATTTTTCGTTTGATGCCCAATATTAAAAATTAAAATTGGTTTGGAAACTAGATTCAAAGGGATACTTGGGATGTAAATAGGTTTTAAAAATAATTCCATTTGGTCTCCCAAAAACGGACTGTCTCGACTGTGTTTCAGTAAAAAAATTCAAGCCAAAATACCACGAAAATCCAATAAATGAAATTTGGCTCCCAAAAAGTGACTAGAATAGGTGTGAATGTTTTTAATGGTATAAATTTAAATAGAACACACACCCATACCAAAAATTTCAAACATTGATTACCTAGATTGACTTACACAGTGTGTTGCGACAATTGTTGCAACTCTTAAAAATGATATAATGTTTGAAATAAAGCCCATGTATTTTTATGGAGGTGTTATATAGAAATGAAAACTAAACACATACCATGATGATCACACAAGTTTCAAGCTTGAAGGGTTCCATAATCTTTTGGCTCATTTTCCCATGGAGTTTTCATTCACCAGTGCTTTTTTCCTCTTACCAACTTACCGAAAAAGAGAGATTAGTAATATGGGTGGCTCTTACTGCACCATGTGTCCAGGATTTCTTATTCAAAACAAAATGATGCTATCTATGTTAACACCCAAAAAGTGCTCACCATCTCATCTCCCTCATTATATGACTCATTTGTCTATATTTCCTACCATGTTTGCCTCCAAAACCTTAAAAAATCATTAAAAAGCCTCCAAAAGGCCAAAAACCCCCTTTTCTCCCCAAAATAATTTAAATTTCCTCCAAAAATAGCAAAAAATCTCTAAAAGGGGAATAAAAAATATAAAAAAAAGGAAAAAGAGGGAAAAAAGAAGTAAAAACTCTATACAATTGACCTAAACCATATGGTGCCAAAAAGCATGGGTTAACACTCCACCACTAAAAACCTATAAATAGGTGATGGAGGCTCCCCATTTCACTATCCACAATATTCCCTATCCTCACTCTGCCAAAATCACTCTTGAAACCCTAACTTACCATTTGAGCTAGTCTTTCCCATTTGAGTGCCCCTTTGGCCCATATCCAAAACACTTTGGAGAAGGAGAAGGAACCCATTGGAGCTTGGAAGCAGGCCTCCTGGACCATTGCAAGAGCTTCACCAACCTCAACACTTGAGGTAAATTTAATACAAAAGAAAATCTTTATCATATTGTCATGTCTTTTTATTTCTGTCAATGCTCATGCTAGGTTAAATTTCATATTGTTTTATTGCTTTAATTTACTATTTATTGAACTACTACTAAGGAGGCCCTTCTCCTTAGTAGGTGCTCATTTGCACAAGCTAGGGTGAAAACCCTAGTTACAGTTTAGGCGACTTCCCTAGTATTCCTTTGAGTTTCTGGTTATAATTTTTAAAATTTTTATTTTCTGCAAGTATTTTTCTGTTTTCCCCTTTCGGTTGTCCCTTTCGGCAGTTGGGTTTGCTGCCGAAAATCGCGTATTTTTTCCACACAGCTGCGATCCGATCGTGGCTTTCAGCCTGTTTCCTGCGATCTCCTCGTAGCTTTCAACCTGTTTCCTGCGATCTCCCCATGGCTTTCAGCCTGTTTCCTGCTATCTCTCCGTGGCTTTCAGTCTATTTCCTACGATCTCCCTACGGCTTTCATCCTGTTTCCCGCGATCTCCCCGCGGCTTTCAGTCTAGTCTGGATGACATCTACTATATCCCTGTTCTGTCACAAACCTATAAAATTTCAAATATCGTTGCCTTGGAGATTTCTTTAGGCCATACAACCTCTTATTCAACCTACATACTAAATTCTCCTTCCCTTTGACCTCATACCCCTATGGTTGTTGCATATAAATTTGTTCCTCCAAATCCCCATAGAGAAATATTGTTTTTACATATAAATATTTAAGCTGCAAATATTCTACCACCACTAGACTTAAAATAGTTCTAATTGAAGTCAATTTTACAATAATTGAAGTCAATTTTACAATAATTGAAGTCAATTTAACAATAAGAGAAAATATTTCATCAACATTTATACCTTTATTTTGTGCAAAATCCTTTACAACAAGTCTGGCCTTGTACCGCTTCTTACCTCCATATTCTTCCTTCAACCTATAAGCCCATTTATTATGCAATGCTCTTTTAACTATAGAAAACTGAACCAAATCCTCAGTTTGATTTAATACCAATGAGCCATCTCCTCATTCATGCCTTGCTCCCACTTATTTCTAGTTTCCACCAGCATTGCTTCTTCATAACATTTTGGTTCACCAGAATTAGTCATCAATAAATAATGCATTGAAGGAGAGTATCGTTCAGGGGGTCTAATTAACCTTGTAGATATTCTAAGACTTGCAAGAGTTGGAGGTACCTGTTGTTATTCTTGATTTTCTGGATGCTTTGGAACTTCATTTTCTTTGATTTCATCAAGCACTGTGTACTCTGTGTTTTCCTTTTCATATTTCTTTCCATGCAACTAGTATTTATACATGACATTTTCATTGAATACCACATCTCTAGTCCTAATGATTTTATTATTGTCATAATCTCATAAGCAATAACCAAAATCATCAACCTCTTATCCAATAAAGGTACATTTCTTGGATTTAGCCTCAAGCTTTGTTCTATTATTTTTATCAATATGGACAAATGCTTCACAACCAAAAGTTCCCAAAAATGAGTAATTTACCATTTTACCTATCTATGCCTCCTCTGGAATACCACCATCAAAAGCACTTGAAGGCCCTCTGTTTATTAAGTAAATAGTAGTATCTACAACATCTGCCCAAAACTGTAAGGGAAACCCTGCATGCAATCTCATAGACCTTGCACGCTCCATGATTGTTCTGTTCATCCTTTTTAACACAACATTTTCTTGTGGTGTTCCTGGGACTTTCTTTTCTCTACGAATCCCATGGTATGAACAATAACTATAAAACTCTTTGCCATAGTATTGACCTCCATTATCATATCTAAGACACTTCAACATTTTTCCTGTCTCATTCTTGACCAAAGCTTTCCACTTCTTAAAAATAACAAACACATTAGATTTCTGTCTAATGCAATAAAGCCAAGTTTTTCTAGTTGCATCATCAATAAAAGAAACATAATAATGAGAGCCACAAAGAGATTGTACTTGAGTCGGTCCCCATATATCTATATGCACAAGCTCTAACTTTTCACTCTTTTTTGTTTCCCAACCCTGAGGAATCTAACTCTCTTTTGTTTTCCATAAACACAGTTCTCACAGAATTCCAAACTTACATGCTTTAGATCTAGTAGCAACTTTCTTGAGTGGAGAATATGCATTCCCTTCTCCCTCATGTGGTTGATGGGGCCACAATATAGGTATCAATTGCAGTCACAAGTTCCCTTTGTACTATTATGAAATATCAATTAAGTACGAGATCACCCCTTTCTATAGGCTAGGATATGATTTAATTGATTATGAAATAATGATGGTTATGTAGTAATCTTTTATTTGCTTAGCATGTTTTTATAAGCTGCCAAGTGGATAAACTCCATGTGCAAATAAGCACAGGTTTAAATACAACTATGAAGAGAGAAGATTGCACCTTCTCCAGTCACAGAAGCTCACTAAAGTCAGTTCCAGTTAACTTCATGAAGTAGTGAAAGAAAAACTCTAGATCACTCTATCAGTCTCTCCTAATTTCCAGGGATAAATCTAGAATAGATTGATAATAAGTTATACAACTTGACGAGACCTTGATAATGTTCTCGTTTTTTTATAGGCATCAAAACCACAAAAAAACAACCCCAAATTGAAAAGTGGTGCTACCAGTAGCACCACCTTTTTTTCGGAACTAAAATTACAACTTTTTTGTAACCCTGATCAGTGCAGCACGGTGCCACTGTAATTAAAACTGTAAAATCAGTCTCAAATAAAAAATGGCAAAACATAGTTTTATTTCTAGAACTAAAATTACAACTTCTTTGACATCATCACCTTAACAACCAACAACTTTGCAATGCAAATACTAAAATAATCAATGACCCGAAAAAAAATGCTACCATTAACAACCTTTTACTTTGTCAAGTTACATATGCAAACATTTTTAAACAATATCCTAAAAATATTTTTAAAATAAATCTTCGTAAAAAAAAACATAAAAAAAACAAAACAAAATTTTAACAAGTTTTAACCACACCAAAAAAAAAAAAAAAAAAAACAAAAAAAAAAAAAAACAAAAAAACAAAAAAACAAAAACAAAAACACATACACAAACAAAAACTATTAAAAACACACATTTTAAACATATTTAAAAATAAATAAATAAACAAACCAAGAAAAACAACAAAATAAACCAAAAAACAATATAAAAATACACACTTTAAACATATTTATAAAAAAACAAAAAACAACAAAATAAAAATAACAAAACCTAAACCCCACCCCACTTCACGTGCACCCTCCCTACCCATTATCCCTCCCACCTACCCCACTATCCACCTCCTCCCCCTTCACGTGCTCCTCCCACTCATTAAACCCACCTCCTCCCCCTTCACGTGGTCCTCCCACTCATTAAACCCCCCTCCTTTAAACTTTTAAACTTTTAACTTATGTTTTATTTTAATTCTTTTTTTTAATATTCTTTAATACTTTAAAAACCATTTCTTATATGTTTTGTTTTCATTCCTTTTTAAATATTTTATTAAAACTTTATAGTTTTAAAGATGTGTGAATTTTTTATTATTATTATTTTTTAATTTTGTGTTTTTTTTATATTCATCTTCTTCTTATGTTTTTTTAAGGTTTTTTTTTGTTTTTTTGTTTTTTTTAAACATATGTAAATATGTTACATTTTATTTTTTTATTTTTATTTTTGCTTTTTGCTTTTTCTTTAAATTTCAAAATAGGTTCAAAAAAATGTTTTTTTTTTAATTTTTTTTTTTGGGTTTTTAAAGTATTTTTTAGTAAAATTTGATTAATATTTGTTTCCTATTTTTTAATTATCATGGATTTTTTCATTTTTACAATTTTTTTTAAAATTTAAATATTTTTAGGGCATGGTTTAGAAACGTCTTCAAATGAATCTAAAAAAGAAAAGAGGTGCCATCAAGCAAACCAACAAATGAGCAACCAATAAGCAAACAAAAAAATCATTATCAAGTGAGCTAGAAAAGTACTTAATTACACACTATAAACTGCCACTATGGAAAAGAACAAAGAAACTACAGACAAAGCTGCAATAACTACAAAACCACACATCTATGCCGTTGCACATCAGAAATCTCCACATCACCACTCCAGTTATACTAACCACAAAAGGTAACAACTGACCTCATTATTTTAAAATCTATAAAATATAGCCTACCTACAAAAATCATAATTACCCATTACCGAGTTGAGGATGGATCATTTTTAGAAAGGAGGCGGTGCATGGTTCAAAAGAATACCATTTTTCCATGTGAAATAATGATTGCGCATTCAAAATTGGAAATAACAATCTAAGGTGGCGAAGTGTTAGGAACCCACATCAACCCTTCTATTTACTTTGTTAGTATATTGTTGTTGGATGCATATGTTTTGTAAGTCATCCCGTAGTATTTGTTGATCCATAATTTGTATTATTGTTGTTCGACACATATGCTTTGTAAGTCGTCCCGTAGTAATTGTTGATCCATATTTTGTATTGGCCCATGGTTTGTATTGACACATGGTATTGACCCATGGTATTGGCGCCTAGACTTAGTATATAAGTTTGTGTTGAGAACAATGAAGGTAGCGTGAAGTTATTTGTATTGAGCTTGCTCAAAGGAGGTTGCCCCCTCAAAGTGGCCTGCGATCAATATAAAAGTGATTCTGAGTTCTGTTATTTTTGCTATATCATGTGTTTTAATTAATTAATTAATTATTGCAGGTTCTTCACATCTGGTATCATAGCACTTTCTTGGGCTCGCTGGGTGAAATTTCTGCCAAATTTTTTTTTGACATCTGTCGCAGCTTCGGATATACGAATAATGCCTATCCGCTTAACTGTGGGAAGTACTTGGGCATACGCCCTAAAACTCATTGTGAGGAGTACCACAGGAACCTTGAAGTAGCTGGCCCATTAAGAGGACCTGCCAGCGAAAAGGGCAACAACCTCTACCTGATTGACTAGTTCCCACCCGTGAGGTAAACCAAGAGCTGTCATTTATGGCAAAGCGGTTATCAGTTTTACCTGAGCCGTGGAGTGAGGGGTACTGCCCCAATATGCAAGCCATCAAACAGTATTGGTGGCCGAGTGAATCCCCTGAAAAGATAGGAAGCCACACATACCTGGGGTCCATATCTCTTTTCAGCTGAACTATTGCCGATCACCTACGCGCCCTTTCAGATTCATTCCAAGCTGTTTCAGATCCATGTTGAATATTGTAACTTCTAAGAATATTATATTTGTAGATTATTATTCCGGAGATGTTTCATCCCTCCAAGGTAACCCTATTATGTATCCGGAGATGATTATTCTTCCAATGGGTTGTGGTAACTAGGGTTATTAGACCCACCATGTGGGGGTCAGCCCTGATCTTATATTTTAGGGGTTATTAGACTTCTCCAGGAGAGGTCGGCCCCATTAGGGTTTTTAGTCAGTCGGGAACTAATATAAATAGAGGAGGTGAGCTCTTCATTAGACACACTTGTAAAACTCAGAAAAGTAGCGCACTTGTCTGGGAGGTCTGCTAAGGAGGTAGAGAAGGAGGGAGCACATCTTGTATTTTGGTTGATCATCTTATTGAGGAAAGCTTTGCTGGGTTTTCTACCCCATGAGGGTTTCCCAAGGTAAATTCTGTGTCTATCTTGTGATTATGTTTCTTTCAGTGATCTTGCTAGTCTATTTGGTTTAAACTTAACATGGTATCAGAGCTAGCCTGAATAGGACATCTTTCACAAGGTAAGAATATCTCTCTCTCTCTCCGATGAAAATTAGGGTTTTAGCAAAAAGTTGGTATTGTTGAATTCTGATTACATGGCTGGATAGTCCTTCTCAAAACCAATATTTTGAGACCTAGATCAAACTTTTTGGTTGGGTAGAACTCCGGGAAAGTCAAACCCTAGTTTTACCAAAAGTGCGATAAACCGAAAATTGGTTTCAACAAAAAGTTGGTATTGTTAAATTCTGATTACATGGATGGATAGCCCTTCTCAAAACCAATCTTTTGAGCCCTAGATCAAACTTTTTGGTTGGGTAGAACTCCGGGAAAGTCAAACCCTAGTTTTACCAAAAGTGCGATAAACCAAAAATTATGTCCCAGGATCCGGAAAAGTAAAAAGGTAATATTTCTGGGTAAGCACTACTCTGTCTCTTATCTCTTGGACTCCCCCAAGAGAAGATGGCTCCAAACACTAAGCTTGAAGACAAGCTAGAAGGTATAGAGAATTTCCGGGCATGGAAATACAGAATTGGTCTCATTCTTGAAGAGAATGATCTTGCTCATTATGTCAAGGGTGAAGTTGCAGAACCGGAAGGAGATGAAGCCAAAGAGAAGCATAGGAAGGATTTGATTAGGGCAAAGAGAATCATAGCTGATTCTATTAAAGACCACTTGATTCCCCAAGTGGCCTCCAAGAAGACTCCAAAGGAAATGTATGATGCCCTAGGAAGAATGTATGAAGGAAAGAACATCAATAGGAAGATGAACCTAAGGACTCAGTTGAAAAATACCAAGATGCACAAAGGAGAATCCATTTAAGACTACTTCTCAAGGGTCTCCAAAATCAAGGAGCAACTAGATGCCATTGGTGATACTCTTGATGAAGATGAACTTGTGATGACTGCCCTAAATGGGTTCACTAGACCTTGGGAATCATTCATACAAACTATGTGTGCCAGAAAAGAAAGCATGAAGTTTGATGTAGTATGGGAGGATTGTGTTCAAGAAGAGGCTAGGGTAGCCAACAGAGAAGCTCTTCTCAAAGAGGATGACCAAGCTTTGGCCACCCACACTAAAAGAGGAAAGAGAGGCCACTTCAAGAAAGTGAACTACAAGAGGTCTCAACCCTCTCATAAATTCAAAAGGAAAGGAGGATCAAACTCAGAAAGAGACCCCTCCACAGTCCAATGTTATAATTGTATTAAACTAGGACACTATGCTAAAGACTATTCTTTTCCAGGAAAGAAGAAGAAGAAGTTTGTTCACAAAAGACATCATGCACATATGGCAGAAGATGATAGTGAAGAAGAAGTAGGGGAAAAAGAAGAAGAAGAAGAAGAGGAAAGGCCTCAAAGGAAAAGATCTAAAGTAAAGAAAGAAGATCCAGAAGAATATGTCCTATTTTCTGCACTCTCTGGATCTGTGTCTCCTGGGGAAGATACATGGCTCATTGATAGTGGTGCTTCAAAGCACATGACAGGTCAAAAGAAATCTCTCTCAAGACTTGAAGAAAAGTCTTCACCACAAAAGGTATCTCTAGGAGATGATTATCAATATCCCATCAAGGGAATTGGTGAAGCAAGCTACAAACTTGATTCTGGAACACCCTTGAAAATGAAAGAAGTTTTATATGTTCCAGGTTTAAAGAAGAACCTACTCTTTATCTCATCTCTAGATAAGAAATGTTTTAGAGTGGCTTTCATAGATGGACAAGTACTCATGTGGTCCAAAGGAAAATCAATTAAAGATGCAGTTATCATTGGTGAAGAAGAATGAGGTCTCTAAAAGAAAAATTTGCACCAGTTGCTAGGTATACTTCAATTAGAACTATCATGGCACTTGCATCTATGATGAAGTGGAAATTACACCAAATGGATGTTAAGACAGCTTTTCTGAATGGTGTAATTGAAGAAGAAGTATACATAGAGCAACCACAAGGGTTTGAGGTCAAAGACGGGAGGACTCATGTATGCAAACTGAAAAAGGCATTATATGGTTTGAAGCAAGCTCCCAGGGCTTGGTACGGAAGGATTGACAATTTCTTAACAAACATGGGCTTTACCAAGAGTAAAGTTGATCCCAATCTTTATCTTAAAGTGATGGATGATGAACCAGTTAAACTGTTGTTATATGTAGATGATCTATTTTTAACCGGAAATGAGAAACTGATTATTGAAAGCAAGAAGAAGCTTTCTTCAGAATTCGAGATGAAAGATCTCGGATTAATGCACTACTTCTTGGGTCTAGAAGTATGGCAAGAACCAAAAGGAATCTTTCTAAATCAAGGTAAGTATGCTGTGGAGATTCTAAAAAGATTTGATATGTTGGAGTGTAAAGCCATGGCCACTCCCATGGACTCCAACTTGAAGTTATTAGTTAATGACTCATCGGATTTAGTAGACCTAACTCTATATAGACAAATCATTGGGTCATTGATGTATTTAACAAATACTAGGCCAGATATATGCTTTGCTATAAATACCCTGAGTCAGTATCTAGTATAGCCTAGAAAGGTTCACTTAATAGCTGCAAAGCATGTGATGAGGTACCTAGAAGGTACATTAGATTTTGGTCTATATTATCTTGGAGGTCATGAACTCCGATTACATGGTTACTCAGATTCTGATTGGGCAGGTAGTGTCTCAGACAGAAAGAGTACTTCAGGTGGATGTTATGGTCTCGGATCTTCCATGATCTCATGGTTCAGCAAGAAACAATCTAGTGTGGCCCTCAATACTGCTGAAGCAGAATATATAGCTTCCTGCTCTGCCAGCTGTGAAGCAGTGTGGCTTCGGAAGTTATTATCTGGAGTGTTTGGCTTAGAAATGGATCCCACTGTGATTATGTCTGACAATCAAAGCTGCATTAAGATGACAGAAAATCCTGTATTCCACGATAAGTCAAAACACATAGAGATCCGATACTTTTATATACGAGATATGGTGCAGAGAGGAGCTATCAAGCTCGAGTATGTGAACACTGAGGATCAAATTGCTGATATCTTGACCAAACCTCTGTCTCGAGTGAAATTCGGATACTTCCGAGACAAGCTTGGTGTAGTTCAAAAGGACCCTCCTCGAAAGGGGGAGTAGTATAGTCACTGATGATGAGATTGTCTCATCGAACAACAAGGTCGATGATAAGGTTACCTGTTCACTACACCTAGATACTTAGAAATATTTAGATTTAGGACTCTTATGCTTAGAATACTTAGTTTTTACTTATACATGCTTTTGATGATAGATACATGCTTTTGATATTAGATGTATTAGTGAGGATACATGCTTTTGATGTTAGATGTATTGGTGAGGATACACGCTTTTGATGTTAGATGTATTGGTGAGAATACACGCTTTTGATGATAGATGTATTGGTGAGAATACATGTTTTTGATGATAGATGTATTGGTGAGAATACATACTTTTGATGATACATGTATTGATTAATGTACTTGTATGGTTGAGGATACTTGTACTTGTATTGATGAGAATACATGTGAGGATTGCATCATCCTTGAACTCAAGTTCTAAAGAGAGCCGTAGACATGATGTCTCTGAGAATGAAGTCCTTGGTGGACATGAAAGGATTGCATCATCCTTGAAGTCAATTTCTAAAGTGAGCCATAGACAGGTGTCTCCGAGAAAGAAAGAGGATTGGATCATCCCTGGACTTCAGTCCTAAAGAGAGCCGTAGACATGATGTCTCTGAGAATTGAAGATAGGACTGCATCGTCCCTAGACTAGGTTCAAAATGTACGTGATGAAATTGCATCATCCCTAGACATGAGACTTGTCTTAAAGGTACGTGTGAGGACTGCATCATCCATGAACTGGGTTCAAAATGTACGTGATTGGATTGCATCATCCCTAGACATGAGACTTGTATTAAAGGTACGTGTGAGGACTGCATCATCCATGAACTGGGTTCAAAATGTACGTGTGGGATTCCATCATCCCTAGACATGAGACTTGTCTTAAAGGTACGTGTGAGGACTGCATCGTCCATGAACTGGGTTCAAAATGTACGTGATGGGATTGCATCATCCCTAGACATGAGACTTGTCTTAAAGGTACATGTGAGGACTGCATCGTCCATGAACTGGGTTCAAAATGTACGTGATGGGATTGCATCGTCCCTAGATATGAGAAGTGTCTTAAAGTGATAAGGACTGATCATCTTGGAACTTGATCTGGATTGTATCATCCATGGACCTATGTCCTAAAGAGAGCAGGATTGATCACCCTGTAAAATGATCGTGTGATGACGATGCTGATGATCATGTGATGACGATGCTGATGACATTGATGTTCCAGTAACTGGTTAAGTTACTGATGATGATGAATTGAAGAAAGCTTCCGATGATTTATAGATGTATCATGTATGATGTAGTCGATGACTCCTTGCTCCTACAGACGTTGTTATAATATCCTTCTCGTTAAGGGGGAGTGTTGGATATTGTATCTTCTAAGAATATTATATTTGTACATTATTATTCCAGAGATGTTTCATCCCTCCGAGGTAACCCTATTATGTATCCAGAGATGATTATTCTTCCGATGAGTTGTGGTAAGTAGGGTTATTAGACCCACCATGTGGGGTTCGGCCCTGATCTTATATTTTAGGGGTTATTAGACTTCTCCAGGAGAGGTCGGCCCCATTAGGGTTTTTAGTCAGTCGGGAACTAATATAAATAGAGGAGGTGAGCTCCTCATTAGACACACTTGTAAAACTCAGAAAAGTAGTGCACTTGTCTAGGAGGTCTGCTAAGGAGGTAGAGAAGGAGGGAGCACATCTTGTATTTTGGTTGATCATCTTATTGAGGAAAGCTTTGCTAGGTTTTCTACCCCATGAGGGTTTCCCAGGGTAAATTCTGTGTCTATTTTGTGATTATGTTTCTTCTAGTGATCTTGCTAGTCTATTTGGTTTAAACTTAACAATCTAGCCGTTTTAGATCCATTCCAAGCCATTTCAAATCCAACCGTTTCAGATCCATTCTGACAGTCGTTCCAGATATAGCCGTTTCAGATCTATTCTGAAAGCCATTTCAGATCTGGCCGTGTTTTATCCATTCGGTGTTGTTTCAGATCCATCTGTTGTCGATCCCTTCCGTGTCGTTGCAGATCTATCTGTTTCTAATCCTTTCCACGCCGTTGCAAATCCATTCCTGGAAAAAAAAATTCCATTTTTTCGCCATATCTCCCTTGTTTTAACTCCATTTCCCTTGAAACTTCCCGGACACCCCTGCAATCCCATTCTGCATATTTCATTCTTGAAGACCCTATCCCAAATTCTACTTCCCAAAGCCAGAAATCTCACATTTGTCTATTTTTAGGGTTTGTCATAACTTCTTCAATTTTCACCCAGTCGCCTCCAAATTTTGCCACCATGTTCATTCCATATTTCTGCTTCTTTGTCCCTCTTTGACAAATTTTCTCATTCTTTCACCCCGCTTCTAAAATCCCCATTTTTTGCTTCCCTGTCCATCAGAAAGTGTCCAAAACCTAATCAAACCAATTACCCATCCAATTTTTTCCCAAATCCAATTTTCCCTTTACTAAATAAGCTTTTGTTTGTGTTTTTCTATCCATTCCCCCCCCCAAAAAAAACTCCTGGTTAGGGTTGTCACCCACGCAGGAGCAAAAACCATGGAGGAAGCACTTGCAGCCATCCAAACCAAACTCCAAGATTTGGATGAAAAATTTCTCAACCTCCATCTTCAGCATTCAACCATGAACAATAACCGATAGCAAGAATATTCTGCAGCCAATGGGTTCTCTTCTTCTAGCACTTTCCGTGGTCCAAAGCTTGAATTTCTTCGCTTCAATGGTACAGATCCAACTGGATGGATCTATCGTGCAGAACAGTATTTCAGTCTGCATAATACTTTTGATGTCCAAAAAGTTCCACTTGCATCCTTTCATTTGGAACAGGAAACCTTTCAATGGTACCGTTGGTACATCAAGGCTCAAGACGAGCCAAAATGGACAGATTTTTGCCAACTCCTTTTGCAATGATTTGGTCCTAGTGATTTTGATGACTTCACCGAAGCACTAACTAAACTTCGTCAAATTGCACTGTGAGAGAGTATCAGACAGAATTTGAGAAACTAGCCAACCACACAGAAGGATTGTCTGATGACTTATATAGGAGATGTTTTATCAGTGGTCTTAAGGATGAAATCCGCCCAGAGGTCAAAATGTTTTGTCCCAACACAATGATGGAAGCCCTAGGGTTGGCTAAGTTGGCAGAAGACAAGATTGTCGCCCAACAACGCTCCTGATCCGGATCTTGGGGGCTGAGACCCAGAATACTTGAATGCCGAGAGAGGAGGAGAAAAGATAGCTTCAAAACTGAAGCGAACAATGAACTAGTTGTGAGAAAGACAAAGTAGTGAGATCTGGGCTATGAATAGCATAGATGGACAAACATAGAATAAATATGCCACATGGAGGGGTGAGGCTCAAAGAGGGTTCTCTGAGCCTCACCTCTCAAACTATACTAAGAAAGACACTCAGAACCAATACCCCAATAATAACTCAATGAAATAAGAGAAATGTAGGATAGAAATCAAATGAGTAACTTGTTATTATGAGAAGGCTTGCTAGGCCTTTATATAGCATTATTACAATGTGTCTTGAGTCCGTGTTGAGTCCATACCATAGGCCAAAACCATGTGCTACCAAATACCATGGATATGAGAGGGTGGCCTCTCCATTTAATACTTTTATGGCTTATACATCTGAATTTAGACCACATGCCCCCTAAAATTTGGATCATTCCTCCCCCCTTAGAAAATGATGGTCAATTACACCCTACAACCCTATCAGAATATGCCGGGACACCATCCCTCTCGGAACAATACTATCAATGGTTGAATTTGCAGAAAATTACACCCTACAACCACAAAATGAAATACAAAGTCAATACTATCACTCAGAGTAGGTGAGCATAATGGTCCATATCACTTATCGACATGGGCCAGATAGCAATGAAGAGAAACGTGTGATATTGAAAGAGAGTCACTTTTACATCAGTGACGACCAGACCCAAGACATCCATTATGTGCAACATTGCTTTCAGTTGTTCTATGATCATGTGATAGCTATGGATATACCATTTTATCGTCATTTGATTTGGTCAGATGGTTGTGCTGGATAGGTCAAGAATGCACGTGTATTTCAATGGTTGTGTTTGCTGCACATAAAATACAAGGTGCCACATACATGGAGCTACTTTGAAACAAGTCATGGCAAAGGAGAGCACGATGGTGTTGGTGCATGCAAAAAAAATGCCCTTCGAAGGGAAGAGATGAAGTTTACAGGTGCTCGCCTTCGAGATGCTTCATCTATAGTCGAATGGTGTGCATCTGTGATGGGAGAACAAGCAACAAGGAAACACCTAGTGTGGAGAATATTTTGGGAGGTGACAAATGTGGACCGATCCCAAACACATTGGGTGAACACAATGAATGGAACTTGAGGTTTTCATTCAATTAGAAGCTCAGACAACTAGGCCCTACAAATTTGGACAAGATTGAAGGCTTGCTTTTGCAGTTCCTGTAGCATAGATGAATGGGATGATTGTGAGTATACAGATACAGTTGATACATGGGATCGAGTAACACTTGGCACCGATTTGAAGGGGGTTAATGAAATAGACCATTTGGAAGATGATCAGACATATATTTCTACAGACTATGATCACATATCGGATCTCATACAAGCAGGTACAAAAAAATAAATTAGTAGTACCTAAATCACTACAAGCCTTTACATTGAAAGAAATTTTATTTATGTTACATGCAAGACCTTTTTTAATATTTATGTATTTTTAACCTTTTTCGATTTCCTTTCACAGGTCAGATATATGCAGTGGTTGCCCCAAAAAATAATGAATGGGGTTCTGACTATTGGTTGGCACGTTGCTTAGAGGGGAAACAAACCCTTCTTGAACCTATTACAGATGATGAAAATATTGAATACTCAATTGGCTTGATGGTTATAAAAGGGGAGTACCTGACACTAGCAGCACAACAAAAAAGGAAGGGTGGGTATGTATATCAGGATTATAAACTAGGAGCTATTGTATACCACTTCACCAACCTGGTAGTTGGTATAAACATCAAGCTGCGCACAATTTCGAACAAAAATAGGTCACATGTACGATACTTGCTACCTCCTTTAGAGCATGAGATATTGATGGACACCATCGGCAGCAAAGATGATCCAGATGGCCTTCTCAAGTGAGTGCATTGTCAAGTGTTACTAGATTTTCCAATGTGGCTAGATTGTCAGGTGCATTAAATTTAATCCTTAAAGTGTGTGCTGAAGCACAATTTCAATTATTTAGCCTTCATTTTATTCCCAATGTACTAATTTGTGATTGTCGGATACCATTCACAGACATAATTTACTATTCAGAAGATACCGGACAAGTTATAAACACGATCCTACAACCTCAGGTGAGTTATCTATAAATAATGTTTGCACATTTTCTTTATTTTGTTATGAGAGTATTAATGTTTAGCCTTTCGTGTGCCTAGGATACAAACACTATTTATGGCACATTGGAGAGAACAACCGGTGTCTTTAGACACCACCAAATAGAAATCGGAAAATAACATGCTCTCGAGTCAAGTTTATCTTCATCATCTTCATATGCCAAAAGTTCTCTTGTATGTCAAGTTTATGAATATTTATGCCAATTTTTACATATGACCAATAAACCTTAAAACTAGCAATTATCAACAATAATGATAGTTCTATTCTAACTTCTTTCATGTATGTGCATAGCCTAGGTATATGGCCTTTTTGTTTCATGTATGTGCATAGCCTAGGTATAAGGCATTTTGTTTCATGTATGTGCATATAATTCATGTACATGTGTTTCTACTTCTTAGTCATGCATGCATGTGAAATTCCACTTGTGATCCATGTTCAACCCAATTCATTTTGCTTCATGTATGTGCATAGCCTAGCTATATGGCCTTTTTGTTTCATGTATGTGTATAGCCTAGGTATATGGCATTTTGTTTCATGTATACATGCATAGCCTAGGTATATGGCCTTTTTGTTTCATGTATGTGCATAGCCTAGGTATATGGCCTTTTTGTTTCATGTATGTGCATATAATTCATGTACATAAGTTTCTACTCTTAGTCATGCATGCATGTGAAATTCCACTTGTGATCCATGTTCAACCCTATTCATTTTGTTTCATGTATGTGCATAGCCTAGGTATATGGCCTTTTTGTTTCATGTATGTGCATAGCCTAGGTATATGGCATTTTGCTTCATGTATACATGCATAGCCTAGGTATATGGACTTTTTGTTTCATGTATGTGCATAGCCTAGGTATATGGCATTTTGTTTCATGTATGTGCATATAATTAATGTACATGTCTTTCTACATCCTAGTCATGCATGCATTTGAAATTCCACTTGTGATCCATGTTCAACCCTATTCATTTTGTTTCATGTATGTGCATAGCCTAGGTATATTGCCTTTTTTTTTTCATGTATGTGCATAGCCTAGGTATATGGCATTTTGTTTCATGTATACATGCATAGCCTATTCATTTTGTTTCATGTATGTGCATAGCCTAGGTATATTGCCTTTTTTTTTCATGTATGTGCATAGCCTAGGTATATGGCATTTTGTTTCATGTATACATGCATAGCCTATTCATTTTGTTTCATGTATGTGCACATCCTAGGTATATGGAATTTTGTTTCATGTATGTGCATATAATTCATGTACATGTGTTTCTACTTCTTAGTCATGCATGCATGTGAAATTCCACTTGTGATCCATGTTCAACCCTATTCATTTTGTTTCATGTATGTGCATAGCCTAAGTATATGGCCTTTTTGTTTCATGTATGTGCATAGCCTAGGTATATGGCATTTTGTTTCATGTATACATGCATAGCCTATTCATTTTGTTTCATGTATGTGCATAGCCTAGGTACATGATCTAAACCTAGAGAGTTCATAAAACCCTAGTTTTTAGTTCCATGTCTCAATTTGTGAACCCTAGTTTTATTATGCAGTGTCTAGTTCATGAAACCCTAGTTGGTTTGTAATTTGTAAGTGTAGATTAGGCATATTCTTGTTGGATTATACTTTGGTACAAGAATAATATAGCTCGTGATCTCTAGACACATAGTGTTTTCTTAAAGCTGCAACATGTTTTGCGGAGTTGACCCAACAATGCGAGATTGCATTGATGGAAACTGAGCAAAACCCTAGTTTACGAAATGAATGCACAATGAAGTCACTGGGCCATGCAAACATGGGGGAGAGGGCTACCTTAAGGTAATCGCATGCTAGGAGAGCAACGGAGTTGATGGTTCGTCGATACGACCTTCGGTTGCCGAGTTATGTCGAGTTGCAAGTCGCATGAAAATGTCGTTCAAGGACACTTGGTGACTTTCGGTCCAGGAGCGAAAAAAAAATGGAGAAACAAGATTGCATGTCATTTTCTCCTGGTAGTGTGTATGGGAAATGCCGACATGGGACCGCTACCAACACTGGCTTGGTGGAGTGTTTTGCGGAGTTGACCCAACAATGCGAGATTGCATTGATGGAAACTGAGCAAAACCCTAGTTTACGAAATGAATGCACAATGAAGTCATTGAGCCATGAAAACACGGGGGAGAGGGCTACCTAGAGGTAATCGCATGTCAGGAGAGCAACGGAGTCAATGGTTCATCGATCCGACCTCCGGTTGCCGAGTTATGTCGAGTTGCAAGTCACATGAAAATGTCGTTCAGGGACACTTGGTGACTTTCGTTCCGAGAGCGAAAAAAAATGGAGCAGCAAGATTGCATGCCGTTGGCTCCTGGTAGTGTGTATGGGCAATGCCGACGTGGGACCGCTACCAACACTGGCTTGGTGGATTGTTTTGCGGAGTTGACCCAATAATGCGAGATTGCATTGATGGAAACTGAGCAAAACCCTAGTTTACGAAATGAATGCACAATGAAGTCACCAGGCCATGAAAACACGGGGGAGAGGGCTACCTAGAGGTAATCGTATGCTAGGAGAGCAACGGAGTCGATGGTTCGTCGATCCGACCTCCGTTTTTCGAGTTATGTCGAGTTGCAAGTCGCATGAAAATGTCGTTCAGGGACACTTAGTGACTTTCAATCCGGGAGCGAAAAAACAAACGAAGCAACAAGATTGCATGCCATTGGTTCCTGGAAGTGTGTATGGGAAATGCCAATGTGGGAACACTACCAACACTGTCTCGATGGATTTTTTTGTGGAGTTGACCCACCAAAGCGAGATTGCATTGAAGGAAACTGAGCAAAACCCTAGTTTACGAAATGAATGCACAATGAGGTCATTGGGCCATGAAAACATAAGGGAGAGGGATACCTAGAGGTAATCGCATGACAGGAGACCAATCGAGTCGACGATTCGTCGATCTGACCTCCGGTTTTCGAGTTATGTCGAGTTGCAAGTCGCATGAAAATGTCGTTCAAGGACACTTGGTGACTTTCGGTCCGGGAGCGAAAAAACAAATGGAACAGCAAGATTGCATGCCGTTGGCTCCTGCCAGTGTGTATTCTTTTGGGGGTACTTTTTGGAATAAGATCTAGGGTTTTTCATAAGTTTTTCATAAGATCTGTGAGTGGTAATTTTCATTGTGCACATTCATGGTTCTCACATGGTAATCTTGAAAATGATTTTACATTGTGCACATTCAAGGTACATAAACTCGAAAATGCTTTTACATCAACCCCATGAATCGTATGGGAAAAACGTACCACAACCCCAAAGGAATTGGTCTAAATTTGTGGAAGAATGACTGAGACAGGAAGACCAAGACTAGCCAACACATGGACATGAGAGCCAATCAAACCATGATCTATTTTTGGTGTAAATTAAATAACTCTAGAAAATATTTGTAATTTTTATTCTAAACTCCAAAATCAAAGTTCTAATCTCTTGGTATATCTAGGAGCCAAAACTAATGTCCAACTAGATGTTAATGTGGGTTATAATGCTAGGATTTAATATTTATACTTTACTCCATGATGAAGAAAAATATCTCTTATAAAGAGTATAAGTATTTTTGTGGTGTAGGATAATAAGTAGTTTATTGAAATAACACTATGATTATTAGAAATCCAAAACACAACATGAAAAATTGATGTGGGACCCCATGACCATATTGAAAAACCTGGTCCTACTGGAAATGTAACTGTAAATTTTTAGCTTATATTATATAATAAACTCAATTTTATTACTCAAAGGAAACAAAATATAAACAATAATGGATTAGATACTATCTTAGCAATATAGCCAATTAGTGAGTAGTTATGCACATGATTAAAGTGCTAGTCATCTTAAAAATATCAGAAATTATTTAAATACACATACCCATAATTAGCTGGTCAACACCCATGGGGAATTTTTTTTTGAAGTAACATTACTTTTGATATGTTAGTTAATAACCTTGTCAAAACACATGTTCACTAAACCTAACCCATATTCTAGGTGAAAAATGTGACAAACTATTGAATGGAAATAGTTACATATCATATATAATTCTTGCAACATTATGAACTCCCATATCAAGTCAACCATATAGGTAAACCTGAACATTGCTTTATATTATATGTACATATAATGTTTTCAAAAATGGCATGCCATGACCATAATACAAAATAGGCGATCATACTGTACATTTGTGTGTACATACAAACAAAACAGTACATGTATGTATACCCCCTATACATGGATTCTATTTGTCCCCCTATACATGAATTCTATTTGTCCCCCTTTTCACTGCCAATGTTAGTGGCTAATGAGAAGTCTATCTTTCTTTTTCGGCTGCTCGATGGTGTTCCCCAATGCTGCGCAGGAGGATCCATTCTCAATTGTGGAGACTCCACACACAAACCAAAATTTGTAAGTTGGTTTACCAAGCTATAAAAATAAATACAACTCTATGTACATTTGTTCAAATTCCAAGAAAATATAACATTTTTACTTACCGTGCGTGTGTAAGTCCTCAGCAGTGAAACTGCACGTACTTGGGTGGGGGGGCGTGGTGGGTCACCAACAACCTCGATTGGGTGCTCTTCAGGCACCACTAGCTCAGTAGATGCATGCATAAAGTAACATATGTCAATGTCAGCAAATACAAAGAAAACGAGACATATATACTACATGGAAGGACAATGATTTTTTCAAACAAAGCGAGACATACACGTACCTGGGGGGGGTAGAGGTGGGTCAACAACAACCTCGGTTGGGTGCTCTTCAGGCACCACTAGCTCAGTAGATGCCTGAATAAAGTAACATATGTCAAAGTCAGTAAATACAAAGAAAACAAGAAATATACTACATGGACGGACAATGACCTTTTCAAAGAAAGCGAGACATACACATACATGGGGGGGGCAGAGGTGGGTCACCAACAACCTCGGTTGGGTGCTCTTCAGGCATCACTAGCTCAATAGATTCCTGCATAAAGTAACATATGTCAATCTTAGTAAATACAAAGAAAACAAGAAATATACTACATGGACGGACAATGACTTTTTCAAAGAAAGCGAGACATACATGTACCTGGGGGGGGCAGAGGTGGGTCACCAAAAACCTCGGTTGGGTGCTCTTCAGGCACCACTAGCTCAATAGATGCCTGCATAAAGTAACATATATGTAAATGTCAGTAAATACAAAGAAAACAAGAAATATACTACATGGATGGACAATGACATTTTCAAAGAAAGCGAGATATACACGTACCTGGGGGGGGTAGAGGTGGGTCACCAACAACCTCGGTTGGGTGCTCTTCAGGCACCACTAGCTCAGTAGATGCTTGCATAAAGTAACATATGTAAATGTTAGTAAATACAAAGAAAACAAGAAATATACTACATGGACGGAAAATGACTTTTTCAAAGAAAACGAGACATACTTGCATACATGCAAATTAAACTATACTACATATATATACCTGGGAAAGGTGAAGAAGTGGGCCAACAGTGAGTGCAATAACTGACATTGGCATAAATGGATGGTCATATGCATTCATAAAAAAGGCCACTCAGTGGCAATAGTAATCATGCTACATAACCAAACATAAAGATACAATTATAAAGTTTCTAATCATTAAAAGCATGTACATGCTGAATCATTAAAAGCATAATTAAAAGCATAAATAAAAGCACAATTAAAAGAATGTACCTGTGTTTGGGAATCTACCTCTACATGTGAGGGACCTTGTTGGGATTCCACAAACTCATCTTTCCCACCCTGCATAAAACATATTGTATCCATATTAAGTCGTATTGAATGAACTGCAATCTCTAATATAAATATGTAAATCACGACATGACTGTAAATTAAAAAGTAAAGTTCTTACAGCTAATGGTGAAGAACCAAAATCATATGCAACATTGACCGCTGCATCAAGGTCAGCAACATTAATGGCCGGATTATGCGAATCTGAGGTGTCATTGGACACCAACTGTATATTTGTTCACGTAAATTTTCAGATAATTAAATAAAAATAAATTATGAAATAATTGAAATCTATGATATAAAACAAAATATACTATGTACATAATCAGTTTTACTTACATATTAAAGTAATCCATCACCCCGGAAATCTGAAGCAGGCCCATAGCATATGCTACGACATGTTGTGCAAGGGTGTGGAATAACACGACGCTCTGAACCCTGTGCGTCTCTAGTGCGATCTGTAGCTCTGGTAGGGTCTGGAGACCTAGAAAGTGGATCCTCAGTGTGTGATGGTCCAACACCAAATGGGCCAGCCTCAGAAGTGCCAACCCCTTGGCCTACATTTCCTCCAACAACAGTGTCAACTCCTTGGCCTACATTGCCTTCGACAGCAGTCCCATGTCGAAGCAATGTATCTGCCAAATGGAATAAGGCCTCCTGTGTATCATCAAGAATGGGACCCGCTGGAGGATATACCCGAGGGGGGTTTGGTGTGCGTGGAGGGTGTTGCACATGGTTAGGATCAGTCTTATCGCCTTCCCTATCTTGGGGCATCCCATGACCTACACCCTAGAACTCTAGAATGTCAAAATAGTTCACATGTTTCCCCATGATAAATTCTACATACAGCTTCCTAAGGAAATAAAATGGGATGTCTCTATTCCCATGAGGGTCTTCATTGAAGACCATGTACCAGCGATCCATCCAATTGGATTTAATATTTGGTTCCATGCACCAGTCTATGGAAATGTGCGGTCGACTGGTGGGTGGAACCAATCCGGTTCTAGGGTCTCAGAATAATGAAAACAATTGGTCTTTTTTATCTTTAGTTTTTTGACGTCTTTGTAGCTCAACCCAGTGGAATAGTATTGCCTCTGGGAATCTCTGTATGAGCTAATGTTGTACAGTGCTCTTTGGGCATTGGAAATTGTGTTAGTTATGGTATCTAATGCCATGGCTAAAGATCGTCTTAAATGGTCCCCCCCCTCTAAACAGTGAGCTAAGGCGCCTCAATGCACCCAAACGAACCATAATCTTTGTATTCCGATCGTGTTCCTCCTCGATGTTTGGGTTTCTGTCTGGATTTGGATTTGGGTTTGGGTTTGGGTTTTGGTTTTGGTTTGTGTCTGGATTTGGGTTTGGGTTTGGGTTTGTGTTTGGTGTTGTGTCCTCTGTTAAGATTACAACAACAAGTTCAAAATTTAATTAATAAATTTCATTGTTTGGTTTAATATGTAGCAAATTTTATTAAATTGGTTTAAAAAAAACAAAAACTATCAAATTGACAAACACAAGAACGAAAATTGAAAGGAAATTGGATGGAAAGGGAAACCTACCTTCCATTGTATCCCAAGTGTGAATTGGCTCTTCTTAATTTTCCTCCTCCTCTCAAAATCAAATCGACAGTGCATTTTTTCACCCACCCGAAATCGCCGGCCTTGACTGTGATAAGAAAAAATGAGGCCGCGGGCCACTGTTTTTTTTTTTTTGGTATTACAAATCACAAGTGCGATATATCGCACTTGCGATTTGTAACTCTTAAGAAATATGCAACAACTAAAGTTTTTGTAATGGTCGCTTATTGATTTAACAATTTTTGTATTACAAATCGCACTTGCAATTTGTAACTCCTACAAAACGCAAATGCGATATATCACACTTGCGATATGTGCTACTAACATTAGCCTTGGTTTTGGGCTCGGGTTTGTCAGAACCTAGCCAAAATAGCGCATATGCGTTATGGATTTCCATTTCGGAAATGCGTTTTCGATTTTTAAAGTGGAACCAACTTCGTGCGCCCGCCCTCCTATCATTGATGAGCAGTTACAGTATGCTCTATTTTCATGTCAACCAACATGTTTTGAAGAAGCAGGAAAAGATCCACAGTGGATCCAAGCAATGAATGAAGAGATTGATTCTATTGAGAGGAATTAGACTTGGGATCTAGTTGATCTGCCATCAGATAAAAGTTGCATTGGTGTAAAATGGGTCTATAAGACCAAGTTGAATGAAAAATCAGAGATAGGAAAGTACAAGGCAAGGCTTGTTGCAAGAGGTTTTGCTCAGCAATATGGTGTAGACTATGATGAAACCTTTTCTCCAGTAGCAAGGATGGACACCATCAGAGTTGTACTTGCAATAGGAGCTCAAAACCAGTGGCCTGTTTACCAAATGGATGTGAAATATGCCTTGCATACTTGAGGAAGAAGTCTATGTAGATCAGCCACCTGGTTATGCTGTCAACTGTCAAGAACACAAGGTATGTAAGCTGAAAAAGGCCTTGTATGGTCTTAAACAAGCTCCACGAGCTTGGTACAGCAAAATTGACTCTTATCTCATCAACAATGGGTTCAGCAGAAGCAGCAATGAACCTACTCTGTATGTTAAAACAGATCAGCAAGCTAACATTTTACTTGTTTGTCTTTATGTTGATGATATGATCTATACTGTAAATTTGATGCTATAAGAGTTTAAGACAATAATGAAAAAGGAGTTTGAGATGACTGATCTTGGTCTTATGAAGTTTTTTCTTGAGCTGGAAGTTGATCAAAGTGAAAATGGGATCTTCATCTGTCAGCATAAGTATGCTACTGACATGCTGCAGAGATTCAAAATGGATAAATGTAAACCAGTAGAAACTCCCATTAATACAAGAACCAAGTTAACCAAGAATGATGAAGGACCAGCAGTCAATTCTACACTTTACAAAAGATTAGTAAGCAGTTTAATGTATTTGACTGCTACTAGACCTGATTTGATGTATGTTGCCAGTCTTATTTCTAGATTCATGGAATCTCCCAAAGATTCTCACTGGAAAGTTGGAAAAATAATACTGAGATATGTTGCAAGTACAATTGATTATGGACTTTGGTACACTCATTCACGGGACTGTACTCTCACAGGGTATACAGACAATGATTTTGTAGGTAGTATTGATGATAGGAAAATCACATCCAGTTATGCTTTCCATCTTGGTACCAGTCTTATTTCTTGGGCTTCTCAGAAACAACCTATTGTGAGCATGTCTTCAGCGAAAGCAAAATATATTGCAGCAACTACAGCAGCATGCCATGCAGTTTGGCTCAGAAGACTCTTGAAGGACATGGGAAATAAAGAAACATAACCAACAACCATTTATTGTGACAACAGTTCTGCTATACAGTTGTCTAAACATAATTTATTTCATAGGAAGAGTAAACACATTGACAGTCATTGTCACTTCATACATGAGTTAGTCAATAATGAAGAAATCAGTTTGATGTTTTGTGGCTCTAAGGAGCAGCTAGCTGATATGTTTACCAAACCTTTGAGTACATCTGCATTTGAGTTTCAGAGGAAGCACTTAGGCATTGATAGTGCTGACCACACCATCCCACTTGAGATTAAGGGGGTGTGTTAAGAGTTGTAATCTCATGTGTCAAGTTGGTTAGTTAGTTGAGTCAATGGTCCTAAGTTAGTTGAGTTAGTTGTTGACTAAGACATTAGTTGACCCATGGTATTCATTGGCCCATAGTATTAGCCAATTGTTTTGAGTCTTATGAGAAACTATATATATGTGTGTTTAATAATGAGAAGGTAATTTTATGCCCTTTTGTGTTTCTGCTCTATTATGTGTCTCTGCAAACTTTATAAAAAATGACCGATTTGAAAGCTTGACTGAAGAAAATATGTGGCAAATCAATCAAGTGAAAGGGAAATTGTTTTATTTTAATATTTTACCCTTTGCACTTATTTTTCTTGATTATTTTATTCTCATCATATATTTTCTTCTATGTGCAAATGCGATGGGGCATCGAATGCCACTATTAAGACTAGATCATGAAAACATTGACATTGGAATTTATGTAACCATACGCGAGCATATTTCAATCTCAAGGAAGAGAATGTCATCGAGTGCTCTGCTACAAAAACAACGCTTAATTGCTTACCAACACAACAATCAATAAAGATTATACAAGGTTCCGAATCAGGGATTTAAAAACTTAAGATCATGAAGAATTGTGTTGGATCAATGAAGTGACAGGGATGATTCTTTTCTCTAATGTTATTATATGATTCAAAAAGTTCTTCCTTTCATTATTTGTTGTGAATTTCATTCCATAATTTTTCAACCATGGTTAATTAATATTTCTTTTCTGTGCAGATATAATTTGAGGCATTCTTTTCGACCAGTTTGAAACATAAATTAAAAACGATTGGATAATTCATAGAACAGAAGATCGATGATCAAGGAATCATTGAGAAGTCAAAGTAAAATCTCCCTATGCATTTGCAGCAGAAATACATTGACTCATCAACCAGAATGGAGAGCATTTTGAAAAGTTTGTTTCAGTAATTGGAAGGTGTCTCATCCTCTCTATAAACTGTAGCAATTTGACTGTGAAAGGAGGGAAGCTTTGTAAGGAATGAAGGGAATTGTTTTCCCAGAATATTTATTATTCTCTCTTATGGGTTCGAATTATGGATACTTGAGGAAGAATTGTGAAACAGTTGTACTTCTATTATACTGCTTAATTCTGTGTTTTCTGAGCTATTCTGAAGACTTGTTTTAACGCACTCCTTGGAGACTTTTATTTAAGTTTTCATACATACATTTATATTGTATATCTTGGGATCTTTCTCTATTTACTTGATTCTGCATAGATATATTTGGTTATCATATGTGGGCTTATCTATTATGAATTTGATCATACATGCTCTTTTGGACTTATGTCAATTTATTCAAATGTTGTTGTAATAGGCTGCCTTTCCTATTATTTCATGGTTTGTTTAAATTAATATTTTATTACTCCTAACATGTGTGTTTACTTTGCTTGATATACATGCTAAAGTGTGATCATATTTTTACCGTACTTTCAAATCTGCATGATAATTAACATCAGTTGGTTTTCAGTTTGAAATCGCATTTATAATAATTTTACAGAAGGTTTTATCTCTTGTGAAAGGTTACAGATTGTGTTTCAGTATTGGGGAGATGTCTACCATCTGAAATATTACCTAACAATTAATGTTCAGACTCTAAATCATATTCTCATTTACACTCTTGATCGGGATAGGTAGTTTTAAAAATAGATTAATTAGAATTTTGACTTTATTTCATAGTCAAAACCTACAGGATTTTTAGGATCTACTAAACTGTTTCTTACAGTTTAGCAGCTACTAAATTTTTTGTTTCAGCTATTCTAAAATTGCATCATAGATTAAGTTAGATTGCATCTTAGGATTTTAATTGCATTTTTAGGAATTCAGATAACTAGATTGAGAGACTCTTTTTTTTTAGAGAAAACTCACAAGGCAGCATGGCCTTTGTTCCTGTGAGAGGTATCTAATGCAAACATTCAAGGAGCTGCTTTAAGCAATCTGAGTGGGTTATCTCTCCTTGTTGGCCTCATGACAAAAAATCTGGCCAACAAATGGCGCTAGAAGGAGGGCCATGAGTAAATAAGTGGTTTTCATTTTTCAAATTATCTTATTTAACCATTAATCCTCTGGTTCTCAAGTTTCAATTTTTTTACATCTTTAATCTTCTACGTCAGTACATATGTGTGCAAGGGATGGTTAGATGACAAGCTAACCATTTTAGCAATCACTTTTATCAATTTTATTTATCATCCTTGGATTCAACACAAATCTCTATTAGGAGTCATGTATCAAGAAATAATTATTCCACTCCATCTAATATAGTTTATCACTTGTCAAAACACAAATTCGATGGTGAAAGTGAAATTTCTGTAATTGATCATGTTTCTCAATTTTTGCAAAATTGTTTTACTAATCATGTTATCAATAAGCAATCATTGGCAGATCCTTCGCTTTGACTTTCACAGGCCAAGTTCGAAAATGGTTTGAAACTTTTCCATCTGAACATTCTTTAAAAAAAAATTTAGGTGAGTTTATTTATGCTTTTCACGATCCTGATTATGATAAATTGTTTGTAGAATTAATAAATCTTAAAAGAGAATACAATGAATCATATGAGGACCATACAAACAAATTTTTTAATCTTTGTTACAGATTTCGTTTGAAACTCGTCACTAATATTTTTCAATTGTTCCATCGGATTATGTCTTTTTCAAATAAATTAGATCAATCAGATAAAAATCAATTTTCTTCATATAACAATATTCCGATTGATTCTAATCAAAGTTCAGAAGTTATAGATCAGGAATATTGTTCGACTTTTCTCACCTCACTTAATCAGAAGGAATACAATGTATTAGAGAATGTTATTGTCCCTTTTGATAATCATAATTCGTCTTTATTTTCTCTTAATGAGAATAAAACTCTAAGACTAAATGAGGAAAGTTGTCATTCGCATCAAGATCTTATGACTATTTTAGAAGAGAAAAATACCAAATATGAAATCTATATTGGAAAAAATTCTCCTACATTAATTTTAAACAAGACCAAAATATTCTTTTAAGGCATTCGATTCTTGAATCTCATTTTTCTGATGGGCCTTGTGTTTCATTTACACCTTTACCTATTTGCAATGAACAAGATAATCTATCATGTTCAGATTTTTCAATAAAGGATATTGATCTAATTTTAGGAGAAGAAATTAATGAACGTTTGAAATCAAATGCAAATACTTTAATAGAAGAAAAATTTGCTTTCAAAGAAAATTCTTTATTAACAGATACTTTTAGTTTTCTTTCTTCATCCACCTATTTTCCATTATACCCTAATTTGTTTAATAATTGTGCTTCTCGGGATAATCTTTCACATCTATTAGAATTTCATCCTGATGCGCAAAATTTTCATGGGTTTCCAGATGATAAATTATTTTTTGGGGATGAAGAGAATAAAAGTTATTCTTATGAATCTGTTGGTAAATGCAAAGGAAAAATTCATATACTTTTAGAAACACCTCTTATTAATTCATCACCTCTCGCTCTTGATGAAGGATCTCCTTGTTTAAATAATGAGTTAGCTAAAACTAAATTTTTCATTAAAACCAGTCATGATTCCCATTCATTTGATGAAGACACGTCTAATACAATATGGGATGTTACATCATTTGATTCTAGTCACTTACTTTAGTTTCAACTAATGATTACTAAAGATCCCCATTCATCTTGTACAATTTCTCAATCACGCAACTTTATTGACATTGATTACTCACCTATAAATTCATATGTTTATATTTTTCATGATAGAGTTGCAGATGGGCTTGAGGCTTCTTACCTCAAGAAGTTTCCATTCAATGGTAAGGCTTTATTTTCTTCATATACAAGTAAAGATTTTAGTGGTAAGCACAATGCATCTATTTTTCTATTATTAACATATCATTTTCTATTACTAATTGAAAGTGATTTTTTTCTTACAGGAATGAAAATGCTTCGATGGCTTCATTGGCTATTTCACTTTACTTAATTTTCATTACAATTGATTTCTCTTGTACATAGTTAGGCTTAGGTTTAGATTATTTTTTCTTCATTTTTACCCTTTTTGTTTATTTTGAATAAATGCAGTTATGAAGATGATGCCAATTTCAAAAGGTGACACTTATCGATACATTCAAGGATGTTTTCTTTACCTTTTACCCTCTTGTTTATAATTATATTTGTTTAAAATTTTCTTTTTAAGTCATGTATCTTTTACTTTTTTGACTTAGTTGGGAAAATGTTTTATACATTTTTATGATCATAAGCAAGAAATTTTAAGAAAACAAAGAATGTTGTTGCACATCAATACCAAAATCTTTTGAGTTGTAATTGCATATGTAATTAAGAGTTAGTTTAAATTTCTTTATTTTGGTTTGTTTTCTTTTTGCTTAAGAGGGCCTAATTTATTAAACATCTTCCTTATTTTTAAGTTCGTATGTCACAAATTATAATTAAAGAAAGAGAGACACATTTTTCATCTCGAATAAACTAACTTCTCTCTTTTCATTTCAATTGTGATATAGCTATCTCATTTTTCTCCATATAAGATGTTTATTTATTCAGGGCTTAGTTTTTTTTTTTGCATTTGCATTTGCATATATCCATTTTATATTTATTTCTTTAATTGGTTTTATTTTGCAAGTTTGCTATGATTTGCTTTTGACTAGTTTGCTTGTTTTCCGAAAGGGGGGGTAAACTAATTCTAGCATATGGTAGCTTGTCTAGTCAAAACTATGTATTTCTGTCAAGTATTTGATCGAAACCCTTTTCTTTTAAAGGGACATCATTATAAAGACACTCTTCTTTTTGTCAATATTTTAACCATAGTGAGAGCCTTGGCTTTGAAAAATTTATTATGGACCATATTGATGGATTGATTGAGTTACCCGACTATTATTTAGGATCTTTATCTTTCAAAATGATGCTATAATGTAGCCGAGTTTACTTTCAAAGGAATCATTTTCCCTAGATTGAAGTAAGTCAAGAATCGTAAGTTATTTTTAGACTTTTTACGCCATCATTTGCTCTTAAAGGAGCCATTTGGATCTGCTTCCCCATCCACTAAGTAATCTTTGTTGAGATTAACAATAGCCTTAGTATTTTTTTTCATTATACATAACATTAATAAAATATGAGGGATTAACTGAAGAACGGGAGGTATCATCAGGAGCCGACCTGTCATGATCATAAGTGTTGTTGAAGTGACATTACCACATTTGGTTACCAAGCCAGGGTGATGTCTCTTAGTCATTAGATTAGGAGAAAGGAGGTCTCATCACGAGCCGACCTTTTCATTTTTGGCAGTTCTGGTGAATGATGCTACCATTATCTGGTCACCAAGCCGAGGTAGTAGTCTTCAATTAATGTCTTTGTCAAAAAAATAAATCTTATTTGATACTTATCTATATCTCATGGATGGGATGCAAGCATCTAAGTGAGGTTAAAAGGCTTGTCCTATGGTATCGAGGTCACATCTATATACTATGTATTCTATGACTTCTTTTGGTTAAGAGAAACTAATTCCTTGGAAAATTTTCTTCCTACATTTGTAGAATAATCATTTATCTTTCTACGCTTTTGGATAATGGTCGGGATAGTTTGATTGATTTTGAAAATTGCGAGTTCAAACTTTACCTATATAAGCCAATGACGAGATCAAGTTATGTGATTAGAAAGTTTACATTGGAAGAGGTTTTTATTTTTTATTACCCTTAGATCTTTTAAGATTCGGATTTATTTTGAAGAGATAACCGGTTCGCCCAACATGTCTCCATTTGTTAGCACCCCAATAAGTCCCCTTGATTTTGTGAAATGAAGGGGCCCCCATGTAATTTTTGTAAATACTTGCTTTTAGTGTTCTTTCTTTTTATTTTTATTTTTACTAGGAGATTTCATAGATCCTTCACTCTATGCACCGCTTGCTCTTTAGCGTGGTTTTCATGAAATATGAATCATCTGTGTTGATTTGGTTCATTGGCTTCTTGGTTTCCTAATTACATATCTTGATTGCATATCCTTATTTGAGCTTGTTTACATTGACTACATATCTTGGTTTGGCTTAATTGCATTAAGTTCACTATACATATCAAAAAGGAAGATCATGTTTTCAGTTTTCAATATGAATGGTTCATCGAATTTTTATCTTCCCTAGTCGTTTGAATTAATATTTTTCCTTTTGTTAAATTATTTAATTTTAGGACAAATATCTAGAACTTAGTTAAGGTTTGTTTTTCAATAGCATTTAAAACATGTCAATAATTTTCATTTTGAAATCAAATATTATTTCTCACAATGCATAATTATATTTGTCCTTAAACAAATCAACTTTATTCTTTATTTTAGATAGGGTATTTATGGCTTATTAAATATTTACATATATATATGGAAATATTTAGCTTTTGAAATATTATTAAATATTTTTTCATATAAATATTTTAATCAATATTATTAGTAATATATAATCCTATTCTAAATATTATACAATGTCTATTTTATAGTTATCTATGAAAATCAATATTTTTAGTTATTACCATTGTCTAATTATATATAATTTAATTTTAGAACAATGTTAATATCTTATTAAAATTAGCACTATTCATTTTGATATAATATGACACACTATTAATATTAAAGGTTATTGTATTTTCTTCTCATAAGCCAAATTCTTAATTTTAAATCATAAAATGTTTTTATTCAATTAAAACCATAAAGATATTCAAGGTTACTCGGCATGCGCATAAAAAGGGATTATTTTATCAATGGTGAGCTCAGTTTTATAGATAGTTAAAAGGGGTTGAGAAACTTATGATAATGTCAATTATTAAATTCTATATTTTTAATTATTGTAATTGACACCTACCTACTTTAATAACTATTTATAAAAACATTTATTGTCTTCAAATTTAACATTCACGGGGAAATCATGGTGTGATAACACAAGGTAGGATCTTAGTGGTTGTCTATTTTGCTGTCTATGTTGGCTTTATTCCATAACAAACTTACATAAAGTTTTTACATAGTTCAAGGGTCCATTTATGTATTAACGTTACTAACATACAAATATAATATTAATAAGTGGAACTTATTCATTCACATAAAATCTTTATGTATAGTTTATTTGTTTGTATGATTTGGTGTTAAAATTACGATACTAAGGTTTCTTCTTATGTTTTTGTATGCAGCAAACTGAATTTTTAAAGTCATGGTGATCAAGTTTCGGCATCACATGTTTACATAATTTTCTATGTGATTAGATCATCACATATTTTGAAGAGATCTATTACGTCAAAGGAAGATGCATGGAGAAGAGATCTCGAGCCTGCCGTTAAATGGTATTTTTATTTATGGGCGTGAAAAGGAGATATGCCGAAGATTGATACTAGTTTTTGCAGGTTCTTCGTGATAAAACTTGGATCAGTTTATACACTAGATTCCCCAGATTACTGAATTTTTCTTTTAACCGTATGCAGATGAGGGTTTGTTGTAAGGCCAAGTATACGTCTCATATGCCAAATCACACCGATATCAAAGCAAATTTCCTTCAAATTTTCTTTTCACCGGCGGTAGAAAACGCCAGATCTTTTCATTTGGTTAAAGCCAAATTGAAGGAAGGCTCCAAATTTAGGCAAAAGGTCGTTGACAGTTGAACTGAAATAAATGATAAGATCCCACCAAAATCCACGCACTGAAGAAAGGATCACTTCCCAAAAAAAATGCACAGAACCTGCCAAACATATCGATATCATAATCAAACCATGACTTTCTCTACACATTTTGTGATAATTTAGTTGAATATTCCCAAGAAATTTCGCTGTCACCATGAAAATTTACTAAATAGTTGCAAAGGTAATGCGTTAATTTGATAGGTCGCCACGTTAGGGTTTTGTGCCATGAATCTCATTTTCGTTAAAGCAGAAGAATACGTAGAGATAGGGGGTGCTTACATGACCAGATTATGTGCTTATCTATTATTTGATTTAAGTCGAATGAAACCGCCGACAGGGAAGGAGGTATTATCATTTTTATTTTATAATAAAATGTTTGTATTTGATTAAATGATAGTATGCTTTTTCTCCTTTGTGCAGGGTACTGTTGTAAAAGATGAAAGTACACGGGTATTTTGATTTTGAAAATAATATTTGGACTCGATTCTAATGATTCATGTTGATAGCGAGGAATCGATTTTGTCGAACGAGGAAAATGACCGATTTGAAAGCTTGATTGAAGAAAATATGTGGCAAATCAATCGAGTGAAAGGGAAATTGTTTTATTTTAATCTTTTACCCTTTGCACTTATTTTTCTTGATTATTTTATTCTCATGATATATTTTCTTCTATGTGCAGATGCGATGGGGCATCGAATGCCACTATTAAGACTAGATCATGAAAGCATTGACGTTGGAATTTATGTAACCATACGCGAGCATATTTCAATTTCTATGAAGAGAATGTCATCGAGCGCTATGCTACAACAACAACGCTTAATTGATTACCAACACAACAATCAATAAAGATTATTCAAGGTTCTGAATCAGAGATTTAAAAACTTAAGATCGTGAAGAATTGTGCTGGATCAATGAAGGTTCTTCCTTTCATTATTTTTTGTGAATTTCATTCCATAATTTTTCAACAATGGTTAATTAATATTTCTTTTCTGTGCAGATATAATTTGAGGCATTCTTTTCGGCCCGTTTTAAACAGAAATTAAAACTGATTGGATAAGTCATAGAACAGAAGATCGATGATCAAGGAAGCATTGAGAAGACAAAGTAAAACTGATTGGATAAGTCATAGAACAGAAGATCGATGATCAAGGAAGCATTGAGAAGACAAAGTAAAATCTCCCTATGCATTCGCAACAGAAATACATCGACTCATCAACCAGAATGGAGAGCATTTCGAAAAGTTTGTTTCAGTAATTGGAAGGTGTCTCATCCTCTATATAAACGGTAGCAATTTAACTGTGAAAGGGGAAAGCTATGTAAGGAATGAAGGGAATTGTTTTCCAAGAAGCTTTATTATTCTGTCTTATGGGTTCGAATTCTAAATACTTGAGGAAGAATTCTGAAACAGTTGTAATTCTATTACACTGATTAATTTTGTGTTTTCTGAGCTGTTCTGAAGACCTGTTTTAACGCACTACTTGGAGACTTTTATTTAAGTTTTCATACATACATTTATACTCTATATCTCTGGATCTTTCTCTATTTACTTGATTCTGCATATATATATTTGGTTATCATATGTTGGCTTATCTATTATGAATTTGAACTTACATGCTCTTTTGGATTTATGTCAATTTATTCAAATGTTGTTGTAATAGGCTGCATTTCCTGTTATTTCATGGTTTGTTTAAATTAATATTTTATTAATCTTAACATGTGTGTTTACTTTGCTTGATATACGTGATAAGGTGTGATCATATTTTTACTGTACATTCAAATCTGCATGATAATTAGCATCAGTTGATTTTCAGTTTGAAATCATATTTACAGTCATTTTACAGAAGGTTTTATCTCTTGTGAAAGGATACAGGTTGTGTTTCAGTATTGGGGAGATGTCTACCATCTGAAATTCTAAAATTGCATCATAGATTAAGTTACATTGCATCTTAGGATTTTAATTGCATTTTTAAGAATTTAGATAACTAGATTGAGAGACTCTTTTTTTTAGAGCAAACTCATAAGGCAGCAGGGCCTTTGTTCCTGCGAGAGGTAGCTAATGCAAACATTCAAGGAGCCGCTTTAAGCAATCTGAGTGGGTTATCTCTCCTTGTTGACCTCAGGACAGAAAATCCGACCAACAAGTAGGAATAGATCCTTCTGATACAGATAGTCCTCCATTTGCATCTTCCATAACTAATAGTTTTGGACGTTAAATTTCTCGACCTTAAAATTTCCTTCTTCCACCATTGCTCCAACTTGAACCAGGAACCCTTCTTTCATGCGATTTTATCTTCCAAATAGACCTTTGGCTCTAATACCAATTGTTAGAAAGACAGGATCATAGAGAAATAACAATAAACAAGATGCAAATATAAATCACATAAACACAATATAAAAGAGACACCAATATATGTGGTTCACCCAGTTTGGGATACGTCCATGGAGAAATTACTAGTCATTTTACTATTATACCATCCAACAAATGAAGGGATAGAACCTACAGCATATCTACTGGAACTTCCTCTTCACTGTCTCATAGTCTCTCTTACAAAATCAGAGATATCTTTACAATGCTACAATACACAACCACATTACAATGTCTTCCTTATAAAGGGGAATTACCATAGGAAAATACCACTGGCTACCCAATATCATGTGAACGTAAACTGTTGGCCAACAAATAAACCAAAAATTTCTTTCGTGGGCACTTCCCCTGGATGTCACATTCCCCGACCTCCCTAGTGGCCTTCAGAGGCCATGGAAGACCCTCTATCACTTTTTTTTCTCCAAATTTCTTCCATTTTGCACATAGCCACAATGGCCTTCAATCCGTAATCCCCATCCCGCAATCCGCAATCCACATGCGGAACTTGGGAATCGGATTTCCAAATTCTCTGCTCCGACGAAATCGCACTCCTGACTTCCACAATCCGCGATGTGGAAGTCAGAAATCAGAAGTCAATCCACGACCTCAGAATTACCCGTCCGACTTCGCAGTTCTACAATTCGCATGCGGAACTCGAAAATCAGAATCCTCCAATCATCGTCCTAGAGGCCTTACTCCTTTGCAATTCTGCAATCCGCAACCCGCGTTGTGGATGTCGGAACTCTGAAACCTCATTCTGTAATTCCTGGGAAAATTGCCTCCCGCAACTTGCAATCCGCAACCTGCTTGCGGATGCAGAAAGTCAAAAATCCCACATGCCATTTCTGTGGCATTATCCCTTCCAACTTCCGCAGTCTGCAATCCTCGTTGCAGATGCCGAAAGGAGGAAGTCCAACCACGCCGCTCCAATGATCGGTCCCCAACCTTCACAATTCGCATTGCGGATGTAGAAGGTCCATGCAGATGCGCAAAGGTAAGGACCACAGACCCCTGAACCTGCAAACTTCTGAGGGTGATAACTCCTCCATCCTTGGGAAAAATTGGACAAGGATGATACCATTGGAAATCTCTTAGAGATATATATCCAATGGTGTGATCCCCACCCCATCTGAGCACTCAGAAACTTGTCATTTTTTCCATTGAAACTCTGTCCATAATCTCCTCTAGGTGCCTTTACACTTCTGCAAGGAACTTTGCTTACCTCCTTCCATGAATTCTCCCTTCAACTGACCCACAGAGGGGTCCTAAAACACCACAAGGTATATCCACGTACTTCCCCAAGTCCAAGTGAAGTCAAGAATTCCTTCTCAAGGGTGAATGCAATGCATAAATAAACACATATTATGAAACTAAGCTAGTCAACAAATCAACAACCTGCAAGGTTATCCATACATTACACTCATGCAAATGATGAATCATTTAGACATGAATTCAACCTCATACTCAGGCTTATACATAGTTCCCTAATGATCAATTTCATATAATTATTCGATCAATAACTTGAACATAATAAGCATAACATAACACATGAGATATCATCATTTAAACACCACAGGGAACACTTATATTTGGAATGAAGTTGCCCAAGCAACTGGCTAAGTGAGGACAAATTTCCACCCAAACTTAGTTCTATGTCCAGCCTATACTCTTTCAACTGAGAGACCACCCCCGAGTTGGGATATGTATCCACTAAGGAGGGATAACTAGGCTCTCTCACAATCAAGGTTCCATCCAAATGCTAATCCCACCTACAGTTGGGTGTAAGACTCACAAAATTCATATAAATCTATAATAGAACAAAGAACCAACATGCAAATGAAACCATATACCAACAGTGGATTGATAATCTGTAAACTCATATAAATCCAAGTAACAAACAATAAACAATAAGCATAGAAGATATGACAAAGAAATTCCAGATCTAATCAATAATAACAGAAATTATACTATGAAAATTAAGGAGCCATACCTGATTTTAGATGACCTAGCAGCTACCATTACCTTGATAGCTCCAATGTGTGCAACTCAAGGTGGGGGGATGACTCTCCACCCAACCAACCCCCATCCAAGGGCTGAGGCCCCCGATCCCCCAACAATTAACCCTATGCTAATGCTATCTTGCTTTCCTCTCCTCCAGAGCTCCTCTTCCAAATGCCAAAAGAAAAAAAAGATCCCCCTCTCCACTTCTTCTCCTCCTTTTATCTCCCCCTTCTCCCCTTTTCCTAATTTCTTATTTAATTTCTATCTTTATGCAAAATTTGTTTTTCGTTACTTCTTTTTTTCATATTTCTTTTGATTATTTACATTTTACTATATTACAATATATCATATTATATCAAATATTACTTATATTCGTATATGAGGGTTGTTACATACTTCCCCCCTTCAAGAAACTTCATCTCGAAGTTATAATCTTCAAGCAATAAAAACAATACTTATTCAATCAATCAATCAAGTAAATACTATAGTATATAGGTAGCTAGTACTATTGTGAAGTTTAGAGATTTATATGTGTGGCCACCACGTAGAAGTCTCCCAAACCACACTAATACAATGAAATGCCCTAAATTACAACATGCTCTTAATGATCCAGGAGGATCCAAGAAGGTCAAAAATTCAAAGTCCTCCAATCTCAGCAAGACCAGCGTTAGATCAAGGAGCTCATCAAGATGATTCCAACGGCGTTCGTTTCACCTCAAATGGACTCCGTATGAGAAAATTATCGCGTTCTGTTGTATTGATGAAACAGGCAAATTTGGCAAAATGGGGGTGCCACGTGGCACCACTAACAGGGTGACACGTGGCATCCATACAATACAGACCAATCACAAGGTGACACATGGTAGTACGGATCCGAGCTCACATATTGCTGACTGGGCATACGGATGGTGACGTGGCAGTACGGCTCGACAACGTGGCAGATGACTCAGCTGAACTGGCCGACAATTGGCCGATGAGTTGGACCAATCGGTGCCTGCCACATGGCAGGCTCGAATTGGACAAAATGGTCAAATGCAAAATAATGGCCTCCATGGGGTTCGACCTCATGACCTCTGCGGGAATTCCGAGCGTCTTCACCAGTCGGGCTACGTGTGGTCCTTGGTATGGGTGGTTAGGAGCTTTTATTTAAGCTTGAAGAATGTTTCATATGGACACGAAAAGGGGCTAGGGCTAGCCCTGACCCCTGGTCCTACCACACAGCCACACAACCGGGAGCAAAGCGGAGGTTCCAGCATGGGGGGCGGGGGGGGGTCACATGGTATGCACCAACGCCGCCACTACGAGCCACGTGATTCGAATGGAGGGTGGTTACAACCACCACTCCCCTCCTCCCATGGGCACAGCCACCACGTGGGACGTGCCCACTCTTTTAACATGTGCTTGTTAAAAACTTTGTTTATGGCGCTTAAAGTGGGTTTGTATGGTTATAATATGGTTTTAACCATATTAAAAGCCAACAAAAGGGTATGCATTTTTTTTTAAAAGGGTATTTTTAAAATATGTTTGTTTATTATTTAATAAAAAAAACCCAATCACATGAAAAACCAACTTGGAGAAGTTGTAACCAAGGCCAAGATAGGCAAATTAGTTGCAACCAAAGGAATCCATGAGAGTCATGTGAAGAAGGGCAAGCCAACCTATATAAACCCATTCATTTTCCATTTCCCTCTCATGCTTTGGAGTAGAAACTTTGTAGCTAAAGGAGAGAAGGGAGATTGTGTAGCTCTGCAGGAGGAAGGTACGAGTGTTTATACTTGTTTTACACTGTCTTCAGGCTTCGGAGTTGCTGGAAGCAGTCTTGTTGTGTTTTGGGCAGCGGTTCTCTTCCTGGCCATTGTCGCCAAGGTATTATTGTATCTTTACTATGTATTTTGCCTTTGTGCTGAGATTATAGATCGGCCCTCCTATTGAGAAGCAGTCCCAGAGACGTAGTCCATCCTGGATGAACTCCGTTATCAGCTTGTTGTCTTTATGTGCGTATTGTCTATGCTGTTTGGTTCTCTTCTTATGGATTTGTGAGCTTCATTCATGCTCTTTATGCAATTCATGTTAACGTCATAGAGTAGGAAAGATCTTGTTTTCGGATCTTGTGGTATTAGAGCAGGACTATTTGACGTTGGATTGTGAGTGTGGATGCTCACGAGGGATAAACTGCAAGCTGGTGAGGGTACATTAGAGCCTTACAATTCTGAGATCGAACGTGCACACCGAAGGAGGAAGATGGATGCTAATGATGCCCGCATCGAGATGGAGGCAAACTTTCATAAGGTCTTCTATATGATGGCCGACAAGGTAGACAAGTTGTTTGTAGACTATGAAGAATGCATGGCAAAAGAAAGAAAAGGAAGTGAAGTAAAGAAGGAAGACAAAGAAGTGAAGGATGAAGGCAACGCTTCAGTTAACCAAGGAGGAGGTGGTGAAGAGCCTCCTGAGCCTCCCTCTTCACCTTCAGCTTCAAGCACAAGTTCAAGTGCTTCTTCCTCATCTCATTCTCAGCATTCCAAGGTTCCTCACAAAGATCCTCAAAAGAAGCCCTTATTGAAGCTCAATGTGAAGTTTGATTTGCCCATGTTCAATGGGGAAGCGAATGCAGAGAAGTTAAACAATTGGATAAGGAAAATTGAGGTCTATTGCCGAGTCCAGTAGATCGAAGAAGAAGATGTGAAGATTCAGTTGGCTTCACTTCGGCTGACAGGCACCGCACTTGTATGGTGGGAAAGCAAGCTTCAACAAGGTAGCAAACAAATGAGTAATCTTCTCTCATCGCGGTCTGCTTTTATTTCTGCTTTACGTAAGCAATTTTATCCGTTGGGTTATGTTCAGAAGGCAATGATGGATTGGAAAAGTTTTAGACAAGGCAAGGTTCGGAGTGTTCATAGTTTTACTGAAGAATTTAGAAAGAAAGCTTTAGAATTGAATATTGCTTTAGATTCTCCTGACACTCTTTTGAAGTACATTGGTGCTCTTCATCATTATCTATGCCATACTTTGTTGTTGTTGAATCCTACTAGTGTGGATGAAGCAAGTGTTCAGGCTACTCATCTTGAGAACAGGGGGAAGCATTTGCAAGAAGACCATCAGAAGAAGCCTTTCAAGCCCAACAACAACCACAAGTTCAAGAAAAAAGACAAGAGCAAGAAGACAACTACTGCCAAGAAGGAAGGAGGAAAGCTCCATTGCAAACATTGCGACAATAATGGGCATGATGAAGAAAGTTGTTGGAAGTTGCATCCTGAACAGAGGCCAAAGCATTATGGAGGCAAAAAGAAGAAAAAGACTGTTGCAACAGCGCAATGAGATTTGGGTTCCAACTCAGGTGACGAAACCATGATTACAACCGTGGGAATGCAAGGTAACAAAACTCCTCATACTGGTTCAAGTTCTACTCATGTTTCTAAAGAAAATGATAAAAGAAGAAGTGAGTTGTTTCACATCAAAGTTGTGTCTAAGCATACAGAGATTGAAACATTATTTGATCCGGGTTCTCAAGTAAATTTGATCTCAGAATCAGTTGTTAAGAAGTTGGGCATACAGACTAAACCTCACCCCAAGCCTTATCCTCTTGGATGGGTATGTGATAATGCTAAGCTACAAGTGACTAAGCAATGCAGGTTAAGGTTTTCTATTGCTTCAAAGTTGATTGATGAGGTGGACTTAGATGTTGTTCCTCTTGACATCTGTGGTATCGTATTGGGAAGCCCATACTTGTATGATCGAAAAGCAGTATTCTTCCGTCACGAGAACAAGTACCATCTCACCAAAAATGGGGTGGAGTACATCGTGAGAGCTCACAATATGAAGGCTAACACCACTATTGTTAGTGCAGGACAGATGAAGAGACTCATCAACACTAATAAGAGATACATGCTCATGGTTGTGAGAGCAAAAGATGCTGAATCATCCGATGCTTTCAAAGGTTGTGATCCTTCTCATAAAAAGGCTATGATTGATATTGTGGCTAACTATGATGAAATATTTCAGGAACCTACAGGTTTGCCTCCCAAAAGGGAGATTCAACATGAGATCCATCTCCAGCAGGATGCCCCTCTTCCTAATGTGGGCATGTACAGGTTGTCCGCAGTTGAAATGGAAGAGATTAAGAAGCAGGTTCAAGACTTGTTGGACCAAGGAGTGATCAGACCCAGCTCCTCTCCATGTGGTTCGCCGATTGTGTTGGTGATGAAGAAAGATGGCACATGGAGGATGTGCGTTGACTATCGGGCTCTCAACAAGATCATGATCAAGAATCGATACTCACTCCCTCGCATAGATGACTTGTTCGACCAGTTGAAAGATGCTGTGTTCTTTACCAAGTTGGATTTGCGCAGTGGCTACCGCCAGATCAGAATTGCAGAAAATGATGTGTGGAAGACGGCCTTCAAGACCAAGCAAGGTCTATTTGAGTGGTTGGTGATGCCCTTTGGGCTTTGCAATGCACCTGCAACCTTCGTGCGGGTAATGAATGATGTTTTCCGGCCATTCTTAGATGATTTTGTCATTGTATACTTAGATGATATCTTGGTCTTTAGCAAAACTTGGGAAGCACATGTGGGGCATGTAAAGCAAGTATTAGATACTTTGAAAAAGGAGAAATTGTATGTAAAATTGTCAAAGTGTGAATTTGGTAAAACTTCATTAGTTTACTTGGGTCATATTGTAGGAGGTGGAAATTTAAAAATTGATCCTTCAAAAGTTGATGTAATTGTCAATTGGCCTAAGCCTACTAACACTACTAAAGTGAGAAGATTTTTAGGAGCTGTTCAATATTGGAGAAGGTTCATTCAGAACTTCTCATACATAGCATCTCCTTTGCATGCCTTAACAAGTGTGAAGAAAGCCTTCCAAAGGGGAGGTAAGCAGCAGAAAGCCTTCGATACATTGAAGGGAAAGATCAGCACCGCCCCAGTCCTAGCCTTGTCCGATTTGCAGCAGCCATTTGAGATAGAGACAGATGCAAGTGGATATGCCATGGGGGTAGTATTGATACAGCACCGCAAGCCTATCTGCTACCATTCAGAGACTTTTACTCAAGCGGTGATCAACTTCCCCACCTATGACAAAGAGTTGTATGCTTTGGTTCAAAGTGTCAAGAAGTGGAAACACTACTTGATGGGTAAGGAGACGATCATCCATATCGATCATCAGCCCTTTGCTACGAACATAAAATAAGATAATAATTAAATAGTTAATAATTAGGTTAACTAAAGTTATTTTATGAAATGAGGCGTCTCCTCAACATCAAATTCCTGAGCCATATTTAAGGCAAGGCCATCATTGTAACATATCATCTTTTATCCTATCATCTAATATATTATTCTTACTTATTATCCAATATGAGAGTCGGATTCGACTATTAACTTAGTGAACGGATATGTTCATTGCATTTGGTATCAGAGCCGGATTCGGCTCCTTCGACCTAAGCTTGGATTCGGCTCAAAATCAGAGCAGACTCGCTCCTCCTTAGGTAAAGCTCGGACTCGGCTCATTCCTCCATTCCGCTGCATTCAACTTACTTCGGCTCTCTGCTCCGTCCCCTCCTCACACATTTCCCCTCCACGCCTTCTCCATCCTACGCATCCTCTCCCTCGCCTCTCCCCCATGCCCTACCTTTCCCCGCATGCCATTCTCCCACGCACTGCCACCTCCTCTCTCTGCTCCATCTGTTTGCATCTCCCATCCCCCTCACACCCTGCTACCACTGCTCCAGCTCCCCGAAATCCTGCCCATGCTGTCACCCCACACTCCAGATTTCCACCACGTCGGTCCCTCCTTTCCAACCATCCACACGCTCCTCCCTCCGCGACCCTCCATCGCGCTCCTCTTGCTCGATCCTCCCTCTCTACCCCCTCCACCACAACCGCACCACCAGCCTCCCGGATGCTCGCCTACGCTACTCCCATCCCGACGGCTCCTCACCTTTCTTCCATAGCCCAACCTCCAACTCACCCTCTCTGCACATCCCTCCACTTCTACCTCCCAACGTCTGCGCCTGCTACATTCCACTGGACCTCCAGCCTCCCACGCCTGCATACGCAAGTGCCTCCTTACCCTCCATCATCTCATCCTCCCTGTATGATCCCTCTACCAACTCCCTCCTCCATTGCCAGCACCTCTCCCTCCCCGCGCTCCATACTACTCCCTTTTCCTGCGTCCATGCCGTTCCTCTCCCCTCCGTACCCTGCAACCTCCAACCCCTAACACCGCTGCTACTCCTCGCTGCTCTCTCCTTCATTCGCAGCCCCCATACCTCCTCTCCTCTTGCTGCACCTGCCACCACCTCTTCCTACATCGCCCTCCCACCTGCCATCTCCATCGCGCCCGCTCACCATCCCCACGGCCTTCACACCCACCATAAAAAAAAACCCATATATTAAAATTATTATAATATATTATTATAATAGTTTAAGTATTTGATTTAAAATAATAATAATAATATTTTATTATTATTATACTATATCATATTTCAAAAACAAAATATTAATAATATTATTATTATTAAATTTTTAATAATAATTATTGTTATAAAAAAAATCAATTCTTTTGAAATAAGAATTGTTTGGAGAAACAAAGCAAATTCAAGCCAAAGAAGGCTTGTCAAGAAGATCATTCCACCGTCGAAGAAGACAGAAACCATGGAAGACGATTTGCGAGAAAAATTAGAAGCCACGTTAAAACGTTATCGAAAAGACAATGAAGAATTGCGCGACATAAATAACAGTTCAGAAATAAGAATTGAATTACAAGAAAGGTACAATGAAATAAAAATCTCTGACCAGGAAAGGCGTATAGAAAAATTGTATGCGCAAATTGATGAATTAAAAGCCGAAAATAAATTCAATCAGAGGTTAGGAAATCAAGATATAAAGAAGGAAATAAATAATTACGAAGCAGAAAGAATACGCTTGAACAAAATCGTTAGCGACAAAGATGAAGAACTAATGCAGTTACGACATAAATTAGAAAGTCAAGAATCAGAGGTCAGCCAGTGTCGAGAACAGATAAAAGTTCTTCAACAACAAAATGACGACTCTAAAAAGACACATAAGTTAGAGATCGCGAAGAGTAATAAAGCATTATCCAACAATGCTGAAAAAAATTTTAGACTAAGAAGTCATAACAAGATACTAGTCACAAAAATTAAGAAGTTGAAAAATAGCTGGAAGATAGAACAATCTATGGACGACATTGAAGGGAAACTTCTAGACAAGCAGGAAGAAAATAGTTGTATCAGAAGTCATAATGAAGATCTTAAGGAACAACTTAAGACATCTGAAGATGACAGAAAATCGCAAGTCGAATTGATTAAGAAGTTTCAAAATGATAACAGGCAGTTAGAAAACAAGTTGGAAAAGATATAGGACAAAAACTTAAATCCTCAAGAGATGAAAATACAACTTCCAACTCAGATCAATGCTCTAAAGGTGACATTCATAAACGAAAATGATATCGTGAAAGTTCCCTATCAACACCCCAACCATAAAACCGATATTTGAAAAAGTGGGAAATGTCGAAAGATAATGGTACTAGTGTGATCAAATCTCCTGACTACACATGAGTAGGGAATCCCAACAGTCAACAACAAATCAATTTGGGATGGATTGACCCATCCACATATCGGAAGTTATGCTCTACACTTAGCAATTCGTATCGACATGTTTCGTCAGCCATGGCATCGCAAAGAACAATGCAACAAATTATAATGCTTTGAGGACAAAGCCTTTCTAAGAGAGTGGCAATGCTACGAACATAAAATAAGATAATAATTAAATAATTAATAATTAGGTTAACTAAAATTAGGTTATGAAATGAGGTGTCTCCTCAACATCAAATGCCCGAGCCATATTTAAGGCAGGGCCATCATTGTAACATATCATCTTTTATCCTATCATCTAATATATTATTCTTACTTATTATCCAATATGAGAGTCGGATTCGACTATTAACTTAATGAACGAATACGTTCACTGCATTTGGTATCAGAGCCGGATTCGGCTCCTTCGACCTGAGATTGGATTCGGCTCAAAATCAGAGCAGAAACATTATAAGGCTTTGAGGACAAAGCCTTTCTAAGAGAGTGGCAATGCTACGAATATAAAATAAGATAATAATTAAATAATTAATAATTAGGTTAACTAAAATTAGGTTATGAAATGAGGCATCTCCTCAACATCAAATGCCTGAGCCATATTTAAGGCAGGGCCCTCATTGTAACATATTATCTTTTATCCTATCATCTAATATATTATTCTTACTTATTATCCAATATGAGAGTCGGATTCGACTATTAACTTAGTGAACAGATACGTTCACTGCATTTGGTATCAGAGCCGGATTCGGCTCTTTTGACCTGAGCTCGGATTCGGCTCAAAATCAGAGTAGCTCTTTCCTCAAGCCTTGTTGATCCCAGGCTGGTAGCCATCCTCTCAGAATTTTTGAGCTACTTGGTCTTTGACCAGATATCGGGCTCTTGGCCCTCTTCTTCACATACCCTCCTGCAACCTCCATGACTTCTACAACCTCCTTCCCCCGCCAGCTCTCCTCTCTTATCCCCACTCCCGCACTCGTCACTCCTCCCTCTCATCCATCCTCCCTCCAACGCCTCCATCTCATCCATTCGCCCTCATCCATCCCCGTTGCATCCCACGCTCCTGCTAATCCTTTTGTGCATCTCTCCCATACGCCCGCCACACCTCCCTTCATGCCCTTCTCCCTCACGCCTTTCTCCCCATCTCACCGCACCACGCCACTCTCCCTCCACTTCACTCCTTTCCAATGCCCCAGCTGCACCACCATCGTTACCACATCATTTCCCGTCGCCTGCTCCCTTCGACTCCCTTCCCTCCTCGCCAGACGACTCCTCCACCACTCGCACCAGCTTCCACCGCTCCCTTCCCTCGCACGCCTGCCCACTTATCCCTTCCCACGCGCTGCCATATCCACGCCCTTCACACGCCTCCCATCTTCCCTCCTTCTCACGCCACTTCCCTCCTGCGCTCGCACAACTCCATCAGAACCTCCCGCGCCCACCTCTACCTCTGCCTAGCCTTCCCCTTGCGCTCCACGTCGCGCTGCTGCATCTACCCCCAGCGCCATCGACCCCCACAATCCTTCGTTCCATTCTGCACACTGCGATCCTCCTCCTCGGATCTCTTCCCGCCTCCATTCTTCCTCCCGCTTCAAACCCTAAATTTTTCCAATTAAAAATTGTTTTAATAATAATAGTACTTATTATTCACATAAATACATTTATTATTAATTCAAAAACCGGATATTCTCCATTTTCAGTATCCATCCAAAAAGAATCATTATATATTATTATAATTACTATATTATAATAATTATTAATAATATCCAAATTATTATTATACTTGAATAATAATAATTATTATATCTATTTTATAATTGTATAAATTATTACAATTATTAAGTACGAAAAAAGGAGAAAAATCAAAGTAAGAAGTATTAAAGAAGACAAAATTGAGAAAAAGATGATATGTTACAATGATGGCCCTGCCTTAAATATGGCTCGAGCATTTGATGTTGAGGAGACGCCTCATTTCATAACCTAATTATTAATTATTTAATTATTATCTTATTTTATGTTCGTAGCACCCTTGTAGTATCTCCAGTCCCAGTCTAAGCTCCAGCAAGCTCGTCATTTCAGGTGGATGGGATTTCTTCAACAATTCCATCTAGTGATCAAGTACAAGAAGGTTACAAGTAACAAAGTGGCAGATATGCTTTCTAGACCTCCTATTGTTGCATCTATTTTTTTGGAAAATGCTTCTTTGTCCCATGAAAGTTATATTGAGCAGTATGCTACTGATGATGATTTCAAGGAGATTTATGAGAAGCTAACCAATGGCACACAGGTGGAAGACTACTATTTGCAGGGAAAGTTGCTCTATCATTTGGGCAAGTTATGTGTTCCTATCAGTGAAAGAGTCCATGTAATACGAGAAGCCCATACTTCTCTTGTATCAGGGCATTTTGGGGTAGGTAAGACTTTGGCCCATTTGCAAAGACTCGTGTATTGGCCTCGCATGAAAGACATTGTAACAAAGTATGTAAAGGGGTGTGTGATGTGCTCTACTTGTAAGCCCACTAATAGAAAATTGGGGTTGTACTCACCACTTCCTGTTCCTTCCCATCCTTGGGAAAGCATTTCCATGGATTTTGTGGGGGGTTTGCCTATGTCTAGCAGGGGTCATGACTACTTGTATGTGGTCGTGGATAGGTTTAGCAAGATGTGTATTCTTATGCCATGTAAAAAGCAGGTCACTGCAGAGCAGGCTGCTTCTCTTTTCTTTCAACATGTATGGGTTCACTTTGGACTTCCTATGTCCATTATCTCGGATCGGGACTCCTGATTCCTTGGAGAGTTTTGGACAAAGTTATGGTGTATGATGGACACCAAGCTGAAGAGGAGCACCGCTTTCCATCCACAGACCGACGAACAGACAGAGGTAGTCAACATGACAATTGTTCATTTGCTTCGAGGCTATTGCAACAAGCATCCTAAGTTATGGGATGAACAGATCCAGTATGTGCAGCATGCCTACAACAGGGCTATGCATTCTTCCACTCAGAGCTCACCATTTGAGACATGCTTTGGGTACTTGCCAAAGACTCCATTGGACTTGAATTATGGGAGAGAGGTTGGTTCAAGCACTTCCAAGGATGAAGACAAAGCTTGCAGGTTCATTCAGAGAGTTCAATAGGTACATCAAGCAGTGCAAGAGCAGTTGGAGAAGAGTCAAGCCCAGTACAAGGCTCGCCATGACAAGCATAGAGTTGATCATCAGTTTCAGGTGGGAGATCAAGTGTGGCTTCACATCAGCAAGGAGAGGATGAAAGGAGAAGGCAAGAAGCTCAAGCCTATTAGATATGGTCCCTTCACCATCTTGGAGAAGATTGGGACGAATGCTTTTCGCTTAGAGCTACCGCCAAACATGCAGATCTACTCAGTGGTGAATGTGGAGAACTTGAAACTCTATGAGCCTCCCATGATCATGGATGAAAGGGAGAATGTCTCATTGCCATCAGTTGATGAATTTGCTCCTGAGTACATGGATGAGCTAAAGGAAGATGTCATCTTGGACAGAAGCACAAGGACTTCTCGCAGAGGTGATGTTGAGTATCTTCGAGTGGGCATCAAGGGAACTCATCCAAGAAAAGCCAAGTGGATCAAGAAGGAGAAAGTGAGGGAGCAATTCCCTCACCTATCTGTTGATTAGTAAAGGATTTTGGAGGCCAAAAGCTTCTTAGTGGGGAGGAATGATCCAGGAGGATCCAAGAAGGTCAAAAATTCAAAGTCCTCCAATCTCAGCAAGACCAGCGTTAGATCGAAGAGCTCGTCGAGACGATTCCAACGGCGTTCGTTTCACCTCAAACGGACTTCGTATGAGAAAGTTATCGCGTTCTGTTGTATTGATGAAATAGGCAAATTTGGAAAAATGGGGGTGCCACGTGGCACCACTGATAGGGTGACACGTGGCATCTGTACAGTACGGACCAATCACAAGGTGACACATGGTAGTACAGATCCGAGCTGGCATACTGTTGACTGGGCGTACGAATGGTGACGTGGCAGTACGGCTCGATGACGTGGTAGATGACTCAGCTGAGCTAGCCGACAATTGGCCGATGAGTTGGACCGATCGGTGCCTACCACGTGGCAGGCCCAAATTGGCCAAAATGGTTAGATGCAAAATAATGGCCTCCGCAGGGTTCGACCTCATGACCTCTGCGGGAATGCCGAGCGTCTTCACCAGTCGGGCTACATGTGGTCCTTGGTATGGGTGGTTAGGAGCTTTTATTTAAGCTTGAAGAATGTTTCATATGGGCGCGAAAAGGGGCCAAGGCTAGCCCCAACCCCTAGTCCTACCACACAGCCACACAACCGGGAGCAAAGCGGAGTTGCCAGCGCAGGGGGGGATGACATGGTATGCACCAACGCCGCCACTACGAGCCACGTGATTCGAATGGAGGGTGGTTACAACCACCGCTCCCCTCCTCCCATGGGCACAGCCACCACGTGGGACACGCCCACTCTTTTAACATGTGCTTGTTAAAAAATTTGTTTGTGGCGCTTAAAGTGGGTTTGTATGGTTATAATATGGTTTTAACCATATTAATAATTAATAACTGTGTGTTTGTTTACTTCCTTTTTCCTTGCTCACCCTCTCCCTGAGAATCATACCATCCGATCAACCTCTATAAACCTCCCCTCCAACTCTGGATGGTCCCGCTCACCATGGCATGAGCCTTCTACTGTAACCTGTCCGCGGATCATACAGTAGGCATCAGAAGTTCCCCAGGAAGCTACTGCAGCATTGCCACCTTCCCAACTTCTGGTAATAATATGGCCTCATCGGATTCTAACTGGAATCTGGGCCTCATCGGTACTAGCCAGCATATGGTAATTCTCGGTACCCCCGACCCTAATATCAGGGTCATTATACCCCAGGCATCTCGGAAGGCTAGCCTAAACATCCTCCACAACACCCTCAAGGCACTAGCCCTAGGCATCATGAGTCCTTCTACATAAACCTCCCTCCCGGTGAGTATGTCTCCAACCGTGGACTTTGGTCACATCAGAAGTTATCCGGGGAGTATCCGTGGCATTGCCACCTTCCCAATTTCTAGTACAAAATTCAAGCGTTGTTGGCATAGAGCTAATTGTTGGGCTTGTCCCCTACTCCATAATATTTTTATAGTATCCATTCTCATTCGTGGTTATGGGCTCCCACGAAATCATAGAATAATTAGCCTCACCGGTATATTTGAGTGGATCACCTAGAACAACTTGCATTTACCATAATGGATAATCATTAGTAACCATTTCTCAATATATCATGGATCAACCTTGAATCATGCGTTAACAAGAATGTCTAGCCACCAGTTCATATTGCATTGCATTACATCATAAGCCATTGTCACAATAAGTCATGCCAAGTTTATGTAAGACTCACAAAATTCATATAAATCTATAATAGAACAAATAACCAACATGCAAATGAAACCATATACCAACAATGGATATGATAATCTGTAAACTCATATCAATCCGAGTAACAAACAATAAACAATAAGCATAGAAGATCTGACAAAGAAAGTGGATCTAATCAATAATAACAGAAATTATACTATGAAAATTAAGGAGCCATACCTGATTTTAGATGACCTAGCAGCTACCATTACCTTGACAGCTCCAATATGTGCAACTGAAGGTGGGGGGATGACTCTCCACCCAACCAACCCCCAGCCAATGACTGAGGCCCCTAAGCCCCCAACAATTAACCCTATGCCAGTGTTATCTTGCTTTTCTCTCCTCCAAAGCTCCTCTTCCAAATGCAAAAAGACAAAAAAGATCCCCCTCTTCACTTCTTCTCCTCCTTTTATATCCCCCTTCTCCCCTTTTCCTAATTTCTTATTTAATTTCTATCTTTATGCAAAATTTGCTTTTCGTTACTTCTTTTTTTTCATGTTTCTTTTGATTATTTACATTATACTATATTACATTATATCATATATATCAAATATTCCCTATATTCGTACTTGAGGGTTGTTACATTGGATTTATCAAGCATACAAGGGAACAGGGAGGATGCTCCTAATCCAGTGAGCTCACCCACAGAGCTACAGGCATCTCAGATAACTCAACAAACATAGCACCCACATTACCTACATCACCCAACACAAGGAAGGCCCTCTTATCTATTGCACAGTCCCCCAAGGCGCCTTCCCTCCAATGCTATTTAGGGTGGGCATAGAAAGGTCCAACTGTTGTTTTCATGATACTTTCATCCTTCACTAGGTTTATCAAGCAGATCCAACCCTAGGTTGACCTTCTTCTCTATTATTCAAGCTGGTTCTTCACAGGGTCGTAGCCTAAGATCTTCCCCATGACTTGGTCCTCTATAAAATAGATCTAAGTGTTCTCATGGGTTCTCTAAGTTTTTCAAGCTCTGTAATTTATCCCCACAGTCTGATCCATGGCTGTCCCAACCGGTTCACTTCCTACACAGGGTTTCTTGGGCGTTCTCGGCTCTGCAAATTTGGCTTACATAAGTCGCGATTTCTTCTCTTTTTCTCCATGGCTAGGCTTTGTAATGCCTCCATGACTTGGGTTGTTGGTCAACAATGGGATAGTGATCAGGGTGAGCGAATTCCTAGGTGTAGAGTGGATTAAGGGACAAGTAAAATAGATCCATACCCTTCCATACGGATTCACAGGGCTGCCGCATACTCAATTGACTTCATGGACTAGTTTTCTCAACCACCCTCTTATAGTAGGATTAATATCAGCATGGGGAGTCAAATGGGTTCACAAATGGACAAGTGGCAGCATGGGTTCCAATCCCATAGCCCCCTCACCTCTCCCTAGTGGATACACATGGAACCTTCTCATTGGTTGCCTCCTTAGCCAGTTTTCTTGGTATTTCATTGCAATAATTAATAATTACATCATTTGCATTCTCTCATGGCTTAACAACACATGGATAATCAAACTATCAAATACTTGCCTATGCAAATAAACCTAAGCATCCACTAGTGGGGCCTTGGCCTTGAGCTCCACACTAGGGCAACACACACTGCATTTATACAATTTTTACATTGAAGCCAATAAACCCTAAGGTTCAAAATAGGGGTATTACACTGGACCCCGGTGGGTGGGTGATGTCCATCCACACCCCCCGTTGGGATGAGTGTACAATCCACCTGCACAACATATAAAATTGGAGTACAAACACGACTGAAACAACAACATCTCTGAATCAGGAAGATCAAGCTCCATAAACAACATAAGAATCCCTTTGTGATGATCCAAATTGCACTTTCCTGCACGATAAATCCTGATTTACCCATATCTAATTTTGATGTTTTCTTTCAAGGCCTAGAGAAACCAAAACATGTTGTACTACTAGCAAAAACAAGTCCAAACCTTGGTCCAGTTGAAAATCCAGTCACAGAAACATTATTTGACATTTGGAAAATTGAATTCATACCACCCAGGATACAATTCATGATGTGATAGGAGGGATGGACACTATAATATAGGACCTCAAATTTATACTATAAATGAGAATGATATAGTTTTTTCACTGTTATGTAGAGGAAAAATCCATCACAACATACCATCTCTTCATTTCCAACAATCTCTCATGGAATGAATTTGTCGAGAAAATATTCTATTGATTTTTTTTACTCTTGTTTCTGATATGTTGCTTAAATAAAGAATATATGTAGTGCAATCCATAACCCCATCCTAGATGGTTCAAATTTTACCATAGAATCAAGAAAACAACAAGCAAGTGTATCGAAGTCTTACAAGAGCAGTAATATGGTTTTGATGATTTTTTCATCTAATCTTCACATAACAAAGTCTAAATGAAAAAATAACTTTTGACTTAGACCTTATCCAATAGGAATGGACTTTATTAAATTCTTGAGGATTGGATTTTGTATAAAAAATTTGATGCCAAATTATAATGATAACCTAGGCTTCTTTCAATGAGGCTAAGGTTTAGAACTTGGGCTTGACTAAGGTTGAAAAGTTTTAAATTGGTTCACATAGAATATGATGAATGTAGTGAAAATATGTGTGTAAACCTAGACTTGAAAATTTATTCGAATATAATTTCATCATTCAAGATAAGGCTAGGTTTATGGAATGAATGTGAAGGTTTGTGAATCCAAAGGATTAGATTTGAGACAATATGGGTGATGAGAGTATGAGATAGAAAGGTTGATACCAAGTCTCTTAAGGATTTAATTTTTGGTTAGGATCTAGGGGCAAGTGTTTTAATGAAGTGGTAACCTAAATTAGTAGTGAAAAACAAGTTAAAGTTTGGAATAATGGAGACATAATAAAAATTATGAAGGAGAATTTCTGGAGTTACAACATCTGGCCCCATTAAGGGATGTTGCTTCCCTACTAGGAACTACAAAACATAGACTTATGCCTTCTATATTTCTAGACATGGAGTCATATATATCCAACAACCAATTTTCTACAATGCCAGTATGAAAAAGACACAAAAACATTTTGCGAAAACCAAAAATATGCTTAGCATTGAGCTAATTTATGTACAATCTTTATGTTGACACTTGGAAGAATCCTTGTGTCGCCAGTAAGGGTTCTTCCCAATGAAAGGTCCCAATTAGACCATTCAATGTTTGGAATAGGGAACTCATCTAGTTTACAGTCCGGCTACCATTCAAGATAGTCTTGGAATGATTTTTCCAGTTGCGGCCTGACCCACCATTTAGGATTTTAATTAACGTTAAATGAAATGCAATATATTAAACCTAAATGAAAAAGTATATGATAACAATATGCACTAGTTTAACCGATAGAGAGAATCCTCACATAGTGATATACAGGATCTTACCTCTCGTCTTATAAATTCTCTCACTCTCAGTCAAACAAGTGAATTCCCTCATTAAATATATTTTATATTAAACTAAACTATCCTTGCAAGGAGCTATATTGAAAGGGAGAAACGTAAGGAAACTACATAATGCACTTCTAGAAGAGATAGCCACTGAATAAGGAACGCATTTAATAGCTACAAGATAGCATTAATACATTAGATAGCTTAAGTATTAATATCCATCACATCCATTGCTCATAGAAAGCAAAGAATACCGTGCTTATTTGTGTATACAACAAATAGTTCAACAACCATTAGAATAATCCAATAGAAATAAGAACGATATTACTACATTTTAATAGACAAAAGAAGGAAATCAATTCCATGCACTCCACAAATTTTGACACAGTCTCCACTACAAGCTTCCACCCAGAAAATTGCCTTGTTCATTATTAGAAATAGTTCTTACATATGATTCCAACAAAAATATTTTCTACATAAAATCCCTTTATTCTCTCTTTTGTCTTCCCTTTAATCCCCTTTACCCAACTCCACTAGGTGACTTTTCAATTCACCTTCATTCAATTACAACTTTTCATCTTCCAATATCTTTGTCACATTTTCAGTTACAATTCAAATGAGGGGATAAAATACAAAAATGAAATGAAATGATTACATTATGAGGGTGGAGTGCTTTCTTGAGTTTGTATGTATTCATTCCAAAGGTTACTTTCTTAATATATAATATTTAATTGTTGTGGTTCTAACAACCGTAAATCCACTTCATGAAAATATAAGTATTTGACTAGTGCATTAAGGCCTTTGGTTGTTGTAATGTGCCCGATCGCCAAGTGTTGGGTTTTCAATGTTGTTTTTCCAACACGTTCATGCATATCCTGTGAGGTGACATTTTCTAGATTAAGAATGGAAACTATATCTCCATCCTTGATAGTACTTAATTTAATCAACCTTTCTTCCTTTGGAACTGGGTTCTCAAACGGGCTAGGAGAAGTAAAATGGCACTTTTCGAAGGATTTAACTATACTTTGATATACCCCTTCACACTTTACAATAGAGGCTACAACTTAACTTTTTAATTTCCATTCATCCTTTTGGAAACTATGTAGAGTTGCAAAATCTAGTCTTAATTCATCAGTAGATCTCTTAGGTAGGTGATGAGGGATTTCCTTTGCTTCCTTCTTCTAGGCAATCAGCTTCTTTATTTTATCGTGAACATCTCCTAATCTATGGCGAGTGGTAGTGGATGTCTCAGATATTTGCATGAGTTTTTCCACTCCCTGTAATTCAAATGTCTTCTTATTCAGCATTTCTTGTGAATGAAACAATTGTTCCTGAAGTGTATATGCACAATCATAAAATGGCGTCAAATCTTGTTTATGCTCTTAAGCAATGTTTAATGCAATTGTCAGTGAATCCTTTTCTTGTTGAAGCTCTACTACTTGCACTTGTAAGACTCCCTTTTCAATTGTATCAACTTCTATTTGATGATCCCATTGGAATTTTTTTGATTTCATTTCTCCCAATTGGGACTTCAAGTATGCCTTTTCTCCTTCCAAAATCACTACCTGAACATTGAGTGAGTCTCTCTCTGATTCCAAAATATGTATGGTGCTCATGGATTCCCTTTTCTGAATTTCAAGGATGTCCTACTGATGCTTTAGTTCAATCTCTTCACTTCTTTCCTGTATCGGATTGTCCTTAAGCTTGATCACTTTAGCTTTTATGCTTTCCACATTTTCTATTAATTTGTGGGCGTTATCTTCATTTTATAGGGCTCTAGCTATGCCAACAAATGCTGTGAATTTTGGGTATAGATTGGTACCATCGACCATTGGGACTTCTTGTATTGTACCTACATCAGGTTGCAAGGCAATTTTAAGCCTCTTCTCTGTTCATTTAGTGTTTAGGGTTTGGGTTTTACAAATAAATGTGCAAAAGGATAGCGATACTATTACAAGTAAACAACGAGAAAGATCAAAAGTGGGAAAGCAAAAGACTTTAAATATATATATATATATATATATATATATATATATATATATATATAAGGACACTTTAATTATTATGTGAAAGATAAAAAATTGATAACATACAATTAACACATAAATTTCTTGCATTAATCAAACTAATTTTGACCATGATGAGGTTTAGGGTTTAAAGTTTTAGGGGTTTAGGTTTTAGGGTTTACAAAGAAATGTGAAAAAGGATAGTGATACTATTGTAGGTAAATAATCAGAAAGAATAAAAGTGGGAAAACAAAAGCCTTTAGAAAAAATATATAAGGACACTTTAATTATTATGTGAAAGATAAAAAATAAATAACATAACAATTAACACATAAATAAATTCTTGCATTAATCAAACTAGTTTCGACCATGAAAGAGGTATCATCAGTGATAGAAAGAAAATTATTTACAATGAGGTCCTTATAAGGACTGCCTTGAGGTGCAAAAAGGTGGAAAAATTGTCCCATGGTAAAGACCCATGGTATTGAGTTTCCCATAGAATACATGGTCCAATTAGTTATGCCAACTAATGGTAACGATACACCAAAGAAGATGGTGCACGAGAAAAAAAAGGCAACTAGTGGTACACAAAAATCAAGGTATGCAAAATTTATTTTTGGGGGCACAAACTTCAAAAGGAAGTTGGTGGCCACCTCACCTATTAAATTGGTTCAAAAAAATACACTAGATAGGCTATACGTGATTTTTCATACCCAAAACTTTCGGGGCCGATTTGAGGTTCGAAACGACATTTTTTGGCGATGCCGCAGTCCAGTCATAGGTGAAGGTAAAACTAGACGAGTGAAATGTGTGCAACTCATAAATATAAATTTCCAATGAGCATCCCCGCATCTGAAATGGAGATCTGAAGCAAGAGATATGCCCCCAGGAAGAACACACCCCAAACAATAACCATGCAGCCCACAAAAAATAGCCAAAATATTAAGCTTGAGGCTCTTGAATAGTGTTGCTCATGAGGAAGATTCCCAGCTTTAGTGGATTCCTCTAATAGATCAAAGGCTTCAGAATGTGATTCAACATAAGGTGATGCTAGAAAAATACATGTACTTTAGGGTTTAGGGTCCCCCCAAGGTTCAAATCCCTCGTGGATTCGCAAAAATCCAACTTCAACACCAGGGTGGCTTCCTGACCTTAGAATGCATGATGGGGCCACGCACAAAATCCTGTTGTAGCAATGCATCCCTTCGATTCCAATTCAATTAGGAGGAGCATGCCCAAAGAAAATCAAGCAAGTAACCTCTGGCTCTGAGACGTAGATAAAATAGCCTCCTTAGCTTAAGAAAACTAGACTGACATATTTCTCGAAGCAAATATATCTTGGGTTCATTGAGGACAAATGCAGTTTTATGATGCCACAGATGCCAAGAAAAAAATGGAATGTACTAATAAGCATTCAATGGTTTCTGATAGCAACTTGTAGAGAGCTTCCCAGAGAGCTTGAAAGTGGGCCCTTTGAAAAGCACGACATCAAGAAGGTTCACATTTGTGTTGGAAATTCAAGTGTGATGCGGATATTATCAGGATAAAGCATCGTCGATAAATATTTTGAAGAAACATAGCTCTGGAGACAGCATTATTCGGTTTACTTCCTATTCAATATGGCAGAGGAACAAGCAAGCATACACTACTACAAAATTGCTTCCCTTTGCAATACCTCTAATCTACTGGTAAAATATGCCATTGAATTCAAGAAAGTGCCATCGAAGAACAAGCTCAGCAGAACTGACCAAAAAATCAACATCTTCAGGATACCGTGCTTTGAGAAAGAATATCTCGAAGATACAAAAGCCCCTCTTGAGTGGGGATACTAGGGTACAAAGATTCCACATTGAAATTCACCAAAAGAGAATTAGATAGAAACTGTTATGCTTCGATGGCCTGAAGAAGAGTAAGAGAATTTGGAAGATGATTCAGTTGCACCAATATAGTGTCCAAAAGTGTATGCTACAAATATTTTGACAACTGATCTAGAATGAACCCATTGTAAGAGAAAATGGGTCTTCCAATAGGGGGGTTCTTTTTCACTTTCGAAATAAAGTAAAGTGCACAGTCCCGAGCATGCTGCATGTCAACCTGCAGAATACATTTCCAATGGTTCGCTAAAATAATATTTTTGAATATGGCACGAATTTGATGCAGAGAGACTCTCAAAGTGGCATAGGGAACTTCAACAACAAGAGAGTAAACATTGTGATCGGATAATTGTCAATCTCCTTCGGAAATATACTTATCTCTGTCAAGCACCACCAGGCCTAAATTTTTATTAGTTGGTCTGATTACAATAGGAAGTCTGTCTGTGAATTCTTCGAAGTGCAACAAGCTACGATTTGGTGAAGCAAGATTTACTGCAGAGGAACAAGCAAGCATACACTACTGCAAAGTTGCTCCACATTGCAGTACCTTTGATCTACATGTAAAATCTGCCATTGAATTCATGAAAGTGCCATTGAAGAACAAGCTCAACAACACTGACTAGAAAATCAACATCTTCATGAGTGAAAAATTGTACTGTGCTTTGAGAAAGAATATCTTGAATATCCAAAAGCGAGGGGATGTTGGGGTACAGATATTCCACATCGAAATTCACCAGAAGATAATTATCTGGAAACTATTATGCTTCGATGGATTGAAGAAGAGTGAGAATCTTGAAGATAATTCGACTGTGCCAATAGAGTGTTCAAAATTTTATGGTGCAAATATTTTGACAACGACTCTAGCATGAACCCATTGTAAGAGCAAATGGGTATTCTAACAGGGGGGTTCTTTTGCACTTTCCAAATAAAGTACACAGGTCCAAGCATGCTGTATCTGAACCCGCAGAATATATTTCCAATGGTTCACTAAAAGCACATTTCTAAATCTGGCATGAAGCGGATGCAAATAGGTCCTCGAAGTGGCCTAGGGAACTCCAACAACATGAGAGTAAACATTGCGATCAGATAAATGTCGATCTCCTTCAGCAATATACTTATATCTTTCAAGCACCTCGAGGCCTAAATTTTTATTAGTTGGTTTGAGTACAATAGGAATTTTTTGAAGCCTTCGAAGTGCAACAAGCTTCTATTTGGTGAAGCTTGATTTACTGTTGAAATCTGTTGCACCAATCCTGTCATGTAGAGTTCACAATCTTGAATCTAGAGCAGTATCTAGTTCGGGAGCATGGAGAGGAGGTTCCCAACTGGGGTTAGGCAGTCTAAAAGGATCATAATAATTCTCATTGGAGTGTCTGAATTATCTTCTCAATCTACGTAATTTGAAAAAAGAACCATATTCTTTGAAGACTTCTGATTTGTACATTAGAGGAGAACGAGGTATGTACTTGTGCCCAAGACCCAAAAACTTAATATGTGGATAAGGTATATGAATAGAAGAGATATTGTGGATAGAAATATTGCTAATCCGACGATCTAACTGGGAAGGATTCATTTTACGTATGAGATGAAACAGATAAGAAAAAGGATTGATTACAAGAAACCGATACAAATAATTTTTTTTGCTTACATTTTTGCTTTCCCTTTATTCTGCTGAGGAGGAGGACGAGGTACGGGACCCCATTGAGGATGATTCCGAGTATGAGGAGCTCTTGGATACTATTGAACAAATTGGGTAGCCGCTGGATCTAAGCCAAAGTTTTGGAAACTCCGGTTTGGATTTGAGCCCAACTACCCACTTACAAATGAGATGCTTTGATTCAGATTCAAATTTTGTTTTCCTCTTTTTTTACGACGACGACCTTGCTCATTTTTTGGATTAAGGGGCTGATGGGGCGCAGTGGTGGAAATATATACATCAGAAATATTATCATCATCAGAGTGTACAACAGACCAATCATCTTGAAATTCTTCCAACTCAATCTATACATCATTACACAAGACATGGAAGAACTCTCCAATTGATTATCTTATTCACGTTTAAAGATCTTACAAACCAATGCAGATCATGATGACTCCCACTTCAAGCCCCAGCATATAGGGATATGATTCCGATCGAAGCCCACCTAGCGATTGGGGTTTAGGGTTGAGGGTTGAGGGTTGAGGGTTTAAGGGTTGAGGGTTGAGGGTTGAGGGGTTTTACGGGTTAGGGTTTAGGGTTTCGGGTTCGGGGTTTCGGGTTTCGGGTTCGAGGTTTCGGGTTAGGGTTTCAGGTTTAGGGTTTAGGGTTTCGGGTTCAGGGTTCGAACCCAAACCCCAAAACCCAAACCCCAAAACCCTAGTATGACAGAGTCGACCCATTCTATCTCTTCATCCTCCGTGGCAGGTTCTTGTCCATCTGGAAATCTGTCAACATAAAGAGTTGGCTCTTCAAAACTATTCTTTGGAAGAGGAGATCTTTCTTCTTCTTTTTCTTTACTTCTAGAGCTTTCTCCTGGATAAAGTAACCTTGGTTCAGGTTTTCTTCTTTCGGGATGTAGTTCAACTTTTTTCCAAGCTGAAGGAAAAGCTCTGGCATCAATTTCCACTTCTTGAAAACCATCTCTGCGAACTTTATGAGGCATAGGAAGATTCTCAATCTTTAATTCAATACCATCAAGATTTTCAATCTTGAAAGGTTCCATTGGAGAACATTCCATTTCTATAGCATTTCTGATCCAGTTCAAACAGAGTTCAGTAACATTCTTTTGCTGCAGCCATCCTAATTCAAATATCATCCTGGTACATGTTCTTGTCGTAATTAAAATATTCAGAATGACAAAATCATCTGGACCCCATTCACCATTCTTTACAATAACAGAGACCAGTGATTGTTGATTAATAACAAGTTTAAATGGCTTGGCTGCCTGCTGCTGTTCTTCTAACTTCCCCAAAATATACCTTTTATGATCCAAAGGTACAGTTGGATAATCTATCATCCATTTATTAAATTTATTTACAAGTTCTGTATTAGTAGAAAACTTAAATTCACCAAACCTGGAAGAATCATATACTTGATCAAAAGGATCAATATCAGGACCATTCAGTAACAGGTTGAAACTGAACACGGGATCGGTGCATATAGGAAGAGGATGGATCATCATCATCATCATCATCAGAGACACAAGAATATTGAGATCTGACAGACTCATGACCAAACTTGGCAAAATATTCATCTAAAGATTAGATAATATATCTATAGTAACCTCCTTAGCAGAAAAAAGAATGGGTGGTATAGTATTTGACTGGTGGATGACTGCTTCTAATGAAGAAAGACAACATGTCATGGAACAAGGTTTAGGATTATTGGAATCCTTATTAAGAACTCAGTTTGTTCCAGAACCAGTTGATGAATTAAAACAACAGCTTTTGGACTTATCAAGAATGAAGCTATCAGATGTAAAGTATATAGATGATTTCTGTATAGATTTTAAGAGTAAGATTTTCAAAGCTCATCTTATGAATGATCTATCACAAAAGATAGCTTTCTTATCTAAATTTCCTGGTAATTTAGGAGATATGATAATTAAGGACTTGGAAGCAAGAGGAAAATCTCTAGAATCAATCTATTGGGTTGATCTGATTCATTGTTGCAAAGAGAAATTAAAATATCTCTGTTGGCAAAAGCAAGTCCATGATTTAACTCCTAGTGCTTCTGTTTGTAGACAAATGTTGCCCTGGACTCCAGTCCAAAGTAAGAAAAGAAGAAGCAAAAAGAGATATGGCAAATTTAGAACAAAAAGGATAGCTAATCCTAGGAAACCTTTCAGGAGATATAAGTTTGTCAAAAGAAGAAAGTTTCGTAAAAAGAAGAATTGTTGCTTCATTTGTAAAAATGAAGGACATTATGCTAATAGCTGTCCAAAGAGTTCTTCAAATAAAATGAAAGCATGTTTTGAAATTGAAGAATTTCAAGATGACTGGTCAGTGGTAGAATCAGAAGATGAAGTTTCTGATGTCTATATTATTACTGAAGATGAGTTAGAGTTTGATGAAAAGTTTGTAAATAAGATGAATATTTGTAATGATGATAGTTGTTACCAAGGGAATGAAGCAGAAGTGTCCGATTCAGAATTTGAATATTCTGAACATTCTGAAACAGAAATAGAAAGTTTGGAATGGATATCTGATGACAGTGTTACTTCAGAAAGCACTTTAGAATATCAGTCAGAGGAAGAAATTCAAGTTGCAGATCTAAAAGGAAAGAAGGTAATTTCTGAAATTCCTTCCGATCCCTCTTCCAGTTCCTCTGTTCCTACCTTATGTCCATATCCCAAACCTATTACTCCTCAAACTCCCATGCCAGTTCCAAATCATGATTTGCCTGCTGAAAATACTTTAATCAAGAAGATTATTAAAACTGATAATCTCTTGTTCATCCCTGTTCAAGTCAAGGTTAAAGATCAATGGGTACATGTTGATGCTTTCATTGATACTGGTGGTTCTAATAACCTAGCCCGTCCAAGTTTGTTTCAAGGTCTTTGGAAGCCTCTCAAACATCTTATGGTGTCTGAAACCATTGGGGGTCAAATTCAGTTTACTCATTATCTTGATAATATTTCTTTAAAAGTTGGGGGGGGAATTGTAAAAATATCTGTTATCAAACAATATGACCCAACTACTTCCTTATTTTTGGGAATGCCTTTTATTTCCAGTGTCTTACCCTTTACCATAGTTGCAGATTATGTGATATTTAACTGTAAAAAGAAAGCAGTTAAAGTGTCAAGACTTAAAGCAGCAGATACTGAGGTCAAAAAGGGTCCTAATCAAAAGAAGAATTGTAGAGGAAATCCCAAAAAGGATTCAAGGGATTGGATAGAAGTGATTCAGCAATATGAGCAAAAGCTTGATATAAACTTAAAGCAAAAGGCAAATAAAAATATTGATTGGGATGAAGAGAAGAAACATATCTATACAGATCTGTTAAAAAATTGTGCAGAAGATCCTCAAAAGTTCTGGAAGATAAAAGGTCCTATTCAAGAAATCCAGACTCTCCATGATAATGGAGTACATGGAAAACCTATTCCATGCACTGCTGAAGATGAAAAGGAGATGAGGAATCAAATCAAAGAATTGTTAGATTTGAATCTGATTGAACCAAGTAATTCTCAGTATAGCTGTGCTGCTATGATAGTCAGGAATCATGCAGAAATAGTTAGAGGAAAGGCTAGAATGGTCATTAATTACAGGCCATTGAATGCAATAACAGTTGATTTTAAATATCCTTTACCTCGTCCTGATGTCATTATGCAGAAGATCAAGAATAGCAAGTGGTTCAGTAAGTTTGACATGAAGTCAGGCTATTATCAGATTCAGATAAAAGAAGAAGACCGGCATAAAACTGGTTTCAGCTGTCCCGCAGGATTATTCCAATGGAATGTTGTTCCCTTTGGATTGAAAAATGCTCCAGCTTACTTTCAGAAAAGAATGGACTCAATATTCAGTAAGTATGATTTCATTGTTACTTACATAGATGATATTTTGATCCATAGCCTTACGCTGGAAGAGCATAAAGTGCATTTAAAGATTTTCATCCAAGAAATATATGAAAATGGAATAGTTCTCTCTGAGAAAAAGATGATATTATTTACTCAAACAGTTGAATTTTTGGGTCTTCATGTTGAAAAAGGAATTGTATATATGCAACCTCATATTGTACAGAAAATAGAGAGTTTTCCTGATGAGTTGCAGGATACTAAAAGTATTCAGAGATTTTTAGGTATATTAAATTATGTACATAAATATATTCCAAGGTTATCGCAGTTAACAGCTCCTATCAGGCAACACCTCAATGGTGGATGGTCTTCCCAAGCTACTACTGCAGTTAAGCAGATTAAAAAGTTGTGTCAGCATCTTCCTAGTCTTACACCTCCAGGTGATGGATTTCTAATCCTACAAACTGATGCCTCTGATGATTTTTTGGCAGCAGTTCTTTTTGAAAAAAGGGAGGATGGTGTTGAAAATTTGTGTGGATATGCATCTGGCGAATTCTCAGCAAGTCAGAAAAATTATTATACTGCTGAAAAGGAAACCCTTGCCATATTCAATGGAATCCAAAAGTTTGAACTCTACCTAGCCCCTGCCAAGTTCTTAATCAGAACTGACTCTATGAATTTCAAATATTTTCTAAATGTTAAGTTGCATAGACAAATGACTAGAGGTAGAATATTATCATGGCAAAATTGGTTTTTGCAGTATGATTTTGATGTTGAATGGATACCAGGTGATACTAATCATCTTGCTGATGCTATGACCAGAGAGATGGCTAAAAAGCAT